>OX941080.1:56837500-59337500 GCA_954870635.1 Arctium minus | reverse complement strand
CTTATTACTGTGGGTACGAATCTTGCTTTGATTTAAACATTATTTTCTTTCGTTGTTCTTGTTACTATTATATGTTTATATCATTGTTAAAAGACTGAATCTGGGATCCAACAATTGGTATCAGAACCTATTTGTTTTTCTTAAAACAAACAAGATCATATATATG
This sequence comes from Arctium minus, assembly GCA_954870635.1. NCBI lineage: Eukaryota > Viridiplantae > Streptophyta > Magnoliopsida > Asterales > Asteraceae > Arctium > Arctium minus. Next base: position 59,337,334 of record OX941080.1, on the reverse strand, counting down.
TACTCGGATAGATTTATGTCTTTTTTATTCAAGTTTTCATAATCTGTGCATGTTCATATAAACTTTTGTTTATTCAAGAACCTTATATGCTCCAGGTTTGAAATCACTCACACCACAATATTATATTTAAGTGCTCAAGTAACAATTCATTGAGCTTGCAGATTATAAGTTTCACTCATTATTTATTCTTATTGGATTTTAATGAATCAACTTTCTTCCATATTCTTACAGATCCTCATTTCTCTATATGTCTAAAAAACCTTGATAATCTTCTTTATCATTGATCTCTCATTGACTCTCTCGATTACTTCCTCTACATAAGCTCTCTTTTTGTATCAAAAGAACACATATTTCTTGTTGTACGAACTAAAAAAATCTTACCTTTTAAAAAACTTATCAACCATAGTAGATGGTCAAACTCATATCTATATATTATGATTTTAAAATTATCCGTTTTTAGTACATTATACTCTTGGTTGCTAATTACCTAATAAGGAGTACATAAATCTTAAGTACTTCCTTATCTATACTAAAGAAGAATAAGGGTCGTTTACCAAATGTTTATCCGGGTAATTAAACACTTACCAAGTTATATTACCTTAACTGATGAATATGGTATAGACCAAGAATCTTACTGGGTAAGAGCGAAGACAATGACCAAGAGTCTTACCCGTAAGTGAGGGCGATGACTCTTACCCGCTTAGTGCTTACCATCCAAATTGTTGCATAAAATGCCGTTTTAATGGACTAAAATTTTACCCGCTAAGATAAATGATAGTGTTGCATTTTACCGATAAGCGTTTACCGGGTAAGTGTTTAGGTAAATGGGCCCTATGACATCTTTCCTCCATGAATTATTAGCATTTCTTATATTCAGTTTTTTTACTAATAAAAAATATCTATTGAATTTTTTTGGAGGGTCCTGATTTTACATTCGCCCAGGGCCCATAAAATGTCAGGAACGGGACTGGGCATCAGGGTCACAGCCCACATCTGACCACCCAACTGATGACCTACACACACCATTCATTTCAGTTAATACTCCTCAGATCCCTGTTGTCAAGCCAAAATCCCCCATCACACAAATATATATAAGGAAAAAGGTACAGAAGGTTCATTTCCTTCCTGTATCTTCATCCCAACAGCCTGCAAGCCCTCTAATGGAGCATTCTCCATTAGAGAATATCCCAAGGGAAACCACAGGGGTGTCTCCCAACCCCAAGAAGGTGCTCTCTAAGGAGAAGGAAGAGCATGTGGGCAGCAAGGCTCACACTACTGATTATGCACAAGGTGTAGGACAGGACAGTTTGAACATACCTAAGACCTTCCCCACAGCAACTTTAGATGAGCAATCATCTAAGGGTCCTAGGTGCCAAGAAACCACGGGGGTAGAAGGTGCTTCTGCTAGGCAGAAGGCCTCTACTAAAAGATCCAAGGATCCTTCAAGGGTGGTAAAAACACCTAAAGGAGGTGAGGACAGATATACTTATGATGAATTGATGGATACTCTTGGTACAATAAGTCTGGAAGTTCACAATCAAGATTTGGAGATAAAAGAATTGAAAAAGGTGATTACTTCTCAACAAGTGCAGATTTCCAAACTCAAGAAGATGGTACTCAAATTGGTGCACAAAAAGAAGAAAACCCAATTTGTTTTGAAGAAGAGGAGCATTGATCATGATGCTTCCAAAAAGGGGGAGACTTAAGAGGATGAAAGTGAAAAGAAAAGCCCAGTTGGTATGGAATTCCAGTTTGAGGGGGAGGTTAGTGGTGAAGCTGGAAAGAAGGTTGCAGAAGAGGTTGCAGAAGAAACAGTGAATGCAGCAGAAACTGAGAAAGAAGCAGAAACTGAACAAGCAGCAGAAACTTTTGTGAAAGCAGCAGTAACTGAGTCAGCAGCAGAAACTGTAGAACCAGCAGTAGAAACAGAGAAGGTAGCAGCAGAAACTGGTTTGTCTGTAGAGGAAATAGAAATTGCAGAGACTCTGGTGAGGGCAAAGACTGACACTCCCAAGGCCACTCAAAAGGCTAAGGGAGTAGTGATCAAAGAAGGTGGCTCGGAGAAGAAAAGAAAAGAAGTCAGTGAGGCAGAGGCCAAAAGGAAAGGGAAAGAAAAAGTGGTTGAACCTGTGAAACCATCAAAGAAATCCTCACAAATAGAATTGGATGAAGAGATAGCTAAGAAGATGCAAGAAGAGATTGAAAAAGAGGAAGAGATCCAAACAGCTAAAGACAGACAGATTGCCTTAGATTTGTCTACAAAGTTAAATGAAGAATATCAGAAGAGTTTAAAGCTTGTTGCTAAGAAAGTTACCAAGAAAGCTTCTAGGCAAAGGCAACCATCAAAGACAAGACAAAGACAGCCTTCTAAGACCTTTCTGGCTGCACAAGAAAGGAGAAAGATGATAAACTTCCTGAAAGGGTCCATTGGAGTCCCTAAAGGAATGTTTACTAACATGTCCTTCAGCAGAATAGAGGAGTTGTACAAGAAGGAGATGGCCAAGCTTCAAGGAGACTTTAGTCAGAGGGTTGAGGTTGAAAGAAAATTGAAAGAGAGACATGATCTGAATATTCAACAGCCCTTCCCTGACAGTGAAGAAGGCATTCCTACAAAATAAAAGACTGAAGTCAAGAAGGAAGAGTCTCTAGCACAGAAAATTGGAGTTATAAAAAGAAAGAAGTCTATTGCTACCAAGAAACAGGCAAAGAGGCCAAGAATTGAAGAAGTTGAGAAGGAAAAGGAAAGTGAAAGAACAGAAGCAGAACCATCAGAACATATTGTTGCACCTTCAGCAGAGCAAGAGCAGAATCAAGAGCCAACAAGTCAACAATCAGAACAGCCAAGACAACCTGATGAACAGTTTGAGTTGTACATGACAATAACAGATGAAGAACCAGTGAAAGTTGATCCCATCTCTGTGGAAGCTCCAGAGATTATCCATTGGGATACTCTAGTGGATAAAAGAACAGAGTATTTAAGAATAAAGAGAATGGGTGATCATTATGAAGTGTATGCTACATGGGGTAAAATAATCAGAAGCTGTAACAGGGTGGATTTGGAAGAAATATACAAGGTTGGTTTGAACTTGTATGGGGATTTACTGAAAGGAGCAGGGATGAGCATTAAAAAGATGGCCATGGAGTACTTGTGCATGATGTTTGATCCTGAAAGAGTGCAGTATGTTATCAAAGACTTGCATCTTGAGAATGGATTTAAAAGAATAGATAATTGGATGTTATTTGAAATATGTGGAGTCTATGCCATTACAATTGACAAAAGTTATCATGAGTATTACCTGGTTGATAAGGTATATGACCACAACAAAGCAAAGCTGCAAGGGATGTTGAGAGCAAAGTTGATCTGTTCCAAAGGTTTAGAAATGGCCAGAATAGTGATCAGAAGAACTACCAATCAAAGTCTAGGTCTGGATCCTAATTTGGGAAATTGAGCTGAAGTTTTGAAAGCATCATGAAGACCACATTTTGAAGAACTTAACTTCTAGATTTCAAAAGTTAAGTTAGGGGAGATTGTTGGGTCAGATATGAGCTAAGTCTGGATAATGTTGCTGAAGTGTTAAAGATTAATACTGCTGAAGATTTTACTACTTCTACTTGAAAGATTACTACTGCTAGTAATAATTACTACTGCTTGAAAAGTTAGTACTGCTAGGATAATAGTTAGTACTGCTTGGAGAGTTAGTACTGCTAGTAGTTAGTACTGCTTGAAGATTAATGTTGCTGGATGATTAATACTGCTTGTGATGATGTTGTTGATAATGATGACTTGGAATGAAAGGCTGGGAGCTGAAGATAATGATGAAGATAATTATGGAATGGATGTTGAAGATTAATATTTCTTTTGTAATTATCTTGTAATAAGTTCTGTATATATAGTCTAGTAGTTTTTGATAGATTAACAAGTTTTGCATACACGTTTAGAGAGAATTAACCTCAAGATTAGTTTTAATCCTTTCTTTAGAGAAGTATAGAACGTCTGTTGAGTCTGTTCAACAGATTGAGGTTTTATTTGTAATCATTAAGTTAATTCAATATAACTTGTGATTTGAAGTTATACACTGTTTCATTGATTTATTGTTAAAGTGTTTTTTCGCGACTTCTTTAACATAGTTTCTGAGTGTTTAGTTTAAATTCTTGTTTAGAATTTTGATCCTGACATTATCCTTGCTCTAGGATTCAAGGTAGTTGATGAAAATATGATACTACTTAGAACTCCTAGAAAGGACAATGTTTATTGTTTGGACTTAGAGAGTGTTTCATCTGACTCATCACTAAACTGTCTGTTTTCAAAAGCTTCTTTAGATGAATCATCTCTTTCGCACAGAAGGATGTGTCACATGAATTTTAAAACTATGAACAATCTTGTGAAAAACAACCTTGTAAGAGGTTTGCCTCAAAAAGTGTTTTCATGTGATGATCATTGTGTCGCATGTCTTAAAGGCAAGCAGCACAAAACTTCTCATAAGTCCAAAGAAATAAACACAATCTCTTCACCTCTTCAGTTATTGCATATGGATCTCTTTGGTCCTACAAATGTGATGAGTATTGGTAAGAAATTCTATTGCTTAGTCATTGTTGATGACTTCTCTAGATTTACTAGGGTATATTTTCTGAGGACTAAGGATGAGACAAGTGGACTGATCAAATCCTTTGTCCTTAGGATTGAAAACCAAACAAATCTAAGAGTTAAAGTCATCAGATATGATAATGGAACTGAGTTTAAAAACAGTGACTTAAACAGCTTTTGTGAGACTAAAGGTATTGAGAAACAATTCAGTGCTCCTAGGACTCCTCAACAAAATGGTGTTGCTGAGAGGAAAAATAGGACATTGATTGAGGCTGCTAGATCTCTGTTGGCAGATTCAAAATTACCAATTACTTTTTGGGCAGAAGCAGTTAATACTGCTTGTTATGTCCAAAACAAAGTTCTAGTAGTCAAATCCCAAGGAGAGACACCTTATGAACTTTTCAAAAAGAAGAAACCTTTTATTGGATTTTTCAAACCTTTTGGGTGTCCTTGCACAATCCTCAATACCAAATCTCATTTAGGAAAGTTTGAAAGCAAAGTTGATGATGGATTCCTTGTTGGATACTCCTCTCGGAGTAAGGCATATATAGAGTATTCAATAGTTCTTCCAGGATTATAGAGGAAAGTGACAATGTCAAATGCAATGAGAACACACCAAATCCAATTGGTGCAAGTCGTGATTGGCTATTTGAAACAGATTGCAGGAACAAGTTCAGAAAAGGTACAAGCACAGAAACCAGAGTTTGTGTTGTTCCCTATCCCTACAGTTGATCCTGTTGAATTTTGTCAACCTGAAAAGAAGGATGATTCAGAAACAGAGGATTCTGAACCAGAACAGGCTGAAGAGGATAAAGGTGATGAAAAGGATAAAGGTGATATTCATTCTTCAGGAAACACAGGTCTTGAAATGCCCATACTGTCAAAAGATGATATTGATGAAGAAAATTCTTCAGTATTTGGTGGAAGCACTCCTGAAAAGAATGACTCTAATCTGGATGCAAATATTACTGAGGAGGCTGCCCATCAAACAAGAACTCAGAAGAATCATCATCCTCAGTTGGTGATTGGTGACATCAAGTCTCCTAGGATCACAAGGCATCAAAGTAAGTTAGGAGGATTGAAAGACTTGCAGTCAGGGTTGTTATCTTGTTTTCTATCTCAGATTGAACCCAAGAAGGCCTATGATGCAATGAAAGAACCAAGCTGGATAGAAGCAATGCAAGAGGAGCTGCTGCAGTTTGAGCTGCAAAATGTGTGGGATCTAGTTGACCTTCCACAAGGACAGAGAGCAATTGGCACTAAATGGGTTTTCAGGAATGAGAAAGATGAGAGAGGTAATGTGATAAAGAATAAGGCCAGGCTTGTGGCACAAGGGTATACACAAGAAGAGGGGATAGATTATGAAGAAGTGTTTGCACCAGTACCAGAATTGAGGTAATTAGGCTGTTTCTAGCCTATGTGTCTTTCATACAGTTCAGAGTATTTCAGATGGATGTTAAGAGTGCATTCCTATATGGGAAAATTGATGAAGAAGTGTATGTTTGTCAGTCTCCAGGGTTTGAGAATCCTAATTTTCCTGACAAAGTATACAAACTAAAGAAGGCACTCTATGGGCTACATCAAGCACCAAGAGCATGGTATGACACTCTGTCTACCTATCTCTTGGAAAATGGTTTTGAAAGGGGAATCATTGACAAGACCCTTTTCATCAAAAGATAGAAGAAGGACATCATGCTTGTTCAAATCTATGTGGATGATATCATCTTTGGATCCACAAAAGATTATATGTGCAAGGAGTTTGAGGAGCTGATGCACAAAAGATTCAAGATGAGCTCTATGGGTGAACTCACATTCTTCCTTGGGCTACAGATTAAACAGAAGAAAGATGGCATCTTCATAAGTCAATCCAAGTATGTGCAGGATATACTTACAAAGTTTGGATTTTCAGATTCAAAGCCTGCAAGCACACCTATGGAAACACACAAACAGATCACTGCAGATCTTGAGGGGAGGATGTGGATGTTCATCATTATAGATCTATGATAGGCTCCCTCATGTATCTAACAGCTTCAAGGCCAGATATTATGTTTGTTGTATGTGTGTGTGCATGATTTCAAGTGCGACCTAAGCAGTCTCACTTTCAAGCAGTCAAAAGGATATTCAGATATCTCAAAGGACAACATAGGTTGGGTCTTTGGTATCCTCATGACTCACCATTTGATCTGCTTGCATATTCAGATAGTGATTTGGGTGGTGCAAACTTAGATAGAAAGTCTACATCAGGAGGATTTCAGTTTTTGGGTGCAAGACTAGTTTCATGGCAGTGTAAAAATCAAACCACAGTGTCCACCTCTACAACAGAAGCAAAGTATATAGCTGCTGCTCACAGGTGCTATGGATTCAGAATCAGATGTTGGACTATGGTGTTACTTTTCTTCACACTCCAATCTTCATTGATAACAACAGTTCTATAAGCATTGTTAATAATCCAGTCAAGCACTCTAAAACCAAGCATATAGAAATAAGGTACCATTTTATTAGAGATTGCAATGAAAAGAAGTTAATTCAGGTTTTGAAAGTACACACAAGTAACCAATTTGCTGATCTATTCACCAAAGCTTTTGATGTGGGCAGATTCACATTCTTGGTCACAAGTGTAGGCATGATAAACAATGAATAAGCCTCTTTTGATTTTCTTTATGTACCATTTCTGTATAGATTCCTTCATGCTTACTTTCTCATATTGTATTGTGCATGGTGCTGCTAACTATTTGTGTTTAAGTGTTTCAGATTACCTTGCTCATTAGAGACTTGGTACTTCTGGTTAAGTTAATACTGCTCTCACTATTAATCCTGCTGACAGTTCAAATATGGTTAAGTATGGTTACTACTGCTAGGTGGTTTATACTGCCAGTGCAAAGTTACTACTGCTTACCTTATTTCTACTGCCAGACAGTGTTAATACTGCTGGTATGTGTTAATACTGCTGGTTTGTGTTAATGTTGTTGGTATGTGTTACTACTGCTTATATGGGTTAGTAATGCGGGCTTGTTAATGTTTCTAGGGTACTTAGTACTGCTTCTAACTGAAACCCTCCACCTATAAATACCCTCTCTGACCGCCAAAATCCAAACGGCTCTTTGAATTTTCTGCGAGTGTTCATTCTCTCTCTCTCTCTCTCAAATTCTTGCTTTCCAGTGCGTAATCCCTAGTGTTGATTCAAACCCAAGAACGATGGTAGGACTGGAGTTTGTTGACGATCATAATGAGCTTGTAATGCTGCAAAAACCCAAACAAGCTGAGGGTTTTCATGAGATTGTGGATTTCCTAAAATCCTCACACATCGCCTATGTGTTAATTGTCAATCCCACAATCTATGTGGAACATCTACGACAATTCTGGACCAATGCCTCCATTCAAAATGTTAATGGCAATCAGGTCATCCAATCCAGGGTATGTGATAAATCTATCACAATCACAAAAGGCTGCATTCGCACTCATCTACGTCTAGATGATGCCTCAGGTATATCTACTCTCCCAAAGGAAGACCTATTTCTCGAAATTGGTCGAATGGGGTATGAAGGTCCTACTGAGGTTTATAAGTTCTTCAAGAGCAAATTTTCACCTCAGTGGAGATTCTTTGTCCATACTCTTCAGCATTGTATTTCTCGCAAAACAACTGGATGGAGTGAGTTCAGCAGTACCATAGTTTATGCTCTTGTCTGCTTAGCTACCTCCAGAAAGTTTAATTTTTCACAAATGATTTTGAATGATTTGTTGTCAAACCTGGATACCAAAACCAAAACTAAAATATTTTATATGTATCCAAGGTTTGTACAAGAAGTACTAAACAAGGAATTGACGGATTTACCCTCTTTTCAAGAGGTGTATGTAACTAAAACTTCCAAAGGGAAGGTGTTTTCCAACATGAAAAGGCCTAGTAAGGACTTTTCTGGAAAAGACACACCATTGTTCTCTACAATGATGGTTGTGTCTCATTCCCATGGTGAGGCATCAGGGTCACAGCCCATATCTAACCAACCCACTGATGACCTACCCACACCATTCATTTCAAATGATCCTCCTCAGATCCCTATTGTGAAGCCAATTTCCCCCATCACTAAAACATATGTAAGGAAAAAGGTACAGAAGGTTCTTTCCCTTCCTGTATCTTCACCCCAAAAGCCTGCAAGCCCTCTAATGGAGCATTCTCCATCATAGAATATCCAAAGGGAATCCATAGGGGTGTCTCCCAACCCCAAGAAGGTGCTCTCTAAGGAGAAGGAAGAGCATGTGGGAAGTAAGGCTCCCACTACTGATTCTGCACAAGGTGTGGATCAGGCCAGTGTGAACATAACTAAGACCTTCTCCACGGCAACTTTGGATGAGAAATCATCTAAGGGTCCCAGGTGCCAAGAAACCAAGGGCGTAGCAGGTGCTTCTGCTAGGCAGAAGGTCTCTACTAAAAGATTCAAGGATCCTTCAAAGGTGGTCAACACACCTAAAGGAGGTGAGGACAGATATAACTATGATGAATTGATGGAAACCATTGGAAATGTCAATCTGGATGTCATCACTCAGGGTAAGGAGATAAAGGAGATGAAACAGGTGATTATTTCTCAACAAGAGCAGATAGCCAAACTAAAGAAGATGGTGCTTAACTTAGTGCATAAAAAGAGGAGAAAGCAATTCATCTTAAAGAAAAGGGGAAGTGCACATGATGCTTCCAAAAAGGGGGAGAGTTCAGAGGCTATGGAATTTCAAGTTGAGGGGGAGTTTGATGGTGAATCTGAAAAAAAGGAGAAGGAAACAGAAAAAGAAGCAGAAACAGTTAAAGCAACAGAAACTGAGAAAGCAGCAGAAACTGTGGAAGCAGCAGTAACAAATGAACAAGAAGTAGTAACTGAACCAGCAATAGAAACAAAGAAACCAGCAGCAGAAAATGAAATGTCCAGAGAAGAAATAGAGATTGTTGAGACTTTGGTGAAGGCAAAGCATGACACTCCTAAAGCCACTCAAAAGGCTAAGGGAGTGGTGATCAAAGAAGGAGAAATAGAGAAGAAAAAAAAAAGAAGCCAGTATGTCAGAGGTCAAGAAGAAAGGCAAAGAGAAGATGGTTGAGCTGGTGAAACCTGCAAAGAAGCAGAAACAGATAGATATGGATGAAGAATTGGCAAAGAAGATGCAAGAAGAGCTTGAAAAGGAGAATGAGATTCAAACTGCCAAAGACAAAAAGCTTGCCTTAGATTTGGCAAAAAGGCTCAATGAAGAATATCAGAAGAGCTTGAAACTGGCTGCAAAGAGGGTTACTATGAAAGCTTCAAAGAAAATACAGCCTTCAAAGAAAAGACAGCCTTCACAGACCTTCTTAGCCACTCAAGAAAGGAGAAAAATGATAAACTTCCTGAAAGGATCCATTGGAGTTCCTGAAGGGATGTTTACCAAAATGGCTTTTGGTAGAATAGAAGAATTATATAAGAAGGAGATGGCCAAGCTTCAAGGAGACTTCAGTCAGAGGGTTGAGTTTGAAACAAAGATGAAAGAAAGACATGATCTGAATATTCAACAGCCTTTCCCTGACAGTGAAGAAGGAACTCCTACAAAAGAAAAGGCAGAAGTAAAGAAAGAAGAAACACTAACCCAGAAGATTAGAGTTGTTAAAAGAATGAAGTCAATTGCTTCAAAGAAACAGGAAAAAAGGCCAAGGACTGAGGAAGGGTAGGAAAGTGAAAGATAGGAAGCTGAATCATCAAGACCTATTGCTGCACCTTCTGTAGAGCAGCAGAAACAAGCTGAGCAGGTTGAAAATCAAGAGAAGAGTCAAGAACAGTCTTCAGAACAGCCAAGACAATATGATGAGAAGCTTGAGTTGTATATGACAGTGACAGATGAAGAACCAGTTAAAGTTGATCCTATCTCAGTGGAAGCTCCAGAAATCATCCATTGGGATACTTTGTTGGATAAAAGAACAGAGTACTTCAGAATCAACAGAATGGATGACAAATATGAGGTTTACTCAATTTGGGGAAAGATTATCATAAGTTGTACCAGGGTTGATTTGGAGGAGATGTATAAGGTTGGTCTGAACTTATATGGTGACTTACTGAAAAGAGCAGGGATGAGCATAACAAAGATGGCCATGGAGTATTTATGCATGATGTTTGACCCTGTCAAGGTTGAATATCTTATCAAATATGTGCATCATGAAAATGGTTTTAAAAGTATTGATAACTGGATATTTTTTGAAAGATCTGGAGTTTATGTCATAACCCTTGACAAAAGCTTTCATGAATACTACTTGGTTGATAAGGTGTATGACCACAACAAAGTAAAGTTGGAGAGGATGCTGAAAGCAAAGTTGGCCTGCCCTAAAGGTTCAGAAATGGCAAGAATAGTAATCAGAAGAACCATCAATCAAAGTGTAGGATTGGATCCTAATCTGGGGAATTGAGTAGTTATTTTGAAAGCATCATGAAGACCTCATTCTGAAGAACTTAACTTCTTGAATTGAAAAGTTAAGTTAGGGGGAGATTGTTGGGTCTGAAATGTGCTAAGTCTATTAGTACTGCTAAGTATTGAAGATTACTACTGCTGAAAGAATTAGTGCTGCTACTTGAAGAAATTACTACTGCTAGTAGTATTAATACTGCTTCAAGAGTTAGTACTGCTAGAAGAAAAGTTAGTACTGCTTAGAGGGTTAGTACTGCCAACAAAGATACTACTGCAAGCATGTTAGTACTGCTGAGGATGAAGATACTGCTATGAAGATTAATGTTGCTTATGATGATAAAGATGGATTGGTTGTTTAAAGCGAAAGACAAGGAGATTGAAGATAATTATAGACTGGATGTTGAAGATCAACTTTAATTTAATATTTATCTTGTAATTTGTTTTGTATATATAGTCTAGAAGTCTTTTGCTTATGATTGATAGATACATAGATTGATATAGAGATACATACATATTGTTTTGTTCTAGAGAGAATTAGCCTCAAGATTCTTAGAAGTCCTTTCTTTAGAGAAGTATTGAACGTCTGTTGAGTCTGTTCAACAGATTGAGGCTTTGGTTGTAATCATTAAGTTAATTCAATATAACTTGTGATTTGATCCGTATACTGTTTCATTGATTTATTGTTAAAGTGTTATTCCGCAACTTCTTTAACATAGTTTCTGAGTGTTTAATTAAATTCTTATTTAGAATTTCGATCTTGACAAGCCTTAATCTTTAAAATTTATGGTTGAAACTAATCATGGCATATTTGTAATTAATTAAAAAAGGAAGCTATATAAACATAGGTGAACATTCTTGAACAAGGGTATTTGTGGAAAAGATAACCAATATTTCATTTACAACTATTATCGGTTACTTTATGTGCAATAAATGACCACACATTCGGTTACATTATGTACAATAAACGACCACACAAACATCAATGTGGTTATTCATTGCAACTTTGCTAAATTACATTCTGTTTAATCTATAATCATATTGTCAATAACAAAAACACAACATATTTTTGTTTGAAGTCACATATGAAACAGTTTCCATGTAAGATAAAATGCATATTAACATATTATGTGTTCATATGATTTGTTCATAGAATGTAAAAAAGCAAATCATGGCATATGAACACCTACGAACAAACTTATTGAACACATATGAATACCATATGGTTATGAACACAGTCTTATGAACGTCTTATGGTTATGAACACATTCTTATGAACACTTATGAGCATATTCTTATGAAGACCTTATGGTTATGAACCCCTATGAACATCATTTATTAATGCAACTCAGATTAATATGGTTAACAAGTTGAGTGTGTTTTTGGAACATTTCACATATGAAACTGCAGTATTTTCACTTCGATTAACCATTGTTCCCGTTAAAATTAACATAATCATACTAGAATCTTGAAATATGATATAATAAAATATGATGATATGATTATGATCCCTAAAAACATGTAAATAACTTACAAGAATGAAACTCATTTAATTTGTAACATCTCATTAAATACCATAAAAGTAACATACATATAAAAGCAAGGTTCTAAAAAATGCGTCTTGGCGCCGCCATGGCGTCGAGGCGTGGCCTTGCCGCCACATTTTACCCCTTGGCTTCGAGATAAGGCGTCGAGCTCGTTATGGCGCACCATGGCGTTATGGCGTTACAAATTTGTGTACTTTCGATTCTTCGAATTTGTGTACTTCGAAATTTGATTGGAATTTACCCATTAGTATCGATTATGATTTAGAAATTCTTTTGTTTATCGTTTTATATGAATTTACACTACTACAGAAATGGGCTTTTTACACAGTTGTAAAGGGTTTTTTACACGGTTTTGTCACCGTGTAAGAAAGTAGGAGACCTTTTTACACGGTTTTGGAACGGTGTAAAAATGTACATTTTTTACACAGTTCCAAAACCGTATAAAAAGGTGACAAAAACAATGTAAAAAGAACTCAATTTTACACGGTTATTAATCAGAACCGTGTAAAAATATATGACATTTTTACACGGTTGTTTGGCAAAACCGTGTAAAAAGGTCAACACTTTTTTACACGGTTCTAAACCATGTAAAACAGTGAGAAAAATTGTGTAAAAAATCCCAATTTTTTGCGGTTGTTAGGCAGAACCGTGTAAAAATAGGAACTTTATACACGGTTGTTTGTTAAATCCGTATAAAAATGTCACATTTTTTACACGGTTGCTAGTCAAAACTGTGTAAAAAGATCAAAACTTTACCGAGACCAACTTCACTGACGGATCACCGACGGTAAGATATTGTCGACAGGTTACTGATGAAAGTTATTACCGATGTATATCCGTCAGTAAAAAAGTTTCTTTTAGAAAAATAATAATTTATTTTCTTGTTCTTCTATTTGTATAAAGCATATTATTTATAATAGTTGCATACCCATAAAATTTAACATGATGCAATCAAACACAATATAAAAGACAAGGAATAGAAGTAAACATTAGATTCATATTGATTTAACTTTATTAAACATGTAGATAAATCAATTATGTTGTCTCAAATAATTACGGTGAAGGCAAAAACAAAAGTGAAACCAAAATTCTAATCAATAGATTTGGCCAAAATAAAATCCAGTCGTCTTTAGATACACTACAAACTCTAATTTCCACTTGAATGGTCATTGTGAAAGCATTCATTCCACGCACATCAACACCCAATGAGTCCACAAATCCCTTTTGCATTCCAAAACATCCAATAAGCACTTTTCATCAAATATTGGTCATTATATCTTGAACAAACTGAGAGTCATCGTAAGCAGCATCTGCAATCATTTCATCCCTACAAAGAAACACTATACATTAAATTTTCTTAAGAATAAACATAACTTAGAAACGTTATGAGCAAATATATATGCTTGATAAATAGTGAATGACAACAAAAATTAACATAAATCTAAGAATCTATAAAACATAAAAAGTTGAATCATTTTTGGATCAATGTTTTGAAAACAAGCCACTAGTAAAAACAAACCTGCAACACCTATGAGAAGAGAGGGGTGTTAAAAGGTTTGAAAACAAGCCACTAGTAAAAACAAATCTGCAACAAGACACGGTTTTTAAAGGGCAACCGTATATATAGATTTTTAAAACCGTGTTAAAAGATTTAAAACTGTGTAAAAAATAACCGTTAAAATAGTCTTTTTTTACACGGTTTTTGAAAAAATAACTGTGTAAAAGGACTTTTGGTCTTTTTACCCGGATCATTTTCCAAAACCGTGTAATAGTTTATATGTTTTTACACGGTTATTTTAAAAAACTGTGTAAAAAAGTTTCGAGACTTTTTTAAACGGTTTTTCTCAAATAACCGTGTAAGAATGATTACACATTTTTACACAGTTATTTTAAAAAACCGTGTGAAAATGTTTCAAGACCTTTTTAAACGGTTTTTCTCAAATAACCGTGTAAGATAATTACACTTTTTTACATTGTTTTGGAAACAACCGTGTAAAAAGGTATTCAAACCTTTTTACACGGTTCTGTTACCAAAAAACCATGTAAAAAATACTTTAAAAAATGCGGGTACATTTTTACACCGTTTTTTTTAAAATTGTGTAAAAATGGGCGTGTAATAAAGTTATTTCTGTAGTAGTGTTAAATTGTTAATAACTTGTTTATTATTGTTCAAGATACTGATAAAAACACACACATACACAACTATACATATAAATTATATACAGATTTGCCGTCTTAAGCACACACATACACAACTCGTAAAAACACACACATACACAACTCGTAAGGCTTGAGGCTTGACCTCGCCGTCACGCCACGCCTCACGCCATTTAGAATCTTGCATAAAAGTTATCTATTTGTCCTTCATTATTAAATCAAACATTTAAAGTAACCTCTACTAAAGAATGAATTATATTGATCCAATAAATTCACAAAGTTAACACCTTGGTTACAAAACATTCAACTTCTATATGTTCATCTTACATGTTAAAGCGTAAAGAATAGGGTTTGTCCCATCATCAATAGGGGTGAGCAAAACCCGACCGACCCAATACCCGAATAACCCGAAATTAGTCAAACCCAAAAAACCGAAAATCTGAAAACCCGATCCCGAACTTTTTACCAGATAAAACGGAGGTGGGTATCCAAATCCCCACCCAATCCAACCCGAAAACCCAAATTCAATCATTTTTTAAAAAAAATATTTTATAAATGGTAAATAATTTATAAACCTAAATTTGGTGAAGTTTTCTTTGGCTTTTCTACGAACCTCCTTTCTTTGGCAATATTCGAGTGCTCCAAGGTAGTGGCGGAGGTACCTTTGCACCAGAAGGTGCATTGGCACTACTCATTTTTTTATTGTTTTATATATATATATATATATATATATATTTTGATAAAATATGTAATTTTGAAGTATGTAATTAGTTTTTACTGGGTTGGGCTCCACCTCATAGTTTGACCTCCTTGCTATCTAGCTCCCCATATTCACACTTCAGGCCCAAACCCAATTCACAAAAGTATTTTATTAAGTACGCTGTGAACTCCCGTCTTTCTTGATTAGAGTATCGAACACGGAACGCCAAGGAACACGCTACACGCCCCTGTCGCCTGGAAGAAAACCTCACCCTCCCCTAGTCCCCTGTGGCCTCGTTGAAATCTAGAACCCTTGCCTGTCTTCCGGAGCAGACCGCCGGCGTCGGCCAAGGCAGTCGGTAGTCCTGCGTTGTTGTGCTGATGACCTGCTGTACTTTGTCAGCCTTCTGCAGCCTGCAGGTTAGGTTTTTTTTTTTAGTTGGAAAAATTGTGATTTATGAAGTTAGTTTGATGTTGTGTTGCTGACCTGCTTGATGCTTCTTGTTTAATTGTTTTTAGTTTGATTTCTTTCCATCATATATTCATATTGTACATTTACCTATGAAATTTTTCTTAGAAAATCCGTCGCTAAAGGTCACAAAACCTTTACAAAAGTTGATGAGTAAATTGTTGGTGGAAAACTCAAATCAGTGACAGATTACTCAGCGCTTTCTTTTATTTATTTCCGTGAAAAAAATGGATTCTACCTGAATGTATTTTGTGGGCGATCAGTTGGTAACCAGCGAGGAAAATTTCCATGAGCAATTTTTGTGGGTAAAAGTATAATTTTTTTTTTGTAGTGTTTTGCCTTTTTCATAATGTGAACTTATATTCTATTTTATATGTTGCTCCCCCTCGCATAAGTTTCTGGCTCCGCCCCTGCTCCAAGGACGTAGGAGTTGAGGTTGATCTCCCAGACTGGTGGTTAGAAGGTGGAATGTTGGTGGCATGGTGGCGGTGGGATTTTTGAAATTATGGATATGATGAGTGTGTTGGTGTGGTGGGCTAAAAAAAGGAGGTAATTTGATAAAACACGTGGGCCCAGTGACAGTGTTGATAAATAGGCCCAACCCGAATTGACCGACCCGAAACCTGTGGCCCGAATTGTAGTTTGGACGGGTTTCGGGTTCCACGAATCCCACCCGAAACCCGATCGGGTTAGGGTTTTTTGGGCCCGACCTGACCCGACCCGTCCGTTGCACACACCCTAGACATCAATTAGAATTTTAATATATATATTGTTGGTCCCGAAGGTGCTTAACAAGTTTGTGGAAGGGGGGGGTTGAATACAAACACAGAAATTAAAGTTTAATAAATTGTTTATTGATAAATCAAATACAATTTACAAGTTTGTTGTGGAATAAGATTAAGACAGACTAAATCTAAACAAACTTAAGAAACACTAAGATGATTGCACAAGAAATTCAGAGAATGGGGGATTAAGAGAGATAGAAAACAAGGGTTTCTATATGGAGTTCAAGGATTGAGCACACTTTTAGATGAAAGGGTGAACGTCCTATTTATACCCTTTGCATTAAATGCATGGCAGAGCACTTTACACGTGGCATTCATTGATTGGCTTTG
Organism: Arctium minus; assembly: GCA_954870635.1. Classification (NCBI taxonomy): domain Eukaryota; kingdom Viridiplantae; phylum Streptophyta; class Magnoliopsida; order Asterales; family Asteraceae; genus Arctium; species Arctium minus. The sequence continues at coordinate 59,320,354 of OX941080.1, read as the reverse complement.
AGAGTCTGACTTTTGGGAGACATGCTTTCGGCCGTATCATGAACAGTGTAGTTGACAGAGTTGTTGTACGATTTGTGGCAGAGACGTGTCCCTTCTGACACATCGCACTGGTTGTGCAAGGTAAGACAAAAGGAGACTTGAGGCATAAGCTACGTGATCTTTTGATCGCTGAATATCTCTTCCTTCAGAGATATAAAGTTCAGCTATCGCTGAAGCTTTTCCTCATGTTCCTTCGCGTATAAGTAGAGTCGTCTTTGCTTCACTGATATCCGCATCAGGTCACTAGTAGACTTGTCTTTGTTCAGTGGCTTCGTCTTTGATTCAGCTATGAACATATGTTGACGCGAGATGTCTTTTGGGATTACGTTGCTGTTTACATCAGAGACTACCAGCGATAACTGAACAGACTCAGTTTGATCGCTGATAGTGAAACACTAATACATATGAAATGTTTACAAGAAAGGTCATCAGCGATAACTGAACAGACTCAGTCTGATCGCTGATGGTGAAACACTAATACATATTAAAACGTAATTTTCACTAAGTATAGAAGAGGGTCGTTATTAAATCACTGAGAGAGTTTGGATCAACATATATATATATATATATATATATATATATATATATATATATATATAGTGTTTGGTTCATTTGAGAAATGGTAAATATATGAGAAATAGAGAAGTAATCCTAGCCATTCATATGGTCAAGATCGGATTTGACTAGTCAAATATTGCAGCTTTGACCGGTCAAAAGTTGCGGCTTTGACTAGTCAAAAGTTGCGGCTATCCCAAAAATAGAAGGACAATTTCATAAATTTTACAAAACACACGGGCTGTGTTCATATATGAACATGTATAATTCACATATGAACTATATGTTCATATATGAACCAGTGCAATTCACAACTGAACTCTTTTAACTGATTCATATATGAACCTTTGTGATTCATATATGAACCTTTGTGATTCATATATGAATCAGTTGAACTAACTAACAGATTCATATATGAACTGTATGAATCACAAAGATTCATATATGAATCTGTATGAATCACAAAGATTTATATATGAATCTGTTAATTAGTTCAACTGATTCATATATGAATCTTTGTGATTCATACAGATTCATATATGAATCTTTGTGATTCATACAGATTCATATATGAACTCATCCCGTGTATTTTACGAAATTACCCCTCTACCTTCTATAGACCACACAAGGAATTATCCGGTGTTTCGCGGTCAAAGCCGCAAATGTTGACCAGATGAATGGCTAAGATTACTTCTCTATTTCTCATATATTTACCATTTCTCAAATGAACCTCACCCTATATATATATATATATATGATATTTTATTTTAACATAACCCTTTTCATTCCAAAAAATGTTAATTATTTGAAAACCTTCAATTGAGATTTGAGACGTAGCCCAAAAAAAGAGGTTGATGACTTGATGCTTCTCTATCATTGTCTTGCTCTCTCCCTCTGGTGCTCATCTCCATCATCAAGTTTAGTGAGGTAAGTTATACTACTTATTTATAGTAACATAGACACATTCTATAATTATTAACTTTTTCATTAGTATTTGGTTATTTCTTTAGATAAATAACAAAATCCAAAAAAATCCCATAATTTAGTTGTTTACTTAAACACTTATACTTAACGTATTATATAAAAACTAGAAGCGTACTCGTTGCAATGCAACGAGATACATCATTATTTTAATTTTCCTTTTATTTTTTTGTTTTTTTTATCGATTTACAGTACGATTTTGGATAATTTTGAGAGAGTAATAATAGTTTTTTTTTATAAATTTGTTTAATTTAAGCTTAATGATATAATACTTTTTATATAAAAACTAAGTATTTTGTTAGAATTCAATGATTATCTTATATATTTAAAATTCTTTATATTTAAATTGAGATGTTTATCCTATTTTGATTATGTTTATCAATTAGTTATGAATTCAATCATATAACTTTAGAAATTTGTACTCATGCATTATGACTTGTAATCTTGAATTTTAAGTAATGTGTATCAATAAATGTTCTTAATACATAAAACCTTGTTTTTAAGTTCTTTTTCGATAGTTTAATAATGATGTAATTTATTTTAGGTTTAATAATATTATGTTTTTTTTATAAAATAAACATTAAATATTCTGTTAGATTTTCTTAATTATATTTTAGATTTTTTATATTTAAAATTTGATTTTTATCTTGTATTTAATTATGCGGGGAGTGATTTAAGGGAGTTAAAGTGGTTAGAGATAATGATTGAAAGCTAATAAATAGCATTAAATGTAGTACATAAAGCTTTAATGGTTGTTTTTAAGAGATTTTAAGTAATTAACATTAAATAGCGGTACATTAAGTTTTAACAATTGTTTTTAAGAGTTTTTATAAATGCTTTATAATATTGTATAGATAATATTTATAAATTATGTAAAATGTGTATTTGTTAGATATGTTAAATTTTATTGTAGAAACACATATTCTAGTTTAGCTGAAAGTAAATGTTCATGTTTAGATATTGTAACTTCTGAATTTTAAATAACACTAGTGTTGGGCCCGTGCATTGCACGAGAGGATAATTTTTTTGTTGGAATATTGAACCGAGTTAAAATGAAACGTAATTTCTCTGTTAACAGTTAATGAAATACAATGTGAAAAACGAATGTATTTTCATAAGTGATTAACTTGCATATATTCTTAATCGTTTGTTGTTATGAGTTTGTGCAATAATATTGGTAATAGTTTTGTATTATATTATTTAAAACTCAAATGACATGTCTCACAACATATCACTATTATTGAAATAATTATAAATATGAACATACGTTTTCATAGATTTTGCAATTTTTCTGAAACCTTCTCGACAACACTTGACAATCACTTTGAACGTATAAATCTGTAGATTAATTAACAACATTCAACCCACATCAAATATGACAAAGAAAATAAATGATTTCTATCTTTTGTAACCGGCAACTCAACTGGTATAGTTCAAATTCACTCAGTACCACTTGAAAATTTATCTGACTATTGACTTCAATACCTCATAGTATTAGTCGATAAAAATAAAGATATGTATATATAGCTTATTCCCCTACTTCAAAAAATATGATTGTGGTTTTGAAAAATATAAACAAATCCTCAGTAAATAAAATAAAATATAAAAAAGTAGTTTTTCAAAGAAACAAAAATATAGTGGAATACCTTTTGTTCAGTTGCAGGTTCCGCCATTAACATCCGACCGTTCGTCTTCTTCTTGTACTCGGATGATACATAGAGAAGCTATATATATTTACAGTGAATATAGATAATATTTTAAAATCTTTTATTTTCATTTTCGATTTTACATTTAAATTTAAATATATTAAAAATATGGAAGAATATTTATATATCTACATCGTTTCTATTTTATTTTCTTTACACTTGGTTAATTTGGAAAATATTGCGGAATATTTTTATTTTAAAGAATACGATAATTTATTAGTGTATCTCGTTATTTTTTATTTTTAATTCATATCAACCTTCTTTTTTCTTCTTTTAATGCTCGTAGAAAAAAATACGTGTAGATTTTATATTAGCAAAAAAAATATGTGTAGATTTTATATTATGCTAATATAAAATACGTGTAGATTTTATAAAATAAAATAGATTTTATATTAGCAAAGTTATTTTTTATTTTTAATTCATATCAACCTTCTTTTTTCTTATTTTAATGCTCGTGGAAAAAAAATACGTGTAGATTTTATATTATGCTAATATAAAATACGTGTAGATTTTATAAAATAAAATAGATTTTATATTAGCAAAAAAAATACGGAAGAAAAAAGAGTTTATATTACATCTCATTATGTAAAAAGATTTTATAAAATAAAATATGGAAAAAGATTTTATAAAATAAAATATGGAAAAATCATTATGAGATGTAATATAAAAAAATACGGAAGAAAAAAGATTTTATATTACATCTCATTAATATAGATTTAAATGTAAAATCTACATTTAAAATAGATTATGCTAATATAAAATCTATTTTATAAAATCCTCCACCAAAAAAACAAATATTTATATTAATAAATGAGTATCCATTCCACAAATAGATAATTATGTGAGATACTGTATTTGGAAAGGTTGTACCAAAGCATTAAGAAATTGTAAATTAAGTAATTTGCTTTAATTAGTTGTACCTTGTGCTTAAAATATTGTAATTAAGAGTTTTTTATGTCGTTTTTATAATATAGTATAGAATGCGAAAATTTGAGCTTGCTTTAATTATAAAAAATTGAGTTTTGAATTCTTACAATCTTAGGTTGAATCATGAATAAGAAACAAACCATCGTTTCTTTTTCAAGCGAAAATAAGATGTTAACATCCAACAATCACATCCCGCGCAATGCAGCGAGATAAGTCACGATTTTAATGTTTCATTTTTATTTATTTTTTTGTTGATTTACAGTACGATTTTGGATAGTTTTGAGAAAGTGATAATGTTTTTTTTATAAATTTGTTTAATTTAGGCTTAATAATATAATGTTTTTATATAAAAAAAATTAAATATTTTGTTAGAATTCAATGATTATCTTATATATTTTAATGACATCTAGAAAAAGTAACTAATTACATATTTAATAATATAATTAAAACAAATTTATAGTAATATAATATATTAATTAATAGTGATACATGAAAAAGTCTGCATAAAAGAAAGATTCTGCACATACCAAATTGGTGGGTGTTAGAAGCCTGCAGTAGTAATATGTATCTTGTGCTTTGATACTTGTAAATTAAAAGATTTTTAAAATCTTGCATAAAATGATGGTACCTTGTGCCTAATAATTAAGTTTATTCAATGATTCTTTTTATATAGATTCAGATATATGTTATTCCATTTTACATTCAATTACCTTTAAGGCTATGTTTGGCAAAAAAAAGCTAGCTTATAAGCTAGTGTACATGTTTGGATGACCATAAGCTAGCTTATTGAAACGCTACTCAAAGTAGCGTTTTGAAAAGCTAGCTTATCAGCTACAAGCTAGCTTATAAGCTAGTTTCCCAAACCATCAACAACGTTCAATACATTGATATACCTTCAATTAAATGCAACTATGTTCCTTACAAAAAAAATCATATTTCTAATATTAAACAAAAGAATTCGCAAATAAAAATGTTAATGCTACAACCAGACCATAAATTATTAAAGCTTCCATAAAAGCTAGACTAAGCAATAAGGTACCTCGTATTTTTCCCTGCGCCTCAAGCTGTCTCGCGATACCTTCTACGACCATGCCTAAGGGCATATCGGTTGAAGTAAACCCCTTCCCAAACTGTACATTCTAGGGTGACAAAGGGATCATATCATTCAAGCCTTTTTTCCATATTTTTCCCCGAGGTCTGGAGAAAGTTGAAGTCAATAGGACTTCCCAGCAAGTTCCTTCTAACTTATAATAAAAAGATTTTTCTTCGATTTTTCACAAAACACGAGCTTGTCTTCCTTTCCTTATAACGTATAATATATATATATATATATATATATATATATATATATAAAAAGGATCCATTAAACTTATCCAATTACTTCTCATTGATAGATTATTTCATCAAGATTCAATCCAAATCATGATGTCTCTCACCTGGGGAGTACGTTTGCAAGAATGAAACTCAAAGGAATTTACAGTGCTTGCAAAACCTCCTTTTTATTTAAAAAAAACTATGTAAGGTAAATACTACTAAATAAAGAAAATGAGCAATAATGCCCTTTTGATAAAACAAGAGGGAAGCTATTGCTCCTTTTTTTAGTTCAAAAACTCCCATATAATTAGGCATGGGAATGGGGCGGGATGGGGTGGGGACCCCAATCCCCGTCCTCGATCCCAATTTCCATCCCTATCCCCTTCCCCAACGAGGATCCCTAACAGGTAATCGGGTATTTTTCCTCATTTATTAATATATTTTAAATAAAACGGGTTGAGCACTATACTCGATCAATAATGGTCCACGTCTAAATCTCACATATTTCTAAAATTTGATTTTACGGACTATCAAATATTCATGTGAACAAAATCACAACATTATACATAATTGTTTGATCAAACGTTTTTGGCTCTCCGTTTTTATTAAAAAAACGTAAGACAAGTCAAAAGAAATGTAACAAGAAAGATCAAAATATCATTTATAAATTTAAAAGATACTACATCTAAATTTTTATAAATTATATATTTGAGAATAGATATGCGTTATAATTAGTAAAAAAATATACATAATATATAGTAGTAATTATATAATATATTTAATATACGTGGACGGGGTGGGGCGGGGATCACGTTAACCGTCCCCGTCCCCATCCCCGATTTTTAACTTTCGGGGATCCCCGTCTCCATCCTCGATTTCCTGTTTTCCGGGGAATCCCCGTCGGGACGGTTACACCGGGTTCCCCAATGAGACGGGTCTCATTCTCATGCCTACATATAATCAAACCTATAAACAACTATATAATGTCAATTGTTCAACTCATTAAAAACCGGGGAGGGCTAATTACACCCCTAACATTGCTAAAGTCACTCCTAACCCTCTATTTCATCATGACATTTTCTTGTTTTTTTTTTTTTTTTTATCATTTTGTCTTTTGTGTTTTTTGTTATTTATATTATTGGTATTATATTTTATTTGTTTTAAATTATTAATTCTTTCTTTTTAATATTATTTATTTGTATTATATTTTAACTAATATGAACTACTGATAAATATTTATTTTTATAATATTTCATAATATTATTTTAGTTAATTTAAATTATTAATAATAAATAAAATATTCTACATATACATTGAGTTCTTTTTTTTTTGTCCTCTTTGACTTTTATTTAAAAATAAATAAAATATTACTATTTTGTCTAATAAGTAAAATATAAATTCAAATTAATATTATTGTTACTAGAATTTATGATTTTTATAATTTTTATTAACCGGGGAGTATATTTTTCAAAAATTTGGTCCAATCTATCCTTAGTTTATTGCTATTACAACACCAAATTTATATTTTTTATTATCAGTTTATAGTTTTCAATCATAAACTTATATAAGTAACCTATAATTTTGAACATAAAAAGTGTTCACAAATTTATTTTATATATATATATATATATACTAGTGTTGGGCCCGTGCATTGCACGGGAGGATAAATTTTTTGTTGAAATATTGAACCGAGTTAAAATGAAATGTAATTTCTCTGTTAACAGTTAATGAAATACAATGTGAAAAACGAATGTATTTTCATAAGTGGTTAACTTGCATATATTCTTAATCGTTTGTTGTTATGAGTTTGTGTAATAATATTGGTAATAGTTTTGTATTATATTATTTAAAACTCAAACGACATGTCTCACAACATATCACTATTATTGAAATAATTATAAATATGAACATACGTTTTTACAGATTTTGCAATTTTTCTGAAACCTCCTCGACAACACTTGACAATCACTTTAAACGTATAAATCTGTAGATTAATTAACAACATTCAACCCACATCAAATATGAAAAAGAAAATAAATGATTTCTATCTTTTGTAACCGGCAACTCAACTGGTATAGTTCAAATTCACTCAGTACCACTTGAAAATTTATCTGACTATTAACTTCTAGACCTCATAGTATTAGTCGATAAAAATAAAGATATGTATATATATCTTATTCCCCTACTTCGAAAAATATGATTGTGGGTTTTGAAAAATATAAACAAATCCTCAGTAAATAAAATAAAATATAAAAAAGTAGTTTTTCAAAAAAACAAAAATATAGTGGAATATCTTTTGTTCAGTTGCAGGTTCCGCCATTGACACCCGACCGTTCGTCTTCTTCTTGTACTCGGATGATACATAGAGAAGCTATATATATTTATAGTGAATGTAGAGAATATTTTAAAATCTTTTATTTTCATTTTCGATTTTACATTTAAATTAATGTAAATATATTAAAAATATGAAAGAATATTTTTATATCTACATCGTTTCTATTTTATTTTCTTTACACTTGGTTAATTTGGAAAGTATTGCGGAATATTTTTATTTTAAAGAATACGATAATTTATTAGTGTATCTCGTTATTTTTTATTTTTAATTCATATCAACCTTCTTTTTTGTTCTTTTAATGCTCATGAAAAAAAAATACGTGTAGATTTTATATTAGCAAAAAAATTACGTGTAGATTTTATATTATGCTAATATAAAATACGTGTAGATTTTATAAAATAAAATAGATTTTATATTAGCAAAAAAAAATACGGAAGAAAAAAGAGTTTATATTACATCTCATTATGTAAAAAGATTTTATAAAATAAAATATGGAAAAAGATTTTATAAAATAAAATATGGAAAAATCATTATGAGATGTAATATAAAAAAATACGGAAGAAAAAAGATTTTATATTACATCTCATTAATATAGATTTAAATGTAAAATCTACATTTAAAATAGATTATGCTAATATAAAATCTATTTTATAAAATCCTCCACCAAAAAAACAAATATTTATATTAATAAATGAGTATCCATTCCACAAATAGATGATTATGTGAGATTTTGTGCTTGAAAAGGTTGTACCAAAGCATTAAGAAATTATAAATTAAGTAATTGACTTTAATTAGTTGTACCTTGTGCTTAAAATGTTGTAATTAAGAGTTTTTTATGTCGTTTTTATAATATAGTATAGATAAGGTTTGTTAAATTAAATATAATAAAGTATTTTTATTTAAGAATAAATTATTTATCAAGGATATTAGGAAGATAAATAAAAGATTATATGTAATCAATGTTTTAAAACCCGGGTTGACCCGGCCGGTTGAACCGGTTGAACCGGGAACCGGTTGAAGAGACATGGTCAATTACGACCGGTTTTTTGGGAAATTACGGTCCGGATCGAACCGCTGGTTTTTTGATAGAACCGGTTGAACCGGTCTTATTGAACCGGTAAAAACCCGGGTTGACCCGGTTAAAAAATCAATTTCATATAACTCTAAGGTAGCTGCTAGGGTTAAAAAATCAATTTCACATGATTTGGTTTGAACGTTATGTTTCGTTTTGATGTATTTGGATTGATGAAAAACTTATGCTTATATGTGTGTTTTTTATGTTTTTGGATTGATGTAAACTTGTTGTTATATGTTTTTTTAATGTTTTTGGATTGATGTAAACATGTTGTTATGTGTATTTTTAATGTTTTAATTTGTGGACATCAAATTATTGGTTATATATATATATATATGTATGCAGGAAAATGAAAAATACATAGAATTTCTTGAAACCGGGTTAACCAAAAAACTGTTTTTTAAAACATTGTATGTAATTAGAGATGTTTATAAATTTTTTTATATAATTTATTTGTTATAGTTTCATTAATTAAAGATGATATTATAATTATATAAAAAATAATTATATCATATTATTTGTATACAACAACAACACACGGACCATAAAAAAATTAAATAATTAATTGTATCAAATGTCTTGTGGGAACAATTTCGAATAAATGATAAGTTGATGTCATTGATGGGTCAAAATAGATATCATCACTTCTTTTTTCGAATAAACCCTGATCCCATGAAACTTCAGGTAGCTTATCCCTTACAATTTCTTTGGTTCAGCATCACTTTTTTTAATAATACTTTATGCTAAACTGAAAAATCTCAATAAACAACCATCAAAATAGATATCATGGTTTTAAAAACACCACATAAATCATGGTTAAGAGTGTTGGTTATTGACTTCACCTTAAGTGGATCTTCAATGCCATGGAGTATTTATCACTGTTCTCTTTTCTAAAAACCTCCTTTCCTAGGTGAATTATGTGAACTTAGCAAAATAGAAATGATGTGTTGCTTTGGATGATTTTACCATATATTTGAACTACTTATGCACGTGATAGAGGTGTGGATTCAGCATAACTTATCTCATTTCTGTTGGAGCAGGATGTGGTGAAGGGGGTGTTGTACCTTACTGCACGGAGCAAAATGCAAAATGGAGCAGAGTAAAGAACAAAGCTTCAAACCTGAGGTTTTCTTTCGTACCTACAAGATCTGTTAGCAACCACTTGATATGTTGTAAGAAAATAAAGCAAAGATAGGTTGTAACCAGGAGGGGGTTTCTTACCTTGTTGCACAACGCAAAATGGAGCTGGAGCAGAATGGTGAGGTTCTAGTTTGGAGCTTGCAAATGATGAGAGAAAAATGGAGCTCCAATGGTGAGTGTTTTGGATCTTTTTATATACTACAATTATAAACCAATTTTATTTTTTATTTTTATGAGAGCAATCTTTTCATGCAACAAATACATCAGAAACCAATTTTGGAGAATTTGTCCTTTTCGTAGGTTGGAGCATAAAAAAGGTGGAAAAAAAACTTTGCCTTAGAAAGATATCACTGTAGCATCTAGTTTGGTGGTGGCTGCAGTATTGGGTAAAAGCAGGGGTAAAAGCATTCACAAAACAAATAGGTTTTTATACATTGACTTTTTTGGTTAAGAAAGATAGTTTGAAAGTATTCTTCAATTGATTGTTGGTGGTAGGAGATAGCCTGGAAACAAGTGCTTCAACAAGTTGTACCTTACACTTAAAAAGTTGTAATTCATAGTTTTTCTTAATGTATGCATAAAATGATTGTACCATGTGCTTTGTGGGTAGTAATTAAGAGTTTTGACATGAATGCATTATAAGGTAGTAATAGATAATATCAATCAAACTTTTTTATATAATTATAACCAAATCAACTATTATGAAAAATTAATTTAAAGTGAATTGACGGGAAACATAACAGTTTGACTTTGAAAATATCATTACCTAACTATTTGTTGATAACTGATATTATGTAATTCAATTAAAATTAGATGGAATAATATAATCATGATTAAAAAAGTATAAATAATTAAATATACTATACTAAAATATTTGCATATTTATATTTTTAAAAAAGTTCGAACTCATAATCCAAAAGACAGTTGATAAGTGATATCTTTTTTTTTTCCAAGTAATTAAATCTCTTATGATAATTCTAAGGGTGTTTAATTGACAGAATGAAATTTGATAGAATTGTAATTCGTCGAAGGAATTCAACTTTGAAGTAAAAATCGATATGAAATTGCAAAAAGAAAATCACGACAATTTAGTGATTATTTTTATCAAATCTCACACTAATTTCAACAAATCTCATACTAATCATGACACATTAATTCGTATATATTTATGATATTTAATAATATAACTAAATCCAAAAATATTCAATATTGGACTCATTTCGAAGGTATTGACGAAAATAGTATAATTTGTAAAAAAATATAAAAGGTTTTTAATGCATTTTAGTTCAAATACATTATTTATGTTTATATGATAAGAGTCTAAAATGAAAAATAAAAAAGTAATGGATTAAAAGTAAACTACATATCTAATTATAAGGGTAGTAAATGCAACGTATAAATTAAAAAAATTGAATTAAGGACAAATTTAAGAATGAATGAATGTTGATGTGCTAAATGAACTTATAATGTAAAATGAGACCAGATAATGTTTAGGCGGGAAAATGAAAAAATTGGTTCACCAGAAGATGACACGTGTCTTTCTAGTTACTTATTTATTATATGTATAGATGAGGCAGATTGTTATACAAACAAATCTAATTAACTTTATACCGAGTTCTCTCTTGAATTACCTCATGTGTGTGTAATATAATGTAGATAATATTAATATATTTTAAATTATCATAATATATATAAAATATATGTATTTAATAATCATAAATAATATGAACTATATAATAATATTGATAAATCTTAAAAACTCATAATATATAATATATATGTATTTAATATTATTAATTAATATGAACTATATATAATAATAATAATTAATATATATATATATATATATATTTAGAAAACAATAATAATAAAATAAAGATAATACGTAATTGATTTGATATTTGATTGGTTTTATGGCTTTTTCAATTTCCAATGCATTCAAAACCCCTTGTTAAGGGGTACCAAAAGCAATGCCCACATCTAGATTCAATGACAAAAAATCAAACAAATTTATCATATTTTCACATAAATTCATCATCTTAACTTGCGGTGTTTCATAGATCTAATTCAAATACCTTTAACATGCCGTGTTTCAAGTATCTCTCTTTCTGAAGGTTCTTCATCAAGTGTAATAGCAGTTTCTTTGTTGTTTTCGAAGTTCTCAATCATTTTTGTAGTGATCTTGCACTTCTTTCTTATGTCCATTGTTGTTGCTTCTTCAAGAAAGTGATAAAGTCTATTTAAGTTAATATCTATACTTATATTATAAAGCACGGATAAAAAACTCTTAAATATAAATTATAGGCATAAGGTACCATCACTTTATGCAATATTTTAAAAATCTCTTAATTTACAAGTATCAAAGCACAAGATACATATTACTTCTGCATGTTTCTAACACCCACCAATTTGGTATGTGCAAAACCTTCCTTTTATGCAGACATTTCCATGTATCACTATTAATTAATATATTATATTACTATAAATTTGTTTTAATTATATTATTAAATATGTAATTGGTTATTTTTTCTAGATGTCATTAAAATATATAAGATAATCATTGAATTATAACAAAATACTTATTTTTTTTTATAAAAAACATTATATTATTAAACCTAAATTAAACAAATTTATAAAAGAAAAACATTATCATTTTCTCAAAACCATCCAAAATCGTACTGTAAATCGACAAAAAAACAAAAAATAAAATGAAATATTAAAATCGTGATGTATCTCGTTGCATTGTGCGAGTACGCTTTTAGTAAGTTAAAATGTGCATAAATTTTATCTTAAAAACCGTATAAATTAGTGTTAACTATGTAGGTAGCATTAAATCAAAGAATATGTAACAAGATTTAGGGTTCCTTATGGTGTAAACGAAGAATTTTTTAAAATTGAAGGAAATCGGTTGGTATAGATGCCAATAATTGTTAGCTTAACCGATAATGTTACATTCACCAAATTTATGTGATATTGCCCTCTAAATTATCATCCTTTGATGGTCCAAATTCCTTCTTACAGAGAGAGAGAGAGAGAGAGATATGGTGGAAGCCATTGGAGCTGCATTTCATCATTTTGAGCTCCATTTCAATAGTCTACATTGCCATTGCCATTCCACACTAGTTTCTTTTTTTTTTCTTAAATAATTGATAAATCCATAGAATAACAACAGTTACAACATTCCTCTGAAAATCTAAGACAGAAAGCAACATTCTCTTCATCTTGAATTCTTCTTCTTCTTTGAGTTGCTTATTATTTCCGAGGCTGTGAATGCATAGTTTTGCACCAGAGCGGGAACCGTCAGTTTCAGGTCCCGAGTCAGTTTCTGTAAAACCAACGCCAGCACGCTTACATCTGCCATGGCTCTGTGAGCTTTGCCCATCAATGGGATCCCATAATGCTCCCTAAGGGCTTGGAGTGAATTCGAAGTAAGTTTTGATCCTGCCGACATCATCAAACCCAATTAAAAACCGTTTGCCAAATATACAGACTTAAAAACAATTGAGACAGACCTTCGCGTTTCTTCACTTCACGAGTAGGAGATATTGAATCCACGAAAAACCAATCAAAAGGAATTTCATGGGAGCAGCGCCTGAATTCACTGATCAGAAAAGGGACATCAAAGGCTTTGGCATTGTGCGCGATCAATAATATTTGACCCCCGGGTTTCTGACGGCTTTTTATATACTGAATCAAGATGGGTATCAAGTCTTCCATTCTGCACACAAGTTCATGTCTTGAAGATTCTTTAAAGACCATGTATCGACTCAAAATATCAAAGGCAAGTTGTAGCCATCCATGAAGAAGAACAGGGGAAAACTTCCCCTAGGGTCTATAAATAACGGAGCTATATGGTTACCAACCATTCAGAATTTGGTAACCGGTGAGTTCGATCAACATTTCAAAAAGCTAAAACTCTATATTTATAATATATGTAACCTTAATAGTCATAACAGCTAGACCAAGAACGACTGCTTTTGACAAGCTTTAAGAAACACCCTGTGCTCCACCACGATGTTTTGCAAACTTCTTTTTGCAAGTGGGGGTCTTTACAGAAACAACCACCGTTCTACACTTTAGGTCTGCATACATCTTATCCCCCATACCCTACTTCCAAGTGGGACATACCGGGTGTGTTTGGTTGGTTTTCATTACTTGTGATGTTACTGACTGTAGAACTTACAAAAATACCAAAGAAAACAACGAGACGGACACTCGTCAAGCGTTAGACTGGCTGGCTTGGTGAATGAGGGTAAAGGTTTGTTATAGACCCCATAAGGAGGGACAAGTGGCTTAGTGAAAGAATAACAAACCTCATTAGGGCGCATTCAATCCTTGCTTGTCTATTAGTTTTGAGTTCTCCTCTTCAGCACGGGGTAGAGCAGTTCGATATTCCACAAAAGAAAGCCTTTTTCAACAGGGTATAATTAGAAATTCTTGTGAAATCGACATAGATCAAATTCCCTTTTTTGGGAAGGTCTTGAATACATCCCTAATTCTGAGCTTCTAACTTCATCCATGGATTCTTTCTTCATACTCATTCAATTCGAAGTATTGATCCAATATAAAAATTTTGTTTCGAAATTTCATAATCCAAGTTTTTTCACTTTTCAGCAATCAGTTTTGCTACACTACCCACTGTTCTAGCCAAGTGTCGATCCTTTCCAAGTGTGATTTCTACGTTATGTATGACCGTGACTAAAGGCATATCGGTTGAAGTAAATTCTTCTTAAGGTTGCACCATACTAGATAAACAAGGGGAAGAAAGATAGAGAACTTTTCGACCTGCATGATTCCCATCATCAATATTATGGAAAATGATACTAATCCGGATAATCATCTCTTTACTAGAGATCCGCTCTTGAGCGGACACTTTTCGACATATGTGTGCTAGCCTAGCCTCCTACTTGTTGGTTTTATCTTATGTGCCTCTCATGTGTTCCCGCTCCCTTTTTTGTTCATGGTACTTATTGCTTGTTTGCACACACTCCTCTGCTACCCGGGTCACTTGTATCCTTGTAATTTTTGTTTTGCAAGCACCACATCTTCACAAAACATCCTCTCTACCCCTTATGGTAGAGGCAAAAGCAACATCCTACCCCCACCCCACCTTTCTGATCCTATCTTATTGTGGGATATATTGGGCTCGTTTGGTTTGGTTTGGTTTGTGCAAAGTGCTAACCTCCTACTATACCACACATGACACATACATTATACATAACGGGCTTTCTTTTGAAGTGGACAGTGGACTAATATACTTGCTTTCTGGTCCTAGTGATTCTCTAGGATCAAAATGAATATTAAGAACACATGAGGGTCAATCCAATACGATAAAGAGTAAAACAATAGAAAGATTCGTTATGTCTGCTTGAGCAATTACAATGAAGCAAAAAAATTGACAGAAAATGACAGTGATATAGCTATATTGAGCAATGCTCTTAGCCCCCAAGAACCACTGATGTTAAGCATGGGCAGTATGCTTCATAGATTTGTGCAACATAATGGTTCATTCCAATATATTATCAACTTTTACGTGGTGACTTATATCTATATAACATATATAAGCAAGAGTTTTAGGACGAAAATAAGAAACACAAAACATAATAACTAAAGATTATGATTGGTACCTTGGGACGCCTGGTTTATTGACCATATAGGATGTAATTCCATGTATCTGTGAATTTGCGATGTATTTATCAGGATTTACAAGTGTCTCAAAGGTACTATTTTCTCCCCCACTAAGATCCTGCAACGCAATCTCAATGATGCGGTCCTTCTCTCTACTAAATCCAGTGGTCTCAATATCAAAGACAATAGTGGTTATAAGCTTCGACGTATCTATGTTCTCCGAGATCTTCTCTTCAATATGAATGCTTTTACTTTCACTGATTTCTACTCTACTTGTATTCAAAGTGGTGTGTGTCAAACTTGCTACATCCACTATTTGTTGGCCAATGTTGTTTGTTTTTCTACTTAGGATGTTCTTTCCTTCGGTGTTTGTAGATAGAGATTTCTGGGTCCATCTTCTACTATGCCCTCCGGCTCCTTGAAGGCCATAAATACTGGGCCCAAATAACGGAAACTTACAACTATTTTCTCCTCTCCTGCTAAAATTATGGACCTTTTCCCACCAAGAACAAGAAAAGGTATGAATTTGGCATCTAGGAAGTTGAAAGTGAGAAAAGCACATTGCTGCTCTCATCTGAGTTTAGGAATTACAACACGATTCGGGCTGTTTGGAGAAGTAGAAAGAAATAATCACTTGGTTTAACCTGCAACAAAACAAAACAGAAGGCAAAACTACATCAGACCAAGGGTTAAACTTAAGCAGAACATAATAACAGACAAATTGGAACTCTTAACTAATCCCATGATTAAAATGTCAACTTGTACTAAAGATTCAAATAATGTGAATTACCTACCAAACCAAATTAAAGAAAAGAAAAGCCAATCAAGAAAAATCAGATAGACCCCACCAACCATCACATTTGAAGCACCAATCCCCCTTTTTGTTATGCTTTCCTAAAACCTGTTTGTATACCTTTATGAATTTGTGAAGAAGTAACTTCATATTTCTCAATCCATAAATAAATAAAAAATCCAGGAATTGAACCCCAGAAAGATAGGATTTTTATAAACAACATGCCAGTTTTATTCATGCTTTTGTTATGCAGATATTTAACATTTCAGATAATAACAATAACCTTAACTTTATTTCAACAAAAAAACAACCCCCTCATGTGGACAATCCCCAATTAATTTAATCTAACAAGCAAATCATAAAAGATGCACAAAACCATCGGCAATGGAACACCAGAATAACTTTAAAAATCAGACCCATAAAAAGAAATGATTGTCATGAAACTGAAATTAGATAAAGAATACAAGGATTTCTAAAGAATAAAAATGGGGGGAAATAACAGCATGCCTGGCGAAGGAGATTCGAAATGCAAAACCGCATTTATTCAGAAGAGATTAAATTCCCATTGGTATAATAAATAGAGTGTGGTGAAGAAATTAGTTGCTTTGGCGTATAGATTACGATTATGAGACGAATTTGGGGAGGAGGAAATAGGAATGGAGGAGAAGAAACCGTGAAGAAATAGAGAAGAATGAAGTGTTGATGTATCAATGCTCAAAATATCAAAGAACGAGGAAGAAGCCCCATAATTCCGGATCTCTTGGCCCAGATCCGCTTCTTTCGGGTTCGGGCTAACTCACCACTCCTTTTTATTTACTCCATTTCCAAAATAAATTCTAGAGTAAATTATGGATTTGATCCCTCAGGTTTGGCGTTTGTTACGGAATGGTCCTTTAACTTCAAAAATTACATGTTGACCCTCCCAGTATACATCTTGTTATGGATTTGGTCCCTCCGGGCATAATTTTGTTATGGATTTGGTCTCTCGAGCCAACAACCGTCTATTTCCTCCGTTAAGCAGGAGGGGTATTATGGTCATTTTACTTATTTTATTTATTTTTCCTTTTTTTTATTACTTTACTTGAATACTCATCCCCTACCTCAAGAACACCAAGATTCAAAAAACCCAAATCAAACTCATGTTAACAATCAAAATCCTAAATCAAACCCATATTCAAAGACCAAAATCCTAAATCAAACCCAAATTAAAAAAACCCAAATCAAACCAAGTCTAAAAACCTAGATCAAATCTAGATTTTAAAATCCAAAACCCAAATTAAAAACATATCTGAGATAGAGAGAGAGAGAGAGAGAGAAGAGATCAAGGTACAGAGATCTCTTGAGAGAGAAGAGACACAGATCGAGAGAGATACAGGGAGAGAAGAGATACAGATCGACAGAAGAGAGAGAGAGAGAGAGAAGATACATATTGAAAATCCCTACGGCGACTTCGGCTTCTCCAGCGAGCCTCTGGTGACTTCGTCTTCTCCAACGAGCCTCAGGTGAGCGTCTTCTCTCTCTTTTCTATCTCTTTCTCCTATTTCTCGATCTCTCTCTCTCTCTCTATCTCAGATTTCTCAATATCTCATATTACTCTCTCTCTTCTCTCTCCCTCCTCTCTTTTAAGTGGTTTACTTTGGTAATTGAATATATGTTTGAATTAGGTTTTTTTAATTTGGATTTGATTTATGTTTTTGGTTTTTGATTATAGGTTTGATTTATGTTTTTGGTTTTTGAGTTTGATTTGGGTTTTTAAACCTTGGTGTTCTTCATGTAGAAGATGAAGATTCATCTATAATTAATAAAAAATGGAAAAATAAATAAAGTAGGTAAAATGATTATAATACCCTCGTTCTTAACGGAGAAATAGACGACCGTTAGCTTGAGGGACCAAATCCATAACAAAATGCATATTGGGAGGGTCATCATGTAATTTTTGAAGTTAAATGACCCATTCCGTAACAAACGCCAAACCTGAGGGACCAAATCCATAATTTACTCTAAATTCTAAAAGTAAATTACTTTTTTCATCCTTATTATTTATTAAAAAAATACGAATTTAGTCCTTGTGGTTCTGGAATTAAGGTTTTTATCCTTGGATTAAGTTTCGGTGAGAAGTTGAGGTTAACGTGAGAAGTGGTTATAAACGATTGGATGGGAAATAGATGCATATTAGGATGAGATGCATCATGATAAAATGCACCAGATCAATTCTCTTCTAACGCAAAATTCATGGGAGGACATTTGGTAAAAAGTGATTAAGGGTTTAGATCATCTTCTCATGCTTCTCACGTTAACCTCAACTTCTCACACGATCATTCGCCTTTATCCTTAAAGTTTACAATTCATTGCTATTTTAGTCCTTAAAACTAACTTCTACCTTTTAAGCATGAGAAACAAAAACAACAATGAATTTTAATCCATAAGGACGAAAAGAACGATAAATTATAAATCATAAAGATAAAAAACAACATTATATTATTAAGTACAAAGATAAATTTTGTAATTTTAAAAGTATAAGAATAAAAATAGCAATTTCAACAAACCATGGAGACAAAAAAACGTAATTTACTCTAACTTCTACACTAACAAATACTTATATTTTCTAATGATTATTTTTAGGTGTCCATAAATAAACTTCTTTTGTTGCCATTATTAATTTGTGCATTGTAAATGTTCATAAAAATGATGTTTGATGTATGTAAAATTGAAATTAATGAAGAGTTTATCTAGCAATAGAAATGGTTATAAGTAGAATAAAGGATTATCTTTTAATATTTGTTTGTTGATTCTATTTTATATGTCAAAAATGTTATATCTTAATGGCATATAGCATGGTGTTGTTGTGTTTTCTATTTTACAAATGGTTTAAAACACTATATTGTAACACACGGCTTTGAAAAATTACTTTGATTGATGTAATTTGAACATTAATTGTCAAAACTATTATGATTCTTGACAGTGTTAATGATTGTGATTCGTCTTTATGTTGTTACTGGCATGGTCGCTGGAAAATTCTTTTGAGAGACTACAATACTATACTAAATCTTAAATTTGAATCATAATGGTTAACAATATTAGTACACAAAAACTTTAGCCGGAAGTTAGTGAAATTGGAACTGATTTCTTTATGTTTTTGTAATATATTTCATACTAATTTTTATTTTATTTTATATTACGGTAATTATTTTGGATCAACTCTCAATGTTATATAACTTTTGTTTATATTAAACTAGTTATGTACATGCGCAATGCATCGGGATGTAAATGAGTATGACACTCCTTCAATTTGTGGTATGAAGTCCAATTTGTGGATTTCAAGATGTTTTCTACATTATTGCAAAGAAAGTATTATCAAATATCGGATTTAGCATATGCTAATCATAATAATCAGCTATAAAAAGAGTTTGCTTATTGCAATGTTGACAATAACCTAAAATGCAACTAGTTGACGAAAATAGTTAGGGGTCACTCTTGATTATATGGAAAGCAAAATCTAAGATCACATAAATCACAGTCTTTTCTGTACATCATCATTCTCAAGAACTGCCCAAGATCAATATTGAAACTGAGACATGAAGTAATACCATCTAGAAACATAAGTAAGTTTCCCCAATGAAATTAAATGGACCATACAAGTCATCCTTCAAATTAAATGCCTAACATTAGCGTTTAAAGCTTCCACTACTTAAAGCTCCCACTAAATGTGCATAATCGTTGCATATATGGATGTGATCTTGCTAAGTTTGTGCTCTTGTGTAAAACTAATAGTAAAAACTTCACAAAAGACATCTAAACATTATCTATATATATATATTCCTGAATAACTCGAAAATCATAAACTGTGAAAGAGCGCTTAGATTGTCTTCCTTACTTCAAACCATCTCTTCCTTACAACGTTGTCATCATGAAGATACGGACAACTGCAACAAAACAAACGCTATGTCAACACATATAGAAGTCGTTTTTTTGGCTAAAAGCTTTCTTGGAACCACGTTCACTTACCATGAAAGTGAAATAGATCATGTAAAGCAATCTCTCACATCTAATTTAATGATAAATTTTGGATGTTCACATTCTGTTTCCATAATAGAGAGAACATTAAAAAAATCACAACCTGATATGAAAGCTGATAAAAAAACAGTTTATAAGATTATCATTCTCTTGCTTATATAAGGTTATAACTGTGTTGAGCCTAAATGTTGTATTCAAAATTAAAGGGTTTAAAGTGTAATTGTTGTATAGTTGACTTGTATAAGTCATGTCTTGTTTAGAGAGAGTATCATAGAGCTTAGAGAGAGAAAGTATTGTAAATCATTTTAATCAATGACAAATGACTTTGTGATTAGATCTTGTGCTTTAATCTGATTGAACTTGATAACTGGAACAACAATTGGTATCAGAGCAAACAAAGATTTCAGAATAATGGTCAAAATTTGAAGAAATTTTGGAAGAACTCGCAAGTCGACTGTTGGATTCAAATTTTATTCATTTTGTATTGTTTGAGTATAAATTTGATTCAACTGTATTCGTATGATGTTGTTGATTGATTTCTCTGTAGATCACATTGTCTAATTCTCAGTAAATTTGATCAATTTTGTGTTTTTGTAAGTTTTTGGTTCGAAAAAGTTGAAACACTGTGTTCAGATCGAATCTAGTTGTTTTTTTTATCGAAGTTGTCTACTACAAAAGTGTTCAGATAGC
The DNA here is from genome assembly GCA_954870635.1 of Arctium minus. Taxonomy (NCBI): domain Eukaryota; kingdom Viridiplantae; phylum Streptophyta; class Magnoliopsida; order Asterales; family Asteraceae; genus Arctium; species Arctium minus. Next base: position 59,299,157 of record OX941080.1, on the reverse strand, counting down.
ATCATGAGCAAATCCTAAGATTTTGGTGCTAATTGATCAAGAATTGAAGGAATTATGGCAGATTATTGAGTTTGGAGTTCGGTTCTCGCAAGATCTGAAGAACTCGTAAGATTCATCGAAGAACTTGCAAGATGCATATTTGGAGTGTGTGTGGTGTTGCTAAGTGAAGAACTTGTAAGAAGTTGTATGCGAGAAGTACATAACTTACAGAGCGTTACATACGACAAGTCAAGAACTCGCAAAGCTTATTGTACTAATTTTGGTTGTTGGTGAAATTTGCCAAGTGTTGAACTTGTACATTTTTGCTTACGAGAAGTAGAGAACTCGCAAGGGACTTATACGAGAAGTTACTCTTCATTGAAGAACTCGCAAAGCTCTTCATACTTCATCTGAGAATTCGCAACCTTCTTTCTACGACAAGTGATGAACTCGCAGGGTGAAGGTTGCGATAAATAGGAACTCGCATAGTTTGAATTGCATTAAGTGAGGAACTCGCAAGGTGCTTTGTATGATTTGAGAAGAAACGGGCTGAACAAATTAGTGTCAGAGATTAATTAAAAGTTTGTCAAGAACCTAAATCCAGAATGGGATAGTTATTTTATCAACCTCCAAATGACGAAGAATATGGATCAGGAAGACGCGAATGATCTTTTTGTTACTCTAATCCAACATGAAGATAAAGTCAAACAGATTAGTGCTGAGAAGAAGATGGTTTCTGAGTCATTGGCACTGTTGGCTGAGAAGAATATTGTAAAGCCAAGTTCTTCCAAATGAAAGCAGTCTAAGGTTTCATACTTGACAGAATTACCTGAGATTGTCATGGATTCATCTGATGAAGAAGAGGATGAAGATTCTGATGAGGATGTGAGGAGATTTGCTGAGAATCTAGCATTGATAACTAAACAATTCAACAAAAGGTTTGGAAAGAAGAGGTACTATTCCAAGAGCAAACTTGAATTCTACAAGGCAGACAAGTCAGAAAAATACAAGAGCAAGTATGAGAAGAAGAAAGGATATGTGAAGGATGAAAAGAAAGATGAGAAAGTGGATGTTCAGAATGTCAGATGCTTTAATTGTGGAAAGCCAGGGCATTTCTCAAAAGACTGTCGATTCAAGAAAGTCAAGAATTCTGAATACTATGCAAGAAAATCTCTGTTGGTGAAGAAGCAAGAAGAAGGCAAGGTTCTCATGGTTGAAGAGGAAAACTGGATAGATGAGACTTCAGATGAGGAAGAAGCTCATTTCACTGAAGTTCACTACAACTTTATGGCCAAGCTGAATGAGGAGCCAAACACCACAGAGGAAAGCAATTCAATTCTGAATCCAAGGTAAGTCATAATTCTGACAATTCTGATGAAGTTCAAAATTTGCTTTCTCAGATTGAATTTATGAAAAATGAATTTAATGTATTGAAAGAAAAGCTTAATCATGAATGACAATCAATGAATAATTTCAGAGATGAAAATGCATTATTGTAAGTTGTTATTAAGGACAAAGAAAATGAGAAAGTTCAGTTGAGAAAAGAAAAAGCTGATTTAAATGCCAAAATTTCTAAACTTCAAAAGGATTTGATTAACATGAATTCTGAAAGAGGTGAATACAAAATTAAGTTTGAAGTTTGTTTCGAAGAAATAAATGCTGCTTATTGTAAAATAAAACAACTTGAGGATTTAAATTTCAAAAGAGGTCAGACTGAACAGACTTTGAATCTTTTGACCAATAAACTCAAAGATGTCAGATTTTACAATCCTAAATTGAGTTTGGGTATCGGAAAATAGTATTTTGAAAAGTGCTCCTGAAAATCTTTACAATTGTGACAAGATGGGGCCAAATTCTCAAAAGATTCCAGATATCCGAAAAATGTTTGTTAAAGCTAGAACTCCGATATCTGAAACTTCTAAAAAAGAAAAAGAAAAAGAAAAGTTAGATGAAAAATTATCTGATGATAGTACTGATTCACAAAATTCAAGTCTTAGATCAGTTGAATTTTAATATGATGATTTAAACACAAGCTATAAGAGCAGAAAGCTGAGTTTGCTGAATTTGAATCATTGTTTTCCACACCAAGTACATTTGCTGAATCAATATCTGAAGATAAGGAAAATATTGAAACCAAATGTCAGTATGATGACTATGAGTCTGATTCTGATAATTGTGTTTAGGATATTAAATCTGAATCTACTTCTTCTGATTCTAATAAGGAGTGTAAGATAGAAGATTCTGTTACCATTAAGGAATCTGTGAAAAAGTCTAAATTCATCAACAAAATGTCTGAAGAATTTTTTGATGAGTTGATGAATGCGTCAGATTCTGAACCTGATTTTCAAAAGTCTGAGTCAAACTCTGAGACTGACAAAATTTCTGATTTGCAAAAAGAACTCTCTGATTTAAAGAAGCTTCTTAAAAAAGTTGAAGATGAAAAGTTTGATCTTCAATTTAAACTTGAAATGTCTTTAAATGAAAACCAAGAGCTTTGCAAAAAGATTTCAGAGTTAGAGAGTTTGAATTTTAAAAGAAATTTATCTGATCAGAAAAATTTTGATAGTAAAAAATGGAATGTTCATTCCAATCCAAAGTTTGTCTCCCAATCAAAACCCTCATTTGTTTCTATTGAAAAGATTGAAAAGCAGCAAAGCATTTTTGAAGTCGGAGAAACTTCAGGTACTAAAAATGTTAATTCATCTTCTAAGATTTATGCTAATTCTATTTCTTGCGGTGTTTCAGATTTAAGAGGCAAGAAAGGTGAGACGTTGAAGAGAAAAGATTCTAAAAAGAGGGGAAATCAAAATGTTTCAAAATCTAGTACTTCTGTTAAGAATGTTCCGAATGTAAAAGTCAACAATGATAGTTGTAAAGACAGTTGTATTTCTTTTGTTTCTAATAAATGTCAACTTTGTTCGAATAAATGTAATTCTTTTGATAACTCAAAGATGTTGACATTAGCTCAAAAGAATCTTCATTGCAACCATTGTGGGCATAATTCATTCTCTTTCAACTCTTCTCCTTCAAAGAAAAAGAATGTCAAAAGCTTTTCTCAAAACAAATCATTTTCCAAGGCCTCAACTCAACATGTTCATAGCTTTAAAGTTGAACAAGATAAGTTTTCAAAGAAAAATTCTTTCAAAGCTGTTGATGTTACATTTGTTTAGAAATGGTTACCTAAGCCTAGATATGAATGGAGAATCAAAGGCTCGGTAACAGATCTTAAAAAGTTAAAGGATACTAACCAGAAAGGACCCATCTGGACATGGGTACCTAAAGCGAAGTAATTGTTCTTTTACTGGACTGTCATATGTGGTTCATTGACTCGGGATGCTCAAGACATATGACAGGGTATAAGCATTTATTGCGTAATTATGTGGAACATTCTGCTGGAACAATTAGCTTTAGGAATAAGTCAATTAAAGGCTCTGTCAGAGGTTACAAAGTGCTAACAAATGGAACCATCACCATCCAGAAAGTACTGTATGCTGAAGGATTAGATCATAATCTCTTTAGCACCAGTCAATTTTGTGATGGTTATTTTCAAGTTAGGTTTTCAATTACAAGATGTTCAATTGATGATAAAGATGGAGTTGAGATTTTTAAAGAAAAAAGAGTTGGTAATCTTTATGTTGTCAATTTTCCCACTCTATCTGCTTCAAGACCTGTATGTCTACATTCAAATGCAATAAAAGATGAGAGCTGGATTTGGCACAGAAGATTATCCCACCAGAATTTCAAAGACATCAACAAGTTAGCAAGCAACGGTTTAGTAAGAGGTCTTCCAGAGATGAGATTTGAGAAGGATTCCCTGTGCTCAGCGTGTGAAATGGGAAAGATGAAACGAAGTTCCCACAAAGCAAACGTGGAATCTTCTTGCAAATCACCTTTAGAGATGATTCATATAGATCTCTATGGACCTATGAGAATTCAATCAATCAGTGGCAAAAAGTATATATTAGTCATGATTGATGAATACTCAAGATATACATGGCTAGAATTTTCGCGAGCTAAATCAAACGTACCAGAGTTGATCATTGCATTTATCAAAAAGATTTAAGTTCTTTTGAAACTTCTTGTTCAGAAAGTTAGGAGTGACAACGATACTGAATTCAAAAATGGGACCCTACAGAACTTTCTACAGGCTGTTGTTATATCTCATAACTTTTCAGCGACGCATACTCCTCAACAAAATGGAGTTGTAGAACGGAAGAATCGAACTTTGGTGGAAGTAGGAAGAACCATGCTAGCATATTCAGGATTACCATTATATCTTTGGGCTGAAGCGATTGCTACTTCTTGGTTTATTCAAAACATAACTATCATCACAAAGCGTTTGAACAAAACATCTTATGAGATTATTAATCATCGGAAACCTAATGTCAAATTCTTTCGTGTTTTTGGATGTAGGTGTTTCATACTCAACGATCATGACAATCTTGGAAAATTCGACAAGAAAGTCGATGAAGGTTATTTTCTTGGATATTCGTTAACGTCAAAAGCTTATCGGATCTATAACAAGGGAACCAAGACTGTCATGGAAAGCATTAATGTGACCTTTGATGAAAGCCTGACAACGACTTCTGGACAAAGCAGTTCAGGACTCAGATCTAATGTTCAAGCTTCTACTCAAATCATAGTAGAATCTGCATTAAAACAGACTAAGAATTCTGAACTTAATGCAAATTCTAATCATTCTGATTTAGATTTATTGTTTCTTGATGCATTTATGGATATTTGCGCAGATTTTGACAAATCAAACATATCCATAGATCCTCCCGTGGTGGTCCCTGATACAAGTGTCAACATTTCTCAACCATCTGAAGCTGTTTGTACTCCTTCTACTTCTAATAATACTAATGACTCTGATCAAACTAATCCAGTTTATATGTCTACAGATCAAAACTCTGAGGCAGAAGTTCCAAGTACTGAATCTATCAGGCCAGAGTTACAAACATCAGAGTTACCTACTGAAGAAGTTCAAACAGTGGATTCTGAAGTGATTCCTGCAATTACGGTTGCGTACGATGATCAAAATAATCGGATTGATGTATAACCCCTACCTAGTACACATATATGGACTCGTGATCATCCCCTACATAATATCATTGGTGACATCAATGGTGGTGTAAAGACGAGATCGACATTTGCAAATTTTTGCCTGTATTCAAGTTTTCTCAGTGCTATAGAGCCAAAGAAAGTCTCGGAAGCTTTAAAAGATCCTGATTAGATTTTAGCGATGCAAGACGAGCTTCTATAATTCGAGAAAAACAAAGTTTGGCGGCTAATTCCAAGACCCAAGGACAAATCGATAATCGGAACGAAATGGGTATTGAGAAATAAAAAAGACGAAGCTGGAATTGTAGTCAGAAACAAAGCTAGGCTGGTAGCTGAGGGTTATTGTCAACAATAAGGTATAGACTATGACGAGGGTTTCTTCGAATCCAATAGCTCGAATCGAAACCATTCGAATTTTCTTGATCTATGCAGCCCATAAGAACTTCAAAGTTTATCAGATGTACGTCAAGTTTACTTTTCTTAATGGGATTCTGCACGAAGAGGTATACATTGGCCAACCGGAAGGTTTCGTTGATCCACAGTTTCCATATCATGTCTATGTTCTTGACAAGGCGTTATACAGTTTGAAACAAGCACCGAGAGCATGGTATGACACTCTGATCGAATTCCTTTTAGCTTCAGGTTTCAAGAAAGGTACAATCGATACTACCTTATTTCTGAAAAAAGCATGGTGATAACTTAATCTTGATACAGATTTACGTTGTTGACATTATTTTCGGATCTACAATTCCTAAATTTTGCAAAAACTTTTCAAAAATAATGGAAACTAGATTTGAGATGAGTATGATGGGTGAACTAAACTTTTTCCTTAGTCTTCAAGCAAAACAGTCACCTGAATGAATATTCATCAATCAATCTAAGTACATAAAAGATATTTTGAAAAAGTTTAACATGGCTGAAAGTTCTTCAATGAAAACTCCGATGGCGACTGGAACACTTTTGGACACAGATTTATCTGGTAAGTTTGTTGACCAAAAGAACTACAGAAGCATAATTGGATCTTTGCTTTATCTAACAATCAGTAGACCTGATATAATGTTTCCTACGTGCTTTTGTGCAATATATCAAGCTAATCCAAAAGAGTCACACCTTGCTATTGTCAAAAGAGTTCTTATATATCTTAAAGGAACTCAAGAGTTAGGCCTTTAGTGTCCAAATGATTCAAGCTTTGATCTAACAACATTTACAGATGCAGATCATGCTGGTTGTAAGTTGGAGCGAAAGAGCGCTTCTGGATCGTATCAGTTTTTAGGTGACAAATTGGTTAGTTGGACATCGAAGAAACAAAAATGTGTCTCGACTTCGACAACAGAAGTGGAATATGTTACGGCGGCAAGTTGCTATTCACAAGTTTTGTGGATGATGTAACACCCGTAATTTGGAGACTTCCTTTAGTGATAGTTCGGGAGTCTTTTGGCTTTTGGAACGTAAAGGTGTTGAGAAATCAGATGGGTTTTGCTATGGACTCTTCGAGGATCAAATCAGATGAGAAGACGCGAGAAAACCGAGTTTTGGGTTGCCGCGAGTTGTGGCGCGACTTGGAGTCGCGACACAAGCCACGTAACTCACTGGAAGTGAGGTCTGGGGAAACGGGTGACTTATGCCGCGACTTAAGGTCGCGGCATAACCCGCGTAACGCACTGGTTGAGTTAAAAGCCGATTTTTCAGCCACTAGCCTCATTTCTCTCAAACCCCAAACCCTAAATCTCTTCCCTTTTCTCTCTCAAACCCCAAATGTCGAACCCTTACGTATTTTGAGGGTTTTTCCTCTTGAACCACAAAACCTCTATCTTCACCTTCCTCATCAAGTTCAAAGTGTGGGAGCTCGGGTTGAAGAGTTGGATTGGGTGTCCTCGGAAAGTCTCGTCATCTTTAATGGTAAGCGTCTTTGATTTAAGGTTATAAATGTTCTTTGGATGTTTCCCTAGTGTTTGGTTTATCAGATCTCGGATTTGTTAGTTTTGGAGAAACTAGGGTTTTGGATCTCGTGTAGGGATTTTGGTATATAATGTTGGGGAATGTTTCTATGTGGTTGATTACGGATATTTATAGTTTGGAGTGTTTGGATCTAGGTTTTGGAAGTTTTCGGCTTGAGGATTCAAGCGCCCTTCAAAAGAGCTCGTTGGGTAAAACCTAGATTTAGCCTAAATCTAGCAAGGTGAGTTCCAGTTGTTTTGCGAAAACTATGTACATGCCAAAATGGGTATTTTGAAGTAAAAATATATTTTACTTGGTATTTGTCAAAGGTGAGTATTTTAATAAGTTTTCATAATTGATAAACTTGGGTTATTTTAGTTTCATAAAATGCTCATATTTGGGATTTGGACATCTTGATAAGTAATAACATGATTTATGCATCTTGGTGATTTTTGTACAAATAGAGTCCATTTCATGACCTATGCATCTTGGTGATTTTTGTACAAATAAAGTCCATTTCATGACTTATGCATCTTTAGTGATTTTGTACAAACGAATTCTTTCATGTCATAGGCATTTGGGGTATTTACATTCATAATTCCGTTGGAGAATCTTTGGTCACAATACGTGTTGAGTCTTGGGTAAATCATGCCTTTGAGGTGTGTGTCTTCGTAAACGTCGTTTAGAGACATTTCATTATTTGGGGGACCATTGATTATTGGTCAAATGGATTTTGAGCATTTTAGCTCGGTGTTGGCTTAAAAGAGTCTTGTGGACATTTATCCGGGTTTAATGGCTCGATGTAGAGTCCCATTTCATGGCTTACATCTTAATGCATTTTATTGCATATTTATAATTACAGGCTCGAGTCGCCTAGATTTAAGGGTGTTACAAGTTGGTATCAGAGCTTAAGTTTGAGAGAATTAGGTATTGATTTTTGGATGCCTAGACTCAAACTAGAGTTCTTATAAGTAATTGTAAGTGCAGTTGCACATTAGGTACCCTAAGATAAGATATTTTGAGGATTGATCGAGTCGCTAAAAATGGGAAACTTGCTGAGGGTCGCAAGGATGACTATGTACGGTACGTTCATAATGACACCTGGCCAGTGTTATGGTGAACCTACGTGCTACATAGGTATTCTTGAACTACCTTGGCATATTGACCGTTGGGGTAGCGAGAAGGTTTCTAAGCGAGTGATCTAAGGAAAGGTTGATGTTAATAGCAATGTCACTTGGGAATGATAGATAAGTGCGATGAATGCATTAAGTTGTCCATCTTGGGTCAGAATATTGGTTGAAATAGAACTATAAGTTGTTGAACCAATTCTATTTCGAGAAGAGATTGTAGGTTAACCGAATTGGTGGGTTTGTTACTCTAAGATGTTCGATACATCCGAATGACAATAGTATGAATTGAGAAGCACAGTCCTAAGATGTTGCATGCCGACTAAATCCATGTCCAAGACTTATTTCTAAATAAGTTTGCATAAGTTGTTTTTCATCTTTTCAAAACATAAAGTGAGTTATGTGGTGAAGTTTTGGTAAAACATTTAATACTCATCAGATTTTAAACTGTGAGCTTAAGCATGCATGAAACCGTTTTGTTGCACGTGCGTGCAAATTGTTATCAGAATACTCTTTATTCACGCCTCATGTTTAACGTTATTTCTGGATATTGTAATGTCCATGTTTTAATGTCGTTTGGGTATTGGGCAAGTAACTATGAGATTTTAACCTAGACATTGGATCTCCTCCACGTATGTCAATGGTTTTAAAGGAAAAGTTAATCCCATGTTTTGAGTCGGAATTTCTTGAGATTTTAGTTGTGCGAGTTTTGTTAAATTTCATGGAGTATTGTTTTGCGGGTTCTTTTGACGCGTAAGTAAATTTAGAAGTGCTTGAGTTTTAAGTTTTGATTGCGTTTAAAATTGCAATATATAAAGCGTCGTGTCTCATGCAAACATTGTTGAAAAGTGTCATTTTACCTTTCATTGCATTAAAAAGGGGAAACTCTTAGAAGTTTAATGTTTTAGACATATTGTCGTCTTATACTCTCTGTTGAGAAATGAAAATTTTGACATCGCATGATTTTTAGCGTTAATGAGTTTTACGAAAAATTCAGTTGGGTTTATGGTGTCTTATCATACGACTTTTGCGTCGCGTAGATAATTTTGGGATGTGTGTACATGCATTAGTGTGTGCGTTAATTTATGGATTTTGCTAATCGATGTCATCCCACATGTTGTTTTGGGAATTTCATTATCATGCAATTTATCTTTGAGCTTTATACAAATGTCAATCGTTGCATACTTTCTGCATTTGGAATAAATTATGGCGTTGGTGTGAGTGGTGGTATTAAAGGGTTTACGCTGTTTCAAGCAAAGATTTTGTTCTGAGCATATTTCAATCATTAACTTTTACTACTAGGAATCTCCGCAATGCATTTAACAAATTAGCAATATTTATGTCGCTGTGGTTTCTATTTGGTCAAATGTGTTTATCTGTATGACTCAAAGCTTTAAACTCGTTTTGAAACTTATTTGCATTTCCATCATTTTTACCTGGCTTTGGGGAAATAAACTGTTGCATATGGGATTGTTGATACTTTTGTGCTGCAACGTCTCTTGGTTAAAGAGTAAGAATTTTAAAGTTAAAATTGTAAATTTCTCTTTTGGAGTGGTACAAACTTTTATTGCGTGCGCCGAGGCGTAGGAATTTATTTTCATGTTAATAATGTAAATATTGCTACACACGTTTGTTACCGTTTTAATTACGTAAGTATTGATCAAGCGAGTTGGAGATGGTTTTATATGCGTAGTGTTGGTAACCAGTTTTTAAAACCTATCAGATTGAACGATAGTGCATTTTCACAGTACGGTGAATTGTTATAAAGCGTATGTATTTGAAAGTTTCATAAAGGCTTAAATTGGCATATTTGTTGAAAACCTTGAACTCATTAGGCCTATAGATTTAAACCCCTGTCGTGAAAGGAGTTGTAGTTAAGGAACTAAGGAGTCCTTGGGAAATGAAGCGTCGGGCGATCCGACTTGTGATCAGTTTTGGATTTTGGGTTTTAGTTTGAATCTGTGCATGTTTGGATTATGGAAGTAGTAGAGTTAAGTTTTCCCAGTTAATTGTGGAGTGATTTTACTTCGGTAATCACGCGGAATAAGGTCTTATGTGATTATTTGCGCCTATTTTAAATTCGCTTTGATGGATTGTTCGTCGGTGTGACATCATGGTATAGGTTGACTGGTGTACCGTCTTAGCGGGTTCCGCGATTAAAGGAAATTTTGGTGATCGGTCTGTTAGAAATGTAAGACTTGGAGTTCTAGCTTTCTATTAGGAGTCAACCTTGGTGCGACAATTTGTCTGGATTAGAAGTTGAGGCGGGGCATCCACGTTTTTGAAGTCACTGTTTAGTCCTAGACGTCGACTTGTTTTCTTGAAGTCAATAGATCGTGGAATGTTTGGAAGTATTCCAGTTGGATTATGGGAAATAAGGACCATTCGGTAATGGAAAGGTAAAAGAAGATTAGGTGTTGATGTTTAAGTGCCGATGTGTGTAAACATCCCCATGGTATTAAGGAATTTGTTATGAGAATGTTGTGAGGTTGGGATTGAAACAGAGTTGAGCGATAGCCGAATCTGGGTTAACCAGTTACCCGAAGGACGCATCGGTGCGCCTTGAGAGGTCAACTTCATCAGCGCTATGAATGGGTCAATCGAAAACTAAGGATTTTAAGAGTTCGTTGACAATTCTTGGCTTTGGGTCCAGAATAGTGCAAATTCGAAGTGGTTTGGTTGTCGATAAGTTGAGGTCACAAACTACCCTGAAGATAGTAATTGTCATCTAAGGTTGGGAGACAGCCGAGATCTTGGGGGCGGTAAAGTGGTCGATAAGGACTCGACGTTCGTCCCATCATCGACAAGACATACAAGATTTCAAAATTTAGTTATGCTCAGGTCGTGCATAAGACAAGGTATGGTGGAGGCCTTCCGGTTGGGTGGAGAATCAATCCATCTCGTTGAAAGCGGTGTTTGGTGTTTAGTCGGTCTCAGATTTCGAGGACGAAATCTCTTTTAAGGTTGGGAGGATTGTAACACCCGTAATTTGGAGACTTCCTATAGTGATACTTTAGGAGTCTTTTGGCTTTTGGAACGTAAAGGTGTTGAGAAATCAGATGGGTTTTGCTATGGAATATTCGAGGATCGAATCAGGTGAGAAGATGCGAGAAAACCGAGTTTTGGGCTGCCGCGAGTTGTGGCGCAACTTGGAGTCGTGGCACAAGCCGCGTAACTCACTGGAAGTGAGGTCTGGGGAAACGGGCGACTTATGCCGCGACCTAAGGTCGCGGCATAACCCGCGTAACGCACTGGTTGAGTTAAAAGCCGATTTTTCAGCCACTAGCCTCATTTCTCTCAAACCCCAAACCCTAAATCTCTTCCCTTTTCTCTCCCAAACCCCAAATGTCGAACCCTTACGTATTTTGAGGGTTTTTCCTCTTGAACCACAAAACCTCCATCTTCACCTTCCTCATCAAGTTCAAAGTGTGGGAGCTCGGGTTGAAGAGTTGGATTGGGTGTCCTCGGAAAGTCTCGTCATCTTTAATGGTAAGCTTCTTTGATTTAAGGTTATAAATGTTCTTTGCATGTTTCCCTAGTGTTTGGTTTATCAAATCTCGGATTTGTTAGTTTTGGAGAAACTAGGGTTTTGGATCTCGTTTAGGGATTTTGGTATATAATGTTGGGGAATGTTTCTATGTGGTTGATTATGGATATTTATGGTTTGGAGTGTTTGGATCTAGGTTTTGGAAGTTTTCGGCTTGAGGATTCAAGCGCCCTTCAAAAGAGCTCGTTGGGTAAAACCTAGATTTAGCCTAAATCTAGCAAGGTGAGTTCGAGTTGCTTTGCGAAAACTATGTACATGCCAAAATGTGTATTTTGAAGTAAAAATATATTTTACTTGGTATTTTTCAAAGGGTGAGTATTTTAATAAGTTTTCATAATTGATAAACTTGGGTTATTTTAGTTTCATAAAATGCTCATATTTGGGATTTGGACATCTTGATAAGTAATAACATGATTTATGCATCTTGGTGATTTTTGTACAAATAGAGTCCATTTCATGACCTATGCATCTTGGTGATTTTTGTACAAATAAAGTCCATTTCATGACTTATGCATCTTTAGTGATTTTGTACAAACGAAGTCTTTCATGTCATAGGCATTTGGGGTATTTACATTCATAATTCCGTTGAAGAATCTTTGGTCACAATACGTGTTGAGTCTTGGGTAAATCATGCCTTTGAGGTGTGTGTCTTCGTAAACGTCGTTTAGAGACATTTCATTATTTGGGGGACCATTGATTATTGGTCAAATGGATTTTGAGCATTTTAGCTCGGTGTTGGCTTAAAAGAGTCTTGTGGACATTTATCCGGGTTTAATGGCTCGATGTAGAGTCCCATTTCATGGCTTACATCTTAATGCATTTTATTGCATATTTATAATTACAGGCTCGAGTGCCGTTGTCATTCAAGTATAGTCGTGTAATTTTAGACTGTGTTGCATTGGATCCATAGGCACATGAATCAGTCTTATTTGATGGTCAATTGGGTGGTACGGGGTTGGACTCCGGGACTCATGTTTTATGACCAACTTGACAAGTAGGCACTAGGAGGAGGTAGTCTTAGGCGACACCATGTGGGTGGGTGCCTAGATCTCCGCCGTAGGGGAATTTCCTCAGTTGTAGTCCTCGGACGTGCCGGGCCTTTCGGGTGTCCGTTGTGGCATGAAGGTATCTTGTCTCTTGGGTGGAACTTGTCAAGGATTCGTAGGGACACTTTGGCATTTATGTCGTTAGGTGTCATGTGATGAACGTTGGTTGAGTGGCATAATTTTGTGTTCCTCCGCTCTCCACGGATACGGGTATCCCCCGTTGTCGGCCTGATGTATTTTGGATATTTAATTGTCCATGTTTTGATACTTGGATTTCCTTCCATTTTATGGTCGCGTGAGTATTAAGTTTCAGTTCCATGTTTTAATGGCGTATCATATTTATTTGGATTGTTTTCCGTTATTTAAGGGTCGAGTATTATGTTCCACCCGAGTTTTGGGTGTTTTGGGCTATGAAGTGTTATTTACATTTTAGCACATTTGAGTATCGAACTATGACCCCGTTTTGGGTGAGTTACGGGTCGCATCGTTTTATAAGAAATGCATGTTTGGGAAGCATTGTCTTTAAAAGTGTATATTATGGGAAAATGTGTCGTTTCCATTTTGACGTATAATATTTCGAAGGATCTTGCTTTAAAACTGATTTCCTGTCTTTTAAAGATATATTCATTCATGTTAAAACTCTTGAGCTCACTAGGCGTTAAGCCTAACCTTTTTATTTGTCGGCATGTGCATCAGGTTTCAAGGTTGGGGGTTGGTTCTAGCAATCCTGTGAAGAGTAGAGCCTTAGCTAGATCCGAAAGTAAGAATTCGGTGAAGTCTTCCGCTTTATGGAGATAGTGACTATGCATGGGTATTAGTAGAACCCGTCTTTTATAGTTTGTATATATAAGGTGGTATTTGTGTATTGTAGTTGAATTTAAATTTGTGGTTGTAGATGATTCATTTGTTGATGTATTTAGAAAATTTTTATCAAGTTGCTATCTTTAGATTTAAGGGTGTTACAGACGATGACACAATTAAAAGACTTTAACTATACCTACAACAAAGTGCCAATCTACTATGATTCAAAGAGCACGATTGCAATAATTGCTAACCCGGTACAACACTCCAAAACCAAACACATCGATGTACACTACCATTTCATCAAAGACCATGTGGAGAAAGGATCGATCGAGATGCACTTCGTACAGACTGACTATCAACTTGCAGACCTTTTCACCAAGTCATTGGATGAAAAGAGGTTCAAATTTCTAATCAACAAGTTAGGTATGCTTAATATGTCTATTTGAGTCTGTGTGATTCTCTTGCATGATTCTAGGGAGAGTTCATGATTTTTATGCTTAATCGGAGGGGGAGTTCACAATTTTGATTTCAGCTTCTTATTACTAACGAATGAGGAATCATCCTAGATGATTACCAAAATCTTTTATCTTTTGCAGGTAATTCATTTCTTTAACGGGAATGGCTTCTGAATATTTCAGTTAAGAACCCGTACTTCAAAGATTTTTTTATGCTGATTAATCTGAATGATCAATCTTTATAAGGGAGTATTTTTGTTTCTAAGGGGGAGATTAAAAGTTAAATTACTATTTTACTCTCATGTTAATAGTGATATTTTTGTCAGGATCGAATTCTCAACAAGAATTATGAATACTCAGAAACAATATCAAAGAAGTTGCGGAATAACACTTTGATATTCAATGTAACAGTAAACAAACAGTGAGTATGATTAACAACTTGTAAACTTGTATTGAATGATTAAAATCACAAGATTACACACTCAACCTCAATCTTGAAGAACATACTCTTTCAAGACGAATTCTACTTCTCTAGAATTAGGAACTATGCCTTGAGGTTGATTTTCTCTCTAGAACAAAAACTTAGAATGAATAATTATCAAAAGTTATCTCTCTATTCTAAACAATACTGTATATATATACTGAAGACAAAAGATAATTACAATTAATACAATATCTCCAGAATATCTTCCATCATTATCTCTAAGCTTCCATGAATATCTTCAGTTTATCCAGCTGTCATCCTTTCCATACGGATCTCCATCTCATAAGAAGTATTAATCATAAGCAGCATTAATACTCTGTGCAGTAGTAACTCCAACAGTACTAATCTTGAAGAGCAGCATTAACTTTGTTCCAGCAGCATTAACTTCAACTGGCAGCATTAACCTCAGAAGTATTAACCTCAGAAGTATTAACTTCAGAAGTATTAACTTCAGAAGTATTAACCTCAGAAGTATTAACCAAGTTCTTCTAGCAGCATTAACTTCAGAAGTATTAACTTCATAAGTATTAACCATGTTGAACTAGCAGTATTAACACATTCAGCAGTAGTATCCATCCTTGACATCTTTCAGACCCAACAGTTAGGGTATCAAAGAACTTAATATTTTTTTTATATGAACGAATATAAACAGTTTTGAAATGAACACACAAATTTAGAAATGATGTTCGATGTTCAACAACTTTGAAAGCAAATGAGGGTATTACCATCGAAATATGTTTCTTTTAGAGACATGGTAATAACAAAGTCAAATGAAATATTAAACGGTGTGTATGAATACTTGACAGTATATAGACAAGATAATACACAAGTATTAATCTTTGGAAACACACGGTCAGAAATGATATTATTCAATATATTCAAGAAAAACATTTAAAAGCACACTTCTAAATTCATAAAATCATTTTGAGAATAAGAAGTGGTTTGAACATTTAAGAAATCGTTTTTCATGCTTGAAAGTTGTCCATCTTTCAAACACGTTGAGATTAAGAATCAGAAATACTTACATTCAGTATAAGATTCTTAATTCCCCATAATCATACTCTCCCTCAAGATATGATTGATTGACTAAAAATCAGATACGCTCCCCCTTCATATCTGCAAAAAGTCAAAATCTCATCAAAATTGTTGGGTCTGAAAGATGTCAAGGATGGATACTACTGCTGAATGTGTTAATACTGCTAGTTCAACATGGTTAATACTTATGAAGTTAATACTTCTGAAGTTAATGCTGCTAGAAGAACTTGGTTAATACTTCTGAGGTTAATACTTCTGAAGTTAATACTTCTGAAGTTAATACTTCTGAGGTTAATGCTGCCAGTTGAAGTTAATGCTGCTGGAACAAAGTTAATGCTGCTCTTCAAGATTAGTACTGCTGGAGTTACTACTGCTCAGAGTATTAATGCTGCTTATGATTAGTACTTCTTATGAGATGGAGATCCGTATGGAAAGGATGACAGCTGGATAAACTGAAGATATTCATGGAAGCTTAGAGATAATGATGGAAGATATTCTGGAGATATTGTATTAATTGTAATTATCTTTTGTCTTCAGTATATATATACAGTATTGTTTAGAATAGAGAGATAACTTTTGATAATTATTCATTCTAAGTTTTTGTTCTAGAGAGAAAATCAACCTCAAGGCATAGTTCCTAATTCTAGAGAAGTAGAATTCGTCTTGAAAGAGTCTGTTCTTCAAGATTGAGGTTGAGTGTGTAATCTTGTGATTTTAATCATTCAATACAAGTTTACAAGTTGTTAATCATACTCACTGTTTGTTTACTGTTACATTGAATATCAAAGTGTTATTCCGCAACTTCTTTGATATTGTTTCTGAGTATTCATAATTCTTGTTGAGAATTCGATCCTGACAAGTGGTATAAGAGCTAGTATTCTCAGAAACATTCATTCAACATCAATCATCATGGCTAAAGAATCAGAATCGACAAGCACTGCCATTCCCACTGAGGTAACATCTAATCTTTGCTCTAAATCCTGTATTGAAACTGTTCAAAGGTACAGGGATCACAATCAGGGTATGTGTGATGATCTTAAAAGATTAGAGAGAGATATAAAAGACTATGTAAGAATAGTTGAGAGCTTTGAGGAACAGATTAAAGTTTTCCAAGCCAATGAACTTCAACATTCTTATGATACAAATTACTGGAAGTGGGAGAAGAATGACCTAGAAATTCAGCTGAAAAAGTCTAAAGAGGAGAATGAAAAGATAAAGAGTGAGTTTGAGAAAGCCAAGCTGGATATTGAGAAATTTTCCAATGCTTCTAAAGCAATGGACTCTTTGCTCCAAACTCAAATCCATGACAAACTTAGAAGAGGAATAGGCTATAACACCACACCACCACCATACAACAACAATTACATTCCTCCTATATCAGACTTGCTAGAGACCAAGGATAGGAAGGAATTATCTGATGGAGCCACTAAGGTAGATCCATTAGAAAAAGTGGTGGTTGAAACAGACTCTGAAGAAGAGAACTCTAATGATAAGAGTAAGGAGAACACTGTATGTGGTGAGATTCCTCTAGAAAATCACATTATCACCAATAAGGGATGTGGAAAGACTTGGGTCAAATCTAAGGACATAGAGAAGACTGAGAGAAAGTCTGAGAAGGTCCATTATAAGCAGACCACAGTTGTGAATCCTGTCCCTTGCAAACAGTGTGCTTGCAATAAATCTGAGTCCCAAAAACATGATAAACCAAGGGGAAATCAGAGAAAATGGAATAACCAGTGGGCACAAAAACAAGGGGTTGATCTAAGTAAAATCAATAGACCAAAACCTTGTTTTATTTGTGGAAAGCTTAATCATGTTGCCAAATACTGTTATTTCAATCCTATAAACCAAAGAGTAAATTTTCAAAGACAAACTCAAAACTCCTTTGGTTATAGGAAGCAAGGAAGGAATCAAATGGCTGAGAACAGAGCACCTAAAAAGTCTCATGTTCAAAACACGTTTGCTAAAACAAAGAAAAATACTTCAAATAAGCCAAGGAGTAATTTAAAGACAAAGAAAGCAAACAACTTTGTTCAAGTTTGGGTTCCAGTTGTAAAGAAACCTGTTAGTACTGCTATCCCAGATAGTACTGCTAACAGAAATAGTGCTGCTGCAACCAATACTACTGCTAACAAGGATAGTGCTTCTACTAGTATTAATGTTGCAAAGCCTATAATCTTGACAAAGTATTCCAGCCATGAGATTCCTAAACAACTCATCCAGACCAAACTGACAGATTATATAAATGAGAAAGGACAACCCAAGACCACTTTGGCTTGGGTTCCCTCAAAGACTAACTGATTTATCAAGTGTGCAGGGCAACCAAAAGCTCAAGAGGAAGAGCATTTGGAATGAAGATAATGGTTGCTCTTGGCACATAACAAGGAACATGGACTGCCTTCAAATTCTTTAAAAGATTTGATGGAGGACATGTTACTTTTGATCCAGCAGAAGGTAAGAAAAGTGAAAAAGGTATAGTTTCAAAAGATAAAGTAACTTTTGAAAATTTTATGGTATATGGTACTACTAACCTTGTGTCTGTAAGTGTTTCAGGTTGCTAATACTGAAAGGTAGTTAGTACTTCTAGTTCAGTGAATACTGTCAGACTGTGTTAATGCTGCTGGTATGTGTTACTACTGCCAGTCTGTGTTAATGCAGCTGATAAGTGTTACTACTGCTAATGTAAGTTTTCTATACCTAAAAATGATCTTCATTGATTTAATGTCAAACCTGGATATCAATCAAAAAGCTTTCATCTGTATCCAAGGTTTGTACAAGAAGTACTTAATAATGAATTGACGGACATACTTCACTTTGATGAGGTATATGTACCTAAACCCCCTAAAGGCAAGGTTTTCTCAAACATGAGAAGATCTGCTAGGGACTCTGAAGGAGTTGACACCCCATTGTTCTCAACAATGATGGTGGTGTCCCAACCACAAGAAGGTATGGCAGCAGGGTCAAGGCCCTCATTAGACATTCCCACTGCTAGCCAAACCCAACCTTCCCACTCTATATCTATTCCACAGTCTCTACTTCATAAGCTAACTTCACCAATAAAACAGGTAAAGAAAACAGGTAAAGAAGGCTCCTTCCCTTCTTGTACCTTCACCCACTAAGCCTTTAAGCCCTCTAAGGGAGGATTCTCCTTTAGAGAATATCCATAGGGAAACCACAGGGGTGTCTCCCAACCTCAAGAAGGTGCTCAATAAGGAGATGCAAGAGCATATGGGTTGTAAGGCTCACACTACTGACTTTGCACAAAGTGCAGGACAGGACAGTGTGAACATTACTAAGACCTTCCCCATGGAAACTTTAGATGAGAAATTATCTAAAGGTCCCAGGTGCCAAGAAACCAAGGGAGTAGAAGGTGCTTCTGCTAGGCAGAAGATCTCTACTAAAAGATCCAAGGATCCTTCAAAGGTGGTAATCACACCTAAAGGAGGTGAGGACAGTTTAACTACAAAGAATTGATGGATACACTTGGTACAATTAGTCTGAAAGTTCATAATCAAATTATGGAGATAAAAGAGATGAAAAGGTGATCACTTCTTATCACTAGCAGATAGATCATTTCAAGAAGCTGGTACTGAAAAAGAAGAAAATTAAAGTTTGTATGAAATCTTATTTTGAGGGGGAGATAAGTGAAGAAGCTGAAACAAAGCAGTAACTACATCAGAAACAGAAAAGAAGATAACAGTAGAAAAAGAAAAGAAGATAACAGCAGAAACTGAATCAAGAAGAACTAGAAATTACAGAAAGTTTTGAAATTATCATAAAGACCTTATGCTGAAGAACTTAACTTCTCAGTTTTGAAAAGTTAAGTTAGGGGGAGATTGTTGGGTCTGAAAGATGTCAAGGATGGATACTACTGCTGAATGTGTTAATACTGCTAGTTCAACATGGTTAATACTTCTGAAGTTAAAACTTCTGAAGTTAATGCTGCTAGATGAACTTGGTTAATACTTCTGAGGTTAATACTTCTGAAGTTAATACTTCTGAAGTTAATACTTCTGAGGTTAATACTTCTGAGGTTAATGCTGTCAGTTGAAGTTAGTGCTGCTGGAACAAAGTTAATGCTGCTCTTCAAGATTAGTACTGCTGGAGTTACTACTGCTCAGAGTATTAATGCTGCTTATGATTAATACTTCTTACGAGATGGAGATCCGTATGGAAAGGATGACAGCTGGATAAACTGAAGATATTCATGGAAGCTTAGAGATAATGATGGAAGATATTCTGGAGATATTGTATTAATTGTAATTATCTTTTGTCTTCAGTATATATATACAGTATTGTTTAGAATAGAGAGATAACTTTTGATAATTATTCATTCTAAGTTTTTGTTCTAGAGAGAAAATCAACCTCAAGGCATAGTTCCTAATTCTAGAGAAGTAGAATTCGTCTTGAAAGAGTATGTTCTTCAAGATTGAGGTTGAGTGTGTAATCTTGTGATTTTAATCATTCAATACAAGTTTACAAGTTGTTAATCATACTCACTGTTTGTTTACTGTTACATTGAATATCAAAGTGTTATTCCGCAACTTCTTTGATATTGTTTCTGAGTATTCATAATTCTTGTTGAGAATTCGCCTTTCACATTTATACTTCATGATATTTGATATGATTGATACATTGTCAAATTTTAAAAACAAATCTAGTGTTTTAATTTCATTCATTCAATTTCCTCATTTTGAGAGATCTTCAATGTTCAAATGCTCAAGTTTCATTCATATTCTTAAAGAGCATACATTCATGTGACAATGTTATCACATTTTGAGCTTTATTTGTTCAAAGCTAAACTGTTGGACAATGTATTCTTAGGACAAATGTTTCATGGGATTCGTGTGTAAGCTTAACAGAACTTCTATGAATTCACGTTAACCAGTGTTTCCTACCCAAGAAGTTATCCCTGAGTGATTGAGGGGTCATTATATCAAAGAGTGATGGAGATAAGTCATTGGGATGATTTTTTCTCAGTGTGATGAGGTAAAATGTAAATGAGGGTTTGGTTAGACATGAGCTGATTAAAAACAGAAAGAGAGTGTGAAATCAGAGTTAAAAGAATATGATAACTCTGCACAAACTTTTTCTGAGCCGGGCAGCCATATTACTGATTGATTCACATTCTTTGGTGTAACACCCCGATTTTGAGAGGCACCATTTCAAGTTAATACCGAAACTGATATATTAGGGAAAAATAAGATAAAGGATTTTGAACTTGAATCCTAGATTTTATAGTCTAGATGGATGAAGGATTCAATTACGAGTCCAACGGTTCTTTCCGGAGCAAAATCGGAGCTATAACGAATAAGTTACGGCCAAAATAGTGAATAATGAAGAAACAAGACAAACAGTGCACGGGGCGAGTTGTGGCGCGACTTAGGTCGCCCCGTAACCCTCCCGGAGCCCTGTTCAAGCATAAAACCCATTCGGGCGACTTGTGGCGCGACCTAGGCCGCCCGGTAACCCGCGCGGAGCCCTGTTCGAGCTTAAAACCCGATTTTCAGCCCTAAAACTTCATTTTCTTCATAACTTTTGCATCACAACTCCGATTTTGGTGATTCAAGTTGCCATGGTTTCGTTTTTGAGATTTATTCAAGGATTTGTAAAGATATTTGAAAGTCTATTGGAGTATACAAGAGTATTTGTGGTGGTAAGCTCTTTATCTCTCTCAATGTTAAGCTAGGGTTTGATGGTTTCACCCTTTTTCCTTTCATCCTTCATCTTGGGTTTGAATTTGATGACTTGTGTGGTGAAGGTGATCTTGTAGATGTGTTGGATCTAAGATCTAGGGAAATTTCTTGGAGATTCAAGCCTTCATCTTTGGAGATTCAAGTTTTGGGGGTAAAATCTAGATTTAGCCTAAATCTAGCAACGTGAGTTCAAGTTGATTTGTGAAAACGTTGTACATGCCAAAATGTTTATTTTAAAGCATTTATGTGTTTTACATGAAATTATCAACTGTTGAGTTATTTGGTAGGTTATTTGAAGTATTTGGCTTATCAAACCTTGTGAAATACCACATTTGGGATTTTGGGCATTTTGATAAATGTGTCATAAATGGATGGGTTTTGACGATTTATGCATATTTGGTCAAAAACGCACTTTTAAGTGTTTGTCGAGTTTTATGCATCATTCATGAACTGAGATATTTTGAAAAGTATGAAGGTGTGAGTCCTTTGTTTTGGGTCGATCCCGACTTTGGGAACACTTTAGAAAATGATAATCCTTTTTGGGTTTTGGGCCGAAGGCCAATTGTGATTTGAGAAACAAAGTTTTGAGAAAGATGTATTTTGGTTTATGTAACCACATTGGCTCTCGTATTTTAGCCAAACGTTCATTATGCCTTTTTGGGGCTTGGTTTACACTCAAATGAGTCTTTGGAACATTTGTTCAGTTTTGGTAGCTCGTTAAGGAGCCTTGGACGTATGGTGTACTTAGTTGCATCTTATTTGAGAGTTACATGTTTTTGAATGCGTTAGTTCATTCTTCTGAGTCATGTAACGTTTTAGACTGTAATACATTGGATCCATAGGCATATAAGTCATTCAGTTGATTTAGTAGGGACTTTATCCCCATGTTGGGACTGGATATTGTTTAGTGGGGACCTTATCCCCTTGGCTAGTGGTTGGACTTGATAACCGCGTAACCTTTATTGAGGGCTCGAGGTAGATATCGTGGGTTGGTTGAACTCGATGCCCATTTATAATCTAGTCTGGTTACTCATCGTGGAATTTAGTGTCCGCGTTTGAATTATAGTGAGTGGTCCCCAAGTCATGTTTTGTTTTTGGAAGCTTGCGGTGGTGCTCTATAGAGCCGTATACGGAGCTAAGTCTTGCGGTGGTGCCCAATGTGAGCTGGATACGGGGACTTATGGCTTTGGTTGTGACACTCATTAGAGGTCGAGTAGAAACTAGGGTCATTTGGGTATCTTGCGGTGGTAGCTCGGTTTGGGAGCCGTATACGAGGATCCATGACTCTATGTGAAGCTCTAGAATATTGATAAGTGGCTTAACTTTGTGTGCCCGCCACTTTTGATGGAATTCAGGTATCCCCTATCACAGAAAGGTGTTGTTTTTGGGTATTGAGTTTTATTATCCAAGTTTTCGGTGGCGTCTTGTGTAAATGGATTTTATAATTGATTTATGGGTTGAGTATTATGCCCCACCCGTGTTTTTGGTGTTTCGGGATACAAGGTTTTAACCGCATTTTTATAAATGTAGAGCTCGATTTCTATTCGCGTTTTGAGTGAGTTTTGGGTTGGAGTTTATTTACGAAAGAACGTTTTATATTGGGATCTTGTCCCCGAAGTAGTTTGGATTTGAAAACGTTTGTATTGGTGTTTTGCCCAAAATGCATATTATTGGAAAACGAGTCGTTTTCATATTCAAAGCATATCTTTTGAAAGATTATGATTTAAACTGCATTACCTCTTTTCAAATATATCTTTATTCATATGGAAAACTCTTGAACTCACAAGGCGTTAGCCTAACCTTTTTATTTGTCGGCATGTGCAACAGGTTCCGGTTGGGATTAGCTCTAGTGACACTGGGCTGAGAGGAGTGCTAGTCGTGTGCTCAAAAGATGGATATCTTAGTGAAGTCTTCCACACTTGTTTTCGGGAAGAGCAACTTATAGTTGGGATTAAGTAACACCGACTTTGGTCTAGACCTTGTATAAGACTGGAGTTCATATTTGTTGAAGTTAAATAGAAAGTTTTATTTTGGAGAGTTATCTCTTACTTGATGAAATGTCGAAATTTTTAATTAGTTGCTCTTACCAAATTTGAGGGTGTTACATTTGGTGACCATCATTGAACCAGACAGTAGCCCATGTCAACTCTTGCATTAACCCCACCAGCCACTCGTTTCTTTCTTAACAAAGAAATGTTTCAATTTCTTTGGGGACGCAACATATACGCTATCTTGTCTTCATTTGGAAGAATGTAGATATTGAAAAAGAAGGAAAGTTGCCTCACCTTCGCACCTCTTTCAAGCACATTAAGTCCGTGTAAAACTTGTTGCTGTCTCAACATTTTACACATCTTGAGCCTGAAAAAAAGCTGAAGTAACTTCAATCATTTCTACACTTGCACATACACACAAGGAATATGTTTTCTTGTCAAAACTTTCATAGAAAATTCCTTTGTGGTTTTTTGATGATTGAATGGAAGCCCTGGGGAGTGAACATCAAAAAACTCCTTTCCAAAGTATATTCGTTGTACTAAGTGGCTCTGTGCTACTTACAGGCATTTCTAACTATTTCATATGTTGATTCAGGGTTACAACTTTCATTTGTCTGAATTTGAAAAGATTCGGATAAACATTTTTTAATTGACGGATATTCAGATCAAAAGGCGGAGATTCTTATATTCTTCGGGGGAGATTGTTACTCTATCAAAAAATGGAGATTGATAACTTGTCATAAAGGGGGAGATGGTATTCAAAGACAGTGCTGACATTGAAAAGTTTTGATGATTCTGATGACTCATAATTCATCAGAAAGGGGAGATAATTTGAAGTTTTCAAAGTCAGGATTACAGACGCAAATAATGAAAGTAGGAGATTGTTAGAATTTTGAAGTTTTGTTGAAAAGAGTTAAAAAAGGAAGAGATGTTTTTGATGTTTCAATTTCAAAGTTGGAGAGATATTCTGAGATTTTCATGTTATAAGTTTATTTCAAGATTTTATCAGAAAAGGGGAGATAATTTGAATCTTCCTTGTCAAAGAAATTTTATGATGATTTGTATGTGAAAAGAAATTTGAAAGAGACTGTTTTGGAAAGACAAGAAGAGATACAAAATGTACGGATGCATGCTTTAGCAAAGGGATAGATGAACAAAGATTTCAAGTTTTGAAGAAACAATATTTGCAAAGGGAAGTTATGTACAAAGTAAAGATGTTTGTCAAAGATGAAGACAAAGAGAGAGTGTTCAAAGTTCAAGAAATTTTATTTGAAAGACGAAGATGTCAAAGTTTTAAAGTTCTGAAAGTTAAATTGTTGAAGAGTTTTCAAGAGAATAAAGAGCTGAAGATTATTGTCAATTTTTTTTAATCTTGAATCCAAAAGGGGAGATTGTTGAGCCTAAATGTTGTATTCAAGATTAAAGGGTTTAAAGTGTAATTGTTGTATAGTTGAGTCGCAATGGTTTGTAATAGTTGACTTGTATAAGTCATGTCTTGTTTAGAGAGAGTATCATAGAGCTTAGAGAGAGAAACTATTGTAAATCATTTTAATCAATGACAAATGACTTTGTGATTAGATCTTGTGCTTTAATCTGATTGAGCTTGATAACTGGAACAACAAACTGCAATAATGCATTAGATTGCGTTTCATCCTTGATGGGGTGTTGAGGTTTGTGTGACAAATATCCATGTACTAACAGAATACACAACACATGAAGAGAAAAATAGAAATAAAACCTGTTGAAAATATGATCTACCTCAGTCTCAACATTGTTCAAATCCTCATAGCTCCTTTCCATGGTTGTCCTTACAATAGAATCCAGGGCATTGTCCGAAAAAAGAAAATTCTTGAGACGGTAGATTGATGTAGAGAGTAATGCCTAAGTTCCTCACGTGCCTCTAGCAGTCCCTGGACGAAAAGAAATCATCGTGTTTTTGCTATGGCAAGAGAACAATACAGAATGGGCAAAGAGCCGTTTGGCCCAGTGGTACCCGACAACCCCACCTTCGCAGAGGTCGGGGTTCAAGTCCACAAAAGATAATAAGTGTTTTGTTTTTTTAATTTGCCATATATAAATATTATATGCTTCAAAAAAGAAGTTAGGTACTGAAGCATGAAAGAAACTTTCGAGCACCTCAGGAAGAGTTTCCATTTTCTTATCTTTTACATGCTCTAAAGCAAATTGAAGAACTTGTATTATTTATCCAAAACAAATATGAAGAGCTTGTAATGAGAATACATAGAAATCCTATTCTTTTTGTTATTTCTAATCGATTTATTCATAATAACACAGTTTTACCGCAAAGCAAGCAAACTTGTATGCAGAACAAACAAACTTTTTTACAGTAAAGCCGAAGATCAATTAAACCACGTATAAATCAGTTGTATAACAAAGCAAGTAATAAAAGAATAGAAGAAACCTAAATGAAAGAAATAAAAGAATAAACCTCAAAACCGAGGACTTTTAAACTAAATCGAAACCCCCTACTTTATCACATATTAAAGAAACCTAATATGATTCAATATAAACAATAGAAAAAATTCAAATTTTTTTGGATGAACGCAAAATGTAGAAAACAAATACCAGGTAACCACCGAAAAACTGAAATAAATGTTATTGAAAAAATAACTTGAAGAGGGAGAAAGGTTAGTGTATCTATAATTCCATATCGATCAGTTTTCATAATTCCATATCAATAGTTACCCGTTGAAGCTCCATAGCCAAATACTTTATCAATGGAGAAACATTAGGGACGAAAAAGCCAGGTATGTAGACATCAAGTTTGAAATTGAAGAGTAATGAGCAAGTATCGTCGCCTTCAGAGCCGGAATCCATGTCTTGGGAGCATGAATCGTCAAACTGATGTATTTTCCAAATTCATCAGGTTAAAATTCCTTGTCAAATCCACAAGGTGTTGTTTTTTAGTGAACCTGCTAACATAAGTTCAGATCCAACCAATTTACCCTTAGAAAAATCAACTTTAAAATACACAAGTGTTGGGAACTGAAGATTCTACTAAGTGTAGTTACTACTGCTAGTACAAGAGTAGTTACTACTGCCAGAACAAGTTGAAGATTAATACTGCTAAGTGTTACTACTGCTAGTAGAATTACTACTGCTAGTTAAAGTTAGTACTGCTTGAACAAAGTTAGTACTGCTTAGCTAGTTAGTACTGCTAGTAGTTAGTACTAGTTGAAGTTAATGCTGCTAGTTGAAGTTAATGCTGCTGAGCATTATTAGTGCTGCTAAAGAGATCCGTATGGAATGTACTACAGCTGGATATACTGAAGATATACTTAGAAGATATACATGGAAGATATACTGAAGATTTGTTTATTCTTTGTAATTATCTTTCTATCAGTATATATATAGTATTGTTTAGAATAGTGAGATAACTTTAGTTTTCATTATTTTAGAGAAAAACAACCTTAAGGCATAGATCCTAATTCTAGAGAAGTAGAATTCGTATTGGTGAACCTGTTCATCAATATTGAGGTTGAGTGTGTAATCTTGTAGTTTTAAGCATTAAATACAAGTTTACAGTTTGATAATTATATACTGTTTTTGATTACTGTTTGATCAAGTATCAAAGTGTTTTTCCGCAACTTCTTTGATATTAGTTTCTAAGTATTAATTCTTGTTAAGAATTCGATCCTGACAAGTGGTATCAGAGCCAAATTCTCTCAGAAACAGTTATTCATCATGGAAAATCTTACAGAATCAAGCAATACTTTGGTCTCAAAAGTTCCAATGCTCAGATCCAATGAATTTGACATGTGGAAAATCAGAATCAAGCAATATATTCTCCTCACAGATTACTCTATGTGGGACATCATTGAGAATGGCCCATCGGATGGAGGAAAGATTGGTGAAGATGGCAAAAGAACTCCTCCAAAGACAGATACAGACAGGAAATCAAGACAGACAGAGATGAAAGCCTTGAGCACACTGCTCTTGGCCATTCCAAATGAGTATCAACACCAATTCTGCAATTGTACTGATGCACAGATGCTCTGGAATGCTCTAGAGAAGAGATTCTCAGGTACTAAAAGTACCAAGAGAAATCAAAAGGCAATCTTAAAACAACAGTATGAAAACTTCATCTCAACTAAGAATGAGTCCATGACTCAAACTTTTGACAGGTTTAATAAACTAATTGGTGAACTAGCTACTATGGGAGTACAGATTGATCAAGATGATGTGAACAGAAAGTTCTTAAGGTCCCTTGGAGATGAATGGACCATGTACACTTTGTCATTCAAACAGAATGATCAGTTGGAAGACAAAGAACTTGATGATCTGTACAATGATCTTAGAGTATTTGAAGCTGAGGTGGAGGCAAAGAAGAAGCCTTCTGGATATGTTCATAATGCTGCACTCCTATCAGCATCAATTGATTCTACTGCTAACTCTGAATCAGTTAATGCTGCTAATGGATCAAATTTAGATAAAGGCACTGATTATGTATTTGAAGCTCTTCTTTCTAATCATGGAAATTCTTCTTTGATCAATGATGACTTAGAACAACTTCATCCTGATGATCTGGAAGAGATGGATATTAAATGGCAGATGGCCATGCTCTCCATGAGGGTTAAAAAGTTTATAAAGAGGACTGGAAGAAACAACTTCTCACAAAGAAGAGAAGATGGAGCAGGGTTTGATAAATCAAAGGTAGAATGCTACAAATGCCATCTGAAGGGACATTTTGCTAGAGAATGCAGAAGTGGAATGTCTCACAACAACAACCATCAACAAGCTCAATCTGGAAGCTTCAATAACAACAGAAACTCTGCTCAAGCCCTTGTTTCTCAACAAGGAATGGGGTTTGATTGGAGTGATCAAGCAGAAGAAGCTATTCAGAATCAAGCTCTTATGGCTAAAGTATCTGATCTCCCATCTGAGGTAAGTTCTAATCTCTGCTCTAAAACTTGCATAGACACTGTTAAAAGTTACAGGGATCACAATCAGAAGATGAGTGATGACCTGAAGAGACTAGAAAAGGATATAAAAGACTATGTGAGGATAGTAGAGAGATTTGAAGATCAAATCAAAGGTTTTCAAGCCAATGAACTACAACACTCATATGACACTAATTACTGGAAGTGGGAGAAAAAGGATTTAGAACTTAAACTGACCAAATCCAAAGAGGAGAGTGAAAAACTGAAAGAGGAGTTAACCAAAGTTAAGCTTGATGTAGAAAAGTTTTCCAATGCTTCTAAAGCAATGGACTCCTTACTGCAAAATCAGATTCATGATAAATTAAGAAGAGGAATTGGGTATAATGCCACACCTCCACCATATAACAACAATTATATTCCTCCTACTTCAGACCTGTTAGACACCAAAGATAGGAAGGACTTGCCTGAGGGAGCCACTGAAATAGATCCCTTAGATGAGGTAATTGTTGAGGATAAGACTGAGAAAGAGGTTGGCAAGAGTAAGGAGAACAAGGTGAGTGGTGAGATTTCTATAGAAAACAACATTATCACCAATGAGGATTGTGGAAGGGCTTGGATCAAATCCAAGAACATAGAGAAGACAGAGGAAAAGTCTGGCAAGGTCCATTATAAACAGACCACAGTTGTGAATCCAGGTCCTTGCAAACAGTGTGCTTGTAAGAAGAATAAGCCCCAAAAACAGGACAAAAAGAGGGGAAATCAAAGAAACTGGAATAATCAATGGGCACATAAACAAGGGGTTGATCTGAGTAAAATCAATAGACCAAAACCTTGTTTTATCTGTGGCAAATTGAATCATCTTGCAAAATTCTGTTATTTCAATCCTATGAACCAAAGAATGAATTTCCAAAGATCCATGCAAAAACCCTTTGGTTATAAGAAAATTGAAAAGAACCATGTGACTAAGAAAACTGTTAAAACTAAAAGCCACATGAAGAAAAAGTATTCTGTTAAAGAAAGGGTCAATATGTGGATTCCTAAAAGCAATAAAACTGTTAGTACTGCTATCACAAATAGTGTTGCTGACAATGATAGTGCTGCTAGAAGTAATACTACTGCTAACAATGTTAATGCTGCTAACAAGGTTAGTACTGCTAAACCTGTTAGTACTGCTACACCTGTTAGTACTGCTAACTCTGTTAGTACTTCTAAGGATAGTACTGCTTCTAGTGTTGATTCTGCTAAGCCAATCATATTGACAAAGTACTCAAATAAAGAGTGCTCTGAGTTTAAAAACCTCATTAAAAAGGAATGTAAATACTTTGATGAGAAAGGAAGACCCAAGATCACTTTGGCTTGGGTCCCTTATCATACTAATTGATTTATCTAATGTGCAGGGCAACCAGCAGCTCAAGAGAAAGAGCATTTGGCATGTTGATAGTGGTTGCTCTAGGCACATGACAGGCAACATATCATGTCTTCAGGATTTCACACATATCAATGGAGGACATGTTGCATTTGGAGACAATCTTACTGGTGGTAAGATAAGTGGAAAAGGTAATGTCACCAAAGGTAAGATGACATTTGAGGATGTCTACTATGTTGATCAATTAAAGTATAACCTGTTAAGTGTATCACAGGTTTGTGACAAACAACATAGTATATTATTTACTAATACTGAGTGTATGATCCTTGCTCCAGGGTTCAAGGTAGTTGATGAAAACATGATACTACTTAGAACTCCTAGGAAGGACAATGTTTACTGTCTTGATTTGGACAATGTTGATAGTGATTCATCTTTAAATTGTCTTGTTTCAAAAGCTTCTATAGATGAATCCTCCCTTTGGCACAGAAGGATGTGTCACATGAATTTCAAGACTATGAACAATCTTGTTAAAAATAACCTTGTAAGAGGTTTACCTTCAAAAGTCTTTTCATGTGATGATCATTGTGTTGCTTGTCTTAAAGGCAAACAACACAAAACTTCTCATAAGACCAAAGAGTTAAATTCTGTTTCTTCCTGTCTCCAGTTATTACAAATGTTATGAGTATAGGAAAGAAATCTTACTGCTTGGTTATTGTTGATGATTACTCCAGATTTACTTGGGTATATTTTCTAAGAACTAAGGATGAAACAAGTGGTCTTATCAAATCCTTTATTCTAAGAATTGAAAACCAAACTAATCAAAGAGTAAAAGTCATTAGATCAGATAATGGAACTGAATTTAAAAATCATGATTTAAACACTTTTTGTGAAGGAAAAGGTATTGAGAGACAATATAGTGCTCCTAGGACTCCTCAACAGAATGGTGTTGCTGAAAGGAGAAATAGGACACTAATAGAGGCTGCTAGATCTCTGTTGGCTGATTCAAAATTGCCAATTACATTCTGGGCTGAAGCAGTTAATACTGCTTGTTATGTCCAAAACAGAGTTCTAGTGGTCAAGCAAAAGAACAAGACCCCATATGAGCTTTTAAATCAAAGAAAACCTTTTATTGGTTTCTTCAAACCTTTTGGGTGTCCTTGTACAATTCTAAATACCAAATCTCACTTAGGTAAGTTTGATAGCAAAGCAGATGATGGATTTCTTGTTGGATATTCATCTCAGAGTAGGGCCTACAGAGTTTTTAACTCTTCTTCTAGAATAATTGAAGAAAGTGACAATGTCAAATGCAATGAGAACACACCAAATCCTGTTGGGTCTGGACCTCAATGGCTATTTGACATTGATTCACTAACTAACTCTTTTGGTTTCAGTAATGAGTATACAGGAACAGATGGTGGAGAATCAGAGATCACACAAGTTCAAGAAAGTATATCTAAATCTGTGATTTTTCCCATATCCACAGTAAATGAAGACTGTGAAAAGGAATCATTTACTGAACCATGTCAGAGTGAAGAAGACACTAGAGATGAGGAGACTCAAGAATCAGACGTGACATCTGAAGACACTTCAGTTGAGTTGCAGAACTCTAATCTAGAGGCTGGACTGAATGAAGAACTTAGTCATAACACCAGAGTTCAAAAGAATCATCCTCCACAGCTGGTAATAGGAGATATCTCTTCTCCCATGATGACTAGACATCAAAGCAGGCTTCAGGAAATGCAAGATCAACAGCATACAGTGCTCTCATGTTTTCTATCCCAGCTTGAGCCTAAAAAGGCACATGATGCTATGAAAGAATCTAGCTGGATAGAAGCAATGCAAGAAGAATTGTTACAGTTCAAGCTACAAGATGTGTGGGATCTAGTAGACCTTCCTAAAGGTCACAGAGCAATTGGCACAAAATGGATCTTCAGAAACAAGAGAGATGAAAGAGGTATTGTTATAAGGAACAAAGCAAGGCTGGTGGCTCAAGGCTATACTCAAGAAGAGGGTATAGATTATGAAGAAGTTTTTGCACCTGTGGCTAGGATAGAAGCAATCAGACTATTCCTAGCCTATGCTTCTTACATGAACTTCAAAGTCTATCAAATGGATGTAAAAAGTGCTTTTCTCTATGGATCAATTGAAGAAGAAGTATATGTCTGTCAACCACCAGGGTTTGAAAACCCAAGCTATCCAGACAGGGTATACAAATTAAAGAAAGCACTTTATGGACTACATCAAGCCCCAAGAGCATGGTATGACACTCTGTCATCCTATCTCTTGGAAAATGACTTTGAAAGAGGAGTCATAGATAAGACTCTTTTTATCAAAAGAAAGAAGAAGGATATCTTGCTGGTCCAAATCTATGTTGATGACATTATCTTTGGATCTACAAGAAACAACATGTGCAAGGAATTTGAGGATTTAATGCATCAAAGGTTCAAAATGAGTTCCATGGGGGAACTTACTTTCTTCCTTGGACTCCAAGTTCAACAGAAGTCAGATGGAATTTTCATATGTCAATCCAAGTATGTGCAGGATATTCTAACCAAGTTTGGTTTCTCAGAATCAAAACCTGCCAGCACACCTATGGAAACACACAAGCAGATCACAGCAGATCTTGAGGGGGAGGACATGGATGTGCACTATTATAGATCCATGATTGGCTCTCTCATGTATCTCACAGCATCTAGGCCAGATATAATGTTTCCAGTCTGTGTCTGTGCAAGATTTCAAGTTAGGCCAAAGCAATCTCACTTTCAAGCTGTTAAGAGGATCTTCAGATATCTCAAAGGGCAACCCAGATTGGGACTTTGGTATCCTCATAACTCCCCTTTTGACCTAATAGCATACTCAGACAGTGATCTAGGTGGGGCAAACTTGGACAGAAAATCTACTTCTGGAGGATGTCAGTTCTTGGGTGCAAGACTAGTCTCATGGCAGTGCAAGAAACAAACCACAGTATCCACATCTACAACAGAGGCAGAGTACATAGCAGCTGCAAGTTGCTGTTCTCAAGTCTTATGGATTCAGAATCAAATGTTGGACTATGGGGTAACCTTTCTACACACTCCAATCTTTATTGACAACAGCAGTGCTATTAGCATTATAAATAATCCAGTCAAGCACTCAAAGACAAAGCACATTGAAATCAGGTATCACTTTATAAGAGATTGTAATGAAAAGAAACTTATTCAAGTTGTCAAAGTCCACACTGACAATCAGTTTGCTGATCTATTCACTAAAGCTTTTGATGTGGGTAGATTCACTTTCTTGGTCACAGGTGTGGGAATGATAAACTTTGAATAATCTTCTTCTCAAAAAGTGGTTTTATACCTGTATATTTGTATTCGTGGTGTTACTAATCTTCTTTTTCAGGATATCCATAGCATTACTCAGTGTTAGCAAGTTTAAAAGGAGTAAGTATAGTTAATACTGCTAGTAGTTAATACTGCTAGTAGTTAATACTGCTAGTAGTTAATACTGCTAGTAGTTAATACTGCTAGTAGTTAATACTACTTTCAGTTAATACTGCTAGTAGTTAATACTGCTAGTAGTTAATACTGCTTTCAGTTAATACTGCTAGTAGTTAATACTGCTAGTGGTTAATACTGCTTTCAGTTAATACTGCTAGTTAGTTAATACTGCTAGTGGTTAATACTGCTTTCAGTTAATACTGCTAGTAGTTAATACTGCTAGTGGTTAATACTGCTTTCAGTTAATACTGCTAGTTAGTTAATACTGCTAGCCGTTACTACTGCTAGTAGTTAATGCTGCTCTAGGTTAATACTGCTTATATTCCGAATACTATAAATACTCTTTGCCCGCCAAAAAGTTCATAACGACTCTTTGCATACTGTTCCCTTGCGCTCTAAACCCTTTCTCTCTCAAAGTTCAAAGTTTTCAGGCAAAAATCTTCAAGGTCAATGGCATCAATGGCGTTCATTGACGAGCACAATGAAATCGCAATGCTCCAAAAGCCAAAACAAGCAGAAGGCTTTCATCAGATTGTGGATTTCCTTAAGTCAAGCCACATTGCTCATGCTCTTACTGTATCCCCTACAATCTACATTGAGCATCAAAGGCAGTTCTGGGCCAATGCAACCATTGTTGTGGAAAATGGTGTGCAGATGATCAAGACAAGAATCTGTGATCAACCACTAACAGTTACTGAAGAGGTTATACGCATCAGTCTACGTCTAGACGATGCCTCTGGTATAACGTCTATCTCTAATGATGAACTGTTTTCTAATCTTACTAGAATGGGGTATGGAGGCCCATTGGGTGTTTTCAAATTCTCAAAAGCAAAGTTTTCACCCCAATGGCGTTTTCTTGTTCATACCCTGATGCATTGCATCTCCAAAAAGACCACTGGATGGAGTGAGTTCAGCAGTCCAATTGCATATGCTTTGGTATGCTTGGCTACATCCAGAAGGTACAATTTCTCAAAGATGATTTTCAGTGATCTTGTATCAAATATGGGAAACAAAAAGAGTTTCTTTATGTATCCCAGATTTGTTCAGGAAGCAATTAACCATGAATTGACGGATATACCTCAACCTGTTGGAGTATATGTACCTAAACCCCCAAAAGGCAAGGTTTTCTCAAATATGAGAAGATCTGCTGGGGACTCGGAAGGAGTTGACACCCCATTGTTCTCTACAATGATGGTGGTGTCCCAAAACACTGAAGGTATGGCAGCAGGGTCAAGGCCCTCATTAGACCATCCCACTGCTAGCCAAGCCCAACCTTCCCTCTCAAAATCAATTCCACAGTCTCTTCTGAATAAGCCCACTTCTACAATTACCCAAACGTATCAAAGAAAACAGGTAAAGAAGGCTCCTTCCCTTCTTGTACCATCACCAACTAAGCCTTTAAGCCCTCTAAGGGAGAATTCTCCCCTAGAGAATATCCAAAGGGAAACCACAAGGGTATCTCCCAACCCAAAGGAGGTGCTCTCTGAGGAGGAGGTAGAGCATATGGGTGATGAGGCTGCCACTACTCCTGCTAGCACAGAGGAGGAAAGTGGTAACATCAATAAGACCTCCCCCATGGCAACTTTGAATGAGCAATCATTTGAAGGTCCCTGGTGCCAAGAAACCACAGGGGTGGATAGTGCTTCTGCTAGGCAGAAGACTTCCACTACTAAAAGATCCAATGATCCTTCAATAGGGGGTAACACTCCTGGAGAAGGTGAGGACAGATATAACTATGATGAATTGATGGAAACAATGGGCAACATCAACATGGATGTACTCAAACAGGGCAAAGAGTTAGAAGAGCTAAAACTCATAGTACTGTCACAACAAGAACAAATCATCAAGTTGAAGCAAATGGTAAGGAAACTGATTCTGCAAAAGAAGAAGAAACAATTTGTGCTCAGAAGGAGGAAACCAGTGACTGATGCTCCCAAAAAGGGGGAGATCAACATGGAAGAAGCATCAAGGGAAGGGGAGATTGATAAAGAGAGAGTTGAAGTTGAGGGGGAGAAGGAAGCAGAAACTGTTAATGCTGCTGAAACCTCACAAGCAGCAGTAACAGAGTTAACACCAACAGAAATTGAAGTAGCTGAAGTGCTAATCAAAGCTAAGAATGACACTCCCAAAGCAAAGGGAGTGGTCATAAATGAAGGGAGAGACAGAAAATCAGAACAGAAAGTCAAAGCTGCAGAATCAAAGAATAAGGGAAAAGAAAAGATAGTGGAATCTGATCAACCAATCAAGAAACAAAGGTTGGTTGAATCAGATGAAGCTTTAGCAAGGAAAATGCAGAAGGAGATGGAAAAAGAAGAAAGAGCTCAGGTGGAGAAGGACAGGGAAATGGCAAAGGCTTTAGCTGCTGAGCTAAATAAAGCCTATCAAAAGGGGCTTGAAACTGAAAAGGCTAAACAAAGGGCTATGAGCCTGAGAAAAGCTATGATGGCTAATACAAGTGCAAAGAAAAGAAGACCTTCACAAACTTACCAAGCCACTCAGGAAAGAAACAACATGATAACTTTCTTGAGGAGTGCAATTGGGGTAAAGAAAGAAATGTTTGTGAAGATGAGTTTTGATCAGATCAAAGAGCTATATGAAAAAGAAATGGGGAATCTGAAGAGCAATGAAAAGAAAAGAGTAGAGTTTGAAAAGAAGGCCAAGGAGAGTAATGATATAGATATGAATCAACCATTCCCTGAAAGTGAAGAGGGAACTCCTATCAAAGAAATGGCAAGGGAAAAGGAAGAAAAGAAGAAGGAAGCTACTCTAGTACAGGTTCAAAAGTCTTTGAAAAGAACCAAGATGATGGCCAAAAGAAAGAAAGATAAGAAGCCCAGAATAGAAGAAGAACAAAATGTTGCTGAAGAAGAAGGGGCACCTGAGTCATCAAGTCAGCAAGTGTCATCAATCAAAGATGATGTAAGCTTATATATGGTAGTGATGGACAAA
This sequence comes from Arctium minus, assembly GCA_954870635.1. Classification (NCBI taxonomy): domain Eukaryota; kingdom Viridiplantae; phylum Streptophyta; class Magnoliopsida; order Asterales; family Asteraceae; genus Arctium; species Arctium minus. The sequence goes on along the minus strand of OX941080.1, from coordinate 59,263,299 downwards.
GTGCCTGAACCAATTTCTGCAGAACCAGTTGGAGTTAAGCCACCAGAGATCATTCACTGGGATGTACTGACAATGGATGGGAAAGATTACATCAGACTCAAGAGGAAGGGTGATAAGTATGAAGTATTCAACACTTGGGTCAAGATTGTCAGAACATGCTCTAGATCTGATATAGAAGAGATGTTTGACATAGGAATTAAGCTGTATGCAGATCATCTGAATACTCCAGGAATTTCTCTTACAAAACTGGTGATGGAGTATCTATGCATGATGTTCAAACCTGAAGAAGTGGACCAGGTCATCAAGAGTGTGTTTAAAGAAGTCACAAGTTGGACTCTATATGAAACTAGTGGAGTATATGCAGTGACTTTGGATAGAAATCACACAGAATACTTCCTAGTGGATAGAGTATATAATCACACCAGACTGAAAGTTCATGCCATGCTAAAGAAGAAGTTGGGTTGTGCACCAAATTCAGAAATGGCCAAGTATCTAATTCAGAGGATAATCAATCAGAGTTTGGGACTGAATCCAGACTTAGGAGCATGATCTTGGAAGTTTTGGAAGCATCAAAAAGAGCATCTGGAAGAATATCTGAAGAACTTGACTTCTCTTCTAAAAGTCAAGTTAGGGGGAGATTGTTGGGAACTGAAGATTCTACTAAGTGTAGTTACTACTGCTAGTACAAGAGTAGTTACTACTGCCAGAACAAGTTGAAGATTAATACTGCTAAGTGTTACTACTGCTAGTAGAATTACTACTGCTAGTTAAAGTTAGTACTGCTTGAACAAAGTTAGTACTGCTTAGCTAGTTAGTACTGCTAGTAGTTAGTACTAGTTGAAGTTAATGCTGCTAGTTGAAGTTAATGCTGCTGAGCATTATTAGTGCTGCTAAAGAGATCCGTATGGAATGTACTACAGCTGGATATACTGAAGATATACTTAGAAGATATACATGGAAGATATACTGAAGATTTGTTTATTCTTTGTAATTATCTTTCTATCAGTATATATATAGTATTGTTTAGAATAGTGAGATAACTTTAGTTTTCATTATTTTAGAGAAAAACAACCTTAAGGCATAGATCCTAATTCTAGAGAAGTAGAATTCGTATTGGTGAACCTGTTCATCAATATTGAGGTTGAGTGTGTAATCTTGTAGTTTTAAGCATTAAATACAAGTTTACAGTTTGATAATTATATACTGTTTTTGATTACTGTTTGATCAAGTATCAAAGTGTTTTTCCGCAACTTCTTTGATATTAGTTTCTAAGTATTAATTCTTGTTAAGAATTCGATCCTGACAACAAGTATATCTTATGTATGTTGGGAATAATAAATACTTTAAGCAAAAATTAACTTGACAGTAAACCAAAACTGGTTTCTACCATGCATTACAAATTTTCAACTTTGCAGCTAAATTTACGAAGTCCTCATATTTGGTACCTAGGAGATGACTTGTACATTTCATCATACCCCCAAACATCTTGTGCATTTCATCATACCCCCAAACATGATGCCAAAATTTCTTCACTGAAAATTTGAGCGCCAAACACTACAGGCAATAGACTGCAAGTAAGAAACCCAGAGTTGAGACTTTTGATCTTAGGCCTCAGATCAATAAACAATAAACAAAATACAAAAACATTAACCTTATGTTAAACCAGATAAAAGTACAAATATATAAAGTTTAACTTAATGCATCATGACTTTATCAATGACATCAGGAAAATATATGAAATTTCAAGCATTAACTTCACTGTTTTCTAGAGAAAAAAATATATGAAATTACAAAGCTTATCTGAAAAACTATGGACATATCCCCTGTAATTCCTTCAACATTAGATTTATTCAGCCTGTTAAAGGACCTAAAACCAATCAAGATTTAGACAATAAATCATTAACTTTAGTGTATCATTCAAGAAGATGATGCTACAACAACATCAATTCAAAACTCCATTTTGCATACCCCCCACACATTTTCTTGACATAGATCTTAGTTGGTGTTGCATATATATATGTATATATATATATATATATATTTATATATATAGGGGTGGGATCAAATGAAAAATCATTTTTCATTGTGCACGTGAGGACCAATCTTAGCCATTGATCAAAACTTAGAAAACTAATCAATGGTTAAAACATAATAAGATTAATTGAGAAGTGATTAGGGACAAAACTGGAAATTTGAATAGACACCTACCTTGTTTGACTTTTTGTTTTTTTTAATTAAAAAACTTTTACCTCCTTAAAGTTTAAAATAAATTATCTTAAAAATTACTAATATTTTAATCAAACAAATTATATAAAAAACAAGAATTTCATGCCTTTCGATATGACATCCATATCGATATAGTTTTTTTTAACTGTTTTTTACGTGAAATACTATATATGTGTTATATTCATTATGAATATGTATGTATGTCCCCGGGTGTCCACATTCAGTATGAATAACAAAGGTGAACGTTCATTCACTATTCATGATGAATAATACAACATCCATGATGAATAGTACACTAATTCATGATTCATGTATTATTCATCATGAATCGTGTATTATTGACTGTGAATAATGTTGTATTATTCATTGTGACACCCGTAATTTCGGGTAAAACTTTCGTTAATTTAAGGATCGTTTGGGCATTTAATAATCATATGCTAATGTTCCAATGTTTGTATTCGAGTCACGAACATGGTCAAGTTTTCCCCGTCAAAGAATTGAATCGTTTCGGGTCAAAGTCGCGCCCGAGAAGTTTGGGGCGACTATGCCACAGGGCATAGTCGCATGTGTCATAATCGCGGGCTTCGCGGACAAAACAAACAGAAGGGGTAGGGTCACGGGCGACTGTGACAGGGCATAGTCACATGACATTGTCGCTTGACATTGTCGCTTGACATTGTCGCTTGACATTGTCGCTTGACATTGTCGCTGGTGGGCCTAGGGTTATTATTTGAGTGCAGCTCATTTTTTGGAAGAGAGAAATTAGATTTGTGAAGTTAGGGTTACGTCTTTCTCTCTCAAAACTTGATAAGTTCCATCTCCAAATCTTCCTTTGTCATTAATGCTTTCCAACAACCGAATCTCTTGACCATTAATGATAATCTAGGTTTTTGCTAAAGCACTCATTGTTGAAGACTCAAGTCTCCTCATAGTTCTAGCCTCAACTCATCATCTCTAGTTCTTGGCATTCTAGGGTTTCATATACAACCCTACAAGGTGAGTTCATCGTTTTCTAAACTCTATACATGTTAAAAAATCATGCTTTTAAACTACTAGGCATCTCCATCTTTACTTGTACAACTTGGGGTGCATTATCACTCAAAACCCTAATTTTGGAGATTCTAGGGTTTATGTGTTTAGTTGAGATTTTCAAGAAAAGAAAAGGATATCTTGGATGTATATGTGAAAAAGACTTGGCATTATACTTTCCATCCCCTAGCTTCAAAGATTATTTAATAATGGGTTGATGAAAATTTATATTGAACTGCTGACAAGTTTGCACATTGGAACTTGTTTTGTTATAACATTGGTTTGAGTATTTGGGAACCCAAACTAGGATTTGAAATATTAAGGTGACCTAAATGGTTAAAACGTGAGTATGTGATTCATATGTCAATTTGGAACCTCTTGGTAAGAGTATGCAAGTATTATGCGAAAAACCTTCGTTTGTCCACATCTCGGATATTATATCTTAACGTTGAATTATCGGTTAGTCGATTAACTTTATGTGGCATATTTGGTTTCACTTGGGAGTCATGACCCCATAATTGTTGTTGCATTTAGTCCGACGTTGGGACATTATTTTCTCTCGTCGAGGCACGTTTAGGCATCGGATTGGGTTATAAGTTCTACGTGCTAAGTATTACGATATTGGATGAGGATCTCAACGTAAGGGCCCTTTTGGGTTGAAGTTGACTTTCCACAGGTGTACGTTTAAAGCCACTGATCCTAACATCCCTTGCGTGTACTTTTATGTGTTTGGCTTTACTGACTATCAAGTGGCTTACTTTTGTGTTCCGTCACTTGTGTTAGTAAGCGGTAGGGGTGTACGCGGATTGGGTTGGGCGATTTGGGACATTTTTACAACCCAACCCATTCAAAAGTATAACCCAACCCAACCCTTGCGGTTTATGGCGGGTTGGGTGGGTTGGGCGGTTTAGTGATTTACATAAAATTGTAGAATAAAATACGATAAATACTAGTAAGAATAAACAAACGTTTAGCGAACCGTTCAGGGAGAATTTCATTTATATTCGTTTATCTAAGAATTGGTCGAACATGAATACATTTTTTTGTTCGTTTAGTTAAATAAACGAACATGAACAATGAGCTCGTTTGTTCATTTACGTTCGTTAATGTCTGTTTATTTATGTTTGTTTACGTTTGTTTTTATATATATATATATATATATATATATATATTATGATATTAATCAAGGTTCTAAAAAATGCGCCTTGGCGCCGCCATGGTGTAGCGTTACCGCCACATTTTACCCCTTGGCGTCGAGATAAGGCGCCGAGCTCGTTATGGAGCATTACAAATACTCGAGCTGAGCTCGTTATGGCATGCCATGGCCCACCATGGCGCGTTATGGCGTTACAAATTTGTGTATTTTCGATTCTTCGAATTTATGTACTTCAAAATTCGATTGGAATTTACCCATTAGTAACGATTATAATTTAGAAATTCTTTTGTTTCTGTTTTATATGAATTTAAATTGTTAATAACTTGTTAATGATGTTGTTTTTTGTTCCTTGTGTTCATTCATTTATGTTTGCCTGTTTACGTTCATTTAACATCTTAATGAACAAACGTAAATGAACATGAACAAACACATTTTCTTAACGAACGAACATGAACACAAAAAAATTCCGTTCTTTTATCGTTCGTGTTCATTCATTTGTTTGGTTAAGTTTAATGAGCGAACACGAACAAGCTTCCATTAGTTTGTTCGGTTAAGTAAAGTGTATTATATATATATATATATATATAATATTTTGGGCTATAAATTTGTCTAAATAGTCTAGTTGTTTTTTATTGTTGTATTATATATATATATATATATATATATATATATATATATATAATTTTCTAAAAATAATATATTAGCAGCGGGTTGGCGGGTTGGGCGGGTTGAAAAAAGCGTAACCCAATTTCAACCCTCTTAATTTGCGGGTTGGCGGTTGGGCGGGTTGGGTTTAATTGGGTTGTTAGCGGTTTGGGTTGGGCAGGTTTCGCGAGTTGATGGTTTTTTGTACACCCCTAGTAAGCGGGTCTTCCCCGTTAAACCAAGAGGTAATTGTTTATAGTAAAAAGCACTATTATTCTTATCATAACTCCACTTTCTTTATTTACGATGATCGTTAATTATTTTCAATACAACTGTTTGATCTCACTAGGCGTTAGCCTAACACTTTTTCTTAAAATGACATGTATAGCAGGTCAATCTAGCGATGGGATTCGTCGGGAATGAGCGGACGGCCTAGGGTTCGAGAGCGGTCTTTTTGAGTTGATTTATTGACCGATACGATGGTGATAGTGGATACACATTTTGGAAGAATAGCAACACCCGATATTAATCTCTCTTGTTTAAGTTAGATTATTAGGTTGTTAAGTATTATTCTTCATTTGATTCTTTTGTAAAGACTACAACTATATTCCCCGTTCTTGGGATGATACTTTGGGATTGTTATGACAGGTTTGGTTCACCTAGGTTTACTCAGTTTATAGCCGTCATATTGCAAAATTTTCAAATTTTTATTTCTCTAAAATTTAGGGTGTTACATTCATCCTGAATGATACATTATTCATGATGAATAATATATGAATGACCCGTGAAGGTGTGTATATATGACACACTCTCTTTTGTTTTCCGATTCACAACCAAAATTTGGTTTAATTCATTATGAATAGCAAATGTGAACGTTCATTTATTATTCATGATGAATAATACAGTATTTTGGATGAATTATACAACATTCGGGATGAATAATACACAAATTCATGAATCGTGTATTATTCACCCTGAATGTTGTATTATGCATCCTGAATGATACATTATTCATGATGAATGATACATTATTCATGATGAATAATACATGAATGACCCGTGAAGGTGTGGAGACGTGACACACACTCTTTTGTTCCCCGATTCACAACCGAAACTCGATAGGTTCTCGATTCGTCTCGATGGGTGTTGGGTTACAGTGATGAAGAACGTGATGCCTTACAACGTTGAAAAAAGTGTTGAAGAAGGTGATGTCGAGTTACGGACTTACGGTGTCGAGGTGTTGTACACACTTGAACGTACATAAATATTCATAATGTATCACATATAAAGCATTTCACGTAAAAAAAAGGTTAACACAACAAAAAAAACTAAATCGAGATGGATGTCATATCGAAGAGTACGAAATTCTCGTTTTTTTGATATAATTTGTTTGATTAAAATGTGAGTAATTTTTAAGATAATTTATTTTATATTTTAAGTGGGTAAAAGTTTTTGATTAAAAAAGAAAATAAAAAGTCAAATAAATACACAAAGTTGGGCTTCCAAGCATCATTACAATTAAAACTCCATAACCATTTTCCTATTTTACAAGTTATAATCATTATAAAAACTTCAAGAATCACAAAAACTTTATATATATATATATATATATAGCCTTAGGTTCATTTGAGAAATGGTAAATATATGAGAAATAGAGAAGTAAACCTAGCCATTCATATGGTCAAGATCGGATTTGACTGGTCAATATTACAGCTTTGATTGGTCAAAAGTTGCGGCTTTGACTGGTCAAAAGTTGTGGCTATTCCAAAAATAGAAGGACACTTTCGTAATTTTTACAAAATACACGGGTCGTGTTCATATATGAACATGTATAATTCACATATGAACTATATGTTCATATATGAATCAGTGTAATTCACATCTGAACTTTTTTAACTGATTCATATATGAACCTTTGTGATTCATATATGAACTAATTAACTGTAACTTCATATATGAATCAGTTGAACTAATTAACAGATTCATATATGAACTTTTGTGATTCATATATGAATTAATTAATTGATTCTCATATGAACTAATTAACTGATTCATATATGAACGTATAGTTCATATGTGAATCATATAGGTTCATATATGAACTCATCCCGCGTATTTTACGAAACTACCCCTCTACCTTATATAGACCATGCAAGGAATTATCCGGTGCTTCGCGGTCAAAGCCGCAAATGTTGACCAGATGAATGACTAATATTACTTCTCTATTTCTCATACATTTACCATTTCTCAAATGAACCTCTCCCTATATATATATATATATACACACACACATATAGGGTCCCCTTCTTTTGTTAACCAATGTTTTAGTGTTAACTTTGTTAACCAATCTGGACCATCCATCTTGACAATTAATGGCTTAGATTAAAATAATTAATTTTTTAATAATTAAATGGTGAACCCGGATAATTAAATGACATTCATATATGAAGAGGGGCATAAACATCATTTGGCAGAAAAGGTATAATTAATTGAAAAGGAAACAAGCCTGATTTCACGGAACTTCCAAAACGTGTTTCCAATTCATACTCTCTTGCATCCACTTTATTGATGTTCATATATGTAATTTTATAATGTGCATATACTCACCTTCTTTTATGTGCGTATTTTCACTTTTTTCATGTGCATATATGAAAGTGTCATTTGGTAATTGTATGTGTAAGATGTGCGTATATGCACTTGATTTAATATATATGAAAGATAAAATTTATGAATATGTGCATATATGCACTTTTTTCAAAGGCATATATGAAATTGAAATTTGGTGTCAGTAAGTTAAAAAGAGCATATATGCATTTCAATGATGTTCATATATGCAACTTTTTAATTTGCATATATGTAATTTTATAAAGTGATCATCATAAGCATGTCGAAACCATTAAACAGTAAACATACAACGTATATTCATATATGAACATGCATGAGATTTGGCAACGTAAAATAGAAAACCCGTCCCTTAAACCAACAAGAAACCAATAAACCCTAAATGAAACATCATCTTCACATCACTGTATATGGAAAAAACAAACATAATTTGAATTAATAAAACAAAAACGTACCATTCACAAATTCATCATTCAAAATTTCATCAACATCACTACATGATGGTCAGTTATAGACATCTACAAACTCGAAAGAAAAATCTTCAAGTCATGGGACTGCACATCGTCACTCATCTGGGTATAAACATCATCAACCGTTTGAAATCTATCCTTTACCAAGTTGTGCTCTTCAATAGCTTCGGAATAAGCATTATGACCGTCAACGGAAGACGAAAAAATTGGGGAACTGGGTTCGTCTTCAATGGAGTCCATGATCAAATAACAGGAAAATAAGATCGTGCATAAGATGCTAAGATTTAGGAAGAAGAAGAAGATTGTGATTAATTTAAAAAAATAATAATAAATACCATATATATCAAATCGTGATTATAGGAAAGTAATATTATTAAATAATTTAAATACCAAAACAACTAACAACCACATATATCAAATCGTGATTATAGGAAAGTAGATATTATTAAGAGTGAATTACACCAGTGGTCCTTGTGGTTTGCCCGAATTTTGGATTTGATCCCTAAAGTAAACTATCTACAGTGGTGGTCCCTAACTTTATAATTCTGTTTCACTCATAATCCCTCTTACTTAACGCCGTTTGATATCATCCATCAGGTTGTTTAAATCAAAGGACAAATCAGTCTTTTAATTAAAAAAATTCATTTCCCTATTATACAAACCAACATCATTTTCAAGATATCAATGTCGAAATCGTTTCTCCTCCTTTATTATGGTTCACGTTATTGCCATCGGAATCCCACTGCTCACAGAATTCTTTGTAGAAGTTGTTGAGCTGCTGCATCTTTGACTTGTTGACATTTGCAGAGAAGATCTTTGGTTAGCTTTTTATATCTTCCAAATAGGAAGGACTTGAAGTGTTGGAGGGTTAAGGGTTTTGCTGAAAATATACCTTGTTTTGTGTATGGTTTTTCTGAGCAACGTTTGTACCTCTGTTGTTGTTCTCTCAAGGTTTAGTTTCTCTGAACCCTTCTCTTCAAGAACCTATTTACAGCTATATATATATATATATATATATATATATATATATATATAGAGAGAGAGAGAGAGAGATACTCCATACATGATCTTGTCCTTTCTATGATTTCTCAAGTTCTAAATCTAAGGGGTCGTTTACCCAAAACACTTACCCGGTTAATGCTTATCAATTAAATTCAACGCTATCACTTACCTTACCGGGTAAGATTTTAGTCCATTAAAACGACATCTTATGCAAAAAATTATCTGGTAATCGCTAACAGGGTAAGAACCGTAACCCACACTTATCGGATACGACTCTCGATCATTGTGTTCGTTCTTACCCGGTAAGATTATTGGTCATTGTTTCAACCTCATTCTATTCCGTGATTGCTATAAAAATGCTTCATCATATCCATTGGTGCTACCAGATATTTGCAGCAAGCTGCTACTACAGATAGGTTTGGTTTCCAGAACTTATTTGGAAAATTCAAGGGACTTGAGGAGCTTTTCATGCTTTTGAATATGAATGTATCGTTGCAAAGATTTTGTATATTACCATTTAACAATATGTGGCCAACCATTATAATTCTATGATAAATGATAGATTTTGATCCAATTCAAAATTTGACAACTTTGAATTCTGATGGAGTCCCTGTTAACAAGAAATGAAATCGAACATTGGGAAAACGATAGGGACCACCATGGTGAAAGAAATCGAAGGTAAAAGAAATCGAAGGTTGGGAAAACGACATGGACCAATCTCTCAACTTTGACCCATGGTGATAATCTACTATTTGCGTCGTTCACGTAGGAGGGATGAGAAAGACGATCGGTGAAAGTAGACGATTTAGGAGGGACGATCGGTGCAACTCAGGTTTAGGAGGTGAAGTCTGAACATCACGTTGAAGTGCTTTAAAATAGGGAAATATTTTTTTTAATTAAAAGACTAATTTACCCCTTGATTTAAACTACCTGATGGATGATACCAAACGACGTTAAGCAAAAGGGACTATGAGTGAAACGAAATTATAAAGTTAAGGACCACCACCATAGATAGTTTACTTTAGGGACCAAATCCAAAATTTGGACAAACTACAGGACCACCAGTGTAATTCACTCTATTATTAAATAATTTTAATACTAAAAATACCTAAACTACCCCTAATCAAAACCAATTTCTATTAATAAAACAAAGAAAAATTCTGAAAATCCTATTGGTTCAAATTGGTTAAGATGGTTAACACTAAATATTAGGTTAACAAAAGAATGACCATCTATATTTAACTTTATATAATTATACATAAGGTCCCCTTCTTTTGTTAACCACTCCATTAGTGTTAACCATCTTAACCAATCACAACCGTAGATGCATCAGATCAATGACTATTATTTTTTTAATATTCTAATATACAAAATTTAAAAAAATATTTTTTTGATATTTTTTAATATTCTATTCATGTGCATAAATGAAGAGGGGTATATCGGTCAAAACACCCACATCTTTAATAAGGGAAATAAACCCTATCAACAGTAACCGACACCGCAATTGAAGGAAACTGCTTATTAAGTGGAGGTTGGTCATACAGTTGCGTATCTTCCATAATCGGAAGTTCATATATCAAAATCTTGTTCATAAACGAAATCCGATAGAGATCGATTTAAATGGCGCAAATTCCACGCATGAACGGTTTGAATAGAGGTAAAATTTTAAAATTCTAGGGTTTATCAATTCATTCTGATCATCTTGTTCGTGATAATATGATCATACAGTTAGACCACGAAGTGAGCGAATCTTCAAGAAATCAGGCTATCCAAGTTCAAGAATACAATGGATAACTCCGTAGACGTTGATGCAAACCAGAACCCAACCTAACAGACGTAGTTAACATGGTGGCCTTTTTTGATCCACCTATGCACACCAACACACTGTGATGTGCATATGTGAAAGAGTATCTGTTGGTCCCTAATAGGTAAAACAGTATTGTAGAGGGGGGGATTGAATACAATACACAAATATTTCACTTAATTTTAATTCTTTTATTGATATAAAATATCAAGAATTACACTTAGAAAACATAAGATTGTTGCGGAAAAGAACAGTAAACTATTCCAACAATCTAGCACTTAGAAAATTTAGAACACAACTTTGGAAAACACTAAGATTAAAAATCTATGAAGATGAGGGAAATAATCGCCAACTTTTCTTGAGAAAACTGAGATCTCTTGAGCTGAAAGTGTGCATTGCATGGAGGGGTCTTCACTATTTTATACTACTCAATGCATTGAATGCAAAGGACACTTGTCAAATGTAGATTGGATCTTCAGATTTCTTTCAATAAATTATTAGATATTTGAAATGACTTATCACTATACAAAAGAGACTTTTATACTATGATAAGACAATATCCCAATAAAATATACCTGGTACTAATCTTTATCAAATTTTTATGGAAGAAGGTCTCTATCTGATCAGAACTTGAGTGAATATCCTCTGTGCAATAAAAGGTTCCATTCTTTTTGTCAGAAGGATGTTGGAAAAGATGAAGTAAACTCAAATCATGAGGATTTGCCTATAAAGGGGATTGTCGAACCAAGAAGTAATTTCGACAGAGAAGATGTATGCAATATTGTCGACAGAGGAGTTAGCCGATAGAAGGGGATCGACAAAGGTCATTTCTGCCGACCAATCATAGAAGCATCGATAGGAGAGGTCTGCCGAAGACTATGTAGTACTTCGGCAAAGGTAGCTCAGTACTTGGGAAGTTTCCTTGATCCACATCAGAAAACACTCTTCATGTTGAATTCGATTACCAATCTTTTAAAGCAAAACTGAGCTATTACAAAGAACCATAAAATAATCTAAGTATGAAAACGTACAACACTTTATAGATATACAATTACAAGACGAAAAGGGGAGGTCATCTTCAAATCTTTGATGACCCAACAATATCGCCCTATTTGATGATGACATCCCATACTTAAGCAAAAGAGAGAGTTGCGTGAATAATACATTTTGACCCTGTACTTACTCTTTTGGGTTCTTTTTCACATAGACCATTCTTTTTGTTTCTTTTTGGATTTTTAGAGTATCCGACATTTACAAGTATAAAATAATGAAAGAATAAGTTATACACACTATTTACTTCAAAATAAAATTTTACTTGTATTAATCTTGTGAGAAGATTACAATACAAAGCAAAAGAAAATTAAGTACATTAAAATTAAAGAAAGAAAGAACTAGGATTCTTCAAATGGATTACGCGGGATGGGATCTCTCTTTTTCAATTCATCAGTTACAGCCTGATAGAGAGCCACGACATGATCATCTATAGGGATGATCTGAAGAATCCCATAAAGAAAGATGATGTCGGCAATGGGGACCTGGTTTGCTCTGAAGAAGCGAACTTAGCCGAAGCCATCGTTGAAGAAGATCCCATAGGTAGGCTCAAGGATGACAGAAGTAGAAGGCTGAAGCACCAGGGCTGGTATAGATAAGTCAAGGTTGGAAATGTTTGGAACCTTTCCTTCCTTGGCCATCAGTTGAAACACTTCTTCCTTCTTGGAAGACCTGGACTTCGGCTTGGAGGAGGAGGGAGGAGGATTATCGGCCTTGAGTTTTGCAATAAATTTCTCTTTGGTAGGAGTGTACACTATTCGATATTTTCTTCAGTAGGAGCTGAATTTGTTTTGAAGTTAAAGTCTCTATTAGATGTTGAAACAGTCTGTCTTAAGAAAACCAGAATTAATATGTTGACTAGCAAAATGGAGTATCTACCTCAGCAGTTACACATCGATTTCAAACCCAGGATAGCCATAAAGTCGCAGGCTCTAACGGACTTTGCCGCCGACTTCAGTCTAGAACTGGGCGACCAAATAGAATATGTGGCAACTCTCGACGACACAACTTAGACTCTATACGTTGATGGATCCTCAAATGCCAGGGTGTCAGATCTTGGTGTCGTTCTCAAGTCGCCACAGGGGAAAAATGGTGTACTCCATATGATGCGACTTTAAAGCAACAAACAATGAAGCCGAATACGAAGCCCTAATCGCAGGGATGAATATGGCTCATAACCTAGGACAACTGGACTACACGTCAAAAGAGACTATCTTCTAGTCATAAATCAAATGAATGGAGAATTTGCAGCCAAAGACTCCAAAATAACAGTCTATCTCAGAGTGGCTAAAGCAAAATCCGAAGATTTCAAACCCTTTTCCATTATGCAAATCCCAAGAGATCAAGACACCCAGGCTGATGTGCTAGCCAATCTCGGGTCGACACTTGGTCAATCTTCATTTAACGTTGTCCCAATAATCCACTTAGCAACATCCTCTATCGAAAGTGGAGACCACACTCATGTGGTAAGCAAAGAAGATGATTGGTCGAGCGACATCAATAACTTCTTGACAAACGAACAACTTCCCAAAGACAAAATGGAGGCTAGAAAATTAGATTTAAAGCCTCCAGATACATTATGATTGGAGAAAAACCTTATCGATGATCGTCAACAGGACTAAAATTACGATGTGTCGTCGGTAAAAGTCAAATCCAAAGCATTTTATAAGAAATGCACGACGAAGAATGCGGTAACCACTCAGGTAGTCGCAACTTGGTAAATAGAATCTCTCGACAAGGTTACTATTGGCCAACCTTACGACAGGATGCCATAAGGTTCGTCCAAAGTCGCGACGCATGTCAGTGACACTCAGTTATGTCTCATAGACCCTCCTTTGCATTCGACTTTAATTCCATGTCCCTTCATGAGATGGGGAATGGATATCGTCGGCAAAACTACCTCCGGCTCCCGGGCAAAACGTATTCCTACTCGTCCTTACGGATTATTTTTCCAAATGGATAGAAGTAGTTGCTTTCTCCCAAATCAGAGACAAAGAAGTCATCTCTTTTATCCAGACTAACGTTATTTGCATATTTGGAGTCCCCTCCGACATCGTATGCGACAACGGGTCACAATTCATAAGTGACAGAACTCGACAATACTGCGAAGATCGTAACATCAAACTTATGACTTCAACTCCCCGTTATCCACAATCGAATGGCCTTGCCGAGTCAAGCAACAAAGTGATCATCAATTCTATCAGAAAAAGACTCAAAGCAGCGAAAGGCAAATGGATCGAAGAACTTCTGAAAGTTATTTCGGCTAATCGTACGACGCCTCGTACATCCACGGAACAAACCCCTTTCTCCTTGGTCTATGGTTGCGAAGCAGTCTTGCCAGTCGAGGCCCAACTACCAACCTCATGACACACGTCGATCGATAAAAACTTAGTCGACCTAAGTTACAACCTCAACACATTGGAGGAACTAAGAGAGTCCGCATTGATCAAAATGGAGTCTCTAAGACAATCGGTCGAACGACATTTTAACAAAAATGCCAAGGCCAAAATCTTTCAAGAAGGTGATGACGTCTTATGATGAGTGTTTAAGGACACACAAGAAGCAAATGTAGGTAAGTTATCCACCAAGTGGTAAGGAGCGTATCGTATATCTGAAGTCGTAGGAAAAGGTGTCTATCGGCTACAAACCCTCGACGAGCAAGACATCCCACGAAGCTGGAATGCGATACATTTAAAGAGACATTTCTTTTAAAAAAACTTTGTTCCTTACGATTATTTCATCATATTGATTATTGACTTAAGCATCGGAGAGTCGGTGGCCTCGCCAAACGACTACCTCTAATATTACTTCATCGCAGGTTCACAAGAACATTTGAATCGGTCGAAACATCCGACCTCCCTCATGGTTATACGATCAATCGCGACCGGGTCGTACGATCTATAATCCATCGACCAAAGGGCAAAACCTATCTTGGTCATAAGATCCTTGATCTTATTTCTAGCAAGATTGACAAAAAATTATTATTTGCCCTGATTGCAAATCCTTCGACATAAGTTTGGTTAAACATTTTAGCAGGATTTATTACTTGCCCCGACCGCAAGTTCCTTGGTTCAAATAATCTGACAGGTTATCACTTGCCCAAATCGCAAGTTTCTTAACTTAAGATCGAATGTTTGTGATGTCGTGAGTTACTTAGAAAATTCTTATTTTCTATTTACTTCTGTCTCATTATGTTTGTCGTGAATAACTTATGCGATGTCATGGAATTGTATGTTACGATGATGAAAAGTTGCGACAAGACAATTGATCCAAAAAACCTTGTATTATATAAAGAAAGATTACAGAAGGAAGGCACGACCACCAACGGTCGCCCAATTGAAAGTACAAAACAGAAAAATTACAAAAGCCAACTAAGGAGCCAGCTGCTCCTGCTGCTGCTATTGCTAGGTCGCAACCCCAACATCTCCACCTTGGGAGGCTTCCTCCCCCAACTTAAGCTCTTGCTCATCTTCAGAGTCGAGGTCCCTTTCGACCCCAAAAGACTCCAAGAAGAAGGTTAGCTCGCCTTCAGCCTACGCCAGAGAATTCTTCCCCCTAAGGTGGCATCTCATTACAGCCGCACGGACCTTGAGTCGAGTGAACGCCTCCGTGGATGCCACTTTCTCCTTAAGGTCTGCGACCTGCTATTTGACCGCACCCAGCTTCGACCTAAGGGTCTTAGCTTGTTTTGCATTCACAGATGAGATTGCCTTGGTCGCCTACAACTCCGCCTCAGCCGAGGAAAACCCGTCGAAAGCCTCCTTCAGGCGCCCCTGGAGTTTCGTCTTCTCGTGTCCGACAACTTCCATCTTGTTAAGAGCGTCGTCAAGACGAGCAGAGTACTGCTCCATCTTTGCCTCCACCTCCCTAGCCTTGGCGAAGGCCTTTTTCTCTTGGTCCAAGTCCTTGGGGACCAACCTCTTCACGTCATCAAGACGTGAGTTGAGGGCCAAGGACGCTTGGAACGCCTGTGAAATAAACGACAATAATTAGATCATACGATCAAGGCTAAACAATAGAAGAAAGCACAAACAACTTACGATTACTTACCATGAAGGAGATCCTGGTGACACTGGCTACCATATCCTCGACCGTGACACCCCTGAAGTACACACGAAAGGTCGGCAGGAAGAAAATGTTTAAGTGCAGGAACATTTACTTCTTTTCCAAGTTGTCGGACAACATAAAGCCGGTCGGCAACTCGAAGTTGACTGAAATCAGGTTAGGTTCCTCCTTGACCTGAGGACCCTTCCCCTTGTCTTTCGACGAAGGGGCCTCCACCCCCGATGGTGCAGCCGAGGAAACCGGTGTGGCTTCCACGACTGGCGGCGGCATCGCCTTCTTCGAAGCAATGACCACAGGGTCTCCGTTGTTTGAAAACGGTTCCCTCATAACCGTCTTAGTCTTCTTGACCCCCGACCCTATTATCGTGGGAGCCTTTCTCTTCATCTCTCGATCCTTTCAGGTGAGTTGGGCTAGCACCTCTCTCTTCGAGAGGTCGGTCGCCGGTTTGGGATTCGAATCTCCTGCAAAAAGAAAAAAATATGTGACGTCAGACAAAGAGTAGATCTTACGATGAAAAAGTTACGGCGAAAGGAAATTTACGACTATGCGGTAGATTTCTCCACTTACCCGTCATTGGTTTTCCTATGAACTCTTCGTCGTACTCCTTTTTTTCTTCTTCTTCAGCATGTGGGGCCGCCGAAGTCCCGACGAAAGTCACTTTGTCATCCTCATCCTTGTGTACTAGTGACCGAGTGAAGAAGGAACGATCCTCGATGTTGTACTCTAGGAACCTCTCAACCTTCGCAGTCAAATCTGCGGAAGGTGCGACTCCAGTAAAGTCGATCACTGAAAAGGCAAAAACAACAAAATCATTAGACATAAAAACTAACAATCAGTGTTAAAAATACTAACGACAAATAAGAAAATTAAGACTCTAAGTCTTACTTTGGGTGTTCCACCCCTCAGTAAGCCATTAAATGTCGTCACCAAGTGTCGAACAGTCGGTCGTAGATGAACCGCATCTTCCACTTGCAGTCGACTGAACAATATACGAGCCCCTCTATATCGCGAGAAGAGGTTGTATCGATGGTTCGCCTCCGCCTTGACCGAAAAGGCCATAAGGAGGTTGTTGACAGTGAAGGGCGACACCCATTCAATTGTCAATCGTTCAATGACTTGAACAATTTGCCAGAACTGGGGCATCATCTGCCCCGGCGACAGGCCGAAGATCATCAGAAACAACCTCGACAAAGGAGAATAGGTCCAACTGAACCCTATCTTGAATGGATACTCATACAATACAAAGTACCCATTCGGGCATTGCTCCGGCCTCAACCGATCTGGAGCATTCAGCCTCACATCGGCTAGAATTTTGGCTCAAAGTCGGAATGTATCTATTTTCTCCTCCTCGTCGATAGTACTAGGAGGGTCAAGAGCCATTAGAAAGTCAGGGGTAGAAGTTGTTGTAGTGTAAAAACCGTATACCTACCAATTCTTCCTAGGCTTACGAGCTAGGGTCTTAAGACGCATAAACTAAGAAAAAAAGATCGCAACTTAAATGGTGCTCAAAACCTCGGACTAACAATGGCAAGGATCCTCAGCTATTTTTGCATGTAATGGCAAGGATTTCGGAGCTATCTCTGTCTCTAAAATGGAAAATGCGTAAAAGGAAAGGATCCGGCGAAGGATCCTTACTTATATGAAAGTCAGTATCAGGTCGGGTCGACTGATGGTCGATACTTGTCATCGACTCTTCGCCATCTCCACTGGATGGATGACAGGTGTCCTACACCTGACACCACGCGTGCCCCACGTCGCCATGAGGTCACAACCACTATTTGGCTTTACGGTTCCCCAAAAATCGCTTCGGTTTCCAAGAAACCAATTTGGTTACATTGAGCAACACGTTCCAATTAAGTTACGAAAATTTGAAACGACGGCTTGCCGCCTAGAATTCGAATTTTGGATAAAATTTCACAAGTCACGGCCGACGCAAGAAAACCAAAACATCTCCAATCTTAAGACAACTCTTGTATTAAGATAAGGTCCTGAAGACCACATACACTGATGTTTGGGAAAAATTTCTCAAGTCACGATCGACCCAAGAAAACCAAACATCTCCAATCTTAAGACCACTATTGTATTAAGATAAGGTCCTGAAGATCACACACTTACGACCTTGGTCGTCACTAGTAACAGTGGTCGTGAGTTTCTTACGACTACGACCAAGGAATCTCTTGACAGACTTATATCTTACGATCTTTGTAACATAACTAACGATTATATCATTTATTATCTACGACCGTTTTCTTTTATGACTCTTTATTGAAGATTTAAAGCACATTTATGACCAACGGTCACAAACGAACGACCTCCATCAAAATACATCAATACGCGGACCATTGGCTCATTTATTATGGACAAATCTATATATTCAAACTCAAGGGAATATTCGAGGCATCTAAACTGATCCCGTACACACATAGCATTCAATCATACACAAAGCTCTTGAGTTGTACTCTCAATCAAGAACTCTCGACAAAGTGTTCGAATCGCACGATGAACAACATAAACTTACGATTTGTTTACTTTTACTTGTAATCTTATCATTTGTACTTTCGGTCACCCCTTTTAAAGGACGACGTCCCTGTTTGACATCTATAGTATACTTGATAATCTCTACTATCATCCGCAGTTTTTACCCTCGACAGAGTTTTCCGTGTCACAAAAATCTCTTTTGTTTACTTTTTAACACCGTCGTACGATTTGTTGATTGATTTCTTACTTTAGTTGTTAAAGATCCACACCTACCTTAAGTCATCTTAGGACGATTTTTGGCATTAACAGTTTGGCGCCCACCGTGAGGCCCTAGCTAGAGTAAAACCCTCGACAAAAAGTGTGGCCTACTAACGATTTCGACGTAGCTCTTTTTGATTAACAGAATCATGGAAGGACAGGGAACTCAAGCCCATATTATTGCTGAAATGCACATGGAACTAAAAGTTGCCCTCAATCGCATCAGTGTATTGGACGAGCAACATCGCAAAGCAGCCGAAGAGTTTGCGTCTTTGAGAAACCAAAATACTGTAATCCAGTTTGGACCTCAATTTGGTATAAGGCCACCTTTTAACATGAATTTTGCAGGTTTTCAACCTCCATTGACTTCGTAGCCGAGGCCGACGCAAGGTACAGGGGTCACCACCTTTTCCTTCCCGACAATCCCCATGTTGCCGCCACCGGTATCATTATTTCCCGCGATGTTCGTTCCTCCTAGCATGCACCACTCAACTGAGACGCTGGAGAATCTTCTCATCGCAAAGGATTTTGTCCAACTAGATTTGTAATGTCACAAGATTCCGGATTCATACCAGTTCCGATCCCGACTAGCAATGGATTCAATCTGGACGACCCAGTCGTACAACGATTGAAGCAGTTGGAAGAATAGAATGAGAAGGTGTTGTCGCTACTTTCTAAGCTTTCAGGAGTTGCCGTACCTGTGGACGTTGAACCAGGAACTAGGTTTCAGGCATCGCCTTTTGTCGACAAAATTGCCATGGTCGACGTCCCAAAGAAGTAAAATATCCAGACGTTCACCCCAAAGTACTCCGGAGTGAGTGATCCAATGGAGCACATCGTACAGTACAAGCAGTTAATGTGGACTGTGTTGAAACCCCATCAATATCAGGAGGTATGCATGTGCAAAAGTTTCAGTGCGACCCTCACAGGTGCCGCTCTTCAATGGTTAATCAACTTATGACCTAAATCCATCGGTAGTTTTGCAGAGCTGGTCAACCACTTTTTTCAACAGTTTACTAGCATTCGTAAGATGGAAAATCAAAGTAGCGACCTCTACTACATCACTCAGAAGGCAGGCGAGTTAGTCTGAAACTAATTCAATTGCTTCAATTCTGAGATGATCAATGTACGAAACTGTGACGTCAGGACTGCAATCGAGGCTTACAAGCGAGGTCTCGACGACAATTCAGACCTATATATGGATCGAACGAAATATCCGTCAGAGAACTTCGATGACGTTCGAGCTATAAAATTGACTTACATACGAGTCGAGGACGACGTAGCTTTCCGATGCAAGCATTTCGGCGAAAAGAAAACATTAAGCGTCAAAAGGCCCGACTTCAAGACCAAACCGACCTTCAAGGTCGAGACATCCAAGCAAATCTCTAACGTAAGTTTCGACAAGAAGAAAAACACCTTCACAAATAAATTCCCTCAATATTCTAAGGTCTCATCCTACAGATTCAAGGGAACGTCGAAAGAAATAGGCAAAGCTCTGAAGAATGTGCAGACCAACGTCAAGTGGCCTCCGAAAAGTGAAAGAGACGACGCCAAGAAGGACAAGTGCAAGTGGTGCAAATTCCATGGCAACCATGGTCACACAACGGAAGATTGCATTGCATTAAGATGAGAATGGGCTTGGCTAGTACCAAAAGGCCACCTGCAAGACCTATTGGGCAGTAATGCGCGCCCGATCTCACCGGAACATGCAAAGGTCGTAAATTGTGTGACCGGAGGTTCTGACATTTGTGGACTAACTTATTCTGCGGCCAAGAGACATGCTAGTCGATGACCTGAAGACTTCCCCATCTCGCGATAGTCACAACCAAAGCATGAGTTGGAGCTGGAGGCTATGCCTATCACTTTCGACCAAGAAGATCTTGGCGATCAGTGGCAAAAACATCATGATGGCTTGATCGTTCAACTCACGATTGGGAATTGTTCGACCAAAAGAATTCTGATCGACGAAGGAAGTTCTGTCAACATCATCTTCCTTAGTGTTTGGGTAAAATTCCACAAGTCACGACCGACGCAAGGAAACCAAACGTCTCCAATCTAAGGACCATTTTTGTATCAAGATAAGGTCCTGACGATCACACACATCGAGAGTCACGATCATCACTTATGACGACGGTCGAGAGTTTCTCGCGTCCGCGACCAGAAAAAGAACCTCTTGATAGACTTATATCTCACGACCTTTATAACGTAACTAATGATTGTTATCATTTATTACATACGACCATTTTCTTTTATGAATCCTTTACTACAGGTTTAAAGAGCATAATGACCAACGGATATAACGGACGAACGTCATCAAGATCAATCATTACCAAGGTCGTTGGATATTTAATGCTCATTTATGGTGACCAAAAACTATATATGCAAGGCCTGAATTATCATTCGAGACATCTGAACTCATCAGAAACATACAGTGCTCAAGTTTACTCAAGTTATTTTACTCTCACGCAAGAACTCTCGAAGAAGTGCTCCATCGCACAATGAACAACATAAATTTACGATTTGCTTATTTCTATTTGTAATATTGCCATTTGTACTTTCGATCACTCCTTCTGAATGACGGTGTCCCTATTTGACGTTTGTAGTGCACCTAACGATCTCTGCTATCGTCCGTGGCTTTTACCCTCGACGGAGTTTTCCGCGTCACCAAATTCTCTGTCTCCTATTTACTTTTATTATCTTTCGTACGAATTGTCGATCGATCGCTTACTTTAGTTGTTAAAGCTCCACACCGAATTTAGACCTTCCTTGGGAGGTTTTTTGGCATTAATAGTTTGGCGCCTACCGTAGGGCCCCAACTAGAGTAAATCCTCGATAAAGAGTGCGACCTACTAACAGTTTCAATGTAGATTTTTTGACTAGCACGATCATGGAAGATCAGGAAACTCAAGCCCACATCATTGCTCAAATGTGCATGAAACTTGATGTTGCTCGCAGTCGCATTAATGCTCTGGATGAGTAGAATCGTAGAGTAGCTGAAGAACTCTCAGCAATGAGGAATCAAAATGTGGGAAACCAATTTGGGCCTCAGTATGGTCCAAGGCCACCTTTTTACATGCCTTTTGCAAGTGTTCAACCACCATTACCTCCATACCCCAGGCCAACACAAGGTACTAAAGCAGCTACTGGAATCGCCATATTTTCTATCCTGAAGATTCCAATGATGGCACCGCCAACGACAACATTTCCATCGATGTTCGTGCCTCCCGTGCACGCACCAATTAATGGTGACGCTAGAAAGACATCACATAGCAACAGGTTTTTTCCAAATGCAGGTATCACATCTCAAGACTCTGGATTTGTGACTGTTTCGCTTCCGATGAGCAACGGTTTCAATCTGGACGATCCTGACGCACGACGATTGAAGTAGTTAGAAGAACAGAATGAAAAGATGTTGTCGTTACTTTCAAAGCTTACAAGAGTTGTTGTACCTGTGGACGTTGAACCAAGGACCGGGTTTCAAGCATCACCCTTCGTCGACGAAATCGCCATGGTCGACGTCCCAAAAAAGTACAACATCCCGACGTCCACTCCGAAGTACTCTAGAATTAGCGATCCGACCGAGCATATCACACAGTATAAACAGTTGATGTGGATTGTGTCAATACCCTATCAGTATCAGGAGGTGTGCATGTGCAAAAGCTTTGGTGCGAATCTCACGGATACTGCACTCCAGTGGTTGATTAACTTGCGACCCAAGTCTATCGGCAGCTTCGTAGAGCTAGTCAACCAATTCTTTCAACAGTTTGCTAGCAATTGTAGGTTGGAAAAGCCAACTAGCGACCTCTGTTACATCACCCAGAAGATAGGCGAGTCAGTCCGGAACTACTTTAATCGCTTCAATTCTGAGATGATCAGCGTACGAAACTGTGACATTAGGATTGTGATCGAGGCTTACAAGTGAGGTCTCGACGACAGTTTCGACCTGTATTTGGATCTGACAAAGTATCCACCAGAAAACTTTGAAGACGTTCGAGCTCGGACACTGGCCTACATGCGGGTCGAGGACGATGCGACTTTCCGTCGCAAGCACTCCAGTGATAAGAAAGCATTAAGTGTGAAGAAAATGGACTTCAAGGCTAGATCGACCTCCAAGGTCAAGACGTCTAAACAAATCTCGAACGTGAGATTTGACAAAAAAGAAGAATGCACCAGCAAACAAGTTCCCCCAGTATCCTAAGTATTCATCTTACGAATTCAAAGGAACATCTAAAGAGGTGGTCGAGGCCCTAAAGAATGTCCAGAACAACGTCTAGTGGCCTCTAAAAAGTGAAAGAGACACCGCCAAGAAAGACAAATCCAAATGATGCGACTTTCATAGCGACCATGGCCACGTAACGGACGATTGCATCGCCTTACGACGAGAATTGGCTTGGCTCATACCAAAAGACCACCTGCAAGACTTGCTAGGCATAAACGTTTGGCCAGCTTTACCAGAACATGCAAAAGTCGTTAATTGCGTGACTGGAGGTTCCGATATTTGTGGATTAACTTACTCGGCAACTAAGTGACACGCTAGTCGAGGACCAGAAGAACTTCATGTCTCACGATCGTCACGACCAAAACATGAACTGGAGTTGGAGGCCATGCCTATAACTTTCGATCAAGAGGATCTCAGTGAACAATGGCAGAAACATCACGATGGCTTAATCATTCAGCTTACGATTGGGAATTGCTCGACTAAGAGAATCCTGGTCGACAGAGGAAGTTCTGCCAATATCATTTTCCTTAGCACGATCAAAGCTATGGGAATTGACTAGTCAGAAATCAAGCGACGTTCGACGGTCCTTGTGGGCTTCAATGGCGAAATAGTTAGCACCATTAGGGAAATTATCCTAGGGAGACCTTGGTTTCATTCTATGAAGGTTTTTCCATCGAAATATCATCAGACAATCAAGTTCCCTACGCATGGGGGTGTTCAAGAAGTTAAAAGGGAGCAAAAAATCGTGCGAGATTGCTACAAAGTTACGATGAAGCCTCGAAAGCAGAGTATCTCGCAATTATAGAACCAGGTCGATCCTGAAACCATTGATGACTATTGACTAGAATAAGTTGTCTTGGATAAGGATAAACCTGACATGGTCGTCTTCGTAGGTACGTCTCTCGACCCTTCCTTAAAAGAATCGCTGATTTCTTTTTTGCAGGATAATATCGACTGTTTTGCTTGGTCACACAAGGATATGGTTGGCATTGACCCTGAGGTCATCTCACATCGACTCAACGTCGATACGTCGTTCAAACCATTCAAACAAAAGCGACGCAAATTCGCTCCTAAGCGAAACAAAATAATCAATGAAGAAGTCAACAATCTACTCAAGACTTGAAAAGTTCGGGAAGTAAAATATCCCTAACGGTTAGCAAATGTCGTGGTCGTACAGAAGAAGAACGGGAAATGGAGAATATGTATTGTTCACTGATCTCAACAAGGATTGTCCTAAAGATTCGTTCCCATTACCTCACATTGACGCTATGGTTGACGCAACTGTCGGACCTGAACTCTTAACGTTCATGGACGCATATTCGGGATATAATAAAATCCTGATGCATCATGACGACCAAGAGAAGACGACATTCATGACAGACAAAAGGATTTACTGTTATAAAGTCATGCCTTTCGGTCTTAAGAATGCGGGATCAACATACCAGCGACTGGTCAACAGAATGTTCAGAGAGCGTCTTGGCGACACAATGGAAGTATACATCAACGACATGTTGGTCAAATCAAAGCAAGCAATCGATCATATCGATCACTAGAGGGAGTTGTTCGATATTCTCAAAGAATATCACATGAAGCTCAATCCAACAAAATGCTCCTTCGGAGTAAGTGTAGGGAAATTCTTGGGATACATGGTCACCCGTCATGGGATCGAGGCCAATCCCGACCAAATAAAGGCGATCATGAACACTAAGTCCCTGTGTAACCTTAAAGAGGTCCAGCGACTTACTATATGAATTGAGGCTCTCGATCTTCAGATAAATGCCACTAATTTTATAATGTTTTGAAAAAAAACAGGGGCTTCGAATGGACGACCGACCATGAAAATGCACTCTAAAAGCCCAAGGAGTACATGGTGTTGCCACTTTTACTGTCGAAACCTGATGATTACGAGGTCCTCTAGCTTTATCTAGCCGTCAGCTCGACTGCTGTAATGTTAGAGTAAAATTTATTCAAGATTAAAAGGAGGGTCTGAAATGTAATTGTTGTAAAGTATGTAGGTGATAATTGTAAATGTTGTAAAGAGTTGACAATTTGCTAAGGTAATGTTGACCATATAAATAGCAAAGTCATAATGTAGTTTTTAATAATCTAAAATACGTGAACTCCGAGTAAGAACACTGTAAAACACACACACACACAGAGCTTAACTGTCGATTGCACAAAATAGGGATATGGATCATTGTAGATTGTGTGATTAATAAAAAGTGTTTTTCTTGATATATTGTGTGACGATTAATAGCTAGAAACTGGAACAACATGTAAGTGTCGTCCTAATCCGAGAGGAAGAAAAACAACAACTTCCAATCTATTACGTAAGTAAGTCAGTTCTTGACGCTGAAACCAGGTATTCCTCTATGGAAAAAAATTTGTTAGCTTTAATTACAGCGGCAAAAAAGATGCATCATTATTTCGAGTCACATCCTATAACTGTCGTGACTAACTTTCCTCTTAAGTCTGTCTTGAGGAAACCCGTGTTAATAGGTCGACTGGCAAAATGGAGTATCTACCTTAGTAGTTATGACATTGAATACAAACCCAGGACCACTATCAAATCACAAGCATTGGCCGACTTCGTCGTCGATTTCAGCCCAGAATTAGATGTACCGACGGAACCTGTGGCCACTCTCGACGACGCGACCTGGAATTTACACGTCGATGGATCATCCAATGCCCGGAGGCCAGGTCTTGGCGTCGTCCTCAAGTCGCCACAGAGGGGCAAGATGGTTCACTCCATACAGTGCGATTTCGGAGCTACGAACAATGAAGCTGAATACGAAGCTTTAATAGTGGGAATGAATATGGATTACGACTTGGGGGTAACAAGACTTTACATCAAAAGCGATTCCCTCCTAGTCGTGAATCAAATGAATGGGGAGTTCGCAGCTAAAGACTCTAAAATGATGGCTTATCTCAAAAAAGCCAAAGCCAAGTCCGAGGCGTTTCAATATTTTTCTATTTCACAGATACAGAAGGATCAAAATACCCAAGATGACACATTAGCTAATCTTGGGTCGGCACTTGGACAATCCCCATTTGACGTCGTTCCAATAATTCATTTGGCGACGCCATCCATTGAAATCAAAAACGGCGTTCAAGCAATAGAAGAGGAAGACAACTGGTCGAGCGACATCAGAAGATTCTTAACAAACGACCAACTTCCCAAAGACAAAATGGAAGCCTGAAAAAATCAAATTTAAGGCATCCATATACATTATGAATAGAGGACAACTCTAGAGATGATCGTCGACAGGACTAAATTTACGATGTGTTACCAATAAAAACCAAGTCCAAAACATTTCGCAAGAAATGCACAATGGAGAGTGCAGTAATCACTCAGGTGGTCATAGCTTGACAAATCGTATCTCTTGACAAGGATACTATTGGCCGACCCTGTGACAGGACGCAATAAGGTACGTCCAAAGTTGTGACGCATGTCAACGACATTCAGGTATGTCACATAAACCTTCTGAAACCTTGCATTCGACTTTAACTCCATGACCCTTCATGCGTTGGGAATGGATATTGTCGGCAAATTACCTCTGGCCCCCGGGCAAAAGGTATTCCTTCTAGTCCTTACAGATTATTTTTCAAAATGGATAGAAGCGGCTGCTTTCTCCAAAGTTCGGGACAAAGAAGTCATCTCTTTTATCCATACTAACATCATTTGTAGGTTCGGAATCCCATCCGAGATCGTATGTGATAACGGGTCGCAATTCATAAGCGATAAAACCCAACAGTTCTGCAAAGATCGTAACATCAAACGTACGACTTTGATGCCCCGGTATCCTCAATCAAATGGACTTGCCGAGTCGAGTAACAAAACGATCATCAGTTCAATCAAGAAAAGACTCAAAGCATCAAAAGGCAAGTGGATCGAAGAACTTCCGACAGTTCATTAGGCCAATCGTACGACGCCTCGTACGTCCACAGGACAAACTCCTTTCTCTATGGTCTATGGTTGCGAAGCGGTCTTACCTATCGAGACCCAACTTCCGACCTCACGACACACGTCAGTCGATCACAACTCAGTCGACGTAAGTTACGACCTTGACGCGTTGGAAGAATTACGGGAGTCAGCATTAATTAAAATGGTGTCCCATAAACAATTGGTCGAACGACACTTTAATAAGAATGTCAAGGCTAAAATCTTTCAAAGAGGCGATTAAGTCTTGCGAAGTGTGTTTCAGAACACCCAAGAACCAAACTCAGGTAAGTTGTCTACCAAATGGGAAGGTCTATACCGGATAACTGAGGTTGTTGGAAAAGGACCTTATCGATTGCAAACCCTCGACGATCGTGACATTCCTCGAAGTTGGAACGTTGTACATTTGAAGAAGTATTTTTTTAAACATATTTTTTTCCTTACGATTATCTCTTCATGAATATAACTGACTTAGGCATCGGAGAGTCATTGGCCAAGCTAACGACCCCTCTAATGTCATTTCACTACAAGATCAGTCGACTATCCGACTACACTCATGGTTGTATGATCATTTCACGACCAAGTCGTACGATCTGCAACCTGGTATCATGAGTCTAACCTTGATCACAAGTTCCTTGGTTCCATCTTTTAGGTTAACATTTACTATTTGATCGTACATGATGGTCCTTTTTTACTTAAGGATTATTTGAACATCTGGACAAGTTTACTCTAGGCACAAATTCAATCTTGGTTGCCAAGTTTATAATTTGCGTCGATCGCAAGTTACTTGGTAAAATTATTTACTTACCCAATCGTTAGTCCATCGATTTATGCTTGAAAGTATTGATTGTCGTGAGTTACTTGGGAAATTTCTATTTCTACTCGATGTTTGTCGTGAATGACTTATGTAATGGTTGTTTCGACAAAGTAAAAGATTGCGATAGAATAAAGTTTCGACAGGTTTTATAGTCAAAAGTTCTTGTCTTAATATCTAAAAAGATATTACAAGACATGGCACAACCACCAACGGTCCACCGATTAAAAAGCAAAAGACCTAAACTAAGAAGTCAGGTGCTCCTGCTCATGTCGTTGTTGTTGAGGGTCGACCACAACCTCGGCGTCACCATCTTGGGAAACCTCATCTCCCAACTCAAGTTCAAGCTCGTCGTCAGAGTTAAGGTCCTCCTCATTGCCAATGGACCCCAGAGAAGGATAACTCACCCTCTATTGTCGACAGGGGATTCTCTCCCCTTAGATGACGCCGTTTCAAGGCCGCACGTGCCTTGAGCTGGTTGAATGCCTCGACAGACGTCACTCTTTCCTCAAGGGTCGTAAACTGCTCACGGGTTGTGAACCCCTCCGACCTCAAGGTATCGACTTCTTTTGCATTCGCAGCCGAGACCCCCTTGGTCGCGTCTAGCTCCGCTTCAGCCGTAGAAACCTAATCGAGAGTTTCCTTCAGACAACCTTCAAGTTCCGTCTTCTCACGTTCTACGACCACTAACCTACTGAGAGCGTCGTGAAGACGAGATGAAGTCACATCCCTTTTTGCCTCCGCTTCCCTTGCTTTAGTAAAAGCCCTCTTATCTCGATATAAAGCCCTGGGGACTAGCTTTTTCACCTCAATAAGACGTGAGTTGAGGGCCAAAGATGATTGGAATGCCTATAATAAGTATAAATGGTAATCAAATGTCAGATTAAAAAACTATCAAAAAGAAAATGTTACAGGCTTACGATTTTTTACCATGAAGGAGAGCCCAGCCACGTTGGCATCCATATCTTCGATCGTGGTGCCCCTAAAGTGATCTCAAAAGGTCGGAAGATAGAAGTTGTTTATATGCAGAAACAACTCCTTCCTGTCCAAACAATCGGACGACATAAAGTCGACCGGTAGCTGAAAATTTACCAACATCTTCTTCGGATCCTAATCAATCTAAGGATTCTTCCCTTTGTCTTGCGACGAAGG
The DNA here is from genome assembly GCA_954870635.1 of Arctium minus. NCBI lineage: Eukaryota > Viridiplantae > Streptophyta > Magnoliopsida > Asterales > Asteraceae > Arctium > Arctium minus. Next base: position 59,234,369 of record OX941080.1, on the reverse strand, counting down.
AATCTCCACCCCCAATGGTGGAGCAAAGGAAACCGGCGTGGCTTCCACGACCGGTGGTGCCTTCGCCTTCTTTGTGACGACGACCTCAGGATTGTTGTACATCGGAGAGGTTCCCTCAGAACCGTCTTAGTCTTCTTTACCCCCGACCAAGATGTCGGAGGAGCCCTTCTTTTTATCGCCCAACTTCCTGCAAAACACAAACAGATGACCTAGTAAGTGACGTCTCATGACTAGATCTTACACGTAAGATTACTCCTTACAAAATTCTTACGATCTGTAGGTAAAGTCTTATGACTAAAAAACCTACATGATCTTGACACCATTGAGTGACGCCTCAAGCTAGACCTCACAATAAACAATCAATAGGTGACGTCAGACTAGACCCTACAAATAAAATAAAAACAAACAGGAAACAATACCTGTTACATTTTCCCGTACGACCCCTGTGTCATACTCCTCTTCTTCTTCATCCTCCTCCGCAGCATTAGTAGAGACTCCTACGACGAATACTTTGTCATCCTCGTCCTCGTCTATAGATGACATGGGGGAAAAAGGATCGATCCTTGACACTATATTCGAGAAATCTCTCGATCTTCAAAGTTTAGTCAGAATAAGGCACGAGTCCAGAAAAATCGATCGCTGAAAAAAAATCATTTGACAAATGCTAAAATACCAAGTGACAAAAAAAATCTAAAAACCTTACCCATGGTATTCCACCCTGTGGTGAGTCATCGAGCGTTATCATCGTCCGACAAAACGCGACCAAAAACGTATTGCGTCTTCCATTTGTGATCATTGACCGCGGTCGCCTGAACCAGAGCACGATCTCCCCTATATTTAGAAAAAAGACTATACATATGGTTCGTCTCTGCCTTGACAGTGTAGGCCAGTAAGAGATCGTTAACCGAAAAAGACGATGCCCGACCTACTATCAATCGTTCAACTACTTGAACGATTCGCCAGAAGTGGGGCATCATCTGATCCGACAATAACCCAAAGGTTGTCAAAAACAATCTCGACAATGGAGAGAAGGGACAGGAAAAACCTATCTTGAATGGAAAATACCCATTCGGACATTGCTCCAGCCTCAATTGATCCAGAGAACTTAACCTCACGTCAGCTGGAATCTTGGCAAGAAGCCTGAAAGCCTTCATTTGCGCCTCCCCTCACGTCAGCTCTCACTCTAAGAAATTATAATCGCGTAAAAAGGAAAGGATTCAACCGGAGATTCCAATTTATACGGCATTCAGTGTCACGACGAGTCGATAGATGGTCGACACCTGTCATCGACCTTTCGTACACCAGCCATCGAATGGACGACACCTGTCCCTATACTTGACACCACGCCCCCACGTCGCCATGACGTCATGGCCGCTAAATGACTACATGCTTTCCCTCATAATCGCTTCGGTTTTCGAGGGAACGATTCAGCTACAGATTTCAACACGTGTCCAATTTGGTTACAAAATTCGAATAGTCGACTTGCCGCCTAATTTTCAAATTTTGGGGGCAAACTGTTTGGGTAAAATTCCACAAGTCACGACCGACGCAAGGAAACCAAACGTCTCCAATCTAAGGACCATTTTTGTATTAAGATAAGGTCCTGACGATCACACACATCGAGAGTCACGATCATCACTTACGACGACGTTCAAGAGTTTCTCGCGTCCACAACCAGAAAAAAACCTCTCGATAGACTTATATCTCACGACCTTTATAACGTAACTAATGATTGTTTACCATTTGTTACATACGACCGTTTTCTTTTATGAATACTTTATTACAGGTTTAAAGCGCATAATGACCAACGGATATAACGGACGAACGTCATCAAGATCAATCAATACCAAGGTCGTTGGACATTTAATGCTCATTTATGGTGACCAAAAGCTATATATACAAGGCCTGAAGAATGATTCGTGACATCTGAACTCATCAGAAACATAAAGTGCTCAAGTTTACTCAAGTTATTTTACTCTCACACAAGAACTCTCGAAGGAGTGCTCCATCGCACAATGAACAACACAAATTTACGATTTGCTTATTTCTATTTGTAATATTGTCATTTGTACTTCCGATCACTCCTTCTAAAGGACGACGTCCCTGTTTGACGTCCATAGTGCACTTGACGATCTCTGCTATCGTCCGCAGTTTTCACCCTCGACGGGGTTTTCCGCGTCACCAAATTCTCTGTTATTTATTTTTATTACCTGTCGTACGATTTATCGACCGATCGCTTACTTTAGTTGTTAAAGCTCCACACCGATCTTAGATATTCCTTGGGACGATTTTTGGCATTAACACTTAGCACGATCAAAGCTATGGGAATTGATAAGCCATAAATCGTACGACGTTCGACGGTTCTTGTGGGTTTCAATAGTGACATGGTTAACACCATCGGGGAAATTACTCTCCCGGTATTCGCCAAAGGAGTCAACAAGCAAACAAAGTTCAACGTCGTTGATTACTCATCCGCATATAACGTCATCCTACCTAGGGCGACCTTGGATTCACGACATGAAGTTCATCCCCTCGACGTACATCAGATGGTCAAATTCCCAATGCCTTGGGGCGTCCAAGAAGTCAAAAGCGAGCAGAAGATCGTGCGAGAGTGCTACAATGTTACATGAAGCCTAGAAAGAAGAATATCTAGCAATTACAGAACCAATCCAATCCTGATACCGTCGGCGACTATCAACTAGAAGAAGTTGTCTTGGATCGTGACAAGCCTGACAGGGTCGTCTTTGTCGGTACGTCTCTCCACCCTTCCTTAAAGGAATCACTATTTTCTTTCTTGCAGGATAATGTCGACTGCTTTGCCTGGACACACGAGTACATGGTTGGTATCGAACCTTAGGTCATCTCACATCGACTCAATGTCGATCCGTCGTTGAAACCCATCAAGCAAAAGCGACGCAAATTCGCTCTTGAGCGAAACAAAGTGATCAATGATGAGGTCGATAATTTACTAAAGACTGGAAAAATTCGAGAAGTAAAGTACCCCGAATGGCTAGCAAACGTCGTGGTAGTACAAAAGAAGAACGGGAAATGGAGAGTATGCATCGACTTCACTGATCTCAACAAAGCTTTTCCTAAAGACCCATTCCTATTACCCCATATTGATGCTATAGTCGACGCGACTGCTGGTCACGAACTCCTCACGTTCATGGAAGCATATTCGGGTTACAATCAGATCTTGATGCATCACGACAACCAATAAGAGACGACATTCATGATGGACAAATGTAATTATTGTTACAAAGTCATGCATTTCGGTCTTAAGAATGCAGGATCCACATACCAACGGTTGGTCAACAAGATGTTCAAAGAACGTCTTGGGCGATACAATGGAAGTCTACATTGACGACATGCTGGTCAAGTCAAAGCGAGTGATCAATCATATCGATCATCTGAGGCAGTCGTTCGACATTCTCAAAGAATATCATATGAAGCTCAACCCGACAAAATGCTCCTTCGGAGTAGGTACGGGAAAATTCTTGGGGTATATGGTCACCCGTCGAGGGATCGAGGCCAATCCCGAACAAATAAAGGCAATTATGGACATCAAGTCCCCACGTAACTTCAAAGAGGTCTAGCGACTTACCGGACGAGTTGCAGCATTAAACAGGTTTATCTCTCGATCTTCCGACAAATGTCATTTATTTTATAATGTCTTAAGAAAAAATAGGGGCTTCGAATGGACGGACTACCATGAAAAAGCACTTCAAAAAACTTAACAAATACATGGCGTAGCCACCTTTGTTGACGAAACCCAGAGACCATGAAACGTTACAGCTTTATTTAGCCGTCAGCCAAAACGCTAGAAGTGTTGTCTTGACTCGAGAAGACGAAAAGCAACAACTTCCGAGTTACTACGTAAGTAAGTCTCTAATCGACGCCGAAACCAAGTATTCCTCTATGGAAAAACTATTATGGTCATTAGTTACAGCTGTAAAAAATTTACGCCACTGTTTTGAATCGCACCCTATAACTGTCATGACTAACTTTAATCTTAAGTCTGTCTTAAGGAAACCTGAGTTAATAGGTCAATTGGAAAAATGGATTATGACCTTAGTAGCTACAACATTGATTACAAACCCAAGACAACAATCAAATCGCAGGCATTGGCCGATTTCTTCACCGACTTCAGCCCAAAATTAGATGTACAGACGGAACCTGTGGTGACTCTCGACGATGCAACTTGGACTTTACATGTCGACGAATCATCCAATGCCCGGGGGCAAGTCTTGGCATCGTCCTCAAGTCTACACATGGGGCAAGATGGTGTACTCCATACGGTGCGATTTCAGAGCCATGAACAACGAAGTTGAATACGAAGCACTGATCGCAGGAATGAACATGACCCATGACCGGGGGGAAGCAATAGTTCACGTCAAAAGCGACTCCCTCTTGATCATCAATCAAATGAATGGAGAATTCGCAGCCAAGGACTCAAAGATGACAACTTATCTCAAAGTAGCCAAGGCCAAATCAGAAACTTTTCAACATTTCTCCATTACATAGGTCCCAAGGGATCAAAATAACCAAGCTGACACATTAGCTAATCTTGGGTCGGCACTTGGCCAGACCCCATTTGATGTCGTCCCGATAATTCACCCGGCGACACCATCCATTGAAAATGAAGATCGCGTCCACATGATAGAAGAGGAAAATAACTAGTCGAGCGACTTCAAAAAATTCTTAATGAACAACCAACTTTCTGAAGACAAGATGGAAGCCCAAAAGATCATATTGAAGGCATCCAGATACACTCAGATCATAGGATAACTCTATCGACGATCGTTGACAGGACTAAACTTTCGATGCATCGTCGATAAAAACCAAGTCCAAAGCATTTTACAAGTAATGCACGGCGGAGAGTGTGGCAACCACTCGGGTGGTCGCAGTCTAGCAAATAGAATCTCTCGACAGGGATATTACTCGTCGACCTTACGACAGGACGCTATAAGGTGTGTCCAAAGTTGCGACGCATGTCAACGACACTCATGTATGTCTCATAAACCCTCTGAACCTTTGCACTCGACTTTAACTCTATGGCTCTTCATGCGATGGGGAATGGATATCGTCGGTAAATTACCTCCAGCCCTCGGGCTAAAGGTATTCTTATTGGTTCTTACAGATTATTTTTCCAAATGGATAGAAGATGCTACCTTTTCCCAAGTTCGGGACAAAGATCTTACCTCTTTTATCCAGACTAACATCATCTACAGGTTTGGAATCCCATCTAAAATCGTATGCGATAACGGATCGTAACTCAAAAGAGATGCGGGGATTGCAACATCAAACTTACGACCTCGACACCTTGCTACCCTCAGTCGAACGGACTTTCCGAATCGAGCAACAAAACAATCATCAATTCAATCAAGAAAAGATTCAAAGAACCTAAAGGCAAGTGGGTCAAAGAACTTCCGACAGTTCTTTGGGCCAATCGTACGATGCTTCATACGTCCACAGGACAAACCCCTTTATCTCTGGTCTATGGTTGCGAAGCGGTCTTGTCGGTCGAGACCCAACTGCCGACCTCACGACACACGTCGGTCGATCACAACTTAGTCGACCTAAGTTACCACCTCGACGCATTAGAAGAACTAAGGGAGTCAGCATTAATCAATGTTTGGGTAAAATTTCACAAGTCACGACCGACGTAAAGAAATCAAACGTCTCCAATCTAAGGACCATTATTGTATTAAGATAAGGTCCTGACGATCACACACATCGAGAGTCACGGTCGTCCCTCATGACGACGGTCGAGTGTTTCTCGCGTCCACGACCAGAAAGAACCTATCGATAGACTTATATCTCACGACATTTATAACGTAACTAATGATTGTTTATCATTTATTACATACGACCGTTTTCTTTTATGAATCCTTTATTACAAGTTTAAAGAGCATAATGACCAACGGATATAACGGATGAACGTCATCAAGATCAATCATTACCAAGGCCGTTGGACATTTAATGCTCATTTAGGGTGACCAAAAGCTATATATACAAGGCCTGAAAAATCATTCGGGACATCTGAACTCATCAGAAACATAAAGTGCTCAAGTTTACTCAAGTTATTTTACTCTCATGCAAGAACTCTCGAAGGAGTGCTCCATCACACAATGAACAACACAAATTTACGATTTGCTTATTTCTATTTGTAATATTGTCATTTGTACTTTTGACCACTCCTTCTAAAGGACGATGTCCCTGTTTGACGTCCATAGTGCACTTGACAATCTCTGCTATCGTCCGCGGTTTTTACCCTCGACGGGGTTTTCCGCGTCACCAAATTCTCTGTCTCTTATTTATTTTTATTATCTGTCGTACGATTTGTCGATCGATCGCTTACTTTAGTTGTTAAAGCTCCACACCGATCTTAGATATTCCTTGGGACGATTTTTGGCATTAACAGTTTGGCGCCCACCGTGGGGCCCCAGCTAGAGTAAAATCCTCGACAAAGAGTGCAGCCTACTAACAGTTTCAGTGCAGTTTTTTTGACTAGCAGGATCATGTAAACTCAGGGCCCCAGCTAGAGTAAAATCCTCGACAAAGAGTGCAGCCTACTAACTTGATGCTTCTCACAGTCGCATTAACGCTCTGGATGAGCAGAATCGTAGAGCAGTTGAAGAACTCTTAGCAATGAGGAATCAAAATGTGGGAAACCAATTTGGGCCTCAGTATGGTCCAAGGCCACCTTTTTCCATGCCTTTTGCAGGTGTTCAACCTCCATTGCCTCCATACCCCAGGCCAATGCAAGGTACTGGAGAAGCCACTAGAGTCACCACATTTTCTATCCCGGAGACTCGAACGATACCACCACCAACGACAGCATTTCCATCGATGCCCGTGCCTCCCGTGCACGCACCAATTAATGGTGACGCTGGAGAGACATTACATCGCAACGGGTTTTTTCCAAATGCAGGTGTCACGTCTCAAGACTCTGGATTTGTGTCAGTTTCCATCCTGACGAGCAACGGTTTCAATCTAGACGATCATGTCGCACAACGATTGAAGCAGTTAGAACAACATAATGAAAAGATGCTATCGTTACACGCAAAGCTTCTAGGAGCTGTTGTACCTGTGGACGATGAACAAAGGACCGGGTTTCAAGCATCACCTTTCGTCGACGAAATATCCATGGTCGACGTCCTAAAAAACTACAACATCCCGGCGTTCTCTTTGAAGTACTCTGGAATTAGCGATCCAACAGAGCATATCGCATAGTATAAACATTTGATGTGGACTGTGTCGATACCCCATCAGTATCAGGAGGTCTGCATGTGCAAAAGATTTGGTGCGACTCTCACGGGTGCTGCACTTCACTGGTTGATTAACTTGCGACCCAAGTCTATCGGTAGCTTCGCAGAGCTAGTCAACCAATTCTTCCAACAGTTTGCTAGCAGTCGTAATATGGAAGAGCAAACTAGCGAACTCTATTACATCACCCATAAGATAGGCGAGTTAGTCCAAAACTACTTTAATCTCTTCAATTCTGAGATGATCAGTGTACGAAACTGTGACGTCAAAACTGTAATCGAGGCTTACAAGCGAGGTCTCAACAACATTTCAGACTGTATTTGGATCTGACAAAGTATCCACCGGAAAACTTCGAAGACGTTCGACCTCGGACACTGGCCTACATGCAGGTCGAGGACGATGCGGCCTTTCGTCGTAAGCACTCCAGTGACGAGAAAGCATTGAGCGTCAAGAAACCGGACTTCAAGGCTAGATCAACCTCCAAGGTCGAGACATCTAAACAAATCTCGAACATGAGATTTGACAAAATGAAGAATGCACCAGGGAACAAGTTCCCCTAGTATCCTAAGATTTCCTCTTACGGATTTAAAGGAACATCTAAAGAGGTGGTCGAGGCCCTAAAGAATGTTCAGACCAACGTCAAGTGACCTCCAAAAAGTGAAAGAGACGACGCCAAGAAATACAAATCCAAATGGTGCGACTTTCAAGATGGAACTTCACTCGTCTGGGGAGCCTTCCCCTTGTCCCTCGACGGATAAGATTGACTTTCCACCCCCGATGGTGGAGCCTGAGAAATCGGTTCGACGTCCATAACCGGAGGCGTTATCATCTTCTCGGGAATAGTGGCCTCGGAGCCACTACCCTTCGAAGACGGTTCCCTCAGGATTGTCTTCGATTTCTTGACCCTCGACCAAGATGTCGGGGGAGCTTTTCTTTTGATTTATCGCCCTTAACGGGCGAGCTGCGCAAGGGCCTCTCTCTTAGAGAGACTTTTCATTGGTTTTACGGGGGTTGATCCTCCTGAAAAAATGAAAAAACAAGTAAGTAACATCCATGACTAAATCTTACACTTTAACAAGTAAGTAACGACTTTTACAGGCTAGACCTTACAAAGATCTTACGATCCGAAGGTGACGTCTTACGACTAAACCCTAAAGTGATCTTACGACCAGCGGGTGACGTCTTGCAACTAGACTCCACAAAAATCTGACGACCAGTGTTGACGTCTCATGACTAGACCCACTAAAAACCTATGACAGGTAGGTGACGTCATACGACTAAACCCACCAAATCTAGCAACCAGTAGGTGACGTCTTAGCGACTAAACCCACTGAATCTTACGACTAATGGGTGACGCCTTTCTGGCTAGACCCCATAAGGTATTTCGACCGGTCGGTGACGTCCAACGACTAAAACCTACACAGAAAAGAACTTACCCGTCATCGTTGGAGCCTCCCCTTCGGACTCCTCTCCCTCCTCCTCCTCCTCTCCTACAGAGGAAGCAACTGACGACCAGACGTACATAACGTCGTCGTCCTCGTCGGCAGGAAGACGGGCAGTGAAGAATGAGCATTCCTCGACGCTGAACTCAAGGAACTTCTCGACCTTGGCGGACGAGTCAGCAGAGGGCGCAACTATCGAGAAGTCGACCACTAGCAAAGCAAAAACAAAGAAAAACGTTAGTAATATTACGACCAAAAAAGAACTAACGACTATTTTAAACTAAAGGACTTACCCTCGGTATTCCACCATGTGGTGACCCATTGAACGTCGTCGCCGAGAGACGCCAGGCGACCGAAGACATGGCGCTTCTTCCATTTGCGGTCATTGACCGCGGTCGCCTGAACCAGGGTACGAACCCCTCTATATTTAGAGAAGAGGTTGTACCGTTGGTTCGCCTTCGCCTTGACCGTGTAGGCCAAAAGGAGGTCCTAGATGGTAAATGGCTCTACCCATTTTTCCGTCAATCGTTTGATGACATGAACGATTCTACAGAACTGGGGCATCATCTGCCCCAGCGATAAGTCGAAGATCGTAAGAAACGATCTCGACAATGGCGAATAGGGCCATGTAAACCCTATTTTGAATGGATACTCTTATATAACGAAGTAACCGTTCGAGCATTGATCTGGTCGAAGCAATGTCGGTGGACAAAGCCTCATGTCTTCGGGAATCCCGGCCAAAATCCGGAACACCTCGACGTCCTCCTCTTCATTGAGGGTGCTTATTGGGTCCGGTGACATGATGAAGTCGGGATCAGCGGCTATCGTTGCGTAGAACTCGAAAGCGTCCAAATTCTTCCTAGGTTTCCTAGATATAGACTTAATGCGCATGAAAGGTTAAGAAGATCGTACCTTATAAGGGGCTCTAAAACCTCAGTCGTCTATGGCAGGGATTCGGTTTCTCTCTTTTTCAGGTTTGGCAAGGATTCGTTGGGGATATCTCTCTCTAGAAATCACGAATGCGTAAAAAAGAAAGGAATTAGGTGGGATCGCTATTTATAATGGATTCGGTGTCAGGTCGAGTCGACAGATGATCGACACCTGTCATCGACCTTTCGCACGCCAGCCGTCGGATGGACGACACATGTCCCTACGCCTGACACCATGCGCCCCACGTCGCCATGACGTCGCGGCCGTTATGCGGTTGCACACTTCCCCTCACAAATTCTTTGGTTTTCGAGGAACCGATTCGGTTACATTTGTCGATATGTGTCCGATCCAGTTACAAAAATTCGAAAAGTCGATTTCCGCCTGATTTTCGAATTTTGGGGGTAAGTTGTTTGGGCAAAATTTCGCAAGTCACGATTGACGCAAGAAAAACAAACATCTCCAATCTTAAGACCACTCTTGTATTAAGATAAGGTCCTGAAGATCACACACACTTATGACCTTGGTCGTCACTAGTAACAGTGATCGTGAGTTTCTTACGACCACGACCAAGGAATCTCTCAACAGACTTATATTTTACGATCATTGTAACGTAACTAACGATTATATCATTTATTATCTACAACCATTTTCTTTTATTACACTTTATTGCAGGTTTAAAACACATTCATGACCAACGGTCACAATATCAAAATACATCAATACGTGGACCGTTGGCTCATTGAATGCTCATTTATGATGGACAAAGATATATATTCAAACTCAAGGGCATATTCGAGGCATCTGAACTGATCCCGTACACACATAGCATTCAAGTGTTTGGGTAAAATTTCACAAGTCACGACCGACGCAAGGAAACAAAACCAATCTAAGGACCATTCTTGTATTAAGATAAGGTCCTGACGATCACACACATCGAGAGTCACGATCGTTACTTTTGACGATGGTCGAGAGTTCCTCACATCCACGACCAGAAAAGAACATCTTGATAGACTTATATCTCACGATCTTTATAACGTAACTCATGATTGTTTATCATTTATTACATACGACCGTTTTCTTTTATGAATCCTTTATTTCAGGTTTAAAGCACATAATGACCAACGGATATAACGGACGAACGTCATCAAGATCAATCATTATCAATATCGTTGGACATTTAATGCTCATTTAGGGTGACCAAAAGTTATATATACAAGGCCTGAAGAACCATTCGTGACACATCTGAAGCATATCAAAAACACACAACGCTCAAGCGTACTCAAGTTATTCTTTCTCAGTCAAGAACTCTCAACGAAGTACTTCATCTCACGACGAACAGCACAATCTTACGATCTGTTTACTTTCATTTATATTATCGTTAATTGTACTGTTAATTGCTCCTTCTAAATGATGACATCCCTGTTTGGCGTCCATAGTGTATTTGACGATCTCTGCTATCGTCCGCGGTTTTTTACCCTCGACGGGGTTTTCCGCGTCAACAAATTCTCTGTCTCTTATTAACTTTTATTATCTGTCGTACGATTTGTCGATCGATCGCTTACTTTAGTTTGTAAAGGTCCACACTGACCTTAAATCTTCCTTGGGATGATTTTTGGCATTAACATCAAGCATGCACAAATCTCTTGAGTTGTACTCTCAATCAAGAACTCTCGACAAAGTGTTCCAATCGCACGACGAACAACATAAACTTACGATTTGTTTACTTTTACTTGTAATCTTGTCATTTGTACTTTCGGTCACCCCTTCTAAAGGACAACGACCCTGTTTGACGTCTATAGTACACTTGACGATCTCTGCTATCGTCCGCGGTTTTTACCCTCGATGGGGTTTTCCACATCACCAAAATCTCTCTCTCTTGTTTACTTTTTAACATCGTCGTACGATTTATCGATTGATTTTTTTTACTTTAGTTGTTAAAGTTTCACACCAACCTTAAGTCATCTTTAGGACGATTTTTGGCATTAACAACCGATGACTCTGGTCGCCACTTACAGCGATGGTCGCATATTTCTTACGATTTACGACCAAAAGTCCCTTATCGTTGAATATCTTACGACCTTCATAGGATATCTGACGACCACTGCTCATTTATTATCAACAAGTGTTTTTCTCTATGTCTATGCATTTATGGATAAACGGTCATAACGGAAAAGCATCATCAAGATCAATGATTACGTAGACCGTTGAACATTAAGTGATTATTTATAGCGACCAAAGTTATATATACAAAGCCATGAAGATCAGAGAGGGACAGATAACATCATATGCAGATACACAGTGCTCAAGCACACGCAAGCTCCCAATTTATTCTCTCTTAGGGAATCTCTCGACGAAGCGCTCTACTTTACGTCAGACAACACGATCTTACGATTTGTTTGTTATTTACTTGTATTATTGTCAATTGTACTATCGGTTGCTCCTTCTAAAGGACGACGTCCCTGTTTGACGTCCCTGTTTGACGTCCATAGTGAATTGATGATCTCTGATATCGTCCATGGTTTTAACCCTCGACGGGGTTTTCCGTGTCACCAATCGCTTGTATTATTTTCTTTATTTATTCGTTGCCGCACGATTTATCGTTTGATCCTTACTTTATTTGTTAAAAACTCCACACCGACCTTAAGTCATTATTTGGACGATTTTTGACATTAACTACCGGTGATAAGGAGCTTTTGATAAGTCATTTCATTCTAACTTATTAACTTATTAACTTATTTGCCACAACTTATCAGTTTTTTGGTTATTTTACATGTGTAATAAATCTCAAACATCCCCTAAAAAACAACTTATTAGCTTATTACGTTTTAGTACGACCATAAGATAATCCAAACACTTTTATAAAACTCCAGTTTGACACCATATTAGTTGATTAACACTGTTACAAAAAAGAATAAGTTGTTTTAAATAAGCAATCCCAAACACCCCCTTAATTTTCTGTATATCTCTCCACTTTTTATTTTTTATTTTATACCCTTATCTTATTAACATAAATAATCATACATAAACTAATTTATATTAAAGAATATGTTTCTTTTTTCACAAATTATACCATTATAATTGTCTAATCAAAACCTTCAAAATGAACTCAATTCATGGGTTTGAAGACCTTACTATCGAGCGAATAATTTTCAACTTTTTTTGACTAATTAACCATATTGATCTTATCTTGAATTTATATGCGATCTAAAAACACATAAAACCATAAATTGGCTTTGTATGATGAAGAATATAACTGAACATTAAACAAGATCAATTTTTTCGAGTTCTCGACTTCGGATCCAAAATAATTTATAAAAACTTAATTTTTTTAAATCGACGCTATATGTAGTTGGTCCCGTCTCGAGCCACGTCTTGAATTTTCGTAAAATCCATACCGGTACCAAACCGTCGAGTCATAACCTGTCCCGAGGGGATCCAATCAGTCCCCGTACATGCTGGTCACGGGCCCATTTTGGCCACTCTTAACCATAATATAACCTTATAAAAATAAGGGGTCATTCTAACTACACCCTAGTCTATTTTCATTTTACACCCTAGTCTATTTTTCATCCAATTGTTTCCGATCCAATCATTTACACCCTCCTCACAATGTTCCTTTTTTGTTTGTTTTTGAATTATGGTTACAATTTTGGTCCCTGAACTCTTTTTATTGATTTACTTTATACCTTTTGGTTTTATATGTTATATTTTACATTTTTATTATATTAACACATATAAGCGTATATTAACTAATATACGTTAAAAAAATAATTTTTATTTTTAACAAGTTACACCATTATAATCGTCTTGTCAATATCTTCGAAATGAGTCCAATATTGAATATTTTTTGATTTAATTGTTTTTTTTTTTAGAGGGTATCCCAGACCACATTGGGCCCAGACTAATCCCTGGTAATATGGGCCAAAGCCCGACTGCTAAAGCATGCAGCCCGGGGTCGAAGCCCCCGTACCTCCAGGATGCGTCCCCCAGGGTTCGAACATGAGACCGCTACTAGCTAGTCCACATGCCTTACCACTAGGCTAACACCCTTTTGGTTTTTTTGATTTAATTGTTATAAGAAGAAAAATATATTTTACAAAGTCCAAAGTTAATTTTTTATGTACTGGATGGTTTCTTCCTTAACAAAAAACCGACAATGTCATATACCAACTTTTTAATTGAAAAACCAACTCATATGTACAAAGCAAATGTTATTAATATTCACATCTATTAACAAACTATAATATCATAAAACTGAAAAGAAAAAGTCTATAAGAAATAAATTAATTTATAAGTGGAATGGGAGATTATAATTAAAATTTTTAATTTATTAAAAGAGAATTAATTTAGTTGTCATCCAAATTAAAATATATATATATATAATTATCTCAATATTAATTAAGGAATAATATTAATTATTTTAAATTAATAGCTTAAAAATGAATACTACGAATCTTATAAATTTTAAAATTCTTAAGGGAGGAGTGGGTATATGTGTCTTAAAATACAGCTATTATTATTATTTTTAAGTCAAATACGACTATTAATTAAATTTATGTCTTCCTAGTAATTAATACAAGTGTAAACTGTTGACATTTATTAAATCTTTCCTAAAAAATGACTAAAGTAAAGCAATTCTCACTTAGAAAAACAATAAAGTTGCTGTTTTTTCTTTTGTGGTACAATTGCCAATTTCATTACAGGTAATAGACAGTCAATCATATGCTACATTTTACTATGTATTTTCTTTTGTAATTAATTCTTATAAAAAATTGTCTCAAGTTTGACGTTTAGAGGATCTTGGTAAACGTTTAATAGACAAGTGATACAGTACTCAAAAAATGTATTTTTCTTCTTATAACAATTAAATCAAAAAATATTCAATATTGGATTCATTTCGAAGGTATTGACAAGACGATTATAATGGGGTAACTTGTTAAAATTAAAAATTATTTTTTTAACGTATATTAGTTAATATACGCTTATATGTGTTAATATAATAAAAATGTAAAATGTAAAATGTAAAATATAATACCAAAAGGTATAAAGTAAATCAATAAAAAGAGTTAAGGGATCAAAATTGTAACTATAATTAAAATAAAATAAAAATGAACGGTTGTGTGAAGGGGGTCCAAAAACAATGCAAAATTATAACATAATTGCACCCTAGCCATATAAGGGTGCACAAAAGCAACACCCAAAAATAAGTTACAAGTACTAAATAAATAGTAGTACACTTTTTGTCGTATAAAATCATAACCAATCCTGCACCGACCAACCGTCCGAGTCTCTGTCTATCCCTTGCCTTCACTCGAATTGTGGTCATTAATGCTTACAAACACAAAATTCATTTTATAAATTGTAAGGGTGTTGTTATCCCTACCCCTTCCCACTCACGTACCCTCTCCTACCTCACTCACATATCCCTATAGGAGGGTGAATTCTATTCATACCCCCCTTTTATAGGGGTTATACGAGTGAGGTAGGAAGGTGTGGGGGGTTTTACGAGGGGCATTGCTATTCCTACCCCTCCTCAAGTCCTCACTCACAATCACTCATATACCCCTCCTACCTCACTCACATGCCCCTATAAAAGAAGTAAGGATAGAATTTACCTTTATGAGTGAGGAGGATATGCGTACGATTCTACCATCCCAGTTATACTTGAGATCTATTTACAAAACATTTTCAAATCAACCAAACGCACAACTGCTACGGTTTGGTTTGGTTCAAAAGAATTAAAATTGGAATTTAAGAAAAGTTCAGATTCCTTCCATTCATAATTTGGTAGTAAATTATATTTACATGTTTCTTCCCCGATTTAGAAAGGGGGGGTTCCTACCTACACCAACTAGTTACCATTTCTATTCTTACTACAATTAATTTCTTATAGTTGTACCAAAATTACTACCACTACTACTAATATTACTATTACTATTACCATTACTAATGGATGATGATATGATGATCAACCAAATACAGACGATCCACAAGATAGAGACATCAAAAGAAACGCAGCTTGTTCCACTTCCCCTAATTTCTTGTAATTTACCTTCTTCATCCCAGATCTCTGCCTCTGCAATTCTTTCCCCAATGCCACCAGCTTTATCCTCAATTTGTTGTTCCTCTCACAATCATCCGAACAACACGATGATGATGATGACGACGAATTCGGAGACTCTTTCTCTTTCTTCTTATCCGATCCGCCTGTACTCTTCTTCTTCCTGTACCTAATTCCACAAGCATTACAAAGCGACTGCAACATAAACAAAACACAAATTATTCAAGGAATTAATTAATTAATACTTGAATTCAAAAACAGCATCTAATTCTTCATGTATAGTAGTAATTAAATTGATCAACCTTGGGACCAGAGGGACCGCTTCTCCACAACGGCGTTTTAGATGTCTTGCAATCAACGCAGACCTTCTCATCAGTCTTACTTATCGTTTCTCCACAACTCACCGATTCCTGTGAAATCAAAACAGAGAAAAACATCACAACCGACCTTCGATCTTCCTAAACACCAAATTAAAAGCTTACACAGATGACGGATCGAGTGCCAATACCATTTCTTTTTTTTTTTTCTGTAGTATTTGTACTTCCGATTGAAATCTAATCTAAACTAGAAAGTGAAGTAGTAAAACAGAATGGAGAATAATATGTAGAGATGAGAAGGGACGGAATGGCGGCGGAGGTGAATGGTGGCGCAACCAGATGAAAGAACCGACAGTGACAGAGTACTACTTACTGTATAGAATTAATTAAATAAATAAATAGTGGGGCAAAAGGCAAAGAAGGGGTAGGGGCAGGGGTTGTGGGAAGATGATGATGATGATGATCGGACGGCTGAGAATGGAGGTCACAAACCCTAAATCTAATTACGGGATTGTGATGTGACCAAAATGACCTTGGGAGACTCACCCGCTAAAAAGTTTTGGACCCACTACGGTGGGGGGAATGCTCACGTGTCGTCGTTTAGGACTGCCAAAATGCAGTAACAGTGTATGTCAGCACCCGAGTATTCTGTAATAAAATCTATCCCCTTTTTTCTACTTTAAAAAACCTTATTTTCTTTTCGATATGAATTAAAAAATAGTAAACTACATGTTTGGTCTCTAAGGAGTTGTTCGGTAACGGGGTAATAAGTTGTATAACAGATATAACTCATTCGTTTAGCTATACCTAGTTATTCGGTACGAACTTATTCTTTCAGTCGATGGCTGATTCGTTCAGCTAAAACTCATGTCCTATACACTGAGCCTAGGAATGGCAACGGGGCGGGTTTGCCGCCCCTCGTCCCCGTCCCCGAAACTGAAATGCATCCCCATCCCCGTCCCGTTCCCCGTCAGGTTTTTATTCAGGGCGTCCCGTCGGGGATTTTTTATGCCCCGTCCCTGACCCGATAGGGAATCCTTGAACCCGACCCGAACATTGGGAAAAAAATCCAAGAATAAAAATGGCTGGAAAATCATGTCGAAATGTGATGTAAATTAAAATTGTTGCTCCAAACACAATCCAAAAATCTAAATTAAAATTGTTGCTCCAAACACAATCTAAATTGGAGTCCAAACATAACCCAAAATCAAGTTTGTTAACACTTAACAGTTAACACAACCAAACATAAACTTGTTCCGACGAAGACAAATATATTATTTAAAACAAATAACACAAATATATTATTCATGAATAAAAATAACATATGAGATACAATATTAAACATATTTATATTAAATATTAATAATATATATATATATATATAATTTTATTTTTATTAATATATATATATCGGGGCGGGGTGGGGATACCTTGCCCCGATACCGAACCAGATAAAATCCCCGAAATTTTCCCCGTTACTCGACCCCGACCCAAAATTGTCTAACCCGACCCGACCCGACCCGAACTTAGTCGGGTTTCTGGTTTCCCCGTCGGGTTCGGGGTTTTCTGTCATCCCTAACTGAGCCATTAAATTATATTAATTTTCCCTCAACTACCTTTTCTCCCTAACCTACTGGATCATACCATCACGCCTTCTTCTTCCCTTCTCTGGTTAGCCATGAAACATGAAGAACCCTCTCCAGACTTATGGTTCAAGGTGAAAAAAAACCCTCGATCTCCATGAAAAGCCTTCTCGATCTCCATGAAAAACCCTCTTGATCTCCTCCCTGTTTCCAAATGCTCTCACCATTGTTGGCCTATTGCCTAGCCATCGCCGGCATCTGTAGCTGCTACCTCGCCATCGTCGGCCTTTTCCTTAGCCATCCCTGGAGACAATCTCACCATTATTCTTCTCCCCTTTGTGTTTTTTTATTTATTTTACAGACGTGTTCTTCTCCCCTTTGTGGTTTTTTTATGGTTTACAAAATTTGGGCTCTTTTATTTAGGGTTCATAGATTTAAGTTTTTAATTTATGGTTCATAGATTTGGGTTTGTTATTTGATAATTTGTTTATAAAGTTGTTATTTTACAATTTACTTGTTCTTGTTTGATATGTACTTTGTGTTAGGTATTGTGTAACTTAGAAATGGTATCGAAACCGGATAATCTTAAGAATCGTGTCGGAAAGCACTTTTCAAATACAACAATTCGACCTTATAAGCCTTGGGTTCACGAACTTTGTATTGGGATAATTCTTAAGTTTTTGCTTTCTTCCAAAGGCTGTGGAAATGAGATATATATTTGCACAGATTCTCAAATTACATATTTAAATGAGATATCGACGGTTATAGCCGGTTAGATGGTTGTAAAACAGAGTTACAACCGAATTCAAATTATGGACAGCAACTTTTCGGTGACAGCTGACAGTTTTTGGCGACAACTTTCAGCGACAACCTTCAGCTATCAGCTTTCAACGACAACCTTCAACTTTCAGCTATCAGCTTTCAACGATAGCCTCAACTTTCAGCTATCAGCGAGGGCTATCAGCTTTCAGCGATAGCCTTCAACTTTTAGTGACAACTTGATAATTGCTGAAAATGCGACTTAGAGAAATTTCTAAGTCTTTTAGAACTATGGCGATCTAAGATGATAGAGGCAACATTTGTAAGTGTGCATTCCGCACCTCCTAACTTACGGATGTTCACCTTATCATCTTAATCGATCTCAAGTAAATCACAATTATACCAAAATGTTTGATGACATTAAAATCACCAACATTCCTCCCCCATTTTAGTGTAATCCTTGATTCAACATGAAACATAAATATGTAAAATTCAAACAGATGCATAAATGAAAATATCACGAAGACTGAATTTTCATTTTAGTATAGATATTTCCCCTCTTAAGTTAACACTAGAAGCATACTCGTGCAATGCAGCGAGATACATCACGATTTTAATGTTTCATTTTGTTTTTTTGTCGATTTACAATACGATTTTGGATGGTTTTGAAAAAGTGATAATGTTTTTTATAAATTTGTTTAATTTAGGCTTAATAATACAATGTTGTTTATATAAAACAAAATTAAGTATTTTGTTAGAATTCAATGATTATCTTATATATTTTAATGAAATCTAGAAAAAAATAACCAATTACATATTTAATAATATAATTAAAACAAATTTATAGTAATATAATATATTAATTAATAGTAATACATGGAAAAGTCTGCGTAAAAGGAAGACCCTGTACATATCAAATTGGTGGGTGTTAGAAGTCTGTAGCAATAGTAATATGTATCTTGTGCTTTGATACTTGTAAATTAAGAGATTTTAAAATTTTGCATAAAATGATGGTACATTGTGCTTAATAATTTGTATTTAATAGTTTTTAATTCGTGTTTTATAATATAGTATAGATATAGATGAATGTAAAAAATACACCCTTCCTCCACTTCTTCCATATCCGATGAACACCATCAATTTCCCACGATGGTGCTATGGGCCACCTCTATCCACCACCATCAAACTATGCCACACATCCAAATACAAGAAGATATGGACATAAACATCTCAAGAAAATTGAAGAAATCAAAAACCAATGACAAAATTGTACAATAACCAAATAAAACCCTAAAGGGGGTTTTTGGTTTGATAGAATAATTTTGAGGGATTTGGATTTCGTGTGAGTATCTGGAATTTGATTTGAAATGATTTATAATCTTTGGTGTGTTTGGTTTGTAGAATTTGGAATGAAATTGAATTCCATTATTTATAAAAAGTTATTGAAAAATACAAAAAAATATTAAAACAAATTTTTATTAATTGATTATTAGAAAACAAATGTTTTAACATATATTTTAAACATTATTATATAAAAATGGGAAATTAATTCAAATAACCGTATTTGAACATCGTATTACCGAAATGCCCCAAATCTCGTCGACTTTGCCGAAATACCCTTTAAGTCCGGGAAACGTGGCCGGGATGAGCATCGATCTCGGGGTTGTTGTGTTTCGGCCGGGAAAGGACTCGATCCCGGGGTTATGTCCGGGAAACTCGGGGTTGGGGGCCGGGATCGTGTTATTAATTGAGTTTATACATTATTAATTGAGTGAAGTTTTATAAAAACAAGTGTACATGTGTGTAGATACATATATGGGTGTGTGTGAGAGTATATATATATATATATATATATATATATATATAATGACAAAATAGATGAGTTAGGGATTCCCGGACATAATAACACGATCCCGGCCCCCAACTCCGGGTTTCCCGGACATAACCCCGGGATCGAGTCCTTTCCCGGCCGAAATACAACAACCCCGGGATCGATGCTCATCCCGGCCACGTTTCCCGGACTTAAAGGGTATTTCGGCAAAGTCGACGAGATTTGGGGCATTTCGGTAATACGATGTTCAAATACGGTTATTTTAATTAATTTCCCTATAAAAATCCTACGAAATCGCGTAATATCCCAACCAACCTCGTGGTTTTCAAAGTCCTATGTTTGAAGGATTTTAAAGAAATTTTAGGATTTCAAATACGAGTAATCTTGTAAACAAAACACGGGATTGGAATGGATTAAAATTCCAAATCCCCTCCAAATCCTTTCTATTCCTACAAACCAAACGAACCATATAGGTCTATTTGGTTTGTGAGATTGGATTAGATTTTGAGGGATTTGGAATTGAATTCCATTTCAATCCCTTGTTTGGTTTGAGGTATTTCCTGGATTTGAAATCCCAATATTTCATTGAAATCCCACAAACATAGGATTTTGAATCCCATGAGGATGGTTGGTATTTCACGGGATTTCGAATAATTTGTCTTTAATAATGTTTTAAAATATATTAAAAACACTTATTTTGTAATAATCATCTAATAAAAATGTAATTTAATTATTTTTGTAATTATTTATAACTTGTTTTTGTAAGTAATTTAGAAAAATGAAATTCAATTTCATTCCAAATCTTACAAACCAGACATACCAAATATTCCAAATCATTTTCAATCCAAATCCATCCAATGCCAAATCTTTCCATAAAAGCAAATCTCTCAAAATAATTCTATCAAACCAAATGCCCCCTAAAATTCTAAATCAAAGCATTGCAGCAGTAAACGTAGAAACCCTACAAGTAGCAGGGGTGGTGATTTTCAGTTGGAGGGGGTTAGTTTTACGGTTTATTTTTTTAATGTTTTAAACACTTGTATACATGCATATACTTGTATATTTTGTTTTACTATCATAGAATAACCAAAATGCCTCTAATTAAACTAGCACCCACCCGAGAAGCACTTATTGGCTCTTCAGAGATGACACCTTAGGTACAATTCGTAGGGATTTGCAAACCTTAAAACAACTATCAATGGATATATTATTTAGAAAGAACTTTTTTTTTTCATTATTGAAGTTATGCCTGAGTTGTCTGTTAAGTACCTCTCAAATGGAAAAAATGGATCGACCAAGGGCATAAACTCCAGAAAGAGTATGTCTTGGATTACCGGATTCATTCTCGTCCTAATCAAGTCCAGTTTTGATCTCAAACTACAACATAGGCGCGAAATACCACAGGGAAGTGAAAGGTGGCCTGAATATAGAATTAGAATCGTGTTCGCATCAGTCGAAATGGTGGAAGACCCCTTGAGTCAACGGGAGAGCTTGATTGCCAATTGATAAACAATTAGAAAAAAATGGAGTTCTTGGATTTTCTTACTCGCCCCTGGTAAGGCCGGGAATTATGACAACAAATTTATAGTTCATGTTGATGAAAAGTCACATTTTTATAAATATGTAATAGTTATACCTTTTAGTTAACTAAATGATAATATTATCTTGGGGTGCTCGCGGGTTGGGTTGATCGGGTTGAAGACGGTTTGAGAATTTTCAACCCAACCCAACCCAACCCGTTCGGGTTGGTCGGTTTAGTCGGGTTGTGTTTAAACAAAGTAAAAACAATATTCAAAACATAAAAATAAGAAAATTTTTCTTTGAAATACGATCCATCATTCAAAAGAATATACGAGTTCATCAAATATTTAGGTATTACATATAACTTTCCAATAATGTCCTCATATGAGTTCCATTGCTTGTTATTGCCGAGTTGTTTTTGGTAACATATACATGTTAAAGGGAAATATAAATATCTTTAGAATATTCGTTAAAGTATTGGTCGGGTTATCGGGTTGGACGGGTTATTTTGAGTCTAACCCAGTATCAACCCAATAGATTCGGGTTGTCCTAATTTTATATCGATTATATGTCGGGTTACATCAGGTTGATTTTTTTTCGGGTTGGTCGGATTGGGTTGATCGGGTTTTTGAACACCCCTAAATTATTATCCTTAATAATAGAAGTATTAATGAACTTTTTCATTTCATAATTAATGATAAAACTAAATAACATTTTACAAAAACATTGCACCACGCCATGGCATTCATGCCATGTGACGGGTGTCGAGTCCGGCAAATAATAAAGTTTATATAATTAATCCTATTACCGCTAAAACAAAATAAATTGTGATAGTGATAAGTAGGGTCGTCTCCTCAGGGACTCGGTGTTAACCGTAAATCCAAGACGAACTCACGCGCAAATTCCTTAAAAACATCGTAATTATAAAAAGGGGTTTTGATGGTTTATAATTAAGCTAAGAATGAAAATTTAATTAAAAACGTTAAACGATAATAAATGAGGCCTAGCAATGAGCATCAATCAACTAATCCTTTGGATTGTGTATCATCGACTCATTTAAACGATTTTTTCAAAAGAAGTCAAATTGGCTATAACATCAACACGCGTCGATGCTTCGTTCGTGCAAAAACATGACTAGCCTTGAACACTCTACAA
This sequence comes from Arctium minus, assembly GCA_954870635.1. Lineage (NCBI taxonomy): Eukaryota > Viridiplantae > Streptophyta > Magnoliopsida > Asterales > Asteraceae > Arctium > Arctium minus. The sequence continues at coordinate 59,211,501 of OX941080.1, read as the reverse complement.
CTAATCTCTAATTAGCTAATCGAACCTAGTCACGGACTTAGAATTCGATTGCTAATCGCATTAAGACTAAACGAACACCAAAACTAACCAACAATCGAGCGCCGATTGTTTAAATTATAATATGCAATTTTTACAACATCAACGATCAACACAAATGTCAATCGTGTGTTATGTGCTACTTTGATAAACCGAAAAACAATTACGGACTTTCCGGTTCATCTAGAGATTCGAAATTGAATTGAATAAATTAAGGGACCCTACTCAAAATACCCAACCCAAAACGAGAAACATTAAACTTTAAAATTACATAAATAACTTCAAATGATGTAATCGATCAATGTAATCTCCACAAATCCAAATTCAAAATCAATCACATACCCATTGCTAGAATTAAAAAGTTTAGCTACTCATTCTAAAAATCAAAAACCAAATGTACTTACAATTTACTTGAACTGCTGATAAGAAATTATGAAGAACCCTAGGATTTATCTCCAAAATCAACACCTTGAATCTGAAAATCGAACCTTTGTTGCTCTCCAATTCGTTCCCAATCAATTGATTCCTCACCCCATTTCGACAGTTGACAGGCCCCTTTTATACTCCCAATTGAAAAACCGCTCGAAAGATAGAAAAACAGTCGATCGTGACTTGGGGAGCGGGTTAAACCCGCGCGAAAACTCACCCGGCAGAATTGAGACATCGAACAGTGGGTACCGTGGGTTTGGGCGCGGGTTTGCTCACCGAAAACTCACGCGAACATAGCTTGGGGCCGAGAAAAGGCAGCACCCAACGCAGGTTGGGGCGTGGGTTGCTGCTGGAGTAAGTCACGAGAAGGGTACGATGGGCACTGGAAGAAGAAGGATGCGATGGGGGCTGCCATTCTCTCTTTTTTTTCTCTCCTTCGTGGGCTGCTAGATGCGGGCTTGGCCCCCTTTGCTGCTGTATCACAAAAAAAACAAACCAAATCAATTGTTAAGATGATTTTTTTTTCTATGTTTCTATTCACTACAACACACACGAATCACTTTTAACAAAACTAAAACCCTTTTTTTTTCTTTTTTTTTTCTTTCTAAAGCAATAATAATTAAAATCTTTTTTTTTTTAATTTAATGCAATAACACATTAAATATATAAACACTAGGTAAAAAGGGATATTTTAACCATTCAACCAACACTAATTTTAGGGAAATTCGACATAAAAATGTATAAAGTTAACGTTTATCAAATTCCCCCACACTTAGATCATTGTCCGTCCCGGCAATGGCTTAAGTTAGCATGCATCCGGAAAAAAAAAACTGAATCAAACGAGAACATCAACGCATATAGCATATCATGAACTTGAGATTTGCAACTTAGCATCAAAAAGTGAGTACACACGTAATCAAGTAGACGCAAGCTAATTTCAAGAACTCTCACAAATGGGATAATCAAAACAACACTCAATTCACTCCTTGGGGTTAAAGTATATCGCTCAAGCCGTCACTACACTAGTATGCACCTACCATAAGCTTGAAATGTCTCTCACTTTCCACTACTTCGATAAAATACATGCATATAAATCAAAAGGTCTTTTTAAGAGAGAAACCGGTTAACTAACTTGATCATTTTAGCTAATGGGATCTTGATATACATTCTTTAAACACATTCCCATTGGATGATAAGAAGTAGAAATGATACATGAATATTAAATCTTATCATCGATTTTTGTCGTCTTGCTTTTTCTTTTTTCTTTTTGAATTTTTTTTTCTTTCTTTTCTTGACGACTTATTTTCTAATAGATTTTTTTTTCTTCTTATTTTTTTTTTCATCCGTTCATTTTTTTTTCTTCATATTTTTCTTTTCTTTCCCAACACATAAGTTCTAATTTTGAGCTCACGGGGATACCGATACTACTCCCTTGGTGATTGGTCGGGTGAGTCGTGTTTGGATTGGTTTATGATGTTGGTGACAAAAGAAATAGGCTAAGGCTCAAAGTGGTGTGCAAAATGGGTAATATTGACATATGGTAGGCTTAAGGCTATTGGGTTAATAAAATGAACAAACGATGGCCTTTATCATTTTTATTAGCATGTAAATATCATGTAATCTTAAGGAGAGACGACACAAGTTCTAGAGATACACAACTAGGCACGACGTAATCACACAAGAAATGAAATTTGAGACTAATGTAAGATGTTTAGTCTAATAGGCTCAAAGTCTCACGGTGTTAAAGCTAGTTCAAGAGATTAGCAAAAGTCTAACTTTAACCGACATATTACCACTAATCGACTCTAAGTGTTATCAATCAAATTCAATCATGCTATACATGCATCCAAACTCATCATCTTCAACAATTTAAGCTCCTTAAAAATATGCTAACATATTGCCAAAATGAACAAAGACCCGCATTTAAGCGCAAGATTTTCAAAAAAATATACCCCTATAAGCATTTATAAGCCCAAACAACCCCAAATCATGCAAATGACCCACACCCCCACACTTAATTCCTACATTGTCCTCAATGTGCTCAATATGCAGAGGACACTCTAAGAATGCAAAGAAGAAGGAAAACAGAAAACTCCCCTGATTTGGTGAGTGACCTTCCAATGTAGGAATCTGCGAAGATGGTACGTCCCTTTTTAGCTTCTAATATCCGGGGTGGAACCTGAGAGCACGAAGAACATAAGTAAAACTTGGAGTGAAATTGGAGATTCTAAAAAAACTAACTAACTAACATAAAGCAATAAAAGACAAGAAATTGAAATCCGTGGGTTGCCTCCCACGCAGCGCCTTTCTTTTCGGTCTTTGGCTAGACCATACTCATTTCAATCTGTATAGCTTGACGTGTCCAAGGCTACCCTCTCTAACTCTCCTCTGTCGAATCCTTCATAGAACGACTTTAGTCTATGGCCATTAACTTTGAAAATCTGCCCTGTAGATAGACTTTGTATTTCCACTGCACCATGCTCAAAAACATTAATAACCACAAAAGGTCCTATCCATCTGTACCTTAATTTACCTGGAAATAGCTTTAATCTAGAATGGTAGAGGAGAACTTTATGACTTTTAGTGAAAGACTTACGTGATATGCGCGAGTCGTGAAACGCCTTAGCCTTTGCTTTATAGATGTGAGCGTTCTCGTAGGCGTCGTTCCGGATCTCCTCTAATTCTTGGATTTGTAGCTTCCTATGCGATCCTGCTTCGTCCAAATCCATATTGCATGTCTTCACCGCCCAATAAGCCTTATGCTCTAACTCCACCGGAAGGTGGCAAGGCTTACCGTAAACTAACCGAAAGGGTGACATTCCTATGGGTGTCTTGTAGGCCGAGCGATAAGCCCACAAGGCGTCATTGAGCCTTAAACTCCAGTCTTTTCGGTTAGGACTCACCGTCTTCTCTAGAATGGACTTTATCTCTCGGTTAGACACTTCCGCTTGTCCATTCGACTGTGGGTGATATGCGGTAGAGATGCGGTGGATAACCCCGTACTTCTTGAAAAGAGCGCCAATGACCTTGTTGCAAAAATGGGTGCCTCGATCACTGATGATGGCCTTCGGTGTCCCGAACCAGGGGTGTTCTCCCGAGATGGAGAAAAGATGCTCGTCAGGAAATTCATCAGTGAGTGGGCTCGGTTCTCCATCCAAACAAGTCGGCTAAGGTGATCCACTACTAAATTCTCAGCTCCGCTTTTGTCCCGTATGTCCAAATTGAACTCTTGGAGCAAGAGAATCCACCTTATCAGTCGCGGCTTAGCATCCTTCTTTTTGAGCAAGTACTTCAATGCAGCATGATCTGAAAATACAATCACTTTAGTGCCTAGCAAATAGGATCTAAACTTCTCTAAAGCAAAAACAACCGCTAGCAACTCTTTTTCGGTAGTCGAGTAGTTGCATTGTGCACTATCAAGTGATCGTGATGCATAGTATATGACATGAGAGTTCTTACCATCTTTCTGTCCTAATACTGCCCCCACCGCGTGATTGCTAGCATCACACATGATCTCAAATGGCAATTGCCAATTGGGCGGTTGGATGATAGGGGCAGAAGTAAGCATATCTTTCAACAAATCAAATGAACTCTTACATACCTTATTGAAGTCAAAGTCTACCTCTTTTTGTAGGAGTTCACATAGGGGTCGGGTGATCTTCGAGAAGTCCTTTATAAAACGTCGGTAAAAACCTGCGTGACCAAGAAAAGAACGGACCTCTCTAACACTCGAGGGGTAAGGCAAGGATTTTATGACATCGATTTTTGCCTTGTCAACCTCTATACCCCTCTCTGAGATAACATGACCAAGTACTATACCTTGATTGACCATGAAGTGGCATTTTTCATAATTCAAGACTAAGTTGGTTTCAATGCACCTCTTTAAAATTTTGGTCAGGTTATCTAGACACACACTAAAAGAATCACCATAGACCGTGAAGTCGTCCATAAAGACTTCAATAATGTTCTCAACATAATCAGAAAAGATACTCACCATGCATCGTTGGAATGTCGCCGGTGCGTTACAAAGACCAAAAGGCATCCTTCGGTAGGCGAATGTACCGAAGGGGCAAGTAAATGTAGTCTTCTCTTGGTCTTCTCTTGCCACCGGAATCTGATGGAAACCTGAATAACCATCCAGAAAACAATAGTGAGTACGACCTGATAATCGTTCTAACATTTGATCTATAAAGGGTAAAGGAAAATGATCTTTCCTAGTTGATGCATTAAGTTTACGATAATCAATACAAACCCTCCACCCGTTTTGGACACGGGTGGGCACCAACTCACCTTCGACATTCTCTACCACAGTAATGCCAGATTTCTTAGGGACTACCTGGACCGGGCTTACCCACTTGCTGTCGGAGATCGGGTAAATCATGTCGGCATCTAAAAGCTTCAATATCTCCTTCTTTACCACTTCCATCATAGGTGGGTTCAACCTCCGCTGCGCCTCTCGGAATGGCTTATACTCGTCTTCGAGTAGGATCTTGTGCTGGCATAGTGAGGGACTAAGACCCTTGATGTCGGCGATGGTCCACCCTATTGCCCTCTTGTGCTCTTTCAACACTCCAATAAGCTCCCCTTCTTCCTTGGGTGATAAGGTAGAGGATATGATCACGGGAAGGGTCTCCTTATCCCCCAAGTAGACGTACTTTAAATGATCCGGCAACGTCTTCAACTCTAACTCGGGTGCCTGTTCAACAGAAGGTAGAAGTCTAGTGTGAGATAAAGGCAATTCAATTTTAGAAACTTCATACCTTGGCTTTGGTGCTCGCCCTTTTTCCATCCAAGACACCAGTTCTTCAAAATCATCATCAAGCTTGTACTCTTGGGCAAGCTTTTTCAAGCTCCCACTGGTTAAGTCCCTGTCTAAAATCACTTCTAAAACATCATCATTAGATAGATCATACATAGTATCAGATAATGACTCAATTATATCAACAAAGCATAAAGAAGAAACATCACTAGGATATCGCATGGCATCATATATATTGAACTTAATTATCTCGCCATCAAATTCCATAGTCAAATTACCGTCATGAACATCTATCTTGGTTTTAGAGGTTTTCAAGAATGGTCTACCTAGCAAAATCATACCGGCCTTGGAGGTATTATTCTCCTCCATGTCTATAACATAAAAATCTGCCGGAAAGACCAACTCGTTCACTTGAACAAGTACATCCTCTAACACCCCTTTAGGATAGACGGTGGACCTATCCGCTAGTTGGATTACCACACCGGTTGGCTTTAGGGGGCCTACATCCAAAGATGAGTAAATGGCATATGGCATAACATTAATTGATGCCCCCAAGTCCAACATGGCTTGATTGACCGAGACATTGCCTACCTTACATGGTATGGTAAACATGCCCGGGTCATTACATTTTGGTGGTAACCGCTTTTGCAAAACGGCGGATACATTTTGGCTCATGCTTATCTTTTCATTCCCTTTTAACTTCCTTTTATTAGTGCAAAGCTCTTTAAGAAATTTAGCATATCTAGGCACTTGCTTAATAGCATATAATAAAGGGATGTTTACCTGAACCTTGCGAAATGTCTCTAGTATCTCCTTCTCTTCATTCTCTCGCTTTGTCTTCTCGAATCGGCTCGGGAATGGCGGTGCTTGAACTATCACTTCGGGTGTCTTCTTCTTTGTGTCCTCATCTTTGACATCACTTTCACCCGAACTAGATGCCTTGACTTCTAACTGCTCCTCATCATCATGAACCTTCATCTTCTTCTTGTTGTTGACGCTATCTTTGAGCTCTTTTCCGCTCCTCAAAGTGATGGCATTCACGTTGGCCTTCGGATTAGTCTCCGTTTGGGAAGGCAATTTGCCTTTGTTCACCAATTGGCCAATGGTGGCCTGAAGGTCTTGTATGCTCGTTTGTGTATTCTGTGACTCCTGTTGAAGTTTAGCCATGTTAGTAGCTAAAGACTTCACTATATCCTCTAATGACATACCTGAGCTACTAGGAGCTTGAGGTGGCACTTGATGCTGCTGTTGGGCACCCGATTGAAATGGTGCCTTCGGTTGGAATTGTTGCTGAGATGGTTGTTGGAAACCAGGTGGTGCTTGGAACTGTTGGGCTTGCTGAAATGGAGCCTTTTTTGAAACTGCTGACCTTGACCTTGTCCTTGCCTTGGGGCATAGCTTAGATTCGGATGTTGCCTCCAACCGGGGTTGTATGTGCTCGAGAAGGGATCATGAGCCCGGTTGTTTGAGTGCTGGAAATTGCCACCACCTATGGCGTTTACTTGCTCTTCTTCTTCATGGAGGGTTGGGCATGCATCGGTTGGATGTGCTACCGATGAGCAAAATCCACATGCCTTCACTTGAGACACATTCCCCATAGCAAGCTGTTTCACAAGGTTAGTTAAATCAGTTATCTTAGTTTCTAGGGATTTAACATGTACCTCACTGGCTCCTCGACCAACGTCACTCCTAACTCCAAACTGCTTGGAGTTTTCCGCCATAGTGTCTATCAGATTCCTCGCTTCAGTTGGCGTCTTGTTCACAATAGCTCCACCGCTCGCGGCATCCATAATCTTCCTCTCCATCGGTAGCAAACCTTCATAAAAATATTGAATTAGTAATTGCTCAGAAATACCGTGTTGAGGGCAACTTACACAAAGGCGCTTAAAACGCTCCCAATACTCGTAAAGTGACTCCGTGTCCTTCTGCTTGATCCCGCAAATCTCTCTTCTAAGCCCGACGGCTTTGGATGCGGGAAAGAACTTGTCTAGGAAAGCTCTCGCCATTTGTGGCCATGTTGTGATAGAACCCGGCGGTAAGTAGAATAGCCACTCCCTAGCCGCGTCAACTAGAGAGAACGGGAATGCCTTTAGCTTTAGATTCTCCACGGTCGTACCTTGCGGCTTCATCCCCAAGCATACCATATGGAACTCGGTCATATGCTTGTATGGATCTTCATTAGCTAAACCATGGAAACGAGGTAGTAAGTGAATTAAACCGGTTTTGAGTTCGGCACTTACCTCTTCGGCCGGATATGTTATGCAAAGGGGTTGCTCGTCGACATTGGGTGCTGCCCATTCCCTTAAAGTACGCTCAGCCATATCCTCCTCTTCTCCTTCGGTCCCGGTGACTGGTTCCTCCTTTTCCGGATGAGGTTTCTCTTCTTCAAAATGCACTTCCTCCTTATCGCTTTCTGAATCGGTAGACAATTCAATATCCTTCCAGATGTTAACCACCGGTGAAGAAGTAGACTCGCCTTGCTTCTTTCGAAGCTTAGCTTGTTTCCTTAACTTCTTAGCGGTTTTCTCGATCTCGAGATCTATAGGTAGAGGTGAACCTGCACGAAAAGATCTTGGCATAAACAGTTAAATCTTGCCGAGTTCCCCGGCAACGGCGCCAAAAATTTGACGGGTGTCGAGTCCGGCAAATAATAAAGTTTATATAATTAATCCTATTACCGCTAAAACAAAATAAATTGTGATAGTGATAAGTAGGGTCGTCTCCTCAGGGACTTGGTGTTAACCGTAAATCCAAGACGAACTCACGCGCAAATTCCTTAAAAACATCGTAATTATAAAAAGGGGTTTTGATGGTTTATAATTAAGCTAAGAATGAAAATTTAATTAAAAACGTTAAACGATAATAAATGAGGCCTAGCAATGAGCATCAATCAACTAATCCTTTGGATTGTGTATCATCGACTCATTTAAACGATTTTCTCAAAAGAAGTCAAATTGGCTATAACATCAGCACGCGTCGATGCTTCGTTCGTGCAAAAACATGACTAGCCTTGAACACTCTACAACTAATCTCTAATTAGCTAATCGAACCTAGTCACGGACTTAGAATTCGATTGCTAATCGCATTAAGACTAAACGAACACCAAAACTAACCAACAATCGAGCGCCGATTGTTTAAATTATAATATGCAATTTTTACAACATCAACGATCAACACAAATGTCAATCGTGTGTTATGTGCTACTTTGATAAACCGAAAAACAATTACGGACTTTCCGGTTCATCTAGAGATTCGAAATTGAATTGAATAAATTAAGGGACCCTACTCAAAATACCCAACCCAAAACGAGAAACATTAAACTTTAAAATTGCATAAATAACTTCAAATGATGTAATCGATCAATGTAATCTCCACAAATCCAAATTCAAAATCAGTCACATACCCATTGCTAGAATTAAAAAGTTTAGCTACTCATTCTAAAAATCAAAAACCAAATGTACTTACAATTTACTTGAACTGCTGATAAGAAATTATGAAGAACCCTAGGATTTATCTCCAAAATCAACACCTTGAATCTGAAAATCGAACCTTTGTTGCTCTCCAATTCGTTCCCAATCAATTGATTCCTCACCCCATTTCGACAGTTGACAGGCCCCTTTTATACTCCCAATTGAAAAACCGCTCGAAAGATAGAAAAACAGTCGATCGTGACTTGGGGCGCAGGTTAAACCCGCGCGAAAACTCACCCGGCAGAATTGAGACATCGAACAGTGGGTACCGTGGGTTTGGGCGCGGGTTTGCTCACCGAAAACTCACGCGAACATAGCTTGGGGCCGAGAAAAGGCAGCACCCAACGCAGGTTGGGGCGTGGGTTGCTGCTGGAGTAAGTCACGAGAAGGGTACGATGGGCACTGGAAGAAGAAGGATGCGATGGGGGCTGCCATTCTCTCTTTTTTTTTCTCTCCTTCGTGGGCTGCTAGATGCGGGCTTGGCCCCCTTTGCTGCTGTATCACAAAAAAAACAAACCAAATCAATTGTTAAGATGATTTTTTTTTCTATGTTTCTATTCACTACAACACACACGAATCACTTTTAACAAAACTAAAACCCTTTTTTTTTTCTTTCTAAAGCAATAATAATTAAAATCTTTTTTTTTTTAATTTAATGCAATAACACATTAAATATATAAACACTAGGTAAAAAGGGATATTTTAACCATTCAACCAACACTAATTTTAGGGAAATTCGAAATAAAAATGTATAAAATTAACGTTTATCACCATGGGGTTAAGATGGCATAAAACACAAGCGTTAAGGCACGACACATTACGATAGCTAATATGACGCGCCTTTTAAAAGACTAGATGTGTACATTTTTTGTATTTTTAAACATATCAATCGAATTTCATTCTATAGAATGCGTAAACTTGGTTCCTGGTTACGTAAAACTAGAACAAACCATCTAAGTTCTCATTCTAAAATATTTACGACGAAAATAACATGTTTTCTTGCATCCAATTGACAATATTTTCTGCATACCGTAACATGATCAAATGAAATATTGTTTCTTACCAAAAGAATACACAATACAAATCAAGATCCAGCAGCTCAAATGATAAAATTTAAGCAAAAATCTAAAATAAAAACCGAATTTCAGGAAAAAAAACCTCAGCAATACGACGTTAATCCTACCAGAAAATCAAAACAAATTGTATTCAAACCACAACTTTAGGTTTCGCCTCAACGGAATCAAAGTTGAAGCTTCTTGCAACATCAAAGAACCGCGAAACAGCTTCCTCCGGAGTTCCAACAAGCACGCCGTGGCCCAGGTTCAAAATGTGACCCTTCGGTCCAGCGCACTTCACCACCCTGTCATATGATCACGAACAAAACCTCAGAAAACCAATATCCCATCACATCAAAACAACGTTGTTTTTGAAGTATATAATATTTATATACGAAAATACTAACGCATGTTCAAAATGAAAAAATACACATGCTTTTTATATTCGTGTATGTACGAGTGGTGCCACCTTCTACGATATATGTGGCGATTGTCCACGGAGCACCCACAAAACCCAAAACCGCAGCTCTCCCACCAACCTAATTCACAAGTGCTGATTGAAATTTCCAATACGTTTAAAGAACTACAGTTCGAGTTAAATCTTTATGGCCATGATTGACAACCATAAACTAACTTATTTTCTGAGCTTATTGAAAAAACAAACCGTTTGATTAGCCATAGGTCAAATTTTCTACTTCAAGTAGCGTCTCAATAGGCTCTAGAGGCTTTTGTTTCAATTATGCCCCTTATATTTTTCCAAATAATTTTTCAATATGTCCGACGAATGGCGTTTTACATTGTCATCTAGCTTATTAGCCAACAACTCGTCTTTCGGCCAACATCTAGGTTTTCAGCTAATAAATAGCTTATCAGCTGGTTTGCCACACATAGCCTACGTATAGCATTCAAATTCGATATAGATCTTTGTACCATTTGTTATGAATTTCGCTACAGCGTGGAATCTTAGCGAAATTATAAAGAATACAAGTTGATTAAAGAACGAAAACTAATAAATTTGACTTAAAAAGTCGAAATGTATCTCGACTATATGGCAAGAAGAAGAAATACCTCTTGTCGTAGAATCTTGAGGGATTCGCCAACAAAGTGTAGTTTATCCAAGTTGATTGGATGCAAGGCTTTCAAGCCTTCCTCAGACCGAATTGGGGTTTGAATAACTGGGCCCCTCACTTCTTCTATGTCAAAGGAAACACCGAATGCAGGTAGAGGGATAAGAATGTCCGAGAAAATAATGACTCCATCGGGATGGAAAGCTTCCCATGGCTGCAATGAAATTTCCACAATGAGATCGGTTGTCTCCGATCTCTCTCTGAAAGACGGATGTTTCTCGGCAAGTTTTCTGTAAACGGCCATATACCTTCCAGCCTGACGCAACATCCATGCCAGAGGTCGGCTTACAGGGTCTCCTCTTGCGGCCTTGACCAAAAGTGGCTCTGAATCCTGATTTTAGGTAAGAACACAATCGAAATAGAGTAAATTGAGGACTAAGATAAATAGGAATCCGTACTATGCCTACTTCAACTTCAAAAATTCAAAATCAAAGCTTTATCTTCTTCAACTTCAAACTGAATCTAAATAAAAATAAAGATTTATAATTGTTCGTTCTTCAACAAAGATAAAAAGCTTTCTTATTATGATAAACACCAAAGCAAACTTTTATCACAAATATTCTTGTCACCTCAACTTTCCCCTGATCTAACGAGCCAGCTCAACTCACAAATACATGCTAGGCCTTGGGCTCCTTCCCATAGGTCGCCAATTTGAGTCTCCTTAGGACTGCTGGGGTTTTCCTAGATGTTATCTTCAGGGTGCATGGGCTTAGTCAGGGTGCGTGCAAGTTGAGTTGGACCCACGATTACAAAGAAAAACAAAAAACTTTTCCCCCAATCTTTGGTTAATAAATAGATGTTCTTCCTAGCTTCTAACGACAATATTTTGTGAATACCATCTCATTAATAGGGTTGAGCAAGATTTATCTTGAACGACACCCAAATCGGTCTCTCACTGATACGTTTCTTTGGCATCCAAGATGGTGGCCTTGATCTGGAACATTGATGCAAAAGCTTTCTAAACTCTTTGTATTTTGCATTTTAATTTCTTGGATTTGGATTGTTTATATTTGATTTGACTTTTAGATTGAATCCTTTTGATATTTGGATTGGTTTTCAACTTAAATAAGATACTTTCTCTTCGTTCAACATCATAGGTTCCTCTAACAAATATAGAGAAATGTGAGATTCATTGTGAATTTTTCACCTCTTTGCTTTTCTCATTGACATCTTGATTTACTTATTGAAAAGTAAACCTGATTAAATTCTAAAGTTCAATTTAATCCTCTTTCTAAAACTTAGTTCAACCCAACCCGTTCCATTAGGAAAGTCCTGAACAAGTTGGGATAGTCCAAGCCGAAATAGTTAGGCTGAGTTATTCAAACACCCTCAACCCAACCCATGTGCACCCATATCAGCCACCAATCCAAGCCCATGGTCAGTTTCATTTTCTCTCTAAAATCAGGTGCTACCAACCTAGCCATCACGAGCGGTGGCACAACTTAGTCATCTTACAACTTATAGCCCTTACTCAAATAGTTGAACAATATGACAACTGAGCAATCAAAAGCTCAGTAGAAAACAATAAGTGCAACAGTCAAGTTTGAGAAGCAGGTCACAACTTTCCACCTAAACCAAGAAGTTCCACTAAAAACATGGACCATTCTCACATCTTCATCCAGATCATCATCGAAAACTAGTCAGCTCATGTATGGTATTGACTTGAGTAAATATAAACAAGAACTTAATGCACCTAGTTTAGTTAACAAACACCTAGTGTGCCTGAAGGAAATAGACCCTGCAATTGAAGACAAAAACAACCTTCTACCAAATCAAATTGACAAATGAGCTTATAAATTATCAGAACAAACTCCAAAGTAGTGATTTAAAGAGTTAATTTAGGTGATTTGATCTCTAAAATGATTTCCATCCAAGGCTGCAACAACCGCACCCACTGCAATTACACTCAAGAAAACCACAAAATGATCAAATCAAATTACATAAAAAAGATAGGTGTTTTGAAATGTGTGTGTGGAGGGGGAACCTGTTGAAAGATGAAAATCCCATTTGGGTTGGGAGAAGCAAGATTTGAATCTTTTCAACCCAGAGAGATGTTGATAAATTTCTAAGGATTAGAGAGAGATAATTACAAGGGAGGGAGAAATAGAGTGGGAGTGTTGTAATTGAGTGGCGTGTGGATATTGGACCATCTATCCTTCATTTCATGTTCAAATAAATTGCAATAATCACCCCCCTAGTTTTAAAGAACTACAAATATTCCCCACTTATGGACAAGTTTTTAATTTCTAGTCTTTTAATTAATAAAAACATTTTATTTTGACTGATATTCTCGATTAAATGTGCTTATTTTCGAAACCCTAATCTGCGACTAAGGTGTCGTTTGTTTTTTAAGAGATCTAAAGTCTGAAGTCTTATTTTAGTTATGATTAATAAAAGGTGGTGTGTAAAAATGTCTGAATGATTTAGACTTAAGAGCCATTAAGAGGTATTTTTAAAAAAACAAACAACCCCTAAGAGTTATGGATGTGTATAACAAAAAAAAATACATTGATGAATGAAAAAAAGGATTTTGAAACAAGAAATATATTTAAACCTTCATTTTCTTACATATTTTCAGTTCTATTAACACAAGTGAATATTAAATGAAATTTACAAAAAAAAGAATTTATTATTTGGAGGCATAAGTAAAGAAGATAACATGATTGTGACTAGAGTTGCACATGGACCAATTTAAAAAAAAGTTTTGGTATAGTCAAAATTTGGTCAATACAATATGAGGAAAGCCAAAATTGTCTAGAGTAGCAGGGAAAGATTGGCAAAGGACTAAGATCTTCATCTGGTTTGAAAGAAAATAGTCTTTATATTGTCTGACTTGACTGTGGCCTAGACTGATAATGTCATGGACTCGTTTATATTTGGTTATGTTCAGTTTAATGGGCAAATGTCATCTCTAGTTGTGAAAACAGGTCAAAAACATCTTCGTAATTTGATGGTTTATTACTTTTTTGTGGTTTTTATTTACAGATATCTTGACTTCGACAGTGAAATCAAAATATCTACGGATAAATAGTAAAATTTAGTATTTATAAAAAAATTACATTCATCTCATAGACAATGTCATCAAATTTCTCATTTTATATTTTGTATGCTTTGCTTTAATAATTAAAAAATGTTCAAATAATAACATTCTTTAAAAATTAAATGGGAGATATGTCATGCATGAATGAAACGCACAAAACTTTTCATTATTTAAATAATTTTTTATCAAGATATTGTAATTTGAAATTTTTACCTATTATAATAATGGATGATGTAAAATTCGAATAAATGTAAGAAAAAAATGCATGATACAATTATACTTTTACCAAATAAAACATATTGTATTGTTGTTGGTTAGATAGAAACCTTCTTTCTCCCTTTCTTCTCTTCAAACAACCAACAATTACAACTAAGAGCACTAAAGTTGGTTATATCACTTGTCAAACCAGAGTTTGTCTTTAACAGCACGAACGAGAGAATCAAACATAGCTCAATTTGGATGTAAACCTATAGGTTACTTTTTAGATGGAAGGGAGTAAAAGTTACATTCACTTGCAAGATTGTTGCTTACTGATATTACGCGACAATTTACTAAACGCTTACCAGTATCACATGAATATGTGTTTTTCTCTATTTGAAATTGGAGTTTTTGGAACTGTTTGGTGCTTTGGATTTCTTCTCCATTTTCTTTCCTGGTTTAAGAATCCCTTAGTTTTTAAGGGTTAATTAATGTTTGTTTCAAGAATATGGTATCACATGAATATGTTTTTACTCTATTTGAAATCGGAGTTTCTGGAACTGTTTGGTGCTTTGTTCTGCCAATTGACATTTGATTGATAACAAAGAACCTGTTTGTGTTTTTGGGTTAATGACTCATTTTTTTTTTGCTTAATAGCTCATATGTTCGTCCCTATTAATGTCAAACATTGAAGATGAATCCAGAAGGAGCTAGACTAAGAAAGCCCATGAACCTGTGGACTGTAGTTGAGGTTTCTCTCTTCTCTCTATCAACTCATAAATGTGAGATGAAAAAATGAAAATATTGGGTGACTCATCCAAAGGTAGGATTTGATTAGGGCTTATTTTCTGGGTAATATTTTAGACAGGTGGTCATGTTTTTTTTTTCTTCAAGAACCAATTAGGGTTGTTTTTGGTTCAAAGTTTCATACTTTCATCTTTTTTACTGGTATGTCTTTGCGATTGTTTTTCTTAACTGTTTCATGCTTTCATCTTCGGCTAACCAAAAGCCCCAAATCGAATGTAGCTGATTTAGTTTTTTCCTGTTCTGCTGTAGCTGATTTTGTTGAAGAAACGTATTGAAACGATTGTTGCATTTTCGTCACATTGTATTCTGATTACTGTTGTATTGGTAGGTGTTGGCAATAGAGAAAGTCTTCAACTATAGGGTTACAAATGGCGATGGGTGAGCCGATGTTAAACTTGAAAGAAGTTCTTGCTGCTTACCGATGCTTGAACAAGGTTCAATTTAAATATAGTCTAATCACTCAATGTTCACATTTTTCTTCTTTCTCTTTTCTTATAAAAGAAGGGTCTTTTATATACATGGATATTAATGAAAAGGTTTTGCATGGTGTACTAATTCTTGTTTATGTTTTAACCATATAACTAATTCAAAACTATGCCTTCTAATTTGTAAAATTTATTGGTATTTTGTTATATACCAGAAGAAAAGACACCAAATAGTTTAAGGGGTTTGGTTCTATATCCGACTCATAATCCTCTAGACATTGAAGTTATTATGTTATGGAGATCGAAGTATTGCTAATCTTATCTTGATAAACATAACACACCGGTAGGTTTCAGTCCAATCATGTCCACTCTGATCTGCTTACCAAATGCACCCAAGTGTTGTAAATTAGTTGATTGGTGAGTCATCTAATATAACAACTATGAATATTTATTTATACATGTTAAAGATGTTAGACTATAAATTCATAGTTTACCTAAATGTGTTTTGTCTTTTCGATTCAAGGATGTACAAATAAGACAAAGGATGATAACCATTTCAAGTGTTGGAGTTCCAAACACAATCAAGAAGTTGGCTTCCCACACACTACAATCTGCATTGGCTCTTGCATTGGCTCTTAGGTATGCAACATACATTCATTTTTTCCAATACGGGACACTTTGACTTTTGTGTTCGATCAAACTTCTTTTCAACATAAAGAAGTATATGAAGTCTATAATATTTATGAGGAAAATGTGATATCTATATTGAATATTCCAAGATATACTGGAAATCGAGATTGTTGGTGTTGAATATGTAATGAAATCCACACCATGTTTTGAATAGGATAACTTGTAACGAAATCCCCTTGCCTCATTCTATGTATTATGTTCATTTACTTCAGCATTCATGCTCCAAATCAGAAACTGAGGGAAACAATTGTCCCAAGTGCCAAGTCGTACCCTGCGAAAGCGAGAGCAGAACAAAAGAAGAACAATAGGGTATTTAGGGGTCTTGGCAATTGTGTAGTTGCATAGTTCCTTTTTCCTTTTCCTTTTTATAATCTCAGAACATTATTTGGAATTCATTAGTTGGTTTAATTTTCTCTTTTTCTTTCTATACCTTTATTTAGGTGGATGAAGTACTGTCTAAACCTCATCTCATCTTATCAAGTTTCTGGAAATTGACCAGGTCTGCATTTTTTGAGAAAGCAATATTTTATTTGGGTAAATTTGAAGAAGTGTGTAAATGGGTAGTTTTTATGTGATAATGTGGAATTGGCTACATAAACGACATGTTATTTGGGCATATACATCTTGCCAAATAAAAATTCTATGTTCATCTAAGATTACATGTTCCTATTCAAACTAAAAAGAAATTTGTATTTCATTTCGCTTGGTTTTGCTATGAAAACATGTGTTTTAATCGTATTCTTCTTAATATTTATTGAAATATTACATCCCGCCGTATTGCGCTGGTAAACAACTAGTGCTTTCAAAAGATGCGCCAACTGCTTTATGAGTTGTTTTTAAGACTTTAAGACTTTTTTGTAAATTTGCTTTATAAAGTAGTATAAATAAATATATTAAATAAATTTAAAAAATCTAAATTATTTATTAATAGAGTAAAGTTCACTTTTCGTCCCTGACGTTTGTCATTTTCAACGGATATCGTCCATAAACTATTGAAACTCGGATTTGGTCCCCCACATTTGGTATTTCGCTTTAGTTTTCGTCCCTCCGTCTAACGTCGGTTAACTTTTTTCGTTAAGTCCAATTTAATGAGGGGTATTATGGCCATTTTACCTTTTTCTTGATTTTTCTTTTAAAAACTTGAATAAAATATTATATATTTATATATTTAGTGTGTATATATATATAATAGACACACAAGACCTTCCATCATCCTCAAAACCAACCTCCACCGCCATTCTACTTTTCTTCCCGGCGACAGAACCACCAGCGCTCACTCACCTCCATCACCATCACCACCGTCTCCCCCAAGTCTTCCAATCAAAACCTTTCATGTGTCCCATGCCCACTCCTCCTCTTCTTCTCCAATCCAACATTCCCTTCAACAAAAAAGAAAAATGGAAGAAGAAGAAATATCACACACTATTTCACCTTCTTTCTTCACCTACTCATTTCCATTTCCATTTTCACTTACCTAGTTCATGTTTCTACCCAATCATTGGATGGGATCTTTGTCAGAGGCTCAGATTTTAAAGCCCTCCAGTCTTTGAAACAAGCACTGATTGACCCAAATGGGTTCTTGAAAAGCTGGAACGATAGTGGCTACGAGGCTTGTTTTGAAAGTTGGCAAGGAATCAAGTCTGCTCAAGGTCAAATTATTGTCTTTCAGTTGCCATGGAGAGGTTTAGGAGGTCGAATCACTCCCAAAATTGGTCAGAGGAACAAACCCAAAATCAAATCATGGGTCTTTGTGCATCAACTCCAAAATCAGGAACAAATCAAGAACCACCACCACAACAAGAGTGAATGACGTTTTTGGTCCTTGTGGATTTAGAAGAAGAAGACAAAAAAATGACAAAAGAAAAAAATCAAGAATTGCTTTGTGGGTTTTTGTAGGTGGTCGTTTAGGATCAGAAATGGTGATTTTCTAATGGGGAAGACAATGGGAAGAAATGGGTGATATTCCCAAATCTATCAAGTTCTCAATGTAAAATAGAATTCAAGATTAAAATCGTAATCACAAGTCTTTGATTAAAACTCAAACAATTACAAACTCAACTTTTTTCTCTCTACTTTCTCTCTCTAGAATGATGTTCAATAAACTCTTCTCTAAAAATGCTCTCTCAATCACACTGACTTACAATCTTAATCACACTCACAAAAATGATACTCACTCCTTCTTACAAAGACTTACAAAGGTATTTATACCCACAACAAATACAAAAAAACAAAATACAATTACATTGACTTTGACTTTATTAACAAAAGACTTTGACTTTCACTTGAGAGTTGACTTTTCAGCTTTGACATCTTGAACTTTAGTCTTCAATCTTTATGATCTTGAATCCAATAAATCTGTGCTCTAACAATCTCCCCCTTTGGATCAAGATCATTACTAAAAGATTTAGCAATTCGATCTTCTCTCTTTAATCTCGATTGAAATAACTCCCCCTTTGATCAACCTTTATCTTCTCTTGTAATCTCCCCTGTGATACAAACATGATTTAAAATCTCCCCCTTAACACTATGAAATTCCTCTTTGATAAGTCTCAGAAAAATTCTCTCCCAAAGATGGTTGAAACAATCTTCAATAATCTCTTCAGAACTATCACAATACTCTTTCAAACTTCAGAAAAAAATTATCTTCAGATTTAGCTCAACTTGCTTCAGCAAATAATCTTCAAAGAAAATTTCAGTGAAAATCAGCACATCTTCAAACATCTTTGACTTTGCTTGAATAATCTTTCAAACTCTTAAACTTTGAACTTTATCATCTTCAAATCTTTAATCTTTGAAATTTCTGATACTGACATTTCTTCAAAATCATCTCCCAAAACTCCAAAACTTTAACATTTCTTGATACCATCTCCCCCTTTTTGATGATTTGAGCATCAGTATCATCAAAACTTTCACCAAAAAATGTCTTTGACCATTCTGATCACTGATCTTTCAAGAGCCTCTGATTCTGTGATCCGTAACCATGTATTCATCTAGATCTTTTCAAATCCAGACAAAATATTCGTGTAACACCTGAATCAACAAATGAATCAGTTAATATGCCTGTCAGTAACACGAAGTCACTGTGTGTAATGAATACACAATATAAAGGAGCTTTTGTTATGTTCACTCCCCCAGGGCTTCCATCCAATCATCGAAATACCACAAAGGCAATTTCTATGAATGTTATGACAAGAAAACAAATTTCTTGTGCGTTCGTGCTAGTGTAGAAAGAATTAAGCACTGATGATTGCTTTAAGGCTAAAAAATTGTGTAAACCACTGGGACAACAGTAGATAAACACAGACTCAATGTGCATGATTGAAATGCGAAGGTGGGGGAGACTTCCTTCTTTTTCAATATCCAGATTTTCCAAATGAAAATCAGATAGATTATATGCTGCGTCCCCTTTGAAATATGAAACACTTTCTTTTTGAGAAGAAAATGAGTGGTTGGTGGGGTTTTAACAAGAGTTGGCATGGGCTAGTTGCCTGTTTCAATAACGTTCATGAAGAATTGTGAAACATTAGTAATGTGGCTGCCCGACTCAGAAAGTAGTTGGTGCAGAGTTTGATATTCTTTTACTCTGATCTCACACCCTCTTTCTTTTAATCATTAAGCTCACATCTAACCAAACTCTCATTTCCATTTTACCTCAACACACAACCCACACTCATTTCTTGTTGACTCCTCACACTCAATCACTATGGGGTAACTTCTTGGGTAGAAATCACTGGTTAATGTAATTTCATAGAAGTTCAGTTAATTCCTAGCACAAAGAATCCATATTCTCCTAGAAAGTATGTGTTGCTCAGATGATTTAACTTTATCAGTTAAAAACTCATATACAAATGTCAGATGTAAATATGCTCAGAGATATAATCATGAAGAGATGAGCATTTTTAGACAATAAAGTATTTTCAAACAAGTATATTGAATGAACGAAAAAGAATGCAAAAATGTTTGAAAATCTGACATTGTATGAAAAAATGATCAGAAATGAATGATATAACATTTAAAGCTTATGGTCAAGAAAAATTGATAGTGTCTATACGAAACAAAAATATAGACATTCTTGAAATGAACGTTTCGAAATGAATTAACGCTCAAAATTCATTGAAGTACAAGCGGGGTGTCTTACCATCGAAATTATGTTTCAAAATTTGAGACATGGTAAGAACTTTTTGAACAAAAAGTCAAACCGGTGTGTGTGAATACTTGAAAGTATATAGAAAAGACAATACACAAGTATTTATCTTTGGAAACACACGGTTTGTTTATCAGTTAAGCACAAAATAAAATGAAAACATTTAAAATCACACTTCCAAATTATAAAATATGTTTAAGAATCGGGAAGTGGTTTGAACATTTAAGAACATGTTTTCTATGATTTAAAGTTGTCCTTCTTTCAACCATATATGAGATTAAGATAAGAAATTTAACCTTTATCGTTTTATCTTTAATCTCATGAAGTCAGCTGAAGTCATAAAGATATGATCTTGATAGCTTCTCTCATTCTGCACAAGTCTCAAAGTCATGTCAAAGCAACTTTATTCACAAAAATTTATTGAAAAGTAAATGACATAAAGCACTAAAACGATTAAAGTACGAGTTAGGATCTGAAATAATCAGAAATCATGATTCTTTACTCCCCCTGAAAATATGCATCTGAAATTTGTCAGTAAAAGGCACATGATAGAGATCTACAACTACATTTGAAGTGTAGTTCATCATATCTTCCAAATACATATTTTCAGAAAAACTTATGTACTCCCCCTTGAAAGTTGATTTCCTCATTTGAGTATCTGAGTACAATCTCTTATCAGCCCGGGAGTAGCATCTCTTTTTCATCATTGAAGTACGAGTCCTAAACTGTTGTGTTTAGAAGTCAAACTCCGTTGAAGTACGGGTCCTAAGCTGATTTACTTAGAAGCCTTAGTTCTCTTACTCCCCCTTGACTGTAGGTTCCTGCAACACAGATTCATCTTTCGGTTTTGGTACCCACTGGTATTTGGGTCCATGTATGTTAGTTGCAGTTCTAATGGGAGTAACTAAATAAGAACCATACCAGTAATGATCACTTGTTTTGTGAACAGGATCATGTGTACAACAATAAGAACAATAATTTTTCTTACCTGACAACCTGATTAATTGATCTTTCGTGTATATATGATCAGGTTTATCTTTATGCATATTGTTCTTCTTTTCTTTATGTGTATGTACACATGACTTCTTTCTTTTTAGTTCATCTTTCTTTTCATCTTTAACTGGTTTCTTCTTCCAGACCAGTTCTTCTTCTTTGTATCTCCTTCTTCTACGATGTGTACCTGAACCATCTATATTTCTATCATAGAAAATGTTAGTTGTACGAATCTGATCATAATATTTAACTGACCTTTTTGAAGAAACAGATTTCTGATGTGAGCTTGCAGCTGTCTTGAATGAGCATTCAGAATCAGCTGGATCATCTCTAGGTGTGTGGATTTATGACTCTGGAGTCGTGTGCTCAGTCACCACCACCTTGGAAATAACCTTTTCAAGCTCTTTTATCTTTGAAGATAAACTGTCTCTTTCTCGGACAAGTTGGTCAATCTCTCTCTTAAACTCAGACTTCGCTTTCTGATCCTTCAATGCACTTTCAGATAGTTCAGATAGCTTCTCAGTAAGCTTCTTTATCTCTGTCTCAAACATCAGTCTTTCTTCTTCAAAATCCTTTTCAGCATTTGTTCTTTGACCGGATATTTCTTTGAAGATCCCTACATTCTTTTGTTCAATTGCCTTTTTCTCCTTGGCAAACTTTTCTCTTTCCAAAATAATCACTTTCTCAAAGTCAGAAACTTGTTGAGAAAGCTTTATACATTTTAGCTCAACTGCTTTCTTCTCTTCAGCACATTTTCTTGAAAAATCAGAAAATTTCTTTGCAAACCCTTTCTTTTCAGTCTCAAAATTAGATAAATTAGATCTTTCTGCAACCATCTTTTTCTTCAGAACATATATTTTCTTTTGAAGCTCAGCATTAGCATCCTCCAGATTCTTAATCTTTATCTCATAACTGTCAACAGAATTTGCTTGCTGAATCTGGATTATCTGAATTTCCAAATCAAAAATTTTATTTTTCAGCTCAGTGTTCTCAGTTTCCAAACTCATTACCTTATCTTCACTATTGTAACACCCTGGATTTTCATTATATTTATCGTTGTACTCTTGCGTTTACCTTTTGTCATAAAGGCCGAGTTTTGAATCGAGAGTTAGTGTTTGGGTTTTGGTTGAAATTGTGGGAAACAGAGAGTTACGCGGGCTATGCCGCGACTTGTAGGCCGTGAGGTAAGTCGCGTAACCCTCTGGAGGATTCCCAGATTTGTTGACAAGCGCGGGCTAGGCCGCGGCTAGTAAGCCGCGAGCTAAGCCGCGTGGCCCACTGGAGTATTCCAGTTTTGTGGCACACGTGACTTTTTCCGCAGCTTGAAGGCCGCGGTGTAAGCCGCGCAACCCTCTGGCCGACTTAAGGGTTGTCAGCCACAAATATCTCATTCTAGTTTTTCTCTCTCTCTCTCTTCAAATCTCTCTCTCTAAGATTCTATTTGGTTTCTTCGATCTTTAAAGCTCCGTTGATAGCTAGTATTAAGTGCATTGCTCGGGGTTTCGGTGTAGAAAGCTTCACCTATTCGTCGTGGTCGATATCTGGTTTTTCGGGTTTTTGTATAAACCTGTTTGGTGAGTTCCTACTATCATTTTAAAAACTGTATACATATCAAAAGCTACCTTTTGGAACTCCTATATATCTCCATGGTTTCAGATCTAAGTTTTCTGCATATTTGATATAACTTGAGTTTTGGGAGATTTTAGGGTTTCCGATCATTTTTGACTAAAATGATGGATTCTAACTTATTTGAAGTAAAATGATGTTTTACTTGCTGATTATGTAGCTTATGCAAAAGAATGTTTATGAACTCATTTTTATGATTTTCATACTTACCAGAAGTTGAACTTGAAAAGGCATTTTGTTTATAAAATGTTTTGTATACCATATGGTTATATATGGCTGGTCACGAATGATGTTGTGACAAGTCTAGACTATTACTAGTGGATCCCTAGGTTTTGAGTCGACTGATATTATTTGGAGGTTACCAAGTAAAGTAAATAAAGAGCTACATGTGAATTAAATTGTGAGGCTCTGGCCGTTAACAAAAAGAACTACATGTGCATTAAATTGTGAGGTTCTGGCTGTTAATAAATATAGAGGTACATGTGCATTAAATTGTGAGGCTCTGGCCGTTAACAAATATAGAGCTACATGTGCATTAAATTGTGAGGCTCTGGCCGTTAACAAATATAGAGCTACATGTGCATTAAATTGTGAGGCTCTGACCATTAACAAAAAAGAACTACATGTGTATTAAATTGTGAGGTTCTGGCCATTAACAAATATAGAGCTACATGTGCATTAAATTTTGAGGCTCTGTCCGTTAACAAATATAGAGCTACATGTGCATTAAATTGTGAGGCTCTGGCCGTTAACAAATATAGAGCTACATGTGCATTAAATTGTGAGGCTCTGGCCGTTAACAAATATAGAGCTACACGTGCATTAAATTGTGAGGCTCTGGTCGTTAACAAATATAGAACTACATGTGCATTAAATTGTGAGGTTCTATATGGTTATCAAAACGAAGAACTACATGTGCATTAAATTGTGAGGTTCTGGAAAGAAGGTTTACAACCTTATTTTAATGGATTTTATTCTTATCAACGGTTAACTTGGAAATGCTTGTTTGAAAGATTTCCGTTTAAATGCAAATGTTTATATCTCTGTTTATGTATAAACTGTATATTCTCACTAGGCTTTATAAGCCTAACACTTTTTCTCAAATGATATGTATTCAGGTTCTCGTTAGCGGCAGGTTGCCACGGGTTTGAGTGTCGGTACTGATCCCGAGGGTTTTTGAGATGTTTAGTATTGGATTGTTGGACATTGTTAAGTCCCACATTTTGGATGATTCTGGATCAACAACTTATGTAATATAGATAGTATATGTTTAGATTGGTTTGTTGTTGGGATGCTTATCCGTATTCAGATTTTTTTGTAAAGGTTAAGTACAGTTCCCCTTTTTGGGAGGTTTATACCTTTGGTTGATGCTTAATTGTACAATTTCCGCAGTTTTAAATTTACCCTGGTTTTTAGGGTGTTAAAAGTTGGTATCAAAGCTCTAGTTTAAGTGATCTAGGCATGAATGTAAGATGTCTAGACTTAGACTGAGTATATTAAGCATTGATTCGTGAGTATTGGGTAGAACTACTAAGATGGGTTGGTCTTAGAGTTGACGGAAATTGTAGTTATCAAACGCTGTGGTGATGGTATCCAGAACCGTTATGTATTATATGTTCATAATCTCATTTATCTAATGTTATTATGAGAATATTTATACGTGATTGTGCCTGAATTACTGTTGCTATGACATTTGGTACTGTAATAGTACGTTCTTTCGTGTTTATTCTCTCGATCTGTCTCTTACTCTTCTCGTAATTGTGTGGCAACCATTTTTAGGATGGTAAATTCGTGCAGTTGACCGTTAGTCGATGGAGATTTGCGTGACGATAGTTCGCCCGAGCGAGATCCCGTGGTTAGGACGGCGACCGTCATTCCTTCGGGCATGCCACCGTTACTTACTGGGGAAGTGGAGCTAGGACCAAGAGTGGTTCTGACGTCCACTAGTCCCGTTGTTCAGTTGGCTAGCCCTCAAGCTGATATGATGGCCAGCGTCATGCAAATGGTGACGACGGCCATGGAGAAACAGCAAGAGGTTTTTCTGAAAATGTTGGAAGACCGGGACGCGAGCCTCAAAAGGCATGGGGCAGTGAAAGAGAATGTGCTGACTGGCTCGGGGGCTCTGGGAGCGTAGTCAGAACTGAAGAGCACAGGGTTGTTGGTGCTCCAAAAGGTGGGAAGAACTGTTCCTACAAATCTTTTCTGGGTTGCGGACCACCAGAGTTCTCTGGTTCCGAAGACCCAATTGCATGTGTTAAATGGATCCGAGCGGTCGAGCAGGCTTTTGGCTCTTCCGAATGTGGGGATGATCAGAGGGTGCGGTTTGGTACCCAATTGCTTAGGGATACGACCCTCACTTGGTGGAATATCGTTCAATCCACCCTGTCTCCTACTGTGTTGGCTCAGTTGTCTTGGGCCGAGTTTAAAAAGAAGTTGTTGGAAGAGTTCTGCAGTGAAAGGACTATGGACCGAATCGAGAAAGAGTTTCGGTCTCTTGTAAAAGGAAACCTGACGGTGAGGGAGTACACCCGTCAGTTCATGGAGAAGATGGATTTGGTGGGGCACGTGGCCCCAACGGAAAAAGATAAGATGAAAGCCTATCTTAATGGCCTACCAGCGGACCTGTTATCTTTGGTCCACAATTCTAAAGCTTCCAATCTCCGAGAGATGGTTGAAGAAGCTCAGTTTATGGAGGAGTTGTTCTTAAGAAGAAAAGCTGAGAAAGCGGTGGTAGTGTCTGACAAGTGAAAGTGGGAGAATAGTTCTGTGCCTCCCAGGAGATCCCGACCTTTTTCCGAGAACTGAAGCTTCGGCAGCCAGCAGGAAGCTAGGTGGTGTCACAAGTGTCGTACCAAGCACCACGGTAGCTGTAATGCCGCTCCTCAACCTTGTTACAAGTGTGGTAAGTCTGACCACACCTTCCGTGACTGTCCGATCAGAGGACTTGTATGTTTTGAGTGCAAGGCACCGGGGCACGTAAAGAGAGATTGCCCGAAGCTTGTATCGGGCAACGCGCCAGCGAAGAAGGAGAACCCACCTAGGGTTCCGGGTCGAGCGTTCCAGATGACGACTGATGAAGCCAAGGCATCCGCTGATGTGGTATCGGGTACTTTTCTTATAAACTCTGTACCTGCTCGTGTTTTATTCGATACGGGTGCCAGTTTCTCTTTCATATCTGAGTTGTTTCGTCAAAAGATTGCTATGCCCACTACTAGTCTTGAGGATGCGTTAGTGGTAGAGATAACTGATGGTAGTAAGGTTCTAATCCGTGATGTTCTGAAGAAGTGTACTCTCAGTATCGAGGGAAGAGAATTCTCGATCGATTTACTGCCGATGATAATCGGAGGTTTTGACGTTGTGGTCGGTATGGATTGGTTGTCAAACAATCATGCCGAGATCGTGTGTTCTAAAAAGCTAATCCGACTTCCCAATCCCTGTGGTGAAGTCGTTGTGATCTATGGTGAGAAAAGAAAAGGTGAAGTGGCAGTAATCACAATGGCGAAGGCACGCAAGTGCTTGTCGAAAGGATGTTCATCTTTCCTAGCCTACGTGATCGACGCCAAGTTAGAGAAGTCAAAGTTGGTCGATGTATAGATTGTGTGCGAGTTTCCAGACGTTTTTCCTGACGACTTGCCTGGGTTACCGCCTGACCGTCAAGTAGAGTTTCGGATTGATCTTGTGCCAGGAGCAGCTCCTATTGCTAGAGCTCCTTACCGTTTAGCGCCATCAGAGATGCAAGAGATGATGGCACCACTCCAAGAGCTTTTGGAGAAGGGTTTCGTAAGACCGAGCTCGTCACCGTGGGGAGCTCCGGTCCTGTTTTTCAAGAAGAAGGATGGTACAATGAAAATGTGCATTGATTATCGGGAGTTGAACAAGGCGACAGTGAAGAACAAATATCCGCTTCCGAGAATCGACGACTTGTTTGATCAACTACAAGGAGCGGTTTTTTTTTTCCAAAATGGACTTACGTTCGGGTTATCACCAAGTGAAGGTAAGAGAAGAAGACGTTCCGAAGACAACCTTTAGAACGCGTTACAGCCATTACGAGTTTCTCGTGATGCCTTTTGTCCTAACGAACGCACCAGCGGTATTTATAGATTTGATGAATAGGGTGTGCCGACCATTCCTCGACAAGTCGGTCATCGTATTCATTGATGACATACTCATGTACTCTAAGAGCGAGTTGGAGCACGAGCAGCACCTTCGCGAAGTTCTTGATGTGCTGAGAAAAGAAAGATTGTATGCCAAATTTTCCAAGTGTGACTTTTGGCTTGAAGACGTACAATTTTTGGGTCATGTTGTCACCCGAGACGGAGTGAAAGTAGATCCCTCCAAAATTGAAGTTATGATGAATTGGGAGCCTCCCAAGAATCCGTCCGAGATCCGAAGTTTCTTGGGTCTGGCGGGATATTATCGGAGATTTATTCAGGATTTTTTGAAGATTGCTTCTTCCTTGACAGTTATAACTCGGAAGAATGCGAAGTTTGTTTGGACCGAAACGCAAGAGAAGGCATTTCGGATTCTTCAAAAGAAATTATGTGAAGCTCCGATCTTGTCGTTACCTGAAGGGTCAGAACACTTTGTGGTCTATAGCGATGCTTCGAAGATGGGTTTAGGTTGTGTGTTGATGCAGCGGGGCAAGGTAATCGCTTACGCCTCGAGACAGCTTAAGACACATGAGAAGAACTATCCTACCCACGATTTGGAGTTAGCAGCAGTAGTGTTCACCTTGAAGCTTTGGTGACATTATCTCTATGGCACGAAGTGTACACTTTACACAGATCATAAGAGCCCGAAGTATGTCTTTGATCAGAAAGAGTTGAATATGAGGCAACGGCGGTGGCTCGAATTGCTTAAAGATTACGACTGTGAGTTGCTTTACCATCCCGGGAAGGCAAATGTGGTAGCCGATGCGTTAAGTCGGAAAGACTATAGCTGAAGTATTCGGGCTACCTGTTCGAGAATCGAGTTAGTATCCACCCTTGTTGAAAAGATCAAGGCATCGCAGATTGAAGCCTTGTTAGAAGAGAATCTCAAAGAGGAAGTCATGACGAAGCAATGTTTACACTTAACGGAAGATAGCCGTGGGGTAAAACTGTTCAGCGGTCGTGTGTGGGTACCCAAGATTGGGGGTAACCGTGATCTACTGCTTGAAGATGCTCACAAGTCCAAGTATTCCATTCATCCAGGAAGTACGAAGATGTACAGGGACTTGAAGCTGCACTATTGGTGGCCGGTAATGAAACTTGATGTGGCGCGGTATGTGGAGCGTTGTGTTACGTGCTCGCAAGTTGAGGCTGAACATCAACGACTATATGGGAGTCTTCAATCTTTAGAGATTCCCGAGTGGAAGTGGGAGCATATCACCATGGATTTCGTGACTAAGTTGCCTAAAACTCTTCGAGGTCACGATACCATTTGGGTGGTAGTAGATAGATTGACAAAGAGCGCTCACTTCTTGGCTATGCGTGAGACTTTACCAATGGATAAGTTAGCAAAAATATATATCGATGAAGTGGTCTCAAGGCATGGAATAACTTTGTCGATCGTGTCAGATCGCGACAGTCGGTTCACCTCGAACTTTTGGGATGGGTTTCAGAAAGAGCTGGGTACATGAGTTAAGTTGAGTACGGCTTACCATCCACAAACCGACGGGCAAAGCGAGAGAATGATCCAGACGTTAGAAGATATGTTGAGGTCTTGTGTCATCGATTTCGGGGGTAGTTGGGACTCGCACCTGCCTTTGGTGGAGTTTGCGTACAATAATAACTACCACTCGAGTATTGGAATGGCACCTTTTGAGGCGTTGTACGGGCGAAAGTGCCGAACTCCCGTGTGTTGGCTTGAAGCGGGAGAAAAGCAGTTCTCCGGACCTGAAATCATGCAAGAGACGACCAATAAGGTCAAGTGCATTCGTGAAAGATTGAAAGCGGCTCAGGATCAGTAGAAGAGTTATGCCGATAAAAAGAGACGGCCGATGGAATTCCAAGTGGGTGACCGTGTGTTGCTGAAGGTATCGCCGTGGAAGGGCATTATACGGTTCGGAAAGCGTGCGAAGCTGAGTCCCTGTTTCCTTAGACCTTTCAAAGTGCTCAAGCGGGTGGGTTTGCAAGCCTACCAATTGGAACTGCCGCCAGAGTTGAGCAGAATACACAACACGTTTCATATTTGTTACCTTCGGAAGTGTTTGGCGGAAGAGGAAAGCGTCATCCCTCTCTCCGAGTTAATAGTAGACGAGGGTAACCGTTGTGTAGAAGAGCCTGATGCTATTTAGAGAGAAATTCTAAGAAGTTGCGTCGCAAAGAAGTCACTATGGTCAAGGTGCAGTGGAAGCATCATAGGGGAGCCAACGTGACGTGGGAAGCTGAGGAGGATATGAAGCGAAGATATCCCCATCTCTTTATATAGTTGGTATTTCGGGGACGAAATCATTCCCAAGTTGGGTAGGATTGTAACACCCTGGATTTTCATTATATTTGTTGTTGTATTCTTGCGTTTCCCTTTTGTCGTAAACGCCGAGTTTTGAATCGAGAGTTAGTGTTTGGGTTTTGGTTGAAATTGTGGGAAACAGAGAGTTACGCGGGCTATGCCGCGGCTTGTAGGCCGCGAGGTAAGTCGCGTAACCCTCTGGAGGATTCCCAGATTTGTTGACACGCGCGGGCTAGGCGATGGCTAGTAAGCCGCGAGCTAAGCCGCGTGGCCCACTGGAGTATTCCAGTTTTGTGGCACGCGCGACTTTTCCCGCGGCTTGAAGGCCGCGGTGTAAGCCGCACAACCCTCTGGCCGACTTAAGGGTTTTCAGCCACAAATATCTCATTCTAGTTTTTCTTTCTCTCTCTTCAAATCTCTCTCTCTAAGATTCTCTTTGGTTTCTTCGATCTTTGAAGCTCCGTTGATAGCTAGTATTAAGTGCATTGCTCGTGGTTTCGGTGTAGAAAGCTTCACCTATTCGTCGTGGTCGATATCTGGTTTTTCGGGTTTTCGTATAAACCTGTTTGGTGAGTTCCTACTATCATTTTAAAAACTGTATACATATCAAAAGCTACCTTTTGGAACTCCTATATATCTCCATGGTTTCAGATCTAAGTTTTCTGCATATTTGATATAACTTGAGTTTTGGAAGATTTTAGGGTTCCCGATCATTTTTTACTAAAATGATGGATTCTAACTTATTTGAAGTAAAAGGATGTTTTACTTGCTGATTATGTAGCTTATGAAAAAGAATGTTTATGAACTCATTTTTATGATTTTCATACTTACTAGAAGTTGAACTTGAAAAGGCATTTTGTTTATAAAATGTTTTGTATACCATATGATTATATATGGTTGGTCACGAATGATGTTGTGACAAGTCTAGACTATTACTAGTGGATCCCTAGGTTTTGAGTCGACTGATATTATTTGGAGATTACCAAGTAAAGTAAATAAAGAGCTACATGTGCATTAAATTGTGAGGCTCTGGCCGTTAACAAAAAGAACTACATGTGCATTAAATTGTGAGGTTCTGGCTATTAATAAATATAGAGCTACATGTGCATTAAATTGTGAGGCTCTGGCCGTTAACAAATATAGAGCTACATGTGCATTAATATGTGAGGCTCTGGCCGTTAACAAATATAGAGCTACATGTGCATTAAATTGTGAGGCTCTGGCCGTTAACAAATATAGAGCTACATGTGCATTAAATTGTGAGGCTCTGGCCGTTAACAAATATAGAGCTACATGTGCATTAAATTGTGAGGCTCTGACCGTTAACAAATATAGAGCTACATGTGCATTAAATTGTGAGGCTCTGGACGTTAACAAATATAGAGCTACATGTGCATTAAATTGTGAGGCTCTGACCGTTAACAAATATAGAACTACATGTGCATTAAGTTGTGAGGTTCTATATGGTTATAAAAACAAAGAACTACATGTGCATTAAATTGCGAGGTTCTGGAAAGAAGGTTTATGACCTTATTTTAATGGATTTTATTCTTATCAACGGTTAACTTGGAAATGCTTGTTTGAAAGATTTTCGTTTGAATGCAAATGTTTATATCTCTGTTTATGTATAAACTGTATGTTCTCACTAGGCTTTATAAGTCTAACACTTTTTCTCAAATGATATGTATTTAGGTTCTCGTTAGCGGTAGGTTGCCATGGGTTTGAGTGTCGGGACTGATCCCGAGGGTTTTTGAGATGTTTAGTATTGGATTGTTGGGCATTGTTAAGTCCCACATTTTGGATGATTCTGGATCAACAACTTTTGTAATTCTAGATAGTATATATTTAGATTGGTTTGTTGTTGGGATCCCTATCCGTATTCAGATTTTTTGTAAAGGTTAAGTACAGTTCCCCTTTTTGGGAGGTTTATACCTTTGGTTGATGCTTAATTGTACAGTTTCCGCAGTTTTAAATTTACTCTGGTTTTTAGGGTGTTACAACTATGCCCAGAAGTCTGTTTCAGAAGATCTTCATTAATGGTCTTTAATGCACTGACTTCTTCTCTCAGTATCTTCCTTTCCTCATAATATCTTTTTGATCTCTTAGAATAGTAGTCAACTGAAGAAGCAAGATTTTTATTCTCTAATTCGAGCTTGTGAATCTTTTGTTCATCATCACCAGTAAAGTATCCCATCTTGAATTATTTGTTACAAAAAGAACTTGAAAAAGGATCTATAGAAATTCAGAAACTTTGATCACAATAAGAACTTTGTCCCCCTCCGCAGACTTAGCACGGGGGTCCCGCTACCCGGTTAGCGGGTGGGGTCAAGGGGAAACGCCCTTGCGGGGGTATGGGGGCAGTGCCGCTAGAGATTTTTTTTTTAACATTTGGAGGCCAATGTACAGTTTTGAAAATTTTGTCTAAGTATAGAAACTCGCAAATCACTATTAAAGCATAAAACTCGCAAACGCCTGAACTCGCATATCACTATTCACTGATAAACTCGCAGGCTGAGGCGTGCGCGTTTGAGAAACTCGCAAACAAAGGGTGGTTGCGTGTTTTCAGAACTCGCAGACTGAATGAACTCGCAGACTACTGTTCCGCTGGAACTCGCAGATAGAGCGTTGCGCGTTTTGAAAACTCCCAGATGCCTTCTTGCGCGTTTCAATACTTAGAAAAATTTCGAAGATTTTCAAACTCGCAGACTTCGAATTGCGCGTTTCACGAACTCGCAGATAACCCTCTGCGCGTTTTTGGCCAAAACCAATATCCTTCGGCTTGCGCGTTCTTCCAGATGAAGCTTGCGCGTTTCACAGATCTTGCGTGTTCTTCAGTCTGTCGAACAAAAACTTGATTTTTCGATCTGATTTCGATCAAACCTTGTCCAATCCCCCTGAAAACTTGCAGATTGTGTCTATTCCATCTCACGAACAAATTACAAACCAAGAATTTCAGATTAAAACATCAAAATTTGAAATTCGATCTATACACAGTTCGTTTCAAAAACTCAAACTAAAGTTGTAAAAATCCAAAATTCATACAATTCTGATATGAATTGGACTAAACAATACAAACTAAACATGTTCTATATGCAAAAACGATTACAATGATTCTAAAAATAGATAAAAAACATCACTGTAGCAACAAATTTGAATCTGAACAGTGATTAACGAGTTCTTGAATATGTCGACCAAAAATTCTTCAATTCAATCCATTTCTGAATCTCAATCTGCTCTGATACCAATTGATATTCCCAAATCTATCAAGTTCTCAATGTAAAATAGAATTCAAGATTAAAATCGTAATCACAAGTCTTTGATTAAAACTCAAACAATTACAAACTCAACTTTTCTACTTTCTCTCTCTAGAATGATGTTCAATAAACTCTTCTCTAAAAATGCTCTCTCAATCACATTGACTTACAATCTTAATCACACTCACAAAAATTGATACTCACTCCTTCTTACAAAGACTTACAAAGGTATTTATACCCACAACAAATACAAAGAAACAAAATACAATTACATTGACTTTGACTTTATTAACAAAATATTTTGACTTTCACTTGAGAGTTGACTTTCCAGCTTTGACATCTTGAACTTTAGTCTTCAATCTTTATGATCTTGAATCCAATAAATCTGTGCTCTAACAATGGGGGTGTTTGGATGAGTTTTAACGAGTATGTGAAAGTTTTGATGGGGGTGTTTGGATGAGTTTTAATTGTAAGTGAAATTTTAATAAGAAATCAAAAAAAATATGGAAAATGACTAAAATATCCCTCATTAAATTGGACTTAACGGCTAAAAGTTAACGGAGTTAGGCAGAGGGACGAAAACTAAAGCGAAATACCAAACGTGGGGGACCAAAACCGATTTTCGATAGTTTAGGGACGATATCTATTGAAAATGACAAACGTCAGGACCAAAAGTGAACTTTACTCTTTATTAATATAACAATATTAAGAAGACTTGTAGATTACAATTTATCTCGACAAATTTTATTGATGCCCCCTCTGATATAAATCTACACTTTTTCCATACCCCCTCCTACATTAAAAGACAAAAAGACACGCAAACCATTGCAATTAAATTTTCACTGTTAACCCATTTCATAATTTTGATTTTAATCCTTATACTTCTTTGATTTATTATTTCTAATCCTTTCGATATTTCTCTTTTTCTCTTTTTTATTTTTTCAAAATCATGTTAATTAATTAATAACGTGTTCACGTAAATACATTTTTAATACTATAAATTTAATTATATTTTTAACATTAAAACAAATAAAAAATAAACAACTATTATCTTATTAAGTAGTATAATTTTGAGTAAATTAAAAATTTGGTCTCTATGGTTTCTTGTTTATAACACTTTTGGTTCCTACAATTTTGAAATTACGGTTTCTCCATTGAGGTATGCAAAAATGTCCAAGTTTGGTCCCTCCCTCTAACGGGTGTTAACTAATTCCGTTAAATGAGGGGTATTTTCGTCTTTTTAAGTTTTTGATATTGTTATTGTTTTCTTTTCTGTTAAGAATAGAAAATCATTTTGTAAGGGGAAACCCTTGTCGCCGACAAACCCTCCGATCATCGTTTCCGATGAAATGTCCGATCATCGTTTCGGATGAAATATCCGATCATCGTCTCCGATAGAATTTCCGATTAGAGGCTTCGGTGAAATTTCCGATCAGAGGCACCAGTGAACTCCAAACCCGAACCTCAAATCCAGTAGAAGAAAAAAAACACATTAGCAGAAACTTGGTGAACTCCAAAAACATAGTAACCAACCATCTTCAAACTCACACCTTAAACCCTAAATTAAAAAGAAAAAAAGAGGGTTGGTTTCATACAGATAGGTGCCAACAAAAAACCCATATTAAGCTCAAACCCCAATCCCAAATCAAAATTAGAATCTAAACCCCAAGACCCAAGATCATACTCACCTGATCTAACTATCAAAATCAAACCCTAATAAATCTTCAAAAAGAGAAGAGGGTTTACGATTTGCAGAGACAGATCGGGGGGAGTTGCGGGGTTAAGGGGATCAAAGTCATCACTGGGATTATGATGATTATTTCACCATTTGGGGAATCTCGTTATTTATGGAACTCGATGGTGGTAGTTGTCTCTGTCGGCAATAAAGAAAAGGGGGAGAGTATGCATAGATGGGCAGGGGAGGCTACGAGATGGTAGAGAGCGGAGATCGACAACTATATTTCTTAATTTGGTGTTACTCCGATAAGGTCACCATCAGTCCAGGTCCTCGTCATTGGTAAGTGAACATATGTATCAATTTATTCTGGTGTTTCTCCGATGTGCCTACGAATGCGAAGGGGACAGGTGGATATGGGTCATCATGGATGGAGGCAAGGAGCAACGAGTATGTGATTTGGTCGGCGAGTTTGTAACTGGAAAATAGTCGGTCCCTGCATTTGTAGCTCTTCACCCCATGATTTAAGGTCGGTGTGGAGCTTTTAACAACTAAAGTAAGGATCACGCGACAAATCGTATGACCGAAAGAAATAAAGATGGAACGCGAAGAATTTGGTGACGCAGAAAACCCCGTCGAGGGTAAAAACCGCGGACGATAGCAGAGATCGTGAAGTGCACTATGGACGTCAAACAGGGATGTCATCCTTTAGAAGGAGCCATTAACAATACAATTAATGATATTACAAATGAAAATAAACAGATCGTAAGATTGTTGAATGTGTCATGAAGTGTAGCACTTTGTCGAGAGTTCATGACTGAGAGAAAAGAGCTTTGAGTATGCTTGAGCGCTGAGAATCCAATGTGTTTCAGATGTCTCGAATGGTTCTTCGAATTTGTATATATAGCTTTGGTCTTCATAAATATGCATTTAATGTCTAACGGTATCCTCTTTCAATGGTTTTGATGACGATCGTCCGTTATGACCGTTGGTTATAAATATGCTTTAAACCTGAAATAAAGATTCATAAAGGAAACAATCGTAGGTAATAAATGACACATAATCGTTAGGTAGGTCGTAAGATATAAGTTTATCAGGAGGTTCTTTTTGGTCGTGGTCGAGAGAAACTCACGGCTGTCACCAAAAGTGGCGATCATGGCTCTCGATATGTGTGGTCTTCAGGACCTTATCTTAATACAAGAGTGGTCTTAAGATTGGAGACATTTGGTTTCTTGCGGCGATCATGACTTGTGAAATTTTACCCAAACAGTTTGCCCCTAAAATTCGAAAATTGGGCGGCAAGTCGACTTTTCGAATTTTTGTAACCAAACTGGATACGTGTCGACTTTGAGTAATCTAATCGGTTTCTCGAGAACCAAAGCGATTCGCGTGGGAAGCATGCAGCCGTTTAACAGCTGTGACGTCATGATGACGTGGGGCGCGTGGAGTCAGGTATAGGGACAGGTGTCGTCCATCCGACGATTGGCGTGTGAAAGGTTGATGACGGGTGTCGATCATCTAACGACTCGACCTGCCACCATATCCCGTATAAATAGTGATCCCGTCTGAATCCTTTCCTTTTTACGCATTCGTGATTTCCTTGAGAGTGAGCTTCATATTTTCGTATGATCTTTACCAAAACCTGCAAAAAGAGACTGAATCCTTGCCATAAAATCATTCGAGATTAGGGCTATATATTAAGGTACAATCTCTTGACCCTTAGTTTATGCATTTTAAA
The DNA here is from genome assembly GCA_954870635.1 of Arctium minus. Lineage (NCBI taxonomy): Eukaryota > Viridiplantae > Streptophyta > Magnoliopsida > Asterales > Asteraceae > Arctium > Arctium minus. Next base: position 59,175,603 of record OX941080.1, on the reverse strand, counting down.
ACCCAATCCCATAAGCCTAGGAGAGATTTGGAGGTTTTTGACTTCCACGACGGGTAGCCTCTATCCCAGACTTTTTGATGACGATTGACCCTCCCAGTACTGTTGGAGAAGAAGAGATAAAGGCCTTCCGACTATTGGCTAGGATTCCGGCCGATGTGAGGCTAAATGCTCCGGACCAACTAAGGTCGGGGCAGTGTCCGAATGGATACTTCGTTTTATACGAGTACCCATTTAAGATAGGGTTCGCCTGGCCTTATTCTCCGTTGTCGAGGTATTTTCTCACGATCTTTGACTTGTCGTCGGGGTAGATGAGGCCCCAATTTTGGCGGATCGTTCAAGTGATTGAACGATTGACAGCTAAGTGGGCATCCCCCTTCACTGTCAACGATCTCCTTCTGGCCTATACGGTTAAGGTGGAGACGAACCATAGGTACAACCTCTTCTCGAAGTATAGAGGAGCTCGTACCTTGGTCCAGGCGATAATGACGCTATGTCTTTGGTCGCTTTATCAGTCGATGACGATGTCCAATGGATCACTACCGGTTGAAATACCATGGGTAAAAGTTTTTCCTTTCTCGTCGTTAGTCTTTTATTTATGACCGTTAGTTTTTAATATCTAACGATTTTATGATATTTTTCTTTTCAGCAATCGACTTTACTAGAGTCGCCCCTTTTCAGACTCTTATGCGAAGGTCGAGAGATTTCTCGAGTACAGCGTCGAGGATCGATCTTTCTTCACTCGGTCGCTAGTAGACAAGGATGAGGATGACGAAGTGACCTTTGTCGAGACTTCTGCTGCTTTTGCCGCTGAGGAGGACGAAGAAGAGGAGGAGTACGACGAAGAGGTCGTACTGGAAAAGATGGCGGGTAAATTTTTGTCCCTTAATTAGTTTATAGGGTCTAGTCGTAGGACGTCACCTATCGATCATAAGATCTTATGGGGTCTAATCATAAGACGTCAACCGTTGGTCATAGGTTGGTGGGTCTAGTCATGGGAAGTCACCACTAGTCATGAAACTTTTGTGGGGTCTAGTCACAAGACGTCACCCACCGGTCGTAAGATCACTTAGGGTTTAGTCGTAAGACATCACCCTTGGATTGTAAGATCTTTGTAAGGTCTAGCCTGTAAAAGGCGTCACTTGCTTGTATTTTTTGTAGGAGGTTCGACTCCAACAAAGCCGGCGACTGACCTCTCGAAGAGAGAGGTGCTGGATCAACTCGCCCGAATGGGTTAAGAGATGAAGAGAAAGGCTCCCCTGACATCTGGGTCCGGGGTTAAAAAGACCAAGACTGTTATGAGGGAAATGTCTTCGAAGAGCGACGATCCTGAGGTCGTTGTTACAGAGAAGGCGATACCGTCGCCAGTCGTGGAAGCCACACTGGTTTCCTCGGCTCCATCATCGGGGGTGGAGGCTCCTTCGTCGCAAGACAAGGGGAAGGGTCCCCAGATCGATGAGGATTCGAACATGATGTCGGTAAATTTCCAGTTGTCGTCCGACTTTATGTCGTTGTTCCCGCATCTAAACAACTTCTACCTGCCGACCTTTCGTGATCGCTTTAGGGGCGCCATGATTGAGGACATGGAGGCCAGTGTCACAGGACCCTCCTTTATGGTAATAAATCGTAAGCTTCTTTTTGTTTTGTTTCTTAACCTTTCGATCTGACCTTTACTTGTCGTATATATTTTTTATAGGTATTTCAAGCATCCCTGGCCCTCAACTCACATCTCATTGAGGTGAAAAAGCTAGTCCTCAGGGCCTTGGATCAGGAGAAGAGGGCCTTTGCTAAAGCCAAGGAGGCAGAGGAGAAAAGGGAGGAGTCTTCCGCTCGTCTTCACGACGCCCTCAGTAGGTTAGAGATCGTGGAACACGAGAAGATGGAGCTTCAAGGATGCCTTAGAGGAATCTCTTGATCAAGCCTCCACGACTAAGGTGGAGCTGGATACGACTAGGGTGGTCTCGGCTGTGAATGTAAAATAAGACGAGACCTTTAAGTCGGAGTGGGACGCGACCCGAGAGCAAGTCGAGGCCCTTGAGGAAAAAGTGGGGTCTATCGAGTCGTTCACTAACTTAAGGTGCGTGCAACCTTGATAAGACGTCACTTGAGGGGAGAAAATCCTCTGGTGGCAGCAGAAGGTGAGCTGGCTTTCTTCCTAGAGTCTATTGGAGTCGAAAAAGATCTCGATTATGAGGATGAACATGAATTTGAGGCTGGGGATGATGCCCCAAGGGTGGAGATGTTGTAGTCGTGCCTCAACAACAACAGCAGGAGCAGGAGCAACCAACTCCTTAGTTTAGATCTTTTTAATTTTTTGATCAGGCAACTGTTGGTGGTCGTGCCTTACTCTGTATTCCTTTTGGTATGATTATAAGGACTCTTTTAATTATAAGACTTGTCGTACTTTTAATTTGCCGCAACAAACAAATTGAATATGTATAAGTCATTCACAACAAATATATCGAGAGATAATAGAGATCAATAAAGATTTCTCTAAGTAACCCACGCCATCAAAATATGATCAAACATAAGTCAATGAATTTGTGACTGGACAAGTAAATAATTTATCAAGGAACTTGCGACTGACGCAAATCATAGCCTTGTCAATTAGCATGGAACTTGTGACTAGAGTAAGTTATAAACCTGTTAAATGATTAAATTAGCCTTAAGTCGAAAGAGCTAGTATGTATGACCAATAATAAGTATCAACCTAAAAGATAGAAGTAAGGAAGTTGCGATCCAGGCAAGATTTTTGATATTAGGTTATAGATCGTACGACTCGATCGTGAAATGATCATGCAACCATAGGCAAAGTCGAATGTTCGACTAATCTTGCAATAAAACACCATTAAAGGAGGTTGTTGGCTAGGCCAACGACTCTCCGATGCTTAAGTTAGTAATGGTGATAAAGAGATAATCATTAGGAAATGAGTTTAAAAGAAATACTTCTTCAAATGTACCGCATTCCAGCTTCGAGGAATGTCACGGCCGTCGAGGGCTTGCAATCGGTAGGCTCCTTTTCCAACTACCTCGGTTATACGGTATGGACCTTCCTACTTGATGGATAAGTAACCCGAGTTTGGTTCTTGGGTGTTCTAAAATACACGTCGCAAGGCATAGTCACCTTTTTGAAAAATCTTGGCTTTGACATTCTTATTGAAGTGTCGTTCGACCAATTGTTTCTGAGATTCCATTTTGATCAATGCTGACTCCCATAACTCTTCCAATGCGTCGAGGTCGTAGCTTAGGTCGACTAAGTTGTGATCTACCGACGTGTGTCGTGAGGTCGGAAGTTGGGTCTCGACCGTCAAGACCACTTCACAACCATAGACCAAAGAGAAAGGAGTCTGTCCTGTGGAGGTACGAGGCGTCGTACGATTGGCCCAAAGAACTGTCGGAAGTTCTTCGACCCACTTGCCTTTTGCTGATTTGAGGCTTTTCTTGATCGAATTGATGATCGTTTTGTTACTCGACTCGGCAAGTCCATTTGATTGAGGCTATTGGGGCGACGATGTCGTAAGTTTGATGTTACGATCTTCACATAACTGTTGGGTTCTGTCGCTTATGAATTACGACCCGTTGTTACATACGATCTCATATGGGATTCCGAATCTGCAGATGATGTTAGTTTGGATAAAAGAGATGACTTCTTTGTCCCGAATTTGGGAGAAAGCAACTGCTTCTATCCATTTTCAAAAATAATCTGTAAGGACTAAAAGAAATACCTTTTGCTCGAGGGCCGGAGGTAATTTGCCAACAATAGCCATTCCCCATTGCATGAAGGGACATGGAGTTAAAGTCGAGTGCAAGGGTTCAGAAGGTTTGAGTGACGTACCTGAGTGTCCCTGACATGCATCGCAACTTTGGACGTACCTTGTGGCATCTTGTCGTAAAGTGGGCCAATAGTAGCCTTGTCGAGAGATACGATTTTCCAGGCTACGACCGCCTGAATGATTGTCGCATATTCTGTCGTGCAATTCTTGTAAGATGCTCTGGACTTGGCTTTTATTGACAACGCATCGAAGGTTTAATATTTTCGAAGAACGTCAATAGAGTTGTCCTCCAATCAAAGTATATTTTGACACCTTAAATCTAATTTTTCGGGCTTCCATTTTGTCCTTAGGAAGCTGGTTGTGCATTAAGAATCTTTTGATGTCACTCGACCATTTATCTTCCTCTTCTATCACATGGACGTGATCTCCAATTTCGATGGACGACGACGCTAGATGAATTATCGGGACGACGTCAAATGGGGATTGCCCAAGTACCGACCCAAGATTAGCTAATGCGTCAGCTTGTGTATTTTGGTCTATTGGGATCTATATGATGATGAAATGCTGAAAAACTTCCGATTTGGCTTTGGCTACTCTGAGATAAGCTGTCATTTTTGAGTCCTTAGCCGTAAATTCTCCATTCATTTGATTGACGACTAAGAGGGAGTCACTTTTGACGTGAAGTCTTGTTGCCCCTAGGTCGTGAGCCATGTTCATTCTTGCAATCAGTGCTTCGTACTTGGCTTCGTTGTTCGTAACTCTGAAGTCGCATCGTATGGAGTATACCATCTTACCCCCGGGGCGTTGGATGATCCGTGGCGTATAGAGTCTAGGTTGCATCGTCGAGAGTTGCCACGAGTTCCGTCAGTATATCTAATTTTGGGTTGAAGTCGGCAACGAAGTCGACCAATGCCTGCGATTTGATCATTGTCCTGGGTTTGTAGTCGATGTCGTAGCTACTGAGGTAGATACTCCATTTTTGTCAATCGACCTGTCAACTCGGGTTTTCTCAGGACAAACTTAAGAGGAAAGTTAGTCATGACAGTTATAGGGTGCGATTCGAAATAGTGACGTAACTTTTTTGAGGCTATAACTAAAGGCAACAACAGTTTTTCCATAAAGGAATACCTGGTTTCAGAATTGAGAAGTGATTTACTTACGTAATAGATCAGGAGTTGTTGATTTTCGTCCTCTCGAGTTAAGACGACACTTACAACGTTCGAACTCACAACAAGATATAGTTGTAACGTTTCATGATCCTTGGGTTTTGGTAACAGAGGTGGCGACGCCATGTATTCCTTAAGCTTATGAAGTGCTTTTTCATGGTCGGCCGTCCATTCGAAGCCCCTGTTTTTTCTCAAGATATTATAAAATAAGTGGCATTTATCGGAAGATCTAGAGATAAGCCTGTTCAATGTCGCAACTCGTCCATTGAGTCGTTGGTCTTCTTTAAAGTTACGTGGGGACTTGATGTCCATAATTGCCTTTATTTGATCGGGATTGGCCTCGATCCCTCGACGGGGTGACCATATATCCTAAAAAATTTCCTACGCTTACTCCGAAGGAGCATTTCGTTGGATTGAGCTTCATGTGATATTCTTTGATAATGTCGAACGACTGCTTCAGATGACCGATATGATCGATCGCTCATTTTTTACTTGACCAACATGTCGTCGATGTATACTTCCATTGTATCACCAATATGCTCTTTGAACATCTTGTTGACCAACCGTTGATACGTTGATCCCGCATTCTTAAGACCGAAAGGCATGACCTTGTAACAGTAAATACCTTTGTCCGTCATGAATGCCTTCTTTTCTTGGTCGTCACGATGCAACAGGATCTGATTATAACCCGAATATGAGTCCATGAATGTGAGAAGTTCATGACCGGAGGTTGCATCGACCATAACATCGATGTGGGGCAATGGGAACGGGTCTTTAGGACAAGCTTTGTTGAGATCAGTGAAGTCAATGCATACTCTCCATTTCCCATTCTTCTTTTGTACCACCACGACGTTTGCTAGACATTCGGGATATTTTACTTCCCGAATCTTTCCAGTCTTGAGTAGATTGTCGACCTCTTCATCAATCACTTTGTTTCGCTCAGGAGCAAATTTGCGTCGCTTTTGCTTGACCGGTTTGAATGACGGATCAACTTTGAGTCGATGTGAAATGACTTCGGGGTCGATGCTAACCATTGTGATCCCAGTTTCTAGCATACATTCACAATACAGATTAAAAAACAATCACTTGTATTAAAGTCACAAGATTACAATACAATCACAAGTCTAAATGTTACATATCTCACTTTATATTCTCTTAATGTGCAAGACTTGTATTCTGAAATGTATGGGTGTGTGTTCGTTCCTACAAGACAACAACAACAACACCTATTTATACCTAGTTAACCTTAGTTGACTTTACAACATAAAACCCCTCAACTATTAAACACAAACACATTAGACCCTCATTTTAATCTTGAATACAATTCTGGTCTAACATTCTCCCCCTTTGGATTCAAGAGTAAAAAAATTTGACATTAATCTTCAGGTCTTCGATTCTTCAGAAAAATCTTCAGCTTTGAATCCTTATCAGCTTTGAACTTCTTGAAAACTTTAACATCTTCAAATCTTTGGCACTTTGTAAGATCTTTGATAGTTCGTTAAACTTGTCTCCCCCTTTGGATTTAGCTTTAAAGAACTTTGAATAATCAACCTTTTCTTCAAACTTTGACTTTCTTTCACTTTGAACTTTGACACTGAATCTCCTCCTATCATTACATGTTCTGAAAACTTCTCTTCTTGATACAAGCTTTGATCATCTGAATTTTGTCTTTTCTCTGCCAACAACTTTAATTCAACAATCTGAACTTTTATCTCTGAATTATCTCCCCTTTCTGTTCAAAACTTCTATTCTAAACTTGAACTTTGATATATCTCCCCCTTTTTAATGATTTGTAAGAATCAAAATCATTAAAACTTTGTTCAAGTTTGGATCTATCTTTGAATGATCGCCCCCATATAATCAATAAACGCAGTCTTCATGATCTTTCATCTCCCTTTATGATAATATGAGAACATTCTCCCCCTTTGACAAAATGTTAACAATCTCCCGCTTTGTGAAGAAATAGACAATCTCCCCCAGATAGGAAAGTTATCAATCTCCCCCAATACATGATATAAGAATCTGTCATCTGATCTGAATGAGCCGTCAATTCATGAATGTATTCATCTGAATCTTTTCAAATTCAGACAAATTAAGAGTTGTAACCCTGAATCAACATATGAAACAGTTAGGAATGTCTGCCAGTAGCACGAAGCCACTGTGTACAACGAATGTACAATTTAAGGAGCTGGTTTGATGTTGACTCCCCAGGACTTCCATTCAATCATTGAAAAACACAAGGTAATTCTATGAATGTTCTGACAGAAAAACAAATTTTCTGTGTGCTCGTGCATGTGTTATGAAAGAATTATCACAATGATTGTGTTTCATAAGGCTCAAAGTATGTAAACCATTGAGACAGCAACAATTATACATAGACTCAATGTGCACGAGAAAGGGTCGAAGGTGGGGCAACTTTCCTTGTTTTTCAATATAAGTATCTTCCGAGTGAAGAACCAATAGAGTATGTGCTGCTTCCCCAGAAAATGTGAAACATTCTCTTTTTAAGAAAATAATGAGTAGCTTGGTGGGGTTATATATAAGAGATGGCATGGGCTCACTGTCTTTTTCAATGATGGTCACCAAAGAATTGTGAACCAATCAGTAATGTGGCTGCCCGACTCAGAAAGAAGTTTGGTGTAGAGTCTGATATTCTTTTACTCTGTTCTCTCACCCTCTTTCTTTTAATCTTTTAAACTCACATCTAACCAATCTCTCATTTCCATTTTACCTCTTCGCACACCAGGACTCAATCTTTTTACCCCTCTCCCCTCAATCACTCAGGGAATACTTCCTGGGTAGGAAACACTGGTATTCGTGAATCCATGGAAGTTCTGTTAAGCTCATACAATGAATCCCATGTATTTTCCTAAAAGAACGTGCTGTACAATGATTATTTTGACAATTTAAGCACAAAGTAATCATGTCAGTGAAAGTATGCTCATCAAAAATCGGAATGAAATTTGAGCATGTTAAGCATTTAAGAATTCTCAAAACTTTATATGAATGAACATTTATGAAAGAATATAAATGTTTTGAGAATCTGACAATGATTAAGATCAGATCAAATTATCATGAAGAAAAATGATAAGAGAAATCAAAGACGTAAGATGTTTATATGAACAATATATAAACATTTTAACAATGAAAGAACATAAAATGATGAAATGACATTTAATTCAAACAACAGTGAATAGCAAACGGGAGTATTACCATAGAAAGATTTTGCATTTGATACATGGTAATAACAAAGTTCAAGAAATGTACTGAACCGTTGTGTATGAATACGTGACAAAGTATATGAAAATAAAATACACAAGTATTTTTCTTTAAAGAACACACGGTCATATATGCAATTAAGTATCCGGAATCAAAACCATTTAAACTCACACTTCACAATTCATGAAAAACTTTGAAGAATAGGAAGTGGTTTGAACATTTAAAAACATTTTTCACAAGTGAAAGTTGTTCATCTTTCAACAAGTGATAGAGTGTAAGGATTAGAAAGATATACCTATAAATCAGAATCCTTAACTCCCCCTGGAATGAATATTTGCATTTAAGTGTTCTCCCCCTTTATATCTGTAAAACAACAATTTATCAGAAAAATATAACAATGAAAGTATAAACAACTAGAATCTCCTCCCCCTAAAAGATTTAGCATTTAACTTCTCTAACTCCCCCTCAAATTAAAAACTTCTAGAAAAGAATTTATCTGATAAGCATCCTTCAGAAGAAAACATTTGAGTACGGGTTTTGAACTGAAATATTCAAAAGCCATGATTACTTATTCTCCGGTGAGAATAGTAATATGCAGTTTTACCAATAAAGGACGGGTTCTGATCTGATGTAATCAGAAGCCATAGTTCTTTCTCCCCCTTAGTCTTTATTTGCCTGCAACACAGGTTTAACTTTTGGTATCCACTGGTATTTGGATCCTGAATTGTTAGTTGCAGTTCTAGTAGGAGAGATATAATAAGAACCATACCAGCTATTTTCAAAATTTTTGTTAACAAAATCATTTGAACCACAATAGGAGCAACTAATTTTCTTTTGAGCTAACCTGATCAGTTGATTGACAGTATAAATCAGATCAGGTTTGCCAAAAGTTTTACCTTTCCGAGCATTGTTCCTTTTACCTTTTAATGCATGTCCAAATGATTTTTCTTCTTTCTTCTTTTCCTCCGAAGATCCTTTCACAATCCAAATCCACTTTTCATTTTCTTTCTCATCTTTCTTTCTCCAAGTCATTTTCTTCTGAGACTTATCCTTCTTGATATTACCTGAACCATTAACATTTTTGTCATAGAAAAGGTTAGAAGGACGAATCTGATCATTTGATTTAGAAGTATGACTGTCAGTTGAATCAAATAAAGGATTAATAGAAACATGTGTGAAAATTGAACCTGCAGCTGATTTGAATGAACATTCAGATGTAGCTGGATCATCTCTTGGTGATTGAGCAATTGATTGTGGCGTTTTGTACTCAGTCAATTTCACCTTGAAGATGATCTCCTCAAGTTCTTTGATCTTTGTAGTCAAACAGTTTCTTTCCTTTGACAGTATGTCAAACTTCTTATGCAACTCAGATTTCGCATTCTTCTCCTTCAGAATGTTTGTTGATAGCTCAGATAGATTCTTGGTAAGTTTAGCAATCTCAGTCTCAAATACTTTTCTCTCTTCAGTAAAATCTTTCTTTACAGTCTTTTGCTTAGCTATCTTCTTTTTCTCTTTTTCAAATTTCTCTCTCTCCAATATGATAACTTTCTCGAAATCTGAAACTTGTTGAGAAAGTTTAATGCATTTCAGCTCCACTGCTTTCTTCTCTTCAAATGCTTTTCTTGAAAATTCAGAGAACTTTTGAGCAAACGATTTTCTTTCTTTCTCAAAATCAGCTCTTTCTTTCTTCTCTTTCTTCATTTGATCTTCTAGTTCAGAAACTTTTTTTCTCAGCTAAGCATTGTCTTTCTCTAAATCCTTTCTCTTCTTCTCAATATTCTTCACATCCTCTTGAGCTTTTAGGTTGTCTTTTTCTTTCAACATATTTAGCTCAACCTCAAGACTGAATACTTGATCTTTCAGCTTATCTCTTTCCATAAAAAGACTTGAGAATTTATCTGTTTAAGCCCTTCACAAGTATCACTAGCTATATTTGCTTTTCTTCTAAGCTCATCAAGCTCTTTTTGCATTAACTCCTTCTTTGACCATGTAGAGCTTGAAGTAAGATTTTCAGACTTCTTCAACTTTGCTTGAAGAATTGAAATCTCTTTCTCTTTTGCATCAATGATACCTGCAAAGTCAGTTTTAGAATTAGTAATACATACTGAACAGATAAAATATTTCTTTGAATCTTTTGAATTTTCTTTTAAAACATTAATATGAGTAAGAAGAGATGAGTTCTGAATCTTTAAATCTTTGTTCTCAGCTTTAAGAGGTAATATCTCGGATTTGAGCTTTTTATTTTCTTTTTCACAATCAAAATTCATGCTTGTATATCTTGACAATTGTCCAGCAAGACGTTTAACATTTGCTTTTGCTTTAGAAAAAGTCATCTTGTCAAAATCATAGCTATAACCTTCAGACATCTTGAAATCTGTTGAAAATATGCTAGAAATGATCGTTAGTCCAAATGAAATCACGCAAATACAGAAAACTTGAAATATGAATTTAGAAATTTTTATCACAAAAAGAAATATGTTTCCCTACGCAGACTTAACACGGGGGTCCCGCTACCCGGTTAACGGGTGGGGTCAAGGGGCAACGCCCTTGCGGGGGCTGGGGGCAGCGCCCCGAGAGAAAAAAACTTTGACATTTAGAGACCATATTACAGTTTGCAAAAATTTGTCTAAGTATAGATTTCGCAAGCTATACAGAAGTATAAAGAATTCGCAAACAACACTTAGGTACACAAAATTCGCAAACTACACAAAGAAGGGCAAGGAATTCGCAGGCTACACAAGCACATACAGAATTCACAAGTTTGAAAAATCAGAATTCGCAACACACACACTTACGAATTCTTAAGAATTCACAACACTCACAGATACGAATTCTAAGGAATTCGTAAGATAGCCATCTGTGAATCCTTTAAGAACTTTACGAATTCTTGAGCCTTTGCGAGTTCTTGGATGATCTTGCGAGTTCTTCAGGAACTTAGCGAATTCTTCAGATCTCGATGAAAATATCCTTTGATCTGCTCAAAACCACAACAAAACTTTGATTCTTGATCTGAAATTTCGACAATTCACTCATCTAAACATCTAGAAACTAATTCTAGCAATGAATTTTGATTTACAACTCAAACAATTTCAATTTGATCCAAATACAGTGCAAAACTGACTCGTGAACTCAAACTCAACAAATCTCAAAAATTACGATCGAATACAGTGCAAAATACAAATCAATCTATACAAACTCAATCGAAAACAATACACAAACTTATTTCTACCAATTACAGACTCTAATTTGCACAAAAATTCGAACTTTGATTCAAGAACTCAAGAACACAATACGAACTCCATTTTTCTTTTGATTTCAATCTGGATCTGCTCTGATACCAAATGTGATCCCAGTTTCTAGCATATATTCACAATACAGATTAAAAAACGATCACTTGTATTAAAGTCACAAGATTACAATACAATCACAAGTCTAAATGTTACATATCTCACTGTATATTCTCTTAATGTGCAAGACTTCTATTCTGAAATGTATGTGTGTGTGTGTTCGTTCCTACAAGACAACAACAACACCTATTTATACCTAGTCAACCTTAGTTGACTTTACAACATAAAACCCCTCAACTATTAAACACATTAGACCCTCATTTTAATCTTGAATACAATTCTGGTCTAACAACCATGTCCTCGTGTGTCCAGGCAATGCAGTCTGCATTATCCTGCAAGAAAGAAATTAGTGATTCTTTTAAGAAAGGGTCGAGAGACGTACCGATGAGGACGACCCTGTCAGGCTTGTCCTGATCCAAGTCAACTTCTTCTAGTCGATAGTCATCGACGGTATCAGGATTGGACCGGTTATGTAATTGCTAGCTACTCTGCTTTCTAGGCTTCATCGTACCTTTATAGCAATCTCGCACAATCTTCTGCTCGCTTTTGACTTCTTGAACACCCCAAGGCATTGGGAACTTGATCGTTTGATGATACATCGAGGGTACGGCCTTCATGTCGTGAATCCAAGGTCGCCCTAGGATGACGTTATATGCTGACGAACAATCAATAACGTTGAATTTGGTTTGCTTGTTGATTCTTTTGGCGAATATTGGGAGAGTAATTTCCCCAATGGTGTTAGCCATGTCGCCATTGAAGCCTACAAGAACCGTCGAACGTCGTATGATTTCTGACTTATCAATCCCCATAGCTTTGATCGTGCTAAGGAAGATGATGTTGGCAGAACTTCCTCCATCGACCAGGATTCTTTTGGTCAAGCAATTTTCAATCGTAAGTTGGATGATCAAACATCGTGGTGTTTCTGCCATTGCTCACCGAGATCCTCTTGGTCGATAGTGATAGGCATGGCCTCTAACTACAGCTCATGCTTCGGTCAAGATGATCGTGAGATAGGAAAGTGTTCTGGACCTCGAATAGCATGACGCTTAGTTGCTGAGTAAGTTAGTCCACAAATGTCGGAACCTCCAGTCACACAAATGACGACCTTTGCATGTTCTGGTGAAGCGAATCGTGCGTTCACGCCTAACAGATCTTGCAGATGGCCTTTTCGTACGAGCTAAGCCAATTCTCATCGCAAGGCAATACAATCGTCCGTCATATGACCGTGATCGCCATGAAAGTCAGACCACTTGGACTTGTCCTTTTTAGCGTCATCTCTTTCGATTTTCGGAGGCCACTTAACGTTGGTCTGAACATTTTTCAGAGCTTCGACCACTTCTTTAGGTGTTCCCTTGAATCCATAAGATGAGACCTTAGGATATTGAGGGAATTTATTAACCGAGGTGTTTTTCTTCTTGTCAAATCTCACGTTCGAGATCTGTTTGATGTCTCGACCTTGGAGGTCGATTTGGTCTTGAAGTGGGATTCTTGACGCTTAATGTTTTCTATTCGCTAGAATGCTTACGTCGAAAGGCTACATCATCTTCGACCCACATGTAGGCCAGCGTTCGAGCTCGAACATCTTCGAAATTTTCCGATGAATACTTTGTCAGATCCGTATATAGGTCTAAACTGTCGTCGAGGCCTCGCTTGTAAGCCTCGATCGCGGTTCTGACGTCACATTTTCGTACGTTGATCATTTCAGAATTGAAGCGATTGAAATAGTTTCAAATCGATTCGTCTGCCTTCTGAGTGATCTAGTAGAGGTCGCTGGTTTGCTTCTCTATCTTACGACTGCTAGCAAACTGTTGAAAAAATTGGCTTACCAGCTCCGCAAAACTACCGATGGACTTTTGTCGCAAGTTGATCAACCACTGAAGTACAACACCCGTTAGGGTCGCACAGAAGCTTTTGCACTTGCAGACCTCCTGATATTGATGGGGTATCGACACCGTCCACATCAATTGATTTTACTGTGCAATATGTTCTGTTAGGTCGCTAACTCCGGAATACTTCGGGGTGAATGTTGGGATATTGTACTTCTTTGGGAGTCAACCATGGATTTATCGTCGACAAAAGGTGATGCTTGAAATCCGGTCCTTGGTTAAACGTCCACAGGTACGGTGGCTCCGGGAAGCTTTGCCAGCAACGATAGCATCTTTTCACTCTGCTCTTCTAGCTACTTTAAATGTCGAGCGACCAGGTCATCTGAATTGAATCCATTGCTCGTCGGGAGCTAAACTGGTATAAATCTGGAATCTTGGGATGTTACACCTGTAGTTGGCAAAAACCCATTGTAATGCGACGATTCTACAACATCTCCGTTGAGTGGTGCATGCATAGGAGGAACGGACATCGCGGGAAACATTGATACTGGCGGCGACAATGTGGGGATCGTTGGGATAGAAAATGTGGCGACCCCTGTACCTTACGTCGGCCTCGTGTACGAAGGAAATGGCGGTGAAAACCTGCAAAATTCATGTTAAAAGGTGGCCTTGTACCAAATTGAGGTCTGAATTGATTTCCGGTATTCTGGCTCCTCAAAGGCGCAAGTTCTTCGGCTCTTTTACGATTTTGCTCATCCAATGCATTGATGCGATTGTGAGCAACGTCTAATTCCATGCGCATTTGAGCAATTATATGGTCTTAAGTTCCCTTTGCTTCCATGATCATGTTAATAAAAAAAGAAACACTGAAATAGTTAGTAATCCGTACTTTTGTCGAGGATTTTACTCTAGCTTGGGCCCCATGGTGGGCGCCAAACTGCTAATGCCAAAAATCGTCCAAGGATGACTTAAGGTTGGTGTGGAGTTTTTAACAACTAAAGTAAGGATCACGCGACAAATCATACGACCGAAAGAAATAAAGACGGAACGCGAAGAATTTGGTGACGCAGAAAACCCCGTCGAGGGTAAAAACCGCGGACGATAGCAGAGATCGTCAAGTGGACTATGGACGTCAAACAGGGACGTCGTCCTTTAAAAGGTTCAATTAACAGTACAATTAATAATATTACAAATAAAAATAAACAGATCGTAAGATTGTTGAATGTATCGTGAAGTGTAGCACTTTGTCGAGAGTTCTTGACTGAGAGAAAAGAGCTTTGAGTATGCTTAAGCGCTGTGAATCCGATGTGTTTCAAATGTCTCGAATGGTTCTTCAAACTTGTATATATATTTTTGGTCTTCATAAATATGCATTTAATGTCTAACGGTATCCTCTTTCAATGGTTTTGATGACGATCGTCCGTTATGACCGTTGGTCATAAATATGTTTTAAACCTAAAATAAAGATTCATAAAGGAAACATTCGTAGGTAATAAATGACACATAATCGTTAGGAATGTTATAAGATATAAGTTTATCGGGAGGTTCTTTTTGGTCGTGGTCGAGAGAAACTCACGACTGTCGCCAAAAGTGACGATCATGGCTCTCGATGTGTGTGGTCTTCAGGACCTTATCTTAATACAAGAGTTGTCTTAAGATTGTAGACGTTTGGTTTCTTGCGTCGGTCATGACTTGTAAAATTTTACCCCTTTATTTTGTTAACCTCTCTTTTAGTGTTAACCAAGCAGGACCACTGAAGAGGGGTAAATATGTCAATTGTCTTTATTCCATAATTAACTAAATTAAAGAGCTAATATTAAAACATATCTTTATTCCATAATTAACTAAATTAAACGGTTAAACAATAGAAAAGCATATATAAAGAGGGGTAAATATGTCAATTGTCAAATAAGCCTAATTCATAGATAAGGAAACCTTCTTTATCTCACGTCACTTCCAAAAAATCAAGAATCTAATTCCATACTACAAAGAAACCGTCCTTATTTCTAGTTTGTGCATACGTGTACATCATGTGCACAATGTTCCATACTGTGCATACGTGCACATTGTTTCCAGTCTGTGTATAAGTGCATAAGTACACATTATTTCCATATTGTGCAAAAGTACATAACTACACATTGTTTCCATTTTGTTCATAAGTGCACAATGTTTCCAGTCTGTGTATAAGTGCACATTATTTCCATATTGTGCAAGAGTGCATATGTGCACATTATTTTCAGTTTGTGCATATAGGTATTAAATAATTAAAAAAGAAATAACAATACCTATCATAAATATCCTAACGTGATAATATGAAAGTAAATATATATTAAATAATTAAAATACTACCCCTAATAAAATCGGATTCCTATTACTAAACAAAGAAAATTCCTAAAATCCTATAATCCTATTGGTCTAAATTGGTTAACATGGTTAACAGTAAAAGGAAGGTTAACAAAAGGATGACCCTCTCTTTCTCTCTCTCTCTCTCCATATATATATATATATATATATATAATAATAATTAAATTGTATTTTTTAAAGATTAAATAAAAGAAAATGGTAAAAGGAGAAAAATCCCCTTATCTAACAGAATTATTTAACGCTCGTTAGAGGGAGGGACCAAATTCGAACGTTTTTGCATACCTCAATGGTGAAATTGTAGGGACCAAAAGTGTTATAAACAAGAAACCATAGGGACCAAATTTGTAATTTACTCTAAAAAATTTTAAAATTTGATTATTCATTGCTTTATAAAATAAAGAATAAATTACATTCTTGGTCCCTATAGTTTAGGTGTTTTAACATTTTGGTCCCTATTTTGAAATATCTATGGATTACATCTTTGTGGTTCACATTTTATAACGTATTGGGTCCCTAAATCTAACTCCATCCAGAAAATGCCGTTAACTTACTCTCCATATAGAAATTCCAAGGTATAAAATCTACCCATTATGCACGTAAAGGCACAAGTTCACCATTTGTAAGCATTTATATAAAGGGTCTCATTTAGGGTCAAAATCCAAGTTAGGACATAACTTTAAAATACATGTAATTCCATGGAAATGTCAAGTATTAATACTTACCTATCAAACAATATTATTACAATTTCCAAGATACCAAATAACACTTTTCCCACATAAACCCAAAAGCTTTCAATGTTAAGAGTTATGAGCATTTCATCATCTAATTAAATATTTCACCAATAAATGCAAAAATAAAGATGAAGGACACATATATGGACATGTATCTAGTTTTGACAAAGTTTAGAAACTCACCACTTAGGTTTTTAGTAAGAAAACCTAGAAAGTTAGCAAACCTTATATTTGCTTGGGGGGTAGAGAGAGAGAGAGAGAGAGAGAGAGAGAGAGTTGAGACTTGATTTTTAGCTTGCAACACCACACTTAATGCTCCTCCAAGTTTCCTTGTTGCTCAATAAATGCCTTCAACAAACCCTAGATTGGCAATAAATGAGGAGAGGGATTTAAGAAGACAATTCTCCTATTGAGCTCTCAAAACCGGTTTTAAAAACGAGTTGGGAGGAAATGAGGTCAAATTAGGTAAAAATCGGATTTCTATACCTCCATACCCTAGCGGGTGACAATGTCCGACGACCGTGCCAAGGGCATTGTCGCGGAGTGCCCCTACTCTCGGTACCAACACAACGAGAGTAACAGGCAATTGTGCCTTGTGTCACAATCATTGGCAAGGTTGCGCCATATGTACCGGGGCCTCTCTCCCCCGCGCGATTATGACAGTGTCATAGTCGCTGGCAAGGTTGCCCAAAGCCTGACTATCGTATTTTCTCTGTTTTGTCGATCCAAGTGTCCAAACTAGGGGTTCAAGGTCCTAAGGCTGTTAGTGTATTATTGTATCCAAGATTTAAGTGTAAAGTCAAAATCTAGAAAGGTCAAAGTCTTGTAAGTCAATGTTAGTTTACTTTGTATTGTACATGGTCCTTGACCATATAAATACCTCTTAGGCCTTGTTTGATAAGTGTGTAGTAGAGTTGCTAAGAGACTTGTGATTGTAACTCATTGTTATATATAAGACAGTAATACTTTCTCTCTCTACACTCTCTCTCTAGATTGAAACTGAATTGTCATATCTTGATCAATCTTGATTGATTATTCTTGAAATATGGAACTAACATTTGGTATCAGAGCAAGCAAAAGTCAGAAATCAGATCAATAATCGAAAATTTTGTCGAATTTTTGAAGAACTCGCAGACACAGCGGTCCAATATTGAATTTGTTGAATTAGTGATGTTTTGGATCTGAATTTTGTAGCATTGTAATCATTTTTAGTTGTAGAACAAGTCTTGTTTGTATTACGTATTTCAATTCACATTAAATCTACGTGAATTTGGAATTTTTGTTGATTTTTGTTCGAAACTTTTCAGAGACTGTGTTTGAATCGAATTTAGTATTGTAGTGGTTTATGGTATTGTTAATGTATAGTTTAGATCAATTGTAATGTCAATTTGTTGACTTTTCTATGTTTGTCTTATATTGAGGTCAAGGCATGTTTAACCCTATATAAGCTTTTGTTTCTAAGTCATTTGTAACTAAGCTTGTCATTTGTAACGTCGTGATTTAGAGAGATATATGACATATGACTTTCTCTCTCTAGACTTTCTCTCTAAATCTTGTGCCTAATTGTGATCTTATTGTAAATCTTTCTTGAATCTTTGACTAACAAAGGCAAATTCCAAATTGAATTCCTCTCACTTTCAAATGAATTACGAGTAATAAACAGTTACTTGGATTTTTCGGCTGTTATAATCCTCCCCACATTAGAGGGGATTTCGTCCTCGAAATCTCACCTAACAAAACAAGTGGGGGTATCTTTTCTTCATGTCTTCTTTCGATTCGCAAGTCACATTAGCACCACAATGGTGCTTCCATTGGACCTTGACCATCGTCACTTCTTTATGCCGTAACTTCTTTGTCTTTGACTCTAATATGGCTTCCGGCTCTTCCACACATCGATGCCCGTTGTCTACTTGAATTTCTGTCAACAGAATGACACTTTCTCCTAGGCTAGGCACTTGCAAAGATAACACACATGGAAGGTAGGGTGAATCCCGTCCATCTCGGGGGTAAGTCCAATTTGTAAGCTTGTAGGCCAATTTTCTCCAATATCGTGAAAGGTCCAAGGAAACGGGGACTAAGCTTCCTGCGCTTTCCAAAACTGATGATCCCTTTCCATAGAGATACCTCCAACATAACCCGGTCACTTACATGAAATTCGATCGGTCTTCGTTTCTTATTCGCATAACTCTTCTATCACTCTTAAGACGCCTTCAAACGTCCCCGGATTTCTCTCAACTTATCCGCCATTTCTTGCACAATCTATGGCCTGACGAACAGTTTTTTCTCTCGCTTCAAGCCAACACACCGGTGTTTTACATTTCTGACCATACAATGCTTCGAACAGTGTCATTTCAATGCTCCAATAGTAGCTATTATTGTAAGCGAACTCTACCAAGGCTAGGTGTGAGTCCTAATTTTCCAAAAGTTGATAACATACGATCTCAACATGTCTTCGAGTGTCTTTATGGTCCTCTCACTTTGCCCATCCGTTTGAGGGTGATAGATCATGTTCAACTTGACCTTTGTACCCAACTCCTTCTGTAAGCCATCCCAAAATTTAGAAGTAAACCGGCTATCTCGATCCAAGACGATAGATAGCGGGACACCATGCCTCAACACTAATTCATCAATGTAAAATTTGGCCAATTTGTCCATCGGTAACGTCTCTCGAATTGCTAAGAAGTGTACACTCTTAGTAAGTCGATCGACTACCATCCTAATTGTGTCGTGACCCCTCAAGGTCCTTGGGAGTTTTGTCACGAAGTTCATCGTGATATGCTCCTATTTCCATTCCGGGATCGTGAAGGATTGCAAACTTCCATACGGATTTTTCTGTTCCGCCTTGACTTGAAGGGAAGTGACACATCTTTCTACGTAACTCGCTACATCAAGTTTCATCATCCGCCACTAATAGTGTAATTTCAAATCCCTATACATTTTTATGCTACCGGGATGTATAGAGTATTTAGACTTATGAGCGTCTTCTAGGAGTAATTCTCGGTTTCCTCCCAGGTTTGGTACCCATACTCGGCCTTGAAAGAGTTTGAGGCCACGACTATCTTCCGTTAGGGACTTGCGTTGCTTCACCATGACCTCAGTCTTGCGATTCTCTTATAGGAGTTTTTCGGTTTAGCACGCTTTGATGTTTTCCATAAGGCTAGACGTCACGTCGATTCTTGTGAGCGATAACTTGACACCAATAATATAACTTTTTCTGCTCAAAGCATCCACCACGACATTGGCTTTACCGGGATGGTAAAGAAATTCACAGTCGTAATCTTTCAATAATTCTAGCCACCTCCACTGACACATGTTGAGCTCATTCTAGTCGAAGTAATACTTCAGGATCTTATGGTCGGTGAATAGGCTACACTTTGTCCTACAAACGTAGTGTCGCCATAATTTCAACGCGAAGACCATTGCCACCAATTCCAAATCATGCGTAGGATAATTCTTTTTGTGGTCCTTGAGTTATCGTGCCATATAGGCAATCACCTTACCTCTTTGCATTAACGCGCAACCAAGACCCATCTTCGATGCTCACTATACACCACAAAGTCCTCTGACCCTTCGGGTAGGGACAGGATTGGTGCTTCGCATAGTTTCTTTTTTAGGGTTCTAAAGGTTTTTTCTGGAGCCTCGTACCACACGAACTTGACATTCTTTCTCGTCAATGCCGTAAGTGATGATGCGATTTTCGAGAAGTCTTGGATGAATCTTCGTTAGTAGCTGGCTAATCCCAAGAAACTCTTAATTTCCAATGTGCTCGTTGGCGGCTCCCAGTTCATCATGGCTTCGAACCTGGCCGGATCTACTTTAACCCCATCCTTGGACACCATGTGGCCTAATAACTGAACTTCTGGTAGCCAAAACTCACACTTTGAGAATTTGGAGAACAATTTCTCTTTTTGAAGGACCTCTAGCACTTCGCGTAGATGTCGATCGTGCTCGCTCTCATCTTTCGAATAGACCAAGATATCATCAATGAATACTATCACCAATTTGTACAAGAAAGGACGACACACTCGACTCATCAGGTCCATAAACATGGCCGGAGCATTCGTCAAGCCGAAGGACATCACCAAGAACTCATAGTGCCCATACCTCGTTCAAAAGGCCGTCTTTGGAATATTGTCCTCTTTCACCCTCACTTGGTGATATCTGTATCTAGGTCGATCTTGGAGAAACATCCCATGTCTTTTAGTTGGTGGAAGAGGTCGTCAATCCGGGGAAGCGGATACTTGTTCTTTACAGTGACCTTGTTTAATTATCGGTAGTCTATGCACATTCGCATAGACCCCTCATTCTTCTTCACGAACAAAACCTGATCACCCCATGGTGATGTACTCGGTCTTATGAATCCCTTCTCCAAAAGTTGTTGTTGTTGTTGCGTCATCATCTCTTGCATTTCGGTCGGTGCTAAGCGGTATGGAGCACGAGCAATCGACACCGCTCTCGGGGTGAGGTCTATGTGGAACTCCACTTCGCATTTTGGCGGTAAACCAGGTAGGTCTTTCGGAATGATGTCTGGGTAATCCCGTACCACCTCCACATCCTCAACCTTTTTCTTTTCTAACTTTGCATCCATGATGTAGGCCAAGTACGAAGAGTAATCTTTCACCAAATACTTGCATGCTTTGAGGGACGAGATAATTGGAGTGGTCCTCTTACTCTTCTCTCCATATATAGTCATCTCACCCCCACTTATCGAGGTCACTTTAATCATTTTCTTTGAGCAAAAGAAGTCACCTTTATTCTTAGCCAACCAGTCCATCCCTACCACTACGTCAAATTCTCTTATGGCCATTGGTAACAAATCTACAAAAGAAAGACTCCCCGTCCAAATCTAAAGTGCAACTACTAAAACATTTGCGTATCAAAACTTGATCCCCGTTGGCTACTTCCACCACTAATGCATCGGGAAATGTGCTAACGGGAGTGATATAGCGCTTGCAAAAATAACTCGACATGAAAGAGCAATTTCCCCCGAATCAAGCATTACTCATGCATGCAAGGAGTTTACGAGGAATGTACCCGATACTATGTCGACGGTCTCCCTTGCCTCTTTGGTGGTCATCTGGAAGTCTCGGCTTGATGCATTTGGTGGATTCTCTTTCCTCGATGAGGTTCCACTTACGACCCTTTGGTTGCCCCCTACAAGCTTTGGGAACTCCCTCTTAACATGCCCCTGTTACCGGCACTCGAAGCAAACCGGTCCCTGGATGGGGTAATCTCGACTCACATGGTCTTTCTTCTCGCACTTGAAGCATTCAGTTGGGTTCAAAAATGGCCTCGTGTTGCATGGATAGTAATGCTTGCTCTTGCATTTGTAGCACCATCTGGACTCATGCTGGGAGTCCAAGTTCCTTCCCCCGAGAATGGTCTAAATTGCCGAGTGGGCCCGGTTGGCCCTTCCCACTTTCTCTTCTCTCTAGTTAGAATCATCACTTATTGCTCTTGAGTGAGGTCATCCTCTACAAGTTGGGATTCTTAATAGATTCCTGTAAAGTTGCCACCTTGGCATTTCTCACTGTCGTCTTCATCTCGGTCAACAATCCCCTTTGGTATGCTTTGATTTTCATCTTCTCATCATGGCCAAATGCTCCCTCAAACTCAACTTCTCCACAAAATACCTAGAGCAATTGGCAATAGACTGACTTCATTTCTTCAATTTTTTAAACTCTTCCTCAATTCGGTCCAGGGTGCGCTCGTTACAATACTTGTCCATTACCTATCTCTTGAATGTCGGTCAAGTGAGCTTGGCCAAGACTTCTGGGTGAGGGTCGTCCGGGTGAGGTTCCACCAACTCAGGGCCTCGCCTCTAAACATCTGAGATGCGAACCTGACCCTTTGTATGTCCTCCCATTCACTGGCTTCGAATGACATCTCTATTTCTCTAATCCAATTCATGCAAGTTGTTAAGTCAGATTTTATAGTAATCATTATATTTATAGTCTTGTGCTAATACTGTGTACTTAGCGTGTTTTCTATCTTGTATTGGCCAAGGGTATTTAAGTCCCTTGTGGCCTTTGTGTTGTGTAATTCATTAGCACATATTGAATAGATTCATACTTTTCGTCTCATACACTTTCTCTCTCTACTTTCTCTCTCTAAGATTAGATCGATCTTGGTTTATCAATTGGTATTAGAGCTGAATCTAAATCTGGGAGATTTGAGAGATTCATATTTTCTATCTGAATTTGTTATCAATTCAGAGAATTTGATCGATTTTCTTGATCTCGATCAAGAAAATCTCATTTTCTGAATTTTTCACAAATTCTTTCTGAAATTTGATTTGTTTTTCTTGAAAGTTGGTTTGTTGGATTCGAAATCAGTGATAGATCATTTTTGTTTCACATCAATTTGCAATAATTTCAATTTTTGTAGTTCAATTTGAGGATTTTCGAGTTTTTGAACAGTTCGATAAAGCGTACTGTTCGATTCGTAAATTTTTGATTCTGTGAAATTTGTTCAAATTGATTGTATATTTTGATTAGAAAACTAGTTTCGATCATATCTGAGTGGGCAGATTTCATCAGTTTTGTGTTTGAGATCGAATTAGAAGATTTCTTAAGATTTTCGCCAGATTTAGATTTTGCGCTAAATTCGTTCTCATTTGCACCATCTTCATAGTCTTGAAGATTGCCTACCAAGTCTTCAAGAAGTTTGTGCAAGATCTTCGTTTTTGCGCTAGTTCTTCAAGTTTCTCGCCAACTCCAATCAGTTCATCAGGGGTTAAGATTCTCGAGCAAAAGTCAGATTCTCGCCATATTCAGTAGCGCAAATCTCAACTTTGCGTCGGGTTCTTCTTCAGTTTTTCGCCAAGTTCAGAATCTTGCCATCAGTGCTCGCGAAAAGTATATTTTGCGCCGTCAGCTCTTCGCGCAAAGTCTTCTTTGCGTCACCTTCTTCTCGCGCAAAACCTACTTTGCGCCACATACGTCTAGCGCAAAACCAGTTTGCGCCAGCCTCTCTCTGTTTCCAGACTTGGCATTTTTCTAAGCTTTTCTGACTTTATGGATATGTCAAAATTTTCTCTTCAAGCTCAGTTTTACAAGAACGACATCATGATGTCGTTGGGAACGGATACTCGTCCTCCGGTTTTGATCAACGAAAATGAGTTCACTCAATGGCAAGATCGGTTCATTAACTTTATCGAGCGTCAAGCAAACGGAGAAAACATGATGAAGTCACTTACTCAAGGACCTTTCGAAAAGCCCTTTAAAGAGATTCCCGCAACTGCAAATACAGAGGCTACTAGGACTTTGAAAACTACCGACGAGTACACACCTGAAGTGCTTTCGCGATATAAAGCCGATCATGAGCTAAATTCAAATCTGATCCTAGCCTTGCCAAATTCTGTTTACAACCGGATTGACCATTACAAGAACGATCCAATGCAGTTGTGGATACAGTTAGAGAAGATTATGCTTGGATCAGCGGTTGCAACACAACTCCGGCAAACGCGCTACATGAACAACTTTGAGGAGTTTAAAGCCAGGGATGGTGAGACTCTGAAGAGTGTCTTTGACAGGTTTTGTGCTGTGATGAACGATCTGCAAAAGATCAAAGTGACCAAGACTGAGTTAGAGACTAATCTGAAGTTCCTCAACGCTCTTCAACCGGAATGGACCAAATCATGTCACCGATTGAGGAATGATGTCCGGGTCTCTACCATGCAAATCCAAGAGATTTATGAGATTTTGATGACAGATGAGAGCATTGTCAAGGAGAAGAAAGCCAAGCTTGATAAGAAGAAAAAGCCAAAGACAGTGGACCCGGTTGCACTTCTCGCGAGCAAATTGGCTGAACAAGCATTGTCTGAGAATGCTTATGACGGGGCCACTGATGACGATGGCGATGAACTAGAAAAAGTAATGATTCTTCTCTCTCAGCACTACAACAAGAAGTTCCAGCATCGGTCGGGTTCCAACAACCTTCGCTTCACTTCGGGGTCTAAAAAGTACGAGCCTGTCAAAGTGCCCAAGCCTAAGAAAGCTATTGCGTGCTTCAACTGTGGAAAGTTGGGGCATATTGCAAAGGAGTGTCGAGTAAAGGTGGTTCAGGATTCAGCGTATTACGGGAAGAAGATGGAACTAGCTGAAAAGAGAGAGAATGGAATCGTTCTGCTAGCTGAAGACGAATACTGGCTAGATCATTCCGACAACGAAGCAGAAAATGAGGAAACTGCCCACATGTGCTTAATCAGAGATGATGACAGTGATGATGATGATGAAGATTCTTCAACTGATGAATCTGAGGTACCTTCAGAATTTGATTAAAAATTTATTTCATCTCAAATGAACGTCATTATCACTGCATTACATGACTTACGTTCAAAGTTTTTATCTAAAAAACATAGTAATCAAGAAAAGTCAAATTTGATTGAAAATTTGCAAATTTCTTTGAAAGATGAAAAATCCATTTTGACTTATACAAAAAAGAAATTTCAAAAGAAATTGGATGACTTAGAAATTTCAAATCAGACTTATCTTCATTCTTTGACAGAAATGACCAAATTAAAAGATATTTTTCTGATAAAATAAATGAGTTGGAAGAAAAATTATATTTGAGAGATCAAACTGAACAAACAATATATATGCATAAACCGAGGAGTTATAAGTCTATAAAGGAAAGATGGGGACTTGGTTTTGAAAATCCACATTTTTTAGACAATGCTAAAACAAAAACCCCCACTTTATATGAATTCGATTATCTAAATCTTGCTCGATATGCCCCTCAATTTAAAATTGGTTGGATGAATGAAAAGCAAATTTTAGATATCGAAAATGAGAAAAGGATGAATAACACTAAAATGGAACTTCCGTTTGTTTATACTCGCGAAAATGCAAAATATTTTCCTGAACAATCAAAGAAGTCCAGAAGATCTCAAAATGTTTTAAATGTCAATTCTTCCATTAAATCTTCATTATCAAACGATTATTTTGATATATATGCCGTTAACGCTAATAAGGAAAATATATCTCCGGTTTCTTATGATTCTAAGAGATATATTCCTCCATTATTGTTAGAGGGAAAAATCGTTGATCTTGAAGTTAAAATGGAAGAACAAAGTCTTCAAAACGAATTTGAAAAAGATTTACTTCTATTTATTATGAAATCAAGTTTTGAAGAAAATTTAATTTCTCAAAAACAAGATTTTGATGACAAAATTAATTCTAGATTTTCTACTGATTCTAAGGAAAATACGTAAGAAGTTCCAAAGTTTACAGAATTGCGCCACCCATTGGTAGCACAAACTGACTGTTTGCGCCATCCTCTGGTAGCGCAAAACCAGTCTTGCGCCACTAATGGGTCGTGCAAATCTCCTCTAGACTTGTGTTTTTCTGAAAATTATGACTCTGAGGCTAGTTCAAAAACGATGAATGATCAGTTTGGTTTCATAGATAAAATATATTCTTCAAATTCAAATATTATTGATGACTCTTTTACGCTAAATGATGAGTATTATAAACCAAAGCGTAAAAGAAGAAGGTCAAGGAAGTCAAAGAAGTAAGATAATGTCATTTCTGAAAATTCTAATTCTTTTGATTCTAATGTTTCAAATCGGACTTTGAAGAAGTCTACAAGGCAGATATGGAGGGTCAAGCAGAAATCTGATGACTCTGTGACTGTTGAGGATCGATGTGTAGATAATCTTTGTAATAAGGATACATTTGCATATTGTAATAAAAATCACAAAATATTCAATAAAGCAAATGATTCAAATTGCAAAAGATGTCTCATATTCTTCCTCTGGTTCTAGTTCAGATGATTATGCTTCGTCCTCTACTGATGAATATGTTCATTCCTTTGATAATTTTACTCATGCTTTGTTTATCAAATCTAACAAATTTTCTCGTTTTAGAAATGCAACTAACAAACATGGATCCAAATTTAAGTGGTTTCCAAAAGTTAAATCTGTGTTGCAGGCATCTAAAACTTAAAGATAAATCAGAACTTCGACTTCTAAAATATCAGTTTAGGTATCCTTCTTCAAAGGTTAATGACTTCTGAGTAAAGCAGCTCAGGACTCGCCCTTCAATGTGTTTAAGTTTCTGGTCTTATGAGAAACTGTGAGCGCATCTACTTCAAATTCCGCTGCACCTATCTCAGACAGTGATGTTGTTCGAGTTATATCAAGCTATTAAAAAAATTTGAGCTTGTTCGATCAGAACCTGAATAAGTGCAAACCAAACACATAGATATGTGGTACCACATTCATTAAACATCATGTGGAAGAAGGTACTATTGAATTATATTTTGTTTCAACTGAATATCAACTTGCCGATATTTTTTCAAAAGCCTTAGATGAAAAATGATTTAATTTTCTGCTTTCAAAACTCAGCATGTTGAATTTAAAAGTTTAAACCTACACAAATTTTATTCTATAAAGTAAAATTTTTACAATTATTCTTTAGTTTGAATAAAATGTGTGTCTAGGATAAATTTTCAAGTTGTTTTGTTTATATCTAAGTTTTATATGTTCATTTTTCAAATCTTAAAAAAAAATCGAAAGGTCAGCAAAACATGTTTGAAATTTTGAGAATGCTTTAAAGTTGTGTCATTCGGAATATTTATAGTTTACAATGCTTAGAAAACCTAAAAAGTCAGAATTATGGATCGTAATGAAAATATAGACTAAGCACTTAGATGTAAAACCAAGTGATTGAGATGAAAATTAAATATATAAAATTCAGAAATCACTAAGTTTAAAAGTTTGTACCTGTGACCTTTCTGGTTTGGGAAAGTAAGTTCCGTGGGATGTTTGTCATCAGGTCCCCTAAGGTCAATTGGTCTGGGAGTGATCGAACTCAAATCCTTCTATAGAACCAGATCGAAAGTCATGTTCTACTGATATGAATGGGTTTAGAATGTGTCGATGTAGCCTTTCTGATCTGGGAGAGTAAGTTCCAAGGGGTGCTTGACACCTAGTCCCTTAAGGCCAACTGGTCTGGGAGCGGCTGACCCAAATCCTGCAATAGGATCAGATAGAAAGTTACGTTTACGACATGTTTTTTACTTACCAAACTTCTTGATTAAAATATGCCAATGTGCACAAGCTTAAAAGATGCCAAAGAGCACAATCATGTCAAGATGCCAATGTGCACAATCAATAAAAGATGCCTATGAGCACACATCTCATGATACTTGGTGATATGTTTAAGTTGCGATAAACCTATAAATTTGTGAAAGTCTTAATTTTTGACAGCTTAGTGTGAGTAAAGGCAAAGTTCTCTATTATATTTTTACAATTTCATTTACTTGAAGCTAATCAAAGTTCGCATTCTAGCACACTGAATAGATCGATGAAAGTTTTTGAAACTGAACATGTATTAACTTGATATGCAATAAAACTTGTATATGTATCCAAAAACATACACTTGATTTCAACTGATGGATTAATCTGTGATATTTTACTATGTAGAATTTAATTGGTATAGTGTTTAAATTTTTTATATATTTAGTTGTTTCAAAATCTATATTCAGTATATTTTTCTTTCTACGATTGATGTTTCGATACTTGCGTTCTCATATCTGTGTAAGTGGGTTTGTGCATATTTCGAGGGGGAGTGAATAAGAAGAAAATTCTGAAAGAACATCTCATGTCTCATTTCGAGGGGGGGTATATAAAGTAACTATCGTGGAAAGTCCATTTGTGTAGGGGGAGTAAAAGAGCTCAACAGGTGAATCATATCAAGTCAGATTTGCGCCTCCTATAGATTTCGTGCTAGCTTCTTCGACTCAGTCTTGCAGATTTGCAGATGTCACTTCTCTAGCATAGACATGACCAAGATGATTCATATCATCAAGGTCATGAGGGGGAGAAGTTAAAGAGAAGTTAAAGAGACAAAGAGTTCAAAGTTTATCTGCTCAAGATTCTATTTCTTCAACTATACTTGTCCTTTTGCTGTTCCAGCTCCGACCACCACAGCTCATTCGAGTACATTTGAAAGAGGTGCGTCGTCTAGAGAACAAGCTGATGTTCCTGTTTCTGAACCGATTGTTCCTCCAAGCTTATTACAAACTAGTCCAGTCTTGTCAAGGCAGCAAAGGCAACATAGACTGAAAGATGCTAAGAAGAATTTTTTTTAGTCAAGAAGCTACGCTAAGACGCTTAGAAGGTCTGTTTTGAGTTCAAAGATGGGTGTAACAGCCTACATTGAAGACCGGAGCGCCAATGATTACTAATGGGGAGATTGTAAAGTCAGATTTTATAGTAATCATTATATTTATAGTCTTGTGCTAATATTGTGTACTTAGCGTGTTTTCTATCTTGTATTGGCCAAGGGTATTTAAGTCCCTTGTGGCCTTTGTGTTGTGTAATTCATTAGCGCATATTGAATAGATTCATACTTTTCGTCTTATACACTTTCTCTCTCTAAGATTAGATCGATCTTGGTTTATCACAAGTGATCAAATTAGTGGTACCGGAGAACGCTGGCAGCTTGCTGCATAAAAAGGTTTTGTAAGAACAACCCCTCTCTCTTCTCCTTTCCTCGCCTATCACATGTTCCTCGGTGTCAACTGCGTTCATCACACCCCAGATCCATTTAAAGGGTTCTCGACAACTGTCTCCTGCCTCCGGTTGCTTGCATCACGGTCTTCCAACATTTTCATGAATCTCTCATCCCGCTTATCCATGGAGAAGTTCATCATTTGCATGAGACTAGCCATCATGACAGACTAGGGATCTATTTCTTATATTACTGGGTCTCTGGTCTCTAAGTTAGTTCGAGGCACAACATCAATAACATCCCTTAGCATAGTAGGGATCGGAGGAATGGTTGGGTTGTCCGCTTGAGCAGCTCGTCTAGATGCTCCCGGAGCGGTCACGCTTGCTTCATTACCGTCTTCTTGAGCCACATTCTGGCTCCTCGTGTTTACCATGGTGAACTGTCGCACATGATAAGGATTATACCAGTTAATTTTTTGAATGATCAATGGTTAAAACATACTACTACAATCATCAATTATCATAATAACAATTTCAAGTACGCTCACGTAACAATAAATTCATAATATATACAAGGATTTTTGGCATCATTATCACAATTCTAAATTAATGTATTTTCGTATCCCTAATACTCTCCCCACGTATGAATTCTAGCCAAGGTTGACAATTTGCATCATCAATACTTACAGCTTAAGTCTAGGCATATAGAGTCACACCTAGTTCACTTAAACTAAAGCTCTGATACCAACTTCTAACACCCCAAAAATTGGGATAAACAAAAACTTTCCTAAAAAGGAAAGTGTGGTATAAATGTCAAGATATGAGCCTTCCCAAAAAGGGAAACAGTACACGCCTGTTTAATCACAAGTTTGTAATTAAATAGTAAGAGATAAAAAAACCCTTAATCTAATCCCTAATAAGAAATAAGATTCCAAATGGTTGTCATCTATTGTTCAAAATAAAGTTCTTCAAGAATGGCATCCCAAAAATTGTTCCCCAAGCTCACACCTAGAGTCTGATTAGCTCTTCTTGTAGACCACGCCGCAAGAACCTTAGAAACATGTCGACACCAACAAGTGTTAGGCCAAAAAGCCTAGTGAGCTTGAAGAGAATATAAACCACAATTAGAGTGAGAGGTAAACAATATGCGATAATAGACCAAATAAGGAATCAATGGGGGAGACCTAAAACACCAAACAAGTTTCACCACAAGAGTCGATACACCTTGATGTTCACCCTATCGGGCAACATTACAAAGGCCCGACACATTGGGGACTACCTCCAAGGCATTACCCCAAATGGTGGAGATCTACGAACATACCTCCAAGGTGGCGTCCAAGATTATATCCTCCTAGTGCCTACTTGATGGTTCATCCCATTTGCAATATGTCAAAAATACAAACTTACTCTAAGCAAGGTGTATCAACATAAATACCAAATTTTGTGGTCCAACCACCTTAATAACCAAATAAGCTTTACATGAAATACCAAGATTTCCGCAATTAATAAAATAAGCATATAACTCTCCATATAGACATTCCAAGGTATAAAATCTACCCATTATGCACGTAAAGGCACAAGTTCACCATTTGTAAGCATTTAATACAAAGGGTCTCATTTATGGTCAAAATCTAAGTTAGGTCATAAGTTTAAAATACATGTAATTCCATGGAAATGTCAAGTATTAATACTTACCTATCAAACAAGATTATTACAATTTCCAAGATACCAAATAACACTTTTGCCACATAAACCCAAAAGCTTTCAATGTTAAGAATTATGAGCATTTCATCATCTAAGTAAAAATTTCACCAATAAATGGAAAATAAAGATTAAGGACACATACATGGACATGTATCTAGTTTTGAAAAAGTTTAAAAGCTCACCACTTAGGTTTTTAGTAAGAAAACATGGAAACTTAGCAAACCCTAAATTTGCTTGGAGAGAGAGAGAGAGAGAGAGTTGAGACTTGATTTTTAGCTTGCAACACCACACTTAATGCTCCTCAAAGTTTCCTCGATTCTCAATAAATGCCTCCAACAAACCCTAGATTGGCAATAAATGAGGAGAGGGATTTAAGAAGAGAAAATCGCCTATGGAGCTCTGAAAACCGGTTCTAAAAATGAGTTGGGAGGAAATGAGGTCAAATTGGGTGAAAATTCTATACCTCCATACCCCTGCAGGCGACAATGTTCGACGACAGTGCCAAGGGCATTGTTGAGTGGCACAGCCGCGGAGTCCCCCCCCCCCCCGCTCTCGGTACCAACCCACGAGAGTGACAGGAGAATATGCCTTGTGTCACAATCGCTAGCAAGGTCGTGCCATATGTACTGGGGCCTCTCTTCCCCGTGCGATTATGACAAGCGACTATGACACTGATGTCATAGTCGTTGGCACGGTCGCCCAAAGCCTGACCGGAGTCGTCTTCTCCGTTTTGTCGATCCAAGTGTCCAAACTAGGGGTTCAAGGTCCTAAGGAAGATTCCAAATGGAATTCCTCTCACTTTCAAATGAATTACGAGTAATAAACTCCTACTTGGATTTTCTAGGTGTTACAACGGTGAAGGTGACATTCAACGTGAGGAAAGGAGGTTGTGGAGGTGGAGGTTATGGAAGCGGAGGTCATGGAGGCGATGGTGGTGATGGTGGTTGTTGGCCTTTCATAGGCTTGAAGTTGTGGTGGTGTAGTTGCAGTGATAAAGGTGGGAAGGGGTTCAACGAGAGGAGGGAAAAGAAAATAAGAGCAGGGACAAGTGGGGGAAAAAAGAAGATTTGTGTTCGTCGGAGAAGGGAATGGTCCCTATGTTCACTAGAGATGAGAAGGGCGTCCTTGTATTCGCCAGAGATGATAAGTGGGAAATGGTTCCAGTGTTGTGTCACTATATATATATATATATATATATATATATATTATATAAAGTAAATTACATATTTGGCCCCTCTTTTCTTTAATAGAAAATAAAAAAGGATATCGAATGACTAAAATACCCCTGTACTTACCTATTTAACAGAATTTTTTAACGGAGAAAAAAGTAGGGACCCAATGCGTTACCAAATGCAAATCACAAGGATGTAGCTATAAATATTTCAAAATAGGGACCCAAAGTGTTAAAACACATAAACCACATGGACCAAGAATGTAATTTACTCTAAAATAAAAGACGTTATTAAAGATAAAACAATATTTGCGATGTTTTCAATAATTTAAATCAATATATTCATGAGTACGATTACAATCTAAATATTCTTTGTACATATTTAATCGATATTGATAAATGATAGTCAATATAGTTACCAATGTTTGCATTGTGGAGTAATTTCGGGCATTGACTACTCTTTTATTAATACCACTTTTAAATAATTGTTACCATCAACACCTCGATCACAATAGCCATATTAAAAATGTTAAAGTTCATTGGGTATTTTTGGACTTTCCACTTAATAAAACTAAATCCAAAAATATTCAATAATGGTGTAATATGTAAAAAATTATTGTAGGATAAGTGTGTCATCATCTAAAGGATGTCACGATAGAGTTAGAGATAAGTATATCAAGGTTAGATTAGAACTGAAATATCTCATAGTTATTTACTTGTAACTAATCCTTATTTAATTAAAGAGCTTATGATTAATGAGAATTACAAATTTTCATTATCTCTATTTACTGTTGTTCTATTTCGCTTTTCCTTTAACACGTTATCAACACGTAAGCTCGTATTTATTGTTTGTCCTCGCTAAACGCTTGTTCTGTCCGTTTTCCGACACTATTGAATGACTTGTTTCCCACTACTTCAATTCAAGTAAGTATATGTATGTCTTCTTTATATGTGAGTATTCTAAGACCATGTTAGAAGTTAAATATAGTTTGTGATTTGATCTATATAATGTGTTTGTTATATTTTGATATTGATATCAATAGAATTGAAAAGAAACTAAAACACAAATTGAATTCATAATTATTTAATTTTTAATTAAAGTAATTATAATACTAACATTTACCAGGAACGAGTTACTGTAGATGAACAGTAAATTACATATTTGGTCCCTCAGGTTTTTAGTAAATTACAGATTTGGTCCTTGAGCTTTTATCTTCTTCTTTTTTCTATGTTTGTAGAGTTACAGATTTGGTCCCTATAGTGAACAGTAAATTACATATTTGGTCCCTCAGGTTTTTAGTAAATTACAGATTTGGTCCTTGAGCTTTGATCTTTTTTTTTTTCTGTGTTTGTAGAGTTACAAATTTGGTCCCTATAGTTTTATTTTCCTCTTGGATTTAGTCCCCATAATTTGTTGATTCCAAAATAGACTTTCGATTTTGCATTTGCGTAACGTTTTGGTCCTCGAAACTAAAAGTTATTAGCTCCTGACCGTTAAGTAAATGACATTTCGATCATTTATAACTTTTTCATTTTCTAATTTAAATAAATAAAAGTTATATTATAAAAATTATTTTTATTATATAAGCATAAAATAAAGATCCCTTAACATGCATCGCATCTCAATGACTGTGTCTTCTCCAACCCAAAACCTTCCGCCTTTCCCATCAATCCAAGCACATAGTCGTAGGTGATTCACGCACCAATTTTTTATTTATTAATAAAGTAATTTATCATAATTTATTTTATGTTTAATAATGATGTAAAATTTTTTTAATTCATATTTTTATTATAATTTAATTTAGGTTTAATAACAATGTAACTTTTTTTAAGTTTAATGATGTAATGTATCATTTGTCAATTTATTTTCGCTTCCTATCATACACACACATCATCCTCATAGGGCATTTTGTAAATTATAGTCATGCTGCTAACAGACACAAAATGTTTTGTTCTCCTAATTGGTGATACTCAAATTTATGGTTTTAATATTTCTTTCCATCCGCAGCAACGCGCGAGCATTAATCCCACCTCGTTAAATTAATAGAAGTGGATATTGATATAAAAAGGAATTAAAAGAAAAATGAATGATTGAATTTATATGGATTTCGGTGTGATTTTGATGTAAGTTAAGGAATTAAAAAAAAGCAATTAAAAAAAGGAATCTCGGGATAATCTAGAACATCCGATGGCAAATTTTATTTTTGTATTAGTTAAATAAATTTTTTTTTTCTATGTTAACTATTTATCTATTAGGTTTTTTATTTAATAAACATTTACTTTATTGATATTATTTTAGTTTAATATCATTTAATTTAATTGGATTGATTAAACCTATCTTTTTAAACTAGTTCAAATAACGAATTAAATTGTTAGTTAATTTAATTTTGGTTTCACCTTATTTAATTTTAATTATTTAAGTCAATTAACATTTATTAATTCAATATGGTTCGTAAAATATGAATTAAGTAAAAGTAATTCTGCTACATATTGGTAAGAAAAATTATTGTGAATAATATTTCCTTCTAAATGTATTATATATATATATATATATATATATATATTTATTTGTGTGTTTAATCATATTTGAATTGGTAGGGGTTATTTTAAACACTTCTTGTTTTTTTATGTTTGTTCTTTCTATTATCATCATCTATTATTATTATTATTATTATTATTATTATTATTATTATTATTATTATTATTATTATTATTATTATTATATAATCATTAGATTTAAATTCAACTGCTTATTTTAGTTATGAGTTCTTACACATAATTTTCAATCTTATAATTAATATTTGAATGTTACACTTTTAACCCCAAATTTTTTTTTGACCAAAGACCAAAAGCTATTAAAATCTTACAACTTCTAATGTTTAAATAAATTATTAGGAGGTTGTTCTTAAATACATTAAATTTAAAATAAACTCTGCATAAACTTCAAATGTTTGCCTCGATTATAAATCATAATATCTTTTGGCCACTATTCAAAAGCTCACATAATGCCGATATGATAGTAATTTTTTTTAAATTTGATCTCATTTTTTGACCTCATGTCAAAAATCTACCAAATAAACAAATGTTATCTATGTATTTCATTAATGAATTAATCGTAATACATTGTAAAAAAATTGTGTCAAATGAGTGTAAATTGCCATAAGGTTTGTAGGGATTTAACTAATCCATGTGATTCCCCTCTTACCTCGGAATCCAAAAATGTTTGAGCGATTTATTTTCAGATATTGCAATACTAATATTGAACAATTCAATACAATTATGATAATGAAATTTCACATGCATCATAATTTATTGTCTTTTAAAAGAAAAAAAAAGTTCACACATTATCCTTTATTTACATAAATGGTTGAAACAATTCATCCGTGATTCAATGTCCTAAACTCAAAAGAACTTGAGTACAAATATGAATATCCAATGTAAAGACTTCTTTTGTCGTAAAGGTAAAAGAATATACCATTACTAAAATTAATCGTATTACCGACGGCTGAAACAATCGGTAAACCGTCGGAAAAAGGCTTTAGCGACGCTTTCTCGACGGGAATGATCGTTGGTAAAAAGCTGGTCGGTAATATTTAGCGACAGCTTACCGACGGTTCCAGTTTCTGACGGTATTTAATTATTAAAAATAAATATAAAATGAAATGAAAAAACCAGCCGTCGATATATCACTAATTTTTCCGACGGTTTTCCGACGACTTATTAAAAATATATAAAAAAATAAAATTAAAAAGATACCGTTGGTGGGCCGTCGGTTTGCCGTGTTTTTTGCCGTCGGTATTTCACAGTTTTCTAGTAGTGTACCTAAAACCCATCAACTCCCTATTGACCCTAAAAACCAACATCCTGAAAAAGGTACAAGCAAATACCATCATGTTTTGAGACAATATATAAATCCTAGTTTTTATAGGAATACCTTTACTAGAAACCCCCAAAGAACTGTGGGATGCCTAGAAAAGGAGAATCGGGAGTATTCATGAACATGTACTTCCCGAACTAATCATACAACGGAATGAAACTCACTTACTCGATTACAAGAAGGTAACTGATTTCAATAAAGACATGTTGTATCCCCAAAACGTGTCTCAATCTCTATGGCAAGGAACTCACAAAAGATGACATAATTCATAACACCATTCTCATCTTTCATATATCAATAATGAAACAGTATAAATTGGAATATAACCTTTAGACAAACTCACCAACCTACTGCAAATGGTTGAGAGAGATAACAATGCTCTTTAAAGAACAACACTAGACTTGATGGGACAAACAAAATTTCCGAGATCAATAATAAAAGTATTAGAGGTGGAAACAACTCCAAAGGGCAAAGAGTTAAAAACAATTTCACACATGTGACATTTACGCACCATGTGGACGAGACCCTAGAAAGGGTTAGGGTCATGGTATGAGTCGGGAAGGATTTTTCAATACCTGGAGTAAAGATAAGATTAGTGCCCTAGGTGATAATGGACACTCAAATAAGAAATGCACTAAAGAGTGCTCCTATCGAAAAGGGAACAAGTTGAAAATGAACTATATCATATTGCTTTAAGATTGATTAAGCATAAGTTTCTTTGAAATTTATTTTAAGTATTAAAAGTAATTTCTTTTGCTTAAGTAAATCAAATATGTAGCCATTATAGATGTAAATAAATACATCAAAACAAATACAAAACTCTTAATATTCTTCGTTCCGTGTAGGAATGTATCGAGGAGAACTTGATTTTTTTTTTGTTAGACCTCTCACACAATCTAAAAATATAGACTAGTACTTATTTTATAATCCACCCAACCAAAATACTTAGACGATGAATTGTCATTTTCTTGTTGGTACAAGATTAATAGTCACACTATATTAATAGGAACCTTGTTAAGATATTCGTATCAAATGGAAATTATAATGGAAATGAGCATATGTACATAAGTTCTAATGAATATGAAGAAATCATATATCATGGAAACTATAGTGTCAAACTAGTAGATTATTTGAGTCATCGAAACATATTTTGTCACCGATAAAGAACTTTGGGGCAATGACACATATATGTTTCGACATGACCACGTGGGACACCATGGTGATGACATAATGATCCGTGTGTTGCAAAATACACATAGACAAATTCTCTTTCAAGTGAAAGACAAAAGGAGGCAATTAACCAAATTGAAAATGTTGACTTCTGCAGCACAAGAGGCAACACCACCATCATAATGTGCCCTCTCGAATACCTAGAACTTTTGTTAACCCTGATCCATAGCCAAGACAGGAATGAGACCATCCTAAATCTAAAGACATAATACAATATATATATATATATATATATATATATATATTCCATTCTTACAACGAATACAAGGCGATTTAGTGGACTTATACACCTAGAATGCGAACCATTCAAGTAATTTTTGGTTCTGGTTGAAATTTTCAACACGATGAATGCACATCATATTATTGTCCGCATGAAATGTTGCACTCCTAGCACTAGCTATACATTTAATGGCTCACCACCTTGATTATCTCATCAAGTCTACATGACTTGGAATGCTGGAGAATTTACATTATAAGAATTTGATGATTATTGCATATGTATTGGGATCAATGTAGAACTTCATATATCCCATTGTGTATATATAAAATGGTCTCGTAGAAGTTGTTATCAAAAGAATATTGATGGTATATAGGGCATTGGTTATGCACACCAATTTACCCACATCTTCTTGGGGTTATGTAATTATTATATGCAACTTTATTTATTCATGTTTAGACCCACTACTAGCTAACCAGTATCATGAGTACTAGTTGGTAATTGGATATAAGCCTGATATTTTATATTTATGCATGTTTGGTTGGGTAGTATATGTGCCAATTCTGCCCCCACAATGTACCAAAATAGGTCCTTAAAGACGATTAGGTATATGTTGGACATGAATCCCCAACAATTTTCCGCTAATTAGAATCCTTGACGAGTGATCTCTTTATCTCTAGATTTGTGATTTTGTCACTTCGATGAGACGGTCTTCCCGTCGTTAGGGGGAGATAGGAAAAAGGATTTTCCATGGGAACGGCATAAAGTGTCATTGAATATTACAACTCTGTCTCATTTTGATCCCCAAAACTTTACAACGTTAAGTTGAAGTCAAACGAATCAGACTCGATACCTGATACGTTTAATGTTATTCCAGAAGTGACAAGATCACATATACGAGTTGCAAATATACTCGCAAGGTCAAAAGTCCCCTGTAACACCCTAAAAATCAGAGTAAATTAAAACCTGGAAAACCTGGCAACATGACATTCGTATTGATATAAACCTCCCATAAAGGGGATCAGTCCTTAAGGATTTACAAAACCTGTACAGATATAGGGTTCATCAACAAACTAATCTAGACACCTATATCAAGATTACATCAGTTGACAATCCATAATTCACCAAAAGAATGGGACTTAACAAATGCCCAGTTACAATACTAGTCATCTCAAAATGCCCCGAGACCAAACCCGCCTCTCAAAACCCCGGCAACCCACCGCTAAGGGAAACCTGTTATACACATCATTTGAGAAAAGTGTTAGGCTTTACCTAGTGAGAACATACAGTTCATAAATCTCAAGAGATATAATCAAATGCATCAAGTAAATCTTTTCAAAGGTTTAGTTATGCAAAATACAGTTCTTTGATAATATACGGACAACCGGTCCAAAACACATCTTCCGATGACGGGGATTACCCAATTTCCAAGGATTTAGTGGAACACAAAGTAAGCCACAAATCCGAGTTATGAGCTAAATACATGGAACCATGGCTACGAACGCTTCGGTCCGTACTACGATGTGAGGGAGGCCCCCAAGGAACTAGTCATACTCGTTCGTTAGACTACATTTGACCCATGGCTAGTAACCGGTCTCACATAACCGTACCAAGTGCCCCCGAGGATCAAATGTATCTAACTACAACAGAAGGGGCATAACCTTCCCAGCCATAAGCCGACTCGATACCTAGGGATCCACTAGTATAGTCATGACTTGTCACAATATTTCATGCGACCATCAAAGCTAGATAAATAGCTATCAACACATTTATATTTCAAAATGCCATTTTCCAGACCAACTGTTGGTAAGAAAGAAAATCATAAAACCAGTTTATATAC
This sequence comes from Arctium minus, assembly GCA_954870635.1. NCBI lineage: Eukaryota > Viridiplantae > Streptophyta > Magnoliopsida > Asterales > Asteraceae > Arctium > Arctium minus. The sequence continues at coordinate 59,136,684 of OX941080.1, read as the reverse complement.
ATTCTTTCAATAAGCCACAAACATGGGCAAGTAAACATCATTTTACTTCTAATAGAGCAGAACCCGTCATTTTAGTCAAAACTGATCGGGAACCCCGAAAATCACCAAAAACTTCATTTATATCAAAATGTAGAGAACATGAAATCATACCGTAGAAATACTTCGGATTTCGCAAATAAGAGTTTTGACATGTATAAAGTTTGTAAAATGGTAGTAGGAACTCACTAGTAGGTTTTAGAATAAAACCCGGAAAACCAGATATCGATCACGACGTAGAGGTGAAGCTTAAAACACCGACACCTTGCTAGAAACACCGAAAACTAGCAACCAAACGAAGCCTCGAAGATCGAATGGAGAAAAAGGAAAAAGAAAGAGAGAGAGAGAAAATTTGAGATGTCTAAAAAAATATCTTACAAAAGAAGATATTTAAGCTACACTCAAAGACCCACCAGCCAGGACGCACGACCCGTGCGCTCACAAAGAAGGAACGGTGCACGACCCGTGCGAAAACCCACTGCCGGGCCCAACCTTGCGCACGACCCGTGCGCTCTTTTCTGAAGGAGGGAGCACGAACCGTGCGCCCTGTAGAAAAATGCAGGCAGCCCCTTTTTCCATCTTTTCCTCAACGCAAAAGACCAAACGAAATTCGGGTTGTTACAATCCTCCCCAACTTGGGAATGATTTCGTCCCCGAAATCCCAACTACTCAAAAAGGTGAGGATATCTTCACTTCATATCCTCCTCGGCTTCCCACGTTACATTTGCTCCCCAGTGATGCTTCCACTGCACCTTGACCAAAGTGACCTCTTTGTGACGCAACTTCTTAGACTTTCTCTCTAAGATGGCGTCGGGTTCTTCCACACAACGGTTACCTTCGTCCACTCTTAACTCTGAGAGGGGAATAACACTGTCTTCTACCGCTAGACACTTCCAAAGGTAACAAACATGAAACGTATTGTGGATTCTGCTCAACTCCGGTGGCAGTTCCAACTGGTAGGCTTGCAAACCCACCCTTTTAAGCACTTTGAAAGGTCCGAGGAAACGGGGACTCAGCTTCCCACGTTTTCCGAATCGGATAATAACCTTCCATGGCGACACCTTAAGCATCACGCGGTCGTCCACTTGGAACTCTATCGGTCGTTTCTTCTTATCGACATAGCTTTTCTGCCGATCCTGAGCCGCTTTCATTCTTTCACGAATGCACATGACCTTATCGGCAGTGTCTTGCACGATTTTAGGTCCGGCAAACTGCTTTTCTCCCGCTTCTATCCAGCATACGGGAGTCCGAAACTTTCGCCCATACAATGCCTCAAAAGGTGCCATTCCAATACTTGAGTGGTAGCTATTGTTGTAAGCAAACTCCACCAAAGGCAGATGAGAGTCCCAACTACCCCCGAAATCGATGACACAAGACCTCAACATGTCTTCCAAGGTTTGGATCGTTCTCTCGCTTTGCCCGTCGGTCTGTGGATGGTAAGTTGTACTCAACTTAACTCGTGTACCAAGCTCTTTCTGGAACCCATCCCAAAAGTTCGAAGTGAACCGACTGTCGCGATCCGACACGATCGACAATGGTATTCCGTGCCTCGAGACCACCTCATCGATATAAAGCTTTGCTAACTTATCCATCGGTAGAATCTCGCGCATAGCCAAGAAGTGAGCGCTCTTTGTCAATCTATCAACTATCACCCAAATGGTATCGTGACCTCGAAGAGTTTTAGGCAACTTCGTCACGAAGTCCATGGTGATATGCTCCCACTTCCACTCAGGAATCTCTAAAGACTGAAGACTCCCATACGGTCGTTGATGTTCGACCTTAACTTGCGAACACGTCACACAACGTTCAACGTAACGCGCCACGTCAAGTTTCATTACCGGCCACCAATAGTGCAACTTCAATTCTCTGTACATCCTTGTACTTCCCGGATGAATGGAATACTTGGACTTGTGTGCATCTTCAAGCAACAGATCATGGTTACCCCCAAGCTTGGGTACCCATACGCGACCGTTGAACATTTTTACCCCACAGCTATCTTCCGTTAAGAGCAACTGTTGTTTTGTCATGACTTCCTCTTTGAGATTCTCTTCTAACAGTGCTTCAACTTGCGATGCTTTGATCTTTTCAACAAGACTATACACCAACTCGATTCTCGAATGGGTAGCCCGAATACATCCACTATAGTCCTTCCGACTTAACGCATCGGCTACCACGTTTGCCTTACCAGGATGGTAAAGCAACTCACAGTCGTAATCTTTAAGCAACTCGAGCCACCGCCGTTGTCTCATATTCAACTCTTTCTGATCAAAGACATACTTCAGACTCTTATGATCTGTGTAGAGTGTACACTTCGTGCCATAGAGATAGTGTCGCCAAAGCTTCAGGGCGAACACCACCGCTGCTAACTCCAAATCGTGGGTAGGATAGTTCTCCTCGTGTATTTTAAGCTGCCTCGAGGCGTAAGCGATTACCTTGCCCCGTTGCATCAACACACAACCTAAACCCATTTTCGAAGCGTCGCTATAAACCACGAAGTCTTCTGACCCTTCAGGTAACGACAAAATCGGAGCTTCACACAACTTCTTTTGAAGTATTCGAAACGCCTTCTCTTGTGTTTCAATCCATTCAAACTTCACATTCTTCCGAGCCAAAATTGTCAAGGACGAAGCGATTTTCGAAAAGTCTTGGATAAATCTCCGGTAGTACCCTGCCAGACCCAAGAAACTTCGGATCTCTGATGGACTCTTGGGAGATTCCCAATTCATCATAGCTTCAATCTTGGAGGGATCCACTTTCACTCCGTCTCGAGTGACAACGTGACCCAGAAATTGTACCTCTTTAAGCCAAAAGTCACACTTGGAAAACTTGGCATACAATCTTTCCTTTCTCAACACTTCAAGCACTTCTCGTAGATGTTGTTCTTGTTCTGACTCGCTCTTGGAGTACACGAGTATGTCATCAATGAATACAATGACCGACTAGTCGAGGAATGGTCGGCACACTCTATTCATCAAGTCCATAAATATTGCCGGTGCGTTCATTAGACCAAAAGGCATTACAAGAAATTCGTAATGGCCGTAACGCGTTCTGAAAGCTGTCTTCGGAACATCTTCTTCTCTTACCTTCACTTGGTGATAACCCGAACGTAAGTCGATTTTGGAAAAACAACCCACTCCTTGAAGTTGATCTAACAAGTCGTCTATTCTCGGAAGCGGATACCTGTTCTTCACTGTAGCTTTGTTCAACTCACGATAGTCGATGCACATTCGCAGCGTGCCATCTTTCTTCTTTACATACAAGACCGGAGCTCCCCAGGGTGACGAACTCGGTCTTATAAAGCCCTTCTCCAAAAGCTCTTGGAGTTGTTCAACGGTAAGGAGCTTTAGCAATTGGTGCTGCTCCAGGCACAAGATCAATCCGAAACTCTATCTGACGATCGGGTGGTAACCCGGGCAAGTCGTCCGGAAAGAAATCTGGAAACTCACGCACAATCTTCACATCTTCCAGCTTTGATTTCTCTAACTTGGCATCGATCACATAGGCTAGGAAAGACGAACATCCTTTTATTAAGCACTTGTGTGCCTTTGCCATTGTGATTATTGCCACTTCACCTTCTCTCTTTTCACCATAGATGACAACGACTTCGCCAGAGGGGTTGGGAAGTCAAATCAACTTCTTGGAACATACGATCTCGGCATGATTGTTTGACAACCAATCCATGCCGACCACAACATCAAAACCCCAGATTAACATCGGCAGTAGATCGATTGAGAATTCTCTCCCTTCGATACTAAGAGCACACTGCTTTAGAACATCGTGGATCAGAACTTGACTACCATCGGCTATTTCTACTACTAATGCATCCTCAAGACTAGTAGTGGGCATAGCAATCATTTGACAGAACAACTTAGATATGAAAGAGAAACTGGCACCCGTATCGAATAAAATACGAGCAGGTACAGAGTTTATAAGAAAAGTACCCGATACCACATCAGCGGATGCCTTGGCCTCTTCTGTCGTCATCTGAAATGCTCGATCCGGAACCCTCGGAGGGTTCTCCTTCTTTGCCGCCACGCTACCCGTATTGAGCTTCGGGCAGTCTCTCTTCACATGCCCCAGTGCCTTACACTCGAAGCAGACCATCCCCGCGACAGAACAGTCGCGGGTGGTGTGATCATTCTTACCACACTTGAAGCAGAATCTAGAAGTGGGGTTACAGTTACCGTGGTGCTTTGTTCGACACTTCGAGCACCATCTGGCTTCTTGATAACCGCTGAAGCTGCGGGTTCCGACAAAAGGTCGGGTTCTCTTGGGAGGTACAGAACTGCTCTCCCACTTTCTCTTATCAGTCCCCACCACAGCTTTCTTAGCTTTGTTCCTCGCAAACATCTCTTCCATGTACTGAGCTTCTTCAACCATCTCGCGAAGGTTAGAAGCTTCAGAATTGTGGACCATAGATTGCATGTCCGCGGGTAGGCCATTCAGATAGGCCTTCATCTTATCCTTCTCTATTGGGGCAGCGTGCCCCACCAGATCAAGCTTCTCCATGAACTGACGGGTGTACTCCCTCACCGTCAGACTTCCCTTTACCAGAGACCGGAATTCTTTCTCGATTCGGTCCATTGTTCTTTCATTGCAGAATTCTTCTAACAGCTTTTTCTTGAATTCGGCCCAAGACAACTGAGCCAACACAGCAGGAGGTAGGGTGGATTGAATGACATTCCACCAAATGAGCGCAGTATCCCTCAACAGTTGGGTACCGAACCGCACTCTCTGATCATCTCCGCATTCGGAAGAGCCAAAAGCTTGCTCGACCGCTCGAATCCACTTCACACACATGATTGGGTCGTCGGAACCAGAGAACTCTGGCGGTCCGCAACCCAAAAAGGACTTGTAGGAACAACTTTTCTTATTTCCCAGAGCACCAACAATCCCGTGATCCTCAGCCCTGATCCCTGCACCAGCGCCTACAGGACCCGCTACAATGTTTTCCACAACCGTCTCACTCCTTCGATTGTTCACATCGCGGTCCTCAATCACTTTCAGCAGAAACTCTTGCTGCTTTGCCATCTCTTCCCTCATTGCCAACATCATGTTGGCCATCAACTCAGACGGGGAACTAGCATCCCTGATGACTGGGTGGGACGAAGCCAGGTCTACTCGCGGAATGACCTCTGGCCCCCCACCTAGCCCTTGCTGAACAGGTGGTCGCACAACAACCTCAACTCCCTCTGGATGACCAGCGGTGGAGGCTGTCGCTTCCAAACCATCAACACGCGTACGCGGTCTACCACGCGTATTCACCATACCAACTGCTTCACAGAACAAGAAAAGAGATAAGAAAGAGTTGGAATAAACACAAAGGAAACGTACTACCACATTACCAATCGTCATAGCAATAGAATTTCAAGTACACTTACGTACGATATCCTCATAATAACATTAGCTAAGTGAGATTATGAACATATAACACATAAAAGTTCTTGTCACGATCGCCACAACACCTGATAAACGCACTTTCCGTTGACTCTAAGACTAACCCATCTTAGAAGCTCTACCCAATCTCACGGATCAATTCTTATCATACTCGGTCTAAGTCTAGACATCTTACATTCATGCCTAGTTCACTTAAACTAGGGCTCTGATACCAACTTGTAACACCCTAAAAATCAGAGTAAATTAAAACCTGGAAACATGACATTCGTATTGATATAAACCTCCCATAAAGGGGATCAGTCCTTAAGGCTTTACAAAACCTGTACAGATATAGGGTTCATCAACAAAATAATCTAGACACCTATATCAAGATTACATCAGTTGACAATCCATAATTCACCAAAAGAATGGGACTTAACAAAAGCCCGGTTACAATACTAGTCATCTCAAAATGCCCCGAGACCAAACCCGCCTCTCAAAACCCCGGCAACCCACCGCTAAGGGAAACCTGTTATACACATCATTTGAGAAAAGTGTTAGGCTTTAAGCCTAGTGAGAACATACAGTTCATAAATCTCAAGAGATATAATCAAATGCATCAAGTAAATCTTTTCAAAGGTTTAGTTATGCAAAATACAGTTCTTTGATAATATACGGACAACCGGTCCAAAACACATCTTCCGATGACGGGGATTACCCGATTTCCAAGGATTTAGTGGAACACAAAGTAAGCCACAAATCCGAGTTATGAGTTAAATACATGGAACCATGGTCACGAACGCTTCGGTCCATACTATGATGTGAGGGAGGCCCCCAAGGAACCAGTCATACTCGTTCGTTAGACTACATTTGACCCATGGCTAGTAACCGGTCTCACATAACCATACCAAGTGCCCCCGAGGATCAAATGTATCTAACTACAACAGAAGGGGCATAACCTTCCCAGCCATAAGCCGACTCGATACCTAGGGATCCACTAGTATAGTCACGACTTGTCACAATATTTCATGCGACCATCAAAGCTAGATAAATAGCTATCAACACATTTATATTTCAAAATGCCATTTTCCAGACCAACTGCTGGTAAGAAAGAAAATCATTAAACCAATTTATATACATTCTTTCAATAAGCCACAAACATGGGCAAGTAAACATCATTATACTTCTAATAGGGCGGAACCCGTCATTTTAGTCAAAACTGATCGGGAACCCCGAAAATCACCAAAAACTTCATTTATATCAAAATGTAGAGAACATGAAATCATACCGTAGAAATACTTCGGATTTCGCAAATAAGAGTTTTGACATGTATAAAGTTTGTAAAATGGTAGTAGGAACTCACCAGTAGGTTTTAGAATAAAACCCTTCTAAAACCCGGAAAACCAGATATCGATCACGACGTAGAGGTGAAGCTTAAAACACCGACCCCTTGCTAGAAACACCGAAAACTAGCAACCAAACGAAGCCTCGAAGATCGAATAGAGAAAAAGGAAAAAGAAAGAGAGAGAGAGAAAATCTGAGATGTCTAAAAAAAATATCTTACAAAAAAAGATATTTAAGCTACCCTCAAAGACCCACCAGCCAGGACGCACGACCCGTGCACTCACAAAGAAGGAACGGCGCACGGCTCGTGCGAAAACCCACTGTCGGGCCCAACCTTGCGCACGACCCGTGCGCTCTTTTTTGAAGGAGGGGGAAAGACCCGTGGGCCCTGTAGAAAAGTGCAGGCAACCCCTTTTTCCATCTTTTTCTCAACGCAAAAGACCAAACGAAATTTGGGGTGTTACATCCCCAAACAAGGGCACAAAGTCGTTGGAAAGTGTGTTGCAATCACACCTGGTGGAAGTGTGGTTGAGGTCGTAGCTCTCAAAAGGAAATGGGGAAGCTATTTGGTTCGATAGATACTCATCTAAAGAAAGAGAAGAGTAAGGCACAACTATTTATCATCAATACATAAACCTCTCATGAGATTGTCTCTAATTATAACTATGTCTATAAATCATTACTGGAGGACTCTCCGAAGTTTATATTGATTCCAGATATCAAAAAAATCTCAAATGAATTTTGAGAGTGTATATAAGCCGATGAACAAATTTTACATACTCATTGATGATATATTTGCATATATTGTTGCTCGTGAGATGATAGAGCATATTGACATCGAACCATGCTCAGTTGAAGAATGTCAACAAAGAGAAAATTGGCCTACATGACAAGAAGCAATTCAGGAGTATATTATTTGACAAATGAACGAGTATTTGGTTTGGTAGTACTAACCCACCAAGTGTAAAGCTTGTAGGACATAGATAAATCATTTGTCATAAAGCGTAAGGAGAATAATTAAGTCATAATGTATGAGGATCTCCTTTGGCGCAAGGTTTCTCACAACGCCCTAAATTGACCACGAGAATACTTACTCTTCCGTGATGGAAGTTATAAAATTCTGCTAATTAATTAGCCTAGTAGTTTGCAAAGGATTGGAAATGCAGCTCATGGATGTGGTTACTACATATATCTATGGGGATCAAGATTCATAGATATATAAAAGTGCTTGATGACATTACATTACCCAAATCAAGTAACTCTAAAACATGGAGTGCATTTGCAATAAAATTGAAACGCTCACTTAATAGATTAAAGCAATCTAGGCGGATGTGGTATACCCGCCTGAGTGAATACTTGGTTAGGAAGTGATCTAAGAACGATGAATTGTACCTTTGCACATTTATAAAGAAAAGGAGTTCCATATTTTCAAGCATAGTTTTATATGTCGATGTTATGAACATAATAGGCACTCTTTATGAAATAAGAGAAACCATAAGCTACTTGAAATCTAAATTTGAGATGAAAGATTTTTGGAAAACTTGGTTTTGTCTAGCTATTTGATCTAGGACATCGACTATGTGAAATATTAGTTCACCGATCGCATATGTCTAGAAAATAATGAGACAATTTAATATGGACAAAGCGTATCCGGTTAGCACTCTCATGATCGGTCGAAGTGTTGGATATAAGGAAAAATCCATTTCATCTAAAGAATGATGACGAAAAAGTGTTGGGAGCTGGAATTTCCTATCTAAGTACAATATGTGCATTATCGTACTTAGCACAAAACACTTGACCGTATATTGTATTTCTCAGTGAACTTGTTAGGTAGATTTAGCTCAGCACCAACGCAACGTCATTGGAATGACATCAAGTTAATATTTTGGAACCATTGACATGGGCTTATACTTTCCCTATAGAGAGAAAAATGAGATTGATAATGGAACTTCAATAAGAAACTTAGAATGTAAGCAACAAAAGTACTAGATCTTATAGAAAAACATCAAATAATGTCTTGGTATGTATTTCTTGATATTAGGTATCTGTTTGACCCATACAAATGTTGTTCCGAAACTGGATAAGGAATTACCATAGGGAACACGCCGATTGCTTGGAAGTAAGCTAAGTAAACCCTTGTAACTACCTCCTCGAACTATTCCAAGAATATTACTCTCTATGAGACTATTCAAGAATGTATATGATTAAGGACTATCATTACACATATAAGAGGAGCTAGCAATTTTGAGTTTAAACACTATCTTACTTGCATATATTGAAATAATGCATCATGTATCGAAGAAATGAAAGTAAGATACATCAAGGGTGATAACACAAAGCATATTCTTCTTAAGTTTTATACAATCAACAATAACAAATTCTCCTCAATATTCAAATGAATCAAGTAAGATGCTAGGAGAATACGACATATTGTTTACCAAATCATTACTTAAAACCATATTCGAAAAACATGTAGAAAATATTAAAATGCAAATACTTTCCAAACTCCCTAGATTAATGCACGAATTAGGGGGAGTAGTATACAAAAGGGGGAGTCTACTATATATAATATTGGTTTATGTTGTGTCCTTTCTTTTACCCGAAGGTTTTATTTTTCCCATTGGGTTTTCTTCCTTGGTGTAATGTTTAGTGAGGCAACAATTTATATACCATCATGTTCTTCTAACTCTCATGATTAATGTACGAATCTAGAAGAAAATTAGACTAAAAGAAAAATCTATGTATTGCAAAGAAGTTAGTGTGTTGTACTCTTTCCGTCGTCCTATTTTTATTTTTTTCCGATTGGGTTTATTTTGGCGTAAGGTTTTAACGAGACAACAATTGTGCATCATCACTCCTTTGACTCGGCACAAGGGGGAGTGTTGAGAATGAGTGTGCCATCTTCTAAAGGATATGACGATAGAGATGAAGATAGATATATTAGAGTTATATTAGAACTGAAATATCTCATAGTTATCTACTTGTAACTCATCCCTATTTAAAAGTCTTATGATTAAGAACAACTACATATTTCATTTTCTCTATTTACCATTGTTCTGTTTCGTTTTTCTTTTTACAAAAATGTATTTTTAATGTATTTTTGTTAATATATGATTATATATGTTAATAAGATAAAGGTGTAAAATGAAAAATGAGAAGTAAATGATATAAAATAAATTAAATAAATAACTATAAAAGTATAAAGTTTAAATATCAAAAATAATTTTGTAGTATTTAGTACATATGATAATTATATGAAAAAATTCAATATTGGTCTCATTTTATAGGCATTGATTAGACAATTATAATAATGTAACTTGTTAAAAAAGAAACATATTTTAACGTGTTTTAGTTAATATATAATTATGGTTAGTGTCCCCTTTATCTCGCTAACATTAAAGAAAATGTTTAAAAATTGTATTTTTTTAAAAAGGAAAATAAGAATTGTTACATTTTTTCTTACAAGCAAAATATTTATCTTGAAAATAATATGTCTAATTTGTTTTTAAAAAAATTGACTTGACATATTATTTAATAAATATATTGAATTAATTAGAAAGTTTCTAAGTTTTTTCATTAATATAACGATATTAAGAAGATTTGTAAAACACATTTTATATCGTTAATTTTAAAAAAAAATCTGTTCTTTGAGTAAGAAAAATAATAAGTGTTACGTTTTCTTACAAATAAAATATTTATCTTGAAAAAAATATCATATATGTTTAAAAAATATGTTACTTTATAATATTTAATTTGCAATTTTTTTGAAAGAATTTTTTTGAAAGGATTTTTTTAAAGAGAGAGATGAAAAATATAATTTGGGTGGAATATGAATAATCGGAGGGAAAGAGAGGAAACTATTAAAAAATTGAAAGGTTTTTTTATGCCAGGTAATCAGAATGGTGTCTCATCCACGTCACCTTATTTAAGTCATGTAATAAAAAAAAGGCGGGGTTAACTGGTTCAAAATGTAATAAGTTACACATTGCTATAAGGGTAAAATTTTCAAAGTGGGATACTCTATTAAAAAATAATTTGAAAGTACATTGTTGTAATAAGAAAAAATAAAAGTACAATTGCTATAATAAAGAAATTTATAAAAGTAGGTTATTATTTCATGCATTTAATCCTTACGAATTTCGTATATTTAACTTGTATTTTTGTATTTTGATTTAATGTTTATTTCGTATATTTTGAGTCATAAATATATATTATTTTTAAAAGTAAACTACATTTTGGTTCATGTGCATTTACGATTTTCTTGGTTTTGGTTCCTATAATTCATTTAATATAAATTAGAAAGTATCTTGGTTTATTATTTCATATTGATAATTTTTCTCTCAAACGAAAAGAAGAACACAATATTTGTCCTGGTATGAGAATATGTTCGACATGTCAGACAAAGTAAGTTCTAAAGTACTATTTAATTAGTATCATACTACATTTATTGTTCCCTCTGCATACAGAAGGATGAAGTTGGGTTAACAAATGTCTACATCACCATCAAAGGCTCAAATGAAGAGCACAAGCAATCATGGGTCAACAAATCAGACAAAGACACACGTTAAAGTTAGACAGTAGAATTTAATGCATTGATGACTATAAAAGATCATCTTTGTTAGTTGTTGCAACTCACCTGCTTTGATTAGAACATTGAGTGATAGTTTCTTAGGCAAAATTGGCGTCAACCATCTGAACGACTATTTCAGTACTTCAGATCTGAAAGAGTATCTTCTCCTCTCACTTTTTCAGTTGTGAGCAAATTTGTCACAAATCAGATTGTTTAGGATCAAGTCTTACCTTTGTTTCCACACCAAATCTGTAATTCTTTGTTTTCAAAAAAACATAAAGAATTAAAAGTGAAAATCTGTTGTGTTTCTATTCAACCCATCTTCTACAAACACTCTTTGTGATAAGTCATTACATTTCAGGACCAATAATATGCAACATTATAAAAAATTAATTTTTTTAACAATAACTTCCAAATACATATCTATCGTGCCATTAAAACATACTTAAATATTTGCGCGACAACATCCATAAATAACCTCCATTATTCAATTAACTTAATAATACCCTTTCTATTTATTAATCTGAAAAAAAACATAAATGATGATTTGGTTGGAATTAGTTTGTAGTAATAAGGTGGTTTGTAAAAGGTCTCTCCTCTCCCTCTCTGGACCGAACAAGAAGACGGTCAACTTACAAGAAAGACATGAATGACCAAATCACATATGCTTGTATAGTAAATCGCAAGTGATTTATAACCCGTCCAGAAGGATGGGCGATTGGTCAATGCGACCAAGGTCATGGTCATGGTGAACTTGCATGTGAAATAGCCAGTCAAAGCAACCCTTCCAGACGTGTTGTATATCACACGTGATTTATTATAGAATCACATGTGAATTGGTAAAAAGACCAAAATCCCTCAGAGTTAAATAGGCTAACAGATTTCGTGAGGACGAAGGACCAGAAACAAGCAGATCAAGCAAGATCAGATTCTGCTTGTTTCTCGAGGTTAGGAAGTTTAGCTGGGACACTTTTGGAGACAGATGTTGAGCCATCAGTGGTTCTTTTATCTAAAGCACTTAGTTTAGTGAGATAAGCCACAAAGCACACGTTTGATCTTTCTTCCGACTTATTTTCTGACAAGTTAGTATATTAATTCCAATCTTGTCCTTCAGACATCATTCCCTTTTCTTTTCTCTAAAAATTTCTTGATCTCTCACAGTTGAGCTTATCTATTATCCTTTTATCGACAAGATGATAGGTAAGAGAAGCTTCTGTAGAAAAGAACGAATTTAATTTTCTGAATTTGCAATTTGCTGAAAAATGACCTTTCTTTCCATAGTTGTAATAGTCATCCTTAAATTCATTTTTGGGAAAACATCTTTCAACTTATGAAGGATGATCCTTTTGGGAATCTTTCTTTGGATCTTTTTCGAATCTCATCTTTTTCTAACTACTTTATTGAAGTTTGAGGCTACCTCTGAAAGAGAATCACTAACGTCATGTAAGGATATTTCGTTTGTCCCAATATTGTATTTATTGAACTCAAAAGTGATTCCTCTATCGTATTCTTGTGAAATTGTGTCATGTATTGGAAGTGACACAGATTCTGACCTTTTGAAATCGGAGTATACACAGTTAAGGTTTGTACTTCTAACCTCATGAAAAACATTTTTCCTAAGAACCTTTGTTTGCTCATGGTTTGTAACACCCGTAATTTCGGATTATCTTACGTTACCTTGAGTTCTTTTGAGCATCCAATAAGCTACGTTAGTATATCGTTGTTTGGAATTGTTACTTTGATCTAGCCAAGCTTTACTCGTCGAAAAATCGGATCAGTTCGGGTCGAAGTCGCGCCCAGAGGAACTGGGGCGACTATGCCCAGATGGCATAGTCGCGTGTCAATGTCGCAGGATAGGGGAGGCTCTTTGGACAAAACTCAGTAAGGGAGGTCTCGACGGCGACAATGCCCTGCGACTATGACCAGGGCAATGTCACCGGTCTTAGTCGCCGACGGGGTCTGTTTGTTTAAAAGTCCAACCCTCGATTTTGTAACTTAGAATTGATTTTGGGAGCAGATTGGGAGAACCCTTTCCAGCGATTTTTTTAGGTAAGTTCTAACCCTAGTTTCACTCTCCTCATTTATGAGACTTCAAGGTGCATTAATGGGGTTTTAATGCTCCTCTAGGTTTGGTCTTGGTGAAGAACATCTTTGTATCAACTACTCAAGCTTCCAACTCTCCATCTACCATTTCTAGGGTTTGGTTTCTTTTAAGAAATCACCAAGGTGAGTGTATTATGGACTCTCCTACTCATGTGTCGGTTTAACTATGTGCTCATAACTATATTTCACAGTTACTTACCTCTTGGTTTGTTAAATATGAAGTTTAACCTGAAACCCATTTGGGGATGATGTCACAAATGATGAATATTACAGGGGATGCTTGTTATTAGCATGTATTATGAGTTGCTTTAAAGCTAATGGGTAATATATTGGTCACATTGGCAACTTAATAATAGACTAAAGAACCGGTTTGGGTTGAGGTCACAAATAGACTAAAGACGCAGTTTGGGTTGATGTCACAAATAGACTAAAGACCCGGTTTGGGTTGAGGTCACAAATAGACTAAAGACTCCGTTTGGATTGAGGTCACAAATAGACTAAAGACTCGGTTTGAGTTGATTGTCAATTAGGCTAAAGACTCGGTTTGAGTTGATGTCATGTATAGGCTAAAGACCCGGTTTGGGTTGAGTGCCCAAATAGTTAAAGATCTAGTTTGGGTTGATGCTATCAAGTTGGATGACTTGGGAGAAATTGTAAATGTGTTGATGGGATTATATTGTGATTTCCTGTTTATTGACAGGTGAAGTAATTCGGTTGTGAACTATAGAAACACGAACGCTCATATGTTGTAATTCCATTTCATTATTTGTATTATGATTATATGGTCTCACTAGGCTCTAGCCTAACACTTGTTTCTTTGGTTGTCTTGTATGACAGGGTACCCTAGTGGCGGGAACCTTCGGGAATGAGTGATTGATTGCTTGGTCGAGAGCGGTCCTTTTGGGAGATCTAGAGACCGGTATATACGATTGATAGTTACCAATTTTGGAAGAATAGCGACACCCGACCGTAATCTAATAGAACTATTTAGATTATTAGGTTGTCGTATTTATATTCTTCATTCATTTGGGTTTTGTAATCACTATACTATATTCCCCGTTTCGGGATGACACTCTAGAAAGGTTTTGGCAGATTAATGTTTAAATCAGGGTTTACTCAGTTTACAGCAGTCTTATTGTCGAATTTTCGAGTTTTCAATTTACCCTAATTTTTAGGGTGTTACATGGTTGAATAAAGTTATATATAAAGTAGTAAAAGGTATATGATACGTATCTTTAAAAGTTCTTAAACACACAGTTATATTTTCCCATGCATCCGATAAGCAGTCCATGAATCTGCAAAGTACCTCAGTATTATCAAAATCTTATCATGTACTTTAAGATAATTTAGAAGAGAGTTGAACCTGTTGTATACGTCTGTAAGAGATTCATCTTTGTTGCACACAAATAGTTCGTACTTTCTGATCAGATTGATTCGTTTGATCTACTTAACTTCAGATATCTTTTCACACAGAACAATGAGGGTGTTCCGCATATTTCTTACAGTGGTAAGATTCATGATAGAGTGAGAGACATCATCAGGAAGTGACATATCAATGATAGTTCTGGCTTTGGTATCAACTACAACTTGTCTTGTCATCTTTAGTCCATAGATCTAGAGATTTGGTGATTTATCTTCCTGGCTCGATGAATTTACATTTTCATCTCTTTCACCAGTCAAAAAGGTGGTAGGGAAAAATGGACCATTTTTTGGAACATTTAGGATTTGGTTGTCAACTCCTTCAAGAAAGAGTGTCATAAGATTTTTCCAAAGAGAGAAATTGTCTTTTTGAAAACAAGGTGGTTTGGATAGGGAACAATTGTCATTGGTTGTGGAAGTTATTATGGATTTTGTTTATAGTTTAAACATATTGCTCTGATACCACTTGTTGGTCCTGAAATGTAATGGCAATGTAATGACTTATCACAAATAATGTTTGTAGACGGGGGGTTGAAGACAAACACATCAGATTTTCACTTTTAATTTTGTATGTTTCTTGAAAACAAAGAATTACATATTTGTTGCGAAACTAGGAAGGTAAGACCTGATCTTAAACAATCTAACTGGTGACAAATTTGCTAACAACTGAAAGAGTGAAAGAAGAAGAGACTCTTTCAGATATGAAGTACTGAAATAGTCCTTCAAATGGTTGATGCCGATTTTTCCTAAGAAATTATCACTCAAAGTTCTTATCAAAACGGGTAAGTTACAATAATTGACAAGGATGACCTTTTATACCATTAATGCATTAAATGTTGTTGTCCAACTTTAACACGTGTCTTTATTTGATTTGTTGATACATGCATGATTGTACTCTTCATTTCAGCCTTTGATGGTGATGTAGACATTTATTAACCGAACCTCACCCTTCTGTATGTAGAGAGAACAGTAAAGGTAGTATGACATGAATAAAATAGTACTTTAGAACATACTTTATCTGACATGCAAAACATGTTCCCATACCAGGACAAGAGTTGATAGAGTTAGTGAGCCAAACTTGCTAAAAATGTTTGCACTCTAAAATCGGCTTGTCAGGAGTAGTATTTGTCAGACGACTATAATGGAGAATTCTTGTCGAAATGAAAGTTTTAAAATTTCATTGCATGATCCATGTTTCATCTAAGGAGGTTTCATAAATTCATTTATGAAACCAATGGATGAAACCACATGCACAAAATCCAATTTCACTCATGAAACCATAACAAAATCCAATTTTATTCATGAAACTCAATTTCATTAATTAACTTGGTTCATTCCATTTTTTTGTAATAGGTCTCTTATATCAAAAAGATTTCATATAGAAAGCGTGTTTACTGAAACATTGTTAACCTAATTTTAGGGAATGGATAATTTGATAAAGTGTTTTTATAATGAATACGGGTGAATTTATATTTTTTATTCACATACATAGACCTCAATAATTATAATGGTCATGATAAGTTTGAATAGTTTGTAGGAATGATTTGTAAATGAAACTATCTCTCTATATATGTAGGTCGATAATCAAATGAGAACCACAAATATGTTATAAACCTGTGAGAATCGATATAAAAATATTTTCTTACTTGACTTTTTTTTTCATGAAAACCTATGATTTAAGATATTGTTTCATATATGTTTTTCTTCACCCTATGAAAAGATTACACGTGAAAATTAAATTTTGATTCACCTAGTGAAATGAAAAATACACGTAAAAAATATTCATGTGGTGAAACAATCATATTATGAAACCAATATAACTGAAGCAATATTTTAAATCCAAGCATTTGGTGAAAATATATCATGTAAAAAAATATTTTTATATCGATTCTCACATGTTTGTAACATATTTGTGGTTCTCATTTGATTTAGCCCCTATATATATGTGTGTGTGTGTGTGAAGGTTCAAACATGAACAACTACATTTTACAAAAATGCATAAAACACTTTTATCACATGTCATAATATATTTGAGGGGACCTCATGATGTGTGGCGACTTGGCCCGTGACCTAAGGTCGCTCGTGTTTTACCAAACACTGAACAATTATTTGTTCATATTGTATTTACATTTTACTCATTCTTCAAAGTTTATTTATTGTATTTTATGTTTTTTGAACTTTCACTTTACAGTCCTAAAAATATTATTTTTATACGTTTCTATATTTTGGTTAATTTATGTAATTTATTAAATATTAATGATAAAAAGTAATATAGAAGGTATAAAATAAAAGTTGGAAACTACATAAACTTTTATATTGATGTCATTTTAATCGCCTTGACGACAATTTTCTAATGATATATTTTGTTATAAAAATATTTATTCTATTATAATTTAATAAATTATATAAATTAATCAAAATATACAAAAAAAAATATAAACAACTCATTAGGGGTAAATTTGTCATTTTATTTGTTCTGTTATATCCAATTCTATTTTACCAAACGTTGAACAGTTGTTTTGTCCTATTCTGTTATGTCATGTCCTATCATGTTCTGTTATATTTTGTCTGGATATCAAACTCATCTTTAGAGGTTGTTTGGTTCATAAAATTGGAAGGAATTTGAAGGAATTGGATGGTCAATTCTATTGACCAAATTCTAAGCTCATGTTTGGTTCACGGAATGAAAGCGATGGAATCCTTCCAGTTCCATTGCATTCCACAATTTAAGTAATTCATCATTCCCTGGCTTAAGAGAAGGAATTGAATTCCTACCCACCAAACACGTGGTCAAATTCCATTTCAATTCCTTCAAAATCAAATTTCTTCGATGGATTCCAATTCCATCAAATTCCATTATGTGAACCAAACGCCCCCTCAGGGTTTCTGTTCGGATGTAAAGATATAGGGGTAGGAATGTCAATGGTCGAGTTTAATACCTAAACTCGTTTTTCGTCCCGATTGGTTTAGGTTTTGTATGTTATTTTTATTTGAGTAAATTACGGATTTGGTTACTGTGGTTCTTTGAAATTTTTGATTGAGTCCCTTAAAGGAATTAATTACAATAATGGTCACCGTGGTTTCAGTTTTATTGCGGATTGGGTCCCTCCCCTAACTCCGTCTAAAAATATGTCATTAACCCCCTCACATGCCCCCCATGTGAGGGGCATTTATGTCATTTTAAAAACTTTTTTTTACAATTTTGATTTTAAAATTGTAAAATTTTCTAGAATGCCCTTACAATCAACATTGAATGGGTCTCTGTTTTTCTCTCGGTCGAAGCTCGTCCCTGCCTCGCTCTCATCCTCAAATTTCCTACAAATGAAATCTACAATAACTTCACATGTATACTGAAACTTTGCATGGTACACAACAAATTACTGAAAAATTAAATTCAAAAGGTTTAAGGGATACCGTGCAAGCAATGAAATTGAGGACGAGGATGTCACGATGGGTGAGATTCCATTGCGAGAGCGGGGTAATCGGAGGTGGAGATCTTATAGAGGAAGTGAAGGTAGTCGAAGAAGCAACATAAGGTTCGAACGACGACGAATTGCTTGAATTCACAGAAAGAAAAGCGAGGCACCAATTATGTAGTCGTCGACGACAGAGGTTAAGAGTGACGGCGTTGCCGGAAAAATGTTGGCCGTTTTCGTAGTTGACTGAAGGGCAGGAAATCTGCCTCAGATTCAGTGAAGTGATCATCGTCAAGCTCTGTAATCACCGGAACGAGTCGAACTGTGTACTGAAAATTTCCACCATTTTCCGAACAAAACGACAACTATTCATAATTCATCCCATCGCTCCAACACAATTTTTTGTGCGCATCGAGTACTCGTAAGAATCACAGTTCACAATTTTCGAATCCGGGCCTGTTGTAGGTGTTGTAGTCGTCTAATGTGTTAGTTGCTACTGTCCTGTTTTGTTTCAGCGGTTCTGCATTCGGCGTTCTGTGTTATCTTGAGTTCGGTGTTCTGTTTCACGCAACGGTTTCGGAGGTCGAATTTGTTTCGAGCCTGTATGGTCACTGCAGCGCAGTTTCGCTGTTGTGTTTTTTTAATGCTACTTCTATTTTGTTTTAAGGTTACTCCTATCCGAAATCCTTTCGGCGGTTTGGTAGGTTGTTGAGGGTCGATCCTTGCTGCTACGGTTGTTTTCCCCTCTCAAACTCTGTTTTTCCTTGACCCTTGTCCGTTTTCGTGTTTGGTGCTGCACAATTTTTGCTGCTGTAATTTGCGGTTTTGTTCTTCTCGTTTGGTATCTCTTGTAAAACTTTTTGTTTGTTTGGTAATAAATGTTTGTTGTTCAATTTTTTTTTTAACACAAAAGATGAAATTTATATGAATGAGCAGATGATTGTATAAAATAATGATAATAATAACAACAACAAATCGAGTGCTCGATCATCATCTCCGATCGTGAAATAGAGATCGACTAGGGGAAAAATAATAATAACAATGAAGTAAATATCATAAATCACAAACCTTCACTCAACGTGAAGTTATAGTAGATTTCATTTGTAGGAAATTCGAGGATGAGAGCGAGGCAGGGACGAGCTTCCACTGAGAGAAAAACAGAGACCCATTCAATGTTGATTGTGAGGGCATTCAAGAAAACTTTACGATTTTAAAATCAAAATTGTAAAAAAAAGGTTTTTAAAATGACATAAATGCCCCTCACGTGGGGGGCATGTGAGGGGGTTAACGACAGTTTTTTAGACGGAGTTAGGGGAGGGACCCAATCCGCAACAAAACTGAAACCAAGATGACCATGACTGTAATTAATTAATTTCTTTGAGGGACCCAATCCAAAATTTCAAAGAACCACATTGATCCGTAATTCACTCTTTTTATTATGATTTTCATGGGATTTGGTTTGGATATTTATTGTGTTTTTCATAGGTTTTGGTTTTTTATTTTGATTTTTCTGACCTATGATAGCCGAAGATGAGAAGGCAAGGAGGGTTATGTAGTTTTTTTTATATATATAATATACATTTTATTTATATAAAAAATTTAAAATGAAAAGTCTCAAATACCCTTTAATTAGTTAATGAGTTCTTTTAGCGGTTGTTAGTGGGAGGGACTAAAACCAAACAAAATCATAAACTGATAATAAATTTGTATTAAATAAATTCTAGAAAACCAACCAAAAAATTTGAAAAAACATAGGGATGGAAAATAAAGTTTACTCTTATTAATTTAAATCTAATTTTGGGCCAGGATGCTAAGATAAAAACTTCGTTGTTGGATATGTGTTAACCTAAAGGTTTGATTTATAAGGGATTTTTTAGATCCATAACAATCGATTGCATCTCCTTTCGGTTCATGTCTATTTAAAATGGATTTTGTGCTTCTTGATGAAGCCTACACTCTTACAAATCGATGTTGTATTTTATTAAAGAAAAAAGAGATTAGCATTGGAGACTGTTAAGGATAAAAGATAGGACTAAAGATAAGTCAATAGTTTGTTGTAACTTGTAACTTATCTTTGTTAGTTGGTAAAGCTTATCCTAGACTATGGTTATTTAAACCATTATCATCATCAATTTTAATCATACGAATGTATTCCTCAACATCTCCTTCTCCCATAATATGGTATTAGAGCCTGAACGCTCCAAAGAGCCACAAAGTGTCGATTATCAAACCATGGCGATTACCGCTGCAACCCCCATCATACAACTAAATGCTCCTACACATTTTTCGATCAAACTCATTGCATCCAACTTCCCGGTCTAGAGGAAGCAAACTCAATCCATACTAATCGTCTCGATCTCATAAAGTACATTGACGGTACACTCATCCCATCTTCTCAACTTATTGAGAATGGGAAGACGCTCAATCCCATCTATTTTATCTGGTTTAGACAAGGTTTAGGTAGTTGTTCAAAAACCATTCAACTGATCATCTCCTCTGTTAACACTTCACAACAAGCATGGGAACGTCTCAATACAAGTTATGCAAGTTCTTTTCGCTCGAGAATTATCTCTCTAAAATCCAAACTTACCAAGAACCCAAAGGGCACCAAGTCGATTGTCTATTTTCTTCATGAAATGAAGTCCATTGCCAATGAATTGGCTCTCGCTCAAAGTCAGATCTTTGAAAAAGATGTAGTTGTTCATATTCTCTCCCAATTAGGCGAAGAATTCAACAATATTGATTGTTGCAACAATTCTCTCCGAACTATTTGATAAATTGATCGTCTTTGAAAGGATGGTGAAAGACAATGAACTATCTCAACCTCCTATTCTTAAAACTGCTAATCTCACACAGATATCTCGGTTTCATCCACATTCAAAAATGATTCCACGTAATTCCAATAATTCTAATGCAGGTTTTTTAAACTCTCGAAAATCTCGTGATTACAATGGAAGCACACATCGTCCTCAATGGCAACATCATAGTGGTTCTCGATCAAATCGACCAGAATCTGTTCTGTCAATTTTGTGGTATTCCTGGCCATAATACATGGGATTGTCGAAAACTTGCTCATTTTCTAAGAGAAAAAAATATTCATGTGAGCAGTACTACATCCCATAATCCAGTGGCCAATGCTACAATGTTGACAAAACCATCAACTACTCGGCAACCCTAGTAATTTAACAGTGGGGTCACCGATCATGCAACTTCAGATCCATCAATGCTACAAACATTCTCCAACTATGGGGGTCTATATGAGATTTTTCTAGGTGATGGTAAAAGCCTTTCCATCTCTCATACAGGCAACAACACATGTAACACCCTCAAAATCTGGAAATAACAACTAATTTAAAATTTCGATAATACATCAAATAAAAGATGAATCTTTTCCCTATAATCAAGAATTGATACACCTCCAAAATAAAATTCTATATTTAACCTCATCAATTATAAACTTCAGTCTTATACAAGGACTAAACCAAAGTCGGGTGTTACTTAACCCAAATACAAGTTGCTAATCCCATAATAGATGCGGAAGACTTCACCAAGCTATTCACTTCTTCAAGCACCCAACTAACACTCATCTCTTCACAGTGTCGCTACGACTAATTCTGAAACGGAACCTGATGCACATGCCGACAAATAAACAGGTTAGGATAACGCCTAGTGAGTTCAAGAGTTTTTATCACGATTATAAAAATCGTTAAACGAAAATAATGCAACTTAAATCATGATCCTTCAAAATGCATTGCTCTAAATATGAGAACAACCCGTTTTCCAATAATACGCATTTTATAAATGAATGCCTCAACGCCAAAACATTCTTTCATGAAGTAATGCAACCTAACTACTCAAAACGTGAATAATGGTAAATGCTCAAATATTGAAATTTGATTAAAACTTTATAAACCAAACGACCAAAATATGAGTAAACTCAAGCCTCTAAAATTATAACATATGGAGAATACCCCAAACGCGAAACTTCACCAAAAAAACAAGGATAAAACTAAATACCCAAAACAACACCTTTCGGTGACGGGGGAGACCCGAATTCCATGGCTTGTGGCGGAACACAAAAGTATGTCACTTTCCAAGTTATTGAGCTCATCATACTAGGACTCATGACCACGAGCTCGCCGACTCGTACGAAGATGTGGTTGAGGGCACCCAAGGATCCTAATCATGCTCATTCACTAGGATTACATTTATGGCCCATGGCTAGTATCCGGCTCCACATAACCGTACCAAGTTGCCTTCGAGGACCTAATGTCTCAACTAGCTACAAATGGGAAATGACTATCCCATAAAAACAGACTCAGAAATTACATCACGGGCCCAAGGTCAAATGTTAAACTCCACAAGCCTACACCATAAGTCCCTCGATAATCCCATGACTAATTTTGGTCCCAATATGGAAACAATAGCCCTTTTTCTTAAAATAATAAAGACTGACTCATATGCCTATGGATCCATTACATTACAGTCTATAACAATACATGACTCCAATTGATTGACCAACGCACTCAAAACATGTAATTCTCAAATGATGCGCAATAACCACCATCATACTCAAAACTCCACAACGGGCTATTAAAACCGGACGAATGTCCCCAAGACTCATCTTACTCAAAACCGAGCCAAAAGCTCAACCATTTACTTTATCGTATAATAAAAGTCAGTGTAAACAATAAAACGCATTTAACCAACGGTTATACAAACACAACGACCAAATGTATGATTAACCCAAAACTCATCATTG
Organism: Arctium minus; assembly: GCA_954870635.1. Lineage (NCBI taxonomy): Eukaryota > Viridiplantae > Streptophyta > Magnoliopsida > Asterales > Asteraceae > Arctium > Arctium minus. Next base: position 59,113,658 of record OX941080.1, on the reverse strand, counting down.
GTTAAGACAAACTATTTTCTAAATAAACTCATACCTTTATATTTCCAAAATGTTTCATAACACAATGATATGCATTTTCCAAACAGTTTATAAAATCAAATGCACCAAATGGACAATTACATAAAATGACTTCCATTTATATATTAAATCATCAAAGAAACATATCAACATGATTTATTTATCAAAATGTCCAAAAAACCCAAATGCGGATGTTTCAAAAGTTTTATAAAACCAAATAACCCAAAATGAGTAAACTCTTCAAATGTTCCAACTTTTAATAAAAATAATGTAAACATGTAATCACTTTAAAATAGACATTTTTGGCATGTACAACGTTTTCACAAATCAACTTGAACCCACCTTGCTAGATTTAGGCTAAATCTAGATTTTCCCCAACCTGAGCTCCTTTGAAGAAACTTGGATCCTCAAGCCAAAACTTCTAAAAACCTAGATGCACAAGTTTCCAACCATAAATACACCTATCCAAGTGTTTGAAATTATTCCCCCAAACATCTTATATCCAAATCTCCATTTTGGCCAAAAACCCAAATTTGACCTAACTTTTCTCAAAATATTCCAAACCGAAATTGAAAAATAAAACACTAGGTTGACATCAATATAGAATTCATGACTCATAATAAAGTTTTTAAGTGGAAAGGATTAACTTAACATTTAGGTTTTGATAAAAACCTAGAAAATCCCAAAATTCTTGAAGATGGAGGTGATGATGATGAACTCTTGACCTTTGCTTCCAATCCACCACCAATTATTCTTAGATATTCCCAAAACTAAAAATATTACCTTGAAAATCTCTCAAAAACAAAACCATAGCAACTTGAATCGCCAAAAACGGAGTTGAAATGAGAAAGTTATGACCAAATTAAGAAAAACCCGATTTTATGCACTGCAGGTCTGGCGCAATTGTGACATGCGACTGTGCCATGTCACAATCGCATGGCAGGGTCGCCCGAAGTGTACTGAAAGTCATTTTACCCCCTCGGCGACCTTGACATGCTATAGTGCCACTGGCACAGTCGCCGGGCACTATAGCTTGGCCTGTACCGCGAGTTTTTCGGCCGTTTTCTCGACGGCTTCCCCGATCGTTTTCCCGGACGTTACTTGACCATTCTCCCGGCTGTTCCTCGATCGTTCTCTCGGAACATTTGATGTTATTATGCTAGTTGTTGTGCCATTGTCATAATTTCATGGTACATTCGCTGAGACGACCGAACACTCGGTAACGTCGGTGCTATTGTGACATATGTCACAACTGCATGGCACTGTAGTCAGGACTACTACACTTTAAGTACCAATGGTGCTATTGTGACAGATATCATAACCACATGTGACTATGGCCAAGATGACCATACTCTTAGAACCATTGGTGTTATTGTGACAAGTGTCACAACCACATGGCACTATAGCCATACTCCATACTTGGTTCTTCCTTTACCGATTCAACTAGTTCAACCCTTCTTCCTAAACTGAGATAAAAATCAGAGTGTTACACCACACTCATTACACTACATTGAACCTTAAATTTACCCAATGTTCATTGTGTTCCTAGCTTACGTAAAAATTTAATATCGGTTGCCAAACTTTGCAAAACTAACCCTGTTTCTGTTGAATTTTTTCCCTTTCATTTTCTTGTGAAGGATCTTCGAACGGGGAATCTCTAATGTGGGGGGGGGGGAGGGACAATGATATTTATTGTGCCGCTTTGCCATGTCCTCCTCAAGTTCATTGCACTACCACGTGTTCATTGGCTAGTTAGCACCACAAGCTCGGTCATCCGTCTAATAAAGTTCATCGATCTATCTTCAATATTAGTGTTGCTTTGAGTTCTATGTCACTTTCTAATTTTCATTGTGCTTCTTGTTCTGTCAATAAAAGTCACAAACTACCATTTTCGATAATTTTCTAAAGAGTACCAAACCATTAGAACTAGTTTATACTAATGTTTGGGGGCCAACTCAAAGGTCAATTGATGTTTTTTTTCTACTATCTCATCTTTGTTGATTTCTACACCAAATATATTTGGTTGTATCATATGTAAAAGAAATTATATGTTTCTATTATCTTCCCTCAATTTAAAAAATTGGTAGAAACATACTTCCAAACTTCACTTATTTCCATCTTTTCCAACAATGGTGGTAAATATCAAAAGTTAATCCCTCTATTCGATCATTATGGAGTATCTCACTTCACAACACCTCCACACACACCAGAACATAACGACACTACTGAAAGACAACATAGACATGTCGTTGAAACCGGACTTGCTTTACTTCATTTTTCTAGAATACCGTTAAGTTACTGGTCCCATGCTTTTCAAACGACCGTCTATTTAATAAACCGTCTTCCGACACCAATACTGAACAATAGAACTCCCTTACAAATGTTATTCAAACGACCACCCAACTATACTAAACTCAAACCTTTTGGATGTTTATGCTATACATGACTTCAACCAAACTCCACATCCAAACTCCACCCAAAATTAAAACCTTGTCTCTCCCTCGGTTACTCGACCTCACAATCTGCGTATAAATGTCTAGATCCTAAAATAAATCGTCTCTACTTGTCCAGGCATGTCAAGTACGAAAAACAAATATTTCCTCTTCAAATGCACAATGAAAATCATGAGTTCACCAAGCTCAATCAAGAAGTCTGCGGTGGCAGTTCTAAACAAGAAAATGTAGAAAGTCCAACACCATCTACGCCACCTGTCACTAACTCACCCACCTATTATCTTTCAACCCCTACATTACCTACCCATACACAAAACAACAACCTTGATTCCATTCCTCAAAATGAGGATTCACCTACTTCCCTTGTCGTGCCATCCACTACCACAGAAGTTCCATACTCTCAACATCCCGTGTCATCACCACCTTCGTCAACTTCTGGTCACCAAAATTCATCCCAACACTTACCCTCTACCTAACATCCAACCACAAACCGTCCAACCCGTTCTCGAAAACCCAACCGAAAATATTACAATCCTAAATTTCTTAACCTCACCATAAACCACCCAGTGCCTACTACATTTGTACCTTCAACTGTTTCCAGGCTAAAAAAAGATCCCCATTGACGAAAGGTAATGGATTCGGAGTTTAATGCATTATTGCAAAATGGAACTTAGGAACTAATTCTCAAGGCAAATCATGATTCAATTTCGTGAAAATGGATTTTACGAATAAAGCGCAAACCTGATAGATCTATAGAGCGATACAAAGCTCGCCTTGTGGCAAAGGGATTTTTGCAACAACCTGGTAAAGTTTACTTTTGAAATTTTTAGTCCAGTAACCAAACGATAACTATAAGTATTATCTTATGTCTTGCACTGTCTAAAAACTGGAGTTTGCAACAACTAGACATAAACAATGCATTTCGTCATGGTACATTACATGAGGATGTTTATATGATTTAACCTCTAGGTTACATCAACCAACAATATCCCAACCGTATCTGCAAGCTTCGGAAGGCACTATATGGTCTAAAACAGACACCCCATGCTTGGTATAACGAATTAACAGGCTTCCTTCTTGAGTTTGGTTTTCGAAAATCGCTTGCCGATACCTCGTTGTTTATCTATAATAACCACGGATTAACAACTTACTTTATGGTTTATGTGGATGATATAGTTCTCACAGGTAATTGAAATAATTTATTTGATCAATTTGTTCATCAACTAGAAAATCGATTTTCCGTCAAAGATCTTGGACTACTACACCATTTTTTGGCTGTTGAGGTCATATCTACATCATCTGGGCTATTCCTATCTCCACATCGGCATATAGAAGATCTAATTGAACAATTTCACATGGATGGCACTAAAGAAGTGGCTACACCCCTCAATTCAGCCGAGACAATATCACTTGTTGATGGATCCCCACTCATTGACGCAACACCTTACTGTAAACTCGTTGGCTCACTTCAATACCTAGCTATCACTCGTCTAGATGTATCATTTGCCGTAAATAGAATATCACTATATATGCACGCTCTAACGCAATTGCATTGGCAATCTCTTTAACGAGCACTTAGGTATTTAAAAGGTACACTTTATCATGGGTTGTTTCTAAAACGAGGCTCATCACTTACCCTCATGGCCTTCTCGGATTCTGATTTGGGTGGAACTAAAAACGGTGGTTGTTCCACAACCGCATACTTATTATACCTCGGGTCAAATATCATCTCATGGCGCTCAGCTCGCCAAAAATCAGTATCTAGATCATCAATGGAGGCCGAGTATAAAGCATTGGAAAATGCTGCAACAGAGACCATGTGGGTTCAAAACATACTACGTGAACTTGGTGTCAATGTCCATCAACAACCGACCATATTTTGTGATAATACAGGGGCAATGACATATGTATGTGCGAATCCAGTCTACCACTCGCGTATGAAGCACCTGGCACTAGACTATCACTTTGTCCGAGAAAGAGTTTCGCAGGGATCTTTGCAGGTCTTGCATATAAGCTCCAAAGATCAGATTGCAGATGTCCTCACCAAACCATTGCCTTGAAGCTCATTTCTAAATTTCTGATCTAAGATTGGAGTCTCCGATGGATCCTCCATCTTACGGGGACGTGTTAAGGATAAGAGATAGGACTAAAAATTAGTCAATAGTTTGTTGTAACTTATCCTAGATAGTGGGTAATGCTTATCCTAGAATAGTTAATTATGTTGTATCTCATGGTTATTTAAACCATTCTCATCACCAATTTTAATCATACGAAAGTATTCATCATCTCCTTCTCCCATAATAGAGACAACCATTGCAACAATCCAGTTATGGGTTCATAAGATTTAGTTTTTTTTTTTGGGTTTTCGTGGTTCATGGTAGATGTTGAAGTTTAGGGTTTTTTGTTGTTTTTGATTTAGATTGAAAGTTTTCGATTCATGGTTTTGTATTATAATTTTGTTGGATGGATTTGCTACTTGATATTCTTCATATTGTTTTTATTGTTGTTCTTGATGGCTAAAAGTGAAGAAGATAAACGTTCAAAAAATATAAAATAATAATAAATCATAAAAGAAAGAAAAAGAGGAATATGACCATTTTGCCCTCATACTTAACGGAGAAGATGGATGGTCGTTGGCACAAGGGAACAAATCCAAGACAAACTGCATACGTAGAGGGTTAATATGTAATAACTTAAGATAAAGGACGAAATTCATAGTAAATGACAAATCTCACATACCAAAACCATAATTTACTCTTACTTTATTCAAATGTTCATGTCCATCGTTATTGTTTCTATTTTTATTTCTTTCAGTCGATGAAAGAATCCCAATTAAAAATACCAATCAGGAAACCTAGTTTTAACTACAAACCACGTTGACTAAATCATCTTTACAATGATTTAGCTACAAATTCATAACACCCAATATTTGAAAAAGAACGATTGATAATTCTTTTCGGCAAAACACCAAAATCAACACAAGGTTCTTCCAAAAGACAATTCTTGCTTACGTACATGGCAAAACAAGTTTAAAAGTCAACAAACTTTGAATCCAGTTCTTACAATAACTAGAGTATATTTGGGTGTTACTAAAACTCAACCAAAATTCACTATTTTCAAAATGATACAGAAAGTATCTCAAACAGATAAGTCCTTTACGTGCCTCTATCTAACATTCAACTCTTCAAATGTCGTTAATACACCCCCCACAAGGACCTAATGCACATGTCGACAAGACAAAGTGTTAGACTTAAAACCTAGTGAGTTCAAACAATTTATAACTCAAATATAAATCGTTAAAACTAAAAGAATGTTATTTAAATAACAACTTTCCCAGTTAAAAAATATGCAATATAAACAATCTATTTCCAACACAATGTTTGTAAGATAACCAAAACATCAAACACATCTTTTGATGGCGGGTGAGACTTATTTCCATTAAATGTAGCGGAACATAAAAATTTGTCATGTATCAATGTTATCAAGTTTACCTTAAGATCAAGGGTCCCGTGTCCGACTCATTCGAGTTCACCACCAAAATTCCCGACATGATCTTAGTGCCTACTCATCCACTAGTTGAGATACTCTTTCAAAACCAATTGTCCTGGTGCCTGATTCCACAAGAGCGCATCATCACAATACCTTATATGACTTAGTGTCCACTATTCTAGGTCCAACATGAGAACATTAAAACTTATCATTTAACAACATCAAATAACTCATACGCTTATGGATCCAATTGATTACAATCCCAGTTACATGACTCATAATTTGAATGATCACATTCAAAACATGTAATCCCAAATAATTATGCACTTTATGTTATTCAACGTTCACATATATATATTGAACAATTTATGTTGAGCGAATTCCTAACCTCACTTGAATCAAATCCAATTTAACAAATCCATAACTTACTGGGCTAACTCAATAATAGTCAAGATAAGTCAACAAAAGGCGATTTTCAAAGGTTTATGCAAATTCGCATACAAAATTTAATTAGGTCAAAAGATCCAACAATTGTTGAAGTAAATCATCAAAAGATGATGCTTTTAAGATTTGTATTTCAAAACGTCCAAAAATCCTGACAACATTCATTTCCCAAACATTTATTAAGACAAATTTACCAAAAGTGCAAATATACCAAGTAACCAACAATTATTTGTAAGAAATCATAAAGGAAAGCAACTTATGACTCAAACAGACACATTTTTAACATGTACAGAATTTTACAAAGTAAGTTGAAAACTCATATTAATAGGTTAAGTTAAACCTAGATTTCATCCAACATTTTGCTTCCGTTGACAAAGATTTCACAATCTCCATGGCAATCGTTGATTTCAACTAGAACTTGAGCAATTTTTTAGACCTTCAACCATATAGCTTCAGTCTCCAAGATAATTCTTCCATTTGCTTCTAAAAACCTCAAAAAATACCCCAAAAGTTGCCAAAATCACCTCAATTAAGACATAAATAAAGAATATGAACTGTAATGGAAAACCTTGCTTAACAGGATTTTAACACGTCAAGTGACTTAGACAACCTATGAAGGTCGCTCGGACCAAAAATCTCATTTACAGAGGGTTAGGCGAATTCCCATGCGACCAACTCGTATAAGAGATCACGTGGAGCTTGTGATGGCTTCCGACGCAACCTTTTTTTCCCACAACTCAACCACATCTCTTGTTTCACTACCACATGCATTCAAACGTGGAAAAACATCAAATAACTCATTAAATACATTACACCCTTATACGAGTAGCAATAAAAACACAGGTTTTACAAAATCACAACCAAAATTTAGAACATCTTAAAATCTAGCAGAATCAAATATGAAAACTTTTACTTGTTCACCAGTTTGTGCATATATACTTTCTACTGTGTTATGTGTGAGAATTTGTACGGAAAAACTAAAATTGGATCAATGATCCTTATTCTAATTTGGCTCAAAAAAAATTATGGAGTTCAAAATTTGACCGTATGGACAATACCAGAGATAACGCCCCTACTTTTTTTGTTTACTGTTGATCCAAACTCTCTCAGTGATTTGATAACGACCCTCTTTTATACTTAGTGAAAATTACGTTATTATATGTATTAGTGTTTCATCATCAGCGATCAGACTGAGTCTGTTCAGTTATCGCTGATGACCTTTCTGTAAACATTAATATGTATTAGTGTTTCACTTTCAGCGATCAAACTGAGTCTGTTCAGTTATCACTGATAGTTTCCCATGTAACACAGTTAACGTAATCCCTGAAGACAAGTCTCGCGTCAACATAGTTCATAGCTGAATCGAAGACGAAGCCACTGAACAATAGATAAGTCTACTAGTGACCTGATGCGGATATCAGCGAAGACCAGACAAATCTACTTACGCGAAGAAGCCTGAGGAAAAGCTTCAGCGATAGCTGAACTTCTTTATCTCTGGAAGAAGAGATACTCAGCGATCAACGATCACAAAGCTTATGCCTCAAGTTTTCTTTTGTCTTACCTTGCACAACCAGTACGATGTGTCAGAACGGACAAGTCTCTGCCACAAATCGTACACCAACTCTGTCAACTACACTGTTCATAAAGTGGCCAAAAGCATGTCTCCAAAAGTGAGACTACCAAAGCCAATCTATGAATGCCACGTGTAAAGTACCCTGCCATGCATTTAATGCATAGGGTATAAATAGGAAGCTCACTCCTTCATCTGAAGGTGTGCTCAATCCTTGAACTCCAAAATAGAAACCCTTGTTTTCTATCTCTCTAAAAATCCCCCATTCTCTGAATTTCTTGTGCAACCATCTTAGTGTTTCTTAAGTTTGTTTAGATTGAGTCTGTCTTAATCTTATTCCGCAACAAACTTGTAAATTGTATTTTGATTTATCAATAAACAATTTATTAAACTTTAATTTCTGTGTTTGTATTCAACCCCCCCCCCTTCTACAAACTTGTTAAGCACCTTCGGGACCAACAAGTGGTATCAGAGCAGTTTGTTTAATCTAATAAACAAGATCTTGCTGTATACTCTTCCTTGCTATTCTAAAATGGCACTAAACACAAACACAAACTACTATGATAATGGTTCACTTTCTAAACCTCCTCGATTTAGCAGAGATAACTTTTCTCTATGGAAAAATCGAATGATGCTATTTCTTGAAGGTGCGGATCCTACTATCCCTGAGGAGATATCTGCAAGATCTAAGTCTGCAGATAAAGGAAAGTCTATTCTCCCTCCTCAGAAGGCTTCCAAGAAAACCAAACTGAAAGTTCCCTCCAAACCTTCAGTGGATAAACCTTTTAGCTCAGTGACAGAAATCTTTGATATCTGTCCTCCAAAGCTGAAGGTTGATCTAAAGCCCGTGAAATCTGAAGAAATAAAAATTCCTCCCAGATCTCGTGCTAAAGGTATTCTTGGAGCTGGACCTGCTCATCTTAAGTTTTCAAAACCTTTTGGTTATAAATCCACCATCAGATATAGAAAATGTTATCACTGTGGATTCACTGACCATATTGCGAGCAAGTGTCCAAATACCACCGAAGCTGATAAAACAGCCAAAGTGAAGAAAAATGCCTCTAAGGCAAATAATGTCACCAAAGTGAAAAATACCACTAAGGTTAAGAAATTAACCAAAGTGAAGATTATCACTGAAGCTGAATCTTCCTTATCCACTAACTCTGAAGGACCCATTGAAAAGTGGGTACCAAACAAAGCTTAATCTTCCTTATGTATGCAGGGATCAAAGGGCATCTGGTATCTCGATAGCGGATGTTCTCGTCATATGACTGGACAAAGAGACCTGCTCACTGAATACAAGGAAGAGAAAGGTCCCTCTGTGACCTTTGGTGGAAATGGAAAAGGATTTACCCGTGGGTTTGGTGTCCTCAGCAATGGGACAACTACCTTTCGAAGAGTCGCTTATGTAGATGGACTGAAGCACAATCTTCTAAGCATCAGTCAGCTATGTGACAAAGACTACGAAGTTCGCTTTTCTAAGAAAGCATGTTCAGTGGTAGATGAAAAAGGAAAACTTGCTCTCAGTGGTTATAGAAGAGAAAATGTCTATGTAATAGATATGGACTCTACTATCACTGATAACTTATGTTTTCTCTCTAAGGCCTCTTCTGATGTCAACTGGCTATGGCATAAAAGGCTCTCTCATCTAAACTTCAAAACCCTGAATTCTCTCTCATCTAAGGAACTGGTTTCTGGTCTTCCTCAGCACTCATATGCTAAAGAATCTCTCTGCTCAGCATGTGAAAAAGGAAAACAAACAAGAGCTAGTTTCAAGTCGAAACAAGTTTCCTCAGTAACAAGTCCTCTTCAGCTCTTGCATATGGATCTATTTGGCCCTGTCAATATCCAATCAATAGCTGGAAAGAAATATACGCTTGTCATTGTAGATGAATATTCTCGCTACACCTGGGTTATTTTTCTTTGCTGCAAGAATGATACTCCAGAAGAACTAATATCTTTTGTCAAAAAGATGGAAGTGCTGAATAATCTTACTGTTCGATCAATAAGGAGTGATCATGGAACTGAATTCAAAAATAGTTCCCTGAACAATTTCTTTGAGAACAAGGGAATCTCTCACAACTTCTCTTCAGTAAGAACACCTCAGCAAAATGGAGTCGCTGAAAGAAGAAACAGAACGATCATAGAAGCTGCTAGATCAATGCTCAGCGATTCTCACCTCCCTACTCAATTTTGGGCAGAAGCTGTAAACACTGCATGTTTTACTCAAAACAGATCGCTGATAATAAAGCGATTTGGGAAGACAGCTTATGAACTCTTTCTTGGAAGGAAGCCTTCTATCAGTTTTCTTCATATCTTTGGTTGTCAGTGCTTTATCTTAAACAACAAAGATCAACTTGGAAAGTTCGACCCAAAAGCCGATGATGGAATATTTTTAGGATATTCCTCCATCTCAAAAGCCTACAGAGTTTTCAACAAAAGAAGACAAACCGTAGAAGAAACCATTCATGTCACGTTTGATGAAACGCGCTCAGCGAACTCTAAACCAATCGCTGACAATGAAGAACTGAATACTTGGATGATCTCTCACTATAGAGAAACTGAACCTTTCTTCTCAAACCAACAGCACACTGAAACTCCAGCTGCTGATGAAGAACCAAGTATCATACCTCCCACCGCTGAATCCAACTCATGGATTTCAGCTGAACCTCTAAACACACTTCTACCATCAAATCCATCTACGTCTGAAAACCCTTCTGAAAGCATTGGTGTATCTAATATTCAACAATTACTAGCTGATGAACCTCAAGCATCTTCATCAGCGACTGCTCCTATTGTTGATCCTATCGCTGAAATAAGCAATCTTGCTCCTGCTCAGCGATGGACCAGAGATCACCCCATAGATCAAATTCTTGGTAATCCAGATGCAGGTATTCAGACACGACGAAGCTCAGGTAATATCTGTCTCTTTGTAAACTTTCTCTCCTTAATTGAACCAAAGAAGACTGATGATGCCCTCAGAGATCCAAACTGGGTCAGCGCTATGCAAGAAGAGCTGACTGAATTCTCTCGAAACAAAGTTTGGAATCTCGTTCCTAGACCATCTGATAAAACTGTAATAGGCACCAAATGGGTGTTTAGAAACAAGTTAGATGAACATGGAATTGTAACCCGCAACAAGGCTCGACTTGTTGCTCAGGGATACAGACAAGAGGAAGGCATAGACTATGATGAAACCTTTGCCCCTGTGGCCAGGCTCGAAGCAATTCGACTATTCTTAGCTTATGCAGTCTATAAAGACTTCATCGTTTATCAAATGGACGTAAAATCAGCTTTTCTGAATGGAAAACTGAATGAAGAAGTTTATGTAGAACAACCACCAGGGTTCTATGACCCTAAGCATCCAAATTATGTTTATAAATTGGATAAGGCTCTCTATGGTTTAAAACAAGCCCCTCGTGCTTGGTATGACACTCTCTCATCTTTTCTTATCTCTGAAAATTTTGAACGTGGCAAGATTGATAATACGTTATTTTTCAGGAAGATAAAAGGTCATATAATTCTTGTACAAATATATGTCGATGACATAATATTTGGTTCTACTAACCCATCTCTATGTACTCGCTTCGCTGAAAGAATGAAGAAAGAATATAAAATGAGTATGATGGGTGAGCTGACATATTTTCTTGGTCTTCAGATTAAACAATCTGACAAAGGTACTTTTATCTGCCAAGGTAAGTATGTTAAAGACATGCTGAAGAAGTTTGATTTAACACAAACTTCAGCGATGAAAACTCCTATGGCACCACCACTGACACTTAACAAGGATCCATCTGGAAAACCTGTTAATGTCACTGCCTATAGAGGAATGATAGGCTCATTGTTGTATCTTACAGCAAGCCGACCTGACATCATGTACTCTACTTGTTTATGTGCACGCTATCAATCTGAACCCAAGGAATCCCATCTGATCGCTGTAAAGCGAATTTTCAGATATCTGAAAGGAACTCCTAACCTCGGTCTTTGGTATCCCAAAGACTCAGGGTTCGATCTAACTGGTTATTCTGATAGTGATTTTGCAGGCTGTAAACTTGACAGAAAAAGTACCACTGGTGGATGTCAACTCTTGGGAGGAAAGCTAGTAAGCTGGACAAGCAAGAAGCAAAATTCTGTGTCCACTTCCACAGCTGAAGCTGAATACGTAGCCGCTGGAAGCTGTTGTTCACAAATCCTATGGATGAGAAATCAACTATTAGATTATGACCTTCAGCTGTCAAAGATTCCTATCTATTGCGACAGCACTAGTGCTATCGCTATAGCAAATAATCCAGTGCTACATTCAAAGACAAAACACATAGAGATCAGATATCACTTTATCAGAGATCATGTGATGAATGGTGATATTGAACTTCACTTTATCCCTACTGACTTTCAGCTTGCTGATATTTTCACCAAACCTCTTGATGAGACAAGGTTCAACTTTCTCATCAGTGAGCTTGGAATGCTGAACCTCGAAGAATAATTCTTCAGCGTTCATGTATTGTGTCAGTAATCAAAAGTTCCCCTCATCATTCTCTCTGATAAACATTCTGACTCTCAGGTATGTTCTCTCTCCCTCAAAGATGTTTTTCTTCAAAATATAAACTTTAATCACTGAACTTTCTTCAAATGATTAAAAGCTTTTTTTTGAAAAATACATTAATCACTGATATTTCCAATCAGTGATCTTTTAAAAGGAAAATCTATCCCTATCTTTACAATCAGGGATACTTTTAAAAAGGAAAATCTATCACTGACTTTTCTTCAGTGATCATTTGAACGGACAAATGAACAGTCTCTCTCCTCTATGACGTCATTTGAACCGACAATCCACGACATGCCTTTTCTGACACGTTCGTCCGTTGCCCTCCTATCCAATCAACTTCGTGGAACGTGTCAATGTCATGATGATTTCTTTTCCCGCTTCATTCTCTCTCTTATCTCTCTTCTCTCTCTTCGTATAAAAGGAATTCTTCTCTCCTTTATACGGTTTACGCTTTCAAAACTTTCAAAGCAAGAAACATTCTCTCAAGAACACTCAAGCAAGTAAACCCAGAATATTGAATCTGCAACTCTTTTTCTTCAAGATACACAGGTTTATTTCATGTTTATATGCTTTGTTCATATGCTTTTTATTCTTTTAAAATCCTACTCGCTTTCTATGGATTTTATAAAACGTTTGTTTTAAAACTAAAGATCATTCCTTCTGATTTTATGTTTTTAAATAAAAACCTTTTGGTTTTAAAGTGTTCTTCATTCTTTCTACCCAGAACACTATTTTTTTCTCTTAAAAATAACTTGATAATTTTCCAGTTTCCCTTCTTCTATGGAAACTGGTAATCATATTATTTTTAATCTAAATCATTTCTTCTATTATGCCTCTTTCCATAACAGAAATGACACAGTCTTCAATCGTTGCTTCCAAGCATGTACGATTCGCTCTCACTGAAGTTGAGATTACTAAATGTAATCATTTGGCCAGACTCGACTTCAAAGCTGACAAATACCCACATCTGGTGGAAGCTGCTGAATTCCTCAAGCAGTCATGCATAGCTTACGCGATCACTGTGGATCCTAAGCCCTCCAAGACTCTACTTCAGCAGTTCTGGTTCACTGCTGATGCTACTGAACTTACAAACAGGAAAGGCGAACGAGTCCCTGCTATCTCGTTCAGCACGGAATTAGGGCCAGGGAGCATGACCGCTCTTAGCCTCAGGAAATCTTTAAGATTCCCTGACAAACCAAAGAGTGGATTTGACGCCCTCCCCACTGATGATGAGCTGATATTCTTCCTGGACGCAATGGGCTATTGTTGGGAAAACAAACCAAGATCCTCTATTCCTAACAAGAAGCTCACCAAGATTCTTAAAGCTCAGATGCCATCACAACTGAACTTTATCTTCTCGCACATAATTCAGTGCATGAGTGGGAAGAGTGGTTCGCTGGATCAAGCCAGCAAAACACAACTGCAGATGGCATACTCCGTTATCGCTGGTCAAAACTTTGACTACGCCACAGCCATCTTTGAAGATCTGAGGTCGAGATTAGAGAAGCCTGAACGAGATCCCAAGATCTCGTACGTACGTTTCATATGTACGTACATCAAGTTCCTCTATCCCAACACCTATCCCACCAAAGATGATGGCACCTTTGCCAGGGTTGGTCAACGATCACTGGAGGTCAAGCCACTCGCCGACGAGGTAAGTATCTCTCTCCTTCGCTCTCGTCTCTCTCTCCATTCTTCTTCATCTTCAGCGACTACGCAGACGGTTCCTTCGTCTGCTATCCCTGTCGCTACCACTGCTTCTAAAAGACCATCAGCTAGTCAAATTGGTCCTTCCAAAAAGGCCAAAAAGACTAAGGAAAGTACACCTTCTAGTACTATACCTGAGGGAGCTTCTCAACAAGCTACCTTAGATGCTTTTGTGGGTCTTTCCTCCACAACTTCAGCAGTCACTCATACTGCCGTGTCAGCGATCTCACTCGCTGTCACATCATCAGTAACCCCACCTACTATCTCATTCCCTGAGATTAACCCCATCCCTACTTCTATCCCCAAAACTCTTCCCTTCTCTCCTCATTTGGTCTCTGAACCTGCCACCTCTTCTTTCCCTATAGGACCTGAGCATCAAACTTTTGAGGAATCTATGCAGTTCTACAAAATGTTTGATACGTCAGGTACACCTATAATCCTAAACACTTCTCTCCCCCCCTCTCCAAATAAGCCCATATCTGAACTAACATTATTTTCAGGTCCTAGCTTGGCGACTGTTGACACGCATGTCAACAGTCTAGGAGAAAAGGTGGATGCTCTCACCAACACCATCAATGAAACCACCAACGCCGTCAATCAGGCTGGTGAGGAGCTGAAGAAGTTGACCGCCACTTGCTCATCTAAAGCTGAGAACTCTCAACTTTCAGCTCTTGAAGAACAAGTCGTCCAACTCAGAGAGTCCTCTCGACTCTTTCAAGGACGATTTGAGTCTCTTACAGCTGACGTTCAGGGTCTCTCTTCCAAGGTTGACCTCTGCACATCCCTTCTTCAGCAAGTTCTACAGAAAGTGAATGAACCAGCTCCAGCGCTGCCTCCCTCCTTCACTGAAGATGATCGTACCAACCTCAACATCGCTGTGGAATTCATTCATGATGCCACATGCGACATACCTGCGGTTGAAGACCGATTTAAGCGTCTGGAGGCTGACGTTCAAGTGCTAAAAGCTTCAACAGCTACTCCAGCAGCTGAACAATCCCCTACCGCTGATAATGACAAAGTGGGGGAGAAAACTGAAGAAACCTCTATTGCTGCTGGGGAAGCTAAGGAACCTCCCTCTCAATCTGAGGGGGAGAAGGCAAAAGAATCCTCATCGATTCACTCCATTCTCTTTGAAGAGGATGAGGAAGAAGACGATGAAGAGGAAGATGATCTAGATCTTGTTGATCAAGAAAAGGATCAGCCCTCCGATGACGACGACGACGATGAAGACCAATCTATGTGGTTCTCTAAGCCGAACGTCGTATCAGGGACAACTTCGCAAGAGGTTGTCAAAACAGGGGTGAGAGGTGATACATCTTCAAGTGTTCCTTCGCAAAGCAAAGACAAGCAACCAATCGCTGAAGAATGCTTGAGGACTGGATCACAATCTGAGGGGGAGCATCCTTCTCAGGTATGTCTTTCAATTGTACCAATTTTCTACTCTTTCCAAACCCCTATGTCTTTCTAGCCTTTATCTCTCTCGTTCTAAAAATACACTTATCCCTTCTTTCCTTCTTTTTCTAACCAGACAGTTCTCACCCCTGCTTAAGGGTTCTGAACTACAAATAATACCAGCGACTATCGCTGAAGAAATAATCCCAATCTCTATCGCTGAGATTGATGATGAAGAAGAAGAAGATTCCCTGGTCCATCCAGGAAGGCCCTCTCGACCATCTCATTGGTCAGAGGAAGTGCTGAAGAAAAGAGTTGAAATGATCGCTCAACTAGAAAGTCAACGGCTGAAAATCCCTCTTCAAATATCCACAGAGCTCGACTTCCTTACTGAAGCTGAAAGAGAAGAATCTGCCAAAGCTGAGAAGCTGATCGCTGAATGCAAACGAGATGCCCAACTCGCTTTAAAGATTCAATCTTCTCAAGTCAAGGACAAAAAGCTGAAAAGCAAACCTGTGGAAGTTCAAGCTGCACTACTGAAAGAAATTGAAGAGGAACGCTTCAAAGAACAAGAGATCAACGATAAGTCTATCGAATGGTGCAAACAAAAGATGGATTATCGTTCTGATCTTCTTCCAATATCAGCCGTGACTATCTCTGGTCGCAAGAAGAAAGATCAACTCTCAGTGACCATGGAGATTACCAGAGAGGATGGAACCCAAAAAGCAATGTACGTATCAAAACTTGAAAGCTTCGGATTTACGGAATGGTTAGAGTTCTGGGATGCGCTGAAGAAATCCAAATCTACATACAGAGGCTACGTTGAAGGACTCCTTGAAGCCCTCATAAATAGAGTCGTTTCTGTACTAAAGCTGCCATCTCCTCTTCCTCCCAAATCTTTGAAACTCAAGAGAAAAATTGGGTCCTCCTCCTCTGAAGATGTCGCCATCATCAGGAATGAAACTTCTATCAAATTTTCAAGAGATGCACTGTTTGGTCCTCCTCCTGATCTTTCAGTTCTGGACTTATCTCTGCCTCCTGGTGGTCCCTTCCAAGCTGGTCAAGTAATCGACAAGCCTTATGGAATATTCTTCAGAGATGATGATGAGGAACTCAGATTTCAAAGAATCTCTGAGATTCCTATCTGTCCTCTGAATCATCTCAAGGATCTCTTATGCTTATGGTGTGACTTCTTCCCTGCCGCTGAAAAAATTAAAGAAATTATCAGTCAAGAATCTTTGGAACGAAGACAGAAAGGAGAAGAAATACCTGAGTATATGATCAATCCTCCCAAATCTTCTTATAGCTGATAGATTAGTTTTCTTATCTGTAATCTGTTAGTTATACTTACAGTAGTTAGTTAGTCACTTGTACTTATGATTTTCATACCTTGTAATTCTATCCCTGAATTAAATGAAAATTGCAGTGATGTACTTAACCCTATCAGTACTGTAAAAGATCCCTCAAAATAGTAATTGGGACATGCATTCTATGAGTCCTTGTTATTCCTATATTTTGAATTAAAAAGTAATTTTCTTTTGTTACTTTGTCATTATCAAATAGGGGGAGATTGTTGATCCAAACTCTCTCAGTGATTTGATAACGACCCTCTTTTATACTTAGTGAAAATTACGTTATTATATGTATTAGTGTTTCATCATCAGCGATCAGACTGTGTCTGTTCAGTTATCGCTGATGACCTTTCTGTAAACATTAATATGTATTAGTGTTTCACTTTCAGCGATCAAACTGAGTCTGTTCAGTTATCACTGATAGTTTCCCATGTAACACAGTTAACGTAATCCCTGAAGACAAGTCTCGCGTCAACATAGTTCATAGCTGAATCGAAGACGAAGCCACTGAACAATAGATAAGTCTACTAGTGACCTGATGCGGATATCAGCGAAGACCAGACAAATCTACTTACGCGAAGAAGCCTGAGGAAAAGCTTCAGCGATAGCTGAACTTCTTTATCTCTGGAAGAAGAGATACTCAGCGATCAACGATCACAAAGCTTATGCCTCAAGTTTTCTTTTGTCTTACCTTGCACAACCAGTACGATGTGTCAGAACGGACAAGTCTCTGCCACAAATCGTACACCAACTCTGTCAACTACACTGTTCATAAAGTGGCCAAAAGCATGTCTCCAAAAGTGAGACTACCAAAGCCAATCTATGAATGCCACGTGTAAAGTACCCTGCCATGCATTTAATGCATAGGGTATAAATAGGAAGCTCACTCCTTCATCTGAAGGTGTGCTCAATCCTTGAACTCCAAAATAGAAACCCTTGTTTTCTATCTCTCTAAAAATCCCCCATTCTCTGAATTTCTTGTGCAACCATCTTAGTGTTTCTTAAGTTTGTTTAGATTGAGTCTGTCTTAATCTTATTCCGCAACAAACTTGTAAATTGTATTTTGATTTATCAATAAACAATTTATTAAACTTTAATTTCTGTGTTTGTATTCAACCCCCCCCCTTCTACAAACTTGTTAAGCACCTTCGGGACCAACATTTACCATGCGTGTTCACGCCAACTTATCTACAACTCGACTAATCCCATTTGGCCCTGTGGAGGGACTCGAACTGATGACTATTTGAAAGAAACACCCTATGTTTGTTTTCTTCTGTTGGGAATGGGAATGACATGTTAATATATTCATGAATAATTTTATAAACATAAATAAGCTAAAACCAAATATACGCAACATAAGTTCTACATATAATATTAATGCAAATTTTCCTAACGTCCAGTTCGAGTCTCCTAACGACCACTACAAATTTTCCTCGTTGTTCTTTGGTAGCTAATTATTGTGCACTGTACAGTGTAGGCACAGTAACTCCAGCGAGGGCATAAGTATATACCACCACTGGGATTGCTACAAGTAATATAATGGTACAAGTACCGAGTATCGTATCCACAGGGACTGACTATTAGGGTGTTTTATATGTTAAATAGAAGTTCAGGGTGAATATTGTAATTCTTTAATAGTTTTATTTGTTAGTTGGTCCCAAAGCCCATTAAGCCCATTAAGTTTTGTACGCCTAAATATATAAAGGCTTTTCTAGTTTCATTATTCAGTTTAGATCTCATTCATAATTCTCTAGTCAATAGGTTTACATTTACTGATCAGATATTCTCTCTGTAAACCTAAACCCTTTGTTGAATATTAATCATATGACTAGAGGTTGTGGCAATATTAACTGTTCTTAATTGATATTATTGTTCGTAATTGCACTGTACTGGGATCTACAATTGGTATCAGAGCAAAGAGACAAAAGGTTTGATCCAAAAAGGTTTGTCTAAAACCCTTTAATCGATTATTTGTTTTAATCGTTCTTATCTGTTTATCTGCTAAGATTTGAGTGATCTGTGTTGCTGAAAATCGATTTTTCTGGGTTCATATTTTTTGAGTTCGGTCGATTACTTTCTGGAAAATCAAGTGATATTTTTTTGTATCTGTTCAATCTGCTACTATATCTGTGTTCAACCTGAGATTTGGGTTCTGTTTTGATTGAATTTGCTTTCTGAAAATCGATTCTTGCTTAAGTGAGGTCGATCGACTCTGTTCTTAAAAATCAATTTTTTTTTGTTTGAGTTTTTTGGGGTAAGCCTGATCTGATTCTGCATATAGTTCATGTTGTTCTTGTTGATCGATCTGCATAAAATCTGGGCTTGATAGTTGTCGATTGTTTAATTACGATAGATTTCCAGATTCATCGATTTTTTCGGTGATTATTTGTTATCGATCGCTTATCTTCTAAGTGTTTATCTGTTTATGGATATAGACCAGACCCTATCGACCGGTACCTGTCTTGACCGGTACCTTGATTCGACCGGATTGCTTTGGCGACCGGTGGTTTGTTGTCCGGGCTTGTGACTCAATCGGTACTCTAGTGACCGGTACTAAGCGACCCCTATTGACCGGTACCCTTTGTTGACCGGTGTTTGCGCCCGATATCTTCAACCGGACTGGTGCTTTGACCGGTACCTTACGACCGGTATCTTATTAACCGGTGCTTTAAGCCCGGTGCCTTGTCGACCGGATCTTCTCTTGACCGGACCCTTGCTCGACCGGGTCCTTGCATCGACCGGGTCCTTGCTTGATTATTATATTATTTTTTTGGATCATCCTGTTTGTCTCACGATCGCTACAGTGCTTTTTAAGTTTAAAAGATGAATTCGAGAGACGCCTTAGCTATCGGTTCAGATAAAAAAACCCCGGTGCTCTATCGGGGAGAATACCCACAATGGCATGACCGCTTCATGAACTTTATCAAAGCGAAATCAAACTACGAGGAAATATACAAGTGTCTGAAAGAGGGGCCGCAACCCTGGCCAATGAAAGTCCTGCCTGGAAACCAGCCGAAGGTCGACCAGACCGTTCAGTTCGGAAAATACTCGGTGAGTTTACCCCTCCAGAAAAAAGCATGTATGAGGCTGAAAAGCAAGCAAAGTCTTATCTTCTACAAAGTCTACCCAACGACATATATGCCTGCATTGATAGTTACAAGGAGACTGCGAAAGGAATGTGGGACCAGATTGAGAAGATGATGATGGGTAGCAGAATAAACTCTCAGCTGAAGGTGACAAATTGCATCACTCGATATGATGGCTTTAAAGCAAGAAAAGGAGAGACTCTCACAGAAACCTATGAACGGTTCAACCTGCTTCTGAACGATCTGCAGAAAAACAAGATCATGAATACGAACACCGAGAACAACATCAAGTTCATGAACAATCTCCAGCCTGAATGGAAGTCGTTCGTCTCTCATATCCGTCATACTCAAATCCTGGAGATGATTCCTCTACACGAATTATATGAAATGCTTCTCCAGGATGAAGAGGAAGTTCTTGAGTTGATGGGAAATCAAAAGGAAGATGAAAAGCCAATGGTTGATCCGTTAGCGCTTGTATCAGATAAAAGAGGTAAATCTGTCAGTCGCACGCCTGAAAATGAGCCAGTAAAAAGTGATTCTGAACCCAAAGATCGTGACAGTGACTCAGATCCAGAATACACTCAGATTAAAGAAGCTGTGTTGTTCTTAACGCAAACGTTCCAGAAGAGGAAATTCTTCAACAAGTCTTCATCAAACAAGCAAAGATACTCCACTATTCCTCTTAATCGTCGTGATAAAGAGAAGTATGAAGGGAAGAGACGCGTTGATGAAGGAAAGAAGACTGAGAAAAGACAACAAGAGAAAGCAAAAGAGGAGCCGATCAAATGCTATAACTGTGGTCGGTTGGGTCACTTTGCCAAAGATTGTCGCAATCCTGTCGTGTGCAACTTAGATTACTATAAAGCCAAGATGCTGCTGGCCAAAGAAAATAAAGCAGGTAAGGCTCTCATGGTAGAAGATGACTACTGGCTGAACGTATCTGATGAAGAAGATGATGATGCTGAAGCACATCTGTGTTTCATGGGCAAGCACTCAACACAGTCTGATACTGATGATGAAGATCGTGATTCCCCATGTCAGGTATGTGCTCCTTACCTAGAAGCCTTAATTGATCAGATGAAACTCACTGTTCACAAATTAGACTCCTGCAAGATAACTATAAAAGAAAATCAACAACTCATCTCATCTCTGGAAAAACGTGTGTCTGCACAGTCTGAATGTATTGAAAAACAAAGCATAGAAATTGTTGGCAACCTGTGCATAATTTCAAATTTAAAAGAAGAGTGTGAGAGTTGTTCAAAAGAATCAAAAGAGTTAAAGACCAGAGTAGATGATCTTACCTATGAACTTCGTATGTCATAAAATGAGAAGATTGATATTGTGACTCAAAGCGTGGCTTACAAAAATGAAAATCAAAGGTTATCTAATCAATTAAAGGATCTTGAACGGAAACTTTATAAAATTGGTCAATCTCATCAAACGCTGAATCTAATTGCACCAAAAGAACCCAAGTATGCGGATACGGGTATCGGTTACGATAACCCATATTATCTGAAAAAGGCCTTATCCAAAGTTCCTACGTTATATGCGTTCGAATTTCTTGGGATAGACAAAACCTATCCAGAGTACAAAATCAATTGGACCAAACCCCTTGATGATGAGCAAACAGAACAGGATAATTTGCGAAGGAAGAACTCCACCAAAATGCAACTTCCTTTTGTTTATGATTCATTGAATGCATCTTACAACGAAGAAAAACCTTGTTTCCTGTCAAATGACTATTTTCGAAGCTACACTCAAGCTGAACTAGATGCTAAAACCGTTGAAACTGAGGAGGAACTAATAGAACATAAAGTTTATGTTCCACCTCTGATTTTAGAAAAGAAAATTGTTCAGCTAGTAGAGTCATTTGAACAGGAGAGGAACATTTTTCAAAAGGAAAAACAAGAGCTTTTATCCCAAATTGAGTGTCTCAATTCCGCTAAAAAGAAAACTGTGTCGGAGGAGGACAAGGAATTCTTTCAGACAGAAATAAAGAAACTTAATTCACAACTGGCTGCTGTGGCAGCAGATCTGATGAAAGAGCGACTTCTCAAAGCTCAACCTCAAGTTCCCCCTCTACTGTCAGTAGATCAGAATCCCCAAGCTCAAGTGATCCCCCTCCCACCTCTCAAGTTCCTCCTGTCGCACCGGCAACAGTTGGACCTCCTGAAACGACCCCTGCTGAAGGTGCTCACGAAGTTCCCTCTCCGGCAATCCCAGATCCCGTTATAGTTTCATCACCCGCTGAGTCGTCCTCTACTACTCGCTCGACTCCAACTCAGGAGATTCCACCTCACAAGCCGTCATCACTCGAGGCAGTTCAGGATTTACCCCCAGGTGGTTATGTGGATTTCGATACCTCACAACAGACATATCAACCTCTTCCGCACACCACCAAGTGGACTCGCGCTCATCCCCTGCATCAGATCGTCGGCGACCCCAATACACCTGTACAGACTCGATCCACTACCGCGAATGACTGCTTATTCTCTTCGTTCCTTAGTCGTATCGAACCTTCAACCGTCTCCGAAGCCTTGAGTGATCCGGACTGGGTAATAGCTATGCAAGAGGAACTCAACCAATTTGAGAGCCTTAAAGTATGGCGACTTGTTCCCCGGACATAGAATAAGACGGTGATTGGGATGAAATGGATTTTCAAGAACAAGAAGGTCGAAAATGGAATCATAGTCCGGAACAAAGCGCGTCTGGTAGCTAAAGGATATCGCCAGCAGGAAGGAATAGATTACGATGAGACGTTTGCACCAGTTGCACGAATTGAAGCCATTCGCATGTTCCTTGCCTACGCCGCTCACAAGAACTTCATTGTCTTTCAAATGGGTGTGAAATTCGCGTTTCTGAATGGCGTTCTCAAGGAGGAGGTTTATGTTTCGCAACCTGAAGGCTTCGTGGGTTATGAAAACCCTAATCACGTCTACTTTCTTTACAAGGCCTTATACGGTCTTAAGCAAGCGCCACGAGCCTGGTATGATGCACTCTCATCCTTCTTAGTTAAATCTGGCTTTTCCAAAGGTAAGATCGACACCACCCTTTTTATTAAAAGAGAAAAGCGCGATATTATTCTTGTCCAGATCTATGTCGATGACATAATCTTTGGCTCCACAAACCCCAAGTACTGTCAGAACTTCTCAGCCTTCATGAGTAAACATTTTCAAATGAGCATGATGGGGCAAATGAATTTTTTCCTGGGTCTTCAAGTTAAACAATTAGCAACATGAATTTTCATTAATCAATCTAAGTACATCTCGGATATTCTTCTGAAATGCCAGATGGAAAAATCTTCACCTATGAAAACCCCCATGTCTACCAGCATCAAGCTACACTCCGATCCTGACGGAAAGGATGTGGATGCTACAACTTATAGAGGAATGATAGGTTCCCTGATGTACTTGACGGCTAGTCGGCCAGACATTATGTTCTCGACTTTCTTGTATGCAAGATTTCAGTCCAAACCTAAAGAGTCTCATTTAGCTGCAGTTAAACGTATATTCCGTTATTTAAAAGGTACTGCTGATCTTGGTTTGTGGTACCCGAAAGAGACAGGTTTTGAATTGACAGCTTATTCAGACGCTGATCATGCTGGAAATATGCTGGACCGGAAAAGTACGTCGGGACATGTCCAGTTCTTGGGTGATCGTCTTGTCAGTTGGGCATCGAAGAAGCAAAACTGTGTGTCCACCTTTACCGCTGAGGCAGAGTATGTAGCAGCCGCCAGTTGCTGCTCGCAAGTCATTTGGATGCGCACCCAGCTGAAAGACTATGGCTTTCACTACTCGAAGATCCCCATTTACTGTGACTCGAAGAGCGCCATCGCGAATACAAGCAATCCCGTCCAACACACGAAGACGAAGCACATTGATGTGCAATATCATTTCATAAAAGACCACGTGGAAAGAGGTACCATCGAACTCTACTTTGTTAATACAGAACATCATATAGCAGACCTGTTTACTAAAGCCTTGGACGAAAAACGTTTTAATTATCTAGTGTCAAGCTAGGTATGCTGAATCTGAAAGTTTGACCCTTCCACAGACCTATACGAGTCTCATTCAATGACGAATGACTGTGACTTGTCTTTGGATGCTCATGATCACACTCATTGTTTGTTGCATTTTACTCGTCAAGTTCTATGCACGTTTCAAACTTCTGTATTGATAAACTAGATTTCGTTCGTTTTATTTTTTTTTCTCGTGTGTTTCCTTTTCTTCGTGGTGTTTCTTTTTCTATTGCAGTCCAGTAGTTCGACACTCAAAGAGTAAGTCGTTTGTGGTGAATTTTCGACCTGTTCATGTGGTAAGGGGGAGCCCTACCGCAAGATGATTCGTAAGTTTTCTAAGTCCTCCATTCGAGGGGGACTTACTCTTTTAATTATCTAGTGTCCAAGCTAGGTATGCTGAATCTGAAAGTTTGACCCTTCCACAGACCTATACGAGTCTCATTCAATGACGAATGACTGTGACTTGTCTTTGGATGCTCATGATCACACTCATTGGTTGTTGCATTTTACTCGTCAAGTTCTGTGCATGTTTCAAACTTCTGTATTGATAAACTAGATTTCGTTCGTTTTATTTTTTTTTTCTCGTGTGTTTCCTTTTCTTCGTGGTGTTTCTTTTTCTATTGCAGTCCAGTAGTTCGACACTCAAAGAGTAAGTCGTTTGTGGTGAATTTTCGACCTGTTCATGTGTTAAGGGGGAGCCCTACCACAAGATGATTCGTAAGTTTTCTAAGTCCTCCATTTGAGGGGGAGCAGGTAAGTTACTCTTGTATCTCGTTATATGCCTGCTATCGTCAAGGGGGAGCAGATATTTTTACTGTAAGTGATTCCTATGTTGAGGAGGAGCCGGAGTCAGTTCTGTTTTTCTCCGACCTTATGGTTTATTTTAGTTTATTTTTCTTTTATTAAGTTTGTTTTTTAATTTAACTTTCTTTTAGATTTTTAATTTAATTTCCTTTCTTTACAAAAAAAACCTATCTTGTTTGACCCGACCCAAAATGGTTACCGGCCCAAATTGGAGTCTTGGATCGCCCCGGACCCGACCCAAACAGGGTCTCCCTCAAACCGCGACCCAGGGTTTAAAATCCCGGGCCTCCTCTATTTCCTTCTCATTTTATCATATCGCTCTCTCTCGATCTCTCAAATCCTTCTCAAACCCTCGATCGACACTCGTTTTTCATCTCTCTCCGTCCCGTTTCGGCTCTCTTTCGACCTTGATATCGATCGCACTCCAGGTATGTGTCTCTCTTTCTCTCTAATACCTCTCACCAGTGAATGGACCCTTGGGTCGACGATCATCGTTCAACCTGGTCGTAGTCAAATCGACCCACGGTCGATGTTCTTTGCACATTCGACCCCTATCGATAATTCCCACACGATCCATCGCCGCCGCCTTTGTGGCCGCCGGCGACCTCATCGATTAGGTGGTTTGCGATTACAGCCTCTGTGTTTCCATATATGCTTCATTCTTTGAAATCAATATATGCTTCTGGGTTTGTGCTTTGATCTGTGTTGATGTTCAGTTTGTGTCGATTTAGACTCCGGTCGACCAGGGTGACAGCGGTCGCTTAGGTCAATACCGGTCGATTGGTTCATACCGGTCGATTTGTGTTGACACCGGTCGATTAATGTCGATACCGACCGTCTTTACACCGGTCCTTGTTTAACACCGATCGATCGGGTCATACCGATCGTTCGATGACCCCGGTCGTTTGACCATACCGGTTGAGACCATACCGGTCGGAGACCCTACCGGTCGTTGCTCGACACCGGTCGATGCTAGACCCCGGTCAGTTTGGTGATATTATTTGCAACCTGTTGATTGGTGGTTTTTTCAGTTACTTATGTGCTAGATAGTTTATATATCTGATTATGAGTTGAATATGTGATAGTTGGGATTCAGAAACCTTAAATGGTTAAATCTATTTTGTGATGAAAATATCGGTTGTCGACCCTGGTTCCCGAATTAGGGTTTGACTTGGTTATGGTTTTAAACCATTGACCGGATAACTCCAAGGGGATCTTATTTTTGATTGTACCAAGTACTAACATGTTTTATCTTAACAGGTACAATGGCTCAAAATCCACATCAGGAGATTGATCCCATAGCTGACGCTAAACTGATTCATCCGGATCAGTTCCTTCCACTCACGCCAAACAATTTCCATCTCGACGTCACTCAACCTGAGTGTCAATACCAAGTGATGGTTGAGATCCTCCGTGGCCACCCTCTCTCCTATGCACTCACGGAGACAGCTGAAGTTCTCCACCTATATTTGCAACAATTCTGGCGCTCATTCACTCCGGTTGAGGCCGACGATGGCTTCATTCTGGAAGGCCGGATTGACACAACAACAGTCCTGCTCACACGCGATCTCTTTTGCTAGTTTCTCCACTTGCCGAACACACCTTCTTTCCCGGGGAGAAACAGTTTTGATCCCATAATATCCGACGCAATTCTCTTCTCCGACATCCAGTCCTTGGGATACAGCTCAATTCTACGTCTCCCATCCGGGTTCAACCGAAAGAATCTCACCACCATATGGTACACGCTCTTCACATATCTTAATCGGTGCCTCTCGGCTATCACGAAAGGCATCGATCAGACTAGTATCAACATCCTCCGCTTATTCCATGTTGTGGCATTCCACCGCCATGCCGACTACGCTGACATTCTCTGGTTCGAGTTAGTTCAGAAGGACAGAGACAATGCGACAAGACGACGAAACTTCATTCCGTATATGAGTTTCCTCCAGATAATCATCTGCAACTACATGGTTCTTCATCCAACCATTGCGCGCCGATCTTCGCACCCGACATGTCCGCAAAATCAGACTCATCGAATCCCGACTCGTCCTGATCCCGAAGGTATAGTCGCCCGACAGATTCCAGACGGGTTACTGGCCTATGCTACTCCGACGGCGCTGAGTGTGATAGATTATAGGCGCACACACAACCTAACAGCTCCTATGGTCCGTCTAGAACCGGAAGGACCTCCCCAGGGAGCGCGACCTGAGCGACGTGAGGGTCCACGTATGAGAGGCAGTAGCGTCTGGAGGGCTAGGGCTCCCAGACAGGGTATGCTGAGAGAAAATATAGTGAGGGGATCTAGAGTGGGCAGCGCCGTTCGACAAAGCCAGGCCAGTACTTCTCGACGATCGCCTTCACTGACAGCTTCTCAGATGGTGGAAAAGGACACAACTACTGAAATCGCTCATGTTTAGTCCTCTTCTGCCACTGAATCTGAGGAAACAACAGGTACATCCGGCACTCAGTCGGAACCAGCCACCGAAGCATCGGAATCAAGTGATGAGTCTTCTGACTCTGATGGTGACGATGACGAGCCCTCACCTGGAGAGACAAGGAGAGCGGAGGGAGTTATAGTCGAACATGATAGTGTGAGTATAGAGAGGGAAAGTAAGAGTAAATTCGATACTAAGCGTACACGAGTGATGAGGAAACCATCTATGGTTGACCTCCCCCTAACCCTATCCAGCCAGGTAGCCGCATCTGCTACCCAGTCTCATGTGTTGAGAGAGGGTATTGAAGAAGCTGTCGTGGACCTAGCGACGCAATTGTACGCCCCCCAAGCCACTCCGACATCTCTCAACAGATGTTGGTTTCAATTTCACACGGGGATTTAGCACAAACGCTACCAGTCTTTCGCTTGCAGAGTTCGGTATTGAAACAAGAGGACAACTGCCCCCGTCCTCGACTTTTTTGGGTGCACAGCGTCTAGAGCCCTTTGATGTTATATATCCTATTCCTAGGACACAGGTACCTTTCTCGGCTACTGCTGGAGGCCTTAGTGGACCGGCCGAAACACCTATAGTAATTCCAACTTCGGTTGGTTTACGAGGATTTGGTGGAAGTCCTACCACAACTATCATCACGCCAGCTGTGAACGTAGGCGGTTCGACTTCTACAGTCGTAACCACAACTGGAAGTCTAAGTGACCCAGGAGTTAGTAACCCCGAGTTCGTCTCAAGGGAATTTATGGACGGCACCCTAAAGGCTATCCACACCATCATGCGTGCCGAAATGATGGAAGAGGTAGATGCGTTGAAACGTCTGATTAAAGGCAAAGCTCCAGCTACTGAGCCTGAACCACTACCTCCTACACCACAACCCTCTACTACTGCTACCGATATGTCTATCGATGACCTCAAGTCTATCCTCCTCGCCAAATTACTTGCTCAATCTCAAGTTGAACCCACCCAAGATGCTGATCTACTCTCTTTATTACGTGCCCAAGCATCTACACCTACTCCACCCCCAACCCACTATATCTCCAGAAGCCTTCCAGTAACAACAAGCCCTCTTTCAGTCCTTGCAGCAAACCGTAGCTGTATTGACTGAACGACTATCATCCGTAGAAGACACTTGCCGCAACCAGACAGAGAGGCTCAAGCGCCGACATGATAACCAGGATGATCCTGATCACCATGAGGGGGATAAGCGCCAAAGATTATCCGAGCCGGATACACAGTCAGTGGGTACAATACAGGTGGAAACGGAAAGGGGTTCGGGTTCTGGTACTCGACCGGAAGGGCAAGAACAGACATAGGAGCAGTCGATGGATTTGGTTTTATATGATATTTCAACGGTTGAAAAGCCTGAGGAACAAGATGGAGGTTCACCGATAGATCCAGAAAATTGGGTTATGATCGTCGATCCATATTCTGTTTCAGACCCGACAGAAGAGCGCTGGTAGTCTTTCAAGCCGAGATTTATGAGATTATCAATTCCGAATTTATGGCTCAAGATTATCAGCCAGATGTACAGATTTCTGTTGGGATACCGCTTTTGACCTATACTGCAGATCACCCTGATCTTCCTCCATCAGATATTCCTGTTCGATCTCCTCCTGCATCACCAGTTTTGGGAACAGATCGTACTCCGTCAGTTCAGCCGTCCAAGTGGGATAGAGTCAGAATTAAAGTTCCATTTCTGGAAGAAATTCAGAAGAAAATCTTTGCACATTGGATTCGTGAATATGATGAAGTTGTGGTTCATGGTCTCCAGTCGATGAAAAGTAAGGAAAAGCAACGCGAAATTCTGTTTGTGTATAACTACTTCAAAGACAGGTACAACAAGACAAAGCTCAGAATTACATCCGTTGATCAGATTCACTCTTGATTCTTCATGGGCGTAAAGTATTCATACTTCGTGGTAACTAGAGAAGATAGTGAGAAGTAGAATTTTTCTGAAGCCGATTTTCCACGTCTTGAACCTAGAGATCTGCTATTCCTGCTTAGAGACTTAAAGACCAGAACTATCATACCAGGGGAAGTTACAGATGCACTCGAAACTGTCAGGAGATATATGAAGTGTGCAATGAAGCTTGCCTCGGTAGAAGACTTTCAGATTGGGTTAGAAAGCAACCAACCAAAGATCAACCTGCTGAAACCTGATTTGAGTGTTCCTTCTGAAGCCCAGAATGTACTAGCCTTCACAGTTCTTAAGTTTCCAGAATTCGGCATGGCATACGCGAACAATAAAGGTAATATGCATTTTATCCGATTCAGTCAGATTGCCAGATTCTGCGATGGTACTTTGATGTTGCTTAGAGACAAGATGAAGCGTGAAGTTGATCAAGATGAAAAAGGGGTTCAACTATTGGATCCTAAATACAAGAGTCTTGCTCTCGAAGCATTGGGTGTTATCTTAGAGCGGCTGGAGTACAGAACTACAATGCGATATTTCGAGATCAGTTTCGGGTTTCGAAAAACATATGTTCCAAACTGGCGTGATTTCGAACTTCTATTTAAAGAGGGAGATTGTTAGAGTGTTTTATATGTTAAATAGAAGTTCAGGGTGAATATTGTAATTCTTTAATAGTTTTATTTGTTAGTTGGGCCCAAAGCCCATTAAGTTTTGTACGCCTAAATATATAAAGGCTTTTCTAGTTTCATTATTCAGTTTAGATCTCATTCATAATTCTCTAGTCAATAGGTTTACATTTACTGATCAGATATTCTCTCTGTAAACCTAAACCCTTTGTTGAATATTAATCATATGACTAGAGGTTGTGGCATTATTAACTGTTCTTAATTGATATTATTGTTCGTGATTGCACTGTATTGGGATCTACACTGACTTACTGAGAAATACAAATTTTCATGAACTTCTTGCACAAGTTTCGAGTGTGAGAAAAAAAATTGTTTGGTGGTTGATTAATGCTAAGAGTACGGAATAAAATTTATAATTAAATAAATGGGTATGGGTGTAAGCTTTTCTTGATATGGACGCAGTGACAAATGGTTAGGCCTTTTGTAGTACGGAATGTCTATAAAAAGCCCGATCTCTCGAAAGTGGATTTTTAAAGACCGTTCTACAAAATGCCCATAAAGTATCCATCGTTACCAACTCTTAATCTTGTTGATTTAATTACGTTGAAATAAATCAAGTTCTACTGGTACGGAGATTTACACCCAAATCTCTTTGTGATATAAATCTCCTATGACGTTTGAACCGTAGTAAATCATGTAAAACCCGTATCTCTACGTGATTATCAAAGACTCTCTCAAATCTTTGTGCATCCCTTAAGCCGTATTTCGAGTCCGCCCCTCTCGAGGTCTAGATTTAATATTAACACTTCAAAGTGATCGGCTTATCAGCGTTGAGTTTAAGTCTCGACTTAAGTGACCAAGCTTAAGAGCTAATAACAATGGCCACACCCAAGTGTTGCCTACTAGTCTCAAGTTGGCTCACACCCTTACCCAAAAGATGGTTAGTTCGTAATAATAAAAAACATAATAATAAAAGACATAATAATAAAAGGCATAATAATAAAAGGCATAATAATAAAGGGCATATAAATAATAAAAGACTTGGAAGTAATAAAAGACGTAACGAAAGAAAGGAAATACTTGTTACACTACTTGCATAAAATTAAAGTTAAGCTACAGACGTGCCCACAATGGGAAACCGAGGGCAGAAACGAAATTACGAGAAATTAAATGCTTAGAAATAAAAACAACTTTCTCAACTCTTCAACTCTTCCAAGGAGAGAGTTGTTGGAGCTGGAGATTGTTGATGGATTTCAAAGCTAAACTAAACTACCTATTTATAAGGGAAAATTAAGCTTTTACCCAATGGGTAATACCCAAAAATTTAAGGATAATAACCATTGGGTAAAAGAGTACAATGATTGGCAAGATTCCTCCAACTAGCATCCATCTTGTATTTTCCAGCTAATTTCCATCATTTTTTCTACAATACCCTCTGAATACAAATATGTTGTATTAAAACCGTATGTATCCTCGGGTGCCCACAGTGGGCATACAGTGCCCACAGTCCCACAAAATCGATATTTTCTTGACAAAACTGCATCCTTTGGTGTTTTCATCATATTTGCAAACTTTAAAGACCAAAGGAAAGAGATGGAAGCAAAAACGGCTAGAAAGGTAAATAAATGAAGGAAAAGAGTAACAAATAACACTAAAAAATAAGGGTTATCACTATTTTCAGGGTCTAATGGAATAATCGTGTGTGCACGCTGAATCATATACCCAGAGTTCCCAAAGAAAGGAATTTTTCATATTGAAATTTGAAATAAAGTCAAATGACTTAACACTAGTAATTCATATACAAAAATAAACCAATGAACTGAATAATTGAAAACAATTGAAATTGAGTGAAGTTATTGTTGTTAGTGTAACCTGGGGTTGGGGGAAGATTGTTTGGCACGATTTTTTTGGGGTTTCAACGATGTTTCGACTTGAGAAAATGCGGAAATATAGAGAGTTTGTGTAAGAGATACCACACCAATATATAGTGATTCACCCAATCTTGATTACTTTCACTTTTATCAAGACCACAATCCACTAGAAGTGTTTTTAAAGGTAAAAACAAAATCATTTGTACAATCAATTATATTGTTGTACAATCTTTCACTTACATTGTGTTGTCAACTCCCTTTTTCGGAAGGAAAATGATAGAAAAGGAAAGGAAAGGAGGGGGGAAAGAAATACTTGTGTTCTTCAATTGTTTTAGGAGGCCAAGGAAGGAAAATACTGTTGATTTTTCTCCCAAAAATGTAGGAGGGAAAAGGAAGAAAACCATTTATAACAATTAAAAATATTTATAAAATTACATATCTTATCTTAACCATCAAGTACAATTTGTTGTAAAATAAATAAAAGTATATTTGTAAAAATGACATCTTTCCTATCCTTTCTCTCCAAGCTGATGATAATTTATTTTATTTCATTCCCTTTACTTCCTTTCCCCTCCCTCTCAAGAACACAATAATTTTATTTTCCTTCTTTCTTTGATCAAATTCGAGAACGCAATGTTAAGCAATAAATGATATGGATTTTACACACATTTAATCAATTAAAAAGGATAAGAATTATCAAGTATTAATACAAGTGATTTGAATCTCTAGTTTGATGAGTGTTATGTTTGAGGGTTTCTCTAGAATGTCCCATATTTATAGTCCAAGAAGAAAACTTAAGCAAAAGATGGTATGGATCTGAAATTCATATGAGAGAGTTTTGCCAAGTATATTCAAAAAGTTGAACAATGCCCCCTATCTATAGTCAAAGAAGAAAATTGCTAAATTGAATTGCGAATGTATAGATCCGTAACATTGCATTTATCTGGATTTTAAAAACATGTTTTTGATTGTTTCATAATACAACATGTTAGAGTGTAAATATAGAAAAGTAACTTGAAAACGTCTAAGATACGTCCATATAAACACCCCGATTCTAACGGATTAATATTTTTCAAAAGTTCTTTAAAAGGATAAACATCATTTTAGATATAATCGATAACATCATATTTCGGAATCAAATCCAATCCAATACTTCTTTTATTCTTTGGTAAAAACATAAAACCGATTTTGAATCTTACACAATTATTTGAATTTTTCCCCTATCGTCTAACTCTTCCATATATAAAAATATTTTCTTTTTTATAAATTTATTTTATAAAAAACTCTTCCAACCTCTAAGTTTTTATAGTAAATGTTTAATCACATTAATTTGTAATTGAAACAACCGATGTGACATATCGATTTGTAATTGATTTTACATCAACTCTTTCATGACATGTTACTCGAAAAATAATACATCATGATTCACTAGCACGAATTCTGAGATAACTTCCGGTTTTTGTCAATTTATGGCCCACTTGTGCATTTTCATGAATCTTTAGTGGCACGAATTTCAATGTATTGTGACAACATTTTTGGTTTGTTTTATTTGCCTAAGTACACTCAATACACTACTACAAATATGACATTTATACACGCCTAATCATACACGGTTTTTTGTTGTTTTTACAAAGATCGTGTGTAAAGAACGGATTTGGAAACTTTGTACATGGTTCAAGTCGAACCGTTGCTAAAAATAAGGTTTTATACACGGTTCTGGATTAAACCGTATAGAAAGGGTACTCGACAATTACAAAGGGTTGCATCCATAAAACCGCGTACAAAGATTACCTATTATACGCGGTTGTGTATTAAAAACCGCGTACAAAATGGTCACTTTTATACACGGTTTGGTAGCTAATTATCGTGTACTACACAGCGGGGGTACAATATTACCTAGTGAGAGAACAAGTATATACCTTCACTAGAATCGCTACAAGTAATATAATGGTACAAGTACCGAGTATCGTTCTCACAGGGACTGAACTACTGAGAATTGTTGATTTTCATGAACTTCTTGCACAAGTTTCGAAGTTGGAAAAAATATTGTTTTTGATGGTGATTTGACGAAAAATGCGAAATGAATTTTATAATTAAAAGTTGGGTACGGATGTGAGCGTTTCTTGGGAAAAACGTAGTGACACGATGGTTGGACACGTTGTAGTACGGAATGTCTATAAAAAGCCCGATCTCTCGAAAGTGAATTTTTATAGACCGGTCCTAAAACGTGTTCATAAAGTGTCAATTTTTACCGACTCTTGATCTTGCCGATTTAACTAAGTTGATAAAAATAATCAAGTTCTACCAATATGGAGATTTATAAACAAATCGCTTTGTGATATAAATCTCGACCGGCGTTTGAACCTTAGTAAATCATACAAAACCCGTATCTCTACGTGGTTATCAAAGACTCTCTCAAATCTTTGTGCATAACTTAAGCAGTATTTCGAATCCGCCCCTCTCGAGGTCAAGATCTAATATTAACACATAAAAGTGATCAGCTTATTTGCGTTGAGTGGAAATCCCAACTCAAGAGACCAAGGTCAAGAGTTGACAACGATGGCCACACCTAATCATACACGGTTTTTTGTTGTTTTTACAAAGATCGTGTGTAAAGAACGGATTTGGAAACTTTGTACATGGTTCAAGTCGAACCGTTGCTAAAAATAAGGTTTTATACACGGTTCTGGATTAAACCGTATAGAAAGGGTACTCGACAATTACAAAGGGTTGCATCCATAAAACCGCGTACAAAGATTACCTATTATACGCGGTTGTGTATTAAAAACCGCGTACAAAAGGGTCACTTTTATACACGGTTTGGTAGCTAATTATCGTGTACTACACAGCGGGGGTACAATATTACCTAGTGAGAGAACAAGTATATACCTTCACTAGAATCGCTACAAGTAATATAATGGTACAAGTACCGAGTATCGTTCTCACAGGGACTGAACTACTGAGAATTGTTGATTTTCATGAACTTCTTGCACAAGTTTCGAAGTTGGAAAAAATATTGTTTTTGATGGTGATTTGACGAAAAATGCGAAATGAATTTTATAATTAAAAGTTGGGTACGGATGTAAGCGTTTCTTGGGAAAAACGTAGTGACACGATGGTTGGACACGTTGTAGTACGGAATGTCTATAAAAAGTCCGATCTCTCGAAAGTGAATTTTTATAGACCGGTCCTAAAACGTGTTCATAAAGTGTCAATTTTTACCGACTCTTGATCTTGCCGATTTAACTAAGTTGATAAAAATAATCAAGTTCTACCAATATGGAGATTTATACCCAAATCGCTTTGTGATATAAATCTCGACCGGCGTTTGAACCTTAGTAAATCATACAAAACCCGTATCTCTACGTGGTTATCAAAGACTCTCTCAAATCTTTGTGCATAACTTAAGCCGTATTTCGAATCCGCCCCTCTCGAGGTCAAGATCTAATATTAACACATAAAAGTGATCAGCTTATTTGCGTTGAGTGGAAATCCCAACTCAAGAGACCAAGGTCAAGAGTTGACAACGATGGCCACACCCAAGTGTAGCCTACTAGACCCAAGTTGGCTTACATCAGCACCCAAGAGGGTGCTTAGCTCATGACAATAATAAAAGACGTAATATAATAAAGGAAATACCCGTTAACTATTTGCATTAATAAACGTAACTACAAACGTAAATGAAATGTACGGAATTTAAATAATAGAAATAAAAGTACGGAAATTAAATACAATAAAGTAAGTACGGGAATTAAATACAAGAATTAAAAGTGCGGAATATAAAAGACGTAAAGTAAAAAAAAGGAGAATTAAAAGACAAGAATTAAATCCTACACTTCAAGTCTAAATACTTGAAAGTATTTTAGACTTGAATGACGAGAGAGTGATGGATGAATGTTGATGTAGAATGGTAGATGGGAGGTTGATTGGTGAATGATGTGTCATAAATGATCCACAAAGTCTTGTATTTATAGGAGGGTGGCTTGAGCATCCAATGGTCTTGATTTCATCATCAATGTGTGGCCAAGATCACTCCAGAAAATATGTGTTTTCAGCTCACTTCCAGCCCTTATAATTTGCTGGATAAAAGTATCGGGTGCCCACAGTGGGCACACGAGTGCCCACAAATTGATCTGCAGCACAAATTCTTACAAGATTGAACAAATTGGTTAAATTATCATATTTTGCAAACAACGTGGACCAAATGAAGGAGATAGAAGCAAAAGTGGTAAAAATATGAATAAAAACCTAAAAAACTAGCAACAAATAACTCTAAAAAATGAGAGTTATCATCCTCCCAAACTTGAGGTGTTACTTGTCCTCAAGTGACAAAATAAAAAGGAAAAAGAATGGCACGAAGAGGGGGAAATTTGAATAAGAAAAATATACCACCCGGAAGATGTTGACTATTCCTGTAGCTTGAGTATTGGTGCCTTTCTCCATTGTTGAAATGGTTGGTTCCGAACTAATCAATAGGGCTTTGATTCGGGTTGGTGTTTGTGGCTTAAAAATTGAAAAATGACCCTTTCTTCCCCCAAACTTGAACCAATCTACAAAAAAGATTTTTGGATTTCTCGAGAGCCTCTACCAAAGGAATGTTAATGTGATGTTGTTTGAAAATGTCCAAAAACTTTTTGAATAGTTCATCAACATTTTTGGTTTTTAATCTCTCAGGGAAAGGTAAGTCTCTCAAATCCGGAACAGATTTGCTTTTGTCAGGAGTGCATGAGATGAGTGGTTTTGGAGTGGGTGCGGTCTGTGCTGGAAAACTTGGGCCTGCAGTTTGGGCCACGGATTCCGATCTTGGTGCTTCACTAGAGGACGGGAACAAGTCTGGAAAGTTCGAGGTATCAAACAGATGTGAGTCCTTTTGTACTACCGGTATGGGAGAGGTTTTCTCGATTTTTCTAGACTCACTTATGTTTTCAATCTTTCTAATACTTATGGCCTTGACGTGTTCCTTGTGAATGCCTTTGGGATTTTCCATGTCACTAGGCAAAGTCCCTTGTGGTCTATTCTTAAGCTCGACAGCAAACTGTCCAAGTTGGGTTTCGAAACCCCTCAAAGTTGCATTGGTTTGGTTTACAAAACCTTTAAGCAACGATTCAATTGAACCATTACCGCCCGATGCATTCTGTTGTCTAGGTGCATATGATTGTGAAGATTGTCTATGTTGGTAATTTTGAGTTTTTGAAGACTGTCCATGCTGATAATTCTGAGGTGGGCCTTGATGAAATCCCGGGGGATTTGGTGGTCGTTTTGGACTTCACTTGCTCCGGGGGGTTAAAGTCCTTCATTTCCAGACCAAGAGAAGTTTGAATGGTTTCTCCAATTCCGATTGTATGTTTGGGAAAACGGACTATTTCTAGAATGATTTCCAACATAGTTCACCGAAACGGGGATACCGGGACAACTCTCGAAATGATGATTTTCACCGCAAAAAGTGCACGTTTCAATTAAAGATTGATTTATTGTCTGCACATGACTCTTTTCTCCATTAAGGTTCAAATTGTTTTTAACCAAATTAGTCAAAGCTACAATTTGTGCATTTAAAGCGGTAATGACATCAACCTCACGAACTCCTAATACAGTTATAGGAATTATAACACGAGGGTTTGACCTATCAGTGTTATTATTCGCAACCTTTTCTTAATTATCATACCCCTCATTGTAAGTTTTTGCAGTAAAAGCTCCACCAGCCGTGGCATTAAGGATGATTTTAGCAGCATTAGAAAGACCATTATAAACTGTTTTTAATTAGATGCAGTAAGGGATTCCATGATGAGGGCATTTTCGAATTAAATCTTTGAATCTCTCCCATGCATCCGATACTGCTTCATCTTCCTCTTGTCTAAACATTAAAATTTCATTTCTGAATTTCACGTTTCTGGTGGGAGGAAAATATTTTTTCAAAAAAATTTCAGCTAAACTCGTCCAAGTATCAATTGAATGTGGTGGCTGAGAATTTAGCCATGCTTTGGCTCTGTCTCTCAATGTATAACAGAAGAGTGTCAACCGTAAGCCTTCTGCGGAAACTCCGGGAATGAGAAAATGATCCATCATTTCTAAAAAATGATTTTAAATGAGATTGCGGATCTTCCGAAGGTAATCCTCCAAACTGACCTATTGCTTGGATCATTTGAAACATTATTGGTTTCAGTTCAAAACTTTGTGCAACAATATTGGGCCTAAGAATACCCGACTTGAGCTGATCAAATTCGGGTGTTACATAGTCCCATATTCCCCTTTCTTTATCATTAGCAATTTTAGTCGTTGTTTCCAAAGGCGGAGGTGGTGGAGGGTTAGCTTCTGCCATGGTTTGATTTAAAACTGGATTTTTCTGATTTCCTCTACCTCTTCTTCTTCTTTTCAAAGTTTTTTCAATTTCAAGATCGAGAGGCAAAAGTTCACCGTGTTGTAGCCGTGGCATACAACACGATAAATGCTTTGAAAGTGAAACAAGTGACACAGGCTCGAACAAAAATCAGTATCTCAGGATGTAAAATCGTGCCAGTCCCCGGCAAGTCGGCAACGGCGCCAAAAACTTGGTAGCTAATTATCGTGTACTGCACAGCTGGGGTACAATATTACCTAGTGAGTGCACAAGTATATACCTTCACTAGAATCGCTACAAGTAATATAATGGTACAAGTACCGAGTATCGTTCTCACAGGGACTGAACTACTGAGAATTGTTGATTTTCATGAACTTCTTGCACAAGTTTCGAAGTTGGAAAAAATATTGTTTTTGATGGTGATTTGACGAAAAATGCGAAATGAATTTTATAATTAAAAGTTAGGTACGGATGTAAGCGTTTCTTGGGAAAAACGTAGTGACACGATGGTTGGACACGTTGTAGTACGTAATGTCTATAAAAAGCCCGATCTCTCGAAAGTGAATTTTTATAGACCGGTCCTAAAACGTGTTCATAAAGTGTCAATTTTTACCGGCTCTTGATCTTACCGATTTAACTAAGTTGATAAAAATAATCAAGTTCTACAAATATGGAGATTTATACCCAAATCGCTTTGTGATATAAATCTCGACCGGCGTTTGTACCTTAGTAAATCATACAAAACCCGTATCTCTACGTGGTTATCAAAGACTCTCTCAAATCTTTGTGCATCACTTAAGCCGTATTTCGAATCCGCCCCTCTCGAGGTCAAGATCTAATATTAACACATAAAAGTGATCGGCTTATCTGCATTGAGTGGAAATCCCAACTCAAGAGACCAAGGTCAAGAGTTGACAACGATGGCCACACCCAAGTTTAGCCTACTAGACCCAAGTTGGCTTACATCAGCACCCAAGAGGGTGCTTAGCTCATGACAATAATAAAAGACATAATATAATAAAGGAAATACTCGTTAACTATTTGCATTAATAAACGTAACTACAAACGTAAATGAAAAGCACTAAATTTAATTACTAGAAATAAAAGTACAAAAATTAAATACAAAAAAGTAAGTACGGGAATTAAATACAAGAATTAAAAGTGCGGAATATAAAAGACGTAAAGTAAAAAAAAAGGAGAATTAAAAGACAAGAATTAAATCCTACACTTCAAGTCTAAATACTTGAAAGTATTTTAGACTTGAATGAGGAGAGGGTGATGAATGAATGTTGATGTAGAATGGTAGATGGGAGGTTGATTGGTGAATGATGCGTCATAAATGCTCCACAAAGTCTTGTATTTATAGGAGGGTGGCTTGAGCATCCAATGGTCTTGATCTCATCATCAATGTGTGGCCAAGATCACTCCAGAAAATCTGTGTTTCCACCTCACTTCCAGCCCTTATAATCTGTTGGATAAAAGTATCGGGTGCCCATAGTGGGCACACGAGTGCCCACAAATTGATCTGCAGCACAAATTCTTACAAGATTGAACAAATTGGTTAAATTATCATATTTTGCAAACAATGTGGACCAAATGAAAGAGATAGAAGCAAAAGTGGTAAAAATATGAATAAAAACCTAAAAAACTAGCAACAAATAACTCTAAAAAATGAGAGTTATCACGGTTATTGCTACGAAAACCGTGTGTAAATGCTACATTTACACACGGTTTTTAGCAGGAAACCGCGTATAAAAGTGACCCCTTTGTACGTAGTTTTTAATACACAATCGCGTTGTTAGACTGATATTGTATTCAAGATTAAAAGTGAGGGTCTAGTTTGTAATAGTTTGTAATAGTTTGTTAGTTTGAGGGTTTGGTTGTAAAGTTAATGTGAATTGACTTAGTATAAATAGTTTAGGTTTCCTTGTAAACTTGTAGGTACGCACGAACATACTCTGGATTGGTAAGCATTGTACGCACACACTGAGAACACATACATGTGAGATTTGTGACTTTACGTGAGATCTATGACTATTGTAATACAAATGATTTGTTCAATATAATTGTGTTTGTAATCTGTATTATGATTAATTGCTAGTAATAATCTGGGCATCAATTGGTATCAGAGCTTAAATGTGTTAAGCTTCTCAACAAGTTTCAGACTTCGAGAAAGTAATCATTCTGGAAAGAGATAAATTTGAGAAAGAAAAGAAGAAGATAGTTGAGAAAAAGAGTTTAGAGAAAAATTTTAGTGAAGAAAAGAAAGCATTTGAAGCTGAGATAAAGGAGCTGAATGGAAAGCTATCAGAGCTGTCAACAAACATTCAGAAGGAGAAGAATGTCAAATCTGAATTGCATAAGAAGTTTGACATACTGTCAAAGGAAAGAAACCGTTTGTCTACAAAGATCAAAGAACTTGAGGAGATCATGTTCAAGGTGAAGCTGACTGAGCACAAAACGCCAGAATCAATTGCTCAATCTCCAAGAGATGATCTAGCTGCATCCGAATGTTCATTCAAATCAGTTGCAAGTTCAATTTTCACACATGTTTCTATTAATCCTTTATTTGATTCAACTGACAGTCATACTTCTAAATCAAATGATCATATTCGTTCTTCTAATCTTTTCTATGACAAAAATGTTGATGGTTCGGGTAACATCAAGAAGAAGAAGTTTGAGAATAAAATGACTTGGAGAAAGATAGATGAGAAAGATAAAGAAAATTGGTTTTGGAAAGTTAAAGGATCTTCGGAGGAGAAGAAGAAAGAAGATAAATCATTTGTGCATACACTGAATGCTAAAAGAAACAATGCTCATAAAGGTAAAACTTTTGGCAAACCTGAACTTGTTTACACTGTAAATCAACTGATCGGGTTAGCACAAAAGAAAATTAATTGTTCTTATTGTGGCTCAAATGATTTTGTAAGTAAAAATTATGAAAATAGCTGGTATGGTTCTTACTATATCTCTCCTAGTAGAACTGCAACTAATAATTCAGGATCCAAATACCAGTGGATACCGAAAGCTAAACCTGTGTTGCAGGCAAATAAAGTTTAAGGGAGAGAAAGAACAAAGGCTTCTGAATAAATCAGTTCAAAACCCGTGCTTCAAAGAACTATGGCTTTTGGACAATACAGTTCAAGACCCGCACTTCAATGTCAAAGAGTTTTACTTCTGAATTTACTTCAATCCTATTAATTCAGAACTCGGTTTCATGATTAAGGATTATGCAAATCTTAAGGGGGAGCTTATATGTTTTATATTTCTACTGATATATTTTCTGATTTTTCAGGAGGAGATTTCTCTTAAGGAAAGTTATTATTCTCACCGGAGAATAAGTAATTATGGCTTTTGAATACTTAAGTTCAAAACCCCTACTCAAATGTTTTCTTCTAAAGGATGCTAATTAGATAAAAAAATTTAGAAGTTTTTGATTTGAGGGGGAGTTAGAGAATTTAATTGTTATATCTTTTAGGGGGAGGATATATAACTGTTTTATACTATCATTGTTATATTGTTCTTATAAATCGAATTTTTCCAGGTATCGAGGGGGAGGATATCTGAGTTTTTGTCAAGGATACTTCACTAAAAATATTCATTTCAGGGGGAGTTAAGGATTTTGATGTAAAGGTATATATTTCTAATCCTTACACTTTATTACTTGTTGAAAGAAGAACAACTTTCACTTGTGAAAAATGGTTTTTAAATGTTCAAACCACTTCACATTCTTTAAATGTTTTTCATGAATTGAGAAGTGTGTTTTTAAATAATTTTTGGATACTTTGATGACTACCTGACCGTGTGTTCTCAAAGTAAATACTTGTGTATTTTCTTTTCATATAATTTATCAAGTATTCCTACAC
Source organism: Arctium minus (assembly GCA_954870635.1). Taxonomy (NCBI): domain Eukaryota; kingdom Viridiplantae; phylum Streptophyta; class Magnoliopsida; order Asterales; family Asteraceae; genus Arctium; species Arctium minus. The sequence goes on along the minus strand of OX941080.1, from coordinate 59,071,723 downwards.
ACATTGGTTCAGTACATTCATTTCTTGACTTTGTTATTACCATGTATCAAAAGTTAAATCTTTCTATGGTAATACTCTCGTTTTCTATTCACTGTTGTTTGAGTCAAACGTCATTTCATCATTATATGTGTTTTCATTGAAAATATGTTTATATTTTGTTCATATAAACATCTTACGTCTTTGATTTCCCTTATTATTTTTCTTCATGATAATTTGATCTGATCTTAATCATTGTCAAATTCTCAAAACATTTCTATTTTTTCATGAATATTCATTCATATAAAGTTTTGAGAAATCTTAAATGCTTAACATGCTCAAATTTCATTCTTATTCTTAATGAGCATACACATATTGATAAATGATTTCTTGTGCTTAAATTGTCAAGAAAATCATTGAGATGCATGTTTTTAGGACAAATACATGGGATTCAGTGTGAGTGCTTAAATGAACTTCCATGGATTCACGAATACCAGTGTTTCCTACCCAGGAAGTATTCCCTGAGTGATTGAGGGGAGAGAGATAAAAAGATTGAGTGTTGGTGTGTGAAGAGGTAAAATGGAAATGAGAGATTGGTTAGAAGTGAACTTAAATGATTAAAAGAAAGAGGGTGAGAGAAAAGAGTAAAAGAATATCATACTCCGCACCAAACTTCTTTCTGAGCCGGGCAGCCACATTATCTGATTGGTTCACATTCTTTGGTGACCATCATTGAAAAAGGCAGTGAGCCCATGCCATCTCTTGCATATAACCCCACCAGCTACTCATTCTTTTCTTAAAAAGAGAATGTTTCACATTTTCTGGGGATGCAGCTCATATGCTATTGGTTCTTCATTTGGAATATATTGATATTGAAAAAGAAGGAAAGTTGCCCCACCTTCGACCCTTTCTCATGCACAATGATTGTTGTCTCAATGATTTACATATTTTGAGCCTTACGAAACACAATCATTGTGCTAATTCTTTCATACACAAGCACGAGCACACAGAAAATTTGTTTTTCTGTCAGAACATTCATAGAAAATACCTTGTGTTTTTCAATGATTGAATGGAAGTCCTGGGGAGTCAACATCAAACCAGCTCCTTAAATTGTACATTCGTTGTACACAGTGGCTTTGTGCTACTCACAGGCATTTCTAACTGTTTCATGTGTTGATTCAGGGTTACAACTCCTAATTTGTCTGAATTTGAAAAGATTCAGATGAATACTTTTATGAATTGACGGTTCATTCAGATCAGATGAATCAAAAGGAGATATCGTGAAGACTGTGCTTACTTGTTCATTTGGGGGAGATGTTCCAAAGATAGATCTAAACTTGAAGAGTTTTAATGATTTTGATTCTTACAAATCATTAAAAAGGGGGAGATAATTCAAAGTTCAAGTTCAAATGATTAAAGTTTGAATCAAGAAGGGGGAAAGTTGAATTTCAAAGTCAAATGTCAAAATATGAAATGAAAGAGGGAGATGAATCAAAAGTTATATGATTGATTGCAAAAGAGAAAGTAAAAATGGAGAATGTCATGTGTTTGAAGAATCCAAAGTTATGAAGATTTTTGAAGACAAAGATGTTTGAAAAGACAAAGAAAGATATTTTTTTCAAAGTTGAAAGATGTCAAAGTTTCAAAGTTTGAAGATTGTCAAAGTTTTCAAGATATCAAAGCTGATAAACATCATTTGCTGAAGATATTTGTGAAGATAAGAAGATCTGAAGATTATTGTCAAAAATTTTTTAATCTTGAATCCAAAGGGGGGGATTGTTAGACTGATATTGTATTCAAGATTAAAAGTGAGGGTCTAGTTTGTAATAGTTTGTTAGTTTGAGGGTTTGGTTGTAAAGTCAATGTGAATTGACTTAGTATAAATAGTTTAGGTTTCCTTGTAAACTTGTAGGTACGCACGAACATACTCTGGATTGGTAAGCATTGTACGCACACACTGAGAACACATACATGTGAGATTTGTGACTTTACGTGAGATCTATGACTATTGTAATACAAATGGTTTGTTCAATATAATTGTGTTTGTAATCTGTATTATGATTAATTGCTAGTAATAATCTGGGCATCAATTGGTATCAGAGCTTAAATGTGTTAAGCTTCTCAACAAGTTTCAGACTTCGAGAAAGTAATCATTCTGGAAAGAGATAAATTTGAGAAAGAAAAGTAGAAGATAGTTGAGAAAAAGAGTTTAGAGAAAAATTTTAGTGAAGAAAAGAAAGCATTTGAAGCTGAGATAAAGGAGCTGAATGGAAAGCTATCAGAGCTGTCAACAAACATTCAGAAGGAGAAGAATGTCAAATCTGAATTGCATAAGAAGTTTGACATACTGTCAAAGGAAAGAAACCGTTTGTCTACAAAGATCAAAGAACTTGAGGAGATCATGTTCAAGGTGAAGCTGACTGAGCACAAAACGCCAGAATCAATTGCTCAATCTCCAAGAGATGATCTAGCTGCATCCGAATGTTCATTCAAATCAGTTGCAAGTTCAATTTTCACACATGTTTCTATTAATCCTTTATTTGATTCAACTGACAGTCATACTTCTAAATCAAATGATCATATTCGTTCTTCTAATCTTTTCTATGACAAAAATGTTGATGGTTCGGGTAACATCAAGAAGAAGAAGTTTGAGAATAAAATGACTTGGAGAAAGATAGATGAGAAAGATAAAGAAAATTGGTTTTGGAAAGTTAAAGGATCTTCGGAGGAGAAGAAGAAAGAAGATAAATCATTTGTGCATACACTGAATGCTAAAAGAAACAATGCTCATAAAGGTAAAACTTTTGGCAAACCTGAACTTGTTTACACTGTAAATCAACTGATCGGGTTAGCACAAAAGAAAATTAATTGTTCTTATTGTGGCTCAAATGATTTTGTAAGTAAAAATTATGAAAATAGCTGGTATGGTTCTTACTATATCTCTCCTAGTAGAACTGCAACTAATAATTCAGGATCCAAATACCAGTGGATACCGAAAGCTAAACCTGTGTTGCAGGCAAATAAAGTTTAAGGGAGAGAAAGAACAAAGGCTTCTGAATAAATCAGTTCAAAACCCGTGCTTCAAAGAACTATGGCTTTTGGACAATACAGTTCAAGACCCGCACTTCAATGTCAAAGAGTTTTACTTCTGAATTTACTTCAATCCTATTAATTCAGAACTCGGTTTCATGATTAAGGATTATGCAAATCTTAAGGGGGATCTTATATGTTTTATATTTCTACTAATATATATTTTCTGATTTTTCAGGAGGAGATTTCTCTTAAGGAAAGTTATTATTCTCACCGGAGAATAAGTAATTATGGCTTTTGAATACTTAAGTTCAAAACCCCTACTCAAATGTTTTCTTCTAAAGGATGCTAATTAGATAAAAAATTTAGAAGTTTTTGATTTGAGGGGGAGTTAGAGAATTTAATTGTTATATCTTTTAGGGGGAGGATATATAACTGTTTTATACTATCATTGTTATATTTTTCTTATAAATCGAATTTTTCCAGGTATCGAGGGGGAGGATATTTGAGTTTTTGTCAAGGATACTTCACTAAAAATATTCATTTCAGGGGGAGTTAAGGATTTTGATGTAAAGGTATATATTTCTAATCCTTACACTTTATTACTTGTTGAAAGAAGAACAACTTTCACTTGTGAAAAATGGTTTTCAAATGTTCAAACCACTTCACATTCTTTAAATGTTTTTGATGAATTGAGAAGTGTGTTTTTAAATAATTTTTGGATACTTTGATGACTACCTGACCGTGTGTTCTCAAAGTAAATACTTGTGTATTTTCTTTTCATATAATTTATCAAGTATTCCTACACACATTGGTTCAGTACATTCATTTCTTGACTTTGTTATTACCATGTATCAAAAGTTAAATCTTTCTATGGTAATACTCTCGTTTTCTATTCACTGTTGTTTGAGTCAAACGTCATTTCATCATTATATGTGCTTTCATTGAAAATATGTTTATATTTTGTTCATATAAACATCTTACGTCTTTGATTTCCCTTATTATTTTTCTTCATGATAATTTGATCTGATCTTAATCATTGTCAAATTCTCAAAACATTTCTATTCTTTCATGAATATTCATTCATATAAAGTTTTGAGAAATCTTAAATGCTTAACATGCTCAAATTTCATTCTTATTCTTAATGAGCATACACATATTGACAAATGATTTCTTGTGCTTAAATTGTCAAGAAAATCATTGAGATGCATGTTTTTAGGACAAATACATGGGATTCAGTGTGAGTGCTTAAATGAACTTCCATGGATTCACGAATACCAGTGTTTCCTACCCAGGAAGTATTCCCTGAGTGATTGAGGGGAGAGGGATAAAAAGATTGAGTGTTGGTGTGTGAAGAGGTAAAATGGAAATGAGAGATTGGTTAGAAGTGAACTTAAATGATTAAAAGAAAGAGGGTGAGAGAAAAGAGTAAAAGAATATCATACTCTGCACTAAACTTCTTTCTGAGCCGGGCAGCCACATTATCTGATTGGTTCACATTCTTTGGTGACCATCATTGAAAAAGGCAGTGAGCCCATGCCATCTCTTGCATATAACCCAACCAGCTACTCATTCATTTCTTAAAAAGAGAATGTTTCACATTTTCTGGGGATGCAGCTCATATGCTATTGGTTCTTCATTTGGAAGATATTGATATTGAAAAAGAAGGAAAGTTGCCCCACCTTCGACCCTTTCTCATGCACAATTATTGTTGTCTCAATGATTTACATATTTTGAGCCTTATGAAACACAATCATTGTGCTAATTCTTTCATACACAAGCACGAGCACACAGAAAATTTGTTTTTCTGTCAGAACATTCATAGAAAATACCTTGTGCTTTTCAATGATTGAATGGAAGTCCTGGGGAGTAAACATCAAACTAGCTCCTTAAATTGTACATTCGTTGTACAAAGTGGCTTTGTGCTACTGACAGGCATTTCTAACTGTTTCATGTGTTAATTCAGGGTTACAACTCCTAATTTGTCTGAATTTGAAAAGATTCAGATGAATACTTTTATGAATTGACGGTTCATTCAGATCAGATGCATCAAAAGGAGATATCGTGAAGACTGTGCTTACTTGTTCATTTGGGGGAGATGTTCCAAAGATAGATCTAAACTTGAAGAGTTTTAATGATTTTGATTCTTACAAATCATTAAAAAGGGGGAGATAATTCAAAGTTCAAGTTCAAATGATTAAAGTTTGAATCAAGAAGGGGGAAAGTTGAATTTCAAAGTCAAATGTCAAAATATGAAATGAAAGGGGGAGATGAATCAAAAGTTATATGATTGATTGAAAAAGAGAAAGTAAAAATGGAGAATGTCATGTGTTTGAAGAATCCAAAGTTATGAAGATTTTTGAAGACAAAGATGTTTGAAAAGACAAAGAAAGATATTTTTTTCAAAGTTGAAAGATGTCAAAGTTTCAAAGTTTGAAGATTGTCAAAGTTTTCAAGATATCAAAGCTGATAAACATCATTTGCTGAAGATATTTGTGAAGATAAGAAGATCTGAAGATTATTGTCAAAAAAAATTTAATCTTGAATCCAAAGGGGGGGATTGTTAGACTGATATTGTATTCAAGATTAAAAGTGAGGGTCTAGTTTGTAATAGTTTGTTAGTTTGAGGGTTTGGTTGTAAAGTCAATGTGAATTAACTTAGTATAAATAGTTTAGGTTTCCTTGTAAACTTGTAGGTACGCACGAACATACTCTGGATTGGTAAGCATTGTACGTACACACTGAGAACACATACATGTGAGATTTGTGACTTTACGTGAGATCTATGACTATTGTAATACAAATGACTTGTTCAATATAATTGTGTTTGTAATCTGTATTGTGATTAATTGTTTGTAATAATCTGGGCATCACGCGTATAAAAGGTAACCTTTGTACGAGGTTTTTAATAAACAACCGTGTTAAAAAGTAAACCCCTTGTACGTGGTTTTTTACACACAACCGCGTATAAAAGGTCGTACCTAGGGTTTCTTACAAATACAAAAGGATGTGTCGTTTTTTCTACCCAATGCGGCTCATTCTCGAAAAAAACACTTTTTCACGATTTTTGGCGTTTTTTGGTGGTTTTTGGCTTTATTTTTCACAAAAAGTAAGGTATGATCATCATATTAAACAAATAGTTCATTAATTACTAATTTTATATGCATTAACATCATGTTTTTAAGTAATATTAATTATATATGTGGTTAGCAGCTTGTTTTTCGTATAGGCATACCGATTAGGTTGGACTGATCAATTACCGAGCATAATGATCAAGTACTATACTATACTACACATTAATTATATTAATTTTGTACATGATTGCTAAAAACTTTAAGTTGCATGCATTTATTATACAAGTTCATGCATTTGATTCCTTTAGGTCGCCCGTCCGAATTTTGATCTAATAGAGATTAATTTCGGATAGTCCCCTGTTTAGGACAACTTTTTGAATATTTGTCTCATTTAGGATGTGAATGCGTATAACAAATTGGTAATTTAAGAAAAAATCGGTAGACGTTTTCCTTTACTCTTACGAATATGTATTTTTATTATACACATATTTGGGGAGTTGAGGGGAAATGCTGCCGAATTTTTCTTAAGTAATCATTCAGTTATAAGCACTCACATATGAGACCAAATAATCAAAAAGTGGGTTAGGATGGCCACCTACAACCTTTTGATATCATGTCATGCATGCATTTATGATTAATACTTTATTTCAACATTACAGATGGATAGTTATGATTGGATGTACCAAATACCACGAGCTACAAAGGAATACTTGGCCCGTCTTGATCAATTTATGGAGGTTGCTGAGAATAATCGGGTGAACAATGGAGAAAGTGAAATTTGGTATCCTTGTCGGGATTGTAGAATTTTTTGTAAATATAGTGATCATAGTTTAATCAAAGAACACCTTATTGTACGTGGGTTTATGGAACGATATACCTGTTGGATTTGACATGGAGAGGATTTTGATAATTGTAGTTACACAATAGACCGAGATTGTAATGACACCAACGATAATTATGAATCAGACAATGATAACCGTGATAATTTAGATGAACTGTTACATGACGTGGAGGATAATATTGCCGATAAGGATTATGATAAATTTGAACAATTGTTTATCGACTCCGAAAAACCATTGTATGTTGGTTGTTCAAAGTTCACCAAACTTTCAGCTGTGCTGAAACTGTTTAACTTAAAAGCAAGCAACGGTTGTAGTGACAAAAGTTTTACTAGTTTGCTAGAGATTTTGCATGAAATGCTTCCTGATGATAACGAGTTACCTGTTTCGATATATAAAATGAAAAAACTGATGTGTCCAATGGGATTGGAAATAGAGATAATACATTCATGTCCGAATGATTGCATTTTGTATTGGAATGCAAATGTTGATCTACACGAGTGTCGTATATGTGGTACATCGAGGAATAAGCAAAAGAACCGAACGAAAGACAACAGTGATGTGAAACAAAAGGATGGTCCTCCTGCTAAAATATTATGGTACTTGCCTATCGTACCAAGATTGAAACGACTTTTGCAAACACCAAAGATGCAAAGTTGTTGCGTTGGCATGCTGAAGATCATAAAAAAGATGGGAAGATTAGACATGTAGCGGATTCTCCTCAATGGAGGAATATCGACAACATCTTTGAATATTTTGGTGATGAAATTAGGAATATTCAGTTTGGTCTTAGCTCTGATGGAATAAATCCATTTGGAAGCATGAGCAGTCGTCACAGTCCTTGGTCGGTGCTTCTATGTATTTACAATCTTCCACCATGGTTATGCATGAAACGTAAATACATTATGATGTCATTGATAATTCAGGATCCCAAACAATATGGGAACGACGTTGATGTATATTTTGCTCCATAAATTGAAGACTTGAAAGAATTACGGAGTCCAGGAATCGAAGTGTATGATGCGTGTGGGAATGAACGTTTTCAGCTACGAGCCATGGTTTTTTGCACCATAAACGATTTTCTGGCTTACGGGAATTTATCAGGTTACAGTACAAAGGGAGAAGAGGCATGACCTATATGTGAAAATGACATACATGCTCTAAGGTTGAGAAATTGTGGGAAACATGTGTACATAGGACATTGAAGGTCTCTTCCGAAGAGCCACCAGTACCGCAAACTAAAGTCATTGTTTGACGGGAAAATCGAGCATGGAGTAGCAAGGCAACTGTTGAATGAACGAATTGTATATTCTTGAGTTAAGCATCTAGACATTGTGTTCAAAAAAGTTCGTCCAACTCCTCCCAAAAATATTTGGAAGAAGAAGTCTATTTTCTGGGATCTACCATATTGGGAGCATTTGAGTGTTCAACATTGTCTTGACGTGATGCATATTGAGAAAAATGTTTGTGACAACTTGATAGGTCTATTGTTGAACATTTCAGGAAAATCAAAAGATGGGGTGAAAGTTCGAAAAGACATGGTGGAAATGGGGATCATATCAGAGCTTGCTATTTTTTATAATGGAAAATGTACTTACTTGCCACCGGGTTACTATACACTGTCTAAGGTTGAGAAAACCATATTCTATCAATGCTTACATGATATCAAAGATCCATCTGGATATTATGTGAACATCAAGAAACTAGTGTCGATGAAAGACTTGAAATTGCTTGGTATGAAATTGCACGATTGTCATGTTTTGATGACATATATGATTCCAATTGCAATTCATAGTATATTACCAGACCGGCATCCGACACACAATTACAAAGCTTTGCTTCTTCTTTAACATGATTCATTCGAAAGTGATCGATCCAGAGGTGTTGGATTCATGGCAAAAAGATATTATCATCACTTTATGCCAACTGGAGATGTACTTCCTGCACTCATTTTTCGATGTGATTGTACACCTGGTGTCTCACATTGTTGAAGAAATAAAGTTTTGCGATCATGTCTTTCTATGGTACATGTATCCATTCGAGCGATATATGGGTTTTTTAAAGGGGTATGTAAGGAACTGATCTGGACCCGAAGGCAACATTGTTGAAGGATATGCTACCGAGGAGGTGATTGATTTCTTTACAGACTATCTCGCTGGTGTAAAAAATATTGGCATCCCACAATCTCGACATGAAGGTAGGCTTGGAGGGGTTGGGACGATTGGGAAAAAAATTATCACTCCAGAAAATGTTGAGTTACATAATGCACATTTTTTCGTGTTACAGAACCTAACCGCAATTGCTCCCTACGTACATGAGCACATGGCAATGTTGCACAAAATGAACACATTGAAGAGCGATAAATGGGTCGTTACCGAGCATAACAAAATATTTGCAACCTGGTTGAAAGAAAGAGTGAAACAAAATTATGGGGGAGAAAAATTTGATCAAGTAGTGGAACATTTGGCGTATGGTCCTATACATTTTGTGTCGACATACCAAGGATACGACATTAACGGATACACGTTCTACACCAAAAAACAAGATGAGAAAAGTACATTGCAAAAAAGTGGGGTGACACTAATAGCCACAACGACAGAGTTCTCTAGATCGAACAATGATGCTAGGTCGAGGATCGCCAAAGACTCGTATTACGACGTAATTCAGAAAATTTGGGAGCTTGATTACACTTTCTTCAAATTACCTCTATTCAAGTGTAAATGGGTCTAAAACCAAAGAGCGCCAAAGTTGACAATGATGGTTTTACGGTCATCGATCTTTCTAGAGAGGGTTATGTATCAGAACCATTCATTCTTGCCAAGCAAGCCTCACATCTCTTCTTTTTCAAGGACCCGAAGGACTCTAAGTGGTACATCGTTCTTCATGTTAATTGTTTATCATTCATTGAAATGAACTTTAACATATTACCTGTTTGTTGTCAAGATGTCTGGCAAACCAAATGAATTCTTTTAGTAGTCCTGTTATCCATAATCTTGCTTATTGTTACTAACATCTCAGGCAACGAAGAACCAAGTACATCTAAACCCACGCAATGGTCGACCCAAACCCGAGGGGTGACATCATTGAGCAAAATAAGGGACTCAAAAGATTGTACAATTCAATTTTGTCCCGATACTGGTCGGTCGATCGGTGCTTATTCATCAAAATATGCTAATTGGGTAGGATTGGACATGAGGACGAAGATGTCAATACTCGAACCTGATTGGCACAAAATTGACACGGATGAGAAGGCTCGGTTATGGGAAGAGATTAAGGTATACAAAACATTATATTTTACTCGTATTGTCATCATATAAGATATTCCATATTATTAACCGTTTAATAACTTTATTTTGATGAAACAACAAAAGTGGAATTTAACGGATGACAAGTTGAAGAAAAAGACGATGTCGATTACTTCCAACTCATGGAGGAGCTTTAAGTCGATGCTCGTAAAATTATATGTGAGAAAAAAAAAACATACAGCAAGTACTCGTATGTTGAACCGAATAAGTGGGCAAAATTCGTTAAGATCAAATTGACGCCAGAATTTGAGGTGTAATAACAATAACCTGTAAATATAGATTTATATGTTCCTGATTTTGTTACTTTCATTTTGCCAAGGCACTAAGCCAAAAAAAACAGGGAGCATGCAAAGCTGAATGATAACCCCCACCACTTAGGATCAATGGGGTATCTAGGAAGCAAGATTTGTGGGCGAGGGATAAGGATCGAGGTATAATGCCCGAGATACACAATATGTATAGTAAGCGGACGCGTGACTTTATATTGGCGAGACTGGTGAAATCAGGCCCCGATGAATTCATCTTACCGGATAAGATGAAGTTTATAGTAGAGGATCTAGTAAGTTATTATTATATATTTATTTTAAGTTTGTTTATAGGCTTATTATCCTTAATTACTTATGTGAATTGCTTGTTGTTTAACATGACAGATAAAAAAGATAAACGATTCTCTTAGGAAGATTGGGACCCTGAAGTGTCAATTGATCCCCTGGCAGCGGCGTTGGGACCCGAATACCCAGGTTGCACCAGGGATGTCGTTCACAACGTTGGATTGCGTGTGGGCCTAGGCCTTGGAAATAAAAAGAGAAGGCTTGACAAGAAATAAGCAGAAATAAAGGACCTGAAGGAACAGACATCTAACCTGGAGCAATAGTTGAAGGAGCTTTTAGCAGAACGATTATTGAGGAACAATGCCAGCCCTTCAGGAAGATCTGAGGTCAACAAGAGAAGTGTTGGATCAACTGCTTGGGATCCAAAATTTGAATCCATTCACGTGAGTTGTAATATGTATGTGTTTACATTTTAGAAGTTTGAAAGGATCCATTTTTTAAATTATGACGTTTATGTGTTTTGTTTGCAGGACGCTACAAATTGCGATTTGGTTTTCTGGTGTGGGGGGCCAAAATAGTAGTTGCTAAGGGGTTGGCCTTTTCTTTATCGACTGACATTCTTCATGGTTATCTGTTGGAGGAGGGGTTCATGAAGGTTTATGTAGGCATCGTCATAGTTGGATCCTTCTTGCGCTTCTAACTAGCACTCACTTCTTCACGGTGTCACTAGTACCAAACCCCAACAAGGACTTCATGCGCATGCCGACAAATAAAAAGGGTTAGACTTAACGCCTAGTGAGTTAAAGTAGATTTTCATCATAATCATAAACGATAAAACTAAAGGACTGTTGATTTAAAGCATAATTTTGAAAATGAAATGTTTTTATCGTAAAAAGCAACATCTTTCTGAAATCCACCATTTTCTTGATGAAAACTTATTAATCAAAATACCCATTTATACGCAACCAAAACCCAATCACACAAACAAGAATAAAGCTATAAAATATTAAAATGGAAAACATTGCTTTAATCAAGTCATTTAGTATAATGAGATCATTTTTACCCTTGGAAGGGTATAGAACATAATAAGATGACGGGGAAGACCCGATTTACCATTGGTTGTGACGGAACATATAAGTGAGCCACAATTCAATGTTATATAAGCATCACTTATGGATAAATAAACATTGACATCAACCTTATCGTGGTCTTTAGTCAAACGGGTTAACAAGCTCAACTCTATCCAAGTCTTTCGCTTAGGGAGTAACCAAGTTCAAGTGTTTAACCTTATCCGGGTCTTTACCTTGGGATCCCCCAAATCCATGTTAAGCTCGTTCACTATAAATAACAACCACTACGTATTACACGGTCATCAAGTTCTATTCAAGTCTTTACCTTGATGCCCCCGCTATGGATCAAACGGTCATTAAGTTCAACTTTATCCAAGTATTTACCTTGAGTCCTCTGCTGCTTCGAGTTTCTAGCTACAATACAGGGATAATTATCCCATTCTAAACCGACTCCTATGCCTATGGATCTAATGCATTACAGTCTAAATTACATGACTCCAAATGAATGACCAACACACTCAAAACATGTAACATGCAAATAAATATGCCATAATTGCATATAACTCAAAAAACTCAACATAGAGCAAAATAAATTGGGCAAATTTCTCCAATACTCTTCAAAGTCAAAACCGAGCCAAACGCTCAACAACTTACTAACTCCACACTTTGTGACTACTTAATAAAATCCAACAAAAGTCAATAAAATGCATTTAACTAACGTTTATGCAAACACGTAGTTCAAAAGTATGATCAACTCAAAAATTGATCATTGGTTGAGACAAAGCATCTTCCAAATGAAGTCATACCCTTATATTTTCAAAATGCCTCATAACACAATAACGTGCATTTCCAACTGGTTTATAAAACCAAATACACTAAAGTGCATTAACATCAAATAATCTACATTTGTACAATAAATCACCAAAAGAACATATTCTTGAGATTTATTCATCAAAATGTCCAAAACCCCAATTAGAGGCATTTTATAAGATTTATTAACCCAAATTTACCGAATATGCAAACTTCGTCAAATACTCAACGCATTTGATAAATATCAAGAAAAACACCTTAATACTTCAAAATAAACATTTTGGCATGTACATAGTCTTCACAAAGCAACTTGAATTCACCTTCCTAGATTTATGCTAAATCTAGCTAAATCTAGGTTCCCAAATCGAACCTTGAGCTTTCTTTGAAGAAAACTTGAGATCTACAAGAAAATTCTCAAATCTTAGCTCCAAATATTTTCAAAAGATCTTCTCCACCTCAAGGAACTCAAAACACAATACAATGATGGAGGATAAGGAAATGAGATGAAGAACACACACAAAATCCAGGTTTTTATGTGTAGAGATTGGTAGGTTAATTTTACCAATGATCTGGAATCCACCAAGGGATCTTAACTGTAACACCCGAAAAATGTGAGTAAGTTATCTCTAGTCTTATTTATATCCTTGTCTTTGGAATGTTTGAATACTTTCATTTTGGATCATATTTTGTGGGAAATGATTTATTAAAGAAAAGGGGGTTAAGCATGTGCGACTTAGGCTTTGGGTGGAGATGGTTTTTGTTTCGGGCGAGTTTGATACGTGTTAATCCACATGGAAACCACCTAAGACACTGGAGGTTTGGTCGTTGGGCGAGTTTCATGCGGGTTTAGCCGCATGGCACCCGCATTAGGCACTGTAGTGTCATGTGTTGAGTGGAAAACCACAGTGCCCAATGCGACTGATATACATTGAGAAATCAATGTATCAACACTCATTTTCTCTATTTTAGGATAACTTATTTTACTTTCACATCCCTACTTTGAGTCGTTTTCTATATTATTTCCCACTTTTTTTATGAAGCTAAAAGTTGTGATGTTTGTTTGGGGAAAATTTCGCAAGTCACGACCGACGCAAGAAAACCAAACATCTCTAATCTTAAGATAACTCTTGTATTAAGATAAGGTCTTGAAGACCACACACATCGACGACCCTGGTCGTCACTTTGGGCAATGGTCGTAAGCTTCTTACAACCACGACCAAGAATCTCTCGACATGAGTGTAACAACCCAACCATTAATACAAGCTATTAAATTAACTTGACAAAATTCTATTCCAAAATGGCCCCAAGCTTACCAATTAAATTCAATATTTGCAAAGGCAACCTATACACAGCCGAGATAATAACACGAAATATCTAAGATGCCAGTCTTCTATCTCTTCCCGCTACAACTTCTCTTTGTCCTTATCTGCTCTCCCTAAATCACGCATGCGTGAAAAGATTTTTAGTTTTGAAAGAGCGAGGGTTAGACCGAAGGTCTAGTGAGTTCCCTCTAACAGTTAAGCAACAGATAATAACTTTTCAGTAATTCAAATCAACCGATTTATAAACACACAAGGATAAGCACGCTACTGACCACACGACCGTCAAAGACGATGTGTCTAACTCGCGCTGCCTTAATGTTGGGACACACCCCCAACGACATAAACGGGCCACACTCCCCGGCACGAGTAGGCGGGCCACACTCCCCGACTTAGGTCAAAAATCTCCACATATAATGTATGCATACATTTAAAATTTCAACAACTTAAAACACACTTGAATAATTTCATAAATCATGCCATCATAAATAAATCACAGTTTAAAAATTAAACTTCACATGCTTTCGTTACCAAAAGACTTGGTTCAGAAAAACTCACCTGGCGTCCTCAGCTAAAAGATTTTCATCTACCTTTATAATTCGAACCGAAACCTATCAAAACAAGGCATGGCCCGGTAAATTTTCGATACTTTCTATTATAACAAAGTTGGCCCTAATCTCCAAAACTTCAACGATCTCCTATTAATTAAGAAAACCCGACTCGCCAAACAACTAACTCAAAGCAACATTTAAACCATCCTATTATACCCAAACTGCAAATGGACTAGCCCACAGAAAATTTGAAGCCCAACACTCAAAATTCAACTAACTTAAATCTATAATTGACTTAAATTTAGCTTGGGCTTCGGCCCACATGCACAGACCGGGGAACCGGGGTCTGCTTCCCATACACGACCGGGGTCTGGTTGACCGGCCTTGCAGTCGACCGGTGCCCTCCCCCCTGCGACCGATGTCAAAATCTCGGAGACCGGTGTCAAAAGCGACCAGGGTCTCCCCTTCGGTGACCGATCTGGCATGGACCGGTGCCCCACCAAGGACCGGGGTCCCTCTAACCACTGTAGCTCTCGACCGAACTGCCAAACCAACCGGTGTATCAAACGACCAGAGCCAATATAATCCGGTGACCGGAGTCACTCGATTCTGTTATCGAACGAAACCCAAACACAGGTAACATAGATCGTCGATTAAACTCAGTAAAACGATAATAATCTAACCCAACATATTTTAATCGACCGCAAAACTTACTTAACCAAGTACCCCATAACAAAACTAACTCCATAGAAACACCAAAACTAAATCCAGGAATCAAAGAAGAAATCGATAGAAATCCCATTTATCAGATTGAAGATCAACAGGTTACCCTTACCCAAAATATAATAACAATAGAATGAGAAAATTTACCTTGGGGATTTGATGAACACCCACAATTTCAGCCTCCTTCACCCTTCGATCGATGGCCAAAGCTCTCTCTCTCTCTCCCGCTCTATTCTCAAAATACCATCTTCCACCAACTAATCAATAAGGATAATAGGGTTAAATACCTATTATCCTCTCTTTTACATAATGACCCCTTTACTAGGGACTCTTTCTAAGTTTCACCCCAAAATAAATTCATTGAGTTTTAGCCCGGGTATTACAATGAGATTATCTTACGGTCTCAGTGACGTTACTAACGATTATGACTCATTTATTATCAACGACGGTTCTCTTTTATGACTCATCATTGCAGATTTAATGCACATTTACGGACAAACGGTCACTAACGGACAACCTCCATCAAGTTACTTCAATGTACGAATCGTTGGAACGTTCAATGAGCATTTATGGAGACAAAAGCTATATATTCAAGCTCGAAGACATAATCGAGGCATCTGATCTGATCTGATCTGATCTCATCTCATCTAAGTTGAATCGTATCGAATACACAACTCTCAAGCACACTCAATCTTTGTTATCTCAAGCAAGAACTCTCGACGAAGTGCTACACTTCACGACGAACAACGCAATCTTACGATTTCTTTACTTCTGCTTATAATATTTTCAATTGTACTCTCGATCACTCCTTCTAAAGGATGGCGTCCCTGCTTGACGTCAATAGTGTACTTAACGATCTCTACTATCGTCAGCGGTTTTTACCTCGACGGGGTTTTCCGCGTCACCAGATTCATTGTGTTCTATTTTATTTTATCTTTGGTCGTATAATTTGTCGCTTGATTCTTACTTTAGTTGTTAAAAGCTCCACACCGACCTTAAGTCATTTTTAGGACGATTTTTGGCATTAACAGTTTGGCGCCCACCATGGGGCCCCAACTAGAGTAAATCTGCGACAGAAAGTGTGTCCTACTAACGATTTCTGTGCAAGTTTCTTTGATTGACAGGATCATGGCAATACAAGGAACTCAAGATCACGTAATTGCTCAAATACGCATGGAATTGGACGCTGCCCGCAACTGTATCAATGTTCTAAACGAACAAAATCGCAAGGCAATCAAAGAATTCACATCTATGAGGAATCAGAACGTAGGAAATCAATTTGAACCTCAATCTGGTCCGAGACCTCCTTTTAACATGTCTTTTGAAGGTTTTCAACCTCCACCGGCTCTGTACCCAAGACTAACTCAAGGTACGGGCGTTACAATCTTCTCTATCCGGATGATTCCGACAATGCTGCCGCCAACGATAGTTTGTCCTGCGATTTCCATCCTTTATTTGCATGCACCAATTAACGGTGATTTTGGTGAGTCATCACATCGCAATGGGTTCTTCGCAGCGACAGGAGTAACATCTCAAGATTCTGGATTTATACTAGAACCGCTCCCAACGAGCAATAGATTCAATATTCATGACCCAGTCGCGCAACGATTAAAACTGTTAAAGGAGCATAACAAAAAGATGATGTCGTTACTTTCGAAGCTCCCTGGAACCGCAATGTCGGTCGACGTTGAGCCCCGCACCGGGTTTCAAGCATCTCCTTTCATCGACGAGATCACTATGATCGATGTCCCGAAGAATACAACATCCCGACGTTCACCCCGAAGTATTCCGGAGTGACAGATCCTACAAAACACATCGCACAATACAAGAAACTTTTAAGGACTGTGTCAATACCACACCAGTATCAACAAGTTTGCATGTGCAAAAGCTTTGGTGCGACCCTCACTGGTGCTGCTCTCCAATGGCTAATCAACCTCAAGCCCAAGTCCATCGGCAGTTTTGAAGAATTGATCAAAAATTCTTCCAACAGCTTGCTAGCAGTAGCAAGATGGAAAAGAAAACTAGCGACCTTTATTACATCACTCAGAAATCAGGCGAGTAGGTTCGAAATTATTTCAACAACTTCAATTCTGAGATAATCAGCGTACGTAACTGCGACGTCAGAACGGCAATCGAGGCTTACATGGATCTGACCAAGTATCCGCCAGAGAATTTCTAAGACGTTCGAGCCAGGACATTAGCATATATGCGAGTCGAATATGACATAGCATTTTGACACAAGCATTCTGGCGACAAGAAACCGTTAAGTGTCAAGAAGCCTGACTTCAAGAAACGATCGACCTCCAAGGTCGAATCCTCAAAGAAAGTATCGAACGTAAGGTTCGACAAGAAAAATAATATCTTGACGACAAAGTTTCCTCAATATCTTGAGATCTCATCATATGGATTCAAGGGAACATTAAAAGAGTGGCCGAATCCTTGAAAAACGTGCAGAAGAATGTCAAGTGGCCACCGAAAAACAAAAAATACGACACCAAAAAAGTTAAAACCAAATGGTGCGACTTCCACAGCGATCATGGGCATGTGACAGACGGTTGCATAGACCTACAACACGAATTGGACTGGTTAGTACCTAAGGGTCACCTTCAAGACTTAATGGGAACTAATGCACAACCAATGTATCCAGAACACACGAAGGTCGTCAATTGTGTGACCGGAGGGTCCGACATCTGCGAATTGACCTACTCCGCAGGTAAAAGACATGTTAGCACAATTAAAGCTATGGGGATAGATAAGGAGGAGATCGTGCGACGTTCGATAGTCTTTGTAGGATTAAATGGTGACATAGCTAACGCCCTGGGGAAATTCCTCTTCCAGTGTATGCCAAAGGAGTCAACAAGCAGACAAAGTTCAACGTCATCGACTGCATCAACCTATAATGTCATCCTTGAGCGACCTTGGATTCATGACATGAAGGTTGTCCCTTCGATGTACCATCAGATGATTAAGTTTCCCACACCTTAGGGTGTCTAGGAGATCAAAAGTGAACAAGAGATCGCTCGTGAAAAGAAAGTCACGATGAAGCCTAGAAAGTAGGGCATCTAGCAATTACAGAGCCAGGAAAACCCTGAAACTGTCGACGACTATCGACTAGAAGAAGTCGTCCTGGATCAGGAAAAGCCTGAAAGAGTGGTCTTCATTGGTACGTCCCTCGACCCTACTTTAAAGGAATCACTAGTTTCTTTCTCATAGAAACATACCGACTGTCTTGCTTGGACGCATGAAGACATGGTTGGCATTGACCCCGAGGTCATCTCACATCAACTCAACGTCGATCCGTCGTTCATACCTGTCAAGCAGAAGCGAAGCAAGTTCGCCCCCGAGCGAAATAAAGTAATCAATGACGAAGTTGATAACCTGCTAAAGACAGGAAAGATTATAGAAGTGAAATACCCCGACTGGTTAGCTAACGTCGTGGTCGTACAAAAGAAGAATGGGAAGTGGAGAGACTGCATTGACTTCACTGATCTTAACAAGGCTTTTCCTAAGGATCCATTCCCATTGCCGCATATCGACTTCATGGTCGACGCGACTGTCGATCATGAACTTCTCACATTCATGGACGCTTACTCAGGCTACAACCAAATCTTGATGCATCGCGACGATCAAAAGAAAACAACGTTCATGACAGACAAAGGTATTTATTCCCATAAAGTTATACCTTTCAGTCTTAAGAATGTAGGTTCAATGTACCAACGACTGGTCAACAGGATGTTCAAAGAACATCTTGGCGATACAATGGAAGTTTACATCGATTATATATTGGTCAAGTTGAAACAGGCGATCGATCATATCGGTCACCTGAGGCAATCGTTCGACATTCTCATAAAGTATCATATGAAGTTGAACCCGAAAAAATGCTCCTTCGGAGTAAGTGCGGGAAAGTTCTTGGGATATATGGTCACCCGTCATGGGATCGAGGACAATCCCGACCAAATAATGGCGATTATGGACATCAAGTCCCCTCACAACATCAAGGAAGTCCAACGACTTACTGGACGAGTCGCAACCTTAAACAGGTTCATCTCACGATCCTCAGATAAATGTCATTTATTTTATAATGTCTTGAAGAAAAACAGGGGTTTTGAATGGACGAACGACCATGAAAACGCGCTTCAAAAGCTGAAGGAGTACATGGCATCACCACCTCTACTATCAAAGCCGAAGGACCATGAGGTATGTTAGCTCCAAATCTTCTGTTTGTTAAAGTGTTGAAAATACTCAAGTCCTATTTCAGAGGATTTCCAAAGATAGACTTCAGAGGACGAAGACTTCAGAGAACGAAGACTTTAGAGGACAACCCCTGCCTGAAGTACTTATCAGAGATTGAAACTTTCAGCAGAATACATCAGAGATGGCTTCATCAGAGGCTCTAAAGACTACATCAGAGCTCTGAAGACATTCTCTCTGAAGAAGGCGCTGAAGACATTTTCCTCAAGTATCAGAACAGATAACCAATCACTTAGTGATAAGATTTACTTTATAGAGTAGGTTACTGTTCAAGCATGTCTTGAGCTTACCTATTAGGTGAGACACTGTTCAAGCATGCTTCTATTTGTCAGAATAGTACACTGTTTACTTTATGGTCTTATAAATAGGACCATCACTCCTTTGACAAAAATGTGCTTTTTGATATCTTGTATAAGAAGAATCAACTGAATATATCTTACGAAGATCTTGTTCTTTCTACTTGCTTTATATATATGAACTGTGATATTTGAATCTGCTTTTGATATTAAACTATATTGCTTCCGATGTTAATACTCTTGTTGTTTATATCATTATTGTTATAAGATTAAATCTGGGATCCAACAATTGGTATCAGAGCTTCCTTTGTTTTCTAAAACAAAGAAAGATCATATATGCATACTCGGATAGATTTATTTCTTATTGATTCAAGCTTTTAACATCTGTGCATGCTTATATAAACCTTGGTTTATTAAACTTCATATGTTCCAGATTTAAAAGTAAATCACAGTTACATCATTTAATAGAAAGATCTTCATAGAAAAGCATCAGTTCTTCAAATCTTCATCTTTTCTTCACAAAAATGGCAAACTCAAGCATAAGTGCCATTTATACAACCGGATCATTAACCAAACCTCCTACACTTCTAAGGGATGAATATCCTCAATGGAAGATAAGGATGGTAAATTTCTTAGAAGGCATGGACAGGGATCTGTTAAGATCAGTGAACGACGAACCTCACCAACCAATGGTGTTGGTACCAAGAGTTCCAGCAACAACAGATACTGCTGAAATCCCTGCTTACTATGAAAAGAAAACTTCAAACTTTATGGATGAAGAAACTAACATGATGGATAATGATTCAAAAGTTGTTAGATTACTTATAATGGCCATTCCCAATGATATCTTCCAAGAACTTGATTCTTGTGTAACTGCAAAAGAGATATGGGATCAGTTGTTAAATCAACTTGAAGGAGGCCTACAAACTCAAAAGAACAGGAGAAATCTTCGTATCAATGAATATCATGATTTCCATGCATCACCCGAAGAAACCTTACATCAAACATACTCAAGGTTTAACATCCTCATCAACAAATGTAGAAAATTTGGGGTCATGAGAACAAAAGAAGAAAACAATGTTCTCTTTCTTAAAAGTCTAAATGAGGAATGGTCACAACTGTCAATGTCAATACAAGCCAATCAAAATTTTGAATCATGGTCATTGACTGACATTTATGGCACCCTGGTTGCACAAGAAAAAGAAGTAGTTAAACAAAAAGAAAAAACTTCTTTTGGTGGACCACTTGCACTCATGTCAAAACAAAAGGGTGTATCACAAGAATGCAGAAATCCAGAAAAAGACATTTGTTCAAAGAAAGAATCTAAAAGAAAATCCAAGAAGATTCTGATGTCTGAAGAAGTTGAACACTCAGATTCTGACTCAGATGATGACATTAATGCCTTTGCCAAATCTCTTGCATTAATCACCCATCAATTTAACAAGAAGTTTGGTAAGAAAGTTTTTAAAGGAAGAAGAGAGGATGAAGAAAGAAGAGGAAATCCAAAAAGGAGATTTCAGAAAACTGACTATCAACAAGAGCCCAGATCTACTCTGCATAGTAATCAGAAGGGCGTTCATTTCACCAATCATGATTCTACTCAACAATCAAGATCTCAATAATCATTTCAGCCTAGGTATCCTCAACCTCAGAGGTACTTCAAGCCACAACCACAAGTACAAGCACAAAAGACAGAATCAGACACTACTCTTCCATCAAACCAAAACGATGGAAGATGTTTTAGATGTGGAAATCCAGGCCATTACTCCGCCAACTGCAGAGGTAGACTCATCAAGGATGAATACTACTACAAAAACAAGTACAAATACAATGTCAAAGAAAGAGTACTTGTAGCAGAGATGGAAGACTGGCTGTCAGACACAACAAGCGATGGAGAAGAAGAACCTACCAATCTCTGTGGTATGGCTTTCACAGATGATCAGAATGATGAGTCATCAGAGGACTACTCTGAACAGGTAAACTCTCCTTCCACCTCTGTTAGTGAACTTGAATTGGATGTTATTAAGCTAACAGATGAATTTCAAATCTTAAAGCAAAAACTTGTTGAGGAAAAAGAAAAAGCAAAACAAATGACAAAAGATCTCATTTTTTACAAAAGGGAAAAAGATCTTCTTGAATCAGAAAAGAGAGATATTTTTGTTGAAAAATCTGATCTTGAAAAAGCTCAGAAACAAAAAGAAAAATCATTTTCAGAAAAATTCAAAGAACTTGAGAAAGTTTTAAAAGTTAAAGAAGAAGAAATAAAAAAATCTGAGTATGAAAGACTCAATTCTGTTGCCTTAACCAATTTTTTCCAAAATGAAAGAGAAATCTTACATCAATCTCTAGAAAGGAAAGAGCTTCAAATCAAAAGCTATCTTGATGCTCAGGATGTTCGTATAAAGATAAACTCTCAAATGGATACTCAAGGGCTTGGATTCAATGAATTGGATCCATTCACTGGATTGAAGAAAACTTCACTTTCTTCCACTTTCTGTAAAGGAAAGGTCCAGAGCTCTGACTGTCCATCACTGAACAATTTCAAGAGAATAAAAACTGTAACAACTTGAACATTTATACATACAGAAAATAACATTTCTATCTGAAAACTGCCCCATGATTACATTTCATAGTATAATGTTCTTAATTAACACCTATTACACAACTGAGTCTCAAAAAGGTAAACTATTGCAGGAAGTCTTCTAGCTCCTGGAAATAGCTCACATCCTCTCCTTACCCTTATCTGAACTTGCTATCTTGCGATAACCTGAAAAAGGATTAAAATTTTTAAATAGCGAGGGTTAAACCAAAGGTCTAGTGAGTTCCCTCCAATCACTACTACAATAGTTCAAATATTAATTAAAACATTTAAACAACAATGTATATCTCAATACGTAACTTACTCTTTAATCAAACTTTAAAACATTTTATGCTTCGCAGGCATAATTAAATCTTTTGTCCATCACTGACCACTTTCTACGCTCACAAGCGTACTTTAAACTACTGACCAACATTCCCGTCAAAGACGGTATGTCTGTCTCGTACTGCCTTATTTTAGGGACACACCCTAATGGCATAAACGGGCCACACTCCGCGGTACGAGCAGGCGGGTCACACTTCCCGACTTAGGTCAGACTTCTGACTCAAATGTATACATACACCTAGTCCTGCTTGTATATAAAAGAAGTTTATATACACTAAGCATCAAACATGCCCAACTGATTAAATCAATCTTTTGAAATAATTCTGCATAACTTTCAATACTATAAATGCGTAGTATATAAAACTCACATTTATCAATTAACTACTTAAATCATAAAAGATTTAGTTAAAAGACTCACCTCTGATTCTTCTGAAATAAACTCTGACTTCTATTGATTAACACCACCTACGATGGTATTAAAACAAAGGTAAACTAACTTGCAACTAACACTCTTTCTTTCAAAAGACTCATCAATTGAAATCTACTGTTTTTAACCCGGTCAAAACCACTCTGATTAAAAACCTCTTAGACCAATTATCAAAATATCAGTCGAACACATACACCGAATAATACTGGTCAAAACAATGTATCGGTCGAGCCTCTATACCGGTCAAATCACTATACCGGTCGAGTAACATTACCGGTCTAACACAACTACCGGTCGAACCATTGCCGGTCCTTTACAACCTATCGGTCGAACCACTACCGTTCCTTTATAACCTACCGGTCGAATCACTTCCGGTCGAATCTCTACCGGTCCTTTACACTATATCGGTCGAAAGCAAATGACCGATACATCATCTTTCCGGTCTAATCAAGAACTTAAGTCGGCGTATTACAGTTCAAACCCAGAAAACTTTTGATCATTAAATCGATCAAATACACGGTTAAAAGCTTGATTAATAAGACTATTTACCGACTATAACATGCAGATAGAAGTATTAAGCTAAAATCATACCTCTATTTGCCAAAAACGGATCGATCCTCAAGATCTCTTCTCTTTTCTCTGCCTTCTTGCTTTCTCTCTTTCTCTCTTGAAATCTTAAGTTGGCTGATAATTTGAGATATGAATCTCAAATATCAGATATTTAGTTTATATACAAACCAAAATTTTCAAATAACCCCCTTGGACTTTGGTTCTCGTTTCACTTTTCACCCAACTTCCAAAATAAATAAAAATTTCGGATCCGGATATTACAAAACCCTCAGAGAGATAAAAAAACTAGGGCTCTGAACTTTAAAAATGTTGCATACTTTGAAGTTCAAAACTTTCCAAATTTTATCTTAAAAATAAAAAAGGAAACTTCAGAGGTATTTTTCATAAAACCTCAGAGCAATGATCCTAAAGAGATTTTCAAGTTCAATGCATTTATCAAAGATGAGTAAGAGACATCTGAACAAAGTACCTCTGAAGCAAGTACTTCTGAAGATGAACCTCAGAGTTCACTTAATCCAGATGCCCCTCTGTATTCACCATTCACTGATGAATGCATCAGAACTACATTCGAAGAAGACATCAAGAGAATAAATCAAGAAAATATCATAGTTGATTTAAAAAGGAAAGAAAGCATGAAAAGGATCATCAAAGTCTCAAGACGCAATAAAATTGAGAAACCATCAGAGGTAGTTATCTCTGGTAAGGCTGAACGAGACTTTCTTGACTCTGATTCTGAATCTGATCCAGAGGTAGATGAACAGATTTTCTACAGACCAAAGGAAGTAATTCATAAAAAGATAGATACTATTGGTTCTGGAATTTTGAACATTCCTATTTCTGTTTTGAAAAATAAACCCAGAATACCAATATGTCCTGACTTTGCAGAAATGTGTCTTAAAGCAAAAACTTCTCTGGAACTTGAAAAGGAATTAAAGAAAAGACAAAGAATAAAACTATCACTTCTCAACTCTACACTTATAAACCAATCAAGTTTACTCCTGGACAAAAAGGAAAATCGCAAGAAATTAACCATTTTGATCCTGTTTGTGCAGTGAGCAACAAAGAGAAAAGGATGTTTCTGAACAAGAGAAGACAACTTGAAAAGAAGGTTGTCTCTCAAGCTAGTAGAAAAGAAGTAGTTAGGAATACTTGTAATATTCCTAGTACTAATTCAAAAAGGAATCATAATGTATCGAATGCATTTAATGAAATGAATTCCTTTGCCTCTACTTCTTCTTGTTCTGTAAAGTGCTATTGCATCCAACTCTTGATAAAACTAAAAAATCACTTCAGAGGTTCTCACTGTTTTCTTCATCAATCTCTGAATAAAAATTCAGAGACAAAGCCTCAAAAGAAAAAGAACAATATTGCCAAAACAAATTTCAAAAAGATAATCAGAAGTCTAAAAAAATAGGACCCATAATGAGATGGGTACCTAAGAAAATCTAATCTGTCTTGCAGAAACAGTCTATGCCGATCTGGTACTTAGATTCTGGATGTTCAAGGCATATGACTGGAGATAAAAAGTTACTATCCTCTTTCAAAGCTAAATCTGGGGGAGCAGTAACTTTTGGAGACAATATGCAAGGCCAGATTAAGGGTTATGGTGAGCTTACAAGAGGTAATGTTTCAGTATCAAAGGTTGCTTATGTTGATGGGTTAAAGCATAACTTTATCAGCATAAGTCAACTTTGTGACCATGGTTTTGAAGTGAAATTTAAAGAAAAACATTGTTCTTTACTTCACTCAAAAACAGGTCAAGAAATGCTCAACGCTGACAGAAAGGGAAATTTATACAGAATGAATTTTTCCAAACACATAAAAACTGACTCAGAGAAACTCTGTCTAGTATCTCTGAACAGTGAAGATGTTTGGCTCTGGCATAAAAAGTTCTCACATCTGAACTTTTCTTCACTTGATAAATTGGTCAAACTAAATCTGGTTAAGGGATTGCCATCTCTGAAGTTTAACAAAGATCATCTTTGTTCTGCTTGTGAAATGGGAAAAATGAAAAGATCTTCCCACAAGACCAAAAGTGATAATAATTGTCCAAAACCTCTGCATATGCTTCATGTGGACCTCTGCGGTCCTATCTCTGTGCAGAGTTTGTCAGGTAAAAAGTATATCCTCGTCTTCATTGACGAATACTCTAGATATACTTGGATAGAATTCATCAGAGCCAAGTCTGATGTCCCTGATATTTTAATAAGATTGTTAAAAAGATTTCAAGTTCTGTTTGATACCAAAG
Organism: Arctium minus; assembly: GCA_954870635.1. Taxonomy (NCBI): domain Eukaryota; kingdom Viridiplantae; phylum Streptophyta; class Magnoliopsida; order Asterales; family Asteraceae; genus Arctium; species Arctium minus. The sequence continues at coordinate 59,045,760 of OX941080.1, read as the reverse complement.
TTCAGAAGCTGAGAAGTGATAATGGAACAGAGTTCAGAAATGCAAAAATCAACTCATATCTTTTAGAGGAAGGCATAACTCCGAACTTCTCTGCAGCTAGAACACCTCAACAAAATGGTGTTGTTGAGAGTAAAAATAGAACACTGGTTGAAGCTGCAAGAACTATGCTTGCAGGATCAGATCTTCCCACAAACTTTTGGGCAGAAGCAGTGGCAACAGCCTGTTTTACTCAAAACAGAGCTACCATTTTCAAAAGATTCAAGAAAACATCTTATGAACTCATTAACAATAGGAAACCTAATGTTAAATATTTCCACGTTTTTGGATACAGATGTTATATTCTAAATGATAGAGTCTCTTGTAAAGTTTGACAAGAAAGCAGATGAAGGCAAATTCATTGGCTATTCATTAGCCTCAAAAGCTTTCAGAGTGTTCAATCAAAGAACCAGAACAATCCAAGAGAGTATCAATGTGTCTTTTGATGATGACAGAAATCTTGCCACCAATAATGTCAATTCAAATGCTAAAAATATCTCTGAATCATCAAGGACAAGAGAATCTGAACTAAACGAAATATTCGAAGATTTCTTTAATGATGAAAATACAGAGTTTCTTTTCAGAGATATTCACAGAGCAACTTCTGAGGAACCACAAACGTCAGGTACAAATCTCTCTGGTCCCTCTGAAGTCATAACTTCTGCTTCCTTGAATGCAGGTTCAAGAAATGAATCAACTTCAGAGCCTCTGGAATCAACTTCAGAGCCTCTGGAATCAACTTCAGAGTTTCTGCTCAGCACAACAGAGATGTCTCCCGTTGTCATCTCTGAAGCTCAAACTCCACCTCATGTTCATGCTCTACTCACAAGATGGACAAAGGATCATCCCCATGATCAGATCATTGGATCACCTTCAGAGGGTGTCAAAACCAGATCAGCCACAATCAATGAGTGTTTTTTTTGTAAATTTTTTAAGCATCATTGAACCAAAGAAGGTAAATGAAGCTCTTGAAGATCCTCATTGGATCACTGCAATGCAGAATGAGCTTCAAGAGTTTGAAAGAAACAAAGTCTGGACCTTAGTTCCCCTTCCTAAAGAAAAATTTGCAATTGGAACTAAATGGGTCTTCAGAAATAAAAAGGGTGAGGATGGCATTATAATCAGAAACAAAGCAAGGTTGGTTGCTAAGGGATATTGCCAAGAAGAAGGTATTGATTATGATGAAACCTTTGCACCTGTAGCTAGGCTAGAATCAATTAGAATCTTCTTAGCTTATGTTGCACACAAAGGATTCAAAGTATATCAGATGGATGTTAAATCTGCCTTTCTAAATGGTAAATTAAATGAAGAAGTTTATGTCCAGCAACCACCTGGATTTGAAAATACAGAGTTTCCTAACCATGTTTATTATCTTGATAAAGCTCTATACGAACTTAAACAAGCTCCAAGAGCATGGTATGCTACTCTGTCCACATTTCTGATAAATAATGGTTTTGAAAAAGGTACAATAGATACAACCTTGTTCATAAAAAGGTACAAAAATGAGATGCTTTTAGTACAAATATATGTTGATGACATTATATTTGGCTCTACAAATCAAAAGTATTGTGATAAGTCTTATGGGAGAATTAACATTCTTTCTAGGATTACAAATAAAGAAACATCAGAGGGTACTTTTATAACTCAATCTAAGTATGTCTCTGACATTTTGAAAAAATACAGACTCAATGATTCAACCTTTATGAAAACCCCTATTGCCACAGGAGTCAAGCTTGACTCTGATCTTTCGGGAAAATCTGTAGATGTCAAAACCTACAGAGGCATGATAGGATCACTTCTATACTTAACTGCAAGCAGGCCTGATATAATGTTCGCAACATGTCTCTGTGCTCGATATCAAGCTAATCCAAAAGAATAACATTTATCAGCAGTTAAAAGGATTTTTAGATACCTCAGAGGCACACCTTATTTAGGTCTCTGGTATCCAAAACTGTCTAGCTTTGATTTAACAGCATGCACTGATGCAGATCATGCAGGATGCAAGCTAGACAGAAAGAGTACATCAGGATGCTGTCAATTGTTGGGAAATAAGCTGGTAAGTTGGACATCCAAGAAGCAAAAGTGTGTTTCAACTTCCACAGCAGAGGCAGAATATGTTGCTGCTGCTAGTTGTTGCTCTCAAGTCATATGGATGCAAACTCAGCTCCGAGACTATGGCTTACAATATGACAGAATTCCAATTCTGTGTGATTCAAAAAGTGCCATAGCCATCTCTGCCAATCCAGTACAGCACTCCAAAACAAAGCACATTGATGTAAGGTACCACTTTCTGAAAGATCATGTTGAAAAGGGAACAATAGAGATGTATTTTGTACCAACTGAACTTCAACTTGCTGATATTTTCACAAAAGCTTTAGATGAACGAAGGTTCAATTTCTTAATTAGCAAGTTGGGTATGTTGAATATGTCTGCCTAACACAGGAAAACATCAGAGTCTCTGATCCATTCATTAGAGCCTCTGACATGCATAGCATGTTCAACCAGAGCTTCTGAAACTAATTTCAGAGCCTCTGGACTTTTCACAAAAGGTAAAAATCATTCTTTTGTATCTCTAAGCATCTGTCAAGGGGGAGAAGATAAAAAGACATTGTTCTTTGGTCAAGGGGGAGAAAAAGATCTTTTCAACTGTCATCTCAGAGTCTCTGAAATTCATCTCAGAGTCTCTGATACTTAATATGAGGATTCTCATTTTTGTCTCTCTAATCATCTGTCAAGGGGGAGTCAACAACTTTCAGACCAGTCATTCCTTAAACAAGAACTTTTTAATTATTTAGCAATTTTTGATATCATTTGAAATTAAAATTTCAGATTATCTGAACCTTTTTATTACAAGTGATATCTTAAATTACTTCACAAGGCGAAAGGTTTGTCTAGTCAGCAAAAAGTAATTATTCAATTTAATATTGAAAAATGTCACCCCATTCCTATTTTCTTGGCACCTACACACGTAAGTGCAACAATTTTCAAAAGCCACGTGTCACAAAAGGGATGAGTGAAAGGTCAAACGGCTTTATCAAAAGGGTCAAATCACTGTCGTTTCACATTATGCGCTCGAGTGTATCTTTTTCTAAATTTGGATATAAAAACAATTTTACATCCGGATATTTTTTTCTTTCTTCCAAATTACTCTTGAGCACTTTCTTTCTCTCTCTCTCTCCAAAGAGAACTTGAACTTCATCTTCTTCACTTCAACTCAAAAATGGCGTCTTCCATTGAATGGTGCAAGCTTTTTCCCAAATCTGGCGAATCTTCACGACTGTATCGTTTTCCAATCTAAGACAACAATCACATGATTCAACTTGATTCTCCCAAGTTTGAGGAACAATACAAAATCATTTGCGAGTTCTTATCCAAATGTGAACTGACTCAAACCCTAACTGCTTTTACAAATGAATGTCCTCTCTCGTTTGTTCAAGAATGGTATTCTTCCAGTCACTACAGCGATGCACATAATGGAATAATCGGCGACTTCGACATATCTCAAGTCGTAAAATGTCGGATACTCATCACTCCTACTGTTCTACGAGAAGTTCTCCCACTCCTAACAACTGAGGAACTTCAAATCACGCGTTTTGAAAAACGCCCAACTTCTGAAACCCTGCTCCAGTTCATCCGAATGCTAGGTTACAACACTGAAATCACCAGATTGAGCAACTTCCGATGACAACATCTACCACCAATCTGGAACTTCATGTTCTCTGTACTAAACCGCACTCTAACCTGCAAACTGGGGAGCATGGATCAAGCAACACCAGAAATTCTGTCAATCATGTATGCCCTATTCTTCAATCGCAACTTGGACATGGCCGGCATAATTTTTGATTTGATTCTGACATCCATAGAGAAGAAGAACAAATGCTTGACAAAGGACCCTGAACAAACGACCCAATCATCCAAGGTTCCTTCAATAACATTCCCTCGATTTCTGTCTCTGATCATCCATGTGGCAATCGAGAAGCTTCATATTTTGACCTCCACTGAACAACCCAAAACGCCTTTCTACATAATGAACAGCTTCAAAACGACGATTCTCTCTGAAGGCTATCCAGAAGCAAGGCGGATCCCTCACCACATGCTGAATCAGGTAAATCCTCAATCTTTAGCCTTAGCCTCTTATCTCAGTGTTGCCCAAGGACTAGAGCCAGTTCTGGGAACCCCAACACACTTAGGTCCTGAACCTCACATGGAGAGTAAAAGCAACTCGGCTTCAGAGGGATCTGAGGACCCTGAAGTTTAGAGCTCTCACAAGAGTGAACCAGAGGGTACTCATGCTAGAGAAACAGAAGTTCAGAGAGATGACAGAGCACTTGAAGGGGTTGTCAATGAGGGAGTTATGGGAGAACCCTCATCTGCTAGTGAAGAGGATAGCTCTACTAGCTCTGAGGAAAGTACGGATGAATATTCAGAGACTAGCTCTGAAGATTCTCAGATAGAAGAGAGCAAGTCTTTTAAGGACTTAGAGAAACCTGAGAGTTATTCCCCTTCCACCCAAAAAGATGCCCCAAGGCACATATATTTTAGGACACCTACCCCATCTCCCAGTGCAACCACACAATCTAACCTACCTGATCCAGAGGTAATGGTTATTGAATCAGAGGTGCACACCTCGAACCCAAACCAGCTAGCCACTTCAGAGGTACCTTTTTCCACCTCTGAAGTTCACATAACTGAGGAAACTCAATTTCTGGATAAGTCCTCTTCACAGGACTTAGCCAATATAATCAGTACTCAGTTGCCTCAGAGTACATCAGAAATTCCTACACATGATGATGCCTCGGTGGCTCATCTCTCACCCTTCAGGATATCCCGAAGAAGCTGTCCAACTCAGGGACAATGGCTTGACCTACAAGTACAATGATTGACTTGCCTGTATCGCAAGCTCAACTCCCACATTCACTTCCAGTCCTCTGAATCTGAGGAGGAGGACTTGGTTGAGAACAGAACACTCATAGATGATTCTCCGGAACATCAAGGATTGAGTGGAAGTCCTTCCAGAGACAACATCAAAACAGCTCTGAATGAAGGCTCCTCTGAACTCGAGGATAAATTGGCTACATGTGTTGTAACCAATGTACCCCTCTCTGAACTTCTCACAAAATCTAAGTTCCAGAGATTCTGTGAGGAAGTCAGAGGCTCCATCAAATAGCATAACTTTCAGCGAATTGACGGTTCAGAGACCTCTACTCTTCGCTCTGAAAACACCAACCTCAGAGCAGAGGTTTCCACTCTGAAGACCCAACTCTTGGACTCCTCTAACAGAATCCAAGAGTTGGAATAAGAACTGTTCAAACAGAAGGTTGAAACATCCCTGGAAGTAGCCGCTCTTAAAGCTCAGATTGCTTCTCTTCACAATCAAGCATCTACAACCATTGATGTTCAGAAGGGTCTACAAGAACTAAGGGACGAGGTAGTAGCCACCAGATCATCTTCACTCTCAACAGAACACATGGCCTCTATCTCTGACCTCATCAAAACAACAATTCAAGCCTCTTTTCCATCAGTCAGCGCACCATTAGTGACACAACAGCCGCCACCCCGGACTGCTGAAGACCTCATCACCAAAAGTGACCTGGCCTCATTCAAGTCTGCAATCATGAGCAGAATGCTAACCTGTTCTTCGAAGATCTCTACTATTGCTCAAAAGCAGGTCAAAGCTACTCTGGAACTTTATCACTATAAATCAGAGGACCAGGTTGCTGAAATTAGAACTGCGACTTCAAAAGCAATTGAATCCATTCAGAAGGTTGTTCTTTACCCCAAAGGAAAAGGAATAGCTGAACCAGACTATCCCAAATACAAACGCAAGTTTTCTGGTGGGACTTGTGGCGAAGCAACAAAGAAAGCCAGATTTGATGATTCTGAGGACTCAGATGATGATGAGGCCTCTGAATCACCAAAGGGGGAGATCAAAGAAAAATCAGCACATACCTCTGCTCCACCAACCAAAGGAGTTCAAGAGAAGGAACCAGAGAGGAACACCACCTCTGTTGATGACAACCAAACTCTGCAAACCTTCACAACACCGGTAACACTCTTAGCATCATCAACATCAGGTGTTCCAATCACTCCAATAATCAATGCAACTCTAGAGAGAATTAGAGCTCTCGAAGAGGAAGAAGACGAACAACTTATAGACTTCTCTACATCCTCTAAAGATGCATTCTCATCACCCGAAAGACCACTAATGGTGATTAGAGATGCCTTTGACTCAGAGTCTGAGAAAGAACAGAACTCAAATTCTGACAGAGCGGAAAAAGCTGCTGGAGATCAAATCGAAGTAATTGATGTCGACGAATACGTTTTAAAAAACGCTCAACCTCATCATACTTCACCAGCAACAGAATTGAAAGACTCACCTGGGATCGATTGGTACATCTCAGAACCTATACAAGAAGATCCTCCACAAACACCGGAACCAGAGACCATGGTTGCTAATGAGCAGGCTCCTTCAGAGAATCCTGTTCAGAAGGCAAGCATCGGTCTACCAGCCAAAGTATTTTCTCAACCTCCAACATTCCTTGCATCAAATCCCGAAGCCTCCATTGAAGACCATTTCAGATACATCTACTGTGAGTTCAGTTTTGTTGATCCAAACTCTCTCAGTGATTTGATAACGACCCTTTTCTGTACTTAGTGAAAATTACGTTTAATATGTATTAGTGTTTCACCATCAGCGATCAGACTGAGTTTGTTCAGTTATTGCTGATAGTCTTTCTTATAAACATTTAATATGTATTAGTGTTTCACTATCAGTGATCAAACTGAGTCTGTTCAGTTATCGCTAATAGTTATGCTGTAAACAGTAACGTAATCCCTGAAGACAAGTCTCGCGTCAACACATGTTCATAGATGAATCGAAGACGAAGCTGCTGAACAAAGAGAAGTCTACAAGTGACCTGATGCGGATATCAGTGAAGCAAATACAACTCTACTTATACGCGAAGGAACATGAGGAAAGCTTCAGCGATCGCTGAACTCTTGATGTCTCTGAAGAAAGAGATATTCAGCGATCAAATGATCACAAAGCTTATACCTCAAGTTTCCTTCTGTCTTACCTTGCACAACTCAGTACGATGTGTCAGAACGGACATGCCTCTACCACAATTCGTACAACAACTCTGTCAACTACACTGTTCATGATCCGGCCGAAAGCATGTCTCCTAAAGTCAGACTTCCAAAGCCAATCAGTGAACGCCACGTGTAAAGTGCTCTGCCATGCATTTAATGCATAGGGTAGAAATAGGAAGATCACCCCTCCATCTGAGGGTGTGCTCAATCCTTGAACCCCAAATAGAAACCTTTGTTTTCTATATTCCTTAATCCCCCATTCTCTGAAATTCTTGTACAATCATCTTAGTGTTTCTTAAGTTTGTTTAGATTGAGTCTGTCTTAATCTTATTCCGCAACAAACTTGTAAATTGTGTTTGATTTATCAATAAACAATTTATTAAACTTTAATTTATGTGTTTGTATTCAACCCCCCCTTCTACAAACTTGTTAAGCACCTCCGGGACCAACAAGTGGTATCAGAGCGGACTGTTTAATCTGATAAACAAGATCTTGCTTTATTCTCTTCCTTGCTATTCTCAAATGGCGCTTAACAAAAACACTAACTACTATGATAATGGTTCACTTTCTAAACCTCCTCGATTTAGCAGAGATAATTTTTCTCTATGGAAAAATCGAATGATGCTATTTCTTGAAGGTGCAGATCCTACTATACCTGAGTATATAGAAAATGGACCCTATGAACCTGTTAGAATTATAGCTGTTGTTCCAGCTACTGGCACCACTGAAGCTGTCCCTGAACGCTATGTCGTTAAGGAAATAAGACAGTGGAGTGATGAAGACAAAAAGAAGGTAGGCATAGATGCAAGAGCAAAGACCATTATCTCAATGGCTCTGCCTTATGAAGTTTTCCATTCCATCATGCATCTTAAAACTTCTAAAGAAATGTGGGAAACCATGTGTGTTCAATACGAAGGCATCACTGAAATCCAAGAGACTTGAAAGATTAACTTGGTAAGACAGTATGAAAGTTTCATCGCTGGTAAGAATGAATCTCTCTCTGACGTTCATCAGCGGTTTAACTGCTTAATCATTGATCTAAGAACCCTTGGTAGGACCTATTCTAATTCTGAGGTCCTAACAAAATTCTTAGAATGTCTTCCTGAAAGTTGGGACAGTTATTCAATATGTCTTAAGCTGACAAAAGACTTAAATTCTCTTTCTCTAAGCACTTTGTATGGAATATTGCTCAATTATGAGCAATCGAATCTCTTGAAGAAGAATCTTGTAAAAGACTCTAAAGACTCCAAAAGCACTCCTGTTGCTTTAGTCTCTTCAGAGATAATTCCATCTCAGCGATCTACTCTCACCATCACTGAGTTAGATTCTGAATCTGAGGATCTATCAGACCCTGATCTTTCAGAGTTCGATGAGTCCTTAGCACTCTTGACAAACTCTTTTAAGAGATTTGCAAGAAAGAGCAATTTCCGAAGAAATAAGCCTCTCTCTCTAACTGATAAGCCAAAATCAACCCCGGTTGATAAGGCTACTGCCACTTGCTATAACTGTGAAAAGATTGGACACTTTGCTAGTGAGTGCAGGTCTAAAACGGTCTTCAAGCCTTCTACCTCAAGAAGATCCAGTGATGACAAATACCTAAAGTTGAAAAACAAATATCAAAAGCTGAAAATCTACAAGCGAAAAGGTAAAGGTCTCATCGCTGAAGAACATGACTGGGCTGAATCAGAAGAATCAAGTTCTGATGAAGAAGAAGTCGCTAATCTTTGCCTCATGGTTGAGATTAAAGAAGAAGTGGAAGAAGCATCTGAACCTTCCATGAGCTACATATCATCTCAGGTATCCATCTCTACTAATCCCTTTTTGCCTGAAGCTGAGAGAAGTCGGGTCGTTGATGTGCTGACGATTGATCTTTATAATGCTCTAAACGACAAAACTCAAGCTGAGAATAAAAATGTTCATTTAACTGAAGAGCTAGAAAAATTTCATGAAAAGATCAGAGAACTAACTCTTTTAGAAGAAAAGTTGAAAGATCAAGTCATTATAAATGAAATCATCAGCATTGAACGCGAACAAGCCATCGTTGCTCTAAAAGCAGAAAAGGCTCATGTTGAAAAATGGTACAAATCATCAACAAAGATCTCTGAGATAATAAATGCTCAAACTCCTGAAAGTGATAGAACTGGTCTTGGTTTTTGGACACCACAGGATGAGCCTAAAGAAGAAAGTTCCATGCTTAAATTTGGAACGTTTGTCACTCCTATCTCTGACACTTCTTATAATCAGTTTTATCCTTCTTCTTCAAATTCTATCCCTGAGGAAAAATCCAAAGGCTCTAAGTCTGCGGATAAAGGAAAATCCATTATTCGTCCTCAGAAGGCTACCAAGAAAGCAAAGCTGAAAGTTCCTTCTAAACCTTCAGTGAATCAATCCTCTAGCTCTGTGATAGAAATCTTCGATCTCTATCCTCCAAAGCTAAAGATTGACCTTAAACCCACGAGATCTGAAGAAATGAAAATTCCTCCCAGATCTCATGAGAAAAGCATTCTTGGACCTGGCCCCGCTCATCTTAAACTTGCAAAACCTTCTACTTCTGGTCCTAAAACCATTTTCAAATATAGAAAATGCTATCACTGTGGTTTTACTGACCATATTGCAAGCAAATGTCCAACTGCCACTAAAGCTGATAAATCAGCTAAAGTGAAGATAAATGCCTCCAAGGCTGAAAAGGTCACTAAAGCTGAAAAGTCGACCAAAGTGAAGAATACCACTAAGGTTAAGAAATTAACCAAGGTGAAGGTTATCACTGAAGTTGAATCTTCATCTGCTGTGAAGACTGCTGAATCTTCCATATCCACTAACACTAAAGGACCCATTGAAAAGTGGGTACCAAACAACGCTTAATCTTCCTTATGTGTGCAGGGATCAAAGGGTATCTGGTATCTCGATAGTGGATGTTCTCGTCATATGACTGGACAAAAAGACCTGCTCACTGAATACAAGGAAGAAAAAGGTCCCTCTGTGACCTTTGGTGGAAATGGAAAAGGATATACCCGAGGGTTTGGTGTTCTCAGCAATGGGACAACTACCTTCAGAAGAGTCGCTTATGTAGATGGACTGAAGCATAACCTTCTGAGCATCAGTCAGCTATGTGACAAAGACTACGAAGTTCGCTTTTCTAAGAAAGCATGTTCAGTGGTGAATAAGAAAGGAAAACTTTCTCTCAGTGGTTATCGCAGAGAAAATGTACATAGATATGGACTCTACTACCACTGAAAACTTATGTTTTCTCTCTAAAGCCTCTTCTGATGTCAACTGGTTATGGCACAAAAGGCTCTCTCATCTAAATTTCAAAACCCTGAATTCTCTCTCTTCTAAGGAACTGGTTTCTGGTCTTCCTCAGCACTCATATGCTAAAGAATCTCTCTGCTAAGCATGTGAAAAAGGAAAACAAACAAAAGCTAGTTTCAAGTCAAAACAAGTCTCCTCAGTGACAAGTCCTCTTCAGCTCTTGCATATGGATCTGTTTGGCCCTGTCAACATCCAATCAATAGCTGGAAAGAAATATACACTTGTCATTGTAGATGAATACTCTCGTTATACCTGGGTTATCTTTCTTCGCTGCAAGAGTGATACTCCAGAAGAACTAATATCTTTTGTTAAAAAGATGGAAGTGCTGAATAATCTTACTGTTCTCTCTATAAGAAGTGATCATGGAACTGAATTTAAAAACAGTTCTCTGAACAATTTCTTTGAGAACAAGGGAATTTCTCATAATTTCTCCTCAGTAAGAACACCTCAGCAAAACGGAGTCGCTGAAAGAAGAAACCGATTAATGCTCAGTAAGAACAGCTCAGTAAGAACGATCATTGAAGCTGCTAGATTAATGCTCAGCGATTCTCACCTCCCTACTCAATTTTGGGCGGAAGCTGTAAACACTGCATGTTTTACTCAAAACAGATCGCTGATAGTAAAGCGATTTGGAAAGACAGCTTATGAACTCTTTCATGGAAGAAAACCATCTATCAGTTTTCTTCATATCTTTGGTTGTCAGTGCTTTATCTTAAACAACAAAGATCAGCTTGGAAAGTTCGACCCAAAAACTGATGATGGAATATTTCTAGGATATTCCTCCATCTTCAAAGCCTACAGAGTTTTCAACAAGCGAAGACAATCTGTGGAAGAAACAATTCATGTCACTTTTGATGAAACTCGCTCAACGAACTCCAAACCAATCGCTGACAATGAAGAGTTAAATAATTGGATGTTCTCTCACTAGAAAGAAACTGAACCCTTCTTTTCAAACCATCAGCACACAGGACCACCTACTGTTGATGATGATCCAAACATCATACATCCTAACGCTGAATCCAACTCATGGGTTTCAGCTGAACCTCTTAACACACTGCTACCATCAGATCTACCTTCGTCTGAAAATCTCTCTGAAAACAATAGTTTGTCCAATACTCAACGGTTAATTGCTGATGAACCTCAAACGTCCTCATCAGTAAACATCCCAATTGTTGATCCAACCTCTGAGTTAAGCGATCATGCTCCTGCTCAGAGATGGACCAGAGATCCCCCAATAGATCAAATTCTTGGTGATCCAGATGCAGGTATTCAGACACGACGAAGCTCAGGTAATATCTGTCTCTTTGTCAACTTTCTCTTTTTAATAGAACCAAAGAAGACTAATGATGCCCTCAGAGATCCAAACTGGATCAGCGCTATGCAAGAAGAGCTGACTGAGTTTACTCGTAACAAAATTTGGAATCTCGTTCCTAGACCATCTGATAAAACTGTTATAGGCACCAAATGGGTGTTTAGAAACAAGTTAGATGAACATGGAACTGTAACCCGCAACAAGGCTCGATTTTTTGCTCAGGGATACAGATAAGAGGAAGGCATAGACTATGATGAAACCTTTTCCCCTGTGGCTAGGCTCGAAGCAATTCGACTATTCTTAGCCTATGCAGTCTATAAAGACTTCATCGTTTATCAAATGGATGTAAAATCAGCGTTTCTAAATGGAAAGCTGAATGAAGAAGTCTATGTAGAACAACCACTAGAATTCTATGACCCTAAGTATCCAAGTTATGTTTATAAATTGGATAAGGCTCTCTATGGTCTAAAACAAGCCCCTCGTGCTTGGTATGACACACTCTCATCTTTTCTTATCTCTGAAAAATTTGAACGTGGCAAAATTGATAATACATTGTTTTTCAGAAAGATAAAAGGTCATATTATTCTTGTACAAATATATGTCGATGACATCATATTTGGTTCTACTAACCCATCTCTGTGTACTCGCTTCGCTGAAAGAATGAAGAAAGAATACAAAATTAGTATGATGGGTGAGCTGACATATTTTCTTGGTCTTCAGATTAAACAATATGACAAATGTACTTTTATCAGCCAAGGTAAGTATGTTAAAGATATGCTGAAGAAGTTTGATCTTACACAAACTTCAGCAATGAAAACTCCTATGGCACATCCCCTGACACTTAACAAAGATCCATCTGGAAAACCTGTTAATGTCACTTCCTATAGAGGAATGATAGGCTCCCTGCTGTATCTTACAGCGAGCCGACTTGACATCATGTACTCTACTTGTTTATATGCAAGCTATCAATCTGAACCCAAGGAATCCCATCTGATCGTTGTTAAGCGAATTTTCAGATATCTGAAAGGAACTCCTAATCTCGGTCTTTGGTATCCCAAAGACTCTGGGTTCGATCTAACTGGTTATTCTGATAGTGATTTTGCAGGTTGTAAACTAGATAGAAAGAGCACCACTAGTGGATGTCAACTCCTAGGAGGAAATTTGGTAAGTTGGACAAGCAAAAAGCAAAATTCAGTGTCCACTTCAACAGCTGAAGCTGAATACGTAGCCGCTGGAAGTTGTTGTTCTCAGATCTTATGGATGAGAAATCAACTATTAGACTATGACCTTCAGCTATCAAAGATTCCAATCTATTGCAACAGCACTAGTGCTATCGCTATAGCAAATAATCCAGTGCTACATTCAAATACGAAACACATAGAGATCAGATATCATTTTATCAGAGATCATGTGATGAACGGTGATATTGAACTTCATTTCATCCCTACTGACTTTCAGCTTGCTGATTTATTCACCAAACCTCTTGATGAGACAAGGTTCAACTTTCTCATCAGTGAGCTTGGAATGCTGAATCTCGAAGAATAATTTTTCAGCATTCATGCATTGTGTCAGTAATCATAAGTTCCCCTTTTATCATTCTCTTATAAACATTTTGACTCTCAGGTATGTTCTCTCCATCCCTACAACTGAATCTTCATTCAGTTAAGATGTTTTTCAAAACTTTAATCACTGAACTTTCTTCAAATGATTAAAAGCTTTTTGAAAAATAAATTTATCACTGATATTTCTAGTCAGTGATCCTTCTTAAAAGAAAATTCATCCCTAACTTTACCATCAGGGATACTTTCAAAAAGAAAAATCTATCGCTGACTTTTCTTCAGCGATAATTTCAAAACGGACAAATGAACAGTTTCTCTCTCTTCTATGACGTCATTTGAACCGACAATCCACGACATGCCTTTTTCTGACACGTTCGTCCGTTTCCCTTCCATCCAATCAACTTCGTGGGACGTATCCATCTCATGATGAACATTTGTTTTCCCGCGTCTCAGACTCTCTCTCCTTCTCTCACACGTATAAAAGGAATGTTTTTCCATTCTTATCGTTTTACGCTTTCTGGAAATACTTTCAAAGCAAGAAAACTCTCTCAAAAGCATTCTAGCACTCTCAAGCATTTGCATCGTCTTCTTCAAAGATCAACAGGTTATTCTTGATCTTCTTCTTATTCTTGTTCTAAATCTTTTTACATAATACTCCATTTATGGACTGCCATTATGGGTTTATAAGATTTTTTTTCATAAAATCATCTTTCTTTTTTATTTTATTCATTCAAAACCATTTTTTTTTTATTATCTTCATTCAAAATCTTTGGTTTTTCTTCTTGTTCTTATATCTTATATTAAGAACACCTTTTTAATCTTCAAATATGTTGATTTTTCTATGTTTCTTTCCCAAAATAGAAACTGGGAAAACCTTCTTTATTTTTAGACTAAAACCTTTCTTCTATTCTTCTATCTGTTCATATTCAGAATGGCTCAATCTGCACTTGTCTCCTCTAAGAACGTCAAGTTCGCCATCACTGACTCTGAGCTTCCGAAAAATAATCATCTTGCTCGCCTTGATTTTGATGGTGTCAAATACCCACATCTGGTGGAAGCCGCAAAGTTTCTAAAGCAATCCTGCATTGCCTACGCTATCACTGTGGATCCCACACCTTCAAAAGCTCTTCTCCAATAATTCTGGTTTACCGCTGAAGAGACCTCTATCACCAACAAAAAGGGTGAACTGGTTCGTGCTATTTCCTTCAGCACTGAACTTGGACCAGGGATGATGACGGCCTTAGGGCTAAGGAAAGCTCTGCGATTTCCTGAAAAACCAAGGAATGGATTCGATGCCTTGCCCACTGATGCTGAACTCATCCAATTCCTGGATGCTATGGAATACTCTTGGGAACCAAAGCCGAGGACGACAATTCCCAACAAGAAGTTGACTCTTGTGAAGAAGTCGCTCATGCCTTCTCAGCTTAACTACATCTTCTCTCACTTCATTCAGTGTATGAGTGGGAAGAGTGGGTCACTGGACCAGGCCAACAAGATTCAGGTCCAAATGGCATACTCAGTGATCGCCGGAAGAAATTTCGACTACGCAACAGCTATCTTTGACGATCTAAGGTCAAAGATAGAGAAGACCGAGAGGGATCCCAAGATCCCCTATGTACGCTTCATCTGTGCGTACCTGAAGTTCCTCTACCCTGCTACTTACCCCACTAATTCGTATGCAACTTTTCCTAAAGTGGGCCAGCGCTCACTGGAGGTCAAGACGCTCCCCAACGAGGTAAGTATCTCTGAACTTCGCTCCCGACTCTCTCTCCTCACTTCTTCGTCTTCAGCGGCCACGCAGGAGGTTCCTTCTTCTGCTATCCCTACCGCTACCCCTTCCAAACGACCATCAACTGGCTCCCTTGGTCCTTCGAAGAAGGCCAAAGTGACCAAGGAGAAAGGTACCTCTAGCTCAATACCTAAGGATGTTTCTCAACAAACCTCCTTGGAAGCATTCGTGGGTCTCTCCTCCACATCCTCAGCAATACCCACCTCAACCATGTCGGCGACTACGATCACTCCCACATCAACAGTACCACCACCCATCATCTCAGCTACTCCACATCCTGAGGTGATCACAACGGTAACTACCCCTATCCCTACTTCTGTCCCCATCTCTCATCCTTTTATTTCTTTAGTCTCTGACCCATCATCTACTTTTTTGCAACCATAGTTTGGACCCATAGGACCTGAACATCAATCTTTTGAGGAATCTATGCAATTCTACAAAATGTTTGATAATTCAGGTACTCCTATAACCTTAAACACTACTCCCAACTCACCATATAAGCCTGTTTCTCAAAAACTAACTTATATTTTAGGTCCTAGTTTGGCGACTGTTGACACCAATGTCAATAGTTTGAGTGCAAAGATGGAGTCTTTGACTGCCTCTCTCAACAACACCACCAGCGTTGTTCATACCGCTGGTGAAGCACTGAAGACGCTGACAGCTCAATGTGCCTCCAAAGCTGACGTCTCTCAAATCGCTACTCTCCAAGAAGCGATTGTCAAAGTCAGGAAAGACTCCAAGTAACAGTTTGATGCCATGTCTGCAAAGGTTGACATCTGTACTACTATTCTTCAGCAAGTCCTCGACCAGCTGAAGACACCAGCTCTAATTCCTGCTCCTTCATTTACAGAGAACGATCGCACCTCTCTGAACATAGCTGTGGAGTTTATTCATCAAGCTACGTCAGATATCCCTGTACTTGAAGACTGTCTCACAGGACTGAAGGCTGAAGTCCAGAACTTGGCCACTGCAGCAACCTCTACTCCTTCCAAATATCTCTCTCTCCGTGATAATGACAAAGAGAGGGAGAAAGAAGTTGAACAAAATAAGGAGAAAGAAGCTGATGCTAATGAACAACTGAAGGAAACTCCCTCTCATGTTGAGGGGGAGATAGCTGCTGAAAAGGCCCCTCCTACCATCGATGAGTTAATCGATGAAGAGGAAGAGGAGGACGATGAAGATGAAGCCCTTGATCTTGAAGATCAAAAGGAAGAACCTCATCAAGATGATGATGATGACGATGAAGAAGATCAATCTCTATGGTGTTCTTCAGCCGTCACTTCATCAGCTATAGCTTCGAAAGAAGTTATCAAAGCAGGGGGGAGTCATGAGACATCTTCAGGAACCCCTTCCCAAAGCAAAGGTGCAACTGCTGAGGAAAGCCTGAAGATGATCTCACTATCTGAGGAGAATCCTTCTCAGGTATGCCTTACCCTCGTTCCCTTATCCTTCTATAAAAATCCTACCCTTGTTTCATTCTAGCCTTTATCTCTCTTCTTCCCTAAAAATAAACTAACCTTTTTCTTCATTTTCTGACCAGACAGTTCTCTCCCCTGCTTAAGGGTAAAGAGCTCCAAATAATCCCAGCTGCTGAAGCTGATGACCAAATAATCCCAATCTCTGTAAGAGAGATTGATGAAGAGGATGAAGAAGAAGAAGACTCCCTGCAACATCCACGGAGGCCATCTAGACCACTTCATTGGTCAGAGGAAGAGATAAAGAAAAGAACAGAGATGATCTCTCATCTAGAGAATCAACGGTGAAAGATCCCCTCTCAATCATCAGATCTAGAGTTTCTGACAGAAGCTGAAATTGAAGAATCCGTCAGGGTTGAGAAGTTGATTGCTGATTGTCAAAGAGATGCCTCTCTGCTCTCAAAATTCAGTCTTCTCAAGTCAAAGACAAAAAGCTGAAGAAGAAACCAGTTGAAGTCCAGGTTTCTCTTTTGAAAGATATTGAAGAGGAACGCTCAAAAGAAAAAGCAGTCAGCGATAACTCAGTCGATTGGTGCAAGCATAAAATTGACTATCGCTCTGACCCAATGAAGATCATAGCTGTTACTATCTCTGGATGAAAGAAGAAGGACAAAGTTTCTGTCACTATGGAGATTACCAGAGAGGATGGAAGCTGCAAGGCGATGTTTGTTTCAAAGCTGGAAAGCCTCGACTATATGGAATGGCTTGAGTTCAAAGACGCACTGAAGAAATCAAAGTCAATCTACAGAGGTTATGTTGAAGGAATAAATGATGCTCTCATCAACAGAGTCGCTGTAATCCTAAAAGTGTCGTCTGCTCTTCCTTCTAAGCCAAAGCAGATCAGAAGAAAGCCTGTCTCCTCTTCCTCTGAAAATGTCGCGGTGATCAGGAATGAAACCTCCATCAAATTCTCAAGAGAAGCTTTGTTCAGTCCTCCTCCTGATCTTTCAGTTCTGGATTTATCTCTGCCTCCTGGTGGACCATATGTTGCGGGACAAGTACTTGAAGAACCTTTTGGAATCTTCTTCAGAGATGACGAGGAACAACTCAAATTTCAAAGAATCTCTGAAATCCCTATCTGTCCCCTCGGTCTTCTCAAGGATCTCATGTGCTTATGGTGTGATCTCTCTCCTGCTGCTGAGCAAATCAAAGTGATCATTAGCAAAGAATCTTTAGAGCGAAAGCAAAAAGGAGAAGATATACCTGAGTACTTGATCAATCCTCCTAAATCTTCTTTAGATAGCTGATAGATTAGTTTTCTTCTTGTAATCTATTAGTTTAACTTACAGTAATTAGTACATCACTTGTACTTGTAATTTTCATACCTTGTAATTCTTTTCTTGGATTAATGAAAATTTCAGTGAAGTACTTAACTCTATCAGTACTGTAAAAGATCCCTCAAAATAGTAATTGGGACATGTATGTTATGAGTCCTGATTATTCCATCATTTTGAATTATAAAGTAATTTTCTTCAGTTACTTTGTCATTATCAAATAGGGGGAGATTGTTGATCTAAACTCTCTCAGTGATTTGATAACGACCCTTTTTTGTACTTAGTGAAAATTACGTTTAATATGTATTAGTGTTTCACCATCAGCGATCAAACTGAGTCTGTTCAGTTATCGCTGATAGTCTTTCTTATAAACATTTAATATGTATTAGTGTTTCACTATCAGTGATTAAACTGAGTCTGTTCAGTTATCGCTAATAGTTCTGTTGTAAACAGTAACGTAATCCCTAAAGACAAGTCTCGTGTCAACACATGTTCATAGCTGAATCGAAGACGAAGCTGCTGAACAAAGAGAAGTCTACTAGTGACCTGATGCGGATATCAGTGAAGCAAAGACAACTCTACTTATACGCGAAGGAACATGAGGAAAGCTTCAGCGATCGCTGAACTCTTGATGTCTCTGAAGAAATAGATATTCAGCGATCAAATGATCACAAAGCTTATACCTCAAGTTTCCTTATGTCTTACCTTGCACAACTCAGTACGATGTGTCAGAACGGACATGCCTCTGCCAAAATTCGTACAACAACTCTGTCAACTACACTGTTCATGATCCGGCCGAAAGCATGTCTCCCAAAGTCAGACTTCCAAAGCCAATCACTGAACGCCATGTGTAAAGTGTTATGCCATGCATTTAATGCATAGGGTAGAAATAGGAAGATCACCCCTCCATCTGAGGGTGTGCTCAATCCTTGAACCCCAAATAGAAACCTTTGTTTTCTATACTCCTTAATCCCCCATTCTCTGAAATTATTGTGCAATAATCTTAGTGTTTCTTATGTTTGTTTAGATTAAGTTGTCTTAATCTTATTCCGCAACAAACTTGTAAATTGTGTTTGATTTATCAATAAACAATTTATTAAACTTTAATTTATGTGTTTTTATTCAACCCCCCCTTCTACAAACTTGTTAAGCACCTCCGGGACCAACAAGTTTGTCAGAAACTCTAGTCATCCCTCTGAATCCAAGGATCAGAGAGGACATGCCAGACTATGAGAGAAGATTCGTCAGAGATAAAACCAGACCAAGAGCACAGGTCCTCTCAGATGATCCAATCATAAAAATCAACAAAATCTCTGAGAAGACTTTTGCTTACAACAAGATAGTCTATAGGCACTATGTGGTAACTCGATCTAATCAGAAGATTTACGAGTTCAATGATAATGATCTCGTAAATCTAAATCCATATGATTTACCACATTTATATGCCTATTGCTCTGCCAGGTATGATCATGGAAGAAGATAAATCAGAATGTACATGGTTGAAGTCAGACGGGCAATGGAAGCCTATGTCAAACACAGAGCAAAACGTGACTTCCAAATTGCTCTGAACCTGGGAGAAGAGAAGCTAGAGGTAACTGAACCTGTGGAGTCGTTCGATAAACTTGAGGAACAGAAGACTGGATCAATTATAGCAGAATCTCTGGGTTTCGTGTACAGAGTCAATCAAGTGAAGAAGATATTTCTTGCCTCAGAAGTATCGAAGTACTCTGATGACACTTTAAGAGGAATACAGAAAATGATCCATGTGAAGGAAGAAAGGCACAGATCAGATCTACTGGCGAAAGTTGACTTGGAGATTGGGTCGATGATCAACTTCAGAGCTCTAATCATGAAGTTCCATGGAATCTGTTCAAGTGACAAATTTTAATTTGTTTCTTTATTTTTGAATATTACTCTCTCTGTATTAAACTTCCAAATGTTTAAGAAGTAATATTTAAGAGGATGATTTTCTCCTCTATGTTTTCTAGTTTAAGTTTTGTTCTCTGCTATTTTTGTATCTTTTATTTTCAACACTTATGGGGAGATTGTTAGCTCCAAATCTTATGTTTGTTAAAGTGTTGAAAATACTCAAGTCCTATTTCAGAGGACTTCCAAAGATAGACTTCAGAGGACGAAGACTTCAGAGAACGAAGACTTCAGAGGACAAACCTGCCTCTGAAGTACTTATCAGAGATTGTAACTTTCAGCAGAAGACATCAGAGATGGCTTCATCAGAGGCTCTGAAGACTACATCAGAGCTCTGAAGACATTCTCTCTGAAGAAGGCGCTGAAGACATTTTCCTGAAGTATCAGCCGACTTCATCGCCGATTTCAGTCCAGAACTGAAAATGCAAGTAAAATATGTGGCGACTCTCTATGACACAACTTGGACTTTACATGTCGACGAATCATCAAACGCCCAGGGGCAGGTCTTGGCGTCATTCTCAAGTGGCCACAGGGGGGAAAGATGGTGTACTCCATACAATGCGACTTCAAAGCCACAAACAACGAAGTCGAGTACGAAGCTTTGATCGGAGAAATGAATATGGCTCACGACCTGGGGGCAACAAAACTTCACGTCAGAAGTGACTCCCTTCTTGTCGGGAATCGGATGAATGGAGAATTCGCAGAAAAAGATTTTAAAATGACAGCTTACCTCAAGGTGGCTAAAGCAAAATTGGAAACATTTCAACATTTCTCCATTACACAGATCCCGAGGGATCAAAACACCCAAGCGGACACATTAGCTAACCTTGGATCGGCACTTGGTCAGACCTCATTCGACGTCGTACCAATAATTCATTTGGCGACGTCGTCCATCGAAATCGAAGACCACGTCCATGTGGTAGAAGAGGAAGACAATTGGTTGAGCGATATCAGAAAATTCCTAATAGACAGCCAACTTCCTGAAGACAAAATGGAAGCCCGAAAACATCGACTTAAGGCGTCCAAATATACTCTGATCGGAGGACAACTTTATCGACGATCATCAACATGACTAAACCTACGATGCGTCGTCAGTAATGATCTAGTCCAAAGCATTTTACAAAAAATGCACGATGGTGAATGTGAAAATCACTCAGGTGGTCGCAGTCTGGAAAATAGAATCCCTTCACAGGGGTACTTTTGGGGCAAACTGTTTAGGTAAAATTTCACAAGTCAAGACTGACGCAAGAAAACCAAACATCTCTAATCTTAAGAAAACTCTTGTATTAAGATAATGTTCTGAAGACCACGCACATCAGCGACCTTGGTCGTCACTTTGGGTAATTGGTGTAAGCTTCTTACAACCACGAGGTACTTCAATGTACGAACCGTTGAAACATTCAATGTGCATTTATGGCGACTAAAGCTTTATATTCAAGCTCGAAGACATATTCGAGGCATCTGATCTTATCTCATCTCATCTAAGCTGAATCATATCGAATACACAGCGCTCAAGCACACTCAAGGTTTGTTCTCTCAAGCAAGAACTCTCGACGAAGTGCTACACTTACGACGAACAACGCAATATTATGATTTCTTTACTTTTGTTTGAAATATTGTCAATTGTACTCTCGGTCACTCTTTCTAAAGGACAGCGCCCCTGCTTGACGTCAATAGTGCACTTGACGATCTCTGCTATCGTCCGCATTTTTACCCTCGACGGGGTTTTTCGCGTCACCAAATTCCTTGTGTTCTTTCTTTATTTATCTTTGGTCGTACAATTTGTCACTTGATTCTTCCTTTAGTTGTTAAAAGCTCCACACCTATTTTATTCTAATAGTAGGCTAATTTCTCTCTTTCTTGTTGGCAAAAATCAGTAGCATTGGCAGCATTCCCACAACATTGATCTGTAGATGTCTTTTTGGGTGGCTTAATTCATTCATCCACATATTTCATGGGATTAAACTTTTATAAGCTTGGGAATCAAGTTTTGAAGGCTTTTTGAAGACAAAATTCCTGTTGTGTTTTATATATTTAATGATAAATAGAGGTACTTAGGACCTTATTTTGAGTAGATCCAATCGGTTCTACACCGATTGTTACAATTCCTCTCAAGTTATTTTGCATATTTTA
The DNA here is from genome assembly GCA_954870635.1 of Arctium minus. Lineage (NCBI taxonomy): Eukaryota > Viridiplantae > Streptophyta > Magnoliopsida > Asterales > Asteraceae > Arctium > Arctium minus. The sequence continues at coordinate 59,023,858 of OX941080.1, read as the reverse complement.
ATCCAAGTCTTGCAATTACTTTACTTCTTGTTCTTAATTGCTTACTTGTCTTTACGTTCTTTACTTTATTACGCTTATCGCACTTACATTCCATCATTTAATTCTTATCATTACATTACGCCATTTACTTTATGCATTTAGTTCCCGTTCTTTACATTTCTCGCAATTTACTTCCCGTTATGAGTAGCTAATTTCATTAGCTTGGGTGTGAGACAACGGGTGAGTTTTTAAACCAAAAGAAATTGGGCATCGTTTTTCAATAATAATGTACCATCGTTTCATTATAAGTTTTTATAAATCCGAAAGCACTTATGGACGAATTGATCACTTTGAAAGTGTTAAAGTGTAGTGGACTTCGGAATGAGCCACATGAATACACGTCAATTTGAATGATATAGAAAGTAGACTTGGAAAAGTTGCTAACAAAGGAATTTGTTATCTATGTTTTTCTAATTGATATATTCTCGACGAGTTGATCACTAGTTAAAGTGTGTAGTACACTCAGGAATGAGACACTTGGAACACATCAACTTGAATGATATGGGAATCGGCTCGGAAGAGTGATTTTTAACGAAGGAATTTGTTTATCCATACACTTTGAAGGCTCCGTTTAACACTAACACTAGTGCCTTTTCAACCACCACCACACTTATCCACTTTGCTCTTTCTTCCAAAACACTCGAGACCCTTTTCTACTTTCTTTCTAGAGTTTTCCAATTATGGTATGTGTGTAGCTGAAGGTGTTCTTGGTGTTCTTGATATTTGAAGTTTTTGGTTGATCTTGGATATAACTATGTGAGGATCTTTTACAAGCAATTTGTAATCTCTTTGGTGGTAATATAAATTTGTTATCTCCCTTTGGTGGATGTACACCATCACATCAATAGTAGAACCATGTTAAATCCTTGTGTTATTTAGTTGTGAACTTCACGCTTTGATCTTTGCATATGTAGTTGTTATTTACTTTGTGGATATTATATCTTCTTTAGAGCTTTTTGTGTGAAATCACTTGTTAGTTTGCATATTGGCATAACTAACCTTACACAAGCATACACTATAAACGCAATGATATTTTTATAAATTACAAGAAGAATATGAGGCCAATATATAGCCTTTACAGGGAGGATATACAGGAGTAAATTAAGCAATACATTACACCTTGAATAACTAACTATGGTAAATATTTCTATGGAGATGATTGAGTGATTTTGGAGAGATTTATGGAAGTATCCATAATACGCCCCCGCAAGATGGAGGCTCCATTGGAGACTCTAATCTTGGGTCTGAATTTATGAAAAAGTCTTCGAGCGAGCAGCTTAGTTAGAGCATCGGCCGGTTGATCATTGGAATTGATGTGATAGACTTTTAGCAGTCCGACAGCGACCTTTTCCCGAACGAAGTGGTAATCTAGTGCGACATGCTTCATTCTTGAGTGATAGACTGGATTGGCACACAGATATGTGGCACCCGTGTTATCGCAGTATAGGCTCGGTGGTTTTGAAGCTGTGATGTGAAGTTCCTGTAACAGGTTTTCAACCCAAGTGACTTCGGCTGCAGCATTAGCCAAAGCCTTATATTCGGCTTCCGTTGAGAATCGGGAGACAATTTTTTGTCGTGTGGACTTACAGGAGACTATATTTGATCCTAGGTAGATGAGATATGCCGAAGTGGACCGGCCCCCATCATTGATGCCACCCCAGTCGGAGTCGGCAAAGGCAGTAATGTTGACTGGTGCTCCTCGCTTTAAAAACAACCCATAGTGAATCGTGCCTTTTAAGTACCGCATGACCCGTTTTAGAGCTTGCATGTGTTTTGTGGTAGGAGCATGCATGTATTGTGACAGTTTTTTGACGGCGAAGCAAATATCCACGCGAGTGAATGCTAAATATTGGAGAGAGCCAATGATTTTCCGGTAAGTAGTTGGATCAATTTTGGATGAGCCATCTTCCAGAGATAGAGATTCGGATGAGCTTAACGGAGTGACCACGTCTTTCGCACCATCCATGTGAAAGTTGGTGAGAAGATCATTGATGTGTCAGTGTTGAGATAAAAACATGCCTTGATGAGTGGAGATAACTTCTATTCCCAAAAAGTGATGAAGATGGCCAAGATCTTTGATGGAAAATCTTTTGGACAAGAGATCCACAAAGTTGTTTATGAAGCTGGTGCAATTTCCTGTCAAAACAATGTCATCCACATACACTAAAAAAATACATGATTAACCCTTTGTAACTATAGATGAAAAGTGAGGCATCCGATTGGGACTTCTTGAAACCGGAACTTAGGAGGAAGGTTGTAAGTTCCATGTACCACGCTCGTGGTGCTTGTTTAAGACCGTAAAGGGACTTCCGAAGTTTGCAAATATGATTTGGCAGTTGTTTGTTTTTATACCCCGGAGGTTGAATCATGTAAACATCCTCATGTAGTGTGCCTTGTAAAAAGGCGTTGTTGACATCGAGTTGACGAAGGTTCCAATTTTTGGAAAGGGCAAGGGAGAGAACGACTCGAATGGAGACCGGTTTGGTGATCGGGCTAAAGGTTTCAAAGTAGTCTTTGTCCGGTTGTTGATGAAAACCTTTTGCCACTAGACAAACTTTGTACTTGTCAATAGAGTCGTCGGGTTTCCGTTTTACACGAAATACCCATTTGCAACCAATAGGTGTGTGTGAGGATGGTGGAACAAGTTCCCATGTATGGTTGTGAAGTAGAGCGTTGTACTCATTGTCCATGGCTTTCCTTCATAAAGGGTCTGTGATGGCTTGGGAGACACAGGTTGGTTCGATGGTGGGAGGGAGGGGATGAACTGTGGTGTGGTTAACATAGTTGTCACCATAGTATTTGGAGTTAGGTTTTCGGGTTCGTGGAGGGAGAGGTGGGGTCAGGTTGGGTGGTGATGGCGTGATGGTAGGAGAGGTAGAAGGTGTAGGAGGGGATGTAGGGTGATCAAAATTATTGTGTGGGATTGTAGGCGTTGGGGAGACGGTGGGAGTTGGTGCGTTAGATGTGTATGGAGAGGAGGGGTTAGGTAAAGTGGGAGATGGGTTGATAGTAGGTTGGGTAATAGATGTTGTAGGGACAATGGGGTTATGGGCGGGAATTGTAGTAGGGGTTGCAGAAGAAGTGGGGATAACAGTGGGTGAATGATGTATTTTGGTGTAAGAAGAATCATCAATTTTAATGGGTATGTTGGTGGTGGTATGTGGGTCACGTGACGGGAAGACGTGAGTCACAAATTGAACATGTGGGGAATAATAAAGGCGTTTGGTAACAATGTCAAGACATTTGTAGGCGGACTTGGAGGTGGAGTAGCCAAGAAAGATACGCCAGGAAGATTTTGGATGAAGTTTAGATGGGGAATAGGGTTTGAGCCATGGATAACAAAGGCAACCGAACGGTCTAAGTTTGGTGGTTGTTGATACAATTGTTCATAAGGAGTTTTGTAGTTGAAGATGGGTGTGGGTAATGGATTGATTAAGTAAGTTGTCGTTTCAAACGCATGTGACCAAAAACGTAAAGGTAGACCGACATAGTGTAGGAGAGCTAGGCCGGTTTCCACTACATGTTGGTGACGTCTTTCAGCGGTGCCATTTTGTTCGGGTGTGTGAGGTGGTGTGGTGAAGTGAGAGATACCAAGAGATTGGAAAAGAGGAATAAGGGTTTGGTATTCCCCCCCTGGTTATCGGAGAAAATGGATATGATAGGTGTTTGAAAATAGTGCTCAACCAACTTTTTGAAGCGAGGAAATAGAGTAGAGACATCCGATTTATGAGACATGGGATAGAGCCATACATATTTAGTGTGGAAGTCAACAAAGATTACATAGTATCGGTAACCATCAATAGACTTTTGTGTTGGTCCCCAATCATCCGTATATATAAGTTGCAAAGGTTTTTTAGTCACAAATGAGGTGTCATTGAATGGAAGTTTATGACTTTTATTGATAGAACATGACTCACAGTGAAACTTAGGATTCAACATTTTATTGGTATGAAAACCGATAAACTTTGCAATAGATTTAAAGATCTTGATAGATGGGTGACCAAGACAATGATGCCAATCATGAACGGTGGATGTCGTGACCGTGTTTGCTTGGGGAAGAAGTGAAGTCGGTGCATAGTACACGTCGTGGTCGTTCACTCCCCGAAGTAGAGGTGCCCCCGTGATTAGATCCTTCACAACAAAACATGAGGGGAAAAATTCGACAGAAACTTTGTTAGTTTTGCATAGTTTGGCAACCGAAATTAGATTACGACGTAAATTAGGAGCACATAAAACATGTGGAAGGGAGAGAGAGCGAGACAAGGTAGAAAGACTACTGTCACCGGTGTGAGTGATTTTGAGACCTGTACCATTGCCAAGAATAATTTCATCAGGCCCGTCATAGTTCATTGGAGTTTGCAAGTTGCAAGTTGGAGCGATTGTTGCGATTACCGGTGTAGTGGTTTTGCGGTTTCGACTATTGTGGACGGGAGTTGCGTGACCCTGGGCGAGATCCATGATTCGACCGCGAATTGGAGACAAAGGAATTCATGGACCTGGATGGAGTAGACCCATTTCGTGAAGTATGGGTATAGTTTGCTGTGAGAACATCAGTAGGAGGTATTTCGGTTTCTTTCAAGAGCCTTTCAAAGTCTACCAATTTGTCATAAAGTTCAGAGTAGGTAATTGGGTTCTCACGGACTTTGATGGCGGCTACAATGGTTTTGAAGTCATCTCCTAGTTGGTTGATGATATGAACCATCAAATCTTCATCAGTAATCGGGCTTTGGGCTAAGGCAAGTTCATCGGCAATGGATCGCATGTCACGAAGAAATTCAGCAACAGTGCGCGATCCTTTGGGGTTGGTTGTGAGTTTGGATTTGAGTGAGATAATTCTGGAGCGGGAAGCGTTGGCATAGCTTGTGGTAAGACGGGACCAGGCTTCATGAGATGTTTCAGCAGAAGACAACAATGGTTGTATAGCATCAGTACAACTTCCGAGTAAGGCACTGAGCAAGATTTGATCTTGTCTATACCAAGGAGAGTACTCGGCACTGGTTTTCGTGGGGGGTGTTGGAGATCCTTCGATGAAGTGGTGAAGATCTAGGCGGATTAGGGTGGAGAGGATTTGTTTTCTCCAGACGGGAAAATTAGAAGCGGTGAGTTTGATAGGGAAGTAGGTAGTGGCGGTGAGATGAATGATGGTGGTAGAAGTAGTTGATTTTTCTGACATGATTGTGGTGGTTGTGATCTGCAGGTTTGGGATGATGGAAGGCAATGGGGGTCGAGGTTTCTCAGAGGAGAGAAATTGCTCTGATACCATATAAATGCAATGATATTTTTATAAATTACAAGAAGAATATGAGGCCAATATATAGCCTTTACAGGGAGGATATACAGTAGTAAATTAAGCAATACATTACACCTTGACTAACTAAGTATGGTAAATATTTATATGGAGATGATTGAGTGATTTTGGAGAGATTTATGGAAGTATCCATAATATACACATTGTGATTTGAAATTATAAAGAATCATTAGGAAATATGACGAAGGATCATGTGAGATAAAGAATTAATGTGAAAGGGTAAGAAATGATCTGGATCTTTGATCACTTTTAATCTCTAACCCACCCATGAATCGCGCATGATATGGGGATTGCTCCGATACATCTCGGTCCATCGGATCTGTTTGCATCTCATCCTAATGTGCATCCAAGGCCGGATATTTCTTCTTACTCTTCTCAGCATAACTTTTATTCTCACCGGAACCCAACCCTAAAAAATATATCCCTAGTGATTATGTAAAAAATAATTATCTTGATTCTTGAATAAGTTATTACATTACAATCGGATTAGTTATTACTTGTCTACTCATGTTGCAGCTTGGAAAATTAAGTCCAACATTTTAAATGTAGTTATTGGATACGAGTTGACACTTACCAAGTTCATTTGTCTAAGGGGTCGTTTAACAAACGCTTAGCCAATAAGCTCTTATCAAGTCATTTACCTTACCGGATAAACATTACAAGTATCGATAATCTTACCCGGTAAGAATGATGGCAAGGGCCGAAAGTCTTACCCGATAAGTGAGGGCGAAAATTCTTACCGGGTAAGCACTTACCAAGTATATTGTTGCATACAATGTCTTGTAAATGAACTAGAATCTTATGCGAGAAGGTAAGTGAAAGTGTTACTTTTTACCGGTAAGCACTTACCGGGTAAACATTTGAGCCCCTAAGTGTGTAATTGCGTAATGAAGTGACACCTGTTGCAACTTGCTTGATAAGTTGGCATGTTTTTCCAAATAGTGTGAAAATGTTTATATATGTCAATTCCTGTAATTTTTAGTTTTCCATGGTCGTTCGTTTTAGGGGTTGTTTGTTTAAGATTTATTTTTACATGTTTGATAAGATCTTATCAATTTGGATTATTATGTTTTACATATTTCAATTTACATATTTTTAGGTGTGGTATCTTTCGGTTTTTGTCATGTCTGGTTGGAAAAATTATTTAAATTGCACATGTGGCTTGGTTTACAGTTTTGGCTCTAAATTGGACTGTACTGAACCACAAATACCCTTAATTTGTACTCCACATTTTTGCGTACATTTATTTAAATATTACACCCCACAATATGGTTGCACATGAGTTGGATTGATAGTTGAAAGCATTTGAACAACATATTGTCTATCGTTTTGGAAAATCTCAACTAACCCAAACATTGTGGTTTGTGTTGGGTTGGTCGGGTTAAAATTTTGGTACTTCATTTTATAATCTAACTAAGCGATTGTGTTTAACAAAGTAAAATCAAATGAACATATAAATAAGACTAATAAAATCATAAGGAGAAAGTTGAAGGTTAATTCAAATAAGAAAATAAACTTATAGTTAAAATTGTGATATACTCGTGAATAGAACTATTTACGGATTGGTCTAATGTACATATCTATATCTATATTATTATATAAAAATTCTAAAATGGTTATTGTACAACTTTTTGTACAATAATGTTTACCACCCTTACAATGTTACATTTACCATCCTTACACTTATTTATTTAATTTACTTTATATCTTTTGTTTTTTCATTTTTCATTTTACACCATTATCATATTAACACAAATAATCGTATATGAACAAAAATGCAATGAAAAAATACGTTTCTTTTTTTGCAAATTATACCATTATAATCGTCTCGTCAGTACCTTCAAAACGAGCTCAATATTGAATATTTTTTAATTTAATCGTACTATTAAATATCATGAATATCTACGAACTAATTTGTTTTCTATCCATACGTTTTGTTTTTTTCCACCGTTAGCACATTAAAAATACATAATCGTATATGAACAAAAATGCAATGAAAAAATACGTTTATTTTTTTTACAAATTATACCATTATAATCGTCTCGTCAGTACCTTCAAAACAAGCTCAATATTGAATATTTTTTAATTTAACCGTACTATTAAATATCATGAATATTTACGAATTAATTTGTTTTCTATCCATATGTTTCGTTTTTTTTCCACCGTTGGGACATTAAAAATACATAATCGTAAAATACGTTTCATTCTTATTATAAATTATATCATTATAATTTTTTCCGTCAATAATTGTAATATAAACTAATTATTGAATATTTTTATGGGTTTAGAATTTCATAAATTGTGATTCTTAGGTTATGGCTAATTGTTGATGACATGTCTATAAGGAAGTAACATTAATTGTTCGTTCTTTACTTACATTCCGCTGCATCGCATGGGTATATGCCTAGTATTAATTAAGAACTTAACAATAATTATTAAATTCATGGTATAAAAATGCATCATGTTTATTGAGTTGGATTGGGTTCAAATGACCCTAACCTGATTCCAACCTAATATCTACGATATGAAAATTTACAACTCAATTAAGTATGGAGTCACTTCAGATTGGGTTGTTTCGAATTGTTGGTTTGGTCGTGTTAGTCGGGTTTTCATGCACCCTATCTCGCAGTTTTGCACGGAGACACTACTAGTATATGTATATACATGTAATGACATAGAGAGCTCTACCAGTAAAAAAAATATTGATATAATATAAACACAAGAAATACCATTAATGATTATTTTGATAACAAAACTAAAAAGAAATCTAATTATTAATAAAGAAAAAGGGAATCTAAAATCAGATAAAGAGTTATTAAAATTGATTGGAAAGGTGATGGCGATTTTATAAGAGAAAGATTCCATTCCATTCCATTCCATTCAATTGAAGCAACGTCCATCCAGGAGTTTTACAATTTACTAAAGGACCCCCCACCTTGTTTACTACTTTCAACGGCATGCCCTGCTTCTTGGGATGTTGGGTTTCTCTGCGGAGACACGTGGCCTCTTCCTCTCCGTTTGATCTTGCTTCTCCATAAACTCCCTCAAATCGTCACCGAACATCTCCACGAATGTCTTCTGTAAATCCTCCAGGCTTTCCACCTGAGATTCATTATTATTTTTTACAGGAGAATTTTTCTGATATATATATATATATATATATATTTAATTTATAAACATTACTTAAAAATGACATCGTTACACATATGTGGTATTGGATCAAAAGAAAATTTTCACCTTCATAAAAACAAATAAATGTATTTATGTTAGAATCTGATAAATCATATATTAAAAATATAAAAAATGATGATATGTATGAGGAGATAACTTTAGATCCATAGCAATATAACATCCAAACACTTTTTATAAAACTCCTTTTTATCACCATATAAGTTGATAAACATTTTTAAAAATAAGCATAAGTTAATTTAAATAAGCAATACCAAACACCCCTAAATTTAATTTGGGTAAACTAAATGTATATCTAATTATAAACATCATTTTTGAACATATGAAAATTAAGATTTTTTTTTTTTTACATTCTTAATTGATAATTTGATTTGACTTTGATATAAATAAATGTGCATGGTAACCCCATTTTTATTTCATTCTAGAGAAAGAGAGATAAATAAATAAATAAATGTGCATAGTAACCCTGAAAAGCTAGGCAATCAGGCATATCTACAGTTCTCACCTCAGCACCGGTGTTCTGGTCCATCATTTTCATCAAATCATGCAAGAAATCTCCCATTCCCTGCAACGTAAATGCATAACCTTTAGGTACAATTTTTTTCCTATGAAAAACGGATCAAACAGGTTCACCATGTCAAAACGACGACGTTCATGATAATAATTATTATTATTAAATTAAATAAATAAAAAAACAGAAAACACCATTTCTTGAAATGAAAAATATCTAGATATTTTTTTGAGGAGAAACGTACTTCGTTGTCATCAACGTCGTCGAGTAAATCAAGACCTCCGGCGTCGTACATCGACCTTTTCGTTTGATCCGATAACACTGCCACAAGATTCGTTAACAAACATTAACATTGAATCAAATTCATCACCAAAAGAAATCACAGAAAAATTGATGTTTTTACCGACTCCGGTTGTTAAATTACATCACCTGAATATGCTTCCTGGATTTTCTGAAACTTCCGGCTAGCTTCTCCGGCGAGCGACGGTTTTTTCGTCCATTTGTCCGGATGCCATTCCTTAAGAAACGAACAAAATCAATCAACATCAGCATTACACTCAGTGGACTTAAATACAACTTAGACAAGGAAACAAATCAAAATTCATGGATAATTCGAAAATTGATTTAGACTAAAAAGAAAAGGGGGGAAATCAATAACCAGAGCGAGCTTCCGATATGCAGATCGAATCTGTGAGGATGAAGCATCCTTAGTGATACCGAGAAGAGAGTAATAGCAAGATCCGTCCATGGATTTCCCCTCATCCATGATTCCTTGTGGTTGGTTCACCAAGAACAATCAAAAGATTTGGGAGAGGGAGAATCCAGGAGAACCACCGTTCCTATTTATAGCAAAACCGCAATAGCAATTTGGTTACACCTTCAATCACCATATATTTTTACGATGGATTGGAGAGAATTTAAGCGAATCTGGAGTTCTTGAGACACAACACAAGGGGGGGGGGGGGGGGGGGGGGGGGGAGGGGGAGGAGCTATTGCTTCAGATATTTAGGGGAAAGAGGAGAAGGAAGGGATTTGCTCGGGCGACAAGGCTAGGGTTGATTTTTCATTTTAAACCCTAGAGATTATGAGTTTGACATTCTTAGTCTTGTGTTGTGTGTATTTTTGTTCTTCAAGGTCCAACTTAAAAACATGATGTAAAATTAGCTTCTAGAAGAGTGTTGTGAATGGTCGTTTTCTTGGATGACTGCTTGACAATACTTGATTTTTGAATCAATTGTACTCGATTCAATTGGGTAATCGATTGAATGTGTTGTGATATGTGCAAGAACAGCTGGTGTCTAGTTTCAACATTAATTGCTCGTATTGTTCGATTATACATAAATAGAGATTAGGTAGTTGCTTAAATGATTGAATCTTGTATGGTTGACAGAACTCAACGACACTTAGTTAATGATTATGTTACAAACCGAAGAGATTAGGTAGTTGTTTGAATGCTTGGCTTTCCTTTAGTTATCTATTTCATGATGAGAGACCCATTTTGGCTTCAACGGTGACTCAATAGTTGATCATATATATGTGAGATAGTTTAAGGTTTTGGAGGTTGAAGTTTCTTCATTATATATCTAAGCATAATTAACAATTATGCAAAGATATTGACCATCTTTACAAGCGTAGTTTCAAAGGTCAAGCATTATATATAGTCAAGATTCGTTACAAAGATGATTATATTCTAAGAGTTTTTTTCTCTTTAGTAAGTGTCGTTCTTATTAAAAATAAATAAATGGTTTCTATAAGTCAGACATCACCTTTAGCATCTAACAAGATCTAACGAGAAAATAATCAGTAGTACAAGATCATAACGAGTCCTTCCACCTAATCTAACTTATAACAATATAACCGAACTAGTACAACCGCTTTCTTTTTTCGGTTAGAAGTATAAATTCGTTCTATTTCTCCCACATTCATATGCGTACACTAATGAACCACATCCTATAACTTTTCTTTTTTGTATACGAATCATAAGGGCCCACAAAAATGATATTTCTTAGCAATAATTGTACCCTTTTGGAATGATTAGCATAAAGAACATCATATTTTTCATAAATTTTAATTGATTGATATGAGCTTTGGTTTCGACCTTAGCATAGCAAATCAAATGTCTTTGTTGTTATAATGCCTACAACGATTGGCTAGAGTTCAGGGGTTATTTTGAATAGAAATCATCTTCAAGGGTTAAAATGGAAAAAATATGTAAACCACAAGAACTAAAATTGTCAAATTGGCCGAAAAGTACGGTTCTGACCCTAGAGAAACTTCGAGAGATTTGAAGGTGAACCAGGAGATATTTTTAGTGGAGCAGTTGATGATGAACCCTAAACATAAAGAAATTTACAAAAATGCCATCATTATTTTGACACGTATTTGTCCAGTGGTCGCGTGTCTCAGTCAGGGGTTGTTAGGGGCAAAACCTTTCTTTTAGCGTTAAATTCGTTACATCCAGAAACGTACACACTTTTGATGCTGATTGTACAACTGGTTAGAGGAAACACTATTCTTGGTTTAACATTTTCAGCTCTGGAAAATGAATAAACTTACACGTGCGATTTAATTAATCATCAGCATTTAAATGTTTTTACACATTTGGAAATTATATATACTATTTCTATTTTTAAGTAAAGTCAACATTTTCTTTAATTATTTTGATTTAAATTCATTTGGTCTATGTGATTATTATGCTTTTTATAGGAAATTATTGATCACGAAATCATGTTGTTGAAGCATATGATTTGTTAAGTAAACTTCTTTCAGATATTTTAATTAAATCGTCTATGTTATATTATAAAACATTTATAAAAAATACTTAAAAATAATTGTTAAAATTTAATGTACCGTTATTTTAATTTTAATTACTTACTAGAAGTGTATTCGTGCAATGCAGCTAGATACATCACGATTTTAATGTTTCATTTTATTTTCTGTTTTTTTTTTATTTACATTACGATTTTGGATGGTTGTGAGAGAATGATAATGATTTTTTTTATATAAATTTGTTTAATTTAGACTTAATAATATAATGTAATTTATTTTGGTTTAATAATATAATTTTTTTTATAAAATATTATGTAAGATTTTTTAATTATATTTTAGATTTTTTATATCTAAAATATGCTGAGAGTTATTTTAGGGGAGTTAAAGTGGGAAATGATTTTAGGGGAATTAAAATGGTTAGAGATAATGATTGAAAATTAATGAATAACATTAAATGTAGTACATAAAGCTTTTATGACTGTTTTTTAAGTAATTAGCATTAAATAGCGGTACATTAAGCTTTAAGACTTGTTTTTAAGAGTTTTTATGTCATCTTTATAATATAGTATAGATAATATCTTAAAAACAACCATTAAAACTTTATTTACTATATTTAATGTTATTTATTAACTTTCAATCATTATCTCTAACCCTTTTAACTCACCTAAAATCACTCACCACTTCAACCCACCTAAAATCACTCTCCACATAATTAAATATAGAATAAAATTTAAATTTTAGATATAAAAAATATAAACTATAATTAAGAAAGTCTAACAGAATATTTAATGTTTATTTTATAAAAAAATATTATATTATTAAACCTAAAATAAATTACATTATTATTAAACTATCGAAGAAACTCTTAAAAACAAGTTTTTATGCCTTACGTAATTTCTAAAGCTATATGTTTGAATTCATAACTAACTGATAAACATAATCAAAACAGAACAAACATCTCAATTTAAATATAAATAATTTAAAAAATATAAAAAAATCATTGAATTCTAATAAAATACTTAATTTTTTATATAAAAAACATTATATTATTAAGCCTAAATTAGACAAATTTATAAAAAAAACATTATCATTCTCTCAAAACCATCCAAAATCGTACTATAAATCAATAAAAAACAAAAAATAAAATGAAACATTAAAATCATTATGTATTGAATTTACCCACATGTTAATAATAAGTGTAAAATTAATATTGTTTTAAAAGAAATATGTATATTTAATGACAAATTCATAGAAATAATATTTATTATAAAGCATATTAAACCATCTATTATAATACAATCTTCAACATAAATTTTAAGTGTCACATTAGTTTTAGAAGTTATTAAGAATTTACTTTTCACTACACTAGTTTTTAACCAATTCTTAATTAATGACACCTTATAATTAAATTATATTTAAATCAAACTAAAAAATATATTCGTGCAATAGAGTGCGATATATCTCGATTCGAATGTTTCATTTTGTTTTTTATCTTTTCCGATATTATAAATAATATGGTTTTGTGTGGTTTTAAAAAATGATAATATTTTTTTATAAATTTGTTGAATTTATTTTTTATTTTAATTTAATTTAGGTCTAATAATATAATTTTTTTTATAAAAAAAATAATTAAGCATTTTGTTAAAATTTAATGATTATCCTAATTGTATTTTAACTTTTTAATATCTAAAATGTGATGTTTATTCTATATTTGATTATGTTTATCGGTTAGTTATGAAATCAAAATACAAATTTTAAAAATTGTACTCATGCATCATCTACTTGTAAAGTTAAAAATTAAGCAGTTTAGCATTAAATAGTAGTACATAATGTTTAAAAAGTTGTTTTTAAGACTTTAAACCAAATGTTATATAATATAGTATAGATATAATACATTTTTGTGTGGTTTTGAAAAAAACGATAATGTTTTTTTTTTAATTTGTTTAATTTATTTTTTATTTTAATTTAATTTAGGTTTAATAATAATGTAATTTTTTAGATCTAATAATATAATTTTTTTGTATAAAAAAAGATAACTAAACATCTTGTTAAAATTCAATGATTATCTTAATTATATTTTAGATTCTTTATATTAAAAAGATGATGTTTATCCTGTATTTGATTATGTTTATCGGTTAATTATGAATTTAAATATGTGCTTTAAAAAGTTGTACTCATGCATTATCTACTTGTAAAGTTTAAAATTAAGTAACTTAGCGTTAAATAGTAACTAGAAGTGTACTCGCGCAATGCAGCGCATTACATTTCGATTTTAATTTTTCGCTTTATTCTCTGTTTTTGTAGATTTTATAATACGATTTGTGTGTTTTTTGAAGAAAATGTTTTATCTTCAACCATAAAAGAAACTTCGATAGAGCCCAACAATTTGCCAATCTACCATCAGATGGTAGAAATAGAACACCTTTCAGAAGTATCAATACCGTCACATGAATTGTAAATGCATGAATGTGATGTACCAAAATATCCGCGATACTTAACGTGTTAGCTACAGCACTGCACGGGTCGATACGCACAACGCAAAAGTGATCGATGATAGAATGGTACGAACAAATCAAAGTCATTGGATTTGAAACCTGTCTTCTAAGGGTAGGTACAATGTCTTTTTTTATAAATTTGTTTAATTTAATTTTTAGTATAATTTAGGTTTAATAATATAATATTTTTTATAAAATAATAATTAAATATTCTGTTAGAATAATGATTATCGTAATTATATTTTGTATTCTTTAATTAAAATGAAATGATTATCTTGTATTTGATTATGTTTATTAGTTAGTTATTAATTCAAACATTCAGTTTTTAAAAGTTGTACACGTGTATTGTTTACTTGTAATTTTGAATTTTATGTAATATGCATCAATAAACAATACGTGATGCAAAAAAAATTTGTTTTTAACAGTTTTTTTCTCAAATGCTCTATAGGAGCATTGTTATTCCTACCCCCTCCTCACTCACAAACCCCCACATACCCCCTCATATGTCACTCACAAACCCCTGAGGGGTATTGTTAAGTCTAAATATTGTATCCAAGATTTAATAGGAAAGTCAAATATGTAAAAGTCAACATTGTCATTGTTTTAGGAAAGTCAAAGCTTTGTTTAGTTTTCCTAGCCTTTAAGGCTTTGTAATAGATAGGTAGTATATATAGGGTGTGTCTTGTAATCTTGTAATACGGTTCTAGAGATGCATTGTATTGTAATATTCAGTATTGGTGATATTCAAGATCTACTTTCTCTCTCTAAACTCTCTCTCTAGTTCTTGTTCTTAATTGATCATATAATG
Source organism: Arctium minus (assembly GCA_954870635.1). Classification (NCBI taxonomy): domain Eukaryota; kingdom Viridiplantae; phylum Streptophyta; class Magnoliopsida; order Asterales; family Asteraceae; genus Arctium; species Arctium minus. Next base: position 59,008,739 of record OX941080.1, on the reverse strand, counting down.
AGAATTGCTTGTTATAATTGGGATTTCATGATTCACAATTGGTATCAGAGCTGAACCAAACTATACAGGAATGATTTGATCATGATTTGAATTGAAATCTGTGTGTTTTGGATCGAAAATCTATATTTTCGAAAGTTTTTCAAGAAAACGAGTTCTTCACTGTTCAATCTGATTTTTGTTGGTAAAATCGTTTTTAGTACAAGAAAATGGAATCATTGAGTTCGATTTATGTTGATGATTGATTCTTGTTTTAGTTCCATATCTTAATTCATTCAAAATCAATTCCAATTTTTGATTTTTGAAATTTTCTTGAACTCAAGTTCGGTCTCTGTTCATGATCAAAAATGTGCAAATTGTTGTTTTCAATCTGAATTTGTTAGTATATTTGAGTTTCGTACTGTTTGTTGATAAATCTGACAAGTTATTGAGATTAAATGCGCAGGTTTGAATCAATTTGAGAAAGTTTCAGCCAAAAACTCGACTTTGCGCAAGTTTATATGGTTTGCGCAAGTTTCATCTGGTTTACGCAAGATTCATAATCTTTTGCGTGAGATTATCCGAGCTTTAAGAAGAAAGTTTAGTTTGCGTATCAAGACACATTTGCGTATCTTTAAGCATACGCAAAGTATCTCTTGCGCATCGAGGCAAATACGCAAAAGTCCCTCTTGCGCATCAAGGCTAATACGCAAAGCTCACATTTGCGCATCCTTCGGCGTACGCAAAGCTCACTTTGCGCATCAAGACCATTACGCAAAGCTCACTTTGCGCATCCTTCGGCCTACGTAAACCATACTTTGCACAACTCTCTGCTTACGAGAACCTGTCTTTGCGCATCACGTTGATTCCGAAAAGCTTGGTTTACGCAACTCATTACTTATGCAAAACTCAATCTTGCGCAAACAGTGTCAATTCCATATTTAGTCAAAATTTTCAAAACTGTAATATGTCCTTTAAATGTGAAATTTTTTTCTCTAGGGGCGCTGCCCCCAGACCCCGCAAGGGCGTTGCCCCTTGACCCCACACGCTAACCGGGTAGCGGGACCCCCATGCTAAGTCTGCGGAGGGGGACATTGTTCTGATTGAGATCAAATATTTTCTGATTTACAGTTTGGGAACGATCATTCTTATCAAGTTGTTTTCTTATTCAAGATGTCAAGTTTGTACAAATCTGAGATTCCGTTATTGAAGCTGAACGAAATGATCTGAAAATAAAAAATTCAGAATATCTCAAAAGGATTCAGGAGTTGCAACTTAAATTGTTCAACTGTGTTAAAACTCCTGAATGTATAAAGTGTACTGATAATATGTCTAAATTTTCAGGCATCGTCTATGAGAAGGAAAAAGAGATAAAAGAGAAAGAGAGAGAGATTATAAATCTTCAAAGCCTACTGAAGACAACTGAAGAGAAATTACCTGAGCTACAAGCAGAATCAGTTGAGCTTCAAAACAAGTTGAAGGCTTTCAAAGAGAATATATCTGTCTTGGAAAGTTCAAATGCTGAGCTTCAAAGAAGAATATCTGACTTGGAACAAACGATGGTCAGAGAAAAATCTGATTTTGAAAGTAAAAAGAAAGAGTTCACTAAGAACTTTTCTGAGTTTTCCAGGAAGAATGCTGAAGAGAAGAAGTCAGTGGAGCTCAAATGCTTATAACTTTCTCAACAAGTGTCTGATTTTGAGAAAGTACTGATTTTGGAAAGAGAGAAACTTGATAAAGAAAAGAAGGCCATAGAACAAAAGAATGTAGGATTCTTTAAAGAATTATCCGGGCAGAGAAATGATTCAGAAAAAGGATTTGAAGAAGAAAGATCCATCTTTGAGTCTGAAATCAAAAGGCTAACTTCCAAGTTGTCTGAACTGTCTGCTTCTGCGCTGAAAGAGCAAAGGACGAAGTCTGAGTTCTCAAATAAGATTGACCAACTTGAGAAAGAAGAAGACATCTTTGCATCAAAGATCAAAGAGCTTGAAAAGTCTGTTTCAAGTTCTACTCAGAAATCTGTCTCTTCGCAAAGGTCAGTTAAATATTTTAATCAGATTCATCGATCTAACATTTTCTTTGATGAATATTTAGATGGTTCAGATACATCTTCAAGAAGAAAAAGCTACAAGAAAGAGAAATTGGTCTGGATGAAGAAATCGGTCAAAGATGACAAGAAAGATGAGCTGAATGGAAAGACATCATGTGTACATGTTCACAAAGCAAAGAAGGACAAAGAGCATAAAGGTAAACCTGACCTCAAATACTCAAAAAACCAATTACTCAGGTAATAAATTTTATTGTTCTTACTGCTATACACATGATCATATCCACAAGACTAGTGATCATTTCTGGTATGGTTCTTACTCTATTACCCCCACACGAACTGCAACTAACATTTCTGGACCCAAATACCAGTGGGTACCAAAGAAGAAAACTGATTCTTTGTTGCAGGCACCTCAAGTCAAGGGGAGTAAGAAAGAGAACCATGGCTTTTGAACACAACAGTTCAAAACCCGGACTTCAATGTCAAGATTATGGCTCTTGAATAACACAGTTCAAGACTCGCACCTCAATGTCAAGAATATGGCTTCTAAGCACATCATCTTAGGACCCTTACTTCAAAGGAGTTTGACTTCTAAACACAACAGTTTAGGACTCGGACCTCAGCGATCAAAAGACCTTACTCATGTATTTTGCATCCGATAAGATATGATGGTCTACACTTCACAAGGGAGTTGCCTTGATCTCTATCCTGTACTTTTTCATTGCAATATACTTACGATATGATAGTCTACACTTCAAAAGGAAGTTGTATTGATCTCTATCTTGTGTTTTAACTGACATATTTCAGATGCCTAATTTATAGGAGGAGTAAAGGTGATGGCTTTTGATCACATGACAGATCAAGACCCGTTTTTCAATGATCAGAGAAGGATATTCTGCTAATATCCAGGGGGAGCTCAAAAGACCTAAATCATTTTATCATGATTTGAGGGGGAGCCGAAAAGGTAAATATCTTCTAATCTAAGATCTCTGATTGTTTGAAAAAAGAACAACTTTCAAGCATGAAAAACAATTTCTAAAATGTTCAAACCACTTCGGGTTCTCAAAAGATTTTATGAATTTAGAATGTTTTTCAATTTTGAGCTTTAATGTTTAACTGACCGTGTGTTTCTCAAGATCAATACTTGCGTATTATCTTTTCTATATACTGTAAAGTATTCACACACATCGATTCAGTATTTCATTTGATTTGTTATTACCATGTCTCATATCGAACATATTTTTTCGATGGTAATACCCCCGTTTGTTTTCAAAGTTGTTGAGCATCATTCATTTTTTTTTTCAAATTTGTGCCTTTATTGCTAAATTGTTTATATTTGTTCATATAAACAAAATATCCAGTTCTTTGATAACCTAGCCATTTCATTTGATCTGATTTTAATCATTGTCAGATTCTCAAAACATTTCTGTTCTTTCTTGATTATTCATTCATATAAAGTTTTGAGAAATCTTAAATGTTTAACAATGCTCAAATTTCATTTCTGATTTTTGATGAGCATACATATACTGACATATGATTTCTTGTGCTTTACATATCAAGAAAATCATTGAACAACATGTACTTTTAGGAACATGGGATTCAGTGTGAGTGCTTAATAGATCTTCCATGGATTCACGATAACCAGTGTTTCCTACCCCGGAAGAATTCCTTTGAGTGATTAAGGGGAGAGGGGTCTACAAGAATTGAGTGTGGGAGTGAGCTGAGGTAAAATGGAAATGAGAGATTGGTTAGATGTGAGCTTATATGTTTAAAAAGAAATAGGGTGTGAGAACAGAGTTAAAAGAATATCAGAACTCTGCACCAAACATCTTTCTGAGCCGGGCAGCCACATTACTGATTGGTTCACATTTCTTTGGTGACCATCATTGAAATAGGCAAATAGCCCATGTCATCTTTTGCATACAACCCCACCAGCTACTCATTCTTTTCTTAAAAAGAGAATGTTTCACATTTTCTGGGGAAGCAGCACATAGTCTATTGGTTCTTCTCTTGGAAGATACTGATATTGAAAAAGAAGGAAAGTTGCCCCACCTTCGACCCTTTCTCATGTACATTGAGTCCATGTACAATCATTGTTGTCTCAGTGATTTACATACTTCGAGCCTTATGAAACACAATCATTGTGCTAATTTTTTCATACACAAGCACGAGCACACAGAAAATCTGTTTTTCTGTCAGAACATTCATAGATAAACCTTGTGTTTTTCAATGATTGAATGGAAGTCCTGGGGAGTCATCATCAAACCAGCTCCTTATATTGAACATTCGTTGTACACAGTAACTTTGTGTTACTGACAGACATTCCTAACTGTTTCATTTGTTGAATCAGGTTTACACGTTCATTATGTCTAAATTTGAAAAGATTCGAATATATACAGTTCATGATTCGGCTCTTCAGATCAAAGTGCGGAAACTGTCAAAGGGGAGATTGTTATTTCAATACAAAGGGGGTGTTCAAAGACTGTGCTGAAGTTGATAAAGTTTTGATGATCATGATGCTCACAATCATCAAAAAGGGGGAGAATTTTATAAAGATTCAATTTCAAAGTTCGAAGTTCAAGACAGAAATTCAAAATGCTTCCGCTGATTCAAAGTGAAAAGATTCTGAAAAGCAAATTCAAAGATTCAAGAAGGTTTGTTCTTCCAAAGATGGTTCTGAGATCTGAGTGATGAAGATACAAAGTTGTTTCAAAAGATGTTTCAAAGATGATGTTTCAAGTTCAAAAGATGTTTCAAGATTTCTGTTTTGCGTTCAAGGCATGTTGACTTACAAAGCTACAACGTTCAAAAGACTTTCCAAGATTCTTCAAAGGCTGAAAGACTGAAGACTGTGAAAACTTCAAAGTTCAAAGTTAAAGAGACAAAAGCTGAAGAATCAAGAGCTGAAGATCTGTATCAAAATTTTATTAAATCTTGAATACAAAGGGGGAGATTGTTAAGTCTAAATATGGTATCCAAGATTTAATAGGAAAGTCAAATATGTAAAAGTCAACATTGTCATTGTTTTAGGAAAGTCAAAGCTTTGTTTAGTTTTCTTAGCCTTTAAGGCTTTGTAATAGATAGGTAGTATATATAGGGTGTGTCTTGTAATCTTGTAATACGGTTCTAGAGATGCATTGTATTGTAATATTCAGTATTGGTGATATTCAAGATCTACTTTCTCTCTCTAGACTCTCTCTCTAGTTCTTGTTCTTAATTGATCATATAATGAGAATTGCTTGTTATAATTGGGATTTCATGATTCACAGGTATGAATATAATTCACCTCTAGATAACAACAAAAAATTAAATATTTTTATTATAACTCAATATGAAATAACAATTAAATAATTATTATAAAATTAATTAATTAATTAAAATATTTTATTTTGTTTTAAATTGTAAAATATTTTTTATTTAATAAATAAATGTTTGTAATTACATATTAAAAAGAATTAAACTTTTTAATGTTTCATATAATTTTACTCTATTTACACATATTTAATTTATTAATAAAAAAAAGAAAATTATATTAAATACATAACATTTAATAATATAATAATAAAGTTATAAAATATTAAATATAAAATTAAATTTATAATTTAATAAATAAAAAATTAATATCGATATTAATTAATCATTAGATTATTTGTATTTTTTTTAAAATCAAAATCTCAATTAATAAATTACTATATATATAAATATATACTTCACATAAATCAAAGAACACATTAAACATCTTATTAACAAACTATATCTTACTTTTTTTTTATACTATTCAGTCATGTTGACGTGATACTATCAATTACTAAAAAACCAATTTTATATTAATATACTACCAACCATCATAATTATTTATTAAAAAAAATTCTAAAAAAAACTACTAAAAAATTACAACGATCTTAAATAGACAATTAAAATTTACTATAAAATAAGGTTAAATTAGTTATTTTAAGTATGAAATTTATATGTTATATGTATATATTATTATTAAAAGTTTTGCTTATTGATATGATTTTAACTATTGTTGATCCCAATAATGATGTTCTTTACTTGATTGACTTTTTACTACATACAGATTAATAAATAAGAGTGCGGAAGCGTTTCTAATATGTAGAAAAGTAGAACATGCAAGGTAGTAGACACACAAATAATCAACAAACAGAATCGTAAAATATAACAAGGATTTTACTCAAGACACTGTTTCATTGATTAACTTTAAGAACACCAAGAACACGCGCTGGTGTGTGCAAATATTCTCAGGGAAATACAATATCTAAATCAAACTTGTGTGTGCTCGCATGTAAAAACTCAAGGTGGTGCTCCTATAATATACAAGGAGGATGCACCCCGTAGTACAAGACAAAGGCTGACATTCCATAAATGGAATGCCACCTGGAAAGTAAAACGATCGTGCGCCGCGGAAAAGTGATCTGGAAATCTTCGTACAGCAGACTTCACGTGATCTGTATGTGACCTTGTCTTGGACTGAGTTTGCTAACAGTCTCCAGAGGTTAGCCATCACAAAGGCTCTGTGAGTGATCACAGAGGCTCTGTGTTCTGAAGAACATTATCAGGTTACGTGTCCTCTGGTAGAGTGTCGACAGAATCTTCTGAGATTGAGGGTTTTGTGGTGTGCTTGGATGTTCTGAGCAAACTTCTACAGTTCCTATGCATAGCCTATTTTTCAATACTTCTATACATTGAAGTTGGAGCTAACAATCTCCCCCTAAGTATTGAAAAATGAAGAATTTGAATGTTGAGATTTAGGCTAAGTTAGAAACAAAAAGAGGTGAAATAAACTCAACCTCCGGATACTGACCTTCATTCATAAAAAGTGCCAGAGGGCAATTACATTTTAGTACAATAAATGAAAGCGAAAGAAAATACATTACATCAGAGCCTATAATTTGGCGTCTGGGAAATCATCGACTTTTCTTCCAAAACCACCTTCCTTTTTCAGCTCTCTGTAGTAAAACACGCACAAGTCTCTGAAGTTTACAGTTGCACCTATATTCTCTAGAAGAACATTCACAGCTTCAGTGGGTACAAGTGGTGTGCCTCTGTGTTTGATGATCAAATCTTGAATGAACAGCAGAGACTGAGTTGAGTACTTGTGGCTCTCTATCCCCATAAAAATTTTCCTTTCGCCTTTGGGATTGACGTACACGAAGCCAAAGGAAGGTGAATTGATGATGGAGTTCGGAAGGATTGTGGCAAAGGGTGGTAGATTATCCTCTGGTGGAGGAAAGTTTACTTTCTTGACCCCCAGATCAAGTGCCACTTGAAAATCGACAATACTATAGAAGAGCAGTTTTTCCCTCATAGTTCTCTTGATGGTTAGGTTGGCTTCTTGATACTCTTTCTTCCAACCAAACTTGTCTTCTGTCCACTTAAATAGCTCTGGGAGATCGTGGGGATGAAGATTTGGTAGATCTGCATTAGTGAACGTCCATATTTCCCTATCATCTCTCTTCACCGCATACTCACTGAACCAGAAGTTTTTGCATTTTGTATGGCCAAGCTTGATTGTCAGAACCTCTGAGATTTTGGCCATGGAGAAGACTTTGAGTTTTGGCTTGGATTTGTCTTTGTAGAATCTTCTCCGTTCCTCTGAGATGATGTGCTCTGAAAGTTTGATAGAGGGCTGATCGTGGACTCCTCGGCTGTAAAGGTACTTGTAGACATCTTCTTCTATATTCTTCTTTGGAGGAACAGGGAAGGGTCTTCTCAAGCTTTCGAAGCCTTGGATAACCTCTGAAACTCTATCCTTAGAAGGTTTTTCAATAGGGTCCAGGATAGTTAGTTCAGAGAGGGGTTGCAGATCAAACGCCCAGTCTTCCTCTTCGGGCTTTATACCTTTCAGAGCATCACTTTTGAAGGCATCAAAGGAGCTCTTTAGAAGCTTCTCTGTGCTTCGAGGAGGTGACCTTTTCTTCAGAGGCTCTGTGGCAATAACCTTGCCCTTGTCTTTGGTGGTTGGAGGTTTGTTGATTTGGACTGTGGGAATGGAAGCTGCAGAGACCTGTTGTTGTTTTGATTTCTGCGGTCCAGGCTCTGAGCTTGAAGGGACTTGGTTCAGAGGTTCTGCTTGAGGTAGTAGGCTTTGAGTCATCTGCGGGACAAAGTGTTAAATGGAAAAAAAAAATTCTTTTCGCCTTTGGGATTGACGTACACGAAGCCAAAGGAAGGTGAATTGCTGATGGAGTTCGGAAGGATTGTGGCAGAGGGTGGTAGATTATCCTCTGGTGGAGGAAAGTTTACTTTCTTGACCCCCAGATCAAGTGCCACTTGAAAGTCGACAGTACTATAGAAGATCAACTTTTCCCTCATAGTTCTCTTGATGGTTAGGTGGGCTTCTTGATACTCTTTCTTCCTACTAAACTTGTCTTCTGTCCACTTGAATAGCTCTGGGAGATCGTGGGGATGAAGATTTGGTAGATCTACATCAGTGAACGTCCATATTTCCCCATCATCTATCTTCACCGCATACTCACTGTCGGTCCTGTATATTTGAACAAGATCTTACCAGATGATCAAAACAATACAAACATAAACGATAAACCAACCTGTTTGATTAATAACCACGGATTACAGATTGATCTGATATGTTCTTTGAAGCTCACACTGTTTTTCTCTCTTTGATGAATAGTGCTTGATCTTGATGAGTTGTGTGAGAGATCAGATATGAGATATCTAATATCTCTCAAAACTACCTAACATAATATCTAAACACAAAATATCTAATACTAATAATATCCTAAAATATCTAAAACTAGATATTTAGGAATATTCTAAAATACAATAACAAACTTTGACAATTATTACAAACTAACATTAGACTTATATTGAGAGTGGCTTTTCAGCTTTAGCTTCAGATTCCAGTCTTCAGATTGGATGATCTTGAATCCAATAACTCTGAGATCTAACAATCTCCCCCTTTGGATCAATATCATTACTAAAAATGATTTAACAATTCAGTCTCCTCTTTCAGCTCAGAAGATGCAATCTCTTTCTTTGTCTTTAAAATGTAATAATCTCCAGTTTTAGCTCAGAATGCTTTAGCAAAGTATCTTCAAAGAAAAATTCTCTAAAATTAGCATGTCTTCAGTATACTTTGATTTGAAGAATTCGATCTTGGACATTTGATCTCTTCTATTTCTTCTCCTATTTCTTGATTAGCTATTCTCCCCCTTTTTGATATAAAATGCAACGATTTCATCAAAACTTTTAGTAAGAAATGGTTGTCATATGGAGCCTCTGATTTGTCAATTCAAAAGATATTCATCCAGATGTTTGCAAATCCAGACAAAATAATCGTGTAACACCTGAATCAACAAATGAATCAGTTAAAATGCCTGTCAGTAACACTAAGTCACTGTGTGTAACGAGTACACATTGGAAAGGAGTTTTTTGATGTTCACTCCCCCAGGGCTTCCATTCAATCATCGAAACACCACAAAGGTAAATTCTATGAAAGTTATGACAAAGAAACAAATTCCCTGTGTGTTCGTGCATGTGATAGAAAGAATTAAGCACAGATGATTGCTTATAGGATCAAAATTGTGTAAACCACTGAGAAAGTTAAACACAAACTCAATGTGCATGATTGAAGTACGAAGGTGGGGCAGACTTCCTTCTTTTCAATATCCAGATTTTCCAAATGAAAATCAAATAGCAAATGTGTTGCTTCCCCTTTGAAAATGTAAAACACTTTCTATTCGAGTAGAAAATGAGTGGCTGGTGAGGTTTGATCAAGAGTTGGCATGGGATAGTTGCCTGTTTCAATAATGTTCACCAAAGAGTTGTGAAACATTAGAAATGTGGTTGCCCGACTCAGAAAAAGTTGGTGTAGAGTTCTGATATTCTTTTAACTCTGTTCTCACACCCTCTTTCTTTTAAACATTTAGCTTACTCTAACCAAACTCTCTTTTTGTTCCTGTATACCTCATCACACAATCCACACTCATTTCTTTTCGACTCCTCACACTCAATCACTATGGATTAACATCTTGGGTAGGAAACACTAGTTAACGTGTATCCGTAGAAGTTGTGTTAAGTCCTAGCACAAAGAAATCATGTTTTCCTAGAAAGCATGTGATGCTCAAAGTGGTTTAACTATATCAGTTAAAGCATAAAATAGATCTTGAAAACATTTAAAATTACACTTCCAAATTTATAAAATCTGATGAAGAATCAAGAAGTGGTTTGAACATTTAAGAACAAGTTTTCAATGATTGAAAGTTGTCCTTCTTTCAACCATATATGAGATTAAGATAAAGAATTATACCTTGACGTGCAATCTTACATCTCATGAAGTTAAGCTTAAAGTCATAAAGATATGATCTTGTAAGCATCTTTCAAACTGCAAAAGTCTTATGTCACAGTCAAAGCAAATTTATTCACTGAAATTAAAATGACAAAAAGCAGTAAAACAATGAAAGTACGAGTTCTGATAAGAAATAATCAGAAGTCATTTCCATACTCCTTTGACTTTTAGAGCTCCCCCTAAAATCATGCATTACAAAAATTTGATATAAAAGGTAAATGCAGGAATTAGGTATGCTCCCCCTCAAAATAACATTGATCATTCATGAATTTCTTCTCACACTCTCTTTAGATCATGAACAGACTAATAAAGAACAGATATATTGCGGAAATAATGAAATGATGAAAAATTTACAATAAGAAACTTTAATAGGTAACCACCGATTAGGTCTTAAGATTTAGCATACCAAGCTTAGAGACAAGAAAATTGAATCTCTTTTCGTCTAAGGGTTTGGTAAACAAATCTGCAAGCTGATAATCGGTTTTTACAAAGTAAAGTTCAATTGTTCCTTTTTCGACATTATCTTTTATAAAATGATACCTGACATCGATGTGTTTGGTCTTTGTATGCTGAACAGGATTAGCTGTTATCGCGATAGCGCTCTTCGAGTCACAGTAGATCGTGATTTTGTTGAAGTGAAAACCGTAGTCGCGCAGTTACGTTCTCATCCACAAGACCTGAGAACAGCAGCTAGCAGCAGCCACATATTCTGCTTCGACCGTTGAAGTTGAGACACATAATTGCTTCTTTGATGCCCAACTGACGAGTTTATCACCGAGAAACTGTATATGACCTGACGTGCTCTTCCTGTCTAACATCCAACCAGCATGATCTGCGTCTGTATATGCTGTTAGTTCAAAGCTAGTATCTTTAGGATACCACATACCAAGATCTACAGTCCCCTTTAGAAACCTAAAAATGCGCTTAACTGCAGATACATGGGATTCTTTAGGATTAGCCTGATATCTAGCACATAAACATGTATAAAACATTATATCCGGCCTACTTGAAGTGAGATACATCAAAGAACCTATCATCCCTCTATAAGTCGTAACATCAACAGCCTTTCCCGAAGGACCGGTGCCAATCTTAGTACCAGGTGCCATTGGGGTACCAATCGGTTTACAATTTTCCATTTTGAACTTCCGAAGAATATCAAGAATGTATTTAGATTGATTGATGAAAATCCCCGATGAAAATTGTTTGACTTGTAATCCGAGAAAGAAATTCATCTCTCCCATCATATTCATCTGAAAACGTGACACCATGAGGTTTGAAAAATTCTTACAGTATTTAGGATTTGTAGAGCCAAAAATAATATCATCCACATATATTTGAATTAGAATGATATTGGCTTTTTCCTTATTAAGGAATAAAGGGGTATCGACCGTACCTTTTGTAAAACCTGACTTGACCAAAAACTTAGATAAGACATCATACCAGGCGCGAGGAGCTTGTTTCAGTCCATAAAGAGCTTTGTCGAGAACGTATACATTATTCAGTTTCTCTTGATTAACAAAACCTTCTGGCTGCGAGACGTAGACTTCCTCCTTGAGAATGCCATTTAGAAATGCTGTCTTCACGTCCATTTGAAAGACCGTGAAGTTCTTGTGGGCTGCGTAGGCTAGAAACATCCGAATTGCCTCTAAACGCGCCACTGGAGCATAAGTCTCCTTGTAATCTATTCCTTCCTCTTGCCTATATCCCTTGGCAACAAGTCTTGCTTTATTTCTGATTACGGTACCATCTTCATCTTTCTTGATTTTGAAAACCCATTTCGTACCAATTATGGTTTTACCTTGAGGTTTGGGTACGAGTCTCCAGACTTTAAGTACTTCGAACTGATTCAGCTCTTCATGCATTGCAGTTACCCAATTGGAATCAGCAAGGGCCTCAGATATGCGAGTAGGCTCGATCTTACTCAGAAAGGATTCATGCATACACATATTCATTGAAGCAGGCCTAGTTTGCACCGGTTTTGTTGGATCTCCAATGATTTGACTTATCGGGTGCGCTTTGGTCCATTTGTGTTCATGAGGGAGTGGATTATATGTAGTTACATCAATATCATCATATATGAATCCACTGTCATCTTCTACAGGTGGTTCAGTAGGAATGGGGGGTACAGTTGAAGTAGTAGGTGCAGAAGTCTCAGTAGGTATAGCTTGTTCAACAACTTCTGTCTCTTCATTATTGATCACAACTTCAACTGTCAGAGTAGGTATTTGAACTTGAACTTCTTGTTGAATCGTGGAGTCAGATTCAGTAGAAATATTTGAAATGGTTGGATGAGTAGTCATTGAGTCGTCCATCCTGTCAACCACAACAGATTTGGTTACTTTAGAGCCAAGAAATTCATCATAAAATAGTTCAAATAATAAATCTAAATCAGATAAATGATTAGTAGACGTTGATGCCCCATCTGATTTGTTCGCTTGAGACACAGGTTCTGGACTGATTTGCCCAGAAGCTAGTACTCCTGTTATCACGGGTTCTGAACAGACATGTTCAGAAGCCATCTCTTCATCAAATGTAACGGTGACGCTTTCAACAACATTCTTTGACTTCTTCAAGTATACACGGTATGCCGTAGATGTAGATGAATAGCCAATAAATATGCCTTCATCCGCCTTAGCACTGAACTTGTTCAGACTCTCTCTGTCGTTTAGAACATAACACTTACACCGAAATATATGAAAATATTTGATTGTCGGTGTTCGTTTGTTGATTAACGAATACGGAGTCTTCTTAAATCTGTAGTGTATCATGGAACGATTCTGAGTGTAGCACGCAGTTGATACAGCTTCGACCCATAGAAATAGAGGTAAGTCAGATTGGCTTAGCATAGTTCGAGCAGCCTCGACTAGCGTACGATTTCGCCTTTCGACTACTCCATTCTGTTGAGGCGTACGTGTAGCAGAGTATTGATGTGAAATCCCGACTGATTCGAATTATGTAACTGTTTTGTTATTAAACTTTGTGCCGTTGTCAGTTTTGAGAAGCTTGACTGGTTTCTGCAGATTCACCTGGGTCGTCTTCAGAAATATGATGAGTAAATCGGGAGTCTCATCTTTTGAACGTAGAAATTTGACCCACGTGTATCGCGAATAATCGTCCACGATAACTAATATGTACTTCTTTCCACCTAAGCTTTGCGTTCGCATCGGACCACAGAGATCCATATGAAACAACTCTAAAGGAGCGCTTGTACTTGGTTCAGGCTTTGGTTTGTACGGAGCTCTCTTCATCTTTCCTTTTTCACACGCTGCACACAGATGTTCTTTGACATACTTTAGCTTAGGAAGTCCGTTCACTAACTTTCCACTGACCAGTTTATTGATGTACCGAAAATTGAGGTGAGATAGCCGTCGATGCCATAACCAGCTTTGTTGCATCGATGCTTTTGAGAGTAGACACACCTGTTTGTCAGTCTGGACGTTTGACAAATTGATTGTGTAGAGGTCGGACTTTCGAGTGCCGACCAAGAGTTCCTTGCCTTCTTCAGTGCGAACAGAACACCTCTTGGCCTTGAAACTTACCTCTAAGCCTTTGTCACAGAACTGGCCTATACTGAAAAGGTTGTGTCCTAAGCCTTCAACATAGCTCACCTTCTTAATATTGACTTTGTCGTGTACCATATCACCATACCCCAGAATTGGTGAAAACTAATCGTTACCAAATCGAACTGTTCCGCAATACTTCTCTTTATAGTTGGTCAACATACCTTTCTGCCCGGTCATATGCTTGGAACACCCGCTATCCAAGTACCACATATGACGGGTCTGCACAAGAAAAATTACGAAACAAGAGATTTAGGTACCCACTTGTAAATGGGTCCTACAGTGTTAGTACATGATTTTGGCACCCATTAAAATTTGGATCCTCTTTTCTTTTGAGAATCAAATAAAGAATTATAATGATGAGAGTGTACATGATACGTGCCATACCAAACATCAGAATCTTGACAAGAGGCATAAACATGTTTATCATAATATGAAGACTTTCTAGCAGACAGACGTAACTGGAATAATTGCTTCATAGAATATTTCTTGCGTGAAACGACAAGATTTGGTTTTATAAAAGAAACATTCGCATTCAAAACATCTTTACTAGTCGTAGTCTTATTACAATCAACACTTGAAAAAGTTTTAGCAGTCTCGTCAATCTCCTGTTTTGGTTGCCATTCAGATTTAACTCCTAGCTTTTTCTTGCTCAGATCTGAAATATTTGAAACGTTTGAGTTATATTTTTGAGAATCAAACGAATGTTTCTTCTTTGGGTTACCAGTAGTGATTGGTTTTTGTGAATGCTGAGATTTCTTCTTACCTTTAGCATTCTTAGTTTTCACAAAAACTGATTTATCAACTTTCGTTGATGTTGCACCTTTCTTAAACGTACTGGATAATCCAAAAGAATTCACAACAAAAGACGAATGATTAGGAAGTTTGACATTAAAATCAAATTGATCAAAACGATCATCTAAAACACCATCAGAGTTTAGAAAATCAAACCCTCCATCAGTTAAACCAAACATATCATCAGATTTTGAAGCCTTAGAAAGAATAGTATTTTTAAACACAGTTGAAAACACTTTTTGTTCAATATCAATCAAAAATCTTTCATCTGCTAAAGATTTCTCAAGTTTATAAATTTTACTTTCCAAAACGAGAGGAGGGACATAAAGTTTACCTTCAATAGGCTTAGCCTCCATTTCTTTTACAGAATAACTCTCAAAGAATTCATTTGAAATAGATTTTGATTGAACATCATTATAACTTTTATTCAACTTCGCATAACGAAATGGAAGTTGAACTTTAGATGTGTTCTTTCGTTTTTCGGTTTCCTTGGCTTCATCCTCTTTAGACAGTCCAGTCCAGAAAACTTTAAGGTCTGGGTATCTTCGAGCTAGTTTCAAAAATGTAAAATCATAAAGTGCAGGCACTTCAGATATACCCTTTTTAAGGTAGTGTGGATTCTCGTATCCAATTCCCCAACTTTCTTTATTCTCTTTGGGTTTGTTTAGATGAATGGTTTGTTCAGTTTGACCCAATGAGTATAACTTCACTTCCAAAGCTTTTAATTTAGCAAGTGAAGATTTGTTTTCTTCAATACACGAAGAATACATTTTCTTAAGCTCTTTGAAATAAAAAACAGACGTTCTCAATTTAGAATTTGTTTCAGCAATCTCTTTAAGAATTATGGTCTTTTCTTTTGCGCTGGTGTCAATGTTTTTATGTAAAACCTCAATTAATACTTTCTTCTCAGCAAGGTTATTGCTAAGTTTCTGTATTTACTGGTCTTTGTCAGTAATAACACCCGTTTCACGCTTGAGTTTCGACTCTAATTCTTGGAGTTTTATCCTCATGGCAAGCATTTGATTTAAGAAATCTGATTCAGTTAAATCACATACCTCTTCGTTGTCCTCTTCATCGGAATCAGCTTCATCTTCTATTTCCAGCTTGCCCATGAAGCATAGATGTGCTGTCTCATCCTTCTCTTCATTATCATCTTCTTGGTCTGATTGATCAAGCCAGAACTCATCTTCTGCCATGAATGCTTTTCCAGCTTCCTGTTGTTTGGATAGAAGCATTTTGTTCTTGTAGTAGTCGGAGTTCCGGACTTTGGGTCTTCGGCAGTCTTTGGCAAAATGTCCAAGTCTACCACAGTTGTAGCACTTTAGAGGTTCTGGTTGATTAGTCTCTACAACTTTAAACCTTTTCTCTTCTGGCTTCCTTTCCTCTAATCTCTTTCCTTCAAACCTTTCCTTGTGAACATAGTTACTAGGACCAGATGAATACCTCTGACTGTTCGAGCTAGGCTTTTTGTAGGACTTCTTTTGAAAAGCCTTAGTCAACATAAGCATAGCCTGCTTTAGATTTTCACAGTCGTTCGAGTCAGAGTTAGCTTCAGTTTCAACCTCTTCTGATTCAGACACAATCATCTTCTTCTTCTTTTTCACCACAAGTGCAACTGAATCAGCAACTGTCTTTTCACCCTGTCTCTTCTCAATCATGATCTCATCCACCTCTTCCTCATGCTGCTTGAGGGTTTCATAGACCTCGTGAAGTGGAATATCGTTCAGATCCTTGATTTGCTTCATTTGTCTTGTAAATCTTTTCCATTCAGGCTGAAGGATGCTAAGAAATTTGACATTCAGCTCTATCTGTGATTTATTGACCTTGTTCTTGCTTAACTCATTCAACAAGGTTTCAAATCTGTCATATGTTTCTGCTAGAGATTATCCAACTCTGCCTTTGAATTCTTCATAGTTGTCAAGGTAGTTGGATATCTTGAGCTGGTTTCCAACTTTTGAACCAAGCATCATTTTCTCTAGTTGATCCCACATCTGTTTGCCTGTAGCTTTGTAGCTGTCTATCTTCACATATATTTCATTAGTAATGCCTTGAAGAATGAAAGACTTTGCTAGTCTATCAGCTCTTGCTCTCTTTAGTTCATCACCTTCGAGGTCATCAAACTTTAGTTGATATTCTATCTCCTCAGTACCCTCCGTGCGAGTCTCCATGAATCGATCTTTCCACTGCTCATACTCTCCCCTGAAGAGTACTGGTGGCTTTGTGTGAGTTATGATAGCTAGAGCTTCTCTTAATGTCATCCTGTTTGATTAATGAGCAATAAGAACTTGTACTTGATCGTTAGTTCAGATAAAATCAAACAAATCAGAAAAACTTGAAATGAAAATCAGAAAATGAAATTTCCAAAATTCTCAAGTCAAGGATTCGCAAACAATAACAAGAAGTACGAAATTCGCAAATAATTCAGATAATCACACAAAATTCACAAACACTCAGATAAGCACACATAATTCGTAAGCAATTAGAATTCGCAACACACAGAATTCGTAAGCACTTAGAATTCG
Organism: Arctium minus; assembly: GCA_954870635.1. Lineage (NCBI taxonomy): Eukaryota > Viridiplantae > Streptophyta > Magnoliopsida > Asterales > Asteraceae > Arctium > Arctium minus. The sequence continues at coordinate 58,991,510 of OX941080.1, read as the reverse complement.
TAAACAATTCACAAGCACTTAGAATTCGTAAGCAATTAGAATTCGCAACACACAGAATTCGTAAGCACTTAGAATTCGCAAACAATTCACAAGCACTCAGAATTCGCAACACATTCTACGAATTCTAAGGATTTCGCAAACCTCACACCTGCGAATTCTTCAGTTTTCGCAAACCACAAACCTGCGAATGCTTCAATTTTCACAAACCACACGCCTGCGAATCTTAAGGATTCTCAATTAAGTACCCTGCGAAACTTGTACCTTTCGCAGACAATAAGCCTGCGAATTCTACACTTAATCAATTTCAGAACTATAAGCCTGCAGATCCTGATTCAAAGGATCTGCGAATCCTTCAGATAGCTTTCTGCGAAACCTTTTACCTTTTGCGAGTTCTTGCCCAAACTTGCGAGTTCTTCCTTGCAGCTTCAAAAATCAACTTTGATTCACAAATTAACCTATCTAGACTTCGATTAGCAGTCCCAAATTTTGACAAATTGACCACTAACTTCTAGAACAGATTGCAAGCTTTTGATCTAAAAAACAATCACTTTTTGCAAATATGATCGATGGAACAGTGACCATAAACTCGTGAATAGTTTAGACACAAAAATCACAAAATTTGAATCGATTAAAGTTTTATACTGAAATTAAACAATACCCAATCAATCTAAAACACTTTTCTAATACAACCTGATCGATTTCAACACCAATAACACTCTAAAACTCAAAAATGATTTTAAGATGAAGAACACAGTGCGATTTTTTTTGATTTGAATCTGGTCTAAGCTCTGATACCAATTGTCGGTCCTGTATATTTGAACAAGATCTTACCAGATGATCAAAACAATACAAACATAAACGATAAACCAACCTGTTTGATTAATAACCACGGATTAAAGATTGATCTGATATGTTCTTTGAAGCTCACACTGTTTTTCTCTCTTGGATGAATAGTTCTTGATCTTGATGAGTTGTGTGTTGTGTGAGAGATCAGATATGAGATATCTAATATCTCTCAAAACTACCTAACATAATATCTAAACACAAAATATCTAATACTAATAATATCCTAAAATATCTAAAACTAGATATTTAGGAATATTGTAAAATACAATAACAAACTTTGACAATTATTACAAACTAACATTAGACTTATATTGAGAGTGGCTTTTCAGCTTTAGCTTCAGATTCCAGTCTTCAGATTGGATGATCTTGAATCCAATAAATCTGAGATCTAACACTCACTGAACCAGAAGTTTTTGCATTTTGTATGGCCAAGCTTGATAGTCAGAACCTCTGAGATTTTGGCCATGGAGAAGAATTTGAGTTTTGGCTTGGATTTGTCTTTGTAGAATCTTCTCCTTTCCTCTGAGATGATGTGCTCTGAAAGTTTATAGAGGGCTGAACGTGGACTCCTCGCCTGTAAAGGTATTTGTAGACATCTTCTTCTATATTCTTCTTTGGAGGAACAGGGAAGGGTCTTCTCAAGATTTCGAAGCCTTGGATAACCTCTGAAACTCTATCCTTAGAAGGTTTTTCAATAGGGTCCAGGATAGTTAGTTCAGAGAGGGGTTGCAGATCAAACGCCCAGTCTTCCTCTTCGGGCTTTATACCTTTCAGAGCATCACTTTTGAAGGCATCAAAGGAGCTCTTTAGAAGCTTCTCTGTTCTTGGAGGAGGTGACCTTTTCTTCAGAGGCTCTGTGGCAATAACCTTGCCCTTGTCTTTGGTGGTTGGAGGTTTGTTGATTTGGACTGTGGGAGTGGAAGCTGCAGAGACTTGTTGTTGACTTGTTGTTTTGATTTCTGCGGTCCAGGCTCTGAGCTTGAAGGTACTTGGTTTAGAGGTTCTGATTGAGTTAGTAGGCTTTGAGTCATCTGCAGATTTCCCCCCTCATGAGGACCAGAGGCATCAGGATCCTGGTCCTCATGTCGTGCCCTCTTCTGCGCTACCTCAGCCTGGCAGGTCGCAGGTTCCTTCCTCTTTCATCTATTGCAGAGGTTTTCGTCGACGTGTTTGGTGATCTTCTTCAGAACATACTCTGTAGCCAACGACAACCTGTTCACTTCAAGGTCAGATTTGAACTTGACGGTGGCTACGGTCTTCTTAAGATGCTCTGCCACCTTCTTGCCTTTGTCGGAAATATCAAAGCCCATGAGGTTTAGGGTCCGCAGAAGCATTCTCCCCATGGTCTCCAATTCTTCTTTCGTTTCTAGGCCGGATACATCAGGGGCAGATTTCGATGTTTAAGGAGCAGAGGTGGATGCCTGTGGTTGGAAGGGAACCATAACACTGTGAGTTAGGTCCTTGATTTCGTCTCTGAGTTTAGTCAGATCATCCACCCCTGATTAGGTCACTTCGGCTGCAAACTTACCCATCTCCTCCATGCATATGTCCCCAAGGGTTTTGATTGCATCTGTCTGAATGTTGATCAATTCACCACAGCTCTGAATGTCTTTTCTTGTCACAAAGGCTTCTGTCAGCTTCCTGATCGCTGTAGAATGTTGCTCTGAAGTTCGGGTGAGGGCTTTCAGAGCCTCTGCAAGGACATTGGAGTTCTTCTGGGACTCAGTTGTGACAGAGCTTTTCAACTCTTCAAGTTTTTGGAACACCATGTCAGCAAAGGCTTTAAACTTGCCCTTTGTGACGAAGGTGTCCGAGGTGACCTCTGGAACAACACATGTTCCAGATTGAGACAACGAGTGTTTGGCACCTTCAGAGCCTGTGATGAGGTTGAGCTCTGGAAGATTTCCTTCCAATCCTCAATGTTCCACAAAGGAATCGTCTATGGAAGTTCTGTCAGTAGGTTTCTTGGTGGAGGGTTCAGAGGCTCCCTCAAGATTCCCAGTGATTAAGTTCTGTGGTTGTTCTAGAACCACAGAGTTGTCGTGTTCTCTCACTGCCAACTCTGAAGTAGTTTGGTGATCACTCTCGTGTGTGACAGAGGCAACAAATGCCTCTGTGTGAGGGACTGTCGTGTCCTGGGGCAACTGGACACTTATAACACCTTCACCCTGTTGAGAGGGTGGGGTGGATTTGGTTTCCCCATACTTTGGTGGTACAGAGGATGAAGGAATATCCTCTGTCCGGTCGGCTTGGGTTAGGTTCGGACTGTGCCGTCCTTCTTCAATACCTTTCTGCACTAGAACTGCAGAGGTAGATGTGTGGGTTGCACTGGGAGTTGGTTTGGGTTGTGTGCCTAAGGCATCTTTTTCACGAATCTTCTCTTGCGATTTTTTATTTTCTTCTCCTTCCTCATCACTTTGTGACTTTCCAGTCACATCCTCTATCTCCATGTCCACAGTTTCGCCCAAGTCCCCTGAGTACCTAAGGATAACCTCTTTAGCTATTTCAGAGGCCAATTTCAGAGGACTCTTAGGTTTATCCTCAGGGGTTTCCTCAAAGATAAGTGCTCTCCTTCTTGTCTTCTGCAGAGGTTTTTCGCCACCCTCTGCAGGTTCAGTTCTAGCACCTAGGGCCTCAGCCTTGGCTTTAGCGGACCTTTCCTTCTCTGCAAGCTTACGTAGTTTCCTCTTCTTCTTCTTTTTAGAGGATTTGACAACCTCTGTGGTTTCTTCTGCAGCCTTTTTCTTCCTAGATTTCTTAGATTTTGGAATCTATTCCTCTACGGTTCTCTTCTTTCTTTGTTTCTTTTTCTCCTTTTTCTCAACCCTTAACCCTTCTATCTCACCTCTCATCTCACTCCCTATGGTTTCCGATGTGGCTACGACTTCAGTGTCCCTTACACCCTCATCTCTCAAATACACGACAATCTGTCCTACCTGGAATCCTACGCGAGGGGGGTTTCAGGACTCGGTGCTGGAGTCCTGTGCCCTCGTATGTAAGCCTTAATTCCCTCTTCACTGCCCAGATATGTCAGAAGGCTCGTTGACAGAGGTCTTGCATTCGGATATCCAGTTTTGAGAGTCGTTGGTCTGTGGGAATTCATCTCATGCAGATTGATGACTTTTCCTTCTGAGGGAAGTTTCCCTTCCCCAAGCAGATCATCTCCCAGAAGCAGTCCTAGGAATCTTCCAAAGACAATGTTTTTGGGCTCTGTGACCCTGTCTTGGTCTTGTTGCTTGGCGATGATAGCGTTTCAGATCTCTCTGAAGATGAGTTCAGCGTAATCAAGTGGAAGGTCATAGTAGATCCCATACATGATTGCCAGAATTGTATGGCTTAACTGGTCAGGGATCCCAACCTTGGAAGTTAGACATCTGTTCAGAATGGAGAAGAGCACATTCCACAGAGGAGGCATATTTTGTCTTCTGAAGTTGGTTCTTTTGGTGATTGGTACGGCGTATCCAATGAACCTCAGAAACTCTAAGAGTTCGTCTTCTGTGGGCTCCTCTGAGAATTTTCGAAGGTTGAGATCCTCTTTGGTGGGGAGCTCAAAGACGTTGGACAATTTCCTTCGATTGATGCCCAAATCCAGTATCTTTGCAGTCGAAGGATGAGTTGCATACCCGATGATGCAGTGTCCATAACCAATCATTTTGGCGTGTCGAGCGCTTAACCAAAACTGCTGAATGTATGACTCAGGGACATCATTCCTTTTCAAAGTTAAGGCCTTGACAAGGAAGTGATTTTGCAGGATTTGGATGAGGGGTTCAGCTTCAGCAAGGAATCCAGAGGGGTTCAAAGTGACGAAGTGGTTGTTGGGTTTGTTGTTCATTTGGGTCAGATGATAATCGTGCCTAGTGAATGATAGCATTCTGCTCATTAGGACTTGTTCTTGACTAACAGAGTGTGAGTCAGCTTGTTGTGCCACTGAGTGTTGAGAGGCATTGGAGTTCTTAGAGTCGTGGGAGTTTTTGGATGAGCTGTTGTGAGAAGCCATTGTTGAAGCAGTGAAGGTTTCTTGCAAAGGAATTCTTTGAGAGTAAAAGTTGCAGGTAAAGAAATGAGAGGAGACAGAGAAGAGTTTATATACTGTGGGAGGTGAAAAAATTAGGCGGTAAAAAATAAGAATTTGAAGTCCGTAATGAGTGTAAACGGATAAGAAGCCATTTTCAAAAAATGACGGTACAAATACGAACCAATAGGAATGTGCCATGTCAGGATGGGCGGTGCACGATCGAGTACGTGCGCCTCCCTCTATTCTCATGCGCGTGGTGTTTACTATTCCCACATGAAAGTGATTTTCAAAAAATAACCCGCATATAGTGACCGAGTGGTAAAAAAAATTTCAAGTTAAATTTGCAGAAGCTCTGTGGCTCAAGAGCTTCTGAGGTCATTAGGAGGGTTCAGAAATATAAAGAGGACCTAGACATTCGAAAGAACTTATGAGATGATCGTACACAGACTCAACCATATGATTAATGGACAAGAGACCCCTTTTGTGAGGTACAGGGGCTCTGTGGAGGACTTCAGAGGCTCTGAGATCCAAAGTTTCTAATTTAGGAAATAATTTTGGGTTGGTGATCACTCAAAGGTTGTGAAAGCGTTTTGAGGGGCAGAGACATATTTAAAAAATGATGTCGAGCTCCCCCTTGAATTTTCAAGGTCCTATTTCAGCTCCCCCTTGATCTGTGCTTGGATCCTAAATAGATGTTGAACAAGACACAGAGCAAGAGAGCCATTTTATTAAAAATAGGTTTCGGGAAAGACTGTATAAACAAAAGAAAGGAAAAAAAATATGTACACGGTTATACAGTATGTACTACAGAGGCTCTGTGCTAGGGTACAAAGGTTCTGTGGATCAACTCATGTTAAGCATGCATATCTTGCCAACGAGAAAAGTAAATCTTTTCTCATCCAATGCCTTTGTGAAAAGGTCGGCAAACTGGTAATCTGTGGGGACAAAGTACATTTCTATTGTCCCATGCTCCACATGATGTTTCAGAAAGTGGTACCTGATATCGATGTGTTTTGTCTTAGAGTGCTGAACAGGATTGGTAGAGATTGCAATGGCGCTTTTGGAGTCACAGAGGATGGGGATTTTCTCGATGTCAAATCCATAGTCTTTGAGTTGGGTTCTCATCTACAGAACCTGCGAGTAACAACTGGCAGCAGCAACGTATTCCGCTTCTGCCGTAGAGGTCGTGACACAATTCTGTTTTTTAGAAGTCCAACTCACTAGTTTCCCTCCAAGGAATTGACAACTCCTAGAGGTACTCTTTCTATCTAGCTTGCATCCTCCGTAATCTGAATCTGTATAAGCCACAAGATCAAAGGCAGAGTTCTCCGGATACCAGAGGCCAAGATTCTTGGTCCCTTTTAGGTATCTGAAGATCCTCTTGACAGCATGAAGATGAGATTCTTTGGGGTTAGCTTGAAATCTTGCACAGAGGCATGTGGCGAACATTATATCGGGTCGAATTGCGGTTAAGTACAACAGAGACCCTATCATACCTCTGTAGAGTTTACACTCCACATATTTGCCCTCTAGGTCTGCATGAAGCTTAGATCCAGTGGCCAAAGGGATTTTCATTGGTGAAGAGTCAGAGAGCTTATATATTTCAAGTATGTCAGAGACATATTTAGATTGGTTTAGGAAAATGCCCTCTTTGGTTTGTTTGACTTGCAATCCTAGAAAGAAGGTAAGTTCTCCCACCATGCTCATCTCAAACTCACTCTTCATCAATGACTCGAATTTTTTACAATGTGATTCATTTGTGGACCCGAAAATAATGTCATCGACATAAATCTGCACAAGCAGAATCTCACCTTTTCTCTTTTTATAAAATAAGGTTGTATCAGTTGTACCTCTTTCGAAACCATTGGCAAGAAGAAAGTTTGAAAGTCTGTTGTACCAGGCTCTGGGGGCTTGCTTGAGTCCGTACAGAGCCTTATCCAAGAAGTACACGTGATTAGGGTACTTGGAGCTTTCAAACCCTGGTGGCTGCTGGACGTATACTTCTTCTTGAATTTGTCCATTTAGAAAGGCTGACTTAACATCCATTTGAAACACTTTAAAACCTCTGTGGGCTGCGAAGGCAAGAAATATTCTTATTGCGTCAAGCCTTGCCACAGGGGCAAAAGTTTCTTCATAGTCAATCCCTTCTTCTTGGCAATATCCCTTGGCCACCAGTCTTGCTTTGTTCCTGATCACCACACCATCCTTGTCCTTTTTGTTCCTGAAGACCCATTTGGTCCCTATTGCAGTTTTGCCTTTCGGCAGAGGCACTAGGGTCCATACTTCGTTTCTTTCAAGCTGCAGAAGCTCTTCTTGCATAGCTTCTACCCAGTTTGGGCCTTCAAGAGCTTCAGAGATCTTTTTGGGCTCGATAATACTCACAAAATTTGTATAGTAACAAAAGTTTGCAGTACTAGATCGAGTCTGGACTTTGTCAGAGGGGCCACCTATAATTTGGCTCTGTGGGTGACTTCTGGTCCACTTTGTCATTCGTGGTAGGTGATCATTGGAACCTTCTAGAATTACATCTGGAGCATGTTCCGTCTCTTGATGTTGATCACCCTCTGTAGAAGGGAGATCATTTGTACTTGTCATGGGACTTTGATCATTTTGAGTTGATGTTATGAGATCTGTGGTGCCTTGCTCAGAGTTCTCTGATTGTTCTGGTGTTGACCCTTCAGAGATATCTTGAAGATGACCATGATCTTGATTAAGCTTGGAGCCTTGTTCAGTGTTAGCCTCTGAGTGCTCCCCCTCGACATTTGCACCTGCAAAAGTAGTGGAAGAGGGTGAAGTATTGCTAGGACCTGATAGAGACGTACCTGATTGGTCTACAGAGGCTTCAGCTCCAGAGGCTCTGTGATCATCCTCTGAGGGTCCATCATCGTTGAACATCTCTTCAAACATATGATGAAGTTCACTTGCTCTAGATGAGTCACCAAATTCTTTATCCTGAAGTTTGAGTCCTGAGCTGATTTGCTCAGAAGTCACCTGAAACGAATCATCAAAAGAAACATTAATACTTTCAAGTATATGTTTTGATTTGAGCACGTAGACTCGGTATACCTTGGAGTTTGATGAGTAGACAAAAAATTTGGCTTCATCAGCTTTGGGACTGAATTTTCTGATTTTCTCTCTGTCGTTCAACACAAAGCATCTGCACCCGAAGACATGGAAGTACTTGATATTTGGCTTTCTTTGATTGAGCAGGTGGTAAGGGGTCTTCAAATGCCTTTTTACCACCAAGGATCGATTTTGGGTAAAACATGCCATGGATATGGCTTCTACCCAAAAAGAAATTGGAAGTCCTGAGGCAGTGAGCATGGTTCTTGCGGCTTCCACTAGTGTTCGGTTTTTGCGTTCAACAACACCGTTTTGCTGTGGAGTCCTTGCAACAGAGAAGTTCTGTGAGATGCCCTATGTCGAAAGATAGGCTTCTATTGTTGATTTTTTGAACTCTGTCCCGTTGTCACTTCGAACTCTCTGAACCCTGCAATTATGAAGAACTTGTATCCTCTTAAGGAGATTGATTAGTACCTCAGGAACATCTGATTTCTTTCAAACAAACTTCACCCAAGTATAGCTAGAGAATTCATCTATGAGTACAAGTATGTACTTCTTACCACCTAGACTCTACACATATATAGGACTACAGAGGTCTACGTGAAGCATATGCAGAGGTCTAGTGCAACATATGTCTGTTTTTGGTCTTATGGGAAACCCTTTTAAGTTTGCCCATTTCACATGCAGAGCATAAGATGATCTCTGTCGAATTTAATACTTGGTAGTCCCTTTACCAGGTCCAGTTTAACAAGTTTGTCTAGAGAGTGAAAGTTTAAGTGACATAACCTATTGTGCCAGAGCAAGCTTCCTCGTTCTTACTTGAGACCAGATAAAGATTTTCGTCTTTGTTAATCGACTTGAAGTCCATGAGGTATAGATCACCTCGTCTCTTGGCACGCAGAAGCTCTGTAGTTGTGTGATCCTTAAACAGAGAGCAGTATTGCTTCTTGAACATCATATCGAGTCCATTATCACAGAGTTTGCTTACACTTAGTAGGTTGTGCTTAAGGCCATCCACATAAGCCACTCTGTTGACATCGATGTCTCCATTGGCAATGACTCCATAGCCTTTGATTTGACCCTTCTTGTTGTCTCTGAAGGTTACAGAACCACCTCTATGTTTTTCTTTATAAGCAGAGAGCAACCCTCTGTCGCCAGTTATGTGCCTTGAACACCCGGAGTCAAGGTACCAAATGGGCACATGCTGTTTCTTCTGCGGACATATTAAAAAGATTTAGGTACCCATTTCCAAATGGGTCCAGGCTTGTTAGAAGTCTTTAAAGGTGCCTTAACACCTTTGATTTTGGTTTTATCCTCCTTGATAGAGGTACCATTTTGTCCTTTCTCACCCTTGAATTTAGCATTCTTGGGGTTCAGGTAAGATATAAGACAGGAGGGCCTTGAGAAGTGTTGATTTAAAGCGTGCACAAGATCAAAACATTTGCAATGGGGAACTTCAGAAGCAAACTTCTTAAATATTTCATTAAAATTGTCAAAGAAGGGTACAAAGCAACTTTTACAACAATCCATTTTAGATTTGGGTTTCTTTTTACAGAAAACTTTGTCTAATCTAGGTTGTCTATTGTCAAAAACTCCTCTTGGATGGCTCTCTAAGTGTACTCTCCCTTAACGACCTCCCTTTCGAGCATTCACTACCACAAAAGCATTAGTTTTGTCAATTATAGGCCATTTTGCCTTCTGTTGCCAGGTGAGCTTTTCTAGAAAAGGTTTTATAGGTTTGACAGGTTTTGGAACTCTAAAAGTTTGAGTGATCTTGACCTTTTCATTTTTCAATTTTTTAAGCTCAAGAGAAGTCTTTGCTTGAAGACACATATCCCAAAAATCAGGGCAGATGGGTACTCCTGTAGTTCTCCTTTTGGGAGCAACTATTCTGTTAAGAATACCAGAGGGTAGCTTACTTTCCTCTAGACCATAGGTGACCATCTCAAGTTCCACAGAACTTGTCTCATCACTGTCAGAGGAGAACTCAGACTCTGATTTAGAATCTGTATCGAGAAAGTCCTTGTGAATGAGAGCATGACTTTCTGGAAGTATGTTGCTTTGTCCCTTTGTAGCGTCCTTAGGAGCATTTAGATCTTTAGAAATACATGGAATAACCATAGGAACACTAAGACAATTTAGAAGATCTTGCTCAAAGATTTCTTCTACTTTAGAGGTTAGATCAGGATGGTTGAGAAAGTGATTTTCATAGGTCTTTCTCAAGTCATTTTCCAAAAACCTTTTGAAGAGTTTTTCTTCACAGAGGCCGGAACAATCTCTGGTGCATCAGAGGACAATTTCTTTTCATGAACCATCATGCACATAAAATCCATTTGAGTCTGTGTTTCTGGATGACCAAATATGAAGACCCCTATCTGCTTTTGAGACATATATTTCTTTGGAATAGATTTTCTCTTTGAGGTGAGTCCAGATGGCAAATCATTGTTTTTATACCATACATTCGCCATTTGCAGAGGTTTCCTTAGATGTGGTCCTTCAGAGGTTATGCGCCTTTTAAATGTGGATAATAGGTTTGGAAGACTAGGTTTTAGAAATTGTCCAGGGCAGAAGATATTTGCCAAATATTTGTTCCTTTTATTTCCGGTGTAGGGGTCAACATCATCGAACCCTATACCTTTTCTGCCAATCTGGGTATTGACCTTTTCATGGACCTTTTGAGCATCCTGATATCTCTTAATTTGGAGATCTCTGTCGAACAGATCTTGATGAAGAACTTCTCTTTCTTTTTGGAAAAAGTTTTTGAAGGAAATGGCGTTTAATCGACCACTCTCACTATTCTCGTTCTTTTACCTTGTCTTTCAGGGCTTGATCAAGTTTGAAAATCTTTTCCTTTAACCCTTTCTTTTCAACAATATGCTCAGAGACAAGATATTTTCTTTCACGATGGAGCTTATCCTTTTCTTGAGTGAGAAGCCTTGTTTCTCTCTCAAAGAAGGCCTATTTCTTTTCTAGCTCTAAGCACATGGTTTTATAAGCAAGAAATTCATTTTGTAATTCAAGAAGTTTGTTCTCAAAGTCAGAATTATAAGAGTCAGAAGTAGATACCTCACTCTTGTTGTCAGAAGAGTGGACTTCTGCCATTCCACAGAAGAGTGCATTGTTGTCCCCTTCATCGGAGGATTCATCAGTTTCAAGGTTCTGTTGTTCTGCCATTAGGGATCTCTGAGTGTAGTACTCTGCTTTCTTTTTGTAGAAAGCAACGTCTCTTGTGGGTTTCCCTTTAATGGCAGAGGACCTGCACTCTGCTGCAAAGTGGACCGGCTTCCCACATTTGAAGCAACCTTCAGTTTGTTGGGGGGCTTTGTCACCACTTCTGCCGTCTGACCTCTGTCCATTCCTTCTTTCTTCTTGCCTCTGATCATCGAATTCTTCTCTCCCGTACTTTCTTTCTTCACCATATCTTCTGCTTCTGTCGTCTCTTTCCTCTCGTCCTCTATACTCTGGCTTTTTCTTAAGACCCCTATTGAATTGTCGGGTCATAAGTGCAAGGGTCTTGACCAGAGCAGCCATATCGATTTCCTCCTCAGATCCTTCCTCACTTTCACTCTCTGCCATAAGAATCTTTTTCTTCTTATGAGCATCCTCATTCACCTTCTCCTTCCCTTTGTCCTGACCCTCTATGGTACTTCCAACCAACGCCAGAGGACCACCGACAGGGGTCATCAACTTCGATATCCTGTTCTCTTGACTTATCAATGTCCCAAAAAGGTCAGAGATGGACCAAACATCCAGATCTAGTGTAGCTTGCATGGACATGGTTAGATGAAGCCATTCGTCATTTAGGCTTTGAAGAAATCTGACATTGTTCTCCTCAGAGGTTATGTGGATGCCATATCTCTTGCACTTGTTTATCAAGGAATTGTACCTGTTGTATGTGATTTGGATGGATTCACCTGGCAGATCCTTGAATTCAAAATACTCATTAATGCATAGAGCTCTGTTGTTCTTGAGGGTTTTAGCACCACCCTCAAGCTGTTTCTCTAGTTCTAATCATAGGTCCTTCGATGTTTCACATGAATCAAGGGACTGAAAGATGTCATTTGGGATAGCCATGATGAGTAGTCTTTTGGCTTTCTTTACAAGTTCATGCATGGCACTTTCTTGTTCAGTCCATTCATTTAAGGGCTTGGGATGCTGATATTCCGGAACTTCAGCGGTGTTTGCAGTGGTAGGAACATGAGGAACTGTAGTCATTGGAATGTAAGGAGGGTTGTGAAGAAACTCAGCCAAACCAGGATCCACACCTTTGAGAAAGTGCACCATCCTGATTTTCCACTGAGGATATTCATCCCTCAGTAGATTAGGGGGTTTAGATTGAGATCCTGCACTGAAATAGTTAACTGGGTTCGCCATTTTTAGGTAGAGAGAAAAAACAGAATATGAAGAGTTCTTTAGAAAAGATCAAGAGTTTACTCAACAGGGATGAGTATTCAGTATGAGAAAGATGACAACCAACAACTAATCTTTGAATCAGTCTTCAACGGTTCAAACACACTTGCTTTTGAATCTACGTCAAACAGGTTGAAGTAACTCCAGAAAACAAAGTATGCTTATGAGTGGGGATCAAGGCAAAGAAACAGACTCAAACTACTACCTTGAACGTGGGAATCAAGTATAGAACAGGATCCTTTGATATTAAGAATCAAAGTTGGCGCTGATACCAATTGTTGATCCCAATAATGATGTTCTTTACTTGATGGACTTTTTACTACACACAGATTAATAAATAAGAGCGCGAAAGCGTTTCTAATATGTAGAAAAGTAGAACATGCAAGGTAGGAGATACACAAATAATCAACAAACAGAATCGTAAAATATAACAAGGATTTTACTCAAGACACTTTTCATTGATTAGCTTTAAGAACACCAAGAACATGCAATGGTGTGTGCAAATATTCTCAGGGAAATACAATCTCTAAATCAAACTTGTGTGTGCTCGCATGCAAAAACTCAAGGTGGTGCTCCTATAATATACAAGGAGGATGCACCCCGTAGTACAAGACAAAGGTTGACATTCCATAAACGGAATGCCACCTGGAAAGTAAAACGATCGTGCGCCGCGATAAAGTGATATGGAAATCTTCGTACAACAGGCTTCACGTGATCTGCATGTGACCTTATCTTGGACTGAGTTTACTAACAGTCTCCAGAGGTTAGCCATCACAAAGGCTCTGTGAGTGATCACAGAGCCTCTGTGATCTGAAGAACATTATCAGGTTACGTGTCCTCTGGTAGAGTGTCGACAGAATCTTCTGAGCAAACTTCTGCAGTTCCTATGCATAGCCTATTTTTCAATACTTCTATACATTGAAGTTGGAGCTAACAACTATCATAATATGATAAAAAAGAAATCATATTCAAAATTTAAGTATGTGTCATCACTTGTATTTATGTAACACCCGTAATTTTCGAAAAGTAAATGTCACCCAAACGTTTCTGTGACTTGTGAACAGCGGGTTTTTGTTGGGAAATGCATTGTTTAAAGTCCCTTAGAGTATCGGGAGTGTTGGGGTTGAAAAAATTGAGTTTCGGGGCTTGGGAAGGGTCCCGCGCCAATGCCCGACAACTATGACGGTGTCATAGTTGCACTGTCACAATCGCATAGAGTGTACCGTGTGCTGGTACACACCAGCGACTATGACCAGCGACATTGCCCAGGGCAATGTCGCCTGGCAATGTCGCACCAGGGAGAGGAGAGGCTGTCAAATATGGGATTTCAGCCATTCTTCCCATTTCTTACATCTAACCTCTTCCATTTCTCTCCCAAATCATTTCCCCTTCTTCCCTCACAAACCCTAACCCATTTTGGAGCTTTTCCTTCTCTAAACCAAGTATTCCTCCTTCATCTAGCATACTTGGAAGCTAGAGTTAAGATGTCTTCATCTTCTTCACCCTCCTCCTCCATTTCTAGGGTTTTCACCCAACCCTTCTTATCAGTTTGAAGTTTGGGAGTGGATGGCTCATCTTGGTGATCTCTAAGCATTTTGGTTGGTGGATTGGAGTTATGGTTAAGGTAACATTCTATTTTCGTCATTTGTGGAAATTAGGGTTTTGACAAAAGTTGAGATGTTTATGTAAAATGTTTAGGGAATGATTCTAAATGGTTGAAAGGGTATATTCATGGTTGGAAACTTGTCAATATAGATTTTTGGAAGTTTTGGCTTGTGGATTCAAATTTCTTCAAGGAAGCTCAAGTTGGGGTAAAATCTAGATTTAGCCTAAATCTAGCAAGGTGAGTTCAAGTTGATTAGTGAAAACGGTGTGCATGCCAAAATGTTTATTTTAAAGTGTTTGTGTTTTACATTAAAATGTTAACTGCTGATAAGTTTGGTTATTTTGAAGTATTTAACTTGGTAAACGTATAAAACACCCATCTTGGGGATTTTTGAGTATGTTGTTAAATGCATTGAAATGAAAATGATTTGACGACTCATTTACCTAAATGGAAAGTATTGGGTAAGAATGCATTTTTATTATTGTTGGTATTACGTGCATTTTGTATCGGGAAATGTTTTAAAAATACCACCGTGTGAGTCATGGGTGCTTGGTCATTCCTAACCTTGCAAACGTTTATGAACTTATGAACCTTGGGTTTTGGGAAAAGATGTAACTCAAGTATTTTATTGAGTAAACTGGTGATATTGGTATTTAAAATATTTATCGTATGGGTATAAACCTCTTGAGTAATTGTCATTTAAATGTGTGTCATGGGACATTTTGGAAAGAGTAAATGAGATTATAAACTTGTTGGAAAATGTTTTATGTTGGAGTTCATTCATGTAGTTGAAGCATGTGTTTGCATAAATGTGGTTGTTGCATTTTATTGCATTTTGCGGATTTTAGCATATGGTCGTTTGATTGGTTGAGCTTAAGGCTCAGTTTTCGGCTTTGTCGGGTAATGGGGAATTTTGTCCGGTTTTAATAACTTAAAGTGGAGCTTTGGGTGTGAGTTGCATTTATTGCACTTTATTTTGGAAAATACATGTTTTGAGTGCGTGTGTCATTCAATTGGAGGCATGTAAGTCAATCGTGTTTAATGGTGGGGGCTCTTGGGATTCTCATTTTGGGAAATAATGCTGTGTTGGCATTGGTGTCGTCCCGGTTGTTTGGCGAAGAGGAACCTTTATGGGTTGTATTTCGGGACCATGAGTCTTGTGTTGGATGTCTAATTCTTGTGCACGAGGTTAGACACCGGGATTTATCAAGTCAAGAGCTGAGGCTCCTATCTTGAATGCTAGGGAGTAGGCACTAGGGGTCGAATGAGTACCCTGAGGATGAAACTCCGCTAGAGACCGAACAGACAATAAGATCGGGTATCCTTGAGGTGTAGCTCGGCAGAGTAGTCAATAGGGGATACAGTGTTTGGGACTTGAAATAAAGTCTGACTGGAGGTGTAGCTCGATGGAGCAGGCAATACAGTCATGATTGGAGGTGTAGCTCGGTAGAGCAGGCAGTATAGTCACGATCTGAGGTGTAGGTTGACAACATGGTTATGTGGTTTAACTTTGTGTTCCGCCACGTACAATGGAATCGGGTCTCCCCCGTCACCGGAAGGTGTTATTTGGGTATTAAAGGGTATAATTTTATTATCCATATTTTCGGTGACGTGTTACACATACGGGTTTGTTTACTCAAGATCTATGGGTTGTGTTTATACCCGCCCATGTTTGGGGTGCTTTGAAAAGTAAAATCTTATTTCGTATTATTATAAATTGGGAGTTTTGCTTACTATTCACATTTTGGGTGAGTTTGGGATTAACGTGGTTTTACGAAAGAAGGTTCATGTTGGGTTCCTTGTTTTAAAGGTGTACTTTCGGAATATAGTGTCGTTTGTTATTTAAAGTAAACCTTTCTGAAGGTCTGCGATTTAAACTACTTTCTCTCCCTTTAGAAAATGTATCTATTCATGTTGTAAACTCTTGAACGCACTAGGCGTTAGCCTAACCTTTTTATTTGTCGGCATGTGCATCAGGTTCCGGATGGGAGAAGAGGTTCTAGCACTAGGCGTTAGCCTAACCTTTTTATTTGTCGGCATGTACATCTTGGTGAAGTGTTGAGTGCTAGGAGTATGTGCATGGGTGAGTGGCTTGATGAAGTCTTCCGCTTAGTCGTTGAGAAAAACAACTATTTATTTTGGGTTTTAGTAACACCCGACCTTGATTAGTCTTTATACGAGACTTGACCTATTATTTGTTGAAGTTAAATCTAGCGTTTTACTGGAAGTGACTCAAGTGATGATATGTAGAATAGATTTTTATCCTTATTGGATGTTTAATTTAAAGTTTTTAAATTAGTTGCTCTTTCTGAATTGAGGGTGTTACAATTTAGCTCAAAATATTCGGTTTCTTTGTAGTAAAAACATTAGATGACAACGGATGGTTGTGAAAAATAATCCAAACAAATGCATTCACTTGATTACTTAAGAAGAAAGGATACAACATATTTGAATACGATATTTTGTAAGTAGTCTTTTATGGTTGTTCAACATTTTATGAGTTTTTTTCTTATTGATTGTTGTTTGGCACATTATTCAATAAAGATGCAACAAAAAGACTAGCCGTCGTGGTGCACCATGACTCAAGATTTATGTCTCATGCCACATTAAGCCTGTGGGACGTCATGGCTTAATGCGTGATTTTTGTAACATGATGTTTAATTTTGTTAACTTTTTAATGTTTTATCTATTAGTTTTTAATATATATATATATATATATATATATATATATATATAGAGAGAGAGAGAGAGAGCCCCATTCATTTGCTAACCACGACATTGGTGCTAACAGTGCTAACCAATCTGGAACGTTGGTTATTTAGATCAATGGTTCACAATTAATTAGAATTTTGATTAAAATAAAATATAAAAAACGGTTTATAAAAATAAAATACATGTATGTACAGGGGTATTTCGGTCAAAATACATTTCCTTTTATATTTTAATTGAAATTTATTTTAATTACTTTTGAAGATAATCACGGTGCATGAAATTAGGGAGAATCTTAAATTTAAATTATGCAGTTATTTTTGGGAGTTATCTTTTCAATTTGCAATTATCCTTTTTTATTTGATTTTATTTTGTCAAATCCATGATTCATATTAACCATGATTCATGTATTCCGGCGACCACTTTCAGCGTGAAGGAGATTTCAAATCCATGATTCATATTAACCATGATCCATGATTCATATTTTCAATTTGCAATTATCCTTTTTTATTTGACTTCACATTTAGCCGCTGTTCTTCAAGCACTTCTGAAAATGGTTGTCGGAATCGAAATCTCCTTCACGTTGACATCAAAATCCGGCGGAGACGACGAAGATGGCGAATTCGCGGATCTTTACGTAGTGAAATGAACATCGCTCATGATCCCGCCGATAACGATCATGATGCTGAACTTGATCGCCATTGCTATCGGGTTTAGCAGGACGATTTACAGTACAATACCGCAGTGGAGTCGTCTTCTTGGTGGCGTGTTCTTCAGTTTTTGGGTGTTGGTGCATTTGTGTCCGTTTGCGAAAGGGTTGATGGGAAGAAGGGGAAGAACACTGAGGATCGTGTTCGTATGGTCGGGGTTGATTGTGATCGTGTTCTTGATTATATTCTTTTTAACACCATTTTCGGTATCCAAATTTGTTGTTTGTAGCTTATTTTCAACCATGAAACAATGTAGAAGTGTAAATGGTATATTCATACATGCAACCTGTGCATATATGCAGTTCGCAGTTCGATGTAAATGGTATATTCATATATGCAACCTGTCCATATATGCATTTGTGCATCTTTTAAGATTGCATATGTGCATATGGTTATATGTTAAGTTTCAAACTTAATGTTTAAAATGTTTTTGTTTTCTGTTATTAAGTCTTGATGTGCATATATGCATTTTGAATATGCATATGAAAATTGTGTAAGAATTATGGATATGCATTTGTGCATGTTCTAAGAGTATGAAATCTAGAAAATGCATATATGCATTTGTTCATCTTTTAAGAGTTGCTAATGTGGACATAAGCTAAGTATCTAATAAAATATGTTTAAAATATTTGGTCTGTGCATATGTGTATTCTTCTAAGAATATGCAATCTAGAAGATGCATATATGCATTTGTGCATCTTTTAAGAGTAGAAAATGCATATATGCATTTGTGCATCTTTTAAGATTGCATTTGTGCATATGGTTATATGTTAAGTTTCAAACTTAATGTTTAAAATGTTGTTGTTTTCTGTGCATGTGTGCATTATTCAAATTATTAAGCCTTGATGTGCATATATGCATTTTGAATAAGCTAGAAACGATAAATTATTATCTTCCAAAATAAAGATAACTACCAATTTAAAAAAAAATCTTTAAACTATGGAAACAAGATAATTGTGGCATGAATTAGGATAAATGTGGCGTGAATTAAAAAATTACCAAGTTTAATTTAAAAATATTATATTTAAGATTAAGATAACTATCAAATTAAAAACCTCCTTAAAATATGGAAAAAATTTTAATGGCGGAAAATTTAAAAATATTATATTTAATATTAAGATAACTACCAAATTAAAAATCTCTTTAAAATATGAAAAAACTTTAAATGACCGAAAATTGTAAATTCCAATAATATCCTTAGAGATTTAATAGCATTGAGTGAATGACATAAACTCTAGAAAGCTTTTGATTGGTCGAAAATTGGTTAGCACGGTTAGCGCCAATGCCGTGGTTAGCAAATGAAGGGGGACCTATATATATATATATATATATATATATATATAGGTTGTTTAATTTGCAATCCTTAAAAAGGTTGCAAACCTTGCAACCCACATCTTAACCATTGGATTCGTTATCGACGGTTACAATAGATATGGGGTCCAATATTTTTAATTAAAAAAATAGAAAAATAAAAATAAAATAACCGTCGATCATGAATCCAACGGTTAAAATGTGGGTTGCAAGGGTTGCAATCTTTTTAAAGGTTGCAAAATATCCTTCCACTATATATATATATATATATATATAGGGATAGGTTCATTTGAGAAATGATAAATGTATGAGAAATATAGAAGTAATCTTAGCCATTCACATGATCAACATTTGCAGCTTTGACCGCGAAGCACTGGATAATTCCTTGCATGGTCTATAGAAGGTAGAGAGGTAGTTTCGTAAAATACGTGGGATGAGTTCATATATGAATCTATATGATTCACATATGAACTATACGCTAATATGTGAATCAGTTAATTAGTTCATATATGAATCACAAAATTTCATATATGAATTTGTTAATTAGTTCAACTGATTCATATATGAATTTACAGTTAATTAGTTCATATATGAATCACAAAGATTCATATATGAATCAGTTAAAAGAGTTCAGATTTGAATTACACTGGTTCATATGTGAATTATACATGTTCATATATGAACATAGCCCGTGTATTTTGTAAAAATTACGAAAGTGTCCTTCTTTTTTTGGAATAGCCGCAACTTTTGACCAGTCAAAGACGCAACTTTTGACCAGTCAAAGCCGAAATATTTGACCAGTCAAATCCGATCTTCACCGTATGAATGACTAGGATTACTTCTCTATTTCTCATACATTTACCATTTTTCAAATGAACTTAAGACTATATATATATATATATACACACACATATATACTAGTTGTGAACCCGCCGCCCGCACAATGCGGCAGGAGGTGTGAATGTAAACGATTATGAAGCATTAGTAGTTTTGTTAAAGGAGATTTTAAGACATTAAAATGATACTATATGTATCAAAAACTATATCAGGGTTTATATCCAATAAGATCAAACCATGTAAACTAAATTGAAGTCCAAGTCCAGTATATATCCAACCACTTATTCAAAGGTCCATATGGTTTTCATCTTGTTGATTTAATAAGGACATGCCCACCATAAAGTAGGTCTAGACTTTGGCAGAATTTACTTGATTCTAATTGGAGCATTTGAATGAACATAAACACAATCAATTCAACATTCAACATAGTTCGTGTATATCCAAGCTAATCGTCCTCCCACCTAATTTATGATATCGTCAGGAATACCAACGAAATATCCTTATGTTTCCAATCGATATAATACTTACAAACACCTAAATACACTTACAAACATTCAAACTTATTAATATATGTCCTATAATAATCATACTTGTAAAATACTCAGATTCGAAACAAATCCATAAAAAATAATTTAAATCGAAAAACATCTGTGTTTCTTCGATATGTTATTTTCAAACATTCACCAATCTCCATGAAGAAATCCTAGAAAATAAAAATAAAAATAAAAACAAACAGGCCATTGACAACAACCGAAAGCTAGCTATCCTTGGTCTTTTTCTCCAGTTTTATTGCTGCCCTACGAGACTTCAGATATTCGGATAAAGAAATTGGCTTCAATTGGATTGTTGCTTGTCGGGTCTGGACACTGGTCTTGGTTGCTTATTAAAAAACTTCCATAAATGAAGCTCAACACGTGGTCTTCTCATACACAACATCCCTCTAGCCTAGACATGGCAAAATATAGATCCCTAAAGTAGTATGAAAAAATAAAAATACAATAATACTAAGTAGTATGCAAGCTACAATCCTTTCCTGATCCTGTCCACAACACTGCAATTATAAGTGACAGATTACTATTACAGTCCAACATATGCTTATACATAAAACTGGAACTGAATGGAAATATTATGAGTATAAATTTCATTCACGAGCAAATCATTATGCCCTCTTCGGCTTTTGCAACTTCTTGTTGCAAACCTCACCAAAATTATATTCACTTTGCAACCAACATTCATCTCAGGATTAAATTATATCCACCTTCACCAAAATTATATTCACTATATGCCAATGCTCAAGGTCAAGCAAACATCTTTTAATTACTCCATTATCTCCCTCACCCTGTTGCAAGTAGCTTCATGACACTGAAATCTTTCCAACTAACTGATCAATCTAACAATCATTGTTAGAAGAATAATATGATTGAAGGAGACGATAAATATGCTGAAGGTTTGAACCCTCGATATATTGATTGAGAGAAAACGTACAATACAATGAAAGTAAAAATAGCGGCTTAACCTAAACTAGAAGATACAAGAGAAATATATTCACAAACTATTTGGGCCCACGGGCTTGGGCCTAATACACATATGTACATTAACATCCCCCCTCAATCGGGAGAAGAATGAACCAGATGGAGTTTGGAAACTAGATCACGAAACCGTCGTGGTAGATGAGATTTAGTGAAAATGTCGGCCGGTTGATCAATAGTTGAAATAGGAAGAAGCTGAATAGTCTGACGAGTCACGTGTTGACGAACAAAGTAACAGTCAATTTCAATATGCTTCGTTCGCTCGTGAAAAACGTCATTGTGAGCAATCTGAAGAGCACTATTGTTGTCGCACCACAAAGGGGTTGGAGAATGTTGAGGTGCCCCCATGTCAGAGAGTAGCCAGCATAACCACACAAGTTCTTGAGCCGTGTCTGCTAGTGCTTGATACTCAGCTTCAGTACTGGATCGAGCTGTCAGAGATTGCTTCTTGCTCCTCCAAGAGATGAGAGAGTCTCCAAGAAAGAAACAATAGCCAGTAGTAGAGCGACGGTCCGTAATGTCACTGTCCCAATCAGCATCAGAAAATCCTCGCAAAGTCAATGAGGATGAGGATGAAAAATGAAGACCGTGAAACATGGTCCCCTTTAAATATCGAAGGATGCGAAGGACAGTAGCATAATGATCTGAACAGGGTGCGGACATGAACTGACTGACTGTATGGACAACATAGGAAATGTCAGGTCAAGTCACTGTCAGGTAAACAAGTGACCCCACTAACTGTCGATACAGAGTAGGATCACGCAGAGGAGGTCCAGCATTCGGAGCCAGATGAAGGTTGTGCTCAAGAGGAGTGGATGCAGTTTTGTTGTCAGTAAGCCCAACTTTTGTCAAGAGATCGGAGGTGTATTTGGCTTGACAAAGATAAATTCCCGACGGATCTGAGATCACCTCAAGACCAAGAAAATAGTGTAAAGAACCAAGATCCTTCATCTCAAAACAGGAGCTGAGAGATGTCTTGAGATGAGCTATGCCAGTAGAGTCACTTCCAGTAATAATCATATCATCCACATATAACAGAAGTAAGATTGTGCCAGCCTCAGTGGTCCGAGTAAACAGTCCTGAATCGTAGTTGCTGGGTGCGAAACCCAGAGAGGTGACGGTGGAACTGAACTTCTCAAACCAAGCTCGCGGAGCTTGCTTGAGTCCATAAAGAGCCTTCCGAAGTCGACAAACATGACCTTGTGGAAGTCGAATGCCCGGAGGAGGTGTCATGTAGACTTCCTCAGATAAATCACCATTCAAGAAGGCATTCTTAACATCCATCTGAAAAAGAGGCCATTGTTTGGTAGCTGCAATGGCTAGAAGACTGCGAACAGAAGTGACTCGAGCAACAGGTGCAAATGTTTCCTCATAATCAATACCATACTCTTGATTGAAGCCCTTGGCCACAAGGCGAGCTTTGTATTGATCAATAGATCCATCAGATTTTGTCTTGATTTTAAACACCCATTTGGAGCCAATGGGTGACTTGCCCGGAGGAAGAGGGACAAATTCCCATGTCTGAGCTTTGTCAAGAGCCTGAAGTTCCTCATCCATAGCTTTCTGCCAATCAGGGTTAGAGGAGGCTTCCTTGTAGGAAGTGGGTTCGTGATTTGATAGCAAAGTAGCATAGACATGGTAATCACGGAGATGAGAAGGAACTTGTCTTACCCGATCTGATCGTCTAACATTCTGAGATTGAGACGTTTCAAGAGCCAAAGACTCAACAGGCACCTCAGATGTTGGCTGTGCGGATGGAGCAGATGATTGATGTTGATCAGGAAAACTAGAAGAGGCAGGCTGTGTAGGGGCAGGAGACTCTGAAGGAGAGGCAGATTCAGACTGTGGTGGAACAACAGGTGGAGGCAATATGATGTCAGATTGGAGTGAGTCCAATGAGACGGAAGCATCAGTGAAGAACGGAGTGGTGAAAGTGGGAGACTCACGAAACTTGGATATAGAGGAAAAAGGACGCGATATACAAAGACGCTGGGAGATAGGATCCCAGCAGCGATAGACTTTGTGCTCAATACCATATCCAAGGAAGCAGCAAAGTCTGGAGCAAGGTTCAAGTTTGGTATGTTCATGGGGTTGTAACTGAACAAAACAGGCACTACCCCAAACTTTTAGGAGTTCATAGGCAGGGAGGATGTTATAAAGAGCCTCGTAAGGAGACTTATGTTTAAGAAGAGAAGTAGGATGACGATTGATAGTATAAACTGCAGTGAAAGCAGCTTCCCCCCAAAACCGTTCCGGACATTTAGCAGAAATGAGAAGAGTGCGAACTGTATCAAGTATATGACGGTGTTTACATTCGGCACGACCATTTTGAGGAGATGTGCCGGGACAAGAGTACTGAGAGAGAGTCCCCTGAGATTGAAGAAAGGAGAGAAGAGAGGACTCTTTGTATTCCATAGCATTATCAGTTCTAAGAATCTTTATAGGTTTTGAAAATTGAGTGTGAATCATCCGAGCAAACATAATATAAATTTTAGGTAGCTCTGAACGATGTTTCATGAGATATATCCATGTGAAACATGTAAGGTCATCAACAAAAATAACAAAATATCGAGCACCCCCCATTGATGGATGTGGTGCTGGTCCCCATACATCAGAATGAATAAGATCAAAAGCAGAAGTAAAATTAAACTCATTTGTTTCAAAGGATAAAGCATGATGTTTTCCAAGTTTGCATGATAAACAGGAAATACTGTCAGAGGACACACAATTTCCTAACACCCCTGAATTAGCTAATGATTTTATTCTGGCTAGAGATAAGTGACCTAGCCGGGCATGACACAATTCAAAGGAAGAGGAGCTGGAAACGGAGGCAACAAGATTTGAAGATGGTAACGACAGACGAAGATAGACCACTTCAAACATCCGTCCAACCTTATGGCCGAGTCCAAGGATCTGCTTGGTCTTTGGATCCTGTACAATACAACCAGAAGAATGAAATAAAATGATCAGGTTAGATTCTAAAAGTTGCGCAACTGAAACTAAGCTCAGAGATATTTTCGGAACATTGAGAACATCCGGTAATTGAATATGAGGAGTGGAGACATTTCCACTAAAGGATACCGGTAGGCCAGTGTTTTCAGCAGTTCGTACGGACGTAAAATACTGAGGTGGTTTCTTAGAAACAAAACCATCAGTGCAGGGTGTCATATGATTACAACACCTAGAGTCAAAAAGCCATGATTTACCTGATGCAGTTAAGTGTTGAGAATTCATACCCATAGCACCAGACATGATCTGCTCCATGAGTTCCTGATTGCGACGCATCAGTTCCATGAGGTCAGGTGCAGCCATGGTGTGCGACCGATAGAATCGAACGGTATAAATCGGTAGGGTGAGCGACCGGTATGGACCGGTGGTAGGAACCGGTAGGGTGAGCGACCGGTATGGATGAGGAACAGTAGAGTTCGACCGATAAAGTGGACCGGGATTAGACCGGGAAATAGATGCGACCGGTAGAGTTCGACCGATAGTCTTCGACCGGTAGGATGTTTTCGACCGGTAGAGTTCGACCGGTAATGTTCGACCGATAGGTGTTCGACCGGTGGATGTTCGACCGGTGGATGTTCGACCGATAGAGTTCGACCGAGAGGCGTTCGACCGATAGGATTCGACCGGGGTGTTCGACCGATAGGTGTTCGACCGGTGGATGTTCGACCGATAGGTGTTCGACCGGCTAGGGTTTCAGAAAACAAACCAGCGGCGGCTTCAAACAGATCGATCGATCTGATCTTAAAAAAACAAATCGATTCAAAGCAAAGAAATCGATTTAAGGGGGATGACTCACAAATAACCAGCGGCTGCGGCGACAAGAGACAACAATAGGCAGAAGCGGCGACTGAGAATCAATGAGAGATTTAATACAAAGAAATTGAACACAAAAATTAAACCAATACCTCTCCAATGGTACTCTTCTGCTCAAGTTTGAACCAACAGTTTTGATAAATCAACATCTCATATAATTTCCCCCGACACATTTGGTTGTTTGTGTGTGTGATCGATTGTTTTTTTCATAATACTGCTTTTCCCATCTACACAAAGAAAAAAGGATCAAAATATAGAAAAAAAACCAAAAACCGAGAATAGATCAATGAACATCAAGAGAGACGATTATACCAAAAATCAACAGATGATCTTGAAGCATCTGGAGGATGTCAATAGCCATCATGGGCTGGGTAAAAGGTCCTTTAAAGTAGATGAAATTGAAAAGTCATCTTGGAGTCGTAAATGTAAATGCTTTTGAAGCTTTGTTGTAGGGATGTGCAGAAAGGCAAGCAGTCCAATTGATCGTTTTTAGCCGATTAATTAACCTTATGATCTTCAAACTAAACTGTAATTCCTCAAACCCATAAAATGTATCAGCCAATTAATAAATTTCCCTAAATAAACCAAGATTATAAAGTGAAAATAGAAAGAGTGTAAATATCAAAATTTCTTTAAAACATTACATGTGGTGTAATTGATATGATTCTGGTGTTTGCATTAAACATTCTAAAAATAAAAATATCACAATTTACGTAAAACATTCTGAAAAGGTAAACTTTCTTAAATAATTATGTTCTTATGAATGAGAAAAAAATGTAAAAGAGTTCACCAGTGATTGGCTTCATTGTTAAATCCCAAGCAGGAGACATGAACAAACATCTTTCCCAAGGCAAGAGACATGAACGAACATCCTTCGAAAGGTTCAAAACCCATTAGAATTAACAAATGCAAATTCAATATTTGATAATAAAGATAGCTTTTGTAATGGGATCCAACATTTATCCTTTAATATCTACTGATTATTGTACCTGAAAGGCGGAAATGCATTTCCTCTTGCTCCAAAAATCACAGTAAATGCATTGGATTCACTGTGGATTTTAAGCAATAGTGAAATCCATATCAATGGTGAAATCGTGAAATCGTACCTGAGACCAAGAAAACCAAATCAATGGTGAAATCGTATCTAAGACCAAACAAAAATCGATTTGAAGAAACAAACATAAACGATTTGAAGAAACAAACAGAATCGATTCGTAGAAATAAAAGAAACCGATTTGAAGAAACAAAGAAACCGTAACTGGTGAAGTCTTACCTGAGTGTATGAATCAATTTGATAGAAGAGTTCGATGGGGATTTATAACCTGAGAAGAGTCGATGGTGATGAATCGATTTGAGAGAACGGTCGATGGTGATGAATCGATTTGCAGAGCATAAAAACCCTGCATACTTCTGTCTTGGAGGCGTCTTGGCCCTTGGGAGGATGAAGCGTCGTCTTGGGAGGATGAAGCGTTGTCTTGGAGAAGAAATAAATTCTTAATCGACGTATATAGTGATTGAGTTGGGAACCATATGCATTAATGGTGTTGTACTAAAGCAATAAACATTTGTAAAGTTGAAAATTAAGTAACCATGCAATAAATGGTGGTACATAAGGCTAAAAATATTGTATTTAAGAAAAGCAACCCAAATGCTTTATAAAGTAGTATAGATAGATAGATAGATAGAGAGAGAGAGAGAGAAGAAGAAGGTTGTTTTGTTAACCATCCAAATCTTACTAACCATGTTAACCACTATTGACCAATAAGAATCCTCCAAAATGTTTTGTTTGATTAAACCCAATAATTAGATGATCAAGGGTATAGTTGGTATTCCATTTCTTTTTTTTAGACTCATTATTGAGGGAGTTACAAAATTTAATATCCATGATTATATCTCTTATGCTAGACTCATTATTTTAATCTATTTTCCTTCTTTGTGTTTCAATTTCTATTTTCACGGTTTAGGAACCATAAGGTGTGAAAAAGAAACCTTCACACCGAATTCATCCTTGATCGATTTCATGAATTCCGATAGTTTGAACGACGTCGGTGGAGGAGCCGACATTCTTCATTCTTCGTTACTAATAATTTCATCGTCGAATCTCTGTAATGGAACGCAACGGAATTCCATTGAAGAATGTAGTACGCAGATTAACAACACAGTTGATTGCAGACCGAACATACTTGAACCCATTAAGAAAATCTATACCGGTTAGTACATTTTTTTGTTAAGATCATTGTTGAACAAGTGTGGTTAAATATTATACACTTTATGATGTTGTTCATAGTTGATAATTGCTCATCAGGCTTCTAAATAGTATGTTCTTCAGGCTTGTAAATACACTACATGAACCATTGTGAAGATCAATCATCCCGACAATAAAACACTATTGACGTGTATGAAGGAAGTCATCACATCAAGTCAGTAAGCATTTGCATGGTTGTGTTCATAATTGTGCATCAGGGATAATCAAACAAAAATAGTATATCAAACAAGATTAGTGTACTCACAAGGCTGTTGACATTTCACATGTATCTAGAACTCTGGTAAAAAAAGACAAATCGAAACCAAATAGGATACAAACTTATTAAAATTTTCCAAATAATATTTGAGGTTTGTGCTTTTATACACATACACTTTAGAATTTGATTATAACCCAAACAACCACATATAATTTGCATAAACCTCCTAAAGTAAAATCTTTTGGCTCCACGATGAATCACTGCTATTTTTCTAGTGACGAGAGTAATTGGGCAATATGTCCAAATTATGATCATACGAAGGGAAAGTTGCATTGAGACTGGGAGGCTTGTTCAAGTATGTTCATCAGGCTTGTAAATATACTACGTGAACCCTTGTGATGATCAATCATCACAACAATAAGCATTTGCATGGTAATTTTTTCATAAAGCTTCAATATACTTAACATGCTTGTAGTCGATGGTCATGAACATGATTGTCCTTTTAATCTATTCCATGTTTCTCAGCTTAAACCTAATGGTTATAGCGGTTTCATTAATAATACCCCTTACCATTCGGACCATACATACTTTCAAATAACATCCTTAAATAAAAAAAATTCGAAACACCGATAATTAAAGGTGGTTGTAAGATAAGTATTGTTTGAAACTGAAAATGGAAACCTTATATATACAACCCTTTGATCATTGATGTTCATCTTATATTTACAAAATTTAAGAAAAAGAAAAAGAAAAAAGGAAAGCAAATCAAAATAAAAAAAGAAAAGAAAAGATAATAGGGGTCGATATTATAGGGGTTGATATCGAGTGTATCTTTTTTCAAAACCAAATCACCCTAAAATTGAATGTCTGTAATTTACATATATTTATCCATAAATAGCATAATGCTTTTGATATCAACTCTATGTCACCTTGATATCCGTATGAACATGATGGTACTTTAATATGTGAACACACATGAACAAA
The DNA here is from genome assembly GCA_954870635.1 of Arctium minus. NCBI lineage: Eukaryota > Viridiplantae > Streptophyta > Magnoliopsida > Asterales > Asteraceae > Arctium > Arctium minus. Next base: position 58,963,206 of record OX941080.1, on the reverse strand, counting down.
CATGGTTGTGACACCAAACCGCACCGCGAACACCCCTAGTATGGATTATTATGGTGATTGCCTGACTTCCGAAGCTTATTATTCATGCGACACTAATGAGTCAAGTGGTAAATTTGCTACGGAGAGTGAAGCAAGTTTGATAAGTATGTATTGTATGTATATTAACACATCAACACATTTTAGCATACTACAAGATTTACACACTACATAATTGTTATGGACTTGTCATATTTTTCAAATGAACCCACATGATTACGACACCACTATCCATTTGAGCAACACATTTGAATCTGACGAAACATTTTTTATTTTCAAACATGTTCATTTCAGTGAATACTAACCCACCCAAGGGTTTTTGTTTTTTTTTGCTCGTGAACATTTTTTTTTGTCATACATGTTCACGTCTTTTGTCGATATAAAACTTAATTTTGTATGAACAATTATGTGAAAATCATAATTTAACGGGGTATTTTTGAGTTGTTCATAACTATCCATATATCTAATGCTTTGTGTGGTTCTAAATTGGTCGTTAGACGAAGAAGACGTAAATTATGATGTCGTAGAGTCTTCGAACGGGAAAAAGTTTTTTTATCCCCACTGTTGCTGATGATATAAAACCAAAGATACACGCAAATTTTAAGTCTTTAAGAGAAGCAGAAGCGATGTACATGGAGTACACATGCAAAGCTGGGTTTGATGTTCGATTGAACGCGAAGAAAACAAATAGGCATGGTGAAGTTCAAACTAGGCGGTTTGTATGTAGTAAGGAGGGAATTCCAAATAAAAAGAATTTTGATTCTATGGAGGTTCGTCAGGGGGGCGGGCGCTACCGTAATTCAAATTTAAAACGGTACGGTTGTGAGGCTTGTGTTAAGCTTCATTTATCTAAGGATAGGTCTCATTATGAGGTGTACGAATTTGTCGAAGCACACAACCACGTCTTATTCAATTCTAATGACCGTCGATATTCTAAGAAGAATAGGATGATGCAATATACCGACTACAAACATGTTCTTAATAGTTCCAGTTATAAGGTCGGCGCGACTAGAGCTCATCGTTACCAAACCGTTTTAACCGAGGGTTTTGAACAAACCCGACCTATGGTTTCCGACTATAAAACTTTAAGAAGGAGGTTGCTTTATTCGTTGGTAACAAGGATGCAAAGATGCTTATAAACAAGCTTGTGAATAGACGAGCTCTATTACCAGAGTTTTTTTTTCCCGAGTACAAGTGCGATGAACGTGAGTTGAATACAATCTTTTGGGCGATGTCATCTCATTCGATGGTACTTTCCGTACCAACGGGTATTTTTCTAAAGTATAAATCTGCATGTTTTCCTTTTTAGTATGAATCGTGTTTAATACATTTGCATCTTATCGTGTTCCAGGCATGCGATGGTGTTTGTTCCATTTTTGCCTGTCGACAACCACAAGGCGTCTGTGGTGGTAGGTTCAACGCTGATATGCGGCGAAACGATTGATAATTTTGCTTGGGTTCTTAAAGCTTTCTTGAAATGTCATGGGAAGCAGCCTGTTTTCAATATTACTGATCAGTGTGTGACTATGTGGCAAGCTATCCCTATGGTGTTCACGGAGTCGAAACATAGGTTATGTATGTGGCACATTATGAACAAAGTGCCTTCTAAGGTAAGCGGTTAGTTGTACGTTCTCATTTTCAAATTTGTTTTGATTCCTCAATTTCCACGATGGATTGCAATTCTTCATTATTTTTGCAGGTATCGGTCGCCTTAAATCAAAATCCAGAGTTTAAGAGGCTCATTAACAAACTCGTCTGCAACGTCAACATTGGTCGAGACGAATTCGAGGTCCAGTGGCAGATCATGATATAAGAGTACAGATTGGTTAGCGATAAGTGGTTTAATGAGATGTATGAGATTTGACGATCTTGGATCCATACCTTTTACAAGGACACTCCGTTGTCTGGCCTAATAAAAACTACATCAAGATCCGAGAGTTCGAATGCATACATCAACATGTTCGAAGAGTTTTTCTTTGACTTGGTGCAATTTCTTAATAATTATGATACCGCTATTGAGCAACAAATATTCGACTTTGCGATGAATGAGTCCGTCACGAGAACCACATACCCCCGCTTGATATCAAAGTCCCGGATAGAAGTTCATGCCGCAAATATATATAGTCGGACAATTTTTTTCGAGTTCCAACAGGAAATCACAAAGGCAATTGATGAGTGTGTGATAGAGATTGTCGAATGTCGCGGAGATTCAAAGATGTTCGTTATTCGACATGCAACCAAGGGATCACCCACACATGTTTTGTACACGGTATGGTTCACCTTCGCTTTATCACTTGTAGTTAACTATTAAAATTTGTTCAACCGTGTAGTAACCTTATAATTTCAGGTGGTTCGTAATTACGTCGCAAACACCGTCGAATGCGAATGTAATTTCTTCATTCGTGACGGTTTTTGTAACACCCTGAATTTTGATACGTTTGACTATCTTTCCTTCCCCATTTAATCTACGATTGCGTATTATTATTGGTATATTTGTTGTTTTGGACGCCAAGCTAATCGAGAGCGGAGAAGTCGGATTTTTAGGGTTTAGGGGCACCTGGACGACCATTCCAGCGAAAGTGACAGAGGGCACAATCGCTTGGCGTTATCGCCAATCCAAATGGCCTCTCGGTACAATCCTGGTGATTGTGCCAGCGATAGTGCCACTAGCACAATCGCTTGGCACTATAGCCAATATGTACCAGCAGATTAAAATACGATTTTCAGCCGCTTTTCACTCCATTTCTCATTTCCAACTCTTCTTCCTCTCTCTCTAAAATCGACCCCTCACACCCACTCATGAACCCTAGCTTATTTTGGGATTTCTTCTCCTAAAATCATGAAGTTCTTCATCATTTATGCTAGTGGGTACATCTCTTGATTCAAGGCAAAGCTTTCATCTTCAACCCTTGAGATTTTTGGAGTTCTTGGGGTTTTGCACAACACCCACTTGGTAAGTTCATTATCCTTTTTCTAAACATTTATATAGATTATAATTGTTCATTTGATGATCTCCTAGTGGTTACACCTCTCAATTTTGGACTTAATGATTTTGGAGGAATTAGACCAAAATTAGGGTTTTGGTTATATGTTGAGATCTTGGGGTAAAATTTTTGGGGAACAATTATATATGGTGGAATAAGTATATTTATGATTGAAACTTGTGGATCTAGGTTTTGGAAGAATGTTGCTTGTGGATTCAAGTTTCTTCAAAGAAGCTCAAAGTGGGGTAAAATCTAGATTTAGCCTAAATCTAGTAAGGTGAGTTCAAGATGATTTATGAAAACGGTGTACATGCCAAAATGTTTATTTTAAAGTGTATGTGTTTTACATTAAATTGTTAGTTGCTGATAAGTTTTGGTTATTTGGAAATGTTTAGTTCTTTAAACATGGTGAAACACCCACTTTAGGATTTTTGAGAATTTTGGTAAATAAATCATTTTGATATGTTTCTTTGATGTATAATATATAAATGGATTCCATTTGATGTAAAGGTCATTTATATGAATTTGAATTTACCACTATTTGGAAAATGTGTATAAATGTGTCATGAGGCATTTTGGAAATATAAGGGTAAAGAGTCCATTTGGAAAATGGTTTGTCTCAACCAATATTGAGTTTGAGTTAATTATACTTTTGGTCGTTGTGTCTACATCACCGTCGGTTAAACGTGTTTTAATGTTTACAATGGCTTTCGTTGGAGATTTACGTAAATTGTTGGGCCTTTGGCTCGATTTTGACTAAATTGAGTCTTGAGGACATTTGTCCGAATTTATAACTGCCGTGGGGTTTTTGAGTATGATGACGAATAATTCGTGTCATTTGAGAGTTACATGTTTTGGGTGCTTTGGTCATTCATTTGGAGTCATGTAATGTTAGACAGTGTTGTAATGGATCCATAGGCACGTAAGTCTATCTGTTTTGGAAAGCCTGAGTTTTTTGTTACAACGGTGACCGCATGGGTTTTGCTAGCGAGTAGGCACCCATGTCCGTAAGACCTTGGGGTGGAACTTGACGGAGTATGGCAAGAGACAACAAATGATCTGAGGATTGTGATGTCTGGTATGGCATGGGAACTAGGACCGGGATATGTGGTGAAATCCAATAACATCACGGGTGGCCCCATTCACGTGTTCTCGTCACCCAAGATGGAAACGTGTAGATGACATGCAAGGAAGTTGTATGGGCGGCTTACTTGTGTGTTCCTCTATTCTCAACGTATACGGGTCTCCTCGTCGCCGACCCGTGGTATTTTAAATGTAAATGTCGTATCTTATCAACTTTGGTTTTGTGTAGTCGGCGGCAAATAATAGTTTTAACATTTGGTCTTCACCCGCGTTTTGGGTATGTCGTGTTATATCATTTTACCCGCGTTTTATAAAATTGGGAGTCCTCTTTCTATTCTCATCTTGAGCAAGTTTTGGGTTAAATCTAAGTTTACTAAAGAACGTTTTATATTGGGATCTTAGTCCTTAAAACAGTTTGGTTTGGTTAACGATTAACTCGGTGTCTCTTTCGTTTAAAATGCATAATTATTGGTAAACGAGTCGTTTTCATAAGTAAAGCATATCATTTTGAAAGATTATGATTTTATTTGCATTCTTCCTTTTTAAACGATTAATTTATATATGTTGAAAACTCTTGAGCTCACTAGGTGTTAAGTCTAACCTTTTTATTTGTCGGCATGTACATCAGGTCCTGTTGGGGTTTGGTTCTAGCAGCTATGAAAAGTTGAGCCTTAGCTTTGCGCAAGTGTAAGTAGTTGGTGATGTCTTCCGCAGTTTGGAGATAGCGACTATTATTGGGTTTTAGTAGCACCCGTTCTTGTTATAGACTATGTGTAGAGAATAAATTGTGTGTGTAGAGGTTAAACCTTAAATTGTGATTGTATATGAATCATTTATTGATGTATTTAGGAATTTTTAAATCAGTTGCTATTTCCAGAATTGAGGGTGTTACAAGTTGGTATCAGAGTTTAAGTTTGAGAGAATTAGGTATTGATTTTTGGATACCTAGACTTAAACTAGCGTTCTTTTAGGTGATTGAAAATGAAATTGCACATTAGGTACCTTAATATAAGATATTTTGAGGTTGATCTAGTCGCTAGAAACGGGAAACTTGTCGAGGGTCGCAAGGATGATTATGTATTGTACATTCATAATGGCACCTGACCAGTGTTATGGTGAATCTACATGCTACATATGTATGCTTGAACTACCTTGGTATGATGACCGTTGGGGTAGTGAGGAAGTTTCTAAGCGAGTGATCTAAGGAAGGGTTGATGTTTATAGCAATGTCACTTTGGAGTGATAGTTAAGTGCGATGAATGCATTAAGTTGACCATCTTGAGGCAGAATTATTGATTGGATTAGAACTATAAGTTGTTAAACCAATTCTATTTCGATGAGAAATTGTAAGATAACCAAATTAGTGGGATTGCTGCTCTAAGATGTTTGATGCATCCGGATGACAAAAGTATGGCGGGAACTTGAGAAGCGTAATCCTAAGATGTGAGTGCCGACCAAATTCATGAACTAAATTTATTTCTAAAGTAAGTTTGCATAAATTGTTTCTCATGTTCTCAAAACATATAGTGAGTTACATTATAAGGTCTTGGCAAAACATTTTGCACTTATCAGATTTAAACCGTGAGCTTAAGCATGCATGAAGTTATTTTGTTGCACGTGATTTCAAATGATTATCGAAAATCTCTTTATTCCCGTCTAGTGTTTAACGCTAATTTGGATATTTTAAGATCCGTGTTTTAATGTTATTTGAGGTATTGAGCAAGTAACAGTGAAATTTTTAACATTGACGTTGGATCTCCTCCACGTATGTTGAAGTTTTAAAGGAAGAGTTGTTCCCATGTTCTTGAGTCGGAATTTTCTGGAGAATTTTGGTCTGTATGAGTCGTGTTTAATTTTATAGGGAGTAGTTTTGCAACGTTTTGGGCATGTGAGTGTTGTTGAAAAAGGGTCGTTTTATCTTACGTTGTGGTCTTAAGATTTTAACATTTTTAGATTATTTGTCGCTTTATGCTCTTATGTCGAGAAATGAAAATTCTGACATCGTTTGATTTGTAACGTTAGTGTGTCTTATGAATAATTTGGTCGGGTTTTATAGCGTTTTATTTTATGTCAGTTTGAGTCGCGTAATAAAAAGAAATTTTGGAACATGTAGACTTCCATTATTGTGTGCGTTAATTTATGAGTTCTGGCTTAATATTTTGTCTCAAGCGAGTTTTGCACCTATATTTTTGCAACCGTAAGAGGCGTCTTGAAGGTTGCGTTAATAAATGTCATCCCATGTGCTATTTCGGGAAGTTTCAAAATCTTGTGTCTTTCTCTTTCGGGTTTTATACAATTGTTACTCGTTGTATGCTAATTCGTATTTGAATTAAACTATACTGTTGGTGTGAGTAAACATATAAAAGATTTATGTTATTTCAGACATAACTTTTGTTCTGAACATATTACAGTTATTGATTTTACTGTTAGAAATTTTCCGTAATGCATTAAATGAGTAGCAGTTTACATGTCGTTGTAGTTACTATTTTGAACAGGTGAGTTTTACCTGTGCGGCCCAAAGTTAAACTGGATTTAATACTTATGTACGTCCCTATCGTTTTACTAAGTTTTTGGAAATAAGCTATTGTATATGGGCTTTGTTGAAAAAAAAATCCGCGACATTTTGTGGTTAAAAAGAAACAAATTTAAAGTCAAAATTGTGAAGTTCCCTTTTTGGAGTCATACAAACATTTATTACACGTGTTTTGGTGCAGAAAATTATTTTCACATATATGGTATAATTTGATGTATGATAGAACCATGGTAGCCCATTTAAAAATTTTCTGCGTATCTTTTATTATTATCCATATTAACGTAAGTGCTGATCAAATGAGTTTTGGAAACGGTTTTATATGCATAGTGTTGGTGATCAATTTTGAAACCTATCGAATGAACGGTAGTGTATTTTTTTTACCGCACGATAAATTGTTACAAAATTTATGTATTTGAAAGTTTTATAAATTTCAAATTGGCATACTGGTTAAAAAACCTTGAACTCGTTAGGGCTATAGATTTAAAACCCCTGTCGTGAAAGGAGTTGCAATTAAGGGACTAGAGGAGTCCTTGAGTTTGAAGCGTCGGATGATTCGACTGGTGGTCAGCCTTGAATGATGGATTTCAGTTTTGGATCTGTGTATGCATGAATAATAGAGATAATAGATTCATATCTTCCCAGTTAGCTAAGGGGTAATCTTTATGCTTTGGTAAACCTGCTGAATAAGGTCTTGTGTGAGTATCTGCACCTGGATGGGTTCGACTTGATGTGTTGCTTGTTCGTCTATCGTCGTGTTATTTATTGGTAGTGTGCCGTCTTATTGGGTTTTCGGGAACAAAGGTTTTATTTTGGTCCGCTTGGTAGGGACGTAAGATTGGGAATAATAGCCCTCTGTTAGGTGTCAACCTTAATACGACAATACTTCCGGAATGAAGTATTGGGCGGGATGTCAACGTTTTCAATATCGTCATTTTGGTTTTAGGCATCAGCTTATTTACTCGAAGTCATCAAATCTTGGAATGTTTGGGAGTATCCCCGTTGGGTCATGAGAATGTTGACCTCTCTGAGGTGAAATTTAAAGGAATATTAGATGCCGGTAATTAAGTAATGATGTGTATAAGTTTTCCCGATGTGGCAAATATCTTATTGATAGAATGTTTTGAGATTGGGAGAAGGTCGGGGTTGAGTGACAGCCGGATCTGCATTAACCAGCTACCTGGAGGGCGTGGTGGTACACCTCGAAAGGACGAACTTATCAATAGCAAGAGTTGATCGTTAAGAATTTTGAGAATTCTTTGGAGGTTGATGTCAAATTTTGGTTTGGGTTCAGAAGCATGTTGAAGTGAGGCGAATTAGTCAATGAGAAGTTCAGGCCATAAGCTGCCTTTGAGGTAGTACGTGCCCCTAAGGTTGGGAGACGACCGAGATCTGAGGGTTAAGGACCACCCTCATAAGGTTTGAGGTTCACTTTTTATATGAGTGTGATGTATCTGAGTGGTTTTGGATGTGAAGGAATATCAGTATGGCAGTTCGTCAGGAAGTTAGCGAGTTTTAGCTCGAGGATGAATCGGGTCGGAGGCAATCCCTTGGAAAGGGAGACGGTGGTTCTCTTTTGGGAATGATGACATTGAGATCAATGATGTGTTGTTACCTTTGGGGATTGAGGGAACCCAATAGGATGCAAGGGTGGTAATGAAAGGTATTGGGTGAGAAGTAGATTTCGGGGACGAAATCTTTCTAAGGTTGGGAGGATTATAACACCCTGAATTTTGATACGTTTGACTATCTTTCCTTCCATGTTTAATCTACGATTGCGTATTATTGTTGGTATATTTGTTGCTTTCGACGCCAAGCTAATCGAGAGCGGAGAAGTCGGATTTTTGGGGTTCGGGGGCACCTGGGTGACCATGCCAGCGAGAGTGCCAGAGGGCACAATCGCTTGGCATTATCGCCAAGCCAAATGGCCTATCGGTACAATCCTGGCGATTGTGCCAGCGATAGTGCCACTAGCACAATCGCTTGGCACTATAGCCAAGATGTACCAATAGATTAAAATACTATTTTCAACCCCTTTTCACTCCATTTCTCATTTCCAACTCTTCTTCCTCTCTCTTAAAATCGATCCCTCACACCCTCTCATGAACCGTAGCTTATTTTGGGGATTCTTCTCCAAAAATCATGAAGTTCTTCATCATCTATGCTAGTGGGTACACCTCTTGATTCAAGGCAAAGCTTTCATCTTCAACCCTTGAGATTTTTGGAGTTCTTGGGGTTTTGCCCAACACCCACTTGGTAAGTTCATTATCCTTTTTCTAAACATTTATATAGATTATAATTGTTCATTTGATGATCTCCTAGTGGTTACACCTCTCAATTTTGGACTTAATGATTTTGGAGGAATTAGACCAAAATTAGGGTTTTGGTTATATGTTGAGATCTTGGGGTAAAATGTTTGGGGAACAATTATATATGGTGGAATAAGTATATTTATGGTTGAAACTTGTGGATCTAGGTTTTGGAAGAATGTTGCTTGTGGATTCAAGTTTTTTCAAGGAAGCTCAAAGTGGGGTAAAATCTTGATTTAGCCTAAATCTAGCAAGGTGAGTTCAAGATGATTTATGAAAACGGTGTATATGCCAAAATGTTTATTTTAAAGTGTATGTGTTTTACATTAAATTGTTAAATGCTGATAAGTTTTGGTTATTTGGAAATGTTTAGTTCTATAAACATGGTGAAACACCCACTTTGGGATTTTTGAGAATTTTGGTAAATAAATCATTTTGATATGTTTCTTTGATGTATAATATATAAATGGAGTCCCTTTGATATAAAGGTCATTTATATGAATTTGAATTTACCACTATTTGGAAAATGTGTATAAATGTGTCATGAGCCATTTTGGAAACATAAGGGTAAAGAGTCCATTTAAAAAATGGTTTGTCTCAACCAATGTTGAGTTTGAGTTAATTATACTTTTGGTCGTTGTGTCTATATCACCGTCGGTTAAACGTGTTTTAATGTTTACAAAGGCTTTCGTCGGAGATTTACGTAAATTGTTGGGCCTTTGGCTCGATTTTGACTAAATTGAGTCTTGAGGACATTTGTCCGGATTTATAACCGCCGTGGGGTTTTTGAGTATGATGACGAATAATTCGTGTCATTTGAGAATTACATGTTTTGGGTGCTTTGGTCATTCATTTGGAGTCATGTAATGTTAGACAGTGTTGTAATGGATCCATAGGCACGTAAGTCTGTCTGTCTGTTTTGGAAAGCCTGAGTTTTTGGTTATAGCGGTGACCGCTTAGGTTTGCTAGCGAGTAGGCAATAGGTGGCTCGAGCCGCTGAGTTGAAACTCGTCTAGATTGGATAGGCACCCATGTCTGTAAGACCTTGGGGTGGAACTCGACGGAGTATGGCAAGAGGCAACAAATGATCTGAGGATTGTGATATCTGGTATGGCATGGGAACTAGGACCGAGATATGTGGTGAAATCCAATAACATCACGGGTGGCCCCATTCACGTGTTTCCGTCACCCAAGATGAAAACGTTTAGATGACATGCAAGGAAGTTGTATGGGCGGCTTACTTGTGTGTTCCTCTATTCTCAACGTATACGGGTCTCCTCGTCGTCGACCCGTGGTATTTTAAATGTAAATGTCGTATCTTAACAACTTTGGTTTTGTGTAGTCGGCGGCAAATAATAGTTTTAACATTTGGTCTTCACCCGCGTTTTGGGTATGTCGTGTTATATCATTTTACCCGCATTTTATAAAATTGGGAGTCCTCTCTCTATTCTCACCTTGAGCAAGTTTTGGGTTAAATCTAAGTTTACGAAAGAACGTTTTATATTGGGATCTTAGTCCTTAAAACAGTTTGGTTTGGTTAACGATTAACTCGGTGTCTCTTTCGTTTAAAATGTATAATTATTGGTAGACGAGTCGTTTTCATAAGTGAAGCATATCATTTTGAAAGATTATGATTTTATTTGCATTCTTCCTTTTTAAACGATTAATTTATATATGTTGAAAACTTTTGAGCTCACTAGGCATTAAGCCTAACCTTTTTATTTGTCGGCATGTGCATTAGGTTGCTGTTGGGGTTTGGTTCTAGCAGCTATGAAGAGTTGAGCCTTAACTTTGCGCAAGTGTAAGTAGTTTGTGATGTCTTCCGCAGTTTGGAGATAGCGACTATTATTGGGTTTTAGTAGCACCCGTCCTTGTTATAGACTATGTGTAGAGAATAAATTGTGTGTGAAGAGGTTAAACCTTAAATTGTGATTGTATATGAATCATTTATTGATGTATTTAGGAAATTTTAAATCAGTTGCTATTTCCAGAATTGAGGGTGTTACAATTTTCTGTGTCACCATGCAATTAAAGTGCTTATGAACGATCAAGTCGATCGGATTCCTGAAAAATACATTTTCGACGTTGGACACGACAATTAGTACCTGTTCAGATGCAATCTGCACATGTCAGATACGAAGAGGGGGATCCAGAGAAAGAGAAACGAATTATTGGGCTATACTCAAAGGTTTATGACATCGTAAGTTAGGCTCGGAACAACAAGTCGTTACTTGATAAGCTAGACGAGATTCTTGCTAGTTTCAAAACCGATATTGAAAGAGAACTCCCATACGAAGATCCTTCACAGCAAAAGATTGATGCCATAAAAGAGCATCTGGGTGTTGCAGTCCCCGATGGCGTCGATATATTTCCCTCTACTGGAATTCGGAACAAAGGATGTGGTACGGGCAAAAGGCTTGTAAGTGTGTCCGAGAAGTTGCAGTTAAAAAGAAAAAAACCAAAGCGTAAATGCGCAAAATGTGGCCAGTCAACCGGACATGATTCCCGAAATTGTCCCAACGTTTTAGGTGAGCGAAGTTACTTGGGGATCTGGATAGTAATTCTTATTTTTAAAATATTGTTGACTCTTGTTTATAGAGGTTTTATTCTTACTGAAATTGATAATGTCATGAACGATTGCTTACTTTCCTACATAGAAAGGATTATATATTGAGATTTGTGGTTAAATAAATAATAAAACATTGATTTGTCTTAACAATGATCAAAGTCTATTACACAAAGTTGACCATGAATATTCTAATGAACATACATGAATACCTCAATCATATGAATGTTCGTAGTGATTTCGAATATGTTTATTTCCGCATTATATCTGAATGGGTTGAAAATATGAACCATTGTGAACACCCATGAACATATCAACAAGGCGACACCACTGATCAATTGGTCAACACATTTGAACCTGGTAGATCGTATGTTGTCCATCCATGTTCACTTGCGGTTATGTGAACCACAAATGGATGTTTTTTTTTTTTTATCTTTTTGGGGTTTCAATAACGAAGTAACCGTGAGCCTGTTAAATAAATCAAGAATACATGTTCTTCCATCAACAACGTTTAATCTCTCGGAGTTCAACAAATGGTTCAATGTTGGATGTGGTATGAAGGTTGTTTTGCAAACCTTAGGGATTCTGAAACATGGCATAATCTAATAAACATAACACTGTTAACAAGATTTGTTCATAGTTCAACAACCCATCTAAGTTGATGTCATCATCACATCAAAGTCATTTGCATAAATGTATTTTGTATGGCTATATGAATAAGTTGGGTTATAAAGTACCAAATAACATTGAAATCCTGATAATCAAAAGTACTACCATTAACTTCGATAGTCAACCACAATTTAAAAAACATCCACCCAAAAATGTCAACCCATACCAAAACAAGAGAATATTCCAAAACGAAAAACAAAAGATCAGGTTCACATTGACCAGAAATTTAACCCCCAACGATGGTAACGACGATGTTTGAAATTGTAACGTATTGGTTTGATTGCGTCGTATCATCGCCATTCCCAATCGGAAGTTACCGTCCCATTTTTTTTCCTTGCAACAAGCGTGGTCTCCATTGAAATGAATTTTTGCACATCATCAATAACCGACAATCTCCTAATGTTAACATCACTCAGAAGGATCTTCGACACGTACTTTGCACGTAGCTCCTTTATCTGCTTTGCCTGTTTTGTGCTTTCTTTGTACAACCCGCTATCCCACTTCCGGCCATCGCCCCCCATGAATGTCTCCATGTTCCGCATTAATACTACACCACCATCAACCTGGTTGTTCTTCAACTGCCATTTCGTCTTTACTTGTTCTTGATCCATTACAGAGTATGCCTTCCACACCGGGTTCCCCTCCCGTTTCAAGTGCATGAGCATCACGTCTTGGTGTTCATGGTATGAACATCAAGATTTCATATATAGATATTAAAAAACAGATGTCTGTATGTTGATAATCTCAAACACTTATGTACCAATGCAAGTGTTTTGTATTCGTATATTTCATCGATTGTTCCGTGATCTCTATCACAGCTGTCTATGATAAGTATGGACGGATTCTTTAGGTTGAACATAACCATGAAAAAGACTTTACCATCTACCACGGGGAAGAAAACCTGTAATTTTAATATTAAGGAAGTTATTTTGAGGGGGTAATTGTGAACAACTTGTATTAATAATGTTATCGAATGAACAGAAAATAAAAGTGTGACATTTCGGTTTAGTGATGTATATAGCCTTATTTATCTTACCAATCCACGTTTCGCATGCTTATAATCTCACTGTCATTGTTTGCGAAGACAAACACCGTCTCTCTGAATCTTTCGTACCTTTCATTTATGCTCTTATTTTGATCCGAGATCAAGGGATCCATCTGTGGTGAGATAAGAAAAGCTATCAGATTTTTGTTAACACAATCAAAGAAATTAAGTTCAAGATTTAACAATATATTAGAAGCTAATACCGAGATCTCGTTTGGGAAGAAATATCGCGTGGAGACTCGTTGTTTCGAAACATCTCCTCGTGATTCAGCACCATAGCCCATGCGTCCAACACAGTCTCGCTAACCACATATCGACTAGTGAAAGTCTTCATATCATCCCATTTGATCATCTTTGCCATGCGTGATATGAACATCATCTCCCTGCGTTTTTTACAAGAAGTGTATAATATATATAAAATACGTTGAAATAGTTAATACAAATGAATGATCCATATACAATAAACGTGGACTTACAGGTTTCCTCCAATGCCTTTCAATATCCATTCCTGAACTCTTTTTTCATCGGGTGATACGTCGAATGTGGCAGCACGTTGAACATATGGGGATCTTAGCTTTTTGCTCAACTTCTTATGCCTCTTGTCACATCGTTCGGCTTGAAGCGACTGATGATTACAATTAACCGTGCCTATTTGTTCGATTGGTGTTTTATCTTTTTGCGACGGGCTTAACCCAAGATCAAATGAAGGAGGGGAAAAATCTGCCAAGGTTACCATTTGTTTCTCAATGTTATTTCCTACATTGTTAACAACCACACCTTCCTTATTCGTATCTCGTGTAGCAGATGAACGAAGGAAACTTCGAATTACGTTAGGCTGGTTGGTATCATTTCCATTCAAAGATAAATCGACTGCGATTTTTTTTATCTTTACCCATCATTGGATTCGGATGAATGTTTACCTCACAATCGATATGGTTGGATGATCGATCTTGGCCAAATTTCTCGGCCGACACGCTGTCGAATTCCTGGTGCACGGTTGGTTGATTCCCGGGGTTATTGATTCCCCATTATCAATAGGGTGTACCTCTACAAGGGCGCTACTTACGAGGTGTGATGTGGATGACGATGGCTTATCAGACGGACAGACTGGTGTGTGGAGGTTTGAATTCATATGGTCAACGTCGTCATTCCGAGCTTCCGGCACATCCCACATACTGTTTTTGAACATCGACGCTAATCTAGCCTTCATTATGTCGAAATCTTCGTCACCTGGAAAGTAAGTCATAACGTCTTCCAATATATTATCTGCCTCCTATCGTCCAAAGTCTAGCTCTGTAATATTGTTCTCCAGCATCTTCATGAAATCCTACAATGAATAATATGTAAGGAGAATATTCACAAACAGTTGATTTACGATGTTTATGCATAGTTGTTCAACTCAACAACAGTTCTGGTATGTGATGAACAATTGATTAACCTTTATGGACACTCGATGAATATATATGAACCACATAAATTACGATGGTGTGCATAGTTGATCAAGTGAACAATAGTATTAATCACATCACGAAAGCAAGAAATTTGAACAACTATGCAGAAGGATCGAATAAAATTTTGGAACTTGCTCTAGATTTGTTTATGCATTCATATTAATCATGATAGCAGTTCATCTTTTATTTGACCATCCTGTTCTGATTGTTTATTATACTTTTTTAGTTTTGTTTTAAACGTTACCACTATTGCTATTGATGTATTACTGCATACGCCAATCAATTGGATACCAATGCCAAAATGTGTTCTACAGATGGCAACGCAGGCAGCAAGCCCTGCTGCAATTCTTCCAAGTGCTCAAGTTCTTGGCAATGCATTCGTGGAGCAATACTACCATATTCTTCACCAATCTCCTGAATTAGTTCATAAGTTTTATCAGGATTCAAGCATCTTAAGCAGGTCAGATACGAATGGCTTGATGAGTTCAGTAACAACCATGAAAATAAGTTCATTTGTTGTTATCTATTCATTATTTTGTTGAAATATTCAACTGGTAATCTATGTTTTTGCCTTCATCACATGATGAACGCATGCTTATGTTATTGATTAAGAAGGAAGTCAATGGAAATTTGTCCTGCATGTTTTACTCTTTAAGCCATGATTTGGAAATCTAGACACTTATCAGACACTTAGCTGACTATTAGGATGTTTTCTTCTTTGCGAAATTTGCATGGTAGTGTTCATATAGTTTCATATTATATTGGCGTTCAAAATAAAATAAAAAATAATGTTTCGGATGGTAGTTTAGAAATACATTTTAGAATAAGTTACTTTGGGTAGGGGTGCTCACGGGTTGGGTTGATCGGGTTGAAGACTTTTTAACAACTCAACTCAATATAGGCGCTTTGAAAATTTTACAACACGACCCAACCCAAACCGTTCGGGTTGATCGGATTGGTCGGGTAGTGTTTAAACAAGATGAAATCAAATTTAGAAATATAAACATAAAGGAAACATTTCTTTGAAATACAACCGAATGACCGATAATTCATGAGAGTATGTAAGTTCATCAAAAATATGACGATATTACATATAAAAATGTTTAAACCAAATGATAATATGTCAATCAACAACAAACGTTTTAGACGTCTCCAACCCCGATGCTTTCACTTTCTTGGCCTTCGTGTCATCATCAACCATTTGGTACAACTTATCCATACTTCTTAAATCTTAAATATATCACATTTAGTTAATTTTTTAGTTTGCACATATATATATATATATGTGTGTGTGTGTGTGTGTGTGTTTACATTTATTAAACATATATACAAAGGAGTTATATATAGATGAATAATAGATTGAAAATATATGTAAATGAGGAGGATACGCAATAGTGTAATTGTCTAATTTACATATTAATAGAGACTTAATAATCATATTAAATCCACAAAAATAAAAGGATCGGGTTCATCGGGTTGGGTTGGGTTCAAATAAAAGTAACCCGATATCAACCCAATACCTACGGTTTGAAGATTTTATAACTCGATTAGACATCGGGTTGCTTCGGTTTGAGTTATTTCGCATTTGGTTGGGTTGGGTTGGGTTGATCGGGTTTTTGAGCACCCCTAACTCTGGGTTGTCAACTCAAAAAAGTTTAGAAAGGCGAAATTTCATGTTATGAAAACTAAACACAGGCAAATCAAATTCGTGAACGATATGCATTGATAATGACTTAAGTTAAACATTATTAACCTCTTTTCGTAATCCACTGTTAACTTTAACTGATGCCCGATCGGCCGCACGAACCCCACAATTCGGTTCGAATCTTTGTCTGTGTTCGTTAATCGCCTTTAGCATTGCGTAGACTAACCCACCGTCGTCTATCTCAATGTCTTGTCGTCGCCTGAGAAGATCCATCGACCATTTCTGCATCGCCGGATTCTGTGATTTGACCTCGTGATTAGCACACACCGTCATCTCAACATATGCAAGTTGTATTGAAAACTAATAAGGGTAAATACACTATATTATTTGAACAGTATAGTAATTAAATATATGTTATTGCACGTATCAAACGCTACTCTTACCGCCAACAATGCGAGAGGCCCTGCATAGAAAGACAAAAGGTTGTCTCGCTTCCAACCAATCTTGCTAGTCTTCAAGCAATCATAAATATATTTACACCAGTCTATATTGGGAATACAGTCTACACGATGAATGCGAGAAAGAAATCCTATATTGCAACACCCTACCCGACTGCATTCTGCTAGGGTATTAACCATTATCACTAAAAAGTTGATCTTGAATTTTTCACCATATTCGGATGATGATTGGATCACGCTCATCACGTCTTTTGGCCTCATTTGTCCTTTCATAAACTGTCTCCTCCACGAACAACTAAGGTCATGTTCACCTGTCAACGGGGCTAACACATTCAAATCTAACCCTCCAGTAGGAAGCCCCAAAATTTGATGTATAGTCTGAACAGTAATTGGGATTTCTCCATCCCTCAACTTGATGGTCATGGAAGTTGTGTCGATATTGTCCACCATATAAAAACCTATCTTACTAGGAATCCCATCTAATGTCATGTCAAGAAGTGATCCTATTCTAATTTCCCTAACAGATGTTTTTTGGTTCTCGTTGAGTGATTTTACTGTATCCCGTAATTTTTGGGAGATGTCCTTGTTCGTAACACAAGGAGGATGCTAGCTTGATTTCCTTTGGGAGCTGTGTCTTTATCACCATCTTCAGCCTTTTTGCCTTTATCAACCATATTTGTTTCCCTCAATCCCATCTTCTTTGACCTTCGCTCGCATCCCGAATTGATGTCGTAAATCAATTCTTTTGTCATTGCAAAACACAATTGAGAATAATATAAACCATTAGTTTCGAAATAAACTACCCTGAAGTAAAGATATAACAAATTTGCAACCTTAATATATGAATAATCCAATCAGCAATCAAGTACCTGAATGAATCATTGGATGTTCCCTCCACAAAATCTATGTTTGAAATCTTCCCAACCCTTGACTTGATAAGCTTTTGTTTCTTCTTTACTGGTGCATTCGTATTCTCCCTTCCTACATCACAACCAAGTAATATGATTGACGTTAAACATGATACAATCTTAATTTGAGGTGTTTTATAATGATGTACTGATATATTGAAAAACTCTTAACAGACCTTCGTCAACAGTCTTAATGATGCAAGGTTGTTTAGTTGTTTTTGGCGATTCTTTCCTTTTGCCTACAAGGTTTACAAAAGGTTGGAAAAGATGTTTTTTTAATTTAAAATAGAATCGAATATTATTAGAACACAATTTAATGAATATATACACGGGAAACAAAACGGTGAACACAATTTTTAAGAACAAGGGTCGAATGTATACCTTTCAAGGAATCTTGAGGAGGATCATGTTGGGCCCCCGCTTTTTGTCCCTTTATCATGGTAATGCCATCGCTAGTTCCTGTATAAAAGATCAAATTTGTTAATCACAGAGTTGAACTGTTTACATAAAACATCAAATAAAGAGAACCCGAACCCCATTTATGGTAGTGTTCGAAAATGTTCATTGTGCTTGAACAACCCAGTACATGTGCTGAATTACATACGTGTTGAGACCCCAAAACCCTAGGTTCATGTAGTTTCAATTAACATTCATGTATCAACACCAAAAACACACCAGCTTTTGATTGGGTTCATATGAAATATTCCATGAGTCAATTACGATGCTATTGTAATCAATCGTGCACAGTTTTAATTATGTGTTTCATTCTCATGAAAGGACAAAAATTTATCCACTACGATATAGAGTTGATACGCGTTAAACAAACGAAATTGCAACAAGAGGACTTACGTAAAGCATGATTCTATAGAGTGAATTAATGAGTTGGGTGTATCAAATATTTAAGTTTGTGTCATTAATGTTATCTAGTCCAATCCTTAACATCAAAAAATGAGTTCAGTTTGCATAATTAATAAGGAAACTGTATGATTGTCAATATATCCCATTTGAGGATGCAGAAACTACATAACCCGACAACAAGAAGGAAAAAAGAGCAGTTCATATTTCCTAAAATTACGTAAAGCATGATCCTATGGATATTTGACTTTAGCCCAAACCCTATTTATCATGAACATTTGGGTAACAATGCAAATTCTCGTACTCAACACATTTGTTTAGTTATGGAAAAAAATAATTGAAAAGTAACAATGTATGGGTGTGGCTAAAAATGCAAAGCCCCAAATAATCGTGAACATGTTTGAACAACACCGCCAAAAAAAATCAAGTATGTTGGGAAAATAGGTCATATTTGTTCATGGTTGTTCATGTCTAATGTGAGACATTGTTCATATTTGTTCTCAAACACTATTAATTTGAGATATATTCTAATTAGCATGAACATGTATGCAATTAAAGCCCACACAGTCGATTGATTAACTGTCATAAATTAGCCATGAACCTAAATGAGCCTACATTTACATACAACAGTGAACCAATCCAACACGTACTATATTTTCAAACTATACAAAGTAATGTTTGATAACAAACATGAACAACTTAAACCATGTGTTTCATATAACATTTTTGCACTTAAAAAGGTTCATAGTGGTTCGTAGATTCATTGCATCAAGTGATGAACAAACCTCAATCTTGGTACCAAAGACCATCTTGATGTGAACAATCAAGAATATATATTTTTTCAATCACCCAGTTTGTAAGTATAGGGAACATTCGAGAACCACAAAGGGCCATATGTTCATGTCTAATGTGAGACATTGTTCATATTTGTTCTCAAACACTATTACTTTGAGACAGTGTCCAGGGTTGTTCATCAAATTGATTCAATTAACGTATATTGTTAGGTCCATTTCTAGTTTAGTTGTATAATAGGAGGAGGTGAGTTTATTGATATTGCTTTGTTATTGTGGTGTTTATAGGTTGAAAATGCTATTGTGAGAAAAAAAACACCATGAAACTTAGTTATCAGATGAACTTACGCTCATTTAGATTCTATAACAGATAAAGAAAAGTAGGAAGATAATGAACATTTTCGCTATCTCGAGCAACATGGTCCAACTTATAATTTTAAGAATATATTATATCATGTATGAAGTTATGACTTCGAAGCTATAATACCAAAGAACATGTTCCAAGAACTGCATGACTGGTGATAAGCACTTTTGTGCTTTATTTCGAATATGTTGAAACACATCATTAATAGTAACAGGGTGCATAACAAATACCTTTGAATTCTAGTGTATTATATAAGATGGATAAGATAATCCAGAATTCCGAAATAATAATCGACACAGTTAGATGTAAGATAATGACAGGTCTACACAAGGTTTGTATACCATCTAAAGTTGGCAAAAATGTTCATGAAACACACATTTAAAGTGTTCATGTTTGTTCTCAAAACATTACATTCCATAGTTTTGGAAACAATCATGATTGTATAACATTGACCTTTAAGTGCACAAATGTTCATGAAACACACATTTTAAAGTGTTCAAGATTGTTCTCAAACATTACATTCAATGGTTTGTGAACAATCATGAACCATTACTAAAATGTATGCAGTTAAAGCCCACACAAGAGATTGATTAACTGTCATAAATTAGCCATGAAAATTAATAAGGGTAAATTTTATATAGAACAGTGAACCAATCCAAAACGTACTATATTTTCAAACTATACAAAGTAATGTTTGATAACAATCATGAACAATTTAAACCATGTGTTGAATATAACATTTTTGCACTTAAAAGGTTCATATTGGTTCGTAGATTCATTGTATCAAGTGATGAACAAACCTCAAACTTGGTACCAAAGACCATTCTGATGTGAACAAACAAGAACACTATTTTTTTTTTCAATCAAATGGTTTGTAAGTATAGGGAACATTCGAGAACCACAAAGGGCCATTTGTTCTAAAAAATAGAATGAAAAGGGTTAGGGACCAAAAATATTCCAAAAGGAAATTGTTTTAGACAATGACATTTTGGGTAACTGTTTACCTGGATTTCAAAACAAACTCAAACCATTAAGACGATTATTATTGCTTTAGTTTCTTTTTTGCAATAATAGATGCTTCTTCCTTCGATTACAAAAAACAAATCTACTTATTGTCAAATTCAAAAGTGAGTAACTGATTTCAATTTTTGCATGCTTAACACAAATGATCTTCATTCTGAACAATTACCGTACTTATCCTTGAAATCATAATATAAAAAAAAAACAGAAAAAGTTCTATATGATATGAATCGAAATCAATTAATCAAAAATTCAAAGTTTAGCTACTTCTACGAACAAATTGGTACATGCTATGAAAACGGAAAACTCTCCATGATTGCATGAAATACATAAGGAAAACAACTCCATCATCGAATAATTGCATAATAATTTTTAGGAGAAGAGGTTTTACCTTGTTTTTCGTTCAATGCAATAAGTACAGCAACCGGTATCTTCAACTTAACCCTCATGTTTGACTTTTCCTGTTTTCCACCAATCTAAGTTGTTGCTTCGGCATCTACATCGATTGGATTATCCATAGTGTTTTTGAATCTCGAGAACAAAGTTTTCATAGCTATTCTGGAGCTTTTCTACCTAACTGATCAATGAAACATAAAACCTTGATATATATATATATATATATATATATATATATATATATATATATATATATATATATATATATATATATAGGGGTAGGGGAGCGATCAATTGAAAATCAGTATTACATTGGAAACTTTGAAAACCGAAATCAACCAATCAGTGAATTTTTTTTTTTTATTTTTTTTTTAATTGACAAGGTTATTTTTTTTACATTATTTCATAATATATATGGTAACTGTTATTATTATTATATTAATAATTATTTAATTTTAATTTAGCTTATATATAGTAATAATAATCATTGATTAATTTAAAAATGAGATATTTAATTTAGGTAAATTATTTAATTTTAATTTAGCTTATATATGGTAATAATGAAATAATAATGCTAACACGATGAATCTGATGAATCTATTTTCATTATGAAACAATAATGCTAACACGATGAACCTGATGAATCTATTTTCATATACGGATATGCAACTGAACAGGTAATGAAACAAAAATGGGAAGTTAACAAAAATGGCACAAATTCATCATGTTTCATTATGATAAAATAATGTTAACAAGATGAACCTGATGAATCTATTTTCATTATGAAACAATAATGGTAACACGATGAACTTGATGAAATCTGTAATCTAATGAAATCTGTAATCCACAAATTCATTCTGTTTTATGACAATATTAGATTGGGTGGGAAATTTTATAATAAAATGAAATTAAAAAAAATATTTTCTTACATTTTAAAAGAAAAATAATTTTTTTGATAAAAAGACAAATGCTCCTCGTTTTCATAGTAAAAAAAATACAAAATTTAGATTGCGTGGGAAATTTTATTTTGGTTTCAAATAATCAAAAATAAAATAAACCTTTCTTGCCATATTTGAGACACAAAATCAAAAGACATATTTACCCTTTTCATCTATTATTTTTATTTATTATAAATAAATTAATTAATTTACTACCATATATAATTCAAATGACTCTTAACCATTGATTATAAAGATCAATGGCTGAAATTTGGTTTCCAAAGTTTTCAATGAAACTTGGTTTCGAATTGATACCACCCCTATATATATATATATATATATATCGGTTTTTGTTTCGAAAAAACCCTAGTTAGGAAACATTACCTCTTAATCGATGATTATATGCAAATCCCCCTAAATCCTCCATTGCTATGAACAACTTCTTTTTAACGGATGAACACGACTCTAATCTCCGACCGAAATCCGAGTTTCGCAATCTCCAGTGTTCGTAACTCGTCTGTTTCGATTTTGGTTCATTTAAAGTCGGTTACTGTTTTAATTTTTAGAATGCTTGATGAGCAGAATCTTTTATTTAATAGGAATGGGGAAAAAGTTCCTAAAATGCCCTTGGTCACACAAATTACTTGGTATGGTTACGAATTGGATGTCATTTAATTGTTTTTTTTATGAATGAATCTCATCCATCCAATCTCACCATCAACAGTGTAGATTGGTTCACAAGGTCAATAACAAATATTTGGTTAACAAAATAACTCAACCCTATATATATATATATATATATATATATATATATATATATATATATATATATATGTATATATATTAAAATTTGAATGGTTTAGTATCATTGACTCATTGAGTAATAGTAGAAAACATATGTTTGTATACAATATTATATATGATATAGATATTTCCCGCCATAAGTCACACCTTGAAAAACGCAATGGCCCGATCATGGCTTATAAGGCTTTAGGCTTTGTCTCGCTGTCACGTTACTCCTCACACCATTTAGGTCCTATCTGGTTTGCGTGATTTGATAGGATTTGGAATTGAATTCTATTCCAATCTTATGTTTGGTTTGAAGAAATGCTAAAAATCCCATGGGGGTAGTTGGTATTCGCGGGATTTCGTATGATTTGTTTGTAATAATAAAACCTTATTTTATAATAATCAATTAATTAAAAGGCAATTTTAATTATATCATAATTTGATTTTATAAATTATTTATAAAAAATTGAATTCAATTTCATTCCAAATCCTACAAACACAACACACCAAATATTTCAAAATCCTCCCATTTTCAAATCATTCCTTAACATCCAAAAATCTCTCAAAAACATTCTGTCAAACTAAGTGGACCCTTAGAACTTTGATTGCCACAGGCATAATTATTTGGCAAAAGAAGTTTAAAAGGATAAATAAATCATGTAAACCTTTTGCAGTACTGAGAAGATGGCAAAAATCACTTACAACTTGTTTGGTTTGTGGGATTTGAAATTGGTTTCATTCCAATTTTGCATTTGGTTTAAAGGTAAATCTATCATTGAAATCTTGGGATTTCAATGAAATTCCACAAATATTAGATTTAGAAAACCCACATGGCTAGTTGGTATTTCATTGGATTTCATACGATTTGTTTATAATAAAAATTTTAAAGTCATTCATTTTATAACAATCAATAAATAAAAGTTAATTTAATAATGAGTAAAGTACAAGTTTCGTCCTTGTGGTTATATGAAAATTTGGATTTGGTCCCCCAAATGAAATAATTACATGTATGCACCGTGGTTTCACTTTTGTTATGTATTGGGTCCTTTGCCCTAACTTTGTTAACTTTTGTTTTGTTAACTCAGGGGCAATTTAGTCAATTTAGCTTTTTGTCTAACTATTTAAGAAATAAGATATTATAATAATATATTGTTGGGCTACCAATGATTTGTTGATGACCCTCCTATGTATATCTATTTTATTCCTTAGCATTGGGTTCTTAAATATGTAATGGTTCTTTTAGAGTAGCTTGGTTCACACTTAAACTGTTCGGCGAATTGAAGACTGGTCGATATTCCCAAGAAGTGTATCAACCGATGTGAATTAAGATGTACTATCTGAATTCCACACCAAGCTAGCTACCTTCTACCAATTTTCATCTAATCGGACCGCCTTTCTGTCAATCGTCAGAATTGTCTTATTCTCCTGCAAGAGTTTTCTGACCAAATCTAACCAACTTTATTCTTGACAAAGACATGCTCTAAAACACCTGAAGAAGCATGTTTGTCCTAATGTGCTCTTGATGTGACCCTCAGAAGTTGTCTGACTTTGCAGTCCCCCTGAAGAAGCATGTTTGTACGATGAAAAGGACTTTGCTGTCCTCCGATAGTCAACGTTGAGCATCTTATCCCTAAGTGACAAGTGTCCCCATGCATTTGATGCACATTGTAGAAGTTAAGGCAGAACCCTCTTCCCATGAAAGGTTACACTTTTAGAAGAATTCTCGATATGAAAAAGCAAAAATTGACAGCTCTCTCAAAAGTCATAACTCTTCTAGCGTTAGTTGTATTCTTGTTTTTCTAAATGAAAGATTGTTAGAATAGATTTTCAAATATTTTTTTATTCCGCATCAGTCTTTTTATCTTTGTGTGATTCTTGATTTTATATCAACAAGAATAAAATTAAGTAAATTTTTTTGTGTAATTGTATTCGACCCCCCTTCTACAATTACTTGTTGTGCTTGTCATTCCCTTCGGAACCAACAAGTGGTATCAGAGCAAATTAGTTTAATCTCATAAACTTGATCTGCAATGGCATCCCCTTCATCTGCTGAACTTTTTTCTTCCTTTCAAAATCCTTTCGCCGACTCACACGATAATGACTCTATAGCCAAACCACCAAAGTTTAACCTAAATAAGTTTACTCTATGGAAGAGTCATATGGTGTTATTCCTGGAAGGTAGCGCTGTAAACGAAACAAACGTTCAGTGAACCGTTCTATAACCGTTCGTTCAGGGTTCCAAACTCAATGATGACAACTAAACAAGACGGGAAGTTCTTTTATGTTCGTTTATTTAATAAATGAATGAACATGAACACATTTTTTTGTTCGTTTAGTTAAATGAACAAACATGAATAATGATCTTGTTCATTCATATACGTTTGTGAACGTTCGTTCATTTATGTTTGTTAATGTTCGTTTATGTTCGTTTATATATATATATATAAATATATTTATATATATTATGACATTAATGTGTAAAAGCGTTAATTAAATTAATTTTTTGTACTTCATATGTTTACCTGATTTTTCATTTTGTTATGTTATTTTTTACGAACGAAATGATGAGTAATGATGGTTGTTTTTTATTCATTTGTGTTCGTTCATTTATGTTCGTTTATGTTCATTTATGTTCCTTCGTTTATGTTCATTTATGTTTGTTCGTTTACGTTCGTTTAGTTCTTAACGAACGAACATAAACGAACATGAACAAACATATTTTCTTAACGAACGAACATGAACACAAAAGATTTTGTTCGTTTACCGTTCATGTTCGTTCGTTTGTTCGGTTAAGTTAAACGAACGAACACGAACAAGCCTCCGTTCCTGTTCGTTCGGTTCGTTTACAGCCCTACTGGAAGGTGTGGACAACAGATATCCCACTATTCTAAAGGAAGGACCATTGTGCCTCGAATCTGGGTTCACCATGGGAAAAAGAAATATAATGAAGAAGATGGGTCCGATGAATCTTCGGATGAGGAAAAGTCTGAAGCAACTGGTAGGTACTTAGTGAAAAATCTCAACCAATATAACGATGATGATAAGTGTCTTATCTCCCTTGACACTAAAATTAGGGTTATCATCGTTGTTTCTCTTCTTGATGAGGTCTACCACTCTCTGGTAACTCTCACTACTGCAAAAGAAATGTAGTCAAATTTGTGTGTTATATGAAGGAATGGATGATGTCAAAAAGAGCAAAAACATTGTTCTTGTCAAAAAAATGTGAGCTATTTGTTCACGAAAAAGGAAAATCTCTTTCTGACTATTATAATTGTTTCAACAGTCTTCTTAACGACCTTAAATTATTGTATCGTGTGTATGACCATGAGGAAGTTTTATGCAAATTTATGGATTGTCTTCCTGACTTTTGGGAGAACATATGACCTGCATCAAGACTACTGTTAAGTGCATTTTATGCACCTAACTTTGTTTGTATTAGTTGTGTCTTTTATGCATTTTAGTCTTTAGTTTAGTCCTTTCATGCCTCTTTATTATTCTTTTCCATTTCTTTCTCTAATCACAGTTGGAATGGATTTTGGAATAGTTTTTATGCTTTTGGTATGCTTTTGTGCAGATTATACGAAGTGTTGGAGGTGGTATGGTGGATGATTCGGTAGGATTGAAGAATGATGATGAGAAGGAAGTGAAGAAAGAGATGATGAATACTCGAGTTGATGAAGAGATAGAGCAAAAAGTCAAAAATTTGAAGTTTAAAGATTTTGCACACTTCGCGGGCATGAAGGATAGCCTCATGGACGCGAAGAAAACCCCCTAGAATTAAAGTTTACATTCTGTCCACTTTCACGGGCGTGAAGAAATCCTTCAGGCCAGTGAACAGTGTTTGAGAAATTTTTCTGAATTTTTTGTTTTGATTCGCGCCAGTGAAGGATTTCTTCACGGGCGTGAATGGGCCATTTTTTTTGGGCTTTTTATTTCTTTTAGGCTTGGTTAATCAAACCCTTTTATGGTTTATTTCTTGGGGAACCGTAATTTATTTTGGATAATACGACACACTCTCTTTTGGGAGCTCTCTAGTTGATTTCTACATTTCTTGGGGAAGAAGATCGTCGGACTTGAAGCTTATGCCATTGGAGATCGATTTACATTCGGTTTTCATACATTTTTGAGTATCTTATTCCCTACTCCTTAGTTTATTTGATTAATATTTCTTGTTTTGTTTGAATATTATTATCTTAGTTGATCGTTCTTAGTTTTTCTTCTGTGAATCTTTCTTAATCATTATTAGTTTATATCAAGCTTTGATTCTTATGCATCTTTCTTATTCCTTACTTCGTAACTCTCTATTTTTATGCATCTCTACTCTCTCTACTCTATTTCAATTATTGCATTTCATTCATCTTTGCATCCTTCTTATTTTCTGCACTTAATTTCCGCACACAGTAGGTTAGATTTAATTTTTCTGCTGTTAGTTTAAATTTATGCATATGTCTATCTAATTGTTCATTGTTCTTCTTTGTTTTTAGTTAATGTTAATCGCCATTAGATTGTGTCTAATGTAGTTGTCTCACTAGTTTGTTTATTTCCATTATGTTTGATTTTGTTGGAGTCTAGATAAGTGATTTGTTGCTTGGTCTTAATTTAGTAATCGCTTTATTGGGTAATCGTCCCTTAGGATCGAGGTTTTGATATTGACCAATTGTTCTTAAAACAAATGTTGGGTTTCAATCCATTTTGATTCTAACGAAAGTTGGAGTTAATTTAATTGGGTTTTAACCAAGCACTTAGTCAATTCAATTAGTTTTTGATGCAGACGAAAGTTTAATCTTTTACTTGGATTAAATTGGTCAATGACAACGGCTCTAACATGCGAATAGTGAGGGATGTCAATTGGGAAAATTATTTGTTTTAAATCTTAATGTTTCTTTCCCACGTACATATATTGCGAAAGTAAATATGTGTCTTGGTCTAGAAAAGCTTTTCCACCTTGAGAGAGAGGGTTAAAGTAGTTTTGCAAAACAAATTCCCACCATTACCAAAATCCGAGGTTGACATTACCCAGTGCCCTTTAGTTGTAGTTGTCATTTATTTTGCTTAGTTTTGCTTTTGATTGCTTCATTTTGTACCCCTTCTGCTCAATCTTGTTTATTTTATGTCCGTTTAGTTAAATAACCAATTCATTTATCTGATTCGCATAACTAGGCCATGATTATTGAGTAGTTAGTGTTAGACCGTCACCTCCCTGTGATCGACCCGTATGCTACAATACCCGTACGCTTGCGGTATAAATTTAAAACAACATCAACTGTTGATCCAAACTCTCTCAATGATTTGATAATGACCCGCTGTAATACTTAGTGAAAATTACGTTTAACATTTGTATGTATAAGTGTTTCACCATCAGCGATTAAATACTGAGTGTGTTCAGTATCGCTGATAATTTTTCTTGTAACAGTTAGACGTAATATCTGAAGACAAGTTTCGCGACAAAGATGTTCATCACTGAGTCGAAGACAAAGCTGCTGAACAACGGAAAAGTCTACTCATGATCTGATGCAGATATCAGTGAAACCAAGACAAGTCTACCTATACGCGAAGAAACCTGAAGAAAAGCTTCAGCGATCACTGAACTTCTTTCTATCTTTGTGAAGGAAGAGATATTCAGTGATTGAAGATCACATAGCTTATGCTCCAAGTTTTTTTTGTCTTACCCTTGCACACATAGTAGAAATGTCAGAAGAGACATACCTCTGCGACAGATCGTACAACAACTCTGAAAATCTACATTGTTCATCATACGGCCAAAAGCATGTCTCCAAAAGTCAGAAGCATGCAACCAACCATCGAAGAAGACGTGTAAAGTACCCTGCCATGCATTTAATGCATAGGGTATAAATAAAAAGATCAACATTGTATCTGAGAGTCACGATCTATCTTTCTTATCATATAGAAACCCTTGCTTTCTATATTCTCTCAATCTCTATTCTCTAATTCTTGTGCAACAATCTGTGTGATTCTTAAGTTTGTTTAGATCTTATTTCGCAACAAACTGTAAATTGTGATTTGATTTATCAGTAAACAATTTATTAAACCATTAAATTTTGTGTTTGTATTAAACTCCCCTTCTACAAACTTCTAAAGCAAATTCGGGACCAACAAGTGATATCAGAGCAGATTGTTTAAACTCATAAACAAGATCTTGCTTTATTCTCTTCCTTGCTATTATCAAAATGGCACTCAATACAAACACTAACTACTATGATAATGGTTCTCTCTCAAAACCTCCTCGATTTAGTAGAGACAACTTTTCTCTATGGAAAAATCGAATGATTCTATTTCTAGAAGGTGTAGACCCTACTATACCTGAATACGTAGCAAATGGTCCATATAAACCTTTTATAATCATAGCTGCAGTTCCTGCCATTGCCACCACTCTTGCCATTCTTGAAAGATATGCTCATAAGGAAATTAGACAATGGAGTGATGAAGATAAAAAGAAAGTAGGTTTAGATGCTAAGGCAAAAACCATTATTTCTATGGCCTTGCCTGATGAAGCCTTCCATTCCATGATGCATCTGAAAACTGCTAAAGAAATGTGGGACACTATATGTGTTCAATATGAAGGTATCACTGAAATACAAGAAACCAGAAAGATCAATTTGGTAAGACAATACGAAAGTTTTATCAGTGGTAAGAATGAGTCTCTATCTGATGTTCACCAAAGATTTAACTGTTTAATCATTGATTTGAGGACTGTTGGTAGGACTTATTCTAATTCTGAGGTCCTAACTAAATTCTTGGAAAGTCTTCCTAAAAGCTGGGACAGCTATTCAATGTGTCTTAAGGTGACAAAAGACTTAAATAATCTTTCTCTTAGCACTCTATATGGAATATTGCTCAACTATGAGCAATAAAATATCCTGAAGAAGATTCTTGTGAAAGATTCTAAAGATTCCAAGAGCACTCATGTTGCTATAGTCTCTTCGGAGATCATTCCATCTCAACGATCTACTCTCACTATCACTGAGTTAGATTCTGACTCTGAGGAATTATCAGACGCTGATCTTTTAGAGTTTGATGAATCCTTAACACTCTTGACAAACTCCTTCAAAAGATTTGCAAGAAAGAGCAATTTCAGAAAAAATAAGCCTCTCTCCATATCTGACAAGCCAAAATCAACCCCTGTTGATAAGGCTACTGCTACTTGCTATAATTGTGAGAAAGTTGGGCATTTTTCCAGCGAATGCAGGTCAAATTAAGTCTTCAAACCTTCCACTTCCAGGAAAACCAACAATAACAAATACCTCAAGCTGAGAGAAAAATATCAAAAGCTGAAAGGTTTTATGCGAAGAGGTAAAGGTCTTATCGTTGAAGAACATGATTGGGCCGAATCAGAAGAATCAAGTTCTGATGAAGAAGAAGTTGCTAATCTCTGTCTTATGGCTGATATTAAAGAAGAAGTAAAAGAACCAACAGGAACTTCCATGAGTTACATCTCCTCTCAGGTATCAATCTCTACTAATCCCTCTCTTTCTGAAGTTGAGAGAAGTCGCACTGTATATGTGCTTACAATAGACCTGTACAATGCACTAAATGGCAAAACTTTAGTTGAAAGCCAAAATATTGATTTAACTGAACATCTAGAGAAATGTCATGAAAGGATCAAAGAAATAACTCTTTTAGAGGAAAGTTTAAAAGATCAAGTCATGGTCAATGAAATTATCAACATTGAACGTGAACAAGCCATCGCTGCTTTAAAAGCGGAAAAGACAATTGTTGAGGGATGGTGTAAATCATCAACCAAGACCACTAAAATCATAAGTGCTCAAATCCCTACTCATGATAAAACCAGTCTCGGTTATCATCATGAAAATGATGAAATTAGTAGAGACTGTTCCATGCTTAAGTTTGTAATGTTTGTCTCTTCTATCCCTGACACTTCTTGTCCTCAGTGTTCTTCATCTTCCAATCCTATCCCTGAGGACTTATCAAAGAGCTCCAAGCTCGTTGATAAAAGGAAATCCGTTTCTCATCATCCTCAGAAGGCTACTAAGATAGCAAAACCAAAGGTCCATTCCAAACATTCAGTAAATCAATCCTTCAGCTTTGGATTAAAACTCACTGACATTACTCAAGGATCAACTCCAACACTTAAAATTGATATCAAGCATAAGAAATCAGAAGAACTGAAAGTTCCTCCACGATCTAATGCTAAGGGCATTCTTGGAGCAGGCCCTGCTCATCTTAAGTTTTCTAACTCAACTGCTCCTGGTCTTAAAGCTACTTTTGTCTATAGAAAGTGCTATCATTGTGGACTTACTGACCATATTGCCAGTAAATGTCCTACTGCCACAAAAGCTGATAAGATAGCTAAAGTGAAGATGAATGCCTCCAAGGCTGAGAAGGTCACCAAAGCTAAGAAATCTGCCAAGGTAAAAAATGCCACTAAGGTTAAAAAATTAACCAAGGTGAAGGTTACCACTGATGCTGAACCTTCCGATGCCGTGAAGATTGTTGAACCTTCCATCTCCACTAACCCTACTGGACCCATTAAAAATGGGTACCAATCAAAACTTAATCTTCCTTATGTTTGCAGGGATCGAAGGGTATCTGGTATTTAGATAGTGGATGCTCTCGACACATGACTGGAGAAAAAGACCTGCTTACTGGGAAGAGAAAGGTCCCTTAATAACTTTTGGTGGAAATGGAAAAGGTTATACCAGAGGGTTTAGTGTACTAAGTAATGGGAAAACTACCTTCCGAAAAGTCGCTTACGTAGATAGACTGAAGCACAATCTTCTTAGCATTAGTCAGCTATGTGACAAAGACTATGAGGTTCACTTTTGTAAGAAAACATGCTCTGTGGTGAATGAAAAAGAAAAGCTCGCTCTCAGTGATTATCGTATGGAAAATGTCTATGTAATAGACATGGAATCTACTTCCACTTAAAACGTTTGTTTTCTTTCTAAAGCCTCTTCAGATGTCAATTGGTTATGGCACAAAAGGCTCTCTCATCTCAACTTCAAAACACTGAATTCTCTCTCATCAAAAGAACTAGTCTCCGGTCTTCCTCATCACTCATATGCCAAGGAATCTCTTTGTTCAACATGTGAGAAAGGAAAGCAGACTAAAGCTAGTTTCAAATTAAAACAAGTTTCCTTAGTGACAAGTCCTCTTCAGCTCTTGCATACGAATTTATTTGGTCCTGTCAATATTCAATCCATAGCTGGAAAAAAATACACTCTTGTTATAGTAGATGGATATTCTCGCTACACCTGGGTAATCTTTCTTCGTTCTTAAAGCAATACTACAGAAGAACTTATATCTTTTGTTAGAAAGATGGAAGTGCTGAATAATCTAACTGTTCGCTCAATAAGAAGTGATCATGGAACTGAATTCAAAAATAGTTCTCTGAACAACTTCTTTGAGAGTAAAGGAATTTCGCACAATTTCACTTCCGTAAGAACTCCTCAGCAAAACGGTGTCCCTGCAAGAAGAAACCAAACGATCATTGAAGCTGCGAGATCAATGCTCAGCGATTCCCATCTTCCAACTCAGTTTTGGGCAGAAGCTGTCAACACTGCTTGTTTTCCTCAAAACAAGTCTCTGATAGTAAAACGTTTCAGCAAAACAACCTAGGAACTCTTTCATGGAAGAAAACCTTCTATCATTTTTCTTCACATCTTTGGTTGTCAGTGTTTCATCTTAAACAACAAAGATGTACTTACAAAGTTCGACCCGAAAGCTGATGATGAAATCTTTCTTGGCTATTCCTCAATATCAAAAGCCTATAGAGTCTTCAACAAGAGAAGACAAATAGTAGAAGAAACAATCCACGTCACCTTTGACGAATCCAGGTCAGCGAACTCTAAACCTATCGCTGAAAATGATGAACTAAATGCTTGTATATTCTCTCACTACAGGGAAATAGAACCTCTCTTCAACTCACATTAGCATACAAATCCTCTTAATACTGATGATGATCCAAACATCATACATCCTAATGCTGAATCCACCTCTTGGATTTCAGCAGTTCCCCTAAACACATTTCCTCCATCAGATTTTCCCCCTTCTAAAAACTTCTCAGTGAATAATGTTTTGTCTGAACCACAACATTTGATAGCTGAAGAACCTCAAGCTTTTTCATCAGTGAACATTTCTATTGATGATCCAACTCCTGAGGTAAGCGATTATGCTCCAGCTCAACGATGGACCAGAGATCATCCCATAGACCAAATTTTTGGTGATCCTGATGCAGGTATTCAGACACGACGAAGTTCAGGTAATATCTGTCTCTTTGTAAATTTTCTTTCTCTCATAGAGCCAAAGAAGACTGATGATGCCCTCAGATATCCAAACTGGGTCAGTGCTATGCAAGAAGAGCTTAATGAGTTTGCTAGAAACAAAGTTTGGAATCTCGTTCCTCGACCATATGATAAATCTGTTATAGGCACCAAATGGGGGTTCAGAAACAAATTAGATGAAAATGGGACTGTAACCCGCAACAAAGCTAGGCTAGTTGCTCAGGGATATAGACAAGAGGAAAGCATAGACTATGATGAAACCTTTGCCCCTGTGGCTAGACTCGAAGCAATTCGACTATTCTTAGCATATGCAGTTCACAAAGACTTCAAAGTCTATCAAATGGATGTCAAGTCAGCATTCCTAAATGGAAAGCTAAATGAAGAAGTTTATGTTGAGCAACCCCAGGGTTCCCTGACCCTAAGCATCCACATTATGTATATAAGTTGGATAAGGCTCTCCATGGGTTAAAACAAGCTCCTCGTGCTTGGTATGATACTCTCTTTTCTTTTCTTATCTTTGAAAATTTTGAGCGTTGAAAAATTGACAACACATTATTTTTCAGAAAGATAAAAGGTCATATTATTCTTGTACAAATATATGTTGATGACATTAAATTTGGTTCTACTAACTCATCTCTGTGTACTCGTTTCGCTGAAAGAATGAAGAAAGAATACAAAATGAGTATGATGGGTGAACTAACTTACTTCCTTGGACTTCAGATCAAGCAAACATATAAAGGTACATTTATTCATCAGAGTAAGTATGTTAAGGATATGCTGAAAAAGTTTGATCTCACTCAAACCTCAGCGATGAAAACTCTTATGGCACCTCCCCTAACATTAAACAAGGATCCAGCTGAAAACCTGTTAATGTCACTGCCTATAGAGGAATGATAGGCTCCCTGTTGTATCTAACAGCTCGCCGACTTGATATCATGTATTCTACATGTCTTTGTGCACATTATCAATCTGAACCCAAGGAATCCCATCTGATCACTGTCAAACAAATTTTCAGATATCTTAAGGGAACTCCTAACCTCGGTCTTTCGTACCCCAAAGATTCAGGGTTCGATCTAACTACCTATTCAGATAGTGATTTTGCAGGTTGCAAACTTGATAGAAAAAGAACCACTGGCAGATGTCAACTCCTAGGTGGAAAACTGGTAAGTTGGACAAACAAAAAGCAAAACTCAGTATCCACTTCCACGGCTGAAGCTAAGTACGTAGCCGCTGGAAGTTGTGGTGCTCAAGTCTTATGGATGAGAAATCAACTATTAGACTATGACCTTCAACTATCCAAAATCCCAATCTATTGCGACAACACTAGTGCCATCGCTATAGCAAACAATCCAATGTTACACTCAAAGACAAAGCACATAGAGATCATATATAATTTTATTAGAGATCATGTGACAAATGGTGATATAGAACTCCACTTTATTCCTACTGACTATCAGCTCGCTGATCTTTTCACCAAACCTCTTGATGAGACAAGATTCAACTTTCTCATCAGTGAGCTTGGAATGCTGAATCTTGAAGATTAGCTCTTCAGCTTTCATGCATTATGTCAGTTATAAAAAGTTCTACCTCATCTGATAATCTCTGAGTAAATATCTCTGACACTCAAGGATGTTATCTCATCCTCTCTCACTGAATCCTATTCAGTAAGACGTTCTCAAAAATCAAAACTTTAATCACTGACTTTCTTCAAGTGGTTAAAAGATTTTTGAAAAACAAACCTTATCACTGATATTTCTCATCAGTGATCATTTGCAAATAAACCATATCTCTGATTTTCTGTCAGCGATACTTTCCAAAAACTAAAACGTTTTTCTCTCTCTTGTGATGTCATTCGAACTGATAATCCATGACACGCCTTTTTCTGACACGTTCGTCCTTGCACTTCTTGTCCAATCAACTTCGTGGGACGTGTCCGTGTCATGATGACCACTGTAACACCCTAAAAATGGGGTAAAATAAAACTTAAAATTTTGACAACAAGACGGCTAAAAGTAGAGATTTAGAACCTGTAATTAAGAACAACTAAAAACCCCATGACATGGTTTAGTTTGTACAAAAGAAAATAAAAGCGATGACATGAGACATAATACACAACAACCTATTTAATCTAGAACAAAATAATTGGCTAGATTAATTGCGGGTGTTGCTATATCTCCAAAAACTCTCCCCTCTCAAAAACCCAAAATGCCTGAACCATGGGTGCTCCTAGGTGTGCTTTTGGCAGATCAAGGTGCACTAGACACACCGCTAACTGAACCTGTGAGTCAAAAGAACACATACACATGTATTAGGTTGAATTCACGGAGAATTAATAAGATGTTCACATTTATCAAGGAGTACAAGTAAAGCAAGTAAATGTTACCGATACGCCTTTAGATTAAATTTGTGTCATCATCCCGCTTGGGATGAACAATTAAAACCTGTAAGAATTACCAGAGATAATCTCCAAATAACGGGGAAAACCCGTTCCATCTTGGGTGACAAGAACACGTGAGTGGGGTCAACCGCGATGTTAAATTGGATTTCACCACACATCCCGGTTCTAGTTCCCATGCCATGCCAGACATCACAATCCTCGGACCGTTTATGCCTCTAGCGCTTACTCCGTCGAGTTACGCCTTAAGGGCTTACGGACATGGATGCCTATCCATTTTCCACACCCATCATAACAATTATTTGGTATATTATTTCATACATATAACAACCTTTACCATATTAAGTGATTCTTCCAATATCAAACCTCCATACATGGCAAATACATAAACCCTAGTTATAGTTTACTTGAACACTTTGTAATATCCATCTTAGCAAATAATAACACAAGTAGAGATAGTTAAGGTTTAGGGGACTCACCAATAGGATTGAAATGAAAAACCCTAGATATGAGAAGTGGATGGAAAGAGACTTGGATCCTTAGAATCTTGTGGAGTAAATGCTTCTATAACCTTAGAACCCTAATAATCACCAAAAATTAATGATTCAACAACCAAACACTTAATGAAGAGAGAAGGGGGAAGATGTGTGTGAAAATCGCACCTTTACTAAGTGTGTTCGACCTCAAGGCTGGAAATCCCAAAATGATACCCAAAACCCTCAAAAATGGCATTAAATGAAAAACAACCCGTCTGCCCCCCTCCCCTCCACGCGACCTTGCCCTGGCGATTGTGCTAATGGCAAAATCGCGGGGCACAATTGCGGCATATGTACCGCGAGTGGTACACCCCGCGTGACAGTGCCACTGGCACAGTCGCGGGGCACAATCGCCGGCCTCACCCCAACTGCTGTCCGAATCCAATACGATGCTAAAACTTGACCCCAACCAACATCAAAGTCACTAGATTAATTTGGGGACCTCTAAACGCAAACCACAAGTGACATTTATCGAACGAGGTCTAAAATTCGGGGTGTTACAATCCTCCACCCCTTAGAATGGATTTATCCCTCGAAATACTAGCTAGTCAAACAAATGAGGGTATCGCCTTCTCAAGTCTTCTTCGGACTCCCAAGTTACATTGGTCCCGCGATGATGCTTCTATTGGACCTTCACCAAAATCACTTCTTTGTGCCACAACTTCTTCGTCTTTCTCTCGAGGATGGATTCGGGCTCCTCCACACATCGATCGTTAAGCACTCTAATCTCCGATAGAGGAATGACGCTCTATTCTTCGGCGAGACATTTCCATAAGTAACACACGTGGAATGTGGGGTGGATCCCGTCCTTCTTCGACGGAAGATTCAACTTTTAGGCTTGAAGCACAATACGCTCGATGATAGTGAAAGGTCCAAGGAAGTGGGGACTGAGTTTCCCATGCTTTCCGAACCTTATCAACCCTTTCCATGGTGACACCTTCAGCATTACCCGCTCCCCCACTTGGAACTCGACTGGCCTTCTCTTTTTGTTCGCGTAGCTCTTTTGACGATTTTGAGCCACATTCAAACGCTCTCTGATGATTTTCACTTTGTCGGTCGTCTCTTGCACGATCTCCGGTCCGACAAACTGTTTCTCTCCCACTTCTAGCCAACATATGGGCGTCCTACACTTTCTTCCGTACAGTACTTCAAATGGCGCCATGCCAATACTTGAGTGATAACTGTTGTTGTAGGCGAATTCCACTAATGTCCTCGAGGGTTTGGATGGTCCTCTCGCTCTGTCCGTCTGTCTACGGGTGATAAGTAGTACTCAACTTAATTCTTGTGCCAAACTCCTTTTGCAAACCATCCCAGAAATGAGACGTGAAACGACTATCACGGTCGGATACAATAGAAAGTGGCACTCCATGCCTCGAGACCACTTCATCTATATATAATTTGGCCAACTTGTCCATCGGTAGGGTCTCTCACATGGACAAGAAGTGCGCACTCTTGGTCAAACGATCCACTATCACCCAAATCGTATCGTGGTTTCTCAAAGTCTTCGGTAGCTTCGTTACAAAGTCCATGGTGATGTGCTCCCACTTCCATTACGGTAGCTCTAAGGATTGCAGACTACCGTAAGCTCGTTGGTGCTCCGCCTTCACCTAAAGGAAAGTTATGCATTGTTCCACATAATTAGCCACATCTTATTTCATCACTGGCCACCAATAGTTGAGCTTTAAATCCCGATACATCTTAGTACTCCCCGGATGAATCGAGTATTTGGACTTATGCACGTCCTCCAATAGCAAGTCCCGACATCCTCTAATTTTTGGTACCTAGACCCGACCTTGGAATAACTTCAAAACTCTTCCATATTCGATCAATCGAAGATGTTGCTTTACCATAATTTCACTTTTGAGATTTGCTTCAAGAAGTGCCTCCGACTGTGACCCCTTGATTTTGTCAACTAGGCTTGAGACCACTTCCACTCTTGCAAAGGAGGCTTGAACACCACTACCATACTCCTTCCGGCTCAAAGCGTTCGTGACCACATTTTCTTTTCCGGGATGGTATTGAAGCTCACAATCATAATCCTTGAGTAAATCAAGCCATCTCCTTTGCCGCATATTTAATTCTTTTTGGTCGAAGACATACTTCAGGCTTTTATGGTCGGTAAAGAGGGTGCACTTCGTACCATATAGATAGTGTCGCCATAACTTCAAAGCGAACACTACCGCCGCTAGCTCGAGATCGTGGGTTGGGTAATTCTTCTCGTGCTCCTTCAATTGCTTTGATGCATAAGCTATGACCTTGCCCCTTTGCATCAAGACACAACCCATCCCCATTTTAGACGCGTCCCTATAAACTACAAAATCTTCTGTTCCCTCGGGTAGGGATAATATTGGCGCTTCACACAACTTCCTTTGTAGGGTCTGAAAGGCTTGCTCTTGACTCTCGGTCCAAAGGAACTTCACATTCTTCCTTGTCAGTGACGTCAGTGGTGAGGCGACCTTGGAAAAATCTTGGATGAACCTTCTATAGTAACCGGATAGACCCAAGAAGCTCCGAATTTCCGTGGGACTTTTTGGCGGTTCCCAATTCATCATAGCCTCAATATTTGACGGGTCCACCTTTACTCCTTCACTTGTCACCATGTGACCCAAAAACTGAACCTCTCTTAGCCAAAACTCACACTTGGAAAATTTGGCATAAAGCTTTTCATCCCTCAACACTTCTAACACTTCTCTGAGGTGTCGCTCGTGCTCTACATCATTCTTCGAGTACACCAAGATATCATCGATGAACACTATGACCGACTTATCTAAAAAAGGTCGGCAAACTCGGTTCATCAAATCCATAAACACCGCTGGCGCGTTAGTTAACCCAAAAGGCATAACTAAGAACTCGTAGTGACCATAACGGGTTCTAAAGGCGGTCTTGGAAATGTCTTCTTCTCTAAACTTCACTTGGTGATAGCCCGATCGGAGATCTATCTTGGAGAAACATCCGGCTCCTTGTAGTTGATCGAAGAGATCGTTGATTTGAGGTAGCGGATACTTGTTCTTTACGGTTACCTTGTTCAATTCATGATAGTCGATGCACATCCGCATCGAGTCGTCCTTCTTTTTGACGAAAAGTACCGGAGCTCCCCAACGCGAGGAACTCGGTCTCAAGGATCCCTTCTCCAACAACTCTTGGAGTTGTGACATAATATCTTGCATTTCGGTCGAGGCGAGACGATAAGGCGCACAGGCAATCGGTGCCAATCCCGGGACCAAATCGATTCGAAACTCCACCAGGCGGTCGGGCGGCAAGCCCAGAAGATCGTCAGGAAAAACGTCTAGATACTCGCTGACCACCCGCACATCTTCAATCTTCTTCTTCTCCGATTTGGCATCCATCACGTAGGCAAGGATTGACGGACAATTCTTCATGAGACATTTACTTGCTTTGATGGATG
Organism: Arctium minus; assembly: GCA_954870635.1. Taxonomy (NCBI): domain Eukaryota; kingdom Viridiplantae; phylum Streptophyta; class Magnoliopsida; order Asterales; family Asteraceae; genus Arctium; species Arctium minus. The sequence goes on along the minus strand of OX941080.1, from coordinate 58,923,770 downwards.
AAATGAGAGCCACTTCACCTTTACGTTTCTCCCCGTAGACAAAGACAAATCCCCCGCTTGAGGTCGGTAATCTGATCAGCTTATTTGAACATAAAATTTCTGCTTTGTGCCATGACAACCAGTCAATGCCGATCACCACGTCGAAACTCCCGATTGCCATGGGAAGTAGATCCACTTCAAATAGCTCCCCACTAATATCTAGATGGCACTTTTCCAACACCTCACGTAATACCACTTGCTCCCCATTCGCTATTTCTACCACCAAGGCATCGCTAAGTATACTAGTAGGAACATTCAAAGTTCCGTAAAATGCAAGAGATACGAAAGAGAAATTGGCACCGGAATCAAATAACACCTTAGCGGCAAGGAAGTTGAGTAAGAACGTACCCGACACCACATCGGTGGTCTCCTTCGCTTCCTCCCTCGACATGTGGAAGGCCCTCCCTTGAGCTTTAGGGATGGCTTCCTTCTTTGGTTGAATTGGCGGGTTTCTTCCTCTTGCTCCAACCCTTAGCTTGGGGTAATCCATTTTTACATGACCCGCTTCCCGGTACTCGAAGCATACTGGCCCTTGGAGAGGGAAACTAGAACTAGTGATACCCGACTTGCCACACTTGAAACACGAAAGAGGATTGGAGTGGGAATTACAAGAACCAAAGTGCTTACGTTTGCACTTCGAACACCAATTCGACTCCCGGCGATTATCAAAGCTTTTTACGATGGGTTTAAATTTCGATTTCTTGAATGAACTCGGTGGATTTTCCCCTTTTCTATTTTCCGCGGCCCTCGACTTCTCTTCCTTGTCTTTCGCGTAAACCCTTTCCATTAGTTTGGTCTCCTCGATGATCTCTCGGAGATATGTATCCTTCGAATTGCGGACTCTATTTCCCATGTCCGTGGGTAGACCCTTCAAATAGGCCTTCATCTTCTCCTTTTTAGTTGGGGCCACATGCCCCACGAGGTTCAATTTTTTGATAAAGAGACGGGTGTACTCCTTCACCGTCAAATCTCCTTTTGTTAACGCTCGGAATTCTTCCTCGATCAAGTCCATCTCTTGTTCGTTACAATACTCCTCCAAAACTTTCTCCTTAAACGTAGCCCATGACATCTTTGCCAAAACGGTTTCCCCTATAGTCGCAGTGTGGACATCCCACCAGATTAAATCCGTGCCTCGTAGCATTTGAGAGCCGAAATTCACCTTCTGGCTCTCTTCGCAGCCGCAAGCCCTAAAGGCCTGCTTGATTTCCCTCAACCATTTCATGTAAGCCACTGGATCATCGTCCCCGGCAAACTCTGGCGGCTTGCAACCCATGAAGGACTTATATGAACAACTCTTCCCTGCCTGACTTGCCTCTACGATCCCCAACCTATCAGTACGGTTCCCGCCTCCGGTACCACCCGATCCGGCTACCGCATTCTCCGCAACCACTTTCGGCCTTCGGAGATTGGCATCTCTTTCCTCTAACATCTTCAGAAATACTTGTTGTTGCTTTTCCATGGCCGATGACACCATTTGCATCACACTAGCCATCATATCGGCTTGAGGATTCGCCTCCTGAACAATCGGGTTCGTGGATGCCAACTCTACTCTGGGTATGTGTTCCACTTCTACGGTGAATATCGGCGGCATGTTGGGGGAAATAACAGTCGCCACCCAGACTACTGGATTTGGGTTAGACGAACTGTCCTCATGCATTTCTCCTTCGTTTAGCGGTCGGCTCCGAGTATTTACCATTTCCGATCTGCCACACAATTAGAAGAAAGAGGAAGATAAGAAACACAAGATTTACACAACAAACATACTCATACGGTTCATTGATCATCAAAATCAAAGTAACTCAAGCATTTTCACGTAACCATACATTCAAAATAACAGTAGCTAATTGAAATTATGAACGTACACTACATAAATATTCTCGCTACCACTTTTACAATTTTCAACGACGTAGTTTCTGTTGATTATACGGTCATCCCATCTTAGAAATTCTATCCAACGCTCGCAATTCATAACTTAATAGTCTCAGCTTAAGTCTAGGCATCGATTTTACATACCTAGTTCACTTAAACTAGAGCTCTGATACCAACTTGTAACACCCTAAAAATGGGGTAAAATAAAACTTAAAATTTTGACAACAAGACGACTAAAAGTAGAGATTTAGAACCTGTAATTAAGAACAACTAAAAACCCCATGACATGGTTTAGTTTGTACAAAAGAAAATAAAAGCGATGACATGAGACATAATACACAACAACCTATTTAATCTAGAACAAAATAATTAGCTAGATTAATTGCGGGTGTTGCTATATCTCCAAAAACGCTCCTCTCTCAAAAACCCAAAATGCTCGAACCATGGGTGCTCCTAGGTGTGATTTTGGTGGATCAAGGTGCCCTAGACACACCGCTAACTGAATGTGTGAGTCAAAAGAACACATACACAGGTATTAGGTTGAAGTCACAGAGAATTAATAAGATGTTCACATTTATCAAGGAGTACAAGTAAAGCAAGTAAATGTTACCGATACACCTTTTGATTAAATTTGTGTCATCATCTCGCTTGGGATGAACAATTAAAACCAGTAAGAATTACCAGAGATAATCTCCAAATAACGGGGAAAACTCGTTCCATCTTGGGTGACAAGAACACGTGAGTGGGGTCACCCGAGATGTAAATTGGATTTCACCACACATCCCGGTCCTAGTTCCCATGCCATGTCAGACATCACAATCCTCAGACCGTTTATGCCTCTAGCGCTTACTCCGTCGAGTTACGCCTCAAGGGCTTACGGACATGGATGCCTATCCAAAGTAGACGAGTTACAACTTGGAGACTTGCATCACCTATTGCCTACTCGCTAAAGACCCAACGGTCAACAATTTCATGCTATATAAGAACCATCTAATTTTCTCGTGCACAAGGGAATTAGACATAATCTCCACATTTGGATCAAGTACATATATATACAAGTGACACCTTTCATGCAATGAACATGTATCAGTTAAAAGTATATTAAAGCATTTTTCATGCGTATATCTACTTGACTACGTGAGTGGCAATATAATAAGCACATTGGTTGACATAGATCCAACTGCTGATAAGAATAGTTTTAGACATTTTCCACACCTATCATAATCACCCACCATAACAATTATTTGGTACATTACTTCATACATATAACAACCTTTACCATATTAAGTGATTCTTCCAATATCAAACCTCCATACATGGCAAATACATAAACCCTAGTTATAGTTTACTTGAACACTTTTTAATATCCATATTAGCAAATAATAACACAAGTAGAGATAGTTAAGGTTTAGGGGACTCACCAATAGGATTTCAAAGAAAAACCCTAGAAATGAGAAGTGGATGGAAAGAGACTTGGATCCTTAGAATCTTGTGGAGTAAATGCTTCTATAACCTTAGAACCCTAATAATCACCAAACATTAATGATTCAATAACCAAACACTTAATGAAGAGAGAAGGGGGAAGAAGTGTGTGAAAATCGCGGGGCATAATCGCGGCAGATGTACCGCGTGTGGTACACCCCGCGTAACCTTGCCCTGGTGACAGTGCCACTGGCACAGTCGCAGGGCACATTCGCCGGCCTCACCCCAGCTGTTGTCCGAATCCGATACGACGCTATAAATTGACCCCCAACCAACATCAAAGTCACTAGATTAATTTGGGGACATATAAACGCAAACCACAAGTGACATTTATCGAACGAGGTCTAAAATTCGGGGTGTTACAACCACCTTTTCCTGCTCTAAATTCTTTCTCTCTCCTCATATAAAAGGAATGCCATTCATATTTTTTTTACCTTTTACCTTGTTGTTCCAGATTCTAGCTATTGATTGACACATGATTTATCAAGAACAATCTTTTTATTGATCACACAATCTACAACAACTCATATCCCTATTTAGTGCATATGACACTTAAGCTCTATGTTTGTGTGTTTGACAGTGTAATCTTACTCTGATATGTGCGTGTGTTCTTATGATCTAAAACACTATGACCTTGCTATTTATATGGTCAACATGACCTTAGCAATTAGGTCAACACTTTACAACATTTACAATATGAACCCACACACTTTACAACAATTACATTTCAGACCCTCCTTTTAATCTTTAATACAATTTAGCTCTAACATACCTTCTCTAAAAACTTAGAAGGCAAGAAAATACTCTCGACATTCAAGCAAAGAACTTATGAACACTTGAATCTTCAAATATTCATGCAATCCAGGTTCTTATTCTTTACATCTTCTTCTTCCAAAAACTTGCGTTTAATCCTATATTTTTTTTTCTTATCTTGGATAAAACTGTTTTTCTTAAAATCATTTTTGAATGATATCTTTTTTTCAAAAACCTTATGGTTTTTAAGACTGTTCTTATTCCCTTCTTTTAAAGGAAACTGTTTTTCTCTAACAACAAACTTCTTTTACAATTTTCTTTCTTTAATAAGAAACTGGTAATTTTGTTTGCACTGTTTTTGGACTCTAAAACTTTTTATTCTATTCTTCTTTTACCTATTACAGAAATGGCCTCCCAAGCTACTCTCATTCCCTCAAAGATTGTGAAATTTGCACTTGATAATTCCGAAGCCGTGAAAAACAACCACTTGGGACATTTGGACCTTCCCAAAAACAAATGTCCTCATCTTCTGCAAGCTGCTAACTTCCTCAAAGAATCATGTTTGGGCTATGCGCTGAAAGTTGATCCCAATCCTTCAAGGGTCTTCTTCAGGAATTCTGGTTCACCGCTGACAAAGGTGAAGTACTAAACAAGCAAGGCAAGGCGATCCCTGCTATCACCTTCCAGACCCACCATGGACCTGGGAATATCACTGCTCTTGATATTCGCACAACTATCTGATTTCCCTCCAAGACAAAAGCAAGCTTCGACGCCTTACCCACTGATGCTGAACTCATTCAGTTCCTCGACCACATGGGATATCAGCAGGACTTCAAACCCCGCACCACCATCCCTGATATAAAGTTGACAAAGATTCAAAAGGCGAAGATGCCCTCTGAGCTGAATTATATCTTCACATACATAATTCAGAGCATGAGTGGCAAAGTTGGGTCACTAGATCAAGAAAGCAAGGTTCAGGTCCAAATGGGTTACTCAGTGATCGCTGGTCGTCACTATGACTATGCTGGAGCTATCTTTGAAGATCTTCTCTCCAAGATCGAGAAAGCTGAAAGGGACATCAAGATTCCCTATGTTAGATTCATCTCTGCCATCCTTCATTACTTCTTGGGAGACAAGTACCCTAAGGAGAGTGATTGTAGCTTCTCCAAGGTTGGCTCTTGCATCCTTGAAGTCAAGCCTACTGCAAATGAGGTAAGTCTTCAAACTCTTCGCCTCCGTCTCTCCCAACATTCTTCTTCTTCAGTGGTTACGCAGATGGTTCCTTCATCAGCTATCCCCACCACTACAACCCCTCTCAAACGAAAGTCATCAACTATTTCTGGTACCTTTAAAAAGGTCAAAAAGACTATGGAGCAACCCCCTCTAGCAAATATACCTGAGGTAGTCTCTCAGCAGACCACTTTGGATGAATTCGTGGCTCGCTCCTCCACACCTGCTCCTGACACAACCGTATCAGTGACCTCCACCACTGACATACCACCGGTGACCTCCTAGATTCCCTCAGTGACTCAACCCCCATCTGAGGTAATTACTATCATCACCAGTGCTTCTTCTTCTATCCCTTTTGTTTATTCTATTCTTTGGTCTCTAACCTCCCTCTGGTACAGCAGCCTATTCTTCAAGCTGCACATGTAGGACCTGGTGGACTCCCTTTCGGAGGTTTGCCTCAAACATCACTGCCATTTCCTTCTTTTGAGGGAGACCTGGCATTCTACAATATGTTTGACACATCAGGTAACTCTAAAACCATATGCACTTCTCCCACCTCTCTAAACAAGCCTAAGCAATGCCTTGCTCAAACGCTAACTTGTTTTTCAGGTCCTACTTTGGGAACTGTGGACGCATTGCTGACAAAGCTTGTCGAGAAAGTGTAGCTCTAGCTACTTACATCAACACCACCACTACTGCCGTCATTAGTGTTGGTGAAGAATTGAAAGGTCTCTCTACCACCATCTCCACCAAAGCTAACGCATCTTACCTCAACACTCTCCAAACTGAGGTCCACTCGCTGAAAGAAGAAGTAACCACCAACTCAACTCAGCCACAATTTTTCAATGGTCATGTCCACCAACTCAACACAGAAGTAAATACCCTCACTAGAGAAGTAAGAACTCTCAGTGAGAAGGCTGACAGTACCAATCAACTACTCTCTCAAATCCTGTCAAAGTTGAATGAACCAGCTCCCGCTCCTACTCCTTCCTTCAATGACGATGATAGAATGAACTTAGCTGTAGAGTTTATTCAACATGCTACGTCTTCCATTCCAAAGATAGAAGATCGTCTGGACACGTTGGAGGCTGATGCCCATGTATCGACTGCTACTGAAGCTGAAGTTGCTGCCACATCCCTCCCACATGATGATGACAAGGAGGGGGAGAAGGATCTAAATGAAAAAAATGCAGCAACCGTGTAGTAGATCGTGGAAGAACCTCCCTCTAATGTTGAGGGGGAGAAGACAGCTGAAGAATCAGTTGCTGATAGAGAAAAATCTCCTCCTTCCTCTTCTTCAGTGCTTGTGGAAGAAGAAGAGGAAGAGGAGGAGGAAGAAGACGAGGAAGATCTTGATCTTGAGGATCAAGAGGCTGACAATGTCATCGCTGCTGATGATGAAGACGAAGCTCCATCTCAATGGTTCTCAGCAATAAACATCTCATCAACTCCAACGATGAAAGGCATTGTAATAAATGAAGCAGGGGGGAGACAAAGTGAAAAAGCTCCAGATACCTCATCTGAGGGAAATCTGAAACTTTTGTCACCTTCTGAGGGGGAACTACCTTCTCAGGTATGTATCTCTATTGTACCTATATCTTTCTTTTCCTACCAATCACCCCTGTCTTTCTAGCCTTTATCTCTCTCTTCCTCAAAAACATACACTAACTCCTTTTTCTTTTTGATCAGACAGTTATCTCCCTTGCTTAAAGGAACGTCTCAGCAAATAATCCCAGCTCTAATAGTTGAAGAAACAATAATCCCAATCTCTGTGAACGGGATTGATGAAGAAGAAGAAGAAGAAGAGGATGAATCCCTAAGTCATCCAAGAAGGCCCTCTCGACCTCTTCAAAGGTCAGAGGATGAAGTTCATAGACGAGCAAAGATGATATCCAACCTGGAGAGTCTACAGCTGAAGATCCCTTCTCAAACCTCAAATGAAGAGCTTAACTTTCTTTCATCAGCATAAATTGAAGAATTTGTCAGAGCTGAAAAGTTAATCGTTGAATGCCAAAAATATGTTGATCTAGATCTTGAGGTACATTCATCCCTATTCAAAGTTGTCAAGCTGAAGGAGAACTCGGTGAAAGTTCAAGTTGCTCTTTTGAAAGATATAGAAGAGGAGCACGCTAAAACAAAAGAGATCAGCGGTGCTAGTCTAGCTTGGTGCAAAAATAAGCTTGACCATCGATTTGATCCCAATGATGATCACTGCCGTGACAATCTCAGGAAGGAAAGAGAAGGACCGAGCCTCAGTCACCATGGAGATATTCAGAGAGGATGGAAGTTCAAAAGCTATGTTCTTATCAAGACTAGAACACTTCGGCTACTATGAATGGTTGGAGTCCAGAGAAGCACTGAAGAAATCGAGATCAACGTACAGAGGCTATATTGAAAACCTTCTTGAGGCTCTCATCAACAGGGTCGCTGCCAAAACAAATGTGCCTTCAGCTCCTCCATCTCAGCCAAGACCATTTAAACGAAAACATGTCTCCTCTAAAAATGATATAGTTATCAGAAATGAAACCTCCATCAAATTCTTCAAGGATGCACTATTCGGGCCTCCTCCTGATCTCTCAACTCTAGATCTATCACTGCCTTCTGGTGGACCGTATATATCAGGGCAAGTGATAAAGAAGCCTTATGGAATCTTCTTCAGAGATGATGAGGAAAAACTTAGGCTTCAAAGAGTCTCTGAGATTCCTCTATGCCCTCTAAGCCATCTACAAGATCTTCTATGCTTGTGGTGTGGATACTCTTCATTGGCGGATCCAATCAAAACTCTTATTCTACAAGAAGTCGCTGATCGAAGAAGGAAAGGAGAAAAGATACCAGATTTTATGATCTCTCCAAAGACTTCCTTTTGTCTCTTCAAATCTATTAGTTGGTCTTACTGTAGTATAGGACTTCTCTTGTACTTACAATTTTCTTGTTCTACCTTGTAACTTCTTTTTACAATTTAATGAAAATTTCAGTGAAGTACTTAAATCCATCAGTGATGTAAAAGATCCATCAAAATAGTAATTGGGACATGTATGTTACGAGTCCTGACTATCCATATATTTTGACTTAAAGTAATTTTATTCATAGTTACTTTGCCATCATCAAATAGGTGGACATTGTTGATCAAAACTCTCTCTGTGATTTGATAATGACCCGCTGTAATACTTAGTGAAAATTACGTTTAACATTTGTATGTATAAGTGTTTCACCATCAACGATTAAATCCTGAGTGTGTTCTGTATCGCTGATAATTTCTCTTGTAACAGTTAGACGTAATCTCTGAAGACAAGTTTCGCGACAAAGATGTTCATCACTGAGTCGAAGACAAAGCTGCTGAACAACGGACAAGTCTACTCATGATCTGATGCAGATATCAATGAAACCAAGACAAGTCTACCTATACGCGAAAAAACCTGAAGAAAAGCTTCATCGATCACTGAACTTCTTTCTATCTCTGTGAAGAAAGAGATATTCAGTGATTGAAGATCACATAGCTTATGCTCCAAGTTTCTTTTGTCTTACCCTTTAACACATAGTACAAATGTCAGAAGAGACATACCTCTACGACAGATCGTACAACAACTCTGAAATCTACACTGTTTATCATACGGCTAAAAGCATGTCTCCAAAAGTCAGAAGCATGCAACCAACCATCGAAGGACACGTGTAAAGTACCATGCCATGCATTTAATGCATAGGGTATAAATAGAAAGATCAACACTCTATCTGAGAGTCACCATCTATCTTTCTTATCATATTGAAACCCTTGCTTTCTATATTCTCTCAATCTCTATTCTCTAATTTTTGTGCAACAATCTGTGTGATTCTTAAGTTTGTTTAGATTAGGTTTTACTTGATCTTATTTCGCAACAAACTGTAAATTGTGATTTGATTTATCAATAAACAATTTATTAAACCATTAAATTTTGTGTTTGTATTCAACCCCTGTTCTACAAACTTGTTAAGCACCTTCGGGACCAACATGAACTACCAAGGACCTTGATCATATGCCTTCACTATGTTGTAAGGAACTCTACATAACTACGAGTAGACAAAAAATTCAAATAAAATCTGTAATCAAAGAAATAAAAAGTTCATCAGTGGCTCTAATTGGAGATTCCTCTAGGAAAACTTTGTGTGATCCTAGAATCACTTACCCCTCTTATGAATCCGATTCAGGCATCCGTGAGGAGTCCAACCGACCATCAGAATCTAACTTCAGTGATGTCGATGATGAAGTTGATGAATCAACTTCCTACCAACTCTCTGACAGTATAGCAATGATAGCTAGGAATCCTTGTAACAATCACAAATATTCCTCTAGCCGATCAAATGCAAGCATAAAATCTACCTCTCTTCCTATGTCCTCTGTCGTCGACAAGTCAAATGAAGAATGCTACAACTATGGCAAGAAAGACCACTTCTCCTCTGAGTGTCGAAGTAGACGAATCAGCTGAACAAGACATGTTGATCCAAACTCTCTCAATGATTTGATGATGACCCTTAGAAATACTTAGTGAAGATTAAGTTTAACATCGGTATGTATTAATGTTTCACCATCAACGATTACATACTGAGTCCGTTCAGTATCACTGATGATTTCTAATTATTCTGTTAAATATAAACCTTGAAGACAAGTTTCACGACGATGACGTTCATCGTTGATATTGAAGACAAAGCTGATGAACAAGTGACAAGTCTACTCATGATCTGATGCTGATATCAGTGAAACCAAGACAAGTCCACAACACCCGAAGAAATACGAAGAAAAGCTTCAGTGATTGCTGACCTTCATTCAGATTCCCTGATGAAAGATCACTCAGAGGAGACATACCTCTGCTATAGATCGTACAAAAGTATAATGTGTCAGAGGAAACTTGTCTTATCCTTACACAAAAGTACAATGTGTCAGAGGAGACATACCTCTGCTACAGATCGTATAACAACTCTAAAGATTACACTGTTCACCACTTGGCCAAAAGCACGTCGCTAAAAGTCAGAGGCATACAACCAACCAAATGATGACACGTGTAAAGTACCCTTGCCATGCATTAAATGCATAGGGTATAAATAGAAAGGTTAAGCCTCACTCTAAAGTGTTGCCTTCTATCCCTTCTCTCTTAGTGAACCACATATAGAAACCCTTGTTTTCTATATTCTTTTAACCTCTATCTCTTGTTCTAAGTGCAAACCTCTTTGTGTTTCTTAAGTGTGTTCATATTAGGTTTTACTTAATCTTATTCCGCAACAAACTTTAATTGTGATTTAAGTTATCAATAAACAATTTATTAAACCATAAAAATTTGTGTTTATATTCAACCCCCCCTTTTACAAACTTGTTAAGCACCTACGGGACCAACAAGTGATATCAGAGCAGATTGTTTAACTCATAAACAAGATCTTGCTTTATTCTCTTCATTGTTATTCTTAAAAATGGCACTAAACACAAGCTCAAACTATTATGATAATGGTTCACTTTCTAAACCTCCTCGATTTAGCAGAGACAACTTTGCTCTCTAGAAAAATCAAATGATGCTCTTTCTAGAAGGTGTAGATCCTACTATACCTGAATATGTAGCAAATGGACCTTATGAACCATTTGTTATCATAGTTGCAGTCCCTACCATTGCAACTACTCCATCTATCCCTGAAAGGTATGCTCCCAAAGAAATAAGACAATGGGGCGATGAGGACAAAAAAAAGCAGTATTAGATGCAAAGGCAAAAACCATTATCTCTATGGCTTTGCCTGATGAAGCTTTCCATTCCATCATGCATCTGAAAACTTCTAAAGACATGTGGGATACTATTATGTTCAATATGAAGGTACCACTGAAATCCAAGAAACTCGAAAGATCAACTTGGTAAGAAAGTATTTGAGTTTCACTTGTGGTAACAGTGAATCCCTATATGATGTTCACCAGAGATTTAACTGTTTAATCATTGTTCTATGGATTGTTGGTAGGACCTATTCTAATTATGAGGTCCTCACTAAATTCTTGGAATGTCTTCCTGAAAGCTGGGATAGTTATTCAATGTGTCTCAATCTGACCAAAGACTTAAATCATCTTTTTCTCATAACTCTCTATGGGATTTTGCTCAACTATGAACAATCAAATCAACTGAAGAAGAATCTTGTTAAAGATTATAAAAACTCCAAAAGAACTCTTGTTGCTTTAGTCTCTTCAGAGATAATCTCATATCAGCGATCTACTCTTACTATCACTGAGTTAGATTCTGATTTAGAGGATCTGTCAGACACTGATCTTTCATAGTTTGATGAATATCTAGCACTCTTGAAAAACTCTTTTAAGTGATTTGCAAGAAAGAGCAATTTCAGAAGAAATAAGCCTCTCTCCCTATCTGACAAGCCTAAATCAACCTCTGTTGATAAGGCAACTACTTTTTGCTATAATTGCGAGAAAGTTGGCCAATTTGCCAGCGAATGTAGGAAAGAAATACACTCTTGTCATAGTTGATGAATATTGTCACTATACCTGGGTGATATTTCTCCGTTCTAAGAGTGATACCTCAGATAAACTTAACTGTTCGCTCAATAAGAAGTGATCATGGAATTGAATTCAAAAATAGTTCCCTGGACAACTTCTTTGAGAACAAGGGAATCTCTCACAATTTTTCAGCTATGAGAACTCCTCAGCAAAATGGAGTCGTTGAAAGAAGAAACCGAATGATCATTGAAGCCGCAAGATCAATGAGATTCTCATCTTCTAACTCAATTTTGGGCAGAAGCTGTCAACACCGCTTGTTTTACACAAAACATATCACTGATTGTCAAATGGTTCAACAAGACTGCCTATGAACTTTTCCATGAAAGAAAGCTTTCTATCATCTTTCTTCATATCTTTGGTTGCCAGTGCTTTATCTTAAACAACAGAGATACCCTTGGAAAATTTTATCCAAAGGTTGATGAAGGAATTTTTCTTGGATACTCCTCAACCTCGAAAGCCTACAGAGTCTTCAACAAGAGAAGACAAACTGTAGAAGAAACAATCCACGTCACCTTTGATGAATCCAGATAAGAAAACTCAAAGCCTATCGATGATAATGACGAACTTAATGCCTGGATGTTTTCTCACTATGGAGAAACTGAACCTTTCTTTAACTCACTATTGATGATGATTCAGACATCATACCTCCTAACACTGAATCCAAATCATGGATTTTAGTTATTCCCCTAAACAGTTTACCACCATCTGATCTTCCAACGTCTGAATCACCTACCATCTCTAAAGATCTCTCAGTGAATGATATTCAACCTGAACCTCAACCGTTGATAGCTGATGAACCTCAGGCTGAAACCTCTTCTTCAGCAAACATTCGCATTGCTGATACAATATCTGAAACGAACATTCATGTTCCAGCTCATAGATGGACTAGAAATCACCCAATAGATCAAATACTCGGTGATCCAGATGCAGGTATTCAGACTCGACGAAGTTCATGTAACATATGTCGTTTCGTTAACTTTCTCTCTCTTCTCGAGCCTAAGAAGACTGATGATGCCCTCAGAGATCCAAACTGGGTCAATGCTATGCTAGAAGAGATGATTGAGTTTGAAAGAAACAAAGTTTGGAATCTCGTTCCATGACCATCTGACAAAACTGTTATAGTCACCAAATGGGTGTATCGAAACAAGTTAGATGAAAATGGGACTGTAACCCGCAACAAAGATAGACTAGTTTCTTAGGGATACAAACAAGAGGAAGGCATAGACTATGATGAAACCTTTACCCCTGTGGCTAGGCTCGAAGCAATTCGAATATTCTTAGCCTATGTAGTTCACAAAGGCTTCATAGTATATCAAATGGATGTTAAGTCAGCATTCCTAAATGGAAAGCTGACTGAAGAAGTCTATGTTGAAGAACCCCCAAGTTATTTGACCCTAAACATCCACACTTTGTCTATAAGTTGGATAAGACTCTCTATAGGTTAAAACAAGCCCTTCGTGCTTGGTATGACACTCTCTCATTCTTCCTTATCTCTGAAAAATTTGAATGTGGCAAAATTGATGACATTATATTTGGTTCTACTAACCCATTTCTGTGTACTCGATTCACTGAAAGAATGAAGAAAGAATATAAAATGAGTATGATGGGTGAGCTAACCTACTTCCTTGAACTTCAGATCAAACAATCTGATCAAGGCACGTTTATTCATCAAGATAAGTATGTTAAAGATATGCTGAAAAAGTTTGATCTCCCTCAAACTTCAACGATGAAAACTCCTATGGCACCTCCGTTGACATTAAACAAGGATCCCTCTGAAAACCAGTAAATGTCGCTGCCTATAGAGGAATGATAGGATCCCTGTTGTATCTTACAGCGAGCTGACCTGATATCATGTATTCTACTTGTCTTTGTGCACGATATCAATCAGAACCTAAGGAATCCCATCTGATCATTGTAAAGCGAATATTCAGATATCTGAAGGGAACTTTTAATCTAGGTCTTTGGTACTCCAAAGACTCAGGGTTCGAGCTAACTGCCTATTTAGATAGTGATTTTGCAGGATGCAAACTGGATACAAAAAGCACCATAGAAGGCTGTCATCTCCTGGGTGGAAAGCTGGTAAGTTGGACAAGAAAATAGAAGAAGTCAGTGTCCACATACACATCTGAAGCTGAGTATGTAGCCGCTTCAAGTTGTTGTGCTCAGGTCATATGGATGAGAAATCAACTATTAGACTATGACCTTTAGCTCTCCAAAGATCCAATCTATTGCGACAGCAGTAGTGCCATCGCTATAGTAGACAATCTAGTGCTACACTCAAAGACGAAACACATTGAAATCAGATATCATTTTATCAGAGATCATGTAATGAATGGTGACATAGAACTTCATTTATTCCAACTGACTATCAGCTAGCTGATCTCTTCACCAAACCTCTTGATGAGACAAGATTCAACTTTATCATCAGTGAGCTTGGAATGCTGAACCTTGAAGATTAATTCTTCAGCGCTCATGCATTATGTCAGTAATAAGTTGTTGTCCTATTCGTCTCATAATCTGTGACTAAAATTATTATGATATTCAGTTAAGTCTTTCAATATCTCCACACTGAATCCTATTCAGCGAGAAGTTTTTCAAAAATCACAAAACTTAATTACCGATCTTCTTCAAGTGATAAAAAGCTTTTTGAAAATACAACTTATCACTGATATTTCTCATCAGTGATTCCTCAAAAATAAAATTTATCCCTGAATTTCTATCAGAGATATCCTTAAAAATGAAAAGACATTTTTAGTGTGACGTTATTTGAACCGAAAATTCATGGCACACATTTCTTTCTGACACGTTCGTCCATTGCACTTCTTGACTAATAATGAGCACATTTTCCCGCTCAACATTCTTTCTCTCTCCTAACCCTTGAGTATATAAGCCTCTCTCATTCATATTTTTACCTTTTACGCGCACTTAACTCTCAAAAGGAAACAATTTACTCTCGGCATTCAAGCAATCTAAGCACTCAAGAACACTAAGTTTAATCTTTCAAAACTTCAAAGAACAAGTTAAATTTCTTCTTAAATCCTTTCTAAAAACCTTTGTTTGATCTTTAAAAGCTTCTTCTTATTGATCAAAAACTGTTTTTCATTCTAAAAATCATCTCCTTCATGATTTTTAAGATGTACACCTCTTTATTTAGATTGTTCATGTTTCCTTCTTAAAAAGGAAACTAAACATCTTATCTTCCTTGTCAAAAATACTGGAAACCCCTTTTTACAAATTTCTTTCTTAAAAACGAAACTGGTAAAATTTTCACTCTCTCTCTAAAAACCTTGTGTTCTACTCCTTTCTATTTGTTTCAGAAATGGCATCACAAACTGCTCTCATAAATTCAAAGAACGTTAAGTTCGATCTCACTGCTGCTCAGCTCTCGAGCAACAATTACGTGGTACTACTAGAGTTTTCCAAGAAGAAACCATCTCCTCATCTCTACTATGCTACTGACTTCTTGAAGGCCTCTCCTTTGTCCTATGCCCTATCTGTTGCTCCACCACCATCAAAGATTCTCCTTCAGCAGTTCTGGTTTACTTGTTGAGAAAAGCCAAATCACCACTGTTGGATCCCAGATTTAATCTCACAACAATGATATAAACAATAAGAGTAATAATAGTGGAAGCAATATAGTTTAATATCAAAGGAGATTCAAATATCACAGTTCATAAAGCAGATAATAGATAAACAAGATATTCTTGGAATAAAATATTCAACTTATATTATCAGTTATAAGACTTCTTAAGCACACTTTGAACAATAAGGTGATGGTCCTATTTATAGGACCATAAAGTAAACAATGTACTTATCTGACAAATAGAAGCATGCTTCAACATTGTCTTACCTAAAAGGTAAGATCAAGACATGCTTGAACAGTGACCTACTCTAGAAAGTAAATCTTATCACTAGGTGGCATGTCATCTATTCTTCTTTGTCATGAAATTCAGAGTGAACATATTCAGAGCTCTTAAATAGGATCTCTGATGAGGAGCTCTCTAATGTCTTTCCATGAGACTGTCTCTGAACTGACTTCAGAGACAAACTTGCTTTCTTCAGACTGACTCTGAACTGACCTCAGAGACAGACTTGCTTTCTTCAGACTGACTCTGAACTGACTTCAGAGACAGACTTGCTTTCTCCGCTGATGTCCCTTGAAAGTCTTTAGATGAAGACTGAGTTATTTTCAATACTTTCATTGGTTCAGATTTGGGGCTAACAATCTCCCCCTAAGTACTGAAAATAAATAAAGAACACAGAGAATATTTAAACTAGAAAGCGAAGAGGAGAAAGTTATCCTCTGTAAATATTACTTCTCATAATAATTTGGAATTACAAAAGAGAATAATATTCAAAAATTAATCAGAACCTATCACTAGAACATATCCTATGAAACTTCATGATGAGATCCCTGAAGTTAATCATTGAGCCAATTTCTAAGTCTAGTTTTGCCAGTAGGTCTGCTCTGTGTTGTTCTTTCTTTACTTGAATCAACTTTTGTATGCCTTTCAAGGTTTCATCAGAATACTTTTCTACTTACGAAGCTAGAAAGATTTTCTTCTCTTGGTGCACTCTGTAGATGAAACCCAGAGGTTCTTCAATGATTGATCCAGTCTTCTGTTTGTCCAGGTGTTTGATGGATTCCACTGGTTCAGTCACTCCGAGCTTTTCTTCACCCAAGTTCAGAGCAATATGGAAGTCACATTTGGCTTTGTGTTTGATATAAGCTTCCATTGCTCGTCTTACTTCAACCATGGTCATTCTTATCTCCCTTCTTCCTGAATCGTATCTCGTAGAGCAATAGGCATATAGATGAGTGAGATCATATGGATTTAGATTTACGAGATCGTTATCATTGAACTCGTAAATCTTCTGATCAGATCGAGTCACCACATAATGCCTATATATGATTTTGTTGAAGGCGAATGTTTTTTCAGTGATTTTCTCAACTTTTATTATGGGAGCATCGTTGAGAACCACCATTCTTGGTGATGTCTTTGCCTGTATGAATCTTCGTTCGTAGTCTAGCATATCCTCTCTGATTCTTGGATTCCGAGGGATTACTTGAGTGTCTCCCATATTGAACTCATAGTAGATATGCCGAAAGTTATCTTCTATCGATGCTTCAGGAGTGGATTCTTGGATGGTAAACTGATGCTTGTCTTCTGAACAAGATTCTGTTGACGAGTCTGTTCATCAACAACCATGGTTTCTTTGTGCTTAGGCTGTGACTGAGTTATCTCTGAAGGTTGTTCAGAGATATATCCATCTATCTGTGGTGATTTTCTTAATTCTGAAGCTGTTGAGGTATGAAGAGGTTGAGCGTGTTTGAAAACATACTCTTCGACATCAATTACTTTGATCTGATCTCCAGCAGCTTCTTCCGCTCTGTCAGAATCTGAGTTCTGTTCTTTCTCAGACTCTGAGTCAAAGGCATATCTCATCACCATTGGTTGTCTTTCGGGTGATGAGAATGCATCTTCAGAGGACGTAGAGAAGTCTACAAGTTGTTCGTTTTCTTCCTCTTCCAGAGCTCCAATTTTCTCTGGAGTTGCATCGGTAACTGGAGTGATTGGAACACCTGGTGTGATGATGCGTAAAGTATTACCGGTGTTGTGAATGTTTGTAAAGTTTGGTTGTCATCAGAAGAGGTGGTGTTCCTCTCTGGTTCCTTCTCTTGAACTGGTGCAGAGGGAGAAGCTTTAGAGGTGTGTTTGGTTGTGTCTCTGATCTCCCTTTCTTGTGATTCAGAGGCCTCATCATCATCATCTGAATCATCAAATATGGATTTCTTCGCTGCTTCGCTACAAGTCCCACCAGAAAACTTGCATTTATATTTGGGAGAGTCTGGTTCAGCGATTCCTTTTCCTTTGGGGTCAAGAAGAGCCTTCTGAATGGATTCAATTGCTCTTGAAGCCGCAGTTCTGATTTCAGCAACCTGGTCCTCTGATTTATAGTGATGAAGTTCCAGAGTAGCTTTGACCTGCTTCTGAGCAATAGTAGAGATCTTGGAAGAACATGTTAGCATTCTGCTCATGATTGCGGATTTGAATGAGGCCAGACCACTTTTGGTGATTAGGTCTTCAGTAGTCCGGGGTGGTGGTTGTGGTGTTGCTGATGGTGCGCTGACTTCTGGAACAGAGGCTTGAATTGTTGTTTTGATGAGGTCAAAGATAGAGGCCATTTGTTCTTTTGAGAGTGAAGATGATCTGGTGGCTACTGCCTCGTCCCTTAGTTCTTGCAGAGCCTTCTAAACATCAATGGTTGTAGTTGCTTGATTTTTAAGAGCAACATTCTGAGCTTTAAGAGCGGCTACTTCCAGGGATGATTCAGCCTTCTGTTTGAACAGTTTTGTTCCAACTCTTGGATTCTGTTTGAGGAGTCCAAAAGTTGGGTCTTCAGAGTGGAAACCTCTGCTCTGAGGTTGGTGTTTTCAGAGCGAAGAGCAGAGGTCTCTGAACCGTCAACTCGCTGAAAGTTATGCTCTTTCATGGAGCCTCTGACTTCCTCACAGAATCTCTGGAACTCAGATTTTGTGAGAAGTTCAGAGATGGGTACATTGGTTACAACACATGTAGCCAATTTTTCCTCGAGTTTAGAGGAGCCTTCGTTCAGAGCTGTTTTGATGTTGACTCTGGAAGGACTTCCACTCAATCCTTGATGTTCCGGAGAATCATCTCAGAGTTTTCTGTTCTCAACCAAGTCCTCCTCCTCAGATTCAGAGGACTGGAAGTGAATGTGGGAGTTGAGCTTGCGATCCAGGCAAGTCAATCCTTGTTCTTGTAGGTCAAGACATTGTCCCTTCGTTGGACAGCTACTTCGGGATATCTTGAAGGGTGAGTGATGAGCCACAGAGGCATCATTGTGTGTAGGAATTCCTGATGTACTCTGAGGCAACTGAGTACTGAATGTATTGGCTAAGTCCTGTGAAGAGGACTTATTCAGAAATTGAGTTTCCTTAGTTATGTGAACTTCAGAGGTGGAAAAAGGTACCTCTGAAGTGGCTGGCTGGTTTGGGTTCGAGGTGTGCACCTCTGATTCAATAACCATTACCTCTGGATCAGGTAGGTTAGATTGTGTGGTTGCACTGGGAGATGGGGTTGGTGTCCTAAAATATATGTGCCTTAGGGCATCTTTTTGTGTGGAAGGGGAAGAACTCTCAGGTTTCTCTAAGTCCCTAAAAGACTTGCTCTCTTCTCTCTGAGAATCTTCAGAGATAGTCTATGAAGATTCATCCTCACTTTCCTCAGAGCTAGTAGAGCTATCCTCTTCACTAGCAGAAGACGTTTCTTCCATAACTCCCTCATTGACAGCCCCTTCAAGTGCTCTGTCATCTCTCTCAACTTCGGTTTCTCTAGCAAGAGTACCCTCTGGTTCACTCTTGTGATAGCTCTGAACTTCAGGGTCCTCAGATCCCTCTGAAGCCGAGTTGCTCTTACTTTCCATTCCAGGTTCAGGACCTAAGTGTGTTGGGGTTCCCAGAACTGGTTCTAGTCCTTGGGCAACACTGAGATAAGAAGCTAAGGCTAAAGATTGCGGATTTACCTGATTCTGCATGTGGTGAGGGATCCTCCTTGCTTCTGGATAGACTTCAGAGAGAATCGTCGGTTTGAAGCTGTTCATTATGTAGAAAGGAGTTTTGGGTTGTTCAGTGACGATCAAAATATGAAGCTTCTCGATCGCCGCATGGATGATTAGAGACAAAAATCTAGGGAATGTTATTGAAGGAACTTTGGATGATTGGGTCGTTTGTTCAAGGTCCTTTGACAAGAATTTGTTCTTCTTCTCTATTGATGTCAGAATCATATCAAAAATTATGCCGGCCATGTCCAAGTTGCGATTGAAGAAAAGGGCATACATGCTTGACAGAATTTCGGGTGTTGCTTGATCCATTCTCCCTTGTTTGCAGGTGAGAGTGCGGTTTAGTACCGAGAACATGAAGTTCCAGATTGGTGGTAGATGTTGTCGTCGGAAGTTTCTCAATCTGGTGATTTCAGTGTTGTAACCTAGCATTCGGATGAACTGGAGCAGGGTTTCAGAAGTTGGGCGTTTTTCAAAACGCGTGATTTAAAGTTCCTTGGATGTTAGGAGAGGGAGAACTTCTCGTAGAACAGTAGGAGTGATGAGTATTCGACATTTTACCATTTGAGATATGTCGAATTCGCCGATTATTCCATTAAGTTCATCACTGTAATGACTGGAGGTGTACCATTCTTGAACAAACGAGAGCGGACATTCATTTGTAAAGGTAGTTAAGGCTTGAGTCAGTTCACAGTTGGAGAAGAACTCGCAGATTATTCCGTATTGTTCCTCAAACTTGTGAGAATCAAGCTGAATCATGTGATTGTTGTCTTTGATTGGAAAACGATACAGTCTTGAAGGTTCGCCAGATTCGGGAAAAAGCTTGCACCATTCATTTGAAGACGCCATTTTTGAGTTGAAGTGAAGAAGATGAAGTTCAAATTCTATTTGGAGAGAGAGAGAGAGAGAGTGCTCGAGAGTAATTTGTAAAAATGAATATCCGGATGTAAAATTGGTTTTGTATCCAAATTTAGAAAAAGATACACTTGAGTGCATAAGGTGAAACGGCAGTGATTTGACCCTTTTGATAAATCCGTTTGGCCTTTCACTCATCCCTCTTGTGACACGTGGCCTTGAAAACTGTTGTACCTACGGATGTAGGTTCCAAGAAAATAGGAATGGGGCGCCATTTTTCAATATTAAATTGAATAACTTCCTTTTTTTTGCTGACTAGACAAACCTTTTGCCTTGAGAAGTAATTTAAGATATCACTTGTAATAAAAAGGTTTAGATAATCCTGAAATTTTAATTTCAAATGATATCAAAAATTGCTAATTAATTAAAAAGTTCTTGTTGGAGGAATGACTGGTCTGAGAGTTGTTGACTCCTCCTTGACAGATGATTAGTGAAAAAAAATCCTCAATTTCAGAGACTCTGAGATGAATTTCATTGATTCTGAGATAAAATTCAGAGACTCTGAGATGACTTTTGAAAAGTTCTTTTTCTCCCCCTTGACAAAAGAACAACTTTTTATTTTTCTCCCCTTTTCATGTGTTTGGAGAACATTCAGAGATTGATATTGACATATGCTACTTGGTTCAGAGGCTCTGATAATTTGATCAGAGACTCTGAATTTCTTCCTTGTTAGGTAGACATATTCAACATTCCTAACATGCAAATTAAAAAATTGAAACTTCGTTCATCTAAAGCTTTTGTGAAAATATCAGCAAGTTGGAGATCAGTTGGTACAAAATACATTTCTATTGTTCCCCTTTCAATATGATCTTTTAAGAAATGATACCTTACATCAATGTGCTTTGTCTTTGAATGTTGTACTGAATTGGCAGAGATGGCTATGGCACTTTTTGAATCATAGAGAATGGGTATTCTTTCATATTGTTGGCCATAATCTCTGAGCTGAGTTTTCATCCATATTACTTGAGAGTAACAACTAGTAGCAGCAACATATTCTGCCTCTGCAGTTGAAGTTGAAACACAGTTTTGTTTCTTGGATGACCAACTTACCAGCTTATTGCCCAATAACTGACAGCACCCAGAGGTACTTTTTCTATCAAGCTTACATCTTGCATGATCTGCATCAGTGTAAGCTGTTAGATCAAAACTAGAAAGTTTTGGATACCAGAGGCCTAATGAGGGTGACCCTCTCAGGTATCTGAAAATTCTTTTGACAGCAGATAAATGAGATTCTTTTGGATTTGCTGGATATCTAGCACAAAGACATGTTGCAAACATTATGTCAGGCCTACTTGCAGTTAAGTATAATAGTGAACCTATCATGCCCATATCCACAGTTTGTCTTGAAGGATCAGAGTCAAGTTTGACTCCGGTGGCTAGAGGCGTTTTCATAGAAGTTGAATCATTGAGTTTGTATTTTTTTAAAATTTCAGAGACATATTTAGTTTGACTTATGAATGTACCTTCTGAAGTTTTTTTTACTTGTAAGCCCAGAAAGAAAGTTAATTCGCCCATGAGGCTCATCTCAAATTCACTCTTCATCAACTCTGAAAACTTGTCACAATACTTTTGATTTGTAGAGCCAAATATAATGTCATCAACATAAATTTGTACTAATAGCATCTCATTTTTGTACCTTTTGATGAATAATGTTGTATCAATTATTCCTTTGTCAAATCCATTTTTAATCAGAAAAGTGGACAGAGTTGCATACCAAGCTCTTGGAGCTTGTTTAAGTCCATACAGAGCCTTATCCAAATAATAAACATGATTAGGAGACTCTGTACTTTCAAATCCAGGTGGTTGCTGGACATAAACTTCTTCTTTTAATTTACCATGTAAAAAGGCAGATTTAACATCCATTTGATAAACTTTGAATCCTTTGTGTGCAGCATAGGCTAAGAAGATTCTGATTGCTTCTAGCCTAGCTACAGGTGCAAAGGTTTCATCATAATCAATTCTGATATTCCCAGATTCTAGTTTCTAATCAAGATTAATCAAATAAACAAGATTAACAATCAAATTACCTGTTTGATTTCAATTCAATTCCAAGATTACACTTTCTCTCTCTACAATCTCTCTCTAACGAACTCTCTCTCTCTCTGATATTTCTCTCTCTAAAATACAACTGAATAATACATTTTTCTTCTGACTTTTTGCTTTTTTATTACAAAGCAAGGAAACCTATTTATACCTACAACTAATTACAAAGAAAAACAAAATACAAAATACATTGACTTTTATTACAAAAGACTTTGACTTTGATGAAAGTTGACTTTCTCAGCTTTGACTTTCTTGAACTTTGACCTTCAGTCTTCTTGATCTTGTATCCAACATATTTATGCTCTAACAATCTCCCCCTTTGGATTCAAGATCACTATTGAAAGATCTAGCAATTCAGTCTTCACTTTAAGCTCTGTCAAAATAATCTCCCTTTTTTTTCTTTAACAACATTCTTTCCAGAACTGTCTTCAAATGATTAACAATCTCCCCAAAACTTTCACAAAATTCTTTCAGACTTAGGAAAGAAAATATCTTCAGAATCATCTCAACTTGCTTCAGCAAATAACCTCCAAAGAAAATTTCAGTGAAATCCGTACATCTTCAGAAATTCTTTGATCTTCTTGAAATCTTTACTTTGAATCTTCTGACATGGACATTTCTTTAAAATTTTTCTCTCAAAACTTTATCAGTTCTTGATACCATCTCCCCCTTTTTGATGATTTGAGCATCTATATCATCAAAACGTTGCTTCCAAGAAATGTCTTTGACCATTCTGATCTGTCCAAAAGCCTCTGATTCTGTGATCCATAACCAAGTATTCATCTAGATCTTTGCAAATCCAGACAAAATAAGAACATGTAACTCCTGAATCAACAGATGAATCAGTTAAAATGCTTGTCAGTAACACAAAGTCACTGTGTGTAACGAATACACAATATAAAGGAGCTTTTTGATGTTCACTCCCCCAGGGCTTCCATCCAATCATCGAAATACCACAAAGGCAATTTCTATGAATGATATGAAAAAGAAACAAATTCTTTGTGTGTTCGTGCATGTGTAGAAAGAATTAAGCACGAATGATTGCTTTAAGTAAGGCTCAACATTGTGTAAACCACTTAGACAACAGTAGATAAACACAGACTCTAAGTGCATGATTGAAGTGCGAAGGTGGGGCAAACTTCCTTCTTTTTCAATATCCAGATTTTCCAAATGAAAATCAGATAGATTATGTGCTGCGTCCCCAGAAAATATAAAACATTTTCTTTTTGAGAAGAAAATGAGTGGCTGGTGGGGTTTTAGCAAGAGTTGGCATGGGCTAGTTGCCTGTTTCAATAACGTTCACGAAGAAATGTGAAACATTAGTAATGTGGTTGCCCGACTCAGAAAGTAATTGGTGCAAAGTTTGATATTCTTTTACTTTGATCTCACACCCTCTTTCTTTTTAATCATTAAGCTCACTACTAACCAAACTCTCTTTTCCATTTTACCTCATCACACCCACACTCATTTCTTTTAGACTCCTCACACTCAATCACTAACGGTTTAACTTCTTGGGTAGGAAACACTGGTTAACGTGAATCCATAGAAGTTCATTTAATTCCTAGCACAAAGAACCCATGTAATCCTAGAAAGCATAATGTTGCTCAAAATGATTTAACTTTATCAGTTAAAGCTCATATACAAATGTCAGACAAATGTATGCTCAGAAAATATAATCATGAAGATTTGAACATTTTTAGACATTGAAGTATTTTCAAACAAGTATACTGAATGAATGAACATGAATGCAAAAGACTTGTTTGAAAATCTGACATTGTATGAAAAATGATCAGAAATGAAATGATATATCAATTAAGGCTTATGGTCAAAAATAACGGATATTGTCCATAAGAAACAAAATATAGACATCCTTGAAATGACATTTCGAAATGAAATATCGCTCAAAATTCTTTGAAATACAAGCGGGGTGTCTTACCATCGAAAAAATTGTTCAATGGAGAGACATGGTAAGAACATGTTGAACAAAAAGTCAAACCGGTGTGTGTGAATACTTGAAAGTATATAGAAAAGACAATACGCAAGTATTTATCTTTGAAAACACACGGTTTGTAATCATTTAAACACAAAATAAAAATGAAAATCATTTAAAATCACACTTCCAAATTACAAAATCTGTTTAAGAATTGGGAAGTGGTTTGAACATTTCAGAACATGTTTTCTATATCTGAAAGTTGTCCTTCTTTCAGATACATTTGAGATTAAGATAAGAAATTTACCTTTTCGCTCAATCTTAATACTCATAAAGTCAGCTGAAGTCAAAAATGATATGATCGTGTCATCCTCTCTCATCCTGCATAAGTCTCAAAGTCTAGTCAAAATTTATTCAGAAAATTTATTCGAAAATAAAATACGTAAAACAGTAAAACGATTAAAGAACGAGTTCTGATCAGAAGTAATCAGAAATCATAGTCTTACTCCTTTTGACTTGACTTATAAGCTCCCCCTAAAATCATGCATCACAAAAATTTTGTCAATTAAGAAAAATGCAAAAATTAGTTATACTCCCGCTCAAATGAATGTAGATCATCTAAAATCTTCTATTACTCCCCCTGAGATCATGAGCAAACAATTAAAGTGCAGATATCCTTTAGACATAGAGATAAAGAAAATGATGAAAAATAACAATTCGTAACTTTAGTAGGTAACAACCGATTACGTCTTAAGATTTAACATACCAAGCTTAGAGACAAGAAAATTAAATCTTTTTTCATCTAAAGGTTTGGTAAATAAATCTGCAAGCTGATAATCTGTTTTTACAAAATAAAGTTCAATTGTTCCTTTTTCTACATTATCTTTAATAAAATGATACCTGACGTTAATGTGTTTGGTTTTCGTATGCTGAACAGGATTAGCAGATATGGCAATTGCACTCTTCGAGTCACAATATATTGGAATTTTGTCGAACTTGAATCCATAGTCTCATAGTTGTGTTCGCATCCACAGGACTTGAGAACGGCAACTGGCAGCAGCTACGTACTCAGCTTCAGCAGTCGATGTGGAAACGCATAATTGTTTCTTTGATGCCCAGCTAACAAGCTTGTCTCCAAGAAATTGAACATGACCTGAAGTACTCTTTCTGTCCAACATGCAACCTGCATGATCTGCATCTGAATAGGCAGTCAGTTGAAACCCAATATCCTTAGGATACCACAGACCAAGGTCTGCAGTCCCCTTCAGATATCTAAAAATCCGTTTGACAGCAGCCAAATGGGATTCTTTGGGAGCAGCCTGATATCTAGAACATAAACATGTTGAAAACATAATATCTGGTCTACTAGATGTAAGATACATCAACAATCCTATCATACCTCTATAAGTCCTAACATCAACACTTTTACCCGAAGGATCAGTGCTAATTTTAGTACCTGGTGCCATCGGGGTTCCAATTGGTTTACAATTTTCCATTTTGTACTTCCGAAGAATGTCCAAAATGTACTTAGATTGGTTAATGAAAATCCCCGTAGAAAACTGTTTTACTTGTAATCCGAGAAAGAAATTCATCTCTCCCATCATACTCATTTGAAAATGTGACACCATGAGGTTAGAAAAGTTTTTGCAAAATTTTGGATTTGTAGAACCAAATATTATATCATCAACATATATTTGAATAAGAATAATATCAGCTTTTTCCTTTTTGATGAATAAAGTAGTATCAAACTTACCTTTAGAAAAACCGGACTTGACCAAGAATTTAGATAAAACGTCATATGCTCGAGGGGCTTGTTTTAAACCATAGAGGGCTTTGTCCAAGATATAAACATGATCTGGCTTATCTGAATTGACGAACCCTTCTGGTTGAGACACGTACACTTCCTCTTTAAGAATGCCATTCAGAAATGTTGTTTTCACATCCATCTGAAAGACTGTGAAATTTTTATGAGCTGCGTAGGCTAGAAACATGCGGATTGCTTCTATACGCGCTACTGGAGCATACGTCTCATCGTAGTCTATGCCTTCCTCTTTCCGGTAACCTTTGGCAACAAGTCTAGCTTTTTTTCTTATGACGATACCATCTTCATCCTTTTTATTCTTGAATACCCATTTAGTTCCTATCACTGTTTTACCTTCTGGTTTTGGAACTAATCTCCAAACCTTTAGGGCTTCAAACTGGTTGATTTCTTCTTGCATAGAAGATACCCGGTCCGAATCAGCAAGAGCCTCGGATACTCGCGTTGGCTCAATCTTACTGAGAAATGAGTCATGCATACATTGATTAAGAGTCGCTGACCTTGTTTGTACAGGCTTGTTGAGATCTCCAATTACTTGATGTAAAGGATGCTCTTTGGTCCAGCGATGCTCATGAGGGAGTGGAGTAGATACTGATTGAACACGATCATCATCTAGAAATCCACTATCATAATCTTCATTTTGAATAACAGGAGGGGGGTTTGCAGTTGAAGTTTCAGGTGCAGAAGCATCAGTTGGAACAGCAGAATCTGGCTGTTGAGTAGACATGATATCACATCCAACTGAAACAGTTACTTCTGGCTCAGCAGTTACTTGTACATTTTCAACTGTAGGAGTAATTGTAGGAATGTGAGTTTCTAACTGAACGGGGGATGCTTGTTCAGTTATGACATCTGAAGTGACTGGATGATTACAACTTGTGTCTTCAGACCTGTCAGTCACAACAGATTTAGATACATTAGATCCTAGAAACTCATCATAAAAGAATTCAAATAACAAATCTAAATCAGTTAAATGTGAAATAGATGTAGAAGCATTATTCGAATTATTGGCTGTAAAAGCAGGTTCTGGACTGATCTGCCCAGAAGCTAATACTCCAGTGATCACGGGTTCTGAACTGAGTTGTTCAGAAGCCATATCTTCATCGAATGTTACATTAACGCTCTCGACAACTGTCTTTGACTTCTTCAGATAAACACGATATGCTGCCGATGTTGAAGAATAAGCAATGAAGATACCCTCGTCCGCCTTAGCACTGAATTTATTCAAACTCTCTCTGTCGTTAAGCACAAAACATTTACACCCAAATATGTGAAAATACTTGATTGTTGGTGTTATGTTGTTGATCAGCTCATATGGAGTCTTTTGAAAACGGCGGTGTATCATGGATCGATTTTGAGTATGACATGCAGTCGACACAGCTTCTGCCCACAAGAATAGAGGTAAGTCCGATTGGCTAAGCATAGACCGAGCGGCCTCGACTAGCGTCCGACTTCGCCTTTCGACTACTCCATTTTGTTCAGGCGTTCGAGCAACAGAGTACTGATGTGATATCCCGACCGATTCGAGATATTCTTCAACTATCTTGTTTTTGAACTCTGTGTCGTTGTCCGTTCGAAGAAACTTGACTTGTCGCTGTATTTTCACCTGGGTCGTCTTTAAGAAAGAAATGAGAACTTTCGGCGTCTCATCTTTTGATCGAAGAAATTTGACCCACGTGTATCTTGAGCAATCGTCCACAATAACCAACACGTATTTCTTTCCACCCAAACTCTGAGTTCTCATTGGACCACACAAATCCATATGTAATAATTCTAACGGAGAACTAGTGCTTGGTTCAGGCTTCGGTTTATGCGGAGCTCTCTTCATCTTACCCTTCTCACATGCAGCACATAAGTGTTCTTTTTCGTATTTCAGCTCAGGAAGTCCTTTTACCAATTTCCCACTAACCAACTTACTGATATAACGAAAGTTCAAGTGAGATAAACGTCTGTGACAGAGCCAAGTTTGCTGTAATGAAGCCTTTGTCAACAAGCAAACTTGATTGTCATTCTGTACCTTTGAAAGATTGATGGTATAGAGGTTCGTCTTTCGATTTCCGACTAAGAATTCATTGCCATCTTCAGTACGAACCGAACATCTCTTAGCTTTGAAGTTGACCTCTAACCCTTTATCACAGAATTGACCAATGCTGAATAAGTTGTGCCCCAAGCCTTCGACATAACTCACTTTACTGATCGTTATGTTGTCTTGAATAATGTCACCATATCCTAAGATAGGTGAAAGCTGATCGTTTCCAAATCTGACATTTCCACTGAATTTCTCTGTATAGTTAGACAATAAAGCTTTTTGCCCAGTCATATGCTTGGAACATCCACTGTCCAAGTACCACATATGCCGGGTCTGCAAGAGAAATTAGGAGACAATAGATTTAGGTACCCAATTAAAAACGAGTCCTAACAGATTAGCACAAGATTTTGGTATCCATTTGAAAATGGACCCTCTGTTCTTTTGAAAACCTTTAAAAATATTTGATCTTGAAGAGTAAACATGATAAGATCCGAACCAATCAGAAGAATTATGAGAGTAAGAAAAATCATTTCTCCGATAATGATAAGATGTAGTAGAAATAGGAGATAATTGAATCAATTGCTTTATTGAATACCGCTTGTAAGAAGTTACAAGGTTTTGTTTATTTGAAGCAAATTGATCAACTACATCAGTATCACTACTAACTGATCTATTATAAGAATTATCAGAAACTGATTCAGCTTTCTCATCACCCTTCCTTTTTGATCGCCATTCAGTTCGAGCTTTCAACCTTTTCTTGCTTATATCTGAAACACAAGATGTAGATTTATTAGGAAAAGAAGATTTCTGAGACTGAGTTTTCTATTGTGTACCAGTGTGTTTCTGTTTCTGTAATCGCTGTTTCTTATGTTTCTTACCTTGAGAATAATAATCATCAGTTACATAAATCAATTCATCAACCTTAATTAATGATTTAACAGTTTTAAGAACACTTGGTAACACTTTTTCATTTGTAAGACAAGTAGAATGATCAGGAAGAGAAGCATTGAAGTCAAACATATCAATTTCTTCTATGCACCCACCATCAGAGTTTAAAAAAACATTTGCAGACTCAAATAAGTCATCAAAGTTATCAGTTGAAGTTTGAGGTGCCTTTGAAACTGTAAAACACTTTGTAGATTTGAATTGTAAAACAGTGTTCTTTAAAACTGTAGAAAACACACTTTGTCAATATCTACCAAAAGTTTTTCATCAGATAAAACATTTTCAAGCTCAATTAT
This sequence comes from Arctium minus, assembly GCA_954870635.1. NCBI lineage: Eukaryota > Viridiplantae > Streptophyta > Magnoliopsida > Asterales > Asteraceae > Arctium > Arctium minus. Next base: position 58,894,325 of record OX941080.1, on the reverse strand, counting down.
TTTGCTTTCAAGAATGAGTGGAGGAACATAAACCTTTGCAATTGCAGGTTTTGCCTTCATCTCAGAAACAGAATAACTAGCAAAATAATTGTTTGAAAGAACTTTTGGTGTTTCTGAAAGATAACTATCATTTAACTTTGCATAGTTAAATGGTAGTTGCATTTTCTTTACATTCTTTCTATTTTCAGTTTCTTTGGCCTCAACTTCTTCTGGTAATTTGGTAACAAATTTGGGTTTTAAATGAGTATGTTTACCAGCACATGCAAGAAAATCAAAATTATATAATGTTGGTTGTTTTCTGATGGCTTTCTTTAAGTAATGGGGGTTTTTAAAACCAAGTCCCCATTTTTCCTTAACATCAGCCTCTTCATCAGGTGCATTAAGAAAAATGGTTTGATCTGTTTGGCCTCTTGCGTAAAGTTTGGCTTCCAGACCTTTTACCTTCTTATTCAAAAGCTTGTTTTCAACCTACAGTTTATGAACAATTGGTGCAGATTCTTTCTTCTCAAACTCATATTTAGAAATTTTAACTTCAAAATCAGAAATCTTCTTTTCAAAACAATCTACTTGAGATTTAGAATCAGAAGCATACTTACGTAAAGAATCAATCAGATCTTTGTTCCCAATAACAGACTTATTGAGTTCAAAGATCTTACTGTTTCTTTTCGCAACTCTGTCTTTTTCTTTCTTCAGTTTTACTTGAAGATCATTAAGCTCAACCATCATAGCTTCCATTTTGGTTACAAAATCTTTTTCAGTTAAGTTTAATACCTCATCAGTTGTCTCGTCATCTGACTCATCATACTTCACTTCTTTTCCCATGAGACAGAGATGAGTAGTTTCTTTCTTCTCTTCCTCTTCACCTTCTGAATGATCCAACCAAAATTCGTCTTCAGCCTTTAAAGCGATGCCTACTTCTTGTTGTTTGGCTAATAACAGCTTGTTCTGATAATACTGAGAATTGCGAACTTTTGGCTTTCTACAATCTTTTGCAAAATGACCAATCTTGCCACAGTTGTAGCATTTGACTCAATCACTTGCTCGCTTTTCTACAACAGTGTAGTCATTCACATACTTCTTCCTGTCATCAGGTTTCTTCTCAACATATCTGTTCTCTTCATATCTCCTTCCTTCCACCCTTTCTCGGTGTTCATGATTCTTGGAACTTGATGAAGAGTACCTCTGTGAGTTAGATCCCGGTTTCTTGTAAAACTTTTTCTGGAATGCACGGGTCAATAACAACATAGCCTGTTTGAGGCTTTCTCCATCATCACCATCTGATTCAGATTCAAACTCAGAACTGGTAATCACTTTCTTCTTTTTCTTCTTCTCTTTCTTTTCTTTCTTTTTCTCTCCAGCTACCAATGCAATCGGATCAGGAACCTTTTCAGCCTTCTTTTTCTCAGCTCTTTTCTCTTCCACTTCTTCTTCATTCTGCCTCAAAGTCTCATATACCTCATGTAACGGTATGTCATTCAAATCCTTCATCTGCTTCATCCTACGTGTATGCTTCTTCCATTCAGGTTGTAGGATGCTCAGGAATTTGACATTGTTCTCAAGTTGCTTCTTTTTCACCTTATTCTTGGACAACTCATTCAGAAGCAAGACAAACCGTTCATAAGTATCTTCTAAGCTTTCATTCTCTTTGGCTTTGAATTCCTCATAACTGTTGATAAAATTAGCCACTTTCATCTGATTCCCGACCTTGGATCCCATCATCATTTTCTGCAACTGATCCCACATCTTCTTAGCATTTCCCTTGTAGCTGTCTATTTTGATGTAGATGTCATTCGGGATACTTTGAAGAAGTAAAGATCTTGCTTGTTTATCTGCTTTGTATCGGCTTTTCTGTTCTTCAGAATACCGAGAGATATCCACTGCCACTGTTTTCATCTTTTGATCTCTTTCCTCAGTACCATCTTCACTATCAGACGAATCATCATCTGGTATTTGAACCATGATTGGTGCCATAGGACCTTCTGTGATTGACAGCATAATATTCTCTCCATTTGCATGTCTGTCTATAAAATCAAGGAATCTGTCTTTCCACTGTTCATACTCTCCTTTGAACAGTACAGGTGGCTTGACATCAGGGCCAATTGAAAGAGCATCTTTAGAAGTCATCTTGTTTAAAACCTGTTTGAGAAATATATGCAATAAGAAACTAGAAACTGATCGTTAGTCCAAATGAAACAATCAAGAAAATACAGAAAACTTGAAATATAAAATCAGAAATTTTGATCACAACCAGAAATATGTCCCCCTCGGCAAACGCAAACCTTTACTTTTCGTTTCAAGTGACAAACGCAAACCTTACTTTGCGGTTCATGTGGGAAACGCAAACCCTTACTTTGCGGTTCATGTGGGAAACGCAAACCACTACTTTGCGGTTCAAGAGGGAAACGCAAACCACTACTTTGCGGTTCAAGAGGGAAACGCAAACCACTATTTTGCGTTTCTCGTTACAAACGCAGGATACACTTTGCGTTTCTAGTTGCAAATGCAAACCACAATTTGTCTCTGATCCCAAACACTTCTACTTTGCGTTTGTCCCTTTGCGTTTGTTTAAAAACGCAATTCTTACTTCTCGATTCTTGATTGCAATGCAAAACTGTACTTCTCGATTCTCAAATGAAACGCAAACTTGAACTTCTCGATTCTCAAATGAAACGCAAACTTGAACTTCTCGATTCTCAACTCTCAATGAAGGAAACGCAAACTTTTATGAACACATGCAAACCTTGATGAACACCCGCAAACCTGATGAATGACCCGCAAACCTGATGAATGACCCGCAAACCTCTAAAATCGAACATAATCGCACCAAAAACTCATTTAGACCTAGAAATTCAACACTATACTTCGACAATTCACTCGTCTAACTAATTGGAACACAAAACTAACACAAAAAATCGATCAAATAAGCAAACGATACAAATTTGATACACATACAGTGTCAAGAACTCGTGAACAGAAAAACCACAAAAATTCGAAAATTTGAATTGATTATAGTGCAATTGACAAATCTTTCTATACAAACTCGATCGATTACACTATTCTAACAAAATCTTATCAAAAACAACTCGAAAAATACACTAATACTCAAAAACAGATCTGAACATGAAGAACACATTGTCGAACATTCTGTTTTTCTTGATTTTAGATTTGGATCTGCTCTGATACCAATTGATATTCCCAGATTCTAGTTTCTAATCAAGATTAATCAAATAAACAAGATTAACAATCAAATTACCTGTTTGATTTCAATTCAATTCCAAGATTACACTTTTTCTCTCTACAATCTCTCTCTAACGAACTCTCTCTCTCTCTGATATTTCTCTCTCTAAAATACAACTGAAAATACATTTTTCTTCTGACTTGTTGCTTTTTTATTACAAAGCAAGGAAACCTATTTATACCTACAACTAATTACAAAGAAAAACAAAATACAAAATACATTGACTTTTATTACAAAAGACTTTGACTTTGATGAAAGTTGACTTTCTCAGCTTTGACTTTCTAACAAATACCTTCTTCTTGGCAATATCCTTTAGCAACCAACCTGGCTTTGTTCCTGATTATTATTCCATCATTATCCTTTTTGTTTCTGAAAATCCATTTTGTTCTAATTGCAAATTTTCCTTTGGGAAGGGAAACTAGGGTCCGACTTTGTTTCTTACAAACCCTTGAAGTTCATCCTACATTGCAAAAATCCAATGAGGATCTTCAAGAGCTTCCTTTACATTCTTTGGTTCAATAATGCTCAAAAAGTTTACGTAGAAGCATTCATTGATTGTGGCAGATCTTGTTTTAACTCCTTCTGATGAGGATCCAATTATTTGATCAATTGGATGATCTTTTGTCCATCTTGAAATTGGAGCAAAAATTTGGGGTGGAGTTTGAGCTTCAGAGATGACAGTTGGTGACATCTCTGTTGTGTTGTTCAGAGGCTCTGAAGTTAGTTCCCGAGATGGTGAAGTAGATTCTTGAATTTCTTCACTATTTGTTTCTGGAGTTACTTCAGACACTCCTTGATCATCCTCTTTTTGATCTTCAGGTTCTTCTGATTCACTTTGCTGATCTGCATTTGGTGAAGCAGAAGGTGTTAATTCAGAGGGTCCAGAAAGGGTTGTACCTGTTTTTTGGGGTCCTTCTGAATTCTCTCTTGGTTTATCTCTGAAGATAACTTATGGGTTATCTTCATCAAAGAAATCTTCAAATATTCTGTTTAATTCAGATTCACTTGATGATTCAGAGATAGGTGTTAAGAGACTTTCTTGTTGTTCAGAGCTTTTATTGTCATCAAAAGTGATATTGATGCTCTCTTGGATGGTCCTTGTTCTAAGATTGAACACTCTGAAAGCTTTTAAGGCTAATGAATATCCAATGAATTTGCCCTCATCAGCTTTCTTGTCAAACTTTCCAAGAGATTCTCTATCATTCAGAATGTAACATCTGCATCCAAAAACATGAAAATATTTAACATTAGGTTTCCTATTGTTAATGAGTTCATAGGATGTTTTCTGAAATCTCTTGACAATTGTAGCTCTATTCTGAGTAAAGCAGGTTGTTGCCACTGCTTCTGCCCATAAATTTGTTGAAAGATCAGATCCAGCAAGCATTGTTCTTGCAGCTTCAACAAGTGTTCTGTTCTTCCTTTCAACTACTCCATTTTGCTGAGGGGTTCTTGCTGCAGAAAAGTTAGGAGTAATGCCTTATTCTGATAGATATGAATTGATTTTGGCATTTTTGAACTTTGTTCCATTATCACTTCTTAGTTTCTGAACTTTGCTGCTAAATAGAACCTGTAATCTTTTCAACAATCTTATCAAAATTTCAGGTACATCAGATTTGGCTCTGATGAATTCTATCCATGTGAATCTGAAAAATTCATCAATCAGAACCAGAATGTATTTCTTACTTGCTAGACTCTGTACAGAGATAGAACTACAGAGGTCCACATGAAGCATATGCAGAGGTCTAGGACAGTTGTTTTCACTTTTGGTTTTATGGGAAGATCTTTTCATTTTTCCCATTTCACAAGCAGAACAAAGATGATCTTTGATAAACTTCAGAGATGGTAATCCTTTAACCAAATTAAGTTTAACTAACTTATCAAGTGAGGAAAAGTTTAGACGTGAAAACTTTTTATGCCAGAGCCAAACTTCCTCACTATTCAGAGATACAAGACAAAGTTTCTCTGAATCAGTGTCTTTGATTTTGGTAAAATTCATCCTGTAGAGGTTACCTTTTCTGTATGCTCTGAGTAATTCTTGACCTGATTCTGAGTGAAGAAGTGAACAATATTTTCTTTGAAATTTCACATCAAAACCATGATCACAAAGTTGACTTATGCTGATCAGATTTTGTTTTAATCCATCCACATAAGCAACCTTTGATACTGAAACATTTCCTCTTGATAACTTACCATATCCTTTAAGTTGTCCTTGCACATTGTCTCCAAAAGTAACTGCTCCTCCAGACTTTGCTTTGAATGAGGATAACAGATCCTTATCTCCAGTCATATGCCTTGAACATCCAGAATCTAAGTACCAGATTGGCATTGACTGATTCTGCAAGACAGATTATTGTTTCTTAGGTACCCATCTCATTATGGGTCATTTTATGTTAGACTTTGGTGGATTTGTATGACTTTTTGGCATCTCATCTTTTGATGTCTTTCCTTTACTTGTCTTCTTTTGAAATTTTGTCTCTGAGATATTTTTCAGAGATTGATTCAAAAGACAATGTGATCCTCTGAAATGATTTTTCAGTTTTATCAAGAGAAGAATGCAGTTGCAATTAATAGAACAAGAAGAAGTAGGAGCAAAGTTTTTCTTTTTATTAAAAGCATTTGGTACATTTTGACTTCTTTTGAAACTAGCACTAGGAATATTACATGTATCCCTAACTACTTCTTTCCTTTTTGCTTGAAAGACAATCTTCTTTTCAAGTTGCTTTTTCTTGATCAAAAACATCTTCTTTTCTTTGCTGCTTACTGAACAAACAGGATCAATATTGTTAATTTTTGTCCATTTGCCTTTTTGTTCAGGAGAGAATTTTATTGTTTTATAGGTGTAAGATTCAGAAGTGTTTGTTTTATTCTTTGCCTTTTCTTGTAACTCTTTTTCAAGTTCCAGAGACGTTTTTGCTTGTAAACACATATTTGCAAAATCAGGACTTATTGGTATTCTGGTTTTGGTTTTCAAAATTGAAATTGGAACATTCAAAATACCAGAGCCAACAGTTTCTATCTTTTTGTGAATTACATTCCCTGGTTTACAATAAATCTGTTCATCAATCTCTTGATCAGATTCTGAAACAGAGTCAAGAAAGTCTCTCTTAGTTTTAATAGAGATAGCTACCTCTATTGGTTTTTTAATTTCTTTTGTTCTAGAGACTTTAATGATCCGTTTCATGCTTTCTTTTCTTTTTAAGTCCTTCATGACATTTTCTTTCCATATCTTTTTAACATCATCTTCAAATGTAGTTCTGATGTTTTCATCTGACTTTGGTGAATACAGAGGGGCATCCGGATTAAGTGAAATCTGAGATTCATTTTCAGAAGTACTTGTATCAGAGGTACTTGGTTCAGATGTCTATGATTCATTTGAGATGAAAGCATCAAATCTGAAAATTTCTTTGGGATCATTGCTTTGAGGTTTTGTTAAGAGTACTTCTGAAGTTTCTCCTTTTATCTGTAACACAGACTTTTGAAAGTTTTTTACTTCAGAGTATGTAGTATTTTTGAAATTCAAAGCTCTTGTTTTTGATCCCTCTGATGTTTTCATTCTTTTGAAATTATTCAGAGATGTACCTTCAAAGCTTTGGACCTTTCCCATACGGAAAGTGGAAGAAAGTGAAGTTTTCTCCAATCCAGTGAATGAATTCAACTCATTGAATCCCAACCCTTGAGAGTCCATTTGAGTTTTTATTTTGTCGAAAACACCTTGTGTATTAACTTAGCTTTTGATTCGAAGATTTTTTCTTTCTAGAGATTGATGTAGGATTTCTCTTTCCTTTTGAAAAAATTTGGTTAAGGCAATAGAATTGAGCCTTTCATACTCAGATTTCTTTACTTCTTCTTCTTTTCCTTTTAAAACTTTCTCAATTTTTCTTACTTCTTCTGAAAATGATTTTTCTTTTTGCTTGTGAGTTTCTTCAAGTTTGGTTTTTTCAAGAAAAAATTATTTCTTTTCTGATTCCAGAAGATTCTTTTCTCTTTTGAAAAAAATGAGCTCTTTTGTCACTTGCTCTCTTTTCTTTTTTTCTTCAAGAAACTTTTGCTCTAGATCCTGAAGTTCATTAATTAGTTTAAAAGCATCTATTTCAGGATCATTGTCTTCTAATGCTCCATCAGTTTGATTTCCATCTGAAAAAGCCATACCACAGAGATTGGTACGCTCTTCCTCCCCGTCGCTTGTTGAGTCTGATAGCCAGTTTTCCATTTCTGCTGCAAGAACTCTTTCTTTTACGTTGTACTTGTATTTGTTCTTGTAGTAATCTTGATCTTTTACAAGTTTTTCTCTGCAGTTTGCAGAGAAATGACCTAGTTTTCCACATCTGAAACATCTTCCATCATTTTGATTTGTTGGAAGAGTGGCAGTACTTGTCTCTGGCTTCTGGTCTTGAGGTTTGAAGTATCTCTGTGGCTGTGGATACCTTGGTTGAAATGGTTGTTGAGGTCTTGATTGTTGTGTTGCATCATTATTGTTGAAGTTTGTACCCTTTTGATCACTATATGGAGTGAATCTGGGTTCTTGTTGAAATCTGACACCATCTTGTTGAAATCTTCTTTCAGGATTTCTTCTTTCTTCATTCTCTCTCCTTCCTTCCAATACTTTCTTGCCAAATTTCTTGTTAAATTGATGAGTGATTAATGCAAGAGATTTGGCGAAGGCATTGATATCATCTTCTGAGTCTGAATCTGTATGATTTTCTTCTGCCATTAGGACCTTTTTGGATCTTCTTTTTGTTTCCACACCTTTTTGTGACTCTTTACAGTTGTTTTCTTTCGAAATTTGTTTTGAAACAAGAGTGCCATAAATGTCAGTTAATGACCATGACTCAAGATCTTGATTGGCTTGTATAGACATGGACAGTTGTGACCATTCTTCATTTAGGCTTTTCAAGAAAAGAACGTTGTTTTCCTTTTTTGTTCTTATCACTCCAAACCTTTTGCATTTGTTGACAAGAATGTTGAATCTTGAGTAAGTTTGGTGTAATATTTCTTCTGGTAGAGCATGAAAATCATGATATTCATTGATGCATAGATTTCTTCTATTTTTCTTGGTTTGTAGGCCTCCTTCAAGTTGATTTAACAACTGATCCCATATCTCTTTTGCAGTTTTACAAGAATCAAGTTCTTGAAAGATATCATTGAGAATGGCCATTATAAGTAATCTAACAGCTTTTGAGTCATTATCCATCATCTTAGTTTCTTCATCTGTGAAGTTTGTGGTTTTCTTTTCATAATATGCAGGTATTTTAGCAGTATCTGCTGTTGCAGGAACTCTTGGTACCAACACCATTGGAATGTGAGGTCCAACATTCACTGATCTAAAAAGATCCCTGTCCATACCTTCTAAGAAATTTACCATCCTTATCTTCCATTGGGGATATTCATCCCTTAAAAGTATATGAGGTTTTGTTAATGACCCAACTGTATAAATGGCACTTGTGCTTGAGTTTGCCATTTTTGAAAAAAAAAATGAAGATTTGAAGAACTGATGTTTTTGTATTGAACAGTGATTTACTATCAAATCTTGAGCATATGGTGTTCTTTAATAAACCAGGTTTATATGAACATGCACAGATATTGAAAGTTAGAATCAATGAGATGTAAATCTATCCGAGTATGCAGATGCGATCTTTCTTTGTTTAGAAAACAAAGGAGGCTCTGATACCAATTGTTGGATCCCGGATTTAATCTCACAACAATGATATAAACAATAAGAGTAATAACAGCAGAAACAATATAGTTTAATATCAAAGGAGATTCAAATATCACAGTTCATAAAGCAGATAATAGATAAACAAGATATTGTTGGAATAAAATATTCAACTTATATTATCAGTTATAAGACTTCTTAAGCACACTTTGAACAATAAGGTGATGGTCCTATTTATAGGACCATAAAGTAAACAGTGTACTTATCTGACAAATAGAAGCATGCTTTAACAGTGTCTTACCTAAAAGGTAAGATCAACACATGCTTGAACAGTGACCAACTCTATAAAGTAAATCTTATCACTAGGTGCCATGTCATATGTTCTTCTTTGTCATGAAATTCAGAGTGAACATCTTCAGAGCTCTTAAATAGGATCTCTGATGAGGAGCTCTTTGATGTCTTTCCGTGAGACAGTCTCTGAACTGACTTTAGAGACAGACTTGCTTTCTTCAGACTGACTCTGAACTGACTTCAGAGACAGACTTTCTTTCTCCGCTGATGTCCCTTGAAAGTCTTTAAATGAAGACTGAGTTATTTTCAATACTTTCATTAGTTCAGATTTGGGGCTAACAACCACCAAACAGGGTAACCCATTGACTGTCATTTCATTCCATACCCAATATGGCGCAGGGGTCATCACACCGAATGCCATTCGCACTGCTATTCAATTCCCTTCGAAAACTAAGGAAGGATTCGAAGCCCTGCCAACAGATGAGGAGTTGATCAGGTTCTTTGACCTAATGGAATACCAGTGAGACATGAAGCCTAGAACCACTGTTTCTGACAAGAAGCTGACAAAAATCTTGAAGGCAAAGATGCCATCCCAACTCAACTACGTCTTCTCCCACATCATTCAGTATATGAGTGGGAAGATGGGATCGTTGGACCAAGCCAGCAAAGTTCTACTACAGATGGCTTTCTTTGTAATCATTGGAAGGAACATTGACTATGCAGGACTGATATTCGACGACCTCATGTCAAAGGTCGAGAAGGCTGAAAGGGAAAAAAATCCCCTACGTCCGCTTCATATCAACTCTCCTATAGTTCGTGTTGAAGTACCTCTATCCAAAGGAAGACGACTGCCAACTCTTCAAGGTCGGCACCCCAATCCTTGAGGTCGTGCCCAGTAAACATGAGGTAAGTCTCTCTAATCTCAGAACTCGCCTCTCCTCCATTTCTTCACCTTCAGCGGTTAAGCCTTCCCCAGCTATCCCCACCGCTACCACCAACTCTAAACGCAAATCAACAACTCTTCAAGGTCCCTCCAAAAAGGCCAAGAAGACTGTGGAGGTCGCTACTCAACAAACGTCATCAGGGGTTGTCTCTCAACAGACAACTCTAGATGATTTCATGGATCGCTCATCACCACTGACGCCACAACCGTTTCAGTGCCTTTAGTCACTGAATCCACCCTGGCTTCTCCTCAACTACTCTCAGCGCCTCAAAGCGCTGCTGAGGTAATTTCGAGCAACACCAATGCTCCTCTGGTAAATTTCTCATCCCTTTCCTCTTCTTCTTTTGTCTCTAATTCTCCTGTTTTACAACTGCCAGAGACAAAAAAAATGCCTCCCTAGGACCTGATGGCCTCCCTCTCGGAGGTTCACATCAAATAAATGTGTTCCATTCTCTTTTGGAGAGGGACATGTCCTTCTTCAACTTATTTTATACATCAAGTATTCACGACAACCTAAACACGGTTCCCTACCTACTAAATAAGCCTGAGCAATCCCTTGCTTAAACATTAACGTGTTTTACAGGTCCTAGCTTGACTACTATCGACGCCTCCTTCTGCGAGGTGAGCAAGAAGGTGGACTCTCTCTCCACCAACATCAACGCCAACACCAATGCCATCAACAACGCTGGTGATGCCCTGAAGACTCTCCCCACCTCTATCTCCTCCAAAGATGAAGCATCTCAGTTGTCAGCCCTAAAAGAGGAGGTGAAGGCTTTGAAGACAGATGTGGCCTCCAACACAACTGCAATTTTTAAATGGTCACGTCAACAAGCTGACTGGGCAGTGATGACCCTCAGTACTAAAGCAGATGTCACCAATCAACTTCTGGGTGACATCCTTCAGAAATTAAGGGAACCAGCTCCGGTCCTTGCGCCTTCCTTCATTGATGACGACAGGTTATCACTCACAGTTGCTGTTGATTTCATTTTTTCGGCCACCTCCGTCTTCCCAGAAATTAAAGAGTGATTAAAGTCACTGGAGGTTGATGCTCTAAGGGTTGTTGATGCCGCTGATGCTCATGCTGATACCTCCTCTAATGATGATGAAAAAGAGGGGGAGAAGAATAATGATGATGCAACGGTCCATGAAAAAGTCAGTATTGAAGACCCTCCCTCTCTTGTTGAGGGGGAGAAGACAGCTGAAGAGCAAGCCCCTCCCTCCCATCCTATGATTGTGGAAGAACAAAATGATGAAGATGAGAAGGAGGATGAAGAATACCTTGATATTGATGATCAAGGGTTTAAGGATGCTGACAACGATGATGATGATGACGAGGATGATCCCTCTCTCTAGTTCACTCCTGTCTCCATTAGCGTTCTAGTTTTGTCTCTGAAGAGTGTTGTCATCCAAGAATCAGGGGGGAGAAAAGAAATAACTTCAAATCCTCCTACCCAAAGCAAGCATAAGGGTATTGCTACCGAAGGAAATCTGAAGCTTTTATCACTATCTGAGGGGGAGCAACCTTCTCAGGTATGCGTCTCCATTGTCTCTATTTCCTTCTTTTCTCACCTTAAACCTCAATCTCATTTCTAAGCCTTTATCTTTCTCCTTCTCAAATAAACACCGACATTCCTTTATTTTTTGATCAGCTAGTTCTCTCCCCTGCTTAAGGCAACTACTCTTCAAATAATCCCAACGACCCCAGCTGAAGACCTACAAATAATCCAAGTCTCTGTTCGAGAGACTGATGAAGAAGATGAAGAAGAAGAACCGTTGAGCCACCCCAAAAGACCCTCTCGACTTCTCAAAAAGTCAGAGGATGAAATCATAAGGCGGTCAGAGATGATTCTCCATCTTGAGAGTCAAAGGTTGAAGATCCCTCCTCAAGAATCCTCTGAAGATCTTGTCTTCCTTTCACTGGATGAAATCGAAGAATCGATCAGGACTGAACGACTCTATGTTGAATGCCAAAAGGATACATCTCTAGCCCTTAAAGTTCAATCAACCCTAGTCAAGGACAAAAAGCTGAAGAAAAATCCAGTGAAAGTTCAAGCAGTGCTTCTAAAGGAGATTGAGGAGGAGAACATAAAAGAAAAAAGGTCATCGATCATGACCTAGCTTGGTGCATAAAGAAGCTTGATCATCGATCTGACCCATCAAGAATCTTAGCAGTGACTATCTCTTGGAAGAGCAAGAAGAACCAACTCACTCTCACAATGGAGATTTTTAGAAGAGGTGGCTTGTCAAAAGCTACGTATCTTTCAAAGATGGAGAACTTTGGATTCTATGAATGGTTGGAGTTCAAGGAAGCACTGAAGAAATCAAAATCAAAGCACAAAGGTCATATTGAAGAACTACTCCCAGCTTTCATCAACAAGGTCACTGCCAGAATGAGTGTGCCCTCTGCTCTACCACAGAAGCCAAGGACAGCCAGAAGAAATCTTGCCTCCTCATCTGATAATGATACAGTGATCAGAAATGACTCAAGCATCAAATTCTCCAGAGATACAGTGGTTGGACCTTCACCTGATCTCTCTGCTCTAGACTTATCACTACCTCCTAGTGGACCATTTGTACCTGGGCAGGTGATAAGTCATCTGAATAAAATAATCTTCCGTCACGACGATGAAATCATCAGGTAGCAACGAGTCTCAGAGATCCATGTCTGTCCTCTTGCACACCTGAAGGACCTTCTCTACATATGGTGCGACAATTCAACATCAGGGACCCTCGTCAGATCTCTCATTCGAAAAGAGGCAGCAGATCGAAGACTGAGGGAAGAAGAGATACCTGATCATATGATCGTAGAAGAAGAATTCCCTGTCAAGGAAGAACCAACTTAGCTGATAGATTCCCTTTTGTATCATGTAATCCATTAGTTAGGCTTACAGTATTAGTATAGGACTTCACCTGTATTTGTAATTTTCATATTCTCTATGTAATCTTCATTTACGAATTAATGAGAATTTCAGTGAAGTACTTTACTCCATCAGTACTGTAAAAGATCCCTCAAAATAGTAATTGGGACATGTATGTTATGAGTCTTGATTAACCTTTTATATTGAAACAAAGTAATTTTCTCTTATTGCTTTGTCATCATCAAATAGGGGGAGATTGTTGATCCAAACTCTCTGAGTGATTCGATGATGACCCTTAGAAATACTTAGTGAAAATTATGTTTAACATTTATATGTATTAGTGTTTCACCATCAACGATTACATATTGAACATGTTTAATATCATTGATTATTTCTAATTATTCTGTTAAATGTAATCCTTGAAGACAAGCTTCGCGACAAAGACGTTCATCGCTGACATCGAAGACAAAGCTGATGAACAAGTGACAAGTCTACTCATGATCTGATACAGATATCAGTGAAACCAAGACAAGTCCACAACACGCAAAGAAATACGAAGAAAAGCTTCAGCGATTGCTGACCTTCATTCAGATTCCCTGAAGAAAGATCACTCAGCGATCGATGGTCACAAAGCTTACGCTTCAAGTTTCTTTAGTCTTATCCATACACAAAAGTACAATGTGTCAGAGGAGACATACCTCTGCTACAGATCGTACAACAACTCTAAAGACTACATTGTTCACCACTCGGCCAAAAGCATGTCGCTAAAAGTCAGAAGCATGCAACCATCCAAATGATGGCACGTGTAAAGTACCCCTGCCATGCATTAAATGCATAGGGTATAAATAGAAAGGTTAAGCCTCACTCTAAAGTGTTTCCTTCTATTCCTTCTTTCTTAGTGAACCACATATAGAAACCCTTGCTTTCTATATTCTCTTAACCTCTATCTCTTGTTCTAAGTGCAAACCTCTTAGTGTTTCTTAAGTTTGTTTATATTAGGTTTTACTTAATCTTATTCCGCAACAAACTGTAAATTGTGATTTGAGTTATCAATAAACAATTTATTAAACCATAAAAAGTTGTGTTTGTATTCAATCCCCACCCCCCTTTATACAAACTTGTTAAGCGCCTACGGGACCAACAAGACATTTCTCATCCTCTAGCCGACTTTCCTCTAAATCAGCCAGATAAAGACCAGCCCAAGTCTCTAACCGATCACCTCCCCAAAAGCCTAATTGAATCTCCTTTTCTCATCAATATGACTAACCCTCCTATGAGAAATGCAAAGCAAAGTACAATAGATAAAAGGATTATGAGGAAATGAAAGACTTCGTGAAGATGCCTCTCATGCTCCCCTTCATCCTTAGAGTAAACAAGGATATCGTCAATAAACATGATCATAGACTTGTATAAAAAGGGATGAGAAACTCGGTTCATCAGGTCCATGAAGATTACGGGTGCGTTGGTCAACCCAAACAACATCACTAGGAATTCATAGTGACCGTAGTGCGTCCTAAAGGCAGTCTTTGGGAAGACCTCCCCTTTCACTCTTACTTGGTGATACCCAAACCGCATGTCAATCTTCGAAAAATATCTTGCACCATGTAGTTGATCAAAGAGATCATTGATCCTTGGAAGAGGGTACTTATTGATAATCCCTAATTCAAGGGTAATGATCAAGATATAACGATTTGAATCAAGATTGTCATATGATTTCTAGTGAGAAAAAGTTTACAATGAAGACTCTCTCAATATTTCTCTCTCATGGAACTAAACTCTCAAAGTTTACAAATGACAAGTTACCATGCAAACATAGCTAACTAAAGAAATTTATACCCCCAGGGGTAAATTTACAATAAAACCCTTAAACCACTAATCTTGAACTCACAAGTTTCATATATATCTATTGAGAGAAATATTACATTCAAAGAACTCTTTCAACTTTCTCTCTTTAGATCTAAAAAATGAGCTTATGGTTACAAAAACAAACTAAACTAGACCTATTTATACCTCCAAGGGATATTACAAGAATGCCTTTAAACCACTAATCTTGAATACAAATATGGACCTAACGTGTATCCTCCAACTTCCCTCTTACACTCCATACTCTCGGTTCCCTCTCGGCCATGAACACGATGAGGTGGTTAAAACCCTGAACTACATTCATGACCTTAAGTCCAAAAGCCAAGGGAATCTTCTACAAAAGAACATGGGTGGAGTCTGGAACTTCTTCTTCTCACACATCATCTACTACCTTAGCCGAGAGACCGGTGGTCACGACCAGTCCCCCTCGTACATCACCAACCTTGACCATGCTCTCATTTAGCAGCGAAAGATTGACTTTGCCTCTTACTTCTTCTCTGAGATTGTGAAAACCGTTCATCCTTCTTGCCGAAATCAGGTAGCCTACCAGTGGTTTCTATTAATGATCATAAATGACAAGTTGGTTGACCGTCTCCCCGCCGACAGCTCCATCACATTTGATCTTCTCATTTCTCAAATTGGGAAATTGACTCTCAAAGAAAGGACCATTGGCAACCAACAATCCACTAACGGCCAAGTATGATCTCTTTTGCCAACTCTCCCTATTTGAGGTAGGGGGATATTGAAACTTCGATAGTCATTCGATGACCGATTGTTTCGGTTCCCTCTGCTTCAGTGACCCCAAAACACTCCCTAGTGAAATATGTGGTAAATAATAAGATTCATGTTCATAATTTCCTCATTCTCCCACTGATACCTCTGCACCTGCTTCTGAGGCTAAGGTGTTTAATGAACCTTTGGCATCTCCCCTCCCCCACCCCTTCCGAAAAGAAGCATAGGCACTCCCATACCCATCCTAAGTCTTCCTATAAGAAGCTTAGGAAGCCTCACAGGGCTAAAAACTCCTCACCAACCTCAAGTTCTCAAAAACTGGAGACAATTGATATTATCCCTATCGGGTCCAGGGAATCTGTTCAAACCCTTCCAACCTCCTATTTGCCCTCTCAATAGGATACAATAGTAAAATTGGGTAACCAAGCAATTCCTTTAAATACATTTTCTTTGTTCTATGAGGATAACTTGGAAGCCACCCCATTCCGAGGACCATTTTCGCCACCGCACAACCTTGCACCCGATATCGAGGATCTTGATAATATTGCACAATCCGATGAAAGATCGGTTGGTCTAGCGATTGCTTTGTATGGTCCATATGATTTTCTGGATTTCTTGATACAAGATATGATCTCCTATGTCTCTTCGAAATCTCCTTCAACAAGACTCCCTCCGGATCACTACGGCCGCGGAATGGGATCCCTCCTCAGCTAAAAGCAAGGAGGTCGATCTCCAGTCTTGTCTAAAGCACATCACTACCGTTTCCTCTCTAGAGGTTGTTGTTATCTCCTCGCACTCTCTGAAAAGTACCCCAACTCCTTCTCCTAAAAATACCCTTACTCCCTCACCAAAGAAGTCACCCTCTGCATCTCGGAAAAAGACACCCTCTCTGTCATCGAAGCACTTCCCCTCCAACTCCCCGGAGAAAACACACTCACCCTTTCCCAAAACGAAATCCAACCCCTCCAAAAAAAGACCCCCTTCCCCTTTCCGAAAAAGGTCACCTCTCCCTCTACCTCCAAAAGACAAGCACCACCCACCTATCCTAAAGGTCCACCCATTGACTCCAAACGAACACGATCGGACGATCTTCCTGAGGTTGTTTTTACCTTGCCCTCCAATGTCATGGAAAGTGTTGCTGATATTGAGCAGCAATGTCGGTTCTAGGTGTTCAGAATTATGCTCTCCGTCAACCGGTCGACCTATTTGCTGGAAATCTGTCAGGTGCATCTGCTTGAACAAGGTGTACAAGGGACAGAAAATCTGATGAAAGGTTGGCAAAAGGTCGGCTTATCTAAATACTTCGGCAGGTAGTCTCTTTGATTTCTTGAAGTCTGATCATGATGAGTCAGTTAATCTTCATAAGAACATCTTTAAAGCTCTAACAGCTTTCGCCGATGTTGTGTCTAATGTTACAGGGCTGATCTCTACTTCTTTATCTTATGTGGCCTCTTAGCTCTCTGAGTAGAAAACCTCCCACAACGATGTTCTCGTTTTCGTGGCTGCTCTCAAGGCATATTCCAATGCCAGGGATGGAAAACTGGCTTAACTAAAGACATAGGCAAAGTCTCAGGCGGAAATCAACAAGGCTGTTCTTGAGTCTCTCGCATCTCTCCACTAAAAGATGGACTCTATGCAAAAAGCCCTACTTCTTCCCCTCCCCCCCCCCCCCCCGAATTTGAAGCCAATTTTGGGGGTACTCTGTTTGTTGGGCGTGATCGGGACTGCATGCACAACTTGGAGAAGACCTTTGCCCAACTCAACAGGGATGTGTTGGGGGCTAAAACCAATATTGGGAAGCTCTTAGTGATTCTCCCCTCTGACACTGGGGGGAGAAACCAATTGAGGGGGATAGATCCGGACCTTCAAGAACAATATCCAGCAGCAGAACGTAGAATACTGATAAGGAGGAGGTAACCGACAGACTAATTCAGGGGAGAAATTGGTCCAGACGATGATATTTCTGAGGGGGAGCAGAACAAAGATATAGGCAAAAAGAAGATGACACCATAGGGAGAAGTTGTTGATGCCAAAAGGAAGAAAGCTGAAAGAAAATGGACAAAAGCTTCAGAAATCGATATCTTGAAACTCGAAGCTCCACCCTCCATCATTTCTTAACTCGACATCTCGGAGGAGGAAATCAAACAAGCTCTGATTGACCAAAAGGAATATGAAGCAAATCAACATTGGGAGGCTAAGGAAGAAGCATAAAAAGATGAGGTGTGCGAACTGATGGTTGCTCAAAAATTTGAACTGGGAAAGACAGAGAAGAAGAATAAAAGGAGAAAATAAAGAAAGCAAGGATTAAGTGGTACAATAAGTCAATTTTTGGCCGGTACTTTCCATCCACCCTCACCAATGTCCGAATATTCGATCCAAATATCAGTACAATTGATCTAGAATCGATACTACTGGAAGTCGACAGGGCTAACGATGTAGTCTATGTGGAGAAACTGAGCTGGATACACTTATATGGGCTAAGTGAGTGGGCCGAATTGAGTCAAATTTTGAGGAAAAGTAAGATCAAATACCAGGATACAATCATCAAACATATCAACTCTATGATCAAGAAGCTGACAAATATTCGGAAGTCCTACAATATGAAGCCTTCATCCGCTGAAACCGAGCATCTCCAAAAACTTAAGAAGCTTTCTCTTACCCCCACAAACCTAAAACCGAATCAAGAATCAAGAATAGGTATTTCAAGATTTAGCTAAGGAAGGAAAAAATACCTGATGATTCCTCTCTTGATCTATCGATTCCAACCTTAGCAGTTCATCCAGCATGAACAATTATCCACAATCCTATATATGGAATATTCTTCGAAGACGACCTCGATAGTATTCAATTCTTCAGAGCTTTGGAGATGTCTATTGCAGATAGTTCTTTCCTTCACGCCGTCCAGAAAGTCATCATGTTCGGTGAAGATGTCCGAACCTTTTACACCTTGGTGGAAAACGAGCAGAAAAACAGGAATGATGAGCTCCCTCCTTCCCCTTCCAAGATCCCGAAGTCTAAATTTCGGATCTTGTGTTTTTTGTTATGTAACTCCTTCTTGTACTTGTATTTTTCCAGTTTAAAGTAAATCCAAGTATTTTTTCCTTAAATTTTTATATTGTACATAATTCTATTTATTTCATTCTTTTGTACTAGTTGTGTACCCGCACAATGCGGCGGGATGTGAAATTTGAATAAATATAAGCATGTATACCAATTACGGATGAACATTTTCATTCGAATTTGTTAGACCATGAGCTTTATTGATTGTCATTTCAAAAGTCTTTTTCCTTTCGGTTTGAAACTTTGAATAACGTCGTCATTTTTGGACGAACGTGAAAGAATTTTTGATCAACTAAATCAATGTATTTTGTTTAGTCGAATTATTGAAATCCCTACTTTCATACATCAAAATATTAATTATTTGCTTTCTTGTCTAGCAAAACCATTTAATTAATGGGATATTGTTGCCTATTCTAGTCAAACATTGGAACTCGCAAATGAACATCAAAATAATCACGATTTCTAATAGTAAATAGAAAATATATTCATCAGGTTTCAAGATTAGACCGAAAATTATATGTTCGACCCGAATGAACACAATACTAGACAATGACAAGGGAGCTAGATTAGCATACCACAAAATACTTAAGGCTTATTTTACCATAAACTATTTAAAACGCATGAAGAGGTTGATTGGCCCCCTTGTTTACAAAACAACCTCATTTAGCTAAAGGATTAGACCGCCTACTCTTAGGCTCATTGTCACCTAAATGAAATGCAAAACCAAGATCCTTGTCTGATCTGTTTTACAAATCACACTGATTGTCATACTGCACCCTAGACCGTGGCTCGTTTATATGCAGTGGCGACTACCCATTGAAACTTGGAATGAACTGATGTTCAATATTGTTGTCTTCCAAATTGGCTCTAGGGGACAGATTGTTAGGACCACCTCCCTCGTCTAAAAATGAGAGATGTTGTCGGTCCAACAATACTTATCAAGTTTATAGAAACAACAACACAATATGATTACCAACCTGTATTGATTATAACAAACGAGTTACAAGGTTGATCGATTAAGCATGAAATGTGTTCTCTATGTTTTCTCTCTTTTACACCTTCAAGTGTGTGTTTGTATGTGTGAATTATGATCTGATCTTTTTGAGATATGTTAGAGATACACTTAATCTAACCAAGTGTGTTAGACACACTTCCTACAACTTGCAATATAAAACTATAAACCTACCTAATATCTAATCTAATAATATACATAATATCTAAGTTTAGATATTATGTAAACTAACTAAATACTAGAAACTAACCAAGTTAGCTTTATCTAACTATTACAATGTTATAACTTAGATATTAAATCCAAGTAAACTAATACAATTACATTGACATTTATTACAAACGACATAGACTTTAATATCGAGAGTCGACGTTTCGGCTTTAGCTTCAGATTGCGATCTTCAGTTTGGATGATCTTGAATCCAATGAGACTGTGGTCTAACAATCTCCCCCTTTGGATCAAGATCATTACGAAAATGATTTTAGCAATTCAGTCTTCTTGTTCAGCTTAGAAGATGCAATCTCTTTCTTTAGCTCTGAAATCAACATGTCTTCAATCTACTTTCTTTAGAAGAATTCAGTCTTTGACGTGATTCTTGAAACATGTGATCTTTGCCATTTCTTTTGTATTAATTCTCCCCCTTTTTTGATGTTAAGTGCAACGACTTCATCAAAACTATTTGTAAGAAATGTCTATCTTGTGGTTAGATCCCCTGATCCGTCAATTCAAAAAATATTCATCCAGATCTTTTCAAATCCAAACAAAATAGTCGTGTAACACCTGAATCAACTAATGAATCAGTTAACATGCCTGTCAGTAACACTAAGTCACTGTGTGTAACAAATACACTTTGGAAAGGAGCTGTTTTGATGTTGACTCCCCCAGGTCTTCCATTTAATCATCGAAACACCACAAAGGTAAATTTCTATAAACGTTATGACAAAGAAACTAATTCCTTGTGTGTTCGTGCTTGTGTTTGAAAGATTTAAGCACTTGATGATTGCTTATTAGGCTCAAAATTGTGTAAACCACTGTGACAACAACAAGTTAAACACAGACTCAATGTGCATGATTGAAGTGCGAAGGTGGGAAAGACTTCCTTCTTTTCAATATCCAGATTTTCCAAATGAAAATCAGATAGCAAATGTGCTGCTTCCCTTTTGAAAATGTGAAACACTTTCTTGTTAAGAAGAAAATGAGTAGATAGTGAGGTTTGATCAAGAGTTGGCATGGGTTAGTTGCATGTTTCAATAATGTTCACCAAAGAATTGTGAAACACTAGTAATGTGGCTACCCGACTCAGAAAAAGTTGGTGCAGAGTTGTGATATTCTTTTAACTCTGTTCTCACACGCTCTTTCTTTTAAACATTAAGCTTTCTCTAATCATACTCATTTCTTTTTCTATTTGCACACTCAATCACTAAGGATTAACTTCTTTGGTAGAAATCACTGGTTAAGGTGATTCCATTGAAGTTGTGTTAATTCCTAGCACAATGATTCTTTGTTTTCCTATGATGCATGTGATGCTCAGATTGGTTTAACTATTTCAGTTAAAGCACAATTTAGATCATGAAAACATTTAAAATACACTCCCAAAATATAAAATCTGTTGAAAAATCAGGAAGTGATTTGAACATTAAAAACAATGTTTTCTATGATTGAAAGTTGTCCTTCTTTCAACCATATATGAGATTAAGATAAAGGATTATACCTTAACGTTTGATCTTACATCTCATGAAGCTAAGCTTAAAGTCATAAATATATGAACTTGTAAGCTTCTCTCAAAAATTCTGCAAAAGTCTAATGTCAAGTCAAAGTAAAATTTATTCACTTAAATTGAAAAGACAAAAAGCAGTAAAACTTTTAAAGTACGAGTTCTGATCAGAAATAATCAGAAGTCATATCCGTACTCCCTTTTTGACTTGAAGAGCTCCCCCTAAAATCTTGCATTACAAAAGAAATTTGACATTAAAAAGTACATGCACAAATTTTATGAGCTCCCCCTTGAAGTAATATTGACCAGATGTCAATTTCTTCTCATTCTCCCCCTTGGATCATGAACATTTGATAGAAGTGCAGATATCAATCAGAGTTAAGAATGAAGAAATGATGAAAAAGTATACAATTTAGAAAACATTGATAGGTAACTACTGATTAAATCTTAAGATTTAGCATACCAAGCTTAGAGATAAGGAAGTTAAACCTCTTTTCGTCTAAGGGTTTGGTGAACAAATCGGCAAGCTGATAATCAGTTTTTACAAAGAAAAGTTCAATTGTTCCTTTTTCAACATGATCTTTAATAAAATGATACCTGACATCTATATGCTTAGTCTTTGTGTGTTGAACAGGATTCGCCGTAATTGCGATGGCGCTCTTGGAGTCACAGTATATCGGGATCTTGTTGAAGTGGAAACCGTAGTCGTGTAATTGAGTTCGCATCCATAAGACCTGAGAACAGCAGCTAGCAGCAGCTACATATTCTGCTTCGGCCGTGGACGTTGAAACACAAAGTTGCTTCTTCGATGCCCAACTTACTAGTTTGTCACCGAGGAACTGTACATGTCCCGACGTGCTCTTCCTGTCTAACATACAACCTACATGATCTGCATCTGTGTAGGCTGTTAGTTCAAAACTAGTATCTTTAGGATACCACAGACCAAGATCTGCAGTGCCCTTTAGGTACCTAAAAATACGCTTCACAGCAGACAAATGGATTTCTTTAGGATTGGCCTGATATCTTGCACATAAGCATGTTGAAAACATTATATCTGTCCTACTCGACGTAAGATACATTAAAGAACCTATCATCCCTCGATAAGTCCTAACATCAACAGCCTTTCCCGAAGGATCGGTGCCAATCTTAGTACCTGGTACCATTGGGGTACCAATCGGTTTTGAATTTTCCGTTTGGAACTTCCGAAGAATATCCCTAATGTATTTTGATTGATTGATAAAAATACCCGATGAAAATTGTTTTACTTGTAAACCGAGAAAGAAATTCATCCCTCCCATCAAATTCACCTGAAATCTAGACACCATAAGGTTTGCAAATTTCTTACAGTACTTCGGATTTGTAGAACCAAAGATAATATCATCTACATAGATTTGAATTAAGATGATATCGCCTTTTTCCTTTTTGATAAACAAAGTGGTATCCACCGTACCTTTTGAAAACCAGTCTTGACTAGAAAAGTGGAAAGAACATCATATCAGGCTCGAGGTGCTTGTTTCAGACCGTAGAGTGCTTTGTCGAGAATGTAAACATGATTCGGCTTCTTTTTATTGACAAAACCTTCTGGCTGAGAGACGTAGACTTCCTCCTTCAGAATTCCATTGAGGAATGTTGTCTTCACGTCCATTTGAAAGACCGTGAAGTTCTTGTGGGCTGCATAGGCTAGAAACATTCTGATTGCCTCTAATCGCACCACAGGAGCATATGTTTCATCATAGTCGATTCCTTCCTCTTGTCTGTATCCTTTGGCTACTAGTCTTGCCTTGTTTTGGATAACGGTACCATCTTCGTCTTTCTTTATCTTGAAAACCCATTTCGTACCTATAATGGTTTTACCTTTAGGCTTTGGTACGAGTCTCCAGACTTGAAGTGCATCGAACTGATTTAGCTCTTCTTGCATAGAGATCACCCATTCTGGATCAGCAAGTGCTTCCGATACGCGTGTTGGCTCGAACTTGCTCAGAAAGGAGTCATGCATGCACATATTCAATGATGTTGACCTAGTTTGCACTGGTTTTGATGTATCTCCAATAACCTGGCTTATCGAGTGCTCTTTGGTCCATTTATGTTCATGAGGCAGTGGTTTATATGAATGTATGTCAATTGTATCATCTATAAATCCACTTGTACCTTCTTCTATTTGTTCAGGAGGATTGATGGTTTCAGTTGAAGTGGCAGGTTCAGAAGGCTCAGCAGGTACAGCTTGTTCTGGCTGTAGATTGATCTGTACAGAATCTCCTACTGTTTCAGCTACTTCTGTCTCTTTATCATTTGTCACTTCTTCAACTGTTGGAGTCGGCATTTGAATTGTAATTTCTTGTTGAATCGGGGCGTTTGATTCAATAGGAACATCTGAACTGGTTGGATGAGTAGTTGTTGAGTCTTCCATCCTGTCAACCATAACAGATTTCTTTACATTTGATCCAAGAAATTCATCATAAAACAATTCAAATAATAAGTCTAAATCAGATAAATGGTTAGTTAAAGATGAAGCTTCGTCTGATTTATTCTGTTGAGACGCAGGTTCTGGACTGAGTTGCCTAGAAGCTAGTACTCCGGTTATAACGGGTTTTGAACGTTGTTGTTCGGAAGCCATTTCTTCATCAAAGGTGACATTGATGCTTTCAAGCACCGTCTTTGATTTCTTCAGATAGACACGATATGCAGTTGATGTCGAGGAATAACCAATAAAGATTCCTTCGTTCGCCTTAGCACTGAACTTATTGAGATTCTCCCTATCGTTTAGCATGAAACACTTACATCCAAATATATGGAAATATTTGATTGTCGGTGTTCGGTTGTTGATTAACGCATAAGGAGTCTTCTTGAACCTTCGATGTACCATCGATCGATTCTGTGTGTAGAACGCGGTCGAAACAGCTTCTGCCCACAAAAATAGAGGTAAGTCCGAATGACTTAGCATAGTACGAGCAGCCTCGACTAGCGTTCGATTTCTTCTTTCAACCACTCCATTTTGTTGAGGCGTTCGAGCAGCAGAGTATTGATGTGAAATCACGACAGATTCGAGATATTCTTCAACTTTGTTGTTCTTGAACTCTGTGCCGTTGTCTGTTCTTAGAAACTTGACCGGTTTCTGCAGATTCACCTGGGTCGTCTTTAGGAATGTAATGAGAACATTAGGTGTCTCATCCTTTGAACGTAGAAACTTGACCCATGTGTATCGCGAGTAATCGTCCACTATCACGAGTACGTACTTCTTTCCTCCTAGACTTTGAGTTCGCATCGGACCGCACAAGTCCATATGCAATAACTCTAACGGAGCATTGGTACTTGGTCCAGGCTTCGGTTTATGAGGTGCCCTCTTCATCTTGCCCTTTTCACAGGCTGCACAGAGATGTTCTCTTTCATATTTCAGCTCTGGAAGTCCTTTGACGAGCTTTCCACTGACCAGATTGTTGATGTACCGAAAGTTGAGGTGAGAAAGACGTCGATGCCATAACCAACTTTGTTGCATCGAAGCTTTCGATAGTAGACACACTTGCTTGTCAGCCTGGACATTTGACAGATTGATTGTGTAGAGATCTGATTCTCGAGTACCGACCAAGAGTTCTTCGCCTTCTTCATTGCGAACTGAACATCTCTTGGCTTTGAATTTGACCTCTAACTCTTTGTCACAGAACTGGCCTATACTGAACAAGTTGTGTCGTAAGCCTTCAACATAGCTCACCTTCTTGATAGTGACATTGTTCTGTTGTACATCACCGTATCCCATGATTGGAGAAAACTGGTCGTTGCCAAATCTTACCGTTCCACAAAATTTGTCTTTGAAATTTGACAGTATCTTTTTTTGCCCTATCATGTGCTTGGAACATCCGCTGTCCAAGAACCATGTATGACTAGTCTGCATAAGAGAAATTGCAAATGTAGATATTTATACGACAACTTTGGATTTTTCACTTTGATTATCGAAGTGCGGGTCTTGAACTGATTTGTTCAAAAGCCTATTTTGACTTTGATGTTCGGGTTTTGAACTGCATTATCCAAAAACCTATTTAGACATTGAAGAACGAGTCCTGATCTGTACATAATCAGAAGTCGCTTCTCTTTAAGCTTTGTGTGCCTGCAACACAGATTTAGCCTTAGGTACCCATTGGAATTTGGGTCCTGCTGTGTTAGCACAAGATTTTGGTAACCATTTCAAATTGGTTCCTCTTTGCTTTTGAAATGTATGAGAAGAATTAATATGAGATGAATGCACATGGTAATTTCCAAACCAATCTCCAGAATCTTGACAAGTGATAGAAACATGTTTATCATAGATAGAGGACTTTCCAGCAGATAAAGATAACTGAAATACTTGCTTCATTGAATATTGTTTACGAGAAACAACAAGTTTTGAGTTCAAAACAGCAATATCAGCAATTAGGACATCTTTACTAAGCGAAGTCTTATTACAATTAACACTACTAAGCGATAAAACGGTCTTGTCAAGCTTCCGTTTGGGTTGCCATTGAGAATTTACTTCTGGCCTTTGCTTGCGCAGATCTGAAACATGTGTAACTGGTGAGTTAGACTTCTGAGCAACAAATGAATGCACCTTCTTTGGCTTACCAGTAGTGATCGGTTTCTGTGAATGCTGAGATATTTTCTTACCTTTAGCATTTTTGGCTTTCACAGAGACTGACTTATCAACTTTCGTTGATTTTACACTGTTAAAAGGCATACTGGTTTTTCCCAAAGATTTCACAACAAAAGATGAATGGTTTGAAAGTTTAGCATTAAAATCAAATTGTTCAAAACAACCATCCAAACCACCATCAGAATTAAGAAAATCAAACCCTTCGTTTGATGAACCAAACATGTCATCAGATTTAGAAGCTTTTGTAAAAACAACATTTTTCATAACGGTTGAAAAAACTTTTTGTTGAATCTCAATCAAAAGTCTTTCATCTGATAAAGAGTTCTCGAGTTCAGAAATTTTACTTTCTAACACGAGAGAAAGGACATATATTTTACCTATAACAGGCTTTGCCTCCATCTCTTTTACAGAATAACTTTGAAAGTAGTCAGTTGAAAGAGATTTCTTTTCATTATTTGGATAGTCATAACTATTATTCAACTTCGCAAAATAAAATGGAAGGTGAACTTTAGATGACTTTTTCCGTTTTTCAATTTCATTTGCTTCATCCTCCTTTGATAGTTTAGTATTAAAAACTTTAAGTGAAGAGATTCGGTGAGAAACTAGCATAGAGGTATAATCATAAAGTGCAGGCACTTCTCTTATACCCTTTTTAAGGCAATGAGGTTTCACATAACCGATTCCCCAATTTTCTTTATTCTTTTTCGGTTTGTTAAGATGAATGGTTTGCTCACTTTGACCTAATGAGTACAACTTCTTTTCCAAAGCATCTAGTTTTGCAATTAAAGACTTGTTTTCTTTAGTACATGAAGAATGCATTTTAGTCGGCTTATATAAGTCTAGCTCACTATTTCTCAGTTTTGACTTGAGTTCAGAATTCTCTTTTAGAATTATAGTCTGTTCTTTTGCGTTGGTGTCAACGTTTGTATGTAAAACCTCAATTAATACTTTCTTCTCAGCAATTTCATTGCTAAGTTTTTGTATCAATTGGTTTTTGTTAATAATAACACCATTTTCTGGCTTAAGATTAGATTCTAACTCTTCTTGTTTTAAACTCATGGTATGCATTTTATTCATGAAATCTTTATACGATAAATCACATACCTCCTCTTCTTCATTTTCTGAATCAGCTTCAGCATCTGATTCCATCTTGCCCATCAAGCATATATTGACGGCTTCATCTTTATCTTCATCTTCTTCTTCTTCATCTGAGTGATCAAGCCAGTATTCATCCTCAGCCATCAGTGCCTTGCTTGCCTCCTGTTGCTTTGCAAGAAGCATCTTGTTCTTGTAGTAATCGGAGTTTCTGACCTTTGATCTTCGGCAATCCTTGGCAAAGTGACCTGTTTTGCCACATTTGTAGCACATCGGTGGACCTGGCTGACTTGATCCTTCATCCTTGTACTTTCTTTCTTCGGGTTTCTTCTCCTCTATCCTCTTTCCTTCATACTGGTACCTTTTCT
Organism: Arctium minus; assembly: GCA_954870635.1. Classification (NCBI taxonomy): domain Eukaryota; kingdom Viridiplantae; phylum Streptophyta; class Magnoliopsida; order Asterales; family Asteraceae; genus Arctium; species Arctium minus. The sequence continues at coordinate 58,866,883 of OX941080.1, read as the reverse complement.
CTTCCGTTTTCTTCTCATCTAATCTCTTTCCTTCAAACTTTTTCCCTTCAAACCTACTACCTTCAACCCTTTCCTTATGAGCGTAGTTGTTGGGTCCAGAAGAGTACCTCTGATTGTTTGATGTTGGTTTCCTATAGAACTTTTTCTGAAACGCATTTGTCAGAAACAAAATTGCTTTCTTCATTTGTTCATTTTCATCCATGTCAGAGTTTGCATAAGCTTCATCTTCTTCTGATTCATATACAATCGTCTTGTTCTTCTTCTTGACTACAAGAGCGACTGTATCTTCAACTGTCTTTCCTTTCTGTCTTTTCTCAGCTAGAATTTCATCCACCTCTTCATTTTGACGGAGGGTTTCATACACCTCGTGAAGTGGAATCTCATTCAAATCTTTTATCTGCCGCATCTGTCTGGCAAAACTTTTCCATTCTGGTTGTAGAATACTCAAGAATTTGATATTCAGTTCGATTTGAGATTTGTTGACCTTGTTCTTGCTCAATTCGTTTAGCAAGGTCACGAATCTATCATATGTTCCTTCTAGATTTTCTCCAGTTCTGCCTTTAAATTCTTCAAAACTGTGCAGGCAGTTAGAGATTTTAAGTTGATTCCCTATCTTTGAACCCAGCATCATCTTCTCGAGTTGATCCCACATTTGTTTACCGGAGGCCTTATAACTGTCAATCTTTATGTAGATTTCGTTCGGAATCCCTTGTAGAATGTATGACTTGTTCAATCTGTCTGCTTTTGCTCTTAACTTATTATCACCGGTTAGTTCTTCATAAGTCAGTGCATGTCTTACTTCTTCATTTCCTTCTGCTGGTTCCCTATATTTTGTTTCCATGGGGCCTTCTTCTAAGGATTGTTTGATGAAATCACCCAAATCCTGTCTTTCGATGAAGTTTAGGAACCTATTCTTCCACTGTTCATATTCACCTCTAAAGAGAACTGGTGGCTTGGTGTCAGTTCCTATTGCAAGAGCTTCTCTGGATGTCATCCTGTATTGATTAAGAGAAAACTTGACAGATATGATCGTTAATCCAAATAAAATTTGATCGCACAAGAAATTTGGTCCCCCTAGGCAGACTTAGAACGGGGGTCCCTAGAGAAAAAAATTTATGACAATTAAAGACCCTATTGCAGTTTCGAAAAATTCTCAGAAAAAAAAAATTCTAAGTATGGATTGGAGCAGAGAGGTTTGCGGGTCTAGTGGGAAGCGCACACTGAGGTATGCGGGTCTAATGAGAAGCGCACAATGAGGTGTGCGGGTGTAGTTAGGAGCGCACAATGAGGTGTGCGTTTCAAGTGAGAATCGCAAAGTTGAGATATGCGATTCACTTGGGACGCGCAAGGTGGACTTGTTCTTTTGAAGAGATGAACTCAAAGTCTTGAGGTGTGAGGGTCAGACTTGGAATCGAGAAGTTTGGTATGCGTTTGATGTTGGAACCGCAAAGTAAGGTATGCGTTTCCTTTGGGACACGCACAGTAGAACTATGCGTTTGATGTGGGAGCCGCAAAGTTTGAAGTTTGCGGGCTATTCTTCCTCTGTTGTGCGGGTGTTCGTCCTGAACTTCTGAAAATCGTCTAAAATTTGATCCTGAAACGATTTAGCAAAACCAAACCCAACCAATATATCTAGAAACACTTTTAGTATAGAATTTAAGCACTTGATCTCTCAAAAACACACTTTTTCGAGAATAATTTGATGGCACAGTACGTTCTTCACTCGACTGTTTACTCACAAAATCACAAAATTGGAACTCGATTTAAGCTTAAAAGTGAAATCAAAATGCAACAACTCGATCTAGCATGTAGTACGATCACAACCTGATCGATTCTAACACCTAAAACACTCAAAATCACAAACTCAAATTATCTTGAAGAACACAGAGACGTTTTTCTATAAAACTTGTTTTGATCTTAATCAGGCTCTAATACCAATTGTCGGTCCAACAATACTTATCAAGTTTATAGAAACAACAACACAATATGATTACCAACCTGTATTGATTATAACAAACGAGTTACAAGGTTGATCGATTAAGCATGAAATGTGTTCTCTATGTTTTCTCTCTTTTACACCTTCAAGTGTGTGTTTGTATGTGTGAATTATGATCTGATCTTTTTGAGAGATGTTAGAGATACACTTAATCTAACCAAGTGTGTTAGACACACTTCCTACAACTTGCAATATAAAACTATAAACCTACCTAATATCTAATCTAATAATATACATAATATCTAAGTTTAGATATTATGTAAACTAACTAAATACTAGAAACTAACCAAGTTAGCTTTATCTAACTATTACAATGTTATAACTTAGATATTAAATCTAAGTAAACTAATACAATTACATTGACATTTATTACAAACGACATAGACTTTAATATCGAAAGTCGACGTTTCGGCTTTAGCTTCAGATTGTGATCTTCAGTTTGGATGATCTTGAATCCAATGAGACTGTGGTCTAACAGATGTTGTTGGATGTGGAGTCCCAATGGCTTTGCTTTGTCTTTAGGAAGCAGTATTTTAGGAGGAGGAGAAGGGTACCCACCTGTAAACCAACCACGATAGCTATTCCATAATTGTTAATGTAGGAGGGTTGTGTGCCCACTACTTATACATGTTGAATATACATCGTTTTTTAAAATGTACACTTGCATAAACCAAATCATGCATAACTTACCCCACTCCAAGGCGGTTTCACATGCCACCCATCAAGAAAAAAAAGAACTATAATAAATATGCAAACATACAAGGCGTTCCTAACCTATCGGTAAGCACTTACCAAGGTAAGTATTTAGTAAGCGTCCCCTTAGCCTATCCAAAATCATATATTATCAACAAACATAAACGTGTGGCACCAACACACCCTTTCTTGAACAATGATGGAACGAACTACTTCTGAAACAGAATGATTATTGCTAAATAACAATGATAGCAATGGGTTAACGCAAAGATTGGAAACAAGTAAAGAATGGCAATATTACCTTAAAAGGAACATAGCATATATTAGTTAATAAAATGTAGCCGAACTTGAGTAAATTGCAAAGGAAAGAAGGTCAAAGAAGCAAAACATGAGATACCCATGGCTTTAACAATGGTACCCAAATATTAGCCTTTTGTAAATTAAATATGATCAGGTATGCAATTTTACATGGTTATGATTGTACTGTTTTCCAACGATAATATTCAAGAATATTTAATGATATTAAAATCAAAACATTGAACGATGACAATGTCAATCGCAAGGAGAAGATAAAAAAGGTTTAAATCATAAAAATATTAATCAAAACTTTCTCAGCACATAAGACCTCTAACTCTAATTTCATAATCCTACCTTTATGATGATGCGAGATGAATCACCAGACTGTATACTTCGACAAAATTTCCATCTTAGACATGGTCCGTTTCTCAGTTTCCTAGGTAGGCACTAAGAAAAAAGAGAGGGAAAATTAGATCATGTGTGAGAGAATGAAAAAAAAAGATCTCCTAATGAACCCAAATCAAATGTAAAACCATAAAAAAATCCTAGAGCACCATATTCCATAATTGAAATTGAAACAACCATGAGACCAACCATTTATGTCATGATCCAAAAACCATTAACTTCCCAATATCCAACAACAATCCAAGTACCAGGTTTTGGAGTTTGAAGAATCCTCTGTGATACTTCTAACTTACCTTTCAATATTAGAAATGTTATTGCAACTTGGATGGAAACTAACAGCATGTCAGAAAACAAACAGGTTTACTAAGAAAAACAATGAATGGAAAATTAATTAACACCCCCCCCCCACGGGATGGATCATGATTCATTGATGAAAGCACAAGAAGAACACAAATCAGAAGGACCTAGAGCAGCTTAATTGAGATTAGAAACCGAGAAACCTAAAATAAAACAAGAAATCGAGATTAGAAATGAAGAAACCTTAAGCAAAACAAAAAATTGAGATTAGATATCAACAAACCAAAAACAAAACAAGAAATACAGATTATAAATGGAGAAACCTTAAACAAAACAATAAATCAAGATTAGAAATGGTGTAACCAAAAACAGAACAAGAAATCAACATCCTATTTAGTGGATGTGAGATCCCCTGTGTTTAGAGATGTGTTTGTAGTTCCACCACCTAAAAGTCAACCCGTATATTGTTGCAACTTATAAATGATAGGAATCATGTTAAGAAATCATTTCATGCGGTCCCTAAGAGTGTCAGGAGTTTTGGCATTGAAAAAGTCTAGTTTCGGGACTTGGTACGGGTCCGGTTACAATGCCCGACGACTATGACAGTTTCATAGTCGCACCTAGAAGAGTAGCAGCAAAGGAGCAGCTCACTGGAGTGTCTTGGTGACAATGCCAATCTACATTACCAAGGCAAAGTCGTCTGGCAATGTCGTACCAAGGGTACAGGGTGCTGTTAAAAACAGGATTTCAGCCTTTCTTCATTTCTCACTTTCTTCTTGTTTGTCAAGAAAAAGGATGACATAATGTGGATGTGCATCGACTATAGAAAATTGAACAAAGAGACGATGAAGAACAGGTATCCGCTTCCGAGAATCGACGACTTGTTTGACCAACTACAAGGAGCGGGTTGTTTCTCGAAGATCGACTTGCGTTCGGGATATCATCAAGTAAGGGTGAAGGAGGACGACATCCTGAAGACGGATTTTAGGATGCGTTACGACCATTACAAATTTCTAGTAATGTCGTTTCGCCTAACTAACGCACTGGCAGTGTTCATGGATTTGATGAATAGAGTGTGTCGACCATTCCTTGACAAGTCGGTAATTGTATTCATCGATCACATACTCGTGTATTCAAAGAACGAGATGGATCACAAGCAACATCTACGAGAAGTCCTAGAGGTGTTGAGGAAAGAGAAGTTGTTTGCTAAATTCTCTAAATGCGATATTTGGTTAGAAAAGGTTCAATTCTTGGGCGACGTGGTCACTCGAGACGGAGTGAAAGTGGACCCCTCCAAGATTGAAGCAATGATGAATTGGGAACCTCCTAAGAGTCCGTACGAGATACGAAGCTTATTGGGTTTAGCGGGCTATTACTGGTGATTTAATCAAAATTTCTCCAAGATCGCTTCTTCTTTGACGGCCCTAACTCGAAAGAATGTGAAATTCGTTTACCGAAGGACAAGAGAAGGCGTTACAGACTTTACAAAAGAAGTTGTGTGAACTTCGATTTTACCCGAAGGATTGGAGGACTTTGTGGTTTATAGCGACGTTTCCAAGATGAGTTTGGGTTGCGTATTGATGCAAAGAGGTAAGGTGATCACCTATGCATCGAGGCAACTCATGGTTCATGAGAAAAATTACATTGCCTATGATTTGGAGTTAGCGGCGGTAGTGTTCACTTTGAATCTAAGGCGGCATTATCTCTATGGCACGAAATGTACACTCTACACGGACTATGAAAGTATGAAGTACGTTTTTGATCAAAAAGAGTTGAACATAAGGCAAAGATGATGGCTCGAATTACTCAAGGATAACGATTGTGAGTTACTTTACCACCCCGGTAAGGTAAACGTGGTAGCCGATGCTTTGATCCAGAAAGACTATAGTGGGAGCATCCAGACCACGATTTCGATAATTGAGTTAGTGTCAAGACTCATTGAGCGAATCAAGACATCTCAAGCTGAGGCTTTGTTGGAAGAAAATCTCAACAATAAAGTGAGGACGAAACAACGATTACTCTTGACGGAGGACAGCCATGGAGTGAAGTTATTCAATGGACGAGTTTGAGTGCCCAAGGTTGGGGGAAATCGGGAACTTCTTCTTGAAGACACCCATAAGTCCAAGCATTCCATCCATCCGGGGAGTATAAAGATGTATAGAGACTTGAAACTACATTATTGGTGGCCGGTTATGAAACTAGATGTGGCACGCTATGTGGAGCGATGTGTGACTTGCTTACAAGTAAAAGTCGAGCATCAACGACCATATGAAGCTCTTCAATCCCTAGAGATCTCCGAGTGGAAATGGGAACACATTACCATGGACTTCTTGACCAAATTACCGAAAACCTTAAGAGGTCACGATACCATTTGGGTAATAGTTGATCGGTTGACCAAGAGCGCTTACTTTTTAGCCATACGCGAGACCTACCAATGGACAAGTTGGCAAAGCTTTATATCAACGAAGTGGTTTCTAGACATGGAGTGACTTTGTCCATTGTATCGGATCGTGATAGTCGATTCACATCAAACTTTTGGGACAACCTGTAGAAGGAATTGGGTACTTGAGTAAAATTGAGTATGTCCTACCATCCCCAAACTGACAGCCAAAGTGAAAGAACAATTCATACGCTAGAAGACATGTTTAGGACTTGTGTGATCGACTTCGGGGGTAGTAGGGACTCTCACCTACCATTGGTGGAATAGCTACCACTCGAGTATTGGAATGGCACCGTGTGAAGCCATATATGGGCGAAAGTGCAGAACTCCCATGTGTTCGCTTGAAACGGGCGAGAAGCAGTTCATTGATCCCGAGATCGTGCAAGAGATGGCTGACAAGGTTAAAGGCATCCGGGAGCGGTTAAAAGTGGTCAAGATCGTCGAAAGAGCTATGTTGATAAAAAGATACGGTCGATGGAGTTCCAAGTGGGGGATAGGGTGATGTTGAAAGTGTGCCCTTCGAAGGGAATAATCCGGTTTGGTAAATGTGGGAAGTTGAGTCCCCGTTTCCTTGGACCATTCACGGTGCTTATGCGTGTGGGACTACAAACGTACCAATTGGAACTCCCACCAGAAATGAATGGAATCCACAACACCTTCCATATTTTCTACCTTCAGAAGTATCTAGCGGAGGAGGAGAGTGTCATTCCCCTCTCGGAGATCAGAATAGACGAAGGTAATCGATGCATCGAAATACCCAAGGCGATCTTAGAAAGAAATTCCAAGAAACTCTACCACAAGAAAGTTACAATGGTCAAAGTGCAATGGAAACATCATTGGGGTACCAACATGAGTTGGGAAGCCGAGGAGGATATGAAGCGAAGATATCCCCACTTGTTTATATAGCTAAGATTTCGAGGACGAAACTGTTTCCAAGTTGGGGAGTGTTAGATCACATATCTATTGGATTCAAGATCATCCAATTTGAAGATCCAATCTGAAGCTAATGCCGGAAAGTCGACTCTCGATATAAAGTCTAATGTCGTTTGTAATAAAATGTCAAAGTAATTAATGTTTATTGTTTATTTGTATTTGATGTAATTAGATATTTAGCATAACTAAATATCTAATGTTTTATTAGTTATTAGTTAGATTGATAATATCTAAATATTAGATATTATTGTTAGTTTTATTATAGTTTATTGCAAGTGGTTGTAAGGTTAGTGTGTCTAAGAAGCTTGAGATCATATCAGATCTCAACTACTCTATCAGATCAAATATAATCGACACACACAAAAGGTGTAAAACAGAGAACACATCTAGAGCTTGAAAAGATCAAAACTTGTAACCATTGTTATTAATCAATACAGGTTGGTAAATCGTTTATGTGTTGTTTGATATAAAACTTGATAAACATTGTGGACCGACAATTGGTATCAGAGCCTGATAATAGATCAAAATCAAGTTTTAAAACTATCAACTCTGTGTTCTTGTTTTCAAAATCATTTTCGAGATTTTGAGTGTTTTAGGTGTTAAAATCGATCAAGTTGTGATCGATATACATGCTAGATTGAGTTGTTGTTGTTTGATTTCAGTTTAAAGCTTAAATCGAGTTCCATTTTGGTGACTTTGTGTCTGAGTTCGAGTTTGAAAAAGTTACTGTGCCATCAATTTTATCTTCGAAAAAGTGATTTTTATCGAGATCAAGTGGTCACAAACTGTTCTAGAAGTGTTTTTAGTCATATTGGTAGAGTTTGGTACTGCTAATCGACGTAGAAACAGGTTTTAGTTGATTTTCGAAGTAGAGGACGAACTCGCGCAAACACATGGAAGAACTCACGCAAATTGAACTTTGCGTGACACACTTTGCGCAACACACTGAACACGCAAAGTCTACTTTGCGCCACCGACGTAAAACGCAAAGCCCACTTTTCGCTACCAACTGATCACGCAAAGCCCACTTTGCGCCACTCAAAGCTCACGCAAAGCTCTACTTCACGAAACGCAAACCTCGAATCAGTTCCCTCAAACCAACAGCTCAAGCAAAACTCAGTTTGCGCAACCCTCTCATCACGAGAACCCTCAAGTTTCGCGACCAACGTCTCACGCGAACATCAGTTTTTGCGACACTCTAGTCACGCAAACCTCAACTCTCGCTACCAACACATCACGCAAACCTCAGTTCGCGTGATCAACTCCTCACGAAAAGCACAACTTCACTTTGCGCCAACTCCTTGAAACGCAAAGCTCTACTTCGTGCTACGTACAGCTCACGCAAACTTCATTTCGCGCGATCAACTTGAAACGTAAAGCTTCAGTTTGCGCAACCCACTCTTCACGCAAACCTCATTTGCGCCACCTTCTAAAAACGCAAAGTTTTCCAGACTTCGATCTTTTTATTCAGAATGACATCTAGAGAAGCCCTTGCAATCGGAACTGACACCAAGCCACCAGTTCTCTTTAAAGGAGAATACGAACAGTGGAAAGATCGGTTCCTAAACTTTGTTGAAAGACATGAGTTGGGTGATTTCATCAGGCAATCGATAGAAGAAGGGGTTATGAAACCAGTTATGACGACTCGTATGGTTGGAACTGTGCCGACACAGATTGAACTTAAGTATCATGAGCTCGAAGATGATAACCTAAAGAGAGAAAAAGGTGATAAATTAGCAAAGTCATACATTCTACAAGGAATTCCAAACGAAATCTATGTAAAGATTGACAGCTATAAAGCATCTGGCAAAGAAATGTGGGATCAGCTAGAGAAGATGATGTTGGGTTCAAAGGTTGAGAATCAGCTCAAACTTTCCAACTTCCTAAACAATTATGAAGAATTTAAAGGCAGAAGTGGAGAGTCTCTAGAAGGAACTTATGACAGATTCGTGACCTTGCTAAACGAACTAAGCAAGAACAAGGTCACCAAATCTCAAATCGAGTTGAACGTCAAATTCCTAAGTATTCTACAGCCGGAATGGAAGAGATTTGCCAGACAGATGAAGCAGATCAAGGATCTGAATAAGATTCCACTTCATGAGGTGTATGAAACCCTCAAACAAAATGAAGAAGAGGTGGATGAAATTCTAGATGAAAAGAGGCAGAAAGTAAAGACAGTTGAAGACACAGTTGCTCTTGTTGTCAAGAAGAAGAAGAAGAACAAGACGATTGTGTATGAATCAGAAGAAAATGAAGCTTATGCAAACTCTGACACGGATGAAAATGAACAACTGAAGCAGGCTATGCTCTTGCTGACAAATGCTTTTCAGAAGAAGTTCTACACGAAGCCAAGTTCAAACAATCAGAAGTATTCTTCTGGTCCTAACAACTATGTCCACAAGGAAAGGGTTGAAGGAAATAGATATGAAGGGAAGAAGTTTGAAGGGAAGAGAATAGAGGAGAAGAAACCGGAAGAGATAAGGTATCATGCTGAAGGAAAGAGAATAGAGGAGAAGAAGCCGAAAGAGAGAAGATTTCAAGATGAAGGATCCAGTCAGTCAGAACCACCAACGTGCTACAACTGTGGCAAAACAGGTCACTTTGCCAGAGACTGCCGCAGACCCAAAGTCAGAAACTCCGATTACTACAAGAACAAGATGCTTCTTGCAAAGCAACAGGAGGCGGGTAAGGCACTGATGGCAGAGGATGAGTACTGGCTTGATCATTCAGACGAGGAAGAAGAGGATGAAGAGAGAGATGAAGCAGTCAACATGTGCTTGATGGGAAAGCAGGAATCAGACGCTGAAGCAGATTCAGAAGAGGATGAGACAGATGAGGTATGTGATTTATCTTATTCAGATTTCATAAATAAAATGCATGCCATGAATTTAAAACAACAAGAGTTAGAGTCAAAACTTAAGCGAGAAAATGGTGTTATTTCTGACAAAAAACAATCGATACAGAAACTTAGCGACGAAATTGCTGAGAAGAAAGTATTGGTTGAGGTTTTACATAGAAATAATGACACCAGTGCAAAGGAAAAGACAATAATTCTTAAAGAGAATTCTGAACTCAAGTCTAAACTGAGAAAAAGTGAGCTTGATTTATATGAGCTTACGAAAATGCATTCTTCATGTACTGAAGAAAAAAAAACTTTAATTGCAAAATTAAAAAGTTTGGAAGAGAAGTTATACAAATTGGGTCAAACTGAACAAACTATTCATCTGAACAAACTCAAAGAGGAAATAGAAAAATGGGGAATCGGTTATAAGAATCCTCACTGTCTTCAAAAAGGAATATCTGAAGTGTCTGCACTTTATTATCTTCTTTCTTTGAAATTAGCTCGAAGAATCCCTGAGCTTAAAGTTTTCTGGACTAGACTGTCTGAAAAGGATGAAGCCAACGAAACTGAAAAACGTTTGAAATCATCTAAAGTTCACCTTCCATTTTATTATGCGAAAGTGAATAATAGTTATAATGATAATCCAATATATCACAAGAAATCTCTTTCAAATGATTTCTTTCAGAGTTATTCTGAAAAAGAGATGGAGGCGAAGTCTATTAAAGGTAAAATTTATGTCCCTCCTCTTGTTTTGGAAAGTCAAATTTCTGAACTCAAGAACTCTTTAACAGATGAAATACTTTTGATTGAGATTCAACAAAAAGTTTTTTCAACCGTGCTGAAAAATGTTATTATTTCAAAGGCTTCAAACTCTGAGGATATGTTTGGTCTAGCAAATAAAGGGTTTGATTTTCTGAACTCTGACGGTGGTTTAGATGATTGTTTTAATCAATTTGACTTTAATGCAAAACTTCCTAACCATTCATCCTTTGTTAAGAAATCTTTGGGAAAAACCAGTATGCCTGTTAACAGTGCAAAATCAACGAAAGTTGATAACTCAGTCTCTGTGAAAGCTAAGAGTGCTAAAGGTAAGATTATATCTAAGCATTCACAGAAACCAAACACTACTGGTAATCCGAAGAAGAAGCATTCGTTTGTTGCTCAACAGTCTACCTCAAAAGTTTCACATGTCTCAGATCTGAGCAAGCAAAGGCCATAAGTTAAATCTCAGTGGCAACCGAAACAGAAGCTTGACAAAACCGTTAAATCGTTTTGTAGTGTTAATTGTGGTAAGACTTCGCCTAGTAAAGATGTCTTAATTGCTGATGTTGCTATTTTGAACTCAAAACTTGTTGTTTCTCGTAAACAATATACAATGAAGCAATTATTTCAGTTATCTTTATCTACTAGAAAGTCTTCTATTTATGATAAACATGTTTCTACTTCTTGTCAAGATTCTGAAGATTGGTTTGGCAATTATCATGTGCATTCATCTAATTATAATGCTTCAAATGACTTTCAAATGAAAAGAGGACCCAATTTCAAATGGGTACCAAAATCTTGTGCTAACACAGTAGGACCCAAATTCCAGTGGGTACCTAAGGCTAAATCTGTGTTGCAGGCACACAAAGTTTAAGAGAGCTTATGGAAATGACTTTTAGACAAAACAGTCTAGGACTCGTTCCTCAAAGAAACGAGGTTCTTGAATACAACAGTTCAAGACCCGCACTTCAAAGATCAAAAGACCTTACTCTGTGCTGAAAAAGAGATTGTACTCCGATACTCGAATGAGGAAATCAACCATCAAGGGGGAGTACATACATATTTGTCTGAAATTTTATGCATATTTTTTACACTGATAATTTTTCTAATGCATAATTTCAGGGGGAGTAAATTAAAAAGGTGATGACTTCTGATTAGAACTCGTACTTTAACAGTTTTACTGCTTTTTGTCTTTTCAATTTAAGTGAATAAATTTTACTTTGACTTGACATAAGACTTTTGCAGAATTTTTGAGAGATGCTCAAAAGATCATATGTTTATGACTTTAAGCTTAGCTTCATGAGATGTAAGATCCCACGTTAAGGTATAGTCCTTTAACTTAATCTCATATATGGTTGATAAGTGGACAACTTTCAATCATAGAAAACATTATTCTAAATGTTCAAACCACTTCCCGATTCTCAAAATGAATTCATGAATTGGAAGTGTGACTTTAAATGTTTTCAAGATCAACATTGTGCTTTAACTGAAATAGTTAAACCAATCTGAGCATCATATGCATCATAGGAAAACATGAATTTCTTTATGCTAGGAATTAACACAACTTCTATGAAATCACCTTAACCAGTGATTTCTACCCAAGAAGTTAATCCATAGTGATTGAGTGTGATAAGTCGAAAAGAAATGAATGTGATTAGAATGAGCAAAATGTTTAAAAGAAAGAGCGTGTAAGAACAGAGTTAAAAGAATATCACAACTCTGCACCAACTTTTTCTGAGTCGGGCAGCCACATTTCTAGTGTTTCACAATTCTTTGGTGATCATTATTGAAACAGGCAACTAGTCCATGCCAACTCTTGATCAAACCTCACCACCTACTCATTTTCTTCTCAAATAGAAAGTGTTTCACATTTTCAAATGGGAAGCAGCACATTTGCTATCTGATTTTCATTTGGAAAATCTAGATATTGAAAAGAAGGAAGTCTGCCCCACCTTCGCACTTCAATCATGCACATTGAGTTTGTGTTTAACTTACTGTTGTCTTAGTAGTTTACACAATATTGAGCCTTATAAGTAATCATCAGTGCTTAATTCATTCTATCACAAGCACGAACACACAAGAAATTTGTTTCTTTGTCATAACGTTTATAGAAATTACCTGTGTGGTGTTTTCGATGATTAAATGGAAGCCCTGGGGGAGTAAACATCAAAAAGCTCCTTTCCAATGTGTATTCGTTAAACACAGTGACTTAGTGTTACTGACAGGCATTTTAACTGATTCATTTGTTGATACAGGTGTTACACGACTAATTTGTCTGGATTTGCAAAGATCTAGATGAATATCTTATGAATTGACGAATCAGAGGCTCCGGAAGATAGACATTTCTTGACAAAAAGTTTTGATGAACTTCTTACTCTTTTCATCAAAAATGGGGAGAAGTGTCGAACCAAGAAATGTGGAACGACACAAGATTAGAGCAAGTATTCTGAAGACATGCTGAATTGCAAGAAGAAATTTTCTTTGACGATACTTTGCTACAACAATCTGAGCTATAACTAGAGACAACTTTCTTCCCATCATCTGAAAGAGAGTTTATCTACATCAAAAAGGGAAGATTATTACGTTCTGAAGACTAGACAAAGAGATTGCATCTTCTGAGCTGAAAAAGAAGACTAAATTGCTAAAATCTTTTTAGTAATGGTCTTGATACAAAGGGGGAGATTGTTAGATCACATATCTATTGGATTCAAGATCATCCAATCTGAAGATCCAATCTGAAGCTAATGCCGGAAAGTCGACTCTCGATATAAAGTCTAATGTCGTTTGTAATAAAATGTCAAAGTAATTAATGTTTATTGTTTATTTGTATTTGATGTAATTAGATATTTAGCATAACTAAATATCTAATGTTTTATTAGTTATTAGTTAGATTGATAATATCTAAATATTAGATATTATTGTTAGTTTTATTATAGTTTATTGCAAGTGGTTGTAAGGTTAGTGTGTCTAAGAAGCTTGAGATCATATCAGATCTTAACTACTCTATCAGATCAAATATAATCGACACACACAAAAACACACACAAAAGGTGTAAAACAGAGAACACATCTAGAGCTTGAAAAGATCAAACCTTGTAACCATTGTTATTAATCAATACAGGTTGGTAAATCGTTTATGTGTTGTTTGATATAAAACTTGATAAACATTGTGGACCGAGGATTGTAACGGCTGAAATTTTTGGTAAGTAAAAGTGTCAGGATCGAATTCTTAACAAGAATTAATTCTCAGAAACAATATCAAAGAAGTTTGCGGAATAACACTTTGATATTTAATCAAACAGAAAATAAAGACAGAATATAATCAACAAACTGTAAACTTGTATTTAATGCTTTGAAGTTACAAGATTACTCACTCAACCTCAATATTGATGAACAGTCTCACCAATACGAATTCTACTTCTCTAGAATTAGGATCTATGCCTTGAGGTTGATTCTCTCTAAAAGAATGAAAACTGAAAGTTAATTCATTATTCTAAACTATACACTATATATACTGAATACAAAGATAATTACAATAAATAAAAAATCTTCAGTATATCTTCCATGTATATCCTTTCATGCGAATCTTCATCATATAAGCAGTATTAATCTTCAGCAGCATTAACTTTCTTCTAGCAGCATTAACTACTAAGCAGTACTAACCACTAGCAGTACTAACTAGCTAAGCAGTACTAACTTTGTTCAAGCAGTACTAACTTTGACTAGCAGTATTAACCATTAGCAGTAGTAACACTCAGCAGTATTAACCTTTATGTCTTCTAGCAGTACTAACTCTGAACTAGCAGCATTAACCATACTTGATGATTTCTTCAGTTCCCAACAATCTCCCCCTAACTTGACTTTTAGGAAAAGAAGTCAAGTTCTTCAGATCTTCTTCAAGATGCTTTCAACACCTCTGATTCAATTTCCCAAATTTGGATCTAGGCCCAAACTTTGATTTACAGTTCTTCTCACCACAATCTTGGCCATTTCTGAATCCTTTGTACAAACCAGTGTAGCTTTAAGCATCCCTTCTAACTTCTCCTTGCTATGCTCATATATTTTATCCACCAGGTAGTATTCATGATAACAATTGTCAATAGTAATCATGTATACTCCACAGTTTTCAAACAGTATCCATTTGTCAATCTTCTTGAATATGAACTCATGCATATGATCTTTAATCCTATGGTGCACTCTTGCAGGCTCAAACATCATGCACAAGTATTCCAATGTCACTTTGAGAAGATTCTCTTCAGTACCTTTCAACACAGGTTCATAAAGTTTCATCCCAACTTTATATAGTTCTTCCATATCAGCTCTTGAACAACTTCTGATGACTTTCCCCCATGTTGAATAAGCTTCAAATGAACCATCAGCTCTCTTGATTCTTAAGAAATTCTTTCCATTGTCTCTCAGAATATCCCAGAAGATGATCTCTGGAGCTTGCATAGAGATTGGAACAGCTTTCAAAGGTTCCACTATTGTCATGTACGGATCCATACTTTCATCAGTTTGCTTAGTGACCTGCTTTGGGCTCTGTACTGGCTCTGTTGGGGATGTGACTGAAGGTTCTGCTTCCTTTTCAGTTTCTTCCACCCTAGGCCTTTTCAACTGCCTTTTTGGAGCAATTGTTTTCACTCTTTTTCCAGACTTGGCTTCTCTACCAACATTTCCAGGTTCTTCCTTCTTCTCTTCTGCTTCTTCATTGGAAGGTGTGGTTTTCTCAGGGAATGGTTGTTGGATGTTGAGATCATGTCTCTCTTTCATCCTTCTTTCTACTTCTTCCCTTTGAGAGGAATCCCCTTGGAGCTTTGTCATTTCCTTCCTGTATAGCTCTTCAACCTGAGAGTATGCCATATGAGTAAACATCTCCCCCTTAACACCAATTGCACCTTTCAGGAAGTTTATCATCTTTCTTCTTTCCTGATTGGCCAAAAAGGTCTTGGAGGGTTGTCTTTTCTGCTTTTTGAATGGCATTCTTTTTACTTGTGCTTGCTTGGCCTGAGCTGCTGTTTTCATGCTCTTCTGATACTCTTCATTTAGTTTTCTGGCCATATTCAGTGCAAGCTCTCTATCCTTCTCAGATTGAAGTTGTTCCTCCCTTTCCATTTCTGCCTGAAGCTGCTTTGCCACTTCTTCATCCAGTTCTATCTGAATTTTCTTCTTTGCAGGTTGTTCAGGTTCAATCATCTTAGCTTTACCCTTTGTATCCTTCAACCCTGCCTCACTTCTTTCTTGTGTCTTCTTTTCAAGGTCTCCTTCATTGATGACCACTCCCTTAGCCTTTTGAGTAGCCTTAGGAGTGTCATTCTTTGCTTTTACTAAGGTTTCAGCTATTTCCAATTGTTCAACAGATAGCCCTGTTACTGCTTGAACATTATCTGTTTCTACTTCTTGTGCTTCTGTTTCTGCAGCTTTCTCCCCCTTAACATCAAATCCCATCTCAGAAATACTTTCTTTTTCTGTTTCAGCCTCTGAATTCTCCCCCTTGTTGAAATCATCTTCAACACTTGTCCTCCTCTTTAGCACAAACTGCTTCCTTCTCCTTTTCTGTAACAATCTTGTCACCATTTTCTTCAGTTTGGTGATCTGAACTTGTTGAGATAGAATAATCAGCTTCATCTCCTCTATTTCTTTTCCTTGCTTGATGACATCCTGGTTGATGTTTCCCATGGTCTCCATCAATTCATCATAGTTATATCTGTCCTCACCTTCTCCAGGAGTGTTACCCCCTATTGAAGGATTATTGGATCTTTTATTAGTAGATGTCTTCTGCCTAGCAGAAGCACTATCCACCCCTGTGGTTTCTTGGCACCAGGGTCCTTCAAATGATTGCTCATTCAAAGTTGCCATGGGGGAGGTCTTATTGATGTTACCACTTTCCTCCTCTGTGCTAGCAGGAGTAGTGGCAGCCTCATCACCCATATGCTCTACCTCCTCCTCAGAGAGCACCTCCTTTGGGTTGGGAGACACCCTTGTGGTTTCCCTTTGGATATTCTCTAGGGGAGAATTCTCCCTTAGAGGGCTTAAAGGCTTAGTGGGTGATGGTACAAGAAGGGAAGGAGCCTTCTTTACCTGTTTTCTTTGATAAGTTTGGGTAATTGGAGAAGTGGGCTTATTTAGTAGGGACTGTGGGATAGATATAGAGTGGGAAGGTTGGGCTTGGCTAGCAGTGGATTGATCTAATGGGGGCCTTGACCCTGCTGCCATACCTTCATTAGGTTGGGACACCACCATCATTGTAGAGAACAATGGGGTGTCAACTCCTTCAGAGTCCCCAGCAGATCTTCTCATATTTGAGAAAACCTTGCCTTTGGGGGGGTTTTGGTACATAAATTCCATCAGAATGAGGAATATCCGTCAATTCATGGTTGATAACTGCTTGAACAAACCTGGGATACATATAAAAGCTCTTTTTGTTTCCCATGTTTGAGACAAGATCATTGAAAATCATTTGTGAAAAATTGTACCTTCTGGCAGTGGCCAAGCAGACCAAAGCATAAGCAATGGTACTGCTGAACTCACTCCATCCAGTAGTCTTTTTAGAAATGCAGTGCATCAAGGTATGAACAAGAAAACGCCATTGGGGTGAAAATTTAGCTTTTGAGAACTTAAAGATACCCAATGGGCCTCCATACCCCATTCTTGTCAGAGTAGAAAACAGTTCATCATTAGGGATAGAAGTTATACCAGAGGCATCGTCTAGACGTAGACTGATGCGAACTATCTCTTCAGTAACTGTCAATGGATTGCCACATACTGTCGTCTTGATCATTCGCACACCATTCTCATTAACAATGGTGGCATGTGCCCAGAATTTCCTCTGATGCTCTATAAAGATAGTTGGAGACATAGTGAGAGCATGGGCAATGTGGCTAGTCTTCAGAAAGTCGACTATCTGATGAAAGCCATCTGCTTGTTTTGGCTTTTGGAGCATTGCGATTTCATTGTGCTCGTCAATGAACGCCATTGATGCCATTGACCTTGAAGATTCTTGCCTGAAAACTTTGAACTTTGAGAGAGAAAGGGTTTGGAGCGCAGGTGAATAGTATGCAAAGAGTCGTTATAAGCTTTTAGGCGGGCAAAGAGTATTTATAGTATTCGGAATAGAAGCAGTATTAACCTATAGCAGTATTAACTGCTAGCAGTATTAACTGTGAGCAGTAGTAACTAACTAGCAGTATTAACTACTAGCAGTAGTAACTGCGAGCAGTATTAACTAACTAGCAGTATTAACTACTAGCAGTATTAACTGCGAGCAGTATTAACGAACTAGCAGTATTAACTACTAGCAGTAGTAACTGCGAGCAGTATTAACTAACTAGCAGTATTAACTACTAGCAGTATTAACTGCTAGCAGTATTAACTGAAAGCAGTATTAACTACTTAGCAGTATTAACCGAAAGCAGTATTAACTACTAGCAGTATTAACCACTAGCAGTATTAACTACTAGTAGTATTAACTGAACTTACTCCTTTTAAACGTGCTAAACACTGAGTACTGCGATGCATATCCTGAAAGAGAAGATTAGTAACACCAGGAATAAAAAATACAGGTATAAAACCACTCTTTGAGAGGAAGATTATGTAGAGTTTATCATTCCCACACTTGTTACCAAGAAAGTGAATCTACCCACATCAAATGCTTTAGTGAATAGATCAGCAAACTGATTTTTAGTGTGAACTTTGACAACTTGAATAAGTTTCTTTTCATTACAATCTCTTATAAAGTGATACCTGATTTCAATGTGCTTTGTCTTTGATATCTTTTTCTAATCTCTTAAGGTCATCACTCATCTTCTGATTGTGATCCCTGTACCTTTTAACAGTGTCTATGCAAGTTTTAGAACAGACATTAGAACTTACCTCAGATGGGAGATCAGATACTTTAGCCATAAGATCTTGATTCTGAATAGCTTCTTCTGCTTGATCACTCCAATCAAACCCCATTCCTTGTTGAGAGACAAGGGCTTGAGCAGAGTTTCTGTTGTTATTGAAGCTTCCAGATTGAGTTTGTTGGTGATTGTTGTGAGACACTCCACTTCTGCATTCTCTAGCAAAATGTCCCTTCAGATGACATTTGTAACATTCCACCTTTGATTTATCAAACCCTGCTCCATCTTCTCTTCTTTGGGAGAAGTTGTTTCTCCCAGTCCTCTTTATAAACTTCTTAACCCTCATGGAGAGCATGGCCATCTGCCATTTAATATCCATCTCTTCCAGATCATCTGGATGAAGTTGTTCTAAGTCATCATTAATCAAAGAGGAAGATCCATGATTGGAAAGAAAAGCTTCAAACACAAAATCAGTGCCTTTATCTTGATTTGTTCCATTAGCAGCATTAACTGATTCAGGGTTAGCAGTAGAATCAATTGATGCTGATAAGAGTGCAGCATTATGAATATATCCAGAAGGCTTCTTCTTTGCCTCCACCTCAGCTTCAAATACTCTAAGATCATTGTACAGATCATCAAGTTCTTTTTCTTCCAACTGATCATTCTGTCTGAATGACACAGTGTACATGGTCCAATCATCTCCAAGGGACCTTAGGAACTTTCTGTTCACATCATCTTGATCAATTTGTACTCCCATAGTAGCTAGTTCACCAATTAATTTATTAAACCTGTCAAAAGTTTGAGTCATGGACTCATTCTTAGTTGAGATGAAGTTTTCATACTGTTGCTTTAAGATTGCCTTTTGATTTCTCTTGGTACTTTTGGTACCTGAGAATCTCTTCTCTAGAGAATTCCAGAGCATCTGTGCATCAATACAATTGCAGAATTGGTGTTGATACTCATTTGGAATGGCCAAGAGCAGTGTGCTCAAGGCTTTCATCTCTATCTGCCTTGTCTTCCTGTCTGCATCTGTCTTTGGAGGGGTTCTTTTGCCATCTTCACCAATCTTTCCTTCATCAGATGGGCCATTCTCAATGATGTCCCACATAGAGTAATCTGTGAGGAGAATATATTGCTTGATTCTGATCTTCCACATGTCAAATTCATTGGATCTGAGCATTGGAACTTTTGAGACCAAAGTACTGCTTGATTTTGTAAGATTTTCCATGATGAATAACTGTTTTTGAGAGAGTTTGGCTCTGATACCACTTGTCAGGATCGAATTCTTAACAAGAATTAATTCTCAGAAACAATATCAAAGAAGTTTGCGGAATAACACTTTGATATTTAATCAAACAGAAAATAAAGACAGAATATAATCAACAAACTGTAAACTTGTATTTAATGCTTTGAAGTTACAAGATTACTCACTCAACCTCAATATTGATGAACAGTCTCACCAATACGAATTCTACTTCTCTAGAATTAGGATCTATGCCTTGAGGTTGATTCTCTCTAAAAGAATGAAAACTGAAAGTTAATTCATTATTCTAAACTATACACTATATATACTGAATACAAAGATAATTACAATAAATAAAAAATCTTCAGTATATCTTCCATGTATATCCTTTCATGCGAATCTTCATCATATAAGCAGTATTAATCTTCAGCAGCATTAACTTTCTTCTAGCAGCATTAACTACTAAGCAGTACTAACCACTAGCAGTACTAACTAGCTAAGAAGTACTAACTTTGTTCAAGCAGTACTAACTTTGACTAGCAGTATTAACCATTAGCAGTAGTAACACTCAGCAGTATTAACCTTTATGTCTTCTAGCAGTACTAACTCTGAACTAGCAGCATTAACCATACTTGATGAATTCTTCAGTTCCCAACAAAAAGTCAACCCGTACATTGTTGCAACTTATAAATGATAGAAATTATGTTAAGAAATCATTTCATGCAGTCCCTAAGAGTGTCGCAAGTCTTGGCATTGAAAAAGTCAAGTTTCGAGAGTTGGTACGGGCCCGACGACTATAACAGTGTCATGGTCGCATCTGGCAAAGTAGCAGCAAAGGAGCAGCTCCTTGGAGTGTCTTGGCGACAATGCCATACGACATTGCCATGGCATAGTCGCCTGGAAATGGTGCACGAGGCGTACAAGGTGCTGTAAAAAATGGGATTTCAGCCCTTCTTCATTTCTCACTTCTCACTTTCTTCCCAATTCTCTCTAAACTCTCCCAAGAACTAACCTAACTCAGATATGGTGATTTTGGGGCATCAATTACACAAATTCTTTTGGGTCTTGAAGTGTCATTACTTCATCTTCATCTTCAAGCTTCACTTAGGGTTTCCTAGGTTTTTCTAATAAAACCTAATTTGTGAGTTCATCCTTATCTTTTAAAATTTATACATGTCAAAACTATATTATTGTTCCCAGATGTGTACTAATCAAGATGAATAACAATGAATTCAATTCCAAGAAATGGTATATTGATCAATGAATCCACAATACACGATGCTCTCTCAATTACAATAATTCTCTCTCTAAGAATATCCTCTCTCTTAGTCATATGAGTCTACCAACAAAAACAAAGTATTTATACCTACTAACACAAAGACAAACTAACAACTAAACTAGACAAGTTGACTTATTACAAAGACTTTTCTTTATAATGCTTGACTTTGACTTTTGCTTTAAGAGGCTTTGACTTTGATTCTCATTCTTCATGATCTTGGATCCAACATATTTATGCACTAACAATCTCCCCCTTTGGATTCAAGATCACCTTCAAAACAAAATCTCCCCCTTTGATTTAGAAACAAATGATCTCCCCTTTTGGATAAACAAAACCAAATTTCAGAATTCACGAACAATCTTCTCCTTTGTATGATCTTTAACAAAATCAATCTCTCACTTTTAATATCTTCACAAAGATAAGCATTTCATCTCCCCTTTCTTTGAACTTTCTTCAAACTTTCAGTAATATCCCCCAAAGTCTGTGATTAACTTCTTCAAGAATCTTTAACAATCTCCCCCAAGGTAATAAAACCTCTTTCAGACTTCAGAAACGAAAATATCTTCAGATTAAGCTCACTTTTGTTTTAGCAAATAATCTTCAAAGAAATTTTCAGTAAACTTCAACAAGCTTTCAGAATTCCTTGAACTTTCTCTATTATTCTGACCATTCTCCCCATAACTCGGACAATAAATCTATCAAACTTTGTCATTTCTTGATCATCTCATTTCTTGAATATAATTCTCTCCCATATTCCAAACATGTAACTTCCTCAAATTCAAACATTTCTTGACCATCCCCCCTTTTTGATGATGTAGAGCATAGAAATAATCAAAACTGTCTCCAAGAAATGTCATGAATCTTTTTCTAACCAATGATCTTTTGAACTGAACATCTGAACCACCCGTCAATTCGTAATGTATTCATGCGAATCTTTTCAAGTTCAGACAAATAAGAATGTAGCCCTGAATCAATAAATGAATCAGTTAAGATGCCTGTAAGCAGCACGAAGCCACTTAGTACAACGAATGTACTGTACAAGGAGTTTTAATGATGATCACTCCCCAGGTCTTCCATTCAATCATCGAATAACACAAGATAATTCTATGAACGTCCCGACAGAAAAAGGAATTTTATGTGTGTTCGTGCTTGTGTATGAAAGAATTTAAACATGAATGTTTTATAAAAGGCGCAACATGTGTAACCCATTGAGACAACAACAATATTACACAGACTCAATTGTGCATGATCGAAGTGCACAATTCTAATCAATGAAGACGAGATAGATTATGTTCCGCGTCCCCAAGAAAAATTGAAACATCTCTTTGTTGAGAAAGAAATGAGTAGGTGGTGGGGTTTAAGCAAGAGTTGGCATGGGCTAGTGCCTGTATCAATGAAGTTCACGAAAGAATTGTGAAACAACAATAATGTGGTTGACCGGCTCAGAAAAAGTTTGGTGCAGAGTTTTGATATTATTTTAACTATGTTCTCACACCCTCTTTCATTTTATCATTTAAGCTCACTTCTAATCAAACTCTCTTTTACATTTAACCTCATCACACACCCATACTCAGATATTGACCCCTTGCCTCTCGATCACTCAAGGATAACTTCATGGTTAGGAAACACTGGTTATCGTGAATCCATAGAAGTTCTTTTAAAATCTCACACAATTCCCATGTATATTGTCCTAAAAGCAAAATGTTGCTCAATTGGTTTAACTTTTCAGTTAAATCACCGTATGAAATACATGTCAGATATATGTATGCTTAGTAAAATAATCATGAAGATTTGAGCATTTTAATCATTGAAGATTTTCTCATAACAAGTATATTTGAATGAATGAAATGAATAAAAAAGACTTGTTTGAGAATCTGACAATGTATCGAAAAGATCAAAAATTGAATGATTTATCATTAAAAGCTTAGGTCATGAAATAATTGGAATGTGTCTATATGAACAAATATAGACATTCTTGAAAGAAACGCTTTGAATGAATCAATGCTCAACAAACTCTGAATTTCAAATGGGGTTTATTACCACCGAAAAATTGTTTCATTTTGAGACATGGTAATAACAAGGTCAATAAAAATACTAAACCGGTGTGTATGAATACTTGACAATATATAGAAAAGATAACACACAAGTATTTATCTTTGGAAACACACGGTTTGTTAAACTTTAAAATTCATAAAATGAAAACATTTAAAATCACACTTCTGTATTCATGAAATCTGTTTAAGAATCGAGAAGTGGTTTGAACGTTTAAGAAAACTGTCATATCTAAAAGTCGTCCATCTTTCATATACGTATGAGATTAAGGTTAGAATAATCCTTACGCTCAGCTTAAATCTCATGAAGTTAGTTCCAAAGTCATGATAGGTATGATCATGTAAGCTCCCCCTAAATTCGGATAAAAAACATCAAGAAAACATCAACTTCGAATGTACATCACAATGCGGATGTGGAACGACTATAGAGAGTTGAACAATGCAACAATGAAGAACCAATATCCGCTTATGATAATCGACGACTTGTTTGACCAACTTCAAGGAGCAGATTGTTTCTTGAAGATCGACTTGCGTTCGGGATATCATCAAGTAAGGGTAAAGGAGGACGACATCCCGAAGATGGATTTTAGGACGCGTTATGACCATTTCGAATTTTTAGTAATGTCGTTTCGCCTAACTAACGCACCAGCGGTGTTCATGAATTTGATGAATAGAGTAGTCTAACCATTCTTTGACAAGTCGGTAATTGTATTCATCGATGATATACTCGTGTATTCAAAGACCGAGATGGATCACGAGAAACATCTACGAGAAGTCTTAGAGGTGTTGAGGAAGGAGAAATTGTTTTCTAAATTCTCCAAATATGACTTTTGGTTAGAAGAGGTTCAATTATTGGGCCACATGGTCACTCGAGATGGAGTGAAAGTGGAACCCTCCATGATTGAAGCAATGATGAATTAGGAACCTCCCAAGAGTCCGTCCGAGATACATGGCTTCTTGGGTTTAGCGGGCTATTACCGGAGATTCATTCAAGATTTCTTCAAGATCGCTTCTTCTTTGACGACCCTAACTCGGAAGGATGAGAAATTCGTTTGGACCGAAGTACAAGAAAAGGCGTTCCGGACTTTACAAAGGAATTTGTGTGAAGCTTCGATTTTGTCTCTACCCGAAGGATTGGAGGACTTCATGGTTTATAGTGACGCTTCAAAGATGGGTATGGGTTGTGTGTTGATGCAAAGAGGTAAGGTGATCTCCTACGCATCGAGGCAACTCAAGGTTCATGAGAAGAATTACCCTACCCATGATTTGGAGTTAGCGGTGGTAGTGTTCGCCTTGAAGCTATGGCGGCATTATCTCTATGGCACAAAATGTACACTCTAAACGGGTCATAAAAGTATGAAGTAGGTTTTTGATGAAAAAGACTTGAACATGAGGCAAAGATGGTGGCTCGAATTACTCAAGGAATACTATTGCAAGTTGCTTTACCACCCTGGTAAGGCAAACGTGGTAGTTGATGCTTTGAGCCGGAAAGACTATAGTAGGAGCATCCGGGCCATCCTTTCGAGAATTGAGTTGGTGTCAAGCCTCATTGAACGAATTAAGATGTCTCAAGCTGAGGCTTTGTTAAAGAAAATCTCAAGAATGAAGTGATTACGAAACAACGATTACTCTTGATGGAGGATAGCCGTGGAGAGAAGTTGTTCAATGTACGAGTTTAGGTGCCCAAGGTTGGGGGCAATCGGGAACTTCTTCTTGAAGATACCATAAGTCCAAGTATTCCATCCATCTGGGGAGTACAAAGATGTATAGGGACTTGAAACTACATTATTGGTGGACGGTTATGAAACTAGATATGGCACGCTACGTGGAGTGATGTGTGACATGTTTACAAGTAAAAGACGAGCATCAATGACCGTACACAACTCTTCAATCCCTAGAGATCCCCGAGTGGAAATGGGAACTCATTACCATGGACTTCATGACCAAATTTCCAAAAACCTTAAGAGGTCACGATACCATTTGGGTAATAGTTGATCGGTTGACCAAGAGCGCTCACTAT
Organism: Arctium minus; assembly: GCA_954870635.1. Lineage (NCBI taxonomy): Eukaryota > Viridiplantae > Streptophyta > Magnoliopsida > Asterales > Asteraceae > Arctium > Arctium minus. The sequence goes on along the minus strand of OX941080.1, from coordinate 58,841,788 downwards.
TTAGACATGCGTGAGACCCTACCAATGGACAAGTTGGCGAATCTTTATATCGACGAAGTGGTTTCAAGGTATGGAGTGACTTTGTCCATTGTATTGGATCGTGATATTTGATTCACATCAAACTATTGGGATGGCCTAAAGAAGGAATTGGGTACTTGAGTAAAATTGAGTATGACCTACCATCCCGTAACCGACGACCAAAGTGAAAGAACGATTCAGACGCTATAAGACATGTTAAGGTCTTGCATGAGCGACTTCGAGGGTAGTTGGGACTCTCACCTACCGTTGGTGGAATTCACATACAATAATAGCTACCACTCGAGTATTGGAATGGCACCGTTTTAAGCCTTATATGGGCAGAAGTGCATAACTCCCGTGTTTTGGCTTGAAACGGGCGAGAAGCAGCTCGCCGGTCCCGAGATCGTACAAGAGATGACCAAGAAGGTTAAAGGCATCAGAGAGCGGTTAAGAGCGACTCAAGATCGCCAAAAGAGTTATGCCGATAAAAAGAGACGGACGATAGAGTTCCAAGTGGGAGATTGGGTGATCTTTAAGGTGTCCCCATGGAAAGGAATAATTCGGTTTGGAAAACACGAAAAGTTGAGTCCCCGTTTCCTTGGACCATTCACGGTGCTTAAGCGTGTGGGACTACAAGCGTACCAATTGGAACTCCCACCAGAAATGAATGGAATCCACAACACTTTTCACATTTGCTACCTTCAGAAGTGTCTAGCAGAGGAGGAGAGTATCATTCCCCTCTCGAAGGTCAGAGTAGACGAAGGTAATCAATGCATCGAAGAGCCCGAGGTGATCTTAGAAAGAAAGTCTGTTGGGTCTGAATGTGCTAAGGATAAATATTGCTGCTACTTGAAAGGTATTACTACAGCAAGATGAAATATTACTACTGCTAGTAGAATTAATACTGCTTGAATAGTTAGTGTTGCTACTTGAATAGTTAGTACTGCTTGGAGAGTTAGTACTACTAGTAGGTAGTACTGCTTAAAGATTACTACTGCAAGTGAAGAGTTAATACTGCAAGCATGATTAATACTGTTGAGGATGCTAATGCTGCTGAATAGGGATGAAGTTAATGCTGCTTATGAAGATAATGTCTTGAAGAGAAAGACTAGGAACTGGAGATAATGATGAAGATAATAATGGTATTGATGCTGAAGATCAATCTTATTTTAATAATTATCTTGTAATCAACTCTGTATATATATAGTCTAGATGTTTTAGCATAAGTCATATAAGTTTTACAAGTTTTTCATATACGTTTGTTTAGAGAATTAACCTCAAGGTTCTTAGAAGTCCTTTCAATAGAGAAGTATTGAACGTCTGTTGAGCCTGTTCAACAGATTGAGGTTGAGTTTGTAATCATTAAGTTAATCAATATAACTTGTGATTTGCATTCAAGTACTGTTTCATTGATTGAGTGTTAAAGTGTTTTTCCGCAACTTCTTTAACATTGTTTTCTAAGTGTGTTAATTAAATTCTTCATTATAATTTTTCGATCTTGACAAGTGGTATCAGAGCTAGAAAACTCAGAAACATATAATCATGGACAGTTCAAGTGACAGCGTTTGGGTTTCAAAGGTTCCCATGCTCAAACCCAATGAGTTTGACATGTGGAAGATCAGAACCAAGCAATATATTCTTCTCACAGACTTCTCAATGTGGGATATCATTGAGAATGGTCCCTCTGATGGAGGAAAGATGGATGCAGATGGCAAGAGACCTCCACCAAAGACTGATGGAGAAAGAAAGATGAGGCAGACAGAGATGAAAGCCTTGAGCACTTGCTCTTGGCTATACCTAATGAGTATCAACACTAGTTCTGCAACTGCACGGATGCATAAATTTTATGGAATGCACTGGAGAAAAGATTTTCTGGTACCAAAAGTACCAAGAGAAATCAGAAGGTCGTCCTGAAGCAGCAATATGAAAACTTCATGTCTACAAAGAATGAGTCCATGACTCAAACTTTTGATAGATTTAATAAGTTAATTAGTGAATTAGCTACTGTTGGTGTCCAGATAGATCAAGATGATGTCAACAGAAAATTTCTAAGATCTCTTGGTGATGAATAGACTATGTACACTGTCTCCTTCAGACAGAATGACCAACTCGAGGACAAGGAACTGGATGACCTCTATAATGACCTTAGGGTGTTTGAAGCAGAGGTAGAAGCAAAGAAGAGGCCCTCTGGATACTCATACAATGCTGCTCTTTTATCATCCTCTACTGATTCTGCTGCTAATACAGAATCAGTTAGTGCTGCCTATGGATCAAAGCAAGATGGATCTAATAACTCAGTTTTAGAAGATTTTCTAGACAGTCATGCTAATTTCACTCTAATTAATGATGACTTAGAACAGATAAATGCTGATGATCTGGAAGAGATGGATATCAAGTGGCAGATGGCTATGCTCACAATGAGGGTAAAAAGATTCATTAAAAGGACTGGAAGGAATAACTTTGCTCAGAAAAGAGAAGATGGGGTTGGAATTGATAAATCCAAGGTTGAATGTTACAAATGTCACAAGCTGGGGCACTTTACAAGAGAATGCAGAAGTGGAATACCTCAACAGCATACTAGCAACCATCAACCATCACAGTCCACTAGCTTCAACAACAGGAACTCTTCTCAAGCTCTTGTTTCCCAAGAAGGAATGGGATTTGATTGGAGTGACCAAGCAGAAGAAGCAATTCAGAATCAAGCTTTAATGGCTAAAGTTTCAGAGTCAGGAAGCACGGATATGACCTGTAACATGACCTGCCTTCAAAACTTCAAAAGAATTGATGGAGGACATGTTGCTTTTGGTGATAATCCAGCAGGTGGAAAGATAAGTGGAAAAGGTAATGTGTCAAAAGGTAAGATGACCTTTGAGGATGTATACTATGTTGAGCAATTGAGATACAACCTGTTAAGTGTATCACAGGTCTGTGACAAGAAACATAGCATATTATTCAATGATATTGAATGTATTATCCTTGCTCCAGGGTTCAAGGTAGTTGATGAAAGTATGATACTACTTAGAACTCTTAGAAAGGACAATGTTTATTGCTTAGACTTGGAGAGTGTAGTTTCTGATTCATCTCTAAATTGTTTATTTTCAAAAGCTTCATTGGATGAATCATCTCTTTGGCACAGAAGGATGTGTCACATGAACTTTAAAACAATGAACAAACTTGTGAAAAACAACCTTGTAAGAGGTTTGCCACAAAAGGTATTTTCATGTGATGATCATTGTGTTGCATGTCTTAAAGGCAAACAGCACAAAACTTCTCATAAGTCCAAAGAGATAAATACAAACTCTTCATCTCTTAATTTACTGCATATGGATCTGTTTGGTCCTACAAATGTGATGAGTATTGGCAAGAAATCTTATTGCTTGGTAATTGTTGATGATTTCTCTAGATTCACTTGGGTCTATTTTCTGAGGACTAAGGATGAGACAAGTGGACTGATTAAATCATTTGTTCTTAGAGTTGAAAACCAAACAAATCTAAGAGTTAAAGTCATCAGGTCTGATAATGGAACTGAATTTAAAAACAATGACCTAAACAGCTTCTGTGAGGAAAAAGGCATTGAGAGACAATACAGTGCTCCTAGGACTCCTCAACAGAATGGTGTTACTGAAAGGAGAAATAGGACTCTGATAGAAGCTGCTAGATCTCTGTTGGCAGATTCAAAACTTCCAATCACTTTTTGGGCAGAAGTAGTTAATATTGTCTGCTATATTCAAAACAGAGTTCTAGTAGTAAAATCTCAAGACAAGACACCTTATGAGCTTTTTAAAAAGAAGAAACCTTTTATTGGATTTTTCAAACCATTTAGGTGTCCTTGCACAATTCTCAATACCAAAACTCACCTAGGCAAGTTTGATAGCAAAGCTGAGGATGGGTTTCTTGTTGGTTATTCATCTCAAAGTAAGGCCTATAGCGTTTTCAACACCTCTTCTAGGATTATTGAGGAAAGTGACAATGTCAAATGCAATGAGAACACACCAAATCAACTTGGTTCAGGTCCTGATTGGCTATTTGACATTGATTCACTGTCTAATTCTTTGGGTTTCAGTAATGAGCATAATGCAGGAACAGGAATAGAAAAGGTACAAGTACAAAGACAAGAGTTTGTGTTGTTCCCAACACCTACTGCTGATCCTATTGAATTCTGTGACCAAGATAAGAAAGATACTTCAGATTCAAAGGATACTATACCAGCTCAGAATGAAGAGTGCGGAGGTGAAAAGGAAGATCAACCCTCAGATTCAGGAATCAAAGGTCCTGAGATGCCAGGTTTGGAAGAAGATGACACAGATGATGATAACTCTTCAGTTTTTGGTGGCAGCACTCCTGAAAAGAATGACTCTAATCTGGAAGAAGATATTAATGAAGAGGTTGTTCATCAAACAAGAGTTCAGAAAAATCATCCTCCTCAATTGGTGGTTGGTGACATCAATTCTCCTATAATCACAAGGAATCAAAGCAAGTTGGGAGGATTGAAGGACATACAATCGGGATTACTATCTTGCTTTCTATCACAGGTTGAACCCAAAAAGGCATTTGATGCAAAGAAGGATCCAAGCTGGATAGAAGCAATGCAATAGGAGCTACTGTAGTTTGTGCTGCAGGATGTATGGGATTTGGTTGACCTTCCAAAAGGACACAGAGCTATAGGCACTAAATGGATCTTCAGGAACAAGAAAGATAAGAGAGGAATAGTAATAAAGAACGAGGCAAGATTAGTGGCACAAGGGTATACTCAAGAAGAGGGAATTGATTATGAAGAGGTATTTGCACCAGTGGCCAGGATTGAGGCAATCAGGCTATTTTTAGCCTATGCTTCTTTCCTGAAGTTCAGGGTTTATCAGATGGATGTAAAGAGTGTCTTCCTGTATGGGAAAATTGAAGAAGAAGTGTATGTCTGTTAGCCTCCATGGTTTGAAAATCCAAATTATGCTGACAGAGTATACAAATTGAAGAAGGCACTCTATGGGCTACATCAAGCACCAAGGGCATGGTTTGACACTTTGTCTACCTATCTCTTGGAAAATGGTTTTCAAAGAGGAATCATAGATAAGACTTTGTTCATTCAGAGGAAGAAGAAGGACATCCTTATAGTGCAAATCTATGTGGATGATATTATCTTTGGATCCACAAAAGATCAAATGTGCATAGATTTTGAAGAATTGATGCACAAGAGATTCAAGATGAGTTCAATGGGTGAACTTACTTTCTTCCTTGGGCTACAAGTTAAGTAGAAGAAAGATGGGATATTTATAAGCCAATCAAAGTATGTGCAGGACATTCTTACTAAGTTTGGATTCTCAGATTCAAAGCCTGCAAGCACACCCATGGAGACACACAAACAGATCATTGCAGATCTTGAGGGGGAGGATGTGGATGTTCATCACTATAGATCCATGATTGGCTCCGTCATGTATCTCACTGCTTCAAGACCAGATATCATGTTTCCTGTTTGTGTGTGTGCAAGATTTCAAGTATGGCCTAAGCAGTCACACTTTCAAGCAGTCAAGAGGATATTCAGATATCTCAAAGGCCAACCTAGATTAGGTCTTTGGTATCCTCATGACTCACCATTTGACCTACTTGCTTATTCAGACAGTGACTTGGGTGGTGCAAATTTGGATAGAAAGTCAACTTCATGGGGATGTCAGTTTTTGGGTGCAAGACTAGTGTCATGGCAGTGCAAGAAACAAACCACAGTGTCCACCTCTACAACAGAAGCAGAGTATATAGCTGCTGCAAGCTGCTGTTCACAAGTACTCTGGATTCAGAATCAAATGTTGGACTATGGTATAACTTTTCTTCACACTCTAATCTTCATAGACAATAACAATGCTATTAGCATTGTTAATAATCCAGTCAAGCACTACAAAACAAAGCATATAGAAATCAGGTACCATTTTATCAGAGACTGTAATGAAAAGAAGCTAATTCAGGTTGTGAAAGTCCATACAAGTAACCAATTTGCTGATCCATTCACCAAAGCTTTTGATGTGGGTAGATTCACATTCTTGGTCACAAGTGTGGGCATGATAAACACTGAATAAGCCTCCTTTGATCTGCTTTATGTACCATTTCAGTATAGATTCCTTCCTGTCTACTTTCTCATATTGTATTATGCATGGTGCTGCTAACCTTGTGTGTTTAAGTGTTTCAGATTGCTTCAACTAAATACTTAGTACTTCTAGTTCAGATAATATTGCTCTGTATATTACTCATGATGTCAGTTCCAATATGGTTAAGTATGGTTACTACTGCTAGGTGGTTTATACTGCCAGTGCAAAAGTTACTACTGCTTGCCTTATTTATACTGCTAATCAGTGTTACTACTGCTGGTAGGTGTTAATACTACTAGTCTGTGTTAATACTGCTAGTCTGTGTTAATACTGCCAAGTATGTATTACTACTGCTAATATGAGTTAATGCTGCGGGATTGTTAATACTGCTAGGGTACTTAGTACTGCTTCTAACTGAAACCCTCCACCTATAAATACCCTTTGTGATTCAAACCAATCAGAACGATGGCAGGACTAGAATTCTTTGATGAACACAATGAGGTTGCTATGCTGCAAAAACCCAAACAGGCTGAAGGTTTTCATCCGATTGTGGATTTCCTCAAATCAAGGGTTTGTGATAAACCCATTACCATATCAGAGGACAACATACGCATTCATCTTCACTTAGATGATGCCTCAGGTATTACCTCTCTTCCTAAGGAAGATCTCTTCCAAGTTCTTAGTCATATGGGGTATGAAGGTCCCACTAACGTATATAAGTTTTTCAAGAACAGATTTTCACCTCAGTGGAGATTCTTTGTTCATACCCTACAACACTGCATTTCAAGAAAAACAACTGGCTGGAGTGAGTTCAACAGCACCATAGCCTATGCTTTGGTCTGCTTAGCGACCTCTAGAAAGTTTAATTTCTCTCAAATGATCTTAAACGATTTAATGTCAAACCTGGATACCAAATCAAAAATCTTTTATATGTATCCAAGGTTTGTACAAGAAGTACTTAATAAGGAATTGACGGATTTACCTACCTTCAAGGAGGTATATGTACCAAAACTCCCAAAGGGGAAAGTGTTCTCAAATATGAAGAGGCCAAGTAAGGACTTCTCAGGTCTAGACACACCATTATTCTCTACAATGATGGTTGTGTCCCACTCTCAAGGTGAGGCATCAGGGTCAAAGCCCACATTAGACCAACCCACTGATGACCTACCCACACCTTCCACTACAAAGCATACCCCTCAGACCCTTCTAAAGAAGCCAACATCACCCATTACTCATACATATACAAGGAAAAAGGTACAGAAGGTTCCTTCCCTTCTAGTATCTTCACCCCCACAGCCTAAAAGCCCTCTGATGGAGCATTTTCCATCAGAGAATATCCAAAGGGAAACCACAGGGGTGTCTCCCAACCCCAAGAAGGTGCTCAATAAGGAGGAGGAAGAGCATGTGGGCAGTGAGGCTCACACTACTGACTTTGCACAAAGTGTAGGGCAGGACAGTGTTAACATCTTTAAGACCTTACCCACGGCAACTTTGGGTGAGCAATCATCCAAAGGTCCCAAGTGCCAAGAAACCAAGGGGGTAGAAGGTGCTTCTGCTAGGCAGAAGACCTCTACTAAAAGATCCAAGGATCCTTCAAGGGTGGTCAACACACCCAAAGGAGGTGAGGACAGATATAACTATGAGGAATTGATGGAAACATTGGGAAATATCAATCTGGATGTACTCAAACAGGGTGCAGAAATAGAGGAGATGAAACTGGTGATTCTTTCACAACAAGTGCAGATAAGCAAATTAAAGAAGATGGTTCTGCGGTTGGTGCAGAAAAAGAAGAGAAAGCAGTATGTATTGAAGAAACGGGGAGATGTGAATGATGCTTTCAAAAAGGGGGAGAGTCAAGCTGAAGGTGAAAAGCAAAACCCTGTTGGCCTGGAACCTCATTTTGAGGGGGAGACCAGTGTTGAAAAAGAAAGGGAGATTGGTGCTACAAGTGTGAAAGAAGTAGAAACAGATCAAGCAGCAGAAACAAGTGTGAAAGAAGCAGTAACTGAGCCAACAGCAGTAACTACACCAGAAGTAGTAACCACAGCAGTAGAAACAGAGAAAGTTGCAGCTGAAATAGGTATGTCTGCAGAAGAAATAGAAATTGCAGAGACACTTGTGAAAGCAAAGACTGATACTCCAAAGGCTACTCAAAAGGCTAAGGGAGTAATAATAAAAGAAGGTGGTTCTGAACAGAAAAAGAAGAAGATCAGTGAGGCAGAGATCAAAAAGAAAGGAAAAAAAAAGTGGTTGAGTCTGAGAAACCAATGAATAAATAGAAACAAATAGCTCTGGATGAGGAGCTAGCCAAGAAGCTGCAAGTTGAATTAACACAAGAGGAAGAGTCTCAAACTGCAAAAGACAGAGAGATTGCTTTAGAATTGTCTACAAAGCTCAATGAAGAATTTCAAAGGAGTTTGAAGACAGCAGCTATTGCTAAGAAAGTAACATTGAGAGTAACTTAACAAAGCCAAAGAAAGCCTTCAAAGACCTTCCTGGCAAATCAAGAAAGAAGGAAAATGATAAACTTTCTGAAAGGAGCTATTGGAGTTCCTCAAGGAATGTTTACCAGCATGACATTTGGAAGGATAAAGGAGCTATACTAGAAGGAGATGGCCAAGCTGAAAGGGGATTTCATTCAAAGGGTTGAGGTTGAATAAAAATTAAAAGAAAGACATGATCTCAACATACAACAGCCTTTCCCTGACAGTGAGGAAGGCACTCCTATCAAAGAAAAGACAGAAGCTAAGCAAGAAGAGACTTTGGCTCAACATATTGGAGCAATAAAAAGAAAGAAATCTATTGCTACCAAGCCTAAGGCAAAAAGGCCACGAATTGAAGAAGTTGAAAAGGAGATTGAAAGTGCAAGAACAGAACCTTCAGCAGAGCCAGAGCAGAATCAAGAGCAGTCCAATCAACAATCCAATGAGCAATTCCATTTGTACATGACTTTGACAGATGAAGAACCAGTGCAAGATGACCCTATATCAATGCAGGCACCAGAGATCATTCACTGGGATATTCTGAAGGACAACAGAAAAGACTATTTCAGATTCAAAAGAATGGGTGATCAGTATAAGGTGTATGCAACCTGGGGAAAGATAGTGAGAAGTTGTACAAGGTCTGATTTGGAAGAATTATACAAAGTTGGACTGATTATGTATAAAGATGTGCTGGAAGGAACTGAAATGAGCTTAATCAAGATTGCCATGGAGTACTTATGCATGATGTTTGAGCCTGAAAGAGTGAAGTATAGGATCAAAGACTTACATCATGAGTATGGATTCAAACAGATTGATCATTGGATGTTATTTGAAAACTGTGGTGTCTACATGATCACAATTGACAAAAGCTACCATGAGTACTACTTGGTTGACAAGATCTATGACCATAGCAAAGCTAAGTTGGAAGGGATGTTGAAAGCCAAGTTGGTATGTGCTAAAGGATCAGAAATGGCCAGAATTGTGATTAGAAGGACAATTAATCAAAGTCTGGGATTGGATCCAAATCTGGGAAATTAAGCTGAAGTGTTGAAAGCATCATGAAGACCCTATGCTGAAGAACTTAACTTCTCATTTTGAAAAGTTAAGTTAGGGGGAGATTGTTAGGCCTGAATGTGCTAAGGATGAATATTGCTGCTACTTGAAAGGTATTACTACTGCAAGATGAAATATTACTACTACTAGTAGAATTAACACTGCTTGAAGAGTTAGTATTGCTACTTGAATAGTTAGTACTGCTTGGAGAGTTAGTACTGCTAATAGTTAGTACTGCTTGAAGATTACTACTGCAAGTGAAGAGTTAATACTGCAAGCATGATTAATATTGCTGAGGATGCTAATGTTGTTGGATAAGGATGAAGTTAATGTTGCTTATGAAGATAATGTCTTGAAGAGAAAGACTAGGAACTGGAGATAATGATGAAGATAATTATGGTATTGATGTTGAAGATCAATCTTATTTTAATAATTATCTTGTAATCAACTCTGTATATATATAGTCTAGATGTTTTAGCATAAGTCATATAAGTTTTACAAGTTTTTCATATACGTTTGTTTAGAGAATTAACCTCAAGGTTCTTAGAAGTCCTTTCAATAGAGAAGTATTGAACGTCTGTTGAGCCTGTTCAATAGATTGAGGTTGAGTTTGTAATCATTAAGTTAATCAATATAACTTGTGATTTTCATTCAAGTACTGTTTCATTGATTGAGTGTTAAAGTGTTTTTCCGCAACTTCTTTAACATTGTTTTCTGAGTGTGTTAATTAAATTCTTCATTAGAATTTTTCGATCTTGACAAAGTCCAAGAAACTCCCCACAATAAATTTAAGATGGTTAAAGTGAAATAGAAACATCATCGGGGTACCAACGTGACTTGGGAAGCCGAGGAGGATATGAAGTGAAGATATCCCTACTTGTTTATATATCTAAGATTTCGAGAACAAAATCGTTTCCAAGTTGGGGAAGATTGTAATGCCCGGAATTTTCTGTAAGTAAAAGTCAACCCGTACATTGTTGCAACTTATATATGATAGAAATTATGTTAAGAAATCATTTCATGTGGTCCCTAAGAGTGTCGGGAGTCTTGGCATTCAAAAAGTTGAGTTTCGGGACTTGGTATGGGCCCAACTACAATGTCCGGCGACTATGACAGTGTCATAGTCGCACCTACCAAAGTAGCAGCAAAGGAGCAGCTCCTTGGAGTGTCTTGGAGACAATGCCAAGAGACATTGCCATGGCATAATCATTTGACAATGTCGCACCAGGGCTATAGTGTGTTGTCAAAAACGGGATTTCAGCCTTTCTTTACTCCTCACTTCTCACTTTCTTCCCAATTCTCTCCAAACTCTCCAAGAACTAACCTAACTCATTTATGGTGATTTTGGGGAATTAATTGCACAAATTCTTGGGTCTTGAAGTGTCAATACTCCATCAAGTTAAAGGGAAGAAGCTAGATACCAAGAACTCTCCATCTCCATCTTCATCTCCATCTTCATCTTCATCTTCATCTTCATCTTCAAGCTTCACTTAGGGTTTCCTAGGTTTTTCTAATAAAACCTAATTTGTGAGTCCATCCTTATCTTTTAAATAATATACATGTCAAAACTATATTTTTAGACTTCTAATCATCTCCTTGTTTACATTTGCCCTGTTGAAAAGATTTTGACCTAACTTGGGGTTTTGGGGATTTTTAGGGTTTTTTTACCATTTTGAAGTATGACAAAGAGCTCTATGGTTTGTGATATAAAATGTGATTTAACTTACATATTTATGGTTAAAACACTTGAAATGGAACCATCTTGATTATAAGTATAGTTTTCACTATGTTAAAGGCTTATTTGGTAAAAGTGGATTTTGGAGGATAACACATATGGATTAGTGTTTATATTAACAATGATCCATGTAGAGTTCTATAACTTTGGGAAAATTTCATATTTGGGAATGATTTACATTTAGATATGAAAATGGTATATGCTTGACCTTCTTATGGACTTGGTTCCATATGGTAATGATTTTACAAAGATTTGCATTTTATGAAAATGTGTTATGAGAACTATATTTGTGAATATAGTTTTGTCACTAATTTAATTGTGACAAGCCTTAGACTATTACTATTGGATCCATAGAAATACGAGTCGGCTTATTTTGGGATGATCTTCCCCTTTATAAGTAGTTAAGACATTGGGTCCTCGGTGATAATTTGGTATGATTATGTGGGACTGGATACTAGGAATGTGCCATAAATGTAATCCTAGTGAATGAGTATGATTGGGATCCTCGGGTGCCCTCCCCCACATCTATGTATGAGTCGGAGTTGTTCGTGGTAATGGGTCCCAATATTGAGCTCACAACTCGAAAAGTGGCTTACTTTTGTGTTCTACCATGATCATTGGAAATTGTGTCTCCCACGTCATCGTAAGATGTTTTTGGACCGTAAGATTCGTATGTGGTTATTTGTCATGACATAGATTTCTAAATCATTGAAAAACTATTTATTTATATTTCAATCATTTCCAAGTTATTTCTATAAAATGGTTGATCTCACAAGGCGTTAAGCCTAACACTTCTTCTTAAATGACATGTATAACAGGTTCCCTTAAAGGCGGGTCACACAAGGTTTGAGGGACGAGCGTTGAGCCGTTATGGCACCTTTTGGATTAGGACTTTTGGAGATATGGAGTACACGATAGATATATACTTTTGGGAGATTGAGCCGACAACCTTCATAATCTAGATATTATTGTTTAGATTAGTATGTTGTTGACCTTAATGTCCTTTTTTAGAAATTGTAAATGCTATTACTATATTTCCCTTTTTTTGGGTGATTTCCATCTATTCATGTTGTCCCATTTTGTAAGTTTTTAAGGTTTAAATTTACCCCTATTTTTAAGGTGTTATAAGTTGGTATCAGAGCTCTAGTTTATGCGAACTAGGTATGAATGTAAGATGCCTAGAGTTAAGCTGAGATAATAAGTTATGATTTGTGAGATTGGGTAGAACTTTTAAGATAAGAAGGTCTTAGAGTCGACGAAATTACACTAACTGAGAGTTGTGATAATGGTAACGAGAATTCTTGTGCATAATGTGTTCTAATTTTAATTAGATAATGCTATTATGAATATGTTGTTACGTGAGCATGCTTAATTTGCTATTGTTATGATGATTGATGAATGTAGTAGTACATTTCTTCGTGTTTAAATTCTTATAACATATTTCTTACCTCTATTCTCGTTTGTGTGTGTGTGTGTGTGTGTGTGTGGCAAACTAAAGATGGTAAGTACGCGAGGTAGACCGCGTACACGTATTGATGGGAACGAGGGCGACTACTTAAACGGCTGACCAAACAGAATGGGTCGAGGCAACGGTGGTTCCGCCTTTCCCACCATTGTTGGGTGGAGGGCACGAGGTTATACCAAGAGTCGACTTGGCTTCATCCAACCCGGTCATACGTGAGGTGACCCCTCAATCGAAGATGGTGTCCATTATGATGCTTATGATGAACGAGGCCATGGCTAAGCAACAAGAATTCCTCTTGAAGGTGATTCCGAGATGTCAGCACCCATAGGAATGAGACGGTTGCTGAGAATGTGGTAGTTGGGGGATCCGGGGGTACAGAAAACGTGATCCCAACCGAGGAGCAGGTGACGAACGACGTGAGGCAAGGTAGGAGAGCTTACTCCTACAAGTCCTTTTTATGTAGTAAACTCCCAGAGTTCACCGGGTTTGACAATCCAGTTGCCTGCATGAACTGGATTCGAGAAATCGAGTAAGCCTTCGATGCTTGTGAAGAGAACCAGAAGGTGAGATACGGCTCCCAGATGCTTAGGGGTCCGGATCTCATTTGGTGGAACGTCACTAAGTCCACACTCTCTACTACGGTCTTGGCTCGGTTATCATGGACCGAATTCAAGAAGAAAGTCATGGAAGAATACTGTAACGAGAGGGATATGGACCGAATCGAGGAAGAGTTCCGAGCTCTCAAGAAGAGGAACGTACCGGTGAGGGAATATACCCCAACAATTCATGGAGAAGCTTGGTTTGGTGGGGCATATAGGCCCGACCGAAAAAGAGAAGATCAAGGCCTACCTCAAGGGCCCACTAACGGACATGATGGCAATGGTTCGTAACTCAAAAGCCTCTACCCTCCTTGAGAATTTTTTTCGAATGTATTTCTTCTTCAAATTATTAAACAGTAAACACTCTACCAGAATCAGTAAAATATCTGGATGATTTCTAAATTAATCTTCAAACAGTTTTTTAAATAATAAAAAAAGAAAAAGTACCTCCATCATTATGTTTAAAATCATATCTTAAAAGAAAATATTTGTTGAGTGTTTGGTGGTATGGCACATTTAATGCAAAGTTGGCTCATTAAATGCTCATAACTGTAAAAGTCAATGCAGACGTCCGCTTGGTTCATCCGGCGTCTGCACTGATGATTCTCTGACACGCCGCACCCTTTTTTTTCAAATGGCTCTTTCAGAAAGGTCAATGCGGACGTCTGCTTCATGCTCTATGTGGACGTCCACATAGGTACGGATTTTCAATTTTCAGTATAAAGTCGTTGATTAATCCTAGCCAAAAATACACAAGTCTTGCAACATTAAATGAGTTATCTCTCTGGTTGTTGAAGAATAAAAAGCACGCATTTAAAGATTTTACACTCTCAAAATCATCCAAGTACCACATTGATTACACAAGTGATTATCGCAAAATATTCATCATCTTGTGAGTATTTTCTTTAAGTGTGAGTGGTCATTCTTACCTCTAGCAAAAGCAAGAAAAGTATACAATCATTTGTACCGAGGTGAACCACTCTAAACAACAGTGGATTAGCCAAGTTGATGAACCACTATAAACAACAATGTTGGTATCACTTTCTCTACTCTATCTTATGCACTATTTTTCTTGAGACTTTTCATCTTGAAAAATTGTTTAAAAAGTTATTTACAACCTTTACTCCCCAAGGTTGTTCTACAATTGGTATCAGAGCGGGTTTTTCAAAGATTTATTCACATACCTTATGATTTCAAAACCACAAATCGATCTTGAAAAATGGCACACCACAAAGATTCTTTATCCATTAAACCTCCTCCAATTGATATTGAAAATTTTGGCATTTGGGCCGAACTATTTGAATGTCATGTTCATGGTAAAAGTAGAAAATTGTAGGAAATTATTGTTGGTGGAAACTAAGTTCCAACAAAAATGGAAGATGGTAAAAGTATTGAAAAACCGATTGCGGAATAGTCAAATAATGATGATGCTTGGAAATTTTTAATTTTTGAAGCAAAAAATATGATTTATGCCGCTTTAAACTCGGATGAGATTGAAAGAGTTTTAATTGCAAAACCGTAAATGAAATTTGGCAGAGCCTAAATTATACCCATCGGGAAAACTCTCAAGTCAAAAGTAGCAAAATCAATATTTGAGTTCACGATTATGAATTATTTGAAATGGCTCAAGATGATTCAATTGATTCTATGTTTAATCGTTTTAACCTTATCTTGACTACCTTGAAACGACTAGGTCGTGTTTATGAGAATGAAGATTACATAAGAAAATTTCTTAGAGTTCTACCTCTGAAATGGATGCCCAAAATAACATATTTGGAAGATTCCCCTGATCTTTCAAAAATAAAGTTGGACGATCTCATTGGTAACCTCAAAGTCCACGAAATATCCTTGAAGAGAAACAAAGCTCGAGATCAACGAAAGAAGAAAACATTGGGTCTTTAAGCTAATGTTACAAGTGAAAAGACAAAAGAAGAAAAATCTAGTCAACCGAAAGAAGAATCCGAGAATAATGACTCTACGGATGACATTGCTCTTTTGGTAAAAAAAATTAATAAATTTTTGACTAACAAACGTTTTGCAAGAAATGATAGGTCAAACTTCAACCGAAGAGATGTGAATGACCGAGATCAAAATCGTGCTCCAAGATTTCCAAGAAGAAATGGAAAACGATTCAACAAATTCAATAATCTTGGAAACTATAATGACAACTCAAACAACAATGCTTATTGCAATGTAGGGAGAAAAATCATTATGCAAATGTGTGTCCTAAACGTGCAAAGCAAAATGACACTCAAAAGGCATTTGTTGGAGGAGCTTGGAGTGATAGTGATGAAGATGAAAGAAAAGAAGAAATATGTCTCATGGCCGACCATGGAAAAGAGGTAGTCACTTGCTATTCAACTAATGATGATAGTGATTATAGTGATAATTGCTATGAAGATAATGATATGCATGACAATGAAGATCTTGATGAACTTGAAGAATCATATAATCAAGTGGTTAATCTTACTAAGAAATATAGTGATACCAATAAAGAAATAAGTAGATCACTTACATTGCAAGAAATAGAAATCCATGATCTTAACGAAAAAATTGCTTATGATATTAAGAAACATGAGGATATGAATAACGAGATTGCATGCTTAAAAGAAAAGTTGCTTGAAAAAGAAAAGTGTGAGTGATTCTTGTGTTGAGTTAAATGAAAAGGTTGCATGCTTAGAAAAAAGAGTAGTTGAAAATGATTTAATGTAATAGATTGAAGAATTAAATTGCAAGCTTAAACTCAAAATGTGCAAATCTAGAAAGAAGTAATATAATGGCTTCAAATTTCAAAGATTGTAATGAGAAATTGTCTAAGATGTTGAAAATGCAAAGATCTTTTGATGATAAAAGCGGTCTTGGATTTGATGATTCAAGCCGTGAATCTAGCACCACAATCTCCTCGAGAGATATTGTTTTTGTAAAAGTTTCAAAGATGGATGCTCTTTCTAAAAGTGAAGAAGTTGTCAAGAAATATGTTTCAAGTAGTAGCCCTGTTAAACCGATTGTAAAAACAATTGTGAAGGCAAAAGTAGTATTTAGTAATATTCCTTATAGATCACCTCACATGCAAATTAGAAACTTCATGCCAAATAGGAATTTCATGCAAAATGGAAACAATGTGTATAACATGTACAATCAAAATCATACAAGAGTTAGAAGAAGAAGAAATGTGCTAACACCCTATTTTGTGTTTGATGAAAACAACCGAAGAATAAAATAACTCCTAGATGGTTAGCTTAGGGCATTTTTGATTCCGATAATCCTGGCCCAATGAGGTGTTGGGTTCCGGGCATGTGATTTAAATTGATTGTTAATACATGTATGACATGCTAAGAATCTGCTAAATATTATGCATGACATGTCTAGTTTATGAAATTTTAAGTTTTTTTCTTGTGGACGTCCGCTTGTGTATTTAAGTGGACATCCGGATAGTAATGTTGCTCATTCGAACTTCCGCATGCTTCCACAGAAGGAGCAGAAAGTTTTCAAGATGTATACTATGTGGACGTCCGCATGAGTGACAATGTGGATGTTCGCATATTTTATATATTTAAACAGTTTTTTAAGGACCCATGAAACATTGGGCACCAATCATCTATATCTCATAATCTTTTGTAGATGGTTTTTAGAAATGAAATCGAAGATCTAGATTGGATTCTTGATAGTGGTTGCACTCGTCACATGACCGGTAATAGAAATCTATTCTCATCTTATAAGGAGTGTGACGGAGGACAAGTTGTCTTCAGCGGAAATGCAAAAGGAAAAGTAATTTATAGAGGCAAAATAGTTTACAATAATGTTAAATTCTCAAATGTTGATCATGTGAGTAACTTGAATTTTAATTTGCCAAGTGTTGGCCAATTATGTGAGAATAATATCCATGTGTTGTTCAAAAACGTTGCATGCGGAATTATTAAAGATGGCATGGTAATTCTAACCGGTGACAAAAAGAGGGACTTATATATTTTCAAAACACATGTTAAAAGTTTTATGTGTTTATCGTCCATTCATGATCATACTCCTTTGTGGCATAGAAGGTTAGGTCATGCAAATTTACGTTTAATTCAAAAAATGAAAAATAAATATCTTGTCAATGACCTCCCAATAATCAAGTTTGACAATCATTTTTGTGATGCATATCGTGTTGGAAAACAAGTCCATTCTTCTCATAAATCAAAAAGTGTGGTCTCAACTAAGAGAGTGTTAGAGTTACTCCACATGGACCTTTTCGGTCCCTCGGCAATCCAAAGCTATGGAGGTAATTTCTATACACTTGTAGTTGTTGATGATTTTTCTCGGTATATTTGGACTTTATTTTAAAACATAAAAATGAAGCTTTCGAAAAGTTTAAAATTTTGGGAAAGTGAATTCAAAACCAACATGGTTGTACGATTATTTCTATTCATATAAACCATGGAAGAGAATTCGATAATGAAACGCAATTCGTAGCATTTTGAGACAAGTACGGAATCACTTATAAACTTTCGGCTCTTCGAACTCCTCAATCCAATGGGGTTGTTGAGAGGAAAAACTGAACTTTGTAAGAGATGAGTCGTACTATGTTAAATGAGCAAAAAACACCCCAAAAGTTTTGGTGTGATGTCGTAGCTACTGTGTCCTATGTCCTAAACCATGTCCTTGTTAGGGGTATCCTAGAAAAGACACCATATGAGTTGTATCGAGGTAGAAAGCCTTCCATAGGTCACCTTAAAGTTTTTGGATGCAAGTGTTATATTCTAAACAATAAGGAATATTTTACTAAGTTTGACCCTAAAGCCTATGAAGGAATTTTTAGGTTATTCAAGGAATAACAAAGCCTATAGAGTTCTTAAAAAGTCAACCATGGTTGTTGAAGAATCTCTTAATGTTAGTTTTGATGAATCTCCACTGAAGCCAAGTCCTCCTTTAGTAGATGATGATATAAGCGAACAAGAAGCTTTAGCTCTCAATCTTAGAATCTTAAGCCGTGACCTTCAACCCTCTTCTAGTTTAGTACAACCTAGTGACAGGCCTCCTTGTTATGTTCCCCAAGGAATAGAAAATCCCAACCTAAGAGTCGTGAAAGGTCATCTCAGATCCATACCCATAGCGCTTTCCATGCCTTTGTGTCTTCTTTAGAACCTAAAACTATAGAAGAAGCCTTAACACATGAAGATTGGATAATAGCAATGCAAGAATAACTAAATCAATTCACTAGGAATGATGTGTGGGATTTAGTACCTCAACTAGTGGCTAAACCATCATAAGAACAAAATGGATCTTTCGAAATAAGGTAGATGAAAACGGTGGAGTCACATGAAACAAAGCTCGTTTAGTAGCCAAGGGGTACAATCAACAAGAGGGCATCGATTATGATGAAACTTTTGCTCCAGTTGCAAGATTATAACCATAAGAATGTTTTTGGCCTATGCTAACGCAAAAGGCTTCAAGCTTTATCAAATGGATGTCAAAAGTGCTTTTTAAATGGGGTTATAAATGAGGAAGTGTTTGTCACACAACCTCCCAGTTTTGAAATCTTTGAAAAACCACCACATGTCTTTAAGCTTAAAAAAGATGCTTTATGGTCTCAAGCAAGCTCTGCACACTTGGTATGACAGATTAAAATCCTTCTTGATAGATAATGGTTATGTAATGGGCAAAGTAGACAACACTTTATTTGTTAAGAAATCAAACAATGATTTAGTAGTTGTGCAAATTTATGTTGATGATATTATCTTCGGTTCAAGCAATAACCTATTGTGTGAAGAATTTTCTACAAAAATTAAAAATGAATTCGAAATGAGCATGATGGGTGAATTAAATTACTTTCTTGGGCTACAAATTAAACAACTTGATGATGACATTTTCATAACTCAATCTAAATATGCTAAAGATATGCTTAAAAAATTCAAGTTTGAGGATGTAAAATCCGTAAACACTCCTATGACTACCAATATTAAGTTATCTTATGATGAAGAAGGAAATGACTTCAATGATATGCTTGGTAGTTTACTTTATCTAACGGCAAGTAGGCCCGATATCATGTATAGTGTATGCTTGTGTGCAAGATTTCAGGGAAGTCCTCGACAATCTCATTATGAAGTTGTCAAACGTATATTTCGTTACATAAGATGAATTGCAATCTTGGCTTATGGTACCCAAAAAATCCTGAGCTAGAAGTTACATGCTACATAGACTCGGATCTTAGTGGATCACTCAATGATAAAAAAAAAAACACTAGTGGAGTGTGTGCCTTCATAGGCCACTCCCTTGTGTCTTGATTTTCAAAAAAGCAACAAGTGGTTGCTCTATCGACAACCAAAGCAGATATGTAGTCGCCGCTAGGACTTGTGCTCAAGTCCTCCGGATGAAACAAACTCTTGCCGATCTTGAGGTATATTTAAATAAAGTGTCCATATTATGTGATAATACGAGCGCTATTAACTTGAGCAAAAATCCTATTTTACTCTCGCACACTAAACACATAGAACTTAGACATCATTTCTTAAGGGACAATGTTCAAAAAGGATACAGTGTTCTTGAAAAAGTTGATTCGAAAGTCAAATTAGCCGATATTTTCACCAAAGCTTTAAATAAAGAAACATTTTTCAAGCTAAGACTAGGTTTGGGCATGATAGAATACATTCCTTGAATTTTTTTTCATATATTGCAAATTTTATATATGCTGGCGTCTGCTTATGACCACTTCCGGACGTCCGCGTTATCCAGAAGTCTGCACCTTTTCGCGGAAGCAACATATTTTTTGGGTCCTACTTGGCAAACCCGAACGTCCACTTCATCCTTAATCCAGACGTCCACTTAGGCCTCTGACGTTTTTTTTTTTTTTTTGCTTTTTTACTTTTTCTAACTCTCTCTCTCTCTCTCTCTCTCTCTCTCTCTCTCTCTTTCCTCTTACTTTTACCCTAAATGCTTTTCAAATAAGTTTATCTCTCTCTCTCTCGATGCCTCACTCTCTCATCGCCTCTTGTTGATCCAAACTCTCTCAGTGATTTGATAACGACCCTCTTTTACTTAGTGAAAATTACGTTATTATATGTATTAAGTGTTTCATCATCAGCGATCAGACTGAGTCTGTTCAGTTATCGCTGATGACCATTCTGTAAACATTTAATATATATGTGTTTCACTTTCAGCGATCAAACTGAGTCTGTTCAGTTATCACTGATAGTTTCCTATGTAACACAGTTAACGTAATCCCTGAAGACAAGTCTCGCGTCAACATAGTTCATAGCTGAATCGAAGACGAAGCCACTGAACAATAGATAAGTCTACTAGTGACCTGATGCGGATATCAGCGAAGACCAGACAAATCTACTTACGCGAAGAAGCCTGAGGAAAAGCTTCAGCGATAGCTGAACTTCTTTATCTCTGGAAGAAGAGATACTCAGCGATCAACGATCACAAAGCTTATGCCTCAAGTTTTCTTTTGTCTTACCTTGCACAACCAGTACGATGTGTCAGAACGGACAAGTCTCTGCCACAAATCGTACACCAACTCTGTTAACTACACTGTTCATAAAGTGGCCAAAAGCATGTCTCCAAAAGTGAGACTACCAAAGCCAATCTATGAATGCCACGTGTAAAGTACCCTGCCATGCATTTAATGCATAGGGTATAAATAGGAAGCTCACTCCTTCATCTGAAGGTGTGCTCAATCCTTGAACTCCAAAATAGAAACCCTTGTTTTCTATCTCTCTAAAAATCCCCCATTCTCTGAATTTCTTGTGCAACCATCTTAGTGTTTCTTAAGTTTGTTTAGATTGAGTCTGTCTTAATCTTATTCCGCAACAAACTTGTAAATTGTATTTTGATTTATCAATAAACAATTTATTAAACTTTAATTTCTGTGTTTGTATTCAACCCCCCCCCCCCTTCTACAAACTTGTTAAGCACCTTCGGGACCAACAAGTGGTATCAGAGCAGTTTGTTTAATCTAATAAACAAGATCTTGCTGTATACTCTTCCTTGCTATTCTAAAATGGCACTAAACACAAACACAAACTACTATGATAATGGTTCACTTTCTAAACCTCCTCGATTTAGCAGAGATAACTTTTCTCTATGGAAAAATCGAATGATGCTATTTCTTGAAGGTGCGGATCCTACTATACCTGAATATATAGAAAACGGACCCTATGAACCTGTTAGAATTATAGCTGCGGTTCCTGCTACTGCCACCACTGAAGCTGTCCCTGAACGATATGTCGTTAAGGAAATAAGACAGTTGAGTGATGAAGATAAAAAGAAGGTAGGCATAGATGCAAGAGCAAAGACCATTATATCAATGGCTCTGCCTGATGAAGTTTTCCATTCCATCATGCATCTAAAAACTTCTAAAGAAATGTGGGAAACCATATGTGTTCAATATGAGGGCACCACTGAAATCCAAGAGACCCGAAAGATTAACTTGGTAAGACAGTATGAAAGTTTTATCGCTGGTAAGAATGAATCTCTTTCTGACATTCATCAGCGGTTTAACTGCCTGATCATTGACCTAAGAACTGTTGGAAGGACCTATTCTAATTCTGAGGTCCTAACAAAATTCTTGGAAAGTCTTCCTGAAAGCTGGGACAGTTATTCAATATGTCTTAAGCTGACAAAGGACTTACATACTCTCTCTCTAAGCACTCTGTATGGAATATTGCTCAACTATGAGCAATCTAATCTCCTGAAGAAGAATCTTGTAAAAGATTCTAAAGACTCCAAAAGCACTGCTGTTGCTTTAGTCTCATCAGAGATAATTCCATCCCAGCGATCTACTCTCACCATCACTGAGTTAGATTCTGAATCTGAGGATTTATCAGACCCTGATCTTTCAGAGTTTAATGAGTCCTTAGCACTCTTGACAAACTCTTTTAAGAGATTTGCAAGAAAGAGTAACTTCCGAAGAAGTAAACCTCTCTCTCTTACTGAAAAGCCAAAATCAACTCCGGTTGATAAGGCTACAGCCACTTGCTATAACTGCGAAAAAATTGGACATTTTGCTAGTGAGTGCAGGTCTAAAAAGGTCTTCAAACCTTCTACCTCAAGAAGATCCAGTGATGACAAATACCATAAGCTGAAAAACAAATATCAAAAGCTGAAAAGCTATCAGCAAAAAGGTAAAGGTCTCATCGCTGAAGAACATGACTGGGCTGAATCAGAAGAATCATCTTCTGATGAAGAAGAAGTCGCTAATCTTTGCCTCATGGCTGAGATTAAAGAAGAAGTAGAAGAACCATCTGAATCTTCTATGTGCTACATATCATCTCAGGTATCTATCTCAACAAATCCCTCTCTGCCTGAAGCTGAGAGAAGTCGCGCTGTTGATGTGCTGACGATTGACCTTTATAATGCTCTAAACGACAAAACTCAAGATGAAAATAAAAATGTTTATTTAACACAAGAGCTAGAGAAATGTCATGAAAAGATCAGTGAACTAAATCTTTTAGAAGAAAAGCTAAAAGATCAAGTCATTATAAATGAAATCATCAGCATTGAACGCGAACAAGCCATCGCTGCTCTAAAAGCAGAAAAGGCTCATGTTGAAAAATGGTGCAAATCATCAACAAAGATCTCTGAGATAATAAATGCTCAAACTCCTGAAAGTGATAAAACTGGTCTTGGTTTTTGGACACCACAGGATGATCCTAAAGAAGAAAGTTCCTCGCTTAAGTTTGGAACTTTTGTCACATCTTTCTTTGACACTTCTTATAATCAATTCTATCCCTGTTCTTCTTCTAATCCCATCCCTGAGGAGATATCTGCAAAATCTAAGCCTGCAGATAAAGGAAAGTCTATTCTCTCTCAGAAGGCTTCCAAGAAAACCAAACTGAAAGTTCCCTCCAAACCTTCAGTGGATAAACCTTTTAGCTCAGTGACAAAAATCTTTGATATCTGTCCTCCAAAGCTGAAGGTTGATCTAAAGCCCGTGAAATCTGAAGAAATAAAAATTCCTCCCAGATCTCGTGCTAAAGGCATTCTTGGAGCTGGACCTACTCATCTTAAGTTTTCAAAACCTTTTGGTTATAAATCCACCATCAGATATAGAAAATGTTATCACTGTGGATTCACTGACCATATTGCGAGCAAGTGTCCAAATACCACCGAAGCTGATAAAATAGCCAAAGTGAAGAAAAATGCCTCTAAGGCAAATAAAGTCACCAAAGTGAAAAATACCACTAAGGCTAAGAAATTAACCAAAGTGAAGATTACCACTGAAGCTGAATCTTCCTTATCCACTAACTCTGAAGGACCCATTGAAAAGTGGGTACCAAACAAAGCTTAATCTTCCTTATGTATGCAGGGATCAAAGGGCATCTGGTATCTCGATAGCGGATGTTCTCGTCATATGACTGGACAAAGAGACCTGCTCACTGAATACAAGGAAGAGAAAGGTCCCTCTGTGACCTTTGGTGGAAATGGAAAAGGATTTACCCGAGGGTTTGGTGTCCTCAGCAATGGGACAACTACCTTTCGAAGAGTCGCTTATGTAGATGGACTGAAGCACAATCTTCTAAGCATCAGTCAGCTATGTGACAAAGACTACGAAGTTCGCTTTTCTAAGAAAGCATGTTCAGTGGTAGATGAAAAAGGAAAACTTGCTCTCAGTGGTTATAGAAGAGAAAATGTCTATGTAATAGATATGGACTCTACTATCACTGATAACTTATGTTTTCTCTCTAAGGCCTCTTCTGATGTCAACTGGCTATGGCATAAAAGGCTCTCTCATCTAAACTTCAAAACCCTGAATTCTCTCTCATCTAAGGAACTGGTTTCTGGTCTTCCTCAGCACTCATATGCTAAAGAATCTCTCTGCTCAGCATGTGAAAAAGGAAAACAAACAAGAGCTAGTTTCAAGTCGAAACAAGTTTCCTCAGTAACAAGTCCTCTTCAGCTCTTGCATATGGATCTATTTGGCCCTGTCAATATCCAATCAATAGCTGGAAAGAAATATACGCTTGTCATTGTAGATGAATATTCTCGCTACACCTGGGTTATTTTTCTTCGCTGTAAGAATGATACTCCAGAAGAACTAATATCTTTTGTCAAAAAGATGGAAGTGCTGAATAATCTTACTGTTCGATCAATAAGGAGTGATCATGGAACTGAATTCAAAAATAGTTCCCTGAACAATTTCTTTGAGAACAAGGGAATCTCTCACAACTTCTCTTCAGTAAGAACACCTCAGCAAAATGGAGTCGCTGAAAGAAGAAATAGAACGATCATAGAAGCTGCTAGATCAATGCTCAGCGATTCTCACCTCCCTACTCAATTTTGGGCAGAAGCTGTAAACACTGCATGTTTTACTCAAAACAGATCGCTGATAATAAAGCGATTTGGGAAGACAGCTTATGAACTCTTTCTTGGAAGGAAGCCTTCTATCAGCTTTCTTCATATCTTTGGTTGTCAGTGCTTTATCTTAAACAACAAAGATCAACTTGGAAAGTTCGACCCAAAAGCCGATGATGGAATATTTTTAGGATATTCCTCCATCTCAAAAGCCTACAGAGTTTTCAACAAAAGAAGACAAACCGTAGAAGAAACCATTCATGTCACGTTTGATGAAACGCGCTCAGCGAACTCTAAACCAATCGCTGACAATGAAGAACTGAATACTTGGATGATCTCTCACTATAAAGGAACTGAACCTTTCTTCTCAAACCAACAGCACACTGAAACTCCAGCTGCTGATGAAGAACCAAGTATCATACCTCCCACCGCTGAATCCAACTCATGGATTTCAGCTGAACCTCTAAACACACTTCTACCATCAAATCCATCTACGTCTGAAAACCCTTCTGAAAGTATTGGTGTATCTAATGTTCAACAATTACTAGCTGATGAACCTCAAGCATCTTCATCAGTGACTGCTCCTATTGTTGATCCTATCGCTGAAATAAGCAATCTTGCTCCTGCTCAGCGATGGACCAGAGATCACCCCATAGATCAAATTCTTGGTAATCCAGATGCAGGTATTCAGACACGACGAAGCTCAGGTAATATCTGTCTCTTTGTAAACTTTCTCTCCTTAATAGAACCAAAGAAGACTGATGATGCCCTCAGAGATCCAAACTGGGTCAGCGCTATGCAAGAAGAGCTGACTGAATTCTCTCGAAACAAAGTTTGGAATCTCGTTCCTAGACCATCTGATAAAACTGTAATAGGCACCAAATGGGTGTTTAGAAACAAGTTAGATGAACATGGAATTGTAACCCGCAACAAGGCTCGACTTGTTGCTCAGGGATACAGACAAGAGGAAGGCATAGACTATGATGAAACCTTTGCCCCTGTGGCCAGGCTCGAAGCAATTCGACTATTCTTAGCTTATGCAGTCTATAAAGACTTCATCGTTTATCAAATGGACGTAAAATCAGCTTTTCTGAATGGAAAACTGAATGAAGAAGTTTATGTAGAACAACCACCAGGGTTCTATGACCCTAAGCATCCAAATTATGTTTATAAATTGGATAAGGCTCTCTATGGTTTAAAACAAGCCCCTCGTGCTTGGTATGACACTCTCTCATCTTTTCTTATCTCTGAAAATTTTGAACGTGGCAAGATTGATAATACGTTATTTTTCAGGAAGATAAAAGGTCATATAATTCTTGTACAAATATATGTCGATGACATAATATTTGGTTCTACTAACCCATCTCTATGTACTCGCTTCGCTGAAAGAATGAAGAAAGAATATAAAATGAGTATGATGGGTGAGCTGACATATTTTCTTGGTCTTCAGATTAAACAATCTGACAAAGGTACTTTTATTTGCCAAGGTAAGTATGTTAAAGACATGCTGAAGAAGTTTTATTTAACACAAACTTCAGCGATGAAAACTCCTATGGCACCACCACTGACACTTAACAAGGATCCATCTGGAAAACCTGTTAATGTCACTGCCTATAGAGGAATGATAGGCTCATTGCTGTATCTTACAGCAAGCCGACCTGACATCATGTACTCTACTTGTTTATGTGCACGCTATCAATCTGAACCCAAGGAATCCCATCTGATCGCTGTAAAGTGAATTTTCAGATATCTGAAAGGAACTCCTAACCTCGGTCTTTGGTATCCCAAAGACTCAGGGTTCGATCTAACTGGTTATTCTGATAGTGATTTTGCAGGCTGTAAACTTGACAGAAAAAGTACCACTGGTGGATGTCAACTCTTGGGAGGAAAGCTGGTAAGCTGGACAAGCAAGAAGCAAAATTCTGTGTCCACTTCCACAGCTGAAGCTGAATACGTAGCCGCTGGAAGCTGTTGTTCACAAATCCTATGGATGAGAAATCAACTATTAGATTATGACCTTCAGCTGTCAAAGATTCCTATCTATTGCGACAGCACTAGTGCTATCGCTATAGCATATAATCCAGTGCTACATTCAAAGACAAAACACATAGAGATCAGATATCACTTTATCAGAGATCATGTGATGAATGGTGATATTGAACTTCACTTTATCCCTACTGACTTTCAGCTTGCTGATATATTCACCAAACCTCTTGATGAGACAAGGTTCAACTTTCTCATCAGTGAGCTTGGAATGTTGAACCTCGAAGAATAATTCTTCAGCGTTCATGTATTGTGTCAGTAATCAAAAGTTCCCCTCATCATTCTCTCTGATAAACATCCTGACTCTCAGGTATGTTCTCTCTCCCTCAAAGATGTTTTTCTTCAAAATATAAACTTTAATCACTGAACTTTCTTCAAGTGATTAAAAGCTTTTTTTTTGAAAAATATATTAATCACTGATATTTCCAGTCAGTGATCTTTTAAAAGGAAAATCTATCCCTATCTTTACAATCAGGGATACTTTTAAAAAGGAAAATCTATCGCTGACTTTTCTTCAGTGATCATTTCAACGGACAAATGAACAGTCTCTCTCCTCTATGACGTCATTTGAACCGACAATCCACGACATGCCTTTTCTGACACGTTCGTCCGTTGCCCTCCTATCCAATCAACTTCGTTGAACGTGTAAATGTCATGATGATTTCTTTTCCCGCTTCATTCTCTCTCTTATCTCTCTTCTCTCTCTTCGTATAAAAGGAATTCTTCTCTCCTTTATACGGTTTACGCTTTCAAAACTTTCAAAGCAAGAAACATTCTCTCAAGAACACTCAAGCAAGTAAACCCAGAATATTGAATCTGCAACTCTTTTTCTTCAAGATACACAGGTTTATTTCATGTTTATATGCTTTGTTCATATGCTTTTTATTCTTTTAAAATCCTACTCGCTTTCTATGGATTTTATAAAACGTTTTTTTGTAAAAACTAAAGATCATTCCTTCTGATTTTATGTTTTTAAATAAAAACCTTTTGGTTTTAAAGTGTTCTTCATTCTTTCTACCCAGAACACTATTTTTCTCCTAAAAATAACTTGATAATTTTCCAGTTTCCCTTCCTCTATGGAAACTGGTAATCATATTATTTTTAATCTAAATCATTTCTTCTATTATGCCTCTTTCCATAACAGAAATGACACAGTCTTCAATCGTTGCTTCCAAGCATGTACGATTCGCTCTCACTGAAGTTGAGATTACTAAATGTAATCATTTGGCCAGACTCGACTTCAAAGCTGACAAATACCCACATCTGGTGGAAGCTGCTGAATTCCTCAAGCAGTCATGCATAGCTTACGCGATCACTGTGGATCATAAGCCCTCCAAGACTCTACTTCAGCAGTTCTGGTTCACTGCTGATGCAACTGAACTTACCAACAGGAAAGGCGAACGAGTCCCTGCTATCTCGTTCAGCACGGAATTAGGGCCAGGGAGCATGACCGCTCTTAGCCTCAGGAAATCTTTAAGATTCCCTTACAAACCAAAGAGTGGATTCGACGCACTCCCCACTGATGATGAGCTGATATCCTTCCTGGACGCAATGGGCTATTGTTGGGAAAACAAACCAAGATCTTCTATTCCTAACAAGAAGCTCACCAAGATTCTTAAAGCTCAGATGCCATCACAACTGAACTTTATCTTCTCGCACATAATTCAGTGCATGAGTGGAAAGAGTGGTTCGCTGGATCAAGCCAGCAAAACACAACTGCAGATGGCATACTCCGTTATCGCTGGTCAAAACTTTGACTACGCCACAGCCATCTTTGAAGATCAGAGGTCGAGATTAGAGAAGCCTGAACGAGATCCCAAGATCTCATATGTACGTTTCATATGTACGTATATCAAGTTCCTCTATCCCAACACCTATCCCACCAAAGATGATGGCACCTTTGCCAGGGTTGGTCAACGATCTCTAGAGGTCAAGCCACTCGCCGACGAGGTAAGTATCTCTCTCCTTCGCTCTCGTCTCTCTCTCCATTCTTGTTCATCTTCAGCGACCACGCAGACGGTTCCTTCGTCTGCTATCCCTGTCGCTACCACTACTTCTAAAAGACCATCAGCTAGTCCGATTGGTCCTTCCAAAAAGGCCAAAAAGACTAAGGAAAGTACACCTTCTAGTACTATACCTGAGGGAGCTTCTTAACAAGCTACCTTAGATGCTTTTGTGGGTCTTTCCTCCACAACTTTAGCAGTCACTCATACTGCCGTGTCAGCGATCTCACTCGCTGTCACATCATCAGTAACCCCACCTACTATCTCATTCCCTGAGATTAACCCCATCCCTACTTCTATCCCCAAAACTCTTCCCTTCTCTCCTCATTTGGTCTCTGAACCTGCCACCTCTTCTTTCCCTATAGGACCTGAGCATCAAACTTTTGAGGAATCTATGCAGTTCTACAAAATGTTTGATACGTCAGGTACACCTATACTCCTAAACACTTCTCTCCCCCCCTCTCCAAATAAGCCCATATCTGAACTAACATTATTTTCAGGTCCTAGCTTGGCGACTGTTGACACGCATGTCAACAGTCTAGGAGAAAAGGTGGATGCTCTCACCAACACCATCAATGAAACCACCAACGCCGTAAATCAGGCTGGTGAGGAGCTGAAGAAGTTGACCGCCACTTGCTCATCTAAAGCTGAGAACTCTCAACTTTCAGCTCTTGAAGAACAAGTCGTCCAACTCAGAGAGTCCTCTCGACTCTTTCAAGGACGATTTGAGTCTCTTACAGCTGAAGTTCAGGGTCTCTCTTCCAAGGTTGACCTCTGCACGTCCCTTCTTCAGCAAGTTCTACAGAAAGTGAATGAACCAGCTCCAGCGCTGCCTCCCTCCTTCACTGAAGATGATCGTACCAACCTCAACATCGCTGTGGAATTCATTCATGATGCCACATGCGACATACCTGCGGTTGAAGAACGAGTTAAGCGTCTGGAGGCTGACGTTCAAGTGCTAAAAGCTTCAACAGCAACTCCAGCAGCTGAACAATCCCCTACCGCTGATAATGACAAAGTGGGGGAGAAAACTGAAGAAACCTCTATTGCTGCTGGGGAAGCTAAGGAACCTCCCTCTCAATCTGAGGGGGAGAAGGCAAAAGAATCCTCATCGATTCACTCCATTCTCTTTGAAGAGGATGAGGAAGAAGATGATGAAGAGGAAGATGATCTAGATCTTGTTGATCAAGAAAAGGATCAGCCCTCCGATGACGACGACGACGATGAAGACCAATCTATGTGGTTCTCTAAGCCGAACGTCGTATCAGGGACAACTTCGCAAGAGGTTGTCAAAACAGGGGTGAGAGGTGATACATCTTCAAGTGTTCCTTCGCAAAGCAAAGACAAGCAACCAATCGCTGAAGAATGCTTGAGGACTGGATCACAATCTGAGGGGGAGCATCCTTCTCAGGTATGTCTTTCAATTGTACCACTTTTCTACTCTTTCCAAACCCCTATGTCTTTCTAGCCTTTATCTCTCTCGTTCTAAAAATACACTTATCCCTTCTTTCCTTCTTTTTCTAACCAGACAGTTCTCACCCCTGCTTAAGGGTTCTGAACTACAAATAATACCAGCGGCTATCGCTGAAAAAATAATCCCAATCTCTATCGCTGAGATTGATGAAGAAGAAGAAGATTCCCTGGTCCATCCAGGAAGGCCCTCTCGACCATCTCATTGGTCAGAGGAAGTGGTGAAGAAAAGAGTTGAAATGATCGCTCAACTAGAAAGTCAACGGCTGAAAATCCCTCTTCAAATATCCACAGAGCTCGACTTCCTTACTGAAGCTGAAAGAGAAGAATCTGCCAAAGCTGAGAAGCTGATCGCTGAATGCAAACGAGATGCCCAACTCGCTTTAAAGATTCAATCCTCTCAAGTTAGGGACAAAAAGCTAAAAAGCAAACCTGTGGAAGTTCAAGCAGCACTACTGAAAGAAATTGAAGAGGAACGCTTCAAAGAACAAGAGATCAACGATAAGTCTATCGAATGGTGCAAACAAAAGATGGATTATCGTTCTGATCTTCTTCCAATATCAGCCGTGACTATCTCTGGTCGCAAGAAGAAAGATCAACTCTCAGTGACCATGGAGATTACCAGAGAGGATGGAACCCAAAAAGCTATGTACGTATCAAAACTTGAAAGCTTCGGATTTACGGAATGGTTAGAGTTCTGGGATGCGCTGAAGAAATCCAAATCTACATACAGAGGCTACGTTGAAGGACTCCTTGAAGCCCTCATAAATAGAGTCGTTTCTGTACTAAAGCTGCCATCTCCTCTTCCTCCCAAATCTTTGAAACTCAAAGAGAAAAATTGGGTCCTCCTCCTCTGAAGATGTCGCCATCATCAGGAATGAAACTTCTATCAAATTTTCAAGAGATGCATTGTTTGGTCCTCCTCCTGATCTTTCAGTTCTGGACTTATCTCTGCCTCCTGGTGGTCCCTTCCAAGCTGGTCAAGTAATCGACAAGCCTTATGGAATATTCTTCAGAGATGATGATGAGGAACTCAGATTTCAAAGAATCTCTGAGATTCCTATCTGTCCTCTGAATCATCTCAAGGATCTCTTATGCTTATGGTGTGACTTCTTCCCTGCTGCTGAAAAAATTAAAAAGATTATCAGTCAAGAATCTTTGGAACGAAGACAGAAAGGAGAAGAAATACCTGAGTATATGATCAATCCTCCCAAATCTTCTTATAGCTGATAGATTAGTTTTCTTATCTGTAATCTGTTAGTTATACTTACAGTAGTTAGTTAGTCACTTGTACTTATGATTTTCATATCTTGTAATTCTATCCCTGAATTAAATGAAAATTGCAGTGATGTACTTAAGCCTATCAGTACTGTAAAAGATCCCTCAAAATAGTAATTGGGAAACGCATTCTATGAGTCCTTTTTATTCCTATATTTTGAATTAAAAAGTAATTTTCTTTTGTTACTTTGTCATTATCAAATAGGGGGAGATTGTTGATCCAAACTCTCTCAGTGATTTGATAACGACCCTCTTTTACTTAGTGAAAATTACGTTATTATATGTATTAAGTGTTTCATCATCAGCGATCAGACTGAGTCTGTTCAGTTATCGCTGATGACCATTCTGTAAACATTTAATATATATGTGTTTCACTTTCAGCGATCAAACTGAGTCTGTTCAGTTATCACTGATAGTTTCCTATGTAACACAGTTAACGTAATCCCTGAAGACAAGTCTCGCGTCAACATAGTTCATAGCTGAATCGAAGACGAAGCCACTGAACAATAGATAAGTCTACTAGTGACCTGATGCGGATATCAGCGAAGACCAGACAAATCTACTTACGCGAAGAAGCCTGAGGAAAAGCTTCAGCGATAGCTGAACTTCTTTATCTCTGGAAGAAGAGATACTCAGCGATCAACGATCACAAAGCTTATGCCTCAAGTTTTCTTTTGTCTTACCTTGCACAACCAGTACGATGTGTCAGAACGGACAAGTCTCTGCCACAAATCGTACACCAACTCTGTCAACTACACTGTTCATAAAGTGGCCAAAAGCATGTCTCCAAAAGTGAGACTACCAAAGCCAATCTATGAATGCCACGTGTAAAGTACCCTGCCATGCATTTAATGCATAGGGTATAAATAGGAAGCTCACTCCTTCATCTGAAGGTGTGCTCAATCCTTGAACTCCAAAATAGAAACCCTTGTTTTCTATCTCTCTAAAAATCCCCCATTCTCTGAATTTCTTGTGCAACCATCTTAGTGTTTCTTAAGTTTGTTTAGATTGAGTCTGTCTTAATCTTATTCCGCAACAAACTTGTAAATTGTATTTTGATTTATCAATAAACAATTTATTAAACTTTAATTTCTGTGTTTGTATTCAACCCCCCCCCTTCTACAAACTTGTTAAGCACCTTCGGGACCAACACCTCTCTCTCTCTCTCTCTTTGACGTCGGTGCTCTTGTCGGTCCATCTCTGCAAGGGTTCTTCGCCGTCGGTTCTCCCTGTACCAGTCTCTGCCTCGCCAACGGTTTCTCGTCGGAATCTCGTCGGATTCTAGATTCTAACCGGAGCTCTTTCTTTTTTCGTTTCTCCTCAGATATGTAAGTTTTCCTCTTCTTCCTTCATTTTAGGTCACATGTTTTTTTGAAGTTATACATACATTCATCTAAAAAAAATTTGCATCATGTTTCTTGTTCTTCTTGTCTTCATGTTCTTGTTATCTTCATTCTAAAATTGTTGGTGTCTCATTCTAAACAAAATAGAACATTCATCTAAATACAGTTCTAAAATTTTGGTGTTTGACACCAACATACTGGTGTTTGTGGACCCTTATGAGAACCAAAGTTTGATTCTAAAATTTTGGTGTTGTTGGTGTCTGATTCTAAAATTTTGTTAGCAAATCCCTATTTTATAGTTCTATTTTGTTTGTGGACCCTTATGAGAAACGAAGTTTTTTTTTTTGTTGTGATCCCTTCTCAAAGAATATTTCGAATACACATGTTTTTTTCTTTTCTCTTTTTGAAAATATGTTCCTAATTTTTTCTTCCCTAAAAATATTTTATTTCTTGTTTTAAATTTTTTCCTTAGATCTTTAAAATCCTAGTTTATTTACTTACTTTCCTTGGTTCCAACAAAAGTATCTCTCCTGGAACATTTGTTTATATTTTTGTCGATTGATCAATCTCTTATTAAATAAAATGGTATATGTATTTTTATCTTCACTCACCTAGGCACATCATTTTATTTTATTTTTGTAATTTATATATACATATATATCTTTTTACAGATATGGGTCCAAACCATTCTCGTACTTCATCCTCCCGTGCCCCTCCTCGACCGGACCTGACTGTCGAACGCATTGCTCGAGGAGATGCGCGGCGTATACTATTACGTAGTCATACGTGTAATCCCTGTTGTCCCACCCACTTCGATGGGTTGGCTCATTTTCGTACTCTTGATGCCTTTACCGCCATTGGGTGGGAAATCTTTCTCTCTTTTCACGGTGAAGTCTCCCATGACTCTATTCTTGAGTTCTATGTTGGGTACGACTATGATGAGTCTACTCAACGTGTCTCCCTTCAGCTCTATGACACTCATTACGACCTTGACTTGGATCAATTTTCTTACCTTATTAGGCCTTCCTCGCTCTGATCACCGTGTTTTTACCAATGCCACTTCGTTTGCTCCCTTACTTCCTCAAGTCGAGGTTGACCAGGAAAACATTTTTACAACCCATACTTGTTGCTCCTTTTCAAACCGATTTTGACCCTACTTAGTTAACCGACCAATGCCTAACCAATAAAATGCGTTTCTTGAATAAAATTCTGTTTTTCAACATTTTTGGTCGAGCTGGTAATACTGAACGCGAAGGTAGTCTTCAATGCTACTTACTTTATTGTCTTGCTAATGGCGTTAGTGTTGATGCCATATATATCATTGCAAATCGCATTGTGACCCATATTACTACCATATATTTCACACACAGATTAATAACACAATATTATTAGATCAAATC
The DNA here is from genome assembly GCA_954870635.1 of Arctium minus. Classification (NCBI taxonomy): domain Eukaryota; kingdom Viridiplantae; phylum Streptophyta; class Magnoliopsida; order Asterales; family Asteraceae; genus Arctium; species Arctium minus. Next base: position 58,807,553 of record OX941080.1, on the reverse strand, counting down.
ACATTATTACAATTAGTCATAGATCTAACGTATAGTCACAAGTCTCACGTGTTCACTGTGTATACGAGTTCTTACCACAATCTCTGAATTCGTATGTCTATGTGAGTGCGTGATTACAAATCTAACACAAAGCAAACCTATTTATACTAAGTCAACATTCGTTGACTTTACAACCAAACCCTTCCACTCTCAAACTATTACAACTTTGACCATATATTTAATCTTGAATACAATTTCAGTCTAACAATCTCCCCCTTTGGATTTAAAATTAAAAAATAATTACAATAATCTTCAGGTCTTCTTATCTTCAAAAATAATCTTCAGCAAAAATCTTTGAAGCTTTTAACTTGAAATCTTTGAAGCTTTGTTTGAACTTTAACATTTTCATTATTTGAAGTAAATCTTCCCCCTTTGACTTTTTCAACAACTTTGACACTTTCTTCACAACCATTGAAATCTTCAAAACTTTAAAACTTTTGTCACTTCCCCCCTTTATCTTTAACAAAAACACATTATCTTCATAAACCTATTCTTCAAACTCAGACTTTGATTCCGCTTTCAAAATTATCTTTGAAATAGTCAACCATCTGACTTTAACATCTCCTCCTTTGAATCAATTTGAAACTGACTTAAACTTTAAAATCTGAAACTTTTAATCTATCCTCGTCTGACTTTGAAATCTTGATATATCTCTCCATTTCTGAAATCTGACCTTTCATTACATCTCCTTCTGACACTTCTTTCGCTTTGAAATGAATTTGACTTTGAAATTCTGAAATTCTTTCCCTTCTTGATAATATCAACTTTGATTTGACTTTGAAAACTTGATATATCTCCCCCTTTTTGATGATTTTTGTGAGAATCAGAATCATCAAAACTTTTTCAATGTCAGCACAGTCTTTTAATGATCTCCCCCAAATAATCAATAAGCACAGTCTTCATGATTAACAATCTCCCCTTGTTGGATAGATATGAACAATCTCCCCCATGAATGAAAGTAATTAAACTCCTCCAACTGATCTGATAATGAGCTGTCAATTCATGAAAGTATTTATCCGAATCTTTTCAAATTCAGACAAATTATAAGTGGTAACCTTGAATCAACATATGAAACAGTTAGGAATGCATGTCAGTAACACAAAGTTACTGTGTACAACAAATGTACAGTGTAAGGAGCTTGAGATGATGTTCACTCCCCAGGACTTCCATCCAATCATCGAAAAACACAAGGTATTTTCTATGAATGTTCTGATAGAAAAACGAATTTTCTATGTGCTTGTGCTTGTGTTATGAAAGAATTAGTGCAATGATTTTTGTTTAGGCTCAAAATTATGTAAACCAATGAGACAACAAAGGCTATACATAGACTCAATGTGCATGAGAAAGGGTCGAATATCAGTATCTTCCGAGTGAAGAACCAATAGAGTATGTGTTGCTTCCCCAGAAAATGTGAAACATTCTCTTTTTGAGAAAAGAATGAGTAGATGGTGGGGTTGTATGCAAGAGATGGCATGGGCTCACTGCCTTTTCAATGATGGTCACCAAACAATGTGAACCAATCAGTAGATGTGGTTGCCTGGCTCAGAAAGATTTGGTGCAGAGTCTAATATTCTTTTACTCTGATCACTCACCCTCTTTCTTTTAATCATTTTAGCTCACTTCTAACCAATCTCTCATTTCCATTTTACCTCTTCACACACCAACACTCAAATCTTTTGACCCCTCTCCCCTCAATCACTCGTAGGATTACTTCCGGGGTAGGAAACACTGGTTAATGTGAATCCATGGAAGTCATTTAAGCTCACACATTGAATCCCATGTATTTTCCTAAAAAGAATATGATGTACAATGATTATTCTGACATTAAAGCACAAGAAATCAATGTCAGTATGTGTATGCTCATCAAAAATCAGAATGAAATTTGAGCAATTGAACATTTAAGATTTCTCAAAACAATTTGAATGAATGAATATCATGAAATGAATAGAAATGTTTTGAGAATCTGACAATGATTTAAATCAGATCAAATTATCATGAAGAAAAATAATAAGGGATGTCAAAAACGAATGTTATTTATATGAACAATATATAAACATTTTAACAATGAAAGCACATATAATAAAAAATGACGTCTGATTTCAAACAAACTTGAATAGCAAACGGCGGGAGTATTACCGTAGAAAGATTTATCATTTGATACATGGTAATAACAAAGTCAAAAATATATTGAACTAATGTGTGTATAAATACTTGACAAAGTATATGAAAAGAAAATACACAAGTATTATTCTTTAAGAACACATGGTCAGATAAAATCGCACTTCGAAATTGTGAAGTTGTTTGAACATTTAATCCAAAATCGCACTTCGAAATTCATAAAACATTTGAGAATGCGAAGTTGTTTGAACATTTAATCCAAAAATGATTTTCACAAGTGAAAGTTGTCCTTCTTTCAACAAGTGATAGATTTAGAGATATAGAAAGATATACCTGTAATATATAGTATCTCAACTCCCCCTTGAAGGAATATCATCGACAAAACATTAGATATCCTCCCCCTAAATATCTGTAAAAGGTCAATTTATCAGAAAAATATAACAATGAAAGTACAACTAGCTATTATCTCCTCCCCCTAAAAGATATAGCAGTGTAATTTACTAACTCCCCTCAAATGAAAAAACTTCTTGAAAAGATGTTATCTTTTGAGCATCCTTCAGAAGAAAAACTTTGAGATCGGGTTCTGAACAGTAGTATTCAGAAGTTGTTGGATCAAATAATTGTATTCAAGATTAAAAGGTTTAATTTGTATTTATTTGATAGTTAAAGTTCAGGGTTCAACTTGTAATAAGTTGATAGTTATTTGTAAATGGGCCTTAAGTCTATCAAGCCCATAAGCCCATAAGGCTTAAGTATTTAAAGTGTTAATTAGTTTAGTTTTAGGGTTAGAACCTTTGATAATTATTTTTTAGAGATTAAAAGTAGTCGTACGTATTCTCTGTATTCAAGGGTATCAATAACACACAAGGTTTAACTTTTTATTCAAGGGATTGGTATGTTATTCTGATCTTATTATCTCTTGATTATTATTGTGTTTGTGTGTTAATTATCAACTAGATTAAACTGGGTATTAATTTAGATTAAACTAGATTAAAGAGAAGCAATGGAAGTTCAAAGAGTCGTTTGTATTTTGGCGGTCACAAAGGGTATTTATAGGTGGAGGGTTTCAGTTAGAAGCAGTACTAAGTACCCTAGCAGTATTAACCAACTTGCAGTATTAACTCATATTAGCAGTAGTAACTCGCACTGGCAGTACTAACACCGACTAGCAGTATTAACACAGACCGGAAGTAGTAACACTGATTAGCAGTAGAAATAAGGCAAGCAGTAGTAACTTTGCACTGGCAGTATAAACTACCTAGCAGTACTAACCATACTTAACCATATTTGAACTGTCAACATGAGTAATATAGAGAGCAGTATTAACTTAACTAAAAGTACTAAGTATTCAATTTAAGCAATCTGAAACACTTAAACACACAAGGTTAGCAGCACCATGCACAATACAATATGATAAAGTAGACAGGAAGGAGTCTATACATAAATGGTACATAAAGCAGATCAAAGGAGGCTTATTCAGTGTTTATCATTCCCACACTTGTGACCAAGAATGTGAATCTACCCACATCAAAAGCTTTGGTGAATAGATCAGCAAATTGGTTACTTGTATGGACTTTCACACTCTCTGATAAAATGGTACCTGATTTCTATATGCTTTGTTTTGGAGTGCTTAACTGGATTATTAACAATGCTAATAGCATTGTTATTGTCTATGAAGATTGGAGTGTGAAGAAAAGTTATACCATAGTCCAACATTTGATTCTGAATCCAGAGTACTTGTGAACAGCAGCTTGCAGCAGCTATATACTCTGCTTCTGTTGTAGAGTTGGACACTGTGGTTTGTTTCTTGCACTTCCATGACACTAGTCTTGCACCCAAAAACTGACATCCCCCTGAAGTTGACTTTCTATCCAAATTTGCAGCACCTAAGTCACTGTCTGAATAAGCAAGTAGGTCAAATGGTGAGTCATGAGGATACCAAAGACCTAATCTAGGTTGGCCTTTGAGATATCTGAATATCCTCTTGACTGCTTGAAAGTGTGACTGCTTAGGCCTTACTTGAAATCTTGCACACACACAAACAGGAAACATGATATCTGGTCTTGAAGCAGTGAGATACATGAGGGAGCCAATCATGGATCTATAGTGATGAACATCCACATCCTCCCCCTCAAGATCTGCAATGATTTGTTTGTGTGTCTCCATGGGTGTTCTTGCAGGTTTTGAATCTGAGAATCCAAACTTAGTAAGAATGTCCTGCACATACTTGGATTGGCTTATAAATATCCCATCTTTCTTCTGTTTAACTTGTAGCCTAAGTAAGAAGGTAAGTTCACCCATAGAACTCATCTTGAATCTCTTGTGCATCAATTCTTCAAAATCTCTGCACATTTGATCTTTTGTGGATCCAAAGATAATATCATCCACATAGATTTGCACTATAATGATGTCCTTCTTCTTCCTCTGAATGAACAAAGTCTTGTCTATGATTCCTCTTTGAAAACCATTTTCCAAGAGATAGGTAGACAAAGTGTCATACCATGCTCTTGGTGCTTGATGTAGCCCATAGAGTGCCTTCTTCAATTTGTATACTCTGTCAGGATAATTTGAATTTTCAAACCCTGGAGGCTAACAGACATATAATTCTTCTTCAATTCTCCCATACAGGAAAGCACTCTTTACATCCATCTGGTAGGCCCTGAACTTCATGAAAGAAGCATAGGCCAAAAATAGCATGATTGCCTCAATCCTAGCCACTGGTGCAAATACCTCTTCATAATCAATTCCCTTTTTTTGAGTATACCCTTGTGCCACTAATCTTGCCTCGTTCTTTATTACTATTCATCTCTCATCTTTCTTGTTCCTGAAGATCCATTTAGTGCCTATAGCTCTGTGTCCTTTAGGAAGGTCAACCAAATCCCATACATCCTGCAGCACAAACTGCAGTAGCTCTTCTTGCATTGCTTCTATCCAGCTTGGATCCTTCATTGCATCACATGCCTTTTTGGGTTCAACCTGAGATAGAAAGCAAGAAAGTAAACCTGATTGTATATCTTTCAATCCTCCCAACTTACTTTGATTCCTTGTGATTATAGGTGAATTTATGTCACCAATCACCAATTGAGGAGGATGATTTTTCTGAACTCTTGTTTGATGAACGACCTCTTCATTAATATCTGCTTCCAGATTAGAGTCATTCTTTTCAGGAATGCTGCCACCAAAAACTGAAGAGTTATCATCATCTGTGTCATCTTCTTCCAAACATGGCATCTCAGGACCTTTGATTCCTGAATCTGAGGGTTGATCTTCCTTTTCGCCTCTGTCCTCTTCATTCTGAGCTGGTTCAGTGTCCTTTGAATCTGAAGTATCTTTCTTATCTTGATCACAGAATTCAACAGGATCAGCAGTGGGTGTTGGGAACAGCACAAACTCTTGTCTTTTACTTGTACCTTTTCTGTCCCTGTTCCTGCATTATGCTCATTACTAAAACCCAAAGAATTAGTCAGTGAATCAATGTCAAATAGCCAATCAGGACCTGAACCAAGTTGATTTGGTGTGTTCTCATTGCATTTGACATTGTCACTTTCCTCAATAATCCTAGAAGAGGTGTTGAAAACTCTGTAGGCCTTACTTTGAGATGAATAACCAACAAGAAACCCATCCTCAGCTTTGCTATCAAACTTGCCTAGGTTATTTTTGGTATTGAGAATTATGCAAGGACACCTAAATGGTTTGAAAAATCCAATAAAAGGTTTCTTCTTTTTAAAAAGCTCATAAGGTATCTTGTCTTGAGATTTTACTACTAGAACTCTGTTTTGAACATAGCAGGCAGTATTAACTGCTTCTGCCCAAAAAGTGATTGGAAGTTTTGAATCTGCCAACAGAGATCTAGCAGCTTCTATCAGAGTCCTATTTCTCCTTTCAGCAACACCATTCTGTTGAGGAGTCCTAGGAGCATTGTATTGTCTCTCAAGGCCTTTTTCCTCACAAAAGTTGTTTAGGTCATTGTTTTTAAATTCAGTGTCATTATCAGACCTGATAACTTTAACTCTTAGATTTGTTTGGTTTTCAACTCTAAGAACAAATGATTTAATCAGTCCACTTGTCTCATCCTTAGTCCTCAGAAAATAGACCCAAGTGAATCTAGATAAATCATCAACAATTACCAAGCAATAAGATTTCTTGCCAATACTCATCACATTTGTAGGACCAAACAGATCCATATGCAGTAAATTAAGAGATGAAGAGTTTGTATTTATCTCTTTGGACTTATGAGAAGTTTTGTGCTGTTTGCCTTTAAGACATGCAACACAATGATCATCACATGAAAATACCTTTTGTGGCAAACCTCTTACAAGGTTGTTTTTCACAAGTTTGTTCATTGTTTTAAAGTTCATGTGACACATCCTTCTGTGCCAAAGAGATGATTCATCCAATGAAGCTTTTGAAAATAAACAATTTAGAGATGAATCAGAAATTACACTCTCCAAGTCTAAGCAATAAACATTGTCCTTTCTAGGAGTTCTAAGTAGTATCATACTTTCATCAACTACCTTGAACCCTGGAGCAAGGATAATACATTCAGTATAATTGAATAATATGCTATGTTTCTTGTCACAGACCTGTGATACACTTAACAGGTTGTATCTCAATTGCTCAACATAGTATACATCCTCAAAGGTCATCTTACCTTTTGACACATTACCTTTTCCACTTATCTTTCCACCTGCTGGATTATCACCAAAAGCAACATGTCCTCCATCAATTCTTTTGAAGTTTTGAAGGCAGGTCATGTTACCTGTCATGTGCCTGGAACAACCACTATCAACATGCCAAATGCTCCTTCCCTTGAGTTGTTGGGTGCCCTGCACATATAATAAAGTAGTTAGTTTTTAGTAGGAACCCAAGCCAAAGTGGTATTGGGTTTCCCATTCTCATCAACATATTCATATTCAGACTTGATGAGATTATCAAACTGAGGAATCTTATTGCTTGAATACTTTGTCAGAATAATGGGGCTTTCACTGGAAGCAGTACTAACTTGATTGGCAGTACTAACTTTGTTAGCAGCACTAACATCATTAGCAGTACTAATTGGGTTAGCAGTACTAACTTTGTTAGCAGTAGTATTGCTTGCAGCAGCATTATTCTTGTCAGTAGTACTATTTGCAGTAGCAGTACTAACAGATTTCTTTACTTTTGGAACCCAAACCTGAACAAAGTTGTTTGCTTTCTTTTTCTTTAAGTTACTCCTTGGCTTATTTGGAGTATTTTTCTTTGAATTAGCAAACTTATTATGAGCATAAGATTTTATAGATACCCTTCTCACATTCTCTACCATATGATTCCTTATTTGCTTCCTATAACCAACAGGATTTTGTATATTTCTTTGAAAAGTGATCCTTTGGTTAATAGGATTGAAATAACAGTGTTTGGCTAGATGATTTAACTTACCACATATAAAACACGGCTTTGGTCTGTTAATTTTTCTCAGATCAATTCCTTGTTTTAAAGCCCACTGATTATTTCTGTTTCTTTGATTTCCTTTTGTTTTATCATGTTGTTGGGGCTGATTCTGTTTACAAGTACATGGATTAACAACAGTAGTTTGCATGTAATGGACTCCCTGTACCTTTTTCTTCCCTCTCTTAGAGGTCTTAGCTTTTTCATTCTTAACAGTCTCTTCCCCAGACTTCACTTTCTCACTCTTGACAAAAGGTTTACCCCCACTTTCATTCGTCAGTATGTGGTTTTCTAAGGAAATGTCTTTATGGTCTTCCTCATTCTTACTCTCAGAGTCCTCTTCTTCAGAATCTGCTTCAACTACTACTTTGTCTAAAGGATCTACTTCAGTGGCTCTCTCAGGTAATTCCTTCTTGTCCTGTCTTTCTAAGAGATCTGAGGTGGGAGGGATATAGTTATTTTTGTATGGTGGAGGGGTGGTGTTATAGCCTATACCTCTTCTCAACTTGTCATGAACTTGAGTTTTTAGAAGTGAGTCCATTGCTTTAGAGGCATTGGAATATTTCTCAATATCTAGTTTAGCTTTCTCAAACTCACTCTTAATTTTCTCACATTCTGTTTTGGCCTTCTCTAGTTCAATCTCTAACTGATTCTTCTCCCACTTCCAGTAGTTGGTATCATAAGAGTGTTGAAGTTCATTAGCCTGGTATGACTTAATTTGTTCTTCAAACCTCTCAACAATCAAAACATACTCTCTTCTATCTTTCTCTAACCGTTTAAGGTCATCACACATGCTCTGATTGTGATCCCTGTACTTTTTAACAGTTTCAATACAGGTTTTAGAGCAAAGGTTAGATGTTACCTCTGTGGGAATATCAGTGCTTGCTGACTCTGAAACTTTATCCATTAAAGCTTGATTCTGGACTGCTTCTTCTGCTTGGTCACTCCAATCAAATCCCATTCCTTCTTGGGAAACAAGAGCTTGAGAAGAGTTCCTGTTGTTGAAGCTAGTGGACTGTGATGGTTGTTGGTTGCTAGTATGTTGTTGAGGCATTCCACTTCTGCATTCTCTTTCAAAGTACCCCAGCTTATGACACTTGTAACATTCAACCTTGAATTTATCAAATCCAACCCCATCTTCTCTTTTCTGAGCAAAGTTGTTCCTTCCAGTCCTTTTGATGAATCTTTTTACCCTCATTGTGAGCATAGCCATCTGCCACTTGATATCCATCTCTTCCAGATCATCAGCATTTATCTGTTCTAAGTCATCATTAATTAGAGTGGAATTAGCATGACTAGCTAAGAAAGCTTCTAAAACTGAGTCATTAGATCCATCTTGCTTTGATCCATAGGCAGCACTAACTGATTCTGTATTAGCAGCAGAATCAGTAGAGGATGATAAAAGAGCAGCATTGTATGAGTATCCAGAGGGCCTCTTCTTTGCTTCTACCTCTGCTTCAAACACCCTAAGGTCATTATAGAGGTCATCCAGTTCCTTATCCTCCAGTTGGTCATTCTGTCTGAAGGAGACAGTGTACATAGTCCATTCATCACCAAGAGATCTTAAAAATTTGATGTTTACATCATCTTGATCTATCTGAACACCAACAGTATCCAATTTACCAATTAACTTATTAAATCTATCAAAAGTTTGAGTCATGGACTCATTCTTTGTAGACATGAAGTTTTCATATTGCTGCTTCAGGATGGCCTTATGATTTCTCTTGGTACTTTTGGTACCAGAAAATCTTTTCTCCAGTGCATTCCATAGAATTTGTGCATCAGAACAGTTGCAGAATTGATGTTGGTACTCCTTAGGAATAGCCAAAAGCAGAGTGCTCAAGGCTTTCATCTCTGTCTGCCTCATCTTCCTCTCTCCATCAGTCTTTGGTGGAGGTCTCTTGCCATCTGCATCCATCTTTCCTCCATCAGAGGGACCATTCTCAATGATGTCCCACATTGAGAAGTTTGTGAGAAGAATGTACTGCTTGATTCTGATCTTCCACATGTCAAACTCATTGGGTTTGAGCATGGGAACCTTTGATACCAAAACACTTTCGCTTGAACTGTCCATGATTATAGGTTTCTGAATTTTCTGGCTCTGATACCACTTGTCAAGATCGAAAATTCTAAACAAGAATTTAATACAAACTCAGAAACAATGTTAAAGAAGTCGCGGAATAACACTTTAACAATTTAATCAAAACACAGAATATGAACTCAAATCATAAGTTTATATTGCATAAAACTTAATGATTACAAACAGAACCTCAATCTGTTGAACAGACTCAACAGACGTTCTATACTTCTCTATAGAAAGGATCAATACTTGTCTTGAGGTTAATTCTCTAAAACAACTCGTACTATAATCTACAATTATCTAGACTATATATACAAAACTGATTACAAGATAATTACAAAGGAAATATTATTCTTCAAAATCTAGTCCATAATTATCTTCAGCATTATCTCCAACTCCTATTCTTTCGTTCCAAGCAATCATTCCATCTTTATCTTCAGAATCAGCATTAACTCATTAGCAGTATTAACTTTATCTCTGGCAGTACTAACCATGTTTGCAGTATTAACTCCTCACTTGCAGTAGTAATCTTCAACAGTACTAACTACTAGCAGTACTAACTCTTCAAGCAGTACTAACTATTCAAGTAGCAGCACTAACTCTTTAAGCAGTATTAATTCTACTAGCAGTAGTAATCTTTCTTCACCTAGCAGTACTAACCAGATTTAGTTATTTCTGACCCAACAGATAACAAGTGGTATCAAAGCCTAAAGAATCAATTTTTTTTATATTACTGTTCATCGATTTTTCTGTGTTCATCGACTATTCACTGTGCGTTAATCGATTTCTCAAATTGATGTGTTTATTGGCTTAAAATCGATAAGATTAGATGTGTTTCATGCTATTGAACGTGATCTGATAAGTTTAACTGCGTTGCAAACCTTCAAGTGATTGAATTTGTGATTTTGTGTTTTCTGGGTTCATATATCTATCGATACTGTGTTCATCAAATTGAAGTTGGAAAGCTGATTTTAATCATTGGTTTTGATTGCATACGAATCATTATATGTTTGTGGATACGAAAGTCTATTTTTCGCATTCAATTTATGTGTTTGTGGTGTGTTCTGGGGCGATTATTGTTATCTGGGTCGAACACTGTCAAGAACATATCGGTCGAACAACTTATCGGTCGACCAATCTATCGGTCCATATACTATACCGGTTCATACACCATATCGGTCAAGACTATTACCGGTCAAGACCTTTAAAAGCATATCGGTCATATCGCTTTTTATCGGTCAAGGAACATTACCGGTCGAATTCACTATCGGTCCACATCACTATCGGTCGACTCTTTTCCGGTCAAGACCAATACCGGTCGAACTCGATACCGGTCCTTACACCACCCCGGTCGCCCGGTACACACACAGATTCTTACCGGTCATACATTTTCCCGGTCGAAAATCATATCGGTCGAACTCAACTTTGTGCCAGTGACGTCTCGCGAAACCCAACTTTGTGCCACGTCCTTGTCACGCAAATCCTACTTTGCGCGACCCACTAGACGCGCAAACCTCTTTTTTGCGCCATCCACTGCTCACGAGAACTGCTACTTTGCGCCACAGTCATATCACGCAAACCTCACTTTGCGCGACCCGCTACTCGCGCATACCTCATTTTGTGCCACCCCTGGTTCGCGCAAATCACTGTCCGCGCTAGTCACTGTTCACGCGAGTACTATTCACTATTCACTATTCACTTTGCGCCAGAATTTTTTTTTTATTCGTCAGATTTTCACAGTTTGATTTTTTCAGTATTGTTTGTGCTTTATACTGCGTGAGAGGACTACATTTAATTATTTTTGGAAATTTATTTTTCTGAAAAATTTTTAGTGTAGTTTTTATTTTGATTCTAACGATCTCATCTAGTTGGTTGTCTTGGTACAGAAAAGTTTGATTACTAACCGTACAGCTAAGATGTCGAATCAGCTTCTCTCAATGGGCTCTCAGTCCAAACCTCCTGTTCTCATGGCTAATGAGTATCAGCAATGGAAGACCAGAATGATCCAGTTTCTGAATCACAAGAACAGAGATTACATGACAGCAATCATTAATGGTCCAGAAAATCCAATGATCACAGTAAAGGGTCAAGCTGCAACAGACACCTCTCCAGAAATCCCTGACAGAGAGGTTCCTAAACCTTATCAGTTCTTTACTGAAAAGCAGAAAGCATAGTACAAGACAGAAGAAGAGGCTCTAATTTATCTGACAATGGCTATTACAAACGACATCTACAATCGTGTAGACAGTCAGAGCTCTGCTAAAGCAATCTGGGATGAACTAGCAAGACAGTTTGAAGGAAGTGAAGCCTCTATCCAAGCTAAGCAGAATCTATGCATAAATGTATACGAGGGATTTCATGCAAAAGAAGGAGAGTTGCTACTAGATACCTACAACAGATATAACATCATTCTCAATGACTTGCGGAGGAACAAAATCTCTAAATCTGCTTCTGAGATAAATTACAAGTTCATCAAGAATCTGAATCCAGAGTGGAAGAACTTTGCCATCAACCTACAGATGTCTAAGAACATGGCTCAAGAAAATGTCACTGATATCTTCTTTACTCTTTTTCAGCATGAGGATGAGGTGAGATCTATTAATAATCTTAAGGACTCCGTGGCTCTCATAGCCGACAAAGGTTTTGTATCCTCTGCAAAGTCAAAGAAAAAGGTGTCTAAAGCTCTAGTTACCGAAGTTACTGACTTTGACTCTGCTTCAAGCGATGAAGAACTGGAAATTGATTCTGATCCAGATATTCAGAAGTTCTCTGAGGACTTAGCTCTAATTATGCGACGATTCAAGAAGAGCTTTGGCAAGAAGAAATTCTACTCAAAGCCAAACTATGATGGATACAAGAAAGAGAAGTCTGAGATGCGATACAAGCCGAGGCATGGAAGGAGAGAGGAAGGAGGAGAAGACAGGAAGGAAGATAGAAGAGAAGGAAAGAGAGAGGAGAAGCGAGAAGAACGAAAGGATGAACCAGGAAGATGCTACAACTGTGGCAAATTTGGGCACTTCTCAAGAGACTGCAAGTTCAAGAAGGTAAAGAACTCAAAGTACTATGCAAGAAAGTCACTTATTGCCAAGAAAGCTGAAGAAGGAAAAGTGCTGATGGCTGAAGAAGAAAATTGGTTGTTCCAAAGTTCCGATGACGAGGAGCAAGCGTACTTCACCCAAGTATCTTATATGGCAAAGCTGGATGGTGACGATGAAGATTCTGAGACACAATCCGAAGATGCAAACTCTGAGGTAAGTGATAATTCTGAACTTATTGAATCTTTAATGGCCCAAATACATGGTATGAAAGATGAATTTGCTTTACTGAAAGGTAAACTTAGCTCTGCACATCAATTTGTCTTAAGCTTTCGTGATGAAAATGCTATATTAAAAGTTGTTGTGGAAGAAAAAGAAAAAGAAAAGGAAAAGGATGATTTAAAAGCTGAAAAGGAGTCTTTAAAAGAAAAAATATCTGGTTTAGAAACGGATCTTGTGAATCTTAATGCTGAAAAGGGTGAGTTTCAAATCAAATTTGAAGTTTGTTATAAAGAAAGAAATGAAGCTTTCACCAAAATCAAGCAACTGGAGGATATTAATATGAAACGAGGTCAGACTGAGCAAACATTAAATATGTTGACCAATAAACTCCAAGACGAAAGGTTTTATAAACTAAAACCAGGTTTGGGTGTGCCAACTAACGAAATTTTGAAAAAGGCACCGGAGGACCTATATAACTTTGATAAATTTGGCTCCGCAATCAGACCCATTCCTGACATTCGTGCGACTTTTGTTGAATCAAGTTCTCCTAAACCTTCTAAAGAGACCAAAGGTCGAGAAGAAATGGGAAAGAACAAGTCTGGTGACACTGATTCTCAAAATCTTTTTAAATCAGTTGGTTTTACATATGGTGATTTGAATAAAAGCTATGAGACTCGAAAGATCAAATTTACTGAGTTTGAATCACTATTTACCACACCTTCCAAAGAATCAGTAAGCACCAACACAGTTCCACATGAGACTGCATGCAAATATGATGAGTATGAATCGGATGTTGATCCATCTACTATACCATCAGTCTCAAATCCCATTGCTTCTAAACATTTACTCGTTGAAGAGGTTGAAGAAGAACCTGTCATCACGAATGAATCTAGTGTTCAAAATGATAAAACGGAGTTTATTGAGTCCATGACTGAAGAGATATTTTCTGAAATGATGAATGCTTCAGACTCTGGTCCTGTTTCTGATTTAAAGGGGTCAAATTCTGTGAATGATCATACATCTGAATTAATGAAGCAAATTTATATGTTGCAATAGTCTCTTGATGAGGTTGAAGATGAAAACTTTGATCTCAAATATAAACTTGAAAAATCTTTAAAAGAAAATTAAGAGCTTTGCACAGAGATCAATGATTTGAAAATTACTTTGTTTAAAAATGCTTCAAATGATAAACAGATGTTCAATGGTCCAAGTTGGAAGGTAAGAACCAATCCAGAATTTGATGTTCCTGCAAAACCTTCAGTTGTTTACTCTGATTGTCCTGAATATCCACCGAGTATTTTTTAGAAGGGTGAGACTTCAAATAGCACTAGAAAAGAACCACCTTCTAAGTTAGAGACTAACAAGGTTCCTGTTTCTGTTTCAGATATAAAAGGAAATGGAGTTGGGAGGAGTAAGAAGAATAAAGATAGTAGTTTGAATAAGAACGATAGGCTATCTAGTGAAACTTTTGCTTCAAATAGTTGTACTTCAGACAGTGTTATTTTGAAAAGTAATTCTTTTGATGAACATGAATGTAAGGTTTGTTCCGATAAATCTAAGTTTATGAATTTTGCTCGAAAGAATCTATATTGCAAACACTGCTGGGATAACTCATTCAAATAATACTCCCCTCCAAAGTCCAAACAGAGTAAGAGAAAAGCTAAACTGAACCTTAAGTCTAATTCTAATTCTAATTCTTCCGCACAACCCAAAGTGTTTCGAGCTAAGGTTGCCAATCCTACTTCTAAAAAGCACTTTCAGGAATTAAATGTTAAGATGGTTTGGAAATAGGTTCCAAAACCCAGTTATGAATGGCGTGTGAAATTTAAACCTGATGATATTCCTGAATTGCTTGGTGCTAACCGCGAAGGACCCATCTTAATATGGGTACCTAAGTAAAACTAATTGTCGTTTTTGCAGGCCTGTCGATTGTAGGTAATAGATTCCGGATGTTCACGCCACATGACAGGATTCAAGCACCTCTTGCATAACTATGTGGAGGAGCCTGCCGGAGCAGTTAGAGTTGCCAATTCTGAAGCAGAAGGACACGTCAGAGGATATGGAATGCTCAATAATGGTGTTGTGAAGATTCAAAAAGTGCTATATGTTGAAGGACTTGATCACAATCTATTTAGTACCAGTCACTTCTGTGACATGAAATATCAAGTCCGCTTCACAACCACTCATTGCTATCTAGAGGATCCCGATGGTTACGAAGTCTTCAAAGCTGAGCGCCATGGAAATCTATACTATGTAGATTTTCCTACACTGTCTGCCACACGTCCAGTATGTCTACTAGCCAAAGCTTCTAAAACACAATCGTGGACGTGGCATCGACGCTTGTCTCAACAAAATTTCAGATCTATAGCGAAGCTACAGAGACAAGGTCTGGTCAAAGGTCTACCAGAAATGAGGTTCGAAAAAGACTCACTATGTCCCGCATGTGAGTTGGGCAAAATAAAGCGAAGCTCCTTCAAGTCCAAAGCTGAATCATCGACCTCATCAGCACTGGAACTTCTTCATATGGACCTTTGTGGCCCAATGCGCACAGCATCTATCAACGGGAAGAAATATGTGTTGGTAATTATAGATGACTACTCAAGGTATACATGGCTCGAGTTTCTTCGCAACAAGTCAGATGCGCCAGATTTGATTATCGCTTTCATCAAGCACATTCAAGTACATCTTCAACTGCCAGTCAGAACTATTCACAGTGACAATGGCACGGAGTTTAAGAATGACACCCTGAAGATTTATCTTACTTCTGTGGGTATTTCACATAATTTCTCCGTAACCTACACTCCACAGCAAAACGGAATTGTTGAACGGAAGAACCGCACTCTGGTTGAAGCAGATCGTACTATGCTTGCTTATTCAGATCTACCCATGTACCTTTGGGCCGAGGCAGTCGCTACAGCATGTTTTACTCAGAACCGTACCATTATGGTCAAGCGCTTTAATAAAACAGCATATGAGTTAATCAACAATCGCACACCTAATATCAAATTCCTTAGTGTTTTTGGTTGCAGGTGTTACATACTTAAAGAGCGTCAAGGATTATCAAAATTTGATAAGAAAGCGGATGAAGGATATCTCGTTGGATACTCTCTGACATCCAAAGCTTATCGAATTTACATTATCCGAACTAAGACGGTTGTTGAGAGCATGAATGTCTCCTTTGATGAGAATTCTACAGGTACTTCTGGACACAACAGTTCAGAACTCGTAATTAAGGACAAAGCTTCTATTCAATCCAGAATAGGACCAGCTTCTAAAGGATCCGCCTCTTCTCACTCTAACTCTACTTCATCTGAGTTAGATTTATTGTTTATTGATGCCTTTGATGATATTTGTACAGATTTTGATAAAGGCATATCAACATCCATAACAAGCTCGGAGGTCCCTACTATTTCTGAAGACATAACTAGACCATTCGACGAAGAAGTCATTGAAACTTCATCTCCATCAGGTACAACTCAACCATTAGTTTCTGACTCTACTAATGCTGAATCTGTCTCTACAGATATCTCTTCTGGTAAGGAAGTCCTGAGCACTTCAACTTATAGCCCAGAAGCTTCAGTATCAGAAATACCAGTACAAGATGTCCCGAGTACATCTATGGAGCTACCTGCTGTGTACAATGAAAACGATGCGTCCAATATGCAACAACAAGTTGAATCCTTACCAAGCACACATCGTTGGACTAAGGATCATCCCCTGGACAACGTGATAGGTGACGTACAAACCGGTGTCACGACACGGTCAGCATCAGCCAACTTCTGTATGTTTTCAAGCTTCCTCAGTTCCTTAGAGCCAAAGAAAGCGTCTGAAGCTCTACGTGATCCCTTCTGGATTTCTGCTATGCAAGACGAGCTTCTACAATTCGAAAGGAACAAGGTATGGCGCTTGATCCCACTACCTAAAGGTAAATCTGTTATAGGAACAAAGTGGGTTTTCAGAAACAAGAAAGACGAAGCTGGAATAGTTGTGAGAAACAAAGCTCGTTTGGTCGCAAAAGGGTACTATCAACAAGAGGGCATTGACTATGATGAAACATTCGCCCCGATTGCAAGGATCGAAGCCATCAGAATCTTCCTAGCCTATGCAGCGCACAAAAACTTTACAGTCTATCAAATGGATGTAAAGTCCGCTTTCCTGAATGGCGTTCTGCATGAGAAGGTCTACGTGGCTCAACCTGAAGGTTTCGTTGATCCTCATCACCCTGATCATGTCTATGTTTTAGACAAAGCGCTTTATGGTCTTAAACAAGCACCACGATCCTGGTATGAAACTCTCACTAAATTTCTCTTAGCTTCTGGTTTCAAGAAAGGTACAGTCGATACAACCTTATTTCTTAAAAGTCAAGGTGAGGACTTGATTCTCATTCAGATTTATGTTGACGACATAATATTTGGGTCGACAAATCAGAAATTTTGTAAGAACTTTTCAAAAATAATGGAAACAAAGTTTGAAATGTCGATGATGGGTGAATTGAATTTCTTTCTTGGTTTACAAGTAAAGCAATTACCCGAAGGCATATTTATTAATCAAGCTAAATACATAAAAGATATTTTGAAAAAGTTCAATATGTCAGATAGTTCAGTCATGAAAACACCAATGGCTACTGGTACACTCTTAGACGCAGATCCCTCCGGGAAACCTGTTGATCAAAAGGTGTATCGTAGCATGATTGGTTCTTTACTTTATCTGACTGCAAGTCGCCCAGATATAATGTTTGCCACATGCTTTTGTGCGAGATATCAGTCTAATCCTAAAGAGTCGCACTTAACTGCTGTTAAGCGAATCCTTAGATATCTCAAAGGCTCTCCTAATTTAGGCCTTTGGTATCCAAAGGATTCTCGTTTTGAACTAACTGCCTTTACAGATGTTGATCATGCAGGATGTAAGCTAGACCGGAAGAGCACCTCTGGATCATGCCAATTCATAGGTGACAAACTTGTAAGTTGGACTTCAAAGAAACAAAACTGTGTTTCAACATCCACTGTCGAGGCTGAATATGTAGCTGCTGCTAGCTGCTGTTCTCAAGTCCTCTGGATGAAGACACAGTTAAGGGACTTTGGATACAACTACAAGCATGTTCCTATTTATTGTGATTCCAAGAGCGCAATCGCCATAACTGCTAACCCGGTACAGCATTCGAAGACCAAGCATATCGATGTACGCTATCATTTCATCAAGGATCATGTAGAAAAAGGTGACATTGAAATGCATTTCATTCAAACTGACTTCCAGTTAGCTGATCTTTTCACTAAGTCGTTGGATGAAAAGCGATTCCAATTTCTAATCAGCAAACTTGGTATGTTGAACATGTCTTAGACCTTACTCATGATTCAAGGGGGAGTATTCTAAATCCTAATCTTGTGTTGTATTCTTCAATTGTTGCTAATGATAGCGGAATCATTTTCACAAATGATTACCATAATTTTCTTTATGCAGGTTTGTTCAAGTGACACTGGCTTCTAATCACATCAGATTAGAACCCGCACTTCAGTGCTCTATTTATTTTTCTGCTTTATGTTTAAAAAAAATCTTCAGTTAAGGGGGAGCTTAAATAGAAAAATAGATTAATTGAAAAACTCCTTAGAACTTAATTATCCTTAGAACTTAATTGTCAAACTCTTTTAGTTTGAGGGGGAGAATTGTATCGTCAAACACAACTGTTTTGACTTCTCCGAAATTTCTTATTCTTCATGTAACTTTGTGCTTATTTGTGCTTTCATATACAATAGTCTGTTGAACAACACGTTCTTTTTAGGAAAATACATGGGATTCAGTGTGAGCTTAACAGAACTTCCATGGATTCACAATAGCCCGTGTTTCCTAACCTGGAAGTATTCCTTGAGTGATTGAGGGGAGAGGGGTCAAAAGAATTGAGTGATGGTGTGTGAAGAGGTAAAATGGAAAAGAGAGATTGGTTAGAAGTAAGCATTAAAAGAAAGAGGGTGAGTGAACAAAGTAAAAGAATATTAGACTCTACACCAAACCACTTTCTGAGTCGGGCAGCCACATTATCTGATTGGTTCACATTCTTTGGTGACCATCATTGAAATAGGCAACTAGCCCATGCCATCTCTTGCATACAACCCCACCAGCTACTCATTCTTTTCTCAAAAAGAGAATGTTTCACATTTTCAGGGGAAGCAGCACATACGCTATTGGTTCTTCATTTGGAAGATACTAATATTGAAAAAGAAGGAAAGTTGCCCCACCTTTGAACCCTTTCTCATGCACATTGAGTCTTTGTATAATTTGTTGTTGTCTCAACAAGTTTACATATTTTGAGCCTATATTAAAAAGCAATCATCTATGCTTAATTTCTTTCATACACATGCACGAACACACAGAAATTTGTTTTCTGTCAGAACGTTCATAGATAACCATGTGTTATTCGATGATTGAATGGAAGACCTGGGGAGCCAACATCAAACCAACTCTTTATATAGTAACTTTGTGTTACTCAGTAACTTTGTGTTACTGACAGGCATTCTAACTGAGTCATTTGTTGATTCAGGGTTACACCTATTAAACTGTTTGAATTTGAAAAGATTCGAATGGTTACTACTTTTTATTTGAATCTGAAAATATTGAAATAATCACTTTCTCCATTCGGAGAGACTGCTCTTATTTCCGAACAGGGCTCGTTACATGAAGCCAGTGCTAAATTGATGACCATATTCAAAGGGGAAGATTGTTTTGACAAGTTTTGATGATGATGATGATTCTCACCATTCATCAAAAAGTGGGAGAATATATTAAGGGGGAGAATATAATCTGAAGACTGCTGAAGATTTTCAAAGATTTGAAGATTTGAAGACTATTCAAAGATTTACAATTTTGAAGCTATCAACGTCATATCTGAAGAAAAGAGAAGACAAGTGAAGACCCGAAGACTATTGCCAAAAAAAATTTAATCTTGAATCCAAAGGGGGAGATTGTTGGATCAAATAATTGTATTCCAGATTAAAGGGTTTAATTTGTATTTATTTGATAGTTAAAGTTCAGGGTTCAACTTGTAATAAGTTGATAGTTATTTGTAAATGGGCCTTAAGTCTATCAAGCCCATAAGGCTTAAGTATTTAAAGTGTTAATTAGTTTAGTTTTAGGGTTAGAACCTTTGATAATTATTGTTTAGAGATTAAAAGTAGTCGTACGTATTCTATGTATTCAAGGGTATCAAGAACACGCAAAGTTTAACTGTTTATTCAAGGGATTGGTATGTTATTTTGATCTTATTATCTCTTGACTATTATTGTGTTTGTGTGTTAATTATCAACTAGATTAAACTGGGATAACAGAAGCCATGATTACTTATTCTCCGGTGAGAATAGGAATGTTCAATTTTACCAATGAAGAACGGGTCCTGATCCGATGTAACCAGAAACCATAGTTACGTATTCTCCGATGAGAATAGTAATTCCGTTTAAAAAGTAAAAATGAAGTTATCATTTAGTCTCCCCCTAAAAAATCAGAAAATATATCGGTAAAAATATAAGACATGTAAGCTCCCCCTTAACATATGCAAAATCCTTAATCATGAAATCGATGTAATTCAGAACTCGGTTAAATTTACTTCCCCTCTTTTGATCTTTGAAGATAGAGTCCTTGACTGCTTTGTCTAGAAGTCATTGTTCTTTGAAGAACGAGTTATGAATTGTTGTATTCAGAAGTCTTAGTTCTTTCTCCCCCTTAGTCTTTATTTGCCTGCAACACAGGTTTAGCTTTTGGTATCCACTGGTATTTGGATCCTGAATTGTTAGTTGCAGTTCTAGTAAGAACCATACCAGCTATTTTCAAAATTTTTATTAACAAAATCATTTGAGCCGCAGTAGGAACAACTAATTTTCTTTTGAGCTAACCTGATCAATTGATTGATAGTGTAAACCAGATCAGGTTTGCCAAAAGTTTTACTTTTAGAAGAACTGTTCCTTTTAGCTTTGAATGTATGCACAAATGATTTTTCTTCTCTCTTCTTTTCCTCCGAAGATCCTTTAACTCTCCAAAACCAATTCCTCTTTATCTTTCTCATCTTTCTTTCTCCAGGTCATTTTCTTCTGAGTTTTATTCTTCTTGATATTACCTGAACCATCAACATTTTTGTCAAAGAATAGGTTAGAAGGACGAATTTGATCTTTAGATTTAGAAGTATGACTGTCAATTGAATCAAATAAAGGATTAATAGAAACATGTGTGAAAATTGAACTTGCTGCTGATTTGAATGAGCATTCGGATGCAGCTAGATCATCTCTTGGTGATTGAGCTATTGATTCAGGATTCTTTGACTCAGTCATCTTCACCTTGAACATGATCTCTTCAAGTTCCTTGATCTTTGTAGACAAGCAGTTTCTTTCCTTTGACAGTATGTCAAACTTCTTATGCAACTCAGATTTTTCATTCTTCTCCTTCTGAATGTTTGTTGACAGCTCAAATAACTTTCCATTCAGCTCCTTTATCTCAGCTTCAAATGCTTTCTTTTCTTCTCCAAAATCTTTCTTTACACACTTTTGCTCAGCTATCTTTTTCTCCTTATCAAACTTATCTCTCTCCATGATGATTACTTTCTCAAAGTCTGAAACTTGTTGAGAAAGCTTTATGCATTTCAGCTCTACTGATTTCTTCTCTTCAAAAACTTTTCTGGAGAATTCAGAAAACTTCTTAGCAAATTCTTTTCTTTCTTTTTCAAAATCAACATTTTCTTTCTTTTCTTTCTTCATTTGCTCTTCCAATTCAGAAATTTTCTATTTTAGCTCAGCATTATCTCTTTCAATTTATTTTCTCTTCTTCTCAATCTTCTTCAACTCATCTTGATCTGTTGAAATTTTCTTCTCTTTAATCGCTTTCTCTTTTAGCATGTTTATTTCAACTTCCAAACTGAAAACTTTATCTTTCAGTTTGTCTCTTTTAGCGTAGAGTAGAGAATTTGACTTTCTAAGTGCATCAGATGTTTCACTGGCAATATTTTCTCTTCTTCTCAGTTCATCAAGCTCTTTCAGCATCAACTCCCTTTTTGACCATGTGGAATCTGCCTTAAGTGCTTTCAAAAATTTAGATTCCTCTTCGGATGTCTTCAACTTTGCTTGAAGATTAGAAATCTCTTTTTCTTTAGATTCAAAGATTCCTGCAAAATTAATCTTGGAGTTAGCTACACATTCTGAGTAAACAAAATCTTTCTTCAGATCTTTATTATCTTTCAATTTGTTAATCTGTATTTGATCCTGAAGATTTGAGTTCTCAAGTTTCAATTTAATAACAATCTTCTCATTTTCCTTTCGTTCAACTTCAATACCAGCAATTTCATTTTCATGTTTAGTCATTTTAATTTTTTGAACAACAACAAACATGTCTTCTTCAGAGGTTACTATAGCAGACTTGTTGTTTCTTTTGGATCCCATTTTGACAATCTGCACAACACAAAAAATTAGCTAGTAATGATCTTTTAATTCAACAATTTGAGCAACACTTGAAAATTTTTCAGAAACTGAAATTTCTAAAAACCTTAAGTCTAGAATTCGGAAATACTAAGAAACAAGTAGCAATTCGCATGAAAATTTGTATTAGAATTCGTACAACACTTGAAATTCATATATGCAAGTTTTACAATTCGCAAAAGTATAGAATTCACAGACAAGAGAGAACAAATATTAAGCAATTCGCATGAACTTATATGCGAATTCTTCAGAATTCGTATAAAGCCTTCTGTGAATCCTTCACAATTTGCAAGTCTTTATGATGCGAATTTTATCCTTGGAAACCTTTTCCTGAAAACCTTTTCGTATACAAACTTTTCGCAAATAGAATTCGTATAACAAGAAGATATGAATTCTTTACTTAGAAATATTCTTTGAAACACTTTGCGAAAGCTATAAGAATTCGTATGAACACTTGTACGAAAATTAGCAATTCGCACCACTCTACCTTGCGAAACCTACACAATTCGCATTACACAGGTAAGCGAATTCTTGTACAATTCGTATAATGTCCCCTGCGAATTCTTGTCTTGATATTTCAAAAAATCAACTTTTCGTAAAACACACTCCTGCGAATCCTTGCATTTCAGATAATAAGGTATACGAATTCCAACACTTAGATGAATTCTACAACATTTCATATAATACTGATATGCGAATTCTTTACTTAATGAGTTCAGATTAACAATTATGCGAATTCTTTCTGCTTAAACTGAATTCTGCGAGTTCTTCGTATGAATTGCACGAATTTTGCGAGTTCTTGAGTACACAGTCTAAAAAATTCAATTTTAATCCAGAAATCGATCCAAATCTGATGTTGTAACTTCACAAAATCAATCAGGTTAGTATCAAGATCAATCCAATGCAATATCACAATCAAATTTACAATCAATCACATACATATTGATCAAACAGTACTCGACAACTTTCAAACAAAAACTTTTCAAGAAATCACAAATTAGCTATCAAGAAATGTTTTTCTGGGAAATTCAATTACACACAAATGTTCTATAACATTTTTCGACCACAAATCAACAACCAATTTTATCAAAAACTCATTTTTTCTCACAAATCCGCTCAAGAAACTCAAACTCATAAACGAACTCAAAAAATGTTTCAAACTGTTGAATCCAAAGCTCTCATACCAATTGTGACCCATATTACTAGCATATATTTCACATACAGATTAATAACACAATATTATTAGATCAAATCACATTATTACAATTAGTCACAGATCGAACGTATAGTCACAAGTCTCACGTGTTCACTGTGTATACGAGTTCTTACCACAATCTCTGAATTCGTATGTCTATGTGCGTGAGTGATTACAAATCTAACACAAAGCAAACCTATTTATACTAAGTCAACATTCGTTGACTTTACAACCAAACCCTTCCACTCTCAAACTATTACAACTTTGACCATCTATTTAATCTTAAATACAATTTCAGTCTAACACGCATGCTTGGGGTAGAAAAAAACAAACGGTATTTACCTTATGGTTATCTTTTAAGGAATCTCTTCCGTAACCTGAACCTCAATTTCTTATCCCAGCCCATACCCGGACCCACACCCCTAGACAACTTGATCATGTGTCGAATGAGGGCCCAACCCGGACCCTCTCGTCTGTGTCATAATCCTATTCCTGATCCTATTGACGAGGATGCACCTCTTCCTTCCGCTTCTTCCTCCTCCAGGCCCGTCTCTAATCGGGTCATCTACAATGCAGTCTTGGGGTTGCAGCAATCTCAAAATTCCTTCCTACAGGTGTAAGAGGCATGATGAAGAGATGTTTACCAACGAATCGACACTATTCACGATGATCTTTGGCTTGTACACGACCAGTTGGGCCACTTTCACCTTAGTGACAGTGATGAGTGATTTTTTTTTATGAATGTTTGCTTGGATGTTAGTTTTTGTTCTAACAACTCGACTTTTAACGTCATCAATTATATACCCTGTTACTTGTTGGTTTATATATATATATATATATATATATATATATATATATATATATATATAGAGAGAGAGAGAGAGAGAGGTAGGTTATTATGCAACCCTTCTACATGGTGCAACCCATGCAACCCCTTTATCCACCACACATCAACTTAGCCTTCGATCACGTTTCTCCGTTCATCTCAAATTTTTCAAAAGTTTGTGTGGAAAGGTTTTTGTCATATAGATCGTAACTGCACTACCTACTTTTTCAAAACTTTCGTATTTAATCAGTTTTAATTTTGTAGAATTTTATAAAAGTTTCGTATTTAATCGGTTTTTATTTATTAATCGGTTTTGTTTATTAATATATTTAAAGTAATCATATTTAAATAAATTTATTAAATAAATAATATAAAATAAATACATATTTAAAGTAACTATCTTTTTATATATTTAAATTGATGTCTCATATTTGACATATTTTATACAATTTTTTCAAATTTTTACAGGTTTCTTAATAATCCAATTTTTTGCTTTCTAGTATACATAATTTTAAATTAACTTTTTTAATTTTTAAATTTTTATCGTACATACTCTTTATACAGTTTTTTTATACAAATTTATAAATTTTAGGGTGTTTTGAAAATAATTTTTGTACATTTTTTAAAGTTTGAAAAAACTATAAAAAAAAGTTTGGATCAATTTTTTTATGTTAAGGTTTTTAAATTTATAATTTTTCAATTGTGTATGAGAAGAAAAAAGAAAGTTTGATTCTTTTATATGTTGGCATCCTAAAAAATTTGAAAAAACTAAAAAAAAAAAGCTTAGATAAGGTTTTGTATATAATGTAGGTATATTAAGGTTTTTAAACTTTTAAGTTGTTTATAGAAAGCAATAAAAAATGGATTCTTTTTCAATGCAATGTTTTGTTATATGAAAAGAAAAAAGAATTTTTTTTTGAAATAATCAAATAGAAGATGGCAGCTTTTATGTACATACTTTGCTTTTTTTTTTCTTTTACAAGTACAAGAAGCATGCATTTAGGAGGTGTTTGAGATTGCTTATTCAAAACAACTTATGTTTATTTTGAAAAGGTGTTTATTAATTTATGTGGTGTCAAACCGAAGTTTTCTAAAAAAGTGTTTGGATTAGCTTATAGCGGTACCACACCGCAATAAGCTGATAAGCTGTTGGGAACTGAAGAATTCATCAAGTATGGTTAATGCTGCTAGTTCAAAGTTACTACTGCTAGAAGACTTAAAGGTTAATACTGCTGAGTGTTACTACTGCTAGTAGAATTAATACTGCTAGTCAAAGTTAGTGCTGCTTGAACAAAGTTAGTACTGCTTAGCTAGTTAGTACTGCTAGTGGTTAGTGCTGCTTGGTAGTTAATGCTGCTAGAAGAAATTTAATGCTGCTGAAGATTAATACTGCTTATATGATGAAGATTCGCATAAAAGGATATACATGGAAGCTTAGAGATATACATGGAAGATATACTGAAGATATGTTTATTTTTTTTGTAATTATCTTTTTGTTTAGTATATGTATAGAAGATACAAAATAGTTTTAAAAAAAAATTAATCAATTCATTCTAAGTGTTAGTTCTAGAGAGAAAATCAACCTCAAGGCATTGATCCTAATTCTAGAGAAGTAGAATTCGTATTGGTGAGCCTGTTCATCAATATTGAGGTTGAGTGTGTAATCTTGTAACTTCAAAGCTTTCAATACAAGTTTACAGTGTGTTCTTCATATTTATTGTGTTGATTTACTGTTTCATTGAATATCAAAGTGTTATTCCGCAAACTTCTTTGATATTGTTTCTGAGAATTAATTCTTGTTGAGAATTCGATCCTGACAAGTGGTATCAGAGCATAACTCTCTCAGAAACATCTATTCATCATGGAAAATCTTACAGAATCAAGCAGTACTTTGGTCTCTAAGGTTCCAATGCTCAAACCCAGTGAGTTTGACATGTGGAAGATCAGAATCAGACAATATATTCTTCTCACTGACTACTCAATGTGGGATATCATTGAGAATGGTCCTTCTGAAGCTGGAAGGATCGGAGCAGATGAGAAAAGACCTCCACCAAAGACAGATGGTGAAAGGAAGATCAGACAGACAGAGATGAAGGCCTTGAGCACTCTGCTCTTGGCCATCCCCAATGAATATCAGCATCAATTTTGCAACTGCACTGATGCTCAGATTCTCTGGAATGCTCTAGAGAAAAGATTTGCTGGAACTAAGAGCATCAAAAGAAATCAAAGAGATGTTCTAAAGCAGCAGTATGAGAACTTTACTTCCTCAAAGAATGAGTCTATGACTCAAACTTTTGATAGGTTCAACAAGCTCATTGGTGAACTGGCTACTGTAGAAGTAAAGATGGAACAAGATGATATCAACAGAAAGTTCCTCAGATCTCTTGGGGATGAATGGACTATGTACACTGTCTCATATAGACAGAGTGACAATCTGGAAGAGAAAGAACTTGATGATCTATACAATGATCTAAGAGTTTTTGAAACTGAGGTAGAAACCAAGAAGAAGCCCTCTGGTTATATCCACAATGCTGCACTTCTCTCAGCATCCACTGATACTACTGCCAACCCTGAAGCAGTTAGTACTGCCAGTGGAGTAAGTTCAGAAAAAGGTACTGAAACTATCTTTGAAGCCTTTTTGTCCAGTCATAGCAGCAATTCTTTGATTAATGATGATCTGGATCAAATTCACCCTGATGACCTGGAGGAGATGGATATTAAATGGCAGATGGCCATGTTATCAATGAGGGTGAAGAAGTTCATTAAAAGAACAGGAAGGAATAACTTCTCTCAAAGAAGAGAAGATGGAGCTGGTTTTGACAAGACCAAGGTGGAATGTTATAAGTGTCACTTGAAAGGACACTTTGCTAGAGAATGCAGGAGTGCTGTTCCAAGCAACAACCACCAACAAGCTCAGAATGGAGGCTACAATCAAAACAAGAATCCTGCTCAACCCCTTGTTTCTCAACAAGGAATGGGATTTGACTGGAGTGATCAAGCTGAGGAAGTCATTCAGAATCAAGTTCTAATGGCAGAAGTGTCTGATCTTCCCTCTGAGGTAATTTCTAATCTTTGTACAAAATCTTGCATTGACACTGTCACAAGATACAGGGATCACAATCAAAGTATGTGTGATGACCTCAAAAGATTAGAAAAGGACAGAAGAGATTATGTGTTGATAGTAGAGAGATTTGAAGAGAAAATCAAAGGCTTTCAAGCTAATGAACTTCAACACTCTTATGACACAAACTGTTGGAAGTGGGAAAAGAATGAGTTAGAGACCAAACTGTCTAAATCCTTAGAAGAGAGTGATAGGCTGAAAGAGGAACTGTCTAAAGTTAAACTTGACATAGAAAAGTTTTCATATGCTTCAAAAGCAATGGATTCTCTTCTAAAGGCTCAGATTCATGACAAGATGAAGCCTGGTATTGGATACAACAATACACCTCCTCCTTACAACAACAATTATATCTCTCCTACTTCAGACTTGTTAGAAACCAAGAAGAAAAAGGACTTATCTGAGAAATCATTTAAGATAGATCCTTTGGATGAAGTAGTAATTAAGGACTTAACTAAGAAAGAAGCCAGTGAGTATAGGGATAATGATGTGAGTAAAAAGATCCCATTAGAAAATAACATTATCACCAATGAGGGATGTGGGAAAATCTGGGTAAAGTCCAAGGAGATAGAGAAAACAAAAGGAAAGGATAACAAGGTCCATTACAAACAAACCACAGTTGTGAATCCTGGATCTTGTAAACAGTGTGATTGCAGTAAAGCCAAGAGCCTAAATTCTGGTTTAAAAAGAGGAAATCAAAGAAACTGGAATAATCTATGGGCTCAGAAACAAGGAGTTGATCTGAATAAAATCAATAGACCAAAACCTTGTTTCATATGTGGCAAGTTAAATCATTTGGCTAAGTATTGTTACTTCAACCCTATTAACCAACAGATGAACTTTCAAAGAATTGTGCAAAAACCTGTTGGTTATAGGAAGGCTGGAAAGAAACATGTGATAAAGAAACATGATGAAAGGAAAGGCCCCATGAAGAAAAAGATTTTAAAAGAAAGTGTTAAAATGTGGGTGCCTAGAAGCACTGAAACTGTTAGTACTGATGACAGGGTTAGAAGCACTAAAATTGTTAGTACTGCTAACATGGTTACTACTGCTACCTGTGTTAGTACTGCTGAAAATATTAATGCTGCTAATACTGTTAGTACCTCTTCAAAGGTTAATACTGCCAACACAGTTACTGCTGCTAACACAGTTACTACTGCTAACAAGGTTAGTACTGCTAAGCATGCAAGTGCTGCTAAGGCAGTTAGTACTTCTAAAACCAGTACTTCTAAAACCAGTACTGATTCTAGCAAAAATATTTCCAAGCCTATTATTGTAACAAAGTACTCCAAGAATGAGGAGTTAAAGTTCAAAAATCTTGTCAAGAAAGAATGCAAGTATTTTGATGAGAAAGGGGTACCCAAGACCACTTTGGCTTGGGTTCCTAATTCATACTAACTGATCTATCTAATGTGCAGGGCAACCAACAGCTAAAGGGAAAGAGCATATGGCATGTTGATAGTGGTTTCTCTAGGCACATGACAGGCAACATGTCATGCCTTCAGGATTTCAAGCATATCAATGGAGGACATGTTGCATTTGGAGATAATCTCATTGGTGGTAAGATAAGTGGAAAAGGTAATGTCACCAAAGGTAAGATGACATTTGAGGATGTCTACTATGTTGATCAATTAAAGTACAACCTGTTAAGTGTATCACAGGTTTGTGACAAACAACATAGTATATTATTTACAAATACTGAGTGTATGATCCTTGCTCCAGGGTTCAAGGTAGTTGATGAAAGCATGATACTACTTAGAACTCCAAGGAAGGACAATGTTTACTGTCTAGATATGGACAATGTTGATAGTGATTCATCTCTAAATTGTCTTGTTTCAAAAGCTTCTGTAGATGAATCCTCTCTATGGCACAGAAGGATGTGTCACATGAATTTCAAGACTATGAACAAACTTGTTTAAAACAACCTTGTAAGAGGTTTACCTTCAAAAGTCTTTTCATGTGATGATCATTGTGTTGCTTGTCTTAAAGGCAAACAGCACAAAACTTCTCATAAGACCAAAGAGTTAAATTATGTTTCTTCTTGTCTCCAGTTACTGCATATGGATCTGTTTGGTCCTACAAATGTTATGAGTATAGGCAAGAAATCTTACTGCTTGGTTATTGTTGATGATTACTCCAGATTTACTTGGGTATATTTTCTAAGGACTAAGGATGAGACAAGTGGACTTATCAAATCCTTTATTCTAAGAATTGAAAACCAAACTAATCAAAGAGTAAAAGTCATTAGATCAGATAATGGAACTGAGTTTAAAAATCATGATCTAAACACCTTTTGTGAAGAGAAAGGTATTGAGAGGCAATATAGTGCTCCTAGGACTCCTCAACAGAATGGTGTTGCTGAAAGGAGAAATAGGACACTAATAGAGGCTGCTAGATCTCTGTTGGCTGATTCAAAATTGCCAATTACCTTCTGGGCTGAAGCAGTTAATACTGCTTGTTATGTCCAAAATAGAGTTCTAGTGGTCAAGCAAAAGAACAAGACCCCATATGAGCTTTTAAATAAAAGAAAACCTTTCATTGGTTTCTTCAAACCTTTTGGGTGTCCTTGTACAATTCTCAATACCAAATCTCACTTAGGTAAGTTTGATAGCAAAGCAGATGATGGATTTCTTGTTGGATATTCATCTCAGAGTAAGGCCTACAGAGTTTTTAACTCATCTTCTAGAATAATTGAAGAAAGTGACAATGTCAAATGCAATGAGAACACACCAAATCCTGTTGGGTCTGGACCTCAGTGGCTATTTGACATTGATTCACTAACTAATTCTTTTGGTTTCAGTAGTGATGATTATACAGGAACAGGAAGTGGAGGATCAGGGATCACACAAGTCTCAGAAAGTATATATAAATCTGTGATATTTCCCTTACCCACAGTGAATTCTGTTGAAGACTGTGAAAAGGAATCATCTACTGGACCAAGTCAGAGTGAAGAAGAAACTAGAGATGAGGAGACTCAAGAAATTAAAGAATCAGAAGTGGCATCTGAAAACACTTCAGTTGAGTTGCATGACTCTAATCTAGAGGCTGGACTGAATGAAGAACCTAGTCATAACACCAGAGTTCAAAAGAATCATCCTCCACAGCTGGTAATAGGAGATATCTCTTCTCCTATGATGACTAGACATCAAAGCAGGCTTCAAGAAATGCAAGATCAACAGCATACAGTCCTTTCTTGTTTTCTATCCCAGCTTGAGCCTAAAAAGGCACATGATGCTATGAAAGAATCTAGCTGGATAGAAGCAATGCAAGAAGAACTGTTACAGTTCAAGCTACAAGATGTATGGGATCTAGTAGACCTTCCTAAAGGTCACAGAGCAATTGGCACAAAGTGGATTTTCAGAAACAAGAGAGATGAAAGAGGTATTGTCATAAGGAACAAAGCAAGGCTAGTGGCTCAAGGATATACTCAAGAAGAGGGTATAGATTATGAAGAAGTTTTTGCACCTGTGGCTAGGATAGAAGCAATCAGATTATTCCTAGCCTATGCTTCTTACATGAACTTCAAAGTCTATCAAATGGATGTCAAAAGTGCTTTTCTCTATGGCTCAATTGAAGAAGAGGTATATGTCTGTCAACCACCAGGGTTTGAAAACCCAAGCTATCCAGACAGGGTATACAAATTAAAGAAAGCACTTTATGGGCTACATCAAGCTCCAAGAGCATGGTATGACACTCTGTCATCCTATCTCTTGGAAAATGACTTTGAAAGAGGAGTCATTGATAAGACTCTATTTATCAAGAGAAAGAAGAAGGATATCTTGCTGGTCCAAATCTATGTTGATGACATTATCTTTGGATCTACAAGAGACAACATGTGCAAAGAGTTTGAGGATCTAATGCATCAAAGGTTCAAAATGAGTTCCATGGGGGAACTTACTTTCTTCCTTGGACTCCAAGTTCAACAGAAGTCAGATGGCATCTTCATTTGTCAATCCAAGTATGTGCAGGACATTCTAACCAAGTTTGGTTTCTCAGAGTCAAAACCGGCCAGCACACCTATGGAAACACACAAGCAAATAACAGCAGATCTTGAGGGGGAGGATATGGATGTGCATCATTATAGATCCATGATTGGCTCTCTCATGTATCTCACAGCATCAAGGCCAGATATAATGTTTCCAGTCTGTGTATGTGCAAGATTCCAAGTTAGGCCAAAGCAATCTCACTTTCAAGCTGTTAAGAGGATATTTAGATATCTCAAAGGGCAACCCAGATTGGGACTTTGGTATCCTCATGACTCACCCTTTGACCTAATAGCATACTCAGACAGTGATCTAGGTGGGGCAAACTTGGACAGAAAATCTACTTCTGGAGGATGTCAGTTTTTGGGGGCTAGACTAGTTTCATGGCAGTGCAAGAAACAAACCACAGTATCCACATCTACAACAGAGGCAGAGTACATAGCAGCTGCAAGTTGCTGTTCTCAAGTCTTATGGATTCAGAATCAAATGTTGGATTATGGGGTAACCTTTCTACACACTCCAATTTTTATTGACAACAGCAGTGCTATTAGCATTGTTAATAATCCAGTCAAGCACTCAAAGACAAAGCACATTGAAATCAGGTATCACTTCATAAGAGACTGTAATGAAAAGAAACTTATTCAAGTTGTAAAAGTCCACACTGATAATCAGTTTGCTGATCTATTCACTAAAGCCTTTGATGTGGGTAGATTCACTTTCTTGGTAACTAGTGTGGGAATGATCAACTCTGAATAAGCCCCTTCTCAAAAAGTGGTTTTATACCTGTATATTTTTATTCTTGGTGTTACTAATCTTCTTTTCCAGGATATGCATAGCAGTACTCAGTGTTTCACAAGCTTAAAGAAGTAAGTTCGTTAATACTGCTAGTAGTTAATACTGCTAGTTAGTTAATACTGCTAGTTAGTAGTTAATACTGCTAGTCAGTTAATACTGCTAGTAGTTAATACTGCTAGTAGTTAATACTGCTAGTTAGTTAATACTGCTAGTTAGTTAATACTGCTTTCAGTTAATACTGCTTTCAGTTAATACTGCTAGTAATTAATACTGCTTTCAGTTAATACTGCTTTCAGTTAATACTGCTAGTAGTTAATACTGCTCTCAGTTAATACTGCTAGTAGTTAATACTGCTCTAGGTTAATACTGCTTATGTTCCTAATACTATAAATACTCTTTGCCCGCCTAAAAGCTTATAACGACTCTCTGCATACTATTCACTTGCGCTCTAAATCCTTTCTCTCTCAAGTTCGAAGTTTTCAGGCAAGCTTTTCACTAAGATCAATGGCATCCATGGCATTCATCGATGAACACAATGAGATCGCGATGCTACAAAAGCCAAAGCAAGCTGCAGGATTTCATCAGATTGTGGATTTCCTCAAGTCAAGCCATATTGCTCATGCTCTTACTGTATCTCCTACAATCTATATTGAGCATCAAAGACAGTTCTGGGCTAATGCCACCATTGTTGCTGAGAATGGTGTGCAAATGATCAAGACAATGATCTGTGAAAAGCCACTAACAGTTACTGAAGAGGTTATTCGCATCAGTCTACGTCTAGACGATGCCTCTGGTATCACTTCTATCCCAAACGATGAACTGTTTTCCAATCTTACACGAATGGGGTATGGAGGCCCATTGGGTGTTTTCAAATTCTCTAAAGCCAAATTTTCACCCCAATGGCGTTTCTTTGTCCATACTCTTATGCACTGTATCTCCAAAAAGACTACTGGATGGAGTGAGTTCAGCAGCACTATTGCTTATGCTTTGGTGTGCTTGGCCACTGCCAGAAAGTATAACTTTTCTAAAATGATTTTCAGTGATCTTGTCTCAAACATGGGAAACAAAAAGAGCTTCTTTATGTACCCCAGGTTTGTTCAAGAAGTTATTACTCATGAATTGACGGATATACCTCAACCTGTTGGGGTATATGTACCTAAACCCCCCAAAGGCAAGGTTTTCTCAAATATGAGAAGATCTGCTGGGGACTCTGAAGGAGTTGACACCCCATTGTTCTCTACAATGATGGTGGTGTCCCAAACCAATGAAGGTATGGCAGCAGGGTCAATACCCCCATTAGACCAACCCACTGCTAGCCAATCCCAACCTTCCCTCTCAAAATCTATTCCCCAGTCCCTTCTTGAAAAACCAACCTCTCCTATCACCCAAACTTACAAGAGGAAACAAGTAAAGAAGGCCCCTTCCCTTCTTGTACCATCATCCCCCAAGCCTTTAAGCCCTCTATTGGAGCATTCTCCAGTAGAGAATATTCAAAGGGAAACCAACAGGGTGTCTCCCAACCCAAAGGAGGTGCTCTCTGAGGAGGAGATAGAGCATATGGGTGATGAGGTTGCCACTACTCCTGCTAGTACAGAGGAGGAAAGTGGTAACATAAATAAGACCTCCCCCATGGCAACTTTGAATGAGCAATCATTCGAAGGACCCTGGTGCCAAGAAACCACAGGGGTGGATAGTGCTTCTGCTAGGCAGAAGACTTCCACTACTAAAAGATCCAATGATCCTTCAAAGGAGGGTAACACTTCTAGAGAAGGTGAGGACAGATATAGTTACCAGGAATTGATGGAAACCATGGGAAACATCAACCTAGATGTTATGAAACAAGGAAAAGAAATAGAGGAGATGAAGCTGGTCATTCTGTCACAACAAGTACAGATTGCTAAGCTGAAGAAGATGGTGCTAAGTCTGGTACAGAGGAAGAAGAGAAAGCAATTCCAACTAAGGAGAAGGAACACTGAGAATGATGCTCCCAAAAAGGGGGAGATCAACATGGAAGAAGCCACAAGAAAGGGGGAGCTTGATGGAGAGAAATTTGATGTTGAGGGGGAGCAGGAAGCAGAAACACAAAGAAATTCAGTGCCAATAGAAACACAAGAAGCAGCAGAAACAGTTACTACTGCTGACATAAATAAAGCAGCAGAAACAGTGAAAGAAGTATTAACAGATCTTGAGATTGCATAAACCTTACTTAAAGCCAAGAATGATACTCCCAAGGTCACTTCAAAGACCAAAGGAGTAATCATCAAAGAACAAGGTGAAGTGATCAAGAAAGATAACAGTAAGAAGGCAATGAGCAAAGACAAAGGAAAAGCAAAGATGGTGGAATCTGATCAACCAGTCAAGAAGCAAAGGTTGGTTGAATCAGATGAAGCCTTAGCCAGGAAGATGCAAGAGGATATTGAAAAGGAAGAAAGAGTTCAGATGGAAAAGGACAGGGAGATGGCAAAAGCTCTAGCTGCTGAACTAAATGAAGCTTATCAACTGAATCTGGCAACTGAAATTGCACAGAAGAAAGCTGCAGCCATGAAGAAATCAGTGGTAGTAAAAGCAGCTACAAAGAAGAGAAAACCCTCAAGGACATTCCTAGGTACCCAAGAGAGAAACAAGATGATTATATTTCTCAAAGGTGCTGTAGGAGTCAAAAAGGAGATGTTCTCCAAAATGTCTTTTGAGAAGATCAAAGAGCTGTATGAGTCAGAGATGTTAAAGCTTCAGGGAAATGAAACTGCTAGGGTGGAGATGGAGAAGAGGATGAAAGAAAGTAATGACTTTGATTGTCAAAAGCCATTTCCAGATGAGCAAGAAACACCCCCTAAGAAAGAGGCCACTCTGGGAGAAAGTCTAAAGACTTTAAAGAGAACAAAGATGATGGCTAGAAGAAAGTCAATCAAGAAGCCTAGAATAGCTGAAGGAGAGGCTGAGAAGGCTGCTGAAGAAGAAGGGGCACCTGAGTCATCTAAACAGAAAGAGCCAGCAAACACAGATGATGTAAATTTGTATATGGTAGTGATGGACAAAGTGCCTGAACCAATTTCAGCAGAACCTGTAGGAGTTAAGCCTCCTGAGGTCATTCACTGGGATACATTGACAGTGGATGGAAAGGAATACATAAGGCTGAAAAGAAAGGATGAAAAGTATGAAGTGTTCAACACATGGGCAAAAATTGTCAGAACATGCTCTAGGTCAGATCTTGAAGAGATGTTTGAGATAGGAATGAAGCTGTATGCAGATATACTGAAGACTCCAGAGATTTCAATTACAAAACTGGTATTGGAGTATCTGTGTATGATGTTCAAGCCTGATGAAGTAGAGCATGTGATCAAGAATGTGTTCAAGTCAGTCAACAGTTGGACTCTATATGAAATTAGTGGAGTATATACAGTGACTTTGGATTTAAATCACACTGAATACTTCCTAGTGGATAGAGTGTACAATCATAGCAGATTGAAACTTCATGCCATGCTGAAGAAAAAGTTAAGATGTGTTCCAGATTCAGAAATGGCTAAATACTTGATTCAAAGAACTATCAATCAGAGTTTGGGATTGGATGCAAACACTGGAATGTAGACCATTATGAAGTTTTGGGAGCATCTTGAAAAGAATCTTGAAGATTAATTCTGAAGAACTTGACTTCTTGTCCTAAAAGTCAAGTTAGGGGGAGATTGTTGGGAACTGAAGAATTCATCAAGTATGGTTAATGCTGCTAGTTCAAAGTTACTACTGCTAGAAGACTTAAAGGTTAATACTGCTGAGTGTTACTACTGCTAGTAGAATTAATACTGCTAGTCAAAGTTAGTGCTGCTTGAACAAAGTTAGTACTGCTTAGCTAGTTAGTACTGCTAGTGGTTAGTGTTGCTTGGTAGTTAATGCTGCTAGAAGAAATTTAATGCTGCTGAAGATTAATACTGCTTATATGATGAAGATTCGCATGAAAGGATATACATGGAAGCTTAGAGATATACATGGAAGATATACTGAAGATATGTTTATTTTTTTGTAATTATCTTTTTGTTTAGTATATGTATAGAAGATACAGAATAGTTTTAGATGAGATTAATCAATTCATTCTAAGTGTTAGTTCTAGATAGAAAATCAACCTCAAGGCATTGATCCTAATTCTAGAGAAGTAGAATTCGTATTGGTGAGCCTGTTCATCAATATTGAGGTTGAGTGTGTAATCTTGTAACTTCAAAGCTTTCAATACAAGTTTACAGTTTGTTCTTCATATTTACTGTGTTGATTTACTGTTTCATTGAATATCAAAGTGTTATTCCGCAAACTTCTTTGATATTGTTTATGAGAATTAATTCTTGTTGAGAATTCGATCCTGACATAAGCTCTTAGTTTTTTCGATTCACACCAAGTTTGGGTTTTCTTTGATTCCACATTGAAAGGTTTAGGTTTTCTTCGATTTTGAGTTAAGAGCATAAATAAACAGGGATAAAATACAAAGACAAAGATGTGTGTGTGTCCTATTATAAAATAGATCATATATATATATAGAGAGAGAGGGGGAGGTTCAAGGGAAAACCTAAAAAAAATGAAAAACTGAGGAACACCCTGATAGCCCTTGATTTGGAATGTATGCACTTATGCATACAAGTAATTCAAGTTTTTTTTTTTTGGTTTTTATGCACGTGTGCATGATGCACTTGTGCATGTTACAAATTACTTGTATCCACAAGTGCATACGTTCCAGATGAAGGACTACCAGAGTGTTCCTCAGTTTTCCGTTTTTTTTAGGTTTTCCCCTGAACCTGACCCTATATATATATATATATATATAGAGAGAGAGAGAGAGAGAGAGAGATAGATATGTAATGTTCCCAACCCATTTGTTCACCACGGAGTTGATGTGGGTTTTCTCTTTTTCCTCCACTGTAATGATGTGATTCTCATCATTTTCTCAAAATAAGTTTGATGTGTGTTTTCAAAATTCTCTTTTTTCCTTTCTTGTTTGTTTAAAGAACTGAAATCTGCAAAACCTAAGGTTAAAGAACTGAAATCTGCAAAACCTACAAAACTAAAAAAAACTGAAATCTACAAAATAAAAAAAGGTGGAAGTTAAAACAAAATCAAGAGCTTACTCTTGGGGATGAGAAAAGGTAAAAAAGTATCGATAAATCTGATGGAAGAAACAATTGAGACATGAAATCGAGGATGAGAAAAAGTATCTTTAACAAAAGTTACACTGAATCTTTCCAAGATGGTGGTGGAGGATAGGTTAAAAATGTTGGGATGAGAACCATTGATAAAGAAAGAACCTGTTTTACAATGGCAACCAATAGATGAAAAAAATGAACTTGTTTAAGCAAGTAATTTAAAAAATTGATGTTTCAACAATTCAAAGCCAAATGGGGGAGGAAAAAAAGTTGGTAGGAAGAAAGTAAAGCTGAAATTTTCAGTTTGAGTAATATTGATGGAGGTGTATTAGGAAGTTGTACATTATGCTTTGTTAGTTATAATTCATAGTTGGGTACCCGCGCAATGTGGCGGGAACGGGATGTAAGAATTTTGAAGCATTCTAAAATTCTTGATTTTTTTGTTGGGGAATTTTAAGATGGTTATAGAATTTACTCTAGAACTCTATAACTCAACTAATTTTGAAGAAATAAAGAATTATGATTTATAATCCATGTCTTCAATACATGCTTTTTGACAAGTGTTTTGGTAGACCAATTAATGCATATTACCAAAATTAATATTATTTAAGAAATAATATATAAAATAAATTATTTTATGCTTATATGTGTAGAACATTCAAATTAGCGGTATATATATATATATGCAAGACCTGTAAAACAATATAAAACATTATTCATAAGGACTTGCTTCTCATTATTCACAAACTCTATTGTCAAACATTTATTAAGTTTAATTTTCAGTATTGTTACATGCAATGCAATTAATGACAAACCAACATAACTCATATAGTGCCTAAATGACAAAAACATGGAGATGCATCATCTCAAAATAACTTTATCAGTTAGAGGTGCACAAGGACCGAGTCTTAATTGGTCCTAAAAAGTTCAGTCCTTAGCGAAGAAAAGACTGGGCGTGGCCTTAACCGATCATTGGCCAAAAATTTAGGACCGACAACCAGGATTTTTCACACCTTTGACCTTTTTTTTTGGGTAAATGCACCGTAAAACAACTCATTCTCATCATTTTTAGTATCATAGTTTTGGAATGTAAAACAAAATAAATATGCATGTCTACGGAGTAAAGACAAGTTTGATGTTAATACTCTAGAGTGTATGCATAAAAGGAGAGTTATTTTCACCCATTAAAACTTATGTCTAATATATTGTATTACAGCTTAAATGTAATACAAGAAATAAAATTCTACTTTTAGTAATTTTAATACACAAAATTCTACTTTCGGATTTAACTTCTACTTTGAACAACAATAATCATTATCAGAAGGGAACAAGAATATGCTCATTTAAAGCATATGTGTATCATCTCAATAACTACAACTCATCCCTCCTTAATGTCTTTTCAAGAGTGATTTTTAGGGTCAAAACTTATTTGTTCCCATAAGAGTTGTTTGGTTCGCAGGATTCCAATGGAATTCGAAAGAATTGGAATGATCAATTTCATTGACCAAATTCTACCGACACCATAGATCTGAACCACCGTCGACCACCGCCGATCTCAACCACCGTAAACCACCGCCGATCTCAACCACCGTCGACCACCACCGATCTCAACCACCGTCGACCACCGCCAATCTTAACCACCGCCGATTTGAACCACCCACGACCACCACTGATCTAAAACATCGGTCGGCCACCGTCGACCACTGATCTAAACCACCATCGACCACCACCGATTTGAACCACTGCCGACCACCATCGAAACGACCGCCAACCACCATCGAACTAAACTACCGTCGACCACCACCGACCACCGCCAACCACCACCTATCTGAACTACAATAGTTGGATTTTGGTTTCAAAATTTTAAAAAACAAGGTATTTTGGTCGGTTATCAATACTTCATTCCAATTCCAAAGCTACATTACGTGAACCAAATAGATAGATTCAAATTCCTTTAACAAATTGCATTCCAATGTATGTCAACCAAATAAGTGGTTAAACCTAATAACATTTTATTTTAATTCCTTCAAAGTCAAATTCCATTGACAGATTCCATTTCACCCAAAAATATTATGCAAACCAAACGTACCCTTAGATTTTTACATGTGAGCCATAATTTCTTTTGGACTATAAACCAATATGTTGTCACCACCATTATGAAAATATTGCATTTAAATACTTCTCCACAAAATTCGATGAAATTTTTTGTCCCAAATGCTTAGGAAACAGTGTGCCTCTGAATGTGATCCGTCTCAATCCACATATCTTTAAAACTGCAACCTTTGTTGTCAGTAACGTCCGAGAACATGTTGCTAGCATGAAAGAGATCGTTTGCCCGAGGTTATGTTGAGTATGCTTCACACCTGAGTAAGAACATCGTCCACAACTTGGGTTTTCATCTTTTTTAAACTTGACTATAGAAGTATGTATCTAATAGATCATTCTAACAAACCAGACCAGTTCGCACAAGTTAGTATGAATTGAGAAACTGAGCCATCCAGTATAGACAAAAACAGAACATACATATTCAGTTCTAGGTTCCCAAATGTTTAGAAAGAGAATGAAATTATGAAAATAGAAGTGAAGTTTGTGTGTTGTCATCAACAATATAACACAAGTAAAAATAGTACTTTCTTACGAAAAAAAGTGAAAAGTGCTACTTAAGGGTGAGAATTTGATACATATAGGTCAATGAATGTGAGAGAATCATCAATGTCACTACAAAAAAAACATGAAGAATTTGTTAGCTCAAGAATATTGCCAAAAAAAAAGTAAATTAGTAACCCCTGGAACAATCTACACTAATATTGCCAAAAAAAAAAAGTAAAGATAGAATGCGGCTACAAATCTTTGGATACATTTGCCTGCGAAATAATATATTACCAACAATTGTCCATAGGAAACCCTCCTGACGACTTCCTCCATGTTGATGACTTTTGCTTATTTGAAAGATCATGATCAATAATATCTTGATTCGTAGTCGATCTCTTTGCAAGTGTGTGAACCTTACTTTTCTTCAAGTCTGCATCATAAGATTATTTGCAGTGAGTAGACAAGCAGTAAGATGAGGCAAATGCATACTTGTGCTCAACAAAAATGTGTGTTGTTTCATTTAGAGATGTGGATTACCATTGTCAGTAACTTGCAAACATGCAAGAAAGAACATCTTGATTCTCGTTCAAATTGCTCCATAGGTAAATCCAATGCATTTGCATACAACCATTTTAACAGATCAAATTCACTGTGTAAATGGGCTACCACCAATCTGATATTTTTTTTATCACACATATATAATGAAAGAAATAATTGTCTATTTATAAAAAGAAGACGAATAATTGTATTTTGAGGCTTACCGGTATGCAACATGTAATCTTCACCTTGACAATCTGACCTTCTACAATTATACAAACTTATTACCATTTTATTAGATGAATTTAGTTGTTCTTAAATTGTGTGCATGATAAAAAAAATATATATGAAAGACAGGATCAAATACTATTTACGAAGCCTAACGATTACAAAATTAGCATTTCCACTTTACGTTCCTAGATACATTTTGGCTTCTAGAACATGAGACCCAACACCAGACATTTAATACCGAACTGCAATGTATGAAAACTCGATTGTTTGGAAATTTGCCAAAGAAAAAAGTGTCTAGTCACAAAACTCACTTTGGAGGAAGCCAGGCATTAGCAACATTGCATAAAGACCCAGGGCAAGAAGCCTAAAGATCCACCGTCGGCCTACCCAGATTGAAAGCAGATGATTAGGAATAGCTTTTTTTCACATTAAACGTAAAAAAACAAATATCAACAATTCAATGATGCAATAAGAACAATTTGGGTGCAATGATTGGTTATATAAAGAAAGCACTAAGCCATATACTAAGCATATGGCTGATAATCAAATAATGTGGATAGACGATGTCAACAACATTATTTTAAATCATTTCTCTCCCTTTTAAAAGAGCAAGGAAAAAAATTATGAACATTGTCTATTTGATAGATTACTTAAAGAGTCTTTGTAGATTACCAGTGAGATATGGTTGCCTATTATTGAATTATATAACCAATTCAATTCCCTTGGGGTGTTCAAGTTACTGTCATCAGATATGCATAATGCATTTTAGATGCATTAATTGATATCCCACTAACCTTCACCAAACCATATAAGCCTAAAGATTAGCCAATAACCTTCACCAAACCATGGGAGGCCACCTTTGCCAGAAATCTATTAAGGGCGCGTTTGGTTTGCGGGATTGGAATGGATTTGGATTTCAAATCCATTCCAATCCTGCGTTTGGTTTGCAGGAAAGGATTTTTTTGACAGGATTTCAAATTCGTTGACCATTTAAAAATCCCTCATATGATGGATTTGGAAATCCTTGGCATTGGGCCGATTTGAAATCCAAATCTGATGGATTCTAAAGCGTGATCCATACTTCAAATTGTATCGATCCAAATTTTGACGTTTACCAATAAAAATAAATTCTTTATAAAACAAACAAACAAACAAATAATAATAATAATAATAATAATAATAAAGGCTCAATCCAAATCCAAATCCTACAAACCAAGCAAGACTTGTAAATGAATGAATTTGAAATCCATTCCAAATCCTACAAACCAAACATATGAAGGGATTTCAAATCCCCCCCAAATCCAAATCCCTCCAAATCCAAATCCCTCCTTGAAATCCAATCCATTTCATTCCAATCCTGCAAACCAAACGCGCCCTTAGTGGAGGCATGAGATCTTTATCTCAACCTTGCCTTCTTGAAAGTTCTTGGCTTAGTTTGTTGCAAACCTGTTTTGATATTAATCAAGAAAGTTCCAAAGAAACATGATAAAAGATAATCAAGATGTTTCATGTTAACAAAAAGGGCAGAAAAAACAAGATACTTGAAAAAAAAACTAATGTAAGAACAGAAAAGACCAAGAACTTTCATCAAATAGTTGATGTGCAACCACTCAATTGACTGCAATTATCAAATGAAATTAACAGACTCAACATCGAGATCATTAGAACTCACCGTGAAGAGGATCTATT
This sequence comes from Arctium minus, assembly GCA_954870635.1. Classification (NCBI taxonomy): domain Eukaryota; kingdom Viridiplantae; phylum Streptophyta; class Magnoliopsida; order Asterales; family Asteraceae; genus Arctium; species Arctium minus. The sequence goes on along the minus strand of OX941080.1, from coordinate 58,765,103 downwards.
CATAGCTCTTAAGTGAGTGTTCCAAATGTTGGAGTGGTTCGTTTGATAATCAACTATTGAGGAAGAGGAGAATGGGTTACACAAAAGCACAATGAAAATTTTGAAATGAATGTCAAGGAAAATACAAAATCTCCTTTTCTCTCTCTCTCTCTCTCTCTCTCTCTCTCTCTCTCTCTCTCTCTCTCTCTCTCTCTCTCTCTCTCTCTCTCTCTCTCGATATTGATAACCCCTTCATTTGAAATTTGAAACTTTGATATTTGTAAGAGTAGAAGAGGAGGAAATTGCCGCTTCTTTTGCAAAAATAGGAACAAGAATATTCTGATGGAAGAAAGGGAGTTATGAAATTATCAAAATTGGGTTTGGTGTTGGTGTTGGGGGATGCCAATGGTAAAAATGGGTCTGAAAAACCTGGGTAAAAAGAAAGGCAAGTCTGAGTAGTATTTTTTTTAAATCATGCTTTAAAACTTGTATCTTATGCATATTAGCTTGTAATTCATAGTTTTTTGAATTTTGTGCATAAAAGGTTTGTACATTATGCTTGATGGATTGTAATTAAGAGTTTAGATGTATATGCATTATAAGGTAGTAATATATATATATATATATATATATATATATATATATATATTTTAGCATTCCTTATCTCTTGTTATTTGATATTTGTTTTTTTTTTTTTAGGGGGGGGGGGCGGGGGGGGGGGGGGGGGGGGGGGGGGTTGGGGTTCTTCTAAGGGGGAGGGTTTTCCCACCTTTTTTATCAAGACAAAAGGGGGAGAATTTTTGAGTTATTGTATTTTAAATTGTCGGGCTTGTCTCATTGTTTGTCATCATAAAAAAAGGTGAGATTGTTGATGCAAGTGTATGAAAATATTACATATTAATAAAATATTATATCTCTCTGCTAAACATTTTATTTCAAGATTCTTATTAGTAGAATATAATAAAAATCATTTCTTTCTCTCATGGTAATCATTTTAGGAGAGTTCTCCAAATTTAGAGAAATTTACACTCTATCTCCTACTTTCTCCATTTTGGAGAAGGTTTTGGAGAATACATTGGAGCAAAAAATTGACCAAAATCCTCATTTCCTCCATTTTGAGAAGTTGTTGGAGATGCTCTTAATAAACTAAAATCTTACTCGATAAGCTAAGTAAAACTATTGACTATTATCAATAAGTATTGGATAAATGGTCCCTCAGACTCAGGGGCGGAGCCACCAGGAGGTGCAGTGGCTCCCCCTAAAATTTTAATTTTTTTTATAAATATAGTAATAACTATTTATATAAAATGGTAGAAACTCATGGTTTAAACATCTAAATTAGATTTGGCTCCCTCTGACTTCTCATGCTTCCAGAGCCTCTTTTTAGATTCTAGGATTTTTGTAGTTTCGATTTAAGGATTATGCGGTTACTAGACGCTTAGGCCGTTTACCAAACGCTTACCCGGGTAAACACTTATCAAGTCATATTACCTTACCAGATGAATATGGCAATGACCAAGAATCTTACCCGGTAAGAGCTAAACCAAGAACCGAGAGTCTAACCCGGTAAGTGAGGGAGAATACTCTTACCACGGAAAACGCTTACCGAAAAAATTGTTGCTTACGATACCGTTTTAGTGGACTAAAATCTTACCCGATAAGTAAGGGGTAGTGTTGAATTTTAGAGGTAAGTGCTTACCCAGGTAAGCGTCTGGTAAATGGCCCCTTGGTAAATGTTTATCGGCAAGAGCACTACTTAGTTGCCTTATCGGGTAATATTTTCAGCCATCAGAATATATTTTTGGTAAAACATCTTTTATTCATACGAGAACGTTATCTATTTAAGAAAATACGAAAACAACGAATCACATACAAAATCATATATGATTGTCGGCGACTTAACTCACGGCCAAAGTTGCTCGCGTCCACTTTTTTTTGGCCGTTTTTGCCGAGTCAAATATGATTTTGCACATGATTTGTTGTCCTCATATTTTCTTAAATAGTTAGAATTCTCATTTGAACATTTCTTTCTCTCTCACTATATATATATGCTCCCCCTAGACCCAAATCCTGGCTCCGTCCCTGCTCAGACTTGTCCCATACTACTAATGGATGAGATACAATTAGGCTGTAATTATTTATATCATCTAAAAAAATCTCAAGGTTTTTGATATGGTGTTGCTTTTTTTTTATTTTAACTTTTGGTTTTAAGTAATGTTTTTCTAAATTTTGAACAAGATAAAAGCAATTAAATTATTACTAGTGTATTTATTTGATTGTTATGTTTTTCTATTTGATTAAAAAAGAGTAAATTACAAAAACGGTTTATAGAAACTTTGGTTTCCATCCTTAACTTATCAAAATTACAGGGAGTATCATTAGGTTTTGATTTCGTTACAGTAATGGTTGATGGTGGTTAGATATGTTATCTTTAAATAAGGGGGTATTTTGATTTTTTTTTTTTTTTATTTACCTTTTTTCCTTTTAGAATATAAAAAAATAAAAGAAACTTAACCAAACTCTGATCTCCAACGCCGCAACTCCTTGTCGTGGCGATTGCAACCCCCTCCCACCTTCAGAAGCCACCTTCTTCAAACACCTAGCCAGCACCCAGATTCACATTCCCCCCCCAAAAGCACACGGTTGCCAACACTGCAACCCTTTAGCCACAACTGCCGAACCCAAAAGAGGAATGAAACCCATCCTCAACAGCCTGGGAGGAATTCTATTGTGATCTCCAGTATACTTGATTCTTTATAAAAAAGACAAAAAGATCAAAATATCCTTCATTTAACGGACACCAACTAGGCAACTAACAGCCTTTAACAGTCATAGGCCATTTCTGAAACAAAATCAAAACCCTTATGATGTTCCATGCACCTTCAAAAAGTTATGAACAAAAACGAGAGTTACTTATAAACCCAAATGCGGTTTTTGTAATTTACTCAAAAAAATGATAAAACATGACAGAAGTTGAAGATGAAAAAACCCAAATGTACCAAAATACCCCCAAAAGAACTCATATGTCGCACAGATGTCTGGATTTAACAAAAAGCCATAGATGTGATGCGAGTTTCATAACCCAAGCGTTACACTTAAACCAATGGTGTTAGAAAAAAGTCAATACACTAAACTTACAGGTTAACATGTACTAACATATCATCCAAGGACGAACACATTAGTTTCTACTTCAAATAAGTTCATTACCCATCAAAAAGATCACTCGAACACACGATGATCTAAACGTAAAATCGAAAGCTTTTATTATATAATATCATTTAAACATCAAGATCACATAGCATCGTACATGTTGCAAAAGCGTAAAAGAGTGGCGATCGCTCAGAAACAGATCCAGCCACAAAAACATACCCATAGGAGAAACTTCCCTCCTAAACTTTGGTACAACTGCTTTTACAACTATACTTAGAAACTTCCCTCCTAAACTTTGGTACAACTGCTTTTACAACTGTACTTGATAATCTATGTTACAAACAAAACCCAGAATTGTCAACAAAAAAAAATGAACAAATTTAAAGAACAAAGGAACATTTAGAGGAAGCACACCTCCAAGGCATTTGAGGCTGCCAGATTCAAGTTGAGAAATCGAGATACGGATACAGCTCTGCCATTCTTTTTGCAGCTACATTTCGCATCACGGAAACCCACTTCACAGCTGCTCGAATCTTGCACCACCTAGCCCTGGGTGATCCGTTCCTTGAGAAACAGATACCAAAATCAGAGGAAACAGTATCTACAGTTTGGGTACATGGAGCACTGCACAATGCATTTCCTGGCCAAAAAGACGACCCCATTTGAATATCAAAATCAGCAGGCAGCGGACCAGACGGCATACCTGGGCCTGAACTACATCCTTCGCCATAAGGTCCATTGCAAAAATCCTTCAGTCTGAAGCTGTTTCTTAGCGCTGGAGAAAAGAATTGCATCGGGGAACTGCCTGATGCTACGTAAACTTCTGATTGACTGCTATTATCCAACCCATAAATGTATGGGGATGAAGCCAACTGCATTTGCGGTTGTGGTTGAAGTTGCAGTTGCAGTTGCTCTGCACAAAACAGTCTTATCAGCCACATTTCAAACCTTTAAATATTCACATAAAAGTGTCGTGAAACAAACAATGTCTCGTTATTTATGATTAGTGATGCTAGTGAATGCATATTCCTTCATCAAAAAGTACCATCACTTTTTCATTCCCAGTAGCCAAACCAAACGAACCCAGTATATCCCACTCAAAAGTAGGGTCTGGAAGGGATAGGATGTACACAGACCTTAACTCAACTACTAGGATCGAGAGGTCGTTTCCGTGAAAACCCACGGCTTGTGCACAAAGCAAAGGTGCAAGCAAGCAATAAGATAGGTAATATAACATGTAATCGGGAAATATAACAGGCAGAATAATGATTCAATGGCGTGCAAGCAGACAATGCAATAAGCACAACATGTAATACAAACAGAAAGAGACTTTTTCATTCCGAGTGAAATCATTAAAGTGTTTTCTTGAAATTATATTTAACAGAGGGGAACAACAGTTGTTGAATTATTTGTACATGAAATATTTCCGCTTCATGTCTTGACAGAAAAGGCTTGATAAATTATCTACCTGGGTGCAGAGCTGGGATATTGACATCCTGCAGAACCAAACTAGCACAACTCCTAAGAGGGTCACCATGCAAAACGGATGTTTGCGTCGAGGGTTCGAAAACGGACAGGTCATCCATTGGTAACATCCCATCCAAATTCTTGTAAAATTGGTGCTTTAAAGATTCCACCAGAGACTGCATCACCACACAAGGAAATATCTATAAGTATCATAATGATGAGCTTTAAACTACATATGGTTCAAAGTAAAACTAAACCAGTGACACTAATTCAATATTGCCTCTATAAGAAGAAACAATTACAAGAAAGACTCAGGGATAGAATACAAACCATCTGAAATCCATTAAGTTCTTCCAGGGACAGGTAATTTTGGCCATCAAAGGTTGCACCCACAATCTTGAAAATGGAATCAAACAAAAGCCTAATCCCTTCTGCACCACAGCTATACATATACAGCTTGTCATCTAAAACACAAGCTTTGGCATGCTTGATGATCGTCTCCCATGTCTTGTTAGAGGACCCACCAAGTATCTGTGTTGTCCAGAATAAAATTTAAGTGGATCATCCAAGAAGAGTTCATATAAGCTGTATGCTGATGTGAAATTAACTATTAACCAGTCTCTTACCTTGCGTAGTGAGGACTCATTAGTGACATAAATTTGTAAGAAGTCCTTCACGGTATATATTTTATTTGACGCCAATCTCCTATGAAAAGCCCCATCTTTTGCAATCTTTTCCAGGCGCCATAAGTCATCATCCAAAGATGGAGGATGGTGTTTCTTGTATGCTGAATCAAGATAAAAGCTATTAGTCATAGTATCTTGATTATGATTACCAGCTAACTATAGTCTAAGCCACGGCACAAGCATAATTAAGGATTCTTGAGTTTAGTTCGAGTTGAGGGGACAAAGGGATGCCATTCATAACTAAAATCTGGTGTGGTAACAATATAACCAGAAACTTTGATACTAAACCTGGTTCAAACATAGCGGCTTAACTGTTGATCCAATTACCTCTTTGTCAGTTTGTAAACAGAATCATGGTATCGCTTTTTGGTCCACAAGATTCCTATTTGTCATTGCAGGTGTATTTTAGAAACTTGACTAAAAGTCGAACATTTAAATGCCTAATTAGATAAATCCTGGAGGGAAGTTGACTCAGAAAGTTAAGGCATAAACAAAATGGAAGAGATACAGAAGAGAGACTTACATTCTCCACGATGATCTTTAACTATGAAAGCATCGCTTCTTGCTTCTCTAATTCTCACACCAGCATAATTATTCTGGGTCCGTGCTCCTAACCTGAACGTCCTACTCCTTCTCCAGCTTGAATTATCAGTAAAGTAGACTTCCCCTAGATTCCCAACTCCATCTTTCAGAGGCACCACCAGATCCCCAGTCACTAATGGCCTTTTCCCATCTCTTGCATATATAACTTTGTCCTCGAAATCCTTCGGAGACCAATCTTCATCATCAGCAGGGAAATCACCATCTAGGGGAACAATCTCCACCTTCAATGAAGATAACGCTCCAGATGATACAATTTTATTGGAATCGGTATCAAACAACACCAGTTTGACAGCATTACTGTCCTCAGATTCCACCCTGCTGCCTGTGAACAACATCTGAGGCAACTTGGTCTGAAAACGAAGCTGCAAGGACGTCGAGCCACATGGTTCAAGTGCATTAAAGGGAGATCTGTGACAAACATGAAAGACAGAACCGTTAAAGGAGCATGTAAACTAAAGGAATATGCATCGAAAAAACTTGGTGGAAGAAAATCGTGGAAATCAGGAGTGGCCAGTTGATTCAAGCCAAACTTTTATTACAGAAAAGACATGCAAACACAGAGACACATCTCTAAACAAAGGGCATCGATGCTATAAGCAAAATAAACAGAATCTAACATGAGAAGAACTTGAATACACATAATCTAACAAGATCAACTGTTGACCGACAAACAGTAGCTGCAGATAACAAACACACCAAATCTAAAAGAGATGGAGGTCTAACCTTGGTGATGAACAGCAGAAGCTTTGGCATGCACGCTGCACCTCATCTCGCACCTATCAAACAAAGAGATTTCAAGTAAACAATCAACAAATCAAAGCATTCACAACAGAAAAGATTCAAAACCAGTAAAAGGTTTACTGCAGCAGTCAAAGTTGGCTTTATCCCCATAAGAAGATAGCTTACAAGAAAAAGTTACAAGAAGATATCCCAAAAGTGAAAATTTCCTTCAGATAATCGAATCTAATAATAGCAAGAGCAAAAGTGATCTTACCCATCCTCGAATTAGTGGTTCCAACGTCGATGCTAACTCTTGTGATGAAAGGCCATGCATCACATTTCTAGCAAAACTGGGAAGTAAAAAACAAAAACCATGTCAAGTATATGTACAAATAGAATAACAATCAAATTTCGAAATAAGAATTAAGCAAAATCTTAATCACTCACTTTGAGGAGGCAATTCTGTGTTTGGCTTCACGATTAAGGACTTCATAACCATCCTCTTCCCCCTCAACAAATGGTCGTTTCTGTACCATCAAACACCCAACAAATGACTAATTAATTAACAACCTTAGGATCAACTAATGCTACAGAAATCATATCTAAACAGCCGAATCAACAAACCAATTTATAGAAAAGGTGATAGGAAAAGTCTTTGAAGCTTCCAAGTCAATCAACAATTATATAAAAATCAACAGCAACAGTACAAGAACTACGTGTACCTTAGTGTGGTTGTGTGGGCGGGTGTGGGTTTATCATATAGTAATTAATATACTTTTGGATATCCCCAAGTCTAAAGTGCATTGGATACACCATCGAATCTTTTTTTCTTTCCATTTAATTAAAGGTTTTTCCAACAAGATTGCTTGAACTATTCGCATATCTCCCACTTTGTTTGTATACTACCTACAAATACTAAACTACATGCCGTGTAGCGGAAGGCACCTACCAAAGCACCCGTAGTATCAACTACGAACTAAAAATATATTATCTGTTGATAATAAAATTAAAAGTTACATGATGTCCAAATGTTTTACTATCGTGAGTATTGCCAGTCCAAGTGGATGTGTAAATGGACGAACCACAAGTTCCTTTACCTATTCCATTGTAGCTTGGGTCTTTGAAACAACATTTGATCATCCATAAAATGTATGTAATTGAGAAACCAAGATTTTAACTTGGAGATTTGCTTTAAAAAATTAAAGGATATGATTTGAAGCATCGAGGCGATAGGATAATGGCCACTTTCTTCAAACCAAGTAACAGTCGCAAAATTCCATAATAACTAGAAATATCGGAATTGGTTATAAAACTCGAAAGTTTCCTATTTCATTTTTGGTAAAATTATGATCTACAATTACTTTCGATTGGGTTGACAATCGCTACAAGGTATCGATTATAGATGGAATTGATATGTGACATATTAATTAATGGCGAGGAGTCAAACATCAATGAGGTGTGCGTAAGAGAGAGAGAGAGTAAACGCGTACCTGCCGAGTCCGTTGATGTGGATTTGAGGGTTAGGGTTCTTACGAGGAAGCTTGGTGGAAGTTACAGAGAGACGCGTGATGACTTTTACTGTGACAATCATTATTAAATCAATCGAGATGTATGTAGATGATTTCAATATGTTGATTTTCATCATCAAAAGTCGTCGATTGAGCCTAGGAACGATTCGAGACTAGTATTTGGTGGTATAACCAAAACCTAATTGACGACAAAAGGTGAGATTTTGGGGATCCACCATTAACGTCGCCCTTGTCATTGTCGATGTCGCTTCGGCATCCGGAGAATCATTTTCATGGGAATCTTCTGTCGGTCAAAGTGGACTGTACAAACCAACCAACCCACGCCAAGAAACGTACCCAATTGGCCTCTTTGAACACACGTTGCTTTCACCCCAACTTTGATATCTCAATTATGGTGAGGTGAATCATAAAATACCATATTTTTGGCAATATATTGTACAAGTTTTTATTTATCATATATATCTAAGACCAGTTTGCATGTATAAAATATATAGGGAAATTGGCTGAAATAGCCTAAGGTGATGTTTGGTTCGCATCGAGGGAATAGGCTGTACCGGTGATAATTATTCGGTCGAACGCTATAAGCAGTCAGGAGGTCGTTCACATTGAACGGAACCTCCCAATCGGCCGTAAGACGCCCGATAACATGGACAATCCGCCAGAATTGAGGCATTAACTGTCCAGGTGTCAGATCGAACGCATCTAAAAACGCCATGACCAAAGGACTAAACGGCCAAGTAAACCCTATCTTGAAGGGATACTCATATAAAACACAGTACCCCTTCGGAACCTCGTCCGGCCTTAAGTCCTCCGGCGTCATCAGATTAACTCCATCTGGAATCCTGACTAAATTTTTGAAATAATCTAGGTTTTCCTCTTCCCTATATACACTCGCAGGTTCGGTCGACATTTGGAAGTCTGGGATGTTCAGGGTCGCACGCCAGTAACTAAGTATATCTCAAGCTTTCCTAGGCTTCCTGGCTATAGACTTCCTACGCATATAATCGACACAGAAGGAAAACAGGAAATCGTACCTTAAATAGAACTAAACCTCGAACTTAGAATGGAAAGGATTCTGATCGCTCGGAAAATATCTTGCCGGAGATAAACAAGTCTCTAGAAAGGTAAGCGTAAAAAAAGAAAGGATTGAGGGCAATCCTTATTTATACTGAAAAAATGGGAAGTGAATCGCCAAAAAATCAAATCAAAATCAAATCGTCAGTCGACGAATCGACACGTATCGCCCGTGGCAGGCAACCTTTCGAGTACATCCAATGAATATGTGACACCTGTCCAATATTAGTTGTTCGCGCCGTTTATTCTGCAAGACGTGACGTCATTATTTAGTTGGAAACAAACTGATTCAGTTCCATACGAACTACCCGCGTTCTTTTATGACACGTGTCTTGATTTTAAATTTAAATTTCAAAAAGTTGCCGCTTGAATTTTAAATTTGGGGGCAAACTATTTGGGTAAAAATACCTATAGTCCATTGTCGTACGACCAACGATAACCGACGCCCTTCCAGTAGGCGACCCCGACTAAGCGACTTAAAACCCGTCTGGAAAATTCTGTCGTACGACCTGATTTCAGTTATTAACTTATGACATACGTTATATCATGTTTAATGCAGGATCCAAAAGACATTCATGACCAAAGATTATAACGGTTGCCATCATCAATAACACCGGACATAACGGACGCTATCATCAATATTAAACGGTTATCCTATTAAAGATACGCATTCAAGACTTGCCAACAGAAAAATAGGGTATAAATATGAAGATGGAACTTCACATTCGGGACATCTGATTCCCATACCTTACAAGCTCACGAATTACGTTCTCAAGCTTGTTCAGTCTCTCTTGAAATTCATAAAGCCTACTGCCATTTGTTGCGCGACGCACGACCGGAGTCTAATTACGCACGACCGGAGTCTAACAGCTCAGGCTCGACAAGCAGCTGAAACCATCGAGCATTTAAGAAACCAGAACGGAAACAATGTGACAGGGACTACAAATGCTTATGCCGGTGCTTGGAACGTACCCCCTCCATTGCCTAATTATCCTCGTCCACCAGCAGTCAATCCTACGACCTTCGTAATCCCAACTATGCCTATGGCCTCTATGTCATTCAATGGATATGCCTCTGACTCCTCACAACAAACTAGCCTCAATGGATCAGGTTATGTTTCATTGGGTGTCTCAGGGGGTATCTCGATAGATCCCGTTGCGCAACGATTGAAGCTTCTGGAAGAGCAGAATGAGCGTGTCTTGTCGATGCTAGCCAAATTGCCGGGGGCAGCAGTTCCAGTTGATGTCGAACCACGTACAGGATTTCAGGCGTCCCCGTTCGTTGATGAAATCGCGTTGTTGGACGTCCCAAAGAAGTATAGCATCCCGACCTTTGCACCAAAATATTCAGGCGTCACTGATTCGACAGAACACGTCGCCCAATACAAACAACTTATGTGGACTGTCTCGATACTGTATCAGTTTCAAGAAGTCTGTATGTGCAAGAGTTTTGGAGCGACCTTGACTGGAGCAACATTACAATGGTTGATCAATCTCAAACCCAAAACCATCGGGTCTTTTGCAGAATTGGTGAACCAATTTTCTCAACAGTTCGCTAGCAGCCGAAAAATGGAAAAACAGACGAGCGATCTTTACTACGTTGTACAGAAAAATGGAGAGTCCATCCGGGACTATTTTAACCGATTTAACGCGGAAATGATCGGTATCCGAAATTGCGACGTAAAAATAGCCATTGAAGCATATAAACGGGGTTTAGACGATAGTTTAGGGTTATATCTCGACCTTACGAAATATCCTCCAGAAACCTTTGAAGACGTACGAGCAAGGACGCTCGCCTATATGAGAGTCGAGGATGACCTCGCTTTCAGAAATAAACACTCGAGCGACAAGAAAGGCCTAGGTATTAAAAAACCGAACTTCAAACCAAGGTCGATCGGTCGATCAGAGCCTGTCCGACAGATTTCAAATGTCAGATTTGAAAAGAAAGGGCCGACGACTTCCAAATCTGTCCATTATCCTAAGGTGTCATCTTATGGCTTCCCTGGATCAGCCAAGGACGTCGTCGCGTCCCTGAAACAGCTCCAACAAAACATTCGATGGCCCAAGAAAAGCGATAAGGACAGTGATAAGAAAGACAAAACAAAATGGTGCGATTTCCATAATGACTTCGGTCATATAACGGATGATTGCATCGCCTTGAAGAAAGAATTGTCCTGGCTTAATTCGAGAGGTTATTTACAAGAATTAATGGGAAAGAAGGATGTGCGTCCTACATCCCCAGAGCATGCCAAAGTGATTAATTGTATCACCAGAGGTTCTGATATCTGTGGAACCACATATTCAGCTGCTAAGAGACATGCTAGTCGCGGTCCCGACGACCGACCAATTCCAAGGGAGGCAAGACCCAAGGAAGACGCAGAATTAGAAGTTATGCCCTTGACGTTCCACCTCCTCTTCATTTTGCCTTAATGTATCATAAACTTCGTGGAGGGGTATGTCACTCAAGTCCTTCATCTGTTTTCATTCTCCGAGTGTGCTTCTTCCACTCAGGTTGTAGAATGTTAAGAAACTTGACATTGTTCTCGATCTACTTCTTCTTAACTTTGTTCTTTGAAAATTTATTCAGAAGAAGCACAAATCTTTCATAAGTTTCCTCCAGACTCTCATTTTCCTTGGCTTTAAACTCCTCGTAGTTGTTGATACAGTTAGCTACTTTCATCTGGTTGCCACCTTTAGAGCCCATCATCATCTTTTGTAACTGGTCCCACATCTTTTTCGCGTTCGCTTTGTAACTGTCGATCTTAATATAGATCTCATTCGGGATACTCTGAAGTAGAAGAGATTTGGCTTGTTTATCAGCTTTGAATCGACTTTTCTGCTCATCAGAATATTGGGCAAATTCCTTCGGAACTGTTTTCATATTTCTTACCCTTTCCTCATCTCCATCCTCACTGTCTGAAGATTCATCATCAGGTATTTCAACAGTGGGTGGTATCATGGAACCTTCTGTAATGGATAGCAAAATGTTTTCCCCATTTGAATGCCGGTCGACGAAGTCGAGAAAACGATCCTTCCACTGTTCATATTCGCCTTTGAATAGAACAGGAGGCTCTACGTCAGTACCGATGGAGAGAGCGTCCTTTGAAGTCACAAAGAAAGAGACAACTTCGCACAAGAGTCTATGTGCGTGTTTTTAACTTCACGCACAACAAAGACTGTGTGAACAACACTTCTCGTACACAGGGTTGTGCGAGTTTGTGGTTCGCACACGAAGACGGTTGCGATAACCAAAATTCGCGCAAGAAGACTTATGCGAGTTTTAGATTCGCACACGATACTGTGTGCGAGTTCTTGCACTTCTCGCAAAGCCTTGCGAGTTCTAGACTTAAAATATATTCAGAAACTCGAAACACGCTAAATGTAAACGTGCAAGAGTAAGTTCTTGTGTGTTTTGGACTTAGAATATTTTGAACAAGGATACTTCGCGCAAAATACAAACGCGCAAACTTGTATTTCTCGCAGAGACCACTTCGCGCACTACAAAGAGAGGGAACAGTACAAACTCGCACCTAGTGTTGTGCGAGTTTCTACTTCTCGCACGACTCTATTAGCGAGTTCTTCACTTCAAACACAAGATTAAGCCTTTGCGAGTTCTTCCTCTTAGCGTGTTTTTCACTAGCCAATTCTTCGGATCTTGCGAGTTCGTGCCTTACACAATTCCAAAAACTCGATTTTCCAACTGAATTGATTCAAACCTTTTTCAATTGGCTTGAAATTTCGTAGGGATTCTCAGAGACTGATTTCGAACAGATTACCACAAGTGAATTTCAAAAACAAACACTAAATTTACAAGATTGATTCTTACACAGTACGTCTCAAAACTCGAACACTAATTCAAGAAAAATAAAAAATTCACTCAATTTTGATGTGAATTAAGCTAATCAATACATACGAGACATGTTCTATACATCAAATCGAGTATCCTAGTACAAAAATCAAGTCAAAAACACCATTAATTCGAAAATTCAAATCTGAACAGGATGATTTGCGCGTTCTTGAAGTTTTCGATCAAGATTTGCAATTAGATCCTCGTTTTTCTGAATTTGATCTGCTCTGATACCAATTGTTATCCCAGATAACAATGTAATCAAGATGACACAATCAATTTTAATCCATTTCCATTCTCATTTCATAACCACAGAATGATTACAAATATGCTCTCCAAGACTTTTTTTCTCTACAAATGAATTCGTATGATGCTATCTCTATTATTCTAACACTCTATCACGCACAACACTATTTATACCAACATTACAAACACGCACACCACAGGAACGCGCAAGCAACTAAACAAAAGCAAACTCTTACAACACATTACAATTTGACTTTGACTTTTATTACACTAGACTTTGACTTTGATGCTTGAGAGTTGATTTCAGCTTTGACTTCAATCTTCAGTCTTCTATGATCTTGTATCCAACATATTTATGCTCTAAGAAAGACACGAACAACATGTCGAACCAACAACTTCACGGCACCTTTGACAGAAGTTCGATCAAACACTGGTCGGGCCTCGATCGAACCTGCAGGCAGACCACAGCCGGCTGGATCGACCAGCCATTTGGCCTAGTCAAGCTTAACACCGCGACTTCGCTTACCAATCCAATCGAAGCACGTATGGTGCAGCTCCATGAATTTGTCTTCCAGCTTCCTTTGTCGTTTTTGAACACGATTTGATTTTGATGCGCCAAAAACAAATATGCCAAGCTCCACACCGTTTTTGTCCAAACTTTAACGCTGTGTTCTCGAGTTTTTTTTACGAAGGAAATGAAGGGAAAGGGAAGGAAAGTAGGAGAGAAAGAAAAAATGTTATGTTCTCAAGTTTTTTTAAGGAGGGAAAAGAAAGGAAAGGGAAGGAAAATATTGCTGATTTTCCTCCCAAAACTTTCCTTCCAAATATGGGAGGAAACGGAAGGAAAGGAATATAAAGAATTTAAAAAGAATTTAAAAAGAATTAAAAATATTTATAAAATTAGACATATACCCATTAGTTACGTTCCACTATGAAATAAATAAGGGTATGTTGGTAAAAGTTACATCTTTCCTTTCCTTTCTCTCCTACTCGAGAACTTAAAACTTTATTTTCTTTCAATCTCAAGAACACAAATACAAATATTTATTTATTTATTTTCCTTCTCTTTCTTTTCTTTTCATTCACTTTCTTTTCTTTTCTTTCCTTCCAAAACTTGAGAACACAACGTAAATCGCAATCAATTACGTGTCGAATTTTGAGCTAACTCCAATAAGTCTTGTAACGAAGAGATGTTTTCTTCCTTGATGTTCCATCATCGAAGCGCCATTTGCCAAACTTTTGCTACCTCTTGACACTTCACCAACGCATGATTCACCGACTCCACTTCTTTCTCACACCGCGGACACAATACTGAGTCTAAATCAATCCCCATATTTTCTAAGACCTCCCTACACGGTATCCTTCCTAATTTTGCTTTCCGATATAATATGCACACTTTCTTTGGTATCCCCTTCGACCACATAGTATCTTCAAAGTGTTCCCCTACCACCACCACTCTCTCATCAATTATCGCCTTAAAGTCATGAAACGAGAATACCCCATCCCCCCTCACCCACTTGACATGATCCCTTGCATCTACCTTCGGGCTCCAACTTTGAAGCAACTCCCTCAAATCTTCCAACTCCCCCACTTCCCTACCTCTCGTTCCCTTCTCCTTCTCCAAATCCAATTCCACACCAAATTCCGTCGACCCAAACCCCCTTATCGGCTATCGAGACCTCCTTTATAGTGTCAAGTTGGTAAAGCCTCTTGAATCTATCTCTTAACGCCTTGTTTCCCACCTACCTATCCCTCCAATAGCTCGTCTCATCCCCTTTCCCCACTTCTTTCCCAAAATGAGCTTCAAAATTAATACCCACTTTCTCTAATTCCTTTCCTACTCTAATTATGTTCCCCCACACCGACCGACCCCCTAACCACCAAGCCATCACTTCCAATCCTACCTCCCTCCCATACAAACTCTTGATCACATTTACCAAAGAGCGTCCTTTTCCATAGCAAACCTCCACCACCATTTTCCCAACAACCCCCAATTTGATGTTTGTAAATTCCCCACATTTAGCCCACCTCTTTTGAAATTCCTTACCACCCTCTCCCATTTTACCCATGTCACCCCCTCTTTGGATTTAACCCTTCCCCCCCCCCCCACCAAAAAAAACGAATTCTCACACTCTCAAGCTCACGAATCACTCCTCTCGGGGCACAAAAAAGCGAGAAAAAGTACAATGGGAAACTACCTAATACCGATCTTACCAAAGTTAACCGCCTTCCGATCGAGATCAATTTCGCCTTCCATGCCGCGAATTTGCTCTCCACCTTATTTATTGCTTCCTTCCAATTTTATAATTTGTTCATGGCTCTTCCCAACGGGAGACCAAGATAGATGAATGGTAACTCCCCATACCCACATCCCAAGTTTGTCGCCCAAGATTGTGTTTCTTCACTTTAGACTCCCACCCCGTATAATTTGCTCTTACCGATATTTATCTTTAAACCGGATGCCACTTGAAAGCAATGGACTATTTTCAATAGGTTTTTGATGTTGTTGACACTCCAATTGCCGAAAAATATCACGTCATCGGCATATCGGAGATGTGTCAAGATTATACCTTCTTTGTCGATCGCCACTCCTTCGAATACTCATTTTTCTTTTGCTTCCATCATTAGCAAGTTTAAGCACTCCGCCACTACTAGGAAAAGAAAAGAAGCCATTGGGTCGCCTTGCCTAAGGCCCTTCTCCATTTTAAACTCTCTTGTCGAGGACCCGTTGACTAGGACCGACACCGATGACGATTCCAAACATGCTTTGATCCAACTTCACCATTTCTTTCCAAAGCCCATCGCGGATAACATATCAAGTAAGAACCACCACTCCACGCTATTGTATTTTTTTTCAAAATCCATCTTAAAGACCATGCCCCTCTTTTTCAACCTCCGAATGAATTCCACCGCCTTATTTGCGATCAACACTTTGTCTAAAATATACCTACCTTTAATGAACGCTAGCTTGGGTTTCTACGATTATTTTCCCCATCACCATCTTCATTCTCTCCACCATTACCTTCGCCACTAATTTGTAAAAGACTCCTATCAAACTGATCAGCCGAAAGTCATTGAGGCTATTAGGATTTGAGTTCTTTGAGATGCGGGTTATAAATGATGCATTACAACCATCGCTAATTTCCGCCTTTCCCAAAATTTCTCAATTGCCATTATAAGATCGGATTTTATGATTGCCCACAAATTCCTCACAAACGTGAACATAATCCCATCCGGACCTTGGGATTTATTGCTTCCGCATATTTTAATGGCTTCCCACACTTCTTCCTCCGTAAACGGTCTTTCCAAGCTTTCCGCATCAACCGGAGATAACTTTTTTAATTTATCACTCATCACCTTCGACCCTATCCCCTTAGTTGATTTGATCTTGTCCTTGAAAAATTCCCACACATGTTTAACCCTCGGATACTGTAACGTCCCAATTTTTTTTTAAATTAAACATCCATATATATAAATAAAGCCATGTATAATGTTTAAATAGTTCAACGCAGCAGAACATTCCAAAAATAAAACTTAAAGGAAAGTTCTCTAAATCATGAACACTTCTTCATCGTGCCTTTATTCCAACGATAGCCCAACTCTAAGCTTTCTCCTTCCCTTTGCTACTACCCCCGAGTGAGTGACATCCTGGTTGCATAATTATTTTGAAAAGGAGTTGGGTGAGCCTAGGGCCCAGTGAATTCACGGTTTTTATGCACGAATAATACCCATAATAAATTTCACAAAGCATCATAATTTATCATACATGTGGAAAACAATTTAAATCACAAAGCTAACGGCAAATTAGGAGGTATTTAATTCACACAGCTTTACCTGGAGAACTCAGACAACATGTTCGCACTTACGGCTTAGACGAGCTCCTACAGCATGCTCGCCTTACGGTCTTACACCGTAATACACCCCCATTGCCACCCAAATCTCAAACACATAACATGGAAATATTTCACGTTTAATGCATAAATGACATTTAAAAATATCAAAAAGCTTGTAAATAATTTTTAGGTGTCGTTTGTTTTTTAAGATGTCTAAAGTCTAAAGTCTTATTTTAGTTATGATTAATAAGAGGTGGTGTGTAAAAAGGTCTGAAGGATTCAGACTTAAGAGCCATTAAGGGTTTTTTTTTTTAAAACAAACAACCCCTTAATAAAACATGCAACCATTTTATAAAAGTCTCGTATAACTCACCGCACGAGTCGTTGTCCAAATCGTTCCTTGAAGTGGCTAGTGTCTCCCCTACAAATCCAAGGCCATGACTTTAATTCTTATGTATAATATGACACCCCTAGAGATGATCGAGTGGCCACCGTTGCCCTACGAAAACCTACCCGAACGATCGAACGACTAAAGTAAATATATATGAAACAATATTTTGAGACGAGGTGCTAAAGGCTTACCGGTCGATGCCGAACTTGCGGCGATAAATTACACCGTTAACTTCCATTCCGCTTTCCGTCGATGTCGTTGCTTGAAGTAGTCCTCGTTATTTCCCGAGTTTTACATGAGACTACAAACTCTACACCCCCTTTTATACTAATACATTGACCGTTAAAATCAATCGATAAGTCATGGAGACATAAATGGTTCATAAGTTTCAAACTTATGAATTATCCTAACATAAATTGTCGGTGGGTTACTTGGATGATTTGGTTGCCTTCAACCCTTTCACCTACATTCATATATATATATATATATATATATATATATATATATATATATACATATATATTTGGTTATTACAAACTTCCGCCCTTAACGAAATTTCGTCCTCGAAATTTGCCTTATGCAAACAAATGAGGGTACTTCAATCTCATCTCTTTCTCGGGTTCCCAAGTTGCTTCTGGTCCTCTATGATGTCTCCATTGAACTTTCACGAGAGTAATCTCTTTGTTTCTTTACTTTTCTATCAACGATAGTTTTCGGTTCTTCAATATAGCTCAAAGTTTTGTCCACCTTTACATCTTTAAGAGTTACCTCGGTACTTTCATCAGCCAAACACTTCTTTAGATTCGATACATGAAACGTGTTATGAATCCCTTGAAGTTCTTTAGGAAGATCCAACTTATAGGCAACCTCACCTACACTTTCAATTATCTTGTAAGGACCAATGTAACGGGCACTTAGCTTCCCTCGTTTTCCGAAACGAACTACACCTTTCCACAGTGAGATCTTAAGCATAACTTTGTCCCCAACTTGAAATTCTATCGGCTTCCGTCTTTTATTAGCATAACTTTTCTGTCTGTCTCGAGCTATCTTCAATCTTCCCCTTATCTGGTTTATCTTATCAGTAGTCTACTGAACTATTTCAGGGCCAGCCAACTGTTTTTCGCCTACCTCATTCCAGCACAATGGTGTTCGAGACTTCCTTCCATACAAAGCTTCATACGATGCGACTTGGATGCTAGCATTATAGCTATTGTTATAGGCGAATTCGATCAATGGAAGATGACCCTCCCATGACTTTGAAAAATCGATAGCACATGCCTGCAATATATCTTCTAGAGTTTGAATGGTCCTCTCGCTCTGACCATCTATTTGCGGGTGATAAGTTGTACTTAGCTTTACTCGAGACCTCAATTCCCTTTTAAAACTTTGCCAAAATGTAGAGGTAAATCGACTATCTCTATCAGAGACTATTGATGATGGAACACCATGTCGAGTCACAATCTCGTCTATATAGAGCTTAGCTAGTCTTTCTAGTCTTTCCATCGAGCATGTTTCCTTAATCGGCAGAAAATGTGCTGACTTGGTGAGTCTATCAACGATTACCCATATAGCATCACAACCCTTTGGTGTTCTTGGAAGCTGTGTCACAAAGTCCATTGTGATGTGGTCCCACTTCCACATCGGAATTTATAAGGGTTGTAAAATACCATACAGTCGTTGATGTTCAACTTTAACTTGCAAACACGTCAAACACCTTTCGACATAATGGGCTATATTTTTCTTCAACCCTGGCGACCAATAAGATTGGCGAAGGTCTCGATACATCTTATTGTTTCCCAGGTGGATAGAATAGCGAGATTTATGAGCTTCATCTAACACTTGGTTATGAAAGTTGCCTAAGCGAGGAATCCAAATCCTACCCTTATAGCAGTTTAACCCTTGATTGTTGTCTTCAAGAAGCGAAACAACCCCTACCATTCTCTCAGCCTTCAAGTTCTCTTCTGTTAAAGCTTCTTCCTGAGCTTTATTGAGTTCATCAGTCCAACTAGGAGTCACCTCTATCCGCATTGCTTTAATCCTCACCCGATCACTCCTTTCTTTGCGACTTAACGCATCAGCCACCACATTTGCCTTCCCGGGGTGATACAAAATTTCACAGTCATAGTCTTTCAGCAATTCCATCCACCTTTGTTATCTCATGTTCAGTTCCTTTTGATCGAACAAGTACTTTAGGCTCTTGTGATCAGTATAAATTTGGCACTTCACCCCATATAGGTAGTGTCTCCAGATTTTCAGTGCAAACACCATAGCTGCCAGTTCCAAATCATGAGTTGGATATCGTTTCTCGTGATCCTTCAACTGACTAGAGGCATATGCAATAACTTTACCTTGCTGCATTAATACACAACCAAGTCCTAGCTTGGAAGCATCACTGTAAACCACAAATCCTTCGGTTCCTTCCGGTAAAGTCAATATCGGTGCAATACTCAACTTTTCCTTCAAGACTCCAAACGCCTCCTCTTGCGTTGGTTTCCACTCAAACTTTACACCTTTATTTGTTAGCAATGTCAACGGTGTCACAATCCGTGAAAAGTCTTGAATGAACCTTCTGTAATACCCTGCTAATCCCAAGAAACTTCGTACCTCAGACAGGGTCCTCGGTGGTTCCCACCTTTTTATAGCATCCACCTTGGTCGGATCTACTTTTATTCCTTCTTCGGTCACCACATGCCCTAGAAATTGAACTTCACGAAGCCAGAACTCATACTTAGAAAACTTTTCATACATTTTTCCCGTTTCAACAAACTCAAAACCGCCCAAAGGTGTTGCTCATGCTCCTTTTCAGTGCGTGAATAGATCAAAATATCGTCAATAGAAACAATGATGAACTTATCTAAGTACGGTTTGCATACCCTGTTCATCAGATCCATAAAGGTTGCGGGTGCATTTGTCATTCCAAATGGCATTACCAGGAATTCGTAATGCCCATACCTAGTCCTAAAAGCGGTCGTAGGCACATCCTCCTCTCAAACCTTTAGCTGGTGGTAACCCGATCGTAGATCAATCTTCGAGAAATAACAGACACCTTGGAGTTGACCGAAGAGATCATCAATCCTTGGAAGAGGGTACCTATTATTTATCGTTACATTGTTAAGTTCGCGATAGTCGATGCACATTCGCATCGTACCATCCTTTTTCTTAACAAATAACACAGGCGCTCCCCAAGGAGAGGTACTAGGGCGTATAAAACCCTTGTCTAACAACTCTTGTAGTTGAGACATCAACTCTTTCATTTCTGACGGTGCAAGATGGTAGGGTGCCCAAGCGATGGGTGCGGCTCTAGGTACGAGATCAATCTGAAACTCTACTTGTCTCTCAAGTGGTAGACTTGTCAGATCATCCGGGAAGACTTCAGGAAACTCTTTTACAACAGGAATGTCTTCCATACTCCTTTTCTCTTTCTTAGCATCTATCACATATGCTAAATAACTCTGACACCCCTTTCTCACACATCATCTTGCTTTTGCCATAAAAATCATGTTGGATTTCCTATTTCTTCTGTCTCCCTAAATAACTATGGTTCCATTATCAGGTAATTCAATTTGAATTATTTTTTTGTTGCACATAATTTTGGCCTGGTTTTCAGCTAACCAATCCATGCCAATTATTATATCAAATTCCCCAAGAGTCATAGGGAGTAGTCTCAATGGAATCGAACGACCATCTATCTGAATATTGTAGTCATCATACTCCTCTCTACACCCGATTATCATCGGCAGTTTCTACTTCTAAGGCTGAGCTTAAAGTCTTGGGCACTCTATGCAAATAATCACAAAATGCAGTAGATACAAAAGAGAGATTAATCAAAAGTACTCTAGCATGCACATAGTTGACCAGAAAGATACCTGTCACCACGTCTAGTGTCTCATCGGCCTCTGTTGCCGTCATCTGGAAGACTCTCCCCTTTGGCTTTGATGCTTCGGATCGTTTTTCCTCCCACTTACCATTTCGACTTTCGCCCTGTCCTGAGGCATACTCATTCTTTTGCTGGGGACAATTTGCTTGTATATGGTTCGGTGACTTACAAATGAAACATAGTCGTTTTCTCCTCTCCACCTTACAATCCTGAGACAGGTGTCCTGGCCTTCCACATCGGTAACACACCCTTGGTTTGATCAGGCATTCTTCCTTGTGCACACGGTTTCACCTAGGACATGGTTTGACAGTCTGTCCTTGCCACGTCTTCCTTTCTGGACCCGAGAACTTTGACTTTTTGGTCTCATTGCTTGGACCTTCCCATTTCCTTTTTATATTGCCTCACTCAGCCTCTTGGCGATTCTTTTCTTTTTCTCTTGCCTCTGTCGCGTTTACTGCAACCTGAAATGTGGTTGGCTCTACAGCAAGAACAAATATCGGATGGATGCTTTTAATCCTCCGATATACCGCTCTGCTCGTCTTTCCTCCGTCGAAACATAGTACTCAGCAAACCTGACATTTTCGGTAAAACTTGTTGTATACTCCCTCACCATCATTGTTCTCTGCTCTAACCTAAAAAACTCCTCCTCTAGTTGTTTTACTGCAATACGCGGACAAAATTTCTCGTTAAATAGTACCTTAAATTCTTCCCATGTCATTCTTGCCCCTTCCTCGTCGCCTTTTAAATTGGAGACTACTTCCCACCAAGAAAGGGCTTCCGATTTGAGCATCGTTATCCCTTATGTCACCTTATCTTCTTCTGCACATTTGCTTATTCTGAATACGACTTATGTCTCTCTTATCCACCTCATTAACATCACTGGGTCGCAATCACCTTGAAAAGGTTGGGGCTTACAAGCCATAAAGTTCTTAAAGCTACAAACTTTTTGTCCTGAACTCATGCTGATAGGACTCAGTGGTCTTGACCGCACATGCATATCTTCCCTGCTACTTGAATCGTTATTATCCTCCCTTCGGTTGCTTATCACCCTATCTTCTTGATTTTTCAGTTCCGCCTCCCGCACCTGTGCTATAACCATAGGCAATGCAGCTTGCAAAACTTTTGTTACCTCCTGAGCAATGATGTCTACAGGATTGCCGTGGTTGATTGGGTACGCCCTCGTCCCCTACCTCGACCTCTACCTCTTCCAGATGCAGAACTTGCTTGCACAGAGGGTTCGGTTCATTGGGCGCTGCTCGACTTCTACCTCTTTGTCGGTTCGTATGATTGAACACGATCTTTACCAGATAATCAAACAACAAACAAGATAGATAAACCAACCTGTTTGATTAACAACAATCGATTACAAGGTTGATGTTCTTCACAGTTTAAGCTCTCTCTCTCTCTGGTTCTTAGTTGGGTCGATGTTGTGTGTTGTGTAAGTTATGTGAATATCTAAAACTAATATCCTAAAATATCTATTAATTAGATATTTAGGAATAAAACAAAATACTATAAATAACATAATAATTTACTTTGACAATTATTACAAACTTAACATTAGACTAATCTCGAGAGTGGCTTTTCAGCTTTAGCTTCAGATTCCAAACTTCAGATTGGATGATCTTGAATCCAATAAATCTGAGATCTAACAATCTCCCCCTTTGGATCAAGATCATTACTAAAAAGATTTAGAAATTAAGTCTTCTCTTGTTGGGAACTAAAGATTCTACTAAGTGTAGTTACTACTGCTAGTACAAGTGTAGTTACTACTGCCAGAACAAGTTGAAGATTAATACTGCTAAGTGTTACTACTGCTAGTAGAATTAATGCTGCTAGTTAAAGTTAGTACTGCTTGAACAAAGTTAGTACTGCTTAGCTAGTTAGTACTGCTAGTAGTTAGTACTGCTTGCAGTTAATGCTGCTAGTTGAAGTTAATGCTGCTGAGCATTATTAGTGCTGCTAAAGAGATACGGATGGAAAGTACTACAGCTGGATATACTGAAGATATACTTAGAAGATATACATGGAAGATATACTGAAGATTTGTTTATTCTTTGTAATTATCTTTTTATCAGTATATGTATAGAATGTGTAGAATAGATAGAAAGAACTTTTCATAATTGTTTTTCAAGAGAAAAATCGACCTCAAGGCATAGATCCTAATTCTAGAGAAGTAGAATTCGTATTGGTGAGTCTGTTCATCAATATTGAGGTTGAGAGTGTAATCTTGTAACTTTAAGCATTCAATACAAGTTTACTGTTTGATCATTATATACTGTGTTTGATTACTGTTTTATTAAATATCAAAGTGTTTTTCCGCAACTTCTTTGATATTAGTTTCTGAGTATAAATTCTTGTTAAGAATTCGATCCTGACAAGTGGTATCAGAGCAAGTATTCTCAGAAACCTGCAATCATCATTCTTCCTTGAAATCAGACATCATCATGGCTAAAGGTTCAGAGTCTTCAAGCTCAGAAATTCCTACAGAGGTAACATCTAATCTTTGTTCCAAATCCTGTATTGAAACTGTTAAAAGGTACAGGGATCACAACCAGAAAATGAGTGATGACCTGAAGAGGTTAGAAAAGGACATAAAAGACTATGTAAGAATTGTTGAGAGGTTTGAGGAACAGATTAAGAGTTTCCAAGCCAATGAGCTTCAACACTCTTATGACACAAACTACTGGAAGTGGGAGAAAGATCAGTATGAATTTAAGCTGAAAAAGTCTAAAGAGGAGAATGAGAAGATAAAGAGTGAGTTTGAGAAAGCCAAGCTGGATATTGAGAAATTTTCCAATGCTTCTAAAGCAATGGACTCTTTGCTCCAAACTCAAATCCATGACAAACTTAGAAGAGGAATAGGCTATAACACCACACCACCACCATACAACAACAATTACATTCCTCCTATATCAAACTTACTAGAGACCAAGGATAGGAAGGAATTGCCTGTTGGAGCCACTAAGGTAGGTCCTTTAGACAAAGTGGTGGTTGAAACAGACTCTGAAGTAGAGAACTCTAGTGAAAAGAGTAATGAGAACACTGTGAGTGGTGAGATTCCTCTAGAAAATAACATTATCACCAATGAGGGATGTGGAAAGGCTTGGATCAAGTCTAAGGACATAGAAAAGACTGAGGGAAAGTCTGAGAGGGTCCATTATAAGCAAACCACAGTTGTGAATCCTGTCCCTTGTAAACAGTGTTCTTGCAATAAATCTGAGCCCCAAAAACATGATAAACCAAGGGGAAATCAGAGAAACTGGAATAATCAGTGGGCACAAAAACAAGGAGTTAATTTGAGTAAAATCAATAGACCAAAACCTTGTTTTATCTGTGGCAAATTGAATCATCTTGCCAAACACTGTTATTTCAACCCTATCAACCAAAGAGTCACTTGTCAAAGAAAACCACAAAACTCTTTTGGTTATAGGAGTCAGAGAAGGAATCATATGGCTGAGAACAGAGCACCTATAAGATCACATGCTCATAACAAGTTTGCTAAACCAAAGAAAATTACTCCAAATAAGCCAAGGAGTAATTCAAAGACAAAGAAAGCAAGCAACTTTGTTCAAGTTTGGGTTCCAATTGCAAAGAAACCTGTTAGTACTGCTAACCAAGTTAGTACTGCTAACAAGGCTAGTGCTGCTTCTAGTAGTAATGCAGCTAAACCTATAATCTTGACAAAATATTCCAGCCATGAGATTCCTAAACAACTCATTCAGACCAAACTGACAGATTATATTAATGAGAAAGGTCAACCCAAGACCACCTTGGCTTGGGTTCCATCCAAGACTAACTGATTTATCAAGTGTGCAGGGCAATCAAAAGCTCAAGAGGAAGAGCATTCAGAATGAAGAAAATGGTTGCTCTTGGCACATAACAAGGAACATGGACTGCCTTCAAATTCTTTAAAAAATTTTGATGAAGGACATGTTACTTTTAATCCAGCAGAAGGTTGAAGTTAAAAATACTTCAGAGGGAGTAATGATCATGAAGGATCAAGAAGAAAAGGATCAGGGGATGAACAAAGTAGTAAAAAGTAAGAGAAAAGGGATGGTGTCAAAAAGTGTAAGAGTAGTTAATACTGCTAGTAGTTAATACTGCTAGTGGTTAATACTGCTTTCAGTTAATACTGCTAGTAGTTAATACTGCTAGTGGTTAATACTGCTTTCAGTTAATACTGCTAGTAGTTAATACTGCTAGTTCAGTTAATACTGCTAGTTCAGTTAATACTGCTCGCGGTTAATATTGCTAGTTAGTTAATACTGCTAGTAGTTAATACTGCTAGTTCAGTTAATACTGCTCGTGGTTAATACTGCTTATATTCCGAATACTATAAATACCTTTTGCCCGCCTAAAAGTTCATAACGACTCTTTGCATACTGTTCTCTTGCGCTCAAAACCTTTTCTCTCTCAAGTCCGAAGTTTTCAGGCAAGTTTTCGCTAAGATCAATGGCATCCATGACATTCATCGACGAGCACAACGAGATTGCGATGCTACAAAAGCCAAAACAAGCTGAAGGTTTTCATCAGATAGTCGACTTTCTGAAGTCGAGCCACATTGCTCATGCTCTTACTGTATCACCTACAATCTACATTGAGCACCAAAGGCAGTTCTGGGCTAATGCAACCATTGTTGTGGAAAATGGTGTGCAAATGATCAAGACAAGAATCTGTGATCACTCACTTACAGTTACTGAAGAAGTCATTCGCATCAGTCTACGTCTAGACGATGCCGCTGGTATAATGTCTATCTCTAATGATGAACTGTTTTCTAATCTTACTAGAATGGGGTATGGAGGCCCATTGGGTGTTTTCAAATTCTCAAAAGCAAAATTTTCACCCCAATGGCGTTTTCTTGTTCATACCCTAATGCATTGTATCTCCAAAAAGACCACTGGATGGAGTGAGTTCAGCAGTCCAATTGCATATGCTTTGGTATGCTTGGCTACATCCAGAAGGTACAATTTCTCAAAGATGATTTTTAGTGATCTTGTATCAAATATGGGAAACAAAAAGAGTTTCTTTATGTATCCCAGATTTGTTCAGGAAGTAATTAACCATAAATTGACGGATATACCTCAACCTGTTGGGGTATATGTACCTAAACCCCCTAAAGGCAAGGTTTTCTCAAAT
This sequence comes from Arctium minus, assembly GCA_954870635.1. Classification (NCBI taxonomy): domain Eukaryota; kingdom Viridiplantae; phylum Streptophyta; class Magnoliopsida; order Asterales; family Asteraceae; genus Arctium; species Arctium minus. Next base: position 58,738,563 of record OX941080.1, on the reverse strand, counting down.
ATGAGAAGATCTGCTGGGGACTCGGAAGGAGTTGACACCCCATTGTTCTCTACAATGATGGTGGTGTCCCAAACCACTGAAGGTATGGCAGCAGGGTCAAGGCCCTCATTAGACCATCCCACTGCTAGCCAAGCCCAACCTTCTCACTCAAAAACAATTCCCCAGTCCATTCTTACAAAACCAACCTCTCCAATTACCCAAACTTATCAAAGAAAACAGGTAAAGAAGGCTCCTTCCCTTCTTGTACCATCACCCACACAACCTTTAAGCCCTCTAAGGGAGAATTCTCCCCTAGAGAATATCCAAAGGGAAACCACAAGGGTGTCTCCCAACCCAAAGGAGGTGCTCTCTGAGGAGGAGGTAGAGCATATGGGAGATGAGGCTGCCACTACTCCTGCTAACACAGAGGAGGAAAGTGGTAACATCAATAAGACCTCCCCCATGGCAACTTTGAATGAGCAATCATTTGAAGGTCCCTGGTGCCAAGAAACCACAGGGGTGGATAGTGCTTCTGCTAGGCAGAAGACTTCCACTACTAAAAGATCCAATGATCCTTCAATAGGGGGTAACACTCCTGGAGAAGGTGAGGACAGATATAACTATGATGAATTGATGGAGACCATGGGAAACATCAACCAGGATGTCATCAAGCAAGGAAAAGAAATAGAGGAGATGAAGCTGGTGATCCTGTCACAACAAGTCCAGATTGAAAAATTAAAGAAGATGGTGACCAGGCTGGTTCAAAAGAAAAGAAGGAAACAGTTTGTACTCAAAAAGAGGGACAAATTTCAAGATTCTTTCAACAAGGGGGAGAAGCATGAAGGGGAAACGGTTGAAAAGAAAGCTGAAGTTGAGGGGGAGACAGAGAAAGAGATGGAAACAGAAACTGAAGCAGCAGAAACTGTTAATACTGCTGAAGCAACAGTAACAGAAGCAGCAGTAACAGGGCTTTCTGTTGAAGAAATGGAGATTGTAGAAACACTAGTCAAAGCAAAGAATGACACTCCTGAGGCTACTCAAAAGGCCAAGGGAGTAGTCATCAATGAAGGAAAAGTTCAACAAAAGGCAACAGAAAAGGCAAAGGAGACAAAAGGAAAAGGAAAGGAGAAAATGGTTGAAGCTGAACTGCCTGCCAAGAAAAAGAGTCAAATTGAAATGGATGAGGAGATGGCAAAGCAGCTTCAAGAGCAAATGGAAAAAGAGGAGCAATGTCAAACAGAAACTGATAGAGAACTTGCAAGGATAATGGCCAAGAAGTTAAATGCAGAATACCAAAAGAGTTTGAAAGAAGCAGCTCAGGTCAAGAAAATCCAGGTTAAGAAGATGCCAATTCAGAAACAAAAGCAGAAAAGACAACCCTCCAAGACATTTTTGGCCAATCAGGAAAGAAGAAAGATGATAAACTTCCTGAAAGGTGCAATTGGTGTTAAGGGGGAGATGTTTACCAATATGGCATACAGTCAGGTTGAGGAATTGTACAAGAAAGAAATGGCTAAACTCCAAGGGGACTCATCTCAAAGGGAAGAGGCTGAAAGAAGAATGAAGGAGAGGTATGATCTAAATATTCAACAACCATTCCCTGAGGAGACCACACCTTCAAAGGATAATGCTGAAGAAATGAAGGAAAAACAAGAGAATGCTGGTATAGAAATCAAATATGCAAAGAGGATGAAGACAATTGCTTCCAAAAAGCAGTCTAAAAGGCCAAGAGTGGAAGAAAGAGCAGAAACTAAAGCAGAATCTTCAGTCACACCTTCAGCAGAACCTGTGCAGAACTCAGAACAGTCCAAAGAGCAATCAGATGAGCATGTGGGGTTGTATATGACTATAGTAAAACCTGTACAGGCTGTTCCAATCTCTATGCAAGCTCCAGAGATCATCTTCTGGGATATTTTGAGAGACAATGGAAAGAATTTCTTCAGAATCAAGAGAGTTGATGGTTCATTTGAAGCTTATTCAACATGGGGGAAAGTCATTAGAAGTTGTTCAAGAGCTGATATGGAAGAACTATATAAAGTTGGGATGAAACTTTATGAACCTGTGTTGAAAGGTACTGAAGAGAATCTTCTCAAAGTGGCAATGGAATACTTATGTATGATGTTTGATCCAGAGAAGGTGGTGCATAGGATTAAAGATCTTCATCATGAGTATGTGTTCAAAAAGATTGATCATTGGATACTCTTTGAAAACTGTGGTGTGTACATGATTACAATTGATAAATGTTATCATGAGTACTACCTAGTTGACAAAATATATGATCATAGCAAGCAGAAACTTGAAGGGATGCTGAAAGCTAAGTTAGTATGTACTAAGGATTCAGAAATGGCCAGAATTGTGGTAAGAAGAACTATCAATCAAAGTCTGGGCCTAGATCCAAATTTGGGCAACTAAATGTAAGGTGTTGAAAGCATCTTGAAGAATATCTGAAGAACTTGACTTCTCTTCTAAAAGTCAAGTTAGGGGGAGATTGTTGGGAACTAAAGATTCTACTAAGTGTAGTTACTACTGCTAGTACAAGTGTAGTTACTACTGCCAGAACAAGTTGAAGATTAATACTGCTAAGTGTTACTACTGCTAGTAGAATTAATGCTGCTAGTTAAAGTTAGTACTGCTTGAACAAAGTTAGTACTGCTTAGCTAGTTAGTACTGCTAGTAGTTAGTACTGCTTGCAGTTAATGCTGCTAGTTGAAGTTAATGCTGCTGAGCATTATTAGTGCTGCTAAAGAGATACGGATGGAAAGTACTACAGCTGGATATACTGAAGATATACTTAGAAGATATACATGGAAGATATACTGAAGATTTGTTTATTCTTTGTAATTATCTTTTTATCAGTATATGTATAGAATGTGTAGAATAGATAGAAAGAACTTTTGATAATTTGTTTTTCAAGAGAAAAATCGACCTCAAGGCATAGATCCTAATTCTAGAGAAGTAGAATTCGTATTGGTGAGTCTGTTCATCAATATTGAGGTTGAGAGTGTAATCTTGTAACTTTAAGCATTCAATACAAGTTTACTGTTTGATCATTATATACTGTGTTTGATTACTGTTTTATTAAATATCAAAGTGTTTTTCCGCAACTTCTTTGATATTAGTTTCTGAGTATAAATTCTTGTTAAGAATTCGATCCTGACATCTCTTTCAGCTTAGAAGTTGGAATCTCCTTTTCTGTCTTTAATATGTAATCTCCTTTTCTGTCTTCAATATGTAATCTCCAGTTTTTAGCTCAGAATGCTTTAGCAAAGTATCTTCAAAGAAAATTTCTCAAAAATCAGCATGGCTTCAGAATACTTTGACTAAGCTTTTGATCTTCCCATTTCTTGGTTAGCTCTTCTATTGTTTCTTGTAATGTAATGGACATTTCTTCAAGCTTTAGGTTCTCCCCCTTTTTGATGAATAGAGACGATTTCATCAAAACTTTTTCAGCAAGAAATGTCTTTCATTTGGAGCCTCTGATCTGTCAATTCAAAAGATATTCATCCAGATCTTTGCAAATCTAGACAAAATAATCGTGTAACACCTGAATAAACAAATGAATCAGTTAAAATGTTTGTCAGTAACACTAAGTCACTGTGTGTAACAAATACACATTGGAAAGGAGCTTTTTGATGTTCACTCCCCCAGGGCTTCCATTTAATCATCGAAACACCACAAAGGCAATTTCTACGAACGTTATGACAAAGAAACAAATTCCTTGTGTGTTCGTGCATATGATAGAAAGAATTTAAGCACTTGATGATTGCTTATTGGCTCAAAATTGTGTAAACCATTGAGACAACAGTAAGTATAAACACAGACTTAATGTGCATGATTGAAGTGCGAAGGTGGGGCAGACTTCCTTCTTTTCAATATCCAGATTTTCCAAATGAAAATCAGATAGCAAATGTGCTACTTCCCCTTTGAAAATGTGAAACACTTTCCTGTTAAGAAGAAAATGAGTAGCTGGTGAGGTTTTGTCAAGAGTTGGCATGGGCTAGTTGCCTGTTTCAATAATGATCACCAAAGAGTTGTGAAACATTAGAAATGTAGTTGCCCGGCTTAGAAAAAGTTGGTGCAGAGTTCTGATATTCTTTTAACTCTGTTCTCACACCCATTTTCTTTTAAACATTTAGTTTACTCTAACCAAACTCTCTTTTTCTGTATACCTCGTCACACATCCCACACTCATTTCTTTTCAACTTCTCACACTCAATCACTATGGATTAGCTTCTTGGGTAGAAATCACTGGTTAACGTGATTCCATAGAAGTTATGTTAAGTCCTAGCACAATGAAATCATGTTTTCCTAGAAAGCATATGATGCTCAAAATGGTTTAACTATATTAGGTAAAGCACAAATTAGATCTTAAAAACATTTAAAATCACACCTCCAAATCATGAAATCAGAATAAGACTCGGGAAGTGGTTTGAACATTTAAGAACAATGTTTTCTATGATTGAAAGTTGTCCATCTTTCAACCATATATGAGATTAAGATAAAGGATTATACCTTGATGTGCAATCTTACGTCTCATGAAGTCAAGCTTAAAGTCATAAAGATATGATCTTGTAAGAATCTCTCAAAAACTGCAAAAGTCTTATGTCATAGTCAAAGCTAATTTATTCACTGAAAATAAAATGACAAAAAGCAGTAAAACAATTAATGTATGAGTTCTGATCTGAAGTAATCAGAAGTCATATCCTTCTTTACTCCCCCTGAAATTATGCATGTAAACTATGTCAGTTATAAAGCACATGATAGAGATCTACAATTCCATTTTTGAAATGCAGTTCATCATATCTATCCAATGCATAAATTTCAGAAAAGTATGTACTCCCCCTTGAAGGTTGATTTCCTCGTTGGAGTATCGGAGTACAATTTCTCATATCAGCACAGGAGTAAGGTCTTTTGATCAATGAAGTACGAGTCCTAAATTGTTGTGTTTAGAAGTCAATCTTCGTTGAAGCACGGGTTCTGAACCGATTTATTCAGAAGCCTACGTCTTGACATTTAAGTCCGGGTTTTGAACTGTTTTGTTCAAAAGCCTCTTTTGACATTGATGTCCGGGTCTTGAGCTGATTTACTCAAGAACCATTCTTCTGCTACTCCCCCTTGACAGTAGGTGCATGCAACACAAAATCATCCCGTTTCTTGGGTACCCACTGGTGTTTGGGTCCATGAATGTTAGTTGCAGTTCTTATGGGAGTAATTGAGTAAGAACCATACCAGTAATGGTCACTCGTTTTATGAACAAGATCATGTGTACGACAATAAGAACAATAGAATTTCTTACCTGAAAAACTGATTAATTGATCTCTCGTGTAGACAAAATCAGGTTTACCTTTACGCGCATTGTTCTTCTTGGCATTATGCGTATGTTCACATGACTTCTTACTTTTCAGCTCATCTTTCTTCTTTGCTTCAACTGGTTTCCTGTTCCAGACCAGTTCAGCTTCTTTGTAGCTGCTTCTCCTTCTTTGATGTGTACCTGAACCATCTATATTTCTATCATAGAAAATGTTAGAACTATGAATCTGATTAGAATATTTAACTGACCTTTTGGAAGAAGCAGTTCTGAATGTTGAACTTGCAGCTGACTTGAATGAGCATTCTGAACTAGCTGAATCATCTCTAGGTGAGTGGACAATTGACTATGGATTATTGTGCTCAGTCACCACCACCATTGAAATAATCTTTTCAAGCTCTTTAATCTTTGAAGAATAACTGTTTCTTTCTTTGACGAGAAGGTCAAACTTTGTCTCAAACTCAGACTTCTTTTTCTTCTCTCTCAGTGCACACTTAGACAGTACAGATAGCTTCTCGGTAAGCTTCCTAATTTCATCTTCAAGGATGCTTCTTTCCTTTTCAAAACCCTTCTTAGCACCCTTTCTTCCATCTGATATCTCTTTTAAGAATCTAACATTCTTCTGTTCAATTGCCTTCTTCTCTTTGGCAAACTGATCTCTTTCCAAAATGATTACTTTCTCAAAGTTACTAACTTGTTGAGAAAGCTTTATACTTTTAAGCTCAATCACCTTCTTCTCCTCAATACTCTTCTTGGAAAGATTTGAGAACTTCTTCTCAAACTCTGATATTTTCTTTTGAAGTTCAGTGTTTGTACTCTCCAAATCCTTTATCTTTTCTTCATAGCTTTCAACAGAAGCTGCATGCAGGATCTGGACACTTTGATCTTCTAAGTCTGAGATCTTTCTTTTCAACTCATCATTATCAGTTTCCAAAACCATTACCTTCTCTTTTGGAGACAATTTTGATATATCTTCAAGTTGATCCCGTAACTTTTTTGCTATAGCCCATTTGCTAAGTCTGCTAATCATTTGAATAGTAATCTCTTCTGAAATTCCTTTTAATATAAGAATTTTGGCAAATTTATCAGCTTTATGTCTCCTTCTCTGCTCATCGGTGTATTCATTAAGGTATACTGGAACCTCTTTCATTTCCATAAATCCATAAGCTCCTCGATAAGAATTGAACTTTGTTGGAATTTTCATCATTCCTTCCTGCAAAGATAATCTAATATAAGTGTTCAATTCATGTATGTCAATAAAGTCTAAGAAATGGATTTTCCACTGCTCATATTTTCCTCTTTCTAAAACAGTAGATTTCATATCAGTTGCAGATGATAAAAATTCTTTTGAAATAGGCATCTGATCTAGTTTGTACTGTTCTTGAAGATCTGAAATTTTCTGAGACAGACTTTTCTCTCTAGGTGGAGCAAAGAAATCATCATCCATGATTCCTGTAACAAAAGAACTTGACAGATATGATCGTTAATCAAAATAAAATTTAGAAATAAAATTTCCAAATTTAACCAAGTATAGAACTGGCGCAAAAGCACAAATTTGCGCTAAAGGAGGCTGGCGCGAAAGTCAACTTTTCGTTTGAAGAAGCTGGCGCAAAAGAGTTTTGCGTGAGATGAGAATCGTGCGAAATGGACTTTGCGCGAGTAATGGTTGGCGCAAAACAGGGATTTGCGCGAGATGAAGGTCGCGCGAATTGATGTTTGCGCGAATAGTGAATGGCACAAACCGGGGGTTTGCGTGAGTAGTTGATGGCGCAAAGGTTTGATTGACCAGATAGATGCTCGACCGGATAGATGTTCGACCGGGGTCCTGCTTTGACCGGAGTTCTTTGACTGGTATTACCTTCGACCGGTACTTTGAGGTGACCGGTATTTTCGACCGGGGTTGAACGACCGGAGTCTACGACCGGTATGGTGCGTCGACCGGTAAGATGAGCGTGACCGGTGTGATTCTTCGACCGGTGTTGAGACCGGTGAATTTGGAACTTTCGACCGATGTGCGTGTAACCGGTTTCGACCGGTGTGTGTTTCTTCTTCGATAAATCGGGTCTGTATTTCCCAAATTGACCTGTCTAGAAATTGATTTACAACACCAAAACTTGACAAAGTGATCGACTAACCAACTACAACAGGTTACAACCTTTTGATTTCAAAAACAACCACAATTTGAATGATTGATCGATGGTACAATGTTGAAAAATGAAGAACACAGTGAGTTCTTTAAAATTTGATTTTGATCTGGTTTCAGCTCTGATACCAATTGTCGGTCCGTATGATTACCAGATAATCAAACAACAAACAAGATAGATAAACCAACCTGTTTGATTAACAACAATCGATTACAAGGTTGATGTTCTTCACAGTTTAAGCTCTCTCTCTCTCTGGTTCTTGGTTGGGTCGATGTTGTGTGTTGTGTAAGTTATGTGATATGAGATATGAGATATCTCATATCACCTAATAACATAATATCTAATAATAATAATATCTAAAACTAATATCCTAAAATATCTATTAATTAGATATTTAGGAATAAAACAAAATACTATAAACAACACAATAATTAACTTTGACAATTATTACAAACTTAACATTAGACTAATCTCGAGAGTGGCTTTTCAGCTTTAGCTTCAGATTCCAAACTTCAGATTGGATGATCTTGAATCCAATAAATTTGATATCTAACACTCTTACACGACCTCGTCCTCACGTGCTAGCGGTCCTTGCATCCGCGACAGATGTTGGTCGGGTTTCGTGTACATTTGGGGTATCCCCTACTAGTGGCGGTTCTACCGCATCAGGTGTAACTGATGTCGTCCTTCCTGACCGGCGTGACATATTTGTTGTGTGCGATGAAAACTTACATTTATAAGCATAACTAAATCCATACATAACCTAATTATCTGATAAATTCAACATTTGCATGATAAGATTAACACCAAAACATTATTTCAAAAGATGGTTCAATACATGAGTCTTTTGCATAATGCGCCAAACCGGCTTACGCATACTTCAAAATAAAACTCAAAATAAACCAGTTCAAGACCACTAAACATTCAGAACATTTTATTAAAAAGTACTTAAGATAAACTATCTCTTCTCCTCACTCTTTCTCTCATGGAATGTCCGTAGGGTAGTAAGTAATCTTCACGAATTCTTCATAGGTGTTATCTGGGCGATATTTCCAGATAAATCCCAAGCTTGGACCCTGACGGAATTGATGTGCCTAGTCGGAAAAATACCCTTTGATCAAACCTACATACTCCGAGGCCGCTCCCCGATAGTAGCGAGCTCGATCTCCTAATCGCATCTTCCAAGTACGGGCAACAATCCTTCTCTCCCACTCTAACGCCACACACTTTCATGCCATGTCGTGGTTGTTTTCCCAAAGCTCCTCATTTTCTTTCAACACCTTGTTCAACTCACCTCCTAACTTAACATGCTCTCCTTGCAAGTTGCTCAACCACCCTCCTACTTTGTCCTTTTCATCTTGAACCTTAGACACTTCAATTCTTAATTCAGTATTCTCTTCACGCAGGTTTGCTACATCCTCTTTCAAGTCCTCACGGGTAGGCGTACGTGGGGTGTATTCCTCGTAAGGTTCCTCTGTTGGATCATAGGAAGAATCATCGACCGGGTTGGGTTGAGATGACTCGACCCTCGGAACACTCACACTACCCCTGGAACTGCTCCTCGCACTTATAGGGCGTCTGCTAGAGCGGCTGGAACTCGCACGGTCGTATTGCCCGACTCCACCTCTTGGACCTAGTCCGGCAGCTACTGCACGACTTCCGCCCCTGCCCCTTCCTCGACCAATGCGCCTAGTCGTCTTTGTGTAAACCATTTTCCTACAAAACCACAATGATAAACCTATCAATTTTTGACATATTTGTCAAAACTTAAACTCAGACTAAAACATTTCCCTCATTTCTAACATTTATACCTACTCTCAGTTTAAGTTTAGGCTAAAATTAATAACCTATTTCTCTTAAACTAAGGCTCTGATACCACTTGTAACGTCCCAAATTTAAAAAAAAAATAAACATCCATATATATATAATAAAGCCATGTATAATGTTTAAATAGTTCAATGCAGCGGAACATTCCAAAAATAAAACTTAAAGGAAAGTTGTCTAAATCATGAACAACACTTCTTTATCGTGCCTTTATTCCAACGATAGCCCGACTCTAAGCTTTCTCCTTCCCTTTGCTACTACTCCTGAGTGAGTGACGTCCTGGTTGCATAATTATTTTGAAAAGGAGCTGGGTGAGCCTAGGGCCCAGTGAATTCACGGTTTTTATGCATGAACAATACCTATAATAAATTTCACAAAGCATCATAATTTATCGTACATGCGGAAAAAAAATTAAATCACAAAGCTAACGGCAAATTGGGAGGTATTTAATTCACACAGCTTTACCTGACGAACTCACACAGCATGTTCGCACTTACGGCTTAGACGAGCTCACACAACATGCTCGCCTTACGATCTTACACCGTAATACACCCCCATTGCCACCCAAATCTCAAACACATAACATGGAAATATTTCACGTTTAATGCATAAACGACATTTAAAAATATCAAAAAGCTTGTAAATAATTTTTAATAAAACATGCAACCATTTTATAAAAGTCTCGTATAACTCACCGCACGAGTCGTTGTCCAAATCGTTCCTTGAAGTGGCTAGTGTCTCCCCTACAAATCCAAGGCCATGAATTTAATTCTTATATATAATATGACACCCCTAGAGATGATCGAGTGGCCACCGTTGCCCTACGGAAACCTACCCGAATGATCGAATGACTAAAGTAAATATATATGAAACAAGATTTCGAGACGAGGTGCTAAAGGCTTACCGGTCGATGCCGAACTTGCGGCGATAAATTGCATCGTTAACTTCCGTTCCGCTTTCCGTCGATGTCGTTGCTTGAAGTAGTCCTCGTTATTGCCCGAGTTTTACATGAGACTACAAACTCTACATCCCCTTTTATACTAATCCATTGACCGTTAAAAGCAATCGATAAGTCATGGAGACATAAATGGTTCATAAGTTTCAAACTTATGAATTATCCCAACATAAATTGCCGGTAGGTTACTTGGATGATTTGGTTGCCTTCAACCCTTTCACCTACATTCATTTATATATATATATATATATAGGGGGTCATTCAAGGGAGAACTAGGTTGTTTGTGATAACTGTGAGATCCAATGTGAGTCACATATTAAATGATAAATTAGGAAATTATTAATTTTGGTAATTTTGGTTGAAATTTTAATTAAAGGGTATTTTAGGTATTTTAAAATTCTTATCTTTCTCTCCCCCCCCCCCTCTCTCTCTCTCTCTTCTTACCTCTTTCAGCTCTCCGGCCTCCAGCCTCCGATGAACCTTATTTTGGCGGATACACAATTTGATAACTAAAAAAACGACATTGTTAACCAAGATACACAATGTGATACCAAAAAGTACATTGTGGTACACTGTGGTACCCATTATGATACACGTTGTGATACCCATTGTGAGGTGTGATACTCTGTTATTTTCACTACTTTTTTCACATCCGTTGTATCATGTGATACCCATTGTAATACCACTATGATACCCATTGTACCTATTGTGATACACATTGTGATACATCTCTGTCGTTACATCTCCGACGTGATATGTGTTACATGTCCGACAAGATCTAGGTTACATTTACTATGATACCATTGTGGGGGAGAGACTGTTTCCCCATTAATTGTGGGAGACGTGAGTTATAAAATACTAAATTAGGGTAAAGTATATTAGGTAACCCGTAGGATTTGAATGAGTCAAATAAGGATTTGATATGTTATAAAAAATCTAAATTGTCAATTTACCAAAATATCATTTTACTTTATTTAAAAACAAAACTAATTATATTAAATGAGTGGCTCACATTGGATCTCACGGTTACCACAAAATATCTAGTTCTCATTTGATTAGGCCCCTATATATATATATATACATATATATTTGGTTATTACAGATACCGTTTTGTCTTTCTCTACTCCTCAATCCTCATGGTTGCGTGAAAGAATTTCGAGTTCTCGTCACCCTCTTCTATCCACTTGATCTTTGCCTTTTGGGATGTCATCTCAACTTTCTTCTTTTCCGCCTCTAACCACTTCTTCCACGCCTCTACCTACCTTTTGATCTTACTTTTTGGTTTTTATGGTTTTGAGATAACAATACAATTTTCTGTAGGTTTGTAGGTTATCTGTTTATAGAGGATTATGTTGTTTTAGTATGATTTAGGTGTCGTTTGTTTTTTAAGAGGTCTAAAGTCTGAAGTCTTAATTTAGTTATGATTAATAAGAGGTGATGTGTAAAAATGTCTGAACGATTCAGACTTAAGAGCCATTAAGAAATTAAAAAAAAACCTTTAATGTTATCTTGCATGTAAATGTGTATATAAGTTAACTATCAGTTAAATTATTTAGTTTAAACCAGAAGTTGTACGTATGCAGTGAGAGCATCTCTAACAATTTTTTGCTCCAACGTATTTTCTAAAAGTTTCTCTAAAATAGAGAAAGTATAAGATATATAAAAAAAAATCTTCAAATTTGGTGAACTCCTTTAACTTAAATGTTTAAGAAAGAGAATTGTTTTTTTATTATTTATACCAATGAGGTTGCATGTATTATTATTTTATATTAATAAAATTATAAAAGTTTGTTGTAATGATAAATTTGTAAAATATTTTATTAGTATAATTAATGTTAAAATCTCTAAAATGGATAAATTGTTTTAGGCATTATTTGGCAAACATAAGCTAGTTTATTGTTTGAGTAATCGTTTGGATGCACATAAGTTATCTTATTGATAAGCACTTGGAGTAGTTTATAACGAGTTTTTTTGATACATTTTCCAATTATAACCGTGATTAATATTAATTATTAATTAGAAGCATAATCGTGCAATGCAGCGAGATACATCACGATTTTAATGTTTCATTTTATTTTTTTGTCGATTTACAGTACGATTTTGGATGGTTTTGAGAAAGTGATAATGTTTTTTTTATAAATTTGTTTAATTTAGGCTTAATAATATAATGTTTTTATATAAAAAAATTAAGTATTTTGTTAGAATTCTATGATTATCTTATATATTTTAATGACATCTTGAAAAAATAACAAATTACATATTTAATAATATAATTAAAACAAATTTATTAATAGTGATACATGGAAATGTCTGCATAAAAGGAAGGTCCTGCACATACCAAATTGGTGGGTGTTAGAAGTCTCTAGTAGTAATATGTATATTGTGCTTTGATACTTGTAAATTAATAGATTTTTAAAATCTTGCATAAAATGATGGTACATTGTGCCTAATAATTTGTATTCAAGAGATTTTATCCGTGCTTTATAATATAGTATAGATTATAAATAAATATTAGTTATTAATAATAAATATTAACTTTTAATTATAAAAAGTATTAATTATTCATAAATATTATTTTATAGTAATTAAAAATAATTAATTAATTTTAATTATACATTATTATTAATTTTAATTATACAATATATTAATAACAATTATTAATTATTTGTAAATGTTATTAACTAAATCAGAAAAATTAATTATTATTCAATATACGTAGATGTCAAAAAGCAAATATAACAATTCTAAAATTGTTTATGTAGGTTATATAAAAGTTAAAGTTATTCTTATTTTATTTCATCGATATTTAAAATATGTTAAATAATTTTAATATAATCTTTAGTTTAATTATTAATTATATTTTTGAAAAATATTAATTAATTATGATATGTGAGTCTGACCAATTTTATTGTTATCCATATCTATACTATATTATAAAGATGACATAAAAAACTCTTAAAAACAAGTCTTAAAACTTAATGTACCGCTATTAAATGCTAATTACTTAAAAAAACAACTATTAAAGTTGTATGTACTACATCTAATGTTATTTATTAATTTTCAATCATTATCTCTAACCATTTTAACTCTCTTAAAATCATTTTCCACTTTAACTCCCCTAAAATAACTCTCAGCATAATTAAATATAGAATAAAAATCAAATTTTAAATATAAAAATATAAAATATAATTAAAAAAATCTAACAGAATATTTTATAAAAAAAAAATATTATTAAACCAAAATAAATTACATTATATTATTAAGTATAAATTAAACAAATTTATATAAAAAAATCATTATCGCTCTCTCACAACCAACCAAAATCGTAATGTAAATCGACAAAAAATAGAAAATAAAATGAAACATAAAATCGTGATTTATCTAGCGGCATTGCGCGAGTACACTTCTAATTATATGTAATGGTTATTTAAAATGATAGATTAATGTAGATTTTTTCTAAAATTTGTGTTAACAAATTCAAAATTTTCAGCTACTAGTTAACTTACCAGTCATCAGCTAGCTTATCAGCTAGTTTGCCAAACATAACCTTAGAGGTGAGTGTAAAATTTTTAGAGGTTTTAACTTTTTTTTATTTATTTTAGAGAAATTCTAAAAATATCTGTTTGTGATCGTTTCATAAGTTCTAAACTTAAATTTTAAGATATTTTAAAACATGAGATATATATGCTTTTTAATATAGTAAATACATAAATATACCTGTGATCAAAATTTTTTAAAACCCGGTTAGATTTTTGAAAACTAAAATATCGATATTGGTATTAAATTAACCAGAATAAAATACTTATTTTTTTAATATAATTTGATTGAAAATTTAATTATATTTAAGACTATTAGAAACATAGGCAAATCTATGAAGTTATAGGTGGGTTGTCAATTGGTTTTATAAACTTTTAAGAGTTGTACGTCGGCTATACTAATTTATAACCTTGAATTTTAAGATATTTGTATTCATAAATGTAGTACTTAATAGGTTATTTTAAAAAAGTTTTTGATAAATGCTTTATAATATATTATACATATTTTTAAAACGTTAAAATCATCGACTCCACCAGACACCACCATCACCTACAAAAATTGAAGATATCAATTATATCACAAGTATAGAAGTAAGAATATGATTGAGTGGGAAAAACTTAATTTGTATTATTACTTGTAGGTGGATATTTATATACATCTTAAGAGAATCGTAACCTACAATTGTAAATTGTAACCTACAATTGTAAATCGTAACCTACAAAACTAAATCGTAACTTACAAGATATTACAATCAAATCATTATGAGAGAATATTTAATTAATGTAGGCATTAATTGTGAGTATCTCTATCATGCCCCCGCAAGATGGACGATCGAGTAGTGAGACCAATCTTGGACATGAGTTCTTTGAACCGTGTTCTTGCAAGTGGCTTAGTAAGAGCATCAGCTAGTTGATCATTGCCGGAAATGTAGGAGACACGCAACTTTCGACTTTGGACATTCTCACGAACAAAATGATAGTCAAGAGCTAGGTGCTTCATTTTTTAGTGAAACTTAGGATTAGCGGCAACATATGTAGCTCCCATATTATCACAATATATTACCGGTGCTATGATGGGTAGATGGCCAAACTCATAAAGTAAGTTTTGGACCCATAATAGCTCTGTTGTAGTTGAAGCAACAACTCGGTATTCGGCTTCTGTCGATGAACGAGCAAGAGTGTGTTGCTTACGTGAACAAGAAATTGGATTTCTACCCAAGTAAACAATGTAACCAGTGGTTGAAATGTAGTCATCTTTATCACCGTCCTAAGAAGCATCTGTGAAGGCATGGAGAATAGTGGGCGAATCACGACGTAATAGTAGACCTTGTGTAGATGTGCCCACTAGGTAGTGTAAGAGTCGTTTGAGGGCTGCCCAATGTTCGTCAGTCGGCTTGTGCATGAATTGAGATAACCTGTTCACAGCAAAAGAAACATCTAGTCTGGTTAGTTATAAGTATTGTAGACTTCCCAAAATTGCTTTGTATTCAGTGGGGTTGGCCAAGGGGGTTCTGCTATGCAGGTTAGAGTAGGATGAGAAGCCATGGGGGTAGGAACAGGTTTGGCGGATGCCATGTGAGTACGTGTGAGGAGGTCTTGTATGTATTTATGTTGGCTAAGAAAAATGCCATGAGGGTGAGGTAAGACTTCCACACCAAGGAAATAAGAAAGTGTGCCAAGATCCTTAAGTGAGAAACGATTGGAGAGTTGAGAAATGAGTTTAGAAGAGTGGGATTTGATCTAGTGATGATGATATCATCAACATAAACAAGAAGAAATATGTGATCATTATTGTGGTGTAACGTAAAAAGTGAGGCGTCAGAAATGGAATTTTTGAAACCACAACCGAGTAGATAGGATTTGAGTTCATTGTACCAAGCTCGTGGAGCTTGTTTGAGACCATAAAGAGCTTGACGGAGTTTGCAAACATGATTAGGATGAGTTTGACTAACGAAACCAGGTGGTTGAACCATAAATACATCCTCCATTAGAGAGCCTTGAAGAAAGGCATTGTTAATGTCAACTTGACGAAGAGACCAACTATGTGTGATAGCTAGAGAGAGAATCATTCAGATTGTGGCCGGCTTAACCACGGGGCTAAAGGTTTCAGTATAGTCAAGACCGGGTCTTTGGTAGAATCCTTTAGCAACTACACGGGATTTATAACGCTCGATAGAGCCATCGAGATTATATTTGGTATGAAATACCCATTTACATCCAATAAGGTTTTGAGATGGAGAAGATGGAACAAGATCCCATGTGTGGTTTTTTTGTAAAGCATTGTACTCATCTTGCATAGCTTCACGCCATACCGGATTTTTCAATGTTTGTGTTATAGTGGTAGACTCGGTGGAAGTGGGTTGGAAAGAGACATGGAGATTCATTTTATCAATGGGCTTACGAATGTTGTTTTGAAGTCTTGTGATGGGAGGTCGTGGTCGAGGAGGAGATGGTAGATTAGGAGGTGATGAGGGAGTAGAAGAAAGTGAAGGTGTCGTGGAGTTTCACTTGACGGGGGAATAGAAAATGAAGATGTATTTTGTGGAGGTTGCATGGGTGATGTAGTAGGTAAGATGGGAAGTTGGATAACACACCATTATTCCGCATCATTAGATGTGTGTGGAGATGCGGCAAAGGAGGAGGTGGAGAAGGGGAACTCATGTTCGATGAATTTAATATGACGAGAGACATATATCTTGTTAGAGGTGGGATCAAGACAATAATAAGCACTTTGGGTGGCAGAATAACCAACAAAAATACAAGGAGAAGAGCGAGGATCAAGTTCATTTATGGTATAGGAACGTAACCATGGATAACAAAGACATCCAAAGCCTCTTAGTTTATGATAGTTAGGTGCGTGGTCATGGAGTTTATAATATGGTGATTGTAGTTGGAGTGTCAGAGTGGGCATACGATTGATTAGATAGCAAGCGGTAGCGAAATCAAGGGGCCAATATCTACGTGGCATAAAAGAGTGAGTAAGGAGGGAAAGGCCGGTTT
Source organism: Arctium minus (assembly GCA_954870635.1). Lineage (NCBI taxonomy): Eukaryota > Viridiplantae > Streptophyta > Magnoliopsida > Asterales > Asteraceae > Arctium > Arctium minus. Next base: position 58,721,817 of record OX941080.1, on the reverse strand, counting down.
CAACAATGTTACGATGACGACGCTCCAAATAACCGTTATGTTCGGGCGTATGAGGAGGGGAAGTTAAATGAGTGATGCCATGAGACTCAATGATTAGACGTAAACCAATATATTCGCCACCATTATAACTAAAGATGGTAATTATGGGGTGTTGAAAGTATTTTTCAACCAAGAGCTTGAATTTATGTAAAACATTAGTGGCATCATTTTTATGTTTAAGTGGATAAAACCACACATATTTGGAATAATGATCAACAAATATGATGTAGTATTTGTAGCCATCATAAGAAAGGGTGGGGGAAGTCCAAACATCACTATAAATAATATCAAGAGGACCTTTAGATTGTAAGGTATTAAGAGAGAATGGTAATTTATGACTTTTATTGCAATCACAAAAATTTCAATGAAAAACAACAGACTTAGGAATATTTAAATTGAAAGAGTTGCTAATATGACGTAAAATAGCATATGATGGATGGCCTAATCGATGATGCCAATCGGTAGTAGATGCCATTTTGACAGAGTGGATGGTGGGACGAGTGGGTTGCCATTCATAAATTCCGGATTTAGTTTGGCCTTGGAGAAGAGGTGCCCCCGTGTGAAGATCCTTCACAAGATAAGAAGTATGTGAGAATGTAATTGAAGCATTATTATCTTGGCAAAATGTAGATATTGAGATAATATTACGAGAAACGGAAGGCACATGTAATATATGATTAAGATAAAGTTTAGAAGTAGGAGTAAAAAGAGATGTTGAAATGGTGTTTGAGATGGCTAGGCCCGAACCATCGCCAATAATAAGTTCCTCCATACCATTGTAAGGGGAGTGAAGTGAAAGGTTGGCAAGATCATGAGTGACATGGTGTGTTGCACCACTATCAAGAAGCCAACCATTGGATGAAGTTTATGAGGCAGCAACGGCATAAGCATGTGGAAAAGAAGAAGACGAGATTGGAGGATAAGAGAAGGGTGATGGTGGAGTTGCATTTGGGAATTGAGTGCGGAAGATAGGCATTGCAAGACATAGTGTCCAATTATGAGACACCACTGGCAACGCCCCTTGAAGGGTTGAACGGAATGGTTTGGGGCATAAGCGGGGAACATATTTGAGGTGGGGAGTAAGAAAAAAAAATATGGATCTTAAGCTCTTAATACCATATAAAAGTAAGAATAGGATTGAGTGGGAAAAACTTAATTTGTATTAGAGTAAATTACAAATTTTGTCCCCATGGTTTGCTGAAATTTTGGATTTGGTCCCTCAAGTGAAATAATTACAAGGATGGTCATTATGGTTTCATTTTTGTTATGGATCAAGTCCCTCGTATTAACATCCCTTTAAAATCTTAGTTAACTTAGAAAAATTTATATATTTTTGCTATATTATTAAAACTTTCATTATTTAAAGGACCTGTTTTGTTAATTTTTTAAAACTCAATAATAAACCCAGATTTCTACATCTTCCAAACCCAAGCCTGTTTTGCAATCTCTACCATCTCTTCCCCATATTCCCATAAATAAAAATAAAAAAAACATACAAAAAATTACATAAACAAAGATTCAAATGCAGAAGAAAATAATCCAAGAACAAAATTAATAGCACAAACCTATTTTTGAAGAACAAAATCAACAATACAAACCCATTTTTGAGGAATAAAATCAAGAACACAAACCCATTTTTTAATAACAAAAATAAACCAAAATTTCAAGAACAAATCAACAACAAAACCTATTTTTAAAACCATTTGTGCAGAACATTGGTTTTCAATCTATGAAGAAAAAAAAGATTCTAATTAAATCAACAACACAAAAAATATTAAATTCACCAAGAGCCTCAAATTTGTTTATAACGAGCAAAATAACATCTAGAATTCCTATACGTAAATAAAAACCTCTAAAATTCATACATATGAAAAAACCATTGCCAAATCCATAAAATCCAAACTCCTAATCAAAACCCAGAAATCCATTGTAGAACATCCAATTTTCGTTGATTCCTGACAGCCTCCTACGATTTTTGAATGCTTTCTTCGATTTCTTCAACCCAAGGATTCACTAGAAGAAATAACAGGTTCGATCTTTCATCAGATCGGGACTGACTTGATACGTACTTTTGTTTTGTGAAGTTTCTTGTGTTATGTTTTGTGAAGCTTCTTGTGTTATGTTTTGTTAATGGGTGCAAGCTTGTTCCAGAAATCTAAGATAAAGAGGTAGGCAAAACAAGTTTGGGTTTGGAGGTGAGGGACATGGGACTTGGGAGCGGAGGGGATGAGGGAGAATGAAAGGGATGGACTCTGGAGGTCATGGAAGAAGTCTTACAGGTGGTAATGGGTTTTGTTTTTTTTCTTTTTATTATTAGTATTATTATTATTGAATTTTAAAAGTTGACAAAACAGGTCCTTTAAACAATGGAAGTTTTAATTATATAGCAAAAATATGGAAATGTTTCTAAGTTAACTGAGATTTTAACTAGATGCTAATAAGAGGGACCTGATCCATAACAAAAATGAAACCATAATGACCATCCCTGTAATTATTTCACTTGAGGGACCCAATCCAAAATTTCAGCAAACCATAGGGACGAAATTTGTAATTTACTCTTTGTATTATTACTTGTAGGTGGATATTTATATACATCTTAAGAGAATCGTAACCAACAATTGTAAATCCTAACCTACAAAGCTAAATCGTAACTTACAAGATATTACAATCAAATCATTATGAGAGAATATTTAATTAATGTAGGCATTAATTGTGAGTATCTCTATCAACAAGCTCCATTTTTATCATATATTGATCATGTGTCGACGAAGGTTTTTAAAATTTAATTAGTTTATAGTTATTTTGACTTTTAATGTCACTATTAACTTAGTCAATCCCTATATTTGAAGCAAATTCCTGAACCCTAAGACCATGTTTTCTTTATTTTTAAATACTCATATGGTCCACGCTTGAGTTTCCAAGAAAATATTTAGAAGTTTTTCGAGAGATTCAAAGGGGTAAGTGGTCGGCAAGGACAAGACTTTTCGAGAGATCCAGGTGCTGCCAAAGCTCTTGTGGTCATGGAGGTTCACCTGCGATGACTCCAGGCCATCCGTGGTCGCCCGGGGATTAGTCGGTGCGCGTAAGCTGGCCCGGAAACCCACGGTTACCAAAAAAAAAAGTGGGTATACATTCTAAACAAAAGGTCTCGTGATTGACATTTGGCAAATAGTGAACGATGTTCAAAATTTGTAGGTGTGCAAATTTCTACTACAGGGATTTTAGAAAAATATTTTGTAAGATTTAGTATAGCCCGTTTCAAAAAAATTCCAACTTAACACGTTAATAAATTTTAGTAAGGTTCTTGTTGTCGTTGGATTATATTTGTTGAAGTTGGATTTCAGGCCACAAGTATGTGGTAATAGATTAAATGATGGTTAAGTCATAATAACGTATCAAAATTGAGAATCACAAATTATAGGGGACATGTGAGAACAATGCTGCAAAATTATATTGAGACCATTAATCATGGAACAAACTAAATACATGCAAGAATTTAGTGGAGAACCACTTAAATGTTTGTTAAACAGACTCTAATATCTAAAGCATGGCAGAAGATGTCTGTTGTTAATCATAAAGGACGTACGATCTCCTCATAATCCGTAAATAATGACAAATACATCAGTCATATCATCATTAATAAATGACCGCCATGTCATTGTATCTTTTTTTCCTCCTATGAGTCGTATGATTTCCATATAAAGACCTTACTTTGTGATAACCATGGATAACAAAGACATCCAAAACTCCTTAGTTTATGATAGTTAGGTGCATGGTCAGGGAGTTTATAATATGGTGATTGTAGTTGGAGTGTCGGAGTGGGCATACGATTGATTAGATAGCAAGCGGTAGCGAAAGCAAGGGGCTAATATCTACGTGGCATAAAAGAGTGAGTAAGGAGGGAAAGGCCGGTTTCAACAATGTGACGATGACGACGCTCCAAATAACCGTTATGTTCGGGCGTTTGAGGAGGGGAAGTTAAATGAGTGATGCCATGAGACTCAATGATTAGACGTAAACCAATATATTCGCCACCATTATAACAAAAGATGGTAATTATGGGGTGTTGAAAGTATTTTTCAACCAAGAGCTTGAATTTATGTAAAACATTAGTGGCATCATTTTTGTGTTTAAGTGGATAAAACCAAACATATTTGGAATAATGATCAACAAAATTTGCCAAAGCAAGAGCCTCCCAAGAGTGGGGAATTACACAAACATGTTTAAATACAATCGTAATTTAAACGGACAATAAACAACAATCAACAATTCCAAATACTAGGGAATAAAATACACACGGAGTCACTTATAAATCCCAAATCAATCTTCTAAAATAATAAGTTCAAGTTCGATAATTCCCATGCTCACACCCAAGTACTACGCCTTCCTAGAACCGACGCCGCTAGAACCTGAGATACACATCGACACCAAACAAGTGTTAGGCCAAAAACCCTAGTGAGTTGAACAATAAAATAGCATGGTATAACATGATTGACTCTTATCCGCAATTAATCAATTATTCAACTAATCAATTAATCAAGTAGATGTGGAATAAATGGGAGCGACCCATATCTCCGATCTGGTTCACTCTAAGAGAAAAGTGCCTTGAAGCCGAACAATGTGGCAACCCAAAGGCCCGACACGCATCGAGGACTACCACTCAAGAAATTCCCCGACGGCGGAGGTCTAGGTTTATATGGAGACTACCACACAAGGGAATTGCCCATACCTCACCTCACCTACATTCCTATAATGAAACACAGACTCGATCCATCCACATTATGCAATTAGGAGGTCCTCAAGTATATGTCCAACCAACATAATTCAATACCCACCATGGATATAACATCACCCTCCTAATATCAAAAGTCTAACATAAGACTTACATATTCACATAACCGCATTGTAGATACAATTTTACCACAATTATATTCCAAATGAAAATCACCATGACATACCAACATATATTCCATATTCATGTCAAATACCCATTGTGGCACACATAATTGTAATCCCCAATTAATTACCCAACATCGATTAAATCATGGAATAATACCCCATATACCCATATTTCACATAATCTCATGAAAATACCATCAATACATAAACCCGTAAAGATGACCATATTGAGCAATTGTGTAATAATATCAACAAATAAGCAAATATGATGTGTATCCAGTTTTAACAAAAGTTTAGTAAACTCACCTTGCTAGATTTAAGCTAAATCTAGTATTTACCCACTTATATCCTTCCTTGAAGAAACTTGGTCCTTCAAACCAAATCTTCCAAAAACCTAGATTCACAAGGTTCCAACCATAAATATACATTATCTACCATAAATAATTGATTCCCAAACACTTAATTAACGAGATCTCTATTTTGGGCAAAACCCTAATTTTGACCCAAAACTTCCAACAAAGATCTAAACCGAAATTTAGAGAAATCAAATACTAGAAAACCATCAATGAAGCTTTTATAACTTATTCCAGGGTTTAGAAATGGTTAGAATGACTTACAAGTAGGTTTATTGGAAAACCTCCAAATTTGGTCAACAATGGTGAAGAACACTTGGAGAAGATGAAGATGAGTTTGGTGATGAAGCTTCCAAACCAAACACTTGGATGAAACACCCAACTTCTAGCAACAAATGTTGATGATTTGGTGGTTGAAAGAAGATTAGAAGAAGTAGGTGAAGAGGAAGGGTTTGGGAGAGAATTCTTGAAATGAAGAAGATGAGAAATGAGAAATAATTGGGGAAAGAAATGCATAAAAATCGTCCAACCCTCCACGTGGGTTACTCCGTGAGTTCAGCTTCCGCAACCCACATAACAAGGTACCCTAATTTTCATTCTCGTGGGTTGCTCCGTTGGTTCAGCTTTAGCAACCCACGTAACAAGGTACTTCAGTCACTGATCTTGGCCACCATTCTCGTGGGTTGCTCCGTGGGTTCAGCTTCAGCAACCCACGTAACAAGGTACGTCAACCACTGATTTTCTTCTTATATGGTCAAATCCCGTTTCGGTCATAACTTCTTCGTTATAGCTCCGTTTTCGCTCCAGAAAGAACCGTTGGACTCGTAATTGAATCCTTCATATATCAAGACTATAAAACCAAGGATTCAAGCCCAAAATCAAATATCTTATTTTTCCTTAATATATCAGTTTCTGTATAAACTTGAAATGATATCTTTCGAAAATCGGGGTGTTACAATCCTCCCAACCTTAAAAGAGATTTCGTCCTCGAAATCTAGCACCAACCAATCACCCAATATCTCCCTTGGCGAGGTCAAATGATTCCCTGTCCAAAAGGAATACCTTCACTAAACCTTACCTCATATACGAACCCGATTACATCCCCGTTGAGGTTATCGCTGCGTTCCTTATAACGAACCATCGCCAACTCAACCTCAACTTTCCATATAACACACCCAAAGCAGGATAAACGTTAAGTTCTAGCTTAATCACATTCTTAACATTAAATCTCGGTCGCCTCCCAACCTTATGTTGTTCATATTACCTCAAGAGTAACTTACGACCTTATTTAGTCATTTCCACCAAGAATACTCCAAAGCAAACATTTCCCTTAGTTACTTCTAAATACGACGCATCAAGATCTCTTCAATAATAGATTTGTACTTAAAGTCTACCTCAACATTCTCACCAAATGTCTCCAAAAAACATTACCACTAAACTCCCACCATGAACTCAAGCATCGATTTCCAAATCAGTGAAAGTCTTGACAATTATCAAAATACCAATGATTGATTTCTTAATTATCGACATCTAATTTCCTTAAGTTTACCGCTCGTCCTGCAGATGCACCACATCTAACGGAAATACATTGAAGCACACCAACCATCATTGTCCTCAAAATCACTCGCCAACACCTAACCTCGAGACGACCATTCTGCAAACGTGGGTATACTACCAAATATTTCATTCCCGATTAGTAATATCGATTCAAAGTTGACACCTACTCTTGGAAGTAGGCACCCAATTCAACATCCTTACCAGTCAACCATAACATCATCACTATTCACGAATATCCAACAATATAATACACCACCGACACATAGCATGCCGTCTTACCAAAAATCCCACAATTCCAAAACTAACCATACCCACACATCCGAACACAATATTAATCCGAAGGTTTAACGAAGCATAAAGATCGTTACTTAACTAACTGGGAGAAAGCACATGTCTAACGCCTCAAACTCCGAGGACTCTTTTAATCCTTAATATCTATTTCTAACACGAGGGGCTTACACCTATAGCCCAATGAGTTCAAGGTTTTTCACACTACTATGCCAATTTGAAATTTATAAAACTCTCAAATACATAAGTTTTATAACAATTAAACGTGCGGTGAAAATACACTGTCGTGCATTCGACAGGTTTCAAAATTGATCACCAATGCCACACATATAAAACCATATTCAAAACTCATTTGATCAGTACTTACGTTAATAAAATGGTACGAAAGATGCGTAACAATATTTTAAAACGGACTACTATGGTCTTAGTATGCATCAATTTATGCTATGCGTATGAAAATAACTTTCCGACCCATAATATGTGCAATAAAAGTTTGTACAACTCCCAAAAGAGGATTTCACAACTTCAACTTTAAAATCTTTTACTTTAACACAAACTGTTAGAAGATAAAATTTCCAACAAGACCCATATACGTCCGATCATTTCCCAAATGTAGCAACACAATAGTAATGTAAATAAATAAAATATATATATATATATATATATATATTTTATTCGTGTTTTAAATTTTGGGCCGCACCTATAAAACGTACTTACCCAAAATTGTAATTACAACGACGTGCAAACCGTGAATTCATTTCATGCATTGCGGAAAACTCCTATCAGTAAAATCAATAACTGAAATATGTTCTGGGCAAAAGTTCTAACCGAAATACCATCAATCTTTTATACGATTACTCACACCAACAATATAATTTATGTAGTGAATAAGAATAGTTTTACGTACTAAAACAGTGTAATACAAGACGTTCGTACAAAACTACAGAAGGGAAATTCACAAAATCGAACCTCAATTTTTTTTGCAATTCACTCTGAAATGTCATGAAATAAATCTTCCCATAGTGACTCGCATACATCGGTTTATTCCCCAAAATTTAGTAAAGACATATGCATGCGATTTGAGCAATTGTAAGAGTAATTTAGTTTAATTCCAAACTGTATAAATAAAATGTTTCCAAAACCCAAGACCACAAGCTCATAATATCGAACTCTTAAAGTTTTCTCTTTTTTTTTAGTCACAATGCGGCACGAAATAAGATTTCACAACAAAACTTGCATGTGACCGTTTATTTCACAAAGCTAGAAGATTGATATGCGTATGCACCCGTTTAAAACATGAAATAATTTATGTCGTTTTCGAGTTCAAAGCGAAATATAAACATGCTCTCATTGTTCTAAAACATTAGCTGAAATACCATGACGAAAATTTCCAATAAAATATGCATACATGAGGTGTGCAACTGAATTGCTCCCACTAAACTCAAAGGGAAATAATAACACTGTTTTTAAACCGAACAAATTTCTGCAAGACTCCATTTAGTTAAAACTGAGTCAATGACCCAACAGTTTACGTAAATACCCAATGAAAATCGATATAAATATCGAAACACGTTTGACTAACTATTATGCAAACATGACCAAAAGTATAATCAACTAAAATCTCATTGCTGGTTGAGACAAACCATTTTTCAAAGGAACTCATATTCTTATGTTTTCAAAATGCCTCATAACACAATAATATGTGTTTTCTGAAAAAGGTTTATAAGATCAAATATACAAAATGACACTTACGTCAATTGAATTCCAATTATATATGTAAAATCATCGAGGAAACATCTCAACATGATTTATTTACCAAAATACCCAAATATTCCAAAATGGAGGTCTTGGCATGTTCATAAAAATAAACATTTCAAAATAACCAAAACTTCTCATTGATTGCAATAAAATGTTTTCCAAAACGACTCCTAGTTCAATGACATGCATTTTCCAACAGTTTATAAAATCATATGCACCAAAGGGACAATTAAATTTCCAAAACATAGTGGCCGACAATGGGGGGTACCCGTATCCGTTGGGAGCGGAAAAACACAAAGTATGCCGCTTCTACAACGTTCATCGCATGAGACCTAATGACCTGAAAGTCCACGTGTCCCTACGAATCCTTGACAAGTTCCACCCAAGAGACGAGATACCTTGATGCCACAAAGGACACCCGAAAGGCCCGTCACGTCCGGGGACTACAACTGAGGAAATTCCCCTACGGCGGAGATCTAGGCACCCACCCACACGGTGTCGCCTTAGACTACCTCCTCCTAGTGCCTACTTGTCAAGTTTGGTCATAAAACATGAGTCCCAGAGTCCAACCCCATACCGCCCAATTGACCATCAAATAAGAATGACTCACGTGCCTATGAATCCAATGCAACAGAGCCTAAAAATACGCGATTACACATGAATGACAAAAGCTCTCGAGCGTGTAATGATTATGAATATGCAATGAAATGCATTAAGATGTACGTCATAAATTGGATTCTACATCGAGCCATTAAAACCGGACAAATGTCCTCAATACTCTTTAAGTCGACACTGAGAGCTAAAATGCTCAAAATCCATTTGACCAACAATTCTCGGTCCCCCAAATAATGAAATGTCTTTAAACAACGTTTACGAAGAGAGAAACTTCAAAGACGAGATTAACCCCAAAACTCAATACATAATGGGACCAAAGAATTTCAAAAGGGTTTATGAATGCAAATACGCTAAAATGCATATAACATGTAATAGACTTTATTTGTACCAAAAATTACCAAGATGCATAAATCATGAAATGGACTCTATTTGTACAAAATCCCAAAATGCTATAATCATGCTATTACTTATCAAGACGTCCAAATTCCAAATATGAGTATTTTATTGAACTAAAATAAGCCAAGTATATCAAATATGAAAACTCATTAAAATACTCACACTTTGACAAATACCAAGTAAAATACATTTTTACTTCAAAATACTTAGAACTTATCAGTAGTTAACCATCTCATGTAAAACATTTTAAAATAACCATTTTGGCATGTACACCGTTTTAACAAATCAACTTGAACTCACGCTCCTCGATTTCTATAGTTACACTATCGTCATCCAGATGTTCAACGTCTTAAGGCAAAGACCACAGACTTCATAGGTTCACCTCACAATTTCTCCTCGAATACGTCGATTCGAAAAGTCTATGGTTCTAATCCGACCAATTAATCCGACTTGAAACTGTCCACTTAATGCAATCACCATACTTACCGTCACTCCAAGTAACGAATAATAAAATCATAAACCCTTTCTAATAGTTACCCATTCAGAAACTTTCTTACTACCCCACGGTCGACATACAAAGGCAGTTCATACAAGCACGATGATGAATAATAAAGAGACTAACAGAATTGAACACGAAGTAAACGTACTACCACGTCTACCAAATATCATAACATTAGCAAACCGAGCACAAGAGAACGTATTACTACATTATCAATTGTCACAGTAACGGCACTTCAAGCACCATCACGTATAAATATCCTCATAATAACATTAGCTAGATGAGATTATGAACATACAATACATAAAGGTTCTCGTTACCATCGCCACAACGCTTGATAACCATAGTTTTCGTCGACTCTAAGACTAACCCATATTAGAAATTCTACCCATCTCACAAATCATTGCCTAACGTACTCAGTCTAAGTCTAGACATCTTACATTTATGCCTAGTTCACTTAAACTAGAGCTCTGATACCAACTTGTAACACCCCAAAAATGGAGATAACAAAATCCGAAAAATGGACATGAGGTATACTAAAATTTGCCAAAGTAAGAGCCTCCCAAGAGTGGGGAATTACACAAACATGTTTAAATACAATCGTAATTTAAACGGACAATAAACAACAATCAACAATTCCAAATACTAGGGAATAAAATACACACGGAGTCACTTATAAATCCCAAATCAATCTTCTAAAATAATAAGTTCAAGTTCGATAATTCCCATGCTCACACCCAAGTACTACGCCTTCCTAGAACCGACGCCGCTAGAACCTGAGATACACATCGACACCAAACAAGTGTTAGGCCAAAAAGCCTAATGAGTTGAACAATAAAATAGCATGGTATAACATGATTGACTCTTATCCGCAATTAATCAATTATTTAACTAATCAATTAATCAAGTAGATGTGGAATAAATGGGAGCGACCCATATCTCCGATCTGGTTCACACTAAGAGAAATGCGCCTTGAAGCCGAACAATGTGGCAACCCAAAGGCCCGACACGCATCGAGGACTACCACTCAAGAAATTCCCCGACGGCGGAGGTCTAGGTTTATATGGAGACTACCACATAAGGGAATTGCCCATACCTCACCTCACCTACATTCCTATAATGAAACACAGACTCGATCCATCCACATTATGCAATTAGGAGGTCCTCAAGTATATGTCCAACCAACATAATTCAATACCCACCATGGATATAACATCACCCTCCTAATATCAAAAGTCTAACATAAGACTTACATATTCACATAACCGCATTGTAGATACAATTTTACCACAATTATATTCCAAATGAAAATCACCATGACATACCAACATATATTCCATATTCATGTCAAATACCCATTGTGGCACACATAATTATAATCCCCAATTAATTACCCAACATCGAGTAAATCATGGAATAATACCCCATATACCCATATTTCACATAATCTCATGAAAATACCATCAATACATAAACCCGTAAAGATGACCATATTGAGCAATTATGTAATAATATCAACAAATAAGCAAATATGATGTGTATCCAGTTTTAACAAAAGTTTAGTAAACTCACCTTGCTAGATTTAAGCTAAATCTAGTATTTACCCACTTATATCCTTCCTTGAAGAAACTTGGTCCTTCAAACCAAATCTTCCAAAAACCTAGATTCACAAGGTTCCAACCATAATTATACATTATCTACCATAAATAATTGATTCCCAAACACTTAATTAACGAGATCTCTATTTTGGGCAAAACCCTAATTTTGACCCAAAACTTCCAACAAAGATCTAAACCGAAATCTAGAGAAATCAAATACTAGAAAACCATCAATGAAACTTTTATAACTTATTCCAGGGTTTAGAAATGGTTAGAATGACTTACAAGTAGGTTTATTGGAAAACCTCCAAATTTGGTCAACAATGGTGAAGAACACTTGGAGAAGATGAAGATGAGGTTGGTGATGAAGCTTCCAAACCAAACACTTGGATTAAACACCCAACTTCTAGCAACAAATGTTGATGATTTGGTGGTTGAAAGAAGATTAGAAGAAGTAGGTGAAGAAGAAAGGTTTGGGAGAGAATTCTTGAAATGAAGAAGATGAGAAATGAGAAATAATTGGGGAAAGAAATGCATAAAAATCGTCCAGCCCTCCACGTGGGTTACTCCGTGAGTTCAACTTCAGCAACCCACATAACAAGGTACCCTAATTTTCATTCTCGTGGGTTGCTCCGTGGGTTCAGCTTCAGCAACCCACGTAACAAGGTACTTCAGTCACTGATCTTGGCCACCATTCTCGTGGGTTGCTCCGTGGGTTCAGCTTCAGCAACCCACGTAACAAGGTACGTCAGCCACTGATTTTCTTCTTATATGGTCAAATCCCGTTTCGGTCATAACTTCTTCGTTATAGCTCCGTTTTCGCTCCGGAAAGAACCGTTGGACTCGTAATTGAATCCTTCATATATCAAGAATATAAAACCAAGGATTCAAGCCCAAAATCAAATATCTTATTTTTCCTTAATATATCGGTTTCTGTATAAACCTGAAATGATATCTTTCGAAAATCGGGGTGTTACATATTAGACGTAAACCAATATATTCGCCACCATTATAACTAAAGATGGTAATTATGGGGTGTTGAAAGTATTTTTCAACCAAGAGCTTGAATTTATGTAAAACATTAGTGGCATCATTTTTGTGTTTAAGTGGATAAAACCACACATATTTGGAATAATGATCAACAAATATGATGTAGTATTTGTAGCCATCATAAGAAAGGGTGGGGGAAGTTCAAACATCACTATAAAGAATATAAAGAGGGCCTTTAGATTGTAAGGTATTAAGAGAGAATAGTAATTTATGACTTTTATTGCAATCACAAGAATTGCAATGAAAAGCAACAGACTTAGGAATATTTAAATTGAAAGAGTTGCTAATATGACGTAAAATATAATATGATGGATGGCCTAATCGATGATGCCAATCGGTAGTAGATGTCATTTTGACATAGTGGATGGTGGGACGAGTGGGTTTCCATTCATAAATTCTGGATTTAGTTTGGCCTTGGAGAAGGGGTGCCCCCGTGAGAAGATCCTTCACAAGATAAGAATATGTGAGAATGTAATTGAAGCATTATTATCTTGGCAAAATTTAGATATTGAGACAATATTACGAGAAACGGAAGGCACATGTAATATATGATTAAGATGAAGTTTAGAAGTAAGAGTAAAAAGAGATGTTGAACCGGTGTTTGAGACGGCTAGGCCCGAACCATCGCCAATAATAAGTTCCTCCCTACCATTGTAAGGGGAGTGAAGTGAAAGGTTGGCAAGATCATGAGTGACATGGTGTGTTGCACCACTATCAAGAAGCCAACCATAGGATGAAGTTTCTGAGGCAACAGCGGCATAAGCATGTGGAAAAGAAGAAGACGAGATTGGAGGATAAGAGAAGGGTGATGGTGGAGTTGCATTTGGGAATTGAGTGCGGAAGATAGGGGATTGCAAGACATAGTGTCCAATTATGTGACACCACTGGCAACGCCCCTTGAAGGGTTGAACGGGAGTAAGAAAAAAAAATATGGATCTTAAGCTCTTGATACCATATAGAAGTAAGAATATGATTGAGTGGGAAAAACTTAATTTGTATTAGAGTAAATTACAAATTTCGTCCCCATGGTTTGCTGAAATTTTGGATTGGGTCCCTCAAGTGAAATAATTACAGGGATAGTCATTATGGTTTCATTTTTGTTATGGATCAAGTCCCTCGTATTAACATCCCTTTAAAATCTCAGTTAACTTAGAAACATTTTTATATTTTTGCTATATTATTAAAACTTTCATTATTTAAAGGACATGTTTTGTTAATTTTTAAAACTCAATAATAAACCCAAATTTCTACATCTTCCAAACCCAAGCCTCTTTTGCAATCTCTACCATCTCTTCCCCATATTCCCATAAATAAAAATAAAAAAAACATACAAAAAATTACATAAACAAAGATTTAAATGCAGAAGAAAATAATCCAAGAACAAAATTAATAGCACAAACCTATTTTTGAAGAACAAAATCAACAATACAAACCCATTTTTGAGGAATAAAATCAAGAACACAAACCCATTTTTTAATAACAAAAATAAACCAAAATTTCAAGAACAAATCAACAACAAAACCTATTTTTAAAACCATTTGTGCAGAACATTGGTTTTCAATCTATGAAGAAAAAAAAATTCTAATTAAATCAACAACACAAAAAATATTAAATTCACCAAGAGCCTCAAATTTGTTTATAACGAGCAAAATAACATCTAGAATTCCTATACGTAAATAAAAACCTCTAAAATTCATACATATGAAAAAACCATTGCCAAATCCATAAAATCCAAACTCCTAATCAAAACGTAGAAATCACGGAGAAGAAGATGGAGAAGGTGTAGAACATCCAATTTTCGTTGATTTCTGACAGCCTCCTACGATTTTTGAATGCTTTCTTCGATTTCTTCAACCCAATGATTCACTAGAAGAAATAACAGGTTCGATCTTTCATCAGATCTGAACTGACTTGATACGTACTTTTGTTTTGTGAAGCTTCTTGTGTTATATTTTGTTAATGGGTGCAAGCTTGTTCCAGAAATCTAAGATGAAGAGGTAGGCAAAACAAGTTTGGGTTTGGAGGTGAGGGACATGGGACTTGGGAGCGGAGGGGATGAGGGAGAATGAAAGGGCTGGACTCTGGAGGTGATGGAAGAAGTCTTACAGGTGGTAGTGGGTTTTGTTTTTCTTTTCTTTTTTCTTTTTATTATTAGTACTAGAAGCGTATTCACGCAATGCAACGAGATACATCACGATTTTAATGTTTCATTTTAATTTTTGTTTTTTTGTCGATTTATAGTACGATTTTGGATGATTTTGAGAAAGTGATAATGTTTTTTTATAAATTATTTTAATTTAGGCTTATAATATAATGTTTTTTATATAAAAAAATTGAAGTATTTTGTTAGAATTCAATGATTATCTTATATATTTTAATGACATCTAAAAAAAATAACCAATTTATATTTAATAATATAATTAAAACAAAATTATAGTAATATAATATATTGATTAATAGTGATACATGGAAATGTCTGCATAAAAGGAAGACCCTGCATATACCAAACTGGTGGGTGTTAGAAGTCTGCAGTAGTAATATGTATCTTGTTCTTTGATATTTGTAAATTAAGAGATTTTTAAAATCTTGCATAAAATGATGGTACCTTGTGCCCAATAATTTGTATTTAAGAGTTTTTTATCCGTGTTTTATAATATAGTATAGATTATTATTATTGAATTTTAAAAGTTGACAAAACAGGTCCTTTAAACAATGGAAGTTTTAATTATATAGCGAAAACATGGAAATGTTTCTAAGTTAATTGAGATTTTAACCATATGCTAATACGAGGGACATGATCCATAACAAAAATGAAACCATAATGACCATCCCTGTAATTATTTCACTTGAGGGACCCAATCCAAAATTTCAGCAAACCACAGGGACGAAATTTGTAATTTACTCTTTGTATTATTATTTGTAGGTGGATATTTATATACATCTTAAGAGAATCGTAACCAACAATTGTAAATCGTAACCTACAATTGTAAATCGTAACCTACAAAACTAAATCGTAACTTACAAAATATTACAATCAAATCATTATGAGAGAATATTTAATTAATGTAGGCATTAATTGTGAATATCTCTATCAACAAGCTCCATTTTTATCATATATTGATCATGTGTCGACGAAGGTTTATAAAACTTCATTAGTTTATAGTTATTTTGACTTTTAATGTCTCTATTAACTTAGTCAATCCTTATATTTGAAGCAAAATCCTGAACCCTAAGACCATGTTTTCTTTATTTTTAAATACTCATATGGTCCACGCTTGAGTTTCCAAGAAAATCTTTAGAAGTTTTTCTAGAGATTCAAAGGGGTAAGTGGTCGGCAAAGACAAGACTTTTCAAAGAGTGAGTATACATTCTAAACAAAAGGTCTCGTGATTGACATTTGGCATAAATAGTGAACGATGTTCAAAATTTGTAGGTGTGCAAATTTCTGCTACAGGGATTTTAGAAAAATATTTTGTAAGATTTAGTATAGCCCGTTTCAAAAGAATTCCAACTTAACATGTTAATAAATTTTAGTAAGGTTCTTGTTGTCGTTGGATATTATATTTGTTGAAGTTGGATTTCAGGCCACAAGTATGTTGTAATAGATTAAATGATGGTTAAGTCATAATAACGTATCAAAATTGAGAATTACAAATTATAGGGGACATGTGAGAACAATGCTGCAAAAGTTATATTGAGACCATTAATCATGGTACAAACTAAATACAAGCAAGAATTTAGTGGAGAACCACTTAAATGTTTGTTAAACAGACTCTAATATCTGAAGCATGGCAGAAGATGTCTGTTGTTAATCATAAAGGACGTACGATCTCCTGATAATCCGTAAATAATGACAAATACATCAGTCATATCATTATTAATAAATGACCGCCATATCATTGTATCTTTTTTTCCTCCAATGAGTCGTATGATTTCCATATAAAGACCTTACTTTGTGATCAATTTGGATTATCCAAGCAGAAAGTATATGCCTAGACAACAATATCCTTGTTAAATGGTATCTCTCCTTTAAAAAGCCAACTCATTTTTTTTTGTTACAAATGAACAAGATATTGAAGAATTATTTATATATAAAGTCTTGATAATTATTGATAGAGACATTTTCCATATAAAAGGGGAATATTTTATTACAATATAAGCCAAGTGATATGGATTATTTAAGAATTAAAATTTATATTTATATTTATATATATATATATATATATATATTAGCTTTGATAAAATAATTTTATGGGATCAGACATGGATTTTTTTATTAAATAAACGGTTTATAAAAAATAAAATGATGATTATTAATCATTCTGTAACTTTAAACACAATTTTTTGTTATTAACATTAAAAACGTTGGAGAAATTAATTACCTGATTTTGTTTATTAGTTATTGTATTTTGGTCATTTGGTGATATCGAATCTAAGCCGTTAATAATAGTGTTTAAGTTTTTTTTTTTTCCTTGCATGAAAATCAAATAGATGGTTACACAACAAATTTTTTGTTACGATCCAGTGCGGTTGTATTGAACCCACACTCTTCGAGTAAGTGCCAACTCCAGCAATCGTAAGAAAAAGATGAAGAAGAGAAGATGATTTGCCAAAAAGTAATATGATTCAATTCAACGAAAAACATTACCTAAATACTAGTACTCTTGTAGTCCTATTCAAACTCTATCACCTACAAAATAGTAAATAGTAAATAAGATAAATATCCAGCTAAGTTAATTTATCCTCCTAATAATCCTATCCCAAAACAGAGTTTCACCCCATCACGTAGTCGTTGTGCCGACCCGGTACTGCTGGGATTCTTTTGGAACACCTATTTTTAGTTGTGATCTCTTCGGTAGCTTCAGACCCAGTATCCGTAACACTCCCCTCGCCTTCTGAATTCACCTTGTCCTCAAGGTGGTAATGAGGATAAGCCAATTGAAACTCTTGCAACCATTCCCACGTGGCATTTTCCGGGGAACTTCCGTTCCATTGAACCAAGACTTGCACCTCGATTTTTCCGTTTCGCATCACATGTCGCTTACCGCAAATGGCCAGAGGTTGTTCGATCGACTGTCCGTTTTCCAACTCTGCTGGTAATTCCTTAACCATATTCACATTAGACCCTTTGAATGGTTTAAGAACGGACACGTGAAATACCGGGTGAATACGGCTGGAGGCTGGTAAATCCAATTTATATGCGACAACCCCAATTTTCTCTATTATAGTAAATGGACCATAAAACCTCTTGGACAACTTGTTAGACAGTCGAGAGGCCACGTTTATCTGTCTATATGGTTGTAACTTGACTAATACCTTATCTCCTACTGCAAATTCGACCTCCCGACGCTTACGATTAGCTATCATTTCCATCCGTGTTTTTGAGGCTGTTAAGTTTACCTTTAGTCGGTGCATCAATGCATCTCGATCCATTAACGTCTCTTCGACAACTGCAATTTTAGATGCCCCTTGTACATATGGATATAATGATGGAGGTGGCTTACCATACAGTGCTTGATATGGTGACATTTTTATGCTGTTGTGGTAACTTGAATTATAGCAATATTCTGCCCAGTTAAGTAATGGTGCCCATTGTTGTGGTCGTTCGAGCACCATTGCTCGTAAATACTGCTCTAGTCCTCTATTAACCACCTCAGATTGTCCATCTGTTTGAGGGTGGTACGAGGTACTATGCTTTAAGTGTGTGCCACTTAATTCAAATAACTCCTTCCAAAATTTACTGAGAAAGATGGTGTCGCGATCGGATACAATGGTTTTCGGAAAACCATGATGCTTGATCACTATCTCGGTAAACAATTCGGAAACTTTTTTTGCGTTGTAATGAGTAGGAAGTACACCAAAATGGGCATATTTAGAGAACCTATCCACCACCACAAGTATGACCGAATTCCCCTTCGATGGAGGTAACCCCGTTATAAAATCCATGGTCACATCTTCCCAAACCGCAGTCGGGGTTGGCAATGGTTGTAAAAGACCTCCCAGAGCTTGTGGAGTACTTGGTTTGTTGACAAACGATGCATTGGGCGATGAATTCTTCTACTGACTTTCACATTCTTTTCCAATAGAATAATGCAGACAGACTAACCATCATTTTCTTCACTCCACAATGTCCGTAACTTGGCGTTTCATGAAATTCTTGTAGTAACTTTTGCTTAAGTCGTGACCGTTCCCCAATGAAATAGCGATTTTTGTAACTCAAAATGCCCTCTAGTTTTTGGAACTCTAGTGGTAGTTTACCTTGGGATAAGTCTTCATTCAGTTTGCTCAACTCCTCCAAGGACAAGTTCTCCTGTCGTAATTCGTCCAGCAGACCGATGACGGGTTTGCTTAGAGCCATAAAAGCGGAGTAGATGATTTCATCTTCTTCGTGTACTCGCGATAAGGCATCAGCTACCTGGTTCGTTTTTCCTGGCTTATATTCAATGACAAAATCAAATCCCAAGAGCTTTCTCACATAGAGTCGTTGAATAGGCGTTTGGACTACTTGTTGCATTAATTCTTTAATGCTTTTGTGGTCCGTTCGAATCACAAATTTCCTTCCCAGTAGATATTGGCGCCATTTGTATACGGCTTCAACAATTGCGAACAATTCTCGTTGATAAGTAGATGCGGCCTGCATCCGAGGTCCTAACTTTTTGCTGAAATAACAAATAGGGCGCCCACTTTGAAGTAATACCGCCCCAACCCCCACAACTGACGCATCTGTTTCCACTATAAATTGTTCTTCAAAATTTGGTAGTCTTAATATTGGAGCATTACACAACAGGTCTTTTAATTTGTTGAGTGCTTTTTCTTCCACCTCACCCCATTTGAATCCATCTTTTTGTAGAAGATCGGTTAACGATGTAGCTATTGTGGCATATCCTTTAATAAATCGTCTATAATACCCGGCTAGGCCCAAGAATGCGCGAACCTGTCGTTGATTTTTCGGGTTTGGCCACCCCTTTACCGCTTCTACCTTTTTTGAATCCATTGCCACGCCTTGCCCCGAAATGATATGTCCAAGATATTCCACCGATTCGGTGCCGAATACACATTTCGACTTCTTCACAAAAAAATGGTTTTCTTGCAAACACCGGAAAACATGCCCCAAATGCTCCACGTGAGATGCAATAGAATCGTTATAGATTAATATGTCATCAAAGAAAACAATAACGAACTTCCGTAGATAAGGTGTGAAAATACGGTTCATTGTTGCTTGGAACGTTGATGGTGCATTGGTGAGCCCAAATGGCATCACGAGGAACTCGTAGTGTCCCTGGTGAGTCCAAAAAGCGGTTTTATAAATATATCTATCATGAACACGTATCTGGTGATACTCGGCTTTTAGGTCCAATTTGCTAAACACCTTAGCTCCCCCTAATTCGTCAAACATCTCATCCGTTGTGGGAATTGGAAACTTATCTTTAACGGTCGCTGCATTTAAAGCCCTATAATCCACACAAAATCGGTATGACCCGTCCTTTTTTTTCATCAAAAGAACTGGGGAAGAAAAGGGGCTTTGGCTGATCCGTATGATCCCTTGCTCCAACATCTCTGCCACTAGTTTCTCCATTTCACCCTTTTGATAATGTGGGTAATGGTAGGGTCGTACATTGATTGGCTTAGTGTTTGGTAGTAGGTGAATTTTGTGGTCAATTAGGCGATGTGGTGGTAACGTAGTAGGAGTTTGGAACAAATTTTGGTAGAGGTCAATCAATGTGCTAATGTTTGGGTGTAGTTCTGGTGGTTTCCCGTTTGTCATCTTGTCTTGGCTGATCTCCTCAATGGAAACTGAATGCACTTCATATATTCCATATACTTCGTCGCTGTCCATTAGAGATTGCATCTGGTTGAAACTCATTTTTTTCATTCGAAAAGTCTCATCCCCTTGCAATACTTGTTTCTTCCCGCTCATCTCGAATTCCATGGATTACTTCAAATAGTCATGGGTTACTTTACCCAACTTTTGCAACCATTGGATCCCTAAGACGACTTCTGCCCCCTTCATTGGTAACACAAAAAGATCCATGTCGAACTGTAAGCCTTGCATATTTATTGTAACTTTGGAGCACACATTCTCGCATAATTGGGTATCACCACTGCCGATGTAAACCTTGAAGGTTTTGGTAGTCTGAATCGGTTGTTGTAGTTTCTCCACGACGCTTGGTTCCACAAAGTTATGTGTGCTACCGCTGTCTATTAGTACGTGCACCTTACTTTTGCCGATTATACCCCACAGTTGTAACGTGGGCTGCCATGGCTAACCAATGAGTTCAAGATCGACACATCCCCACTTTCCAATGGTTCACTCATCTCCCCCACCTCGTTTATTTGGTCGCCTTCTGGGTATTCCGTGTCATCTTTATCTGAGGTCATTAGTAGAAGAAACCGTCCTGGACATTTGTGTCCTTTTGCATATTTCTGGTCACAATTAAAACACAAACCTTTACTCATCCGTTCTTGCCTTTCTGTCGGTGAAATCCATTTGATTGGAAGTGCCGGTATTGGTTTTGTGTTGGTACTTGGTGTTGGTAGCAAAGATTGTTTGGTCTGGCTTGGTTGTGCAAAAGTGGGACGAACGAAATTTGAGTTGTTTCCTGTGATAGTAGTAGCAAGCGTCTTGTTAGTAGTGGTCGGTAGTGTCTGATTTGTTCCCAGTAGTCGGCTACGGTTAACGGTGGGCGACGAAGACCAACTATCCTCAAACCGGGCTTCAGAAATACGGGCCAATGCAAATGCTTCACCCAACGTGGTTGGTTTCAGACCAGAAGTGTAAAACGAAATCAGTAAGGATTCGTTTATACCGGTCACCCTATTCATCATCCTCTCAAAGTCGGCTTGGTATTCTGCGACCGTGCCACGTTGAAGCAATTTAGAAAGAGCTCCTTGTGAGTCTTCAAACTTTGAGGGCCCAAGTCGAGTACGTACATTCTCCAGAAAGTTGTCCCATGTAGTAATCAAGTTATTTCGGCGCATCAATCGAAACCATTCGGCCGCATCACCGTCCAAATTAAACCCGATAATTCGAAGTCTTTGATCAGCTGGTGTCCCATGTAGACCGAAATACTCCTCTATCGAAAAAATCCAGGCTTCTGGATCGGTTCCATTGAAACGTGGCACATCTAATCGCATAGATCTCGGGATCGCACCTGTACGATCAGTTTCTGTGCACCTTCCGGCCCCAGTGCCTTTGCCGCTTGTAATTCCGTGGCCAGGCTATCTATCTTCTAGGTTAACGCATCGATCTGTTGTTTCATCAGCAACCGTAATTCAGCTTCCCCCGCCATGAATAAATTGTTCTTATGGGTTCTCTCAATGAAAGCACCAGTTTGTTACGATCCAGTGCGGTTGTATTGAACCCACACTCTTCGAGTGAGTGCCAACTCCAACAATCTTAAGAAAAAGATGAAGAAGAGAAGATGATTTGCCAAAAAGTAATATGATTCAATTCAACGAAAAACATTACCTAAATACTAGTATTCTTGTAGTCCTATTCAAACTCTATCACCTACAAAATAGTAAATAGTAAATAAGATAAATATCCAACTAAGTTTATCCTCCTAATAATCCTATCCCAAAACAGAGTTTCACCCCATCACGTAGTCGTTGTGCCAATCCGGTACTGTTGGGATTCTTTTGGAACACCTATTTTTAGTTGTGATCTCTTCGGTAGCTTCAGACCCAGCAGCCGTAACATTTTTTTAATCATCATTTTATAATTATTTAAGTAACGTTCTGAAATAATTCAGATAAAATTTTGAAACCATGTTATTAATCAATGAATTTTATTTAAGCAAATAATAACAAGAATGAAAACATAGAAACATAAACACATAATCATAAATGCTTTAAAATAAACTGTAAAGAGTTTACCCGTAGCACTTGAGTCATGTGCAACAAAGTTCATTGAAGTGAAAACGGAAACAATCATCGTTATGTGTAGAACGAATCCTTCTAAAGTTTTATACAGTTTGCTTCACAATGTAGTAACGTGTAGACGGATTTGATCTCATTTATTTATAGGTCATTGAAACCTAGAGACTTATCCCATAAGGAGTCATATAGTTTATTTGTAATACTAATAGGAGAAGAGGGTTGGGATCCGGTGAGAATGGAAATTAAGGTGAGAAGGGTAAGAAGAGATCTTCATCCATAAAGGCACATTAGGATGAAATGCACTGCGATGCTCCGGATCAATCCCCGTATCAAACGCCAATTCATGGGTTGGTTTGAGATTAAAAGTTATCAAGAGTCCAGATCCCTTCTTATCTTCACATCTTAACTCCTATTCTCATACGATCTTTGCATAGGAGAAGATATACACTTACCTTAATGTTAATCAAATATATAATTAACTTAATCGTTATCTTACTCGTTTTAGGAGATATATCCTAATATGTGACCGGATGATAACTGATATAAGATTTTGTTGATAAATACAATAATTTAAATCAATTATTCTTTAATATTTAATACAAATAATGTTTAAGTTTAATTTATTTCCAACAAATTTGTAATTAGGCTTAACTTTTAATTAAATGGTTGAGATCATATATATTAGAAATATGTTCAACTTTCATTATGTTAATCTTTTATGAGATATTTTAAACATTATTATATTATAAATCAAATGACTTTTACCTATAAAAATTATTTAGGGAAATTTATGTTGATGACCACAAAATACTAATGGTCCCGGTAGAATCAAAATTTTTCAAGGAAATAAAGAAAGCAGGACCTGGATAATCTGTCACTGATTTGAGTTTCTCATCAACAATTTACCCACCAACTTTTGTGACGATTTGTGATGAATCATTCCTTTAGTGACAGATTTTTCAGAGAAAATTGCATAGGTAAACTCCTCCATTTTGTAGTGTTAATAGTCAAACAATTTTATAATGGTAAATGAAACAATGCATTTCTAGGATAGATAAATTAATGTCTTTGATTCAATTAAGAGAACATATTATTATTTTATGAACAAAATATGGAATGTATTATAACTTTATTAAAATAAAATCATTATTGAATATCTTTTTAGTTAATGATGTTTTGTTTATTGAACTTTCTAGTTTGAGATGTTTTGTCATAGACACCAACATAAAATTTTGAGTGAATTATGGATTTGGTCCCTGTGTTTTGATACTATCTTTAACTATGGTCCTTATGGTATGTTTATTGTGGATTTGGTTCTTGTGGTATTCAATTTGTCTTGATCATGGTTCATCTGACTAACGTCTCCGCTAACTCCGTTAAATTAAGGATCATTTTAGCCATTTTGCCTAATTTTGTCTTTTAATGATAAGAAAAATAAAAACAATATTTTTACACACACACATATATATAACGATATTAAACTAAATAAAATATGATTTTATTGTTTAATTTTTTAAGTTAATTATATTAAATACGATTTAATTTATTATTTTATTGTAATGGTGGAAAAATATATTTTTTTATTGTTTTAATGTAATTAAAAAATTAATTTAAACAAATCATATCATAAAACTATGTCTTATTTTATTTAGAGCGAATAAAATAAGAGTATGATTTTATGATTTGATTTATTAAATTAAAATTTTAATTATGTTAAAGACGATTTCTTTTACTATTATTGCAACAAACAAACTTATTATTGATATTTTAACACCAAAATTATTGAAAGCCATTGAGAAATGAACTATAATTTTATCATCCTAAAATTAGAGTTCTCATTTTCATATTATTTTCCAGTCAAAAACTCAAAATCAACTATTTAGATTTTAACGAAAATAAAGATCCATACATAATATCATATTCGTAACTTAAAATTGGACAAGTCATTTTTACAAACTTCAACCATGTTTTCATACCCAAATAGGCAAAAGTACTAAAACAATAAAATTAAATCATATTTAATATGATTAATTTTTTTAATTTAAACAAATCAAATCATAAAATAAAATCTTATTTTTATTTATTTTGATGTTATATATATATATATATATATATATATATATATATATATATATATATTGGAAACCAAGTTTCATTGGAAACTTTGGAAACCAAATTTCAGTCATTGATCTTTATAATCAATGGTTAAGATTCATTTGAATTATATAGGGTAGTAAATTAATTAATTTATTAATAATAAATAAAAATAATAGATGAAAAGGGTAAATATGTAACACCCTGGATTTTCATTATATTTATCGTTGTATTCTTGCGTTTACCTTTTGTCGTAAACGTCGAGTCTTGATCTGAGAGTTAGTGTTTGGGTTTTGGTTGAAATTGTGGGAAACAGAGAGTTACGCAGGCTATGCCGCGACTTGTAGGCCGCGAGGTAAGTCGCGTAACCCTCTTGAGGATTCTCAGATTGTTGACACGCGCGGGCTATGCCGCGGCTAGTAAGTCGCGAGCTAAGCCGCGTGACCCACTGGAGTATTCCAGTTTTGTGGCACGCACGACTTTTCCCACGGCTTGAAGGCCGCGGTGTAAGCCGCGCAACCCTCTGGCCGACTTAAGAGAGTTTCAACCCAAAATATCTCATGCTGGATCTCTCTCTCTCTTCTTCTTATCTCTCAATCTCAAACTCTCTCAGTCTCTCTCTTTGGTTTCTTCGATCTTTGAAGCTCCGTTGATTAGTGCATTGCTCGGGGTTTCGGTGTAGAAAGCTTCACCTCTTCGTCGTGGTCGATATCTGGTTTTTCGGGTTTTCGTATAAACCTGTTTGGTGAGTTCCTACTATCATTTTAAAAACTGTATACATATCAAAAGCTACCTTTTGGAACTCCTATATATCTCCATGGTTTCAGATCTAAGTTTTCTGCATATTTGATATAACTTGAGTTTTGGGAGATTTTAGGGTTCCCGATCATTTTTGACTAAAATGATGGATTCTATCTTATTTGAAGTAAAAGGATGTTTTACTTGCTGATTATGTAGCTTATGCGAAAGAATGTTTATGAACTCATTTTTATTATTTTCATACTTACCAGAAGTTGAACTTGAAAAGGCATTTTGTTTATAAAATGTTTTGTATACCATATGGTTATATATGGTTGGTCACGAATGATGTTGTGACAAGTATAGACTATTACTAGTGGATCCCTAGGTTTTGAGTCGACTGATATTATTTGGAGGTTACCAAGTAAAGTAAATATAAAACTACATGTGCATTAAATTGTGAGGTTCTGGCCATTTACGAATATAGAACTACATGTGCATTAAATTGTGAGGTTCTGGACATTTACGAATATAGAACTACATGTGCATTAAATTGTGAGGTTCTGGCCGTTAACGAATATAGAACTACATGTGCATTAAATTGTGAGGTTATGGCCGTTAACAAATATAGAACTACATGTGCATTAAATTGCGAGGTTCTGTAAGGTAATCAAAGCGAAGAACTACTTGTGCATTAAATTGTGAGGTTCTGGAAAGAAGGGTTATGACCTTATTTTAATGGATTTTATTCTTATCAACGGTTAACTTAGAAATGCTTGTTTGAAAGATTTCCATTTGGATGTAAAATGTTTATATCTCTTGAATTTATAAACTGTAATTTCTCACTAGGCTTTTTAAGCCTAACGCTTTTTCTCAAATGATATGTATTCAGGTTCTCGTTAGCGGCAGGTTGTCATGGGTTTGAGTGTCGGGACTGATCTCGAGGGTTTTTGAGATGATTAGTATTGGATTGTTGGGCATTTGTTAAGTCCCATACTTTTGGATGATTCTGGATCCACAACTTATTAAATCTAGATAGTATATGTTTAGATTAGTTTGTTGTTAGAATCCTTATCCGTATTTTGACTTTTGTAAAGGTCAAGTACAGTTCCCCTTTTTGGGAGGTTTATACCTATTGTTAATGCTTAATTGTTTAGTTTCCGCAGTTTAAATTCACCCTGGTTTTTAGGGTGTTACAAGTTGGTATCAGAGCTCTAGTTTAAGTGAACTAGGCATGAATATAAGATGTCTAGACTTAGACTGAGTATGTTAAGCATTGATTTGTGAGTTTGGGTAGAACTCTAAGATGGGTTGGTCTTAGAGTCGACGGAAATTATAATTATCGAACGTTGTGGCGACGGTATTAAGAACCATTATGTATTGTATATTCATAATCTCACTTAGCTAATGTTATTATAAGAATATTTATACGTGATGGTGCTTGAGGTGCCGTTACTGTGACAATTGGTAATGTAGTAGTACGTTATCTTGTGCTTGGTTTGCTAATGTTATGATATTTGGTAGACGTGGTAGTACGTTTCCTTCGTGTTCAATTCTGTTAATCTCCTTT
The DNA here is from genome assembly GCA_954870635.1 of Arctium minus. Classification (NCBI taxonomy): domain Eukaryota; kingdom Viridiplantae; phylum Streptophyta; class Magnoliopsida; order Asterales; family Asteraceae; genus Arctium; species Arctium minus. Next base: position 58,694,484 of record OX941080.1, on the reverse strand, counting down.
TTATCCATCCTCGTACTTGTATGAACGACCTTGGTATGTCGACCGTTGGGGTAGTAAGAAAGTTTCTGAATGGGTAACTTTTAGAAAAAAGTTAATGATGGTAAGTATGGTGATTGTGTTAAGTGATCAGTTCGAGTCGGATTAATTGGTTGGATTAGAACCATAGACTTTTTGAATCGATGTATTCGAGGAGAAATTGTAAGGTGAACCTATGAGGTCCGTGATCTTTTCCTTAAGATGTTGAGCATCTGGTTGACGATAGTGTAACTAGAGAAATCGAGGAGCGTGAGTTCAAGTTGATTTGTGAAAACGGTGTACATGCCAAAATATCCATTTTTTTTAAAGTGTTTATGTGTTTTACATGAAATTATCAAATGTTGGGTTAGTTGGTAATCTTTGATTATTTGAAGTATTTACCTTTATAAACTTTGTATAACACCACCTTTGGGATTTTTGGGCATTTTGATAAAGGGTCACAAATCAATGTGTTTTAATGTTTTATTGCATAAAACCACCTTTGGTCAGAGAAATGTACTTCTGAATGGTTGTCGGTTTTCATACTTCATTCATGAAATGGAATGTTTATGAAGCATTACTTGCATATTTATGTAAAGTATTTGAAAGAATGTATATAGTCTCATTTTATGATTTCTATTCTTATCAGCAGTTACACTTGGAAAATGCATATTTGAAAATAAATGAGTCTTTAGGACTTCGGTCCGGTTTAATAGCCTAATTGTGAAATATCAAGTATGATGGCGGTTAATGCGCATCTTTTGAGAAGTACATGTTTTGAGTGCGTGGGTCATTCAATTGGAGCCATGTACTGTTTAGACTTTAACGCAGTGGATTCATATGCATATGAGTCGGTCTGTATTATTTAAAAAGAAAATGGGTTATTATTTATAAGTTGCTAATTTTAAAGTGCTTGTGTTTTATATTAAATTGTTAGTTGCTGATAAGTTTTGGGTTATTTGGTTATGTTTAACTTTATAAACTTATATAACATACATCTTTGTGATTTTTTTTGGGCATGTTGATAAATAAATCATGTTGAGTTGTTTCTTCGATGATTTTACATATATAATTGGAGTTCAATTGACGTAAGTGTCATTTTGTGTATTTGATCTTATAAACCTTTTTCAGAAAACACATATTATTGTGTTATGAGGCATTTTGAAAACATAAGAGTATGAGTTCATTTGAAAAATGGTTTGTCTCAACCAGCGATGAGATTTTGGGTTAATTACCTTTTGGGTCGTGGTGTTTGCATAATTGTGGTCAAACGTACTTCGATGTCTCCCCTGGCTTTCATGGGGTATATATGTAAACTATTGGGTCGTTGACTCGGTTTTAACCAAATGGGGTCTGGAGGAAAGTTGTCCGGTTTAAAAACAATGGTGGAAATTTTATTGGCATCCAGTGGTATTATTTTCCCTTTGAGTTTAGTGGGAGCAGTTTAGTTACACATATCACGTATGCATATTTTATTGGGAAATTTCCGTTATGGTATTTCAACCAATATTTTAGAACGATGAGAGCATGTTTATTTTTGGCTTTGAACTCGAAAACGACATAAATTATTTCATGTTTTAACCGGGTGCATGCGCATATCAATTTTCTAGTTTTGCGAAATAAACGGTCGCATGCAAGGTTTGTTGTGAAATCTTATTTCGTGCCGCATTGTGACTAAAAGAGAGAAAACTTTAAGAGTTCGATATTATGAGCATATTGTCTCGGGTTTTGCAAACATTCTATTTATACAGTTTGGAATTAAACTAAATTACTCTTGAAATTGCTCAAATCGCATGCATATGTTTTTACTAAATTTTGGGGAATAAACAGATGTATGCGAGTCACGATGGGAAGTTTTATTTCATGACATTTCATGGCTAATTGCAGAAATTTTGGGGTTCGATTTTGTGAATTTCCCTTCTGTAGTTTTGTACGAACGTCTTGTTATACACTATTTTAGTACGTAAAACTATTTCTCATTCATTACATAAATTATACTGTTGGTGTGAGTAATCATATGAAAAATTTATGTTATTTCGGATGGAACTTTTGCCCAGAACATATTTCAGTTATTGATTTTACTGATAGGAGTTGTCCGCAATGCATGAAATGAATTTCCGGTTTACATGTCGTTGTAATTACAATTTTGGGTAGGTACGTTTTATCGGTGCGACCCAAATTTGAAACGCGAATAATATATATATATATATATATATATATATATATATATATATATATATATATATTTACGTTCCTATTGTGTTGTTACATTTGGGAAATGATCGGACATATATAGGTCTCGTTGGAAATTTTATCTTCCGACGTTTTGTGTCAAAGTGAAAGATTTTAAAGTTGAAGTTGCAAAATCCTCTTTTGAGAGTTGTACAAACTTTTATTACGCGTGATGGGACGGAAAGTTATTTTCATACGCATAGCATAATTTGATGCATGCTAAGACCCTGGTAACCCGTTTGAAAATTTTGTTACGTATCTTTCGTTATCATTTTATTACCGTAAGTACTGATCAAATGAGTTTTGAAAATGGTTTTATATGTGTGGCATTGGTGATCAATTTTGAAACCTATCGAATGCACGATAGTGTATTTTCACCGCACATTTAATTGTTATAAAACTTATGTATTTGAGAGTTTTATAAATTTCAAATTGGCATAGTAGTGTGAAAAACCTGGAGCTCATTGGACTATAGGTGTAAGCCCCCTCGTGTTAGAAGTCGATATTAAGGATTAAAAGAGTCCTCGGAGTTTGAGGCGTTAGGCATGTGCTTTCTCCCAGTTAGTTAAGTAACGATCTCTATGCTTCGTTGAACCTACGGATTAAAATCGTGTTCGGTTGTTTGGTATTCTTGTATGATGATGATGTTATGGTGGACTGGTAAGGATGTTAGATTTGGGTGACTACTTCCAAGAGTAGGTGTCAACTTTGAATCGACATTGCTAATCGGGAATGAAATATTTGGTAGTATAACCACGTTTGCATAAGGGTCATTCCGAGGATAGGTTTCGACACTCTATTTTGAGGACAATAACTGTTGGTGTGCTTCAATGTTTTTCCGTTAGATCTGGTGCGTCTGCAGGACGAGCGTTAAACTTAAGGAAATTAGATGTTGATAATTAAGAAATCAATCATCGGTATTTTGATAATTGTCAGAACTTTCGTTGATTTGGAAATCGATGCTTGAGTGCATGGTGGGAGTTTGGTGGTAATGTTTATTGGATACATTTGGTGAGAATGTCGAGGTGGACTTTAAATACAAATCGATTATCGAGGAGACCTTGATGCGTCGTATTTAGAGGTATCTAAGGGAAATGTTTCCTTTGGGATGAGTTATATGGAAAGTTGAAGTTGAGTTGCTGATGGTTCGTTTTAAGGAACGCAACGACAACCTCAACCGAGATGTAATAGGGTTCGTATATGAGGTAAGGTTTAGCGAAGGTATTCCTTTTGAATAGGGAATCAATCGACCTCGCCAAGGACGATATTGGGTGATTGGTTGGTGCTAGATTTCGAGGACGAAATTTTTCCCAAGTTGGGGAGGATTGTAACACCCTGGATTTTCATTATATTTATCGTTGTATTCTTGCGTTTACCTTTTGTCGTAAACGCCGAGTCTTGATCTGAGAGTTAGTGTTTGGGTTTTGGTTGAAATTGTGGGAAACAGAGAGTTACGCGGGCTATGCCGCGGCTTGTAGGCCGCGAGGTAAGTCGCGTAACCCTCTGGAGGATTCTCAGATTGTTGACACGCGCGGACTATGCCGCGGCTAGTAAGTCGCGAGCTAAGCCGCGTGACCCACTGGAGTATTCCAGTTTTGTGGCACGCGCGACTTTTCCCACGGCTTGAAGGCCGCGGTGTAAGCCGCACAACCCTCTGGCCGACTTAAGAGAGTTTCAACCCAAAATATCTCATGCTGGATCTCTCTCTCTCTTCTTCTTATCTCTCAATCTCAAACTCTCTCAGTCTCTCTCTTTGGTTTCTTCGATCTTTGAAGCTCCGTTGATTAGTGCATTGCTCGGGGTTTCGGTGTAGAAAGCTTCACCTCTTCGTCGTGGTCGATATCTGGTTTTTCGGGTTTTCGTATAAACCTGTTTGGTGAGTTCCTACTATCATTTTAAAAACTGTATACATATCAAAAGCTACCTTTTGGAACTCCTATATATCTCCATGGTTTCAGATCTAAGTTTTCTGCATATTTTATATAACTTGAGTTTTGGGAGATTTTAGGGTTCCCGATCATTTTTGACTAAAATGATGGATTCTATCTTATTTGAAGTAAAAGGATGTTTTACTTGCTGATTATGTAGCTTATGCGAAAGAATGTTTATGAACTCATTTTTATGATTTTCATACTTACCAGAAATTGAACTTGAAAAGGCATTTTGTTTATAAAATATTTTGTATACCATATGGTTATATATGGTTGGTCACGAATGATGTTGTGACAAGTCTAGACTATTACTAGTGGATCCCTAGGTTTTGAGTCGATTGATATTATTTGGATGTTACCAAGTAAAGTAAATATAGAACTAAATGTGCATTAAATTGTGAGGTTCTAGCCATTTACGAATATAGAACTACATGTGCATTAAATTGTGAGGTTCTGGCCGTTAACGAATATAGAACTACATGTGCATTAAATTGTAAGGTTCTGTCCGTTAACAAATATAGAACTACATGTGCCTTAAATTGCGAGGTTCTGTAAGGTAATCAAAGCGAAGAACTACTTGTGCATTAAATTGTGAGGTTCTGGAAAGAAGGTTTATGACCTTATTTTAATGAATTTTATTCTTATCAACGGTTAACTTGGAAATGCTTGTTTGAAAGATTTCCGTTTGGATGTAAAATGTTTATATCTCTTGAATTTATAAACTGTAAGTTCTCACTAGGCTTTTTAAGCCTAACGCTTTTTCTCAAATGATATGTATTCAGGTTCTCGTTAGCGGCAGGTTGTCAAGGGTTTGAGTGCCGGGACTGATCTCGAGGGTTTTTGAGATGATTAGTATTGGATTGTTGGGCATTTTTTAAGTCCCATACTTTTGGATGATTCTGGATCCACAACTTATTAAATCTAGATAGTATATGTTTAGATTAGTTTGTTGTTAGAATCCTTATCCGTATTTTGACTTTTGTAAAGGTCAAGTACAGTTCCCCTTTTTGGAAGGTTTATACCTATTGTTAATGCTTAATTGTTTAGTTTCCGCAGTTTAAATTCACCCTGGTTTTTAGGGTGTTACAAAATATGTCTTTTGATTTTGTGTCTCAAATATGGCAAGAAAGGTTTATTTTATTTAGATTACTTGAAACCGAAATAAAATTTCCCATGCAATCTAAATTTTGTTATTTTTTTTACTATGAAAACGTGGAGCATTTGTCTTTTCATCAAAAAAATTATTTTTCTTTTAAAATGTAAGAAAATATTTTTTTTAATTTCATTTTATTATAAATTTTCCCACGCAATCTAATATTGTGATGAAACAGAATGAATTTGTGGATTACAGATTTCATCAGGTTCATCGTGTTAGCATTATTGTTTCATAATGAAACATGATGAATTTGTGCTATTTTTGTTAACTTCCCATTTTTGTTTCATTACCTGTTCAGTTGCATATCCGTATTCAGTTGCATATCCGTATATGAAAATAGATTCATCAGGTTCATCGTGTTAGCATTATTGTTTCATAATGAAAATAGATTCATCAGGTTTATCGTGTTAGCATTATTGTTTCATTATTACCATATATAAACTAAATTAAAATTAAATAATTTACCTAAATTAAATATCTCATTTTTAAATTAATCAATGATTATTATTACCATATATAAGCTAAAGTAAAATTAAATAATTATTAATATAATAATAATAACAGTTACCATATATATTATGAAATAATGTAAAAGACAAAAATAACTTTTTCATTTAAAAATAAAATAAAAAAAAAAGAAATTCATTTATTGGTTGATTTCGGTTTCCAAAGTTTCCAATGTAATACTGGTTTCCAATTGATCGCTCCCCTATATATATACACACACATATATTTGTGTGGATAAAAATATTGTTTTTATTTATCTTATCATAAAAAGACAAAAATTAAGCAAAATGGCTAAAATGATCCTTGATTTAACGAAGTTAACTGAGGTGTTAGTAAGAGGGACCATGGCCAAAACAAATTGAATACCACAAGAATTAAATCCACAATAAACATACCATAGGAACCGTAGTCAAAGAAAGTATCAAAACACGGGGACAAAATCCACAATTCACGTCCTTCATGTTGTAGCCCAGTGGTAAGGTAACATCCTAGGGGGGTCAGTGGATGGTATCCCTGACTACCCAGGTTTGAACCCCGTGGTGAGCATCCTGTGACATCCATGATCATGGGTCTGCCACATAGTGGTACTCTTAATTGGGCTAGGTCGTGATCGACGGGGATTAGTCGGGTGACACCCTTAAGTGGGAGCCCGGATACCCCGGGAACGTGTGCGTGTGTTAACTTGCCGTTCAAAAAAAAATCCACAATTCACTCTAAAACTTTTAAAAGCAGGTTCTCCAATATATAAATTAAAACAAAGTACATTATATTTTGAAAATAATGTGCCCCCCACAAATAACATATGAGATATCTGAATATGCATGAGAATATGACGAAGAGCCGTATGAATGAAAATCTCATGTACAGTTCTGTAGAGTGGCAGTAAAGAATCTATGGAGGAAGAAGACCAAGATGGCCCCAACAAAAAAATGCAAAAATTCCTCATAGGAGTTGTCGATGAAAACAACTTCATATTTAGAAACAAATAGCTAGATACTAACTATTTTTCTTGAATTACATTATGTTTTCGTATTTAGGGAGGAAAAAAAGTGAAGGAAAATAAAGGAAAGGAGAATATTTTTTGTGTCCGTGTTCCCCAGTGGAGGGAAAAGAAGAAAGGAAAAAAAAATTCATTTTCTTGAACATGAAAAAAAGGAAAAGGAAAAATGTTATTTTTACAAATATACTCTTCAAATTTAGATTTTTTAAAATGAAATGTTGAATAATTTTGTAATTTTAATAATTTATTATACTTTTAATTTATTTCTTTCCCTTTCATCCTCCCAAGTTTAGGAAGGAAACTTTATTATTATTTTTCATCCATTTTCTTTCATTTCCTCATAAAAAAGTTTTGAGAATATGAATTTTTTTACTTTCCTCCTACTTTCTTCCATTTCCTTTCCTTCGTAAAATAGGTTTCGAAAACACATTGTTAGGGTTGTTTTATATTTATTACGTTTATTAATATCATTTTAATTTATTTTAGCTAAAAAGTATTAATTGGATGTACATAGATCCATTTATATGGAGCAATATAGACGCAAAACCCTTCATCTTATTTTTGTAAATATTGTAGGATCATGTTGATGGTACCATAAAGTTATGATCTTTAATAGTATGTTTATACTCTTTTCAAGAAAAAAAATAGTATGTTTATACTAGGGCGAAGCCACTCTCTTGCATATGGTTGATGGTTCCATGGGTCATCGTTTCATTTTTCGTCGTAGTGTAAAAAATAATAGGGTCACAAAAGGTGTAACCGTATCATTTTGTTGTGTGTAACCATATACATTTGAAACTATAGTGATAACCAGGGTCATTCCTAACTTTTTAGGGGCCCTGTTACACATTGGACGATAAAACGAGTAATAAAGTTTTTTTTTTCTAACCCTAGAAGACATGATGACTATTGAGACCGAGATAAGTAAAACTAAAAAGTTATAAATGAACAAAACAACCTGGTTTGAGGACTGAGAAATTGATATTGATTATTGGTTCTCTTAACTCCCAAGTGTCAATGTCAAAGGCCTAAAGCTTTTGAGTTTTGACTACACTGCAAATTGTAAAATGAGAAAAACATTAAATTGTTAATTACAGATTGCAGAAGTACTAAACAATATGTTAATTTTGAACTTTTGATTTCCTAAAGTAAACAATATGAACATAATATGACTTTGAGTATGTTAAATTGTTAATTTCTAAATCAATCATCATTCATCAATGAACCATTGAACCTAAACAAGTAAAAATCATAAATCAAAAGATGATTTAGTTATGAAGATTTAAATAACAAGGAAATCAAGATATTTGATAGAGAGGGTGGGTTAGGTTCCATAAGAATTCACAAGCACCTGATTCCGCAGTTCAAATACTTCGTTCAGCAACATTTCTCTCTCCCCTTCTTCATAAAACTCTTGAAATCTAGAATAGGAACATAACATGTAAGCAGATAAAATTGAAGTGTTTTCGCAAAATAAAAAGAGATACCAATGCACCAATCCAATCGGCTGAATTGGGGTTAGGGAGGGTTTGTACATAGTAAACCTTACCACTTACAGTTGCTCCTATATGATAAATTTTACACAAAACAACTCCTGTTTAAGAAAAAAGACAACAAAAAATTGAATTTAAGTTAAATAAATGGAATTACCTACTGTTTGTGCGATGCTTGATAGTTGATAGTTCTACTTCGGTCCAAACTCCAATGATATCAAGACTTCAAGAGGCAAGATCCAAACAGTCCAAAACTCCAAATTGAAAGATTAGATGTTTGGAACCACTCAACCACCGAACCGGTTACCACTGGAATGTTGTATGAAATTGAAAGCTTAGATGTTTGGACCTGATTGTAGATTTGTAGGAGTAGGATGAAGAATGTGAGATTAATCGGCCGTATGAAATTGAAAGCTTAAAAAACTAAATCGTTCATTGTTGAGATTTGAGAATTTCAATCGACAACTGCAGAATCGGGAATAGAAAGCTATTAAGCTAGAACCGGAGAAGGATAATAGGAGATTCAAGACGATGATTGTTGAATCGTTCCAAGCCGTCTCCCGTCTCCGCCTTTTGATAATTAGGGCCCAATGTTTTTTAGGGAAGATATGTTTTGGCTACAGATTAGGCATAAGATGAATTGAAATTGGCCCTGTGTGTTCTTGGGGGCCCTGTTCAAATGAACAGATAGAACGGCCAGAGAACGGCCCTGGTGATAACACAAGTTTTCCTTGATAGAGTTGGTTTGCATGACTTTTCTCCCATCTTAGGCACATGTTTGAATCTTGTTTATGTCATTTTCTTAGTTTTTAATTTTCGATCTATTATGTTTCTGATTTTTTTTTGCAATAAACGACTCGAACACATGACCTCACATATAAAAAGTAAGGAACTAACCAACATGCCAATGATGATTTTATGAAAATAATCCATATCTTCGTTTCTTATAGTTAAATGACACCAGTACTTAAAAAAATCTCCTAAATCTTATATAGACATTGTAAAATATAAATATTAACATTAGGCATATATATCACCAATATGATTGGACTTATCATTTTTTCTATTGAAAAGTTTAACAAAAAAAATCTTTTATTTTCCATTATATGCTGCAAGCTTGCAAAACTATAAATATAAAGAAAAATCTTATACAATAATTCTTAGGGGGCGTTTGGTTCACATAATGGAATTTGATGGAATTGGAATCCATTGAATAAATTTGACTTTGAAGAAATTGGAATGGAATTTGATGGAATTTGACTACGCGTTTGGTTGGTAGAAATTCAATTCCTTCACTTAAGCCAAGAAATGATAAATTCCTTAAACTGTGAAATCCAATGGAATTGGAAGGATTCCATCATTTTCATTCCGTGAACCAAACATGGGCTTGGAATTTGGTCAATGGAATTGGTCATTCAAATTCCTTTCAATTCCATGAACCAAACAACCCCTAAGAGGATTTCCCCAACAAAGAGGACAACATTAACTAATTACAGTAGATAGAAAGACTATTATTTAAGGTATATTTTGGATTTTTGTGAGTTCAAATTTCTTTTATTTTAGGGGTGTTACAGTTAACACCAAAGACAATCACCATCTTCACACACCCTCGATTGTTTTTAGCTTGCAAGATGGTCGACCTTGATACTCTCTCATTTACGGTATTTATATATATTTGTATACATTTAACCTCCTAATCTAAATCATTCTAGAAATAGATTACAATTAGGTGTCACTACAACCCTCAAAAGGCTCTATGTATTGCATAAACTTCATAGGCGCTCCAAAAATGCTACCCGACTAGAGCCACTATCGGCACCTAGATTGTTGTTCAAGCATCCTTAACCCCACTACCTAAGGAACCTGATATACATGCCATTTTAAGAATAGATGTTACACTAAAATTCTAGTGAGTTCAAATAGTTCATAAACAATATTAATAAACATTAAACCGAAAACATAAACTTCATGAAAAAACCCACCAATTTAGAAGTTCCATTTTCAAAACTTATGAAGTTAGAACACATCTTGCGATGGGGGGGGGGGGCAATTTTCTATTGGCAGTGGCAGAATACAAAAGTAGGCCGCATACCTTTGTTATTAATCCCCACTACGGATCAGTGGCCATTGAGTTCAACCAATCATGATCTATAACACAAGACCCCCGATGATCCTAGATATGTTCATTCACTAGAAATTACACCATATGGTCAATGGTCGATGTCCGGCTCTAAGAGTTCACACCACAATGCCCTCGATGATCTAATGCCTATTTCTAACTACAAGATGGGAAAACCATCACATTTTAAAACCACACTAAATCTATAGCTATGGATCCATTGTATTACGGTCTAATACATATCATGACTCTAAAATAACCAACTCTAATCAAACATATCGTAACACCCCTAAAATAGTAGACATTTTAAATAGTAGAAATAAAGAGGATTCAAACTAAATCAAATATAATCACCCAATAAAAGGGGAAAAGTTAAAAAGTTTACAATAAGAGAGTGGATGGTATCTAACAACCTATCAATCTAAACCAATACTAGATTCAGATTACAACGGGTGTCACTACAATCCCAAAAGAAAACTACTCAATGTAAATCCACGAGTTTCCTCCAAAATATGGTAACCCAAAAATGCCTCTACCGGAAACATCTCTCCACTCAAACCTTGGGAGAGCCACCGCTAAGCAATCCTGACATACATGTCATTTGAGAAAAAGTGTTAGGCTTAAAGCCTAGTGAATCCAAATAGTTATATAGAGCAAAGCTATAAAGCATTAAAACATAAGGCATAACTTTAATCAGGGTATTTTATGCATTTAAGACCACATTTATCCTTGTAAGGGGATATGACATCATAAGATGACGGGGGAGATCCGATTTACCATTGACAGTGACATAACACAAAAGTAAGCCACATTACAATGTTATAGAGCTTATATTATGGTAAAAGTGGTCATCGAGTTCAACCTCCCACATTCTGTAGTTTGAGTCCCCTAATGAACTAAGAATTGCTTATCGCTAGAACTATATTGTTACGGGTCACATGGTCATCGAGTTCAATCACCCACAATCTGTAATTCGAGTCCCCCAGTGATATAATTCTCTTATCTAGCCAACACGTGGGAATAACTATCCCATTTTATCACTGTAATTTGAATTTGATGCCTATGGATCCATTACATTTGGGTCCTTCATTTATAAAACTTCTAGACATGCTAAATCATATCCACCACATGAACATTTATGTGAAAGTAGTCTTCATAAGGCAAAATCCCCATTTTATTAGTTGAATCAATGGTATGACCATTATGCATATGAGTTTAAAATTCATCAAAACCATGAAATGGTTTCCATTCATGTATGTAAAACCATTACCCACACTTGTTATATCAAAATCCATAAAGTTCCCCAAAATCCCATATTTGACCTAGTTGGTCCAAAATCACCCAAATGTGAAATACATGAAGTCAAAAGTTTAAGAAAACAAAATAATACATTTTAACATGTATATAGTTTTGTAAAAGTGTAAGATGAATTCACATTGCTAGGTTTTAGGTGAAAACCTAGAAATCAAGAAAACTTAGATGTTGAGGATGACTTCTTGAGATGTTCCAATAAATCAAGCCTTGAATCTTTGCTCTTCAATGCTCCAACAACCCTCTCCAAAGTGATTTAAGAACCCTGGTTCGTATTTAATGAATTGGGGTTGAGAGAAAATGAAGAGGAGAAGAATGGATAAGAAATAAGGTCAAAGTCTCGATTTTTGGGTCTTTACTGCGCACTGCAGTGCTCCAAGCGAGTTCACCGCGACTTAAAGTCGCGGGAAAACTCGCCGAACCTGCCATCAAACCATAGAGGCTACCGTGAGTTCCACCGCGACTTAAAGTCGCGTGGAAAGTTGTGGTACCCTCTGACTTTTCTATTTTGATGTTTTTCCAAGTTTTCCTCGTAGGGATTTCTACCAAAACTTTAACCAAATAAAACCTTATTAATTTAGAGATTATCGAGGTCAAAACTAAGCGTTTATGTACAACTAAGAGATCATCAAAAAAACGTGTGGTACACATATAACTTCCATCACATGTGATTTCATCATCAAATCATTTAATCCAAGGTTGACCAAAAGGTCAAAACCCCATAACTTCATATAAGCCAATTTCCCTTAAAAAAACCATGAATCAATCATTATCTTTCAAAGAGTTCACATACTAAAAACAACATTTTTCCCAAGCTTTGATACTTAGGGCTGTAAAGGAACCGTTAATGAATCGTTCGGCGGGAAGTTTGTTTATATTCGTTTATTTGATAAATGAACGAACATGAACTCATTTTTTGTTCGTTTAGTTAAATGAACGAACATGAACTAACATTTACGCTCGTGGATGTTCATTCATTTATGTTTGTTGATGTTCGTTTACATTTGTTTGTATATATAAATATATTTTATATATTATGACATTAATATATAAAATCATTAATTAAAATTTTAGAATTCCTTTTCTATCTCTCCTAAATTTACCTGGGTCATTTTGTTTTGTTACTTTTAGGAACGCAATGATGATTAATGGTGGTTGTTTTTTGGGTTCATTCGTTTATGTTCATTTATGTTTGTTCGTTTACGTTCGTTTAGAATCTTAATGAACGAACATAAACGAACGCGAACAAATACATTTTCTTAACGAACGAACATGAACACAAAAATTTACGTTTGTTTACTATTCGTGTTTATTTGTTTGATTGGTTAAGTTAAATTAACGAACACGAACAAGCCTCCGTTCGTGTTCGTTCGGTTCATTTATAGCCCTATTGATACTTCCTTTTCCAATAAGAATCCATTTCCTTACAATATTTATAAATGGTACCAACCAAGCATAACCTTAGATTTATAAGGTTAAATCACCAAATCACTTTTCAAAGGTAGATAAACCCACATTTACAACATTCCAATAAAATCAAGATCTAGTTTATCAAAGAGAGTAAAACCCCAATTCTCCCAAAATACACCAAAGTTACCAAATAAGAGTAATACATCAAGAAGTAAGTTTGAGAGACTAAAACATGACATTTTAACATGTATAGAGTTTAGAAAATAGTAAGATGAACTCACAATGTTAGGTTTGGCTAAAACCTAGAAACCAACTAAAATGTCAAGAAAGAAGGAGATATTGAAGTTTCCAAATCAACAATACTTAAGTCCTTGTCCTAAAGCTCTAATAAAGTCATAAAGTCACCAAATTTATGGTTTGGTTGCTCCCAAATTGCACTAAATTAAGAGAGAAGGAGAGATGAGGAGAAATGGTCAAAACCTAGCCAAATACCTTTTTGAATCATGCCAATACCATTCCCGCAACTGAGGCCAAACTTAAGCCGCGCCAAAAGTCGTCCGCTTATCTAGCAGCACAAGATAGTGACCCTTAGCCTGTGACACAAGCCCGCACTAGGCACTGTTTCTCACCCAAATCCCCCCCCCCCCCCTTTCTTGGTTTTTCTTGCATAACCCTATACCAACACATATACCTATAATATAAACTTAATATATGCTATTTCAAGATCAAAACATAACGTAAAACTCCAAAATAATTACATTCTAAAATTTCGGGTGTTACATAAACGTCGTGTCCATGTAAACTTTTTAAAAAACAATAGAAGGTTACTATTTTTTTGGATGTTCACAATGCAATGATGACGAAGCTAAATATGAGAGGGTGAACTTCATCTCCCTTTTTGTTGATCTTCTTCCTAAACTTTTTCTCGATGACGATGATTGGTGTAGAAGGCAAGAATATAATTAGGGTCTGGTTTAAGGAAGAAGGAGGTGTGCAAGAACAAGATGGGTTTGGATTTCCGTTCTACCTTTTGTGTAGAGGTAAGATCCAGGAAGTCACGTGGTTGGGGGCACACTTGGAAGTTAGAAGCATGAAAAAAAATCCAAAGTCGAATTACTCATCTGACCGAATGAAATTCGGGTTAAACAATTTTGAGTTATTCAGTTTTCGGGTTATTTGGAAATTCTTAGTAAGACAACATTAACGACAATAAAGAACGCAAAATTTGAGAAAATTAACAAGCATTCCATAGCAATGACATAATTAAATATCAAAACATCCAAAAAAAAACTAAATTTGCTTAGAATTATGACACGAAAAGAAGTTAGTGGACTGTAGGGAGTAATGAGTGAGTTGTAGGAAGAAGGTTGGGGAAAAACATAAAATAGTTGGGATAAAGGCGACAATTAAGCTTTAAAAAAATAACTTACTATAGTTTTTGTTGGGGGAATGTGTCCCTACCCCTTGAACTTGCATCCGTCAAATGCGACATGCTTACATCTTACCCTCCCATACACCATCTTTAGGGTGAGATATACCCTGTTTGTTTGGTTATTTGATTTCATTTTCGGGTTTTATTTTAGGTTTTGATTTTGTTTTTTTATGAAATTGCTCCTCACGTGAGGGGCCCAACACAAGGGAGTTGGAGTAAAAGCAATGGTGTTAGACTGTTAATGTTATTATGTTAGACACAAGTTTCAAAGCAAAATGCATGACTATTCTTGCACTTTTTAAGTTTAAAGGCCACTTTCATAATTTTGTACAAACCATAGGGACCAAAATTATAATTTCCTCTTTAATAAAATGTTTCAATATTCATATTTGGACAAAAATGCCAAATTAAATGTTTTGAAATTCGGCTCAACAATCTCCTAGTATGTCATTGTTTTGACTAAAACTTGGTAATGTAGAGAGTGGTGGACGTTTAATAGATCCAAACAAATCACAACTTTTATTGGAACAATGCAATATTTTTAGAAGTTTCGTTTTAAGCAATCTCTAATGGTACTGTAGGGGTGGCAATTGGTCATGTTGGGTTGGGTTGGGTTGGGTTTGGGTTCAACCCATTTATTAATTGGGTTGAAAATCTTAACCCAACCCAACCTGTTTAATTAAATGGGTTGAGATTTTCAACCCAACCCAACCTGTTGCTTAAATGGGTTGGTAGCGTGTTGACTTGTTTATGATTATCTCAACCTAACCTGTTTAATAAATGAGTTGAACCTGAGTTGACCCATTTAATTAAAAAATTTAAATGAAATAAAAATGATTAAACTACTTAATTTTATGACAAATAAACAATCACAAAGTCAAATAAATTGTTCGAAGTTTCAATAAAACACAACCATAAAGTAAAATAAATAGTTCAAAGTTTCCCACAACCACAAAGTTAAATAAATCATAGTTTCAAAAAAGTTTCTAAGTAACTCGACTTCCACTTTCATCGACTCCAATTTCACTCTAGGTATATTACTTTCCTCTCGATCTTCTATCTTCTCTGTTATGATTGCTCCACATAATGCCTCAAGTTGCGATTCCATTTGTGCTATAGAAATAAATAAAGTAACCAACTTAGTTATAGCAAATAAATAGTTTTATATGATAATTCGAAAATTGAAATATACAAATAATAAGTTTGTCGGACCGTTGGAGGAGCCGTGGATGGGCGTCGGATGCCTGCTGGAACAGAAGCCTGTCGGACCGTCGGAGGAAAGGAGACGATTTTGTATGGAGTCGCCGACTAGGGTTTTTAATGTATGGAGGATTGGAGGCGACGTGAGAGACTAAGGGGGTTGTTTGTTTTTTAAAAATTACATCTGAATGTCACTGAAGTCTGATTCGTTCAGACATTTATCATTTCAGATTGTTTGATTTTTTTTTAAATAAGAGTTGAAAAGCTCTGGAAATCCTCTGCAATGTTTTGAAACCCGGGTTGACCCGGCCGGTTCAACCGGTTGAACCGGGAACCGGTGAAGAGACCGGGTCAATTACGACCGGTTTTTTGGGAAATTACGGTCCGGATCGAACCACCGGTTTTTTGATAGAACCGGTCTTATTGAACCGGTAGAAACCCGGGTTGACCCGGTTAAAAAATCAATTTCGTATAACTGTAAGGTAGCGGCTAGGTTAAAATATCAATTTCACAAATCATTGACTCCACGCTCGATTCCATCAGTCCACGCTCGATTCCACACTCAATTCCATCGATTCCACAACTTCCTTCTTCGATTCCACAACATCCTTCTTCGATTCCACAAACAACTTCGATCGATTCCATCTACAGGTTGGTTCTTCGATAGAAATGTGTTAATGGTTCTTCGATTCCTACATTCAGTGGGTTAATGGTTGCTTAAACTTTAATAGAAATGTGTTAATGATTCTTCGATTCCTACCATATGTGTGTTCTTACCACTTACAGATTATTGGAGTTCGATTCCTACCATGGATTCCTTATCTTTTAATGCGTGTTCCAATCTTTTTGTTAAAACTCAATTACCCAACAATCCAACATAATTTAGGAAAGATTGTATCTTGAAAAGGTCCACTTGGTAGTTCAAAACTTCAAATGGGAAATCTCAAACATAGCAGAACACTTAACGATTATGTATGTATGTATGCAGGAAAATGAAAAATACATAGAATTTATTGAAACCGGGTCAACCACCCGGCTGAACCGGTTGAACCGTGACCCGGTCACCACACTGGGTCAACCAAAATAGAAGAGGATATAGAACAGAGATTTTAAGACAACGATAAAGAAAAGATTTTAAGAACTCGAAAGTAATCAACTAAAGATTTTAAGACAACGATAAAGAAAATAGAAGAGGTTATAGAACAGAGGTTGAGACTCGTGTTACACGATTCCCTTCAACAGATTCGCCGTATGTTCCCAGTGTACAACAACCAAAGCAGTAGTACTGCCGGAGATGACCACTTGCCTTGAAAATCCACGAAATTTATCGTATGCACTAGAAAGTTTCAGAGAGAGTGATGTGTGAGTGTCTTTCGTTATATGGGATGTCGTCGTATGGAATGTAGCTAACCCCGTCAATTTATATTGACGTTTTGAAACTGAAATGATTAATTGTCATTAACCGATAATAAAACAAATTAATCATTATAACCGAAATAATTAATTCGTCATTAACTAATAATTAAACGAATTAATCATGGCTCATCGATATCTCATTCACACATATTCTGTTTTGGACACATGATATATCGTTTCGAAGCTCTCATATAGGAGAACACAAACCCACTAAGAGTTAAATATATATATATATATAATACATATACATGTATTTAAATATGTCCAAAGTTAGTAAAAAACCATATTTTTACTAACATTTTCCAACAAATAAGACCCCAAAGGCTCTTTTTCTTTAAATTTAAATAAATTAATGTTTTAATAATATAATTGTTTTATCATTTATAATAAATAGACAATGAGGTAGTTAAAAGAAATGAATTTTATATTCAATTATTGTAATAGAAATGGAGTTCATACGTCACAAAAACAAAAGTCTTATTTATTCATATTTCAGACTTCAGCACCATCTCTTATTAATCAGAAGTGAAATAAGATTTTAGACTTCAGACCTCTTAAAAAACAAACGCAACCTAAGAGTTGAATTAGGTCAATTTGATTTAGAAATTAGAATTAGCCATTTAAGAAGCATTTTGTATTTTTGTGTTTCCAATAATTTTTTAATCTTAAACATATATTAAATTATTAATTGTAATTAAATAATGATTAATAATTAAAAATAAAATATTATTTAGTATTATAAATGGGTTGAAAATAAGTTTTAAATGGGTTGAGAACAGGTTGTAAATGGGTCAAAAATTTCAACCCAACCCATTTATATAAATGGGGTAGGCGGCTTGACCCATTTAACTTAAATTGGTTGAAAATCTCAACCCAAACTGCTAATTTTGGGTTGGGTCACTTTTTGCCGCCCCTAAATGGTAGGCTTTGATACCAATTGTAATGCATGTTCTGCGTGATCTTTAAGGGTGCGTTTGGTACGTAGAACAGGGTGGAACATGACATAACATGACAGACTTGTCCCACGTTTGGCGTGTCCTAATGTGGAACACACTGGAACAGAAGTGGAACACGTGTGTTCCCTCTCAACCCCTTGAACTAAATGGAACAAGGTCATTTTTTTACCAATATACCCCTTAATTGTTAGACCTAATACACGACTCCATTGTGAAATCTGCTTGGCGGCTCCATCTCCATCTCTAATCTTCTCGATCGATCGATCGAAGGCTCCATCTCTCATATTTTCGATCGATTCCTCAGGTTCGAAAATCAACAAGGTAGCTTTCTCATCTATTCGATTTCTCATCTGTTCGATTCCTCAACTAGATTTCTCATCATTTTCTAACTTTTTCTCAGGTTCGAATATCAACATGTTCTTCTCATCATTTTTGTTGGAACTTTCTTCTCAATCGACAGGTTCGAAAATTAATTTCTTCTCAGTTTCGAAAATCAATTTATGCTGTTGTTATTTCTTCGATTTGTTGTTGTTTCTTCGATTTTTTCATTATCTTTGCTGTTGTGTCTTCGATTTTCTTTCTTTCTGCTGCTGTTCATTCAAAAGTAGCCCCATGCCTGCGAAATTGTATGGCTTTATGTGCTCATTTGTATGGAATGTATGTATGTGTTATCTTACTGAAATTTTTTCACTGAATTGTTTGTTTAATATCTCAAACCATCATCCAGATGCTAACATCACTGAAGTTGTAGGAGCTTGCAATGGCAAGTGCTCCCATATTTAGATATTGCAGACTCTAATTTGAAGTTGTTGGGATAATGCATACTCTAATGTGAGATTTGTCTTGTGAATAGTTCCTTCATGTCTTGTCAATAGTTCCTTCATGCGTAACGGTGGATGCTCAAGTATTAGAGGAATACTTAAAGGTAATGTTTCTATTTTTTATATAATTATTTGGTACTTTACTTTCATATATATATATATATATATATATATATATATATATGCATTTTTTTGTTTTAATAGAAACATCCAAGCAAAAACTATATTGCCAACAAACCGTTTCCCCAATACGAGCGATTGAAGACTATATTTGGAAAAGATCGAGCTACGGGATCGTTGGCAGAATCTGCCGCGGATGCAATGGAGAATATCAATCTAGAAAGTGAAGCCGGTGTTGAGCCCGAAGATTATGATGTGCCCTTGTCTACTCCTTCTAATGTTGCTTCCGCGTCCTCTATTCCACAAGAAGGAGTACCGTCATCAAAAAAGACAGAGACAAGTTAGTGCTGCTGATAATGTATTCAAGATGATTGAAAAGAGTTTAAACTCAGTATCTGAGGAAATGGGTAAGTTGGTATCGGTTGTTGGTACCCTGGGTTTGGAAACTATGCCCCCCGAGTTGAAGAAGATGGGTTTTAATCATCGCCAATGTGTTGCTATTGGTATGTACTTTGCAGATAACCCGATCCAACTACGCCTTTGGAATGGCATGGATGATGAGTTTAAACCATCATTTGTGGAATCCGTACTTCAAAAATTAGGCATGTGATTGATGTTAGTGGTAAACATTTAAACATTTCAAACATTTGTGTTAGTGCTAAACATTTGAGCTTTTGGGTTTATGTCTTTTGCTATCTAATTGGTAAACATTTGAACATTTCAAACATTTATGTAAGATGGTTTGATTATGAATTTGAGCTTTTTTATCAATGTTTATATTATATGGTTTTGTATTTTTAAATATTATTTGTTAATATTCACTTAGATTGATTATTTAATAAAAAAACACTAAACAACTCATCAGGGGTAAATTGATCATTTTAACCAGTCCAGTCCTGTTATGTCTAGTCATATCATGTCGTACCAAACGCTGGACACCTGTCCTATTCTGTCCTGTCATGTTCTGCCCTATTCTGTCATGTCTTGTCCTGTTTGCGTACCAAACGCACCCTAATGGAGTTGAACCTAAGTTGTAACTTGGTAACACAAGTGAGTAAAATTGACCAATATAAATAAGTTTGTCTCTACAACATCAATTCTCTTATAATTTATTATCAATATTTTGTATATCATCCGGTTGAACTCCTCTATTTATAACTGAAACAAACATATCCTTTGAATGATGGTTTATATCTTTTGAAACATCTTGAGGTATTTGTGTAATTTAAAATTTTGAATCTCAATTCTTATTCAATTGAAATACTTCATGGAGGTTAAGTCATATGATTCATTCGTCCAACTTTAATAAGAAATTTATATTCGGTCTGGATGTATGGTCCTCTTGGGGTTCGCCTAGTCAAGAAAAACTCGATTTTGATCATGTTATTGATCAGTTCTTAGGTTGAAAATTAGGATTTTTGTGAGTTCAACAGTCCTAACCGACCACTGACAAGTCTGGACTTTTAACTTTTCTAAAAAAAAATTATATTGCGTCTGTGTTGCGGTTATTTCGTGTTTACACCCTTTTTTAAAATGCAAATAAGTAGATTTCGACGCAAGTATACATCTCAATCTACTACCGTTTGTATAACAAGTAATAATGATACTAAGTACCGAATATCGATCACACGGGGAAGCTTGGAAAAGTTCTTCTTGAAAGTTGAGTCTGTAAAATCGAGTCTCAGATGACGAATCCAAATTTTTTTTTGTTTAGGGGTTTTGAGTAATAGCTACTGTTTGGGTAAAAAAATTTCAATAGTACATTATCGTACGATTAACATTGGACAACAGGTAAGGAATTCCAACAGTCAGAACCTACTATGTCGCACGACCAAATAGATAACAGACGCCCTTTCTTCAAGTGACCTCAATTAAATTATCAGAACCTATCCGCAGTCTCTGACGTACGACATAATTTCAGTTACTAATCTACAATATACTTTATATCATGTTTAATGCAGGATTCAAAGACATTCATTATAACGGAAGTCATCATCAATAGCACCAGACATAACGAACGCTATCATCAAAGACAAAATGGCTACTTTATTGAAGATACGCATTCAAGACTTGATAACTGACAATTGGAGTATAAATATGAAGATTGAACTTCACATTCGGACATCTGATTCTTAGACCTTAGAAGCTCACAAATTACGCTCTCAAGCTAGCTGAGTTTCTCTCGAAGTTCATAAAGCTTATTATCGTTTGTTGCACGACGCACGATTGAAGTCCAATTACACACGACGCACGACCGACTTTACTTTATTGTACTGTTTTATATTACATTACACTTGTAACACTTGCTATTAAGGACGACGTCCCTAATTGACGTCCATAGTGCACGACGACTCATACTCGTCCGCGGTTTTTACCCATTTTAGGGGTTTTTCGCGTCACCAATTCTCTTGTCTCGTTTATTTCATTTTTATTATTGTCGTACGATTATTAAAGCTACTTTCTTTGGTTGGATCAAGCTCCACATTTACCTTAAATTTTCCTTGGGAGATTTTTGGCATAAACAGTTTGGCGCCCACCGTGGGTCCCCATGCAAAGAAAATCTTCGATAATCTTACGACGTACTAACGTTTTCCTTCGAGTGTTCTATTTTTTCAGATATTCAGGATAATGTCATTCCAAGGAACTAAAGATCATGTTGTGGCCCAAATGAACATGGAGCTGACTGCTGCTCGTGCTCGTATTGACGCCCTAACAGCTCAGGCTCGACAGGCGGCAGAAACCATCGAGCATCTCAGAAGCCAAAGTGGAAACAATGTGACCGGGACTACGAATGTTTATACTGGTGCTTGGAACATACCTCCTCCATTGCCTAATTATCCTCGTCCACCACCAGTTAATCCTACGACCTTCGTAATCCCAACCATGCATGTGCCTTCTATACCGTTCAATGGATATGCCTCTAATTCCTCGCAGTAGACTAAATTCAACGGGTCAGGTTATGTTCCATTAGGTGTTCCCGGGGGTGTACCAATGGATCCCGTTGCACAACGATTGAAGTTTCTAGAAGAACAGAATGAGCGTGTCTTGTCGATGCTTGCCAAATTGCCGGGGGCAGCAGTCCCAGTTGATGTCGAGCCACGAACAGGATTTCAGGCGTCGCCGTTCGTCGATGAAATCGCTTTGGTGGACATCCCAAAGAAATATAGCATCCCAACCTTCTCCCCAAAATATTCATGTGTCACTGATCCGACAGAACACGTCGCCCAATACAAATAGCTTATGTGGACTATTTCAATACCACATCAATTTCAAGAAGTCTGCATGTGCAAGAGTTTTGGAGCAACTTTGACTCGAGCAGCGTTACAATGGTTGATTAATCTCAAACCCAAAACTATCGGGTCCTTTGCAGAATTAGTGAATCAAATTTTTCAACAATTCGCTAGTAGTCGAAAAATGGAAAAACAAACGAGCGACCTTTACTATGTCATGCAGAAAAATGGAGAGTCCATCCGGGACTATTTTAACCGGTTCAACGCTGATATGATTAGTATCCGAAATTGCGACGTGAAAACAACAATTGAAGCATACAAACGGGGTCTGGATGATAGTTCAGGGTTGTATCTCGACCTTACGAAGTATCCTCCGGAAACCTTTGAAGACGTACGAGCAAGGACGCTTGCTCATATGAGGGTCGAGGATGACCTCGTTTTCAGAAATAAAAATTCAAACGACAGGAAAGGTCTAGGTGTTAAAAAGCCAGACTTCAAACCGAAACCAACCGTTCGATCAGAGCCTGCCCGACAAATTTCAAACGTCAGATTCGAAAAGAAAGGGCCGACGACTTCTAAATCTGTCCAGTATCCTAAGGTGTCATCTTATGGTTTCCCTGGATCAGCCAAAGACGTCGTCGCATCCCTGAAACAGCTCCAACAAAATGTTCGATGGCCAAAGAAAAGCGATAAGGACAGTGATAAGAAAGACAAAACAAAATGGTGCGATTTCCATAATGACTTCGGTCATGTAACGGATGATTGCATCGCCCTGAAGAAAGAACTGTCCTGGCTTAATTCGAAAGGTTATTTACAAGAATTGACGGAAAAGAAGGACGTGCATCCCACATCCCCAGAGCATGCCAAGGTGATTAATTGTATCACCGGAGGCTCTGATGTATGTGGGACCACATATTCAGCTGCTAAGAGACATGCTAGTCGCGGTCCCGACGACCGACCAATTTCAAAGGAGGCAAGACCCAAGGAGGACGCAGAATGAGAAGCTATGCCCTTGACGTTCAACCAAGCAGACCTCGACGACGTACATCAGAAACATCATGACGGACTAATTATCCAATTAAGTATTGGAAATTGTCTGACCAAGAGGATACTCGTCGACGGAGGTAGTTCAGCTAACATTATCTTTTTTGATGCAGTGAAAGCAATGGGAATCGACAAATCCGAGATCACACGACATTCGACTACACTCGTTGGATTTAACGGAGGAGAGACAAGCACAATGGGGGAAATCACACTACCAGTATATGCTAAAGGAATCAACAGACAGGCGAAATTTAACGTCGTCGACTGTTCATCAGCTTATAACGTCATCCTTGGGCGACCATTGATCCATGATATGAAAGCTGTAACTTCGACGTACCATCAAATCTTGAAATTCCCCACGCAATGGGGGGTACAGGAGATCAAAGGCGAAAGAAAAGTTGCTAGGGAATGTTACAAAGTCTCTTTGAAGCCCCCGAAGCAGACAGTATAGCAATTACAGAACCAGGACGTTCCTGGGACTGACGACGACTATCGCTTGGAAGCTGTCGTCCTAAACCAGGATAAGCCTGATCAGATGGTTTACATAGGTTCGACGCTCGACCCTTCTTTTAAAAAGAAACTAATATCTTTTTTGCAGGATCACAATGATTGTTTCGCATGGACGCACGAAGACATGGTGGGCATCGATCCAAGTATTATTTCTCATAAACTCAATGTTGATCCCTCGTTCAAGCCTGTTCAGAAGAAAAGACGAAAATTCGCTCCTGAAAGAAATAAATTATCAACGACGAAGTTGATAACTTACTCAAAACAGGAAAAATACGAGAAGTCAAATATCCAGACTGGCTCGCCAACGTTGTTGTCGTCCAAAAGAAAAATGGCAAATGGAGAGTCTGCATTGATTTCACAGACCTTAATAAGGCTTGTCCAAAAGATCCATTTCCATTACCACACATCGATTCTATGGTCGATGCTACAGCTGGACATGAATTACTCACCTTTATGGACGCATATTCTGGATATAACCAGATATTGATGCATCCTGACGACCAGGAAAAAACAGCCTTCATGACAGATAAAGGTATTTATTGTTATAAAGTAATGCCTTTTGGTCTTAAGAATGCAGGTTCGACGTATCAACGATTGGTAAATATGATGTTCAAAGAACATTTGGGCGACACTATGGAGGTGTACATTGACGACATGCTTGTCAAATCAAAGCATACAGACGATCATATAGGACATTTGAAGCAATCGTTCGACATTTTGCGTGAATACAAAATGAAGTTGAATCTGACAAAATGTTCTTTTGGAGTTCGAGCTGGCAAATTTCTTGGTTATATGGTCACACGACGAGGAATCGAAGCTAACCCAAACCAAATTAAAGCAATTATCGATCTCAAATCACCCAGAAACTTTAAAGAAGTCCAACGTCTAACAGGACGTGTAGCAGCGTTGAACAGGTTCATCTCTCGGTCGTCCGACAGATGTCACCTATTCTACAACGTCCTGCGAAAAAAATAAAGGATTCGAGTGGACTGATAAGCACGAGGAGGCATTGCAACAACTCAAGAAATACATGACATCACCTCCCTTCCTCTCTAAACCTGAGAAAGGTGAAGCTCTTCAACTTTACCTGGCCGTCAGCATTAATTCAGTAAGTGCAGTACTTATACGAGAAACCGACGGACGACAATTGCCAATCTACTATGTAAGTAAAACTCTACTAGACGCTGAAACCAGGTATTCATCTATAGAAAAACTTTTGCTTTCGTTAGTCATGGTCGCTAAGAAGTTACAACATTATTTTGAATCGCATCCTATAACTGTGGTAACTAACTTTCCATTAAAGTCTGTGTTAAGAAAACTTGAATTAACAGGACGACTAGCTAAATGGAGCATTTACCTCAGCAATTATGATATGGATTTCAAGCCTAAGACGGCGATCAAATCACAGGTCTTGGCAGATTTTGTTACAGATTTCAGTCAAGAATTAGAAGAAACGACGACGTCCAACGAGTTAATTGTGGCAACTTTGCACGACACTACTTGGACGCTTGACGTTGATGGTTCGTCAAACATACGAGGAACAGGCCTGGGTGTCGTCCTACAGTCCCCACAAGGGGGCAAAATAGTGTATTCCATACGGTGCGACTTCAAGGCAACAAATAATGAGGCAGAATATGAAGCACTGATTGCAGGAATGAAAATTGCTTATGACTTGGGGGCAACATGTCTACATGTCCGGAGCGACTCGTCCCTAGTTGTTAACCAAGTTAATGAAGAATTTGCAGCAAAAGATTCAAGGATGATTGCTTATCATAAAATAGTAAAGGAAGAGGCAAAGAAGTTCAGTCGCTTCATAGTCGAACAGGTACCAAGAGATCAGAACACTCAAGCTGACGCATTAGCCAACTTGGGATCAACACTTAGTCAAACGACATTCAATAATATCCCAATAGTCCATCTTGCAACACCAACAATCAAAGACGACGGTAATACTCTGGTCGCACCAATTGAGGAAGAAAGCTCCTGGTCGGATGATATTAAAAATTATTTGGAAAACGATCAACTGCCTCATGATAAAATGGAAGCAAGAAAGGTTAGATTTAAAGCATCAAGGTATGTTATGATCAGAGGACAATTATATAGAAGATCGTCGACTGGTCTGAATTTGCGATGTATCACCAACAAGACGCAAGTCCAGAAAATCCTACAAGATATGCACGACGGTGAATGTGGAAATCACTCAGGAAGTCATAGTCTAGCCAACCGGATATCACGACAAGGTTACTATTGATCGACATTAAGGCAAGATGCGATCAGGTATGTACAGTCGTGCGACGCATGTCAAAAACACGCAGGTATGTCTCATAAACCCTCTGAACCCTTACACTTGACTTTGATCCCATGGCCCTTTATGAAATGGGGAATGGACATTGTTGGAAAACTACCACCTGCCCCTGGGCAAAAAGTATTTCTTTTAGTTTTAACAGATTATTTCTCTAAGTGGGTTAAAGCAGCGGCTTTCTCCCAAGTTCGGGACAAAGAAGTCATTTCTTTTATCCAAACTAACATTATTTGCAGGTTTGGAATTCCATCTGAAATAACGTGCGACAACGGGACACAGTTCATCAGTGATCGAACGCGAAGATTTTGTGAATAAAGGAACATCAAATTAGTAACATCGACGCCTCGATATCTACAGTCGAATGGTTTAGCCGAGTCAAGTAATAAAACTATCATTAATTCAATCAAGAAAAGACTCAAAGCTGCCAAGGGGAAGTGGGTAGAAGAATTGCCTTCCGTTTTATGGGCTAATCGTACGACACCTCGTACGTCCACAGGACAAACTCCTTTTTCCTTAGTCTATGGATGTGAAGTTGTGTTACCTATTGAGGTGCGACTACCGACATCAAGACATACGTCCGTTGAGAATAACTTGGTCGACCTAAGTTATGACCTCGACGCTTTAGAAGAGCTTCGAGAAGCTGCGCACATTCGCATGGCGGCACAGAAACAAGTGGTTGAGCGACATTTCAACAAAAATGTCCAGATCAAAGTTTTTCAAGAAGGTGATTACGTTCTGCGTCGAGTATTTCAAAATACTCAAGAGGTCAATGCAGGTAAGCTTTCCACTAAGTGGGAAGGTCCTTATCAAATCTCTAGCATCGTGGGTAAAGGACCTTATAAAATCCAAACCCTCGACGGTCGAGATATCCCACGAAGTTGGAATGCAGTTCATTTAAAGAGGTATTTCTTTTAAATTTCATATTTATTTCCTTTGATTATTTCTTAAAAAAAAATTTACTGACTTAAGCATCGGAGGGTCGTTGGTCAAACCAACGACCACCCCACTAATGTTGTTTTTCGCAGGGACGCACGACTTATTTAAAACTCATGTGACAAGGTCGATCAAAAGTTTTAATTGATTTCTTTATAAATGATAGTATGGTCGAATGTTTGATATGATATAGTTATCCATCTGCTTAAATTATTTGACGTATGACTAATTATAAGAACAAAGAATAAACGTCGATATGCAAAAGAGACTTTTTTCATTAGATGTCAAAGTTACAAATATAAAGGACGACCACATATGGGCGACCTTTAAGTGAAAGGATCAAAAGAAGCTAAGTAGGAGGAATGTCAGGTTGTTCCTGGGCGATGACGGTCTCCTCTGCTGCCACTTCTTCTACAACGTCACCCTCTTCCAAATCGTCGTCTTCATCCAAGTCCCTCTCAGTCCCGACAGTGTCGAGGTAAGTTTTAAGTTCTTCGGAGGCTGACGCCATAGGATCCTTCCCCTTCAAGTGACGCCTCATTAAAGCAGCTCAGGCCGTGAAGCAGGAGAAAGCCTCGATTTGCTTATTCTCCATCTCCAAGTCCTTCACGTCGCCCTCCAGATCTTCGACCCTCTTCTTCAGAATCGCGATTTCGTCAGCAGAAGCAGCAGCAGTGGTGACAGCCTTAATCTTTTCGACTTCCAACTTAGTCGACAACGCCTCTAGCTCAAGAAGTTGGTCTCTGAACTTGATCTACTCACGATTCGAAATCTCTAGTAGACTTCGAGCATCGGTGAGTTCAGTCTTAAGGCCTTCGACCTTCGTCTTTTCAGCCTCGACCAACTCCAAGGCGACCTTCTCCTTTTCAAGAGCCTCGTCAGCCCTTTTCTGTACGTCAGGGAAGGCCGCCTTAAGACCTTCTGTCTGAGCGTAAAACTCAGACAGGCTTGAAAAGCCTGCACGACAGCAAAGAAAAGGTTAAAAAACCATAACAAATAAGTAACAAAGGAAACAAAAAGTAATACAGGCTTACCATGAAGGAAAGACCAGCGGCATGTGCTCCCGTATCTTCGACCCGAGAATCCTTATAGCGGTCACGGAAGGTCGGGAGAAGAAACTTCCCCAAGTGTGGGAAAATGACGTCCCTCTCGAGGACGTCATTAACCATGAAGTCAGATGGGAGAGTGGATTTGAATATCGTCTCTCCCACCTTCTCCTTGTTCTTCTCCTCCCTTGAAGAGGAAGAAGGAGTTTCAAAGATGGGCTTATTAACGCCCGACACCCCCGACATGGGAGCATCCTTCGTCGCCTTGGTCGAGCCTCCAAGCTCGACCCCAGCAACGGTGTCCTTCGCTAATGTCGTCCCTGAAAGGGACAACAGAGTGGCATCGCCCGTCTTCTTGGGCGAAGATCGAGGCTTGCCTCAAACACGCCTTGAATCCACCCCCGTAGAAGGGGCATATCTTTTCCTCGCTTTCTCCCTCCCTTGACGAGCGAGCTCCAGTTGCTCGGCTCGCTTAGCGGCAACTGACTTTACAGCTGCGTCTTCTGAATAAAGAGAGCAAGTTAAAAATAAAATGACGTACGACATACAAGAAAAAGGTATGGTCAAGCGACTTACCAGTCATGTTTTCTTCTCTCTCTTCTTCCCTCTCCTTCTCTTCTATATTCTCTACTTCTCTAGGAGAACCCTCGACAGACGTCACCTCAGCTACAAAAACGGCCTCATCTCCTTCGTCGTTCGATCGAGGGGAAAACGAGCGATCAGTAATACTTCTATCTAAGATTCTCTGAACCTTGTCGAGAGAATCTCTCCTTGGCTTCACTCTGCTGAAGTCGATCACTGTCAAACAAAGAAAGACGTCAGAATAAACGCATGACAAAAACGCAGAAAGACGTCAGAATAAACGCACGACAAAAACAAACGACAAAAATAATAAACCTACCCGATTCATTCCATCCTGACGACAACCATTGGCTGTCTTCGTCATTTATAGACGCCACTTGAAGGAAAACATACTGACGTTTCCACCCACGATCATTCATCGCGGCGTTAAGTATCAGTACATTATCCCCCTTCGAACGTGGAAACAGACTATACCTGTGATAATTGTCTGGTCGAACACTATAGGCTATCAAGAGGTCGTTCACATTGAATGGTACCTCCCATTCAGCCGTAAGACGATCGATCACCTGGACAATCCGCCAGAATTGAGGCATTAATTGTCCAGGCGTCAGGTCAAATGCATCTAAAAATGCCCTGACCAAAGGGCTAAAGGGCCAAGAAAAACCTATCTTAAAAGGATATTCATATAGAACACAATATCCCTTCGGTACTTCATCTGGCTTTAAATCTTCCGGCGACACTAAATTTATCTCGTCTGGAAGCTTAGCCAAACTCTTAAAGTAATCTATATGTTCTTCCTCCCTAAATAAGCTCACAGGTTCGCTCGACATCTGGAAGTCCAGGATATTTAGGGTTGCACGCCAGTAGCTAAGAATATCCCAAGCTTTCCTAGGTTTTCTAGCTATGGATTTCTTATGCATAAATCGACACAGAAGGAAGAACGAAAATTGTACCTTAAATAGTGTTCTAAACCTCGAATTTAGAATGGAAATGATTCTCGTCGCTCGGAAATCTCGTCGGAGATATGTATTCTTTAGTAGGACAAAACGTAAAAAAGGAATGGATTGTGGGCAATTCATATTTATACTGAAAATCGGAAATCAAATCGTCAGGAAATTGAATCGCCAGAAAATCGACGGTCAATGATATTGACACGTGTCATTCGTATCTGGCAGCCACTCGAGTACACTCAACAAGGGCATGACACCTGTCCTTTATTAGCTGTCAAATTGCTAACTTTGCAGGAGATGACATCATTATCTGGTCGAAAATGAACCGATTCGGTTCTATGCAAATTTCTCGCTTTCTCTTTTGTGACACGTGTCTTAATTTAAAATTTAAAATTCAAAAAGTTGCCGCTTGAACTTTAAATTTGAGGGCAAACTGTTTGGGTAAAATTTTTTCAATAGTACATTGTCGTACGATTAACATTGGACAACAGGTAAGGAATTCCAACAGTCAGAACCTACTATGTCGCACGACCAAATAGATAACAGACGCCCTTTCTTCAAGTGACCTCAATTAAA
Source organism: Arctium minus (assembly GCA_954870635.1). Lineage (NCBI taxonomy): Eukaryota > Viridiplantae > Streptophyta > Magnoliopsida > Asterales > Asteraceae > Arctium > Arctium minus. Next base: position 58,664,192 of record OX941080.1, on the reverse strand, counting down.
TTATCAGAACCTATCCGCAGTCTCTGACGTACGACATAATTTCAGTTACTAATCTACAATATACTTTATATCATGTTTAATGCAGGATTCAAAGACATTCATTATAACGGAAGTCATCATCAATAGCACCAGACATAACGGACGCTATCATCAAAGACAAAATGGCTACTTTATTGAAGATACGCATTCAAGACTTGATAACTGACAATTGGAGTATAAATATGAAGATTGAACTTCACATTCGGACATCTGATTCTTAGACCTTAGAAGCTCACAAATTACGCTCTCAAGCTAGCTGAGTTTCTCTCGAAGTTCATAAAGCTTATTATCGTTTGTTGCACGACGCACGATTGAAGTCTAATTACACACAACGCACGACCGACTTTACTTTATTGTACTGTTTTATATTACATTACACTTGTAACACTTGTTATTAAGGACGACGTCCCTAATTGACGTCCATAGTGCACGATGACTCATACTCGTCCACGGTTTTTACCCATTTTAGGGGTTTTTCGCGTCACCAATTCTCTTGTCTCGTTTATTCCATTTTTATTATTGTCGTACGATTATTAAAGCTACTTTCTTTGGTTGGATCAAGCTCCACATTTACCTTAAATTTTCCTTGGGAGATTTTTGGCATAAACAGCTACTGAAAAGTTAATTATAAAAAGAAGCGTAGGGTATAAAGATCCGTTGGGACAAATTTAATAATTGAATAAAAGATGAGATCGCATTTCATCGTTATCTCAAAGTCGATATTTTATGTAACTTAAAGAAGCCTTCATACAACGAACCAGTTGTAAGTTGATCAATTGTAATCTGACATAAAATATAACTTTAATTTAAATAATTTAGGACAATCATGCGATACGATACACCGTTTATCCTTTTATCGGTCTCGGTTCCAACTTCAACTTTACTTTATACCCCGAACTGAGACAATTAGACTATCATCATTTTAGTTCCTAATTTTAAAAATTGTAAAAGCAATTAAAAGAAAAAGGAAAATGCGTCAACTATCCACTATTAATTTCACTTGAAATATCGTAACGTGCTGCGTAAGTAACCAAATCTTTAAATAAACGAAAAACGTTAAATTACGTGAGAAAGACGACTATGTTAAAGATAAAAACTAAAACTCCAAGAATTGAATTTCGTTAACTAAATGACGTTAAAGTAAAGTGAGAATTATAAAACAAAAATATACTAACGAAATCGTAACCGTTTATGGAAAGTCTTGTTTTTAAATGTGGATTTAATATCTAAGTTACTTAAAGAGTCCTTGATGTTTTAGTGATTTTTACGACTATAAACTTAAATAATGTAACGCGTGGGGGGGGGGGGGGGTTATAATTTTGGAAACACGAAACAATTTTAATAACTACAATAAACCGTGAACCAAAAAGGTTTGGGAATCCGAAATGATTAATTAGACTTCCGGTTTGTAATAGAACTAAAATCGTAGGTGAAAACCAAATAAAAACCGTAGGTAAATCGAACCTTGATGAAATGAGTAAATCTTGCGGGAATGTAATGAAAAACTATTGCACTAACACTTGAAATAGGAAGGTATCGAGGCATTAAATTTTAACCAAAAGAGGAAGAAGTTTGAAGTGTGAGCTAGAGCTTAGTGAAGCATACAGTGAGCTCTCGGCTCACTATGTTCAAATCTCCCAAGACTAAGGTGGTGTTTGTTTTTTCAAAATAAGCTCTTAATTACCACTTATGTCTGATTCGGTCAGATATAAGATAATTCAGACTGTTTGTTTTTTCTTTCTTTTTAGAGTCTCTTAACCTTAATGTCCTCTGAATAATTAAGTGATAACCCAACCAATTAATTACCTCTTATTTCCGTCCAACATCATTCTTTCGATTTCAACATCGGTTTTATCCCAAATGCACCTGAATATGCAAAACGCAAAACATGAATATTGTCAATTTGTGTGTTTGCTCTTCAAAACATCTTGAATTGCTTAAATTGGCGCTTCGGTGTTTGAAATATGATTAAAACTCTACAATAAACCTCGCAAATCTGTTAGCATCCTTTTTTTTTCGTTCCGTCCTTCGATCATCGATGCTCACTTCAATTGACGTATTTAAGTTGAATTTTTGAGGGATAAAATAGACAATTATACATATTCAGACGTTTGTCAGTTTACAAAAACAAACAATCTTGTTCAGATTTCAGACTTCAGCACCACCTCTTAAAAATCAGAAGTGAAATCAGACTTCAGACTTCAGTACCTCTTAAAAAACAAACTCACCTAAATCTACGTTATCCTATTACAAGCCTAGTGAAAAAAAAATGCTAAATTGAGAGATGTTGGATTTAGCCGACCGAACATGCCTATTTATAGTGTTAAACCACCTTGGGGCTCAAGTAAACAAAAATGGGGCCCAAAGTGGTTGGAAGTTACTAGCCCAAAATGCAATAGTTTGGTTCAGGTATAGTTGGCCTAAAAGAAGAGCAACCATAGCCCAAGAAATTTGGTCCATCCCACTTCACAAAAATCGGCCCAAAAGAAGGTTGAAGTCCATGTTGCAAACCCGAAAAATCTGCAGATCATGGCTTCTTTGACTGCACCTATTTGTTGGACTTCAAACGACCTATTTTCGAGCCTAAAACATGTATATAAAAGAAATTAGATTTTTGTTGCTTTTTTCATGTAAATTAGATTTATTTAAAACGGAACGCGATAAACATTTATTCAAGTGATTAAACCATAAAAATAAACTAAAATACTCAATGGGAAAACGAAAATTAACTCAAAATTATAAAAAGAGGGCTTAAAATAGGGTAAATAAAATGAACCTATCAGTTTGCATAATCAAGTTCGGACGTCAAAATCTTTAAAATTCAAATATTGGTTTTGACTACTTTTGGTCTGAACGACTGATCCATTTATGAGCGTTCCTAGGTCTAAAAAGTAAAATTGTTTTGGGCAAAAGAACCGGGTTGGTCCTTTCAATCAGGATGTCTAGTCCTCTTGGGCTTGGCCTAGTCAGAAAAAAAAGTTCAGCTAAAATCATTGTTCTTAATCGGTCCTTAAGTTCTTAGAATCTGAAAGAAATTTCAATGAAATGTTATCAGGTTTAGCCAAATGTTTGGTTGAAAGAAAATGGAATATAATATGTCAAATGGAATATGTTTGTGTGGTTTATAAGATGTAGCTTATGAATTGATTTAAAAGAAAGAACCGGATAATTCATTTCAGTCAGGAATGTTTTGTTGTTCGGATTCAGTTCTATAGGTGATACAACTACAAATAGTCGGACTTTCTCGGCGTTTATGATCGTTAACTGTGTAATAAGTCTTTTTCCAATCCAACTACTAAAAAAACACTAAAAAAGATCAACTTCAACCACATATTATAAAAAAAAAAAACTAAAAGACTTCATTAATATAATAATAATAATATATTTATATACTTTTATTAGAACATAATAATTAAACAATTAATTTTTTTATAATAAATATATAGTTATCACTTGCATTATTACAATCAATGAATGTATACTTTTGTATTTGGTTCTATATTATAATCCTGACACAAAACTATAACCAATATTATGTTCTTTTAGAAATTTTGTTGATGAATTTTTTTTTATTAAACGTTTATGATTATACAAATATTTTGTACTTTTATTTATATATGTTTAAGTGTTGTTGATCAAAACTATAACAAAATTATTCACATTTTCTTTTTTTACCAATTTTGATTTTTAATTAAAAAAATTAAATTAATTAAACGTAATTTACGATTTAAAAACATAAAATAACTAAATTATAAACATAATACAAAAAATATTATTGAATATATTAAACTATTAATCAATACACACACGTGTGTATATATATATATATATATATATATATATATATATATATATATATATATAGAGAGAGAGAGAGAGAGAGAGAGAGAGAGAGAGAGAGGATCATGCGAGAAACAAACTAATTTGCGAGAAGGCGAGAAGGAACGTGAGCCACATAATTTATTAATTAAAAAAAACATAAATAAAAAATAGTTTTAGAAATTAGAATAATTATCATTTTAAATTGGATAAATTCTTAAAATTCTCATTATATCTTTTAGATTTATTTATTTTTTAATTTCAATTATTTATTAATTAATTTATTAAACTTTTTTCTAAATATACTTTCAATAAAAAAAAAATTCACAATTTTAACCAAATATCACATGTGATATCATTATATGAATATTTATGTGATAATTATATATATTTTAGTTAATCATATGTGATTATGTATACTTATATTTGTAGATCTTTTTGTGATAATTGTATATATTTTAGTTAATCATATGTGATTATGTATACTTCTATTTATAGATCTTTTTGTGATCTAAATATTATCACATGTGATAAGTGTATATATTTTAGTTAATCATATGTGATTATGTATATTTATATTTATAGATCTTTTTGTGATGTAAATATTATCACATGTGATTATGCATTATGCGTCATTTATATTCAGACATATATTATCATATGTGATATTTACAAAAATCCACCTAGTGGGATCATATGTGATACATAATAATATATCACATGTTAAACGAAGTTAATCACATGTGATTCAAAACGTAAATCTAAAAAATAGAGAAAAAATAGTGAAATAAATAATGAATTAGTTATGGATATCACATGTGATATTTGATGAAAATTATGATTTTATCTACAAAATAATAATATAAATTTGATAAAAATATTATGAATTTATTAAAATTAAAAAATAAATAAATTTAAAAGATATTATGAGATTTTTAAGGAATTATCCAATTCAAATTGTAATTATCCTAAATTTAAAAAAAAAATTATTTATGTTATTTTTAAATTAATAAATATGTGGCTCATATTCCTTCTCGCCTTCTCGCAAATTGACTACCTTCTCGTTTGAACTTGCCCCTATATATATATAGCCTTAGGTTCATTTGAGAAATGGTAAATATATGAGAAATAGAGAAATAATCCTAGCCATTTATATAGTCAAGATCGGATTTGACTGGTCAAATATTGCGGCTTTGACTGGTCAAAAGTTGCGGCTTTGACTGTTCAAAAGTTGCGGCTATTTCAAAAATAGAAGGACACTTTCGTAATTTTTACAAAATACACGAGTTGTGTTCATATATGAACATGTATAATTCACATATGAACTATATGTTCATATATGAATCAGTGTAATTCACATCTGAACTTTTTTAACTGATTCATATATGAACATTTGTGATTAAAATATGAACTAATTAACTGTAAGTTAATATATGAATCAATTGAACTAATTAACAGATTCATATATGAACTTTTATGGTTCATATATGAACGTATAGTTCATATGTGAATCATATAGGTTCATATATGAACTCATCTCGCGTATTTTACGAAACTACCCCTCTACCTTCTATAGACCATGTAAGGAATTATCCGGTGCTTCGCGGTCAAAGCCGCAAATGTTGACCAGATGAATGACTAAGATTACTTCTTTATTTCTCATACATTTACCATTTCTCAAATGAACCTCTCCCTATATATATATCTATCTCTCTCTCTCTCTCTCTCTCTCTATATATATATATATATATATATATATATATATATATATATATAGACGGAGGTTCAAGGGGAAAACCTCAAATAAATGAAAAACTAAAAAACACATTATCAACCGTTAGATTAGGTGATCTGATGGATATGATTAAACAGACGGTTACAGCAATATTTTTTAAATTAAAAAACCTCCACCCCCTATTTTTTATTCGAAAAAATATGAAAAATGAACAAAATTCGAACGAAATAAATTACACCAAATAAACGATCATATTTTTCTCGTTAATTTGACATCCATATTCATATACTTTATATATATATATATATAGTGTTTGGTTCATTTGAGAAATGGTAAATATATGAGAAATAGAGAAGTAATCTTAGCCATTCATATGGTCAAGATCGGATTTGACTAGTCAAATATTGCGGCTTTGACCGGTCAAAAGTTGCACCTTTGACTGGTCAAAAGTTGCGGCTATCCCAAAAATAGAAGGACAATTTCGTAAATTTTACAAAACACACGGGCTGTGTTCATATATGAACATGTATAATTCACATATGAACTATATGTTCATATATGAACCAGTGCAATTCACAACTGAACTCTTTTAACTGATTCATATATGAACCTTTGTGATTCATATATGAATCAGTTGAACTAACTAACATATTCATATATGAACCTTTGTGATTCATATATGAATCTGTATGAATCACAAAGATTCATATATGAATCAGTTGAACTAATTAACAGATTCTTATATGAATCTTTGTGATTCATAAAGATTCATATATGAACTCATCCCGTGTATTTTACGAAATTACCCCTCTACCTTATATAGATCACACAAGAAATTATCCGGTGCTTCGCGGTCAAAGCCGCAAATGTTGACCAGATGAATGGCTAAGATTATTTCTCTATTTCTCATATATTTATCATTTCTCAAATGAACCTCTCCCTATATATATATATATATATAATTTTAATATAATATTAATCTATACTATATTATAAAGCACGGATAAAAAACTCTTAAATACAAATTATTAGGCACAAAATACCATCATTTTATGCAAGATTTTAAAAATATCTTAATTTACAAGTATCAAAGCACAAGATACATATTACTACTGGAGGCTTCTAACACCCACCAATTTAGTATGTGTAAGACCTTCCTTTTATGCAGATTTTTCCATGTATCACTATTAATATATTATATTACTATAAATTTGTTTTAATTATATTATTAAATATGTAATTGGTTATTTTTTCTAGATGTCATTAAAATATATAAGATAATCATTGAATTCTAACAAAATATTTAATTTTTTTATATAAAAAACATTATATTATTAAGCCTAAATTAAACAAATTTATAAAAAAACATTATCGCTTTCTCAAAACCATCCAAAATTGTACTGTATATCGACAAAAATATAAAATAAAACATTAAAATCGTGATATATTTCGCTGCATTGCGCGAGTACGCTTTTAGTATTTGATAAATAGATGCAAACATTTTAAGCTTTAAATATGGAAGCCAACTTAGACAACTTACATTTTTTTAATGTTATAATGATGAATTGAAGTAGAAAACACCTCATTTGCTTTTAATGTTTTTAGTGGTAGGTTGTCAATACAAAGTTAATGAGTGTCCAATTAGTGTCATTTATTTTTAATGTTTCTTAGTGGAAGGTTGTAACTTGTAAATACAAATTTGTGAGTGTACGGTACAATTTCACAACAATGGTGACGAATCCCCTTATTTTACCTTTCGCCACTGTTTCATCCGGCAACAACCACCTCTTGGCCACCATTGACTTGATGACTAACTCCTCCAAACACTCTGGATTGTTCGAGCTGACCCTACAACCGGTCGATTTCTAACCCTCCAACGCCTCAAGAACCTGTTGTTCTCGTCTCCGGTGGCAACACCACCACTATATCCTCCTTAGCCCAACTTCACGCTATTGAATCTCTTCAAAAGTTCTAACACATCCTCCACCCCCTAAACGCCCCTTCCTCCCACCTCTGCCTCGTCGCTACCTCCGCCATCCGCGAATCCTCCAAACAACCTGAACCTTTTCAACTCATCCAACAAAGGCTAGGTTTAAAAGAACGATAACAACCCATCAATCCAACCCAACCCAACTCAACCCGAATTATACGTTGTAACGGGTTGGGATTTTTTCAAATCACAATCGTCGAGTTTGGTTGTTTATATATTTTAAAACATCCAATCCTAACCGTACGGGTTGGACTTTTTGTTTTTCTAAAAAAATCTTATCTTGCTTCCCCATGAACGAGTTCGAACCTCAAAAACTCAAAATCTTCAAAAATGGGTTTTGACCGAGCTTTGGTCTGAATAAGTAACAGTCAGAGCTACTTGAGGACCAGGGTGTGCACATACCACCCTAGCCATTTTTTTGGAATTAAATGCGAGTCTCTTAAAACTGAATCCCAAGACAATAAAGTCTTGAATAAATTACGATTTTCATCCACGTGATTTAATAATATTGACTTTTGTTCCTGTGGTTTAGAAATTGCAACTCTTGTCTATATGATTGTTAGGGATAAATATGTAAATTGTATTAAAGTAGAGGGGCTTACTTTGTAAATACCCTTGGGGTATAAATACTTTCATTTCTTGTTGTTTTCAAAAAACTTTGAGCTCATTTGTATTTGATGCATTCTGAATATTTCTCTCTTAATTAAAGACGTCATTGTGGATCCATTGTTGATCTCTTAAGATTTGTCATATAAACTTGTTACTGGATTCACAATTGGTACCAGAGCACAAGATCAACAAGATTTGGATTAATTCATTGTGTTTTTGAAGTTACTTTGAAAAAGTCGACAAATAGAATTTAAAATCCTTGATTCTTGTGTTCTTGATCAATTTTCTTGTTCAATTATACTCGTTTTTGATAGGAAATCATCTCTGAGTGGTTTAATTCCGCAATTAAACAAGTTTTGATCATGAATTTTGGATTGTTAGAAGATTTTGGTGCATACTGTGGTTTTGAGTTTTGATCGAAAGTTGCTCAATTAGGTTGTTTTTGATAAAACTTCAAGTTTTATATGTGTTTAGAACCTGTTTTCAACCAACACTTGAAATTCATGGAGTTTGGTTGGATTTTGGGGTGAAATCTTTGATCTAAATGGAATTTATCAAGATCTTCATCTTTGTCGCATAGTACATCTGCAGAGTTAACGCACGATTATATTGTTGAGTCAGAATTGTATTCAAGATTAAATGAGGGTCTTTTATGTAAATGTTTGTAAAAGTCTAAGGGTTTGTTTTGTAAAGTCAACATGTGTTGACTAGGTATAAATATTTTGTGTCTTTGTTAGTTTAGTAGGATACACACACATACTTGAGATTGTAGAGAGAGAAATTGTACACAAAGAGAGATTATTCATTGTATGCATTGTAATACTGAAAGATCAATGAATATGACTTCAGGATTAATTGTGTGTGTCTATTAAGAGCTTGAAACTGTGACTATCATTTGGTATCAGAGCAGATAGAAATCAGAAATCAAGATCAAAATTGAAGATTTTTTGGACGATATTCAAGAACTCATAGACTGCACTGTTTTAGGATTGATTTGTGTCATTTTGTGGTGTTTTGGTTCAAAATTTGTTTGTGTTGTACTCGATTTTTGACATAGATCAGGTTTTGTGTTGATTAGATTGTCCAATTCACAACTGTTTTGTTTGAATTTGGATTTTTGTTGAAATTTGGTTCGTATTGTAAACACACTGTGTCCTAGATCAAAATTGTAATTTTGTTGTTTTTCTTCGAAATTAATTGTTTGTGAAGTGTTCAGATTGAGTACGAGATCAAATTGACAAAGTTTCGTGGATTAATTTGAAGTTTTGGTTCGATTTTGGATTGAAATTTAAGATTTTGAGCCGAGATCTAAAGAATTCGCATATCTCATGAAGAACTCGCATGAAGAACTCGTATGAAGAAGAATTCGCATGAAATAGTGAATGAAAGTTTCTAAGAACAGAATTCGTATAAATCATTATACGAATTCCCAAGGATTCACACATAGCCTTATACGAGAAGTTCAGATTTCGCATAAAGCCTTGTACGAAAAGCTAAGGATTCGCATATAAAAGTTGGAATTTTTTTCTAAGGCAAGAATTCACATCGATACGAATTGTTCAAGTCTGAAAAAGATTCTAAGGGAGGAATTCGCATCGTAGTGATATATCTTATGCGAAAAGCTCAGAATTCACATATAGTTACATGCGAAAAGTGAAGAATTCTTATCCCTTCCAAACGAATTCTTGTGTGTGTGCGAATTGTATTGTGAGTGTCATGCAAAATCTATACTTAGTCAAATTTTTACAAGCTGCAATATGAGATTTAATTGTCAATTTTTTTTTCTGAGTGTGATCAAAGTTTGCGTAGGGGAACATATTTCTGAGTGTGATCAAAGTTTCTGATTTTTATTAACGATCATTTCAAGCTTATATTTTACAGATAACAAGATGCCTTACACTGACGAGAAGGGAAATACTGTTTTGACCAAGAGATACTGTGCTATCGCTTATATGCCAGAGATTCCAATCCTTGAAGCTGAAAATAAGAATCTGAAAATTCAGAATTCATCTCTTCTTGATCAGATAAATAAACTGAAAGAAAATTCTAAGGTTTTAGAAAAGAATTTTAATTGCTCCGACTGTGTTTCTAATTCTAAAATCAATTTTGCAGGGATCATTGAGTCAAAAGAAAAGGAGATTTCAAATCTTCAAACCAAGTTGAAGAAGTCTTAAGGTCTTAATGCAAATTTTACATGGTCCGACAAAGAGTTAATGCAAAAAGAGCTTGATGATCTTAGAAGGAGAGCAAATATTGCTAGTGAAACATGTGATGGACTGAAAAAGATAAACTCACAAATCTTCTTTGAACGAAACCAATTAAGAGATAAAGTGTTTAGTCTTGAGGTTAAGATAAACATGTTCAAAGAGAAAGCCTCACAAGAGAAAGACAACACATGAGTTCAAGAGAATCTAAACAAGTTTGAAAAGGAAAATGCTGAACTTCAAAGAAAAATTACAGAAATGAAAGAACAATTTTCTCAAGGTGTAAAGATGGTAAAGAAAGAAAGAGAAGGATTTGAAAAAGAAAGAAAAGTATTTGCTCAAAAGTTTTCTGACTTTTCAAGAAAGTCATTTGAAGAAAAGAAATCCATTAAACTCAAATGTATAAAACTTTCTCAACAAGTGTCAGATTTTGAGAAAGTTATTATTATGGAAAGAGATAAGTCTGAGAAAGAGAAGAAATTAACAGAAAAGAAGAATGTCGGATTATTCAGAGAAATATCTGATCAAAGAAATAATGTTGAAAGAGACTTTGAGGAAGAAAGGAAGGTTTTTGAGACAGAGATTACCAAGCTTTTAAAGAAGCTATCTGAACTATCAGCAAATGCATTGAAAGAACAAAAGACGAAGTCTGAATTACAGAAGAAGCTTGATACATTGTCTGAAGAAAGAAACAGTTTGTCTAACAAGATTACAGAACTTGAAGGAATCATTTTCAAGGATGAATTGAGAGCACAAAGAAGTCCAGATACACTTGCTCAATCAAGCATGAATGATTCAACTGCATCAGAATGTTCATTCAAATCAACTGCAAGTTCAATTTTTGCAAATGTTTCTAACAATCCTTTATTTGTTGATTCAGATGATATTGTGTCAAAGTAAGAAGATCAGATTCGTCCTACTAATATTTTCTATGTCAAATCTCTTGATGGTTCAGGTAACATCAGAAAGAACAAGTCTCAACAGAAAATGGTTTGGAGAAGAAAAGATGAGAAAGATGATTCAAAGTCATTTGTTCCTACACGTCAAGTGAACAAAAAGGACAATGCTCCGAAAGGTAAATCTTTTGGTAAGTTTGATTCTTCATATTCTGTAAATCATTTAATCAGATTTGCACAAATAAAACTTTGTTGTTCTTACTGTGGAACTGATTATTTTGTTAATAAGAATTATGCTCAAAATTGGTATGGAACTTACAGAATCACTTCTCAGCAAAATGAACTTAAAAGGTTCAAATCTAATGAGAAGTGGATTCCAAAATCTAACCACTCTGGACCCAAATACCAATGGGTACCAAAACCTGTCAAATCTGTTTTACAGGTACCACAGGTTTAGGGGGAGTAAGAGCATTGGTTTCTGATTACAACAGATCAGGACCCGTATCTAAAAGATCAAAGTTGACTTCTGAACAAAACAGTTCAGAACTCAAGCTTAAGGGAAAGGCTTCTGTTCAAAGCAGAATAAAACCCAAATCTAAACAGACTAAGTCTTCTAACTCATCAAATGTTACATCTGAGTTAGATATGCTATTTCTTGATGCTTTTATAGACATATGTGCAAATTTTGACAAATCAGGCGTGTCCGCATCATCTTCAGAGGTCCCAGTAATTACTAAAGACATATTTGAACCTTATGAACCAGTCACAACAACAACATCTTCAGGTATGTCTACACCGAATGTTTCTGACAATACTAATACAGATTCTACTTCTGCAGATACAAATTCTGGACGAGAAGTCCCGAGCACTTCCTCTGTCGCTCCAAAATTACCTGCATCAGAAAACACCTGAACAAGATGTTCCATCTACATCTGAGGTTGTACCTGCTGTTATTGATGAATAAAATGAGCAAAATACAAAAGTATCTGTTCAACCACTTCCAAGCACAACTCATTGGACGAAAGATCACCCCCTGCACAATGTTATTGGATACGTACATAGTGGTGTAAAAACGTGTGCAACATGAAATAACTTTTGTCTATACTCAAACTTCCTTAGTTCCTTAGAGACGAAAAAGGTCTCTGAAGCTTTACGCGAAACTGATTGGATATTGGCAATGCAAGATGAGTTTCTTCAATTCGAAAGGAACAAGGTATGGCCACTGATCGCACTATCGAAAGGTAAATCAGTAATAGGCACAAAGTGGATTTTTAGGAACAAGAGGGATGAGGCTGGAGTTGTGGTTAGAAACAAAGCTCGCATGGTAGCAAATGGTTATTGTCAACAGAAAGGCATCGACTACGATGAGACGTTTGCACCTATTGCTTGGATCGAAGCCATCAAAATATTTTTATCTTATGCAGCACATAAGAACTTTACTGCCTATCAAATGGACGTAAAGTCGGCGTTTCTTAATGATATTTTGCATGAGGAAGTCTACGTGGCTCAACCTAAAGGTTTCATTGATCCGCATCACCCTGATCATGTCTACTTCCTAGACAAAGCACTTTATGGTTTAAAACATGTACCACGAGCTTGGTATGAAACTCTTACTTAGTTCTTACTCACCTCAGGTTTTAAAAAGGGTTCAATTGATACAACCCTATTCCTTAAAAAGCAAGGTGAGGATTTAATTCTAATCTAGATTTATGTAGATGATATTATATTTGGGTCTACTAATCCAAAATTTTGCAAGAAATTTTCTAAAATCATGGAGTCTTGGTTTGAAATGTCTATGATGGGTGAGTTAACATTTTTTCTTGGAGTTCAAGTCAAAAGTCACACGAAGGCATTTTCATAAACCAATCGAAGTACATACGAGACATTTTGAAAAAGTTCAACATGACTGATAGTTCGGGCATGAAAACACCTATGGCTACCGGAACACTTCTAGATGCATATTTATCCGGAAAATATGTTGATTAGAAAGTGTACCGAAGTATGATTGGTTCATTACTGTATCTAACAGCTAGCAGACCTGATATAATGTTTGCTACATGTTTCTGTGCTAGATATCAGGCAAATCCTAAGAAATCTCACCTGATCGCGGTTAAACGAATACTTAGATACCTTAAAGGCACTCCCGAGTTAGGCCTTTGGTATCCTAAGGATTCTGGATTTGAGTTAACTGCATATACTGACGCTGATCATGCAGGTTGTAAACTGGATAGAAAGAGCACCTCTGGATCATGCCAATTTCTAGGAGATAAGCTTGTTAGCTGGACATCGAAGAAACAAAACTGTGTTTCTACATCCACTGTCGAGGCAGAATACGTAGATGCGGCTAGCTGTTGTTTGCAAGTCCTCTGGATGACGACTCAGTTGAAGGATTTTGGATATTCGTACAAGCGTGTTCCAATTTATTTTGATACCAAGAGCGTAATTGCAATAACTGCTAATCCAGTTCAACACTAAAAACAAAGCATATTGATGTGAGCTACCACTTTATCAAATATCATGTGGAGAAAGGAGATGTTGAAATGCACTTTGTTCAAACAGACTACCAATTAACTGATCTTTTCACTAAGCCGTTAGATGAAAATCGCTTCAAATTCTTAATCAACAAATTAGGTATGTTGAATATGTCTGCTTGAATACTTATCCATGATCTAAGGGGGAGTGCATCTTACTTTTGCTTACTTATATGTGTCTTTGGGATTTCTGAACAGTTGTTGATATTCATCAAATACTGACTAAAGTGAAATCATTTCTATAATGATTACCAATATATTTTGTTTTGTAGGTTATTTCATGTGACTATGGCTTCTGGATATTTCAGTTCAGAACCCGTTCTCAAAAGTTTTTCTTCTTCAGGATGCTTAATAGATAACATCTTTGAAAAAGAGTTTTTACTTTGAGGGGGAGTTTATAAGATTTCACTGTTATATCTTTAAGGGGGGGAGAAGATAAAAGAATATTATACTTTGATTGTCATATTTTTCTAATAAATTGACTTTTTACAGGTACCGAAGCGATGTATCTGATGTTTTTGTCAATGATGCTTTAAAGGATAATATTCATTTTAGGGGGAGTTAAAATTTCTACGCTAAAGGTATATATTTCTAAATTCTTAAACTCTATCCCTTGTTGAAAGACGAATAACTTTCGCTAGTGAAAATTGTTTTCTTAAATGTTCAAATCACTTCGCGTTCTCAAAATGTTTTATAAATTTCGAAGTGTGTTTTTAAATGATTTTCACTTGGATACTTTAACAATCTGATCGTGTGTTTCTTAAAGAAAAATACTTGTGCATTTTCCTTTCATATACTTTGTCAAGTATTCATACACACATCGGTTCAATACATTATTTTTGACTTTGTTATTACCATGTATGTTAAGTCTACTTTTAATAGTAATCAATGTATTTATACCTTGTTGCTAAGTGTGCTTAGTTTGACTTTATCTTGTATGACTTAGTCAAGGGTATTTAAGTCCCTTGTGACTTTGTTTCTTGTAACTTTGGAGCTCATTTTGAATACATATTACATTTGGCGCATACTCTCTCTCTCTACTTTCTCTCTCTAAGATTTGGTTGATTTTGGGTTTATCAATTGGTATCAGAGCTATTCTAAATCTGAGAGGATTGAGAGAAACAAGTTTCGATTCTGAATTTGTGTTTGAATCAGAAAATTTGATCGATTTTCTTGATTTTTTCAAGAAAATCTCATTTTTTGATTTTTCATCAAATTCGGACTGGTTTTTGATCGAATTTTCTTGAATTTTGGTTCGTTGGATCCGAATTTACTAGTAGAACACTTTTGATTCACATCATTTTACAAGAAAATCTGTTTTTGAACATCAATTTTGAGTTTTTTCATTTTCTGGAAAAGTTCGTTTTTACGTACTGTTCACATCACAAATTCTCGATTTTGTGGTTTTTTGATCGATTTGTTTGAATCAAAGTTGTTAGAAACTATTTTCGATCATTTCTGCGTGAGAAATTTTCTTTAATTTCGTATCTGTAATCGATTTTAGAAGATATTTCTTGATTCTCTGAGTTTTGCGCCAAATCTGAAATTTGCGCCAGTTCATCTCATCTCAGGTTTGCGCGAGTTCATCAAGGATCATCAAGCTTTGCGCCAATTTCATCGAATTTTGCGCGAGTTCATCCTAAACTTTGCGCCAGTTCATTGAGTTTTGCGCCAGTTCATCCTCTGCTTTGCGACAGTTTCTTCCGAAAAGTACAAGTTCTCTCCAGCAACACAACGCGCAAAGTAAAGTTTGCGTCATCCTCATTTCACGAGAAGTTCAGTTTAGTTCTTTGTGCAAGACATCTTTGCGCCAACTTTATATCGCACAAAGTTTTATTTGCGCCATTAACAGCTCGCGCAAATCATAGTTTGTGCCACATACTGCTCGCGTGCGCCATAGACTACTCACGCAAACATTCAGTTTGCGCCAGATTATCTGCTTCCAGACTTGGATTATTTCTAAACTTTCTGACTTTGTGATTCTGTAAAGATGTCTCTACAAGCTCAGTTGTACAAGAATGACATAATGATGTCTTTGGGGTCAGACACTCGCCCTTCAGTTCTGATCAATGAAAATGAATTTCAGCAATGGCAAGACAGGTTCATCAACTTTATAGAGAGACAACCTAATGGAGAAAACATGATGAAATCTCTCACTGAAGGACCAATGGTAAAGCCTATGAAAGTTATTCCCGCCATTGGAAACATACAGTCTACAAGGGTTCAGAAGCTTATAGGTGAGTACGATGTTGACGAGCTTTTGCGACATCAAGCAAAGTCTAATATGATTCTTGCACTGCCTAATTCAATCTACAACCGAATTGACTGTTTCAAGCAGAATCCTATGCTAATGTGGACTCAGCTAGAAAAGATAATGCTTGGATCAGCAGTTGCCACTCAACTTCGTCAGACAAGATACATGAACAATTTTGAGGAGTTTATGGCAAAAGATGGAGAGAGTCTGAAAAGTGTGTTTGACAGATTTTGGGCTGTGATAAATGATTTGTATAAGATTAAAGTGACAAAAACTGAACTGGAAGCCAATCTGAAATTTTTAAATGCTCTTCAACCAGAATGGAGCAAATCTTGTCATAGAATGAGGAATGATGTCAGGATATCTACAATGCCGATACAGAAACTTTATGAGATCTTGATGGCTGATGAGAATTTGGTGCTAGAAAAGAAAGCAAAGATTGATAAGAAAAGCAAACTAAAGGCAGTAGACCCAATTGCTCTCCTTGCTAGTCAATTAGCCGAACAAGCATTATCTGAGAATGCTTATGATGGATCTACTGATGATGACGGTGAAGCTCTGGAAAAGGCTATGAATTGCTTCAACTGTGGGAAACCGAAACACATTGCAAAAGAGTGTCGAGTGAAGGTTGTTCGGGATTCTGCGTTTTACAGGAAAAAGTTGGAACTTGCAGAAAAGAGGGAGAATGGAACAATTCTGCTTGCTGATGAAGAATACTGGTTAGACCATTCTGACAATGAGGCAGAAAATGAGGAACGACTGCCATGTACTTTATTGGTGACGATAACAGTGATGATGAAGATGAGGATACCTCAACTGATGAATCTGAGGTACCTTCTAAATTTGATTTTAATTTCATTTCATCTCAAATGAACGTCATTATCAATGCTTTACATGATTTACGTTCAAAGTTCTTATCTGAAAAGCAAACTAATCAAGAAAAATCTGTCATGATTGAAAAATTGCAAATTTCATTGAAAGATGAAAAATTTATTTTGACAGATACAAAAGATAAGTTTCAAAAGAAATTGGATGAATTAGAAAATTTAAATAAGACTAATCTTGATTCTTTGACAGATCTGACCAAATTAAATCAATATTTTTCTGATAAAATAATTGTTTTAGAAGGAAAATTATATAAGAGAGAACAAACTGAGAAAACCATATATATGAATAAACCAAGGAGTGATGAGGCAATAAAAGAAAGATGGGGACTTGGTTTTGAAATTTCACATTGTTTAAACAATGTTATAACAAAAAACCCCCACTTTATATAATTTCGATTATCTAAATCTTGCAAAATATGCTCCTCAATTTAAAATGGAGTATATGAATGAAAAGCAAGAATTAGAAATTGAAAATGAGAAAAGAATGAACAACAAGAAAATGGAAATGCCATTTATTTATACTCGTGAAAATGCCAAATATTTTCCTGAAAAATCAAAGAAGTCCAGAAAATCTCAAAATGTTTTAAATGTCAATTCTTCCATTAAATCTTCATTACCAAATGATTATTTTGATATATATGCCAATAGCACTAATAAGGAAAATATATCTCCGGTTTCTTATGATTCTAAGAGATATATTCCCCCATTAGTATTAGAGGGCAAAATCATTGATCTTGAAGATAAAATGGAAGAACAAAGTCTTCAAAATGAATTTGAAAATAGTTTATTTCTTTTTATCATGAAATCTAGTTTTGAAGACAAAATCATTTCTCAAAAACAAGACTTTGATGACAAAATAAATTCTGGATTTTCTATCGATTCTAAGGAAAATACTCACAAAGTACAAACAAGTGAAAGTTTGCACCAACCACAGGTAGAGCAAACTGAAGGTTTGCGCCAGAAGTTGGTAGCGCAAAGTTCAGTATGTGCCACCAGTGGGTCACGCAAACGTCTCCTGACTTGTGTGTTTTTGAAAATTATGACTCCAAGGCAAGTTCAACAATGATGAATGCTCAGTTTGACTTCTTAGATAAAATTTATTCTTCCAATTCAATTGTTGATGACTCTTTTATGCTAAATGATCAGTATTATAAACCAAAGCGTAAAAGAAGGTCACAGAAGTTAAAGAAACAAGATACTGTCATTTCTGAAAATTCTAATTCTACTGTTTCAGATCGGACTTTGAACAAGTCGACAAGGCAGATATGGAGAGTCAAGAAGAGATCAACGGATACATTTGCATTTTGTAATAAAAACACAAAATATTCAATAAAGCAAATGATTCAAATTGCAAAGAATGTCTCATATTGTTCTTCTAGTTCTGATTCAGATGATTATGTTTCTTCCTCCATGGATGATTATGCTCATATTTTTTTTTTCTAAAAAGAGAGTTTTGAAAAATAAGAGGCAAATGACTAACAAGAAGGGACCCATAAGCATATGGGTACCTAAATCTGTGTAATTTATGAATGTGCAACTTAGTCAATTATGGTATCTGGATTCGTGATGTTCCAAACACACGACGGGCAACAAATCATTACTTTCAAATTTTAAAGAAAAATGTTGCGGTCGTGTTAAATTTGGAAACTGCGAGACTGCTTCTATTTTAGGCTATGGTGATCTTGTGCAAGGAAATATCACTGTCAAGCGAGTGAGTTATGTCGAAGGTCTTAGCCACAATCTATTCAGCATCGGGCAGTTTTGTGACAAAGATCTTGAAGTCAACTTCAAATCCAAACGACTTGCAGTAAAGAATGACAGTGGCCGGGATTTACTGGTTGGAAAGAGAAGATCAAATTTATATACTATTGATCTTTCCAAAGTTAAAATTCCATCAGATATCTGCTTGCTATATAAATCCTCTGTTCATGAAAGCTGGATATGGCACCGAAGACTAGCTCATCTCAACTTCAAATACATGGATCACCTTGTCAAGAATGATTCCGTACGAGGTCTCCCAGTACTCCGATTTCAGAAAGACCACCATTGTCAAGACTGCGAGAAATGAAATATGAAGAAAGTTCCGCATAAGCCAAAACCCGAAGCCTGCACTTCGGACATTCTTGATATCCTACATGTTGACTTATGTGGACCAATGAAGACAAAGAGCATCGGAAAGAAAACATACGTTTTGGTGGTTGTTGATGATTATTCACGCTATACATGGGTCAAGTTTCTCAAGTCCAAAGATGAGACTCCTGATATTCTCATCAACCTAATCAAAACGATTCAGAATAACAAGCAAAAAGCGGTCAAAGTTGTCAGATCAGACAATGGTACATAATTTAAAAACAACACTCTTCAAGCTTTCTACGAAGATCAAGGCATTCAACAACAGTTTTCTGCTGCTCGAACACCGCAACAAAATGGTGTTGTTGAACGAAGAAATAGAACGCTTGTCGAGGTTGCCAGATTGATGCTTGCATATTCAGGTCTTCCTTTGTCACATTGGGCTGAAGCGTTGTCTACTGCATGTCATACTCAGAACAGATCCATTCTACATCGCCGATTCAACAAAACACCTTATGATCTTATGAATGGCATCAAACCAAATGTCAAATATTTCAAATCATTTGGGTGTAAGTGTTATGTTCTGAATGACCGTGACAATCTGAACAAATTCAGTCCAAAGGCAGATGAGGGTATTTTTCTGGGTTATTCTTCTACTTCTGCGGCTTACCGAGTCTTTCTTACTACAGTCAGAAAAGTGATAGAGAGTGTCAATGTTAAATTTGACAAAGCTGCAGATTTGGTTTTTGGCCAAACAGGTCCAGAACCCGCACTTTCAGGGAAATTAGCTTCTGGACAAGCCAGTTCAGAACCTGCACTACAACCATCAAATAAGGATCCATCTTCTTCCTTGCTTAATCTTACTGATCTTGATTTTCTTTTTGAGCATTTTTATGATGATGTGCCTAAATCTAACACTGAAAATGCTTCAAATGTTTTGAATCAGGAATCTGTGAACGCATCTACTTTCAATTCCGCTGCATCTATCTCTGAAACTGATGCTGTTCAAGTGCCTTCTGTATCTCAAAACATTATTTCTGAACTTCATCCAGCTCAATCAGAACCTGGTCAAGAAGAACCTGGTCAAAATGAACCTGTTCAAGAATCACCTATTAAAGAAGAATCTGTTCAAGAAGAACCAGTTCAAGAAGAAGAACAAACTGCTGCTATTCAACCAACAATTATAGAATCTGATTCAGATATTGTTGAGTTACCTCCTCCTCCAGTTGAAACTGTTTCTATATCTTCATCTGACATGAACGTACCTGAAGCTCTCTCTCAACAATTAGAAGTTGTTCAAGAAGTTATTGATCCTCTCCCTCACACCACCAAATGGACAATATCTCATCCTATTCATCAGATTATTGGTGATCCTCAAGCAAGCATATCTACTCGTTCCAAGACGGCAACTCCAAACGAATGTCTATTCACTTGCTTTCTAAGCAAGATTGAACCAACCAAAGTATCTGAAGCATTGGAGGATCTGGATTGGATAATAGCGATGCAAGAGGAACTCAATCAATTTGACGCATTAAAAGTTTGGAGACTTGTTCCACGGCCAAAAGGAAAGAGCATTATTGGCACAAAGCGGATATTCAAGAACAAGAAAGACAAAGATGGTATCGTCGTTCGCAACAAAGCTCGATTGGTTGCCAAGGGTTATCGACAAGAAGAAGGAATCGACTACGATAAAACTTTCGTGCCGGTTGCAAGATTAGAAGCTATTCGAATGTTTCTCGCTTTTGCTGCTTATCGCAATTTTACCGTGTATCAGATGGATGCAAAGACAACCTTTCACAACGGGAAACTGAAAGAAGAAGTTTACGTTTCTCAAACAGAGGGG
Organism: Arctium minus; assembly: GCA_954870635.1. Classification (NCBI taxonomy): domain Eukaryota; kingdom Viridiplantae; phylum Streptophyta; class Magnoliopsida; order Asterales; family Asteraceae; genus Arctium; species Arctium minus. The sequence goes on along the minus strand of OX941080.1, from coordinate 58,643,315 downwards.
TTTGTTGACAAAGACCATCCTGATCACATATACTTTCTTGATAAAGCACTGTATGGCTTGAAACAAGCACCGAGTGCGTGGTATGATGAGTTGTCGGCCTTTTTGATCAAATCCGGGTTTACCAAAGGATCCATAGATACCACTCTTTTTATTTACCATTCTAACTTGGATATCTGCTTAGTTCAAATATATGTAGATGATATTATATTTGGTGTGACTAATCAATCTTTATGTACTTGGTTTTCTGATCTCATGACCTCGAGGTTTCAAATGATCATGATGGGAGAAATTAATTTCTTCATCAGCTTACAAGTGAAACAACTTCCAGATGGAATCTTCATTAATCAGTTGAAGTATGTGTTTGACATCTTGAAGAAATTCAAGATGGACAAATCTTCTTCAATTGGCACGCCTATGGCTCATGGTGCTAAAATTGGACTAGATTCGGATGGAAAAGCTGTGGACGTCAAGAATTATCGAGGGGTGATTGGATCGCTCATGTACTTAACAGCAAGTCGGCCAGATATCATGTTTTCTACGTGCTTATGTGCCAGATTTCAAGCGAAGCCAAAGGGATCGCATCTCTTAGTAGTCAAACACATATTTCGTTATATCAAAGAAACTCCGTACTTAGGCTTATGGTATCCTAAGAGTTCTGATTATAAACTGATTGCTTACTCTGATGCAGATTTTGGTGGAAATCAATTGGACCGGAAAAGCACTTCAGGTCACCTTCAATTTCTTGGTGATAGACTGATAAGCTGGGCGTCAAAAAAGCAGAATTGTGTTTCTATCTCAACTGTAGAAGCAGAATACGTCGCCGCAACTAGTTGTTGTGCACAAGTGTTATGGATGAAGACACAACTTCGTGACTACGGAATGATATATAAAACATTCCAATCTACTGTGACAGCAAATCCGCGATCGTGATATCAGTCAATCCGGTCCAGCACACAAAGACCAAACACATCGATATGAGGTACCACTTCATAAAGCATCATGTGGAAGAAGGTACTATTGAATTATATTTTGTTCCAACTGAATATTAACTTGCCAATATTTTTACAAAAACTTTAGATGAAAAACGTTTTAATTTTCTGCTTTCAAAACTTGGCATGTTGAATTTAAAATTTAAAAGTTTAAATCTTTACAAATTTTATTCTATAAAGTAAAAGCTTTACAGGTTTTCTTTCTGTTGAATAAAATGTGTGTCTAGGATAAATTTTCAAGTTGCTTTGTTTATATTAAAGTTTTATATGTTCAACTTTCAAGTCTAACAAAAATCGAAAGGTCAGCAACATGTTTGAAACTTTTGATACTGCTTTAAAGTTGTGTTATTCGAAATATGTATAGTTTACAATGCTTTGAAAACCTAAAAAGTCAGAATTATGGATCGTAATGAAAATACGGGCTAAGCACTTAGATGTAAAGCTGAGTGATTGAGATGAAAATTAAATATATAAAATACAGAAATCTCTAAGTTTAAAAGTTTGTACCTGTGACCTTTCTGGTTTGGGAAAGTAAGTTCCGTGGGATGCTTGTCATCTGGTCCTGATATTCCCAAAATCACCAAATCTTAGAGAGAGAAAGTAGAGAGAGAAAGTAGAGAGAAAAAGTATGTATGCGCCAAATGTTATGTGTATTCAATATGAGTTCCAAAGTTACAAAGACAAAGCACCAAGGGGACTTAAATACCCCAAGGCCTAAACCAATACAGATAAGCTAACTAAACACAATTAAGACCACGGTTAATAAATACATTGATTACTATTTAAAATTGACTTAACAATCTCCCCCTTAGTAATCAATAGAGCTCTTCTCTTTGATGAAGTCGATTTAAACCAAGCAAAACTTCTAAGCGTCTTAGAGTTGAACGGAAGATCAACCTCTCATCAATGGTAGTCAATACTCTCTTGAGAAGTTGAATCTCTTCATTCTCGATCTGATACAGTTCACTTCTTGATTCAAAAAAGCTTCTTACAACGGCTTTTAAACGATTCACCAACTGTAGCTTGATCACCTTCAACGTTCCACCAGAGTAATGATTAATCTCTTCAAATCTTAGGAAGCATTTATGACTAGAAGCATTCCTGTAAACAACTCCATATGGATTCTGAAGAATAGTGAATAAAGAATATGAGATGTTCGGCAAGCTACGGTCGGGTCTTTGAAGGTTTACCACAGGCTAAAAGCTTTCAACAGCCATCTGAAAGTCAAAAACTCTGTAGAATCTGATTTGGCGTCGAATGAATCTTTTAATCACAAACAATGCTTGAGAGACATCTTCAGTTCTGTGATAAAGATTCCTGAAATGATCGTACAGAAACTCAACATCATCAATAGATAGATCATTAAAATCAGCCTCCGAGAAAGTATATAAGACGCAATCTCTTCTTTCCACTTCAAATACAGGATACCAGATATTAAAAAACTTCTTTATCGACACGCTGATAACCCATACTATCAGATGAGGAGAAGAAACGAGATGCTTTCCACAGTGTTGGAATTTGATGAACATCAAGTATTCGTACTGATAATCTGTTGACTCCTTTTCAACGCCAAAAATAGCATGTATGTTGATCTGTCTTCTCCTAGAAACAAAGATATTACTCTGAGAGTCCTCGAGAAAAGAAGATCTAAGCCTTGAAGCCATATGCCTTTCTTGTAAACTTCTTTGTCTCTGCTGTCTAGTCAAGGATGGACCTTCTTCTAGGATAGACGGAGGGATCACAGGATCAGAAGGAGGAATATCCGCTTGAGCTCTTGACGACTGACCAACTTCAAATGTACTTGAAGGAGCAGTGGTAGTCGGAGCTGTATCAACAACAGGACTAGAAGTAACTGGAGTAGCTTCATAAATCTCATCTTGTGAAGGAAGGTCTCCGTACAAAGTATTTGCAACTTCTTCATCCTTGGCATCAAGATAGAAAACATTTTCTTCAGTATCAGATAAAATGATTATATCATCGCAATCCTCTTCTTTTACTTTGCAGAGCTTTTAGTATCTGATGTCATCATTGTCATCTGAATTGATCTCAATGAAGTTTGCAAATAAAGTTCTCATGTCGTTTGCTGCTTCAAAATCATCTAAGTCATTTGACCTTGTTGCAATGTCTGGATCAACATAAACGACTATCTGCAAGTTATTCTCGATGTTCTGTTCAGAAATATTCAACACATTAGACATAGCAGACAAATCAACACTTTCTATCATATTATTTACAAGATCTTCAACACTGCAGTCTTGAACGTTATCAGCATTCATTTCTCTGTCAGCCACCTCTTCTTGAGTTTGATCTTCTCTAACTGAAGAACTCTCCACTCTTTGTCTCTTCGATATCTCCCCCTCATGACCTTGATGATCTGGATCATCTTGGTCATGTGTCCATTTATGAGACAAACCTGCTTCAGTTCTGCAACTCTGTTCGTGATGATCAAACCTGTCAGATAAAACAGTTAAATCTTGAGTCAAGAGAGAGATGCCTTCCTTGATTTCAAAGAAATTTGTCCGAGCTTCAGATCTGAAGGAATTGAACTCCTCATACAACGCAGAAACCCTGTCAGGTGTAGTAGTAGAAGCCGGAGTCGGAGTCGATTGGAAATTCCTTAGCAGAGAGATCAAGTCTTTATGTTGCTGATCTGGTGGTGACATAGAAAGAAGACGAGCATATAGCATATCTGTCAATTTTGAAATCGGAAGATCTTGAACTGGAATGCTAGAAGTTACCGGAGGAATTGAAGTAGATACTTGAGGCATAAAAGTTGATGTAGAAATACCAGATGTCTGTGTGAATGATGGAGGAGGAGGAATAGAGACGATCGCTGGAGCAGTAGTAGAAACTGTAGTAGATGGTTCACGGATGACTACCCTAGTTGTTCTTCGGAAAGGAATCACTTCAGGAAGAACCTCAAGATCGATTTCTATCATCTTTCCTTTTAACAAAGCCTTCATCTTCTGGATTTTTTCATCCTTTTGAGCATCAAACCTTTCACTCATATGCCGGATGACCTCATTCACGGATGTAAATTTCTCAGTCGTGTCTTGTACTTCGACTGAAGAAGTGTCAACACTAGGAGTAAGTTCAGGAGAAGAGTGAGAAAATGCTGTATCTTGAACCCGATGCTGAGTTGTAGCATTTGCAAATGCTATATCAAGCTCATCAACATGAATATTACCAACTGCAACATCAATCGGAACAGACTCTTCTTCAGACATCACATCTTCTTGAGTAAGCACTTCTGGTTCCCTCTTCCACATGATGCTTTATGAAGTGGTACCTCATATCTATGTGTTTGGTCTTTGTGTGCTGGACCGGATTGACTGAAATCGCGATTGCGGATTTGCTGTCACAATAAATTGGAACAGTTTTGTACAACATCCCATAGTCACGAAGTTGTGTCTTCATCCATAGCACTTGAGCGCAACAACTAGCTGCGGCGACGTATTCTGCCTCTGCAGTTGATATAGAAACACAGTTCTGCTTTTTCGACGCCCAACTTATCAGTCTATCACCAAGAAATTGAAGGTGACCTGAAGTGCTTTTCCGGTCCAATTGATTTCCACCAAAATCTGCATCAGAGTAAGCAATCAGTTTATAATCAGAACTCTTAGGATACCATAAACCTAAGTAAGGAGTTCCTTTGATATAACGAAATATTCGCTTGACTGCTAAGAGATGCGATTCCTTTGGCTTTGCTTGACATCTGGCACATAAGCAGATAGAAAACATGATATCCGACCGAATTGCAATTATGTACATTAGTGATCCAATCATTCCTCGATAAGTCTTGACGTCCACATCTTTTCCATCCGGATCTAGTCCAATTTTAGCACCATGAGCCATAGGCGTGCCAATTGAAGAAGATTTGTCCATTTTGAATTTCTTCAAAATGTCAAACACATACTTTGACTGATTAATGAAGATTCCATCTGGAAGATGTTTCACTTGTAAGCCAAGAAAGAAATTAATTTCTCCCATCATGCTCATTTGAAACCTGGAGGTCATAAGATCAGAAAACCAAGTACATAAAGATTTATTAGTCGCATCAAATATAATATCATCTACGTATATTTGAACTAAGAATATATCCAAGTTAGAACGGTAAATGAAAAAAGTGGTATCTATGGATCCTTTGGTAAACCCATATTTGATCAGAAAGGCCAACAACTCATCATACCACACCCTCGGTGCTTGTTTCAAGCCATACAATGCTTTATCAAGAAAGTATACATGATCAGGATGGTCTTTGTCAACAAACCCCTCTGGTTGAGAAACGTAAACTTCTTCTTTCAGTTTCCCGTTGAGAAAGGCTGTCTTTACATCCATCTGATACACAGTGAAATTGCGATAAGCAGCAAAAGCGAGAAACATTCGAATAACTTCTAATCTTGTAACCGGCGCGAAAGTTTCATCGTAGTCGATTCCTTCTTCTTGTCGATAACCCTTGGCAACCAATCGAGCTTTGTTACGAACGATGATACCATCTTTATCTTTCTTGTTCTTGAATATCCACTTTGTGCCAATAATGCTTTTTCCTTTTGGTCTTGGAACAAGTCTCCACACTTTTAATGTGTCAAATTGATTGAGTTCCTCTTGCATTGCTATTATCCAATCCGGATCCTCCAACACTTCAGATACTTTGGTTGGTTCAATCTTGCTTAGAAAGCAAGTGAATAGACATTCGTTTGGAGTTGCCGTCTTTGAACGTGTAGATACGCTTGCTCGAGGATCACCAATAATCTGATGAATTGGATGAGATCTTGTCCATTTGGTGGTATGAGGGAGAGGATTAATAACTTCTTGAACAACTTCTAATTGTTGAGAGAGAGCTTCAGTTACATCTATGTCAGATGAGGAGATAGAAACTGTTTGAACTGGAGGATTAGGTAATTCAACAACATTAGAATCAGACTATGGAATTGCGAGTTTAATATCAGCAGTTTTTTCTTCTTCTTGAGCTGGTTCTGCTTGATCAGATTGTTCTTGAACAGGTGCTTCTTGAACTGATTCAGTATTGACTTGTTCAGGTTCTGATTGAGCTGGATGAAGTTCAGAAGGAATGTTTTGAGATTCAGAAGGTACTGGAACAACATCAGTTTCAGAGATAGATGCAGTAGAATTGGAAGTAGATGCGCTCACAGATTCCTGATTCAAAACATTTGAAGCATTATCAGTGGTAGATTTAGGAACATCATCATAAAAATGCTCAAAAAGAAAATCAAGATCAGTAAGATTAAGCAAGGAAGAAGATGGATCCTGATTTGTCTGTTGTAGTGCAACTTCTAAACTGGCTTGTCTAGAAGCTAAATTCCCTGTAAGTGTGGGTTCTAAACCTGATTGGCCAGAAACCAAATCTGCAGCTTCGTCAAATTTAACATTGACACTCTCTATCACTTTTCTGGCTGAAGTAAGAAAGACTCTGTAAGCCGCAAAAGTAGAAGAATAACCAAGAAAAATACCCTTATCTGCCTTTGGACTAAACTTGTTCAGATTGTCACGGTCATTCAGAACATAACACTTACACCCAAAAGATTTGAAGTATTTGACATTCGGTTTGATGCCATTCCTAAGCTCATATGGTGTTTTGTTGAATCTCCTATGTAAAATGGATTTGTTCTGAGTATGACGAGCAGTTGAGACAGCTTCAGCCCAATGAGACAAAGGAAGACCGGAATATGCAAGCATTGATCTACCAGCCTCGACAAGCGTTCTATTTCTTCGTTCAACAACCCCATTCTGTTGCGGTGTTCGAGCAGCAGAAAATTGTTGTTTAATGCCTTGATCTTCGTAGAATACTTGAAGAGTACTGTTCTTGAATTCTGTGCCATTGTCTGATCTAACAACTTTGACTGCCTTTTGCTTGTTGGTCTGAATCGTTTTGATGAGGTTGATGAGTATGTCGGGAGTTTCATCTCTGGACTTGAGAAACTTAACCCATGTATAGCGTGAATAATCATTAACAACTACCAAAACATATCTTTTCTTTCCGATACTCTTTGTCTTCATCGGTCCACACAAGTCAACATGTAGAATATCAAGTATGTCCGAAGTGCAAGCCTCGGGTTTTGGCTTATGCGGAACTTTCTTCATCTTTCCCTTCTCACAGTCTTGACAGAGGTGGTCTTTCTGAAAATGGAGTACTGGGAGACCTCGAACTGAATCATTCTTGAAAAGGCGATCCATGTATTTAAAGTTGAGATGAGCTAGTCGTCGGTGCCAAATCTAGCTTTCATGAACAGAGGCTTTAGATAACAAGCAGATATCTGATGGAATTTTATCCTTGGAAAGATCAATAGTGTATAAATTTGATCTTCTCTTTCCGACAAGTAAATCCCGGCCACTGTCATTCTTTACTGCAACTCGTTTGGATTTGAATCTGACTTCAAGATCTTTGTCGCAAAATTGCCCGATGCTGAATAAATTGTGGCTAAGACCTTCAACATAGCTAACTCGCTTGACAGTTATATTTCCTTGCACAAGATCACCATAGCCTAAAATAGGAGTAGTCTCGCAGTTTCCAAACTTAACACGACCGCAACATTTTTCTTTAAAATTTGAAAGTAATGATTTGTTGCCCGTCATGTGTTTGGAACACCCCGAATCCAGATACCATAATTGACTAAGCTGCACATTCAGAAATTACACAGATTTAGGTACCCATATGCTTATGGGTCCCTTCTTGTTAGTCCTTTGCCTCTTATTTTTCAAAATTCTCTTTTAAGACATAATATGAACACAATCATTCATGGAGGAAGAAACATAATCATCTGAATCAGAACTAGAAGAATAATATGAGACATTTTTTGCAATTAGAATCATTTGCTTTATTGAATATTTTGTGTTTTTATTACAAAATGCAAATGTATCCATTTTACAAAGACGATCTACACATTTATCCTCTATAGCTGCAGATTCATTTGACTTTTGCTTGATCCTCCATATCTGCCTTGATGACTTCTTCAAAGTCCGATCTGAAACAATAGAATCAGAAGAATTAGAATTTTCAGAATTAACTGTATCTTGCTTCTTTGACTTCTTTGACCTTCTTCTCTTACGCTTTGGTTTATAATACTGATCATTTAGCATAAAAGAATTATCAACAATTGAATTGGAAGAAGAAATTTTATCTAAGAAATCAAACTGAGCATTCGACATTTTTGAACTTGCCTCGAAGTGAGAACTTTCAGAAAAACACAAGTCTGGAAGAGGTTTGCGCGACCCACTGGTGGCGCATACTGAACTTTGCGCTACCAACCTCTGGCGCAAACCTTCAGTTTGCTCTACCTGTGGTTGGCGCAAACTTTCACTTGTTTGAACATTTTGAGTATTTTCCTTAGAATTGTTAGAAAATCCAGAATTTATTTTGTCATCAAAGTCTTTTTTTGAGAAATGATTTTATCTTCAAAACTAGATTTCATGATAAAGAGAAATAAACCATTTTCAAAATCATTTTGAAGACTTTGTTCTTCAATTTTATCTTCAAGATCATTGATTTTACCCTCTAACACTAATGGGGGAATATATCTCTTAGAATCATAAGAAACCGGAGATATATTTTCCTTATTAGTGCTATTGGCATATATATCAATATAATCATTTGATAATGAAGATTTAATGGAAGAATTGACATTTAAAACATTTTGACATTTTTTGGACTTCTTTGAATTTTCAGGAAAATATTTGGCATTTTCACGAGTATAAACAAATGGCATCTCCATTTTCTTGTTGTTCATTCTTTTCTGATTTTCAATTTCTAATTCTTGCTTTTCATTCATCCACTCAATTTTAAATTGAGGAGCATATTTTGCAAGATTTAGATAATCAAAATTATATAAAGTGGAGGTTTTATTTATAACATTGTTTAAACAATGTGGATTTTCAAAACCAAGTCCCCATCTTTCTTTTATTGCCTCATCACTCCTTGGTTTATTCATATATATGGTTTGCTCAGTTTGTTTTCTCTTATATAATTTTCCTTCTAAAACAATTATTTTATCAGAAAACTCTTGATTTAATTTGGTCAATTCAATCAAAGAGTCAAGATTAGTCTTATTCAAATTCTCTAATTCATCCAATTTCTTTTGAAACTTTTCTTTTGTATCTGTCGAAATAAACTTTTCATCTTTCAATGAAATTTGTAATTTTTCAATCATGATAGATTTTTCTTGATTAGTTTGCTTTTCAGATAAGAACTTTGAACGTAAGTCATGTAAAGCATTTATTATGACGTTCATTTGAGAAGAAATAAAGTTGAAATCAAACTCAGTAGGTACCTCAGATTCATCAGTGAAGGTGTCCTCATCTTCATCATCACTCTTATCATCCCCAATGAAACACATGGCAACTGTTTCCTCATTCTCAGCTTCATTGTCTGAGTGATCAAGCCAATATTCCTCTTCAGCTAACAGAATTGTTCCATTCTCTCTCTTTTCTGCGAGTTCCAACTTTTTCCTGTAGAAAGCAGAATCCTTGACAACCTTCACTCGACACTCCTTTGCTATGTGTCCGGGTTTTTCACAATTGAAGCAGTTCATAACCTTCTTATCTTCCTTTTTCGGTTCTGCCACTTTAACAGGCTAATACTTTGGAACAAATGGCTTTGAGGGAGCACCGGGTTCCACTTTCTTTGAACCGGAAGTGAAGTGGAGGCTGTTTGATCCTGATTAGTGTTGGAACTTCTTCTGATAATGTTGAGAGAGAAGGATCATTGCCTTTTCCAAAGCCTCACCATCGTCATCAGTTGACCCATCATAAACATTCTCAGATAATGCTTGTTCGGCTATCTGACTAGCTAGAAGAGCAATCGGATCCACTGACTTCGGCTTGTTTTTCTTATCAATCTTTGCTTTCTTTTCTAGTACCATGTTCTCATCAGTCATCAAGATTTCATAAAGTTCCTGAATTGGCATTGTAGAGATTCATACATCATTCCTCTTCCAATGACACGATTTGCTCCATTCTGGTTGAAGAGCATTTAAAAATTTCAGATTTGCTTCCAGTTCAGTCTTTGTCACCTTTATCTTGTACAAACCATTGATCACTGCCCAAAATCTGTCAAACACACTTTCAGACTCTCTCCATCTTTTGCCTTAAACTCCTTAAAGTTGTTCATGTATCGAGTCTGACGTAGTTGAGTGGCAACTGCTGATCCAAGCATTATCTTTTCCAGCTGAGTCCACATTAGCATCGGATTATGCTTGAAACAGTCAATTCGGTTATAAATGGAATTTGGCAGTGCAAGAATTAAATTAGACTTTGCTTGACTATCTGCTTGATGTCGCAAAGCCTCGTCAGCATCATACTCACTTATAAGCTTCTCAACCCTCGTAGCCGATATGTTTCCAATTGCGGGAATTTCTTTCATCGGCTTTACCATTGGTCCTTTAGTATGAGACTTCATCATATTGTCACCATTAGGTTGTCGCTCTATGAAATTGATGAATCTGTCTTGCCATTGCTGAAATTCATTTTCATTTATCAGAACTGGAGGGCGAGTGTCTGATCCCAAAGACATCATTATGTCGTTCTTGTAAAACTGAGCTTGTAGAGACATCTTGACAAAAGTTCAAAGTCAGAAAGTTCTAAGTGTGGAATCTGAAATATTGGCGCAAACTGAAGGTTTGCGTGAGCAGTAGGTCACGAAAAAGAGATTTGCGTGACTCGTTGATGGAGCAAACTATGATATGCGCGAAACAGACTTTGCGCAAGATGTTGGTGACGCAAATGTAAATTTGCGTGAGATGTTTGTAGCGCAAAAGCTTACTTGCTTGCTCTGAACTGAATTTTTCTTGATACTGAGATGGCGCAAAAATATTTTGCGCGAGACTGAGTTGGCGCAAAGATAACTTTGCGCAAGAAGCTGATGAAGAGAACTTGGACTTTTCGAGAGATGAGGAAGGCACAAACTTTAATTTGCGCGATGTAAGGGTGACACACAGATTACTTTGCGTGATGAACCAAAGACGAAAAGCTGAACTTCTCGCGAAGAACTGGAAGAACTCACGCAAATTCCATATGAACTCGCGCAAAACCTGAAGAACAATTGATAATCCCAAAATCACCAAATCTTAGAGAGAGAAAGTATGTATGCGCCAAATGTAATGTGTATTCAATATGAGTTCCAAAGTTACAAAGACAAAGCACCAAGGGGACTTAAATCCCCAAGGCCTAAACCAATACAGATAATCTAACTAAACACAATTAAGACCACGGTTAATAAATACATTGATTACTATTTAAAATTGACTTAACAGGTCCCCTAAGGTCAATTGGTCTGGGAGTGATCGAACCCAAATCCTTCTATAGAACCAGATCGAAAGTCATGTTCTACTGGTATGAATGGGTTTAGGATGTGTCGATGTAGCCTTTCTGATATGGAAGAGTAAGTTCCAAGGGGTGCTTGACACCTAGTTCCTTAAGGCCAACTGGTCTGGGAGCGGCTGACCCAAATCCTGCAATAGGATCAGGTAGAAAGTTACGTTTACGGCATGTTCTTTACTTAACAAACTTTTTGATTAAAAGATGCCAATGTGCACAAGCTTAAAAGATGCCAAAGAGCACACTTATGTGAAGATGCCAATGTGCACAATGCTAAAAGATGACAATGAGCACACATCTCATGATACTTGGTGATATTTCTGAGTTGCGATAAACCTATAGATTTGTGAAAGTCTTAATTTTTTGATGGCTTAGTGTGAGTACATGCAAAGTTCTCTATTATATTTTTAGAATTGCATTTTCTTGAAGCTAATCGAAGTTCGCATGCGAGCACACTGAATAGATTGCTGGAAGTTTTTGAAACTGAACATGTCTTAACTTGATATGCAATGAAACTTGTCTCTGTATCCAACAACACATACTTGATTTCAACTGATTGATAAATCTGTGATATTTTACTGAGTAGAATTTAATTTGTATAGTGTTTAAAATTTTATATGTTCAGTTGTTTCAAAATTTATATTTAGTATAATTTTCTTTTTACACTGATGTTTCTATATTTGTGTATCAATATCTTTATATATTGGTATGTGCATTTTTCGAGGGGGAGAGACTATATGAATGAGAATTTGATATCTTCTAATTTTAAGGGGGAGTGAATAACGTGGTCAGAAAAGTTCATCAGGTAAGTATTTATGATGTTTTTATACATATGCTAATCTGATCTGTTATATCTAGTGCATTCGTGTAGGGGAAGTAAAAGAGCTTTCATGTTGAAAATATCTTTCTTTGCGCTATTAATGTTATTTTTTTTAGAGTATTATTTTTTTGGTATAAATAGTTCAAGTCCTATTCTTTCTTCTTTTTCTCGCCTCTTTCATCTGGCTCTTCATTTCTATGAAATTCATATTTTGGCTCTCTCTCTCTCTGTTGATCTTTCATTTTCAATTTCAGATTTGTTGATTGAATCAGGTATGATTTCTTGCTACATTTTAGTTTTTGGTTCAAGGATGTCTCTTCTGTTTGCTTAATCGATTCTATTGTTTTTTCTTGAAAATCAGTGTGCGAATTATCAGGGTTCGCACTGTTTCATATGCGATTGTTCTTTGTAAGTTCTTTGTTTGGTAAAATCGAGTGTTGGGTAGTTTTTGATATCTGATTTCGACTTCCAGTTATGTCATTTCTACTTCTATTTCGTTGTATTTTGCTTCGATTTTGGTTTTTGGTGGTTTGGCGACTATTCATCTTTGTTTTTTCAAAATTTTCAAATATTTGAGTTGAATATTGATTTCACTCAGTATAAGTTTGGTCGAAATGTGATTATAATTGTTCATTTACGGATTTCGAACACACATTTTTCATTTACAATCGATTGTTTTTGAATTTTTGAAACACAGAGATGAACTCGCGCGTTTCTAAGTTTTCTAGGGTTTTTGCGTGAACTACGTTGCTAGCGCAAACTTAACTTTGCGCCACCTTCAAGTGGCGTAAACTTAGTTTTGCGCTACTAACTTGTAACGCAAATTCTTTTTATAGTTTTATTTGTCTAAGTCTAGCTTTGTGTTACACGTTGGTCGCGCAAAGTTACTTTTGCGCTACCCGTTGGTCACGCAAAGTTACTTTTGCGCTACCTTCGTGTCGCGCAAATGTTTGTTGTGGTTTGTGTTTCATAAAACTTTTCGACGTCTCATTTGCATCATCAGTGTCTCGCGCAAACTCAGGTTTGCGCCATGCACTAGAAACGCAACCTTTCTTTTGCGCCACTAGTACATAGCGCAAAACTTAGTTTGCGCCATTCACTTGTCACGCAAATTTAACTTCGAAATTTTTTCATTTTTTTTGTGTTTTTCACTTCTATTTTTCCAAAGCTATTTTTTCATCATTTTTGTTTCATAGGTTAATGGCTTCTCAAACCATAACTGATCCAATGATTCAAGATGAGAATGTACTCCAAGATGATCCATCTGATCGTGCATCCCGCGAGATGCCTATGCCGTCTGTACCTTCTACTGGGGAGAATCTTTCTGCTCAACGGCGAACACCGAATGACGTGTTTCCCATTCTGCTCTATGTTTTGCCGTACAAGGCAAACAACTACTTCGTGGACTTTGACAAGATAAATATTCATCCAGTGATTCGATCCATTCTCAAAGGACATCCTCTTGCTTCGGCTCTTACTTCCTATGCCGATGTTCCTGAGGTGTATCTTTAACAGGCTTGGAATACTATATCTAAGAATGAGCGGGTCCGTCCTCATCGTTTCGACTTGCAGATTGATCAGTTTGATTCATTTCTCTCCTATAAACGACTTCGACTGATTCTGGAGCTTCCTGAACCCAATTCCCGACCAGGTCGAATTTCATATGACAATTTTCCTTCCAAATCAGATGTTCTAGAGGGTATTCGAAATTTGGGTTATCTTGGTGCTTTAGATAAAGTGAGTCAGTTTGACAAATCCAACCTTCCACCGGTTTGGTATGCATTATTCTCGGTACTCAACAGGTGTCTCACCTCGAAGCAATCTGGAACAGACAACGCTAGTCTGCATTATCTCAGATTGTTCCATGCAGTTGTCTATGACTTGCATGTCGACGACACGTACATCTTCTGGACCGAACTATCCGAGAGAGTGCAAGACAAGATGACTCATAAAAATCGGAAGTTTATTCCTTTTATTCGCTACATGAAGCTCATTGTTCAGAATATGCTAAAAAGTAACCCCGATATTCCTAGACGATTTTCTTGGAATCAAGTTGGGGATACTGAGATGACTTTCATTCAGAAACAAAAGAAAATTTTTGAGTATTCGATGCCGATTCCTCTTGCACTTATTGAAAATTATGCTGATCCGTCTGATGACAACATAATTCAATTCTGTATGGAAAATGATTTCTCGTTGGAAGCTGAAAAAGCAGAACCATCTCATGATGATCAAGCTGAACAAGCAGTTGCAACAGATGTTGCAGATCAACAGATTGGTGATGTACTTGCTACAATTGACAATGCTGTAATTGATAATGAGCCTGCTGATGATCATGCTGAAAATGATGATGATACCAATACTGATGTTGGTGATGTTGGAAATGGAAATGATGATGATAATGATGGAGATCAACCTGGTATACAAGTTTTGGAAAGAGAGGTCAGAGAAGCAGAGTTTCATACTCAGAAAGATATTGTGTCTGACGACGAATCTGTATCGATTAATGCTGCAGTTGCTGATATTCATGTTGATGAGCTCGATATAGCATTTGCCAATGCTACAACTCAGCATCGGGTTCCAGGTATAACATTTTCTCATTCTTCACCTGAGCTTACTTCTAGTGTCGAAACTTCTTCAGTCGAAGTACAAGTTACGACTGAGAAATTTACAACTGTGAATGAGATCATCCGACAAATGAGCGAACGGTTTGATGCTCAAAAGAATGAACAAATCCAGAAGATGAGAGCTTTATTAAAAGGTAAGATGATAGAAATAGATCATTCTGTTCAACCTGAAGTGATTCCTTTCAGAAGACCATCTGGGTAGTCATTCGTGAACTGTCAACTGTTTCTACTACTGCTCCAGCGATTGTCTCTATTCCTCTTTCTCCACCATTTACTCAGTCAGTTGGCTTATCTTCATCAACTTCAGTTCCTCCAGTTTCTTCACGCACTCCAGTTCAGGATGTTCCGATTTCAGAATTAACAGATATGTTATATGCTTGTCTTATTTCTTTGTCTCCGCCAGATAAACATAATCAAGACTTGATATCTCTGCTAAGGAATTTTCAATCGACTCCGCCTTCAACTTCTACTTCCGCACCTGACAGAATATCTGCATTGTATGACGAATTCACTTCTTTCAGATCTGAAGCTCGGACAAATTTTTCTGATATCAAAGAAGGTCTATCTCTCATGACTCAAGCCTTAAATGATGTATCTAACAGGTTTGATCTTCATGAACAGACTTGCAGAACTGAAGCATGACTGTCTCATTAAGGTCATGAGGGGGAGATGTTGAAGAGACAGAGGGTGGAGAGTTCTTTAGTTAGAGAAGATCAAACTCAATCTGAGGTTGTGGACAGAGAAAAGAATGCTGATAATATTCAAGATTGTAGTGTTGAAAATCTTGTGAACATTTTGATTGATAATGTTGATTTATCCTCTATGACTAATGTTTTGAACATTTCTGAGCAGAATATTGAGAACAACTTGCAAATAGTTGTATATGTTGATCCAGATTCTGCACCAAAGTCAATGGTGTTAGACGATTTTGAAGAAGCGAATGACATGAGATCTTTCTTTGCTAACTTCATAGAGATCAACTCTGATGATGATGATGATATCAGATATGAGAAGCTCTGCAAAGTGAAAGAAGAAGATATTGATGATATAATTGTCATTTATGATACTGAAGATAATACTTTCTATCTTGACGCAAAGGATGAAGAGGTAACTGATACTTTGTATGGAGACTTACCTTCACAAGATGATATTCCTGAAGCTACTCCAGTCACTTCTAGTCCTGTTGTTGATCCTGCTCCTACTACCACTGCTCCCTCAAGTACATTTGAAGTAGGTCAGTCGTCCAGAGCTCAAGCTGATATTTCTTCTTCTGATCCTATGATCCCTCCGTCTATCCTAGAAGAAGGTCCAACTTTGACTAGACAACAGAGACAACAAAGTTTACAAGAAAGGCATATGGCTTCAAGACTAAGATCTGCTTTTCTAGAGGACTCTCAAAGCAACATTTTCGTTTCTAGAGGAAGACAGATCAACATACATGCCATTCTTAATGTTGAAAAGGAGTCAGTTGAGTTTCAGTACGAATACTTAATGTTCATCAAATGCCATCACCGTGGAAAGCATCTTGTTTCTTCTCCTCATCTAATAGTACGGGTTATCAGTGTTTCGATAAAAAAGTTTGTTCATATCTGGTATCCGGTATTTGAAGTGGAAAGAAGAGACTGCAATTTATACACTTTCTCGGAGGATGATTTTAATGATCTATCTATTGATGACGTTGAGTTTCTATACAATCATTTCAGGAATCTTTTCTATAGATCTGAAGATGTCTCTCAAGCCTTATTTGTGATTAAAAGATTCATTCGGTGCCAAATCAGATTCTACAGAGTTTTTGACTTTCAGATGGCTGCTGAAAGCTTTCAGCCTGTGGTGAATCTTCAAAGACCCGATCGTAGCTTGCCGAACATCGACTCATATTCTTTATTCACTATTCTTCAGAATCCATATGGAGTTATTTACAGGAATGCTTCTGGTCAAAACTGCTTCCTAAGATTTGAAGAGATTAATCATTACTCTGATGGAACGTTGAAGGTGATCAAGCTACAGTTGGAGAATCGTTTGAAAGCAGATGTAAGAAGGTTTTTGGAATCAAGAAGAGATGCTTTCAAGCTCGAGAATGATGAGATTCAACTTCTCAAGAATACATTGAATACAATTGATGAGAGGTTGATTTTCCGTTCGACTCTAAGACGCTTAGAAGTTTTGCTTGGACTGAATCGACTCCGTCAAAGAGAAGAGAGCCATTGATTACTAAGGGGGAGATTGTTAAGTCTATTTTTAATAGTAATCAATGTATTTATACCTTGTTGCTAAGTGTGCTTAGTTTGACTTTATCTTGTATGACTTAGTCAAGGGTATTTAAGTCCCTTGTGACTTTGTTCCTTGTAACTTTGGAGCTCATTTTGAATACATATTACATTTGGCGCATACTCTCTCTCTACTTTCTCTCTCTAAGATTTGGTTGATTTTGGGTTTATCAATGTCTCAAAAGATAAATCTTTCGATGGTAATACTCCTGTTTGAAATTCAATGTTGCTTGAGGTCAGACGTCATTTCTACTTTATAATGCACTTTCATTGATAATATGTTTATATCTTGTTCATATAAACAAACATTCGTTCTTTGAAATCCCAAAACATTTTTCTTCATGATATATGATCTGATTAAATCATTGTCAGATTCTCAAAACAATGAAATTGAATGATCATAAATGTTCAAAGTTTTGAGCGATCTTAAATGTTCCAATTGCTCAAATTTCGTTCTTATCATTAATGAGCATACATATTCTGATAAAGATATCTTATGCTTACCTGTCAAGATAACTGTTGAGCAACATCATTGCTTACAGGACAAAATACATGGGATTCAGTGTGAGTGCTTAAAATGACTTCCATGGATTCACGTTAACCAGTGTTTCCTACCCCAAAAGTATAACTTGAGTGATTGAGGGGAAAGGGGTCAAAAAGATTAAGAGTGGGTGTGTGCTGAGGTAAAATGTAAAAGAGAGTTTGGTTAGAACTGAGCTCAAATGTTAAAAAGAAAGAGGGTGTGAGAACAGAGTAAAAGAATATCAAACTCTGCACCAAACTTTTTCTGAGCCGGGCAACCACAAAATCTGTTGGTTCACACTTCTTCGTGACCTTCATTGAAAAGGGCAACTAGCCCATGCCAACTCTTGCATATAACCCCACCAGCTACTCATATTTTTCTTAACAAAAGAATGTTTCATTTTCAAGGGGAAGCAACACATAATCTATTTGATCTTCAATTGGAAGACTCGAATATTGAATAAGAAGGAAACTTGCCCCACCTTCGAACCTTTCTCATGCACATTGAGTTTGTGTATAACTATTGCTGTCTCAATAGTTTACATATTTTGAGCGTTACTCAATGCAATCATTATGCTTAATTCTTTCATACACAAGCACGAACACACAGAAAATTTGTTTTTCTGTCAGAACGTTCATAGATTAACCTTGTGTTATTCGATGATTGAATGGAAGTCCTGGGGAGTGAACATCACCCAAGCTCCTTATACAGTACATTCGTTGTACTAAGTAACTTTGTGTTACTTACAGGTATCATAACTATTTCATATATTGATTCAGGGTTACCACTCCTAATTTGTCTGAATTTGAAAAGATTCGGATGAATACATTTTATAAATTGACGACAGACTATCAGATTAGACGGAGAATGTTCATAAAATTCTTTGGGGGAGATTGTCTATTTTCCTACACGGGGGAGATTATTTCTGTTACTCATGAAGACTGTGCTTATTTGATCATAAAGGGGGAGATATTTCAAAGACAGAGCTGACCTTGAAATGTTTTGATGATATTGATTCTCATCATTCATCAAAAAGGGGGGAGAATTTCAGGATTTCAAAGACAGATAATTGATTAGTTACAAGGGGGAGAGTACAAGGAGGAGAAATTAAAGTCAAGAAATGTTTCAAAGTGAAGTCTGAAGATTCTCAAGTTGTTGAGCTTATCTGAAATTGCATTTTTAATCAAAGGGAGAGATTAAAAAACTGTTAAAAATTTGAAGACTTCAAAGTTTCGTGAAGATTGTCAAATGCGTTTAAGAAATCCAAAGGGGGAGATTCACTTAAAGCGCTATCAAAGGATAATCAAAGCTTCAAAGATTTGAAGGTGTCAAAGCTGTTAAAGATTCATTCTTGAAGATTTTTTTGAAGGAAGAAGACCTAAAGATTAGTGTCAAAATTTTTTAATCTTGAATCCAAAGGGGGAGAAGGTTGAGTCAGAATTGTATTCAAGATTAAATGAGGGTCTTTTATGTAAATGTTTGTAAAAGTCTAAAGGTTTGTGTTGTTAATTCCACATGGGTTGACTAGGTATAAATACTTTGTGTCTTTGTTAGTTTAGTAAGATACGCACACATACTTGAGATTGTAGAGAGAGAAATTGTACACAAAGAGAGATTATTCATTGTATGCATTATAATACTGAAAGATCAATGAGTATAACTTCAGGATTAATTTTGTGTGTCTATTAAGAGCTTGAAACTAGACTATCATATATCTTCATCCTTATCGCACAAGTTGTGTGCTACAAAGTTAGGTTATCGCACGATATTGATTTGAATAGTAACTTGTGACACAAGTCTTGAGCGACAAGATTGGGTTATCGCATAGCTTTGAACGACAAACTTGGTTCCTCGCATAAGTTGTGTGCGAAAAGAGTGTCATCCGTAGCATTGTGCGACAAAGTTGGTTCCTCGATCAAGTGTTATGCGATATATTTCAGGATTTTGTGATTTTCACTGTTTTGTGACACAAAGTAGATTCGGTTGACTTCTGTAATTTGTGTGTTTACTGAATAATTCAAATCATTGTTCTACAATCATACAAGTTTTATGACAATGTATTCTCGATAATCTATGGCTATACGTTCAAGTTATGTTCCATGGAGACTACTCTCAATAGAAGGATAGATTCCTTGACTTTATTGAAAGACAAGATCTGGGTGATGAGATTAAAGAATCTTGGGAAAAAGGACCAGTACTTATAACTCTAAATCTTTTGTTCCAAACAGTGATCAAGTTGCAAGAGTTGAAGAACCAATATCATTATTTGGTCCTTCAACAACACAAGTTACTAAAGATTCAACTGCGACTCATATAATTGCAACCCTTCTGTGGGTCCACAATACTATATCAAGTTTTATAACAACAACACATTAACGATTACCAACCTGTATTGATTAATAGAAATGGTTACAAGGTTCGATATTGATCGATTGAGGCTTTTCTCTATGTGTTCTCTCTGTTTTACACCTTGAGTGTGTGTGTTCTTGTGTGTCTGATATTTTCTTAGAGTGTTGAGCACACTTGCTTCAACCAACATACATAATATCTAGAAAAACAATATCTAGATATTATATCTAACTAATATCTAGATATTATAGTTAAACTAATATAATATCTAAACTAATTAAACTAATTACTTAAACAATAAAATACAATTCAAACTAACTTTGACTATTTTATTACAAACGACTTAGACTAATATTAATGAGACGACTTTTCTGCTTTAGCTTCAGATTGCGATCTTCGTATTGTATGATCTTGAATCCAATGAGACTGTATCCTAACAATCTCCCCCTTTGGATCAAGATCATTACGAAAATGATTTAGCAATACGATCATCTCTTTCAGCACAGAAGATGCAATCTCTCTCTTAGTCTTCAAAATATAGTAAACTCCCCAAAAGATGTAGTTTTTCTCTCTTTCAGTTCATGGGAAGAAATTATCTCTAGTTTCAGCTCGAAATTCTTCATCAAAGTATCTTCAAAAGAAAATTTCTCTCGAATCAGCATATCTTCAGAATACTTGCTCTTTGAAGAATTCAATCTTGGACGTGATTCTTGAAACATGATTTCTTGGTTAGCTCTTCTCCATTTCTTGGGTAGATCTTCTCCATTTCTTGGGTAGATCTTCTCCCCCTTTTTGATGAGAAGTGTAACGATTTCATCAAAACTTGATGACAAGAAATATTGATCATAAGGAGCCTCTGATTCATCAATGCAATAGATATTTATCCAGATCTTTTCAAATCTAGACAAAATAGTTATGTAACACCTGTTGCAATAAACAAATCAGTTAGAAACGCCTGTCAGTAACACTAAGTCACTGTGTGTAATGAATACACAATGGAAATGAGCTGTTTAATGTTGACTCCCCCAGGGCTTCCATTTAATCATCAAAATACCACAAAGGTAATTTCTATAAACGTTATGACAACGAAACTAATTCCTTGTGTGTTCGTGCTTGTGTTGAAAGAATTAAGCACTTGATGATTGCTTATAGGCTCAAAATTTGTGTAAACCACTGAGACAACAATAAGTTAAACACAGACTCAATGTGCATGAGTGAAGTGCGAAGGTGGGGCAGACTTCCTTCTTTTCAATATCTAGATTTTCCAAATGAAAATCAGATAGCATATGTGCTGCTTCCCCTTTGAAAATGAAACATTTTCCTGTTAAGAAGTAAATGAGTAGTTGGTGGGGTAATTTCAAGAGTTGGAATGGGATAGTTGCCTGTTTCAATAATGATCACCAAAGAATTGTGAAACATTAGAAATGTGGCTGCCCGGCTCAGAAAGTAGTTGGTGCAGAGTTGTGATATTCTTTAAACTCTGTTCTCACACCCTCTTTCTTTTAATAATTTATCTCACTGCTAACCGAACTCTATTTTTCATGATAGCTCATTATCCAATCCACACTCATTTCTTTTGACTCCTCACACCCATTCACTATGGATTAACTTCATGGGTAGAAATCACTGGTTAACGTGATTCCATAGAAGTTGTGTTAAGTCCTAGCACACTGATCCCATATATCCTATACAGAATATGTTGCTTAAAATGATTTATAATCATGTAAGCTCATGTATAACATTTAAAGTACACTCCCGAAATATAAAATCTTATGAAAAATCAGGAAGTGGTTTGAACGTTTAAGAATATGTTTTCAATGATTGAAAGTTGTCCTTCTTTCAATCACATATGAGATTAAGATAAAGGAATATACCTTTAAGTGCGATCTTACATCTCATGAAGCTTAGCTTAAAGTCATAAACATATGATCGTGTAAGCTCTTCTCAAAAAATTCTGCAAAAGTCTTAAGTCTTAGTCAAAGCAAATTTATTCACTTAATATTGAAAAGACAAAAAGCAGTAAAACAAATAACTTCTCTTACTCCCCCTGAAATTATGCATCTAACATATATAATTTCAGAAATAAATATGTACTCCCCCTTGAAGATTGAATTTCTTGTTGGAGTATCGGAGTACAATCTCTCATATCAGCATTGGAGTAAGGTCTTATCATCATTGAAGTGTGAGTCCTAAACTGTTTGTGTTTAGAAGTCATTGTTCTTCGTTGAAGTACGGGTCTTGAACTGCTGTGTTCAAAAGTTATTGTTGACATTGATGTCCGGGTCTTGAGCTGATTTACTCAAGAACCATTCTTCTTGACATTTAAGTCCGGGTTCTGATCTGTCTTAATCAGAAGCCTTTGTTCTTCTACTCCCCCTTGACAGTAGGTGCCTGCAACACAGAATCATTATTCTTCTTTGGTACCCACTGGTATTTGGGTCGATATGTGTTAGTTTCAGTTCGTATGGGGGTTATGGAATAAGAACCATACCAGTAATGATCACTAGTCTTGTGAACATGATCATGTGTACGACAGTAAGAACAAGAATTTTCCTTACCTGATAAACTAATCATTTGATCTCTCGTGTAAACATGAGGAGGTTTACTTTTCAGTGCATTGTTATTCGTTTCATTATGCGTATGTACACATGAGCTTTCATCTTTAACTAGTTTCTTCTTCCAGAAAAGATTTTCTTCCTTGTAGCTCCCTTTCCTTTGAAGTGAACCTGAACCATCTAACTTTCTGTGAAAAGGAAGGTGAGTAGTACGAGTCTGATTGGAAGATTTAGATTTATTTGGAAAATCAGATTTCTGAGATTGGTTTTTCTTGCGTTTACCAGAGGTGTTATGTTTTGGTGAACGTTGATTTTTAGAAACACTTGGTAAAGCTTTTCTTTTTACAAGAAAAATAGAATGATCTGGAAGTGAAGCATTGAAATCAACCAAATCTACTCCTTTTATACACCCTTCTTTAGAATGTAAAAAATCATTTGTGGACTCAAATAAGTCATCAAAGAAATCAGTTGAAGTGTGAGGTGCTTTTGAAACTGTAGAACACTTTGTAGATTTAGAATGAAAAACAATGTTCTTTATAACATTAGAAAACACATTTTGTTCTATATTCACCAAAATTCTTTCGTCAGATAAGATATTTTCTAACTCAATTATTTTGCTTTCTAATACGAGTGGAGGTAGATAAGTTTTAGCTCGAACAGGTTTTGCCTCCATCTCAGTAGAAGAATATGTAGCAAAAAATTCTTTTGAAAGAACTTTTGGTTTTTCCGAAAGATAACTATCATTCAGTCTTGCATAACAGAATGGTAGTTGCATTTTCTTCAAATTCTTTCTATTTGTATCTTCTCTTGCCTCGACTTCTTCTGATGCTTTGGTAACAAATTTGGGTTTCAAATGAGAAAGTTTACGAGCAACATACATATAATCTGCATTATATAAACCAGGCTGTTTTTTGATAACATGTTTCAGGTAATGAGGATTATTACAACCTAATCCCCATTTTGCTTTAAAATCAGCCTCTTCATTCGGTGTATTCATGAAAATAGTTTGATCTGTTTGGCCTATTGAGTAAAGTTTGGTTTCCAGACCATTTATCTTCTTATTTAGATTCTTGTTCTCAAACTGCAGCTTATAAACAATAACGGCAGTTTGTTTCTTTTCTAAATCAGATTTAAAATTTTGAGAAACAAAATCAGAAATCTTCTTTTCTAAACAATCGTTTTGAAGATTAAAATCAGAAGCAGATTTGCGTAGGGAATCCATGAGATCTTTATTCCCACTAACTGACTTATTTAGCTCAAAGATCTTTTGATTCCGCTTAGCAACTCTGCCTTTTTCCTTTTTCAGTTTCGACTGAAGGTCTTGAAGTTCGACCATCATCGCATCCAATTTAATCATAAATTTATTTTCGGTTAAGTTCATTACCTCTTCAGCTGCTTCATTATCTGAATCATCATACTTTGCATGATTGTCCATCAAGCACATATTAGCAGCTTCTTCATTCTCTTCTTCTTCTTCCTCTTTAGAATGATCTAACTAGAATTCATCTTCGGCCATTAATGCTTTGCCGGCTTCCTGTTGCTTGGCTAGCATTAGTTTGTTCTGGTAATACGCCGAATTGCGAACCTTTGGCTTTCGACCGTTTGAGGCATAATGTCCAGTCATACCACAGTTGTAGCATATGATTGGGACATCAGTTTTCTTGTCTGTACTGGTGTAGTCATTCCCAAATTGCTTCCTTTCTCTTGGTTTCTTCTCTTGAGATCTACTTCCTTCTACTCTTTCTCTATGCTCACGGTTCTTGGAGCTTGTTGAAGAATATCTTTGTGTATTTGATCCCGGTTTCTTATAGAATTTCTTTTGGAATGCACGGGTCAGTAATTGCAGTGCTTGCTTGAGACTTTCTCCATCATCTCCATCAGATTCAGTTTCTGATTCAGAACTTGTAATTACTTTCTTCTTTTTCTTCTTATCTTTCACAACAAGTGCAACGGAATCAGGAACTTTCTCAACTTCCTTTTTCTTTTCTTTCCATTCCTTTTCTCTTCTACCTCCTCTTCGTTCTGCCTTAGTGTCTCATACACCTCGTGGAGTGGAATGTCACTCAGATCTTTCATCTGTTTCATTCTTCGTGTAAGCTTTTTCCATTCAAGTTGAAGGACACTAAGAAACTTGACGTTGTTCTCAATCTGTTTCTTTTTGACTTTATTCTTTGACAGCTCGTTCAGAAGCAGAACATATCGTTCATAAGTGTCTGCCAGACTTTCATCCTCAAAGGCTTTGAATTCTTCATAACTGTTTATACAGTTTGCGACTTTCATCTGGTTCCCAACCTTAGATCCTATCATCATCTTTTGAAGTTGATCCTACATCTTCTTAGCAGTAGGTTTGTAGTTGTCTATTTTGATGTAGATATCATTCGGGATACTCTGAAGAAGTAAAGATCTTGCTTTCTTATCAGCATTGAAACGGTTCTTTTGTTCTTCAGAAAATTGGGCATACTCTAGTGTAACAGTTTTCATCTTCTGTTCTCTTTCCACGTTCCCATCCTCACTGTCAGAAGAATCATCTTCAGCATCATCATCATTATCAGGTACTTGGATAGAAAGTGGTGCCATGGAACCTTCTTTTATTGATAAAAGAATGTTATCTCCGTTTGAGTGTCGATCCACAAAGTCGAGAAATCTGTCTTTCCATTGTTCGTAATCCCTTTTAAATAGAATTGGGGGTTTGACATCCGTGCCAATGGAAAGAGCGTCTTTTGAAGTCATCCTGTTTCTGATAATGTGAAATAAAAATCTGTTTCGAATTGTTAGTTCAGATAAAATGAATACAAATTAAAATAATTCAGAAATAAAATTTCCAAAAATTTCCAAATTTAACCAAGTCTGGAAATGGAGGAAAAACTCAAACTTTCCGTTTGAAGAAGCTGGTGCAAAAATGGGTTTTGCGCGAGAAGCAGGTCGCGCGAACTGGAGGTTTGCGTGAGACGTGTATGGCGCAAAGTTGAGGTTTGCTTGAGCATTTGTTGGAGCAAACTTGAGGTTCTCTTGAGCAATGAGTGGAGCAAAGTGAAGGTTTGCTTTAGATGTAGGTTGCGCCAAGTAGAGGTTTTCGTTTCACTTGGGTCGAGCAAACCAGAGGTTTGCTTGAGGAGTTGGTCGCGCAAACGTGAGGTTTGCGTATCACTTGGGTCGCGCAAGATGGAAGTTTGCGTATCACTTGGGTCGCGCAAAGTAGAGCTTTGCGTAAGCAGTTGGTTGCGCAAAGTTGAGGTTTGCGCAAGTAGTTGGTTGAGCAAAGTTGAGGTTTGCGCAAGGAGTTGGTTGCACAAAGTTGAGGTTTGCGCAAGCAGTTGGTTGCGCAAAGTTGAGGTTTGCGCAAGTTCGTCCCTGCAACTTCGAATTTCAACTAAAAAACCCTTTTAAACTTTGAATTAGCAGTCCTAACTTTGACAAATCGACCACTAACAGTTCTAGAACAGTTTGTTACCACTCGATTTCGATAAAAATCACTTTTTGAAGAAAAAATCGATGGCACAGTGACTTTTTGGTCGTGAAAAGTTTTGCACGAAAATCCCAAAATTTGAATCGATTGAAGTTCTAAACTGAAATCAAACACTACCAACTCGATTTAGCACACAAATCGATCAAGACCTGATCGATTTCTAACCCAAAAACACACTAAATCACGAAAATGATTTTGAAATGAAGAACACAGAGTCGTTTTTATATAAACTTGATTTTGATCTATTATCAGGCTCTGATACCAATTGTGGGTCCACAATACTATATCAAGTTTTATAACAACAACACATTAACGATTACCAACCTGTATTGATTAATAGAAATGGTTACAAGGTTCGGTATTGATCGATTGAGGCTTTTCTCTATGTGTTCTCTCTATTTTACACCTTGAGTGTGTGTGTTCTTGTGTGTGATATTTTCTTAGAGTGTTGAACTGTCAGGATCGAATTCTCAACAAGAATTAATTCTCAGAAACAATATCAAAGAAGTTTGCAGAATAACACTTTGATATTCAATGAAACAGTAAATCAACACAGTAAATATGAATAACAAACTGTAAGCTTTTATTTGATGCTTTGAAGTTACAAGATTACTCACTCAACCTCAATATTGATGAACAGGCTCACCAATACGAATTCTACTTCTCTAGAATTAGGATCTATGCCTTGAGGTTTATTCTCTCTAAAAGAATGGAAACTGAAAGTTAAAAGTTATCTCCTATTCTAAACAATACTATATATATATACTGAATACAAAGATAATTACAATGAATAAAATATCTTCAGTATATCTTCTATGTATATCTCTAAGCTTCCATGTATATCCTTTCATACGAATCTTCATCATATAAGCAGTATTAATCTTTAGCAGCATTAACTTCCTTCTAGCAGCATTAACTACTAAGCAGTACTAACCACTAGCAGTACTAACTAGCTAAGCAGTACTAACTTTGTTCAAGCAGTACTAACTTTGACTAGCAGTATTAATTAACACTAGCAGTAGTAACACTCAGCAGTACTAACCTTTATGTCTTCTAGCAGTATTAATATTGAACCAGCAGCATTAACCACACTTGATGAATTCTTCAGTTCCCAACAATCTCCCCCTAACTTGACTTTTAGGAAAAGAAGTCAAGTTCTTCAGATCTCCTTCAAGATGATTTCAACACCTCTGATTCAATTTCCCAAATTTGGATCTAGGCCCAAACTTTGATTTACAGTTCTTCTCACCACAATCTTGGCCATTTCTGAATCCTTTGTACAAACCAGTGTAGCTTTAAGCATCCCTTCTAACTTCTCCTTGCTATGCTCATATATTTTGTCCACCAGGTAGTATTCATGATAACAATTGTCAATAGTAATCATGTATACTCCACAGTTTTCAAACAGTATCCATTTGTCAATCTTCTTGAATATGAACTCATGCATATGATCTTTAATCCTATGGTGCACTCTTGCAGGCTCAAACATCATGCACAAGTATTCCAATGTCACTTTGAGAAGATTCTCTTCAGTACCTTTCAACACAGGTTCATAAAGTTTCATCCCAACTTTATATAGTTCTTCCATATCAGCTCTTGAGCAACTTCTGATGACTTTCCCCCATGTTGAATAAGCTTCAAATGAACCATCAGCTCTCTTGATTCTGAAGAAATTCTTTCCATTGTCTCTCAGAATATCCCAGAAGATGATCTCTGGAGCTTGCATAGAGATTGGAACAGCTTTCAAAGGTTCCACTATTGTCATGTACGGATCCATACTTTTATCAGTTTGCTTAGTGACCTGCTCTGGACTCTGTACTGGCTCTGTTGGGGATGTGACTGAAGGTTCTGCTTCCTTTTCAGTTTCTTCCACCCTAGGCCTTTTCAACTGCCTTTTTGGAGCAATTGTTTTTACTCTTTTTCCAGACTTGGCTTCTCTACCAACATTTCCAGGTTCTTCCTTCTTCTCTTCTGCTTCTTCTTTGGAAGGTGTGGTTTTCTCAGGGAATGGTTGTTGGATGTTGAGATCATGTCTCTCTTTCATCCTTCTTTCTGCTTCTTCCCTTTGAGAGGAATCCCCTTGGAGCTTTGTCATTTCCTTCCTGTATAGCTCTTCAACCTGAGAGTATGCCATATGAGTAAACATCTCCCCCTTAACACCAATTGCACCTTTCAGGAAGTTTATCATCTTTCTTCTTTCCTGATTGGCCAAAAAGGTCTTGGAGGGTTGTCTTTTCTGCTTTTTGAATGGCATTCTTTTTACTTGTACTTGCTTGGCCTGAGCTGCTGTTTTCATGCTCTTCTGATACTCTTCATTTAGTTTTCTGGCCATATTCAGTGCAAGCTCTCTATCCTTCTCAGATTGAAGTTGTTCCTCCCTTTCCATTTCTGCCTGAAGCTGCTTTGCCACTTCTTCATCCAGTTCTATCTGAATTTTCTTCTTTGCAGGTTGTTCAGGTTCAATCATCTTAGCTTTACCCTTTGTATCCTTCAACCCTGCCTCACTTCTTTCTTGTGTCTTCTTTTCAAGGTCTTCTTCATTGATGACCACTCCCTTAGCCTTTTGAGTAGCCTTAGGAGTGTCATTCTTTGCTTTTACTACGGTTTCAGCTATTTCCAATTCTTCAACAGATAGCCCTGTTACTGCTTGAACATTATCTGTTTCTACTTCTTGTGCTTCTGTTTCTGCAGCTTTCTCCCCCTTAACATCAAATCCCATCTCAGAAATACTTTCTTTTTCTGCTTCAGCCTCTGAATTCTCCCCCTTGTTGAAATCATCTTTAACACTTGTCCTCCTCTTTAGCACAAACTGCTTCCTTCTCCTTTTCTGTAACAATCTTGTCACCATTTTCTTCAGTTTGGTGATCTGAACTTGTTGAGATAGAATAATCAGCTTCATCTCCTCTATTTCTTTTCCTTGCTTGATGACATCCTGGTTGATGTTTCCCATGGTCTCCATCAATTCATCATAGTTATATCTGTCCTCACCTTCTCCAGGAGTGTTACCCCCTATTGAAGGATCATTGGATCTTTTAGTAGTGGAAGTCCTCTGCCTAGCAGAAGCACTATCCACCCCTGTGGTTTCTTGGCACCAGGGACCTTCAAATGATTGCTCATTCAAAGTTGCCATGGGGGAGGTCTTATTGATGTTACCACTTTCCTCCTCTGTGCTAGCAGGAGTAGTGGCAGCCTCATCACCCATATGCTCTACCTCTTCCTCAGAGAGCACCTCCTGTGGGTTGGGAGACACCCTTGTGGTTTCCCTTTGGATATTCTCTAGGGGAGAATTCTCCCTTAGAGGGCTTAAAGGCTTAGTGGGTGATGGTACAAGAAGGGAAGGAGCCTTCTTTACCTGTTTTCTTTGATAAGTTTGGGTAATTGGAGAAGTGGGCTTATTTAGTAGGGACTGTGGGATAGATATAGAGTGGGAAGGTTGGGCTTGGCTAGCAGTGGATTGATCTAATGGGGGCCTTGACCCTGCTGCCATACCTTCATTGGGTTGGGACACCACCATCATTGTAGAGAACAATGGGGTGTCAACTCCTTCAGAGTCCCCAGCAGATCTTCTCATATTTGAGAAAACCTTGCCTTTGGGGGGTTTTGGTACATAAATTCCATCAGATTGAGGAATATCCGTCAATTCATGGTTGATAACTGCTTGAACAAACCTGGGATACATATAAAAGCTCTTTTTGTTTCCCATGTTTGAGACAAGATCATTGAAAATCATTTGTGAAAAATTGTACCTTCTGGCAGTGGCCAAACAGACCAAAGCATAAGCAATGGTACTGCTGAACTCACTCCATCCAGTAGTCTTTTTAGAAATGCAGTGCATCAAGGTATGAACAAGAAAACGCCATTGGGGTGAAAATTTAGCTTTTGAGAACTTAAAAATACCCAATGGGCCTCCATACCCCATTCTTGTCAGAGTAGAAAACAGTTCATCATTAGGGATAGAAGTTATACCAGAGGCATCGTCTAGACGTAGACTGATGCGAACTATCTCTTCAGTAACTGTCAAAGGATTGCCACATACTGTCGTCTTGATCATTCGCACACCATTCTCATTAACAATGGTGGCATGTGCCCAGAATTGCCTCTGATGCTCTATAAAGATAGTTGGAGACATAGTGAGAGCATGGGCAATGTGGCTAGTCTTCAGAAAGTCGACTATCTGATGAAAGCCATCTGCTTGTTTTGGCTTTTGGAGCATTGCGATTTCATTGTGCTCGTCAATGAACGCCATTGATGCCATTGACCTTGAAGATTCTTAGCCTGAAAAACTTTGAACTTTGAGAGAGAAAGGGTTTAGAGCGCAGGTGAATAGTATGCAAAGAGTCGTTATAAGCTTTTAGGCGGGCAAAGAGTATTTATAGTATTTGGAATAGAAGCAGTATTAACTACTAGCAGTATTAACTGCGAGCAGTAGTAACTAACTAGCAGTATTAACTACTAGCAGTATTAACTGCGAGCAGTATTAACTAACTAGCAGTATTAACTACTAGCAGTAGTAACTGCGAGCAGTATTAACTAACTAGCAGTATTAACTACTAGCAGTATTAACTACTAGCAGTAGTAACTGAAAGCAGTATTAACTACTAGCAGTATTAACTGCTAGCAGTATTAACCAACTAGCAGTACTAACTACACTTACTCCTTTTAAGCTTGCTAATCACTGAGAACTGCTATGCATGTCCTGAAAAAGAAGATTAGTAACACCAAGAATAACAAAATACAGGTATAAACCACTTTTTGAGAGGAAGATTATTCAGAGTTTATCATTCCCACACTTGTTACCAAGAAAGTGAATCTATCCACATCAAATGCTTTAGTGAATAGATCAGCAAACTGATTTTCAGTGTGAACTTTGACAACTTGAATAAGTTTCTTTTCATTACAATCTCTTATAAAGTGATACCTGATTTCAATGTGCTTTGTCTTTGAGTGCTTGACTGGATTATTTACAATGCTGATAGCACTGCTGTTGTCAATAAAGATTGGAGTGTGTAGAAAGGTTACCCCATAATCCAACATTTGATTCTGAATCCATAAGACTTGAGAACAGCAACTTGCAGCTGCTATGTACTCTGCCTCTGTTGTAGATGTGGATACTGTGGTTTGTTTCTTGCACTGCCATGAGACTAGTCTTGCACCCAAAAACTGACATCCTCCAGAAGTAGATTTTCTGTCCAAGTTTGCCCCACCTAGATCACTGTCTGAGTATGCTATTAGGTCAAAAGGTGAGTCATGAGGATACCAAAGTCCCAATCTGGGTTGCCCTTTGAGATATCTGAATATCCTCTTAACAGCTTGAAAGTGAGATTGCTTTGGCCTAACTTGAAATCTTGCACATACACAGACTGGAAACATAATATCTGGCCTTGATGCTGTGAGATACATGAGGGAGCCAATCATGGATCTATAATGATGCACATCCATATCCTCCCCCTCAAGATCTGCTGTGATCTGCTTGTGTGTTTCCATAGGTGTGCTGGCAGGTTTTGATTCTGAGAAACCAAACTTGGTTAGAATATCCTGCACATACTTGGATTGACATATGAAAATGCCATCTGACTTCTGTTGAACTTGAAGTCCAAGGAAGAAAGTAAGTTCCCCCATGGAACTCATTTTGAACCTTTGATGCATTAAATCCTCAAACTCCTTGCACATGTTGTTTCTTGTAGAACCAAAAATAATGTCATCAACATATATTTGGACCAGCAAGATATCCTTCTTCTTTCTTTTGATAAATAGAGTCTTATCAATGACTCCTCTTTCAAAGTCATTTTCCAAGAGATAGGATGACAGAGTGTCATACCATGCTCTTGGGGCTTGATGTAGTCCATAAAGTGCTTTCTTTAATTTGTATACCCTGTCTGGATAGCTTGGGTTTTCAAACCCTGGTGGTTGACAGACATATACTTCTTCTTCAATTGATCCATAGAGAAAAGCACTTTTTACATCCATTTGGTAGACTTTGAAGTTCATGTAAGAAGCATAGGCTAGGAATAGTCTGATTGCTTCTATCCTAGCTACAGGTGCAAAAACTTCTTCATAATCTATGCCCTCTTCTTGAGTATAGCCTTGAGCCACCAGCCTTGCTTTGTTTCTTATAACAATACCTCTTTCATCTCTCTTGTTTCTGAAGATCCATTTTGTACCAATTGCTCTGTGACCTTTAGGAAGGTCTACTAGATCCCACACATCTTGTAGCTTGAACTGTAACAATTCTTCTTGCATTGCTTCTATCCAGCTAGATTCTTTCATAGCATCATGTGCCTTTTTAGGCTCAAGCTGGGATAGGAAACAAGAAAGCACTGTATGCTGTTGATCTTGCATTTCCTGAAGTCTGCTTTGATGTCTAGTCATCATAGGAGAAGAGATATCTTCTATTATCAACTGTGGAGGATGATTCTTCTGAACTCTGGTGTTGTGACTAGGTTCTTCATTTAATCCAGCCTCAAGATTAGATTCATGCAACTCAACTGAAGTATTTTCAGATGCTACTTCATTGTTTTCTTGAGTCTCCTCATCTCTAGTGTCTTCTTCACTCTGACTTGATTCAGAAAATGATTCCTTTTCACAGTCTTCAACTGAATTTACTGTGGGTATGGGAAAAATCACAGATTTAGATATACTTTCTTGAACTTGTGTGATCTCTGATTCTCCACTACCTGTTCCTGTATACTCATTACTGAAACCAAAAGAGTTAGTTAGTGAATCAATGTCAAATAGCCACTGAGGTCCAGACCCAACAGGATTTGGTGTGTTCTCATTGCATTTGACATTGTCACTTTCTTCAATTATTCTAGAAGAAGAGTTAAAAACTCTGTAGGCCTTACTCTGAGATGAATATCCAACAAGAAATCCATCATCTGCTTTGCTATCAAACTTACCTAAGTGAGATTTGGTATTTAGAATTGTACAAGGACACCCAAAAGGTTTGAAGAAACCAATAAAAGGTTTTCTTTGATTTAAAAGCTCATATGGAGTCTTGTTCTTTTGCTTGACCACTAGAACTCTGTTTTGGACATAACAAGCAGTATTAACTGCTTCAGCCCAGAATGTAATTGGCAATTTTGAATCAGCCAACAGAGATCTAGCAGCCTCTATTAGTGTCCTATTTCTCCTTTCAGCAACACCATTGAACCCTGAACCCTTTCAGCCCAGAATGCTTTCATCAACTACCTTGAACCCTGGAGCAAGAATCATACACTCAGTATTAGTAAATAATATACTATGTTGTTTGTCACAAACCTGTGATACACTTAACAGGTTGTACTTTAATTGATCAACATAGTAGACATCCTCAAATGTCATCTTACCTTTGGTGACATTACCTTTTCCACTTATCTTACCACCAGTAAGATTGTCTCCAAATGCAACATGTCCTCCATTAATTTGCTTGAAATCCTGAAGGCATGACATGTTGCCAGTCATGTGCCTAGAGCAACCACTATCAACATGCCATATGCTCTTTCCCTTGAGCTGTTGGTTGCCCTGCACATTAAATAAATCAATTAGTATGATTGGGGACCCAAGCCAAAGTGATCTTGGGTCTCCCTTTCTCATCAAAGTATTTACATTCCTTTTTAATGAGGTTTTTAAACTCAGAGCACTCTTTATTAGAGTACTTTGTCAATATGATTGGCTTAGCAGAATCAACACTAGAAGCAGTACTAACCTTAGAAGTACTAACAGAGTTAGCAGTACTAACAGGTGTAGCAGTACTAACAGGTTTAGCAGTACTAACCTTGTTAGCAGCATTAACATTGTTAGCAGCATTAACATTGTTAGCAGTAGTATTACTTCTAGCAGCACTATCATTGTCAGCAGCACTATTTGTGGTAGCAGTACTAACAGTTTTAGTGCTTTTAGGAATCCACATATTGACACTTTCTTTAACAGAATACTTTTTCTTCATGTGGCTTTTAGTTTTAACAGTTTTCTTAGCCACATGGTTCTTTTCAATTTTCTTATAACCAAAGGGTTTTTGCATGGATCTTTGGAAATTCATTCTTTGGTTCATAGGATTGAAATAACATAATTTTGCAAGATGATTCAATTTGCCACAGATAAAACAAGGTTTTGGTCTATTGATTTTACTCAGATCAACCCCTTGTTTATGTGCCCATTGATTATTCCAGTTTCTTTGATTTCCCCTCTTTTTGTCCTGTTTTTGGGGCTCATTCTTCTTACAAGCACACTGTTTGCAAGGACCTGGATTCACAACTGTGGTCTGTTTATAATGGACCTTACCAGACTTTTCCTCTGTCTTCTCTATGTTCTTGGATTTGATCCAAGCCCTTCCACAATCCTCATTGGTGATAATGTTGTTTTCTATAGAAATCTCACCACTCACCTTGTTCTCCTTACTCTTGCCAACCTCTTTCTCAGTCTTATCCTCAACAATTACCTCATCTAAGGGATCTATTTCAGTGGCTCCCTCAGGCAAGTCCTTCCTATCTATGGTGTCTAACAGGTCTGAAGTAGGAGGAATGTAATTGTTGTTATATGGTGGAGGTGTGGCATTATACCCAATTCCTCTTCTCAATTTATCATGAATCTGATTTTGCAGTAAGGAGTCCATTGCTTTAGAAGCATTGAAAAACTTTTCTACATCAAGCTTAACCTTGGTTAACTCCTCTTTCAGTTTTTCACTCTCCTCTTTAGATTTGGTCAGTTTAAGTTCTAAATCCTTTTTCTCCCACTGCCAGTAATTGGTGTCATATGAGTGTTGTAGTTCATTGGCTTGAAAACCTTTGATTTGATCTTCAAATCTCTCTACTATCCTCACATAGTCTTTTATATCCTTTTCTAGTCTCTTAAGGTCATCACTCATCTTCTGATTGTGATCCCTGTACCTTTTAACAGTGTCTATGCAAGTTTTAGAACAGAGATTAGAACTTACCTCAGATGGGAGATCAGATACTTTAGCCATAAGAGCTTGATTCTGAATAGCTTCTTCTGCTTGATCACTCCAATCAAACCCCATTCCTTGTTGAGAAACAAGGGCTTGAGCAGAGTTTCTGTTGTTATTGAAGCTTCCAGATTGAGCTTGTTGATGGTTGTTGTTGTGAGACATTCCACTTCTGCATTCTCTAGCAAAATGTCCCTTCAGATGGCATTTGTAGCATTCTACCTTTGATTTATCAAACCCTGCTCCATCTTCTCTTCTTTGTGAGAAGTTGTTTCTTCCAGTCCTCTTTATAAACTTCTTAACCCTCATGGAGAGCATGGCCATCTGCCATTTAATATCCATCTCTTCCAGATCATCAGGATGAAGTTGTTCTAAGTCATCATTGATCAAAGAGGAATTTCCATGATTAGAAAGAAGAGCTTCAAATACATAATCAGTGCCTTTATCTAGATTTGATCCATTAGCAGCATTAACTGATTCAGGGTTAGTAGTAGAATCAATTGATGCTGATAGGAGTGCAGCATTATGAACATATCCAGAAGGCTTCTTCTTTGCCTCCACCTCAGCTTCAAATACTCTAAGATCATTGTACAGATCATCAAGTTCTTTGTCTTCTAACTGATCATTCTGTCTGAATGACACAGTGTACATGGTCCATTCATCTCCAAGGGACCTTAAGAACTTTCTGTTCACATCATCTTGATCAATCTGTACTCCCATAGTAGCTAGTTCACCAATTAGTTTATTAAACCTGTCAAAAGTTTGAGTCATGGACTCATTCTTAGTTGAGATGAAGTTTTCATACTGTTGTTTTAAGATTGCCTTTTGATTTCTCTTGGTACTTTTAGTACCTGAGAATCTCTTCTCTAGAGCATTCCAGAGCATCTGTGCATCAGTACAATTGCAGAATTGGTGTTGATACTCATTTGGAATGGCCAAGAGAAGTGTGCTCAAGGCTTTCATCTCTGTCTGTCTTGATTTCCTGTCTGTATCTATCTTTGGAGGAGTTCTTTTGCCATCTTCACCAATCTTTCCTCCATCAGATGGGCCATTCTCAATGATGTCCCACATAGAGTAATCTGTGAGGAGAATATATTGCTTGATTCTGATTTTCCACATGTCAAATTCATTGGATCTGAGCATTGGAACTTTTGAGACCAAAGTACTGCTTGATTCTGTAAGATTTTCCATGATGAATAACTGTTTCTGAGAGAATTTAGCTCTGATACCACTTGTCAGGATCGAATTCTCAACAAGAATTAATTCTCAGAAACAATATCAAAGAAGTTTGCGGAATAACACTTTGATATTCAATGAAACAGTAAATCAACACAGTAAATATGAATAACAAACTGTAAGCTTTTATTTGATGCTTTGAAGTTACAAGATTACTCACTCAACCTCAATATTGATGAACAGGCTCACCAATACGAATTCTACTTCTCTAGAATTAGGATCTATGCCTTGAGGTTTATTCTCTCTAAAAGAATGGAAACTGAAAGTTAAAAGTTATCTCCTATTCTAAACAATACTATATATATATACTGAATACAAAGATAATTACAATGAATAAAATATCTTCAGTATATCTTCTATGTATATCTCTAAGCTTCCATGTATATCCTTTCATACGAATCTTCATCATATAAGCAGTATTAATCTTTAGCAGCATTAACTTCCTTCTAGCAGCATTAACTACTAAGCAGTACTAACCACTAGCAGTACTAACTAGCTAAGCAGTACTAACTTTGTTCAAGCAGTACTAACTTTGACTAGCAGTATTAATTAACACTAGCAGTAGTAACACTCAGCAGTACTAACCTTTATGTCTTCTAGCAGTATTAATATTGAACCAGCAGCATTAACCACACTTGATGAATTCTTCAGTTCCCAACATGAACACACTTGCTTCAACCAACATACATAATATCTAGAAAAACAATATCTAGATATTATATCTAACTAATATCTAGATATTATAGTTAAACTAATATAATATCTAAACTAATTAAACTAATTACTTAAACAATAAAATACAATTCAAACTAACTTTGACTATTTTATTACAAACGACTTAGACTAATATTAATGAGACGACTTTTCTGCTTTAGCTTCAGATTGCGATCTTCGTATTGTATGATCTTGAAACCAATGAGACCGTGTCCTAACACCTTCAAGAAGAGAGATAAGAGATTTCTACATCAAGTGAAGAAATTCACAGTATAAATCAATCATAGTTTCCAAATGTTGATTCAAGAACTGAAACTCCACTAGTTTAGTCTTCGGCTGTAAAAAAGACATTTTCTTCGACGGTGAATCAATCAACTCAGAACTCTGAACTCACGAATTCACTTGAGTATTTACAAGATGACCCCCCAAGTGGCTATACAGATCCTAATGATGATCAATCTTCATATAGACCACTTCCTCACAATCATAAGTGGACAAAAGATTATCCGTTACATCATATCATAGGAGATCTTTCTTCATCTGTACGTACGAGATATGCGGCTGCTATTGAATGCTTATTTACAACATTTTTGAGCAAGATTGAATCGACCAAAGTGTCTGAAGTTCTTGAAGATCCAGATTGTATTGTAGCCATATAAGAGGAGCTCAACTAATTTGGAGGTCTAAAAGTTTGGAGACTTGTAACATGTCCAAAGGATAAGACAGTGATCGGTACCAAATGGGTATTCAAGAACAAAAAGGACGAAGATAGTGTTGTGGTTCACAATAAAGCTCACCTCGTAACTAAGGGATACTGTCAACAGGAATGAGTAGACTATGATTAGATGTTTGCACCAGATGCCAAAACTGAAGCGATCAAAATGTTCTTGGCATACGCATCACATAAGAACTTTACAGTATTTCAAATGGATGTGAAAACTGCGTTTCTTAACGGAACACTAAAAGAAGAGGTGTACATTACACAACCTAAAGTCTTTGTAGATGATTCACAAACTAAATCATGTCTACATCCTTGACAAAGACTTATATGGTCTAAAACAAGCTTTAAGAGCCTGGTACGATGTCTTATCTAAATCCTTTTGTTAGAGTTGGCTTCTCAAAAGGTAAGATCGACACTAACCTCTTCATCAAAAAGGAAAAAGGTGATATTATTCTTATACAGATATATGTTGATGATATAATATTTA
Organism: Arctium minus; assembly: GCA_954870635.1. Taxonomy (NCBI): domain Eukaryota; kingdom Viridiplantae; phylum Streptophyta; class Magnoliopsida; order Asterales; family Asteraceae; genus Arctium; species Arctium minus. The sequence goes on along the minus strand of OX941080.1, from coordinate 58,605,312 downwards.
GATCAACAAACCCTTAGTACTGTAAAAACTTTTAAGCCCTTATGGTGTCCAAATTTCAAATGAGTATGATGGGATAAATGAATTTTTTCCTGGGTTTACAAGTTAAAACAACTTTCAACAAGAATTTTCATAAACCACTCAAAGTATATCTCTGATATTTTGAAGAAATTCAAAATGGAAAATTGTACTCCAATAAAAACATCAATGGCACCTGGTTCTAAGCTCGATTTTGATCCTAACGGAAAGGTTGTAGATCTTAAAACATATCGAGGGATGACAGGCTCAATGTATCTGATGGCAAGTAGGCCGGATATTATGTTCTCAACATGTCTCTGTGCAAGATATCAGGCTAAACCTAAGGAATCACACCTAAGTGCTGCCAAAAGAATTTTGCGATATCTAAAAGGTACCGCTGATCTTGGTCTATGGTATCTCAAGGACACATGGTACGAGTTAACTGCTTACTCAGATGCGGACCATGTTGGATGTATATTGGTTAAAAAGAGCACTTCGGGACATGTACAATGTTTGGGTGACAAACTAGTCAGTTGGGCTTCAAAGAAACAAAATTGTGTGTCTACATATATTGCCGAAGCTGAGTACGTAGTTGCTGCTCATAAGTCGTTTGGATGCGCACCCAACTAAAGGAATACGATTTCAACTATACCAAGATCCCAATTTATTGTGATTCGAAGAGTGCTATCGCGATATCATGCAATCCGGTCCAACACACCAAGACTAAGCACATTGATGTCCGATACCATTTCATCAAAGATCATGTCAAAAGAGGTACAATTGAGTTATATTTTGTAAGTACAAAATTTCAACTTGCTGACCTATTTACCAAAGCCTTAGATGAAAAACGTTTTAATTTTCTAGTATCCAAATTAGGCATGTTGAATTTGAAAACATATTTTTTTACAAAGTATATGAATTTTATATAAAGTTCATTCAATAAGTTGAAAATTTACTTTTTCATTCACAAATTTCATCTTTGATTGATAAATTTAAATTTTCAACATCTTTGAATTTTCTTTATGTCAAATTCATATCTTCCAAAATTCTGTATTTTCAAAGTTCAACTCATTATATTTGTTTCTTAATGTTTTTATTCTTTTATGATATCTGCTTGTTAATGTTTGATCATGCTTATAAGGGGACTATCTGTGTTGAAGGAATCATTTTTCAATGGGGAGTTCTAACAATTTTAAATGATATATTATTCCCGATAGAAAATTTCTTAAGTGTGCAGGTTTTTTAGTTCCAAAATTGGTTTTTTATGCACAAGTCAAGGGGAAGAAGAAAGTAAATCTGATTTTCAAAAGTTTTTGTACAAACCCTTAATGATGATATAATTTTTGATTTTTTTAAGATGCATCATTTAAGGGGGAGTAAAGTTTTATTTGAAAATCTTGAGCTTAAACCATGTGAATCCCAAAACAAGTATATATAAACAATATCTATTGAGAATCAACAATGCAGTCACAAGTAATCTTGTATTTAGAGAGAATTTCTTACAAGGAATGCAAATACAAGGTATGTTCAAATGCTCAAAGTTATGAAAAACAAGCTAATAGAAAGTATTTATACCCCAAGGGTATTTACAAGAAAGCCCCTCAACTTTATTACAATTTAAAAAATAAACCATAACAATCTCCCCTTTGTAAACAAGTTGACAAATTAAGTAAATCTTCTTCTTTCTTTCTGAGACCAAAGTAAACTTCTGTGTGTCCATAATCAAGTGAAATCAATATAATATGCAATGAATCATAATCAAGAACAATGATTTCTCCCAAAGTCACAAGTATATTAGATAGAGAGAGTTGACAATACTTGGAAAATGGAAATAATGAAATCTTTTACAAAAAGAAAAATTTATACCTTAAAGGTATTTACAAGGAAACCCTCACTTCGATACAAATAACAAAATCAACCCTAACATTCTCCCCCTTTGTATCAAAGTGAAATAAGGAATCAAGGTTCAATGTATTTCTTTCTCATCCAAAACAAACATTCAAATCTTCTCAGTGCATTCTTGTAATCAAATCTGCTTTTAACTCTTTCAAGTGCTAGCTCAATTAACTTTTTATCTTTATCATCCATCCTTTTCTCTTCTCTATCATCTTCCTTTAGCTTACTTATTAAGTTTAACCTTATTATCTTCAAGGTTCCATCACAATACTTATACAATTCCAAAGTCTGGTTGCTCCATTATCAAGAATGTAGGAAAACTCTCTATATCAGCAAGCTTCTGATTTGGTTTCAAAAGATTGACCTTTGGCTGATTTGACTCCAAACCCATTTGCATGTCTGTTACATATGAAAATTTGATACAGTTCCTTATGAACATCTTCACCACGAAATAAGTTGCATTTCACTCTACATTTTTGTTTAACCTTCTTGACATGATCTCATACAATGACTCAAAATATTAAATATCCAGACTTTTGTATTCAACTTCAGTGAAAAACCATTCTTTTCCATCTTGTCTTACTACAATAAATTTTGGATACCAGGAATTAAGTAGCTTGTTAGATTCTATCTTCTTAATCCCAACTATCTTCTTATCTGTCTTTACCAACTTTGGATCTCTTTCTTCTGATGACATCATATGGATATACTCAATATGTTTAAATCTATTGAAAGAAGTGATGTTGTACAGCTTGACAAGATGTAGTTCTTTGACTCAGTGCACATATATCTTTTTCTCTGAATCTTCCAAAAAAGGAACACAGATTCTTAATCTCTCCCATTTTTGTACTGCTTCTGGATTAGATTGAACTGCAATAGATCTTTGAACATCTAAAGGAATACACTTTGCTTGCTGTAGATCTTGTGAATCAGGTGTAGACTAAACTGCTTCATTAAGCTGTAAAATCATATCAAAATCCCCAATTTCTTCTCTCTCATCATCTGAATAATGGAATACATCATGAATCTCTTCTTTAATTTTCAGTTCAACAAACTCTGCTTTATTTCCTTCTTCAACATCTGAGTTAATGTAAATAATCTCTTCCAACAAACTATCAACCAACTTCTCCTCCTCAGTTCTTCTATCACTTGCCTTGGACTTTTCAAACGTTGGTGTAGTAATATCAGGTAGTGGTTTCTTGTCACATACACTATCATAAACTTTATTCTCACCATGTTTCCCCTATTCCATATCATCTGAGACAATCACCACATCAGAACTGACATCACCAGCTAATATCGGTCTTTTATTCTCCCCCTCATGATGATCAAAGTCGTCCTGATAATCATGTTTTCGTTTAATTCAACTGGCTTGACTTCTACATGTATTCTCTAGGGATGAAAACCTTTCAGACAATGTAGAAAGAGACTTGCTAATATCTTCAAATTATGAACACATCATGTCTTTCAGCAGAAGATCTGTCTTAGTAACTGCCTGATGCTGAGCCTCTAAATCTCTTCTTAATAACGTAACAAGATATGCATTTTCCGGATTTACCTCACTGTCTTTTGATAACAGCTTGGCAAATAGTAGAGATTTGAGCTCATCAATAGAAAGATCTTTCTCCGGTTGACTTGGTGGAGGTGGTGGAGGTGGAGCAGAAATTGGTTCTACTTGAACAATGTTCTTTCCCTTCAGTAATCTTTGCACATCAGAAACAAGCTTTTCTAACACTGCATCTCTTTCTTTGAATTTATTCTTCATTGTATTGTTCATTGCTTGCATTCTAATCTTGAATAAATCTTTTGTGATCAAATGGGATAAGTTCACCAAACCTGATCCACTTAGGATACAAGTTGTAATAACAGTTGAGTCAACCGTTGTGCCTTTGTTCAAAGTTGGCATTATGTTAGGAATGACAGGACTTCCACCTAATCCTTGTGGAGTACCTGTAGTAGGTATCACTATAGGTGTTCCGACTGGGCCACAAAGGCTCTCAGCTTGTGTTACCTCAATTTGTGTACTATGTGGCTTTAGACTCAATGTTCAGAAAGATGTCAACGACAAGGGATTTTGCCTGTCTTGTTCAATACTAGCAATATCTGATTGAAATACCGGTAGAGTATGTGGTATATCCCCGTGTATATATGAAACAATTGCCTGTTGTGAGACAACTGAGTGGCTGGCTGGTTTGTGCACTGCATAGCTGGGTCCAATACGACTTCTTCAATACCTTATGGCAACACATAATCATCGATAACAAATGCGGGAACTCGGCTTAGATTAGTTTGGGAAGGACCGACATTTTCATTTTCTTTTCTGGTCTTGTCACACCCTCACCATTTGCTTTTGACTTCCCACCACTCAAGCTCATATTTATTTATGTTTCAACTAATACTCCCTCATCCGTCCTTATATCTCTAGTAATGTTGGATATAACATTATCCACTTCCATGGCATCAACACCATGGATTGGGTCTTTAGCATCTGAACCATCACTGTAAGTAACACTGGTAGAGGACCTATGTGTGGTGGAAACAATTTTAGCATGGCATCATGTGATCCATCATCTCTACCCTGATTATCATCATTATCTTCATCAGAAGTATATTGTAAGTCTATTTCTTTGTCATATTCAAAAGAAGCAGGAAATACATCTTCTGAATCATCTTCAAATAAATCATGATCTGATCCAGTATCATCAACATCAAGATAAATTCCCTCATTAGCAGCAGAATTAGCCAAGACAGCCGATTCAGTTCCCCTAGCTTGAATATTTTCACTCATCACACCCTGATTAGGAACCCCTTGTTCCTGATTCTACTTAGTCCTATGACCTAATTCCTCTTTCACAACTAAGGCATGAGAGACATTGTGTGTAGGTCCTACCGGATCTTGCTGGACCATCAATGAATTTCACTCATGTTCACTCTCACACTCTTTGCCTTATGATCTGCATATGCTAAGAGGTCTTCAGAGATAGGTATGACATATGGGAATTCGTAGTTAGTCAGCTTGAGGAACATCATGGTGTTTGCTGGCCCTTTTTATGCACTTTGTCTCCATGGAATTTCTTTGTTCCCACCAATCATACTTTGGATGAATATCTGCAGAAATATCTGAAATGGTGCAAATTTTCTGGCTTTGTTTGGCTTTGTTTTGTCAGAGACAATTTCTATAAGCTCATTCCATAGCAACATTGCATAGTCATAATGTTTGTTGAAAGCTACTCCATGAAAGATCCGTAGAACATGTTAGTCATAGATTCTAGCTTCACACAATGTGATTTAGTGAAAGATTCTAGAGAGAAAGTATTTAGAGAGGGAAAGTATTATGTCGTAGATCTCACAAAAGTTACAAGCCTCTCAATGTCACAAGTCTGACAAAGATTCTCTCAAAAGATTACAAAAATAAAGGATTCAATGGCTATTTATACTAAGACAAAGACATCCCTTTCACTTTACGAACAAGCTTACAAAAGACATAAACTTATACTACAAAGGTTGACCTTGACTTCCAATTTATGCTTTAACTATATCCCCCTTTGGAATCAAGGCAACAAAGGTCTTCTTCTCTTCCTTAGTTCCAAATACATCTCAAACCTCCTCATAGCCTTTCCGAAATTTATCCTGTCATCTAACTCTTCCAAAGCTCTAAGCAGTAGTAGTTTCTCTCTTCTAGGTATTCTTTATCCTTCACTATCTTTCTCATTTTCGTGATATGTACTATCCACTGTAGTCTGATCACCTTCAGAGTTCCATCAGAAAACTTTGCAATCTCACTAAATCTCAGGAATCTCTTCTCACTCTTACCATGCTTGTAGACCACCCCAAAATCTAGATCTTCAAGAATCATAAACAGAGGATAGTTCTCCAAGTCTGGGATTTTTAAGTTGGGCTTCAACATGTTGATGATTGGTTGACTGCTCTCCAGGTCAAGTTGGAAATCAAAACAATAAGAATAAATGAGATGTATGTGGATAAACCTTTTGATGGCATTCAGAGCAAGTGTGATGTTCTCCTTTCTGACTTTCAGACCTCTGAAGTGGTGGTACATGAACTCCAAATCTTCTACCACTAGGTTGTGGAAATCTTCTTCAGAGAAGGTGTAATCCTGTCCATCTTGTCTCTATACAACATATACCGGATACCAGATTCTATAAAACAACTTTGCATAAACCTCTTTAATTGTCACAATCAGTTTCTTTGTCTTAACATGACTGGAAGATTAAGCTATGGATCTCATCAAATACAAATACTCTTTCTTGTAAGAATCAGACTGCCCTTTCACACCCAAAACTGCATAAGGATCTAGTTCTCTGATATAGTGGGTAAATATCCGATTCTTAGTTTCTTCAAAGAATGGCACTTTCAGACTTGTATTTTTCATAATTTCTTCAGCTGGACTAGGCTTTGGTTTGTTGGAAGTAGAGGGACCTGCATGGTTTAAACTTTCAAAGACTAGAGCTTGGACTGGTTGAGCTGGAGATGGCATGGTTGGCATAGATTGGCTTGAAACTTCAAGAATATGGACATTAGGAATAGGAGATGATGCAAAAGGACATAGATGAATATCTTCAGGAGTTTTGGCACCATACGGTAGTTGTAAGAGTTCTGTCTCTTTCTCATCAAACAAATTCTCAGAAGAATTCACAGTAGCTTCTGCCTTAGAAATCACTATTAGATCTTCTAGCTCTTTCTTAACTTTCTTGAATTTGGTGTACAGATCATTCTCATCGTCATCATTATTAGAACTTCTCTCCATAACTTGCACATATAGGTTTGTGATCTGTAATATCTCCTCTTCACTTACCTCAGCTTTGCAACCGTTGGTTATGTATCTGGTAGGTAATACTTCAGACTTGAAGGCACTGGATTCTTCAGAAGTAACATGGCTTGATGTGGTAGGAACAACAAGAGCAGCAGGAGCAGTAGGAACTGATTTAACTCTAGGAAAACTAACCAAGTCAGCATCACTCAGTTCCGCTGAAGCTTGAGAGAGTAACTTGGCAAAAAGTAGTGACTTCAATTCATCTACATACGTATCGGCAACTGATGGTGGTTGAGCTGGTGGTGGTTGAGGTGTAGGCTCCTTTCATTTCAGAATTCTTTTCACTGAGTCCAAGATACGATCTTTAACAGCCTTTAGGGCGCTGTTGAGGTATTCCCTTGATACGAATTCGGGTAAGGTAACTCTAGGGTCACTTAGACGTTCTGTTGACACAACAGTTGCAGATGTAGCTATGTGGACTACTATCAATGCTGGCATGTTGGTAACATTGGTAGGACTTTCACTCCATCCTCGCAGTCCAATAGTTGGATCTACTCGGGGTGTTTCTATCGGGTCACAAAGACTTCCAATGGTAGCAGTAGTAGTATGTGTCCTAACAAATGATGGAATAGATACAAATGGCTCTAGACATACAACTGCACTGAATAAAGGTGAGGACTAGGGATGATGTCCTCTATCTTCAATATCCACATCCTCCAAGTTAGTACTGGATAGAATATGAGCTAAATCCCCATGCATATCTGAGACAACTACCTGTTAGGAGGTAATTGAATGGCTGGTAGGGGTGTGCAGTTGCATTAGTGGGTGACTAATGTCTGTTTCAATACCTGATCCCAACACATGAGATCTGGTAGTGGATGTGGCTGACCTTATGGATTGGTAAGTTCAGATGCATACTCTCTCACCATGTTCTTTTCTCGTCCCTTCACTCTGGCTCAATATATCAAAATTTTCAACTATTTCACCCTCATTCCTTCTTATGTCTCCCAAAACATCTCCAATAGTTTGACCAATAGTATCATCAAGGTTCTGGTCATCTTGATCATTATCATCATCAGAATCTGAAGAATCATCATCATCATCTGCAACATGATCCGGCTCAGTTTTAGTTTCTGAACTTTCATCGGCAACTTCAAGGCTGCCTATGTGAGGTGGAACTAGGTTATCATTGGGTTAAATCATGGAATCATCTTGACTTGAAGTAGATGATGACTCCATAGCCTCTGGTTTGGAAGACTGATCCACTCCTGTTCCCCTTTCGGATTTTTCCATCAGCTCTCCCCGATCAGGTACCCGTGTATCCTGAACCCTCACATACTCCTCTCTTCTAACGTTTGAGTCTTGGGTAGGTCCTACCGTTTCTGGTTGGACCATAGACTCTATATAGTTGTTAAGACTGATTTTGTAGTAATCATTGTATTTATTCTCCTTAGTCTTATCTGTGTTTAGAGTGCTTATCTGTATTGTTAAGGCTAGGGGTATTTAAGTCCCCTTGTTTCCTTTGTTTTGTAATTTTGAAGATTACTTTGAATACATACTATTACATTTGGCGCTCTAAATCTGAGAGGACTGAGAGAAATCGATTTAGTTTCTGAATTTGTGGATTAAAGCAGAAAATTTGATCGATTTTCTTGATTTTTTCAAGAAAATCTCGTTTTTTGCTTTTTCATCAAATTTGGATTGTTTTCAGGGTGAATTTTGTTGAAATTTGTTTCGTTGAATTCGGTTTTAGTTGTTAAACATATTTGATTCACATCAGATTACAAGAAATTCTTGTTTTGATCGTCGATTTTGAAATATTTTGATTTTCTGGAAAACTCGTTTTTGCGTACTGTGCTATTCACGATTTCTTGTTTTTTGTGTTTTTTAATCGAAATGGTTGATTGAAAAGTGTTAAAAAGTTGTTTTCGAAATTGTTTGTGTAAGAAAATTGCATCAAATTCAGTTTTGTATTCGATTTTTAGAAGATTTTTGTGCTTCTTCTTCGGTTTGCGCTAGATCTACAATTTGCGCGAGTTCATATAAGTTTGCGCGAGTTCATATTAGTTTGCGCTAGTTTCTTGTTGTTCTAATCTTTGCACCAGTGTATTTCAGGTTTTCATCCAGGTTTCTGCTCGCGAAAAGTTGAAATTTATTTCTTCAGCACATCGCGCAAAGTGCAAGTTCTTTTCATCAACATCTCACGCGAAGTTCATTTTGCGTATTCCTCAGCTCACGCAAAGTTACTTTGCGTCTCCTTCTGTTCGTGAGAACTACAGTTTGCGTCTTCTTCGTATCACGCAAAGTTCTGTTTGCGTCACAAGCGTCTCACGCAAAGTTCGGTTTGCGTATTCTTCGCCTCACGCAAAGCTTAGTTTGCGTCTTCTTCGCATCACGCAAAGCTTGGTTTGAGTTTTCAACGTCTCACGCAAAGTTCGTTTTGCGTGTTTCTCGGCTCACGCAAACCACATTTGCGTCTTTCACTGCTCACGCAAACTTCGGTTTGCACCAGTTCTCCTGTGTTTCAGACAGCGATTTCGAACTTTCTGAATTTTTCAAGATGTCTCTACAAGCACAGATTTACAAGAACGACATAATGATGTCTTTGGGATCTGATACTCGCCCTCTAGTTCTGATAAATGAGAATGAGTTTCAGCAATGGCAGGACATATTCATCAACTTCATAGAGAGACAACCAAATGGTGACAATATGATGAAATCTCTGACTGAGGGTCCTATGGAGAGGCTCATGAAAGAAATACCAGCTACTGCAACTACTCTGGCTACAAGAGTTGAAAAGTCTATAACAGAGTATGATGATGACGAGCTCTTACGATATCAAGCTGATAGTCAAGCAAAGTCTAATCTGATTCTTGCTCTGCCTAATTCAATCTACAACAGAATTGACTGTTTCAAGCAGAATCCGATGCTCATGTGTACTCAACTAGAAAAAGATAATGCTTGGATTAGTTGTGGCTACTCAACTCCGTCAGACTCGATACATGAATAATTTTGAGGAGTTCAAAGCTAAAGATGGAGAAAGTCTGAAAAGCGTGTTTGATAGATTTTGGGCTGTGATCAATGACTTATACAAGATAAAGGTGACAAAGACTGAATTGGAAGCAAATCTGAAGTTCTTAAACACTCTCCAACCCGAATGGAGCAAATCCTGTCATCGAATGAGGAATGATGTCAGGATTTCAATAATGCCAATTCAGGAACTGTATGAAATCCTGATGACTGATGAGAATATGGTTCTGAAAAAGAAAGCAAAGATTGATAAGAAGAATAAGCCAAAGACTGTGAATCCGATTGCTCTTCTAGCAAGTCAGCTGGCTGAACAAGCTTTGTCAGAAAGTGCTTATGATGGATCAACTGACGATGATGGCGAGGCCTTGGAAAAAGCTATGATACTTCTCACTCAACATTATCAGAAGAAGTTCCAACATAGATCTGGATCAAACAATCTTCGCTTCACATCCGGTTCAAAGAAGGTGGATCCCGGTGCTCCATCAAAGCCATATACTCCAAAGTATGAACCTGTTAAAGTGACCGAGCCGAAACAGGAAGAGAAGAAGGTTATGAACTGCTTTAATTGTGGGAAACTGGGATACATAGCTAAGGAGTGTCGTGTGAAGGTGATCAAAGATTCTGCTTTCTATGGGAAGAAGTTAGAACTGGTAGAGAAAAGAGAGAATGGAACTATTCTTCTGGCTGAGGAAGAATACTGGCTTGATCATTCTGACAACGAAGCTGAGAACGAGGAGACAACAACTATGTGCTTTATTGGGGATGAGAATAGCGATGATGAAGATGAGGATACTTCAACTGATGAATCTGAGCTTAGTCATTTATGGTATCTAGATTTGGGGTGTTCCAAACACATGACGGGCAATAAATCTCTACTTTCCAATTTTAAAGAAAAATATTGCGGTCCTGTTAAGTTTGGAAACTGCGAGACTGCTCCAATTCTAGGTTATGGTGATATTGTTCAAGGTAATATAACTATCAAGAGAGTCAGCTACGTCGAAGGTCTAAGCCACAACTTATTCAGCATCGGTCAGTTCTGTGATCAAGATCTTGAAGTCAGCTTCAAATCTAAAAGAGTTGCTGTAAAGAATGATAGTGGCAGGGATTTACTAGTTGGAAAGAGAAGATCCAATTTGTATACCATTGATATTTCCAAGGTTAAAATCCCATCAGACATCTATTTGCTATCTAAAGCTTCAGTTCATGAAAGCTGGATTTGGCACCGACGACTAGCTCATCTCAACTTTAAATACATGGATCGCCTTGTCAAGACTGATTCAGTGAGAGGTCTCCCAGTACTTCGTTTTCAGAAAGACCACCTCTGTCAAGATTGTGAGAAAGGAAAGATGAAGAAAGATTCTCATAAGCCAAAGCCTGAACCCTGCACTTCGGACATTCTTGATCTACTTCACGTTGATTTATGCGGACCGATGAAGACAAAGAGTATTGGAAAGAAAAGATATGTCTTGGTGGTTGTAGATGATTACTCACGGTATACATGGGTTAAGTTTCTCAAATCTAAAGATGAAACTCCAGACATTCTCATCAACCTCATCAAAACAATCCAGACCAACAAGCAAAAAGCAGTCAAAGTTGTCAGATCTGACAATGGCACAGAATTCAAGAACAACAATCTTCAAGCTTTCTACGAGGATCAAGGAATTCAACAACAGTTTTCTGCTGCCCGAACACCACAACAGAATGGGGTTGTTGAACGAAGAAACAGAATGCTTGTCGAGGCTGCCAGATCGATGCTTGCTTATTCTGGTCTTCCTTTGTCTCATTGGGCTGAAGCTATCTCAATTGCTTGTCATACTCAGAACAGATCAATTCTTCATCGCCGATTCAATAAAACACCATATGAGCTTATGAACGGCATCAAACCGAATGTCAAATATTTCAAGTCATTTGGGTGTAAATGTTATGTTCAGAATGACAGAGACAATCTCAAAAAGTTTAGTCCAAAGGCAGATGAGGGTATTTTTCTTGGGTATTCGTCTACTTCTGCAGCATACAGAGTCTTTCTTACTTCTGCAAGAAAAGTGATAGAGAGTATCAATGTCAAATTTGACGAAGCTGCCGATTTGGTTTCTGGTCAATCAGATCCAGAACCCGCACCTACAGAGAATTCAGCTTCTGAACAACTCAGTTCAGAACCTTCGCTACAACCGTCAAATCAGGATCATTATTCTTCTTTGTTAAATCTTTCTGATCTTGATTTTCCTTTTGAGAATTTTTATGATGATGTTCCCAAATCTAATACTGATAATGTTTCAAATGTTTTGAATCATAATACTGTAAGCGCATCTACTTCCAATTCCGCTGCATCTATCTCTGACACTGATGTTGTTCCAGTACTTCCTGTTATTCAAAACAGTATTTCTGATCAACATGTTTCTGAACCTGATCTCTCACAATCAGAAACTCAACCTATTCAAGAAGAATCTGTTCAAGAACAACCTATTCAAGAAGAACAACTTCAGGAAGAAGAACAAACTGCTACTGTTCAACCAACACTTCCAGAGTCTGATTCTGAAGTTGTTGAACTACCTCCTCCTCCAGTTGAAACTGTTGATGTTTCTTCTTCTGACATAGAAGCTTCTGAACCTCCTTCTCAACAATTAGAAGTTGTTCAAGATGTAATTGATCCTCTCCCTCATACCACCAAATGGACAAGATCTCATCCTATTCATCAAATTATTGGTGATCCTTAAGCAAGTGTGTCTACACCTTCCAAGACGACTACTCCCAACGAATGTCTTTTCACTTGCTTTCTAAGCAAGATTGAACCAACCAAAGTATTTGAAGCGTTGGAGGATCTAGATTGGATTATAGCAATGAAAGAGGAGCTCAATCAATTTGACGCGCTAAAAGTTTGGAGACTTGTACCACGGCCAAAAGGAAAGAGTATTATTGGCACAAAGTGGATATCAAGAACAAGAAAGACAAAGATGGTATCGTCATTCGTAACAAAGCTAGATTGGTAGCCAAGGGATATCGACAAGAAGAAGGAATTGACTACGATGAAACTTTCGCGGCGGTTGCTCGCTTAGAAGCTATCCGTATGTTTCTGGCTTTCGCTGCTTATCGGAATTTTACAGTATATCAGATGGATGTGAAGACAGCCTTTCTGAACAGGAAACTGAAAGAAGAAGTCTACGTTTCTCAACCAGAGGGGTTTGTTGACAAAGAACGTCCTGATCATGTCTATTTTCTCGATAAAGCATTGTATGGTCTGAAACAAGCACCAAGGGCGTGGTATGATGAGTTGTCAGCCTTCTTGATCAAATCCGGGTTTACCAAAGGATCTATCGATACTACTCTTTTTATATATCGTTCTAACTTGGATATCTGCTTAGTTCAAATTTACGTAGATGATATTATTTTTGGTGCGACTAATCAATCATTATGTACTTGGTTTTATGATCTTATGACCTCCAGATTTCAGATGAGCATGATGGGAGAAATCAATTTCTTTCTTGGCTTACAAGTGAAGAAGCTTCCAGATGGAATTTTTATCAACCAGTCGAAGTACGTGTTTGACATTTTGAAGAAATTCAAGATGGACAAATCCTTTTCAATCGGTACACCGATGGCTCATGGTGCCAAAATTGGATTAGATCCAGACGGAAAAGCTGTGGATGTCAATACTTATCGAGGGATGATCGGATCACTCATGTACTTAACAGCAAGTCGCCCGGATATAATGTTCTCTACCTACTTATGTGCCATATTTTAAGCCAAACCAAAGGAATCGCATCTGTTGGTAGTCAAGCGCATATTTCGATACATTAAAGGAACTCCATACTTAGGTTTGTGGTATCCTAAGAGTTCTGACTATAAACTAATTGCTTATTCTGATGTAGATTTTGGTGGAAATCAGTTAGACCGGAAAAGTACATCAGGTCACCTTCAATTCCTGGGTGATAGACTGATAAGTTGGGCGTCGAAGAAGCAGAACTGTGTTTCTATATCAACTGCAGAGGCAGAATACGTTGCCGCAGCTAGTTGTTGCGCTCAAGTGCTTTGGATGAAGACACAACTTCGTGATTACGGGATGCTGTACAAAACCGTTCCTATCTATTGTGACAGCAAATCTGCGATCGCAATATCAGTAAATCCGGTCCAACACACAAAGACCAAACACATAGATATGCGGTACCATTTCATAAAGCATCAAGTGGAAGAAGGTACTATTGAATTATATTTTGTCCCAACTTCTCTCTCGGCTATTCATTCTTCGGCTACTATCACTTCAATTGTTGAGCCTTCTTTGGTTCAAGATCGAGAATCAACTACAAAGTTTACGACTTTGAATGACATCATTGGTCAAATGACTGATCGTTTTGATGCTGAGAAAGAGGCACAAGTTCAGAAATTAAAGACTCTTTTCAAGGGTAAGATGCCAGAGATTGATACTTCTATGATTCCTCCGGAGATTCCTTTCAGACGCCCATCTGTGGTAGTTATCCGAGAACTGTCTTCTGCTGTCACTTCTACTGTTCCTACAATCGTATCTATTCCACTTCCTCCACCGTTTATGCAGTCAGTTGGATTATCTTCTTCGGTTCCTTCTACAACAACTTGTCCTCCAGTATCATCAAGCATTCCAGTATCAGATCTTCCTATCTCAGAATTATCGGATATGCTTTATGCTCTTCTTCTTTCTATGTCGCCGCCAGAACAACAAGATAAAGATTTGATTTCTCTGCTGCGGACTTTCCAGCCAACTCCGCATCCAACTCCTACGTCTGATTCTGATAGGATTTCTGCATTATCTGAAGAGTTCAACTCTTTCAGATCTGAAGTTCGAACCAATTTTGCTAATCTAAAATCTTTCATGACTCAAGCCTTCTCTGAACTATCTAACAGGTTTGATCTTCATGAGCAGAATTGCAGAACTGAAGCAGGTCCGTCTCATAAAAGGCGACATGACCAAGATGATCCCGATCATCAAGGTCATGAGGGGGAGATGACCAAGAGACAAAGAATGGAAGGGTCTTCAGCTAGAGAAGATCAAACTCAAGAAGAGGCAATTGACAAAGAAAAGAGTGCTGAAAATGTTCAAGAGTGCTGTATTGAAGATCTTGTGAATGTTATGATAGAAAGTGCTGATTTATCTTCCATGTCAAATGTGCTGAATATTTCTGAGCAGAATATTGAGAACAACATGCAAATTGTTGTATATGAAGATCCAGATTCTGCACCAAAGTCAGTGATACTGGATGATTCTGAGATTGCAAATGACATGAGATCTTTCTTTACAAACTTCATTGAGATCAACTCAGACGATGATGATAACATCAGATACGAGAAGCTTTGCAAGGTTAAAGAAGAAGAGTATGAGGATATAGTTGTGATATCTGACACTGAAGATGATTCGGTTTTCATGGATGCAAAAGATGAAGAAGTTGCAGACTTGCTGTACAGAGATCTTCCTTCTCAAGAAGAGATTCTTGAAGATGCTCCATCTACTTCTATTCCTGCTGCTGTTACAGCTCCGACTACCACTCCTCCTTCAGGTACATTTGAAGTTGGTCAGTCGTCCAGAGCTCAAGCTGATGTTCCTCCTTCTGATCCTGTGATTCCACCGTCTATCCTAGAAGAAGGACCAGCTTTGACCAGACAGGAGAGACTAAGAAGTTTGCAACAACGACATATGGCTTCAAGGCTAAGATCGACTTTTCTAGAAGACTCTGAGAGTAATATTTTTGTTTCTATAAGAAGACCGATCAACATTCATGCAATTCTTGGTGTAGAAAAGGAGTCAGACGAATATCAGTATGAGTACTTAATGTTCATCAAGTGCCAGCGCCGTGGAAAGAATCTCGTTTCTTCTCCACATCTGATTGTCCGAGTGATCAGAGTCACGATAAATAAGTTTGTCAATATCTGGTATCAAGATTTTAAAGTGGAAAGAAGAGATTGCAAGCTATACACTTTCTCGGAGGCAGACTTTAATGATCTATCTATTGATGACATTGAGTTTCTTTATAATCATTTTAGGGATCTTTATCATAGAACTCAAGATATCTCCCAAGCACTGTTTGTAATCAAAAGATTTATTCGGCGCCAAATCAGATTCTACAGAGTTCTTGATTTTCAAATGGCTGCTGAAAGTTTTCAACCAGTGGTAAATCTTCAAAGACCTAACCGTAACTTGTCGAACATTGACTCTTATTCCTTATTCACTATTCTTCAGAATCCATATGGAGTTATATACAAGAATGCTTCTAATCAGAAATGCTTCCTCAGATTTGAAGAGATTAATCATTACTCTGATGGAACGTTGAAGGTGATCAAGCTACAGTTGGAACAACGTTTAAAGGATGCTCAAAGAAGATTTTTGGAGACAAGAAGAAATTTGTATCAACCTGAAAATGATGAAATTCGACTTCTCAAGAAGACATTGAATTTTATTAGTGAGAAGTTGATTTTCCGCTCAACTCTAAGACGCTTGGAAGTTCTGCTTGGTTTAAATCGTCTTCGTCAAAGAGAAGAGCGCCAATGATTACTAAGGGGGAGATTGTTAAGACTGATTTTGTAGTAATCATTGTATTTATTCTCCTTAGTCTTATCTGTGTTTAGAGTGCTTATCTGTATTCTTAAGGCTAGGGGTATTTAAGTCCCCTTGTTGCCTTTGTTTTGTAATTTTGAAGATTACTTTGAATACATACTGTTACATTTGGCGCTCCTACTTTCTCTCTCTACGATTTAGTAGAGTCTTGGACTTACAATAGTCCCTAATGCACTTAGAGTCAGAATCTACATAGGATAAAAGAATTGCTGGAATGTGCATGCTGTAAGGAAACACAACTGTCTGCTTGTGTAGATATCTCATGGAATTCTCTGGCCCTGATGGATAGTTTATTCTTCTAGGTATTCTCTTGTTGGACCGAAGTATTCTTAGTACAATTAGCTGCATTTATCTCTGACATGGTATGAATGTGCTTGCTTTGTTAGTGCTCTTGGCTATAACTCTGTCTTGAAACTCATTCCAAAAAAATGACGGAGTAGTCTACATGTAGATTATAGACTACTAAATGAAATAACTTTAGTATATGAATGATGGCATTGTCATTTCCTGTATGCTTTGAAGTGAGGAACCGATTGATCACAGAGAACAATACATACCAAACTGGTGGAAGGTTGGTTTTTTGGAATTGGCTGATCTTCATTAACTCACCAATGTAGCCAACAGCACGAATTCCTTCAAAGACTTGAGCATCAGTTGGGAAATCATCAAAGGAATTTCTTCTAGGTCTAGAATCTGCTTCAGGTAGATGTAGCAGTAGTTGGAGTCTCTGATAATCCAGTGTTGTGATGTACTCATCAATTTGTATATCGAACATCGGTCTATTGTTCTCATAGATAAAAGTTATTGTAGATTCCAAATTCAACAACAATTCATGATCAATTGAGACAACAAGGAGAGATTGGGAGAGACTGGATTTATTCACATTGAATGTAAAACACACAGAACAAAACCTAGAGAGAGAATGTGTTTCTCTCTCTAGAACACGCTCTCTCAAATTGAAGCTACATTGTGAATGATCTACTTAATTGAATTACAAAGACAATAGCTATTTATATCTCCCCCCTCTCACTTGTTCTACAATTAAGCCTAAGCCCAATTACAAATTAAGCCCAAATACATTGTAAGCCCAATACAAATATTAAAGTAGAACCCTTTACAAAACTTTCCAAACTTGGACATTTTATGTCCTAACATTCTCCCCCTAAAGTTTTGTAAAGGAATCATCATCTGATAAGCGCCAACTCTTCTCCCCTTTAATTTCTTTGAAATACTTTAGCGTTGTGCATCTTCAAGATAGCTCAGACCCCCCCTTGAATTAAGCTCTTATCCTTCAAAGTTTCAACTTTAAAATCAGATTAATAAGAAATTTGTTTAAGAACTCTGAGATGGAGTTCGAACAGTCATGAACAATTTCAGTCCAAAATTTATCGATTAAGTCCCAAATTAAGTTGAAGAATATGTTCGAAATAAATATCCCACATGATTAATCATCTTTTAAGTCCATGATTCATCCAGATTAAAAACCCAAAGTCCATTTGTTCAAGAACACTGTTCGAAGGGGTTCGAAGATGAACAATCAAATCATATAAATAACCCTAAGATTTAGTTCAAAAAATGAAATTGATACAAGATTATAAACCCCAGACATAAAATGAACAACAACTATTGAAACCCCATAATAAAACCCACCATGATTATGAGAAATCGAAGAAACACTGAGAATTCGGATGCAAAGGATTTTGAGAGAATAAGTCTAAGTGTAAAAGTCGCAAATGATAGATATGAAACAAGTGAGAAAAATTGAGGTTCAAAGATGTATATATACTCAGGAAAGGAACTGACACGTGGAACGATTTGATTCGACCACCCACTTGTCACAAGGCAAAGAAGCAGTGACTTGTCGCAAAGGTTGACAAGTCGTGTGTGAACTTGTTGTAAGGCATTATTTACGATAAGTGTGCCAAGGAAAAGTTGATGTACACAAAAGCATGCAAGTTGGTACTTAACGCACGTTGAAGGATACGAGAAGTGTGCTTGACGCACACAACGATTTGCATGAAGTTACTTGTCGCAAGTTGTTCTTTGCGTCAAGTGTACTTGTCGCAAGCTTTGCTTTGCGTCAAGTTACTTTGCACAAGCTTTTCTTTGCGTCAAGTTACTTTTCGCAAACTTTGCTTTGCATCAAGTCACTTGTCACAGGAAATGTTTTGCGTCAAGTAGACTTGTCGCAAGCAATGCTTTGCGACAAGTTTTCCAAACTTGCCAAAAATAACAACTTTCCAAAAATAACTTTGAAAAAATTTACACTTACCAAAAATGGAACTTTTCAAGATTTATTCTTTAAAGCTCAAAAATGACATATCACTTTCCAAAAACTCAGATTTCTCAAAGATTCTTTGTACACACACACATAGAGACTTACAAACTTTTTACAGATGCTCCCCCTTGAAGATTGATCTATAAGTCCTACAAACCAAAAATATTTTGGTACTTATTTGAACATGAGTCCTTACTAGTTAGAAGTATCTCCCTCAGAAGCTTACTCCTCCTTGACAAAAGCATTAATAAAACATATCAAAATATATCTGTGCGGTCTTCAGGAAAAAAAACTTACACTCCCCCTTGATATGAGCATTGAGTTCACATCTTTGAAGTATGAGTCCTGAGTTGATTTACTCAGAAGTCAAAATCATAGTCATTGAAGGCCGAGTCCTGATCTGTTGTGATCAGAAGTCATAATTCTTACTCCCCCTACACACGTGGTTCCTGCAAAACAGATGTAACAGGTTTTGGTACCCACTAGAATTTGGGTCCTGATTTGTTAGATTTTGGAAACCACTTGAGATTGGATCCAGATCTGTTAAGTGCAGTTTGATGGGAAGTGATTCTATAGGTTCTATACCAGTGATAAGCAAAGTCGTTTTGAACAAAATCATTAGCCCAACAATAAGAACAACAGATTTTCATTTGTGCTAGCCTGATTAAATGATTTACATAATACATAAGATCATGCTTAGCAAAACATTTACCTTTACGAGATTTGTTCTTTTTGGCTTTGTGTGTTGGTGTAGATGATTTATGAACATCTTTGTCATTAGTAGAACCCTTTACTCTCTAGACCATCTGATCACTCTTAGAAGCATTCTTTCCATTAGATTTAAAATTATAGCTATCTGAACCATCAACAGATTTATCATAAAAGATATTTGAAGGACGAATCTGATTTGATTTAAATTTCTTTGATTTGACAGTTTTCTTTTTAGAAACAAATTCTTGTATAGAACCGGAAGCAGTTTTGAAAAAACATACAGGTTCTGTTGAATTATCATATGGAGATTGAGTAACCACATCGGCAGAAATCTTTTATGATAATTCAATATTTGCTACTTCCAGTTGTTATACTTATTCAGATAAAATGTTTCTTTCTTCAAACATTGTGTCAAATTTCGTTTGCAAATCAGATTTGACCATCTTTTCTTTTAGATCATCTGAAGCTAGAACATATAAATTCTTGTTGAAATTAGAGATTTCATTTTCAAAAATCTGTCTCTCTTGTTCAAAATCTTTTTCTAAGTTTTTTCTTTTGGTAGAAATCTCTTTGAAAATCCCATCATTCTTTTTCTCAAAGGATTTTTTCTTTTCAAGAAAAATCTTTCTTTCCTTTTCGTGTAAATCTTGCAAAGTGCAAATCTACTTGGGAAGATCAACAATTTTCTCTTTAAGAACTTTTATTTCTTTAGCAAAAATGTCTCTTTCATTTATCAAAATCTTTTCGAACTTAGAGACTTGTTTTGAGAGTTTAATACATCTAAGCTCAAGATCTTTCTTTTCTTGACATGCTCTCTTTAATAAATCAGATAATTTATGGGAGTAGGTTTTCTCTAAATCATCTTTATCTGCATGGAAGTTCTTCTTTAGATCAACACTTTCTTTTTCCAATGCAGTTGTCTTCTTTTTAGATTTCTTCAATTTGTTCTGAAGACTTGTAATCTCTCTCTTTTGATTCTATAATACCTGTAAAATCAACTTTAGAATTGGAAATGCATTTTGAACATTTAATATCTTTCTCAAAGGATACAACTTTTTCTTCCATCTTCTTAAGTTGATCTTGCAGGCTTGCATTCTGAATCTTTAATTCACCTCTTTCAGTTTCGATTGCAGGTCTTTTTGGCATGTAAGCTATATCCCACACTGTCTTTGACACTATTGTTCTTTCACTTATTGTATAAGTAGGCATTTTGATAAAAAAACAGAAAAGATGCTTGATACGATCGTCCTAAAAATTCAGAAAAAGTTTGACTTGTTGCAAAGATGGAAAAAGAAAGTGCTGACCTAAAGAAGAACTTCCATGCAGATAAAGATGATTTGGAGAAAACCTACTCCCAAAAATTATCTGATTTATCAAAGAGAGCATGTCAAGAAAAGAAAGATCTTGAGCTTAGATGTATTAAACTCTCAAAACAAGTCTTTGAGTTCAAAAAGATTTTGATAAATGAAAGAGACATTTTTGCTAAAGAAAGAAAAGTTATTGAAGAGAGAACTGTTGATCTTCCCAAGCAGATTTGCACTTTGCAAGATTTACTCGAAAAGTAAAGAAAGATTTTTCTTGAAAAGAAAATTTTCTCTGAGAAAAAGAATGTTGGGATTTTCAAAGAGATTTCTACCAAAAGCAAAAACTTAGAGAAATATTTTGAACAAGAGAGACAGACTTTTGAAAATGAAATCTCTAAGATCAACAAGAAGTTATATGTTCTAGCTTCAGATGTTCTAAAAGAACAGATGGTCAAATCTGATTTGCAAAAGAAATTTGACACAATGTTTGAAGAAAGAAACATTTTATCTAAAAAAGTAAAACAACTGGAAGTAGCAAATGTTGAATTATCAAAAAACACTTCAACTGATATGATTACTCAATCTCCATATGATAATTCAACTAAATCTGTATGTTCTTTCAAAACTGCTTCTGGCTCTATACATGAATTTGTTTCTAAAAAGATAAGTGTCAAATCAAAGAATTTTAAATCGAATCAGATCCGTCCTTCAAATCTCTGTTATGATAAATCTGTTGATGGTTCAGATAGCTATCATTTTAAATCTAATGGAAAACATGCTTCTAAGAGAGATCAGATGGTCTGGAGAGTAAAGGGTTCTATATTTAGTATTAGTGTTGGGGGCTTTGATTGTATTTGGGCTTTTAATGTAAAATGGGGTCTGAGCTTAATGTGTAGAACAAGTGAGTTGGGGTAGGTATAAATAGTTTCCATGTTTGTGTTTGTAATCAGTTAGATCATTTACAATGTATCCAAATGTGAGAGAGCGTATCTTCTAGAGAGAGAAACTCATTCTCTCTCTAGGTTGTGTTCTATGTTCTTAGATTTACAACGAATAAAGCTATCCCTTCCCAATCTCATCTTGTTCTTGTTAATTGAATCATGAATTGTTGATTGATCTGAGATCTACATGTGGTATCAAATCCTAATCGATGAATTTTTCATTGAAATCGAACAAATTCACATTTTTTAATGGAATAGTACAAAGTCGCGTGAACAATGTTTGATAGAATTTCAAATTCTTCATTTTGGAGCAAAATTGATCAAGATTTAATGCTAGATTGATTCAATGCTCAAAGTCGAACCTATTGAAATCAATCACATTGCTTGATTTCAACCAATTTGGAAGAATTGATCGATTTTGAGATTTTTTTGGGTTCAAAAATTGATTTTTTACTGTGTTGAGATCGAATTCAATTATTGAGAGGTTTTTAGATAAGATCTTCAACTACAAAGTTTTTCAGAAGTGTTTTTTCTAACAGGTGTACAAAGTTTCATCTAAAAAAATCGAAGAAACATGAAAGTTATGGATAAATTTTGATCCCAGACTCGACTTCTCGCGAGATCCATTTTTGTCGCAAGTTCATCTAAAGAACTCGCAATCTTCATCCGAGGTTGACGCATATCAAAATCTTCTAAGTGTGGTTTTCGCAAGTAACGGATAGCGACAAGTGCACAACTCACATCCTTTGATCTGCGACAAGTTATTTTGCGTGTCTAACTATATGCGTTAAGTGCTAGAACTCGTAAGCTATGTTCTGCGTCAAGTCACTTCTCGTATTACACTGTTTGCGACAAGTTGACTTCTCGTGTATAGGCCATTGCGACAACTAAGGTTCTCGGATGGAAGCATTTACGATAAGTGAGGAATTCACAAATAAACACTTACGACAAGTAGGAACTCGCAAGGTGTGCTCTGCGACAAGCAAAGAACTCGTATATAGGTGTTTGCGAAGTAAGTTCTCACAAGCAAGCCTTTGCGACAAGTGTGCTTAAAGAATCAATGGAATGCGACAAGTTACTGTTCATACCTATTTTTTGCGACAAGCTTGCCTATTTCATCTGTTCCTGAGATTTTTTCGCTTAACGTATATGTGACATCACTCCTATTTTCAGTTGGTCACATATTTCTAGCAACTGATCAGAATTTCACAGAGCTCATTTTGGTCAAGATTTTCAGACATTGGGTGTTTGGATTTAGTCTCTGATTGGATTGGATTAGCATCTTGAGTATCTACAATCATCATTATGGAGTTTTCTTGACGATGTTAGACCTTTGATTGCTCTTAATCATTTTCTGACCTGATCAATCAGAATTGTGAGTGGTTGCAATCATTATTCTGGTGCTTTGATTGTTATCCAGAATTTTGAGTGCTTATAATCATTCAGTTGATTCGTGAAGAAAGAAGGTATGAGTTTACTCATTTAGTGCTCTGGAAAGTGTTATGAAAATGAGCATTCTTCATCAGTTGTTTAATAGTTATCAAATATATCTTCTATCCCTTGCCTAATAGTGTTTGCTACAAGATGCTTCCTTCTATGAGCCTATCAGATCAAGCTCTTAAGCTGAACTCATATTCAACTTGTGGTTCAAAGACATATTCGTTGTTATAAACTGAAGATGCACTGTGGTTGTCACGCAAAATTCACACATTTCTTTCTTGTGAGTGTAACGAATGTGCTGAATTTCTAGAGATAAAAGTTGTCTTGAGTGAACTCAGTCGAGGTTATTGTGCACATCGAATCTGGTATTAAAGTTGAAACTTTGAAGAATAAGAACTTGTTGTTCCAGATCCAAGCTACTAATCTAATCACACTCATAGAATGTAGAAATCATTATGAATTGATTACACTTTTATTGAAATGATTTCTTAGTCACAAGTGTTACAAAGTGCCACAAGTCTCACGTGGTTCTCTCTCTAAGATTTCTATGCGAGTTCTTGTGATCTGAGTGTCTTAACTAAAAATACAAAGACTCAAGCTATTTATATGGTCAACATTATGACCTTACAACTCAAGGATAATTGTCAAAGTCAAACACTTTGACTTACAAGACTTTTACAAACAATTACAATGAAATTACACAATTTACAACTTTGACCCCTCTTTAATCCTGAATACAATATATGACTCAACAATCTCCCCCTTTGGATTCAAGATTAAAAAATTTGACAATAATCTTCAGGTCTTCTCTTAGTTGTAAAATCTTCAACCTTCCAGCTTTCTCAACTTGAAACATTTAGTAAATCTTCCTCTTTTGAATTCTTCTCCAACAAAGTTACTCCATCTTTCTTTATCAACTTTGATTCTTCAAAACATCAAAACTTTTGCAATCTCCCCCTTTGTTCACAAATATGCAACAAACTTTCAGACTTTCCAAACATCTTCAGATTCGCTTCGGACTTTGAACTTTGAAGTTTGAATTATCTCCCCCTTTTAACAAAGGAATAAAAATCTGACTTTTAAAACCTTGAACTTTGAAATACTTGAAGTTTCTCCTCTTTTTAACTTTCACTTTGACTTTGCTTTCCTCTGAAATTGAACTTTTAAAACTCTCTCCCTTTTTAATGAATGATGAGATATCAGAATCATCAAAACATTAGGAATTTCAGCATCGTCTTTGATAATATCTCCCCCATATCGGAATAATAGAACACCTCATGATAATCAGAAACAATCTCCCCCGAAGAAAATAGTTTCTCCATTTGATCTGAATAGCTGTCAAATCATAAATGTATTCATCCGAATATTTTCAAATTCAGACAAATTAAGAATGGTAAACCTGAATCAATAAATGATACGGTTATGATGCTTGTAAGTAATATGAAGTCACTACGAACGTACTATACAAGGAGCTTTATTGAAGTTCACTCCCCAGGTCTTCCATTCAATCATCGAATAACACAAAGTAATTCTATAAACATTCTGATAGAAAAACGAATTTTCTGTGTGAATATGCTTGTGTATGAAAGAATTAATCATAAGATTGCTTTATCAGGCTCAAAAATATGTAAACCATTTAGACAACAACAGTATTACATAAACTCAATGTGCATGATTGAAGGTCGAAGGTGGGGTAACTTTCCTTCTGTTTCAATATCAAAAACTTCCACTAAAGAACTGATAGTAGATGTGCTGCTTCCCTAATAAAATATGAAACATCTTTTTGTTAAGAAAAAGATGAGTAGCTAGTGGGGTTTATGCAAGAGTTGGCATGGGCTAGTTCCTATTTCAATGAAGGTCACCAAAAAATGTGAACCAACATATTATGTGGCTGCTAGGCTCAGAAAAGATTGGGTGCAGAGTTTTATATTCTTTTACTCTGATCTCTCACCCTCTTTCTTTTAAACATATAAGCTCGCGTCTAACCAAACTCTCTTTCACATTTTACCTCATCACACACCCACTATCTTTGATTTAGACCCCTTTACCCTCAATCACTCAAGGATAACTTCTTGGATAGGAAACACTGGTTATTGTGAATTCATAGAAGTTCTGATAAGTTCACAAATTGATTCCCATGAATTTTGTCCTAAAAATGTGTTGCTCAACAATTTATCTTGACAGATAAGCACAAGATATCACTGTCAGAAAAGATATGCTCAGCAAAAATAAGAATGAGATTTGAGCATTTTAAAATTTGATGATCTCTCAAAACAAAGAAATTGAATGAATGAAATGAAGTCAAGTTAAGTGTTTTGAGAATCTGACAATATATCAACAGATCGAATAATCATGAAAAATAGCTTGGTGTATCAAAGAATTGAAATGTGTTTATATGAACAAATATAAACATATCGACAATGAAAGCACAAAATTTAGAAATGATGTCTAATACTCAAATAACAGTGAAATTCAAACGGGAGTATTACCATCGAAAGATTTGTCATTTAGAGACATGGTAATACCAAAGTCAAATGAAAATACTGAACCAGTGTGTATGAATACTTGACATTATATAGAAAAGACAATACACAAGTATTTTCCTTTAGAAACATACGGTCAGTTAAACATCAAATCACTGATATGAAAAACATTTAAAATCACACTTCTAAATTCATGAAATCATTTAAAGTATAAAAAGTGGTTTGAACATTTAAGAAACCGTTTTTCATACCTAAAAGTCGTTCTTCTTTCAAAGTATGTTGAGATTAAGAATTAGAAAGACATACCTTCAGTATAGAATTCTTAACTCCCCCTTAAATGAATATTTTATCTCTTACGCTCCCCTTTTGACAAAACCTCAGATATTCTCCCCTTAATGTCTGTAAAAAATGTCAAAAAGATATAATTATTAAGGTTTCATAAAATCCCCCTAAACTTAACAAACCTTTTGTGAAAAGATTAATCGTTAAGCGTATGCAGCAAGGGTCAGAAAACTTTGAAAATCGAGTTCTGAACTGAATTATTCAGAAGCCAATGTCACATCCTTATAACCTGCAAAATATGAAAGATTTTGGCAATCATCTGTGATGATTCCGCCTTCGTTAGTAGAAAAAAAATATAAACAGATATTCAAACACCCCCTAGAAATATACATAAACAAGATCAACTCCCCTAGAATCATGCAATAAATCCTAACACACTCAAGATAACATATTAAGCATACCGAGTTTACTGAACATAAACTTGAAACGTTTTTCATCCAAAGGTTTAGTAAACAGATCAGCCAACTGGTAGTCAGTCTGAATAAAGTGCATCTATACATCACCTGTCTCGACCTGATTCTTGATAAAATGATAACGAACATCGATGTGCTTCACTTTTGAATGTTGCATCAGATTAACTGTTATCGCAATGGCGCTCTTCGAGTCATAGTAAATAGGAATGCGATTGTAAGTGTAACCAATGTCTTTGAGTTGGTTCATCATCCACAACACCTGAGAGCAGCAACAACGTAATCAGCTTCGGCTGTTGATCTAGACACACAATTTTGTTTCTTTGATGTCTAGCTTACTAGCTTGTCTCCTAGAAATTGACATGAAACCGATGTGCTCTTCATGTCAAGTTTATATCCTGCGTGATCTGCATCGGTAAACATAGTAAGATCGAAATCGAATTCCTTCGGAAACCAAAGGCCTAACTCAGGAGTGCCTTTAAGGTATCGAAGTATCCTTTTAACAGTTATAAGATGGGATTCTTTAGGGTTCGCCTGATAGTGCGCGTTGAAACATGTAGCAAACATTATATCCGGTATATTGGCCGTCAAATACAATAATGCGCCAATCATCCTCCTGTACGTCTTCTGGTCGACAGATTTACCGGCTAAATCTGCGTACAGGAGAGTTCCAGTTGCCATGGGCGTCTTCATTGTAGAACTATCGACCATGTTGAACCTTTTCAAAATATCTTTTATATATTTAGACTGATTAATAAAAATTCCATCTGGGGACTGATTTACTTGTAAACCAAGAAAGAATGTCAGTTCTTTCATCATGCTCATTTCAAATCTAGTCTCCATTATTTATGAAAAATTCTTGCAAAATTTAGGATTTGTAGAACCGAAAATAATGTCGTCTACATAGATCTAAATAAGAATCAAATCTTCACCTTGTTTCTTCAGCAAAAGAATTGTATCGATTGTACCTTTGTTAAATCCAGAGGTAAGAAGGAATTGTGTCAAGGTTTTGTACCATGCTCTCGGCGCTTGTTTTAGACCATAAAGTGCTTTGTCGAGAACATATACGTGGTCAGGATGATGAGGGTCAACAAATCCTTCGGGTTGATTGACATATACTTCCTCATGCAAGATCCCATTCAAGAACGCTAATTTAACATCCATTTGATGGACTTTGAAGTTTTTATAGGCAACATAAGACAGAAATATACGAATAGCTTCTATCCTCGCAACAGGCGCAAATGTCTCATCATAGTCAATGCCCTCCTGTTGACAGTATCCCTTTGCGACCAATCTTGCTTTATTACGAACAACAATTCCAGCCTCATCTTTCTTATTTCTGAAGACCCACTTTGTTCCAATGATAGATTTATCTTTAGGGCGTGGGATTAGCCGCCAGACCTTGTTCCTCTCAAATTAGAGTAATTCATCTTGCATTGAAAGAATCCAATCTGGATTTTGAAGTGTTTCCGAAACTCTCTTTGGCTCAAGGGAACTAAGGAAACTGGAATACAGACAGAAGTTCGCTGATGCAGCACGAGTTTGAACACCACTGTCGATGTCATGATCTTATGTAAGGGGTGATCGCTTGTCCACCTTGTTGTGCTTGGTAGGGGTTGAACGTCTACTCTATTGTTCTGTTCATTTTATACATCAACTATTACAGGTACAACTTCAGTTGTGATTATGATAGTGGTACCTCTGGTAGGACGGAAGAAGTACTCGAGACTTCAACAACATAATTTGTATCTGTAGAAACAGAACCACTGTTAGATTGATCATAATTAGTAGGCGTTGTAGTACCTGAAGAAGTTGTTGTGACAGATTCAGATGGTCCGGAAATATCTACAATTGTAGCAGGGACCTTTGAAGTTGATGCAGATACATTAGATTTGTCAAATCTGCACAGATATCCATAAATGCATCAAAGAATAGGAAATCTAACTCAGATGTAGAAGTTTTAGAGTTAGAATTAGAAGACTTAGTCTCTTTATAAACGGGTTCTACTCGATCTTGAATATAAGCCTTTCCCTTAAGTTTGAGTCCTGAACTGTTGTGTTCAGAAGTCGATGATGAATGCTCATCAAAAGATACATTGATTCTCTCCATGACAGTCTTGGTGCGTTTGTTGTAAATACGATAGGCTTTGGAAGTCAAGGAGTAACCAAGAAAGTAGCCTTCGTCCGCCTTTTTTTCGAACTTACCAAGATTACCACGGTCGTTTAGAATGTAGCATCTGCAATCAAACACACGAAAAAACTTGACGTTAGGTTTTCTTTTGTTAATAATCTCATACGCTGTCTTATTTAACCGTTTTGTAATAATTGTGCGATTCTGAGTAAAGCATGTTGTAGCAACAACTTCAGCCCACAAGTACAGAGGTAGTCATGAGTAAGACAACATTGTTCTCGTTGCTTCCACCAGAGTCCTATTTTTTGCGCTCTACAACATCATTTTGTTGAGGCGTACGAGCGACAGAGACATTATGAGATATACCTACTGACTGAAGATAGCTTTGTACGGTCTCATTTTTAAACTCCGTACCATTGTCGCTTCATAGCTTTTGGATCAGTAGTTGTAGCAAAACTTGTACTTTCTTAATGAAAGCAATGATTATCTCAGGTGCGTCAGATTTCTCAGGTACGTTAGACTTGGCTCTCAAGAATTCTAACCACGTGTACCGCGAATATTCATCAACCATAACCAGTATGTATTTCTTTCCACTGATTGGTTGTATACACATTGGGCCGTAGAGATAAATATGAATAATTTCGAGTGGCGATTTACATGAGGACTACATTTTTGCTTTGTGAGAACTTCTTTTCATTTTTCCCATTTCACACGCAGGACATAATGAGTCTTTATCAAGACGCATCTCTGGTAAACCTCTGACCATTCCTTTGCTTGATAACGTGTTTATTTATTTTAAGTTCTGATGAGAGAGACGTCTATGCCATATCCAACTCTCTTCTTTTGATGCGTTGACAATCAGACAAACTGATCGTGTAGCAGATAGAGTCAGAAAATTTGTTGCATATTAGTTCCCATATCTCTCAGCCTTGAAAATCTCAGAACCAACAGGATCTTCTATATGACAGTGCATTATTGTAAACCTAACTTGGTAGAGGCTATCACAGAATTGGCTTGTACTAAAAATATTGTGATCTAGCCCTTCTACATATAGTACCTTCTGTATGGTTACAGTTCTATTTTTGAGCATCCCGTATCCTCTTACATACCCTTTAAGCTCAGAATTAGCAAAACCAACGGTTCCTGTAGGATGTTTTACATAATTATGCAGTAGATGCTTGAACCTGTCATATGCCTTGAACATTCGGAATCTATATTCCACATATGACAGGGCTACAAAAGAACCAACTACTTAACTTTCGGTACCGATATCCATATGGGTCCTTTAGTTTTAGCATTCTTTAAATTTTGAAAATCGCTGACCGTGCCTTTAATTCGCCATTCGTAACGGGGTTTGGCAACCATTTCCAAACCATTTTAACTATTATATCTTGAAATTTCTTTTTCTTTGAAAACTTGTTTTGCTTAGCCTTGAAGATTTGAATCGGTTGAGTTGAGGCTTTGGAAAAATGTTAGATCACATATTTGTTGGATTCAAGATCATAAAGATTGAAGATGAATGTTCAAGAGTTCAAAGGCTGAAAGTCAACTCTCATGGAAAGTCAAAGTCATTTTGTAATAAAAGTCAAAGTCAATGTTTTGTAATTGTATTTTGTTTGTTTCCTTTCTAATTTTGTGAGGGTATAAATACCTTGAGTCTTTGTAAATCAGTAGAGGTAACAACAATAAGTAAGATTGGTGAAGTGAGCAGATTAGAGAAGAGGCGATTAGAAAACATTTCTAGAGAGAGAGAGAGTAGTGAGAGAAAGTTGAGATTGTAATTGTTTGAATTGAATCAAAGACTTGTGATTACGATTCATGATCAGATTTCTGTTTTTACAATTAGAACATGATAAGATTTGGGAATAACAATTGGTATCAGAGCAGATCCAATAGAAATCAAATCAAGAAAGTTTTGTCGACACTGTTTCATTGTTTTTCAAATTCGATTTTGAGTTTTAGTGTATTTTTTCGAGTTATAATTGATCAGGTTATGATCGAAACATGTTTTAGATCGAATTTGTGTAGTTTAATTTCTGTTTTGCACTGTAATTCTTAGTTAATTTGATGATTTGGTTGTTTTCGGTTTACACGAGTTCTCGAGCACTGTATTGAATTGAATTGTTATAATTTGTGGTTTAGACTAAAATTCTTTGATAGGAAGTTGTTCTAGATGTGTAAGTGATCAATCTGTCAAAGTCTCAAATCGAAATTTGAGGTCTAGGTGTACTTTCAGTTGATTCAGAGAAGTTTTTAGTCGTAAGTCTCAAGAACTCGCAACCAGATCTGAAGAACTCGCAGGGTGTCTCAAGAACTCGCAAATAACCAAGAACTCGCAGGGTTACTAAGATTTCACAGATTAATCGAAGAATTCGCAGAAATCTTAAAATTCTCGCAGACCTTAGTTTTCGTGTTGTGGTTGAATTCTGAATTTTAACAAGTATAAAATTGGACGTGTATAGGTTGTGAATTGCTTGAGATTCGCAAGTCATAATCATTGTTTCAAAGGATTCTCAGACTTGACTTTTGCGAATTTTTCAGATTTCGCAGAAGTCTGATTTACGAAAAGTGTTTTTAGAAAACCTTTAGAGTTACGAAAATTCAGATTTCGCAGATCTAAAGTTTGTGATAAATGAAAGTTTTCGTAGATTAGTTGCTTGCGAATTCTAAAAATTGTTGTTTGCGAATTTTGTAATATTCTGAGTGTTTGCGAATTCTGTGGTTGTTTCTATCAACTTGCGAATTCTAAGTGTTTTTCTTTGTAACTTGCGAATTCTGAAGTATTTTCACTATAATTTGCGAATTTCATACTTGGAAAATTTTGGAAATTTCATTTTTGTTATTCTTTCAAGTATTCTGTATTTTCATTTGATTTCATTTGGACTAACGATCATTTCAAGTTCTTTTTGTTACAGGAATCATGGATGATTATTTTGAGGAAGATGATTCTAGATGGCGTAAAGAGAAAATTCTGGAGCAGAAAATTTTAGAATCTCAAAAACAACATAATGTAGATCATATTTCTACTTCCAAAGAAGCTTTCGTAATTGAAACAGATGTGAAACCTCCTGTTTTAGTCAAAGGAGAGTTTGAGTCATGGAAGATTAGTTTTCTAGACCTCATAGATAAACATGAGTCGGGAAAATATATCAGACTATCTTTGAAGGAAGGAAGGATGAAAACTCCAACAAAGTTTTTTTATTATCCGGGAGCATATGGATTCAAAGAAAAAGGAGAGTGTGTATTACCTCTTGATGAATATTCAGATGAGCAAAGAAAGAGATTTGAAGCTGATAAATTGGCCAAAGTTTTTATTTTGAAAGGAATTTCAGATGAAATTTGTGTCAAGTTAGATATCAAAAAGGCTACAGCAAAACAGTTGTGGGATCAGCTTGAATCTAAATCAAGGTTGTCTCTAAGAGAAAAAGTAAAGGTTTTGGAATCTGAGAATTCTGAGCTGAAAAGAAAAATCTCTGACTTTGAAAATCAGATTGTGCAATTCCAGCTAGCAGCATCTGTTGAAAGGAATGAGAAGAAGTTTAAAGGTTTGAAAGATGCTAATGCCAGAGTTTCAGAAGAATATATTTGATTTGGGGCAAAAGCTTGCCAAATACAAATCTGATTTTGAAAAAGAAAAATCAAAGTTTGCACAAAAGTTCTCAGAATTTTCCAGAAAATGTGCTAATGAGAAGAAGACAGTTGAGCTGAAATGTATAAAAATTTCTCAACAAGTTTCTAATTTTGAGAAAGTAATAGTCTTGGAAAGAGAAAAGTTTGTCAAGGAAAAGAAGGCCATTGAACAAAAGAATGTTGGATTCTTCAAAGAAATATCCGGACAGAGAAATGATGTTGAGAAGGGATTTGAAGAAGAAAGAAGCATGTTTGAGGCTGAGATTATAAAGCTAACAGAGAAGTTATCTGAACTATCTGAGTGTGTGCTGAAAGAGAATAAAACGAAGTCTGAATTCGAGACGAAGATTGACTTTCTTGTCAAAGAAAGAGACAGTTATTCATCAAAGTTTAAAGAGCTTGAAAAGATTGTTTCAAAGGTGGTGGTGACTGAGCACACGACTCCAGAGTCACAAATCCACACAACTAGAGATGATCCAGCTGATTCTGAATTTTCATTCAAGACAGCAACAAGCTCACATCATAATACTGTGTCTTCAAAGAGGTCAGTTAATTCTTCTAATCAGATTCGTAGTACTAACCTTTTCTATATAGAAATATAGATGGTTCAGGTACATATCGAAGAAGAAGGAGATACAAAGAAGAAGAACTGGTCTGGAAGAAGAAACCAGTTGAAGAAGAGAAGAAAGATGGGAAGAAAGATGAGCTGAAAGGAAAGAAGTCATGTGCACATACACATAAAGCCAAGAAGAACAATGCGCGTAAAGGTAAACCTGATCATATATACACGAAAGATCAATTAATCAGGTTGTCAGGTAAGAAATATTATTGTTCTTATTGTCGTACACATGATCATGTTCATAAAACAAGTGATCATTACTGGTATGGTTCTTACTCAGTTACTCCTATTCGAACTGCAACTAACACATTCTGGATATACGCGACACATTCGTTAAAGCCAATACTTTAACATCTGACACTCCACAAAAAGGTAAAGAGGTTGTAGACGATGACCAATCTAGTTGTGTTGATTCACAATCATCAAGTTTTAAATCTGTGGGATTTCAATATAATGATTTGATTACTAGCTACAAAACTAGAAATCTAAAATTCGTAGAATTTGAATCATTATTTTCCACACCGATTACATATGATGAATCAGTCAATGATGATAAAATAATTCCTGACACCAAGTGTCAGTATGACGAGTATGAGTCAGATACTGATACTTATGATCAGAATGTTATGTCAAAATCTACTACTTCTGAGTCTTTAAAAGGAGAAAACATAGAAGTGTCATCTGTTGTCACGGATTCCAATACAAAGTCTGAGTTCATTGAAAATATGTCTGAAGAAATTTTTGATCAAATGATGAACTCTTCAAATCCTGTTCCCATTTTAGAAAAGCTTGAGTCCGACTCCGAATCAAACCAAACTTCTGATTTTCAAAAACAAATACCTGATTTACAAAAGACTCTCGAGGAAGTTTAAGATGAAAATTGTGATCTTCGTTTTAAATTAGATAAATCTTTAGAAGAAAACCGAGAGCTTTGCAAGCAAATAAATGTGTTAAAAAATGATTTGTTTAAAAAGAATTTATCAGATAAGAAGGAGTTTGATGATAAGAAATGGAATGTTAGATCGAATCCAGAGTTTGTGACTCTAGCCAAACCAATAGTTGTTTATTCTCAAATTTTTGAAAAACAGCCGACTGTGTTTGAAAAAGGAGAAACATCTGGTGTTAAGAAAATTAACTCATCCTCCAAGAATTTATCTAATTCAACTTCCTTTGGTGTTTCAGATGTGAAAGGGAAGGTGAAAGGAAAGTGGAGAAAGAAAATTTCTGAACAGAAGGATGTTTCAAATGTTTCTGAAAATTGTAATTATGTACTGAAAAGAGATAGTGTTGTTAACAATAGTGATTGTAATGTTGCGTGTAATAGCTTTGAAGCAAATAAATGTCATTTTTGTTTGAATAAACGCAAGTCTTTTGATAAATCAATAATTATGACGTTTGCTCAAATGAATATTATTTGCAATCACTGTGGCAACAAGTCCTTCTCATTTCACTCCACTATTCCCAAACCAAAGAAGGTCAAAAGCTTTTCTAGTGCTAAAACTTTTTCCAAAGCCTTGACTCAATCTTCAAGTCTAAGCAAAACAAGTTTTCAAAGAAAAGGAATTTCAAGATATAAATGTTAAAATGGTTTGGAAATGGTTGCCGAAGCCCCGTTACGAATGGCGTATTAAAGGCACGATCAACGATTTTCAAAAGTTAAAGAATGCTAACACTAAAGGACCCATCTGGATATGGGCACCTAAAGTTAAGTTGTTGGTCCTTTTGTAGACCAGTCATCTGTGGATTATTGATTCCGGATGTTCAAGGCATATGACAGGGTTCAAGCATCTACTACACAATTATGTAGAACATCCTGCAGGAACCGTTGGTTTTGCTAATTATGAGTTGAAAGGTTATGTCAGAGGGTACGGGATGCTAAAAAATAGCACTGTAACCATACATAAGGTACTATATGTAGAAGGGTTGGATCACAATCTTTTTAGTACAAGCCAATTTTGTGATAGCCTTACCAAGTTAGGTTTACAATAACGCACTGTCATATAGAAGATCCTGATGGTTCTGAGATTTTCAAGGCTGAGAGATATGGGAACTTATATGCAGTAAATTTTCCAACTCTATCTTCTACACGATTAGTTTGTATGATTGCCAAAGCATCAAAGGAATAGAGTTGGATATGGCATAGACGTCTCTCTCATTAGAACTTCAAAGCAATAAACACGTTACAAAGCAAGGGAATGGTCAGAGGTCTACCAAAGATGTGTTTTGATAAATACTCCTTATGTCCCGTCTGTGAGATGGGAAAAATGAAGAGATTCTCTCACAAAGCAAAGATGGAGTCCTCATGTAAATCGCCACTCGAAATGATTCATATGGATCTCTGTGGCCCTATGCATATTCGGTCAATCAGTGGAAAGAAATACATACTGGTTATGGTTGATGAATACTCGCGGTACACGTGGTTAGAAATATTGAGAGACAAGTCTAATGCACCTGAGATAATCATTGCTTTCATTAAGAAAGTATAAGTTTTGCTACAACTACCGATCCAAAATCTACAAATCGACAATGGTATGGAGTTTAAAAATGAGACCCTACAAAGCTATCTTCAGGCAGTAGGTATATCTCATAATTTCTCTACCGCTCGTACACCTCAACATAATGATAGGACTCTAGTGGAAGCAACGAGAACAATATTGGCTTACTCAGGACTACCTCTGAACTTGTGGGCAAAAGTTGTTGCTACATCATGCTTTACTTAGAATCGCACAATTATTACAAAACGGTTAAATAAGACAGTGCATGAGATTATTAATAAAAGAAAACCTAACGTCAAGTTTTTTTTGTGTGTTTGGTTGCAGATGCTACATTCTAAACGACCGTGATAATCTTCATAAGTTCGACAAAAAGGCGGAGGAAAGCTACTTTCTTGGTTACTCCTAGACTTCCAAAGCCTATCATATTTACAACAAACGCACCAAGACTGTCATGGAGAGCATCTTTGTATCTTTTGATGAGCATTTAACATCGACTTCTGAACACAACAATTCAGGACTCAAATTTAAGGGAAAGGCTTCTATTCAAGATCGAGTAGAACCCGTTTCTAAAGAGATGAAGTCTTCTAATTCTAACTCTAAAACTTATACATCTGAGTTAGATTTGCTATTCTTTGATTCATTTATGGATATCTGTGCAAATTTTGACAAATCTATTGTATCCGCATCAACTTCAGAGGTCCCTGCTATAATTGTAGATATTTCTGGACCATCTGAACCTATCACAACAACTTCTTCAGGTACTACAACGCCTACTAATTCTGATCAATCTAACAGTGGTTCTGTTCCTACAGATACAAATTTTGGTATTGAAGTCCCGAGTACTTTTTCCGTCCTACCAGAGGTACCACAATCAGAATTACTAGTTGAAGAAGTTCCTATAACAACTGAAGTTATACCTGAAACCAGTTGATGTATACAATGAATAGAACAACAGAGTAAACGTTCAACCCCTACAAAGCACAACAAGGTGGAAAAGAGATCACCCCTTACATAATATCATAGGCGACATCGACAGTGGTGTTCAAACCTGTGCTGCATCAGCAAACTTCTGTTTGTATTCCAATTTCCTTAGTTCCATTGAGCCAAAGAAAGTTTCGGAGGCACTTCAAGATCCAGATTGGATTCTTGCGATGCAAGTTGAATTAATCCAATTTAAGAGGAACAAGGTCTGACGGCTAATCCCACGCCCTAAAGATAAATTTATCATTAGAACGAAGTGGGTCTTCAGGAATAAGAAAGATGAAGCTGGAATTGTTGTTTGTAATAAAGCAAGGTTGGTCGCAAAGGGATACTGTCAACAGGAGGGCATTGCCTATGATGAGACATTTGCACCTGTTGCGAGGATAGAAGCTATTCAGATCTTTCTTTCCTATGTTGCCCATAAAAACTTCAAAGTCTATCAAATGGACGTCAAATCAGCGTTCTTGAATGGGATCTTGCATGAGGAAGTGTATGTCAATCAACCCGAAGGCTTTGTTGACCGTCATCATCCTAACCACGTATATGTTCTCGACAAAGCACTTTATGGTCTAAAACAAGCGCCGAGAGCATGGTACGAAACCTTGACACAATTCCTTCTTGCCTTTGGATTTAAGAAAGGTACAATCAATACAACTATTTTCTTGAAGAAACAAGGTGAGTATTTGATTCTTATTCAGATCTATGTAGACGACATTATATTCGGTTCTACAAATCCCAAATTTTGCAAGAATTTTTCAAAAATAATGGAGACTAGATTTGAAATGAGCATGATGGGAGAACTGACATTCTTTCTTGGTTTACAAGTAAAGTAGTCCCCAGATGGAATTTTGAAAAAGTTCAACATGGTCGATAGTTCTACAATGAAGACGCCCATGGAAACTGGAACTCTCCTGGACGCAGATTTAGCCGGTAAATCTGTCGACTAGAAGACGTACAGGAGCATGATTGGTTCATTATTATATTTGATGGCTAGTAGACCAGATATAATGTTTTCTACATGTTTCTACACGCGTTATCAGGCGAACCCCTAAAGAATCCCATCTTATATCCAATAAAAGGATACTTCGATACCTCAAAGTCACTCCCGAGTTAGGCCTTTGGTATCCGAAGGAATCCGGTTTCGATCTTACTGCGTTTACCGATGTAGTTCACGTGGGCTGTAAACTTGACCGAAAGAGCACATCGGGTTCTTGTTAGTTTCTAGGAGACAAGCTAGTAAGCTGGACATCAAAGAAAAAAAATTGTGTGTCTACATCGACAACCGAAGCTGAGTACGTTGCTGCTACAAGCTGCTACTCTCAGGTGCTATGGATGATGACCCAACTCAAAGACTTTGGTTACACTTACAAGCGCGTTCCTATTTACTGTGGCTCGAAGAGCGCCATCGCGATAACAACTAATCCGGTGCAACATTCAAAAACGAAGCACATCGATGTTCGTTATCATTTTATCAAGAATCATGTCGAGAAAGGTGATGTAGAGATGCACTTTGTTCAGACTGACTACCAGTTGGCTGATATGTTTACTAAACCTTTGGATGAAAAACGTTTCAAGTTTCTGATTAGTAAACTCGGTATGCTTAATATGTCATCTTGAGTCTGTTATGATTTCTTGCATAATTCTAGGGGGAGTTGATCATGTTTATGCATATTTCTAGGTGGAGTTTGAATATCTGTTTATATTTTTTTTCTAGTGACGAAGGTAGAATCATCACAGATGATTACCAAAATCTTTCATATTTTTCAGGTTATAAGGATGTGACATTGGCTTCTGAATAATTCAGTTCAGAACCTGATTTTCAAAGTTTTTTGACCCTTGTTGTATACGCTTAACGATCAATCATTTCACAAAAGGTTTGTTAAGTTTAGGGGGAGTTTATGAAACCTTAATAATGATATCTTTTTGACTTTTTACAGATATAAAGGGGGAGTATATCTGATGTTTTTGTCAAAGAGGAGCATAATAGATACCAAAATTCATTTTTGGGAGAGATTAGAATTCTTTACTTAAGGTATATCTTTCTGATTCTTAATCTCAATATACTTTGAAAGAAGAACGAATTTCAGGCATGAAAAACGGTTTCTTAAACGTTCAAACCACATCTTATTCTTTAAATGATTTCATGAATTTAGAAGTGAAATTTTAAACGTTTTTCATATAAGTGATTTGATGTTTAACTGACCGTGTGTTTCTAAAGGCTAATAATTGTTTATTGTCTTGTCTATATATTCTCAAGTATTCATACACACCAGTTCAGTATTTTCATTTGACTTTGTTATTACCATGTCTCTAAATGATAAATCTTTGGATGGTAATACTCCCGTTTGAATTTCACTGTTGTTTGAGTATCTGACATCATTTCTAAATTTTGTGCTTTCATTATCGATATGTTTATATTTGTTCATATAAACACATTTCAATTCTTTGATACCCCAAGCTATTTTTCATGATTATTTGATCTATTGATATATTGTCAGATTCTCAAAACACTTAACTTAACTTGACTTCATTTCATTCATTCAATTTCTTTGTTTTGAGAGATCATCAAAGTTCAAAATGCTCAAAACTCATTCTTATTTTTGCTGAGCATATCTTTTCTGACAGTGATATCTTGTGCTTATCTATCAAGATAAATTGTTGAGAAACACATTTATAGGACAAAATTCATGGGAATCAATGTGTGAGCTTATCAGAACGTCTATGGATTCACAATAACCAGTGTTTCCTACCGAAGAAGTTATCCTTGAGTGATTGAGGGGAGAGAGTTCAAATTCAAAGAGAGTGGGTGTGTGATGAGGTAAAATGTGAAAGATAATTTGGTTAGATGTGAACTTATATGTTTAAAAGAAGGAGGGTGAGATATCAGAGTAAAAGAATATAAAACTCTGCACCAAATATTTTCTAAGTCGGACAGCCACACAATCTATTGGTTCACATTCTTTGGTGACCTTAATTAAAATAGGCACTAGCCCATGCCAACTCTCGCATAAACCCCACCATCTACTCATCTTTTTCTTGACAAAAAGATGTTTCATATTTATTTGGGGATGCAACATATATGCTATCCGTTCTTCTCTTGGAAGTTCTGGATATTGAAAAAGAAGGAAGTCTGCCTCACCTTCGACCTTCATTCATGCACTTCGAGTCCATGTAATACTATTGTTGTCTCAATGGTTTACATATTTTTGAGCCTAATGAAGCAATCTTATGCTTAATTCTTTCATACACTTAGAAAATTTGTTTTTCTGTCAAAACGTTCATAGAATTACCTTGTGTTATTCGATGATTGAATGGAAGACCTGGGGAGTGAACATCACTAAAACTCCTTGTACAGTACATCCGTTGTAGTAAGTGACTTCGTGTTACTTACAGGCACAATAACTGTATCATTTGTTGATTCAGGGTTACCATACCAAATTTATCTGAATTTGAAAATATTCGGATAAATACATTCATGAATTGACAGTTACATGTTCATATCAGATCAGAGGGAGAAACTATTCTCTTAAGGGAATATTGTTTATCATATTGAATGGGGGAGATTGTCTCTACATCATGAAAAGCTTACTTGTTGATATATGGGGGAGATATTATCAAAGACGATGCTGAAATTGCTAATATTTTGATGATTATGATATCTCATTATTCATCAAAAAGGGGGAGTAAGTTCAAAGATCAATTTCAGAAGAAAGCAAAGTCAACTGAAAGTCATAAAGAGAAGAAATTTCATAGATTTCAAAGTCAGATTTCTATTCCTTTGATAAAAAGGGAGAGAGAATTCAGGTTTCAAAAGTTCAAAGTCAAAGCAAAGTCAGATAATTTCAAGTTGATATCAAGAAGAAGAGATTATTTGGGATGTCTGAAAGTTTGTTGCATATTTGTGAACAAAGGGGGAGATTGCAAAAGTTTTCATGTTTTGAATAATCAAAGTTGATAAAGAAAGATGGAGTAACTTTGTTGGAGAAGAATTCAAAAGAGGAAGATTTACTGAATGTTTCAAGTTGAGAAAGCTGCAAGGTTGAATATTTTAAAACTAGGAGAAGACCTGAAGATTATTGTCAATTTTTTTTAATCTTGAATCCAAAGGGGGAGATTGTTAAGTCATATATTGTATTCAAGATTAAAGCGGGGCCAAAGTTGTAAATTGTGTAAAGTCATTGTAATTGTTTGTAAAAGTCTTGTAAGTCAAAGTGTTTGACTTTGACAATTATACTTAAGTTGTAAGGTCATAATGTTGACCATATAAATAGCTTGAGTCATTGTATTTTCAGTTAAGACACCCAGATCACAAGAAATCGCATAGAAATATTAGAGAGAGAACCACGTGAGACTTGTGGCACTTTGTAACACTTGGGACTAAGAAATCATTGAAATCAACAAAACCACTGTCAGCATTGTCTTGGATAACATCACCACCTTGATCATCATCAGTATCATCATCATTATCATCATTTCCATCACTTGCATAATTTGCATCAGTTTCATTAATTGCATCACTTGTTGTAGAAGGTATGCTCTCCTCATCACTTTCATCTGCTGCTACTATTGCATGATCCGACTCAATTTCAGAGCATTGACTTTCATTAGCAGTAGGTGTCACTAGATGTGAGGCATTTTACTGTGACCCTATAGCCTCTAGTCTAGGTCTCCGACCCCTTCCAGTTCCCTTCTCGATATTTTTCCTCTTCACTCCCCGTTTTTGTACCCCCTAGGTAGCAGGAACCCTCACTTACTCCTCTCTTCTAGGGTTTGAGTCTGGTCATCCCATAGACTCTCTATATTCTAAAACACACTCTGATTATGGATCAACATAATCTAGCAGAGCCTCTGGAATAGGCATTTAGTAGTTGAACACCTTCTTTTGTTTCATGAGAAACCTCATAGAATGATGTGGTGCACATGGATGATTATGTCTTCTTGGAATCTCTTTGTTACTCCTAAACATACTCTTGATGATTAGAGTAAGAAACCTCTAATATGGCACAAAATCTGGAGCCTTTGAAGTCTTCTTTGACTAAACTCTCTCATATAGCTCATTCCAAAACACAATTGCATAGTCCACATGCAAATCATAGACAATTGCATGGAATAGCTTGAGGATATGAATGTTGGCATTATCAGTTCCTTGGTGCTTAGCAGT
Source organism: Arctium minus (assembly GCA_954870635.1). NCBI lineage: Eukaryota > Viridiplantae > Streptophyta > Magnoliopsida > Asterales > Asteraceae > Arctium > Arctium minus. Next base: position 58,564,098 of record OX941080.1, on the reverse strand, counting down.
CAGACGCTTATTGATCACTGAGAAGAGAGTGTAGTAGAATGGTGGTAAGTTGTTCTTCTTGAAATGATTGACCTGTGTCAGCTATCCAACACACCCCATAGCTCTGATTCCCTCAAAAACTTCTGTATCAGTTGGGAATACATCAAATGAATCTCTTCCTTCTCTTAAATCGGCTTTAGGAAGATTTAGAATAAATCTTAACCTCTGGTAATGCAAGATTGATTTGTAGTGATCAATCTGGATTTCAAATTGTGGAAGTCTAGCATTTCCAAGGAATCTGATTGTCTTCCAAGCTTGTTGCAAGTACAACTCAGGAACAGTAGCTTGAGCAACCAATGCATATCTGAGAGGATGATTTTGAAGAATACCAAGGACAAGAGGATCAATCTTCAGATGGTTGAACTCAACATAGTGATTGTTTGGTGATAACTGCTTCATCCCAGATGTTGTGATATGAATGAGATCAGTATTGACACCAGGTTGAGGATGGTAGTCAGATCTAGAAGATGGCATAGGATATTCCCTAGATGCATGTGGTGAATTTTCATCCATTTGAACTTGTTTCTCCATAGATTGGTTTTCTGCCATTTCAGTACTTGAAAAATGAAAAGGTATGGACAGTTGTCCAATTTGTCAGTGAAAATCCAAAATTCATTTTTGAAAACATTTTCCTGAAAATTCCTAAGTATAGAACTCACATGACACTGAATTTCGCATGAAGATATATGCGAATTTCATACTTGAAAGAATAACAATTGACCTCAGAATTCGCATGGTACTATATGCGAATTTTTTTTACTTAACAAAAATGACAACAAACCAAGGAAATATCATGAGCCTTTGAAAATTTGAAATTTCAACCTGAAATTTTTCTAAGTGTTGAACATCAACCTCAAGAACACGCATGATGTTCATTCAAAAACTCATAACTTTTCAATAAACCCAGATCCAAAAATCTTTGATTTTCACTTAAACACCAAAATTTAAACTTAGATGATGTCGAAATCACTTGTAAACCAATAATCAACCATTAATTTTAACATTAAAGTCCAAATGATTCAAGATTTTTCGAATTTCAATCAAGAACACCAAGAACATTCATGAACCAGTCGAAGAGTCATAATCGAATTTTCATCCAAAATTCAAAATTTTCCAAATCAGTCCATCAAACATTATTTCCAGGGTTCAAAATAAAACATCAAACATGGTTATTAAGTTTAATATCAACATTAAAGATCAATTCCAGATTTAAGGTTCAATATTCGAAAGACTTGGTTCAAAGTGGTTCGAAGATGAACAATCCACTATCCTAAACCCTAAATCTAGTAATGGTATCCCTGCAAAAGAAGAATCGATACAAATAACAGATATAAGCAAATAAAACATGAATCGAAACAACAATAAGATCCTACCCTTGAATCTGAATGATCTGAGAAATCGAAGACTGGAAGTCAGAAACACGCACAAGAGGGTTTTTTAGAGAGAAAACTAAGTGAGAAGCTCGTATAAAATGCAAAATGTGAAAAGTGAATGAATTCTGAGATAAAACTTGTATATATACCTAAGAATTAGGATGACACATGGCACGATTTGATTGGGCCACTCACTTTTCGCATGGCAAAGATAAATGATCAGTTTGTCTTTGAAAAATAGACAAGGGTGTGTGAACAATTCGCATGAAACAATATGCGAAATGTTATGTCAATGAGATAAATTCGCATGAGCCTATGTGTGAATTGCCACTTTTCGCATGCTGAAAGGTGCGAAAAGTTGTTTTTCGCATACAATAGGATGCAAAATCCACAAATTCGCATGCCAAAGGGTACGAAATCTTACATTTCGCATGACACTATGTGCAAATTTTGGACTTAGCAAAATTTTCAACTTTTCAAAAATCACAATTTTGACTATTCAAAACTTTCTAAACTTGGAAACTTGCCAAAAAATGAAACATTTTTCAAAAATTCCAAAAATAGAAACTTTTCTAAAAAGGAAAATTTCCAAAAATAAAAACTTTTTAAGCACAAAATCTTTTGAAAAACATTTTGACACTCACACAACACACTTACCCCCCTCCCTTTATATATGCTCCCCCTTGAACCTTGATTTCTGATTTGCTCCCCCTTGAATTATGCTGGACTTGTTGAAATCGATTCAAATATGCTCCCCCTTCATATCTGCGCATATTTAAAATAGTTCATTCAGTGTTCTTGAAACTTATATTCTCCCTGAAATATAAAAACATAAAGATACTCCCTTTGAAATATTTGACATTCAAAGTATTCATCAGTAGTAGTCTTTGACTTTAAATATTCATTTCAGGGAGAGTTAAGAATTCTTTACTGAAGGTATATCTTTCTGATTCTTAATCTCAACATACTTTGAAAGAAGAACGACTTTCAAGTATAAAAACATTTTTCCTAAATGTTCAAACCACTTCTTATTCATTAAATGATTTCATGAATTTAGAAGTGAGAATTTAAATGATTTTTATTTTTGTACTTTCATGATTAACTGACCGTGTGTTTCTAAAGGCTAATACTTATGTATTGTCTTGTCTATATACTATCAAGTATTCATACACACCGGTTCAGTACTTTTATTGACTTTGTTATTATCATGTCTCTAAATGACAAATCTTTTGACGGTAATACCGTTTGAATTTCACTGTTGATTGAGTATCGGACATCATTTCATTACTTGTGCTTTTATTGTCAATTTGTTTATATTTGTTCATATAAACATCTTTCAATTCTTTGATACCCCAAGTTATTTTTCATTATATCTGATCAGTACATTGTCGTATTCTCAAAACACTTAACTTGACTTCATATCATTCATTCAGTTTCTTTGTTTTGAGAGATCTTTAAAGTTCAAATGCTCAAATCTCATTCTTATTTTTGTTGATCGTATCTTTTCTGACAGTGATATCTTGTGTTTATCTGTTAAGATAAATTGTTGAGCAACACATTTTTAGGACATATTCATGGGCACAATGTGTGAGCTTATAAGAACTTCTATGGATTCACAATAGTTGGTGTTTCCTACCCAAGAAGTTATCCTGAGTGATTGAGGGGAGAGGGGTCAAAATCAAAGAGAGTGGGTGTGTGATGAGGTAAAAAGGAAAAGAGAGTTTCATTAGAAATGAGCTTAAATGTTCAAAAGAAAGAGGGTGTGAGATCAGAGTTAAAATAATATGAATACTTTGCACCAACTTTTTCTGAGTCGGGCATCCACATAATCTGTTGGTTTACATTCTTTGCTGACCTTCATTGAAATAGTCACTAGCCCATGCCAACTCTCGCATAAACCCCACCAGCTACTCATCTTTTTCTTGACAAAAAGATGTTTCATATTTCTTTGGGGATGCAACATATATGCTATCCATTATTCTCTTGGAAGTTGTGGATATTGAAAAAGAAGGAAATCTGCCCCACCTTCGACCTTCATTCATGTACTTTGAGTCCATGTAATATTGTTGTTGTCTCAATGGTTTACATATTTTTGAGCCAAATGAAGCAATCTTAGGCTTAATTCTTTCATACACAAACACATTCACACAGAAAATTTGTTTTTCTATCAAAACGTTCATAGAATTACCTTGTGTTATTCGATGGTTGAATGGAAGACCTGTGGAGTGAACATCACTAAAGCTCCTTGTACAATACATCCGTTGTACTAAGTGACTTCGTGTTACTTACAGGCACAATAACTGTATTATTTTTTGATTCAGGGTTACCATTCCAAATTTATCTGAATTTGAAAAGATTCGGATAAATACATTCATGAATTGATGGTTACATGTTCATATCAGATCAGAGGGAGAAACTATTCTCTTCGTAGAAGATTGCTTATCATATTCAATGGGGGAGATTGCGTATCCATCAGTAGTAATATTTGAAATGAAGTAGTAGTCTCAAGGGGGAGCCAAAGCTGTCTTGAAGATACACAACGCTAAAGTTTTTCAAGAAATCAAGGGGGAGAAGAGCTGTCTCAGGAAAGAGATGATTCATTTACAAAACTTTAGGGGGAGAATGCATAAAATGTCCTTGTTTGGAAAGTTTTGTAAAGGGCTTTGAGTTTTGTAAAAGGCCTTGTCTTAGCATAGTGGGTTTGGGCTAAAATGTGTACATGAGATGATTGGGTATAAATAGGAATTTGTTGTAGTTTGTTTGTAAGAGTTTTAGCAAAAATGTAGCCGTGAGATTTGTAAAGTGTTTCTAGAGAGAGAAACTCTTTCTCTCTCTAGGTTGTGAATAAATAACATGTTCCTCCCAATCTATCTCATGTCAATATTCTATACATTGATAATTTTTGAATTACTGGTTCCTACAGTTATTGTCTTCCAGGCTTGTTGAAGGTATAGCAATGGCACACAAACATGTATTTATACTCATCACAGACAGTCAAATGTTCAAATCATCACAAAGTAAGAATCGAATGAAGAAATTGATAGATTGAAGGAGCTATATGACTTGAATCGAGCACCAAACAATATATTTAAAAATGATATTACTACCTTGAGATGAAGATTTGAGTGATACACTCAAAGTCGGACTAGAACACAAAAAAGTCGTAACAAGTGTGTGAGAGAAAAGTCCCTGGTTTGCAAGAAATGAACAAGTGGGAAAACTGAAGATTGAAACATGTATTTATACTCAAGAGTCAGAATGACACGTGGAACGATTTGATTTGACCATCCACTTGTCGCAAACCGAAGAAAACGGACTTGTCGCAAAGAATGATGTTAAGACATTGTAAGTCCTAGTTTGGAAAGTTTTGTAAAGGCCTCAATGATTGTGTATTGGGCCTTGTCTTTAGCATATGGGTTTCGACTAAATATTGTACATGGAATGGTTGGGATAAATAGCAAGTTGTTTGTAGATTGTAAGTAACTTTCATTCAAAATGTAGCCGTATGCTTTATGTGTGTTTCTAGAGAGAGAAACATTTCCTTTTTCTAAATTGTGAATAATACAATCATCTTCCTCCAATCTATCTCTCGTAAATCTCAATTACATTGACCAATTGTGAATCATTGGACCTAACAAGTGGTATCAGAGCCAAATCAGTGAGATTATTCATTGAAATCGATCATGATTTGCAATTATCAATGGAACAGTAACATAGCCGCATGAACAGTGTTCTGAGAATTTCAATTTCTTCACTTTGGATCTTAATTGATCAAGCTTTGATGCTAGATTGATTCTACACTTAAATTCGAACCAATTGGAATCAATTACAGTGAGTAATTTCATCAATTCGGAAGAAATTAATTGATTTTGGAGAATTTTGGTTCGTAAAGTGGTTTACACTGTATGTTGATCGAACTTCAGGATTTAATGGTTTTTGGACATGAACTTCAACACAAAATATGTTCAAATTCACTTTTCGAAGGTGACTAAAAAGAATCATCATGAAATTTTCAAAATCGTGAAAGTTGTGGCCTAAATTTGCTTCCAGACTCGACTTTTCGCAAGATCCTAAGAATCTGCAAGTTCATATGAAGAATTTGCAAGCCTCATCTGTGGTGACAAACAACAATCTTCTAAGGCAACATTCCGCAAGTAGCTTCCTACGAAAAGTGGAGAATCCGCAGAATGTTGTGTGTAAGAAGTGAAGAATTCGCAGAAGCTTGCTTACAGAAAGCTAGAATCCGTAAACTTCTGTCTGCGAAAAGTGTTGAACTCGTATACTTTTGCTTATGGAAAGCTACTGTGCATTATGTTGTTTTGTCAAGAATAGAATCTGCAGAAGGCTACTTGCAACAAGTGATGAACTCGCATGAAGGTGTTTGCGGAAAGTAAGAATCCGCATACTACAACTTGTGGAAAGAAGGAATCCGCACGTAGTTCCCTGCGAGAAGTGAAGAATTCGTATATAAGCCTTTGCGGAAAGTGGCCTTTCGGCTCATGCCACTTGCGGAAAAGTATACTTTCATTGTCAATGGTCTGCGAAAAGTTGGTATGCGGAAAGTATAGTTAAATGCTTTGCGGAAAGTTACTGTTCACAACCCATTTTGTGACAAGTTTGCCCTGTTCCCGAGATTTTATGCGTAATGCATATGTGACATCACTCCTATTTTCCGTTGGTCACATATTTTTAGCAACTGATCATAATTTTACATAGCTCATATCAGTCAAGATTTTCAGACATTAGGTGTTTGGATTTGGTCTCTGATTGGATTGGATTAGCATCTTGAGTATATGCAATCATCATTCTGGAGTTTTCTTGACGATGCTAGACCATTGAGTGCTTTTAATCATTTTTCTAACTTGATCAATCAGAATTGTGAGTGCTTGCAATCATTTTTTTGGTGCTTTGGTTGTGATCCAGAGTTTTGAGTGCTTATAATCATCCAACTGTTTCGTAAAGAAAGAAGGTCTGAGGTTATTCATTCAGTGTTATGGAAAGCAGTTAGAAAATGAGTATCCTTCATCAGTTGTTGAACAGTTAATAGAAATTTCTTCTAACCCTTTCCTAATAGTGTTTGCTACAAGATACTTCCTCCTATGAGCCTATCAGATCAATCTCTTAAGCTGAACTCCTATTCAGCTCGCGGTTCAAGACAAATTCGTTGTTATAAACTGAAGATGCACTGTGGTTGTCACACAAAATTCACACGTTTCTTTCTTATGGGCATAACGAATGTGTTGGATTTTTAAGAGATAAAAGTTGTCTTGAGTGCACTCAATCGAGGCTATTGTGTACATCGAATCTGGTATTAAAGTTGAAACTTTGAAGAATAAGAGTTTTATTCAAAGGGGAGCCAGAGTTGTTTTGAAGATACGCAACGCTAAATTTTTCCAAAGAAATCAAGGAGGAGAAGAGTTGAAGCTTAAAGAGGATGATTACTTTACAAAAATTTAGGGGGAGAATGTTAGGACATTGTATGTCCTAATTTGAAAAGTTTTGTAAAGGCCTCAATGATTGTGTATTGGGCCTTGTCTTTAGCATATGGGTTTGGGCTAAATGTTGTACATGGGATGGTTGGTATAAATAGGAAGTTGTTTGTATATTGTAAGTAACTTTCATTCAAAATGTAGCCGTATGCTTTCTGTGTGTTTCTAGAGAGAGAAACATCTCCTCTCTCTAGATTGTGAATAATATAATCATCTTCCTCCAATCTATCTCTTGTAAATCTCAATTACATTGATTAATTGTGAATCATTGGACCTAACAGTCAAAGTCAACATGCTTTATATGGATAGTCAAAGTCAATGTCTTGTACTTAAGGTAAAGATCAAAGCTTTATAATGTAGTTTAGTTTCCTTGCTTTGTATTCTTGTAGGTATAAATAGCTTAGTCTCTTTGTAATTAGAGTAGCTTAACATTCATATTATTCTAGAGAGACAAAGCTTGTAAAGAGAGAATCATTCAAGATTAATAATACTTGTAAAATTTGTGAATTGAATCTTGTTGATTCACTTGCATTTGGGACACACAGGTGACCGGAAGGAGGTTCTGGAGAACGACTCAAGAAAAGAACAAAGTCTTCTCGGTGTACGACATTCGAACAGTGATGACTATAACTATTCACTAATTTACTCAAAAACAGGTTATGTATGCAAAGTACAGGCTAGAACGCAAAGATGGAAACCAATATGTCTTCACAGATGTAGACCTGGTAAACCTCTGCCCTTATGACTTACCCCAATTGCATGCCTTCATAGAGCAGAGGCTTGGAACTCGAAAAGAGTATACAATTGCTAATGGGTGCATCAAGGAGGTCATACGAGAAAATATCAAATACTTCAGAAAAATCGACTTCCAAATTTCCTTAGAGCTTGGAGTGATAAGCTTTCGGTGACAGCCCCAAATAACTCTCTGCCAGAGATAGAGAAAGTTCCGAGTAACTCTGTGATTGTGGAGCTGCAGTTTGGGTTTGTTTACAAGGATGACAATGACTAGAAGAAGATCTACAAATCAGTAATGCCTACAAGTATTCAAATGACACCTTGAAGAAGTTCAGAAGGACTATACAAATGAGGATTGGGACTACGAGAGTTAAAAAAGGGTCTGCTTTGCAATTGATAGAATTGATTGATGCTACATTTAAGTTTAGAGATCTAATTATGTCTATGCACAAAACCCTAGCTTATAGCTTTGTTAATCTCGTAAATGATTTTCCAAAGTAGGTTATGTAATTTAATATTTTGTACTTCAAGTTTATCAATGTATCTCATTTAACAGAGGTTCTTTAACACCTCATGCTTTCTAGAGTAGATGTACTTAATTTCAATTCCTCTTTTTCAATACTTAGGGGGAGATTGTTAGCCCTACTTCTTTGTCTTGTAAAAGTATTGTAAAAGAAGACAAGTCCTTAGAGCCAGAGGACCTCTGCTGAAGAAAGCATGTTGACTTCAGAGCTTCTGCCAAGCTCTGCACAGAGGAGCCAAACCTGAAGATTAGCATTAGACCATAGAGACTCTGTTAAATGCTCTATGGAAACCACCTCTGTGCTACAAAAACTTTAAAGATCAACATTGAACATCTTCTCTCCATGCTCAAATCATCCTATGATGATGTTCCATGTCTACAAGAAGCGGTTATTGCACCTTTCCAGGTGGAAGTCCCTCATTAGCTCTAGGCTTGACTTTGTGTAATATTCCCCTATAAATAGGGAGATTTGTTTTGCAATTGATATGGTTCAACAGATTACATACACTTCAACACTGTGAACTTCACAAAGTAGTTGAAGAGAGATGTGAATCTGAGAGAGAACTCTACACTCAGTGAGTAGGTGTTCTTGGTGTTCTTCCTTTGTAACTTTTAAGATTCTAATATAAAATCATGATGATGATGGCTCAATCCTTCCAACATGTATGCCCTATCTTATCTCTCTAGTTACTCATTGTTTCTACCATTGATTGATCAAGTTTTATCTAGCTTCCACACCTCACTCCATTTACACTTGATTAATTAAATATGAGCTAATCCAGGACAACACAGGCATGAGTTGTTAACATTCATGGATGCATACTCCGATTACAACCAAATTCTAATGCATTATGACTATCAAGATAAAACGGCATTTATGACAGACAAAGGTATCTATTGCTATAAGGTAATGTCGTTTGGTCTTAAGAATGCAGGTTCAACATACCAGCGATTGGTCAACCGGATGTTCGAAAAGCATCTAGGTGACACCATGGAGGTATATATCGACGATATGCTTGTAAAATCAAAATAGACAATGGATCACATTGGACACCTCCAACAATCGTTCGAAATTCTTAAATAATACAAGATGAAGTTGAACCCTACCAAATGTTCCTTCGGTGTTTACGCCGGTAAATTCTTAGGTCACATAGTGACATGTTGAGGTATCGATGCGAATCTTGACCAAATTAAGGCGATCATCAACATCTAGTCCCCATAAAACTTTAAAGAAGTCCAACGACTTACCGATTGTGTCGCAACTCTAAACAGGTTTATCTCACGATCTTCTGATAAATGTCACTTGTTTTATAATATCTTGAGGAAAAAGAAAGGATTCGATTGGACGGACAATCATGAACGTGCACTTCAGAAATTAAAAGAATACATGTCGTCACCACCACTAATGTCAAAACCTGTAGACGGTTAAGTCCTACAACTATACCTTGTCGTGAGTCCTAACTTCGTAAGTGTCGTCCTCACTCGTGAGGACGACAAACAACAACTATCGATCTATTACGCCAGTAAGTCTCTCTTAGATGTCGAAACGAGGTATTCTTCCATGGAAAAATTACTATTGTCATTAGTGACCGCAACAAAAAAAAAGTTACAACACTATTTTGAATCACATCCTATAACTGTCGTGACTAACTATCCTCTTAAGTCTGTCTTAAGAAAACCCGAGTTCACATGTTGTTGATCCAACTCTCTCAGTGATTTGATAATGACCCTCTATTATACTTATTGAAAATTACGTTTAATCTCTGTATGTATAAGTGTTTCACTATCAGTGATCAAATACTGAGTATGTTCAGTATCGCTGATGATTTCTTATGTAAACAATTAGACATAATCCCTGAAGACAAGTTTCGTGACAAAAGATGTTCACTGCTGAATCAAAGACAAAGCTGCTAAACAAAGGACAAGTCTACTCATGACCTGATGCGGATATCAGCAAAAACAAGACAAGTCTACTCATAAGCGAAGAAGTCTGAGGAAAAGCTTCAGCGATAGCTGAACTTCTTTCTATCTCTGAGAAGGAAGAGATATTCAGCGATCGATGATCACATTGCTTATACCTCAAGTTTATTTTGTCTTATCTATGCACACATAGTATGAGTGTCAGAAAAGACATACCTTTGCAACATTTCGTACAATAACTATGATATCTACACTGTTCATCATACAACCAAAAACATGTCTCCAAAGGTCAGACTCATGCAACCAACCAGAGAAGGCCACGTGTAAAGTACCCTGCCATACATTTAATGCATAGGGTATAAATAGAAAGATCACGACTCTATCTGGGAGTTTCCCGAAGCCTTTAGCCTTCAATCCTTCTAACATATAGAAACCCTTGCTTTCTATATTCTCTTAATCTCTATTCTCTAATTATTGTGCAACCATCTTAGTGTTTCTTAAGTTTGTTTAGATTAGGTTCTTACTTAATCTTATTCCGCAACAAAATTGTAAATTGTATTTTGATTTATCAATAAACAATTTATTAAACTTTAAATTTTGTGTTTGTATTCAACCCCCCCCCCCCTTCTACAAACTTGTTAAGCACCTTCGGGACCAACAAGTGGTATCAGAGCAAATTGTTTAATCTCATAAACAAGATCTTGCTTTATTCTCTTCCTCGCTATTCTCAATATGGCACTAAATAGAAAAACCAACTACTATGATAATGGTTCTCTCTCAAAACCTCCTCGATTCAGCAGAGATAACTTTGCTCTCTGGAAAATCGAATGATGCTTTTTGTAGAAGGTGTAGATCCCACTATACCTGCATATGTAGCAAATGGCCCTTATGAACCCTTCACAATCATAGCTGTAGTTCTAGCTACTGCCACCACTCCTGCTGTCCCTGAAAGATATGCTATTAAGGAAATAAGACATTGGAGTGATGAAGATAAAAAGAAGGTTGGTTTAGATGCAAAGGCAAAGACCATTATCTCTATGGATCTTCTTGATGAAGCCTTTCATTCCATCATGCATCTAAAAACTGCTAAATAAATGTGGGACACTTTATGTGTTCAATATGAAGGTACCACTGAAATCTAAGAAACCAAAAAGATTAACTTGGTAAGACAATATGAAAGTTTTATCTATGGTAAGAATGAATCCCTATCTGATGTTCACCAGAGATTTAACTGTATAATCATTGATCTAAGTATTGTTGGTCGGACCTACTCTAACTCTAAGGTTTTAACTAAATTCTTGGAATGTCTTCCTGAAAGTTGAGACAGTTACTCAATGTGTCTTAAGCTAACAAAAGACTTAAATTCTCTCTCTCTCTCTCTTAGCACCTTATATGGAATATTGCTCAACTATGAGCAATCAAATCTTCTGAAGAAGAATCTTGTAAAAGGTTCTAAAGACTCCAAAAGCACTCCTGTTGCTTTAGTCTCTTCAGAGATCATTCCATCTCAATGATCTACTCTCACTATCACTGAGTTAGATTATGACTCTGACACTGATCTTTCAGACACTGATCTTTCAGAGTTCGATGAATCCTTAGCACTCTTGACAAACTCTTTCAAAAGATTTGCAAGAAAGAGCAATTTCAGAAGAAATAAGACTCTCTCTATAAATGACAAGCCAAAATCAACCTCTGTTGATAAGGCTACTGCTACTTGCTTTAGCTGTGTAAAAGTTTGACATTTCGCAAGTGAATGCAAGTCAAAGAAAGTTTTCAAACCTTATACCTCTAGGAAAACCAGCGATAGCAAATACCTTAAGCTAAAAGAGAAATATCAAAAGTAGAAAAACTTTAAGCGAAAAGGTAAAGGTCTTATCGCTGAAGAGCATGACTGGGCTGAATCAGAATAATCAAGTTCTGATGAAGAAGAAGTTGCTAATCTCTTTCTTATGGTTGAGATTAAAGAAGAAGTGGAAGAACCAACAGGAACTTCCATGACTTATATCTCCTCTCAGGTATCAATCTCTTCTAATCCATCTCTTTTTGAAGCTGAGAGAAGTCGCGCAGTAGATGTGCTGACAATAGACTTATACAATGCTCTCAATGGCAAAACACTAGCTGAAAACAAAAACATTGATTTAACTAAACAGTTAGGAAAATGTCATGAAAGGATCAAAGAACTAACTCTTCTAGAGGAAAGTTTAAAAGATCAAGTCATTATCAATGAAATTATCAGCATTGAACGCGAACAAACCAACCCTGCTTTAAAAGCAGAAAAGGAAACTGTTGAGGGATGGTGTAAATCTTCAACCAAGATCACTGAAATCATCAGGGCTCAAATCCCTGCTAATGACAAAACTGGTCTCGGTTATCATCTTGAAAATGATTAATCAAACAAAGATTGTTCCATGCTCAAGTTTGGAATGTTTGTCTCTTCTATCCCTGACACTTCTTCTACTCATTGTTCTTCGTCTTCCAATCCTATTCCTGAGGACTTATCAAAGAGCTCTAAGCTCACTGATAAAGGGAAATCCATTTCTCATCCTCAGAAGGCTACCAAGAAAGCAAAACTGAAATTTATTTCCAAACCTTCAGTAAGTCAATCTTCCAGCTCTGGAACTAAAATCACTGATATCTTTTAGAGATCAAATCCAAAGCTGAAAATTGATATTAAGCCTAAGAAATTTGAAGAACTGAAAGTTCCTCCTAGATCTTATGCTAAGGTCATTCTTGGAGTTGGCCCTGCTCATCTTAAGTTTTCTAACTCAACTGCTCATAGTCACAAGGCAAATTTCGTCTATAGAAAATGCTATCACTGTGGACTTACTGACCATAATACAAGTAAATGTCCTACTGCCACAAAAGCTGAAAATACAGCTAAAGTGAAGATGATTGCGTCCAAGGCTAAGAAGGTCACCAAAGCTGAGAAATCTGCTAAGATGAAAAATACCACTACGGTTAATCAAATAACCAAAGTGAAGATTACCACTGAAGCTGAATCTTCAAATGTCGTGAAGATTGTTGAACCTTCCATCTCCACTAACTCTGCTGGACCCATTGGAAAGTGGGTACCAATCAAAAATTAATCTTCCTTATGTTTGCAGGGATCGAAGGGTATCTGGTATCTAGATAGCAGATGCTCTCGAGACATGACTGGGCAAAAAGACCTGCTCACTGATTACAAGGAAGAGAAAGGTCCCTCAGTGACCTTTGGTGGAAATGGAAAAGGCTATACCAGAGGGTTTGGTGTTCTCAGCAATGGAATAACTACCTTCAGAAGAGTAACTTACGTAGATGGACTGAAGCATAATCTTTTTAGCATCAGTCATCTATGTGACAAAGACTATAAAGTTCGCTTTTGTAAGAAAGCATGTTCAGTGATGAATGAAAAAGGAAAGCTCACTCTTAGTGGTTATCGTATGGAAAATGTCTATGTAATAGACATGGACTCTACTACCACTGAAAACGTTTGTTTTCTCTCTAAGGCCTCTTCAGATGTCAACTGGTTATGGCACAAAAAGTTATCTCATCTCAACTTCAAAACACTGATTTCTCTCTCCTCAAAGGAACTAGTCTCTGGTCTACCTCAGCACTCATATGCCAAGTTTCCTCAGTGACAAGCCCTCTTCGACTCTTGCATATGGATTTATTTGGCCCTATCAATATCTAATCCATAGTTGATAGAAATATACACTTGTCATTGTAGATGAATATTCTCGCTACACCTGGGTAATATTTCTTCGCTGTAAAAGTGACACTCCAGAAGAATTGATATCTTTTGTTAGAAAAATGGAAGTGCTGAATAATCTAACTGTTTGCTCAATAAGAAGTGATCATGGAACTGAATTCAAAAATAGTTCTCTGAATAACTTCTTTGAGAGTAAGGGAATCTCTCACAATTTCTCTTCTGTAAGAACTCCTCAGAAAAACGGTGTCGCTGAAAGAAGAAACCGAACGATCATTGAATTTGCAAGATCAATGCTCAGTGATTCTCATCTTCCAACTCAGTTTTGGGCAGAAGCTGTCAACACTGCTTGTTTTACTTAAAACAGGTCTCTGATAGTAAAATGTTTCAGCAAGACAGCCTACAAACTCTTTCATGGAAGAAAACCTTCTATCAACTTTCTTCACATCTTTGGTAGTCAGTGTTTCATTTTAAACAACAAAGATGCTCTTGGAAAGTTCGACCCAAAAGCTGATGATGGAATCTTTCTTGGTTATTCCTCAATTTCCAAAGCCTACAGAGTCTTCAATAAGAGAAGACAAACTGTAGAAGAAACAATTCATGTCACCTTTGACGAATCCTGATCAACGAACTCTAAACCTATCGCTGACAATGATGAATTGAATGCTTGGATGTTCTCTCATTATAGAGAAACATAACCTCTCTTCAACACTCATCAGCATACAAACTTTCCTAATGCTGATGAAGATCTAAACATCATACCTCCTAACGCTGAATCCACCTATTGGATTTCAGCTGTTCCTCTAAAAACACTTCCTCCATCAGAACATTCCTCTTCTGAAAACCTCTCAGTAAATAATGGTTTATCTGACACTCAACATCTAATAGCTGAAGAACCTCAAGTTTCTTCTTCCGTGAACATTCCTATTGATGATCGAACTCCTGAGATAAGCGATAATGCCCCAGCTCAGCGATGGACTAGAGATCACCCCATAGATCAAATTCTTGGTGATCCTGATGTGGGTATTCAGACACGACGAAGTTCAGGTAACATCTGTCTCTTTGTTAACTTTCTTTCTTTTACAGAGCCAAAGAAGACTGATGATGCCCTCAGAGATCCAAACTGGGTCAGCGCCATGAAAGAAGAGTTGACTTAGTTTGCTAGAAACCGAGTTTGGAATCTCGTTCCCCGACCATCTGATAAATCTGTTATAGGCACTAAATGGGTAAACCACAACAAAGCTAGACTAGTTTCTCAGGGATACAGACAAGAGGAAGGCATAAAATATGATGAAACCTTTGCCCCTATGGCTAGGCTCGAAGCAATTCGACTATTCTTAGCTTATGCAATTTACAAAGACTTCAAAGTATATCAAATGGATATCAAATCAACATTTCTAAATGGAAAGCTGAATGAAGAATTCTATGTTGAACAACCCCCAGGGTTCTTTGACCCTAAGCATCCAAATTATGTATATAAGCTGGATAAGGCTCTCTATGGTATAAAACAAGCTTCTCGTGGTTGGTATGACACCCTCTCTTCTTTTCTTATCTCTGAAAAATTTGAACGTGGTAAAATTGATAACACTTTGTTTTTTCAGAAAGATAAAAGGTCATGTTATTCTTGTACAAATATATGTTGATTACATTATATTTGGTTCTACTAACCCATCTCTGTGTACTCGCTTCGCTGAAAGAATGAAGAAAGAAAGAAAAAATGAGTATGATGGGTGAACTAACTTTCTTCCTTGGACTTCAGATCCAGCAAACTGACAAAGGTACATTTATTAATCAAGGAAAGTATGTTAAAGATATGTTGAAGAAGTTTGATCTCACTCAAACCTCAGCGATGAAAACTCCCATGGCACCTCCACTGACATTAAACAAGGATCCAGCTGGAAAACCTGTAAATGTCACTGCCTATAGAGGAAAGATAGGCTCCCTGCTGTATCTTATAGTGAGCCGACCTGACATCATATACTCTACATCTCTCTGTGCACGCTATCAATCAAAACCCAAGGAATCCCATCTGATCGCTGTAAAGCGGATCTTCAGATATCTTAAGGGAACTCCTAACCTCGGTCTTTGGTATCCCAAAGATTCAGGGTTCGATCTCACTAGTTATTCAGATAGTGATTTTGCAGGTTGAAAATTTGATAGAAAAAACACCACTGGAGGATGTCAACTTCTAGGAGGAAAGCTGGTAAGTTGGACAAGTAAAAAAGCAGAATTCAGTATCCACTTCCACAGATGAAGCTGAGTATGTAGCAGTTGGAAGTTGTTGTGCTAAGGTCTTATGGATGAGAAATAAACTATTAGACTATGACCTTCAGCTATCCAAGATCCCAATCAATTGCTACATCACTAGTGCCATCGCAATAGCAAACAATCCAGTACTACACTCAAAGACGAAACACATAGAGATCTGATATCATTTTATCATAGATCATGTGATAAATGGTGATATTGAACTTCACTTTATCCCGACTGACTATCAGCTCGCTGATCTTTTTACCAAACCTCATGATGAGACAAGGTTTAACTTTCTTATCAGGGAGCTTGGAATGCTGAATCTTGAAGATTAACTTTTCAGCTTTTATGCATTATGTCATTGATAATACGTTCCACTTCATCATATAATCTCTGACTAAATCTTTCTAACTCTCAAATATGTTTTCTCATTCTCTCTCGCTGAATCTTATTCAGTAAAACGTTTTTCAAAAATCAAAACTTCAATCACTGAATTTCTTCAAATGGTTAAAAGCTTTTTTGATAAACAAATCTTATCACTAATATTTCTCGTCAGTGATCCTTTGAAAAGAAAAATTATCTCTGAATTTCTATCAGTGATACTCTCTAAAAACGAAACGCTTTCTCTCTCCTATGGCGTCATTCTAATCGATAATCCGTGGCACGCCTTTTTCTGACACGTTCGTCCGTTGCACTTCATGTCCAATCAACTTCGTGGGATGTGTTCGTGTCATGAGGACCTCTTTTTCCCGCTCCAAATCCCTTCTCTCTCATCATATAAAAGGAATGCCATTTACATTTTTGCCTTTTACGCTTTCAAAAACTTCCAAGGCAAGAAAAGTACTCAAGACATTCAAGCAAACAAAGAAATCACGTTAATCTTCAATCCTTCAAGATTTACAGGTTTTTGTTCTTCATCTTTTTTTTCAAAACACACTTATTTGATCCTAAACTTCTCCTTTTTAGGATTTAAAGTGTTTTTTTCTCTTAAAATCATTTTCTTTATGATTTTATTTTATACAGAAACCTTGGGTTTTTAAGACCGTTCTTCTTACTTCCTTTCATTAAAACACTGTTTTACTCTAAAAACAAACTTATTTTTCAAGTTTCTTTCCATAAAATTGAAATTGGTAAAATATTTTATATTATTTTAAGAATATAGACTCTAAACCTTCTATTATATTCTCCTTATTTCTATTCCAGAATTGGCCCAAGCTACTCATGTTGCCTCCAAAAACGTCAAGTTCGCCCTCCCTGACTCTGAAATTCCAAAGAACAACAATCTCGCACGTTTGGCTTTTGACGCTGCAAACTTCCCTCACCTCGTGGAAGCAGCTAACTTTCTAAAGCAATCCTGCCTATCGTATGCCCTGCAAGTTGACCTTAAGCCAAGGAAGGCTCTTCTTCAGCAATTCTGGTTCACAGCTGACAAGGGTGTAGTGACCAACAAGAAAGGTGAATCCATCCCTGCCATCTCCTTCACAACTCAACATGGCCTAGGGAACATCACTGCCCTTGCAATCCGCACAATTTTGTAGTTCCCCTCCAAGACTGCTCAAGGCTTCGACCCTCTACCCACTGACGCTGAACTTATTCAGTTTCTGGATCAGATGGAGTATCAATGGGACAATAAGCCTCGCACCACCATTTCTAACAAGAAGCTGACAAAGATCCTGAAGGTGAACATGCCTTCAGAGCTGAACTACATCTTCACTCATATCATCCAAAGTGTGAGTGGAAAGATTGGATCGCTAAACCAAGCCAACAAGGTTCAACTTCAGATGGGATACTCGCTGGTAAACATTTCGACTATGCCGGAGCAATCATTGATGATCTTATTTCAAATATTGAGAAGCCTGAACGGGACATAAAGATTCCCTATGTCCGGTTCATCTATGAAATTGTCCTTTTCTTTCTCGGAAAGAAGTACCCCACTGAAGGAGACTGCAACTTCTCGAAAGTTGGTCCTCGAGGTGAAGCCCACTGACAACGAGGTAAGTCTTCAAACCTTACGCTTACGTCTCTCCTCCACTTCTTCTACTTTAGTGGCCACATAGATGGTTTCTTCATCCGCTATCCCTGCCACTACCACCCCTCTCAAGTGACAATCATTAGTTTTTCCTGGCCCTTCTAAAAAGGCCAAGAAGACTAAGGAGTCAACCACTTCATTTAATGTACCTGAGGTGGTCTCTCAACAGACTACCTTATATGACTTCGTGGCTCGCTCCGCCACTACTGCTCAGCTATCAACAACCGTACCAGTGACATCAATCGCTGATACACCACCGGTGATCAACCCAACTCCTCCAGTCTCTCAAACAGCTGAGGTAATTACTATAATCACCAGTGTTCTTCCTTCTATCCCCATTACTTCTCCTTCTACTTCTTTGGTCACTAACCTTCCCACTTTACAGCAGCCAACTCCTATCGCTGCTAATGTAGGACCTACCATGGTTCAAACATCTAAGCCCTTCTCTCAATTTGAGGGGGACCTGCATTTTTTCAACATGTTTGACACTTCAGGTAAACCCAAAACCATATACACATCTCCCACCTCTATAAATAAGCCTGAACATAATTTTTCTCAAATTCTAACTTCTTTTTCAGGTCCTACTTTAAGAACCGTTGACGCCAACGTCAACAAGCTCGCTGAGAAGGTTGAAAATCTCGCTGCCTCTCTCAACACCAACACCACTGCCGTTAATTAGGTAGATGAAGAGCTGAAGAATTTATCATAAGCCACTGCAACCAAAGCTGAGGCTTCTCAACTCAGCTCCCTTCAAACCGAGGTAAACCAGCTGAAGGACAACATGGCCCGCAATACAAATCAACTCCAATTCCTCACCGTCCATGTTGATCACTTGACTGGCAAAGTCCAGGCTATCAGCGGTAAGATGGAGTCTACCAATCAGCTGCTCTCTCAACTGCTGGTAAAAATGAATGAACCAACTCCTGCTCCCACTCCTTCCTTTACTGCTGACGATCGGATGTCTCTGACTGTTGCTATTGATTTTATGCATCTAGCAACTTCAGTTATTCCTGAAATTGAAGGACGGTTGGATAAGCTGGAGGCTGATGCCCGCCGGACGCCTGTCACTGATGTTTCTGCTGATACAAATGCTGACCTCCCCCATGATGATGACAAAGAGGGGGAGATGAATACTGAAGAAAATACAGAGGCTGAGGCTCAGGTAGCTGAGGAAGAACCTCCCTCTCAAGCTGAGGGGGAGAAGACAGCTGATGTTTCAGCCATTGAAGATCAGGTGCCTCCTTCTTCTTCTCAAGTATTAGAAGAAGAAGAGGATGCAGATTAAGAAGAAGATGAGGAAGACCTTGATCTTCAAGATCAAGAAGATGATGATGCCGCCGCTGCTACTGCTGATGATGATGATGATGAAGACCCTTCTCTCTGGTTTTCAGCAATCAATGCATCATCAGTGCCTCCGACAAAAGGGGTTGTCATAAATGAAGTAGGGGGGAGACAGAAGGATAATGCTCCAGATTCCTCCTCTCAAGGAAAGCAGAAGAGGATCCCTGCCGAAGGGAATCTAAAGCTACTATCACCATCTGAGGGGGAGCAACCTTCTCAGGTATGCCTTTCCATTGTCCCTCTCTCATTCTATTCCTACCAAATCACCCCTGTCTTTCTAAACCTTTATCTTTCTTTTCCTAAACATATACACTAAATCCTTGTAATTTTTGCTCAGACAGTTCTCTCCCCTGCTTAAGGGAACTCAATCTCTACAAATAATCCCAGCTATCATAGCTGATGAACAAATAATCCCAACCTCCTTCAATGGGGTTGATGAACAAGAGGAAGAAGAAGATGAATCCTTGAACCATCCAAGAAGGCCCTATCGACCACCTCAATGGTCAGAGGATGAACTAAAGAGAAAAATTGAGATGATCTCTCACATTGAAAGTCAGCGAATAAAGATCCCTCCTCAGTCTCTACCAGAAGAACCCAACTTTATCTCTGAAGCTGAATATGAAGAATCTGTCAGAACTGAAATACTGCTCGTTGAATGCCGAAGAGATGTTGATCTAGCTCTCAAAGTACATGTGTCCATGTTTGAAGATGACAGAATGAAGGAGAATGCAGTTGTAGTTCAAGCTGCAATACTGAAAGAGATTGAAGAAGAGCGCTCTAAAGAAAAAGAGGTTTATTAGAGCTAAATTGTATTCAAGATTAAAAGGAGGGTCTGAAATGTAATTGTTTGTAAAGTGTGTGGGTGCATATTGTAATAGTTATTAAGTGTTGACCAAAATGCTAAGGTCATGTTGACCATATAAATAGCAGGTCATAGTGTAGTTTATCATAAGAACACATGCGCTTATTAGAGTAAGAACACATTAGAAAACACATACACTGAGCTTATTGAATAAGCACAAAATAGGGATACGACTTGATGTAGATTGATTGTGTGATTAATAATACAAAGTGTTCTTGATAATCTGTATAGTGTTTGATTGCTAGAAACTAGAACAACATGTGGTATCAGAGCTAAATTCGACAATTTGAAAGAAAATGAGTTCGTAAAACTGTGTTCTTGAGTTTTTGATGGATTTTTGAGTTCAAAAGTGTTTTTGATTAAATCTTTGGTTGAAATGTGATCGTTTTATGATCTAAAATGAGTTTGTGTGAGTGAATTTCATTGTTAAACTGTTTTGAATCACTTAATTTTGATTTTAGTAAGTTTTTGGTTTGTGTTAAGTCTAAATATTGTATCTAAGATTTAATGTGGAAAGTCAAAGATGTAAAAGTCAACATTGTCATTGTTTTAGGAAAGTCAAAGTTTGTTTTACTTTGTGGTTAAGTCTTGTTATAGATGTGTAGTATAAATAGGTTTGCTTTGTTAGAGTTGTGGTAAGAATCTTGTAACTAGAGATTGTAAGATTCAGACTTGTGATTGGAATTCAAGATCTACTTTCTCTCTCTAGTTTCTCTCTCTAGTTCTTGAGTAATTGCTTGATTGTTTTGGGATTTGTTGATTAACAATTGGTATCAGAGCAAAACCAAACTTTTCAGAAAGGATTTGATCAAAGATTTGAATTGAAATCTGGTTTTTGAGATCGAAAATTGAAATTTTTTGAAATTTTTTTCAAGAACTCGTGTTCACTGTTTCATCCGAATTTTGTTGGTAAAATCGTTTTTGTTGCAAGAAAATGGAATCATTGAGTTCGATTTGTGTTGTTGTTTGTTTCTTGTTTTGATTTCATCTCATAATTCGATCAAATTCATTGTCAATTCTTGATTTTTGAATTTTCTTGAAATATCGAACTCGAACTCTGTTCTTGATCGATTTGTGCAATTTGTTGATTTTAATCTGGATTTGATAGCAAATTTGTGTTTAGTAGTGTTTTTCGATGATTCTGATATATTTTTGAGATCAAATTTGCAGGTTTGAATCGATTTGAGTTAGAAAGAGCCAAGATTCATGGTTTGCGCAAGTTCATATGATTTGCGCAAGTTCATCTTCATGTTCATAGACGTTTTGCGTGAGTTCATAGACGTTTGCGCGAGATTTGAGTTTTTTTGTTTGCGTTTGAAGCTTATCACGCAAAGCAAAGTGTGCGTATCCTTCGACTAATGCAAAGCTTCATTTGCGTATCCTTCGACTAACGCAAAGCTTCATTTGCGTATCTGGAAGCTCACGCAAAGCATCGTCTATCGCAAATCGACTTTGCGTATTACGGGATCACGAAAAGCATAGTTTGCGCAAATAACTCCTCATGCAAAGCTCATCTTCTGTTTCTCTTGGCTTGCGCAAAGATCTCTTTGCGTTACAAGGCACTCACGTAAACCATACTTTGCGTATTCAGTGGGTCACGAGAACCGTACTTTGCGTCTTACACTGAAAGCGAAAACCTCGACTTTGCGCAATACACTTATTCCGAGAAGTGTACTTTGTGTATCACGCTGAACACGAGAACCTTACTTTGCACAACACATAGCTTACGCAAAACTCTACTTTGCGCTATATCAAGTGTTGTTTTAATTTTTTGTGCTAGATTTCAATTTGATCTGTTTTTTGTTTTTCTGATATATAGTTTGGAACGATCATTCTTATCAAGCTGATTTATTTTTCAAGATGTCAAGATTGTACAAATCTAAGATATCTGTTATTGAAGCTGAACGAAATGATCTGAAAATTAAAAATTCAGAATATCTCAAAAGGATTCAAGAGTTGCAACATAAATTGTTCAACTATGTTAAAACTCCTGAATGTATAAAGTGTACTGATAATATTTCTAAATTTTTAGGTATAGTCTATGAGAAGGAAAAAAAATAAAAGAGAAAGAGAGGGAGATTATAAATCTTCAAAGCCAACTGAAGCCAACTGAACAGAAATCACCTGTGCTACAAGCAGAATCAGTTGAGCTTCAAAACAAGTTGAAGGCTTTCAAAGAGAATATGTCTGTTTTGGAATCTGAGAATGTTGAACTTAGAAAGAATATATTTGGCTTGGAACAACAACTTGCTGAAGATAAAGCTAATTTTGAGAGTGAAAAGAAAAAAATTTCAAAGAAGTTCTCAGATTTCTCAAGGAAGTGCTTTGAAGAAAAGAAGACAGTGGATCTTAAATGCATAAAACTTTCTCAACAAATTTCCGATTTTGAGAAAGTGCTTATTTTGGAAAGAGAGAAGTTTGAGAAAGAAAAGAAGGCCATAGAACAAAAGAATTTGGGATTCTTCAAAGAACTATCCGGCCAGAGAAACGATTCTGAGAAAGGATTTGAAGAAGAACGATGCATATTTGAAAATGAGATCAAAAAGCTCACTGCCAAGCTATCTGAACTATCTGCTAATGCACTGAAAGAGCAGAAGACGAAGTCTGAATTCTCGAAGAAGATTGACCTACTTGTGAAAGAAAGAGACAAATTTGCTTCAAAGATCAAAGAGCTTGACAAATCTGTCTCAAGATCAAATCAGAAATATGTTTCTTCACAAAGGTCAGTTAAATATTTTGATTAGATTCGTCGAACTAACATTTTCTATGATAGATATTTAGATGGTTCAGATACATCTCCAAGAAGAAGAAGTTACAAGAAAGAGAAACTGGTCTGGATGAAGAAATCAGTCAAAGATGACAAGAAAGATGAGATGAAAGGAAACACATCAAGTGTACATGTTCATAAAGCCAAGAAGAACAAAGAGCATAAAGGTAAACCTGACCTTAAATACTTAAAAGACCAATTACTCAGGTTTTCAGGTACTAAATTTTATTGTTCTTACTATTGTACACATGATCATATCCACAAGACCAATGATCATTTCTGGTATGGTTCTTACTCTGTTACCCCCACACAAACTGCAAGTAACTTTTCTGGACCAAATACCAGTGGGTACCAAATAAGAAAATTGATTCTGTGTTGCAGGCACCTCAAGTTAAGGGGGAGTAAGAGAACAAAGGCTTTTAAACACAACAGTTCAAAACCCGGACTTCAAAGTTGAAAGACTATGGCTTCTAAGTACACATCTTAGGACCCGTTCTTCAAAGGAGTTTGACTTCTAAACACAACAGTTTAGGACTCGGACCTCAGCGAATCAAAAGACCTTACTCCGGTTTTTGCATCCGACGGATATGATGGTCTACATCCCAAGAGAATTGATCTGATCTCTATCCTATACTTTTTCACTGATAGATTTTTCTGATATGATGGTCTACAATTCAAAAGGGAGTGTCTGATCTCTATCCTGTTTTAACTGACATATTTCAGATGCCTAATTTAAGGGGGAGTAAAGGTGATGACTTCTGATTAATTCAGATCAGAACTCTTACTATAAAAATGTTTTACTACTTTCTGTCATTTTTTTTAATAAATGTTGTGAATAAAGTGGCTTTTGATCACATGACAGATCAGGACCCATTTTTCAATGATCAAAGAAGGATATTATGCTAATATCCAGGGGGAGCTCAAAAGACATAAATCATTATATCATGTTTTGAGGGGGAGCTTAAAGGTAACTATCTTCTAATCCTAGATCTCTGATTGTTTGAAAGAAGAACAACTTTCAAGCATGAAAAACAATTTCTTATATGTTCAAACCACTTCTTATTCTCAAAAGATTTTATGAATTTAGAAGTGTGCTTTTAAATGTTTTTCAATTTTTGACCTTAATGTTTAACTGACCGTGTGTTTCCAAAGATCAATACTTGTGTATTATCTTGTACATATATTGTCAAGTATTTATACACATCGGTTCAGTATTTTATTTGAATTTGTTATTACCATGTTTCTAAATGAACCAATTTTTCGATGGTAATACCCCCGTTTGCTTTCAAAGTTGTTGAGCATCATTCATCTTTTTCAAATTTGTGCCTTTATTGCTAAATTGTTTATATTTGTTCATATAAACAAAATATCCAGTTCTTTGATACCCTAGCTATTTCATTTGATCTGATTTTAATCATTGTCAGATTCTCAAAACATTTCTATTCTTTCTTGATTATTCATTCATATAAAGTTTTGAGAAATCTTAAATGTTTAAAAAATGCTCAAATTTCATTTCTGATTTTTGATGAGCATACATACACTGACGTATGATTTCTTGTCCTTTTCATATCAAGAAAATCATTGACTAGCATGTACTTTTAGGAACATGGGATTCAGTGTGAGTGCTTAATAGATATTCCATGGATTCACGATAACCAGTGTTTCCTACCCCGGAAGAAATCCTTTGAGTGATTGAGGGGAGAGGGGTCTAAAAGAATTGAGTGTGGGAGTGAACTGAGGTAAAATGAAAATGAGAGATTGGTTAGATGTGAGATTATATGTTAAAAAGAAAGAGGGTGTGAGAACAGAGTTAAAAGAATATCAGAACTCTGCACCAAACATCTTTCTGAGTCAGGCAGCCACATTACTGATTGGTTCACATTTCTTTGGTGACCATCATTGAAATAGGCAAATAGCCCATGCCATCTCTTGCATTAACCCCACCAGCTACTCATTCTTTTCTTAAAAAGAGAATGTTTCACATTTTCTGGGGAAGCAGCACATAATCTATTGGTTCTTCTCTTGGAAGATACTGATATTGCAAAAGAAGGAAAGTTGCCCCACCTTCGATCCTTTCTCATGCACATTGAGTCCATGTACAATCATTGTTGTCTCAGTGATTTACATACTTCGAGCCTTATGAAACACAATCACTGTGCTAATTCTTTCAAACACAAGCACGAGCACACAGAGAATTTGTTTTTCTGTCAGAACATTCATAGAATTACCTTGTGTTTTTCAATGATTGAATGGAAGTCCTGGGGAGTCAACATCAAACCAACTCCTTAAATTGTACATTTGTTGTACACAGTAACTTTGTGTTACTGACAGGCATTCCTAACTGTTTCATTTGTTGATTCAGGGTTACCACATTCATTATGTCTGAATTTGAAAAGATTCGGATATATATTTCATGGATTGACGGCTCTCAGATCAAAGCGCGCCAACTGTCAAAAGGGGAGATTATTATTTGTTTTCAAAGGGGGAAATCAAAGACTATGCTGAAATTTGATGATGTTTTGATGATCATGGTGCTCTCAATCATCAAAAAGGGGGAGAATTTTTAAAAAGATCAATTTCAAAGATGAATTGTCAAAGTTTAAAATGCTTCCGCTGATTCAAAGAAAAGATTTTGAAGAAAGATAATTCAAAGTTAAATCAAGATGATTTGTGAAAGTCTGTTCTTCCAAAGATGGTCCAGAGATCAAAGAGATGAAGATACAATTTTTAGAAGTATCAAAGTTTGTTTCAAAGTTTCAAAGATTCTCATTCAAGGCATGTTGACTTTCAAAGTTTCAAAGTGCAAAAGACTTTCCAAGATTCTTCAAGAGCTAAATGAGTAAAGACTGTGAAAGCTTCAATGTTCAAAGTTAAAGAGTCAAAAGCTGAAGAATCAAGAGCTGAAGATCAGTATTAGATTTTTATTAAATCTTGAATACAAAGGGGGAGATTGTTAAGTCTAAATATTGTATCCAAGATTTAATGTGGAAAGTCAAAGATGTAAAAGTCAACATTGTCATCGTTTCAGGAAAGTCAAAGTTTGTTTTACTTTGTGGTTAAGTCTTGTTATAGATGTGTAGTATAAATAGGTTTGCTTTGTTAGAGTTGTGGTAAGAATCTTGTAACTAGAGATTGTAAGATTCAGACTTGTGATTGGAATTCAAGATCTACTTTCTCTTTCTAGTTTCTCTCTCTAGTTCTTGAGTAATTGCTTGATTGTTTTGGGATTTATTGATTAACAGTTTGAATGAGTCGAAGTCACTGTTTGATCATGGAAGTTGGTGATTAAGTGTATTTTTTGTGAAATTGATTGATTTGGATTGTTTCTAATACTAATATGATTGTTTCTGTGACTTTACAACCTCCAATTCGAGGATTTGGTTGGTTTTTTGGACTAGATTTTGAATTTTAGGACCGAAACACGAATAACTCGCAAGATCTTGAGATTTCGTATGAGGAACTCGCAGATTGAATATAATTCACATTTGTTTTAAAAACTTGTTTAAGTACAAAATTTGCATATATTCTTGTACGAAAAGTTAGAATTCGCAGATGTCCATGATACGAAAAGTTTGATCTAAAAAATTCTAAGGACAGAATTCGTACATGCCTTTATGCGAAAAGTGAAAAACTCGCATATAGAAGGATACGAATTGTGAGGAATTCACATATACTCGCATCTTCCAGTGATACGAAATCCTTTTGCGAAAAGCTTGATTCTTAAATTTTTCAAAGGCAATAATTCACTTAAGAGACTTATACGAATTGTGAAGAATTCGCAGATAGCTATATACGAATTCTTAGATTTCGCATACGGGTTCATCCGAATTGTGTTGGTTTTGATTAACACTTGTATGCGAATTGTGGATATTATACGAATTCTGATTTCTCTTGTACGAATTCCTTATGTTATGCGAATTCTAATGTGTATGTTCATGTGAATTTCTCTCTAATCTTCATTGTATACAAATTTTTGGGAAATCTGTTTTCTGAAAATTTTTAAGTTCTGCATCTGTTGATTCATTTTGTCGGACTAACGATCAATTCTAGCTAAATTCTTTTGCAGATTATCAAAATGTCTAAAGATCTTCTCTCTATGGGGTCGCAATCAAAGCCTCCGGTGTTATCTGTAGGAGAGTACGCTCAATGGAAGAAGCGAATGACTCAGTTTCTGAATCACAAGAATCGTGATTACATGAAATCAATAACTGATGGACTGGTGGAAGTTGTATTAACTGTTCCAGGCCAAGCTACTACTGAAACTTCTCCAGAAATACCAGTTCGGTATGTGCCAAAACCGTATCACTATTATAGTGAGAGGGAGAAGGAACTAGCCAAGATAGACGAGGAAGCCCTCATATACTTAACCATGGAAATCCCAAACGATATCTACAATCGTGTAGACAGTCGTGAATCTGCTAAAGCAATGTGGGATGAACTTGAGAGGCAGTTCCAAGGAATAGAAAGGTCCATCCAAGCAAAACTGAACCAGAGCATCAATGCTTATGAAGGGTTTCATGCTAAGGAGGGAGAAGCACTCATAGACACGTACAACATATTCAACGTGATCTTAAATGACTTAAGGAGGAAAGGGATGAACAAGTCAATCTCGGAGATAAACAACAAGTTCATCAAGAACTTGAACCCTGAATGAAAAAGCTATGCAATCAACCTCCAAATGACAAAGAATATGGCTCGGGAGGATGTGAATGACATCTTCTCAACTCTATCCCCGCATGAGGATGAAGTAAAACTACTGAATGAGGAGAAGAAGATCGTCAAATATTCGCTAGCTCTGTTGGCCGAAAGGAAGACGGGTTCTAGTTCTCAATCCGTTTCTGCATCAAAGTCTAAGCTTAAGAAGTCAAAAGCTTTTCTCACTGAGCTAAGTCAGTCAAGTACTGAGTCATCAGCTGATGAAGTTGAGGTACACTCTGATGATGATATTCAGAGATTCGCTGACAACCTTGCCTTTATCACTAAACAATTCCACAAGAGTTTTGGAAAGAAAAAGTATTCTTCTAAGCCGAGATATGAAGGGTATAAGAAAGAAAAGTCAGAGAAGTACAAACCCCGGTTTGGTAAGAGAGAAGAGAAGAGAGAAAAGAAGAAGGAAGAGAAGAAAGAGGATAAAATAGATCTTAAATCTGGTCGGTGCTTTAATTGTGGCAAAGTAGGCCATTTCTCAAAAGATTATAAGGTTAAGAGAGTAAAGAATTATGAGTACTATGCAAAGAAGTCACTGTTTGCTAAGAAGCAAAACGAGGGGAAAGTATTGATGGAAGAAGAGGAGAACTGGCTCTATCAAAGCTCAGATGATGAGTCAACTCACTTCACACAAGTATGCATGACAGAAACTGTGGATGACAATGTTGAAGCCTCCTCCAAACAGTTTGACAATAACTCCGAGGTAAGTACTAACTTTGAAAACTCTGAACTTGTTGAATCTCTAATGTCACAGATCCAGAACATGGAAAAAGAATTTGAGACGTTAAAGAGCAAACTTAGCTATGAACGACAAACAATGATGAGTTTTCGTGATGAGAACGCATTGTTGAAAGTTGTCGTTGAGGACAAGGAACTTGAAAAAGATGCTTTAAAGAAAGAAAGAGAAACTCTGAAAACAAAGATTTCAGAACTTGAAAAGAACTTGATAAATTTAAATTCTGAAAAGAGTGAATATAAAATTAAGTTTGAAGTTTGCTTTCAGGAAAGAAATGAGGCTTGTTGCATGATTAAACAACTGGAAGACCTTAATCTAAAGAGAGGACAGATTGAGCAGACGTTAAACTTGTTGACAAAAAAAACTCCAAGACGTCAGATTTTACAATGCTAAAACGGGATTAGGTTTATCTGAAAACGATGTTTTGAAGAAAGCCCCGGAAAACTTGTATAATTTTGATAAATTGGGCTCAAAATTAAAGAAAATCCGAGATATTCATGACACTTTCGTTAAAGCTGAAACTCCGAAATCTGACACTTCGTACAAAGGTAAAGAGATAGTGGATAAATCTTTTGAAGAGAACAAAGAGCTTTCTAAAGAGCTGAATGTTTTGAAAACTGATTTGTTGAAAAAGAATTTGAATGATAATAAGATGTTTGATGATCAAAAAATGGAATGTTAGATCAAATCCAGAGTTTGAGACTTCAACAAAGCCTACAACTGTTTACTCTGAATGTCCTGAATATTTACCAAGCATTTATGAAAAGGCGAAACTTCTGGTGTTTTGAAAAATAATTCATCCTTGAAGAAGAAAACTAATAAATTTTCTTTTCATGTTTCAGATCTGAGTAAAGGAGTTAGTAAAGGAGAATGGAGAAAGAAAGGCAATGATAAGGAAGTTTGTAAAGATTTTGTTGGAAAAGATTATACTGTTACCGATAGTGTTGATTTGACATGTAAAAGTTCAAACGGAAATAAATGTCAAGGTTGTTTGAATAAATGTACTTATTTTGATAAATCAAAGATATTGACATTTGCTCGTAATAACTTAATATGCAAACACTGTGGTGACAATGCTTTTCACTGTACTCCATTCCTCCCAAGCCAAAAGTTGTTAAAAGAGTTTTTAAAGCTAAAAATGTCTCCAAGTCCTCAACACAACACATTAAAGTGTTTCAAGCTAAGTCTGCTAATCTTTCTAAGAAAAATCAGTTTCATGACCTTAATGTCAAAATGGTCTGGAAATGGATGCCAAAGCCTAAATATGAATGGAGAGTCAAGGCTAAAGTAGATGACTTAAAGAAACTGCATGATGCTAACAAAACAGGACCCATCTGGATGTGGGTACCTAAAAAGAAGTTATTTGTTCCTTTTTACAGGCCTGTCATTTGTGGTTCGTTGACTCAGGATGCTCTCGACATATGTCAGGATATAATCATTTATTGCATAATTTTGTTGAAGAACCTGCAGGAATAGTCAGTTTTGCAAATTCTGAGCTTCAAGGATTCATCAGAGGATACGGTTCGCTAAAAAATGGCACTGTAACCATCAAGAAAGTACTATACGTGGAAGGACTCGATCATAATTTGTTTACTAATAGTCATTTCTACGTTGTAATTATCAAGTTCAGTTTA
The DNA here is from genome assembly GCA_954870635.1 of Arctium minus. Lineage (NCBI taxonomy): Eukaryota > Viridiplantae > Streptophyta > Magnoliopsida > Asterales > Asteraceae > Arctium > Arctium minus. The sequence goes on along the minus strand of OX941080.1, from coordinate 58,534,008 downwards.
CAATCACTCAGTTTTTATTGAAGATCCGGACGGTTATGAGATTTTTCAAGCTGAACGATATGGAAATCTTTATGCGGTAAATTTTCCAATGCTTTCGGCTACACATCCTGTATGCTTACTTGCAAAAGCATCGAAAGATCAAAGTTGGACATGGCATCAGCGCTTGTCTCATCAGAACTTCAAGGCTATTGATAAGTTAGCGAGACAAGGAATTGTGAAAGGTCTACCTGAGATGAGGTTTGAGAAGGATTCACTTTGTCCTGCATGTGAAATGGGGAAGATGAAACGAAGTTAAAACAGATTAAAGACTGAATCTTCTTGATCAACACCTCTGGAATTAATTCATATGGACCTTTGTGCATACTCAGTCTATAAACGGTAAAAAGTACATTCTTGTGATGATAGACGAGTATTCAAGGTATACTTGGTTGGAATTTCTGCGAAACAAATCTGATGCACCAGATCTGATCATTGCCTTCATCAAGAAAATCCAAGTTTGCCTTCAATTGCCGATGAAGACATTGCATAGTGACAACGGCACAGAGTTCAAAAATGATACTCTTCAAAGTTATCTCACCTCTGTTGGGATTTCTCACAACTTCTCTGTTGCCTACACTCCACAACAAAATGGCGTGGTTGAAAGGAAGAATCGAACTTTGGTCGAAGATGCAAGGACAATGTTGGCATATTCTGGTCTACCAATGTACCTCTGGGCTGAAGCCGTTGCAACCGCCTGTTTTACTCAAAACCGGACGATTGTGGTTAAAAGATTTAATAAAACAGCGTATGAACTAATTAATAAAAGAAAACCGAACATTAATTTTTTGCGTGTCTTTGGTTGCAGGTGATATATGTTAAATGACCGTGATAACCTTGGGAAGTTTGACAAGAAAGCTGACGAAGGCTACTTTGTAGGATACTCTCTCACGTCAAAAGCCTATCGTGTGTATAATAGACTAACCAAATGTATCATGGAAAGCGTAAACGTGTCATTTGATGAAAATACTATGTTGACTTCTGAACAGAATAGTTCAGAACTCAAGCTTAAGGGAAAGGCTTATATTCAAAACATAATAGAACCCGAATCTACACAGACTAAGTTTCCTAACTCATCAACTGTTACATCTGAGTTAGATATGCTATTTCTTGATGCTTTTATGGACATATGTGCAGATTTTGACAAATCAGGCACATCCGCATCAACCTCAGAGGTCCTAGTAATTACTGAAGACATATCTGGACCTTCTGAACCAGTCACTACTACAACCTCTTCAGGTATATCTACGTTGAATGTTTCTGACAACACTAATATTGAGTTTGCTTCTATAGATACAAATTATGGACGAGAAGTCCCGAGCACTTCCTCTTTATCTCAAGAATTACCTGAATTAGAAACACCTGAACAAGATGTTCCATCAACATCTGAGATTGTACCTGTTGTTCTTGATGAATAAAATGAGCAAAATATGCAATAATCTGTTCAACCACTTCCGAGCACATCTCATTGGACGAAAGATCACCCCCTACACAATATTATTCGAGATATACAAAGTGGTGTCAAAACACATGCAACATCAGCTAACTTTTGTCTATACTCAAGCTTCCTTAGTTCCTTAGACCCTAAAAAGGTCTCTGAAGCTCTACGTGATACCGATTGGATTCTAGCAATGCAAGACGAGCTTCTACAATTTGAAAGGAATAAGGTATGGCGATTGATATCACTACCAAAAGGTAAATCTGTGACAGGCACAAAGTGGGTTTTTAGGAACAAGAGGGATGAGGTTGGAGTTGTGGTAAGAAACAAATCTTGCCTGGTAGCAAAGGGTTATTGTCAACAGGAAGGCATAGCCTATGATGAAACGTTTGCACCTGTTGCCCGGATCGAAGTCATCAGAATCTTCTTGTCCTATGCAGCACATAAGAACTTTACTGTTTATCAAATGGACGTAAAGTCAGCATTTCTTAATGGAATTCTGCATGAGGAAGTCCACGTGGCTCAACCTGAAGGTTTCATTGATTTGAATCATCTGATCATGTCTACGTCCTATACAAAGCACTTTATGGCTTAAAACAGGCACCACGAGCTTGGTATGACACTCTTACTCAGTTCTTACTCGCTTCAGGTTTCAAAAAGGGTACAATTGATACAACCCTGTTCCTTAAAAAGCAAGGTGAGGATTTAATTCTAATCCAGATTTATGTGGACGATATTATATTTGGGTCTACTAATCCATAATTTTGCAAGAACTTTTACTAAAATCATGGAGTCTCGGTTTGAAATGTCAATGATGGGTGAGTTAACATTTTTTTTTGGACTTCAAGTCAAATAGTCACCCGAAGTCATTTTCATAAACCAATCGAAGTATATTCGAGACATTTTGAAAAAGTTCAATATGACTGATAGTTCGGTAATGAAAACGCCTATGGCTACCGGAACACTTTTAGACATAGATTTGTCCGGAAAATCTGTTGATCAGAAAGTGTACCGAAGTATGATTGGATCATTACTGTATCTAACAGCTAGCAGACCTGATATAATGTTTGCTACATACTTCTGTGCTAGATATCAGGCAAATCCTAAGGAATCTCACCTGATCGCCGTTAAAAGAATACTTAGATACCTCAAAGGCACTCCCGAGTTAGGCCTTTGGTATCCTAAGGATTCCAGTTTTGAATTAACTACATATACTGATGCTGATCATGCAGGTTTCAAACTGGATAGAAAGAGCACCTTTGGATCATGCCAATTTCTAGGAGATAAGCTTGTTAGCTGGACATCCAAGAAACAAAACTGTGTTTCTATATCCACCGCCGAGGCAGAATACGTAGCTGCGGCTAGTTGTTGTTCGCAAGTCCTCTGGATGAAGACTCAGTTGAAGGATTTTGGATATTCATACAAGCGAGTCCCAATTTACTGTGATTCCAAGAGCGCAATTGCAATAACCGCTAATCCAGTTCAACACTAAAAAACAAAGCATATTGATGTGCGCTACCACTTTATCAAAGATCATGTGTAGAAAGGAGACGTTGAAATGCACTTTGTTCAAACCGACTACCAATTAGCTGATCTCTTCACTAAGCCGTTAGATGAAAAACGATTCAAATTCTTAATCAACAAATTAGGTATGTTGAATATGTCTGTTTAAATACTTATCCATGATCTGAGGGGGAGTGAATCTTACTTATTCTTACTTATATGTGTCATTGGAATTTCTGAACAGTTGCTGATATTCATCAAATACTGACTAAGGCGGAATCATTTCTACTATGATTACCAATATCTTTTGTTTTGCAGGCTATTTCAAGTGACTATGGCTTATGGATAACTCAGTTCAGAACCCATACTCAAAAGTTTTTCTTCTAAAAGATACTTAATAGATAACATCTTTCTAAAGAAGTTTTTTACTTTGAGGGGGAGTTTATATAATTTTCACTGTCATATCTTTTAGGGGGAGAAGATAAAAGTTCATTAAAATTTTAACTGTCATATTTTTCTGATGAATTGACTTTTTACAGGTAACAAGGGGGAGTATCTGATGTTTTGTCAAGGATGCTTCAAAGATATTATTCATTTTAGGGGGAGTTTAGATTTCTGCATTGAAGGTATATTTTTCTGAATCTTAAACTCTACCATACTTTGAAAGAAGAACAACTTTCAAGTGTGAAAATTGGTTTTTTAAATGTTCAAACCACTTCCTATTCTTAAAATGTTTTCATGAATTGAGAAGTGTGCTTTTAAATGTTTTTGGATACTTTGATGATTATCTGACCGTGTGTTTCCAAAAGAACAATACTTGTGTATTATCTTGTCTATATACTGTCAAGTATTCTTACACACATCGGTTCAGTACATTATTTTTGACTTTGTTATTACCATGTCTCAAAAGATAAATCTTTTGATGGTAATACTCCCGTTTGAAATTCAATGTGGTTTGAGATCAGACGTCATTTCTACTTTAAATGTGCTTTTATTGATTATATGTTTATATCTCGTTCATATAAACAACTTTCGGTATTTGGGATACCAAATATTTTTCTTCATGATATTTGATCTGATTTTATCATTGTCACTCAAAACCATGAATTTGATTAATCATAAATGTTCCAAAGTTTTGAGAGATTTAAAATGTTCAAATTGCTCAAATTTCATTCTTATTATTATTATTCATGAGCATACATTTTCTGCAAGTGATTTCTTATGCTTATATGTCAAAAGAACTGTTGAGCAACACATTCTTTTAGGACAAAATACATGGGACTCAGTATGAGTGCTTTAAAAGACTTCCATGGATTCACGATTTCCAGTGTTTCCTACCCCGGAAGTAATCCTTGAGTGATTGAGGGGAGAGGGGTCAAAAGAATTGAATGTGGGTGTGTGCTGAGGTAAAATGTAAAAGAGAGGTTGGTTAGAAGTGAGCTCAACTATTTAAAAGAAAGAGGGTGAGAGATCAGAGTAGAAGAATATCAAACTCTGCACCAAACTTTTTATGAGCCGGGCAACCACATAATCTGTTGGTTCACACTTCTTCATGACCTTCATTGAAAAAGGCAACTAACCCATGTCAACTCTTGCATATAACCCCACCAGCTACTCATTTTTTTTTTCTCAACAAAAGAATGTTTCACATTTTTCAAGGGGAAGCAACACATCATCTATTGGATCTTCATTTGGAAGATGATAATATTGAAAAAGAAGGAAAATTGCCCCACCTTCGACTCTTTCTCATGCACATTGAGTCTGTGTATAACTATTGTTGTCTCAATGGTTTACATAATTTTGAGCCTTATCAAAGCAATCATTGTGCTTAATTCTTTCATATACAAGCAAAACACACAGAAAATTCGTTTTTCTGTCAGAACGTTCATAGATTAACCTTGTGTTTTTCAATGATTGAATGGAAGTCCTGGGGAGTGAACATCACTCAAGCTCCTTATATAGTATATTCGTTGTACTCAGTAACTTTGTGTTACTGACAGGCATTTTAACTGTTTCATTCGTTGATTCATGGTTACCATTCCTAATTTGTCTGACTTTGAAAAGATTCAGATGAATACGTTTATGAGTTGACGGCAGAAATTTTTATCAAATCAGATTGGGGAAGATTGTCTATTTTCCTACATGGGGGAGATTGTTCATGAAGACTGTGCTTATTTGTTATTTGGGGGAGATGTTTTCAAAGACAGAACTAACCTTGAAATGTTTTGATGATTCTGATTCTCAAAATTCATCAAAAAGGGGGAGATAGTTCAAGATTTCAAAGTCAGATCCGTTTTAAAGCGAAAGTCAAGCAAATTGTTACAAAGGGGGAGAATACAAGAATGAGAAAGCAAAGTCAAGCAAGATGTGATAAAGGGAAAGAAATAAAGTCAAATTGTTGTCAAAATAATGATTCAAGAGAAAGTTGCAGATCTGAAGATGTTCATGCTTCAAAGTTTACTAGTTGTAATCAAAGGTGAAGACTGTCAAAAGTAATCAAGGCATCCAAAGAGGGAGATTAACTTGAAATTGTTATCAAAGATTGAGCAAAGTGACAAAGATTTGAAGATGTCAAAGTCGTGAAAGATTATTTGCTGAAGATTTTTCTGAGAAAAGAAGACCTGAAGATTATTGTCAATTTTTTTTAATCTTGAATCCAAAGGGAGAGATTGTTCGAGCTAAATTGTATTAAAGATTAAAAGGAGGGTATGAAATTTAATTGTTTGTAAAGTGTGTAGGTGCATATTGTAATAGTTATTAAGTGTTGACCAAAATGCTAAGGTCATGTTGACCATATAAATAGCAGGTCATAGTGTAGTTTGTCATAAGAACACACACGCTTATCAGAGTAAGAACACATTAGAAAACACACAGATATATTTTATTGAATACACACAAAATAGGGATATGACTTGATGTAGATTGATTGTGTGATTAATAATACAAAGTGTTCTTGATAATCTGTATAGTGTTTGATTGCTAGAAACTGGAACAACAAGGTCAGCGATAAAAGTCTAGAATGGTGTAAAGAAAAGATAGACTATCGCTCTGACCCAACGAAGATCGTCGCTATTACTATCCATGGTAGAAAGAAGAAGGACCGAACATCAATTACTATAGAGATAACCAGAGAGGATGGAAGCTCAAAAGTTATGTTCATATCAAGACTTGAACACTTTGGTTACGTTGTGTGGTTAGAGTTCAAGGAAGCACTAAAGAAATCGAAATCAACGTATAAAGGCTATGTTGAAGGGCTCGTTGAAGCTCTTATCAACAGAGTCGCTACTATATTGAAAGTGCCCTCTGCTCTTCCACCAAAGCCAAAGCAAATCAAAAGAAAGCTTGTCTCCTCCTTCTCTGATAATGTCGCAGTGGTAAAAAACAACACCTCCATCAAGTTTTCAAAAGAAGCATTGTTCGGGCCTCCTCCTGATCTCTCAGTTCTTGATCTATCTCTGCCTCCTGGTGGACCGTTCATCCCAGGTCAAGTTTTGAAGAAACCTTTTGGAATCTTTTTCAGAGATGATGAAGGTCTGCTCAGGTTCCAAAGATTCTATGAAATCCCTCTCTGCCTTCTAAATCATCTCAAGGACCTTCTGTGCTTATGGTGTACCTACTCTACCTCAGCTGAATCGATAAAGACTCTCATTCGACAAGAATCAACTGATCGAAGACGAAAAGGAGAGGAAGTACCAGATTATATGATCAAGGTCCTGAAGTCTAATCTAGATAGCTGATAGATTCTCTTTTTCCTTGTAATCTGTTAGTTAGACTTACAGTAGTTTAGAACTTCACTTGTACTTATAATTTTCATATCTCTTCTTGTAATTCTTTTTCTTAGAAATAATGAAAATTTTAGTCATCAGTACTTTAAAAGATCCCACATAATAGTAATTGGGACATGTATGTTATGAGTCCTGATTATCCTTTTATTTTGACTTAAATAATTTTCTTCATAGTTACTTTGTCATCATCAAGTAGGGGGAGATTGTTGATCCAACTCTCTCAGGGATTTGATAATGACCCTCTGTTATACATAGTGAAAATTACGTTTAACATTTGTATGTATAAGTGTTTCACTATCAGCGATCAAATATTGAGTATGTTCAGTATCGCTGATGATTTCTTATGTAAACAGTAAGACGTAATCCATGAAGATAAGTTTCGCGACAAAAGATGTTCAATGTTGAATCAAAGACAAAGTTGTTGAACAAAGGACAAGTCTACTCATAACCTGATGCGGATATCAGCGAAAATAAGACAAGTCTATAGACCTGGCAAAAACTGACACGACACGATAACCCGACACGAACTCGACACGAAATAAACGGGTTTGGGTAATACATTTCAACCCATTTAAATAAACGGGTTGACACGACACGACACGAAAATTAAACGGGTAAGGTCAGGGTCAAAAAATTCAACTCGAAAATGACCCGAATAACCCGTTTATATATATATATATATATATATAAGTTTTCCTTTTAATGCTTTAGATTTTTAGTGTTTATTTGATTATAATTTTGAACTATAAATTTTGGATTTCTAATGCTTTCATTTGAATTTTGTATATGTATTTTTTTTTGTGAATTTTCGATTTTTAATTTTAATTTTATAAGTGTTAAACGGGTTAGGCGGGTCATGACGGGTTAGGCGGGTCGGGTTAGGGTTGGGATTTTCTGACCCGCTTATTAAACGGGTTGGGTTAGGGTTAGACACTTTCAACCCGTTTAACTTTGAACCCGACACGAACTCGACACGACACGACATGTTTGCCAGAAGTCTACTCATAAGCGAAGAAGTCTGAGGAAAAGCTTCAGCAATAGATGAACTTCTTTCTATCTCTGAGAAGGAAGAGATATTCAGGGATCGATGATCACATTGCTTATACCTCAAGTCTCTTTTGTCTTATCTACGCACACATAGTACAAGTCTCAGAAAAGACATACCTCTGCAACATTTCGTACAACAACTCTAATATCTACACTGTTCATCATACGACCAAAAGCATGTCTCCAAAAGTCAGATTCATGCAACCAAACAGATAAGGACACGTGTAAAGTACCCTGACATGCATTTAATGCATAGGGTATAAATAGATGTGGCCCAACAATTACTAGCATAAACACATACAGATTGACACAAAACACTTTTATTGATTTAATCACACATATTACATCAAGTCATATACCTATTTGTGATAATCCTTTCAAGACAGAGTGTTTGTGTGTGTTCTCAAGGTGTGCAACTATGTGGTCTATCTCTCACTACTTTCTTACTTTTCTTTCAACCACTTCTACTACTACAACTAACACTATGACTTTCGTATATATAGGTCAACATGACCCAGCAAGGTCAAACCTTCTAAGCTCATTTACAAGACACACACTCACAGTTACAACAAATACAATAATGACCCTCATTTAATCTTGAATACAATTTCAGTCTAATAATCTCCCCCTTTGGATTCAAGATTAAATTTTTTTTGGCAATAATCTTCAGGTCTTCTTATCTTCAGGATTGTTTTCAGCTTTCAGCTTTTGCTCTTTCATAACTTTGACATCTTCAAGTCTCTTTACACTTTTGTAGAATCTTTGACAATTCTTCAAACTTGTCTTTCCCTTTGGATTAACTTTTGAATATTCTGAATAGACAACTTTACTTTCAAACTCTGACTTTCTTTCATTTTCTCTTTGACAAGCTTTCTTTAACCTTTGACTTTGATCATCTGAAAAATAGTTATCTCCCCTGAAATCTTTAAAACTTCAATTTGATCTTGAACTTTGATTAATCTCCCCCTTTTTAATGATTTGTAAGAATCAAAATCATTAAAACACTTCAAGGTCAGATCTGTCGTTGAATGATCTCCCCCATATAACCAAAGAGTACAGTCTTCATGAGATTTAATCTCCCCCTTATGATAATATGAGAACAATTTCCCCCAGCGCGAAGAAATAGACAATCTGACATCTGATCTGGATTGGCCTTTGATTCACAAATGTATTCATCTGAATCTTTTCAAATTCAAACGAATATGAGTTGTAACCCTGAATCAACAAATGAAACAGTTAGAAATGCCTGTCAGTAACACGAAGTTACTGTGTACAACGAATGTACAATTTAAGGAGCTGGTTTGATGTTGACTCCCCAGGACTTCCATTCAATCATTGAAAAACACAAGGTAATTCTATGAATGTTCTGACAGAAAAACAAATTCTCTGTGTGCTCGTGCTTGAAAGAATTAGCACAATGATTGTGTTTCATAAGGCTCAAAGTATGTAAATCACTGAGACAGCAATGATTGTACATGGACTCAATGTGCATGAGAAAGGGTCGAAGGTGGGGCAACTTTCCTTCTTTTTCAATACTAGTATCTTCCAAGTGAAGAACCAATAGATTATGTGCTACTTCCCCAGAATATGTGAAACATTCTCTTTTTAAGAAAAGAATGAGGAGCTGGTGAGATTGTATGCAAGAGATGGCAAGGGCTATTTGCCTATTTCAATGATGGTCACCAAAGAAATGTGAACCAATCAGTAATGTGGCTGCCCGGCTCAGAAAGATGTTTGGTGCAGAGTTCTGATATTCTTTTAACTCTGTTCTCACACCCTCTTTCTTTTAAACATATAAGCTCACGTCTAACCAATCTCTCATTTCCATTTTACCTCAGCTCACTCCCACACTCAATTCTTTTAGACCCCTCTCCCCTCAATCACTCAAAGGATTTCTTCCGGGGTAGGAAACACTGGTTATCGTGAATCCATGGAAGATCTATTAAGCACTCACACTGAATCCCATGTTCCTAAAAGTACATGCTTGTCAATGATTTTCTTGACATGTAAAGCACAAGAAATCATATGTCAGTGTATGTATGCTCATCAAAAATCAGAAATGAAATTTGAGCATTTTTAAACATTTAAGATTTCTCAAAACATTATATGAATGAATAACCATGAAAGAATAGAAATGTTTTGAGAATCTGACAATGATTAAGATCAGATCAAATTATCATGAAGAAAAAAATATCTGGTAATTCAAAGACGTATATAAACATATTATCAATGAAAGCACATTAAAGATGAAATGACGTTTGATTCAAACAACAGTGAATAGCAAACAACGGGAGTATTACCAAAGAAAGATATATCATTTGATACATGGTAATAACAAAGTCAAAAGAATGTACTGAACCAGTGTGTGTATGAATACTTGACAAAGTATATAGAAAAGAAAATACACAAGTATTATTCTTTAAAGAACACACGGTCAGATAGGCAATTAAGTATCCAAAAAAAAAATTAAAATTCACACTTCTCAAATCATAAAAAAAATTTAGAATGTGAAGTGGTTTGAACATGTTAAAACCATTTTTCACAAGTAAAAGGTGTTCTTCTTTCACAAGTATTAGAGTATAAGGATTAGAATGATATACCTGTAGATCAGAATCCTTAACTCCCTCTGGAATGAATATAGCAATTAAAGCATCCTTGACAAACAATAGATATCCTCCCCCTTGATATCTGAAACAGTCAACTTATCAGAAAAAAAATATAACAATATAATTTCTAAACTCCCTTTCAAACGAAAAACTTCCTGACAAGATGTAATCATGAAAGCATCCTTTAGAAGAAAACATTTGAATACGGGTTTTGAACTGAATTGTCCAAAAGCCATTGTCACATAAAATTTCCTGCAAAATAAAGATTTTGGTAATCATTATAAAAATGATTCCGCTTTAGTCAGTCAGCATGTGATGAAATATCCAAGATATATTTCAAATAAAGCATAAGACTAGAAAACTCCCCCTAGAATCATGAAGTGGCGTTTAACATACCAAGTTTGCTAACTAAAAAGTTAAACCTCTGCTCATCCAACGGCTTGGTGAAAAGGTCAGCTAACTGGTAGTCTGTAGTCACGAAGTGCATCTCGATATCGCCCTTCTCGACATGATCCTTTATAAAATGATAACGCACGTCGATGTGTTTTGTCTTGGAGTGTTGCACTGGATTAGTTGTTATCGCAATTGCACTCTTGGAGTCTCAGTAGATTGGAACTCGTTGGTAAGTATATCCGAAATCTTTTAACTGTGTTCTCATCCAGAGGACTTGTGAACAGCAGCTTGCGGCAGCTACATATTCAGCCTCGGTAGTGGATGTAGAAACACAATTTTGTTTCTTAGACGTCCAGCTAACCAACTTATCACCTAAGAACTGACATGAACCAGAGGTGCTCTTTCTATCCAGCTTACATCCTGCATTATCAGCATCTGTATAGGCAGTTAGATCAAAAGACGAACCCTTAGGATACCAAAGGCCTAACTCGGTAGTACCTTTAAGATACCTAAGAATCCGTTTAACAGCGGCGAGGTGTGATTCCTTCGGGTTGGCCTGATATCTAGCACAGAAACATGTAGCAAACATAATATCCGGTCTACTTGCAGTTAAGTACAACAGTGAACCAATCATGCTATGGTACACTTTTTGATCTACTGATTTGCCAGAAAGATCTGCATCCAAAAGTGTGCCCGTTGCCATCGGTGTTTTCATCACTGAACTGTCAGTCATGTTAAATTTCTTTAAAATATCTCGAATATATTTTGATTGATTAATGAAAATGCCTTCGGGTAACTATTTCACTTGAAGACCAAGGAAAAAATCCAGTTCGCCCATCATTGACATTTCAAAGCGAGATTCCATAATTCTTGAAAATTTTTTACAAAACTTTGGATTTGTAGAACCAAAAATTATGTCATATACATAGATCTGTATTAGAATTATATCATCACTTTGCTTTTTCAGAAAGAGAGTAGTATCAATTGTACCTTTCTTGAATCCTGAAGCAAGTAAGAATTGTGTTAGAGTATCGTACCAAGCTCTTGGTGCCTGTTTGAGTCCATATAAGGCTTTGTCTAAGACATGGACATGATCAGGGTTCTTTGGATCAACGAATCCTTCTGTTTGAGCAACGTATACGTCTTCATGCAATATTCCATTCAAGAATGCAGATTTTACGTCCATTTGAAAGACCGTAAAATTTTTGTGAGCTGCATATGACAAGAAGATTTGTATAGCTTCCAGTCATGCCACAGGAGCAAAAGTTTCTTCATAGTCAATCCCCTCCTGTTGACAATAACCCTTTGCAACAAGACGAGCTTTGTTTCGAACTACAACTCCAGATTCGTCTCTATTATTCCTGAAAACCCACTTTGTTCCAATAACAGATTTTCCTTCTGGAAGTGGTATGAGTCGCCAAACTTTGTTCCTCTCAAATTGCAAAAGTTCATCTTGCATCGCCAGTATCCAATCTGGATTACGCAAGGCTTCTGAAGCTTTCTTCGGCTCGTAGGAACTTAAAAAACTTGAATATAGACAAAAATTAGCAGATGTTGCCCGCGTTTGTACACCAGAAAGTGCATCACCAATTATATTATGAAGTGGGTGAGCTCGTGTCCATCTCATTGTACTTGGAAGTGGATGAACGTCAGCTTGAGTATTATCTTCCTCATATTCATCATAAACTGCAGGTAAATCTTGATCAACCCCAGATGTGCTCGGGATATCTTGTACAGCCTCTTCTGAAGTAAAAATTTCCGGAGCAATAGAAGAAGTGCTCGGGACTTCTGTTCCAGAATTTGGATCTGCAGGCACAGATTCAACATTAGTATCTTCAGAATTTATATGTGTAGATGTACTTCATGCGGTTGATATCGTGACATTTTCAGAAGGTCCTGAAATTTCTTCTATTACAATTGGAACCTCTGAAGTTGATGAGGATATGCTTGAATTTTCAAAATCTGCACATATATCCATAAAAAGCATCAAAAAATAATAAGTCTAATTCAAATGTAACTTTATTTGGATCAAAAGACTTAGTCTGTTTGCTTACGGGTTCTATTCTGTCTTGAATAGAAACCTTCTGCTTAAGCTTGAGTTCTGAACTGATGTGTTCAGAAGTCAACTTTAATGATTCATCGAAAGACACATTAATGCTCTCCATGATCGTCTTGGTTCGTCTATTGTAGACCCGATAGGCTTTAGACATTAACGAATAACCAATGAAGTATCCTTCGTCAGCCTTCTTGTCAAATTTTCCAAGATTGTCGCGATCATTGAGAATATAACACCTGCAACCAAAAGTGCGAAAAAATTTAATATTCGGTTTTCGACGATTAATAAGTTCATACGCTGTCTTTCTATGTCTTTTGATGACAATCGTGCGGTTCTGTGTGAAACACACAGTGTCTATGGCTTCAGCCCACAGAAACATTGGCAACTCAGAATAGGCTAACATTGTCCTCGCAGCTTCCACCAGTGTTCGATTCTTCCTTTCAACTACACCGTTTTGCTGAGGAGTGTAGGCAGCAGAAAAATTGTGAGAGATCCCAACAAATTTGAGATAACTCTGAAGCTTTTCATTCTTGAATTCTGTGCCATTGTCACTTCTCAAAGATTTAACCGGCAATTGTAGTCGAACCTGGATTTTCTTTATGAACGCAATGATCAGCTCTGTTGCATCTGATTTGTTCCTTAGAAATTCCAGCCAAGTGTATCTGGAGTACTCATCTATCATGACCAAAATATATCTCTTGTCGTTGATAGATTGAGTCCTCATCGGGCCGCAAAGGTCCATATGTATCAATTCAAGAGGTGTTGAGGATGAGAATTTTGTCTTTGCTTTATGACAGCTTCGCTTCATCTTTCCCATTTCACAAGCGGGGCAAAGAGAATTTTTCTCAAACCTTAGTTCAGGTAGACCTTTGACAATACCATGTCTCGCCAACTGATTTATCGCATCAAAGTTTTGATGAGACAGGCGCCAATGCCATATCCAACTTTCAGCTCGTGAAGCTTTAGCAATCAGACAAACATATCTTGATGCAGAAAGAGTTGGAAAATTCACAGAATAAAGATTTGCATTCCGCTTAGCTTTGAAAACTGAACGACCATCTTTATCTTCAATATAACAACATTTATCAGTAAACCGAACTTGGAATTGACTATCCTAGAACTGACTTGTGCTGAAAAGATTATGATCAAGTCCTTCTACGTATAGTACTCTCTTGATCGTCACGATGCCATTTGTTAAAGATCTGTGTCCTCTAATATGTCCAGTAAGCTCAGAATTTGCATAACTTACAGTACCGAAAGGTTCCTCAACATAATTGTGAAGTAGTTGCTTAAATCCTGTCATATGACGCGAGCATCCTGAATCTATATACCATGTATGTGAGGCCTGCAAAAAGAGCAAATTATTTATGCTTAGGTACGCATATCCAGATGGGTCCTTTCTTGTTAGCTTTTTGCAATTTATCAACATCATTTACCTTAGCCTTAATTCGCCACTCATAGAGAGGCTTAGGTACCCATTTCCATGTCATTTTCACATTAAGCTCATGAAATCTTTGCTTTTTAGAAAAATGATCAATCTTAGCATGAAAAACTTTAGCCTGATGTGTTAAGGATTTAGAAACTGATTTGACAAGAGATGTTTTTCTGGCAACTTTAGATTTAGAATAAATGGAAGGAATGATAAATGCATTATCATGACAGTGTTTGCAGATAAAATTCTTACGTGCAAATGTCAAAAGCTTAGATTTATCCAAAGTAGTACAAGCATTCATACAACTTTGACATTTGTAAACGTTTGAATTTTTACAAATCAAACTATCACTATCACTGATACTACATTTATTTTTAGCAACTTTATTTTCCTTCACATTCTTCATCTATTCTCCTTTATCATTATGCCTTTTTATATCTGAAACACGAAACAGAATCTTGTTAGTTTTCTTTTTAGAAGATGATTTTGTCTTTGAAGTACAAGAAGCTTCTACCTTTTCAAAAATACTCGGAGGATATTCAGGAGTAGTAGTATAAACACATACAACTCGAAATTTTCACTAAAATTCAAAATCGATTCTGACTTCGTGAACAGTGACGATGAACAGTGTCGACTCAAAAATTTCTTGATTTTGAAGTGGATTTGGCTCTGATACCAATTGTGGCCCAACAATTACTAGCATAAACACATACAAATTGACACAAAACACTTTTATTGATTTAATCACACAGATTACATCAATCCATATACCTATTTGTGATAATCCTTTCAAGACAGAGTGTTTGTGTGTGTTCTCAAGGTGTGCAACTATGTGTTCTATCTCTCACTACTTTCTTACTTTTCTTTCAACCACTACTACTATTACAACTAACACTATGACTTGCTTATATATAGGTCAACATGACCAAGAAAGGTCAAACCTTCTAAGCTCATTTACAAGACACACAGTCACACTTACAACAAATACAATAATGACCCTCATTTAATCTTGAATACAATTTCAGTCTAACAATAGAAAGATCACGATTCTATCTGAGAGTTTCCCGAAGCCTTCAGCCTTCAATCTTTCTAACATATAGAAACCCTTGCTTTCTATATTCTCTTAATCTCTATTCTCTAATTCTTGTGCAACCATCTTAGTGTTTCTTAAGTTTGTTTAGATTAGGTTCTTACTTAATCTTATTCCGCAACAAACTTGTAAATTGTATTTTGATTTATCAATAAACAATTTATTAAACTTTAAATTATGTGTTTGTATTCAACCCCACCCCCCCCCCTTCTACAAACTTGTTAAGCACCTTCGGGACCAACACATGTCGACTAACCAAGTGGAGTATTTACCTAAGCAGTTGCGACATCAGTTATAAACCTCGGACGACAATAAAATCTCAAACACTTGCAGACTTTGTCGCCGATTTCAGTCCTGGACTGGAAAAAGGAGCACAAGTCGAAGAATTATCTGTGGCGAATCCCGACAACACTTCTTGGACACCTATGTAGACGGATCATCGAATTCTCGAGGAACCGACTTAGGTGTCGTCTTAAAGTCGCCACAGGGGGGAAAGATGGTGTACTCTATATATTGCGACTTCAAAGCAACAAACAATGAAGCAGAATACAAAGCATTGATCGCATGAATGGACATGGCTCGAGACCTTGGAGCAACAAGTCTGCAAGTTAGAAGAGACTCTTTACTCGTCGTAAATCAGATGAATGGAGAGTTCGTAGCTAAAGATTCCAAAATGACAGCTTACCTTAAAGTAGTAAAAACCAAAGAAGAAATGTTCAATCCATTCTCGATTAAGCAGATCCCAAGAGATCAAAATACTCAAGCTGATGCTTTGGCCAATCTTGGGTCGACACTTAGCAAGTCACTTTTTGATGTCGTACCTTTGATTCACTTATCATCCCCATCCATTGAAACAACATCGAAAATAACGACCAAATAAATGCCCTAGACGAATAAAACGACTGGTCAAGAGAAATCAGAGACTGTTAGCTCCAAATCATCATTTGTTAAAGTGTTGAAAATATCCAAGTCCTACTACAGAGGACTTCCAGAGACAGACTTCAGAGGACGAAGACTTCTGAGGACATACCTGCCTCTGAAGTACACATCAGAGATGAACACCTTCAGCAGAAGTCATCAGAGATGGCTTCATCAGAGGCTCTGAAGACTACATCAGAGCTCTGAAGACATTCTCTCTGAAGAAGGCGCTAAAGACATTTTCTTGAAGTATCAGAACAGATAACCAATCACTTAGTGATAAGATTTACTTTATAGAGTAGGTTACTGTTCAAGCATGTCTGAGCTAACCATTTAGGTAATACACTGTTCAAGCACGCTTCTTTTTGTCAGAATAGTACACTGTTCACTTTATGGTCCTATAAATAGGACCATCACTCCTTTGACAAAAATGTGCTTTTTGATATCTTGTATAAAAAGAATCAACTGAATATATCTTGAGAAGATCTTGTTCTTACTGCTTATCTTATTATATGAACTGTGATATTTGAATCTGCTTTTGATATTAAACTATATTGCTTCCGCTGTTATTACTCTTGTTGTTTATATCATTATTATCGTAAAATCTTGGATCCAACAATTGGTATCAGAGCTACCTTTGTTTTCTAAAACAAAGAAAGATCATATTTGCATACTCGGATAGATTTAATTCTTACTGATACAAACTTTTATTATCTGTGCATGTTTATGTAAACCCTGGTTTATTAAACTTCACATGCTCCAGATTTAAAAGTAAATCACAGTTACATCATTTAATAGATCTTCATAGAAAAGCATCAGTTCTTCAAATCTTCATCTTTTCTTCACAAAATGGCAAACTCAAGCATAAGCGCCATTTATACAGCTGGATCATTAACCAAACCTCTTACACTTCTAAGGGATGAATATCCTCAATGGAAGATAAGAATGGTAAATTTCTTAGAGGGTATGGACAGGGATCTGTTAAGATCAGTGAACGATGGACCTCACCAACCAATTGTGTTGGTACCAAGAGTTCCAGCAACAGCAGATACTGCTGAAATCCCTGCTTACTATGAAAAGAAAACTTCAAACTTTACTGAAGAAGAAACTAACATGATCGAAAATGATTCAAAAGCTGTTAGATTACTTATAATGGCCATTCCCAATGATATCTTCCAAGAACTTGATTCTTGTGTAACAGCAAAAGAGATATGGGATCAGTTGTTAAATCAACTTGAAGGTGGCCTACAAACTCAAAAGAACAGGAGAAATCTTTGTATCAATGAATATCATGATTTTCATGCATCACTCGAAGAAACCTTACACCAAACATACTCAAGGTTTAACATCCTCATCAACAAATGCAGAAAATTTGGGGTCATGAGAACAAAAGAAGAAAACAATGTTCTCTTTCTTAAAAGTTTAAATGAGGAATGGTCACAACTGTCAATGTCAATACAAGCCAATCAAAATCTTGAATCATGGTCATTAACTGACATTTATGGCACCCTGGTTGCATAGGAAAAAGAAGTAGTTAAACAAAAAGCAAAAACTTCTTTAGGTGGACCACTTGCACTCATGTCAAAACAAAAGGGTGTATCAAAAGAATGCAGAAATCCAGAAAAAGACAATTGTTCAAAGAAAGAATCTAAAAGAAAATCCAAGAAGGTTTTGATGTCTGAAGAAGTTGAACACTCAGATTCTGACTCAGATAATGACATCAATGCCTTTGCCAAATCTCTTGCATTAATCACCCATCAATTTAACAAGAAGTTTGGCAAGAAAGTTTTTGAAGGAAGAAGAGAGGATGAAGAAAGAAGAGGAAATCCAGAAAGGAGATTTCAAAAAACTGACTATCAACAAGATCCCATATCTACTCTGCATAGTGATCAAAAGGGCGTTCATTTCACCAATCATGATTCTACTCAACAATCAAGATCTCAACAATCATTTCAACCAAGGTATCCTCAACCTCAGAGGTACTTCAAGCCACAACCACAAGCACAAGCCCAGAAGGCAGAATCAGACACTGCTCTTCCATCAAACCAAAACGATGGAAGATGTTTTAGATGTGGAAAGCCAGGCCATTACTCTGCCAACTGCAGAGGTAGACTCATCAAGGATGAAGACTACTACAAAAACAAGTACAAGTACAATGTCAAAGAAAGAGTACTTGTAGCAGAGATGGAAGACTGACTGTCAGACTCAACAAGCGATGGAGAGGAAGAACCCACCAATCTCTGTGGTATGGCGTTCACAGATGATCAAAGTGACGGATCATCAGAGGACTACTCTGAAAAGGTAAACTCTCCTTCCACCTCTGAAAGTGAACTTGAATTGGATGTTATTAAACTAACATATGAATTTCAAATCCTAAAGCAAAAACTTGTTAAGGAGAAAGAAAAAGCAAAACAAATGACAAAAGATCTCAGTTTTTACAAAAGGGAAAAAGATCTTGAATCAGAAAAGAGAGATATTTTTGTTGAAAAATCTAAACTTGAAAAAGCTCAGAAACAAAAAGAAAAATCCTTTTCAGAAAAATTCAAAGAACTTGAGAAAGTTTTAAAAGTTAAAGAAGAAAAAGTAAAAAAATCTGAGTATGAAAGACTCAATTCTGTTGCCTTAACCATTTTTTTCCAAAAAGATAGAGAAATCTTACATCAATCTCTGGAAAGGAAAGAACTTCAAATCAGAAGCTATCTTGATGCTCAGGATGTACATATAAAGATAAACTCTCAAATGGATACTCAAGGGCTTGGATTCAATGAATTGGATCCATTCACTGGATTGAAGAAAACTTCACTTTCTTCCACTTTCTGTAGAGGAAAGGTCCAGAGCTCTGACTGTCCATCACTGAACAATTTCAAGAGAATAAAAACCTCGGAGAGATAAAAAACAAGGGCTCTGAACTTTAAAAATATTGCATACTCTAAAGTACAAAGCTTTCCAAATTCCATCTTAAAAATAGAAAAGGAAACTTCAGAGGTATTTTTCACAAACCTCAGAGCAATGATCCTAAAGAGATTTTTAAGTTTAATGCATTCATCAAAGATGAATCAGAGACATCTGAACAAAGTACCTCTGAAGGAAGTACTTCTGAAGATGAACCTCATAGTTCACTTAATCCAGATGCCCCTCTGTATTCACCAATCTCTAATGAATGCATCAGAACTACATTTGAGGATGACATCAAGAGAATAAATCAAGAAAATATCATAGTTGATTTAAAGAAGATAGAAAGCATGAAAAGAATCATCAAAGTCTCAAGACCTAAGAAAATTGAGAAACCATCAGAGATAATTATCTCTGGTAAGACTGAACGAGACTTTCTTGACTCTGATTCTGAATCTGATCTAGAGGTAGATGAACAAATTTTCTACAGACCAGAGAAAGTAATTCATAAAAAGATAGATATTGTTGGTTCTGGAATTTTGAAGATTCCTATTTCTGTTTTAAAAAATAAACCCAGAATACCAATATGTCCTGACTTTGCAGAAATGTGTCTTAAAGCAAAAACTTCTCTGGATCTTGAAAAAGAATTACAAGAAAAGGCAAAGAATAAATCTATCACTTCTCAACTTTATACTTATAAACCAATCAAGTTATTCCTGGACAAAAGGGAAAATGGCAAGAAATTAACCATTCTAATCCTGTTTGTGCAGTGAGCAACAACGAGAAGAGGATGTTTCTGAACAAGAGAAGACAACTTGAAAAGAAGGTTGTCTCTCAAGCTAGAAGAAAAGAAGTAGTTAGGAATACTTGTAATATTCCTAGTACTAATTCAAAAAGGAATCATAATGTATCAAATGCATTTAATGAAATGAAATCCTTTGCTTCTACTTCTTCTTGTTCTGTAAAGTGCAATTGCATCCAACTCTTGATGAAACTAAAAAATCACTTCAAAGGTTCTCACTGTTTTCTTAATCAATCTCTGAATAAAAATTCAGAGACAAAGCCTCAAAAGAAAAAGGACAATTCTGCCAAAACATCAAAAGATAAGAAGGAAAAATTTCAAAGAGATAATCATAAGTCTAACAAAATAGGACCCATAATGAGATGGGTACCTAAGAAAATCTAATCTGTCTTGCAGAAACAGTCTATGCCGATCTGGTACTTAGATTCTGGATGTTCAAGGCATATGACTGGAGATAAAAAGTTACTATCCTCTTTCAAAGCTAAATCTGGGGGAGCAGTAACTTTTGGAGACAATATGCAAGGACAGATTAAGGGTTATGGTGAGCTTACAAGAGGTAATGTTTCAGTATCAAAGGTTGTTTATGTTGATGGGTTAAAGCATAACTTGATCAGCATAAGTCAACTTTGTGACCATGGTTTTGATGTGAAATTTCAAGAAAAACATTGTTCACTACTTCACTCAAAAACAGGTCAAGAAATGCTTAGAGCTGACAGAAAGGGAAATTTATACATAATGAATTTCTCCAAACACATAAAAACTGACTCAGAGAAACTCTGATTAGTATCTCTGAACAGTGAAGATGTTTGGCTCTGGCATAAAAAGTTCTCACATCTGAACTTTTCTTCACTTGATAAATTGGTCAAACTAAATCTGGTTAAGGGATTACCATCTCTGAAGTTTAACAAAGATCATCTTTGTTCTGCTTGTGAAATGGGAAAAATGAAAAGATCTTCCCACAATACCAAAGGTGATAATAATTGTCCAAAACCTCTGCACATGCTTCATGTGGACCTCTGTGGTCCTATCTCTGTACAGAGCTTGTCAGGTAAAAAGTATATCCTCGTTTTGATTGACGAATACTCTAGATATACTTGGATAGAATTCATCAGAGCCAAGTCTGATGTCCCTGATATTTTAATAAGATTGATAAAAAGATTGCAGGTTCTGTTTGATTCCAAAGTTCAAAAGTTGAGAAGTGATAATGGAACAGAGTTCAGAAATGCGAAAATCAACTCATATCTTTCAGAGGAAGGCATAACTCCGAACTTCTCTACAACTAGAACACCTCAACAAAATGGTGTTGTTGAGAGGAAAAACAGAACACTGGTTGAAGCTGCAAGAACCATGCTTGCAGGATCAGATCTTCCCACAAACTTTTGGGCAGAAGCAGTGGCAACAGCCTGTTTCACTGAAAACAGAGCTACCATTGTCAAAAGATTCAAGAAAACATCTTATGAACTCATTAACAATAGGAAACCTAATGTTAAATATTTCCATGTTTTTGGATGCAGATGTTATATTCTAAATGATAGAGAGTCTCTTGGAAAGTTTGACAAGAAAGCAGAAAGGCAAATTAATTGGCTATTCATTAGCCTCAAAAGCTTTCAGAGCGTTCAATCAAAGGACCAGAACAATCCAAGAAAGTATCAATGTGTATTTTGATGATGACAAAAGTCTGGCCAACAAAGATATCAATCAAATTGCCAAAAATATCTCTGAATCATCAAAGATAAGAGAATCTGAACTCAACAAAATATTCGAAGATTTCTTTGATGATGAAAAATCAGAGTTTCTTTTCAGAGATATTCATAGAGCAACTTCAGAGGAACCACAAACGTCAGGTACAAATCTCTCTGGTCCCTCTGAAGTTACAACTTCTGCTTCCTTCAATGCAGGTTCAAGAAATGAATCAACTTCAGAGCCTCTGGAATCAACTTCAGAGCCTCTGCTCAGCACAACAGAGATGTCTCCAGCTGTCACCTCTGAAGCTCAAACTCCACCTCATGTTCATGCTCCACACACAAGATGGACAAAGGATCATCCCCATGATCAGATCATTGGATCACCTTCAGAGGGTGTCAAAACCAGATCAGCCACAATTAATGAATGTTTTTTTGTAAATTTTTTAAGCATCATTGAACCAAAAAAGATAAATGAAGCTCTTGAAGATCCTCATTGGATCACTGCAATGCAGAATGAGCTTCAAGAGTTTGAAAGAAACAAAGTCTGGACCTTAGTTCCCCTTCCTAAAGAAAAATTTGCAATTGGAACTAAATAGGTCTTCAGAAATAAAAAGGATCAGGATGGCATTATAATCAGAAACAAAGCAAGGTTGGTTGCTAAGGGATATTGCCAAGAAGAAGGTATTGATTATGATGAAACCTTTGCACCTGTAGCTAGACTAGAAGCAATTAGAATCTTCTTAGCCTATGCTGCACACAAAGGGTTCAAAGTATATCAGATGGATGTTAAATCTGTCTTTCTAAATGCTAAATTAAATGAAGAAGTTTATGTCCAGCAACCACCTGGATTTGAAAATACAGAGTTTCCTAACCATGTTTATTATCTTGATAAAGCTCTATACGGACTTAAACAAGCTCCAAGAGCATGGTATGGTACTCTGTCCACATTTCTGATAAATAATGGTTTTGAAAAAGGTACAATAGATACAACCTTGTTCATAAAAAGGTACAAAAATGAGATGCTTTTAGTACAGATATATGTTGATGACATTATATTTGGCTCTACAAATCAAAAGTATTGTGATAAGTTTTCAGAGTTGATGAAGAGTAAATTTGAGATGAGTCTTATGGGAGAATTAACATTCTTTCTAGGCTTACTAGTAAAGCAAACATCAGAGGGTACTTTTATAACTCAATCTAAGTATGTCTCTGACATTTTGAAAAAATACAGACTCAATGATTCAACCTCTATGAAAACCCCTATTGCCACAGTAGTCAAGCTTGACTCTGATCTTTCGGGAAAATCTGTAGATATCAAAACCTACAAAGGCATGATAGGATCACTTCTATACTTAACTGCAAGCAGGCCTGCTATAATGTTCGCAACATGTCTATGTGCTCGATATCAAGCTAATCCAAAAGAATCTCATTTGTCAGCAGTTAAAAGGATTTTTAGATACCTCAGAGGCACACCTTATTTAGGCCTCTGGTATCCAAAATTGTCTAGCTTTGATTTAACAGCATACACTGATGCAGATCATGCAGGATGCAAGCTAGACAGAAAGAGTACATCAGGATGCTGTCAATTGCTGGGAAATAAGATGGTAAGTTGGACATCCAAGAAGCAAAACTGTGTTTCAACTTCCACAGCAGAGGCAGAATATGTTGCTGCTGCTAGTTGTTTCTCTCAAGTCATATGGATGCAAACTCAGCTCCGAGACTATGGCTTACAATATGACAGAATTCCAATTATGTGTGATTCAAAAAGTGCCATAGCCATCTCTGCCAATCCAGTACGGCACTCCAAAACAAAGCACATTGATGTAAGGTACCACTTTCTGAAAGATCATGTTGAAAAGGGAACAATAGAGGTGTATTTTGTACCAACTGAACTTCAACTTGCTGATATTTTCACAAAAGCTTTAGATGAACGAAGGTTCAATTTCTTAATTAGCAAGTTGTGTATGTTGAACATGTATGCCTAACACAGGAAAACATCAAAGTCTCTGATCTATTCATCAGAGTCTCTGACATGCGTAGCATGTTCAACCAGAGCTTCTGAAACTAATTTCAGAGCCTCTGGACATTTTCACAAATGGTAAAAACCATTCTTTTGTATCTCCAAGCATGTGTCAAGGGGGAGAAGATAAAGACATTATTCTTTGGTCAAGGGGAAGACAAATAACCTTTCATCTTTCAAGGGGGAGAAAGTCAGCTTCTCTGATACTCATATCAGAGCCTCTGATCTTGTCTCTGATATTTATATCAGAGCCTCTGATCTTTTCTCATTAAACGAATATTCCAGGAAATTCTTTTAATAATAAATCTTTTGGATAACCATTCGTTTCTTTTCAAAAACCCAACTGGCGGTTTTCTGACACCAAGAGGCTCTCCCCTACACCCCTCAACGTGTCACCTATTAATTAGGGGATGATGGAACGTCCTTTCTAACATTGGAACACTCAATCGCCGTTTCCATAACCTCTCCCTCTACCTTTTTCTGTCCATAAAAACCCTTTTTCTCTTCTCATTATTTTTTACGCTCTCAGAATCCAAAATCCCAAATCTGTCTTTCTAAGCTCTCATCTTTCTCAAAAACCTGCAACAATGGCAGCTCATTCCCAAACCTCAGATAACTCCAGTAAACTTGTTCCAAGCTTGAATATGGTGCAGTTTGATGTTCCAGTGAAAGGTAACAACTACTTTCTGGACGTCACCCCTACCAAATACGATGAGCAGTTTCGCCCAATACTAGACTGTTTGACCAACTGCGAACTCAACGATGTCCTCACCAAACATGCTTCAGATATTCCTCTACGCTTTGTCCAACAATGGTGGTATTCAAGTGACTACGATGATGAAAAGGAAGGACTGGTTGGGTACATTGACCTAGGTGAACAAAGCATGAACATAAGAATCACCCCACAAACCCTAACTCGCTGATTCAACCTGCTCACGAAAACTGATCTTCAAATAGAAATCTTTGAGAAACCACCAACTCAATAAGTCCTTCTTCAGTTCCTCCACCACTTAGGCTACAACAGGGAGATCACACGCCTAAGTCAATTCAGACGTCAGTACCTGCCTCCCAAGTGGAACTTTATGTTTAGTGTTCTCAACCGAACAATTACCTGCAAGATTGGAAGCTAGGATCAGACTCATTCAGCGATTCTAGCCATAATGTATGCTCTCTTCTTCAACAGAAGCATAAATATGGCTCACATTTTCTTCTGTGAGATGCTGACGGTGGTGGACAAGAAGAACAAAGACTTGGCCAAAGGAAAACAACCAATTTCGATACTGTTTCCCAGATTCATCTCTGTGGTCATTCAACGAGCAATGGAGAAATTCTCCATCACTGAGGAGGGTCCAAGGACACCTCTGTTTATCATGAACTCGTTCAGAGCTACAGAGGTTCCTCCTTATCCAAATGACCGACGTTTCCCACACACCATGATTGAGGTAATTCATGCTGACTCTACTACCCACCTCCTACTTAGTCGTGTTGCCCAATCATCAGAACCGATGATGGGATCCCCAACACACTTAGGTTCTGAGCCTGAGCCTGAGCCTGAATCAGAGATTGATATCTCTGATACTACTCAAAACGTTAACAGAGCGCAACCAGAGGGTGGCTCTGAGAGAGTAAGGGAGAGAAAACAAGAGACCCCTCCCTCTGACGAAGAGCTTAGCTCTGTCAGAGCAGAGGATGGTAAGGAAGAGAGAATTTCAGAGGGTGAGTTTCTGAACTTAGGATCCGAGAGCGGCAAGGTAGGAAAAGATGCCTTTGATGGCACATCTGAGCGATTTCCAAGCCAAGATCCCAGTGCAACCAAATTAACTGTCCAAGGTGGTCCAGCATCAATGGACATTGAAACAGAGGTGCATACCTCGAACCCAACCCACGCAAGCCGCTCAGAGGCATATTCTTCAGCCTCTGATGCAAACACATCTGGGGATACCTCTGATACGGCTAAATCCTCTCAAAAAAACTTAGACCAAGATTTACGTACTCATTCACCTAAGAGTACATCACCACCACACACACATGATACCTTTGTGGCTCATGACATTTTGAACCGTCCCTTAGATCAGGAGAGACCAAAGATCTCTCGTACAGATTGCCTGTCAAAAAAAGACTGGAACGACCTTCTTGCACATGGACTCCTTAGCCTGGACAGCAAGGTTTCCACACACATTCGGTTCTCTTCATCATCAGACTCTGACTATGATGATCAGAGACAAATAGGAACCATTATAGGGAAATCCTTGCAAAAGGGTCCCCGAGGATTAATGGGAAGTCCTTCCGGAGAAAATATCAAGCCAACTCCGAAAGAAGGACCCTCTGAACTCGAGGGCAACTTAGAATCATGTGTTGATCCTAAGGTCACCCCCTCTGACTACATCACCAAAGATGAGTTCAAAATATTGGGTGATGAAGTCAGAGAATCTCTGAAGGAGATTAAACTTCAAATGGAGAAGACCTCAGAGGCCTCTGCCTCTAACTCTGAAGTTGCAAAGCTCACTTCAGAGGTCTCTGAGCTGCGCACGACCATTATTTCTCAGAATGCTAAACTGGATGCTCTAGAAAGCCTGGTCATCAAAAATGACTCGGTTCTATCCAGAGAAATTCAGAACTCCACAACAGAGATTCTCAAGGCGTTTCCAACTCCCTCTGCCCCAACTCCAACACAAGCAGACTTCTCTCAATTCCAAAAGGAAGTCTTGCAGTCTTTGGCAGAGGTGATTGCAAAGATCCCTACCTCCTCTGTTGCTGCTCCTGCTACCTCCGAATTCATTACAAAAGTTGACCTCAACAACTTCTCCAAAAAGATCACTAGCAACATAATGAACATCTCAAGCAAGTTCGTCTTCAAGGCCAATCAGCAAAACAAAAGGATTGAAGACCTTCTAAAGGATGTGAAATCTTAAGAGGGAGCATTGAAGAGGAAGGAACCAGAGGTCGCATGCTCTGAGGAGGCCCGGAAGAAGGACAGGTATGAAGACTCTGATGACCATGATGACCAACCTCAGGGGTCATCCGATCTTCATAAGGGGGAGAAGACTCCAACACCAAAAACTGTTGAAACACAAAAGGAGTCCACTCCCTCTGAAACAAACCAAAGCAAGGAAAAGGGAACAGAGAGACGTTCAACCTCAACCTCTGCTGAAGATAACCAGGCCACTCTAAAGTCGCCAGTACCTGTTATCTTTCTTGCACCAACTACTTCGAGTGCTCTAATAGTTCCAATAATAGCTGCAACTCCAGAAACTATTGAAGCTCTGGAAGAAGATGAAGACGAGCAGCTAGTAGACTTATCTACATCAGAAGATGCATTCTCATCACCAGAAAGACCAACTTATGTGATGAGAGATGATTACGAATCAGAGGCTAAAAGAGCAGAACCAGAATCTGAAAAAGAAGAAAAATCAGATTCTAGAAAAGAAGTTGCTGAAGAACAGATTGAAGTAATTGATGTTGAAGAGTATGTATTCAAGAATGCTCAACCACATCATACTTCAACAGCAACAGAGTTGAGGGAATCACCAGAGATAGATGGCTACATCTCTGAACCTACAACAGAAGATCCTCCACAGATAAAGGAACCAGAAACCACGGTTGCTGATGAACAGGATCCTTCAGAGAATCCTGTTCAGAAGGCAATCATCGGTCTACCAGCCAAAGTGTTCACTCAACCTCCTACATTTCTTGCATCCAATCCCGAAGCTTCCGTAGAAGACCACTTCAGATACATCTACTGTGAGTTCAATATGGCAGACACTCTAGTCATTCCTCTGAATCCAAGGATCAAAGAGAACATGTCAGACTATGAGCGAAGATTTGTCAGAGATAAAACCTCACCCAGAGCACAAGTCCTCTTTGATGATCCAATCATCAAAATCAACAAAATCTCAGAGAAGACCTTTGCTTACAACAAGATCATCTATAGGCATTATGTGGTAACTCGATTTGATCAGAAGATTTACGAGTTCAATGATAATGATCTCGTAAATCTAAATCCATATGATTTACCTCATTTGTATGCCTATTGCTCTGCCAGATATGATCAAGGAAGAAGGGAAATCAGGATGGGCATGGTTGAAGTCAGACGGGCAATGGAGGCCTATGTCAAACACAGAGCAAAACGTGACTTCCAAATTGCTCTGAACCTGGGGGAAGAAAAGTTGGAGGTAACTGACCCTGTGGAGTCGATCGTTTATCTTGAGGCAAAGAAGACTGGATCAATCATTGCAGAACCTCTGGGTTTCGTCTACAGAGTAAACCAAGTAAAGAAAATCTTTCTTGCCTCAGAAGTATCTAACTACTCTGATGACACTTTAAGAGGAATACAGAAAATGATCCATGTGAAGGAAGAAAGGCACAGAGCAGATCTACTGGCGAAACTTGACTTGGAGATTGGGTCGATGATCAACTTCAGATCTCTGATCATGAAGTTCCATGGAATATGTTCAAGTGACAAATTTTAGATTGCTTCCTTGTTTTTGAATATTACTTTTTCTATAATGTATTTCCAACTGTTTTAGTAATATTTAAGAGGATGATTTTCTCCTCTATGCTTTCTAGTTTAAGCTATGTTCTCTGCTATTCTTGCATCTTTTATTTTCAACACTTAGGGGGATATTGTTAGCTCCAAATCTTCATTTGTTAAAGTGTTGAAAATTTCCAAGTCCTACTACAAAGGACTTCTAGAGACAGACTTCAGAGGACGAAGACTTCTGAGGACATACCTGCCTCTGAAGTACACATCAGAGATGAACACCTTCAGCAGAAGTCATCAGAGATGGCTTCATCAGAGGCTCTGAAGACTACATCAGAGCTCTGGAGACATTCTCTCTGAAGAAGGCGCTGAAGACATTTTCCTGAAGTATCAGAACAGATAACCAATCACTTAGTGATAAGATTTACTTTATAGAGTAGGTTACTGTTCAAGCATGTCTGAGTTTACCTTTTAGGTAATACACTGTTCAAGCATGCTTCTTTTTGTCAGAATAGTACACTGTTCACTTTATGGTCCTATAAATAGGACCATCACTCCTTTGACAAAAGTGTGCTTTTTGATATCTTGTATAAGAAGAATCAACTGAATATATCATGAGAAGATCTTGTTCTTACTGCTTATCTTATTATATGAACTGTGATATTTGAATCTGCTTTTGATATTAAACTATATTGCTTCCGCTGTTATTACTCTTTTTGTTTATATTATTATTATCGTAAGATTAAATCTGGGATGCAACAGAGACTATCTAACGAACGATCGGCTACCCGAAGACAAAATGGAAGCTCAAAAAATTCGATTTAAAGCATCAAGATATGTCATGATCAATGGCAAGCTCTATTGACGAGCATCAAGAAGTCTAAACCTAAAATGCATCGTTGGTAGTCAAGTCAAAAATATCATTAACGAAATGGACGACGGAGAATGTGGCAATCATTCTGGAAGTCAAAGTCTGGAAAATCGAATCTCTCGACACGGCTATTAGGGTGCATTTGGTATACAGACAGAATAGGAAAGAACAGGACATGACAGTTGTTCAGCGTTTGGTAAGACAGAACTAGACAGAACATAACGGATAAAATGACCAATTTACCCTTATTGAGTTTTTTATACCTTTTATATATTTTGATTAATTTGTGCATTTATTAAATTATAATAAAATAAATATTTTTTATAACAAAATACATCATTATGAGGTTTTCGTCGAGACGATTAAAATGCCATCAAATTAAAAAGTTTATGTAGTTTCTAATTTTTATTTTTTACCTTTTCTATATTTTTTTATTATTAATATTTAATAAATTACATAAATTAACCAAAATATAAAAATAATATTTTGAGGACAATAAGTGAAAGTTTAAATAACATAAAATAAATAAAATAAAATTTAAAGCATGGATAAAATGTAAGGAGGAAGACGTATTTGATATTTTAGAAGAGAATTAGAATTTTGTTCTGAGGTTATATTAGTAAAATATAGTTCTGTTCCACCTTGTTCCACTCTATTTATGTTTGTTCCACATAAAAGTCCTATCAAACATGGAACATTGATCCCTATTTTGTTCTGTTCTATCTTGTCCAGTGTACGAAACGCACCCTTACTAGCCAACATTGCGACAAGATGCCAAAAGGTACATTCAAAGTTGTGACGCATGTCAGCGACATGCAGGTATGTCTCATCAACCGTCAGAACATTTGCACACGACATTAAATCCATGGCCCTCCATGCGATGGGGTATGGACATAGTCGGTAACTTACCTCCAACCCCTGGACAGAAGGAATTTCTACTAGTCCTTACTGATTATTTCTCGAAATATATAGAAGCTGCTACCTTATCCCAATAAGGGACAAAGAGGTCGTCTCTTTTATCCAAACTAACATTATCTGCAGATTCGGTGTACATCTAAAATCGTATGCGACAATGGATCACAATTTATAAGTGACAGGACTCGCTAATTCTACGAAGATCACAATACAAAACTTATGATGTCGACACCTCGATATCCACAATCGAACGGGTTTGCAGAATCTAGTAACAAAGTTATCGTTAACTCGAAAAAGAAACGAATCAGGGTCGCAAAAGGTAAATGGGTCGAAGAACTCCCGACGGTCTTGTGGGCCAATCGTACAACTCCTCGTACGTCCACGGGCCAAACCCCTTTCTCCTTGGTCTATGGATGTGAAGTTGTATTACCTGTCAAAACTAAACTATCCACCGCACGACATACATCTGTCGATCATAACTTAGTTGACCTAAGTTACGATCTCGACGCACTCGAAGAACTAAGAGAGTCGCCACTGATCAAAATGGCGTCCCAGCAGCAATCAGTCGCAAGACATTCCAAAATGTTCCAAGAAGGCGATTACGTCTTACGACGTGTCTTCCCAAATACTAAAGAATCGAAAGCAGGTAAGTTATCCACCAAGTGGGAAGGCGTTATCGAATATCTGGAGTCGTTGGAAAAGGAGCTTATAGACTACAAACTCTCGACGACCAGGACATCCCACGTAGCTAGAATGTGGTACATTTGAAAAAGTACCTCTTTTAAATTCCTTACTCAAAGAATTTGTCTTTCGATGATTACTAACTTAAGCATCGGAGGGTCGTTGGCCTAGCCAACGACCACCGCTAACGTTAATTTGTCGCAGGATCGCATGATTACGCAACTTGGTCGATGATGATTCACGACGCGCCTTAGACGTAGTATGCTACTTAACAATAAGTCATAAATCTTACTAGGGGTGAGCAAAGGCGGCTACCCGCCTATAATTCTCGGAACCGGTCACAGAACCGGAAACGGAAGTTCCTAGAATGAAGGAACTGGAACCAGTTACACCGGTTCTTTATATTTGGGAACCGGTCCCGGAACCTTCGGTTCCGGTTTCGGTACTGGGTACTCGCTATCTAATTTTTAAACCTTTTTTAATCATTCATATTATAAAAAAATAAATATTAATATATTACAAAGTCCCAATGTAAAGAAATAAATACCACAAACATCAAAACTAATATGATAAAAACTAAAAACTAATAAATACTAGAAACGATGCTTACAGAACAAATAAATATTACTAACGGTGCTTCCAAAACAAATAAATACTACAAACGATGCTCCCAAAACACTTCACGTCATTAAAATTAGTTGATGCTAACAAATGATACAAATGGTGTTTTCCTAAAAGGTAGTTTATTAAAATTTTGTAAATAAATAAAATATATTTTATTAAAAAAATAGTGGGTACCCGTCGGTTCCGGTTCTGGGTACCCAGTGGGACCGGGTACCCGGTCCTGGAACCGGTCCCGAGGGTACACAGCGGTTAACGGTTCCAAAGAAATGAGAACCGATACCTTAAGCTACTGACCAACACTGCCGTCAAAGACGGTATGTCTGTCTCGTACTGCCTTCTTTTAGGGACACACCCTAATGGCATAAACGGGCTACACTCCCCGATACGAGCAGGCGGGTCACACTTCCCGACTTAGGTCAGACTTCTAACTCAAATTTATGCATACACTTAGTCCTTACTATATATAAAATAAGTTTATATAAACATAGCATAAACATGTCAAACTGATTAAATCAACCTTTTTCAATAAATCTTCATAACTTTCAATTTTATAAACGTGCAGTTTATAAAACTCACATTTATTAAATAACTGTCAAAATCATAAAAGATTTAGTTTGAAAGACTCACCTCTAATTCTTCTTGCTTAACCTCTGTCTTCTAACGATTAACACCACCTACGATGGTATCGAAATAAAAGAGATAAGCTAACTCGCATAACACTCTTTCCTTTTTCTAAACAATTCGACACACTGTGCACCCGGTCAAGACCCCTCCAGTCGACACACCCCGGTGCACCGTACCGGTCTCTAAATATATATCAGTCGCTACATCTTACCGGTCAACATTATACCGGTCACTACATCTTACCAGTCAACATTATACCAGTCACTACATCTTACTGGTTGATTACGATACCAGTCATAACATACCGGTCGACGAGACCGATCATCCTGATTTCGGTCGATGCCGGTCGGTACCTTCGTTCTGGTCCGATCCGGTCGACATTCATACAGAGTCGGCGACTCAAAACCTAGAAAACCTCAGATCAATAAATCGATCAAATATACGGTTAAAAATTTGAATAACAAGGCTATTTACCGACTATAACATGCAGATAGAAGTATTAAGCTACAATCATACCTCTATTTGAAAAAAAACTGATCGATTCTTCAAAACCTCGTTCTCTTTCTCCCTGCTTCGCTCTGTACTCTTTCTCTGATGTCAGTCTCAAAATTTATCAGACTTTGTGTTATGAAAACAATCTCTAAGGGTTATGGTTATATATAACCAAGGTTTCAAATAACCCCCCTGAACTTTGGGTCTCGCTTAACTTTTCATCCAACTTCCAAAATTAATAAAAATTTCGGACCCAGATATTACAAGCAGCATATAATATATCTGATTTTCATTTGGAAAATCTGGATATTGAAAAAGAAGGAAGTCTGTCCCACCTTCGCACTTCAATCATGCACATTGAGTATGTGTTTATCTACTGTTGTCTCAGTGGTTTACATAATGTTGAGTCGTTTATAAATGCAATCATCATATGTTTAATTCTTTCTACACTTGCACGAACACACAAGGAATTTGTTTTCTTGTCATAAAATTCATAGAAATTTCCTTTGTGGTGTTTCGATGATTGGATGGAAGCCCTGGGGGAGCGAACATCAAAAAGCTCCTTTACAATGTGTATTTGTTACACACAGTGACTTTGTGTTACTGACAGGCATATTAACTGATTCATTTGTTGATTCAGGTGTTACATTCCTATTTTGTCTGGATTTGCAAAGATCTAGATAAATACTTTGTTCGAATTGGCAACGAATCAGAGGCTCTTGGATAGATCAGTGGTCAGATTGGATAAAAACATTTCTTGATAAAAGTTTTGATGATATCGATGCTCGTTTCATCAAAAAAGGGAAGATGATTTAAAGAAATGTCTAATTCAGAAATTTCAAAGTTAAAGTTTTGAAGAAGTTAACTTTCAAAGATTGAAAGGTTGAAAGATTGTTCAAGAAGAGTCAAAGTTGTTTGAAGATGTGCTGTTTTTCAGAAATTTTCTTTGAAGATTGTTTGCTGAAGCATTCCGTGCTAAATCTGAAGATAATTTCTTTCCAAAGTCTGAAAGAGTTTTGTGATCATTCTGAAGAGATTATTGAAGATTGTTATATCTTTTGAAGATAGATTTTGGGAGAACACAAACAGTTTTTTAAGATAAAGATGTTATAAAGAAAAAGGGGAGATTGTACTAACAGAGCTTAAAGAGAAGACTGAAATGAAAATTCTTTCGAAGTTGATCTTGAATCCAAAGGGGAGATTGTTAGAGCATAAATCTGTTGGATACAAGGTCAAGAATACTGAAGGTCAAAGTACTAGAAGTCAAAGCTGGGAAAGTCAACTCTCATTAAAAGTCAAAGTCATTTTGTAATAAAAGTCAAAGTCTAGTTGTGTTTGTTTGTTTCCTTGTGTTTTTAGTTGCTAGGTATAAATAGGTTTTCTTTTCAATAGATAGATGTCTAGAAAAATTGAGTTCATACGATCCAGAGAGTTTTAGAGAGAGAAAAGAGAGTTTTAGAGAGAGAAAGTCAAGAACAGTTTGTAATCCTTTGGATTTGAGATTTGAAATCAAAACAGGTAGTTTGATCATATTGTTTTGTTTGATTAATTGTGATATGAATCTTCAAACAGGGACACACATATTTTGTTTTGTGTGCGTGTCTTGCTTTAAGAGACATGTGACTAGAAGTTGTAGTTGTAACAAGTCTGAGTAGTTAGAAGTTAGAAGTTAGAAGTTGAATTGTACGCTGAAACTGAGTTTGTATAGAGAGAAAATAACAGAGAGAAGTTTGTATGAAAACCTTCTGTGAATTGAATCATATAAACAGGTTGAGTAATTGTCGTCATCTTTTTGTTGTTAATTATGATTAGAACTTGATAATTAGAGACATAACCCTCGACCTCCTCTTCATCATCAGAATTGAGGTCGTCCTTAGTCCTGATGTTTTGGAGGAAATAGCCAAGTTCCTCCCCGACACCCTTCGGAGGGTCCTTCCCAGAAGAATGTTGTTGCATGATGGTCGCACAAGTTTTGAGGAGTGTAAATGCCTCAACCACATCCAGCTCCTCCTCCAAGCCAGCGATCTTCTTTCGGGCCTCCTCCAGCTCCGACCTGAGTAACCCGACTTCTTTTTCATTCACAGTCGAGGCTAACTTAGCCGATGACGATTCCTCCTCTGACGCAGAAGCCTTATTTAAGGCCTCCATAAGACGACCACTAAGCTCATTCTTAGCTCGACCCTCCTCCTCCAAGCAATGGAGGGCATCGTCCAGCCAAACAGAGAGAGCCTCGCTCTTCTCCGTTGCCTCTTTATCTTTAGAAATGATCTTGGACATCATGTCCTTGAATCTATCCATCCTAGAATGAAGGGACAGAGAAACCTGAAATGCCTGAAAAATAGACTTGGCAAATGTGTCGTGTTGTGTCGGGTTCAAAGTTAAATGAGTTGAGAGTGTCTAACCCTAACCCGACCGGTTTAATTAAAAGGGTCTGAAAATCCCATCCTTAACCCAACCCACCTAACCCAACACGACCCGCCTAACCCGTTTAACATTTATAAAACTAAAAATTGCAAATTCACAAAAAGTACAAATCCAAAATTCAAATGAAGCATTAGAAAAATCCAAATTTTATAATTCAAACTTATTAGTTCTAACCAGATCTAAAACATTAAAAATCCAAAGCATTAAAAAGAAAACTTATTATTATTATTATTATTGTTATTATATATATATATATATATATAAACGGGTTATTCGAGTCATTTTCGAGTTGAAATTTTTGACCCTAACCTTGTTGGTTTAATTTTCATGGCGTGTCATTTCAACCCGTTTATTTCGTGTCGAGCTCGTGTCAGGTTAGCGTGTCGTGTCAGCGTTTGTCAGGTTTACTGAAAAGAGAAAAAACAAAAAAGTTAGTAAAAATATAAAACTAACGACAAAACTGAAACTCACGACAGTCGAGACTTACCTTAAAAGAAAGGCCTACGGAATGAGCTTCCACGTCATCAATTGTGGCATCATGATAATGCTCACGATATGTGGGGATGAGGAACTTGTTCAAATGAGGGAACATCTCCTTCCTGTCCAGAAAATCCGACTTCATAAAGTCGACCGGAAGTTTGATGTTTACCAACATCATAGTCAGTCCCTGATCCCCAGAAGGTGCCTTCCCCTTATCTTGCATGACAGGGGAATTAGCCCTAGGAGCCCCTGAAAAATTATTCAGGGGCACCACACCTTCAGGCGTCATCATCTCTTCAACCCTGACGACTGAAGGTTAATCGCCAGACACCTTTGACTTTTTTATTTTCGATCCAATGGTCGGAACCTTCCTCTTTAACTCCTTGCCCTTATGAACTAGGAATGCATATCTCTCCTTATTGGAAAGAGTAGCTGACGGCTGTCCTATCGTCTCTCCTGAAAGCCAAGAAAAAAAATGTCCAAGTTACGATATTTAAAAACATAAGACAAAAACTCATGACTCAAAGAAGCATTACCCATCGTCTCATCTTCCTCGTATTTTCCTTCTTCTCTCTCTTCTTCCCTCACGATAGAGGCCTCCGATGTCCCCAGGTAGGTCACGTCATTGTCCTCTTCATCGGCAAACGACCGCGTCTTGGGATAAAAGTAACGATCCCTATGACACAGAAACGTTTTTATCTTGTCCTAAGAATCGAGAATGTTAGATCATGTTTTGAGTCAATTTGCTTAGCTAGTTTGTCTTTAGTATGTTTGACTTTTTGTGTAAACTTGTGTAGAGGTCAAGGCTTTGTTTGACCCTATATAAGTCTTTCCTTGTCTTGTTTTGTGGAATGTTCTAAGAAGCATGTCAGTAAGTCTCTTGTGAGCTTTTGTGTCATTTGCATTCTACGTATTGTAACCTTTCTCTCAATAGACATATGACTACAATTCTTGAGCACATCTTTGATTCATTCTTATATTGATTGATTGTTATTGCTTGAATTCTGGGATCACAATTGGTATCAGAGCTACATCAGATCAATCAGAAAAATCAACAATTATGATTTCTTGAAATAGAAAGTCACTGTTCATCGTTTTACTGTTCCATTAATCAAGAATGTGGAATCATGATGATTTGAGGATGAATTTGATTGCACTGTGATCGCTCATTGATTCTGAACAAATCTTGTTTGAATTGGAAACTAAATTGAACAACATATTTGAAGAATTTAATCAATCATTCCAGTTTTGGAAACTTTCCATTCGCGGACTGTCAAGATCAAAGGATTTCAATTATGGGTGTTCTTGGAGAAATTCATTCCATAGGGTTGTTCTCGTTGATATAGTGAACATTCGTACCAAGTTTCAAAGGCAAATTTGAAGGTATGAGTGGATTTGTGTTGACATTTGTGAAAAAATATTCAAGATCCACGGAATTCGCACAAATGATAAAGAACTCGCAGGCTGAAGAAATCGCAGAATAGTTACTTTTATTGTTCTAAGGACAGAATTCGCACAAGGGTTCATACGAGAAGTGAAGATTTCGCACAGAGCAACATACGAAAAGTGTGGAATTCGCATCTGAGTCTGAGAAAATATTCCAAGGGAGGAATCCGCATATATTCATACTAAGAGTTCATAATTCACATCTTACTTTATGCGAAATGTGCAGAATTCGCACATAGCTTTATGCGAAAAGATCAGAACTCGCATATATGTACATGCTAAAAGCTCAGAACTCGCATACAAGTACATGCGAAAAGTTCAGAACTCGCATATCAGCTCATGCGAAAAGTGAAGTCTTTTTACTTTCTTATGTGAATTGTGTGTCTATGCGAATTGTAAGTGTATACGAATTGTTGCATGTGAATTGTTCTTTGTGAGTGTTATACGAATTCTGTACTCGTGATATTTTTTTGTGATTTTCTATAATTTTTTCAGTTGATTTTTTTTTCTGATTATCTGACTAACGATCTTTTCAAGCAATATTTTTCAGATAAATACTAATCATGCCTTACATTGATGAAAAAGGTCATACATTTCTAACTAACATAGATTGTGTTGTGAGGTATATGCCTAAGATACCTCTGATTGAAGAAGAGAATGCAAATCTTAAACGTCAGAACTCACAACTGAAAGCTAAGATAGAGACTTTGAATGTCAAGTTGACAAAAGCTGAGATACAAGTATCTACATATCAAACAAAAGGCAAAGAATGGCTGAAGAAAGTTGATGAGAGAAGTAAGATGGAGAAAGTTGAATATGAGAAAACTTTCAATAAAAAATTATCTGATCTTTCTAAGAAAGCTGAAACAGAAAAGAAAGAGTTAGAAATCAGATGTGTCAAACTTTCCAAACAAGTTTCTGAATTTGAGAAAATTGGCATTTCTGAAAGAGATATCTTTGATAAAGAAAAGAAAAATACTAAAAAGAAAAATACTTTACTGTTCAAAGATATTTATGAGAAAAATCAGAACTTGGAAAAGGAGTTTGAATCTGAAAGAAAATTTTTTGAAACTGAGATTTCTAAACTCACTAACAAGTTGGCTACTTTATCTTCAGATATACAGAAGGGACAAAAGAGTAGATCTGATCTGCAAAGCAAATTTGATAAACTTTGCAATGAGAAAACCAAGTTGAATGACAAGATCAAACAACTTCAGAAAGCTAATGCTGATTTATCTAACAAGATAACATCTAAAACACCTGACTTATCTTCTTATGATGATGATTTAGTTGAATCAGTATGTTCATTTCAATCAAGCCTGTTTCAAAAGATGGTTTTCAAGAAAAAGAATGTCAAATCTGAAATCTTGAAACCAGATCAGACTAAATCTTCTAGTTCATTTTATCTCAAATCTATTGATAATCATGCTACTTATTTCACAAAATCTAGTCTTAAAGCTTCTAAGAAAGAGAAGATGATTTAGGTTGTTAAGGGATCTCCAGAATCAGTGAAATACCATAAATTATTTGCACAAGCTGCTCAGAGAAACAAGAACAAAGCTACAAAAGATAAATCTTTTACTCCCGATTTTGTCAAGTCTACTAAGCATCTGATCAGGTTAACTAAAAGAAAACTTTGTTGTTCTTACTGTTGCAATGATAATTTTATACATAAAGCACACATCAACAAAAGGTATTATTCTTACAAAAAATATTATGATACTGCATTTCACAAAGGTGAAAACCACTTAAAGAAGTTTTCACATACTAACCAGAGTGGACCCAAATTCATCTAGGTACCAAAACCAGTTCAACCTGTGTTGTAGGAATCTACACTCAAGAAGAAGTGAAAGGATTATGACTTCTAGACAAAGCAGTCTTAGACTCGTACCTCAAAGATCTAGATGACTTCTGAGTAAATCAGCTCAGGACTCGGACTTCAATGTCAAAGGATGATGACTTCTAAGTACAGCAGCTTAGGACTCATTCTTCAAAGTTCAAGTAACAATAATCTTTGAATGTTAAATCATTATAGGGAGTTTTTCTCACCATTGATTGTTCATTTTTGTTAATTGGGGAAGAATGTTTTTCAAAGAATATTTTTTTATAAGGAACAAACAGATCTTACTTGTTATATTTTTTATATAGAGAGAAACAAATTCATATTGTCATATTTTTTCTATGTATGCAGATATGAAGGGGGAGCATATCCATACATTGTCTACAAGATCCATATCATGTCAAGGGGGAGCCAGCAAAAGAATAGAACAAGATACATCAAGAAAGAACAAGTTCATGTCAAGATTCAGAAGAGATAGATATTAAGTCAATGGGGAGCTTAATACAGATAAATCTTCAAAAGGGTTGTAAGTGTGATAGTGTGTGTAAATATTTTTGGAACTTAAAATGAGTGAAAAATGTCATTTTTGGAAAATTTCCATTTATGGATAGTTTCTATTTTTGGAAATTTTTGAAAAGTCTCCTAAAATAGCAAGTTTCCATGTTTAAAATGTTTTTCAAAAAGTTGGAAACTTTGCTAAGTCCAGAATTCGCATAACACTGTCATGCAAAATCTAAGGAATGCGCATGTGTGTGGTACACGAATTGTTGGAATTCGCATAACACTATCATACGAAATCTTAGGAATTCGCATGTGTGTGTAATACGAATTGTGTTCCTTTACACAGAATTCGCATATCGTTTCATGCGAATTCTCACACACATTGTCTAATTTTTCTAGACAATTCGTATCAGTGTCTTATGCGAAAAGTGTGAGGTCCAATATACTCGTGCCACGTGTCTTAATCATTCCAGGGTATAAATACATGTCTTGTCTACGAAACCCTCACTTTTCGTAAGTATCTTCGAGCATACGAGTTCTTTCAAAGCACAAGCCTTAAACCCTAATCTGCGACTTCAAGATTCTTCGAATTTCTTCTTGATTTCTTGATTCCAAGGTTTATTTTTGTTCTTTTTGTGTGTATTTTGATTGTTTATATCTTGTTTGTTTGTGTTTCTTTGCAGGGATACCCTTACAGGATTAGTGATAGGATTCGAATTCATGGACTGTTCATCTTCAAGACTTCGACTGGACTTTGATTTTTCGAACAATTTTGATCTTGATTAGTTTCTATATGTTGATTTGAACTGAAAGGAACATTCACATGAAATAATTGAACTTCGGTGAACTTCATTGAACATAAATTTTAACCTAAATCACTTATTTTGGGATTTAACTGGATTCGACTCTTCGACTGTTCTTCATGTGTTCTTGGTGAATGATCAAAATTTAAGGGTCGATAAGTGTTTTAATCTTAAAGTTTCTTGATTAAAGTTGGTTCTGATCTTAAATCGATCTTATAGGTTCATATGAATTTTTGATGATGTTCTTGATGTTCATCCTTCAACACTTAGAAAATTTTCAAGAAAATCTTTATTTTTGAATTTTTAAAGGCTCATACAAATTCTTGATGATTCAGTACCATACGAATTCCTGATATTCATTGTTAAATTCTTCTAAGTCCACAATTTGTATCCTCTTCCATACCAATTCTTGGTTTGCAATGTTAAATTCTTTCTAAGTAAAGAATTCGTATGATTGATCCATATGAATTATGTGTCAAGTGTCATTTCAACAATTCCCTAAGTGAGGAATTCGCATACCCCTGTCATGCGAATTCTACACTTAGCAAATTTTCAAAGTGGTTTTTCAAGGCTAAAACATCAATTTTTCACTAACCATTTGGCCCTGTCCAAAAATTTTAATCTTTTTCATGTACAAATGGCTGAACAATCAGTAGATCAACATATCCAGATGGATAAAAACTCACCACATGAGGCATCTGAGCAATTTCCTATGCCATCATCAAGATCAGACTTTCAAGTTCCACAGAATGCCAATCCTGATCTTTTTCTCATTTCACCATCAAAGATGAAGCCACAACAGCCAAACAATAATCATCTTCAATTCAGCATCAATATTGATCCACTGGTATTAGATATTCTGAGAAATCATCCTCTTCGAAATGCATTAACAGCTCAAGCAGCAGTTCCTGAATTTTATGTCCAACAAGCTTGGAAGACTATCCGCTTTAGTCACATCAAGGAACAAGGAGAAAGAATTCCGATCTTTAAGCTGGAGATTGATCACTTCACATCAGTCTTAACTCTTGACAGACTGAGATTCATTCTGAGTCTACCTTCTGAGACTGCAAGAGAAAGCAGAACTTCTTATGATGAGATACCATCAGACACTGAGGTCTTCAAAGGAATCAGAGACATGGGATACATTGGCCATCTTACTCAGGTCAATCACTTCAAGAAGAACAATTTGCCACCGTTCTACTACACCCTGTTCTCTGTTATCAACAGATGTCTGACTGCCAAGATTTATGGAACTGACAATGCCAACATTCATATTCTGAAGCTATTCTACTCTATAGTTCATGATCTTCATATTGACTATGCCAGCATCTTCTGGACTGAGATTTATAAGAAGGTAGTTGCCAAGAAGACTTTCAAAGCTCCGAACTACATTTCATACCAGAGGTTCATGGACATGATTGTCAGAAGCATGCTGTGAATTCCTACAAGGATCAACCATCCACTTGCACCGGTAAGTGAGATGAGGTATTTGATGAAGCAGAAGAGAAACTTCACCTATTCTATGCATGTGCCAGAAAGTCTACTTGATTACGTTGATCCAGAGTGTGATAATATTGTAGAGTATAGAGATATTATGGGACAACCAGAACTGGTTGACCCTACCCAAGGATCAAACCCTAGGAGAGCGGAGTCTGCAAGGGTTTCTGATACTGCGGGAGTACAGAAACGGGGTGTGAAGAGGAAAAACAACGAGAGGGGCTCTAGAGGGGTTCGGTGACCTAGACTAAAGGCATCAGGGTCACGGGTTATTGCCCCACGTTCAATGACACCTCCTCTGATGAACGTCAAGGATCTGACAATGAACTGGATCAAGCTAATCTGGCAGGTAATGAAAGTAATTCTAGTGAAGTTCCATCAGCTACTAGTGATACTGAGGTTGCTTCAAAAGATGATGAGGAAACAGAGACTGATGTTGCTGATGCTGGTGATTCTCATGATGATAATGATGATACCAATGATGGTGGTGTTGATATTCAAACTGGGGAACAAGCTGATGATCAAGTTGATGAAGAAGTTGATTTTTTTGAACCATTCTATGGTACTGATGCCATGGAAGTGGAAGATCAAGTTCAAGTTGATACCATCCTTAGTGATGTTGTGGGAGATATAAGGAGAACCGAGGGAGTCTTAGTTGAAAAATTAGAGAGAGAGAGAGTGAGATTGTAGAAAAAGAACATGGAGAGCGTGTGTATAAACGAACCTACCTATCCCAAAGGGCAGCCAAATCTACCAATTTGCCGCATTTGTTGTGTGCAGGTGTTGAAA
Source organism: Arctium minus (assembly GCA_954870635.1). NCBI lineage: Eukaryota > Viridiplantae > Streptophyta > Magnoliopsida > Asterales > Asteraceae > Arctium > Arctium minus. The sequence goes on along the minus strand of OX941080.1, from coordinate 58,491,838 downwards.
AAGACATAAGTAGCCCACTTATGCATTTGCACACCCAGGCCATCCACTCTATCTCTTCTCAACAAGAGACAGTTTCACTTCTCAAGGGGAATTAGCTCACAATATACCGGTTTCTCACTTGGAGATTCAAGGTATTGAACAAAGAGAACAGCAGCCCCCGTTCTTGACTTCTTTGAATGCACAAATGAGTCTAGTGCCTTTTGAATTGCCTATTATTATTCCTAGGACACTTTTTGAAACAGCTACCATCGGAAGTCTTAGTTACCCGATTGGAACATCCAGAGTAGATCCGTAATCCGGACTACGAGGACCGAACGGAAGTCCTGTCATTGACACGTCATTGCCAACAATGAACACAGGCCATGCAGTTGATTCTATAATTATCATGCAAACGGATAATCTATGTGATTCCGGTGTTACTCGCCTAGACTTTGTGTCTAAGGAAACTCTCGACGGCGCCTTAAAGGTTGTTGAAACCAGCATTTTTCAGAAGTTTAAGGAGGAGATGAATGGAGTTAAACGTTTACTTAAAGGGAACGATCCGATCTCCGAACTTGAACCTACTCCACAATCCAAGTCACTTACAAATACCCAGCCTACTGACTTATCCATTGATGAGCTGAAGTCGTTGATATTTGCCAAACTCTTAGCACAAGCTCTGGATAACCAGCAAGATGCAGATCTTCTTACCCTTCTGCAATCCCACCTTGAACAAAAACCGTCACAATCTGTGAAACCAGCAGATTTGGTTAGTGCCACTGAGTTTAATTCTTTTAAATCTGACATTTTGTTTGCTATATCTGATCTAAAACAGGTTGTGCAAACTTCATGTAAAACCCAAGCAGTTGTTTCTACAGAAAAGCATGATCATGATCCTGATAATGATCATGAGGGGGAGAATAGGGAGAAACAGACAGTTGTTGGATCTGATGATGTTGTTTTGTTTGAGGGAAGAGCTGAAAGTGCTGAAAATGTTGAAAGGGATGTTGATCATGGTAATGAGAAGAATGATCAAATGGAGTTAGTTTTATACATTGATGAAAGAGTTGAATCAAGGGTTGAAAAGCCTAAGGTTGCAACTAGGTAGGAGATTATGGAGATTACTGGAATGCCAAATGCTGACAACATTTTCCTTGAAAATGATGACGATGATGAAGTTGATGCCAAGTATGAGATGTACTGGAAGATTAAGGAGGAAGAAGAAAAGAATGATTTTGTTGACATAGTTTCAGATGATGAAGTAGTGGAAGTTACTGAAATTGTCAAAAGAGCTGATGAGGTGCCAGCTTATGGAGAAAGTGTACTTGATGACTTATTTGAGGACAGAGATATTGAGGCTTTGAATGCTATGTTTACTCAAAGTACTCCAAATGATCTTCATCTCAATCCTATCCATGAACAAGTGCCCGAGCCAAGTACAACTGCTATTCCAACTGTTCCATCCTTTAGTACGTTTGAATTTTCTGAAACTAATGCAAGACAAGTTGATGATGTTGAGCCAAATGTCAATTTGAATTCTGATGTTAATGTTGAAGAAGAACTGCCTTATCAGAGAAAGCCTAATAGTCCTGTAAATTAACTAGAGTTTGAGAGAGAGCCACTACATAAGCATATTTTTCAAGAACCAGAAGCAAGTCCTTAAGGTACTGCTGTAGTGGGTTCTACTCCATACACAAGCTATGATGAATTTGGTCCTACTTTGGAAGAAATCAAAAGGATCAGAAGAGCTTTAAGAGTTCCATATCTTGAGGAAGGTGTTAAGATGTTTGTGAGCTATATCAAGCAGATAGATCAAGTCCAAATCTTGGGGATTCAAGATAAATCTTTTGAATTCCAGCAAAAATATGTCAGGTTACTTCAGGCTATTGGAAGAACCTGTAAAGAAGTAAGAAGTAGAGCAGAAATTTTGCAAGTCGACAAAGTTATTTTGAAGAGATATCAAAAGATCTGGTATCCTGAATTTACAGTTCAAAGAAAGGATTTGAAGACTTATGTCTTTAATGAAGCTGACTTTGAAAACCTGAACTTTAGAGATATTGAATTTATGTATCATGGGTTCAGAGGAAGAACCAGAAGATTTCCTGAAGTAGTGTATGCTCTAGACACTATCAAAAGGTTCATCAAAAGACATATCTACTTTACCTACTGCTATGATTTTCAGTTAGGTATTAAGACCAACCAGAGGAGAATCAACCTACTTGCACCTTATATGACTCATCCTTTGCTTGAAGAAACTCCTATCTACACAGTTCTCAGAAAGACAGAACTAGGAGTTGTGTATGAGAATGTTGACAAGAAGCAGAAAAGGTTCATGAGAGCAGCTGAAATTCCTAAGTATTCAGATGGTACTTTGAAAGGTGTTATTGAGAAACTGCAAGCTAAGCATGAAGAAAGTGAAAAACAAAGACTTGCTGAGAATTATCATATGCCAAGGTTGGAAAGGATTTGGACAGAGAATGTAATCAGTGCAATTAAAGACAGAATTAGATTCAGATAAGCCATCAGAAGGTTTGAAAGTTTCATGGGAATAAGGAGGACGTGCATGAAGAAGTGGAGAAGTTAAAGACTTGCAAATTGATCAAAAAGGCGGAGATTGTTAGCTCATGTTTTGAGTTAATTTGCTTAGCTAGTTTGTCTTTAGTATGTTTGAATTTTTGTGTAAACTTGTGTAGAGGTCAAGGCTTTGTTTGACCCTTATAAGTCTTTCCTTGTCTTGTTTTGTGTAATGTTCTAAGAAGCATATGAGTAAGTCTCTTGTAAGCTTTTGTGTCATTTTCATTCTACGTATTGTAACCTTTCTCTCAATAAATATATGACTACAATTCTTGAGCACATCTTTGATTCATTCTTATATTTATTGATTGTTATTGCTTGAATTATGGGATCACGGAGAAGAGCGGTAATCCTCGAGAAGTTGATAATTGTCGAAAAAGATAAACGAATAAGTCGATAACATAAAGTGTTACGACCAAAAAAACTAGCTATTGAGAAAAAAATCTTACCCTCAACATTCAACCCTGAGATGAACCACTAACTAACATCTCCTAAAGTCGATATATGCCCAAAGACATATATGGTCTTCCACTTGCGTTCGTTCACTGCAGTACCCTGGACCAGAGTACGTGTGCCCCTATAACGCGAGGCAAGACTATAACGATGATTTGCCTCGGGTTTCACCATCTAGGTCATCAGTATCACATGAATGATGAAAAGAGACTCCCATCCACTCGTCACACGATCAATGTTGGTCCCGAAGGTGCTTAACAAGTTTGTAGAAGGGGGGTGAATACAAACACAAAATTTTAAAGTTTAATAAATTGTTTATTGATAAATCAAAATACAACTTACAAGTCTATTGCGGAATAAGATTAAGTAAGAACCTAATCTAAACAAACTTAAGAAACACTAAGATGGTTGCACAAGAATTAGAGAATGGGGATTAAGAGAATATAGAAAACAAGGGTTTCTATATTTTACAGAAAGATTGAAGACTAAAGGCTAAAGGAAACTCTCAGATAGAGTTGTGATCTTTCTATTTATACCATATGCATTAAATGGATGGCAGGGTACTTTACACGTGTCCTTCTCTGGTTGGTTGCATGAGTCTGACTTTTGGAGACATGCTTTTGGCCGTATGATGAATAGTGTAGATATCAGAGTTGTTGTACGAACTATTGCAGAGGTATGTCTTTTCTAACATTCATACTATGTGTGCATAGATAAGACAAAAGAGACTTGAGGTATAAGCAAAGTGATCATCGATCGCTGAATATCTCTTCCTTCTCAGAGATAGAAAGAAGTTCAGCTATCGTTGAAACTTTTCCTCAGGTTTCTTCGCATTTGAGTAGACTTGTCTTGTTTTCGCTGATATCCGCATCAGGTCATGAGTAGACTTGTCCTTTGTTCAACAGTTTTATCTTCGATTCAGCAGTGAACATCTTTTGTCACGAAACTTGTCTTCAGGGATTACGTCTAACTGTTTACATGAGAAATCATCAGTGATATTGAACATACTCAGTATTTAATCGTTGATGGTGAAACACTTATACATACAGAATTTAAACGTAATTTTCACTAAGTATTATAAAGGGTCATTGTCAAATCACTGAGAGAGTTAGATCAACAATCTCCCCCTATTTGATGATAACAAAGTAACTATGAAGAAAATTACTTAAGTCAAAATAAAGGATAATCAAGACTCATAACATACACGTCCCAATTACTATTTTGAGGGATCTTTTACGGTACTGATAGAGTTGAGTACTTCACTGAAATTTTCATTAATTCAAGGAAAGAATTACAAGAGGAGATATGAAAATTATATGTACAAGTGAAGATCTAACTACTGTAAGTCTAACTAAAAGATTACAAGAAAAAGAGAATCTATCAGTTATCTAAACAAGACTTCAGAACCTTGATCATATAAATAGGTACTTCCTCTCCTTTTTAACTTTGATTAGTTGATTCTTGTCGAATGAGAGTCTTGCTCGATTCAGCTGAGGGAGAGTAGGTACACCATAAGCATAGAAGGTCCTTGAGATGACTTAGAGGGTAGAGAGGAATTTCAGAGACTCTTTGGAACCTGAGTTGATCTTCATCATCTCTGAAGAAGATTCCAAAAGAGTTCTTCAAAACTTTCCCTGGGATGAATAGACCACCAGAAGGCAGAGATAGATCAAGAACTGAGAGATCAGGAGGAGGCCCGAACAGTGCTTCTTTTGAGATTTTGATAGAGGTTTCATTCTTGATCACTGCGACATTATCAGAGGAGGAGGAGGCAAGCTTTCTTTTGATTTGCTTTGGCTTTGGTAGAAGAGCTGAAGGCACTTTCAATATTGCAGCGACTCTGTTGATTAGAGCTCCAACGAGACCTTCAACATATCCTTTATACGTTGACTTCGATTTCTTCAGTGTTTCTTTGAACTTTAGCCATTCAACGTAACCAAAGTGTTCAAGCCTTGATACGAACATTGCTTTTGAGCTTCCATCCTCTCTAGTTATCTCCATAGTCACTGATGTTCGGTCCTTCTTCTTTCTCCCAGAGATAGTAACAACGAAGATCTTCATTGGGTCAGAGAAATAGTCTATCTATTGTTTGCACCAGTCTAGACTTTTATCGTTGACCTCTTTATCTTTTGAGCGCTCCTCTTCAATCTCTTTCAATATAGCAGCTTGAACTACAACTGCATTCTCTTTCATCTTGTCGCCTTTAAACATAGACACATGTACCTTGAGAGCTAACTCAACATCTTTTCGACATTCAGCGAGCAGTCTTTCAGTTGGGACAGATTCTTCATATTCAGCTTCGAAGAGAAAGTTGAGTTCTTCTGGTAGAGACTGAGGAGGGATCGTTAATCACTGACTCTCTAGATGAGAGATCATCTTTGTTTTTCTTTTAGTTCATCCTCTGACCATTTAGGTGGTCGAGAGGGCCTTCCTAGATGGTTCAGGGATTCATCTTCTTCTTCCTCTTGTTCATCAAGATCATTGAAGGAGGTTGGGATTATTTGTTCATCAGCTATGATAGCTGGGATTATTTGCAAAGATTTGGTTCCCTTAAGAAGGGGAGAGAACTGTCTGAGCAAAAATATCAGGGAGTTAGAGTATAATATAGAAAGAGAAAGATAAAGGTTTAGAATGAAAGGGGTGATTGGTAGGAATAGAAGGAGAGAAGAACAATGGATATGCATACCTGAGAGGGTTGCTCCCCCTCAGATGGTGATAGTAACTTCAAGTTTCCTTCGGCAGCGATCATCTTCTGCTTGCCTTGAGAGGAGGAAACTGGAGCACTATTCTTTTGTCTCCCCCTGCTTCATTGATGACAACGCCTTTGGTCTGAGGCGCTGATGTTGCTGAAAACCAAAGAGAGGGGTCTTCATCCTCATCATCATCATCATCAGCGACGTCATCATCATCTTAATCTTGAAGATCGAGGTCTTCCTCGTCTTCTTCTTCTACATCCTCTTCTTCTTCTAAGACCTGAGAAGGAGGAGGGACCTGATCTTCAATTATCTTCTCCCCCTCAGCTTGAGAGGGAGGCTCATCAGCGATCTCTCTTTCAAAGAGGGAAAGAGATTCTTCCGCAGCTACCTCAGTTTTAGCTACTTTATTTTCTTCATTTGTCTTCTCCCCCTCTTTGTCATTATCACGGGGGAGGACAGCATCAGCATCATCGGTGATTAGGTTCCTGTTGGCATCAGCCTCCAGCTTATCTAGACGTCCTTCGATCTATGGAATTAACGATGTGGCCTCATGAATGAATTCGAAAGCGACATTCAGACGTCCATCTGGACCTGAATTTTGCTGGCCTGGTCCAAGGATCCAACCTTTCTACTCATGCTTTGAATAATGTGAGTGAAGATGAAGTTCAGTTCTGCAGGTATGTTGGCTTTCTGGATCATTGTCAGCTTCTTATTTGGGATAGTAGTGTGAGGCTTGAAGTCCTACTGATAACCCATGTGATCAAGAAACTGAATGAGTTCAGCGTTAGTAGGTAGGGCGTCGAAACCTGACTTAGTTTTTTAGGGGAAACAGAGAGCAGTGCGGATGGCGAGAGCAGTAATATTTCCAGGGCCATGCTGAGTTTGGAAAGTGATGGCAGGGATTTGTTGGCCTTTCTTGTTTTGCACTGCATCCTTGTCAGTAGTGTACCAGAATTGTTGAATGAGAGCTTTGGAGGGAACGGGGTCAACCTTCAGTGCATACCCTAAGCAAGATTCCTTCAGAAAGTTGGCACATTCAGTAGGTGAGGATATTTGTCAGCTGGGACATCCAATCTTGCCAAATGGTTGTTCTTGGCAACCTCAGATTCAGCGTGTGCGAACTTGACTGATTTGGAAGGAATGAGAGTAGCTTGGGTGGACATTTCTAGATTTAGAGACAAGTGGAGAATATAATAGAAGTTTTTTAGAAGTTAGAAAACAACTAGAAATACTTTACAAGTTTTTTTTAAAAAAAACTTGAAAACATATATTTGTTGTTGAAACATTGTTTTATGAAGGAAGAAGAACAGTCTTAAAAATTCAAAGATTTTTGCATAAGATAAAATCATAAAGAAAATGATTTTAATAATGAAAACACTTTAAATCCAAAATGAAAGAAGATTTAGGATTAAGCAAGTGATTTCTAGATGATAAAAGTTAAGAACAAGAACCTTAAAGTCGTTGAAGATTTGAAGAAGAAGAAGAAGAGTGTTTTTTAGTTCTTTGCTTGAATGCCGAGAGAGAGTTTTCTTGCCTTTGAAGTTTTTTAGAGAGCGTAAAAGGCAAAAAATCTAAATGATATTCTTTTCATATGAGGAGAGAGAAGGAATTAAGCGGGAAAAGGAGGTCATCATGACATGGACACGTCCCACGAAGTTGATTGGACATGAAGTGCAACGGACGAACGTGTCAGAAAAAGGCATGCCATGGATTATCGTTTAGAATGACGTCATAGGAGAGAGAAAATGTTTCGTTTTTAGAAAGTATCCCTGATAGAAATTCAGAGATAATTTTTCATTTCAAAGAATCACTGACGAGAAATATCAGTGATAACATTTATTTATTAAAAAGTTTTTAACCACTTGAAGAAATTCAGTGATTAAAGTTTTGGAGTTTTTAAAGGGTTTTACTTAATAGGATCCAGTGATAGGGAATAAGAAAACATACCTGAGAGTTAGAAACATTTATTCAGAGATAATATGATGAAGTGGAACGTATTGTCACTGACATAATGCATGAAAGCTGAAGATTTAATCTTCAAGATTCAGCATTCCAAGCTCACTGATGAGAAAGTTAAACCTTGTCTTATCAAGAGGTTTGGTAAAAAGATCAGCAAGCTGATAGTCAGTTGGGATAAAGTGAAGTTCAATATCACCATTCATCACATGATCTCTGATAAAATGATATCTAAGCTCTATGTGTTTCGTCTTTGAGTGTAGCACTGGATTGTTTGCTATAGCGATGCCACTAGTGTTGTCGCAATAGATTGGGATTTTGGATAGTTGATGGTCATAGTCTAATAGTTTATTTCTCATCCATAAGACCTGAGCACAACAACTTCCAACTGCTACATATTCAGCTTCAGCTGTGGAAGTGGATACTGAATTTTTCTTTTTACTTGTCCAACTTACCAGCTTTCCTCCAAGAAGTTGACATCTTCCAGTGGTGATTTTTCTATCAAGTTTGCAACCTGTAGAATCACTATCTGAATAACCAGTGAGATCGAACCCTGAGTCTTTGGGATACCAAAGACCTAGGTTAGGAGTCCCTTTAAGATATATGAAGATTCGCTTTACATCAATCAGATGGGATTCCTTAGGTTCTGATTGATAGCGTGCACAGAGACATGTAGAGTACATGATGCCAGGTCGGCTCGTTGTTAGATACAGCAGGGTGCCTATCATTCCTCTGTAGGCAGTGACATTTACAGGTTTTCCAGTTGGATCCTTGTTTAATGTCAAGTGGAGGTGCCATAGGAGTTTTCGTCGCTGAAGTTTGAGTGAGATCAAACTTCTTCAGCATATCTTTAACATACTTACCTTCATTAATAAATCTACCTTTATCAGTTTGCTTGATTTGAAGTCCAAGGAAGTAAGTTAGTTCACCCATTATACTCATTTTATATTCCTTCTTCATTCTTTCGGCGAAGCAGGGTATACAGAGATGGGTTAGTAGAACAAAATATGATGTCATCAACATATATTTGTACAAGAATAATGTGACCTTTTATCTTTCTGAAAAACAAGGTATTATCAATTTTACCACGCTTAAATTTTTCAGAGATAAGAAAAGAAGAAAGAGTGTCATACCAAGCCGAGGAGCTTGTTTAAACCCATAGAGAGCCTTATCCAACTTATATACATAATGTGGATGCTTAAAGTCAGAGAACCCTGGAGGTTGTTCAACATAGACTTCTTCATTCAGCTGTCCATTTAGGAATGTTGATTTTACATCCATTTGATATACTTTGAAGTCTTTGAAAACTGCATAGGCTAAGAATAGTCGAATTGCTTCGAGCCTGGCCACAGGGGCAAAGGTTTCATCATAGTCTATACATTCCTCTTGTCTGTATCCCTGAGCAACTAGTCTAGCTTTGTTGCAGGTTACAATCCCATGTTCATCTAATTTGTTTCTAAACACCCATTTAGTGCCTATAACATATTTATCAGTTGGTCAGGGAACGAGATTCCAAACTTGGTTTCTGGCAAACTCAATCAGCTCTTTTTGCATGGCGCTGAACTAGTTTGGATCTCTGAGGGCATCATCAGTCTTCTTTGGCTCTATAAGAGAAAGAAAGTTAACAAAGAGACAGATGTTACCTGAACTTCTTCGTGTCTGAATACTTGCATCTGGATCACCAAGAATTTGATCTTTGGGGTGATCTCTGGTCCATCGTTGAGCTGGGGCAAGATTTCATACCTCAGGAGTTGGATCATCAATAGGAATGTTCACTGGTGAAGAAACTTGAGGTTCTTCAGCTAAGAGATGTTGAGTGTCAGATAAACCGTTATTTACTGAGAGGTTTTCAGAAGAGGGAAGTTTTGATGGAGGAAGTGTGTTTAGAGGAACAGCTGAAACCTAGGTGGTGGATTCAGCGTCAGGAGAATTGATTTTTGGATCTTCATCAGCATTAGGAGAGTTGGTATGCTGATGAGTGTTGAAGAGAGGTTTTGTTTCTCTATAATGAGAGAACATCCAAGCATTCGGTTCATCATTGTCAGCGATAGGTTTAGAGTTTGCTGATCTGGATTCGTCGAAGGTGACATGAATTGTTTCTTCAACAGTTTGTCTTCTCTTGTAGAAGACTTTGTAGGCTTTTGAAATAGAGGAATAACCAAGAAAGATTCCATCATCAGCTTTTGGGTTGAACTTTCCAGGAGCATCTTTGTCATTTAAAATGAAACACTGACAACAAAAGATATGAAGAAAGTTGATAGAAGGTTTTCTTCCATGAAGGAGTTCGTAAGATTTCTTTTTGAAACATTTTACTATCAGTGACCTGTTTTGAGTAAAACAAGCAGTGTTGACAGCTTCTTCCCAAAACTGAGTTGGAAGATGAGAATCACTGAGCATTGATCTTGCAGCTTCAATGATCGTTCGGTTTCTTCTTTCAACGACACCATTTTGCTGAGGAGTTCTTACAAAAGAGAAATTGTGAGATATTCCCTTACTCTCAAAGAAATTGTTCAGAGAACTATTTTTGAATTCAGTTCCATGGTCACTTCTTATTGAGCGAACAGTCAGATTATTCAGCACTTCCATCTTTCTAACAAAAGATATCAGTTCTTTTGGACTGTCACTTTTACAGCAAAGAAAAATTACCGAGGTGTAGCGAGAATATTCATCTACAATGACAAGTGTGTATTTCTTTCCAGCTACGGATAGAATATTGACAGGGCCAAATAAATCCATATGCAAGAGTTGAACAGGACTTGTCACTGAGGAAACTTGTTTTGATTTGAAACTAGCTTTAGTTTGCTTTCCCTTTTCACATGTTGAACAAAGAGATTCTTTGGCATATGAGTGTTGAGGAAGACCGGAGACTAGTTCCTTTGAGGAGAGTGAATTCAATGTTTTAACGTTGAGATGAGACAGCTTTTTGTGCCATAACCAGTTGACATCTGAATAGGCCTTAGAGAGAAAACAAATGTTTTCAGTGGTAGTAGATTCCATGTCTATTACATAGACATTTTCCATACGATAACCACTAAGAGCGATCTTTCCTTTTCCATTCATCACTGAACATGCTTTCTTACAAAAGCGAACTTCGTAGTCTTTGTCACATAGCTTACTGATGCTAAGAAGAGTATGCTTCAGTCCATCTATGTAAGTGACTCTTCTTAAGGTAGTTGTTCCATTGCTGAGAACACCAAACCCTCTGGTATAGCCTTTTCCATTTCCACCAAAGGTCACTGAAGGACCTTTCTCTTCCTTGTATTCAGTGAGCAGGTCTTTTTGTCCAGTCATGTGTCGAGAGCATCCTCTATCTAAATACCAGATGCCCTTCGATCCCTGCAATCATAAGGAAGATTAATTTTTGATTGGTACCCACTTTTCAATGGGTCCAGCAGTGTTAGTGGAGATGGAAGGTTCAGCAACCTTCACGGCATTTAAAGATTCATCATCAAAGGTAACCTTCACTTTGGTTATTTGAATAACCTTAGTGGCATTTTTCACCTTAACAGATTTCTCAACTTTTGTGACCTTCTTAGCCTTGGAGGCAATCATCTTCACTTTAGTTGTCTTTTCAGCTTTTGTGGCAATAGGACATTTACTAGCAATATGATCAGTAAGTCCACAGTGATAGCATTTTCTATAAATGAAACTTGCTTTGTGACTATGAGCAGTTGAGTTAGAAAATTTGAGATGAGCAGGGCCAGCTCCAAGAATGCCCTTAGCATAAAGATCTAGGAGGAACTTTCAGTTCTTCGGACTTCTTAGGCTTAATATCAATTTTCAGCTTTGGAGTTGATCTCTGAGAGATATCAGTGATTTTAGTTCCAGAGCTGGAAGATTGACTTACTGAAGGTTTGGAAAGGACTTTCAGTTTTGCTTTCTTGGTAGCCTTCTGAGGATGAGAGATAGATTTCCCTTTATCAACGAGCTTAGAGATTTTTGATAAGTCCTCAGGAATAGAATTGGAAGACAAAGAGTAGTGAGTAGAAGAAGTGTCAGGGATAGAAGAGACAAACATTCCAAACTTGAGCATGGAACAATCTCTGCTTGATTCATCCTTTTCAGGATGATAACCGAGACCAGTTTTTTCATTAGCAGGGATTTGAGCCCTGAAGATTTTAGTGATCTTGGTTGACGATTTACACCATCCCTCAACAGTTGATTTTTCTGCTTTTAAAGCATCGATGGCTTGTCCACGTTCAATGCTGATAATTTCATTGACAATGACTTGATCTTTTAAACTTTCCTCTAGAAGAGTTAGTTCTTTGATCCTTTCATGACATTTCTCTAGTTGTTCAGTTAAGTCAATGTTTTTGTTTTTATATAGAGTTTTTCCATTTAGTGCATTGTACAAGTCTGTTGTCAGCACATCTACTGCGCGACTTCTCTCAGCTTCAGAAAAAGAGGGATTAGTAGAGATTGATACCTGAGAGGAGATATAGCTCATAGAAGTTCCTGTTAGTTCTTCCACTTCTTCTCTAATCTCATCCATAAGACAAAGATTAGCAACTTCTTCTTTACCAGAACTTGATTCTTCTGATTCAGCCCAGTCGTGCTCTTCAGCGATGAGACCTTTTCCTTTTCGCTTGAATTTTTTCAACTTTTGATATTTTTCTTTTAGCTTAAGGTATTTGCTATCGTTGGTTTTCCTGGAGGAAGAAGGTTTGAAAACTTTCTTTGACTTGCATTCACTTGCAAAATGTCCAACTTTTTCACAGTTAAAGCATGTAGCACTAGCCTTATCAACAGGGGTTGATTTTGGCTTGTCAGTTATAGAGAGAGGCTTATTTCTTCTGAAATTGCTCTTTCTTGAAATATCTTTTGAAAGAGTTTGTCAAGAGTGCTAAGGATTCATCAAACTCTGAAAGATCAGTGTCTGATAATTCCTCAGAGTCAGAATCTAACTCAGTGATAGTGAGAGTAGATCGCTGAGATGGAATGATCTCTGAAGAGACTAAAGCGACAGGAGTGCTTTTGGAGTCTTTAGAATCTTTTATAAGATTCCTCTTCAGAAGATTTTATTGCTCATAGTTGAACAATATTCCATACAAGGTGCTAAGAGAGAGAGAATTTAGGTCTTTTGTCAGCTTAAGACACATTGAATAACTGTCCTAGCTTTTAGGAAGACATTCCAAGAATTTAGCTAAGACCTCAGATTTAGAGTAGGTCCTACCAACAGTCCTTAGATCAATGATTAGATAATTAAATCTCTAGTGAACATCAGATAGGGATTCATTTTTACCACAGATAAAAATTTCATATTGTCTTACCAAGTTAATCTTTCCGGTTTCTTGGATTTCAATGGTACCTTCATATTGAACACATATAGTGTCCCACATCTCTTTAGCAGTTTTTAGATGCATTATAGAATGAAAGGCTTCATCAGGCAGATCCATAGAAATAATGGTTTTTGCTTTAGCATCTAAACCGGCTATCTTTTTATCTTCATCACTCCATTGTCTTATTTCCTTAATAGCATATCTTTCAGGGACAGCAGGAGTGGTGGCAGTAGCTGGAACTGCAGTTATGATGGTAAAGGGTTCATAAGGACCATTTGCTACATATTCAGGTATAGTGGGATCTACACCTTCTATAAATAGCATCATTCGATTTTTCCAGAGAGCAAAGTTATCTCTGCTGAATCGAGGAGGTTTTGAGATAGAACCATTATCATAGTAGTTAGTGTTTGTGTTTAGTGCCATATTGAGAATAGCAAGGAAGAGAATAAAGCAAGATCTTTTTTATGAGATTAAACAGTCTGCTTTGATACCACTTATTGGTCCCGAAGGTGCTTAACAAGTTTGTAGAAGTGGGGGTTGAATACAAACACAAAATTTTAAAGTTTAATAAATTGTTTATTGATAAATCAAAATACAATTTACAAGTTTGTTGCAGAATAAGATTAAGTAAGAACCTAATCTAAAGAAACTTAAGAAACACTAAGATGGTTGCACAACAATTAGAGAATGGGGATTAAGAGAATATATAAAACAAGGGTTTCTATATTTTACAGAAAGATTGAAGACTGAAGGCTTAAGGCAACTCTCAGATAGAGTTGTGATCTTTCTATTTATACCATATGCATTAAATGCATGGCAGTGTACTTTACATGTGTCCTTCTCTGGTTGGTTGCATGAGTCTGACTTTTGGAGACATGCTTTTGGCCGTATGGTGAACAGTGTAGATATCATAGTTGTTGTACGAATTATTGCAGAGGTATGTCTTTTCTGACATTCGTACTATGTGTGCATAGATAAGACAAAAGAGACTTGAGGTATAAGCAAAGTGATCATCGATCGTTGAATATATCTTCTTTCTCAGAGATAGAAAGAAGTTCATCTATCACTGAAGCTTTTCCTCAGGTTTCTTTGCGTGTGAGTAGACTTGTCTTGTTTTCGCTGATATCCGCATCAGGTCATGAGTAGACTTGTCCTTTGTTCAGCAGCTTTGTCTTCGATTCAGCAGTGAACATCTTTTGTCGCGAAACTTGTCTTCAGGGATTACGTCTAACTGTTTACATGAGAAATCATCAGCGATACTGAACATACTCAGTATTTAATCGCTGATGGTGAAACAGTTATACATACAAAATTTAGACGTAATTTTCACTAAGTATTATGAAGGGTCATTATCAAATCACTGAGAGAGTTAGATCAACAATCAATGACGCTAATGATCCTCCAGAATTGAGGCATTATCTGCCCTAGGGATAACTCAAAGGTCATGTGGAATGACCTTGACAGGTGAGATAAATGCCAAGTGAACCCTATTTTAAAGGGATACTCGTGCAAAACAATGTATCCCCTAGGACACTCTTCCGGCCTAAGATCAATGGGAGGGTTCAAGATAACACTAGCCGGAATCCCGACCAGCTTTCTGAAAGACTCGACCCCCTCGTCGTCATTGTTTGGGTAAAATTTCACAAGTCATGACCGACGCAAGAAACTTAACGTCTTCAATCTAAGAACCATTCTTGTATTAAGATAAGGTCCTGACGAACATATATATCAAAAGTAACGGTCGTCCCTGATGACGATGGTCGAGAGTTTCTCACGTCCACAACCAGAAGAAACCCCTCGATAGATCTATATCTCACGATCTGTGTAACATAACTATCGATTATTAATCATTTGTTACATACAACCGTTTTTCCTCTATGAGTCTTTTATTACAGGTTTAAGGCACATAATGACCAACGGATATAACGGACGAACACCATCAAGATCAATCATTATCAAGACCGTTGGACATTCAATGCTCATTTATGGCGACCAAAGGCTATATATACCAGTTCGAAGAATCATTTGAGGACAACAAGTGAATATTTGAACTCATCATACCTACACAGCGCTCAAGAACACTCAACTAAGTTTCTCTCAAGCAAGAACTCTCGACGAAGTGTTCCATCGCACGACGAACAACATAAACGCACGATTTATTTGCTTTTAATTGTAATATTGTCATTTGTACTTTCGATCACTCCTTCTAAAGGACGACGTCTCTGATTGACGTCCATAGTGCACTTGACGATCTTTGCTATCGTCCGCGGTTTTTACCCTTGACGGGGTTTTCCGCGTCACCAAATTCTCTGTCTCTTATTTATTTTTTATTCTTGTCGTACGATTTGTCGATCGATCGCTTACTTTAGTTGTTAAATCTCCACACCGACCTTAGATCTTCCTTTGGACGAATTTTGGCATTAACAGTCATCTATAGTTCTAAAAGGATCTTGGGCCATGGAAAAATCAGGTACAGTTGATAAGGTCTTATAAAAATTAAGAACCTCCCAGTCTTTCCTAGGCTTGCAGACTATGGATTTCAAGTGTATACGGAAACAAATAATCGTACCTTATATAAGATCTGAACTTCGAAACGATTTTGGTAACGATCTGTGTTGCAGGTTTTTGGAAAAGATTTCAAGGGATCTCGAAGGCTATTCCTCTCTCTAAAAATAAGTTCGCCTGAAAAGGAAAAAAACGGTCAGCGATCGCTATTTATACAAACCACTGTGTCAGGTCGAGTCGATCGATGGTCGACACCTATCCATCGTCCTTTCGCATGCACCGTCGGATGGACGACAGGTGTCCAAGACAACTGACACCACGCTCCCCATGTTGCCATGACATCACGACTATTGTGGCTCTACAATCCCCACATAACTGAATCAGTTTCCAAGAAACCGATTAAGTTACCTTAGTCGACACGTTATGATAAAATTTAAAATTCAGACTTGCCGCCTAATTTCAAATTCTCGGGGCAAACTTTTTGTGTATAATTTCTAAAGTCTCGACTGACGTAAGATTCACATGACCAAACATATTCTTAGACTAGGTCTTAACGATCGTAGACAGCAAGACCCACAGTCGCTACTTTTAGTATCGATCGCAAGGTTATTGTGACTCACGACTAGAGACCAATTAAGCTTAGACCTCCTTTCGGCAATAACTATCAACGGTCGTAAGTCTACGACATTAAACATTTAATACACAACAGGCGTTTCTCTTTTGACTATTGAATGCAGGTCTCAAGTCATATATGGTCCAACGACTATAACTGAAGACAATCACCAAGACCATTAACGGGAAGGACAGTTGCAGACATTAAGGCTCGTTTATGATGACAAATGCTATATAAACAAGGATACACAGCTCATTCACACATCAAGCTGATTCCAGAGCACTTTACTACGCAGAAAGCAAACCGAGCTACTCTCTCTCTCCCGAAGAAACTCACGATACTTCAGTCAATTTCATGACACACACAACAATTTTACGATTAGTTTACTTTTCTTTCTTATTGTAACTAATTGTACCTTCGATCGTTGTTCCTAAAGAATGGTGTTAGGACATAAAATGTCCTAAGTATTGAAAGTTTTGTAAAGGCCTTATAATTTGTAATTAGGCCTTGTGATAGCATATTGGCCTTGGGCTTAGTGTTGTACAAGGATATTGGGGGAGGTATAAATAACCTCATTGTTTGTAATTATGTAAGTAATTCATTCACAATGTGGTCGTGCAATGTAAAAGAGAGTTTCTAGAGAGAGAAACTTTTTTCTCTCTCTAGTTTGTGTGTAATACAATATTGTGAATAAACAAACATGATTTCTCTCCCAATCCATCTCTTGTCTATCATTCAACATTGATTAAGTTGTAATCGGTGGCATAACAAGTGGTATCAGAGTCAAATTGAAGAAATCATTCATCGATTCGATCATTTTTGCAACTTTTTCAATGGAACAGTAACTTCTCGGATGAACAGTACCTGTCAATTTCAAATTCTTCGATTTGGAGCTCAATTGGATGATATTTGATGCTAGATTGATTCAGGGGTTATTGGTGAATCTATTAGGGGCGTTTGGTTCGCAGGATTCCGCTGGAATCTGGTGGAATTTGAATGGTCAATTCCATTGACCGAATTCCGTCGTGTTGTTTGGTTGCCAAGGGAATGGAATTGAATTCCATGAAATCCTTAGATTAAGGAATTGGTCATTCCATTTGAAAATGGATGGAATTGAATTCCATTCCATAATGGTTTTTCAAAAAGACAAAAATACCCTCCAAACCTTTTCTAACAAAATTTAAACCCATCAGATGTGGATTTGGTTTCCTCTCTCTCATCTCTCTCCTCTCTCCTTTCCTCTCTCTCTCTCTCTCCTCTCTCCTCTCTCTCCTCTCTCTCTCTCTTTCCTCTCTCCTCTCCTCTCTCTTCTCTTTCTCCTCTCTCTCTCCTATCTCTCTCCTCTCTCTCCTCTCTCTCCTCTCTCTCTCCTCTCTCTACCCTCTCTCTCCTCTCTCTCTCTCCTCTCTCTCCTCTCTCCTCTCCTCTCTCTCTCTCCTCTCTCTCTCCTATCTCTCTCCTCTCTCTCCTCTCTCCTCTCCTCTCTCTCTCTCCTCTCTCCTCTCTCTCTCTCCTCTCTCTCTTATCTCCTCTCCTCTCTCTCTCCTCTCTCTCTCTCTCCTCTCATCTCTCTTCCTCTCCTCTCTCTCCTCTCTCTCTCCTCTCTCTCTCTCGGCATTTAAAAAAAATAAATAAATAAATAAAAATAAAAGAAAGGGTATTTTTGTCATTTTTCAGAATTCCATTCCAATTCATTTGACTGATTACATTTCATTCCTTCCAACCAAACAGTTGGTCAAACCTGAAAACATTCCATTCCAATTCCTTCTAGATTCCAATTCCATTGACAGATTCCATTCCATCAGAAATCATTTTGCGAACCAAACGCCCCCTTAGAATCAATCACCAGATTTAATTTCAACAATTTCGGTTCGAAGAGTTAAAAACACTATGTTATGATCGATTTCTGAGATTTAGTGGTTTTTGGACATGATCATCAACATCAAAGCTAATCAGATTCATTTTTCGAACATGCCTACAAAGCTTCATCTCAATATTCTCAAAATCGTGGAAGTTATGTTAGATTTTAGATGACAGAGGCCACTTCTCGCAAGATCCAAGGTTGACGCAAGTTCATCATGGTTGACGCAAGACTCATCAAAGGTTGACGCAAGATTTGTGATTACCGCGATATTCTCATAAATTTTTCTAAGTGAGCTTGACGCAAGTCGCTAGTTGTGTCAAGTAGAGTTCTCGTGTAAAGGCACTTGCGTCAAGTGTAGTTCTCATATGCAAAGGGTTGCATCAAGTAACTTGTCGGGTCAAGTCAATTGCATCAAGTTTAGTTCTTGGATGAAGTGCCATGCGACAAGTAGAGTTGACGCATGTAGGCCCTTTCATCAAGTCAAGTACTCGGGTGATGACCCTTGCGTCAAGAGTGGTTCTCGTATATAGGCCCTTGCGACAAGCAAGGTTGACGCATGAAGTGCCCTGTGTCAAGTGAGGTTCTCACAAGAAGCGCATTGCGTCAAGTATGGTTGTCGCATACGGGAGCTTGCGATAAGTAAGGTTGACGCATGAAGGCATTTGCATCAAGTACACTTCTCAACTCATCCCACTTGCATCAAGTACACTTCTCGGCTCATGTCACATGCGTCAAGTGAGACTCATTGCTAATGGTTGGCGATAAGTGGGTCTGTGACAAGTGTAACTTGTTTGGTCTGCGTCAAGTTACTATTCATGCTCATGTTTGCAACAAGTTAGCCCATTTCACTTTGTTCATGGAATTTTTGCATAAGGCATATGTGACATCATTCCTATTCTCAGTTGGTCACATTTTTTTAGCAACTGATCAAGATTCACAGAGCTCAAGTTTGTCAATATTTTCAGATATTGGGTGTTTGGATTCAGTCTTTGATTGGATTAAATTAGACGCTTGAGTATCTTCAATCATTATTCTAGAGTTTTTCTTGACGATGCTAGACCTTTGAATGCTCTTAATCATTTTTCTGACTTGATCAATCAGAATTGTGAGTGCTTGCAATCATTGTTTTGGTGCTTTGGTTGTGATCCAGACTTTTGAGTGCTTATAATCATTCATGTTAAATATAAGTTTGAATCAATTTGTATTGTAAGTATGACCTTTTGTAAGTTGTTTGTTTGACTTTCTACTTTCTACTTTGTGTATTGTATGAGGTCATGGCTTGTATGACTCATATAAATACTCTTAGTCTTTGTTTTCTTTGTAAGTAAGTTTGTAAGTAAGCTTTCAAGATTCCAAGTATTGTAACTCATTGTTAGATATATGACTACAAAACTTGTGACATATTTCTCTCTCTAGATTCATTCTTTAATCTTTGTTCCTTCACTGTTAACATGCTTGAAATCTGGGATCACAATTGGTATCAGAGCTGAATCAGATTGAATTGAAAAGATCAACATTCAACAATTTGAAGAAATCGGGTTTCCAATTCGAAAAGTTCATTGTTCATTTGTATTACTGTTTCATTGACGAATTTTGATTTGTAGTGTTGTTTTTTATGTAAAAATGACTGCACTGTAATCGATTATTGTTAGTGATCATTTAGTATTCACTTTGTAATCACTGATTCACAATAATTAGATGAAAATTGTCAAATTTTTGAATTTTTGTGTTTCAAGTTTTTACGTACTGTGTTGAATCGAATCATGATGATCAAGTTGGTTCGTGATGAAATTAATGATCAAGGGTTGTACACGATCATAATCTGAGCAAGTTTACAAATTTTGGTGATTAAATTCAAAGGATTTGGTGGAAAACTGTGAAGATCAAGTCAAAAATATTCAAGATCTGAGGAATTCGCTTCATACATGAAGAACTCGCTTGAAGAACTCACATCTTTAATATAGTAGAAGAATTCGCATGATGATGAATGTAAAATTCTGCTAAGGCAAGAATTCGCATCTCAAAGGATACGAATTTCAAGGAATCTGCATCCTTCGGTATACGAATTTCAAGGAATCCGCATCCTTCAGTATACGAATTTCCGGAATTCGCATCTAGTCTTATACGAAAATTTCAAGGATTCGCATCATATAGTGAAATTTTTTCTAAGGTAAGAATCCACATCGATACGGATTGTTTGAAGGTAAGACTTGTTCTTCGATTTTCTTCGATTCAAAGGTGTTATTTTGTTTTAATTTTGATTTGTATTTGTATTATTGTTGTGTGTACCTTCAGATCTTGCAGGTTTACCCTATCTGGATTTAGGATTTTAGGGTTCAAGGAATTCGAATGTATTGTTCAACTTCGGACTGGAACTTAACATTTTGAACTTTTAAATCTCGATTTTGTTCTTTGATGATTAAATTTGGAACCTAAGATACAATAAGATAGTATAATCGAACCATGAACAATTGTTAATTTGAACTCATTTGAACCAATTTGGATTTGGGATTGATTTTGGGTTTTCGACTCTTCGGCTGATATTCGAACTGTTCTTGAACAAATATGTCAAATTGGTGTTTAAAATGGATTTGAATATCAAATTAACATGTTAATCTTTGTTCTAAGCCATTAATCGAACTTAACTTTTTGGATTTCAACTTCATTTTAAAGATTGTGACTTCTGGGTTTCATATGAATGTTCATACGAATTGATGAACACTATGTGTGTTCTTGGTATTTCAAGGTTTATTACTTAGAAAATTTCAAGAATTGAAATTTTGAAATTCTTAAGTTTTTCCATGCGAATTGTTGAGTTGTTTCTTGTTCCATACGAATTCTAGTTTTGTAGTGTCAAATTTATTTCAAGTTAAGAATTCGCACATTGATACATGCAAATTCTGTGTTGTGTCATTTCATTCTAAGTAAGGAATTCGTATCCTTGTTCATGTGAATTCCATACTTAGTGATTTTTGGCAAAAAAAAAATTCAAGTTCAAAATTTTTTTGTTTTAACTGACATATTGGACCCCTATCCATACTGTTCATCTTTTTCAGGTACTCAATGGCAGACGATCAATCAGTTGACCATGTCCAAATGGGTGAAAACTCATTACCTGAGGCATCCAGAGAACGTCCTATGCCATCATCAAAGTCTGACTACCAACCTGGTGTCAATCCTAACCTCATTCTCATTTCTCCATCTGAGATGAAACCTCAGCAGCCAAACAATCATCACATGGAGTTCACTATCAAGATTGATCCTCTTGTACTGGACATTCTGAAGAACCATCCTTTAAGATGTGCTTTAACTACTCAAGGCAGTGTTCCAGACCTCTATGTTCAACAAGCTTGGAAAACAATCAGAGTCACCACAGTCAAAGTTGGCAATGAGAGAGTTTCTATTTTCAAACTGAAAATTGATCATTACACTTCTGTTTTGGACTACCAGAGACTTAGATTCATCTTGAGTCTACCTGTTGCTAATGCCAGGGAAGGGAAAACTTCCTATGATGATTTTCCTACAGATGCTGAAGTATTTCAAGGTATCAAGAATATGGGTTATGTTGGGCAGCTAACTCAAGTGAACCATTTCAAGAAGAACAACCTGCCACCGTTCTACTACACATTGTTTTCAGTAATCAATCGGTGTCTAACTGCTAAAGTCCATGGTACAGACAATGCCATCATCCACATACTCATACTGGTTTCATGCAGTAGTCTATGATCTACATGTAGACTATGCAATCATTTTCTGGACAAAGCTTTATGAGAAAGTAATTTCAAAGAACACTTCAAAAGCACCTAACTATATTCCATACCAGAGATTCATGACCTTGATTGTGAGAAGCATGTTGAGGAGCAACAAGGACATTCCCAAGAGAATTGATTATCCTTCTACACCTGTTAGTGAAATGAGATTTCTGATGAAGCAAAAGAAGGAGTTCAATTTTTCCATGCCAGTACCAGAAGCTCTTTTAGAGTATGTTGATCCAGAATCTGAATCTATTATAGCCTATAGAGAGTCTATGGGACAACCAGGATCAGTGGCCCCTACCCCAGGCTCAACCCTTAGGAGAGAGGAGTCTGTGAGGGTTCCTGTTACCCAGGAGGTACAAGAACGGGGTCTGAAGAGGAAAAATACAGAGAGGGGTAAAAAAGGGGGTTGGATACCTAGACTTGAGACTTCAGGGTCACGGGCCAGTGCCTAACATCTTGTAACACCTTCAGTCCATGAAAGTCAAGGCTCTGAACGTGAGTCAGATCCGGATGCAACAAATGATGATAGTGAGGAAATTCCTTCAGCTACTAGTGACAATGATGAAGAAGAAACTGTTGATGTTGATAGTGATGGAAACAATAATGATAATGATGATAGTGCTGATGAATCAGAAGGTGATGATGATGATGATGATGATGATGATGATGATGCTAATGATGATAACCAAGGTGGTGCTGAAATTCATGTTGAAGTTAATAATGATATACAAGTTGAGGAGTAAGTTGATGTATTTGAGGAATTTTATGAGCATTATGTTATGGAGCTAAATGTAGACAACACTGTTCAAGCTGTTGTGGGAGATATAAGGAGAAATGAGGGAGATTTAGATGAAAATACAGAAGAGAGGCTGAGAGAAAGGAAAGAAAAAGAATATGGTGAACGTGTGTGTACCAAAACCTACATATCCAAAAGGGCAGCCACATCTACCATTTCTCTGCATGTATTGCGAGCAAGTATTAATAAAGACATAAGTATCCCACTTATGCATTTGCACACCCAGGCCAGCCACTCTATCTCCTCTCAATAACTCAATCTCCTCTCAATAGGAGTTAGTTTCAACAAATCATGGGGAATTAACACATAATCTACCTGTCTCTCATTCGGAGACTATAGGTATTGAAAATAGAGAACAGCAACCCCCGTTCTCAACTTGTTTCTCTACACATGTAAGTCTAGATCCAATTGTTACATCTTTGTCAATTCCTAGGACACATATACAAATTTCTACTATCGAAAGTCTTCGTGACCCGATCGGAACATCCATAGTAGATTCGCAATCCGGACTACGAGGATTGGATGGAAGTCCTGTAATTGCTAACATTCCGCCATCTTTGAACACAAACCACATAGTTGCTTCGTCGACTGCTGTGAGAACGGAGAGTATAAGGGGCTGTTTGTTTACCTCTTAATGGTTCCATTAAGAGGCAACCTCTGAATCGCTAAGAGATGAATCTTGTTTGGCAAAAAAAAAAAGGTTTGCCTCTTAATGGTTCAAAAACCCTCTGAATGATTTTGTATCTTGGCCCTCCCTTAACCATTCAGAACCTTGATTTCATTATGAACAATTAGAAAACAACCGTATTTCATTTTGCACTATATCATAAGAGCCTCTTAATCATTCTGACCACTTAATCATTCTGCACTAAACCATTCAGCAGCTGCCAAACAGCCCCTAAGTGACCCTGGTGTTTCTTTACCAGACTTTGTGTTGAAGGAATTTCTCAACGGCGCCTTAAAGGCTGTTGAAACGAAGTTGTTGGAGAAAATTGAAGAAGAGGTTGATGGAGTTAAAAGGTTGTTAAAAGGGAAAAATACAGTTGAACCTAAGCCAGTTCAACCAGTTCAACCACCACCACAAATTACCCAGCCTGTTGATTTGTCTATTGATGAGCTTAAATCCTTGTTGTTTGCTAAACTCTTATATCAAGCTCCGGACAATCAACAAGATGCAAATCTTCTTTCACTTATGCAATCCCACCATCAATTACAACCACCACAATATGTGCAACCAACTGATTTTGTTAAAGTCTAAGATTTTAACTCATTTAAAGTTGATGTTTTGCATGCCATTTCTGATCTTAAACAGGTAGTGCAAACATCATGCAAATCCCAAACTTTTGTTCCAATGAATGATCATGATTCTAATCATGACCATGAGGGGGAGAATAGGTAGAAATAGAATGCGTGTGTGTCTGATGCTGCTAGATTGGGTGAGCAAGCTCAAAATGTTGAAAATGTTGGTGGAGACAAAGCTGACAATGTTGATGATCATGATACTAAGCAGAGTGATCAAGCTGATGAAACTACAGGAATGAAGCTAGTCTTATATGTTGATACATATGTAGAACCAAGGATTGAAAAGCCTAAGGTTGCTTCAAGAGAAGAAATTTTAGAGATGACTGGGTTGGAGAACATAAATGTTTTCATTCTTTCAGATAATGATGATGAGAGTGATATTGATGAAAAGTATGAATTGTTTTGGAAGATAAAGGAGGAGGAAAAGTATGACTTCATGGAAATTGCTTATGATAATGATGATGTTGAGATAGTAGATGTTGTAGAAAGAGAAGTTGAAGTTGTTCCAGAAAATGCAGATAGTGTACTTGATGGACTCTTTGAAGATAAATATTCTGATGCGTTGAATGTGTTATTTGCTCAGAATTCTCTAGAAGATGTTCATATCAGTCCAATTCATAATGATGCACCTGAACCAAGTACTTCTGCTATTCCATCTGTCCCTACCATAAAAGAATTTGTTTTTCTTGTGTCAAATGAGATTCCAGCTAATACTTTTGTGGAGCACAATGTCAATCAAAATACTGAAATGAATATAGAGGAGTTACCTTAAATTCAAAAGCCAAACAACCCAGTAAGTCAGCCAGAAGTTTCTAAAGAGCCACCTCATGCACCTATTGTTCCAAATGAAGCATGTACATCAAATATTGTTGCTAGAGTTGGTTCAACACTTTACACTGGCTATGATGAATTTGGTCCTACTTTGGAATAGATCAAAAGAATTCTTCGTTCTTTAAGAGTTCCATATCTTGAAGAGAATGTCAAGATCTTTGTGAGCTACATCAGACAACTTGACCAATATTAGATTTTGGGGATTCAAGATAAGTCTCCAGAATATAAAGATCAGTATGTCAAAATGCTTGTTGTTGTTTGTAGAACTTCTAAAGATGTCAAGTATAGAGCAAGAATTGTGGATGTAAAAGAGGTGAAGCTGAAGAGATTTATTAACATCTGGTATCCTGAGTTTGTTGTTCAAAGAAAAGATATGAAGACTCATATCTTCAATGATGTTGATTTCATCAATCTAAGCTTTGATGATCTTGAATTCTTGTATCATGGGTTCAGAGGAATGACCATTAGATTTCTAGATGTATTCTATGCCTTGGATACAATCAAAAGGTTTATCAGAAGACATATCTTTACACATACTGCTATGATTTCCAGCTTGGCATTGAAACAAACTAGAAGAGAGTGAATATGCTTGCACCTGATATGACTCATCTGTTACTTGAAGAAACTCCACTTTACACTGTGCTTAGAGAACCAGAGTTGGGAGTTGTTTATGAAAATGGAGAGAAAGTTAAGAGATTCATTAGAGCCTAAAAAATTGCTAAATATTCTGATGGCACTTTGAAATTAGTCTTGAAAGAAATCAAAACCAGATACGATGAAAGTGAGAAGAAAAGACTTGAAGAGAATGATCATATGCCAAGGTCTGAAAGAATCTTCACAGGTCATGTGATTCTTGCTATTCAAGACAGGATTCGTTTCAGAGAAGGTATCAGAAGGTTTGAATCATTTTTGGGCATCAGGAGAATAAGTATGAGAAGGTGGGCAAGTTGAAGACATGCAAATTGATCCAAAAGGAGGAGATTGTTAGATATAAGTTTGATACAATTTGTATTGTAAGTTTGACTTTTTATAAGTTGTTTGTTTGACTTTCTACTTTGTGTATTGTATGAGGTCATGGCTTGTATGACTCATATAAATACTCTTTGTCTTTGTTTTCTTTGTAAGTAAGCTTTCAAGATTCCAAGTATTGTAACTCATCGTTAGATATATGTTAAACCCAAATATCAGTTGATAAACAATCACACAACACAATAAGAACAAGTGATAATAGAAATTATATCAGTATGTCATAGATCTCTTGATAGCCATATGATTACGTGTGTGTGTGTATGTGTTCTTGGTGTACAGACCAATACCTTGTGTGTGTAAATCAATATGAGCGGCCTTAGAAAATTCTAAATAAAGATGCCTTTTATAGGTAGGTCAACATGACCTAGGCAATACTAGATAACTACTAAAACACCCCCTAAGGAAATAACCACTAATACAAAAGAGACCCCTTTTGACAATTTAATCTTGAATACAATTACTGATCCAACAATATATGACTACAAAACTTGTGACATATTTCTCTCTCTAGATTCATTATTTAATCTTTGTTCTTTCACTGTTAATATGCTTGAAATATGGGATCACAATTCAGCTGATCTGTGAAGATTAAAGTTTTGGGTTTCTTCATTCAGTGTTCTGAAAAGTATTTTGGAAATAAGCATATTTCATTAGTTGTTGAACAGTTGTTGATTGATTCTTCTAATCCTTGCCAAGTAGTGCTTGCTACAAGATGCTTCCTTCTACGAGCTGACCAAAACAAGTTCTTAAGTTGAACTCTTATTCAACTCGCGGTTCAAAGACGTATTTGTTAAGTCAAATTTTATAGTAATCATTGTATTTATAGGTTTGGTCTAATATTGTGTTTAGAGGGCTTATTTGTTCTGTATTAGCCAAGGGTATTTAAGTCCCTTGTGGCTTTGTGTCTTGTAAGGAACTAACGCTCATTTAATACATTTTCTTACATTTTGTGCTTCAAACTCTCTCTCTCTCTCTACTTTCTCTCTCTAAGATTTGGTTGATTTTGGGATTATCAATTGGTATCAGAGCTATTCTAAATCTGAGAGAATTGAGAGAAACTTTTTTTTTATTCTGAATTTGTGTTTAAATCAGAAAATTTGATCGATTTTCTTGATATTTTCAAGAAAATCTCATTTTTTTTGATTTTTCATCAAATTTGGACTGTTTTCTAAACGAATTTCTGTGTAATTTGGTTTGTTGGATACGAATTCATTGTTAGAACACTTTTGATTCACATCATATTGCAAGAAAATCGATTTTTGAACTTCAATTTTGAAAATTTTCGAGTTTTTGAAAAGTCGTTTTAACGTTCTGTACATTTCTTGAATTCTTGATTTTGTGGTTTTTGATCGAACTAATTGTTTGAAAGTTGTTAGAAATCAGTTTTCGAACACTTTTGTGCATAAAAATTTCATCAATTTCAAGTTTGTAATCAATTTTTAGAAGTTTCTTGATTTTTTCATCGTTTTGCGCCAGATCCAAACTTTGCGCTAGTTCGTCAAAGTTTGCGCCAGATTCATCCAGATTCATAGAGTTTTGCGCGAGTTCATCTGAACTTTGCGCCAGTTCTTCATCGCTTTGTGCCAAGTTCAGTTCACAAGTTCTTCACGAAAAGTTCAAGTTCTCTCTATCTACACTTCGCACAAAGTCAAGTTCGTGCCATATACATTTCACGAAAAGTTCAGCTCTTTGTGCAAAGTTACTTTTGCGCCATCTATATCTCACGCAAAGACAGGTTCTCGCTATCTTCTATTCGCGCAAAAGAACAGTTTGCGCCATCTTCATCTAACGCAAAACTCACTTTTGTGTTACCTTCTGCTCAAGCTTTTGAAGGTTCTCGCCAGCTCATCTAACGCAAAGTCAAAGTTTGCGTCATTATCAGCTCACGCAAATCAGTTTTGCGCCACTCCTTACTCACGCAAATTTCTTTTGCGTCATCCTATGCTCGCGCAAAACCTAGTTTGCGCCATCCACTGTTAGCGCAAATCTCAGTTTGCGCCAGTTTCTCTATTTTCAAGACTTAGATTTTTTTCTGGATTTCTGAAGATATGGATTCTACAAAGTTTGTGTTTCAAGCTCAGTTTTACAAGAATGATCTTATGATGTCATTGGGAACAGATACTCGTCCACCTGTTTTAATCAATGAAAATGAGTTCACTCAGTGGCAAGATCGGTTCATTAACCTCATCGAGCGTCAAGCTAACGGAGAGAACATGATGAAGTCATTTACTGAAGGACCATTCATCAGACCTAAAAATGACACTCCCTTGACTGCCGAAGAGGTTAAACGCGAAAAAGTCGATCGAGAAGCAAAGTCCAATTTGATGCTAGCACTGCCTAACTCCATTTACAATCGAATTGATTGTTTCAAGCATGATCCGAAGATGATGTGGACCCAATTAGAAAAGATCATGCTTGGGTCAGTAGTTGCTACACAAATACGCCAGACACGCTTCATGAATAATTTTGAGGAATTTAAGGCAAAGGACGATGAGTCTCTGAAAGTTATCTTTGACAAGTTTTGCACTGTGCTGAATGATCTACGAAAGATAAAAGTGGAAAAGACTGAGCTGGAAACAAATCTGAAATTCCTCAACGCTCTGCAACCAGAATGGAATAAATCTTGTCATCGCTTGAGGAATGATGTCAGGATATCTTCTATGCAAATCCAAGAGCTTTATGAGATTCTGATGATAGATGGATGCATTGTCAAGGATAAAAAGGCCAAACTTGACAAGAAAAACAAGAAGACTGTTAGGACTGAAAGTCCTGTGTGTTGAAAGTGGTATAAAGCATTTATAAGGGTTTGAATTGTAATAAGTTGAAAGTTGATTGTTAATGGGCCTCAAGCCCATTAGGCCTTGTGCGCGCCATATATAAGGCGTGTTTAGTTTCATAATTCAGTTTAGAGAGAAAAGTTTAGATCTCATTCATAATTATCTAGTTAATAGGTTTACTTAGCTTATCAGATATTCTCTCTGTAAACCTAAACCTTTCTTGAATATTAATCATATGACTAGAGGTTGTGACTCATTAACTGTTCTTCATTGATATTATTGTTCGTGATTGCACTGTACTGGGATCTACAAAGACAGTGGATCCGGTTGCACTTCTCACAAGCAAACTGTCTGAACAAGCATTATCTGAGAATGCTTATGATGGTGCAACTGATGATGATGGCGAGGCACTTCAGAAAGCTATGATTCTTCTCTCTCAACACTATCAGAAGAAGTTCCATCATCATTCGGGTTCCAACAATCTTCGCTTCACTTCTGGTTCTCAGAATGTCAAAGTGACCGAGGTTAAGAAAGCAACTGCATGCTTTAACTGTGGAAAGTCGGGTCACATTTCCAAGGAGTGTCGAGTGAAGGCAGTTCGGGATTCTGCGTATTATCGAAAGAAACTGGAACTAGCTGAGAAAAGAGAGAATGGAACTGCTTTGCTTGTTGAAGAAGAATATTGGTTAGATCACTCTGATGATGAAGCTGATAATGTGGAGACTGCTCATATGTGCTTCATCGGAGATGATCAGAGTGATGATGATGATTCCTCAACTGATGAAGATGAGGTACCTTCTGAGTTTGATTACACTTTTATTTCTTCACAGATGAATATCATTATAACTGTTTTACATGATTTTCGCTCGAAGTTATTATCTGAAAAGCATTTAAACATAGAAAAGTCAAATTTGATTGATAAATTACAAATTTCCTTGAAAGATGAAAAATCTATTTTGGTTCATACAAAAGACATCTTTCAAAATAAATTGGATGATTTAGAAAAATCAAATATGACTTATCTTGATTCTTTGATTGAAATGACCAAATTAAAAGATAATTTTTCGGATAAAATAAACGAGTTGGAAGAAAAATTATATCGAAGGAATCAAACTGAACAAACTTTTTATTTGAACAAACCGCGGAGTTATGAGTCTATCAAAGAAAAATGGGGACTTGGTTTTGAAAATTCTCATTGTTTAAACAATGCTATCGAAAAATCCCCTACTTTATATAAATTCAATTATCTAACTCTTGCTAAATATGCTCCTCAATTTAAAATTGATTGGATGAATGAAAAGCAAGTGTTAGAAATCGAAAATGATAAAAGAATGAATAATAAGAAAAAGGAAATTTCTTTTGTTTACACGAGCGAAAATGCCAAATATTTTCCCGAAAAATCAAAGAAGAACATAAACAGTTTCAATGACATTTCTCCCATTAAATCTTCATTATCTGATGATTATTTTGATATATGCGCTACTAACACTAATAAAGAAAATATATCTCCAGTTTCTTATGATTCTAAGAGGTATATTCCTCCATTAGTGTTAGAAAGCAAAATCATTGATCTTAAAGATAAAATGGAAGATCAAAATATTCAAAAAGAAATTGAATCTGATGTTATTCTTTCTTTCATGACGTCAAGTCTTGAAGAAAAATTATTTTTTCAAAAACAAGATTCTGTTTCTGATCTTTCTTCTGATTTTAAAGAAAACAAAACGAAAGTTCTAAAATCTGAAAACTTTTCTCAAAATTTTTCTGACTCCGAGGCAAGTTCAGATTTATTAAATGATCAGTTTGGTTTATTAGGTAAAATTGTTTCTTCAGACTCAAATCTTAAATCAAAAATTCTTGATGAATCTTTTACGCTAAATGATGTTTATTATAAACCAAAGCGTAAAAGAAATAGGTCAAAGAAGTCAAAGAAACAAGCTAAAGTCATTTCTGACAGTTCTAATTCTTGTGATTCAAATATTTCAGATAGGACTTTGAACACTCCAACAAAGCAGATATGGAGGGTCAAGCGGACATCGGATGAATCTACGACTGATGAGGATAGATATGTAGACAAAATATATAAAAGTGATTCATTTGTTGTTTGTAATAAAATTTCAAAATACTCAATAAAGCAAATGATTCGAATTTCAAAAGATGTCTCATATTCTTTTTCTGATTCTAGTTCAAATGATTATGCTTTCTCTTCTACTGATTCTTATGTTCATTATTCTGACTATTTTTCTCATGCTTTCTATGTCAAATCTAACAAATATTCTCCCTTTAGAACTGCAACTAACAAATATGGACCCAAATTCAAGTGGGTACCAAAACAAAAGATTAATTCTGAGTTGCAGGCACCTAATGTCAAGGGGGAGTAAGAGAATGACTATGGCTTCTGAGTAAATCTGCTCAGAACCCGTACTTCAATGGACTACGACTTCTAAACATATCAGTTTAGGACTCGTTCTTCAATGCATTTTAAGCTTCTGGACTAATGAGAATCTGTGAGTGCATCTACTTTATTCCGCTGCATTTATCTCTATCCATGATGTTGTTCCAATTTTCTCAAATGTTTTTCAAGAATCTGAGCAAATTAAAACCCAAAACTTTGATATGAGATACAAATTCTTTATACATTATGTGGAAGATGATATTATTGAATTTTATTTTGTTTCGACTAAATATCAATTTGCCGACTTATTTACATTTGTCTTAAATGAAAATTTTTCAAACTTGACATGTTGAATTTAAAAGTTTAAATCTTTACAAATTTTATTCTATAAAGTAAAAGTTTTACAGTTTTTTCTTTCTTTTGAATAAAATGTGTGTCTAGGATAAATTTTTAAGTTGCTTTGTTTATATTGAAGTTTTATATGTTCAACTTTCAAGTCTTACAAAAGTCGAAAGGTCAGCAACATGTTTGAAACTTCTGCATTCTGCTTTAAAGTTGTGTTATTCGGAATATTTATAGTTTACAATGCTTAGAAATCCTAAAAAGTCATAATTTTGGATTGTAGTGAAAATATGGGCTAAGCACTTAGATGTAAAACTGGGTGATTGAGATGATTTATTTCTATAAAATACAGAAATCTCTAAGTTTAAAAGTTTGTACCTGTGACCTTTCTGGTTTGGGAAAGTAAGTTCGTGGGATGCTTGTCATCTGGTCCCCTAAGGTCAATTGGTCTGGGAGTGATCGAACCCAAATCCTTCTATAGAATCAGATCGAAAGTCATGTTCTACTGGTATGAATGGGTTTAGGATGTGTCGATGTAGCCTTTCTGATCTGGGAGAGTAAGTTCCAAGGGGTGCTTGACACCTAGTCCCCTAAGGCCAACTGGTCTAGGAGCGGCTGACCCAAATCCTGCAATAGGGTCAGATAGAAAGTTACGTTTACGGCATGTTCTTTACTTACCAAACTTTTTGATTAAAAGATGCCAAAGTGCACAAGCTTAAAAGATGCCAAAGAACACACTCATGTGAAGATGCCAATGTGCACAATGCTAAAAGATGCTAATGAGCATACATATCATGATACTTGGTGATATGTTTGAGTTGCGATAAACCTATAAATTTGTGAAAATCTTAAATTTTGATGGCTTAGTGTGAGTACATGCAAAGTTCTCTATTATATTTTTAGAATTGCATTTTCTTGAAGCTAATCGAAGTTCGCATGCTAGCACACTGATTAGATTGATGAAAGTTTTTGAAACTGAACATGTTTTAACTTGATATGCAATGAAACTTGTATCTGTATCCAACAACATACACTTGACTTCATCTGATGGATAAATCTGTGAGATTTTACTGAGTAGAATTTAATTTGTTTAGTATTTAAAATTTTATATGTTTAGTTGTTTCAAAATACATATTCAATATATTTTTCTTTATACATTGATGTTTTGATCATTGTGTTCTCATATATCTGTTTCAATGGGTTTGTGCATTTTTCAAGGGGGAGTGAATAAGGAAAATATTCTGAAAGATCATATCTCTTTTCGAGGGGGAGTATCTGATTTTCTATATAAATGCTAACTTGAATTGTCATATTTAGTGCATTTGTGTAGGGGGAGTCAAAGAGCTTAACAAGTGAAAATTTTCAGATTTCAAGTCAGATTTGCGCCAACAATTGGTAGCGCAAAACTCAACTTTGCACCACCTTCATCTAGCGCAAAACTAAGTTTGCGCCACCAACATGTAGCGCAAACCTTCTCGTTTTTCTTTTATTCTGAATTTTGCAGATCTAAAGTTGTCTCGTCTCCAACATTTGCATGACCAAGTTGATCCAGATCATCAAGGTCATGAGGGGGAGAAGTTAAGGAGAAGTTAAAGAGACAAAGAGTTCAAACGTTTATCTGCTGCTCAAGATTCGCTCAAGATTTTATTTTCTCAGCTATACTAATTCTTTTGTTGTTCCAGCTCCGACCACCACAGTTCATTCAAGTTCATTTGAAAGAGGTGTGTCGTTTAGAGCACAAGCTGATGAACCGATTGTTCTTTCAAGCTTATTACAAACAGGTCTAGTCTTGTCAAGGAAGCAAAGGCAACATAGATTGAAAGATGCTGAGAAGAAATTTTTTTAAGTCAAGAAGCTTCACTAAGTCGCTTAGATGGTCTGTGTTGATTTAGAAGATGAATATTGAAGACCACAGCTGTAACATCCCAAAAATTTCAAAATTTTTGAAACTTTACAAATACCCATTTAATTGCATAAGACACCATTAATAATTCAAATAACCGTTTCATTGAAAACTTAAATAATAAATGTTCTTATTTAAACTAGACAGCGGAAGTAAATTGTTTTAAAGCATAAATTAAATCTCATGACTGCAAAGAGCCCTTCGTATGCGCCAGTCTGTACCATCACACCTTGGAGCCACTAGTACCTGAAACCACAGTTTATAGGGAAAGGGTAAGCACGAAGCTTAGTGAATTCAACACTACATATAGTATGATTATAACCTTACCCCTAAACAGGTAGATACACAAAACTGAGCATCCAAGTCAAAGAACGCATCCTTAACAAGCATACTCACACTAACCCACCTAACCAAGCATCCATCGGTCTCCCCGATGACACACGATAATCGTGCACGTATCCCTCGGTCCCACCGAGTTCCTACGCCACTCGTGTACACAATCCTCGGTCCCACCGAGCCCTTGGTCCCACGGAGTTTACACGACCTTCAAGGTACATACTAGACACAACACCATTTAGTACCACAGAACAAGTAATACCACATAGCACAAGCAAGATACAGTGAGGTAAATATAACCATAGTTCTACGTAGTGAGTGAACTCACCTCAAAAGCGATGCACAAAAATCTCGAACGATCACACGACCTAGCCAACTCCAAAATCACTTCTCGACACCTAGATAAGTTCTATATAGTGTCAATTCGAAACCCGGGACCCTTAACTATAAGCATAAAATTACACGGGTGATATTTCGTCTTTTCGGACTAAACTGCAGGTCTATTCGGGACCTGTTTAGCCCCTTCTAAACCCACGAATTTAGAGATCAGTGTTTACAATCAAATAGATCTAGGTCTTAGCCTTCCAAGGACATATTATACGCGTTCTAACGATTTTCCTACGATTTTATATGATTTTTCTAAAACTGAGACGTGAATCTGGCAGATTCGGACCTTCTGTAAAAATGGCTATTTTGCACATAGTTAGAAGCTGAATCAGGTTTTATCTAAAACACGAAAAATGTGCCCAACACAGAATGTGAACCGTCGGCACCAGTTTTGCCTCGAACCGAGCTACAACAGAAAAGTTATGGCCGACGTAAAACAGTGGCAGATTGCACATTCTCATATAAATTGATACCCCCTTTTTTTTTAAAACGGCTAAGGGTTTTCGGATTTGCAACGAGTCCGGGTTTTAGAATTTGCAAGGGATGGACAAGACCATGCACCACCCTCTGCCACCTCCGGCATTGGTGGTCGGCGGCGGCGGCCACCGGCGGTGATGGTGTTTTTCTTTGGTTTTCAACGCCGAAACGAAAAGAAAAGAAGAGAAAGAGAAAAGAAACCTTACCTCTCGAGAAAACGCGATTCGACGGCTCCGTTTCTCTCTCTCTCTCACTCTCGTTCACACCGGTGGCAAGCGGCGGCGGCAGCGTTGGGATCTTGGGAGGCTCACGACGCAAGGGAGGGAGGAGGAGAGAAAAAAAAAGAGTTTTTCTTTTAGCCAACTAGGGTTTTTTCTTAGTTTAAATATCAAGGCCATGAGGAAAAAAATAGAATCGGTCCTCAAGGCCCGACCCATGCAACCTTCACCAATTTCCAAAACCAGTCCCTCGCTATAAAGTCTTGCCACAATTTTAACCCACTAAAACTTGGATTTTTAAAATATTTAACCCCTAAGGACCAAAATGTTCACAAACGCATTAATTAAATAAAACATAAAAAAAATAAAAACGTACCGAGACACGGGCTTTACAACTCTTCCCCGCTTGGCTTAGACTTCGTCCTCGAAGTCTCGGTCGGTGAATAACTCGGGATAGTTCTCGCACATCTCTGCTTCGGGCTCCCACGTCCATTCTGAACCCTTCCGATGTTGCCACTGGACTTTCACCAATCCGATGAATTTGTTGCGCAAGGTCTTCGTCTTTCTTTCAACGATAGCTATCGGCTTCTCCACATAGTTAAGCCTTTCATCAATCTGAATTTCCTCAAGAGGAATCACTGCAGACTCATCCACTACACACTTCCACAATTGGGAAACGTGGAAGGTGTTGTGAATCAAGCTCAACTCGTCCGGTAACTCTAAGCGATAAACTACCTTACCCACTCGAGCAATGACCTTGTAAGGTTCAATGTAACGGGGCCCTAACTTTCCCCGTTTGCGAAACCAGACCACCCCTTTCCAGGGTGACACCTTCAGAAGAACATAATCTCCGACCTGAAATTCCAAATCCGATTGTCTCTTGTCGGCGTAGCTCTTCTGCCTGCTTTGTGCAGTGACTAATCGATCCCGAACCATCTGAATCATCTCAGTCGTCTTCAACACAACATCGGTGCTCCCCAACACTCGATGGCCAACCTCGCCCCAGCAAATGGGCGTCCTGCATTTCCTACCATATAACACCTCGTAGGGCGGTCTGCCGATACTGGAATGGTAGTTGTTGTTGTAGGAGAACTCAGCTAACGGGAGATACTGATCCCAACTACCACCAAAGTCAATAACACATGCCCGCAACATGTCCTCGAGTGTCTGAATAGTACGCTCACTCTGCCCGTCGGTCTGAGGATGAAACGTTGTACTAAAATGCAATCGTATACCCATATCACCTTGAAACTTCTCCTAAAACCGAGAGGTAAAACGAGTATCCCGATCAGAGACAATTGAAACTGGCACCCCGTGCCTAGTCACAATCTCTCTGATGAAAATCTCCGCGAGCTTCTCCGCCGAGGAGCTCTCTCTGATGGGCAAAAAGTGAGCGCTCTTAGTCAGACGATCGACAATCACCCAAATAGCATCATTCCCGCGTGGGGTCCTGGGAAGTTTAGTGATGAAATCCATCGTGATTTTCTCCCACTTCCATACTGGAATTTCCAAAGGTTGCAGTTTCCCATGCGGTCGTTGGTGCTCCGCCTTGACCTTCCGAAAAGTCAAACATACCTCAACACATTCTGCGACATCCCGCTTCATGCCGGGCCACCAATAATCCTCTTGCAGGTCTCGGTACATCTTTGTGGCTCCAGGATGGATCGAAAACTTAGACTTGTGCGCCTCGTCCAGCAGTATCTGTCGATTCCCACCAGTGAGAGGAACCCAAACTCTACCGTATCGAGTCAGTAACCCTCAACTATCCTGGACAAACTTCGGGATTTCTCCCGAAACCCTCTCACGTTTGGCATTCTCAACTAATATTGCCACTTTCTGAGCACTATCTATCAACTCGAGAAGAGGTGCGACCACCATCAACCGTTGACACAAACCCCGTAGTGGTTCACCAACTGGATGTCGACTAAGTGCGTCCGCGACCATATTCTCTTTACCTGGGTGGTAAAGTATCTCGCAATCATAGTCTTTTACCACATCGAGCCACCTTCTCTGACGCATATTGAGATTCTGCTGATCCATCAGGTATTTGAGACTCTTATGGTCAGTGTAAATCGTACACTTAACACCATACAGATAATGCCTCCAAATCTTGAGAGCAAACACCACCGCTCCCAATTCTAAGTCATGAGTCTGGTAGTTCGCCTCATGAGGCTTCAACTGTCTCGAAGCGTAGGCTATAACCTTACCGCGCTGCATGAGCACGACACCCAAGCCTTGATGGGAAGTGTCACACATATGCCCTCTGGCAAGGTTAATACCGGAGCCTCGCATAACCGTCTGCGTAGCTCCTCGAAAGCCCTCTGCTGCTCCTCACCCCAGCTGAAAGCCGCAGATTTCTTTGTCAAACGGGTCAACGACAACGCAATCTTGGAGAAATCTTAGATAAATCTCCGATAGTACCCCGCCAACCCTAGAAAACTCCGTACCTCGGTGGGAATTTTCGGCACTTCCCACCGCATCACCGCTGAAATCTTGGCCGGATCGACCATAATACCATTCTGATTCACGACATGTCCTAGGAATTGGACCTCTCGTGACCAGAATTCGCACTTGGAGAACTTAGCATAAAGCTTCTCCCGCCTCAAAACATCTAAAACCTCTCGCAAATGCGTCTCGTGCTCTTCCTTTCTCTTCGAATACACGAGAATATCGTCAATGAACACGATCACCGACCGGTCCAACATCGGGCTACATACCCGGTTCATGAGGTCCATGAACGCTGCTGGTGCATTGGTGAGCCCAAAAAGCATCACCACAAACTCATAATGGCCATAACGCGTGCGAAAGGTCGTCTTCTTCGTATCCTCACTCCTTACTCGCATCTGGTGATATCCCGACCTCAAATCAATCTTAGAGAACCACGAGGCTCCCTGAAGTTGGTCGAACAGATCGTCAATCCTTGGCAGAGGATAACGATTCTTCACCGTAAGCTTATTCAGCTCGCGGTAGTCTATACACATCTGTTGAGACCCATCCTTCTTTTTCACAAACAAAATAGGGGCTCCCCATGGTGAACAACTCGGCTTAATGAACTCCTTTTCGAGAAGCTCCTTTAACTGCACATACAGCTCCTTCATTTCCGGTGGAGTCATGCGGTAAGGTGCCTTGGTAACCGGAGCAGCACCCGAAACCAGATCAATTCGAAACTCTACCTGTCGCTCGGGAGGTATCCCCGGCAAATCATCGGGAAACACATCGGTAAACTCCCGTACAACTTGCACGTCTTCCGCAGTCTCCTTTCCCTCGTCAACTCGCGTGTCAAACACATATGCCAAGTATCCGTGCCCACTATGCTGTAAATACCTCCGGGCCCTTGCAGCTGAACATATCGCTGAATTCCGCCTAGGCGAGTCTCCCTGAACCAACAATTCTTCCCCGCTTGGGGTTCGAACTCGCACTTGTTTGTGACGACAAACAATCTCCGCATCAAACGTATCCATCCAATCCATGCCCACAATTACACATAGTTCACGCATAGCAATCGGAATTAGGTCGATGGGAAACCTCACACCCGAGATTTCCAATGTGCATCCCCGATAGACATCCGAAATCGTCAAGGTCCTGTCATCAGCAACCTCGACTACCAGAGGACACCCTAACCGCCCTACAACTCGGCCCAATCTCTCGCTAAAAGTGCGAGACACAAACGAATGAGTAGCCCCGCTATCAAACATCACTACCGCAGGCACCGAGTTAACTAGGAGCGTACCTAACATGCTATAAAACCACATAATAATAAATAAATAAAAACAAAAACAAAACGCAGAGATAGGGAGGACAAAGAAGAAAGAGCAACGAAATGTACCTGTCACCACCTTAGGCGTCGCCTGC
Source organism: Arctium minus (assembly GCA_954870635.1). NCBI lineage: Eukaryota > Viridiplantae > Streptophyta > Magnoliopsida > Asterales > Asteraceae > Arctium > Arctium minus. Next base: position 58,453,519 of record OX941080.1, on the reverse strand, counting down.
GCCTCGTCCACCTTCAGCTGGTGGACTCTACCTCGGGCTGCCTCCGTCCCCGGCTGACCCACTCGATCATCAGTAATACGCAGTGGGGCATTCGCAGGAGCCCTCTGTGCCCCACTCCCATCAGCTACCCTCGCGTTCGGACAATTGGCCTTCACGTGACCCGTTTGCTTGCAGTTAAAACAGACCATTAATGGCACTTTACAATCTCGACTGAAATGACCGGCCTGCCCACACTTGAAGCATCCATCAGTTCTCTTCCCACTAGAATCCCTAGGCTTAAACCCACCGCTCCTTGGGCTCGAGCGTGAGTCCGAGAATCTTGACTTCTTCGGTACTGCAGAGATTAGCGTCACCGCCTGTGCCGCCTTTCTCTTCTTCGCTTGAGTCTCTAACTCGAGTTACCGTCTTCGGGCAGCCTCCATCATTGCAGTGAGTGAAGCATACTGCGCAGTGCTCACGAACTCCCTAATCTCAGTACATAACATGTCCTTGTATCGAGACATCTTCATGTCCTCCGAAGCAGCATACTGAGGACAGAACAGCGCCATCTCTGTGAACTTCCGGTTCATCTCCTTTACAGTCTCTGTCGTCTGAGTGAGCTCTAAAAACTCCTTCGCGATCCTCTCCATCTCTACCGGGGGCACGTACTCTGCACGGAACCGAGTGACAAACTCCTCCCAGGTCATAGTAATACGTTCAGCCAACGTCAACGTTGTAGCACACCAATCCTTCGCTCCGTCACGTAGCAAATTCACCACAAAGCGAACCTTTAAGTGGTCGGGGCAGTCACTGGTCAAAAATGCGCACTCCATGTCTGATATCCATCGCATACTGATAATCGGATTTGGGTCCCCCTTGAACTCAGGCAGAGCACAAGCAGAGAGATCCCGATACTGAAATTCTCGTGTACGCGGTTGTCCTCCTGCCGGTGGTGGAATCGCAGCAATGCGCTCCTCCATCAGAGTTACCACCTCGTCGCGGATGGCAGTGATAATCTCGGGGATCGCCTCCCCGATCGCATGTGCCACCTCGGCAGCAATCATCTCCCGGATCTGCTCCGCAGTGATCCCGACACCAGTCTCTGGCTCGACAGTGTTGTTTCTCCTAATGATGTCCATTTCTGGGTAGAAATTACAACGAGTTATTAGTACATAATAACTCACTCTAACAACGCTCACACTCAACTCCTTGGATTCCTCGTGACTTTCCCCGACTCAAGCATTGATCCTGTGCTTCCGGTAGTAGGAGCTCTACTACTACCTTCCACACCTATCATTGCTCGTTCCGAGTCCCATCCCGAAGTGTCCAAGTAGTTCCTCGCCGATATCTATACCCATATGCCCGCACCAGCATATGTACACACTCTTCCTAGCTTCCTAGGAATTCCAACCCATAACATTACCCTTGCTATAACGAAATCCCTACTAGTCATAAAGAGTTACCTCGCGAATACCCCGTCACATGCAGCGTGAAACAAATAGACATTCGAATACAAGATTCTATCCTAGAATGGTTTGACTCAAACAAGAGTTGCGCAATAGAACTAAATCAAATATTCTAAGGCTATGCGATTCTTACTGCATATAACCCATAGGGCATTCACTTAACAACCTACCATGACTAGCATAAATTCCTACTAGCAAGCAATGAACATACAACACAGAGTAAATAGCACAAGCAATCTAGCATGCATACCCCTATGATTTAGAAAACAATAAATAAACTAAGTACTGTACCGTTTCCATTGGCTCCGGCTGACTGTACACACTGCGCCCTCGATCACCGTTCCTCGAACGCATTTTCCTTTTTTTTTAAAGATTTATATAGCCGCAAACTTGAGATCAACCACACCGAGATGTGTTTGATTCACTCAAGCTGTGCTCTGATACCAAGTTGTAACATCCTAAAAATTTCAAAAATTTTGAAACTTTACAAATACCCATTTAATTGCATAAGACACCATTAATAATTCAAATAACCGTTTCATTGAAAACTTAAATAATAAATGTTCTTATTTAAACTAGACAGCGGAAGTAAATTGTTTTAAAGCATAAATTAAATCTCATGACTGCAAAGAGCCCTTCGAATGCGCCACAGTGTACCATCACGCCTTGGAGTCACTAGTACCTGAAACCACAATTTATAGGGAAAGGGTAAGCACGAAGCTTAGTGAATTCAACACCACATATAGTATGATTATAACCTTACCCCTAAACAGGTAGATACACAAAACCGAGCATCCAAGTCAAAGAACGCATCCTTAACAAGTATACTCACACTAACCCACCTAACCAAGCATCCATCGGTCTCCCCGATGACACACGATAACCGTGCACGTATCCCTCGGTCCCACCGAGTTCCTACGCCACTCGTGTACACAATCCTCGGTCCAACCGAGCCCTCGGTCCCACCAATTTTACACGACCTTCAAGGTACATACTAGACACAACACCATTTAGTACCACAGAACAAGTAATACCACATAGCACAAGCAAGATACAGTGAGGTAAATATAACCATAGTTCTACGTAGTGAGTGAACTCACCTCAAAAGCGATGCACAAAAATCTCGAACTATCACACGAGCTATCCAACTCCAAAATCACTTCTCGACACCTAGATAAGTGCTATATAGTGTCAATTCGAAACCCGGGACCCTTAACTATAAGCATAAAATTACACGGGTGATATTTCGTCTTTTCGGTCTAAACTGCAGGTCTGTTCGGGACCTGTTTAGCCCCTTCTAAACCCACGAATTTAGACATCAGTGTTTACAATAAAATATATATAGGTCTTAGACTTCCAAGGACATATTATACGCGTTCTAACGATTTTCCTACGATTTTATATGATTTTTCTCAAACTAAGACGTGAATCTGGCAGATTCGGACCTTCTGTAAAAATGGCTATTTTGCACATAGTTAGAAGCTGAATCAGGTTTTCTCTAAAACACGAAAAATGTGCCCAACACAGAATTTGAACCGTGGGAACCAGTTTCGCCTCGAACCGAGCTACGACGGAAAAGTTATGGCCGACGCAAAACAGTGGCAGATTACACATTCTCATATAAATTGATACCCCTTTTTTTTTTAAAACGGCTAAGGGTTTTCGGGTTTGCAACGAGTCCGGGTTTTAGAATTTGCAAGGGATGGACAAGACCACGTACCACCCTCTTCCACCTCCGGCATTGGTGGTCGGCGGCGGCGGCCACCGGCGGTGATGGTGTTTTTCTTTGGTTTTCAACGCCGAAACGAAAAGAAAAGAAGAGAAAGAGAAAAGAAACCTTACCTCTCGAGAAAACGTGACTCGACGGATCCGTATCTCTCTCTCTCACTCTCGTTCACACCGGCGGCAAGCGGCGGCGGCGTTGGGATATTGGGAGGCTTACGGCGCAAGGGAGGGAGGAGGAGAGAAAAAAAAGAGTTTTTCTTTTAGCTAACTAGGGTTTTTTCCTAGTTTAAATATCAAGGCCATGAGGAAAAAAATAGAATCGGTCCTCAAGGCCCGGCCCATGCAACCTTCACCAATTGCCAAAACTAGTCCCCCGCTATAAAGTCTTGCCACAATTTTAACCCACTAAAACTTGGATTTTTAAAATATTTAACCCCTAAGGACCAAAATGTTCACAAACACATTAATTAAATAAAACATAAAAAAAATAAAACCGTACCGGGACACGGGCTTTACAACAGCGCCAATGATTACTAAGGGGGAGATTGTTAAGTCAGATTTTATAGTAATCATTGTATTTATAGGCTTGGTCTAATACTGTGTTTAGAGGGCTTATTTGTTCTGTATTAGCCATGGGTATTTAAGTCCCTTGTGGCTTTGTGTCTTGTAAGGAACTAACGCTCATTTAATACATTTTCTTACATCTTGTGCTTCAAACTCTCTCTCTCTCTCTACTTTCTCTCTCTAAGATTTGGTTGATTTTGGGATTATCAATATTATTTGTTATAAACTGAAGATGCACTTTGGTTGTCACGCAAACTCGCACATTTTTTTCTTGTGGGCATAACAAATGTGTTGAGTTTCTAAAGATAAAGTTGTCTTTACTGCACTCAGTCAGGGTTATTGCACATCGAATTTGGTTTTAAAGTTGAAACTTTGAAGGATTAGTGATTTATCCAAGGGGAGCCTGAGTTGTCTTGAAGATATGCAACACTAAATTTTTCCAAAGAAATCAAGGGGGAGAAGAGTTGAAGCCTAAAGAAGATGATTCCTTTAAAAAAATTTAGGGGGGGGGGGGGGGGGAATGTTAGGACATAAAATGTCCTAAGTATTAAAAGTTTTGTAAATGCCTTATAATTTGTAATTGGGCCTTGTCATAGCGTATTGGGCTTGTGCTTAGTGTTGTACAAGGGATATTGGGGGAGGTATAAATAACCTCATTGTTTGTAATTGTGTAAGTAATTCATTCACAATGTATCCGTGCAATGTAAAAGAGAGTTTCTAGAGAGAGAAACTTCTTTCTCTCTCTAGTTTGTGTGTATTAAAATATTGTGAATAAACAAACATGATTTCGTTCCCAATCCATCTCTTGTCTATCATTCAACATTGATTAAGTTGTAATATGTGGTCTAACATATGACCTCCTGTTTGACGTCCATAGTGTACCAACGACTTAATCTGTCGTCCGCGGTTTTTACCCTCGACGGGGTTTTCCGCATCACCAAACTCTCGTGTCTTATTTATTTTTCTATATTTGTCATGCGATTTTTCCAAGATCTCTTTCTTTAGTTGTTAAAGCTCTACACCGACCTTAAGTCAATCCAAAGGGTATTTTTGGCATTAACAAAAGCTTTTGAATGTTAGATATCTGGTGTTTATTGTGGTAAGGCAAGATGCAAATAAATGGATGTTCACTGAAGTTGACTTCAGGAACCTACAGTTGGAAGACTGAGTTCATGTACTTTAAGTTACAACAAAGAATTATCAGACCGGAAGATGTGATGATTGCTTAATTTCCTGTGATCGGTATATGAAAAGGCCGGTTAAATATGTTTATATTACTGATCTACATATTGGAGTTGAGACTAATCAGAGAAAGGTGAATTTTTTGAAGCCTAACCAAAGTTTACCTGATATTGATAACTTTCCACTTTTCACGATATTAGAAGATTCATTGGTGTGGTTTATCAGAATGAGAAAGGTGAAAAGTTGTTAGATCCCATTTAGGCAAACAAAAGAATAACTCCATATAAAAGAAGATATAAGATAGAAATGAAGAACAATATTCATCAAAATCACATCTCATATGCTTAGATTGATTAACAATGGAGGGGATATTAAGAAGAACACCACACTAAACATTTATACGACTCTCATGAAATTCACATAGTCTATGTGTGTAAATTGTGTTCTCTCCAAAAACCTAATGAGTAAAGTGAGACATGGGCACCAATAAATAGGGCCCATTTACAAATAAAAGGTTCAAGCCCATACAACTATTTAAAAATCCCAAAATACAATTCTTTATAAAACATTCAATTAAATTGGGGGCTAACTTAATCTAATAAAAGTGCTTCTTGAGGTTTGAAGAAATTGCTAGTTATTCTGATGGTACTCTGAAGATCATCAAATTGAAGTTGAGTTACAAGCTGGATTTGGTTAAAGATCGAAAAGATAAAATGGATGACAAAGACAAAGAGCTGATTGTGAGAGCTATAAACCTGATTCTGGACAGGTTGGAATTCAAGAAGATTATCATATGCTTTGAAGTCTATTTTGGACTCAGAAGAAAAAGAAGAAGATTTGCATGATTTTCAACTTGAATCCAAAGGGGAAAATTGTTGGGGCTAAATATGTAAATTGTATTCAAGTTGATGGGCTTACTTTGTAAATACCCTTGCGATATAAATACTTCCATTTCTTGTTGTTTTAATATTTCTCTCTTTTATATTTTATTGCTATTTTCGTCCCTGAACCGTAAAGACGAAAACTATAATCTCAAAAATCATAATTTTTAACAAGAAAATCGCAATCTCGTACCCTCTTCACTCAATTTCTCCAAGCGCTCAACATGGACTACCTCGTACCTCACCACTCGACGACCACCGTTTGCTACTCCTGAGTTGCTTCCGACCTTTTCTGTTGCATCTAACTCCAATCGGAAAACTGACCGCCTCTTCTCAATTTTTTTGGTTGTATCTAGGTATCAAATTCTAATCGGCGATCACCTTATTTCTTATTTTCTTTCATGTAAGCATCTCTGCATCTGTGACTCTGTCTTTTTTGAATTTTCATTCTAATTTATCATTTATGTGGAAATTGGAATGGGAAATTGATCTATGTGACTTGATGTATGTGAACAAGTGGGTAGAGGTTACTGATTTTGATTTATGCTACATGGAATATAGTTGTTTGAATCTTTGATGAATTAATGTCGAAAGGAATTTAGATGTTGGTTTGAGTACCCAATTTAGGTCATCGGAAATTGTTTAAAATAGTTTTCTTCTCATTCAAAATACGTAAAAGCAAATATATATAGATAAAAAAAAGTCATCGATGGAAACAAAATTCACATATATCTCGTAAATTATCAGTCAACAACTTTAAAAAACTTTGATAAATAGAACTATGAATCATAGTCAGCATCCTAAGTTGGTGAATGACCATAAAATAACAAAATTTTAAGCTAAAATGCACCTGTTTTAGGTGCCAAATCTCTAATACATGATCAAATATCTTCTTGTAGACGAACAATGAACAACAAATTAATGTTTGTGTCGTTACATTAGGCTTACCCTCACCTAATATCCTCGCTCCGTCCCTGGTGTGAATGTTGGTAGTTTCTCCGATTTATCATAAAGGGTGTTTGATTCACATAATATTTTTTCTGCAAGAATGAAACCTATCAAAAGAATTGAAATATGAAAGAAATTTGTATAAAATATTGTGTTTGGATGATAGAAAATGAAATATAATTTTTTTTATACAAAAGGTAGCTTATGAATTGATCCGGACGAAAGAATGAGATAATTTGGGTTCTCCATGTGCTACAATTATAAAAGTAGTCGGATCTTCCCGGCATTCAAAGTGTAAGAAATTTGTACTTGCACAACTATGGCGACGATTTTACCTTTCGCCACCGTTTCATCCGGCAACCACCACCTCTTTGCCGCCATCGACTTGGGAACCAACTCCTCCAAACTACGAATTGTCCGAGCTGACCCTACAACCGGTCGATTTCTAACCCTTCAACGCCTCAAGGAGCCCGTTGTTCTCGTCTCAGGCGGCAACACCACTACCGCCATATCCTCCTCAGCCCAGCTCCGCGTCATTGAATCTCTCCGAAAGTTCCAACAAATCCTCCACTCACTAAACGTCCCTTCCTCCCACCTCCGCCTCGTCGCTACCTCCGCCATCCGAGAATCCTCCAACCAATCTCAACTCCTACAACTCATCCAACAAAAGCTAGGTTTACAAATCGACGTGATATCGGGATACGAAGAAGCCCGCCTTACCTACCTTGGTGTCCTACAGTTCCATCCGATTTACAATCAGACAGTTCTTACAATCGATATAGGAGGGGGATCGACTGAATTTGTTATTGGATTTCAAGGTAAAGTAAAATTTGGGATTTCACTGAAACTAGGGCATGTAACCTTGACTCAAAGATTTGTTAGAAGCAACGCAACCGAGGCAATGAGAGAACACATTAGGGATGTCGTTAAAGAATCAGGGTTAATCGAAAAGGTTTTGGAACATAGGATAGACATTGCTGTCGGGTCCTCTGGTTCCATCAGGATGATTGAAAAGGCAATTTTTATGGGTTACAGTAGTGATTTGGTGAATGAGATTGGTTTACTTGAAGGGTATAGGAGGGATTGGAAATTCACAAGCGAAGAATTAAAGGGTCTTGTTGACAAGTTATGTGAGGAAGAGAGTGAAGTTGAGGGAGGTAAGGTGTACAATAGAAAAGGGTTTTTCAAGACAAGATCAGCATTTATTGTGGCGGCCGTGGTTTTGTTGGAAGAGATATTTTGGTTGCTTGCGATTAAAGAAATGGAAGTTTCTGGTTATGCATTAGGAGAGGGTGTTATTGCTGAGAAATTAGCAGAGTTCTATGATGGATTCGATTTGAATGCAAATGCAAGGTGGAGATCAGTCTTGAGGCTTGCATCAAGGTTCAATAACAAGAAGAGGATGACTTCTGCTGCATCTTGTGCTACTATTGCACAGGTATTATTAAAACCGAAAGTTTTTAGGGTAAAATATAATGTTATTAACCGATGTGAAATAAGACAATAGGAGTAATTGGTTTTACAGGGAGTTTTTACAGGTTTAAGGGAGTGGAGCGAGATTGATGATAAGCACAGTCAACTTGTTTTATTGGATAACAAGGATCTTGAATATCTTGAAGCTGCTTGTTTGCTACATAACATTGGGTTAGTGACTGGGAAAAAGGGCTACCATAAGCGATCATACCATATCATCATGGTATGTTTTCTTGATATATTGTTTAGTAGGAAATATGTGGTTAAAGAGAATTTTCCTTATTATAAGCATATGAGCTCATCAAGGAGAGTTTATGAGATAAATCTGACATAACACATTGCTGTGTGTACATGGAGATAGAGATACATGCACACAGAATCCAAGTAGCAAGTCAAATATAAGAAAAAAGACCCCATATAATGACGGTCAGCTGCTGTCTATCATACCTAGTCTTCCCCAAGTCATCTTAAGTGCTTAACATGATTACCCATTATTATGTTCTAACTATGAAATCAGGTTACATGAAACACGCAACCTAGATTGAACTTAAGTTAGACAACCGACTAAAAGTGCGTGAAAATTCAGTTTCTCAACATACCCACAACTATTTAGGTGACAGAGCTTTGGATATTTAATATACCTGTTCTCCGGTGGCTTACTAGGAATGCCACAATATTGTTCTTTAACTAGTGCATGCCAGCATATTGATAGCCATGACATTAAACTTTATCAAATATTATCATCTTTTTTCTTTTTAATAGTATTGGTGGTGGTAAATTGGTAATTGCTGCTTGTTATGGTTTGTTATCGCAATAGGTTGTAACTCTGACATTAAGGAAGAAGTTGGTCACTTCATTGTGTTAACGGATGTTCATCAACATGAGAAGTTTCTTTATTTATTTTATGAACCTAATCTCGTTTGGACTAAAAAGTGTAGTGTTGAAAATTGTATATGTCAACAGAACGGGGAGCATCTGCATGGATATAGTGCTGAAGAGGTTAAGGTACATTGCCTGCATTCTTATTCCATGTTGTATTTAATGATGAAAATAAACATTTCATTCAACCTGAGATTTTACATGTTTTACAGTTAATTGCGTTGCTAGCAAGGCATCACATAAAGAAATTCCCGCAACTTGATCATACTTCTCTCAATGAATTCACAAATGAGGTACCCTTTATGTTTAGTTAAAGAAAAGTCAGTAATTTGATATAAATGCAAACATTAACCTTTACCGAATTTTTTCTGTACAGATGAAGCAGAAGTTCAGAGTTCTTTGTACAATCATCCGTTTGTCTGCAGTTCTAAAGCAATATCAGAGTCTGAGCAGTCAAGACATTGAGTTATCACATTCTCTTGAAGGCTTCAAGTTGGTAAATAATCAAATTTTGCAACTTCTATCAACAGCAATTGCAAGTCTGTCCAAATATTCTAGAGAGATGCCAGAAAAACTTTTTATTGTGGACTTATTCATTGTGTGCCTTGTGTTTTGTCATTTAGATCAACTGTGAATGCACACAACATATAGCTGATTCGTTCATAATCTTTCTCTTCTTCACTTGTGAATATATATTTTGGTTTTAGAGGAAGGAAACTTGGCAGTAGTAAGTTGTGATCGTATGAATCTGTCTAAATGCTTTATCAATATCAAAATCCATAGGTACTCAGGGACACTAGCGGAGCAAACATTGTTCAGTCTATACCAACAGCCATTGATGTGGAACTGAGAAAAGAATTTGATCACTTTGAAAGCGTAATATCTCAATTTGATTTTCATCAATGTGGTAGACGAAATGGTTTTTGTACTAAACCATAATTCATTATCTCTCAGGTATTTGAGCAAAAGTTGTCAGTTGTAGTTCTATCAAGCTCATCAGGATAGCCATGGAACATGAAGCTTCCAAGGGGAACTCCTCTTGTTTTGATCAGGTTTTCTGTTAATTGATCATTTTTTAGAACCTTACAAATATCAAATATACTTGGTAGTTGCATAAAATAAAGTAAAAAATGGCGATTTCCTTAAAAGTCAGCCCAATTTGACTCCCTTGTAGAATATCTACAACAAAAATCAATTCTAGTTCCTTGAGTTTTTCTTTTGTCAACCCAATTCGACTCCCTTGCTTTTCTTCCGTCAAGAAATTAATTCTAGTTCATTGAATTAGACCTCCTTCCTGCAGAAATTATTTACAAAAACAAATTTGAATTAAGACTTTTCTTGCTATACACATAATCGATTAAAGAAAAGAAAAAGAAAAATAGAGCGAGAGAGAAAGAGAAGGGGTGGATTTGATCAGGTTCGCTTATGCAAGAGAGCTAAGGCATAGAGCTAATTGCGCTAGCTATTTTAGTTTAAAAAAGGGTAGACGCCACCCTCTAAGGCGCCCCCACTGCATTGGTCCCACGGTCGTCATGGGGGAGGTAAATCAACACATGCATCCCATTGACAGAGGAGTGGTGCCTATGCTTGATCCCAGAGCCTCACATATGGATTACACCCACATCTCTACTGATGGGACAGATCAGCGGGGACCTAGCTATTTTAGTTTAAAGGTTGCTGGTATGAGATATAAGTGAAATAAGGCTCAGAGCTTTTGAGTTATTGTTTTTTTTCGTTACTGGTGTACAAGTTGTGTCATGAGGTGATTTGGGTGGGATCTTTTTATTAATGAATCTTGTATCCAGATTATCGTATAAGAACCAAAATCTTTATGATGAAAACCAAACTAATTTGGGCAGGATTAGTGGAACAAACTAAAACTACACCTACCAAAGTTAATTCTAGTTCTTTATATAAAAAATGGCGATTTCCTTAGAAGTCAACTCAATTCGACTTCCTTCTTGTAGAATATCTACAACAAGAATTCAAATTAAGTCTTACATTCAATTTATTAAAGAAAAGAGGAAAGTTTAAAAGAGAGAAATAACCTATGTACGGATTACCCTAAGAAATAAAATCTTTAGATTGGTTTGGGCGAGAAAAATGAGAACAAACTAAATTTACACTTACCAAAGTTAATTCTAGTTTCTTAGGTGAAAATGGTGATTTCAAGATTTTGGTTGGACTCCTTTAATACATGGACCAAAAGTCCACTAATGCCATTGCTCTTGGACTATTAGTTTCATTATTCTCACTGAATCCCTCATTTAGTAGACCTTTTGTCCAACCAAAATCTTGAAATATGCATCGTTGCGTAAGGAACTAGAATTAACTTTGGTAGGTCTAGGTTTAGTTTATTTTCACTTTTCCCGACCAAATTATCTGTTTTCATCATAAAGATTTTGAATTTTTATGGTAACCGGTACACACATTCTCTTTTAAACTTTCCTCTTCTCTTTAATCAATTGAGTTAGTACAAACTAAACCAAACGAACCCAATGCATTTCAAATAGAGGCAGGATCGGAAGTGAGGGGGGGGGGGGGGGGGGTACCCAAAGGGGTAAAGAGGCTGTTTGCATGAAAAAATTTCTTATTAAAGTTGATTATAATTTGAAATAAGTTGATGGGGGCACCAAACTATAGAAAACTACTTTTGGGTGATCACTGGGGGGGTCTTTCCCCCAAGCTCCACCTCCTTCCACCCACCTCCTAAAAAACGTATCAGTAATCAAGAAACTGAATTCCCATTTCGAAATTTTTTTTTCCGTTTAGAGTTTTCAATGGAGAAGAGAGATGATCATCTTCTACCCAGCTGCAACAATGGCGGAAAATCTCCATATTTACCCACTGATCCCAATTTATCTTTGGCATGTATTTTTTAGGTTGTTTCCGATATTTTAAACCTCTTTTATTTTCTTTAATCAATTGAACATATTTTATTTAAATTTATCTGTGAATTCCCTATCAAATTGATTGATTTCATGTTTTTAAGGGTAATTCTGTCACCCATGGAGAAGGACATGAATCGAAGAACTCAACCGACCTCAAACAGGTTCTCTGTTTTTCTCTGGCTCTATTTTTTTTTTTCTTTTCTTGAACAGAACAAAAGAGATATAATTTGAATTTATCTTTATAGGGTGCAAATTCCATTGCGTTGAGTTCAAAGGCTTTAGCATTTGTGCCCGAACAATTGAAATTGAGTTTGGTAAGCATTTAATTTCTTTCCGTGTTTTCCTATGAATTTAGCGGTTTTCATTAACCTTTTGGTGTTTCCAAGGGGAATTCTTTCAATCCATGGGTTAAAAATTTTCCCTTAAAAACACTAAAATGTTGATGAAAACTGTTAAATCCATAGGAAATTCCCAAACTCAATTTCAATTGTTCGGGTACAAATGCTACTAGTGACTTTTGAACAATTTATATGTCAAGTTTTCCAATTATATATCAAGAGGGAAGTGTTAGGGACATCCATCCATTAATAGCATCATGCTCTTTCTAGCACAGTAGATGTATGTATTACCCACATGAATCACATGGGGGTTTTCTAGATTTACATCCACCGATTTGTCTACTAATATGCACTTTACATCTTAAATCATTCCAGCTTATCACAACATTGAAATTAAAAATAAGGAATGACTAGGGTGTATGCGGGTTGGGATAGGCGATTTGGGCGATTTACAACATTTATACAACACAACCCAATCATGGTAGTTTGGAAAAATCTCAACCCAATTCAACTCATGTAAAAGTATAACCCAACCTAACCCTTACGGTTGAGGCGGGTTGGGTTGGCGGGTTAGTAGTTACATAAATTTGACGAATGCAATACTTTATCTATACTACTATATAAAAATTCTAATCTTTTGTACAATAACATTTACCACCCTTGCAATTACTTATTTAATTTACTTTATATCCCTTTTTTATTTTTCATTTTACACCATTATCATACTAACACAAATAATCGTATATGAACAAAAATGCAATGAAAAAATACGTTTCTTTTTCTACAAATTATACCATTATAATTGTCTCGTCAATACCTTTACGAGCCGAATATTGAATATTTTTTAATTAACCGTACTATTAAATATCATGAATATCTACGAATTAAATTATTTTATATCCATACGTTTTATTTTTTTTCACCATTGCACATTAAAAATATATAATCGTAAAATATATTAAAAATAAAGTTTCATTCTTATTAAATTACATCACTATAATCTCTACTATATTATAAAAATTCTAATACACTTTTATACAAACCTTTGGAAGCCAAAATTTTCTCCCCCATGTTCCACTTCCTGATTCAATTAAATGTTACGTTTATCACCCTTACAATTAGTTATTTAATTTATTTTATATCACTTGTTTTCTTATTTTCCATTTTATACTCTTATCATGTTAACATAAATAATCGTATACGAACAAGAATGTAATAAAAAATATGTTTCTTCTTTTTATAATTTATATCATTATAATGGTCTCGTCAATACCTTCAAAACGAGCCCAATATTGAATATTTTTTTATTTAACTGTTCTATTAAATATCATGAATATGTACAAGTAAGATTGTTTTATATCCTTACACTTTATTTTATTTTCACCTTTAGCATATTAAAAATACGTAAACCAACTAAAATATATTAAAAACACGTTTCATCAATTCATTTTATTTTGAAAAAGTTACATTGTAACACACATAACAAATTATTGAAATAGTTCACATAAATCACCAACTAGCGAATTTTGCATAGCGAAGTGATATTTGTTATCCTTGATTTGATTATACTATAAACATGAAATTATTGGAATTTACGACTATCTTCAACTGTACCTTTTGCCCTTTATTTTACTTTTTAAATAAATTTGGAAGATAAAAATAAACTTTTACACCCGCCGCATTGCGTGGGCATATAACTATATAACTATATATATATATAGGGAGAGGTTCATTTGAGAAATGGTAAATATATGAGAAATAGAGAAGTAATCTTAGCCATTCATCTGGTCAACATTTGCGGCTTTGACCGCGAAGCACCGAATAATTCCTTGTGTGGTCTATAGAAGGTAGAGGGGTAATTTCGTAAAATACACGAGATGAGTTCATATATGAATCTGTATGAATCACAAAGATTCATATATGAATCTGTTAATCAGTTCAACTGATTCGTATATGAATCTTTATGATTCATACAGATTCATATATGAATCTTTGTGATTCACAAAGGTTCATATATGAATCTTTGTGATTCATACAGATTCATATATGAATCACAAAGGTTCATATATGAATCTGTTAGTTAGTTCAACTGATTCATATATGAATCACAAAGGTTCATATATGAATCAGTTAAAAGAGTTCAGTTGTGAATTGCACTGGTTCATATATGAACATATAGTTCATATGTGAATTATACATGTTCATATATGAACACAGCCCGTGTGTTTTGTAAAATTTACGAAATTGTCCTTCTATTTTTGGGATAGCCGCAACTTTTGACCAGTCAAAGCCGCAACTTTTGACCGGTCAAAGCCGCAATATTTGACTAGTCAAATCCGATCTTGACCATATGAATGGCTAGGATTACTTATCTATTTCTCATATATTTACCATTTCTCAAATGAACCAAACACTATATATATATATATATATATATATATATATATATATATATATATAAATTTGTAAAACTTGATAAATTGTTTTATATAATTTTTTTTGATAAAATGAAAAAGTTTTATCAGATTGAGAAAATGAATGAACCAATTTCATCAGAATGAGAAAATAATGAAACAATTTCATTTTTACATAAAAAACACAAATATATGAAACAATTTCATCAACAAAAGAATTATATAACACAATTTCATCAAATTAAACAATTTTATGAACCAATTTCATTAACTTAACCAATGAAATTGATGGTTTACACGGTTTGTAAAATTAGAGTGGTTTCCATTTGAATACTCCCATATATATATAGGGGTGAGTTATTATGCAACCTTTTACATGATGCAACCCCTTTATCTACCACACATTTTACTTTTACCTTTTTTCCTTTTTTTTTAATTACATAAAATGTGTGGTGGATAGGAGGGTTGCAAGGGGTTGCACCATATAAATAAGTTGCATTTGAACACCCCTCTCTCTCTCTCTCTCTCTATATATATATATATATATATATATATATATATATATATATATATATATTATAAAGATTCTAAAACGGTTATTTATACAAAGTGTTTTTTGTACAATGTTACATTTACCACCCTTACACTTACTTATTTAATTACTTTATATCCTTGTTTTTCATTTTTCATTTTACACGATTATCATATTAACACAAATAATTGTATATGAACAAAAATTCAATGAAAAAATATGTTTCTTTTTTTACAAATTATACCATTATAATCGTCTCATCAATACATTCATAACGAGTCCAATATTGAATATTTTTTAATTTAACCGTACTATTAAATATAATGAATAACTACGAATTAATTTGTTTTCTATCCATACATTTTTTCCCACCGTTAGCACATTAAAAATACATAATCGTAAAATACGGTTCATTCTTATTATAAATTATATCATTATAATTTTTTTGGTCAATAATTGTAATATAAACCAATTATTGAATATCTTTATGGGTTTAGGGTGTCATAAATTGTGATTCTTAGGTCATGGTTGATTGTTGATGACATGTCTATAAGGAAGTGACATTAATTGTTCGTTTTTTACTTACATTCCGCTGAATCACGCGGGTATATGCCTAATATGACTTAAGTTTATAGGGTCAAATATAAAATCTACTATATAAAAGTGTTATAATGGGTTTATAGGACGCTTTTGGATGTTTCAACAAGGTTTCTAGAATGCTTTTTGACTAAAGTTTCATATTAACTATTTTATAGAACAATTTTGAGTGTCCTATAAACTCATCTATTTATAAGGCACTTGTGTTCATATGACACTTTATCAAATAGTGTCGTATAAAATAACTAATACGAAACTTTATTTTTAAAGCTTCATAGAAACTTGTTAAGACACCCAAAAATATCATATAAACATATTGTGACACTTTTAGATAGGAAGCTTTTTTGTTTCGTCTTATGAACTTAAGTCTTATAAAGTATCATATTGAGACGCTTAGACATTTTAGACGTCCTATAAACCTAATGTTGTTTTAGTTAAATGCTATAACTATTAGCATCTTCTTTCCACCTAAGTAAAACATCAAATGAAGGAGACTTTGAATTGATAGATTCGTCAACCAATAATCTATCAGAATCATTCTTATTCTCCGGCACATCCATTTGTTGTTGCAAAAACGATTCCAATAATTTTTTCCTATTAAATTCTTTGCCGTCATTCTTTGGTTGTGAATCTATTTAGGTAACATATACTATACATATAGCTAAAAAGAAATACAAATATAAACTCAACAAATATAATATAAAATTTTACACATTATTAATATATAGGGAAATTAATTGTTTTAATGGCTTAACCTCCTAGCCATCTTCTCCCAAAAATTGAGGAGATAGCCCATACCTTCGTAAAGCTCATTTGCAATTACGAACTCCTTTATAGAGGCACAAAAAATGTTACACATTTGGCCCTTGTTCGTGAAATTGGTTTGTAATTACGAACTCATTTGAAAACGACTTTAAAATTTACAGATTTGGTCCCCATTCGTGAAATACAAGCGCAATTGCGATTGTATTCAAAGACCCCTAAAAAATTTACACTTTTGGCTCCTGTTCGTGCACCATCGCAATTACCAACCCTAAACCCATGAATTTTCAAATTTTACAGATTTGGCCCCTGTTTGCAATTTTCCCTGTTCACAGTTGCGAACTTGGCCCAAATGGCCCTTGAAGTTTGAAATTTTGCAGTCCAACCCCTGTTCATGAAAACCCAAGTTTTTGATCATGTATCTTCGCATCTTTTCAAGATTTATGTATTTTCACGTGTTTTTTTTCGAATGTACACTTTATTATTTTTCAATGACTTTGTACAATGATTGTACTATTGTCATGTAAATGGTTGAATGAGTTTAATGCATGCCATCTATAAAGAGCAAAGAAAGAGGAACGATGAGGATATCCCTGAATACGATATCAACTACTTCTTGCTTTCTTTGTTCATAAAAAAATTTTCCTTCTTCAATTCATTTGAAAATGAGTTACGTACCCGAAAAAGTTAAGTTATATCTTCATTACAGTGGTCAATAGGTGCAAGACAATAATGGGTGGGATTGTGTTCGTTTTGATGAATCCGTGCAAAATAATGTACGATTGTGAGCAAACAATACACATCAAAGCTTGATTGGTTATATTGAGAGAAAAAATGGAATTGAACGTTCTGCTGGTGTAACCAAGTTAATGTACAAGAATGATGGTTCACTTTTTGAGTTAAATGATGATGGAGATGTTTATGGTTTCATGGAATTCACAGTCGAGTCAAATAAACCGCCTGCACTTTTTGTGTATGTCGATTATTCAATGTGTAGTGGAGGTGATGTTGGTGGTAGTTCCAACACTGAAAACCGTGAAACCGAAGATCAATATCAAACTCAAGGAATGTATATTCCTCAACCCGAGTTTGAGTCTCAGTTTCAGCCCTCTTACGACCTCAACTCTATTCTAGAGCATACTTATGGTCTTAGTGAATATTATCCCGATTTTGTTCCTGAGACACAAGTAGAAGAAGAAGATGGTGATGAAGAAGTAGAAGAAGAAAGACGGTTTGCTGGATTTGATGATGACGAAGCCCATGTTTTCTCATTGTGTATGTTTGATGTTGAATTATCAGAAACAGATAAAGATGAAGACAAAGAAGAAGTACAAACAATAACCCCTTCTAATAAATCATTTGGTGGGTTAAATGATTATTTTGAAATGCCTCTTCCCCTTCCAACCATAGAGCCTTATATAACAACCAACCAACCAACCCACACCTTATAATCGTAGTGCAAGAATAATTTCCAGTCAGATATTTGATACAAAGGACGAAATGATTATAGAGCTCGGAACTAAGTGTATTGAAGAGGGGTTCGAGTTTAGAACAAAGAGATCTAACAAAACCATATACGAGTCTGTATGCGTCAGAGAGAATTGTGGTTGGCGTATGACGGCGACCGTCGTGGGAAAATACTATGTTCTACGTTCGAAAGTTGGTGGAAGTACACACTTGTTTGAAGACCCAATTGATTCCCAACCACCGCCAAACAAACAAAAAGGTTTTGGGCCATCTACTCAAAGGAAATTTTTAGATGCTAGTAGGGCACTTCGGCCAAATGACAGCGTGCAAGATATAAACCAGGAATACGATATTACTATTGGTTACCACCAAGGTTGGCGTGCGAGATGTAATACATTACTACCGGTGAGGGGCAGTTTTGAGGAGTCGTTCACCCGACTTGCTATGTTTTTATATAATATGGAACTGCAAAATCCAGGTACACATATCAGAATAAGGACAGATTTTAGCGGACGTTTTGAGATGTATTTTGTTGGCCTTTGTTGCGCGGTACGTATAGTTATGTCATATGTTTACATATTATAAACTATCGCCTTTACAAACGTAAATCAACTACTTTTTTGTAGATCCAGACTTTTTTGACAAACTTTCGTCTTGTCCTTGTAATAGACGCCACTCATTTGAAGGGAAGTTTCTTGGGTACAATGTTTGTGGGGGTTGCCATGGACACAAATAACAACATTGTGCCTATTGCTTTCAGAGTAGATAAGTCCGAGATCGGGGAGGAATGGACTTGATTTTTGTTCATGTTGAGAGAATGCATCAAAGAACTGGAAGGCTTGGTGTTTATGTCTGATAGGGCTGCTTCCATAAGTGTCGTAATTAACGCGGTGTTCCCAACGGCCCATCATGCTCTATGTTGTAGACATTTGGAGATGAACGTGAAAAGCAGAGACAAACGAATTAAAATATATAAGACGACATACTGCAAGACATGCAAAGCGTATACGGTGCGGGAGTTTGACCGGTACATGATGGTACTACGAGTTAGTTTACCTGCCGGAGCTCAAACGATGGACCGGGCTCAATGATGGACCAGGATGGCAAAGAGATGTGGTCAAGGGCCCATTTTACTGGTATACGGTGCAATATTATGATCTCAAATAGTGTGGAGCCGGTGAATGCAATGTCTCGTTTTGCGTGTAGATTACCAATTGTCGAACATATGGAGTACTTCCGAGGTTTTCAACAACAGTGGTACCTAATTCGATGGGATAAAAGGAGGTTAAAAAACTCTGAAAATTTGAACGCATATATATATATATATATGTATGTATGTTCGTGTTCTTTTTATATTGTAACACAATTAATAGATCTTTGTAGATCAAATGCAAAATAAGCTCACATCGTTGGCGGAGACAGATTCAGAACAGGGCGGGCAGGTGTGCCACATGGACCGTACGTGGGATTAGCTATGGTGTGTATGAGGTTCGGGATCACCGTAGGAACGCGAAGGTTGATATGCCCCGCTATACTTGTGAATGTCTGAAATGGCAAGTTTCTAGGTTACGTTGCGATCATGCCATCGTTGTTGCAAGACATTCTAGTTCTAGAGATTGAAGAAATTTGGCTATAAATTACTTCACGTTCGAAAATTACCTCAATCATGGTTGTCTCCAGACGTCCCTCTTATGCCATGCTATCCACCCTTAATAACTAAGAGACGTGTCGGGACATCGTAGTTGTCGATGGTAGGAGTGGCAACAGTTGTTTTCGGATCGCCATATATGAGCAAATCGTATTAAAAATGCGTGAAAGAATCCCGGGCTTGAATATTACATAAAAACATATTCAAAACAAAATGAAGCGGCTAAAAGATAAATATTCAGCCGCATATGACATGTTAAATACAAGTGGGTTCGGTTGGAATGATGCGCATCAATGTGTAACGGTTGATACTCAAGTGTTAGAGGAATACTTAAAGGTAATGATTCTATTTTTAACGTAATTATTTGGTACTTATCATACATATATATATATATATATATATATATATATATATATATATATATATGCATTTTTATTTGTTTTAATAGAAACATCCATACAAAAACTACATTGCCAACAAACCATTTTCCTAATACGAGTGACTGAAGATGATATTTGGGAAAGATCGAGCTACAGGATTGTTGGCGGAATCTGCAGCGGATGCAATGGAGAACATCAATCTAGAAAACGAAGTCGGTGCCAATACGAAAGACTTTACTATGCCTCTGTCTGCTCCTAATGGCGCTTCCGTATCCCTATTCCACAAGGAGGAACATCATCAAAAAAGAGAGAAAAGCTAGTGCTGCTGACAATGTATTAAAGTTGATTAAAAGGGTTTAAACTCGGTATATGAGGAAATGGGTTAGTTGGTATCAGTTGTTGGTACTCTGGATTTGGAAACTATGCTCGCCGAGTTAAAGAAGATGGGTTTTGATCATCACCAATGTTGCTATTGGTATGTATTTTGCAGACAACCTGATTCAACTACGCATTTGGAATGACAAGGATGATGAGTTAAAACCATCATTTGTGGAATTCGTACTTCAAAAGTTAGGCATGTGATTGATGTTAGTTGATAAAAATTTGAACTTTTGTGTTTACGTATTTTGCTATACAATGCTAAACATATGCCTCATTCCATTCCAATCACAGAGCCCTATATAACAACCAACCAACCTACACCTTATAATCGTAGTGCAAGATATTTGATACGAAGGTCGAAGTGATTGATGTTAGTTGATAAAAAAATGAACTTTTGTGTTTACGTCTTTTGCTACACAATGCTAAACATATGCCTCATCCCCTTCCAACCACAGAGCCCTATATAACAAGGTATGGGTTGGTTGATTGTTATATAGGGCTCTATGGTTGGAAGGTGGGGAGGCATATGTTTAGCATTGTGTAGCAAAAGACGTAAAAACAAAAGTTCAAATTTTTATCAACTAACATCAATCACATGCCTAGCTTTTGAAGTACGGATTCCACAAATGATGGTTTGAACTCATCATCTATGTCATTCCAAAGGCGTAGTTGAATCGGGTTGTCTACAAAGTACATACCAATAGTACCACATTGGCGATGATCAAAACCATCTTCTTTAACTCGGCGAACATAGTTTCCAAACCCGGAGTACCAACAATTGATACCAACTTACCCATTTCCTCAGATACCGAGTTTAAACCCTTTTCAATAAACTTAAATACATTGTCAGCAATACTAGCTTTTCTCTCTCTTTTTTTGATGATGCTTCTCCTTGTGGAACAGGGGATAAGGAAGCGCCATTAGAAGGAGCAGACAATGGCACAGTAAAGTCTTCCGTATTGGCACCGAATTCGTTTTCTATATTGAGGTTCTCTATTGCATCCGCTGCAAATTCCGCCAACGATCCTGTAGCTCGATCTTTCCCAAATATCATCTTCTGTTGCTCGTATTGGGAAAACGGTTTGTTGGCAATGTAGTGTTTGTTTGGATGTTTCTATTAAAACAAAAAAATGCATATATATATATATATATGATAAGTACCAAATAATTACGTTAAAAATAGAATCATTATATTTAAGTATTCCTCTAACAGTTGACCATCAACCGTTACGCATTGATGCACATCATTTCAACCGAACCCACTTGTATTTAACATGTCACATGCGACTGAATATTTATCTTTTAATCGTTTCATTTTGTTTTGATGTAATATTCAAGCCTTGGATTCTTTAGCGCATTTTTAATACGATTTGCTCATATATGTCGGTCCGAAAACAACCATTGCCACTCCTACCATCGACAACTACGATGCCCCGACACATCTCTTAGTTATTAATGGTGGATAACATGGCATATGAGGGATGTCTGGAGACAACCATGATTGAGAAGGTCCAACTGGCACGATTTACTCCCCATATGTTGCCTAATAATTTTTGAACGTGAAGTAATTTATAGCCAATTTTTTTTTTCAATCTCTAGAACTAGAATGTGTTGCAACAGCGATGACATGACCGCAACGTAACCCAGAAACTTGCCATTTCAGACATTCACAAGTATAGCGGGGCATATCGACCTTCGCGTTCCTACGGTGATCCTGAACCTCCCACACACCATAGTCAATTTCGCGTACGGTCTATGTGGCAGACTTGCCCGCTCTTTTCTGAATCTTTGTCTCCACCCACGGTGTGAGCTTATTTTGCATTTGATTTACAAATATGTATTAATTGTGTTACAATATAAAAAGAACACGAACATACAAATATATATGTATGTGTGTGTGTGTGTTCAAATTTTCAGAGTTTTTTAACCTCCTTTATCCCATCGAATTAGGTACCACTATTGTTGAAAAACCTCGGAAGTACTCCATAAGTCCGACAATCGGTAATCTACGCGCAAAACGGGACATTGCATTCACCGTCTCCGCACTATTTGAGGTCATAATATTGCATCAGATACCAGTAAAATGGGCCCTTGACCACCTCTCCTTGCCAGCCTGATCCATCGTTTGAGCTCCGATAGGTACACTAACTCGTAGTGCCATCATGTACCGGTCAAACTCCCGCACCGTATACCCTTTGCATGTCTTCCAATATGTCATCTTATATATTTGAATTCGTTTGTCCCTGCTTTTCACGTTCATCTCCAAATGTCTACAACATAGAGCATGATGGGTTGTTGGGAACACGACGGTAATTGCGGCACTTATGGAAGCAGCCCTATCGGACATAAACACCAAGCCTTCTAGTTCTCCGATGCATTCTCTCAACATGGACAAAAACCAAGTCCACTCCTCCCCGATCTCGGACCTACCTACATCGAAAGCAATAGACACAATGTTGTTATTTGCATCCATGACAACCACCACGAACTTTTGTACCTAAGAAACGTCCATTCAAATGAGCGACGTCTATTACAAGGACACGACACAAGTTTGTCAAAAAAGTCTGGATCTGCAAAAAAGTAGATCATTTACGTTTGTAAAGGTTATAGTTTATAATTTGTAAAAATATGACAGCTATATGTATCGCGCAACAAAGGCCAACAAAAACACATCTCAAAATGTCCGCTAGAATCTGTCCTTATTCTGGTACGTGTACTAGGATTTTGCAGCTCCATATTATATAAAAACGTAGTGAGTCGGTTGAACGACTCCTCAAAACTGCCCCTCACCGGTAGTAGTGCATTACATCTCGCACGCCAACCTTGGTGGTAACCAATAGTAATATCGTACTGCTGTTTTATTTCTTGAACGATGTCATTTGGGTCTTCAGAAGAGCTCTAGCCTTGTTACGTATCACAATACCTTCTTCATCTATCCTGTTTCTAAAGACCCATTTAGTTCCAAGGATTGTTTTTCTAGGAGGACGAGGAACAAATCTCCAAACCATGTTTCTTTCAAATTGTGAGAGCTCTTCTTGCATGGGTGTTATCCAACATGGGTCGACCAGAGCTTCCTCAATCTTCTTGGGTTCAATGATGGCTAGAGCTTCCTCAATCTACTCGGTAGGCCTTGGAGGTAAGAGAGTATCCCATGAAAATCCCTTCATCAACCTTGGGATCAAATTTCCCAAGATTTTCCCGATCATTGAGAATGAAGCATACACAACCGAAAACATAAAGGAAGCCAATATTGGGTTTTCGGCCATAGAAAACTTCATAGGGAGTTTTGTTATGCCTTTTCACAATTACCGACCGATTTCGAGTAAAGCAAGCAGTGTTGATTGCTTCAGCCCAAAAGTAGGTAGGTAGGTTGGATTCACTTAGCATGGAGCGAGCTGCCTCACATAGAGTTATATTCTTTCTTTCCACAACACCATTTTTTTTGCGGTGTTCTGACAGCTGAAAAGTTTTGAGAGATTCACATGTCATTGAAGAAAGCTTCCAAGGTAGTGTTTCTGAATTCAGTGTCATTGTCACTTCTTACAGATCTTACTAGTTGCCCATTTAACACCTCAAATTTCTTGATGAAGTGGATGATTTCTTTAGAAATGTCACTCTTGTACCTGAGAAAAGATACCCAAGTGTAACGTGTAAATTCATCAACAATTACAAGAATGTACTTTTTTCCTCCAAGACTTGGAATGCTAACTGGTCCATATAGGTCCATGTGAAGCATTTGAAGAGGAGTGGAGATAGAAAAACATTGTTTTGTTTTGAAGGAGGATTTTGTCATCTTTCCCTTCTCACAAGCTGCACATAGCTTCTCTTTCACAATATATAGCTTTGGCATTCCAACAACAAGATATTTGTTGGAAAGAATGTTCAAAATCTTGAAGTTGAGATGTGATAGGCGTTTGTGCCAGAGCCAATTATTTTTAATAGAGTCTTCTGAGATGAAGCAGATGCTTCCTTCAACTGATTTTTGACTCATGTTGATGATATACACATTGTCCTTTCTAACACAGGATAAAACAATGTGATTACTTCTATCTGAGATGGTGCAATCACTAAGCCTGAAAGTAACAATGTATCCTAAGTCACATAGCTGACTGATGCTTAAGAGATTATGCAAAAGTCCTTCAACATAGGTTATTTTATTAAAAGGTGATGGAACCATTAGATAAGGTTCCATAACCTTTGGTGGAACCTCTAGAGTTATCTCCAAACGTTACCGTAGGTCCTTTCTCGGTCACGTAATCAAGAAGAGATTTGTTGCCGGTCATTATGTCTTGAACATCCACTGTCCAGATACCTGGTCTATTGATGTTCAAATACCTGCAAGCATAGAGAAATTAGTCCTTTGGTACCCATTTTGAGGTGGGTCCTTTAGGGTTAGAGGAGGAAGAAGAAGAGTCATCAAGATTCTTTCTTTCAATTTGTTCTTTGGGACAATCATTTGCTAAGTGAAAGGTGTCCCCGTAGTTATAACATTTTCTATAAATAAAAACTTTCTTTCATTTCTGACCCTGATCATTGTCTTTGCCCTTAACATTGACTTTGAAGGATTTAGAGATGGAAGGTGAAGTGTTAGGTTTTGGTCTAATGATTCCTTTTTCAGAGGAAGGGAGAGGAAAGGTAGAGATACCCTTGGAATTGGGCTTCTTTAAGTTCACAGATCTAGGAATGAACTTGGTAGGATGAATAGGAGGTTCATTTTTTGAAGGAGAAGGTAGTTTTCTTTTTAAAGGTAGGTCAGTAATTACTGATTTTCCTTTATCAAAGTTAGAAAACTTCTTTGAGGCAGGTTGAAGATTTTTCTTAGGAAATTTTGAGGGTTTAGGAGAAGAAGAGGTAGCCTCATCAAGATTTAAAGATTTTAGAAGGTCATGAATAGGCTTGACAATATCATTTGATCTTTGAGCTTTTTCAGATCGGGACACGGGAGAAGATTCTTTGGCTTTGACAAACATTCCAAATTTCAAAGAATCACGAAGATCTAGAGAGTGCATAGAATGTGAGTCAGAATCGGTCAGCTCACGAGAGGTAGAAGGAAGTTGAGTGGAATAAAGGCCAACTTCAATTTTTCCAAAACCTAAACTAGACTCGTCATCACAAGCCATCTGATCTTGAAAATCTTCTCTAGATTTTTAGAAGAACTTGTCTATTTGCTTACAATTTCTTGCTCCTTTTTAAGACGCTTGAACATTTTATTTTTCTCTTTGGCAAGAATGTAGTTGATGGTTTTCAAGTCTTCAAGTTCAGCTTTGATTTTGTCAAAATGTTTATGTTGGGATAGACAAATCTAAAGTTGAGAAGAGAGGGATTTCACTTGAGCATTAGCCTTTTTCTTTGCATCCTTTTCATTATAGAAGTCAACTATTAAGGAGTCAAAGGCCTTGATCTTTTCAGAATTGGTAAGAGAGTGAAAGGGATGTACCTGAGATGAAGAGGAAGAACACTCAGTGGAAACAAGTGCAACTGTCATGTCATGGTGTTCATTTTCGTCCATGTCATTGAGTTTGGCCATCAGACACTTGTTAGAAATTTCTTTGTCACTCTCAGAAGTGGGCTCATCTGCCCAGTCATGGGATTCAGCCATAAGGCATTTTCCTTTTATTATGAGAGCACCTTCATTTCTTTCCTTCTCTCTCTTGTATTTGGCCTTGTATTTTTCAGCAAGGTCGGTACTTTCTTTAAGAGAAGAGGAAAACTTTCGAGAGTGAGACCTGTTGGCAAAGTCAGGTCTCATTCTTCTCAACTTAGAGGAATTTTGGTTGGAAAAGGTAGTTTTAGATCTTCCTGAAGAGTTGCTCTTACACTCAGAGGCAAAGTGGCTTTTCTTGCCACAAGCATAACATTCCTCATTTGTCTTGTCAGAGGAGTTTCTAGAAAAAGAGAGAGAGAGGATTTTCGGCCAGACTTGAAACGACTGGAGGGAAGATGATTTTTGAACTTTGAGAAACCATCAAACATAACCATTTCATCAGTCATTTGATCTACCGAAGTTTCTTCGCCTTCATCATTGGCCTCACTTAGATATGCCTCCAAATGGTGATTTGAATCTTCTCGGCTTTCTTAGTCAGATTCCTCAGAAGGATATGTGATCCTAGGAATACACACAGATTTCTTGGAAGAGTCACTAATAAGAGCCATATGTCACGTAGTTGTCTTTACAAGCTCGCGTGCGGCCTTGGTTCTCGTACTAAGTCAGCCAAACTGCAAGAATACTGAGTAAAGATGAACAAAGAAGAATGCTAAGATGATTGGGGGAACTATATGCTTCTATTATTCAAGTTGTGAAAGTGTGGAGTGTGATTTACAAATGAAAGACTACCCCTATTTATACTACTCTGTTGTTCCATTTATCAAGCTCAATCAGATTATGAACACAGATTTAATCGAGAAGTCATATGTATTGATGTGGAATGATTTACAATGTTTTCTCTCTCTAAAGCTTAACGACTCTCTCTAGAACCACATGTCTATAACACTCTCAAAATGTTCATGGCTACTTTTCAACACACTCAATTACAAAGGACACAAGGGCTTTTATACCTAGTCAACCTTAGTTGACTTCAAGGAAAGTCAAACATCTTGACTTTTACAACACAACTTTACAAACGTTACACTTTAAACCCCTTTAATCTTGAATACAACATTTAGGGGGCGTTTGGTTCGCAGGATTCCGATGGAATCTGAAGGAATTGGAATGATCAATTCCGTTGACCAAATTCCTTTCAGGCGTTTGGTTTCCCATGGAATGAAATTGAATTCCACACATTCCACCATTCATGGATTTGGTCATTCCATCACATTTGAGAAGGAATTCAATTTCATTCCATCTCATTTTCTCAAAAAGACAAAACTATCCCCATTTACCTAGATCCATATAAACCTCCGTCGACCACCACCGATCGGAATCACCACCAACAACTGTTCTGAACCACCGATCGGAACCACCACCGACCACCGTTCTGAACCACCGCCGACTACCACCGATCGGAACCACCACCGACCATCGTTCTGAACCACCGCCGACTACCACCGATCGGAACCACCGTCGACCACCGTTCTGAACCACCGTCGACCACCGTTCTGAACCACCGTCGACCACCGTTCTGAACCACTGCCGACCACCACCGATCGGAACCACCGCAGACCACCACCGATCAGAACCACCATCGGCCACCGTTCTGAACCACTGCCCACCACTGCTCTGAACCACCGTCGACCACCATCGATAACAGGTAGGGTCCTTGTTAGTAACACCGTTAAATAAAGTGTAGTTAAGAGGGGGTAAGTTCGTCCATTCATCTATTCTAAGTTTGGTAACATATTTGGTCCCTCCTAAATTCAGGGATTAAAAAACTCTTTCATATATAGCTTATAACATATTTGGTCCCTCTTTGAATTTAAATAAGAAGTTAAATGCAAAATTGATCCTTTTGGTTTACAAAAAATAACAAGTAGCGTCCCTTAAAAAGTAAATTTCATTAATCTCCAAACCTAACATTAGCATTTTTTGGACAAAAGCATAAAGACAAGTCTTGAACCCATGAGTCACAACCACTACTTGGTTAACTTAAAAGAAGATGATTAATAAAGACAAACTAAATAAAAAATATCACACCATAAAATATAAATATTTGGTCAACATAAAAGAAGATGTTGGCGGTGATAACCAAATGGTAATTTTCTAAATTAAAAGCTACTACAAAAATAACCCAAAATTAGCAGCTAAAAAACCAACATGAAAGCTGCTACAAAAAAATAACCCCAAAATAGCAGCAAGTAGCTACAAAAAAGTTAAAAAGGGTAATTATACCAAGTTTTGAACAAAAGAAAATCAACTTCACAAGTTAAAGTTCCTGTTCTTTGCATGTGCGTGAGTTATGACCTTGTGCATATGCATGTTTTTATTTAGTTTGTCTTTATTAATCATTTTGTTTAAGTTAACCAAGTAGTGGTTCTGACTTGTAGGTTCAAGACTTGTCTTCATACTTTTGCCCAAAAAAATGCTAGTGCTAGGTTTGGAGATTAATGAAATTTAATTTTAAGGGATGTTACTTGTTATTTTTTGTAAACCATAGGGATCAATTTTGCATTCAACTTATTATTTAAATTCAAAGATGGACCAAATATGTTATAAGCTATATATGAAAGGGTTTTTTAATCCCTGAATTTAGAAGGGACCAAATATGTTACCAAACTTAGAATAGATGAAGGGACGAATTTACCCCGTCTTAACTACACTTTATTTAACGGTGTTACTAACAAGGACCCTACCTGTTATAAAAGGGAAAGTAAAGGGACGTTAATCGTTAAACATTTCTTTGAGGGACCTTAGTCGTTAATATTTGTAAACCATAGGGACTAAATTTACATTTAACTCGAAAATTAAGTATGAGTGTGCTAACTCAGACTTGGTGAGTTAATGAAGATTGTAACACCCGTAATTTCTAGAGTTCCTCCTTCATAATTTTGGAAGTCGTTTAACCTCTAGGACGGAAATTTAATAAGATTTTTATGATCAAATAATAGTGGAACCATCGAGGATCGAATCGGGTGCGAAAGACGGTAGAAAAGGACGAAAACAGTGCCCGCGACCTTGACTCGCGACCTAGGTCGCTTAAGTCGTTGGATGTTTGGCTAAGGGACACACGTGGCTTCCCACATGACCTTAGGTCGCGGGAAAGGCCACGAGAACGCAACCTGCAGATTTAAGGAACGATTTTGGGGCTTTTCCTCACTTCCTCTCCTCCAACCTTCTTCTTCATCTCCCTCTCTCTAGATTAGGGTTTTGGGGATGCTTGAGGACCGACTTTGGAGGCCATTGGGAACATTTCTTGAAGGTTTATGATAGCAAAGTGAAGGTACGATCTCCATCTCAAGCTAAAAGCTAGGGTTTGATATTTTTCATTCTACCCCTTACATCCTTCGACTTTGGTGTATGTTGGTAGCTTGGTGATGAATGAAACCTTGTGGGAATGTTGGATCTAAAATCTAGAGAGATCCCTTGAAGATCTCTAGTCTTCATCAAAGGAGGCTCATTTTTGGGGTGGGAACTTAGGTTTAACTTAACCTAGCAAGGTGAGTTCAAGTTGATTTGTGAAAACGTTGTACATGCCAAAATGTCAATTTTAAAGTGTTTACGTGTTTTACATGAAATTATCAAGGTTTGAGTTATTTAGTGGGTTTTGATTATTTGAAGTGTTTAGCTTTATAAACCTTGTAAAACATCCATATTTAGGATTTTTGGACATTTTGATAAATAAGTCATAAATGATGGCGTTTGATGATTTATTGCATAAATGAAGATTATTTGGTCAAAAATGCATCTTTAGTGTTTGTTGGAAATATGCATCGTTTATAAAATGTGACGTTTCAAAATACAAATGTGTGAGTCATTTGATTTTAGTCATTCCCAGTCTTATGAGCATTTTTGAAGTCGTAAACCCTTTTGGTTTTGGGTCGAAGGCCAATTGTGATTTGAGAGACGGCGATTTTGGAAAAAGGTGTATTTTGGGTTGCGTAACCAAATTGTCTCACATGATTGAGCCAAACATTTATTATGTCCTTTGGGGGTTTGATTTATACTAAGATGAGTGTTTGGGGTATTCGTTCAGTTTTTAGTAGTTAAGGAGCCTTGGACGTATGGTGTACTTAGTTGCATCTTATTTGAGAATTACATGTTTTGAATGCGTTAGTTCATTCGTTGGAGTCATGTAACGTTTTAGACTATAATGCATTGGATCCATAAGCATACTAGTCAGTAAGTTGGTTTAATTGTGAACTTTATCCTTATTTTAGGACTGGAAATGATTTATGGCTACCGGGAATTCGAGGTATAGATCATGGTTGGTTGAACTCGATGACCGTGTAACCTTTAGTGAAGGGCCGAGGTATAGATCGTGGGTGGTTGAACTCGATGCCCGTATAATCCTGTCTGGTTATTCATCATGGAATTTAGTGTCCGCGTTTGAAGTCTGGTGAGTGGTCCCCAAGTCATGTTTTTATGTAAGGTTGCGGTGGTGCTCTGTAGAGCCGTATACGGAGCTAAGTCTTGCGGTGGTGCCCATGGTGAGTCGGATACGGGGACTTGTGGCTTTTGTGGTGAAACTCATCTGGAGGTCGAGTAGACACTAGGGTCATTTGGGTATCTTGCGGTGGTTGCTCGGTAGGGAGCCGTATACGGGGATCCATGACTTTATGTGAAGCTCGAGAACATCGATAAGTGGCTTAACTTTGTGTGCCCGCCACATTCGACGGAATTCGGGTCTCCCCTGTCATCGAAAAATGTTGTTTTGGGTATTGAGTTTTATTATCCATGTTTTCGGTGACATTTTGTACATATAGATTTTATCCATAGTTTATGGGTTGAGTATTATGCCCCACTCGTGTTTTGGGTATTTCAGGATATAAAGTTTTATCCACGTTTCATAAATTGGGAGTTCGATTCCTATTCCTGTTTTAAGTGAGTTTTTGGTTGAATTTAATTTACAAAAGAACGTTTTATATTGGGATCGTCGTCCTTAAAATAGTTTGGATTGGAAAACGTTTATATTGGTGTTTCCTTCACCTAAAATGCATATTATTGGAAGATGAGTCGTTTTCATATTTAAGGCATATCATTTTGAAAAATTATGATTTAAATTGCATTCTTTCTTTTCAACGATGTATTTATTCATGTTAAAAACTCTTTAACTCACGAGGTGTTAGCCTAACTTTTTTATTTGTCAGCATGTGTAACAGGTTCCGGTTGGGAATAGTCTTCGAGACACTGTGAAAGGATGAGTGCTAGTTGTATGATCGAGAAGTAAATAGCTTGGTAAAGTCTTCCACATTTATTATGGGATTAACAACTTGTATTTGGGTTTAACAACACCCGTCCTTGGTTTAGTCCTTGTATAAGATTGGAATTTATAAATGATGAGGTTATATGTACAATTTTATTTATCGAGATTTATCAATAGGAAGAAGATTTATCTTTTACTTTATGTAATATTGAAATTTTAATTAGTTGCTCTTTCCAAATTTGAGGGTGTTACACGTATCTGTAACATCCCAGGCCAACCATACCATATATTGTCCACTTTGTCCACACACCCGGACTCACAGTTTTAAAACGCGTTTGATAGAGGAGTTATCAATCCCTAATAAGGCAACCTTTGTTCCCCTCCCCAACCAATGTGGGATCTTACAATCCACCCCCTTTGGGAGCCCACGCTGGCACACTAGTCCGGTTCCCGGCTCTGATACCATTTGTAACATCCCAGGCCAACCATACCAGATATTGTCCACTTTGTCCACACACCCGGGCTCACGGTTTTAAAACGCGTCTAATAAAGGAGGTATCAAGTCCCTAATAAGGCAACATTTGTTCCCCTCCCCAACCAATGTGGGATCTTACAAATATCCAGAAGAAGATCTTATCTACTCAACTCTGCACTCGAACAAGCTTTGAAGAGATCAAGTTTAGAAGACTCTAAACACGTGTTATTTTCTTAGTGGTTTGCATCTTACAGTCATGTGTAATTAGCTTGTCTCATGTACTTGTTGTATATAATGTCTGTAATCTAGATAGTTCGTATCACTTGATTACTTGAGCATTATCAATTCAGTTGTAATTGTCTCTCTGGAATATTTTCTCTCTAAGCTTGTAACCTTGTAACCAGATCATATTATTAATGATAGATTACTTTCACACTCCAATTGTGTGTTCTTTATTGATATTCTACCCTTTATTATAAATCTTTAGATCACTTGATCCTACAATTGGTATCAGAGCCATCGATAGAAGTTTTGAAAGAAATTGAAGAACAATTCTTGAAGATTTATGGTAAATCTATATTCGATTTTGATTATTGCTTTGTAGATTAATGTGATATATTTGTGTGATCTTACTAATCAATTCTTGAAGAATTTTGTGATTTGCTGTATTTTTTTGGGGGAAAAGGGGAGGGAACCTTCGGAAAAATTTATTCAAAACAAAAGGAAAAAGTACAAATTACGAGGGGCATATCCCAAGCAATACAAATTGAATTCCTAAAATGTGCTTTGGAAAGAACCAAAAGAGAGACACAATTTTAAACCTCATATCAACAAATTTAAACCAAAAATACAAGGAATAAGGCCGATGGAAACAAACCAAATGATGGCCCATAAGGTGGATCGAGAAGTGGGCCTAAGAGACATCAACATCAATATCACCATCATTAAAATCCAACTCCAATTTAAAGTCCATTCTGCCAAACATACTATCTTCAAAGCCCATAGAGACTTTACAAGCCACAACCCAATCCAATAAGCCAATACTCCAAGCCAACCCCATACCCCAAATATCAAAAATGATCCACCAATTAAGAGGACAATAAGAGTCCATGTCCACCAAATTGTACTTGGCCCAACAATCATTTAAAAATTCATTAATGATATGGCCCAATATTGAGGATCCACTCCAAGTAATATGGCCCCAAAATAAAGCACTTCCACCTCCAATATTGGTACTGCACGATTGATAAACCCAATTCCAAAAGCAATCCCACCCCATTTTTTGGAAAACCTTCACCCATCCATCCACCTGTTCGAAATCCACAGTCACCATTACCATAATAATCCAACCATCATACTTCATCTTTTTGGATTTGCAGACCCAATCAAAAAATATATACAAGTGGGAAGGAACACTCCAAGGTTCATACTGCAAAGGTGAACAATTCCAATCTTTGAACAATAAAATTTGAACAAAAACCCCACTTCTTAAGTATCTGTCAAACTCCAAAAACATCAAAGTCACCCCACTGTCACAGTGTATCCAGATCTCCATTCTCAAAAGAAATAGCTTCAATCCCCAACTCATTCTATTCCTCTTTGTTTCATTAACCACAACAAATAAAAGGAACCACTTTTTACCATCATTTTCTAGAATCCACCAAAAAATAAACTTGGATAAGATCAAGAAATGTAAGATCAGCCAGTCCTAATAAAATCCAAAAAACCATCTGGGGACTTATTTAAAGAGAATATCCAATATGACAGACCAAACAAGTAGATGAGAAACAAAGATTGAGATAGCATTGTGATACTCAACAATGAGATAAAACTTAATTAGGAAATAGGGCAAATACAGGTAGACCCTCAACAGACAGGATAGAAAGCAAATGTTGAAGAACCAAAGTGGTAATCAACAAAAATCATATCAAAAAATAAAACAAGGGGCTAACAGGACATAAAAGATATCTGCCATGAGACCAACCATTCTTATCTCTTCTAGGTTGAAACCAAATATAGAGCTCAAGGATAAAAAACATGAAAACTTTGAAGCCGTTCCAATAAGCCCAGTCCTTATTACTCCCTTTTTGATTCACAAAGCAGTTGAGCCAAACCATACACAACAACTTCCATACCTAGAAACATAACCAATTCAAATAGGTAAAAATACATCTCATTTGATGGGTATCAACAGAGATAAACCAGTCCTCCAGTAAACTCCAAAACCAACTCCACCAAACCTCCTAAAGAAAAACAAACAAACCTCCTACTCTCTTTTATGGAGATTATCATCAGTGACAGATTAGAATGGTTCAATTCTTGGATAATATTGATGAGGATCTTATGAAATCAATTACAAATGGTTCTTATGAAGCCTATATTAATTCCTAGAGTTGAAAGAACAGATGATACTCTAGATATTACTCCTTCAAGAATCAGAAAAGAATAGAAAGATTATAATGAAGTTGAAAGAAAGAAGGTCGTTGCAGACAGGAGAGCATTGGCCTTACTGACTATGGATTTTCCCAATGAGAGATTCAATAGAGGTTATAGTTGTTAGTCTTAACCATCTGATTTGTGAATAATACAAATAGACACCCGAGCATAAAATATTTAGAAATATATTATTTCCCTTTGCCTAAAAAAAGAATATATCTGATATTAGATCATCCATCGGATAGAGTTCAAACAGAGCCATCATGCGAAGACTTAGAAAAGAATGAAAGACAATCAAATGTCTTCGGATTTGGCTCATCGGATTCATAACTTAGAATATCTCAATAGATCAACTTCTTATCTATGTAAGAATACCTATGGAATTCGATAGAAGGAAATTCATTTATATCATTCATCGGATTCACAAAGCACTTATGAAATATTTTAATTCCTTGACATCCGATAGATACTTTACTTCATAAATGTCTATAACTGGAAACTGTTGTATAACTTATACTTCAGAATAGACAAAAATAGGATTTTGATGTGTAAAAGTCTTGTAACTATCTGTATTGATTCAAAGAGTAAAAAGCCGTCAACGAAATCAAAAACTAGTTGAAGAGGGGTCAAGATACTCACCAAAGCGGATTGGTTTGTCATCTAACCTAAAGAAGATCAATACAAGATATAGCCAACTAGTATTCTGACAAATATACTACTAGCAAACCGGATTTTGAAGTGAAAACTTCTGCAGCAAGTTTGGCTCACCAATTCTCCCAAACTCTCATCCTAGTATGAGAATATGCAAAAACATGTCAGCCAAATTAAGTTTTAAAGCACTATTTTATTAGTGTCATACTTCCTTTATTGTTCCCTCTACATACCAAATGATGAGATGGGTTAACAAGTGTCCACATCAACCTCAAAGCCTGAAGTGAAAAGTACTAGGGTTGTAAACGAACCAAACGTTCAGCGAACTGTTCGTGAACTGTTCGGAGGGAAGTTCGTTTATGTTCGTTTATTTAATAAATGAACGAACATGAACACATTTTTTGTTCCTTTAGTTAAATGAACGAACATGAACAATGGTCTCGTTCGTTTATTTATGTTCGTGAATGTCCGTTCATTTATGTTCGTTTACGTTCGTTTATGTTCATTTATATTTGTTTATATATATATATATATTTATATATATTATGACATTAATGTGTCAAAACATTAATTAAATTAATTTTTTAAAATTCCTTTTTTATACCTCCTAAGTTTATCCGTTTTCTTTATTTTGTTATGTTATTTTTTACGAACGAAATGATGAGTAACGATGGTTGTTTTTTATTCATTTGTGTTCGTTTATGTTCATTTATGTCCGTTCGTTTACGTTCATATATGTTCATTTATGTTCATTCGTTTATGTTCATTTATGTTCGTTCGTTAACGTTCGTTTAGCTCTTAATGAACGAACATAAACGAACATAAACGAACACGAACAAACATATTTTCTCAACGAACGAACATGAACACAAAAAATTTCGTTCGTTTACCGTTCGTGTTCATTCGTTTGTTCGGTTAAGTTAAATGAACGAACACGAACAAGCCTCCATTCGTGTTCGTTCGGTTCGTTTACAGCCCTAAAAAGTACAAGCATGTATGGATCAAGAAATTAGATGAAGACACGTGTTAAAGATGAAGGAGAGCATTAAATGAAATTGAGGCTATAAAAGGTTTTCATTGTGATTTTCTGCAAATCACCCGTTTTGAAAGAACTTTTCTATGAAAGTTCAAAGTAAATTCGACATCACAATCTAAAGACTATCTTAGTTCTTCATATCTGAAGAAGAACCTTCTTTCTTCTCTCTTTCAGTGTTAGTAAATTTGTCACCAATCAGATAGTTTAGGATCACAGGTTTTACCTTCCTAGCTTCCACAACATGTCTGTGATTTTATGTTTTGAATAAAATATAAAATTAAAAATGAAAATTTGTTGTGTTTGTATTCAACCCCCCCCCCCCTCTACAAACTACTTATGTGTAAGTCATTGTGGTCCAGGACCTATAAGTGGTATCAAAGCGGTTTGTTTAATCTCATAAACAAGATCCGAAATTCCTTTCACAAACATCGACAGTGGCCTTTTATCCAAACTTTATTTTGTTTTGAAGAACAAGGAGCTGTTTGAGAAATCCGAGGATCTCATCGGATCTAAAACTATTATCTCTCTTCTTTTGGAAAAGACAAACAATGATGCCCTTCCTTTTTTCGCTGACATCAAATCTCTCAGATTCTCTCCTATAGAAATTCACCCACTTTGTGATTGACAGCTGAAGGACATGTCTAGAATAACTCAATAAGTTATTTTGAAGATGGAGAGACAAATTTATGCTTTACGGGCTTTCTCTCTGAATCTTCTTCTTCAGATAAATGGAACTCTGAAAATCCATCATATGTTCATAACTCAAACAAATATTCAAACTTCCATGCAAAGGTACACTTTTCTTCTTGAAAGAATCTCCTTTATCTTTTATCTCATCTTTATCCAAAAATTTCTTTTTCAAAAGAAAACCTAATCACAATTTTTCTACTTTAAGATCTATGGTTGGGTGGAAACTTAGACATTAATTTCTTAGCTAAATTGCAAGAACTAAGTCATACTCAAATATGGTACTTGGACAGTGGATGTTCAATATATATGACTGATTATGTTTCCATGCTTAAGGACTATGTGTCAAAAAAAGGACCATCTGTAACATTTGGTGATAATTCTAAGGGTTCTACTTTTGGGTATGAAATTATGTGTAATGGTTTTGTAACTTTCAGTAAAGTTGCATATGTTCAAGGACTCAAACATAATCTTTTAAGCATAAGTCAACTTTGTGATAAAGGATTTTCTTTTAAATTCATTGAAAATAAATGCTCCATCTTTTCGTCCGAAAATATATAAATTCTCTAAGGTTTTCGGTAAAATAATGTCTATGTGATTAATATGTCCTATACAATATCCTCTTCTTCTCCAAATGATTGTTTCTTTCTCAAAAGCCACTTCTGAATAAAACTGGTTATGGCATAAACGTATTTCTCATCTAAACTTCAAAACTATTAATAGTCTCTCTCAAAAGGGACTTGTTAAGGGTCTTCCTTCTTTGTTTTACTCAAAAGAAAAACTGTGTGGAGCATGTGAAAAAGGAAAACATTCAAAATCCCGTTCTAAATCTAAAAGTTGTTCCTAAATCACATCACTTCTTCACCTTCTACAAATGGATCAATGTGGTTTAGTAAATGTGTTGAGCTTAGTAGGTAAAAAGTACACTCTTGTGATTGTTGAGGAATTCTCAAGATACACATGAGTATTTTTCTTGCAATAAAAAACTGAAACAATTGAGAAAATATTCCCTTCACTAAAAGGATTGAAGTACTCAATTATACTAAAGTTAGATCACTAAGGAGTGACAATGGAACTGAATTCAAGAATTTTATTCTTGTGGATTTCTGTTCAACCAAAGGTGTCTCTCATAATTTCTCAACTGCTAGAACCCACAACGAAATGGAATTGTTGAAAAAAAAACAACTCTATGTGAGGTTGCCAGATCAATGATTAGTGATGCGTGCCTTTTGAGGATTAAAATGTAATTGTATTCAAGTTGAAGGGTTTGTTTTGTAAATACCCTTGGGGTATAAATACTTTCTCGTTTAGTTGTTTTCACAACTTTGAGCTTTCATTTTGTCTAAGCAACTTTGTAATATTTCTCTCTCATAATCAAAGACATCTTTGTGGCACCATTGTTGATCTCTTTAAGATTTGTTCATATAAACTTGTTTTGGGGTTCACAATTGGTATCAGAGTAGAAAGACAAGTGTTTTGATCTAATTCATTCAAATTTTGGAAGATTTTTGAAATTTTTTATAGACTCTGTGTAGTTAACTGTGTTCTTGATCAAAATTTGTTGATTTTGAAAATTTTATTGATCAATGCTTATTCTAATTGATTCAATTTCATTCATGGAGTATATCTGAATCAATTTCTTCCTTCGATTGTTAGTTTTTTTTTATCATTATTGTGGATTTTTGAAGGTTTTTTATCGCACGACAATCCTTGAAGTTTTGAGTCAATTTTTGAAAAATTAGCCCATTTAGATCTGTTTTTGGTGTAAAGATCTTTATTAATTGTGTTTGTATACACAAATAGACATTCCATATTGAATTTCATCAAAATTGGTTGAGATTTGTCAAGATCTGATTCTTAACAAGAATAATGAAACTCAGAAACAATATTAAAGAAGTTGCGGAAAAACACTTTAATATTCAAATATCAATGTAACAGTAAAGTAGAAATCACAACTTGTAAACTTAATTGAATGATTAAAGTTACAAGCTTTCATACAAAACCTCAATCTTTATGAACATGCTCACTAAGACGAATTCTACTTCTCTAGAACTAGGGTTGTAAACCTTGAGGTCAATTCTCTCTCAAAACAAAAGCTTAGAATACTCGTCTTCCAAACTATTCTGAATAATTCTATACATATACTGAAAATAAAAGATAATTACAAAGCATAAAAGATCTTCAGTATATTCTTCCATAATTATCTTCAAACCTTCCATGATTATCTTCAAACTTTGATCTGCGCGGCTTACCAAGATTATCACATAAGCAGTATTAAGTCATAGCAGCATTAACACTCTAAGCAGTATTAATCTACATCAGCAGTAGTAACTATGCTTAGCAGTATTAATTTTTACAAGCAGTAGTAATTTGGCTCAGTAGTAGTAACCATGTTGTACTGGCAGCAGTAATCATACTTAAACAAATCTTCAGTTCCCAACAATCTCCCCCTAACTTGACTTTTAGAGAAGAGAAGTCAAGTTCTTCAGATGCTCCCAAAACTCCATTGCCCATAATCCTGTATCAGGATTCAACCCCAAACTTTGATTAAGAGTTCTA
Source organism: Arctium minus (assembly GCA_954870635.1). NCBI lineage: Eukaryota > Viridiplantae > Streptophyta > Magnoliopsida > Asterales > Asteraceae > Arctium > Arctium minus. The sequence continues at coordinate 58,414,372 of OX941080.1, read as the reverse complement.
TGGATCAAGTATCTTGCCATTGCAGAATCTGGTGCACAACCAAGCTTTTTCTTCAACATAGCATGCAGCTTTAGCCTGCTATGGTTGTAAACTCTATCCACTAAGAAGTATTCAATGTGATTTGTATCTATATAGCCAGTGCATATACTCCACTTCTTTCATACAGAGTCCAGTTGTTAATGGTTTTGAAAACATTTCTGATAACATGCTGAACTTCCTCTAGCTTGAACAACATGCATAGATATTCCATCACAAGTTTTGTAACTGGTATCCCTGGAGTTTTCAGCTTATCAACATATAATTTCATCCCCACCTCAAACATTTCCTCTAAATCAGATCTGGAGCATACTCTTACAATCTTGGCCTAAGTAGGATACACTTCAAACTTGTCATCTTTCCTCTTAAGCCTGATATACTCCTTTCCATATACTTCCATGGTATCCCAGTGAATAATCTTAGGAGGCTTAACACCAACCGGTTCAGCTGTTATAGACTCAAGCACTTTTTCCATCACCACCATGTACATATTTACATCAGAAGTACTGGATGGTTCTTCCTGAGATTGAGCTTCCTGTTCATCAGACTTAGGTGCCCCTTCTTCTTCAGCTACCTTCTGTTCTTTCTCAGCTTCTTCCTCATCCACTCTAGGTTTCTTAGCTGGTTTTCTTCTTGCCATCATTTTTGTTCTTTTCAAAGTCCTCAAACTTTCACCTAGAGTAGCTTCCTTCCTTGGTGTTGCTTGATCATCAGGAAATGGTTTTTGTATTTGAAGGTCATGCCTCTCTTTCATCTTCTTTTCCACTTCAACTCTTGCTTGGTCATTTCCTTGTAACTTAGTCATCTCTGCCTCATACAAACCTTTGATTTGATCAAATGACATTTTTGTGAACATTTCCTATTTGACTCCCACAGCACCTTTGAGGAAAGTGATCATCTTCTTTCTCTCTTGGGTGCCAAGGTAGGTCTGTGAAGGTTTCCTCTTCTTTGCACCCATTTTGATCATTACAGGCTTCTTTAGAATTGCAGATTTCTTCTGTGCCATCTCTGTTGCCAAATTTTGTTGATATGCTTCATTAAGCTCTGCAGCTAGAGCTCTTGCCATCTCCCTATCTTTTTCCACTTGATCCTTTTCTGCTTGCTCAAGTTCTGCCTGAATTTTCTTAGCCAAAGATTCATCTGACTCAACCAACTTTTGCTTTTTAAGTGGTTGGTTAGATTCCACTATCTTGGTTTTGCCTTTGTCCTTGCTTGCTACCTTATCAGCACTAGCATTCTTGATAACCTCAGCATTGTCTTTGATGACAACTCTTTTGGTCTTTGAAGTGACCTTAGGTGTGTCATGTTTAGCCTTGATTAATGCTTCAGCTATCTCAATTTCTTCCAAATTGCTGCTAAGGATGTCGGTTAATATCTCTTGAACAATTTCTGCTACTTCATTTATTTCAGCAGCATTAACTGTTTTTGCTGCTTTGCTTGCTTCATCAGCATTAACTGTTTTTGCTGCTTTGCTTGCTTCAGCAGCATTAACTGTTTCTGCTGCTTTCTCTGTTACTGCTGCTTTTTCATACCCTGTTTCTGTTTCTACTGCTTGTACCTTATCCCCACTACCACCAGCAAACTCCCCCTCATCTCCATGTTTCTCCCCCTTATTCTTAGCATTCTCCATGTTGACCTCAGCTTCTGACTCCCCCTTTTTGGGAGCATCATCCACTGGGTTTCTTCTTCTGAGCTCAAATCTTTGCTTTGACCTTCTTTGAACCACCTTCTTAACCAATTTCTTTAAGGTGCTGATTTCTTCTTGCTGGTTGATGATGACTTTCTTGAGTTCATTTACAACCTTCTTGTGAGAATCCAGTTCAGTTGCCATGTTGGACATGGCAGAAATCAATTCCTGGTAGTCATATCTATCCTCACCTTCTCCAGGAGTGTTACCCCCTTTTGAGGGATCATTGGAATGTTTAATAGGGATCTCCAGCCAGACTGAAGCACCACCTATTCCTTTGGTTTCTGGGCACCTGGGACCTTTGAATGATTGCTCATTCAAAGTTGTCGTGGGGAAGGTCTTAGTGATGTTACCACTGGCCTCCTCTGTGCTAGCAGGAGTAGTGGCAGCCTTCTCATCCACATGCTCATGCATATCCTTAGTGAGCACCTCCTTGGGTTTGGGAGACACCCCAGTGGTTTCCCTATTGATATTCTCTAATGGAGAATGCTCCATTAGAGGGCTTTGAGGTTCTGGGTTTGTAGGAGGTACAACAAGGGAAGGAGCCTTGTGTACCTTTCTCTTAGTATAAGTTTTGGATATAACTGGGGTTGGCTTAAGAACAAGGGACTGAGAGAGTGATATAGTGGTTGAAGGTTGGGTTTGGCTATCAGTGGGATGGTCTAGTGAGGGCCTTGACCCTGATGCCATACCTTCTTGGTTGTGGGACACCACCATCATTGTAGAGAACAATGGGGTGTCAACTCCTTCCGAGTCCTTGGCAGATCTTTTCATATTTGAAAAGACCTTGCCCTTGGGGATTTTAGGTACATATACTGCATTAGACTAAGGCATATCCGTCAATTCAGAGGTGATAAGTGCCTGGACAAATCTTGGATACATATAGAAACTCTTTTTATTATCCAAGTTTGACACAAGGTCATTGAAAATCATTTTTGAGAAATTACACTTTCTGGCAGTGGACAAGCAGACCAAAGCATAAGCAATGGTACTACTGAACTGACTCCATCCAGTAGTTTTTCGAGAAATACAGTGCATAAGAGTATGAACAAAGAAACGCCATTGGGGAGAAAAGTTAGTTTTGTAAATTTTGAAAACACCCAGTTGGCCTTCATACCCCATTCTTGTGAGATTGGAAAACAAATCCTCATTAGAGATAGAAGTAATACCTGAGGCATCGTCTAGTCGTAGACTGATGCGAATGACCTCTTCAGAGACTATCAAGGGTTTGTCACACACCCTTGTCTTGATAAACTTCACACCGTTTTCAGTAACAGCGGTGGCATTCGCCCAAAATTGCTTCTGGTGCTCGATGTAAATTTGTGGTGACACTGTAAGAGCATGAGCTATATGACTGGACTTGAGAAAATCAACTATTTCATGGAATCCAGCAGCCTGCTTAGGCTTTTGAAGCATTGCGATCTCATTGTGTTCATCAATAAATGCCATGGATGCCATCTGACTTGAGGATTCTTGACTGAAACATACTGGTTGCTTGAGAGAAAAGAGTTAGAGAGAAGACGAACAGTATTCAATGAGTCGTTGTGAGATTTTTGGCGGGCAAAGAGGGTATTTATAGAATTCAGGAAAGAAGCAGTATTAACCCTAATTTCAGTTAAAGCAGTACTGACCCACTCGCAGTATTAACTGAGAGCAGTAGTAACCAACTAGCAGTATTAACTAACTAGCAATATTAACTAACTAGCAGTATTAATTAACTAGCAGTATTAACTAACTAGCAGTATTAACTAACTAGCAGTATTAATTAACTAGCAGTATTAACTAATGAACCTGCAGTAGTAACTTTGCACTGGCAGCATTAAACTGCACTGGCAGCATTAACGATACTTACACTGTTGAAGCTTGTGTTAGTCTGAGCAAGGCAATAAAACTTCCTGAGAAAGATGATTAGTAGCACCAAAAAAAACAAATAACAGGTATACAAACACTTTTTAAACATGAGTTCATTCAGAGTTGATCATGCCCACACTTGTGACCAAGAAAGTGAATCTACCCACATCAAAAGCTTTAGTGAATAGATCAGCAAACTGGTTATCAGTATGAACTTTAGCAAACTTGAATAAGCTTCTTTTCATTGCAGTCTCTAATAAAGTGATACCTGATTTCAATGTGCTTTGTTTTGGAGTGCTTGACTGGATTGTTAACAATGCTAATAGCACTGCTATTGTCAATGAGGATTGGAGTGTGAAGAAAGGTTACCCCATAGTCCAGCATTTGATTCTGAATCCATAGAACCTAAGAGCAGCAACTTGCAGCAGCAATGTACTCAGCTTCTGTTGTGGATAAGGACACTGTGGTTTGCTTCTTACACTGCCAAGAAACTAGTCTTACACCCAAAAGCTGACATCCTCCTGAAGTAGACTTTCTATCCATATTAGCACCACCCAAGTCACTATCTGAATATGCAATCAAGTCAAAAGTAGATTCATATGGATACCAAAGACCTAATCTAGGTTGCCCTCTTAAGTATCTGAAAATCCTCTTAACTGCTTGAAGATGTGACTGCTTTGGCTTGACTTGGAATCTGGCACACACACACACTGGAAACATGATATATGGTCTTGAGGCTGTGAGATACATGAGAGATCCAATCATTGATCTATAAAGATGGACATCAACATCCTCCCCCTCGAGATCAGCAGTGATCTATTTGTGTGTTTCCATTGGTGTGCTTGCTGGCTTTGATTCTGATAAACCATACTTATCTAGGATGTCTTTCACATACTTTGATTGACTTATGAAAATCCCACCTTTCTGCTGTTTCACTTGAAGCCCAAGGAAGAAAGTGAGTTCACCCATTGAACTCATTTTGAAGCTCTTGTGCATCAACTCTTCAAAGTCTCTACACATCTGATCTTTTCTGGATCCAAATATGATGTCATCCACATAGATCTGAACAAGTAGGGTGTCCTTCTTACTTCTTTTAATGAAAAGGGTCTTGTCAATGATTCCCCTTTCAAACCCATTTTCCAAGAGATAGGTAGACAGAGTATCATACCATGCTCTTGGGGCTTGATGTAGACCATAGAGTGCTTTCTTAAGTTTGTATACTCTGTCAGGATATGATGGATTTTCAAATCCAGGGGGCTGACAGACGTATACTTCTTCATCAATTGTTCCATATAGAAAGGCACTCTTCACATCCATCTGATATACCTTGAACTTCATATATGAGGCATAGGCTAGAAACAGCCTAATTGCCTCTACCCTTGCAACTGGAGCAAAGACTTACTCATAGTCTATGCCTTCTTCCTGAGTGTACCCTTGTGCCACTAGCCTTGCTTTGTTCCTGATTACTATTCCTCTCTCATCCTTTTTATTTCTTAAAATCCACTTGGTGCCAATTGCTCTATGACCTTTTGGAAGGTCCACCAAGTCCCAAACATCTTGCAATTTAAACTGTAGCAACTCTTCTTGCATGGCTTCTATCCAACTTGAATCTTTCATTGCTTCATAAGCCTTCTTAGGCTCAATCTGAGATAGAAAGCAAGAGAGTACTGTATGCTGCTGATCCTGTAAATCTTGAAGTCTGCTTTGATTCCTAGTCATCATAGGAGAAGTGATGTCTCCTATTACCAGCTCAGGAGGATGATTCTTCTGAGTTCTTGTCTGATGACTAGGTTCTTCATTAATTCCCACATCTAAATTGGAGTCATTTAAGTCAGCTGAGGGGATCTCATCAGCTACTTCTGGCTCTTCATGCTTTAGATTCTCCTCATCTCTTCTTTCTTCTTCACTCTGAATTGGTTCAGTAACAGTCTCCGTTTCACAGATTTCAACAGGGTTTATTGTAGGTATGGGAAAGATCACAAACTGAGGAATAATATCTTGTACTTGTTCATCCCCTGATCCTCTACTTCCTGATCCTGCATGATCATCACTACTGAAACCCAAAGAGTTAGTTAGTGAATCAATGTCAAATAACGACTGAGGACCTGAACCAATAGGATTTGGTGAGTTCTCTCTGCATTTGACATTGTCACTTTCCTCAATTATTGTAGATGAAGAATTAAACACTCTGTAGGCCTTACTCTGAGATGAGTAACCAACAAGAAAACCATCATCTGCTTTGCTATCAAACTTTCCTAAGTGAGTTTTGGTATTGAGAATGGTACAAGGACACCCAAAAGGTTCGAAAAAACCAATAAATGGTTTTCTTTTATTTAAAAGCTCATATGGTGTCTTGTTCATAGGCTTGACTACTAGAACTCTGTTTTGGACACAGCAAGCAGTATTAACTGCTTCAGCCCAGAAAGTAATTGTAAGTTTTGAATCAGCTAACAAAGATCTAGTAGCCTCAATTAGTGTCCTATTCCTTCTATCAGCAACACCATTTTGTTGTGGAGTCCTAGGAGCACTGTATTGCCTCTCAATTCCTTTTTCCTCACAAAAGGTGTTTAGGTCAAGATTTTTAAATTCAGTACCATTATCTGACCTAATGACTTTTACCTTTTGATTTGTTTGGTTTTCAATTCTTAGAATAAAGGATTTGATCAGTCCACTTGTCTCATCCTTAGTCCTTAGAAAATATACCCAAGTAAATCTAGAGTAATCATCAACAATAACTAAGCAGTATGATTTCTTACCTATGCTCATGACATTTGTAGGACCAAACAGATCCATATGCAACAACTGAAGAGAAGAAGAAATTGTGTTCAACTCTTTGGACTTATGAGAAGTTTTGTGTTGTTTGCCTTTGAGACAAGCAACACAATGATCATCACATGAAAAGACTTTTGAAGGCAGACCTCTTACAAGGTTGTTTTTAACAAGTTTATTCATTGTTTTAAAGTTCATGTGACACATCCTTCTGTGCCAAAGTGATGATTCATCCAAAGAGGCTTTTGAAACAAGACAGTTTAGGGATGAATCATTTGAAACATTTTCCATATCCAAACAATAGACATTATCCTTTCTAGGAGTTCTTAGTAGTATCATCTTTTCATCAACTACCTTGAATCCAGGAGCAAGGATAATGCATTTTGAATCAGTGAATAATATACTATGCTTTTTGTCACAAACATGTGATACACTTAACAGGTTGTATCTTAACTGCTCAACATAGTAAACATCTTCAAAGGTCATCTTACCTTTTGTTACATCTCCCTTACCACTAATCTTACCTCCATCTGGAGTATTACCAAAGGCAACCTGCCCTCCATCAATTTTCTTGAAATTCTTGAGGCAAGCCATGTTCCCTGTCATGTGCCTAGAGAAACCACTATCAACATGCCAAATGCTCTTTCCCTTGAGTTGTTGGTTGCTCTGCACATAAGATAAATCAATTAGTATTGACTGGGAACCCAAGCCAAAGTGGTCTTGGGCCTCCCTTTCTCATCAAAGTACTTACACTCCTTTTTGATGAGATTTTTAAATTTAGAATACTCTTTACTGGAGTACTTTGTCAAGATGATTGGTCTAGAAGCACAAACACTAGCAGCAGTACTAATTTTAGAAGTACTAACAGAGTTAGCAACACTAACAGGTTTAGCAGTACTAACCTTGTTAGAAGCACTAACAGAGTTAGCAGTATTAACATCTGATGAAGTACTAACAATGTTAGTTTTAGAAGTACTAATACTCTCAGCAGCACTAACATTGATAGCAGCAGTATTGCTTCTGGCAACACTATCTTTGTCAGCAGCACTATTTGTGGTAGCAATACTAACAGTTTTAGTGCTTTTGGGAACCCACATCTTGACACTCTCTTTTACAGTCTTTTTCTTCATGTGGCTTTCAGATTTAACAGGTTTCTTAGCCACATGGTTCCTTTCATCCTTCCTATAACCAAAGGGTTTTTGCACAGATCTTTGAAAATTTATCCTTTGGTTAATAAGATTAAAATAACAGTGCTTGGCAAGATGGTTCATTTTTCCACATATGAAACAAGGTTTTGGTCTGATGATTCTACTCAGATCAACTCCTTGTTTCTGAGCCCACTGATTATTCAAATTTCTTTGATTGCCCCTCCTTTTATCATGTTTTAGGGGCTCAGACTTATTACCTGCACACTGTTTACAAAGAACAGGATTCACAACTGTAGTCTGCTTGTAATGGACCTTTTTAGACTTTCCCTCAGTCTTCTCTACGTCATCAGATTTGACCCAATCCCTTCCACCACTCTCATTGGTAAGAATGTTATTTTCTAAGGGAATATCACCGCTCACAGTATTATCCTTACTCTTACCAGCTTCTTTCTCAGTCTTGTCCTCAACAACTACTTCATCTAAAGGATCTATCTTAGTGGTTCCCTCATGCAAATCCTTCCTATCCTTGGTCTCTAGCAAGTCTGATTTAGGAGGGATGTAGTTGTTGTTGTATGGTGGTGGTGTGGTATTGTACCCAATTCCTGGTTTAAGCTTATCATGGATTTGGACCTTTATAATTGAATCCATGGCTTTAGAAGCATATGAAAACTTTTCCACATCTAGCTTAACCTTGGCTAGCTCTCCTCTCAACTTTTCATTATCCTCTCTAGACTTTGTCAGTTGGATTTCTAGCTCATTTTTCTCCCACTTCCAGTAATTTGTATCATATGTGTGTTGAAGTTCATTGGCTTGGAAACTTTTAATTTGTTCCTCAAACCTCTCAACAATTTTCACATAATCTTTTCTATCCTTTTCTAACCTCTTAAGGTCATCACTCATACTCTGGTTGTGATCCCTGTACCTTTTAACAGTGTCTATACAAGTTTGAGAACAGAGATTAGAAAGTACCTCAGTTGGAAGTTCAGATACCTCTGCCATGAGAGCTTTATTTTGAATGGCCTATTCTTCTTGATCACTCAAGTCAAACCCCATTCCTTGTTGAGACACAAGAGCTTGAGCAGAGTTTCTGTTCTGGTTGAAGCTTCCAGTCTGAGCTTGTTGGTGATTGTTGTGAGACACTCCACTTCTACATTCCCTAGCAAAGTGTCCCTTCATATGACACTTGTAGCACTCCACCTTTGACTTATCAAAGCCTGCTCCATCTTCTCTTCTTTGGGAGAAGTTGTTCCTCCCAGTCCTCTTGATGAACTTCTTCACCCTCATAGAAAGCATGACCCACATCGACTCTCAATATTAAAGTCTATGTCGTTTGTAATAAATGTCAATGTAATTGTTTGTTTATTATATTAGTTAACTTAGTTTAAATATCTATTTCTAATAGATATTAGATCTAGTTTATCATAGTTAGATAAAGTTAACTTAGTTAGTTATTATCTAAGTTAGTTAGTTAGATAGAATATCTAAATGTTAGATATTAAGTTAGTTTTATTGTTTTATAATGCAACTTGTTGTTGCAAGTTGTAGGAAGTGTGTTAGACACACTAAGATTAGATATCTTTGTGTATCTCTCAATCTCTCTAACAAGATCAGATATTATCAGATCACACACAAAAACACACACAAAAAGGTGTAAAAGAGATAATACAGAGAACACATTCAAACTTTGAATCTGATCAACCTTGTAACCGTTGTTATATATCAATACAGGTTGGTAATCGATTAATGTGTTGTTTCTAAGAACTTGATATAAGTATTGTTGGACAGACAACTCTCTACAACAATCTTTGATTTCTTTAGATAGACTCTATATGCCGTAGATGATTGAGAATATCTGATGAAAATTCCTTCTTCAGCATCCGGACTGAACTTTTGTAAGGTCTCTTTATCGTTAAGCACAAAGCACCTGCATCCAAATATATGAAAGTGTTTAATGCTAGGTATTCTATTATTTATAAGAGCATACGACGTTTTACCAAACCGACGATGGATGATTGAACAATTTTGCGTATAACATGCACTTGAGACAGCTTCTGCCCACAAAAATAGAGGTAAATCGGATTGGCTGAGCATCGTGCGTGCAACCTCAACAAGAGTCTGATTTCTTCTTTCAACTACCCCATTTTGTTCAGGCGTTTTGGCAGCAGAAAACTGATGTGTTATCCTGACCGATTCGAGAAAATCTTCAACTGTTTTGTTCTTAACTTCCTTGCCATTATCTGTCCGAAGATATTATCTGTTCGAATTATCTTCACTGTTCGTTGCATGTTCACTTAGACACTCTTTAGAAATGAGATGATGACATCGGGAGTCTCATCTTTTGATCTTAGAAACTTGACCTAAGTGTATCGCGAATAGTCATCCACTATCACCAGTACATAACACTTGCCGTTAATACTCTATGTACGCATTGGACCGCATAAGTCCATGTGTAGTAACTCCAAAGGATCACATGTATTCGATTCAGGCTTCGGCTTATGTGAGGCTCTTTTCATCTTTCCCTTTTCACATGCGTGACATAGATATTCCTTTTCAAATCGAAGCTCTGGAAAATCCTTTCACTAGATTTCCTTTCACCAACTTGTTGATATATCTGAAGTTGAGGTGAGATAGTCGTATATGACATAACCAACTCTGTTGCGTAAAGGATTTCAATAGTAGACACACAACATTATCAGGCTTGACATTAGGTAGATTGATCGTGTAGAGGTCTTACTTCCGAGTCCCAACCAAAAGTTGTTTCTCGTCTTCAGTTCTGATACAATATCTTTTGGCCTTGAAATTCACCTCTAAGTCTTTATCACAAAACTGTCCAATGCTGAACAGATTGTGTCCGAGTCCTTCAACGTAACTCACCTTCTTTATTGTTAAATTGTCCTGTACGACGTCTCCATATCCGAGGATTGGCGAGAAATAATCATTCCCGAATCGTACATTTCCGCAAAACTTCTCTGTATAATTAGATAAAATTTCTTTTCTCCCAGTCATATGCTTGGAACAGCCGAAGTCCAAGTACCACATATGACGGGTCTGCACAGAATAAGTTAATCAACAATTGTTTTAGGTACCTATTTATAGATGGTCCCTTTCATGTTAGCGTCAGATTTTGGCACCTATCGAAATGTGGGTCCTCTTTTCTTTTGAAAAACTTTTGAATTAACAGAATGATGTATATAATATGATGCAAACCAATTTTCAGAAACTTTGCGAGCAACAAAATCACTTCGTCTATAAGTAGAACAACTAATATTAGCACAAGATAATACAAGATAATTGAATCAATTGCTAAATTGTGTAAATCTTGCAAGGGACTACAAGTTTTTGTTTATTTAGAGCAAATTGACCAACTACATTCATCCAAGTATCTGTTGTCCTATTACAATCAGAAGATGAACAAGATTTTGTTGACTCCGCTTCTTTCTTAGGTCTCCACTCAATCTTCACCTCAGATCTTTTAAATCCCATATCTGAAACATAAGATTTATGTTTGTTAGAACAATGAGAATTCAGAGTTTGCCTTTTCTTTGAATTACAGTGTTGGTCCGTTTCTATGAGTGCTTTTTCTTTGACTTACTTCTAGCATAATAAGTACTCACAGGAACTGTGTCATCAACCTTGGTTGACGATTCACCAACTTCAAGAACACTTGGTAACTCAACAGAAGTAACAACAAATTTTCAATGATCAAGAAGTTTAGCATTAAAATTAAACTTATGCAAGCACTCATCTGAACAACCCTCAGGATTTAGAAAATCAACATCATCAGACAGGTTATCATCATCAAAAATTGGAGAAGCATTCGAAAATTTAGGATACATAAAATCATTGAATTGTTTAAAACACTGTTTTTGTTAAGGAGTTTGTTCAAAATCTACTAGTGAGACATCACCAAATAAGTTGCTCAATTTTCCCATAAAAGCCTTACAAGAAGATGCATCAGAATCAGTAGTGTTGTTTTCACAAACTCTATCTGATCCAGTTTTATCTTCTGCTTTCTCAACAGACTTTGATTCAGTGTTCAACAAAACAGTAGAAAACACAATTTGTTCTAAATCAACCAAAATTCTTTCATCTACTAGAGTATTATCAAGCTCAGAAATTTTACTTTCTAATATGAGTGGAGGAACGTAAATCTTAACTTCAATTGGTTTTGCCTCCATTTCCTCGGTATAATAGCTTTGACAATAATCGTTTGAAAGAAACTTTGGTTGTTCCGTAAGATAACTATCATTCAGTTTGTCATAACAGAATGATAGTTTCATTTTAGTTGTGCCTTTTCTGTTTAAATCTTCCTTAGCTTCAACCTCTTCAGATGACTTGGTCCATCTAGGTTTTAACTTAGGGTATTTGTCAGCCGCTTGTAAAAAATCAAAGTTATAAAGAGCAGGTTATTTTGAAATTGTTTTCTTCAAGTAATGTAGATTGTCATACCCAATATCCCAATTATCTTTAACAAATTTAAATTCCTTAGGTTTGTTTAGATGAATGATTTGGTCAGTTTGGCCTCTTGCATAAAGCTTTGCTTCTAAACCAGTTATCTTTTTTAACAAAGTTTTGTTTTCAAATTTCAATTCTTTATATTTTACAACAAACTTTTGCTTCTCAAGTTCACACAAGTTGAACTTGGAATTTGCTTCAGATACTTGATTTTCAAGAAAAATCTTTTGTTTTTCAAAATTGGTGACGTCATTGTTTAAAGAATCAATCAACATTTTCTTCCCAACAATATATTTGTTGAGATCAAATATTGTTTGACGCTTTTACGCAACAACGCCTTTTTCCTTTTTAAGTTTAGTTTATAGATCTTGAAGTTCTACCATCATGGATTCCATTTTCTTAATAAAATCAGATTCAAAAAGATTATGTACCTCTTCCAATGTGTCATCATTTGATTCATCATAGGTAACTTTCTTGCCCATGAGACACATGTGAGCTACCTCATCTCGTTCTCCTTCTGAATCTGTAAGATCGAGCCAATGATCATCCTCAGCCATTAATGCCTTTCCCGCCTCTTTCTGTTTTGCCAACAACATCTTGTTCTTGTAATAATCTGAGTTGCGAACCTTTGGCTTTCTACAGTCTTTCGCAAAATGACCTATCTTTCCACAGTTATATCATTTCACCGGCTCTTCAATCATTTTCTGCTCATAGTTGTTCACATACGTCTTTTCTTCAGCTTTTTTCTCTTCATACTTCTTGTTCTCAAACCTTCTATCCTCAGATCTCTTTCCTTTAGCTCTTTCTTTATGCTCATAGTTGCAAGATCCAGACGAGTATCATTGACTATTTGAACCTGACTTCTTGTAAAAAAAAATCTGGAATGTCCGGGTCAGAAGAATCATGGCTTGTTTCAAGCTCTCACCGTCATCTGAATCTGAAACAACAACCTTCTTCTTTTTCTTCTTGTATTTCTTCTCAAATACCAAAGCTACCGGATCAGCAACCGGTTTCTCAAGATTTTTCTTCTCTTCTCTCATCTCCTCAACCTCTTCTTCATTTTGTCTCAAAGTCTCATAAACCTCGTGAAGAGGAATATCATTCAGATCTTATAATTACTTCATCTGATGAGTATGCTTTTTCCACTCTGGTTGCAATACACTCAGAAACTTCACATTGTTTTCAATCTGCTTCTTTTTAACCTTGTTCTTTACCAGATCATTGAGTAAATAAACAAACTGATCATATGTGTTCTCCAAGATTTCACCATCTTTTGCTTTGAATTCCTCGTAGCTGTTTATAAAATTTGCTACCTTCATCTGATTCCTGATCTTGGAGCCCATCATCATCTTTTCGAACTGATCCCACATCTTGTTTGTTGTAGTTGTCTATCTTGATGTATATTTCGTTCGGGATGCTCTGTAGAAGTAGGGATCTTGTCTGCTTATCAGCCTTGTATCTCTTCTTTTGCTCAGCAGTATAATTGGAAAAATTATTCTCTTAGTTTTGGGCTCTCGAGGTTCAATACCATCACCACTGTCAGAAGAATCCTCATCATCAGGAACCATAGTTGTGACTGACTTCATAACACCCTCATCAATTGACTGCTTGATATATTCCCCATTGTCATGTCGATCTATGAAATCGAGAAATTTGTCCTTCCACAACTCATATTCACCGATAAACAGTACAGGTGGCTCTACATCTGTTCCAATAGCTAGAGCATCCTTAGAAGTCATCTTGATATCACTTGCAGATGATCATTAACAAAAATTACAAAATTTCTCAAAACTGAAAAACTAGTCAAAAATTGAATAAGTATAGAAGTCGTAAGACACTATTTAGCACCACTTGTCGCAGGTCACTGTTGAACCAACTTGTCGCAAAGGCTTACACCCGAGAAGTGACAACTTGCAGAGAACATGATACATGTTCTTGGTTGTCGCAAACCACAGTGCACAAGAAGTAGGTTGTCGTAAGCTTATTTGTGCGAGTTTTGTACTTCTCGCAAGAAGAGATATACGAGTTCTTTAGAAACTTTCAAGTGAATTACTATCAAGCTTGTCGCAAAGCACAGGCTACGAGAAGTAACAACTCGTAGACCAAAGGGTGCGAGTTCTTGACTTCTCGCAAATAGAATCACACGAGTTCTGGACTTGGTTAATTTTCAAAGACTCAAGAAACTTGTCGTAAACAAGCACTTGCGTCAAATAGCTTGTCGTAAGTCAAAGTCTGCGAATTATTGAACTTGTCGCAAATCAAAGCAGGTGAACAATAACTTCTCGCAAGGTATGGCATGTGAGTTATTTACTTGGCGTATGCTGAACCGTGCGAGTTCCTTACTTGGACAATTTCACCAACACCAAACAAGTATCCCACGAGTTCTTCCCTTAGCAATTTTACCAACAACAACAAATTAACAGCTTGCGAGTTCCTTAGATCTTGCGAGTTCTTCAAACTGTCGAACTCAAAAACACTGATTTACCCAAACATCGATAAAAACTCCAATCTAGTCTCTGAAACTTTGCAAATTGGTCCACAAACACTTTCTGAACACAAATCTAATACATCTTTTTGATTAAAAACAACAAAATTACAAGATTCGATCAAAACACAAACTTTGAAACTTTTCAAACAAAAATTACATTAAAATCCAAATTTCACACAATTGATTGTGAATTGGACAAAACAAATCAAATAGGACTTGCTCTAATCACAAAAATGAATACAATGGACCAAATTTTACATAAAAACATCACTAAATCTCTGAATTTGATCCTTGACATTGCCTTTTTCGAGTTCTTCAAAATACGACCAAAAACTTCAAATCTTGATCAATTTCTGAAAACTGTCTGCTCTGATACCAATTGTTATTCCCAGAATATGCAAGATTGTTAAGATGAACAACAAGATTTAGCTCCAAATTCCATATTCATTGATTGATCTTCACAAATTACAATTTCTCTCTCTCAAACAATATTTCCCTCACTACAAAATCTCTCAATATGTTCTCAATTGCAATCCTTACAACAAGATTACAAAAGCAAAGTTATTTATACCTAGCTCTATTACAAGGAACAAAACTAACTAATACAATAAATACATTGACTTTGACTTCTTCTTAAATGAGTTGACTTTGACAATAGCAATTGAGGATTTGACTTTCATTCTTAATGATCTTGAATACAACAAATATTGCTCTAACAATGGGGGATGTACGCACCATTGAGAACAGATTGGTACAAAGCTTTGACAATAACCTCGAAGAAATTGACCATTATGATCTTCCATTGAGGGTATTCATCCCTTAGGAGACTAGGTGGTTTAGTTTGAGATCCAGCAGTATACGCAACATTCCAATTTGTCATTGTTTTCAGAAAATAGGGGTGAATGAACAGACAATGATTTGAATGTAGATTGACTAAGATGGTCTTGAAAACTTGCTTAATATTTAAGGAAATCCACACTAAAGAGCAAAACAAAATGAGTTCAAAAGTAAATTTCAAGCTTCATTGGTTTCTTAGGGTGTCCGGTTTATTTATCTTAGGGCTTTGACGTAGTTTATCCTAGTCTAAAATCCAACTTTGGCAACTAGAGAATTCTTTCCATATAATAAAAAAAAGATGTTTTCATATTGATACTTAATTATTTCTCATCTATCTGATTTCATAAATTTGAAACAAAAAATAAATTTTCTCAATGAATCCAAAATAGCCATATTTTGGATTACTCCAAATTGACACATTATTTGTACATAATATCTCAACAATTAAGTTCTTTTATTGAGTGGGCTGAAAATTGGAGATATATCGAAAATCCATATAGTAATTCCGATAAATTAAGAAGTCATAAAGTTATCAAAAAGAATTTTTTTTACTTGGAATCAATTAGTTTCAACAATTCATTAATTTTAACAAAAAAATATTATATCTGCCCTGAAGAAAGTCATGAGATAAAATAGTGATTGCGAGGCCCCAATTCTTGACTTGGGGGGGGGGGGAGACACCAAAGAACTCTGCCCTTCCATCCCTTGGATAGATAGAGAGGGAGGGCAAAGCTTTTGGTTTTTCATGTTGTCAAATATGAATGGATATATTCATTAAAAAGAATCGATTCAATACATTTCTTATGTACCTAAGGGTGTTATGTTGGATTTGAATCAGATTTTAGATCAATCTATATTGATTGACTGCCTCCATTATGTTGTTGCTAGCAAATACCACTATTTATGGTTTTGGCTCTTCCAAATCATTCCTCCAGGAGATCCAAACCCTTTTTTTTATCCTTCGATAAAAAGATTCATTCTCTTCATAAAAAATAGGAAGTAGAACCAATAAAACCAATAAAGATGTCCAATTCGGGCCTATATGACATGACCGATCAATAGAAATACCCCAACACTCCACTTTTGTCATATATTCCATACATCACACTAGATACATATAATATTCATGGAATACGATTCACTTTCAAGATGCCTTGGTGGTGAAATGGTAGACATGCGAGACTCAAAATCTCGTGCTAAACAACGTGGATGTTTGAGTCCTCTTCAAGGCATAATATTGAGAATGAATGAGCACCAATTCCAAATTTTATTCGAATCAAAAGATCTGTGGCTGCCAATATATCTCGTGGTAACAAAAATGTATTGTTCTGGAGTATATCAAGGTTCAGTCACCGATTCATATTTCGTCAACGAATCCCTCCCAATTCACATCTTTGTTGAAAGATTTTTTTTAAATCCTTAGATAAGGATTCAGAAAATACCGGATCTCCCTCTTCACAAGAAAATTGTTGATAAAACTCCAAAATAGCATTTTCTTTTGACCCATTTTTTTATCATTCAGAACAAAAATAGTTTAGGATAGCAAACATTTTCTAGAATTTCTCTGGGGTTATTACACATTTTTGTACTTGCTGTTGTATTTTCCAATTATTTCTTCAATTAAGAAAACATGAGAGAACTAAAATAATAGAATAATCATTTTAGGTATTCTCTCTCTTAGCCCATTCGGAAGGATCTGATCTCATAATTATCCATGACTGTTTATGTCTCTAGCATGACCACTTGATGAAATGTGGAGGGAAGTGGGGTAAATGGTCGATACTACTGGAAGAATTCCTCTTTGGATAATAGGTATGTAATTCAATATAGCATTGATTGAGATTTTTGATCGAGAGTTTGCCAAAATGTTTATGGGGGTAGCATTTTACTGATTCAATAATGAAGTTTTTATTTCAACTAGAGAGAATGATAAAGTTATCTTCGACTATAATGTTGGGTATACACTCTTGGAAGAACTCTGTCTGTTAGGACAACTCACGTCTATTCTCTGTGATGATGGATGGATGGTATTTTTTATACCCTAATTATAATATAGTGTGTGTGTGTTATCCTTTATGTTATGTATGGTCGTGCCTAAGGGCGTATTAGATGAAGTAGATTCTTCTTTCTTATCAATCAAAACCCCTTCCCAAACTGTAAAAGCTTCTTCCAAAGCATATGACTTTCTGGATGTAGATGGTGATATCTATACAGATGGATCTTATATATATATATATATATATATATATATATATATATATATATAGAGAGAGAGAGAGAGAGAGGGGTCATTCATTTGCTAACCGTTCCATTGATGCTAACCGTGCTAACCAATTCAACCAATCAGAACATTCCTAGAGATTAGGTTATGCGTTTGATTATATTAAATTTACAAGGGCAATAATGGAATTTAGGTTAAATCGGCCCATCAAATCTAAATCCATATCAACGCCTATCAAAGATTATTCCATATTTATAGGACTTTTTGTTATGGTAATGATATACAACATTAAATACAATATTTTGAAATTCAAATTTGTTAATGATTATCTTAAATCGTAACATATCTTTTACATATTGTTTTGCATTCTATCACTTTGTATATGAATTTACAGATCGAATCATTCAACAAGGTTTTTACAGTTTTCGGGTTTTTTAACGTTGTGGAATAAACTTTATCTTTTCTTCGTAATATCACAATGAGCGATAATCGAATCACGTCTGTTGTTGATAACGAGAGTTTATTGGAATCTATTTTCGAAAGCCAAGACGTTGCCCCGTGCACACGGGTTGATGAGCCTGTCCAACCGCTGAATACCGGATTTTCGGTAGAGTTCGGTAATTCTACCAGACTTAATGACATCTCCCTCGAGACCAATTTCGATAATCTTCCATCTTTTAGTTCAATGCATCCAGAATTTAATGCCAGTAAAAGGAACTGTAATTTATATTGAAGACGACCATGTTGATATAATGTACACAGATTGGTCGAAAATTGCACAGATTCACAGATTGGTCGAAAATTGCGAAAATTACACATATTCGCAGATACCAGTTTGTAATGTACATTTACAATAGTTAGATTGCACATATGAACGTGTTTAGTGCAGATGTGCAAAAGACATTTACAAGTACATATTGATTTTAATGCATATATGCACATTTTTTACAATTGAATTCTTTATAGCCGCTGTGAACTAGGTGTTTGCTTCTCATCGCGACCCTTGAATGTTGAATATTATGTCATCAATACTTCTCATGACAATTTAATCGTTCAACAAAACGACCATGTTGGTTACATAGATACATAACATTAAAAATTAATGGTTAATACATAGATACACAACCATGTAGTTTATTTTGAGCACCATCTTATTCAGTATGCATATATGAACCTAAATTTGTTAAATTATGTGTGTGTTTATATGTGTAGTCGATGTGAATGATGTCGATGTCGATGAGGATGTTGATGGCAACAAGTTATGGATACCGACGGTACCTGATGAATTTAAACCGAAGGTGGGTGACCGGTTTGCGTCTTTTATCGAGGCCGAGGCCATGTACAGAAAGTATGCCGATAAGGCGGGGTTTGATGTTCGTTTGAAGGCGAAGAAGACAAACAAGTACGGGTCGATCCAGACCCGTTGGATAGTTTGTAGTAAGGAGGGGATTCCGAAGAAGAATATGCACGTGTTTAGTGCAGATGTGCAAAAGACATTTACAAGTACATATTGATTTTAATGCATATATGCACATTTTTTACAATTGAATTCTTCTATAGCCGCTGTGAACTAGGTGTTTGCTTCCCATCGCGACCCTTGAATGTTGAATATTATGTCATCAATACTTCTCATGACAATTTAATCATTCAACAAAACGACCATGTTGGTTACATAGATACATAACATTAAAAATTAATGATTAATACATAGATACACAACCATGTAGTTTATTTTGAGCACCATCTTATTCAATATGCATATATGAACATAAATTTGTTAAATGATGTGTGTGTTTATATGTGTAGTCGATGTGAATGATGTCGATGTCGATGAGGATGTTGATGGCAACAAGTTATGGATACCGACGGTACCTGATGAATTTAAACCGAAGGTGGGTGACCAGTTTGCGTCTGTTATCGAGGCCGAGGCCATGTACAAAAAGTATGCCGATAAGGCGACGTTTGATGTTCGTTTGAAGGCGAAGAAGACAAACAAGTACGGGTTGATCCAGACCCGTTGGATAGTTTGTAGTAAGGAGGGTCTTCCGAAGAAGAATAATTTTCTTTCTCTTAAGCTCTATTCCGGTGACCGTCAGGTTCGTATCTCGAATGTCAAACACTCTGGTTGCAACGCTTGCATGAAGTTACATTTGAAAAAGGACAAATCTCAATACGAGGTCTACGATTTTGTTGAGAATCATAATCATATGTTGTTTAATGCTAATGATCGACGTTTTTCACGTAAAAACAGAAATATGCAGTACACTGATTGCATGAATGTGTTGAAGAGCGCTAGTTATAAGGTTGGAGCAACAAGAGTGCATCGTATGCAAACTGCTTTGAAGGGTGGAGCTGAAAATGTTCGTTGCACTATTGTCGATTACCAGAACTTTAAGAGAGACGTCAATGTGTTTGTGGGAAACAAGGATGCGAAAATTTTGATAACTAAACTGATAAATAGGAAGGAGTGTAAAAAGAATTCTTTTCAAGTACAAGTGCCATGAACGTGAGTTGCATACGATATTTTGGGTGGACAAAGTGGCCCAGATTAATTACCGACATTTCGGAGATGTAATATCTTTTGATGCTACGTATTGGACGAATGAGTGAGTGTTTTGGCTAAAAATACTTGATTTACATATTTTCATTTGAATTTAAATTTTTTTTAGGCATACGTTGGCATTTGTTCCATTTTTGGCTGTTGACAACCACCAAAGTTCGGTTGTCGTTGGATCCGCGTTGATAGCGGGAGAAACTATTGAGAATTTCAAATGGGTGTTAAGGGCCTTTTTAAGATGTTACGAGAAGCATCCATTGGTTGTGATTACTAACCAATGTTCGGCGATGAAACAAGCTGTTCCGTTTGTGTTCACCGAGTCTAGACATCGTCTATGTATGTGGCATATAATGAAGAAAGTACCTTCGAAGGTACATTTTTTTATTCTTTAGGATTTATTTTTTTGTAACAATTATATTAGTCGGTTATATCTACTTATATGTTCTTGTTTTTTTTAGGTGAGTGCTGCACTAAATCATGATCCAGAGTTCAATCGCTTTATAAACAAAATCATATAGAAAGTGAATATCAGTCCTGATGATTTTGAGAGGTTGTGGCATACGATGATTGTTAAATTCAACCTTGTCGATGACCCATGGTTCACCGAGTTGTTTGAAATTCGTAATTCATGGATCCCTGCCTTTTATAGGGATACTCCAATGTCAGGTCTTATGAAGACCACTTCAAGATCAGAGAGTGCAAATGTTTTTTTTTAATATTTATGTAGCATGACACTTTGATCTTGTCCGGTTTCTTAGCAATTATGATTGTGCAATCGAGGCGCAACGTAAGAAGCAATCTAAGAATGAGCATGTAACCAGGACTACGTACACGCAGCTGGTTAGTGCATTTCCTATCGAAAGGTATGCTTCCAAGTTGTACACAAGGAACATTTTTTTCGATTTTCAGAAAGAGTTAAAGAAGGCTATGTTGGCTTGTGGGGTAGAAGTTGTTGAATGTTTTGGTGACACCAAGACCTTTATTATTAGCCATAATAATAAGATGGCGGATAGGAAGATTTTTTATAAGGTAATTTTAAATTATTTTTTTATTATTTTCTCAACTGTTTTTTTTCTTTGAATAATCTTTTTTGTTTTCCATTCTAATTAGGTTGTTCGTAGTTCTTCAATTAACATCGTTGATTGAGAATGTAAATTATTTGTTCGTAATGGGTTTCTATGTCGCCATGCATTGAAGGTGTTGATGAATGAACATGTCGAATCTATTCCAGATCAATATATTGTCAGAAGATGGTTACCAGAGTTGGTACCCGTCCAACTTCTAACTGCCAAAGTAAGATACGGTGAGGTCGACCCGAAAAAGGAGGAGTTAATAAATTGCGCCTATTCTAATATGGATGGAATTATTAGTCGTGTTCGGAATGAGAAACTGTGGTTATGTAAACTTTCGAAAATGCTTGATGAGTTGAAACAAGAAATAGATAGTCAGTTGGAACCTGAAGATCCAGGCAAGCAGAAGGTCGATGCAATTAATGAGTACTTAGGTGTTCTTGTTCCTGACGAGGTTGATATATTTCCTCCTACTGGTCTCAGGAACAAGGGTTGTGGTACCAGGAAACGTTTGGATGGTATTTCCGAGAGGATACAGTCTCAGAGTAAAAAGCCAAAGCGTAAATGCAAGAAATGTGGTCAGAGCACAGGGCATGATTCTCGTAATTGCCCACTTGATTCTCGATCGTGAAATCAATTTCAATTGTTTAATATTTTTTCCTAATATTCATTTGTGCAAAGAATTTTTTTAATTGTCTATGATTATCTAATAGATAATTGCATTTAAATTTTGTGGGCTATTTAATGTTTGATTTGGTTTTTATGGACCATAAATGTCTTTCGATTAAATGAAGTATTCAGGTGTTTTTGTTTCTGACAGTGTATGTAGTTATTCATTAGAATTCAGTATTGTTTCCTACAATTTGGGTAGATTTTTATATGTTTTCTATATTTGACTAGTAAGAATTAAATGATGTTTGTTGGTGGATGAAGTAAATGATATTGAATGTTTGGTGAGAAGAGTTAAGTATCATTAAATGAAATGGTTGCATGTTCATTGTTAAATATATGCTTATAATCGTGTACCTTGTTTCTATCTTCATCATAAAAATTGTGTTGTTTCTAACTTCATCCAAACACTTCATCCGAAAATGGCGAATAACAACAACCGAGATAATGTGCATGGTAACGGGACATCGTTATCACGCATTGTACAAGAGTACGAAAAGCTTTTAGATGACAACCGTAGGATCCATCTTCAGTTGCAGCAGGTACGATTTAGATTTACTTGTTTTTTTTAGGTTGTACTTGTTACGTTATATTCGTTGATTATAATGTTGTCGTTTAATAAATTATAACAGGTTGCAGATGCTCGTGATTTTAAGGAGATACAACTTAACCACCGAGATGAAGAGCTTGCAAATGTTTGCGAAGATTTGTTTGAAGTTCACCGACAACTTGCGCTAGCGCAATGGGAAAAGATGACGATCGAGAACAAGTTCTTGATCTACAAGTTGAAGTGTACATGCCAAGACTAGATGGCGATCTACTTTCGTTGCATAGTTCGGTTTTTTGATGATGTTTGGGTTTGTTAAAAAAATACAGTTGTGTGTTAAGTATGTATTTTCCGATTTCGTATGTTATCCCAAAATGCATGCATTTTGTTAGGATCATCTATCAAAGAAGCTTTAATGTGTATGCACTTCCTTCTAGTGGAATTATTTTTCTCACTACATTTTTTTTGATAGTGTTTTCAAGGTACAAACTATGTATTGTAAGTTAATTCTTATATTTTAGATGTGCAAGTTTCATAATGTCTTTAGTTGATCATATGCATATAGGCACGAAGTTCAAATAATATGCATTTGGCCATGGCGTTTTAATTTAAAAATCCTTAGAATTAAGAAAGTCATTATCATATGCTAGTTTTACTTTTTTAACCATATGCATGGAGGCATCAAGCATCCTGTTTTACTTTTTTAACCATAGAATGTCAACTGTACATGCAAGGACTGGATGGCGATAGACTTTAGTTGCGTAGATGTGTAGTTTTTATGCAAGGACCATATGCATATTGTAAGTTTATTCATTTTTTTTAGCCGTGCAAGGTTGAGTATGTGTTTACTTGAGCATATGCATATAGGCACGGAGTACAAACAATATGCTTAATAACCAAGGAGATTTTTTCTTAAAACCAAATGTAAGTGAGTTCCACTAATAAATACGCACGAAGTAGAGATGCATATGGGAATTGCAAATGCATGTGATAATCATATATAAGATATGAACTGAAACATGTCCACCAATATTAATACCAAAATTGTGCTGATATGCACTAAATGTAAATAGGTGACATCACTAATGAAATAAACTAATGCACTACAACCATGATAATTATGTAAACCATAAAAGTACCAAAACATTAAAGGCGAGTATCATATGTTTATACGAGCAAAATTTGTTCGACGTTCAATCAATTGTTCATCGACGTTTCCTGTGTGTCTTCATGTTGGCTTCCATCGACATAAATCTTACAACTTCCAACCCGATTGCGTGTTTTTTGATGTTCACCTTGCTATTCAGTATTTTCATTAGGTACTTCGAACGAAGGGCCTTCAGCTGCCCCTTCTGTTTTGTGCTTTCCCTATATAACCCGATATCCCACTTTGTACCAAATTCACCGTAATACATCTCCATGGTCCTCATCATGAGTATGCCCTTGTCATCTTGATTATTCTTTGCCCTCCAATTCATCTGTATAATAACTGATCCAACCTCTTGAAATGCACACCAGTTTTTGTGGTCGTGGATTTGCAGATGATGAAGGAACATTGATTGCCGGAAGGAAAACAATTTAAAGTAGTTGTTAGTTAACTGTTTTTAAATTTGTTTGTTATTAATATAGCCACAAATTATACATACCATAGCATCGGACTCCATTTCATACAAATCTTCGTAATCTCCTCACGATCCTCGCTGTCTATGATTGTAGCATATGGGGTTTTCAGGTTGAAAACAATGACATAATAGTGTATACCATCAAAAACCGAGAAGAAAACCTATAAAGATGATCCTCAGTTACTGTATTGTTAATGGGAAGTAAAACAAGTCCAACTACGCAACATGAAGTTGTACCAAACAGTTGTTTAACATACCAGATCAATGTTCTTCATTGTTATCAAATCGGGATTATATTTTCCCCAATCATCGATATATCGGTGGAATGATTCGTACCTTGTTACAGCTGGGAGTTGTAGGTCATTGAGCACCGGATCCATCTAATTTAACAATCTTTCATAAATATTAATTCTCAAATGTGTTAAGCATATATCCTTAAGAGAACAGTTTCTCATGTGCATGCATGCATCAAGTATTTTTCCACGTATATGTATATGTCTTATGAGATTTTGCACACCTTTGTTTTTCCACATATGATGTTCACGCATTTTAACTAATGGTAAATGCACCAATAAACAAGTGTGCATATATGCAAAAATCATAACTTTTTATTGTCATCAAGTTGCAACTACTAGCAATCTAGCATCAATATAGGTGCATTGAGTATGTCTTAATGTGTATTTAATGAATTATTTTTGTTATATGTTGTGAATATAGCATTATGATATTATACGTATTGTTTACCGTTATTTCTGTGGTGAAAACAAATCTACGCGGGGAGTCATTGCTTCGAAGCCTCTCGTCATAATTCAAAACAGTTGCCCACGCGTCAGTGATTCGTCTTGGAATGGATGTATCCCCAGCTAGGAACTTCATATCCCTTCGTTCTATCCTCATACCCATGTTATCCATGTACATTATCTCCCTGAAATGAATGAAAAACATGTTAAATCATATCGTAGTTTATATATCTTATTAATAACAATATAGATGAATATGTGCTAAGGAACTTACATTAATCCTCCAATTCCCCTTAACACCCAACCTCTTAGATTGGTTTCGTCCTTTGTTACTTCAAAATTAACGGCTCGGTCTACATAAGGTGATCGGAACATGGGTCCCAATTTCTTTGATATTTTTGCAGGTCGTGAAGTGTCCGCTTTTTCGTCTCGACATGCCATGTATCACATAATCGTAAAATACATAAAATTTTATTCATCCTGATTGACCCTATCTACATTGATTTCCATATTCGGAGTGTAAATGAGCAGACAACCATGAATAACCGTAAGCACGTATATGCTTGTTCCTTTACCCACAGATATATAAAGTTAGGTGTATTTGTGCCAATATGCATTTGTGAATATGTGCCATGGTGCCTGCTTTTGTGTTTGCATATTTTTATGCACATTTGTGTTTTTTCATATGTCGAAATAAGCCATTCCAGCATGTGTGCATACGGTTCTGATATGCATATAACCCAAGTGTGCAAGTGAATAAATGTTACATTTGACGTTACCTTCTTGTAATGCATGCTCTGGACTCTTTTGTGGGCTTATGCCTAGGTCGAAAGATGGTGTTGATATTATTCGGAATGACACTAGCGGTGTATTCTTTGATTTGCCCACCTCTAACTGTTTGCCCTTGTCTGCATTTGTTACATTTTCTTGTTAGTAAACATATGCACAACCATTACCATATTCTGATTTACAATGCGCATATAAACGTTTTTAATCATATGGAATTCTGCTCACGACTACGATTTCATTTGTGTGTGGAATATGCATAACATTAATATATGCATATATGCATGCCTGTTAATGTTCCTTGACCTTACCTTTCTATTTTCTTTCTTCTAATGGTTGCGCCTGATACTTTTGTGGGCTTATGACTAGGTTGAAGTCGGGTGGTGGTATGTTTGCCAACATAACTGGCTCTACATTTCTTGTACCGACGACATGTATTTGCTTTCCCTTATCTAGCTTCTTTACAATTGACATATCATTCCCTGTCTTTTCAGCTGATAACATATCCACCTCTGCATGCACACTAGGACTTTCCCAGTAAGGTGATAACGGGGATTTGTGATCCTGTTCAGTTCTAGGTGTTTGTAAGCATGATGGATAGCACACTATGGCTCTCTCCTCATTTATATGTTCCAATGGTGCAGGTGACCCCATTGTATCGACCGGTACATGTGTTTTGTCAATCGAAACCGGTTGTTGTTTGTCCCCACCCGCATTATTGCAGACATCCCACTTGCTGTTCTTGAAAATGCTTGCTAGGTCTTAGCTTGAATCTTTCAAAGTCGATGTCCCCTATACACAATTAAACAACAATTCCCACCTTATCCAAATGACCATACTATAACATAAGCACATTGATAGTTCAAATATTAAAAAAAATGAAAAAACAGTTACCAACATTAATGTCATATTGTTAATATTCACAGTTCACCTATTTTTATACATAAGGTAGTAGTGTGCGTATTGGAAAACGCCATTTATATGTACACATGCGCAAAAGACATTTACATGTGAAGTGCATATGTGCAAAAGACATTTACATGTACATATTGATTTTAATGCATATATGAACATTTTTTACCATGGAGTTCTTCTATAGCTGTTGTGAGCTCGGTGTTTGCTTCCCATCGTGACCCTTGAATATTGAAAATTATGTCATCAATTCTTCACATGACAGTCTAAACGTTCAACAAGATAACCATGTTGGTTACATAGATACACAACCTTAAAAATTAATGGTTAATTCAGAAGTTAAGGTATGGCTATTCTTAACTTCTTTCGTTCTGCTCTTGCTAACTCTTGGTCGATTTCAGCATGTCGACGGTTTGCGCTTTCACTTTGGTCAGACCCACCTCCAATATGCGTCAACTCTAAATGAACAAATCCTCCTTCGCGTAACTCAAGATCTTGTCTATGCCTTAGCCTGTCCATGGTCCATCTCTTCGTCGGTAATTCTGCTTGTGGAACTTCAATCCCCGGACCCCATGTTGATTCAACGTATAGGAGCTACCACATTTGTGTTAAATGATTAATGTGTGTAAAACAAATAATGACTTGTTTAGTATAGTGTAAGTAATTGTTTAGAGATACTTAACGTAAGAAATGTCAATGGACCAGCATAAAAAGCCCGTGATCTCTCTCTCTCTTCCAGTCTGTCTTACTGTTTGGTATACAGTCATATATGTACTTTGACCAATCTATCTCAGGTATCATATGCACCCCAGTTATCTTTGTCAAGAAGTCGGTCTTGCACTGACCCGTCCGGCTACACTCTCCTAGGGTGTTCACCACAAGCACAAGGAAATTCAGCATAAACTTTATGTCACCCTCTTTCGTTCTTCGTATCTCGTTAACGATGTCTTGTGGTGTGGGGCGATCTTTTATAAACTGTCTCCTCCAAAACAAAGCCAGGTTGCCATCCGCATCCAATGACTCTTCGTTCGCCAAGTCTATCCCCCTGTTGGAAGTCCTAGAATCCGATGTACTGAATCCACTGTTATCGGTATCACCCCGGTATGAACATTCAAATGCATCTATGTTGTGTTCACGGCATCGACCACGTAGTATCCTAACTTTAATGGAACTCCGTCAATAGTCATCTCTAGCAAAGAGTTCATCCCTATTTCCTTAACTGCTTTTTTTTGTTTGTCATTCAAGCTTCTTATGGTATCGTACAACTCCTTGGGTGATGTCCTTGTTCGTATTCCAGGTACTCCCCGTGGATCCTTTTGCTTTCTAACCTTTGTGCACTTCATATCTTTTTTCCCTTTTTCTTGACCCTGCTCATCATGCTTGTTCTTTTCCCTTAACTTCACATTAGGTTGTTCCTCGAAATCACTGTCTGCAGACATGTCTGTTTAATGAACAATGTCATTTTTAAGTTGATTATGAATGTTATAGGGTCGTGGTTGTGATACTTACCTGTTGCCGACGATGCGTCAATGTGTATACCCTGTTTTGATTGGTTCCGGACAAGTGATCTTGTAACGCGTTTTTCAACGGAATCCTTGTCTACTAGCTTTTCTTTACCTGCAATATTAACTCATTCATTTATGCAAATTTCCAATCCACATATGCAGGGAATTGATTATGCTATGAATGTCATAACCCCGATTATCAAATTATAACTTATGTGTTTATAAAAAAATACCTTTTCCAACGTTACTACCAGGAAATGATTCTGATGTTTGTATTTTCTTTCTTCTCTTCAATGGGGTGCCTACATGCATTTGTGTACACATGCATAGAAATACTAAACACTTTAAACAATAAGGTTGACATTTAACAAATGTCAATTTGAGCACTTCCAACCGTATCCACTTATGTAATGTACCTTAATCAGATACGTATGCGAATATGGTTTTCATATATATTACAGTATTCTCATATGCATACTAACAATTCGTAAACCAGTGTCATATGCATATATAGATTAATTCTCACAAAATATCCATAGGTGCACAACTCCAAAACAATGCACATATGCTTTTAAGAAAGAAATAAAATGTATATATGTTGTAAATGCATATATGCACATATGCACATTAAACAACAAATTGTTTAATCTTTAAGATGTATCATTCCCATATTTTAAAATGAATCACTTCTAACGACATGCTCATATGCACAAATCCTGATGATCATTTCTTATCTTATGCCCATATGCACAATTATCAAACAATGCACATATGCTTGTAACAAAGAACTAAAAATCATACATGTTCTAAATTGCATATATGCACTTTAAATACCAAATATTTACCCATTTAGGTGTACCATTCCCGTATGTTCAACCGATCAATTATGACAATATGCTCATATGCATAACTCTTAATGATAACTTATTACACTGTGCCCATATGCAAAATTATGAAACAATGCACATATGCATATCAGAATTTATAAAAAGAATTTGAATATGCTTATTCAGAATGCATAGAGAAATGAAATGCATATTTACAATGCAATTCACATAGGAACAGAAAAAACAAGAAGTTTTTAAATTAATATTTACACTTCCCATCTTTATATTGATCACTACGTACCTTATGCTCATATGCACAACTACTAATGATCATTACATACGTTATGCTCATATGCACAACTCCAAATCACCAGTTGTTACCATATCCCTATATGCACAACTCAATAACAATGCATAAATGCACATCAAAAAATTATTTTGATTTTGGGGAGTATTGATTAATAATATAATATCATATAGCATTGAACTATAGTGCATGTGAATCCAAAGCACAAGCATTTAAATGCATTGTTACTATAAATAGAGAATTGAGCGGAGGAAAGAAAAGGTGAACATCTATCCTTGGTAATGTAATTTCACTAGTGTCAACATCCTTCCTATTTAATGCATGTGGGTGGTTGCAAATTTACCAAACAGATGATAAAATTGAATTCAAATATTGTGTTTATTCTGGCCTGCTGTTTGTTTACAAATTGAAAGATAAAAACACTAGACAATCCATGAGATCAGAATACAGATGGTTTTATTTCAAACAAATAAAAACAAATTTCAAATGTTGGGGAATAAAACACTAGACACTCTTAATGCTCATTTCTTACCTTATGCCCATATGCACAATTATCAAACAATGCACATATGCTTGTAATAAAGAACTAAAAATCATATATGTTCTAAACTGCATATATGCACATATAATACCAAATGGTTTAACCATTTAGATGTACCATCCCCATATGTTCAACCGAACAGTTATGACAACATGCTTATATGCACAACTCTTAATATGACTTATTACAATATGCTCATATGCACAATTATCAAACCATGCACATATGCATATAAGAATTTTAAACAAATAAAAACAAATTAACCAATCAGTTATGACAACATGCTCATATGCACAACTATTAACGATAACTTATTTCATTATGCCCATATGCACAATTATCAAATGATGCACATATGCATATAAGAATTTATAAAAAGAATTTAAATATGCTTATTCAGAATGCATAGAGAACTGAAATGCATCTTTGCAATGCAATTCACATAGGCACAGAAAAAACGAGCAGTTTTCACATTAATATTTTCATTTCCCATCTATATACTAATCACTACCTACCTTATGCTCATATGCACAACTACAAATCAACAGTTGTTTCCATATGCCCATATGCACAACTATTTAACAATGCATACATTAACATCCAAAATTATTAAAGTAATTATCAATGTGTATTCATAATATATGGAGAACTAAAATGCATATGCATAAACATTCTCATATGCACAGTGTGTATTTGAATGCTTTATTGATTCCATATGTTTAATTGGTATGTCCATACATTATGCCCGTATGCACAGTTAATTAAACATGCTCATATGCTCAATTAAAATTATATAAGCATTTGACCATGCATATTCATAATCTTTAAATATCTATAATGCGTATATGCACCAGAAGATTTTCTAATTGAAACTATATGTTTCAGAATTTCAACATTCAAAATTCTAAAAAACATTAGCCCAAAGAAAAATCCCAAAAAAAAATCGACACTTTATCACATAAATATGACCTAATATCAAGAAAAAACATATTGAACACTGTGATTACCATCCATTTATATAATATTACCTTCATCTTCGGTTTCTGGGATTGTCGCGTCTGTTGGAAGTTCTGTATCGGTTGAAATCTTTTGAACTAAGTCGTCCAGTGCACGGGTTTCTTCTAGGTCAACCTCAACAGGTGTTTCCATTGTGTTTTTGAATCTCGAAAGACCACACTTCTTGAATATCCTCTCACTAGGCTTTCGTACTGCAAGGATGATATCAACAATGTAGATATGAGCTTAAAACCCTTTTATAAACCCTAGAAAATTAGGTTTTTACTTCTCAATCGTCGATTCCCGCCTTCTATTTCATCCATTTCGTGCCTATTTCAATCACGATTGAGTTTATCTTTCCGTTTTTCTCGATGATACGAATCAATAGTTGGATGAATTCCAAGTTCCCTTGTCTTCCCACCCTCGATTCCACCTTTTTCGCCGGAGTTCGATATCGTGAAGCAATCCTATTTTAGTTTTTAGAATCCTTTCTTCATCGATGCGTATCTCAATCTGATTCAAATCCCTAATTTTTCGCCTGATTTGTTTGGTAACGTGTGCAGATGGGTAATGAATGATATATGCAATTTTACCATTTTAACCCTATGCGCTTATGCACCTTAATTTTCTGACGTGTTTATTTTATATTTCTAAAATTAAAATTGTAATTAATTGTTAACCATTGATCTAAATAATCAATGATCCAGATTGGTTAGCACGGTTAGCACCAATGTAACGGTTAGCAAATGAATGAGACCATATATATATATGGTATAATGAAGTACCACATGGGTGACCGGTCCAGGACCAAAAGGCACTTCGAACAAAATAAAAGCAAGAAGGTCTTCTTTATTTATCTTTCTATTTGAATCTTTCAAACATCTAAATACGTTTTCCTTTCAAATAAGGAATTGATCACCAATTTCACAAAAATATGAACTTGTCATAAAACTATGAAAAATAAGGATTGAAGAATTAAGAATATTATTGAAAGGAAAATCTACCCAAATGAGAGAAACAACAAAACAGAGTTGGGAAATTGATTTAGTTTAATCAATATGACTCTTATACCAATTGTTGTCCCAAATATCTCTCTTTGGTTAACGATCAATGTAAGATAAGATAGTGGAAGCAATAGAAGATTGATCAAAATAAAAACAATAATCTAGATGAGGTAAGAAATACAAACATTAATAGCCATCACCATCATAGATATTGTATTGATCTTGAATCTGAGGTTACAAGAAGAACACACCAAGAACACGTACTTATGTGTGAGAAATGCTCAGACTCACTTTCTCTCTCTAAACAGTGTATGAAATCAATTGGTGAAAGTATGTAAATGGATTTGCAAGCATACGTTCTAACAAACACAATCTTCCTATTTATTGTTGAATATTCTAAAAGTCAATCCTCAAGCCAATAGTGTGATTTCACCTAGAAAGGTGAAATAACCGCTTCTGTTTACGTTGCTTGATATAATTGGAAGACCACACTATGAGAGAGAACACTTATAGAAACTCAAAGAGTTGATATAGAGGTGTCCAGAGGCTCTACATCTCCGAAGATCATCTTCTGGTTGAGTATCCTCTGTATGCTGGACTTGGTTAGAGTAGGCTCTGGTTCTACAAACTTTCTAAGTGTAAAGTCCTCTTGCTTCAGGACTTGTCTTCTTTTTACACTTGTACATTCATAAAGAGTGGGGCTAATAGTAATATCTTCTGGCCTAATGGTTCTTTGACGTAGTTCAAAGTACATAAACTCCATATCCTCTAGACTCAACAAGCGAAAATCAGCTTCAGTAAATCTCCATATTCTTCCATCTTGTCTTGTGACATGGAAGAATGGATACCATACATGTACCAATCTCTTGGTATACACTTGAATGATAGAAACCACTTTATGCTTTGACTTGACTGCAAGTCACTCTGAGCCTGTGATCTCATCATGTGTAGATATTTAACCAGATGATCCTGGTTAAATTCTGTAATCCCCATAACCTTCAAAATATCTAACTCTTTTATGCTTCGGACAAAGATCTTATTTTTAATATCTTTTAAGAAAGCAATTCTAATTCTGGTACGCTCCCACCTTTCAGCTTATTTTGATTGTGTCGGTGCACTCTCAGTTCTTGTAGAAGGCTCAAATCGAGGTACTGAAGGTTCAAGTTGTTGCTCTCTTTCTAGTGAATCTGGGATTGCTTCATTTAGCAGATTAATCATATCAAAGTCCCCTTCCTCTTCATACTCATTGTCAGAGAATGTGAACAAACCCTCTATTTTATCTTTGATCTTTTGCTTTGCTGACTCTGATTTCTCATCATCTGCTTTAATATCAATTATCTCTATTAGCATATTATCATCCATTATCTCCTCCTCCGTCCTTTTATCAGCAACCTCGGGCTTTTCAACCGTTAGTTCCATGTTTGGATCAACCACAACTTCCACTACTTAGTCTGTGTACCTCCTTCAGATCTTTGAACATTCTCAGCCTTCACTTATATATTATAAACTCCAATTGATTCTAACCTAACACTTGTTCCATCAGAAAGTCTTTACTGTTTCTTCTCCCCCTCATGATGGTCATGATTATCATGATCATCATGTCTTCTTTTCAAACCACCCGTCTGAGTTCTACAACTATCCTTCAAGGATTGAACCCTTTCACATAGTGTAGTGAGAGTCTGCTGAAGTGAATCTGAGACTGACTTGATTAAATTGCTTACACTGGTGAAACTGTTCCTGATCACATCTTAGAACTCCAGAAATTTTGATCTGGTCACAACATCTCTTGGAGCCTCAGACTACCTTCTAAGTACCCCAACCAAATTGACATCTCTTGGATCAATTTCTGTAGATTGGGAAAGTAACCTGGCATAGAGTAATGACTTTAAATCACAACAGAGAGATCATCCGATTGTCTTTGAGAAGGTGGAGGAGGTGTTGGTAGCTCTTCAGCAACTGCTTTACATTTAAGCAATCTCTTCAACACCTCATTTTGCTTTGCCATTGAATTTTGAACTTCTCTCATAGTTGTGGCTAACAAATCCTTAGTAACAAAAGGGTAAGTAACACCTGGTCCACTTAGGATAGCAGTTGACTCAACGGTTGAATCAACTGTGTGACCTACATTCAGTGATGGCATTATATTAACACTGTTAGCATTTCCCTATGATCCTCGTGAAATATCAACATATGATACCACTATAGATGTTCCAGTTGTGTCACGAAGACTTACAACAGTACAATCAACTTGTGTCCAATTTTGTGGAATCTCTAGAGTTAATGTGCTAGGAAATGAAGGTGGAGACTGCAGCTGGTGTCTTTCTGATTCAATATCATCACTCTCCAAGTGAGAGGTCGATAGATTGTGTGCTAATTTTGCGTGCATATATGAAACAACTACCTATTGGGAGATAGTTGAATGGTTTAGGGGCTATGTGCCTGTATCACTGGGTCAGTGACGTCTGTTTCAATATCAGATATTAACACAACAGACCCAATAGTGGATGTGGCTATCCAGCTAGAAATGGTATGGGGAAGGTCTTGTATTTCTTCTGCCCTTGTCTCACTCTTAACATATTATTTTCCTCTCCCATCACTCAACCTTTATTCATATTATGTTTTGACTAGAACTCCCTTAAAACTTCTTATTACTCCAGTTTGAGTGTCTGTCTCTGTAATCTCATCATCAAAAAGGCCTGGGTGTGCATTGATGTACGGAGGAATGATATCATCATCATCTTGATCATCTGAATCTCTATCAAAAGGAGCATCAAGATCTATATCTTTAGAGTTTGTACTCCCAGCATCTGATTGACTATCAGCTTCATGAGAAAAAGATGTTGATATAACTGGTGTGACTGTACAATCACTTACAAGTTCCTCTTCTTGAACAATATCAGTTTCAACCTCAGGAATATCCATGGCAATATCAGCAGCTTCAGGAATATCCATGGCAATATCAGGAATATGAATATCAGCAATATCAGCAGCACCGCCCACTCCAGTTCCCCTCTTATTCAAATTTTCCCTTTGCTCTCCCCGTTCAGGAACCTCATGTGTCTGAACCTACTCACCTAAATCTATACCCTCACTCATGTCATCTGAGGCATGGGTAGCTCCGTGGGTAGGTCCCTCCGGCTCTGGATGGACCATAGAAGCATGTATATGCCTATAAGCTAAAACACTTGGTGCTCGCTGATTTGCATAGGCTAAAATGTTTTCAGGTAGAACCTTTGTCACCACATTAGGATCATCTTCCTTGTTTGTTAGGCAGTTCATCGGGTAAACACGACAGGCATCAACATTAATTCTCTTTGATATCTCTCTGTTTGACCTCATGATGATGTGGACGATCAACTGAAGAAACCTCTCGAAAAGCACAAAGTTTCTAACCTTTAATGGCTTGCTCTTGTCCCCAACAATCTCCACAAGCTCATTCCTAAATATAGTAGAGTAGTCATAATGCTTATTAAAATCTACCCGGTGAAATAATCTCAGAATACCAATGTTGCATCTATCAATTCCAGTTCAAAAGCCTTTTCAAGCTGAATAATCTTATTTTCCATAACCAAAGGTGGAACATAAACTTTGTATTCAACAAGTTTTGAATAAATTTCATCATTTGAATAACTATGAAAGTTGTCACTCGAAAGAGTAGGTTCTCTCGTATGATAACTATCATTGAGTTCTTCATAGACAAATGGAAGTTGCATTTTATCTGTCTTTTTTCTGTTTAGATCTTCCTATTTCTCAACTTCATCAGATGATTTTGTAAAATTCATCCTCTATTTAGGACCAAGGTCCATATATACGATGTCATGTAAAGTAGGAACTTTAGAAATTGTCTTTGTAAGATATTTAGGATTATCATATCCTAAACCTTCTTTCTGGTTAAAATACCTGAATTCTTTAGGTTTGTTTAAATGAAATGTCTAATCAGTTTAACGTCTTTTTAAAAGAAATTCTTCAAGATATTCTCAATCAAATCATGTTTCTCAATCTGAACAACATTGTACTTACAAACATACTCAACACTCTCTTTGTCTGAAATAATAAGCTTTTATGATAAATCAGATATTTTCTCTTTAAAGCTTTTTCTAAAATTCTTCCTTTTCCTCCTTAAGCACTTTGTTTTCCTCTTCCAAAGATTTTATAAAACTTAAATTTTGTGCATTTTCAACTGAAAGTTTTAAAACCAAATCATGTTTCTTTTTGTAACGCCCGTAATTTTCGGTAAGTAAAAGTCAACCAAAACTTCACTGCATCTTATAAATAGCGGGTTCTATGTTAATTAATCATCTCATGCGGTCCCTAAGAGTATCGGAAGTCTTGGTGTTGAAAAATTCGAGTTTCGGTGCTTGGTACGGGTCCGAATACAATGCCCGACGACTATGACATGTCATAGTCACACCTGGCATAGTAGCACAAGAAGGACGACAACCTGGGGCAAGTCAGCGACTATGCCAGGTGACATTTCCATGGCATAGTCGCCCGGAAATGTCGCACAAATGGGGTTGGTGGCTATCAAATACGGGTTTCAGCTCATTTCTCCATTTCTCACTTCCCCTTTTCCTCCCAACTCTCTCTAAACTCTCCAAAGAACACCTAGCTTCATTTATGGTGGTTTTGAAGCATTAAATTTTCAAATCCTCAAGTATTAAAGTGTCATTACTCCATCAAGTTCAAAGATAGAAGCTAGTTATCAAGAGTTTTCTAGGTTCAACCTCAAGCTCTACTTAGGGTTTTCTAGGTTTTTCTAATACAACCTAATTTGTGAGTTCATCTTCACTTTTGAATCTTTATACATGTCAGAATACGTTTTATTAATCTTCTATACAACTCTCTACTAGCTTATCTTGATTTCCTAAAGTTTGACCTAAAACTTGATTTTGGGAGATTTTTAGGGTTTTGGTGATTTATTTTAAAATACCAAATGTTTGTACAAAATTGGTTTGAATATGTATTTGGGGATTCTTATGATGATTTTGATTTCATTTATATGTAGATGGAATTTTGGGGAAAAACCTAGTTTTAAACTAGGTTTTGGAAAATAATGAGTATTTGATGACAATATTTTAAAGAATTTATTATGTCTCAAATAACATTCTAAAGATGTTTTGATGGAATTACAAGGTAAATAGTTATTTGGACTACTTGGAGGCATGATGGTAAAATGAGAAATTTTTTGAATATATTATACTTAGAAGTCCTCATGTTAACTTCAAATGGGATTGATGTAATATACTCAACTATGTGGTTGTGACTTAATTATAGTGTAATGCATCCATATGTACTAATCATTTGTATGAAATGGGATGTTGTCTTACAGTATTGCTATACATGAGGTTTGACTATTCGGAAGTCGATCTATAGACCGTGGGTCGTTGAATGCGATAACCTTGTGACCCATGACTCTTAAATTCTAGCAAGTGAGTCCTTCTTAGACCATTGGGAGCTCGAACTAAAGACCGTGGGTGGTTGAACTTTATAACCTTTGGTGCTATAATAGAAAATCCATGACATTGCAATGTGACCTACTTTTGTGTTCCGTCACTCTCAATGGTAAACAGGGTATCCCCCGTACTTTGTGGAATCCTAATCCCTTCCAAGGGAAAATGGGTTTGAATCCATTAATGAACTTGGGTTAAATGTCATGCATTGGCTTTAAATATTTTCTAAATGTCGTTTTATAATTGTTTGAACTCACTAGGCGAAAGCCTAACACTTTTCTTTGAATGACATGTATATTCAGGTTCTTTAAGCGGTGGGGCTTCCAAGAATTGAGGGGAACGTGTATTTGTCGTATTGGACATTTTGAGGTTGATAGCTTTTGGTTAACAAGCGATACTTGGAGAAATTATATTTTTGGAGATGATAGCGACACCCATCCTTTATCTAGCTTAGTTTAGTTGAGATTAGTAGGTTGTTGTTTATCATTCGTATTTATTGTAAACGCTTTTACAATTCCCCTTTTTGGGTGATTTCCCATTTATATGGATGGCATATTTCGTAAGTTTTTAAAGTTTAATTTTACCCCTATTTTTAGGGTGTTACAAGTTGGTATCAGAGCGTTAGTTTAAGTGAACTAGGTATCAATGTAAGATGCCTAGACTTAAGCTGAATCAAGTATGCTATGATTGGTGAGATTGAGTAGAATCCTTAAGATAAGATAGAGCTAGAGTCGACATAAATGCATGAATTGAGAATTGTGACGATGATAATGAGAATTCTTATGTGTGGTATGTTCATAATTTCAGTTAGTTACTGTTATTATGAATGTATTGTTACGTAAACATGCTTAGATTACTATTGTCATGATGATTGATGAATGTAGTAGTACGTTTCTTTGTATCTCTTGATTGAATCTCTTACCCTCTTTCTTGTGTGTGTGACAACCATTATGGTTAATACACGAAGTAGACCAGCAAATGAAGCGGAGGTCCAAGAAGCAAGTGTATCTAATTTGAATCAAGCGAATA
Source organism: Arctium minus (assembly GCA_954870635.1). NCBI lineage: Eukaryota > Viridiplantae > Streptophyta > Magnoliopsida > Asterales > Asteraceae > Arctium > Arctium minus. The sequence continues at coordinate 58,376,318 of OX941080.1, read as the reverse complement.
GGGTCGTAAATGTTATTCCTCCAAATTTGCCACCGTTGGTCGGTAGAAGGACAAAAAACATACAAAGGGTAACCTTGGCTTCATCCAACCCTGTTATCCAAGAGGTGAATCCTCAGACAAATATGATGGCCAATGTAATGCAGATGGTTACCTCCGCGATAAAAAACAAACAAAAGGCCTTTCTAAAAATGTTGGATGACAGAGATGCCAGTCTTCGGAGGCATGAGACTGTTGCTGAGAACGTAGTGACGGGTTCCCGGGGTACCGAAAATGTTATTAGAACCGAGGAGACAGTAGTCGTCGAAGCTAGGCGAGGTGGAAGAGTTTGTTCCCACAAGACCTTTCTTTGCAACAAGCCTCCAGAGTTCTCGGGGTCAGACGATCCGATCGCTTGCATGAACTGGATCCAAGAGATCGAGCAAGCATTTGGGTTTAGTGAATGCGAGGAGAGCCAAAAGGTGAGGTTCGCCTCACAAATGTTAATAGGCCCTACTCTCAGATGGTGGAACGTTACTAAGTCCACACTTGATGCTACAATCTTAGCTCAACTTCGTGGGCAATGTTCAAGAGGAAAGTAATGGAAGAATATTGTAACGAGCGGGCGGTCGACTTCATTGAAGAAGAGTTCCGAGCCCTCAAGAAGGGTAACAAGAGGGTGAGAGAATACACTATCCACTTCATTGAAAAGCTTGATCTGGTGGGGCACGTGGCCCCAAGTGAGAAAGAGAATATTAAGGCCTACCTTAAATTCCTGCAGGCCGATACGATGGCCATGGTTCAAAACTCCAAGGAGTCTACACTCCGTGAAACTATTAAGGAAGCCAAACTCATGGAAGATGTTTATGCCCGAAAGAAGGAAGAGGAGGTAGTAGTTGGTGAGAAGAAGAAGTGGGAAGGAAATTTTGGATCCTTCAAACGACCGAGACCGTTCAACAACAACAACAACCAAAGCAATGATCCAAGGAGAGAGGCTAGGTGGTGCCCGAAGTGTAAGAGTAAGCATTCGGGCCCGTGCCACTTAAAGCCCGACTCTTGTTAAAAGTGTGGGAAGTATGGCCACACTCAAAGATATTGCCTTGTGAAGGGGCCTATTTCCTTCGAGTGCAAGGAACCGGGCCATTTGTAGACGTGGTATCGGGTATGTTTTTCCTAAACTCTGTACCTGCACGTGTGTTATTTAACTCGGGTTCCAGTTTCTCTTTCATATCTGATTCGTTTTGCCAAAAGCTTGCTATGCCCACTAGTAGTCTAGAGGATGACTTAGTGGTAGAAATAGCGAATGGTGGTTAAGTAGTGATTCGTGATGTATTGGAAGGTTGCACTCTTGAGATTGAAGGGAAGAAGCTTTCAATCAAGTTGATGCCTATGTTGATCGACGGGTTCGACGTTGTGATCGGGATGGATTGGCTAGCGGAGAACCAAGCCAAAATCGTGTGATCCAAGAAATTGATACGACTACCCATGTCGGGTAGTGAGATGGTGGTAATGTATGGTAAAAGAAGGAATGGTGTTGTAGCAATTATCACCATGGCTAAGGCACAAAAATGCTTACCGAAGGGATGTTCATCCTTTCTGGCATACATGATAGATGCCAAATTGAGAAGAAGAAACTTGAAGACGTGAAGGTGGTGCACGAGTTTCCCGATGTTTTCCCATACGACTTGCCCAGTTTACCACTCGATCGCCAAGTAGAGTTTCGGATTGACATTGTTCCGGGGCAGCTCCGATTGCTCAAGCCCCCTATCGGTTAGCTCCATCCAAAATGCAAGAAATGATGGCTCAACTTCAAGACCTTCTTGAGAATGGTTTCATGAGACCGAGCTCGTCACCTTAGGGATCTCTGGTCTTGTTTGTCAAGAAGAAAGATGGCACTATGCGGATGTGCATCGACTATAGGGAGTTGAATAATGCGACGATAAAGAACAAGTATCGTCTTCCGAGGATCGACGACTTGTTTGACCAACTTCAAGGAGGGGGTTGCTTCTAAGACATCGATTTATGTTCGGGATATCACCAAGTGAGGGTGAAGAAAGAAGACATCCCGAAAACGGCTTTTAGGACGCGTTACGGCCATTATAAGTGACTGGTAATGTCGTTTGGCCTAACTAACAAACCGACGATGTTCATGGATTTGATTAATAGAGTGTGTCGACCATTTCTTGACAAGTCGGTCATTGTATTCATCAATGATATACACGTGTATTCCAAGGACGAGGCACAACACAAGCAACACCTTCGGGAAGTCCTAGAAGTGTTGAGAAAGGAGAGATTGTATGTCAAGTTCTCCATGAATGTTCCAGTTTCAAGCTCAATACAGATTATCACACAAAATCTGTTCACAAGTCATATTCATTGATTGATTGAATATTACAATGAATTATCTCACAATGAATACAAATTTTCTCTCTCTAAAGTCACAAGTATCTCTCAAAGTATGCGTGTGCGTATCTCTCTCTAGTTCTCTGTGTTGTTACAAGATTACAAGAACACAAGCTATTTATACCAAGTCAACTCTTGTTGACTTTTACAACACAAAACATAAATGGAAAGTCAAACACACTTGACTTTTACACAACTTTACAATACTTACATATTTGACCCTTTTAATCTTGAATACAACATTTTAGGCTCAACAATCCCCTCCTCTGGATTCAAGATTAAAATTTTTTTGACACGGATCTTCAGGTCTTCTTTCTCTTAAAAATTCTTTAGCTTTGTATCTTTTAGAACTTTAAAACTTTCAACTCTCCATCACTTGAACAAACTTTCTTGAACTCTCCTTTTTGTTTACATCTCTCCCTTTGCATTTTTCAACAAACTCTTTCAACAAATTTTATTTCTTCACAAACTTGAAGTCTTTATCTATCTCCCCCTTTGGTAAAAATATGTATCTATAGCTTTGTATGTCTTTCATTTTTTGAAAATTTCTCCCCCTTTTTTGTAACTTTGTATCTGACTTGAAACTGAAATCTTCATAATTATCTCCCTAAACCTTTGAAAACTTGAAAACTTATAATTTCTCCCTTTTTGTAACACTGTATCTTTTCTGACTTGAAATTGAAATCTTCAGAATTATCTCCCCCTTTTTGATGAATTGTGAGACATCAAAATCATCAAAACTTTGTCAATTTCAGCATTGTCTTTGATACAATCTCCCCCATATATATATCAAGATAAGCAAACTCTTCATGATGTATAGAAAACAATCTCCCCCAAGGAATATGGTAAACAAACTCCCCCGAAGAAAATAGTAACTTCATCTGATCTTAGTAACCGTCAATTCATATAAATATTCATCCAAATCTTTTCAAATTCAGACAAAGTAGACGTTGTAACCCTGAATCAACATATGAAACAGTTAGCATGCCTGTACGTAGCACAAAGGCACTTAGTACAACGGATGTACTTTGGAAAGGAGCTTTTTGATGTTTACTCTCCCAGTGCTTCCATTCAATCATCAAAAAACCACGAAGAAATTTTCTATGAATGTTATGACAATAAAACTTATTCCTTGTGTGCTCGTGCAAGTGTAGAATGATTGAAGCTACTTAGCTTTTTCAGTCTCAAAATGTGTAAACTATTGGGACAACAACGAGTATTACACGGACTCAATGTGCATGAAAGATGTGCGAAGGTGGGGCAACTTTCGTTCTTTTTCAATACCCACATTTCCGAATGAAAACCATATAGCATATAAGTTGCGTCCCCAAAGAAAATGAAATATTTCTCTGTTAAAAAAGAAATGAGTGGTTGATGGGGTTAATGCAAGAGTTGGCATGGGCTAACTGCCTGTTTCAATGATGGTTACCAAAGAATGTGAACCAATCGGTAGATGTGGTTTCCCGACTCAGAAAGTAGTTGGTGCAGAGTTTTAATATTCTTTTAACTCTGTTCTTACACCCTCTTTCTTTTTAAACATTTAAGCTCACTTCTAACCAAACTCTCTTTTTTATTTTATCTCATCACACTGAGAAAAACTCAACCCTTTGAGTTATCTCCCCCACTCTTTGATTTATAACCTCTCACCCCTCAATCACTCTAAGAAACTTCCGGGGTAGGAAACACATGTTAACATGAATCCATAGAAGTTCTGTTAAGCTCACACAAGAATCCCATGAATTTTTTTCCTAAACAAAATAGTGTTGCTCAACAATTTAACTTGAACAATTAAGCACATGATATCATTGTCATATAAATGTATGTTCATCAAGAATATGAATGCGATTTGGGCATTTGAACTTTGAAGATCTCTCAAAACAAGGATAATGAATGAATGAAATGAAATCAAGAGAATTGTTTTGAGAATTTGACAATGTATCAATCAGATCAAATATCATGAATATGAACAACGAATAAGGTATCAAAGAACTTGATATTTGTTTATATGGACAAATATAAACAATTTAGCAATGAACGCACAAATATTGAAATGATGATTGATGCCCAACAACTTTGAAAAAACAAACGAGGGTATTACCATCGAAATATGTTTCTTTTAGAGACATCGTAATAACAAAGTCAATAGAAGATATTGAACCGGTGTGTGTGAATACTTGACAGTATATAGAAAACATAATACAAAAGTATTGATCTTTAGAAACACACGGTCAGTTAAACAATAACGCTCGAATATGAAAAACATTTAAAATCACACTTCTAAATTCATGAAATCTTTTGAGAATAAGAAGTGGTTTGAACATTTAGAAAACATTTTTCATATCTGAAAGTTGTTCTTCTTTCAAATATGTTTGAGATTAAGAATCAGAAATATTTACGTTCAGCTTAAGATTCTTAACTCCCCCTCAAAATAATATTTTCTCCTCTCCAAGATAAGAGATATCTGCAAAACACATAGAATAACAAACATGTAAGATCTATCTTGACAAAACATCAGATATTCTCCCCCCTTGATATCTGTAAAAAAAATCAATATAATTTCCATTTTCTCCTTAAAAAATTTCTCCCCCTCAAGGCGAGCAATATCTGCAAAACAAAAATAAAAAATATCATCATTATAGATTCTTTATCTCCCCTAAAAACAAATATTAATCAATTAAGTTTCAATCTTCTCCTTTGAAAAACAAAAATACCCCCTCTTTAATTTTGATAATTAAGATAAGCTCCTCCTGAAAAATCAAAAAAATATATTAGTAGAAAATATAAACAATATAAGTTTCCCCTTAAAAGTTGCATTATCATTAAGCATTAAAACGAGTTCTGAATTACTAGGATTAAAGTAAATTCAGAACTCATTTTGAAAGTTTTTGAAGATTGAGTCCTGATTTGATATGATCAGAAGTCAAACTCCCCTTGAAAATTTGCAGTCACAAATTTATCAGAAGAAATAATATGTACTCCCCTTTGAAGATTGATTATCTTTTATGTGTCGGAATACAAAAACTCTTTTATCTTTGAAGAGAGAGTCCTGAGTTGCTTTACTCAGAAGTCTATCTCTTTATCATTGAAGACCGGATCTTGAACTATTTTGTTCAAAAGCCATTTCTCTTAACATTGAAGAACGAGTCTTGAACAGAATTATTCAAGATCCATTTCTCTTAACATTGAAGAACGGGTCTTGAACTGATGTATTCAAGAGCCAATTATCATACTCCCCCTAGACTTTAGGTACCTGCATCACAGATGGAGCTTTTGGTACCCACTAGTATTTGGGTCCAAATTTGTTAGTTGCAGTTCGTTTAGGAGTAATAAAGTAAGAGCCATACCAGTAATTAACATAATCTTTATGAACAAAATCATTTGCACCATAGTAAGAACAAGATATCTTCTTTTGAGCTAACCTGATTAATTGATTTATCGAATAAACAAGATAAGGTTTCATAAAAGATTTACCTTTTGGAGCATTGTTCTTCTTGGCATTCGGTGTATGCCCAAATGATTTATCAACCTTGTTCTCATCAGAAGATATATATTTTCTTCTCCAAACCATATTTTCATTATCATTTGTCCTTTTAATTTTACCTGAACCATCAACATTTTTATCATAGAAAAGGTTAGTAGAACGAATCTGATATTTGGAATTGGCTGACCTTTTAGAAGAAACATGTGTATGATAAGAACTTGAAGCTGTCTTGAATGAGCATTCTGAATCAACTAAATCATCTCTAGGTGATTGAACAATTGAGTCTCGCGTCTTTTGTTCAGTCAAATTCACCTTGAAAATGATTTCTTCAAGTTTTGTTATCTTTGAAGACAAACAATTTCTTTCTTTAGAAAGTAGATCAATCTTCTTATGCAGTTCAGACTTCGCATTCTTTTTCTTCATTGTAGTTGTTGATAGTTCAGACAAACTCTTTGTAAGCTTCTTTATCTCCGTTTCGAACACTTTCCTTTCTTCTTCAAAATCCTTCTCCATACTCTTTCTCTTATCTGATATTTCTTTAAAAACACCAACATTCTTTTCTCAACTATCTTCTTTTCTTTCTCAAACTTGTCTCTTTCCATAATGATCACTTTCTCAAAATCTGTCATTTGTTGAGAAAGTTTTGAACATTTGAGTTCAACCACTTTCTTCTCTTGAAATGATTTTCTTGAAAAATCAGAAATTTTTTTAGCAAAAACTTTTCTTTCTTTTTCAAATTCTTCTCTTTCTTTACAAATCTGCTTTTCCAAAACTGAAATCTTCTTATGTAGCTTAGCATTTGCAGATTCTAATATTTTAGCTATCTCCTCATTCTTCTTGACAGAGTCTTCATGCTTGAATTTGACAATCTGGGCTTCCAAATCTAAAATCTTCCTTCTTAATACAGTATTTTCACTATCTAATACCTTTGAACTTTCTTGGAGCTTCTTCAGATCATCTTTAAGACTTGAGTTGTCCTTCTCTTGTGTAGCTTCTTCTCTCAAAACATTTATTTCTATTTCAAGACTAGAGACTTTTTCTTTTAATTTGTCTCTTTCAGCTTTAAGATCTGGAATTTCATATTTGCTTTTTCAGATCTTTCATTTCAGATTCAAGAGCAGAGATTTTATACCTCGGCTTTTTTAGATTTATACTTTGTATTTTCCTTTGAACACTCATTAGCCATTCTGGTGTAAATTGATAATTGTCCAGCAAGATACTTCAGATTGGCTCTAACTTCAGTAATGTTCATTTCTCCAAAATCATAACTATAACCTTGAGTCATCTTGAGATCTGTAAAAGAATAAGAGCTTGAAATGATCGTTAATCAAAGAAATCATAAATTTTGACTAAAAAGTCAAATTTGAAAAATTTCAGAAAAATCTCAAAATATTTCGAAGTATAGAATCCTCAGAATATTTTGCGGATTCTTGACTTAGTCGCAGAATAAATATTAGACTTTCCGCAGGATAGCTTTCCGCAGGCAATAAGATATGAATTCTTGATTTCCGCAAAGAACAATGGCGGATTCACACTTTATGCAAGCTTCGGGCTTGGGAGTTCAGGCTTTCTGCAGGCTTCGGTCTGCGGATTGTGGACTTTACGTAAAAACAGTTTACGAATTCAGACTTCTTGTAGAGAGTACTTTTCGGATTCTATCCTTGAAAACTTTGTGAACAATATCTTACGGATTCTTGGCTTCTCTTTCAAAACACTTTACACAATTTGGAAAGTAAACTTTTCGTATAATGAACCTTACGAATTGCACACTTAGAAAAATTTAGCAACAAACTTTTTGTACAAGAGTCCTGCGAATTCCTAACTTTCCGTAGGATGTGATCTATGAAATCTGAACTTCTCGTAGACTGAGCTATGCGAATTCCTAACTTTGTAAAAATCCAATGTAACACCCTGGATTTTCATTATATATTTATCGTTGTATTCTTGTGTTAAGCTGTTGTCGTTAGCACCGCCTTTGAATTGAAGTTCGAGTTTAGTTTTGAGAACTTTGGGCAAACAAACAGTGAACAACGCGAGTTGCACCGCGAGTGGAGGTCGCGGCACAACCCGCATAACCCACTGGATGATATTGGGGTTTTGGACACGGGCGATTTATGCCGCGAGTTGAGGTCGCGGCATAACCCGCGTAAGACCCTGGCCGACTTAAGGGTTGTCAGCCACAAATATCTCATTCTCTTCAAATCTCTCTCTCTCTTCAAATCTCTCTCTCTCTCTCTATAAGTTTTATTTTATTTGGATCTTCAAGCTCCCGTAAGTTGCTAGTATTAAGTGCCTTGCTCGGGGTTTCGGTGTAGAAAGCTTCGTCTTATCAAGGGGGTCGATATCTGGTTTTCCGGGTTTTATTCTAAAACATGTTTGGTGAGTTCCTACTACCTTTTTCTAAACTTTATACATGTCAAAACTTACATTTTGAACTTCTATATATCTCCATGGTTTCAGATCTAAGTTTACTACATTTTGATATAACTTGAGTTTTGGGAGATTTTAGAGTTCCTGATCATTTTCGATTAAAATGATGGGTTCCATCTTATTTGAAGTAAAAGGATGTTTTACTTGCACATTTATGTGGGTTACTTGAAAGAATGTTTAAAGTTCATTTTGATGATTTTCATTCTTACCAGAAGTTAAACTTGAAAATGCATTTTTGTTTATAAATGTTATTTTATACCATATGACTATCTATGGTTGGTCACATATGTTGTTGGGACGAGTCTGTACCATTACTAGTGGATCCCTAGGTATTGAGTCGACTTATATTTGGGATGTTTTTCCCCTAATTGTAAAATGGATGTTTATGATCCTCGGGGGCCATTTGGTACGGTTGAAACCGGTTACTAGCTATGGATCATAATTCCCCTCTTTGTAGCTACGGATGCATATGATCCTCGGGGGCAATTTGGTACGGTTATGTGAGACCGGTTACTAGCCATGGGTCATAGTGTAGTCCTGGTGAACGAGCATACCTTGTTTTCCTCGAGGGCCCTACCTCACATCGTAGTACGGACCTATGTGTTCGTGGGCATGGATTCCAAGTATTTAGCTCATAACTCGGATTGTGGCCTACTTTGTGTTACGCCACAATACTTGGTAAAATGGTTATCTTTGGTCAATTGATGACGAATTTTGTATCGAAAAGGCCCAGTTGTGGCAAAGGTTTCATTTGTAAAATTAAACCTTATTGGAAAGATTATCTTATGATTACAATTGTTTATATCTCTTGAAATTCATAAACTGTATGTTCTCACTAGGCTTTAAGCCTACCACTTTTTCTCAAATGATATGTATATCAGGTACTCGTTAGCGGCGGGTTGCCAAGGGCTTGATTGCCGGGATTGATCTCGAGGGTTTTTGAGACGATTAGAATTGGATTGTTGGGCATTTGTTAAGTCCCATATTTTTGGATGATTCCGGATCCACAACTGATGTAATCTAGATAGTATATGTTTAGATTAGTTTGTTGTTAGAATCCTTATCCGTATTCTGGCTTTTGTAAAGGTTAAGTACAGTTCCCCTTTTTGGGAGGTTTATACCTTTTGTTGATGCTTAATTGTGTAGTTTCCGCAGTTTAAATTCACCCTGGTTTTTAGGGCGTTACATCCAAAAACACCAAACTTGAGTCTTGCGAGTTCTCGGATGAAGCTTGTGAACTCTGTAGATCTTACAAGTTCTTCATGTTTTCGACTTCAAAACTACTGGAATGCACAAGAATCGATCTAAAACTTGATCAATTTCCACCAAACTTTGGAATTCAGTCCTCAATCATGTAACATCCTAAAATTCAGAGTAAAATAAAACTTCTCACAAAAGGCAACATGACATTTGCATTGATATAAATTCCTCAAAAGGGTATCAGTCCTTTGGACTTTACAAAAACCTGTACGGATCTAGAATTCATCAACAGACAAATCTAAACATAACTATCTAGATTACATCAGTTGACAATCCAAAATTCATCAAAAGAATGGGACTTAACAATGCCCAACTATCAACACACTTTAGTCATCTAAAAAAAATGTCTCGAGACCAAACTCGTCTCTCAAAACCCTGTGCATCCCACCGCTAAGGGAAACCTGTTATACATATCATTTGAGAATAAGTGTTAGGCTTAAAGCCTAGTGAGAACATACAGTTCATAAATCTCAAGAGATATAATCAAATGCATCAAAGTAAATCTTTTCAAAGGTTTAGTTATGCAAAACACAGTTCTTTGATAATATACGAACAACCGGTCCAAAACAAATCTTCCGATGACAGGGATTACCCGATTTACCAAGGATTATAGTGGAACACAAAGTAAGCCACAAATCCGAGTTATGAGCTAAATACATGGAACCATGGCCACGAACGCTTCGGTCCGTACTACGATGTGAGGGAGGCCCCCAAGGAACCAGTCATACTCTTCGTTAGACTACATTTGACCCATGGCTAGTAACAGGTCTCACATAACTGTACCAAGTGCCCCCGAGGATTAAATGTATCTAACTACAACAGAAGGGGCATATCCTTCTCAGCCATAAGCCGACTCGATACCTAGGGATCCACTAGTATAGTCATGACTTGTCACAATATTTCATGTGACCATTTCAAAGCTAGATAAACAGCTTTCAACACATTTATATTTCAAAATGCCATTTTCCATGACCAACTGCTGGTAAGAAAGATAATTATAAAACCAATTATATACATTCTTTCAATAAGTCACAAACATAGGCAAGTAAAACATGATTTTACTTTTAATAAGGCGGAACCAGTCATTTTAGTCAAAACTGATCGGGAACCCCGAAAATCACCAAAAACTTCATTTATATCAAAATGTATAGAACATGAAATCATACCGTAGAAATACTTCGGATTTCGCAAATAAGAATTTTGACATGTATAAAGTTTGTAAAATGGTAGTAGGAACTCACCAGTAGGTTTTAGGATAAAACCCGGAAAACCAGATAACGATCACGACGTAGAGGTGAAGCTTAAAACATCGAAACCTCGGATCGAACACCAAATATTAACCACTAAATTCTAGAGAGAGAGAAAAAAACGATTTAGAGAGAGAGGAGAGAGTTTAGAGATTTGAGAGATATGAGATATTTTTGGAAACTGAACCCTTAAGTCGGCCAGGCAATTACGCGGGTTATGCCGCGACTTCAACTCGCGGCATAACTCGCCCGTGTCCAAAACCCAAAATCATCCAGTGGGTTTCGTGGGTTGTGCCGCGACCTTAAGTCGTGGTGCAACTCGCGTAGTTCCAAAATCTCATATCAAACAGAGGGTTACGCGGGTTGTTCCGCGACCTCTAGTCGCGGTGCAACTCGCGTAGTTCACTGCTTGTCCCCAAAATTCACAAAATCCAACTCAACTTCAAACCAAACACGGTGCTAACGACAACGGTTAAACACAAGATTTACAACGATATGTATAATGAAAATCCAGGGTGTTACAATCCTCCCCAACTTGGGAATGATTTCGTCCCCGAAATCCAAACTATACAAAAAGATGAGGATATCTTCGCTTCATATCCTCTTCGGATTCCCACGTCACATTTTCTCCTCGGTGATGCTTCCACTGCACCTTGACTAATGTGACTTCTTTGTGACGCAACTTCTTAGACTTTCTTTCTAAGATCGCGTCAGGCTCTTCTATACAACGGTTACCCTCGTCAACTGTCAATTTGGAGAGAGGAATAATGTTGGATCCCAGATTTAATCTCACAACAATGATATAAACAATAAGAGTAATAACAGCGGAAGCAGTATAGTTTAATATCAAAGGAGATTCAAATATCACAGTTCATAAAGAAAATAGATAAACAAGATATTCTTTGAATAAAATATTCATCTTATATTATCAGTTATAAGTCTTCTTAAGAACACTTTGAACAATAAGGTGATGGTCCTATTTATAGGACCATAAAGCAAACAGTGTACTTATCTGACAAATAGAAGCATGCTTGAACAGTATCTTACCTAAGAGGTAAGATCAAGACATGCTTGAACAGTGACCTACTCTAGAAAGTAAATCTTATCACAAGGTGACGTGTCATCTGTTCTTCTTTGTCAAGAAATTCAGAGTGAACATCTTCAGAGCTCTGAAGTAGGATCTCTGATGAGGGGCTCTCTGATGTCTTTCTGTGAGACTGTCTGTGAGACTGTCTCTGAACTGACTTCAGAGACAGACATACTTTCTTCAGACTGACTCTGAACTGACTTCAGAGACAGACTTGCTTTCTTCAGACTGACTCTGAACTGACTTCAGAGACAGACTTGCTTTCTTCAGACTGACTCTGAACTGACTTCAGAGACAGACTTGTTGATGTCCCTTGAAAGTCTTTAGATGAAGACTTAGTTATTTTCAATACTTTCATTGGTTCAGATTTGTGGCTAACAATCTCCCCCTAAGTACTGAAAATAAATAAAGAACACATAGAACATTTAACTAGAAAGCGAAGAGGAGAAAGTCATCCTCTTTAAATATTACTTCTCATAAGAATTTGGAATTACAAGAGAATAATATTCAAAAAAAATTCAGAACCTATCACTAGAACATATCCTATGAAACTTCATGATTAGCTCTCTGAAGTTAATCATTGAGCCAATTTCCAAGTCTAGTTTCGCCAGTAGGTCTGCTCTGTGTCGTTCTTGCTTTACATGAATCATCTTTTGTACGCCTTTCAAGGTTTCATCAGAATACTTCGCTACTTGCGAAGTTAGAAAGATTTTCTTCTCTTGGTTCACTCTGTAGATAAAACCCAGAGGTTCTTCAATGATTGATCCAGTCTTCTGTTTGTCCAGGTTTTCGATGGTTTCCACTGGTTCAGTCACTCCGAGCTTTTCTTCACCCAAGTTTAGAGCAATCTGAAATTCACGTTTGGCTCTGTGTTTGATGTAAGCTTCCATTGCCCGTCTTACTTCAACCATGCCCATTCTTATCTCCCTTCTTCCTGAATCGTATCTTGCAGAGCAGTAGGCATAGAGATGAGTGAGATCATAAGGATTTAGATTTACGAGATCATTATCATTGAAGTCGTAAATCTTCTGATCAGATCGAGTCACCACATAATGCCTATATATGATTTTGTTGAAGGCGAATGTCTTTTCAGTGATTTTCTCAACTTTTATTATTGGAGCATCGTTGAGAACCGCCTTTCTTGGTGATGTCTTTGACTGTATGAATCTTCGTTCGTAGTCTGGCATATCCTCTCTGATTCTTGGATTCAGAGGGATTACTTGAGTGTCTTCTATATTGAACTCACAGTATATATGCCGAAAGTGATCTTCTATCGATGCTTTAGGAGTGGATTCTAAGAATGTGGGAGGATGAGTGAAGACCTTGGCTGGTAAACTGATGCTTGTTTTCTGAACAAGATTCTCTTGAGGAGCCTGTTCATAAACAACTATGGTTTCTTTGTCCTTGAGTTGTGACTGAGTTATCTCTGAAGGCTGTTCAGAGATATATCCATCTATCTCTGGAGATTCTCTTAATTCTGAAGCTGTTGAGATATGATGAGGTTGAGCGTTTTTGAAAACATACTCTTGGGCATCAATTACTTCGATCTCATCTCCAGCAGCTTCTTCCTCTCTGTCAGAATCTTTCTGTTCTTTCTCAGACTCTGAGTCAAAGGCATCTCTCATCACCATTGGTTGTCTTTCGGGTGATGAGAATTCATCTTCAGAGGATGTAGAAAAATCTACTAACTGTTCGTTTTCTTCCTCTTCCAGAGCTCCAATTTTCTCTGGAGTTGCATCGGTAACTGGAGTGATTGGAACACCTGGTGTTGATGAGGCGAAAAGTATCACCGGTGTTGTAAATGTTTGCAATGTTCTGTTTTCATCATAAGAGGTGGTGTTCCTCTCTGGTTCCTTCTCTTGAACTTGTGCAGAGGGAGCAGCTTTATAGGTGTGCGCGGTTGTATCTCTGATCTCCTTATCTTGTGATTCAGAATTCTCATCATCATCTGAATCCTCAGAATCATCAAATCTGGCTTTCTTTACTGCATCACTACAAGTTCCACCAGAAAACTTGCGTTTGTATTTGGGAGAGTTAGGTTCAGCGATTCCTTTTCCTTTGGGATCCAGAATTGTCTTCTGAATGGATTTGATTGCCTCTGAAGCTGCAGTTCTGATTTCAGCAATTTGGTCCTCTGATTTATAGTTATGAAGTTCCAAAGTAGCTTTGACCTGCTTCTGAGCAATGGTAGAGATCTTGGAAGAACAAGTCAGCATTCTACTCATGATTGCGGATTTGAATGAGGCCATATCACTTTTAGTGATGAGGTCTTCAGAAGTTCGTGGTGGCGGCTGTGGTGTTGCTGATGGTGCGGTGACTTCTGGTATAGAGGCTTGAATTGTAGTTTTGATGAGGTCAGAGATAGAGGCCATTTGATCTGTTGAGAGTGAAGATGATCTGGTGGCTACTACCTCATCCCTCAGTTTTTGTAGAGCCTTCTGGACATCGATGGTTGTAGATGCTTGACTTTGAAGAGACGCATTCTGAGCTTTAAGATTGGCTATCTCCAGAGATGATTGAGCCTTCTGTCTGAATAGTTCTTGTTCCAACTCTTGGATTCTGTTTGAGGAGTCCAAAAGTTGGGTCTTCAGAGTGGAAACCTCTGCTCTGAGGTTTGTGTTTTCAGAGCGAAGAGTAGAGGTCTTTAAACCGTCAATTCTCTGAAAGTTATGCTCATTCATGGAGCCTCTGACTTCCTCACAGAATCTCTGGAACTCAGATTTTGTGAGAAGTTCAGAGAGGGGTACATTGGTTACAACACATGTAGCCAATTTTTCCTCGAGTTCAGAGGAGCCTTCGTTCAGAGCTGTTTTGATGTTGTCTCTGGAAGAACTTCCACTCAATACTTGATGTTCCGGAGAATCATCTCTGAGTGTTCTGTTCTCAACCAAGTCCTCCGCTTCAGATTCAGAGGACTGGAAGTGAATGTGGGAGTTGAGCTTGCGATCCAGGCAAGTCAATCCTTGTTCTTGTAGGGCAAGCCATTGTCCCTGAGTTGGACAACTACTTCTGGATATACTAAAGGGTGATAGATGAGCCACAGAGGCATCATTATGTGTAGGATTTCCGGATGTACTCTGAGGCAACTGAGTACTTAAAGTATTGGCTAAGTCCTGTGAAGAGGGCTTATCCAGAATTTGAGTTTCCTCAGTTATGTGAACTTCAGAGGTGGAAAAAGGTACCTCTGAATTGGCTGGCTGGTTTGGGTTCGAGGTGTGCACCTCTGATTCAATAACAATTACCTCTGGATCAGGTATGTTAGATTGTGTGGTTGCACTGGGAGATGGGGTTGGTGTCCTAAAATATATGTGCCTTGAGGCATCTTTTTGTATGGAAGGGGAAGAACTCTCAGGTTTCTCCAAGTCCTTAGAAGACTTGCTCTCTTCTCTCTGAGAATCTTCAGAGCTAGTCTTTGAAGATTCATCCTCACTTTCCTCAGAGCTAGTCGAGCTATCCTCTGCACTAGCAGATGAGGTTTCTTCCATTAATTCCTCATTGACAGCCCTTTCAAGTGCTCTGTCATCTCTCTCAACTTCGGTTTCTCTAGCAAGAGTACCCTCTGGTTCACTCTTGTGAGAGCTCTGTACTTCAGGGTCCTCAGATCCCTCTGAAGCCGAGATGCTCTTACTCTCCATTCTAGGTTCAGGACCTAAGTGTGTTGGGGTTCCCAGAACTGGTTATAGTCCTTGGACAACACTGAGATAAGAAGCTAAGGCTACAGATTGAGGATTTACCTGATTCAGCATGTGGTGAGGGATCCTCCTTGCTTCTGGATAGCCTTCAGAGAGAATCGTCGGTTTGAAGTTGTTCATTATGTAGAAAGGAGTTTTGGGTTGTTCAGTGGCGATCAAAATATGAAGCTTCTCGATCGCCGCATGGATGATTAAAGACAGAAATCTTGGAAATGTTATTGAAGGAACTTTGGATGATTGGGTCGTTTGTTCAGGGTCCTTTGCCAAGCATTTGTTCTTCTTCTCTATTGATGTCAGAATCATATCAAAGATTATGCCGGACATGTCCAAGTTGCGATTGAAGAATAGGGCATACATGATTGACAGAATTTCTGGTGTTGCTTGATCCATGCTCCCCAGTTTGCAGGTGAGAGTGCGGTTTAGGACAGAGAACATGAAGTTCCAGATTGGTGGTAGGTGTTGTCGTCGGAAGTTGCTCAATCTGGTGATTTCAGTGTTGTAACCTAGCATTCGAATGAACTAGAGTAGGGTTTCAGAAGTTGGGCGTTTTTCAAAACGCGTGATTTGAAGTTCCTCAGTTGTTAGGAGTGGGAGAACTTCTCTTAGAACAGTAGGATTGATGAGTATCCGACATTTTACGACTTGAGATATGTCGAACTCGCCGATTATTCCATTATATGAATCGTTGTAGTGACTGGAAGAATACCATTCCTGAACAAACGAGAGTGGACATTCATTGGTAAAAGCAGTTAGGGCTTGAGTCAGTTCACAGTTGGAGAAGAACTCGCAGATTATTCCGTATTGTTCCTCAAATTTGGGAGAATCAAGCTGAATCATGTGATTGTTGTCTTTGATTGGAAAACGATACAGTCTTGAAGGTTCGCCAGATTTGGGAAAAAGCTTGCACCATTCATTTGAAGACGCCATTGTTGAGTTGTAGTGAAGAAGATGAAGTTCAAATTCTTTTTGGAGAGAGAGAGTGAGTGCTCGAGAGTAATTTGTAAAAATGAATATCCGGATGTAAAATTGTTTTTGTATCCAAATTTAGAAAAAGATACACTTGAGTGCATAAGGTGAAACGGCAGTGATTTGACCCTTTGGATAAAGCCGTTTGGCCTTTCACTCATCCCTTTTTGTGACACGTGGCCTTGAAAATTGTTGTACCTACGAATGTAGGTTCCAAGAAAATAGGAAAGGGGTGCCATTTTTCAATAAAAAATTGAATAACTTATTTGTGCTGACTAGACAAACCTTTCGCCTTAAGAAGTAATTTAAGATATCACTTGTAATAATAATGTTCAGTTAAACTGAAATTTTAATTTCAAATGATATCAAAAATTGCTTATTAATTAAAAAGTTGTTGTTTGAGGAATGACTTGGTCTGAAAGTTGTTGACTCCCCCTTGACAGATGATTTGGAAAAAAAAATCCTCAATTTCAGAGACTCTGAGATTAATTTCAGAGACTCTGAGAAGACTTCAGAGACCATTTTCAGAAACTCTGAGATAAATTTAATTTGATTCAGAGACAAAATTCAGAGATTCTGAGTTGACACTTGAAAAATTCTTTTTCTCAATTTCAGAGACTCTGAGATGAAATTCAGAGACTTTGAGTTGTCTTCTGAAAAGTTCTTTTTCTCAATTTTAGAGACTCTGAGATGAAGTTCAGAGACTCTGAGTTGTCTTTTGAAAAGTTCTTTTTCTCCCCCTTGACAAAAGAACAACTTTTTATTTTTCTCCCCTTGTCATGTGTTTGGAGAACATTCAGAGACTGATATTGATATATGCTACTTGGTTCAGAAGCTCTGATTATTTGATCAAGAGACTCTGAGTTTCTTCCTTGTTAGGTAGACATATTCAACATTCCTAACATGCTAATTAAAAAATTGAACCTTCGTTCATCTAAAGCTTTTGTGAAAATATCAGCAAGTTGGAGATCAGTTGGTACAAAATACATTTCTATTGTTCCCCTTTCAACATGATCTTTTAAGAAATGATACCTTACATTAATGTGCTTTGTCTTTGAATGTTGTACTGGATTGGCAGAGATGGCTATGGCACTTTTTGAATCACACAGTATGGGTATTCTTTCATATTGTTGGCCATAATCTCTGAGCTGAGTTTTCATCCATATTACTTGAGAGCCACAACTAGCAGCAACAACATATTCTGCCTCTGCAGTTGAAGTTGAAACACAGTTTTGTTTCTTGGATGACCAATTTACCAGCTTATTGCCCAGTAACTGACAGCACCCAGAGGTACTTTTTCTGTCAAGCTTACATCCTGCATGATCTGCATCAGTGTAAGCTGTTAGATCAAAACTAGAAAGTTTTGGATACCAGAGGCCTAAAGATGGTGACCCTCTTAGGTATCTGAAAATTCTTTTGACAGCAGATAAATGAGATTCTTTTGGATTTGCTTGATATCTAGCACAAAGACTTGTTGCAAACATTATGTCAGGCCTACTTGCAGTTAAGTATAATAGTGAACCTATCATGCCTCTGTAGGTTTTTATTTCCACAGATTGTCCTGAAAGATCAGAGTCAAGTTTGACTCCGGTGGCTAGAGGCGTTTTCATAGAAGTTGAATCATTGAGTTTGTATTTGTTTAAAATTTCAGAGACATATTTAGTTTGACTTATGAAAGTGCCTTCTGAAGTTTGTTTTACTTGTAAGCCCAGAAAGAAAGTTAATTCTCCCATGAGGCTCATCTCAAATTCACTCTTCATCAACTCTGAAAACTTGTCACAATACTTTTGATTTGTAGAGCCAAATATAATGTCATCAACATAAATTTGTACTAATAGAATCTCATTTTTGTACCTTTTGATGAATAATGTTGTATCAATTGTGCCTTTGTCAAATCCATTTTTAATCAGAAAAGTGGACAGAGTTACATACCAAGCTCTTGGAGCTTGTTTAAGTCCATACAGAACCTTATCCAAATAATAAACATGATTAGGAAACTCTGTACTTTCAAATCCAGGTGGTTGCTGGACATAAACTTCTTCATTTAATTTACCATGTAGAAAGGCAGATTTAACATCCATTTGATAAACTTTGAATCCTTTGTGTGCAGCATAGGCTAAGAAGATTCTGATTGCTTCTAGCCTAGCTACAGGTACAAAGGTTTCATCATAATCAATACCTTCTTCTTGGCAATATCCTTTAGCAACCAACCTGGCTTTGTTCCTGATTATTATTCCATCCTCATCCTTTTTGTTTCTGAAAACCCATTTTGTTCCAATTGCAAATTTTCCTTTGGGAAGGGGAACTAGGGTCCAGACTTTGTTTCTTACAAACTCTTGAAGTTCATCCTGCATTGCAAAAATCCAATGAGGATCTTCAAGAGCTTCTTTTACCTTCTTTGGTTCAATAATGCTCAAAAAGTTTACGTAGAAGCATTCATTGATTATTGCAGATCTTGTTTTAACTCCTTCTGATGAGGATCCAATGATTTGATCAATTGGATGATCTTTTGTCCATCTTGAGATTGGAGCAAAGATTTGGGGTGGAGTTTGAGCTTCAGAGATGACAGTTGGTGACATCTCTGTTGTGCTGTTCAGAGGCTCTGAAGTTGTTTCCCGAGATGGTGAAGCAGATTCTTGAATTTCTTCACTATTTGTTTCTGGAGTTACTTCAGACACTCCTTGATCATCCTCTTTTTGATCTTCAGCTTCTTCTGATTCACTTTGCTGATCTGAATTTGGTGAAACAGAAGGTGTTAATTCAGAGGGTCCAGAAGGGGTTGTACCTGTTTCTTGGGGTCCTTCTGAATTCTCTCTTGGTCTATCTCTGAAGATAACTTCTGGATTATCTTCATCAAAGAAATCTTCAAATATTCTGTTTAATTCAGATTCTCTTGATGATTTAGAGATAGGTGTTGAGAGACTTTCTTGTTGTTCAGAGCTTTTATTGTCATCAAAAGTGATATTGATGCTCTCTTGGATGGTCCTTGTTCTAAGATTGAACACTCTGAAAGCTTTTGAGGCTAATGAATATCCAATGAATTTGCCCTCATCAGTTTTTTTGTCAAACTTTCCAAGAGATTCTCTATCGTTCAGAATGTAACATTTGCATCCAAAAACATGAAAATATTTAACATTAGGTTTCCTATTGTTAATGAGTTCATAGGATGTTTTCTGAAATCTTTTGACAATTGTAGCTCTGTTCTGAGTAAAGCAGGTTGTTGCCACTGCTTCTGCCCAAAAATTTGTTGAAAGATCAGATCCAGCTAGCATTGTCCTTGCAGCTTCAACAATTGTTCTGTTCTTCCTTTCAACTACTCCATTTTGCTGAGGGGTTCTTGCTGCAGAAAAGTTAGGAGTAATGCCTTCTTCTTATAGATATGAATTGATTTTGGCATTTTTGAACTCTGTTCCATTATCACTTCTTAGTTTCTGAACTTTGCTGCTGAATAGAACCTGTAATATTTTCAACAATCTTATCAAAATATCAGGTACATCAGATTTGGCTCTGGTGAATTCTATCCATGTGAATCTGGAAAATTCATCAATTAGAACCAGAATGTATTTCTTACCTGCTAGACTCTGTACAGAGATAGGACCACAGAGGTCCACATGTAGCGTGTGCAGAGGTCTAGGACAGTTGTTTTCACTTTTGGTTTTATGGGAAGATCTTTTCATTTTTCCCATCTCACAAGCAGAACAAAGATGATCTTTGTTAAACTTCAGAGATGGTAATCCCTTAACCAAATTAAGTTTAACTAATTTATCAAGTGAGGAAAAGTTTAGATGTGAAAACTTTTTATGCCAGAGCCAGACTTCCTCACTATTCAGAGATACAAGACAAAGTTTCTCTGAATCAGTGTCGTTGATTTTGGTAAAATTCATTCTATAGAGGTTACCTTTTCTGTCTGCTCTGAGTAATTCTTGACCTGATTCTGAGTGGAGAAGTGAACAATATTTTCTTTGAAATTTCACATCAAAACCATGATCACAAAGTTGACTTATGCTGATCAGATTGTGTTTTAATCCATCCACATAAGCAACCTTTGAAACTAAAACATTTCCTCTTGACAACTCACCATATCCTTTAATCTGTCCTTGCACATTGTCTCCAAAAGTAACTGCTCCTCCAGATTTTGCTTTGAATGAGGATAGTAGTTCCTTATTTCCAGTCATATGCCTTGAACATCCAGAATCTAGGTACCAGATTGGCATTGACTGATTCTGCAAGACAGATTATTGTTTCTTAGGTACCCATCTCATTATGGGTCCTTTTATGTTAGACTTTGGTGGATTTGTATTACTCTTTGGCATCTCATCTTTTGATGTCTTGCCTTTACTTGTCTTCTGTTGAAATTTTGTCTCTGAGTTATTTTTCAGAGATTGATTCAGAAGACAATGTGATCCTCTGAAATGATTTTTCAATTTGATCAAGAGATGAATGCAGTTGCAATTAATAGAACAAGAAGAAGTAGGAGCAAAGTTTTTTTTTTATTAAAAGCATTTTTTACATTTTGACTTCTTTTGAAACTAGCATTAGGAATATTACATGTATCCCTAACTACTTCTTTCCTTTTTGCTTGAAAGACAGTCTTCTTTTCAAGTTGCTTTTTCTTGATCAAAAACATCTTCTTTTCTTTGCTGCTTACAACACAAACAGGATCAATATGGTTAATTTTTGTCCATTTGCCTTTTTGTTCAGGAGAGAATTTTATTGTTTTATAGGTGTAAGAATTAGAAGTGTTTGTTTTATTCCTTGCCTTTTCTTGTAATTCTTTTTCAAGTTCCAGAGACGTTTTTGCTTGTAAACACATATTTGCAAAATCAGGACTTATTGGAATTCTAGTTTTGGTTTTCAAAATTGAAATTGGAACATTCAAAATACCAGACCCAACAGTTTCTTTCTTTTTGTGAATTACATTCTCTGGTTTACGAAAAATCTGTTCATCAATCTTTTGATCAGATTCTAAATCAGAATCAAGAAAGTCTCTCTTAGTTTTAATAGAGATAGCTACCTCTATTGGTTTTTCAATTTCTTTTGTTCTAGAGACTTTAATGATTCGTTTCATGCTTTCTTTTATTTTTAAGTCCGCCATGACATTTTCTTTCCATATCTTTTTAACATCATCTTCAAATGTAGTTCTGATGTTTTCATCTGACTTTGGTGAATACAGAGGGGCATTCGGATTTAGTGAACTCTGAGATTCATTTTCAGAAGTATTTGTATCAGAGGTACTTGGTTCGGATGTCTCTGATTCATTTGAGATGAAAGTATCAAATCTGAAAATTTCTTTGGGATCATAGCTCTGAGGTTTTGTGAAGTGTACCTCTGAAGTTTCTTCTTTTATCTGTAACACAGATTCTTGAAAGTTTTTTTACTTCAGAGTATGTAGTATTTTTGAAATTTAGAGTTCTTGCTTTTGATCCCTCTGATGTTTTCATTCTTTTGAAATTATTCAGAGATGGACCTTCAAAGCTTTGGACCTTTCCCATACGGAAAGTGGAAGAAAGTGCAGTTTTCTCCAATCCAGTGAATGAATTCAACTCATTGAATCCCAGCCCTTGAGAGTCCATTTGAGTTTTTATTTTGTCGAAAACACCTTGTGCATTAACATAACTTTTGATTCGAAGATTTTTCTATCTAGAGATTGATGTAGGATTTCTCTTTCCTTTTGAAAAAATTTGGTTAAGGTAATAAAATTGAACCTTTCATACTCAGATTTCTTTACTTCTTCTTCTTTTCCTTTTAAAACTTTCTCAATTTTTCTTATTTCTTCTGAAAATGATTTTTCTTTTTGCTTGTGAGTGTCTTCAAGTTTGGTTTTTTCAAGAAAAATTTCTTTCTTTTCTGATTCCAGAAGATTCTTTTCTCTTTTGAAAAAAAATGAGCTCTTTTGTCACTTGCTCTCTTTTCTTTTTCTCTTCAAGAAACTTTTGCTCTAGATCCTGAAGTTCATTAATTAGTTTAAAAGCATCTATTTCAGGATCACTGTCAGAGGTGTAAAGAGAGTTTACCTTTTCAGAATTGTCTTCTGATGCTCCATCAGTTTGATTTCCATCTGAAAAGGCCATACCACAGAGATTGGTAGGTTCTTCCTCGTCGTCGCTTGTTGAGTCTGATAGCCAGTCTTCCATTTCTGCTATAAGAACTCTTTCTTTTACGTTGTACTTGTATTTGTTCTTGTAGTAATCTTGATCTTTGACAAGTTTTCCTCTGCAGTTTGCAGAGAAATGGCCTAATTTTCCACATCTGAAACATCTTCCATCATTTTGATTTGTTGGAAGAGTGGAAGTACTTGTCTCTGGCTTCTGTTCTTGAGGTTTGAAATATCTCTGTGGCTGTGGATACCTTGGTTGAAATGATTGTTGAGGTCTTGATTGTTGAGTTGCATCATTGTTGTTGAAGTTTGTACCCTTTTGATCACTATATGGAGTGAATCTGGGTTCTTGTTGAAATCTGACACCATCTTGTTGAAATCTTCTTTTAGGATTTCTTCTTTCTTCATTCTCTCTCCTTCCTTCAAATAGTTTCTTGCCAAATTTCTTGTTAAATTGATGAGTGATTAATGCAAGAGATTTGGCGAAGGCATTGATATCATCTTCTGAGTCTGAATCTGAATGATTTTCTTCTGCCATTAGGACCTTTTTGGATCTTCTTTTTGTTTCCAAACTTTTTTGTGACTCTTCACAGTTGTTTTCTTTCGAAATTTGTTTTGAAACAAGTGCAAGGGTCCACCTAAAGACAGTTTTGATTTTTTCTTCATAACTTCCTTTTCATGTGCAACAAGAGTGCCATAAATGTCAGTTAATGACCATGACTCAAGATCTTGATTGGCTTGTATAGACATGGACAGTTGTGACCATTCTTCATTTAAGCTTTTCAAGAAAAGAACGTTGTTTTCCTATTTTGTTCTTATCACTCCAAACTTTCTGCATTTGTTGATAAGAATGTTGAATCTTGAGTAAGTTTGGTGTAATATTTCTTCTGGTAGAGCATGAAAATCATGATATTCATTGATGCAAAGATTTCTTCTATTTTTCTGGGTTTGTAGGCCTCCTTCAATTTGATTTAACAACTGATCCCATATCTCTTTTGCAGTTTTACAAGAATCAAGTTCTTGAAAGATATCATTGGGAATGGCCATTATTAGTAATCTAACAACTTTTGAATCATTATCCATCATATTAGTTTCTTCATCAGTGAAGTTTGTGGTTTTCTTTTCATAATATGCAGGAACTCTTGGTACCAACACCATTGGAATGTGAGGTCCAACGTTCACTGATCTAAAAAGATCCTTGTCCATACCTTCTAAGAAATTTACCATCCTTATCTTCCATTGGGGATATTCATCCCTTAAAAGTGTAGGAGGTTTTGTTAATGACCCAGCTGTATAAATGGCACTTATGCTTGAGTTTGCCATTTTTGAAGAAAAAGATGAAGATTTGAAGAACATATGCTTTTTGTATTGAACAGTGATTTACTATCAAATCTTGAGCATATGGTGTTCTTTAATAAACCAGGTTTATTTGAACATGCAAAGATATTGAAAGTTAGAATCAATGAGATGTAAATCTATCCGAGTATGCAGATGCGATCTTACTTTGTTTAGAAAACAAAGAAGGCTCTGATACCAATTGTTGGATCCCAGATTTAATCTCACAACAATGATATAAACAATAAGAGTAATAACAGCGGAAGCAGTATAGTTTAATATCAAAGGAGATTCAAATATCACAGTTCATAAAGCAAATAGATAAACAACATATTCTTTGAATAAAATATTCAACTTATATTATCAGTTATAAGACTTCTTAAGCACACTTTGAACAATAAGGTGACGGTCCTATTTATAGGACCATAAAGCAAACAGTGTACTTATCTGACAAATAGAAGCATGCTTGAACAGTATCTTACCTAAGAGGTAAGATCAAGACATGCTTGAACAGTGACCTACTCTAAAAAGTAAATCTTATCACAAGGTGACGTGTCATCTGTTCTTCTTTGTCAAGAAATTCAGAGTGAACATCTTCAGAGCTCTGAAGTAGGATCTCTGATGAGGGGCTCTCTGATGTCTTTCTGTGAGACTGTCTCTGAACTGACTTCAGAGACAGACATACTTTCTTCAGACTGACTCTGAACTGACTTCAGAGACAGACTTGCTTTCTTCAGACTGACTCTGAACTGACTTCAGAGACAGACTTGCTTTCTTCAGACTGACTCTGAACTGACTTCAGATACAGACTTGTTGATGTCCCTTGAAAGTCTTTAGATGAATACGTAGTTATTTTCAATACTTTCATTGGTTCAGATTTGGGGCTAACAAATAACGCTTTCCTCTTCCGCCAAACACTTCCGAAGATAACAAATATGAAACGTGTTGTGGATTATGCTCAACTCTGGCGGTAGTTCCAATTGGTACGCTTGCAAACCTACCCGCTTGAGCACTTTGAAAGGTCCGAGGAAACGGGGACTCAGCTTCCCACGCTTACCGAACCGTATAATACCTTTCCACGGCGATACCTTAAGCAACACACGATCGCCCACATGGAATTCCATCGGCCGCTTCTTCTTATCGGCATAACTCTTCTGCCGATCCTGAGCCGCTTTCAAACTTTCACGAATACATTTGACCTTATCGGTCGTCTCTTGCACGATTTCAGGTCCGGCGAACTGCTTTTCTCCCGATTCAAGCCAACACACGGGAGTTCGGCACTTTCGCCCATACAATGCTTCGAAAGGTTCCATTCCAATACTCGAGTGGTAGCTATTGTTGTAGGAGAACTCCACCAAAGGTAAGTGAGAGTCCCAGCTACCCCCGAAATCGATGACACAAGACCTCAACATGTCTTCCAATGTCTGGATCGTTCTCTCGCTTTGCCCGTCGGTTTGTGGATGGTAAGTCGTACTCAACTTAACTCATGTACCAAGCTCTTTCTGAAACCCATCCCAAAAGTTCGAAGTGAACCGACTGTCGTGATCCGACACAATTGACAATGGTATGTCGTGCCTCGAGACCACCTCATCGATGTACAGTTTCGCTAGTTTGTCCATTGGTAATGTCTCACGCATGGCCAAGAAGTGAGCGCTCTTTGTCAATCTATCGACTATCACCCAGATGGTATCGTGACCTCGAAGAGTTTTAGGTAACTTTGTCACGAAGTCCATAGTGATATGCTCCCACTTCCACTCGGGAATCTATAGAGACTGAAGACTCCCATACGGTCACTGATGTTCGGCCTTAACTTGCGAACACGTCACACAACGCTCAACGTAACGCGCTACTTTAAGTTTCATTACCGGCCACCAATAGTGCAGCTTCAAGTCCCTGTACATCTTTGTACTCCCCAGATGAATGGAATACTTGGACTTGTGTGCATCTTCAAGCAACAGATCACGGTTACCCCCAAGCTTGGGTACCCACACGCGACCGTTGAACAGTTTTACCCCACGGCTATCTTCCGTTAAGAGTAAACGCTGCTTTGTCATGACTTCCTCTTTGAGATTCTCTTCAAACAATGCTTCAACTTGCGATGCTTTGATCTTTTCAACAAGACTAGACACCAACTCGATTCTCGAATGGATAGCCCGAATACAACCGCTATAGTCCTTCCGACTTAACGCATCGGCTACCACGTTTGCCTTACCAGGATGGTAAAGCAGCTCGCAATCGTAATCCTTGAGTAACTCGAGCCACCGCCGTTGCCTCATATTCAAATTCTTTTGATCAAAGACATGTTTCAGACTTTTATGATCTGTGAAAAGTGTACACTTCGTGCCATAGAGATAATGTCGCCAAAGCTTCAAGGTGAACACTACTACTGCTAACTCCAAATCGTGGGTAGGGTAGTTCTTCTCGTGTATTTTAAGTTGCCTCGAGGCGTAAGCGATTACCTTGCCCCGTTGCATCAACACACAACCTAAACCCATTTTCGAAGCATCACTATAAACAACGAAGTCTTCTGACCCTTCAGGTAATGACAAGATCGGAGCTTCACACAACTTCCTTTGAAGTATTCGGAACGCCTTCTCTTGTGTCTCGGTCCATTCAAACTTCACATTCTTCCGAGTCAAAACTGTCAAGGAAGAAGCGATTTTCGAAAAGTCTTGGATAAATCTCCGGTAGTACCCTGCCAGACCCAAGAAACTTCGGATCTCTGACGGACTCTTGGGAGATTCCCAATTCATCATAGCTTCAATCTTGGAGGGATCCACTTTCACTCCGTCTCGAGTGACAACGTGACCCAAAAATTGTACCTCTTTAAGCCAAAAGTCACACTTGGAAAACTTGGCATACAATCTTTCCTTTCTCAACACTTCAAGCACTTCCCGCAGATGTTGTTCGTGTTCTGACTCGCTCTTGGAGTACACGAGTATGTCATCAATGAATACAATGACCGACTGGTCGAGGAATGGTCGGCACACTCTATTCATCAAGTCCATAAATATCTCCGGTGCGTTCGTTAGACCAAAAGGCATTACAAGAAACTCGTAATGGCCGTAACGCGTTCTGAAAGCTGTCTTCGGAAGATCTTCTTCTCTCACCCTCACTTGGTGATAACCCGAACGTAAGTCGATTTTGGAAAAACTACCCGCTCCTTGAAGTTGATCGAACAAGTCGTCTATTCTCGGAAGCGGATATCTGTTCTTTACTGTAGCTTTGTTCAACTCACGATAGTCGATGCACATTCGCAGCGTGCCGTCTTTCTTCTTTACAAACAAGACCGGAGCTCCCCAAGGTTACTAACTCGGTCTTATAAAGCCCTTCTCCAAAAGCTCTTGGAGTTGTGCCATCATTTCTTGCATCTCTGACGGCGCTAAACGGTAAGGAGCTTTAGCAATTGGTGCTGCTCCAGGCACAAGATCAATCTGAAACTCTATCTGACGATCGTGAGGTAACCCGAGCAAGTCGTCCGGAAAGACATCTGGAAACTCACGCACAATCTTCACATCTTCCAGCTTTGATTTCTCTAACTTGGCATCGATCACATAGGCTAGGAAAGACGAACATCCTTTTACTAAGAACTTGCGTGCCTTTGCCATTGTGATTATTGCCACTTCACCTTTTCTCTTTTCACCATAGATGATAATGACTTCGCCAGAGGGGTTGGGAAGTCGAATCAACTTCTTGGAACATACGATTTCGGCGTGATTGTGTAACAGCCTAGTTTAATTAATAAAAAAAAACAAATAAATAATAGTTGCTGAAATTTTAATTAAAAAAAAAAAGTTGCTGGATTCTAATAACAAGGAAATAAATAAAAAGAGTTATCAAGTATTAATAAACTAAGAAAGGGGTTGTGGATAAAGTTGATTTATGTGCTAAAGACAAAAGAAAAAGGGGCTGGAAAGGGGCTGGAAAAGGGGGCTGTTAGTGGCAGCTTGAGGTGTTATTTGGTGGCATATGGTGCATGGGAGGATGCCACATCAAGTAGTGACTAACCTACTTCCGAACTCCTTAACCTTTACTATAAATATTAGCCTCTTTTGTCTCTTTTAAGTTCTTTTTCTCCAGCAGAAAACAATCAAGCACACACATATAATTCCATATTTTGTGAATAGAAAGAGGAGATTAGCAAGCAAAGGTAAAGGACTGCAGAATTTAAGTGTCATTTAGCCAAAAACCAAGGTGATTACTTATCTTTTCTTTTGTTTTGATCTCCAAACCTGAGATACATATTTGTGTACATGTTTTCATGAAGTTTTGTTCATATTTGGTTATCATAAAGAATATGGACAGCCTTAAATTATATAGTTATGTATAACATGTTATATGTATTTTTAAAACGCATGATAAAGGAAAAAAATTTGATCACCGGTGGAATAAGAACCACCGAGACGGTATAACCGCGGTAAGGGGTCGTAGAAACGGTCCCGGATCCTTGACGAAGGGTTCCGAATAAAAGCCGGAAGGGGCGACACCCACCGGGAGAGATTAAATTCGGAAAGCATGAATGTTTAAATGTTTTACATGCATATACATGATACAATAGCTTATTTGAGGCTATAATTTGATTTTCTAAATGTTTTGTGCATTGAAATGAGATTTGTAACCACAACTCAATCAATAGCTTAAAAATTATAAATATGTATCTCAGTTGAGGACAAGATTACTTGAGAGGTGAAAAGGAAGTCTCGAAGGGATTATCGAAAGCTTCATTTCGTGGTTTAATCAGGTGGTGTTTTCGTTTGTATAATTTGGTTTTTATAACTTAGCTTAGTATGCGTTTATTAGAAGATAAATATGTACTTTGTAACTATGATCCATCGTGGTATGTTTTATATAAATAAACTATGTTTTGCTTCCGCATTATTTGTAATATGTTTTATTTTAATTATATATAAATGGTTGAGACTCGGTTCGTAACACCCTTCGTTGGGTCTCGGTTTAGAGGCGGAAACAAGGGTTGTTACAAGCTTGGTATCAGAGCCAACTTTTTGAGGGATTTGAAAATTTCAAACTCAAAGTCTACACGGAAATTTGAAAACCGATGGATCAAGTTATCTATTAGGACGGATGAGGGACCAAATAACAAGTTGAGGGTAACTGAAATGATGAATGTATCCTTAAAAGTGAAATCTAACCAAGTAAGATGTATATACGAGGGTATATATGTATAAAAAAATTGAGTCCTAAAACCTGTTGTACTTTTAACCTATAAACAAAGATTAAACATAAGACAAAGGGTTGTTTAAGGGGCTGTTTGAAGGGTTGTCCAAGGGCTGTTTGAGGGGCTGTCCAGGGGTTGTTTAAGGGACTGTCCAGGGGCTGTTTAAGGGGTTGTCTAGGGGCTGTCCAGAGGCTGTCCAGGAGCTGTAAGAGGCTGTTTAGGGGCTGTTTAAGGACAGTTTAGTGAGTTTTAGGCTATTTTAGGTTTTAACTTGGTACATAATTATTGGAAGTATGTTTTATGAATGTAAAAGTGTGTTAAGTATAAAAAATGATTAAATATAAGGTATGATCAATTGTTTAACTCACTTGAACATGTGTAACAGGTATGTCAACTTCTTCCGAAACAGATCCTAGCATGAACACTGACAAGGACCCCTATTTCACAGATGTGGATATAATTGAACCCCCACCACTACAGGTTTATGTTATTAGTGATGATGAAATAGAAGAAAACAATAACCAAGGGGTGACTGAAGCATTAGTTCAAGAGATGAATGAGCTAGTTAATCAAAGGAACCATTACCGATGTGTTATTCGTTGGATGGATCGTGAGTTGATCGTAAAAAGCAGAGGACTAAGGACAATTGTGAAAGATAAATTATACTATGTTAAAGATATGATCAAGGAGGTTGTTGTCGGTTCATACACTTATCTACCGAGTTTAGTTGCATGGATATCTCGTCGACCTAGGTTTCGTGTTTATCTCTATGAAGAGACCCAAGTGATGTCGTATGGAGAATGGGTTCGACGTAAGTACCATCTATGAGGGGCAACCAACTAGGGTATGAAATGTGAAAGGGTTTTTGTATGGATTTAAGCCGGTTTTTGGGAAAGTACAACTAACTATGGAATAGTATTTTTTTTATATTCTTTTTTTTGGAGATGTCTTTGTATGTATGAGCCCTAGAAAGGCTAGGACATCTTGATACATGAGGTGTGCTCTATGTAAATACCTTTTGTACCCCATGAAAAGATGCCTCGTCAATGAATGTAATTTCCTACTGATGTAAAATATGTATGTATATAAAGGAAATGTTTGTATAAGTACTTGTGCTTTTGGAAATAGCTTGTATGTATGGTGTATTAAAATTCCTATAAAAAAAACTCCTTAAAAAGTGATGACTAACATAAGATAACGTGTATATATTGCTATGTCCTATCTCAGGGAATGGCTTCACAATTTCAACAAACTTACCAAAGAGGAAAAGGATTGGATGGAACAGAAACAAGTAGCACCGAACCAGAGACGATGAGAGATAATAATAGGACTGAAAGTATAAGCAAGAACAATGATTTAGAAACACTCTTGAAGAATGTTCTACCTGCAATATTAAAAGAAAACAGGGAAGAGACAGCCCGTTTAATAAATACCCCAAAAGAACAAGATGCAAGGGTAGAACCAAATAACATACTCTCAAAAGAAGTCAATTATAAAACTTTTATGAGCACCAAGCCAACTCCATTCAAAGGTGAACGTGAACCCCATAAAGCCATGGACTGGTTAACCGGAGTAGAAAGTAACTTTGAAACATGTCAATGTATGGAAACGCAAAAAGTAAGGTATGCAACTACCTTACTTCAGGAAGACGCATTGCACTGGTGGAATTCAGTGAAAGCTATAAAAAAATACCGAGGAAACTACACCTTTGTTATGGGATCAATTCAAAGAAATATTTCTGAATGAATATTGTTCAACCATAGACGTAAGCGTATGGAACAGGAGTTCCTACAATTTAGGCACGGAAACCTATCAGTACAAGATTACGTGTCTCAATTTATAAAGAAGTCAAGATTTGCGGAGCATCAAGTAGCAACGGAAGCAAGAAAAACAGATTGTTTCATTGCAGGATTAAGAAACGAAATTCGAAGGTTTGTACTGGCTGGACTACCAGAAACATTTCAGAAAGCAGTCAACATTGCCAAGGTAGTCGAGAAGGATATGGTACCTACATATCAGGGCTCTTTCCAAATAAAGCGAAAAGAACAAAGTGTTGGCCAAAATTGGAATAAGAAACCAAAGTTTGGGGTTCAGAATTTTGTTAAAATAAATCAAAAGAAACCTTGTGACCATTGTGGTAAGAATCACCCCTGGTGAGTGTTGGGCGAAGACAGGAGCATGTTTTCGGTGTGGGAAACAAGGACATTTAAAACGGGATTGTCCTCAAGGTAACGAGGAACAAACTAGAAATCAGCCACATCCAGAGGCTAACAGGAATATTAAAGAGGGTAACAAGGGAAAAGCGAAGGCTCGAGCATTTCAAATGACAGAAAAAGAGGCAAATGAAACACCGGACGTAGTAACAGGTACGCACCTTATCAATAATCAACCTGCTCGTATCCTGTTTGATTGTGGTGCAAGTAGATCTTTTATGTCTCTTTCATTTTGTCAAAAGTTGAAAGTAGACAGTAAGGAACTAAAACCAGGCTTTGAGGTTGAACTAGCTGATGGCAGCCATGTTAGGATCAACAAGATTTGTACAGATTGCACAATAGAAATTGACGGACATCAAATGACCATTGACCTAATACCCATGACTTTAGGTGAATTCGAGGTCATAGTAGGAATGGATTGGTTGTGGAACCACCATGCCAAGATAATTTGTGATCAAAAGAAACTTGAAGTTAGAACTTCTGAAGGAAAAACAATAGTGATAAACGGGGACGAACAGAAAACTAGGATGATGCTAGTAAGTTCAGCTAAAGCACAACGTTGTATAAGGAAGGGGTGCCCAACATTCTTAGCATATGTTATAGGTGAAAGAAGATCAGAAATGATAAAAGCAAAAGATGTACCGGTTGTACAGGAATATTTAGATGTGTTTCCAGAAGATTTACCAGGATTGCCTCCGGACAGACAGGTACGATTTGGGATTGACTTAGTACCTGGAACTGTACCAATAGCCAAAACTCCATATCGATTAGCTCCATCTGAAATGCAAGAACTGAAAAGTCAGTTACAGGAGTTACTCGATAAAGGTTTCATCCGAGAAAGTACGTCACCATGGGGTGCACCAATCCTATTCGTTAAGAAAAAGGATGGGTCGATGCGCATGTGCATCGACTACCGAGAATTAAATAAACGAACAATCAAGAATAGATATCCCCTCCCTAGAATCGATGATTTATTCGACCAACTACAAGGCGCCAAATGCTTCTCAAAAATCGATCTGAGGT
Organism: Arctium minus; assembly: GCA_954870635.1. Classification (NCBI taxonomy): domain Eukaryota; kingdom Viridiplantae; phylum Streptophyta; class Magnoliopsida; order Asterales; family Asteraceae; genus Arctium; species Arctium minus. The sequence continues at coordinate 58,343,932 of OX941080.1, read as the reverse complement.
CGGGATACCATCAACTAAATGTCAAGAGTGAAGATGTTCCCAAAACGGCATTCAGAACAAGATATGGCCATTATGAATTTTTGGTCATGCCTTTTGGGTTGACAAATGCACCAGCAGCCTTTATGGACTTGATGAATCGAGTATGTAAACCATATCTCGACAAGTTTGTGATTGTGTTTATAGATGACATTCTCATTTATTCCAAGAATGAGGGTGAACATCGAAAACATTTACATACAATACTGAGTCTTTTAAGGCAGGAGAAGTTGTATGCCAAATTTTCAAAGTGTGAATTTTGGCTGAAGGAAGTTCAATTCCTCGGGCATGTGGTTAATGAACGAGGAATACAAGTAGATCCTGCTAAGGTGAGTGCCGTTATGAAATGGGAAGCTCCGAAAAGTGTGTCAGAGATACGAAGTTTTCTAGGATTAGCAGGATATTATCGTAGATTCATTCAGGACTTCTCCAAAATAGCATCTTCAATAACAACATTGACAAGAAAGGGTAAGAAGTTTGAATGGGGAAAAGAGCAAGAGCAAGCTTTTCATACTTTAAAAGGAAAGCTAAGTAGTGCACCCATTCTATCATTGCCAGATGGAACAGAAGGATTTATAGTATACAGTGATGCGTCAAAACTAGGGCTAGGGTGTGTACTTATGCAATACGACAAGGTGATAGATTATGCGTCAAGGCAACTAAAGGAAAACGAGAAGAAATATCCGACACATGATTTAGAACTCGCTGCAGTTGTATTTGCACTAAAGATCTGGCGACATTACCTTTATGGTACTCATTGCATCATCTATACTGACCACAAGAGTCTGCAATACTTGTTTAGTCAAAAGGACTTAAACATGAGACAACAACGATGGATGGAATTGCTTAAAGATTATGATTGTGAAATTCGATATCATCCTGGCAAAAGCCAATGTGGTAGCAGATGCATTGAGCAGAAAGGAACGCGAGAAGCCCACACGAGTTAAAGCGTTGAGAATAGATGTGATGCCTGAATTTTTAGTAAAAATAAAAGAAGCTCAGGCTAGTGCACTTACCGAAGAACACATTAAGAAAGAGCGTATGGTAGGACAAGCCAAATTCTTAGAAACTGATAACAAGGAATGTAGAAGATTTAATGGAAGATTGTGGGTTCCATTGGTAAGCGGTCACCGTAAGGTCTTGTTATCAATAATATCAGATAGAGATAGCCGATTTACATCACGATTCTGGAGAAGTTTTCAGAAAGAAATGGGGTCAAGAATAAACTTAAGTACAGCCTACCATCCACAAACTGATGGACAGAGTGAACGAACCATTAGAACATTGGAAGACATGCTTAGAGCTTGTGTAATTGATTTAGGTGGTGGTTGGGATGATCACTTACCCCTAATAGAATTCTCGTACAACAATAGTTATCACGCAAGTCTAAAAGTTGCTCCATATGAAGTCTTGTATGGTAGAAAATGTCGAACCCCAGTGTGTTGGGATAACTTTGAAAACAAAGGAATGACGGGACCAGAGCTAATTCAACAAACTTCAGAAAAGGTAAAACAAATTCGGGAAAGGCTACAAGCATCCCAGGACCGACAGAAAAGTTACGCAAATAAGAGACGAAAGCATATAGAATTTCAAGTGTGGGATCGGGTTATGCTCAAAGTTGCTCCTTGGAAAGGATTGATTAGATTCGGAAGGCGAGGAAAGTTGAGTCCTCGTTATATAGGACCCTTTCAAATAATTCAAAGGGTCGGAGAAGTGGCTTATCGGTTAGAAATGCCTGCTAAGATACAAAAGATACATAATACATTCCATGTATCCAACTTGAGGAAGTGTCTGGCTGATGAAGAAATGAAGGTTCCAATGGATGAAATTCAAGTGAATGAAAAACTGACATATGTGGAACAACCAGAAAGGATAATTGATCGAGCAATTCGAAGATTGAGGAATAAAGAGGTTCCGTTGGTTAAAGTACAATGGAAATATCATAAAGGTCGCAATGCCACTTGGGAAAATGAGAACGAAATGAGGACGAAGTTTCCCTATCTATTCTAAAGAAAGTAGATTCCGAGGACGGAATCTTTTGTAAGGAGGGGAGATTTGTAACAGCCTAGTTTAATTAATAAAAAAAACAAATAAATAATAGTTGCTGAAATTTTAATTAAAAAAAAAGCTGTTGGATTCTAATAACAAGGAAATAAATAAAAAGAGTTATCAATTATTAATAAACTAAGAAAGGGGTTGTGGATAAAGTTGATTTATGTGCTAAAGACAAAAGAAAAAGGGGCTGGAAAGGGGCTGGAAAAGGGGGCTGTTAGTGGCAGCTTGAGGTGTTATTTGGTGGCATATGGTGCATGGGAGGATGCCACATCAAGTAGTGACTAACCTACTTCCAAACTCCTTAACCTTTACTATAAATATTAGCCTCTTTTGTCTCTTTTAAGTTCTTTTTCTCCAGCAGAAAACAATCAAGCACACACATATAATTCCATATTTTGTGAATAGAAAGAGGAGATTAGCAAGCAAAGGTAAAGGGCTGCAGAATTTAAGTGTCATTTAGCCAAAAACCAAGGTGATTACTTATCTTTTCTTTTGGTTTGATCTCCAAACCTGAGATACATATTTGTGTACATGTTTTCATGATGTTTTGTTCATATTTGGTTATCATAAAGAATATGGACAGCCTTAAATTATATAGTTATGTATAACATGTTATATGTATTTTTAAAACGCATGATAAAGGAAAAAAATTTGATCACCGGTGGAATAAGAACCACCGAGACGGTATAACCGCGGTAAGGGGTCGTAGAAACGGTCCCGGATCCTTGACGAAGGGTTCCGAATAAAAGCCGGAAGGGGAGACACCCACCGGGAGAGATTAAATTCGGAAAGCATGAATGTTTAAATGTTTTACATGCATATACATGATACAATAGCTTATTTGAGGCTATAATTTGATTTTCTAAATGTTTTGTGCATTGAAATGAGATTTGTAATCACAAGTCAATCAATGGCTTAAAAATTATAAATATGTATCTCAGTTGAGGACAAGATTACTTGAGAGGTGAAAAGGAAGTCTCGAAGGGATTATCGAAAGCTTCATTTCGTGGTTTAATCGGGTGGTGTTTTCGTTTGTATAATTTGGTTTTTATAACTTAGCTTAGTATGTGTTTATTAGAAGATAAATATGTACTTTGTAACTATGATCCATCGTGGTATGTTTTATATAAATAAACTATGTTTTGCTTCCGCATTATTTGTAATATGTTTTATTTTAATTATATATAAATGGTTGAGACTCGGTTCGTAACACCCTTCGTTGGGTCTCGGTTTAGAGGCGGAAGCGAGGGTTGTTACAAGCTTGGTATCAGAGCCAACTTTTTGAGGGATTTGAAAATTTCAAACTCAAAGTCTACACGGAAATTTGAAAACCGATGGATCAAGTTATCTATTAGGACGGATGAGGGACCAAATAACAAGTTGAGGGTAACTGAAATGATGAATGTATCCTTAAAAGTGAAATCTAACCAAGTAAGATGTATATACGAGGGTATATATGTATAAAAAAATTGAGTCCTAAAACCTGTTGTACTATTAACCTATAAACAAAGATTAAACATAAGACAAAGGGTTGTTTAAGGGGCTGTCCAGGGCTGTCCAGGGGCTGTTTGAAGGGCTGTCCAAGGGCTGTTTGAGGGGCTGTCCAGGGGTTGTTTAAGGGACTATCCAGGGGCTGTTTAAGGGGCTGTCCAGAGGCTGTCCAGGAGCTGTAAGAGGCTGTTTAGGGGCTGTTTAAGGACAGTTTAGTGAGTTTTAGGCTATTTTAGGTTTTAACTTGGTACATAATTATTGGAAGTATGTTTTATGAATGTAAAAGTGTGTTAAGTATAAAAAATGACTAAATATAAGGTATGATCAATTGTTTAACTCACTTGAACATGTGTAACAGGTATGTCAACTTCTTCCGAAACAGATCCTAGCATGAACACTGACAAGGACCCCTATTTCACAGATGTGGATATAATTGAACCCCCACCACCACAGGTTTATGTTATTAGTGATGATGAAATAGAAGAAAACAATAACCAAGGGGTGACTGAAGCATTAGTTCAAGAGATGACTGAGCTAGTTAATCAAAGGAACCATTACAGATTGTTTGACAACCAATCCATGTCGACCACAACATCAAAACCCCCGATTAACATCGGCAGTAGATCGATCGAGAATTCTCTCCCTTCGATACTAAGAGTACACTGCTTCAGAACATCGTGTAATAAAACTTGACTACCATCGGCTATTTCTACCACTAATGCATCCTCAAGACTAGTAGTGGGCATAGCAAACTTTTGACGGAACAACGCAGATATGAAAGAGAAACTGACACCCGTATCGAATAAAACACGAGCAGGTACAGAGTTTATAAGAAATGTACCCGATACCACATCAGCGGATGCCTTAGCCTCATCGGCCGTCATCTGAAATGCTCGACCCGGAACCCTAGAAGGGTTCTCCTTCCTTGCTGGCGTACCACCCGTCTTGAGCTTCGGGCAATATCTCTTCACATGCCCCGGCGCCTTACACTCGAAGCAGACCATTCCCGCGACAGAGCAGTCGCGGGCGGTGTGATCATTCTTACCACACTTGAAGCAGAATCTAGAAGTGGGGTTACAGTTACCGTGGTGCTTTGCTCGACACTTCGAGCACCATCTGGCTTCTTGATAACCGCCGAAACTGCGGTTTCCGACAGAAGGTCGGGTTTTCCTGGGAGGTACAGAACTGCTCTCCCACTTTCTCTTATCAGCCACCACTACAGCTTTCTCAGCTTTGTTCCTTGCGAACATCTCTTCCATGTACTAAGCTTCTTCAACCATCTCGCGGAGGTTAGAAGGTTTAGAATTGTGGACCATAGATTGCATATCCGCGGGTAGGCCATTCAGATAGGCCTTCATCTTATCCTTCTCTGTTGGGGCAGCGTGCCCCACCAGATCAAGCTTCTCCATGAACTGATGGGTGTACTCCCTCACCGTCAGGCTTCCCTTGACCAGAGACCGGAATTCTTTCTCGATTCGGTCCATTGTTCTTTCATTGCAGAACTCTTCTAACAGCTTTTTCTTGAACTCGGCCCAAGACAACTGGGCCAACACAGCAGGAGATAGGGTGGATTGAATGACATTCCACCAAATGAGCGCAGTATCCCTCAGCAGTTGGGTACCAAACCGCACTCTCTGTTCATCTCCGCATTCGGAAGAGCCAAAAGCTTGCTTGACCGCTCGGATCCATTTTACACACAAGATTGGGTCGTCGGAACCAGAGAACTCTGGCGGTCCGCAACCCAGAAAGGACTTGTAGGAACAACTTTTCCTATTTCCCGGAGCACCAACAATCCCGTGCTCCTCAGCTTTGACCCCTGCACCAGCAACTCCAGGACCCGCTACAATATTTTCCACAACCGTCTCACTCATCCGATTGTTTACATCGCGGTCCTCAATCACTTTCAGCAGAAACTCTTGCTGCTTTGCCATCTCTTCCCTCATTGCCAACATCATGTTGGCCATCAACTCAGACGGGGAACTAGCATCCCTGATGACTGGGTGAGACGAAGCCAGGTCTACTCGCGGAATGACCTCTGGTCCCCCACCTAGTCCTTGCTGAACAGGTGGTCGCACAACAACCTCAGCTCCCTCCGGCTGACCAACGGTGGAGGCTGTCGCTTCCAGACCATCAACACGCGTACGCGGTCTACCACGCGTATTCACCATCCCAAAACTGCTTCACAGAACAGGAAAAGAGATAAGAAATAGTTGGAATAAACACAAAGGAAACGTACCGCCACATTACCAGTCGTCATAGCAATAGAAATTCAAGTACACTTATGTACGATATCCTCATAATAACATTAGCTAAGTGAGATTATGAACATATAACACATAAAGGTTCTTGCCACGATCGCCATAACACCTGATAAACGCACTTTCCGTTGACTCTAAGACAAACCCATCTTAGAAGCTCTACCAATCACACGGATCAATTCTTATCATACTCGGTCTAAGTCTAGACATCTTACATTCATGCCTAGTTCACTTAAACTAGAACTCTGATACCAACTTGTAACATCCTAAAATTCAGAGTAAAATAAAACTTCTCACAAAAGGCAACATGACATTTGCATTGATATAAATTCCTCAAAAGGGTATCAGTCCTTTGGACTTTACAAAAACCTGTACGGATCTAGAATTCATCAACAGACAAATCTAAACATAACTATCTAGATTACATCAGTTGACAATCCAAAATTCATCAAAAGAATGGGACTTAACAATGCCCAACTATCAACACACTTTAGTCATCTCAAAAAAAATGTCTCGAGACCAAACTCGTCTCTCAAAACCCTGTGCATCCCACCGCTAAGGGAAACCTGTTATACATATCATTTGAGAAAAAGTGTTAGGCTTAAAGCCTAGTGAGAACATACAGTTCATAAATCTCAAGAGATATAATCAAATGCATCAAAGTAAATCTTTTCAAAGGTTTAGTTATGCAAAACACAGTTCTTTGATAATATACGGACAACCGGTCCAAAACACATCTTCCGATGACGGGGATTACCCGATTTACCAAGGATTATAGTGGAACACAAAGTAATCCACAAATCCGAGTTATGAGCTAAATACATGGAACCATGGCCACGAACGCTTCGGTCCGTACTACGATGTGAGGGAGGCCCCCAAGGAACCAGTCATAGTCTTCGTTAGACTACATTTGACCTATGGCTAGTAACAGGTCTCACATAACCGTACCAAGTGCCCCCGAGGATTAAATGTATCTAACTACAACAGAAGGGGCATATCCTTCTCAGCCAGAAGCCGACTCGATACCTAGGGATCCACTAGTATAGTCATGACTTGTCACAATATTTCATGTGACCATTTCAAAGCTAGATAAACAACTTTCAACACATTTATATTTCAAAATGCCATTTTCCATGACCAACTGCTGGTAAGAAAGATAATTATAAAACCAGTTTATATACATTCTTTCAATAAGTCACAAACATAGGCAAGTAAAACATGATTTTACTTTTAATAAGGCGGAACTAGTCATTTTAGTCAAAACTGATCGGGAACCCCGAAAATCACCAAAAACTTCATTTATATCAAAATGTATAGAACATGAAATCATACCGTAGAAATACTTCAGATTTTACAAATAAGAATTTTGACATGTATAAAGTTTGTAAAATGGTAGTAGGAACTCACCAGTAGGTTTTAGGATAAAACCCGGAAAACCAGATAATGATCACGACGTAGAGGTGAAGCTTAAAACACCGAAACCTCGGATCGAACACCAAATATTAACCACTAAATTCTAGAGAGAGAGAGAGAAACGATTTAGAGAGAGAGGAGAGAGTTTAGAGATTTGAGAGATATGAGATATTTTTGGAAACTGAACCCTTAAGTCGGCCAGGAAATTACGCGGGTTATGCCGCGACTTCAACTCGCGGCATAACTCGCCCGTGTCCAAAACCCAAAATCATCCAATGGGTTTCGCGGGTTGTGCCGCGACCTTAAGCCGCGGTGCAACTCGCGTAGTTCCAAAATCTCATATCAAACAGAGGGTTACGCGGGTTGTGCCGCGACCTCTAGTCACGGTGCAACTCGTGTAGTTCACTGTTTGTCCCCAAAATTCACAAAATCCAACTCAACTTCAAACCAAACACGGTGCTAACGACAACGGTTAAACACAAGATTTACAACGATATGTATAATGAAAATCCAGGGTGTTACAAATCACAAGTAGAACACGTCTGTGGCAAGAATTTTTGTCCAAAAACACTTGATCACCAAAATTCAATCTGAACACAATTCGACAGAGACTTCGAACCAAAACTTACAAAGATTGAAAATTGAACCAAAATTACAACGAATTAGACTAATTGATCTACACAAGAATTGTTCTAATTCACAAATTGATTACAATACAATCAACAAACAAATAAAAACAACTAGAAATCAAGAAATCGATTCAATCACAGTGAGCTCTGCGAGTTCTTCAAATCTGAACAAGAATTTGCATTTTCAGATTTGATTGATCTGCTCTGATACCAATTGAATGTTCCAGTTTCAAGCTCAATACAGATTATCACACACAATCTAGTCACAAGTCATATTCATTGATTGATTGAATATTACAATGAATTCTCTCACAATGAATAGAAATTTTCTCTCTCTAAAGTCACAAGTATCTCTCAAAGTATATATGTGCGTATCTCTCTCTAGTTCTCTATGTTGTTACAAGATTACAAGAACACAAGCTATTTATACCAAGTCAACTCTTGTTCACTTTTACAATGCAAAACATAAATGGTAAGTCAAACACATTTGACTTTTACACAACTTTACAATACTTACACATTTGACCCTTTTAATCTTGAATACAACATTTTACGCTCAACACTCCAAGTGCGACTTTTGGCTAGAGAAGGTTCAGTTCTTGGGCCACGTTTTCACTCATGACGGAGTGAAAGTGGACACCTCTAAAAGTTGAAGCAATGATGAATTGGGAACCTCCCAAGAGTCTGTCTGAGATACGAAGCTTCTTGGGTTTAGCGGTCTATTACTGGAGATTTATTCAAGACTTCTCCAAAATCTTTTCTTGCTTGACGACCTTGACTCGGAAGAACGTGAAGTTAGTTTGGGTCGAGGAACAAGGGAAGGCGTTCCGGACATTACAAAACAAGTTGTGTGAAACTATAATTTTATCTATACCCGAAGGGTCGGAAGACTTCGTGGTTTATAGTGACGTTTCAAAGATGGGTTTGGGTTTCGTATTGATGGAAAGGGGCAAGGTGATCTCTTACGCATCGAGGTAACTCAAGGTTGAGGAGAAGAACTACCTTACCCATGACTTGGAATTAGCGGTGGTAGTGTTCGCCTTGAAGATGATCTCCCACACATGCACACGACAAGAGGGCTCTTGAAAATCCTTCAAGTCAACATTATGTCACTCATGTTTCAGAGTATGAATTCAAACATGGAGATGATGTGATCCGAACCTCTAGAGCTTCTTCATCGTTGGATGAGTCGCTAGGACCGGAGGGAAGTCTTTCAAACCAACACCCAAAACCAAGGTTTAGAGGCATCCGATGAACACAGATTAAATTTGGACCATGTGTTGGTCAAAATGTTATACCTTCTGCATATATCACGAAGAATGAGTTCCAAGTCTTTGTTGATGATATAAAGAGATCCTTGGAAGATCTAAAAAACATAATTACACATCCAGAGACCTCTACCTTGGTTTCGGCCTCAGACCTTCATGCTCTACAAAAAAAGTTAGAGGCTTTGCAGTCTAAATCAGCAGTCAATTCCAAGAAGCTGAGTGCCCTTCAACAACAAATAACTCGGAACCAGAGCACATCCTCTAAACTTAACAATCAATTTAATGCTCTGTATTATGATATCACGGACACTACTGTTGTTGTACAACTCCTAACAGAGGCAAATGAGAGAAGAAATGCAGAGCCAATGACCCAGCCTTATGCACCTACAGAGGTGTTGACCAAACTCTCTGAAGACTTCAAAGCAATGGTCACCTCTTGCATGCAACCATCACCTTCTCTGCCCCAAAATTACATTAGCAGAGCTAAGGTGAACAAGTTGGGTGATAAGTTAATTTAGAAAGTTCACGATATCGACAATAAGTTCACTAAATCTGCTAACTCTGTAGTAGAGCAAGTCAAAAAGAGCACTACAATAATGATCAAGAGTTGTGCACAAAAGAATTTGCCCATGAAGCCCAAGAAGAGGAAGACCCCAACCTCTTTCCAAGCCGAGGAAAGTAAAAAAGATAAAGTCTAACGATCAAAAGGGTCCAAGTGACTCTGGCTCTCAAAATCATCATAAGGGGGAGAAATTTGTTGTTGCAAACCAAGAACCCATCCATGCAGCCCCTCTACAGTCTGTACCCTATACAAAAGAGCCACAACCTGTTCATAAACATAAAAAACACTACCTAAGGAGCTCAAGTACTGGAAAGCCCTACACCAGAGAGACAACACGTCTTTGATGATGAACCCAACATGCCAGAAGCCTCTGCCCCAGTTGCGCAATTCAAACGAACTGAGCTTGTCAACATTATTAACATTAATGATGATGAAGATGATGAAGAAAAAGAGCCTCCGATAGTCAAAAGAGGCAAGAAGCGAACATCGGCTGCAATCGTCGTCGCATCTTCTGCACCCCAACCACCCAAGGTATCCTCTACATCAATGAAGGTAATTCCAGAATCTACCTCTGCTCTTCCTCATCACCGAGGATAGAGTAGCTGAGATAAGAGAACAAATGGATGCCATGAGAAGGAAGATCCCTCACCAAAAACCAGAAGCAGAGAGAACCAGAACTAGAACTGAATGAAAACATACACAAATACCTCTATAGTGCCAGGGATGAAGAAGTATTTCTTGAACCAAACTTCCATCCTAGTGTCAAGGCTGGCATAAAGAGGAGGTTCTTTGCCATGAAAACTTTAGAGAAGAAAGAGGTGTATTCCGACTCTGATATCAAGAAGGTATTGGAACTCAGCCTTCACTCCTTTCACAAATCAATATGGTACGTTTAATACCATGTGGAGAGGGAAGATGGGAAGAAATGCAAGTTCAGTGATGAAGATCTGGTCAACTTCAATTCATTTGATCTTTATCAGCTTTATGGGCATATAGAGCAGCATCTAAGCACGAGAAAAGAGTTCACATTTTCTAATGGGTGGATCAAAGAGGTCATAGAGAAAAAGCCAAGGTAATAACTTCATGCATTTTTCAAGGGGGAGAAAAGGTCAAAAAATTTCACTTAGTGAAATTGAAGTTTTTCTAGAAAAATAGCTGAGTTTTTCGCACAAGACTATCTGCGATAAACTCAACTATTGTAGGACTCTATGCGATAGTTGCCTTCAACGGTAATCTATCGCAGGATACTACTATGATAGATGGCCCTCATGTTTATCGCACATTTTTGTATGCGATAGTTTGCGATATCACAGACTATAGGTTGCGATAGTTTGACTTTTAGAGTCAAACTTTCTCAAAATTGAGGAGCTCGAATAAGAGTGTGCCACGTGTCCTCTTAGACACCTTAAACTCCCTCCTTCGAGCCATTTGGTTTTTACACACACTTAAGCTTACGATATTCCTCTTCTTTCTCTTACTGTTCTTCAAATCAAATCTCATCCCTGTGATCGATCTTTCCCTATGTTTTCATAGTTGTGTTTGGATTTCATATCATCCAGATAAGTTAATGTATGCTCTTAATTCTCGTTCATTTGTGTGATTTTGTTCTTGGGTTCTTATTTCCCTATCGACCCCCGTATTAACTATTCACCTTCTTAGGGTCGATTAAGGTATAAATAAACCATGCTTAGGTGTTTAGATGGGGTTAATAATGTTCATTTCATGTTTAATTAAGCTTTTCGAATTAATTTGAAGTGGTTTTGGAACTTTTAAATGGGTATTTTTGAATTTAACTGTTAAAACCAAGGGTTTATCGAACAATATGAAATATTGCATGTTCTTCCTTCAAAATATCGCACACAACATGTTTTTGCCTCTAAGTCCACTTTTATCGCACAAAGCATGATTTTTCCTAAGTATATTCTCTGCAATAGTTTGATATATCGCACAAGAGGCGTGTGATATACTCATCTATCGCACACCTCTATGCGATAGATTCACCTTTGTTCTGCGATAATTGATTATGAGTTGTGTGATATGTTCTTTTGTTGTGCAATAGTTTTATTTGTAATGCGATAGTTTCAACACTTAGATTTATTTATTTTTTTTGAGCTTTTCACAATGTTCATTATGTTCACAGTCTGTGTTACCCCATTCTGTTTCAATTGGTCACTAACTAGTATATGCCTTCACAGGATCACAAATGGTTGTCGTTGACCAAAACGTTGAACAAAACGACTCACACCACCTTTCCGATGACGAGAAGCCTATGCCATCTGTTTGCACTGCACTACCGACAAATTCCCACTCTGTTAACGCCCAAAACCCATACGAGCTTCTCATTCATCCGACTCAATATCAGTTGTTGCGACCCAACAACCACCACCTCGATTACGATCATATGCGGTCCAAGCACCCGGTCATCCTTGACATATTCAAGGGTCACCCACTGAACTATGCACTCTTTGCTACATAAAACGTCCCCATCCTCTACTTGTAGCAGATCTAGGACACCATCACATACGTTCCGGAGGACCATGACTATAGATTTGAAGCGTTCATCGACCACTACAACTTTTGATTGACCAAGAAGCGTCTCCGACTCATCCTACAGCTCCCATTAGCCGATGTTATCCCCGACCGTACCACCTACGAAGACTTCGTCACCGAATATCAGCTATGCGCTGATATTCTCTCACTTAGGTATAATACAACCCTTCCCCACGCAATCGACTTCAAAAAGATGCACCTCACCTCCATTTGGCACACGTTGTTCTCTATACTCAATAGGTGTCTCACATCAAATACAACTTCATAGATCACTACAACCTAGGAGTTCTCTGCTTATTCCATGGTGTCGCATTCAACAAGCACTGCAATTACTGTTCCATCTTCTGGAACGACCTCACCGAGGTCGTATGCGACAAGTCTAAGCCGAACAAAGCAAGGAACTTTGTTCCCTTCTAGAGGTTTTCTGCAACTTATGATTCACGGTGCAATGAGATCAAACAGGCAGATCCCGAAGCGACGAGGAGCGGAGACTTGCCTAGAGTACCCGATGAACTATCTCCGCATCGAGGCAAAATACCCTCACATCGTCGCCAAGGTACTTCGCGAATACTTGTTGGCTTATGCGAGTTAGAGAACACTGAGCGTTCTAGCTTACCGACACCTACATGCTGTAATGGTTCGTCCAGATCCGGATGAACCTGGCAAAAGAGCCATCTATCCTAGGAGTGAGGGTTTAGCCATAGATGAGCAGGTTCAGGAAGTTGGGACGCCTGAACGGGTTGAGTAGAGAGAAAATGACGAAGTAAGGGGAAATGAAGGGGTTGGTGCTCCTGAATCTGTCGATATTGTCTACAAGGTACACTCTCCCGGGCTTATGGAAGTACCTATCGTATCTGAGGCCGAAAGACCAGCGACTCCTGTTACTCCACCATCCTTACCTCATGTAGACTCTGCAGGTGATTCAAGAGATTCCAACTCCAATGACAACCCACAGAACAATTCTTTCCGTATCTCACACCACATTGGCCTTCGTCCACTTGTGGTTGAAGATGACACTACGGAGACAGAGACAACCGATTTGGGAGACATAAGGAGAGCAGAGGGAGAAAGAGTGAGTGTGAGTAAAGGGGGATCCTAAAAGGTTAATGAGAGTGAGCATCCTCTAACCACATTCAGCCAAGTATCCATATCCATTGTCGAGTCCCATTCGTTGGGACAAGGCATTGAACAAGACGTCGTGGACCCAGTGGCACATGCACTTCCCCCCCCCCCCCCAAGAGCTACTCAACCATCTCCCAACAGATGGTTGTTTCATCATTATACGGGAATTTAGCTCAAAATCTACCAAGCTCTCATTTAGAGAGTCAAGGTATTGAAACAGATCGGCCCTAGTCCCAGCCCCAGCCCCAGCCATCGACTTCATTTCAATACACTTCGAGTCTAGAACCGATACAAAGTAGGACACTTATCGATTCAAATGTTGCGAGCCTGTGTGGCCCAACTGGAACAACCATAGTGATACCCACAAGTGGTATATCACAAGGATTAGTTGGAAATCCTACCGGTGCTAACACTATGCCAACGCCGAACGTAGGTCTCATGGTTGACTCAACCGTGATGACAACTGGAAACTTAAGTGGTCCAAGTGTTGTTACTCACCCTACTTTCACCACTCAATAGTTGTCTAGGCAGGCTTTACATGCCATCAACAACTCCAGTCAGTTCAGCAGTTCCTAGACAATGTTTTGCGTATGCTCAAGGGAAAACATGTTGTTGCCGAAGCCCCCCACATCTACACTACCTCCACCACCACCTACAGCTTAACTGAAACCCAGAATAGACGAACTCAAGTCTATGTTGTATGCCGAACAATTATCCCAGGGTTCCCAAGAAGATGCAAACCTGATTGGACTTCTACGGCAACAATCTGAGGCCCAAAGGAAAACTGTCACCCGAATAGAATTCCTAGCCTTCCAAGATGAAATCAAATCTAGTTTCCGAGATGTCACAAAACTCATTCAGTCCACTGCTACGACATACAGACTTCGGTATCGTCCTATTCCAACAGGGTTCGAGTTCTGAGGATACCTGCCGAATCCAAGCCGGTACATCCAAGAGACGACATGACGATCAAGATGATCCCGATCGTCATGAGGGGTAGAAAAGGCAAAGGGTGTCCGAAGGGAATGTGAGTACGGTTGAACCACACACAGCTGAAGAGCAGGAAAAGAATAAGGGGCTGGATCAGGTAGAATCCAGGAACAGGAACAGGTTCAAGATATGGAGATAGAGCTGAGACTACACCAACGGTTGAAAAGCCCGAGGTTAGTCAGTTCCAAGAAGAAGCGGTCAAGGTCATCAGAGATGTGATAGAGATTGACTCCGATACCGAGAACGAACAGAGATCCGAATCAGCCAGAAATCAGATAAAGGTTGAGGTTGAAGATTTGTTCAAGTGGGAATATACGTGGATAAGGGTTGCATTTCTGGAAGAAACCGAGAAGAAGATATTTGTGAAGTCATTGAAGGAGTTGGATCTTCTGAAGATATATGGGCTCATGGAGTTCAGTCACGAGAGACGAGTAGAGTACTTGCATATAATGAGGGTAATGAGACAGAACTATAGAGATGTCAACACTAAAAAGCATATCATCTCGATTGTCAAGATCTACACAAAGAAACTGATAGAAGTATGGTACCCAGTCTTTCACGTCACAAGACAAGACAGAAAGATGTGGATGTTTACGGAAGCTGACTTCCCGAACCTAGAGTTGTATGACTTTGATGATATCTACTATGACCTCCGCACATTGACGATTAGATCGCTTGATATCCATATTGCATTAGCTTCAATGATCCGGTTTATGAAAGGAAGGGTAAAGTTGTCATACGTAAGTGACTTACAGATGGGGCTCGAGTGTAATACCCATTTTCGTAATGAGAATAATTATGATTTGTAAATATATTTGTTGAAAACAAAGGAATATATATCTATATATATGTATAATATTGAAATTTTTATTAAAATGCAAAATTTTGTAAATATATCTACTAAGACGTCGTATATATATAAATGTATATTAGTACATTTTAATATTATTTTTATTTAAACATGTTTGTTGTTTTACTCAAATTAGTTAGTCATTTGAATTTTTATAAAATGCGACTATATATTTTTGAAATCAATGATTTACGACAATCACAATGAAACTTTCATATTCGAAAACCGATAAAGCTTAATTTATAGGACTGTTTCGATATTAAATATATCATTTTTATTAATTTTAATGCTCAAATGGAGTTAAAACTTATACAACACACACACACACACATATATATATATATATATATATATATTTGGACTTAGCGATCCACATAGACCATAATGAAGCTTTTAAATTTGAAAAGCAATGACGTTTTAATTTTAGGGTTATGTGAGCAAAACGATGGAAATACATCGTTTATGGATCATAGGAATATCGAATAGTTACCGAATTTCATATTTATCTATGTTGAAAAACCTAGATGCCGTAAATGTCAAAAAGGTTAAAATACGACTACGGAAATTTAAAAAAGTCAGAAAAAAATGCATAGCAGTAGCGTGCCTATGGGTAGGTATTATCAAATAGGTCCCAAATATATATATATATATATATATATATATATATATTCATATATATATATATATATATATATATATATTCATATTAAGATTTAGGGTCTCATATACAAAGTTATACCTAAGGATAAATGTATAGGTAATATATATATATATATATATATATATATATAAATATATATATATATATATATATATATATATATAACTTGTGGAATAATCAATTGAACACGTACCATATAGTACTCATCCATGTAATCGTAATTGAGGTCAAATTTTATCCTTTGTAAAAAAAATAGAAAATAAAAATGATCGTCCTATGTTATGACCGCCTCCGATTTCACTATATGCATGACATTATAAATAGGTGAAGAGCCTTGAGCAAACATATTAACAACAAAAACAAAAAAAGATCAGAAAGAAAAACAAATATATTAGAAAGTTTCGGCAACGTTAATTTAAGGTGAGTTGTTACGTATTTTACTGGATACATATGTGTTATATTATTGTATTTACCGCATTTCACATTTTTAGTCGTTACTCTTAATGTTATCATTAAACATTTGTAGTCGTTACTCTGTATAAATTAAAATGTTATTAAATTTTATAGTCGTTACTCTGTACAAATTAAAATGTTATTATTAAATATTTAAAGTCGTTACTCTGCCCAAATTAAAATGTTGTTATTAAAACATTTTATAGTTATTACTCTACTCAAAATGTTGCATGAAGTCATTAACAAAAATATTGGATGTCCATAGTAAATACCCAACTGGGTATAAAGATGGAGGACGTCTTGCAAACGGACTCAGAGGGAAGATCCTTCACGGAACCCCAGGGATCCAGGATCCTGTTGAAAGTAATGGGCATACTTACACATATGAGATATCGCACTAATATTATGCATGCTAGGGATTTCATTATAAAACCATAATTGCTCACAAAGCTTAAAAGCTTATATATTTCATGTATGTATCTCAGGCAAGACGATGTAAAGAGGAATTGCAACGTACTACTCTCTTTATTATAATCATGTATAATAAACTGCTTGATTTATGTTTCGAACGCTTCCACTTATGTACAACTGTTATGATGTAATAAATTTTATGATGTAATAGTTTTATTATTGTAATATATTAAAAAAATCAATCAGGGCGTTAAATGAGTTGGTATCAGAGTCTTAGTTTAAGGGATTTGCAAAACATTAAATATTATATCACTATGTTGCCTTAGAACATCTAGCTAATAATCAAACTTTTTTAAGATTTCTTCACCAATTACTTATCCAAATAGATATAACCAAATAGATATAACCCTATGAGGTAGTGTCTAGAAAGATTGAATGGCTGAGTTGTTGACTTCAAATAGTGCAAATTAAATTTCTACCAAACGAATCCTAACTTCCCGTGATATCCACCTAGTCACTTTGTAGCGGTAGTCAAACGGATTTGTAAGGGGTGTTGAAACAATAATAATAATAATAATAATAATAATAATAATAAAATAATTCTTACATAAACAATATACATTTCAGATGTCTAGAAGAAACGGAGAAGGACCATCAGGATACAGAAATGGATGTGTAACACCCTCCGTCCCCGTGGTCCGGAACGGGTGATGTCACGAACGGGACTTAACATAAATACACAACTAATTCAGTGCTATTAATAAACTCTAAACATATATTACAGACTTCTAAAACATATTTTACAATCCAAATATCAAATTTCAAAAAGTGTTTATAAATTTAGAACGTTTATATGATAAGGTGAGTCTAAGAACTCCAAAATTTCACACTCGATCTCAAGTCCTGTTCCCGTAAACGTCACTTCGAACCTGCCGTGTCAGAAAATAAAAACACGGCTGAGCACAAGACTCAGTGAATGGATTATAATATAAATTCGTAAATAATAATGAAAACATCGATAACAAAGCGGAAGACTTAAAAATCCATTCGACGAAAGCTCATGAAACTCAAGTTCATAGCAAAAGCAATGTTCAGTAATATTAAAAATCAAAAACAAAAATCTCAAGAACGGTTCACATTTTAACTTCAAAACGTAATATAAATAAAGTCCGTCAATTCCTGTTGTGTTCATGGGGTGATCAGCCACACGAACTATTGGGTCGGCGTGCGGGCACACACACACGAATCCCCCATGAATTTAACCACGGTCACATATTTTGTGGGTAAAAGTTCTAGGATCGATCCATCCGCCCTGGAGCCAACAAAGTCGTCCTAGTCCCCAGAGTAGGTTCACATAAGCCACTAATGGGCTTAACTCTGGTGAACCGAGTTCACGTGCCGGACGCCATGACAACAAAGCCTTCATATAAGGTATCCCAAATAATGTGCCCATTTATTGGGTTGTTCTAAAAAACAACGAAAACTAAACATATACCACTTACCCAAATGGCGTTCATAAAAATCAAAGTCAATATACTTCACAATTTTCATAAACAATTCCATACGAGACACATTTTAATAAAACATCAAAATGTTCAAACAATTGATTCAATAGACCAAAATCAATGGTATGTGTGTGTGTAATTTCACATTTGTTGATCACGTTCGGTTGATCAATCACAAGGCGGTGAACCACCTTTAGGAAGGGTCAACTACAACAAATAGTTGCCCATGATTCAAAAGAATTGAAATTCATACCTTAATCGAATTGAGATGTAACACGTGATCAACCAAGACTCGGGATGAAGTTCAACCAGTTCGATTGTCTATTTAAACCATATATTACTATTACTAGCATAAGATAAAACTCAAAGGTTATTATCCTAAGCTTAATCACGAAACTTTATTCTCTTAGGCATTAAACGAACATTTGGTGTGCGGTTAAACATCTAGATACAAATATCACCGTTTTGATTCTAAACTTTACCCTTTTGTAATTTTGACAAACTTAAGCATTCATAAATATGTATTTTAACATAACTTTGCAATATTAAATTATAATCTACCAACCAACTTCAACTACCCTAACCAACCAACTTAAATAACTTGAGAAGAAATTTATACCTCTAAGAAGGGTTCGTCACGTAGATTCCGAATATATAACTATTTCGTTGATTTCTTCAACAAGTCGTGAGATAATCTAGAAAAAAGTTGGAGTTAAAGAGAGAGAAAATTGAGACGGTGATGATGAACATATTGAAGGAGACGATGGATATATATAATCTTATTATGGTTTTTTTATTTATTTAATATATATAAAAATAAAGTTTCTACGTAATATATATATATATATCTAATTTATATATATATATATATAAAGAGTTTAGGTTAATGACAGTTTTAACCCTTAACTATCTTTAGTTGCTATTTTAATTACGGTTCAATTCGGATAAGAATAATTACACTTTCTAAAACCGACTCTTACAATTATCCCCCCCCCCCCCCACCTTAAAAGAGATTTCGTCCCCGAAATCGAATTTAGACAAAAAAACTTACATTGATTAAAGAACTCGAGGTATTCCCGTCGCATGTGTTCTTCAGTTTCCCACGTCGCCTCACGTTCTGAGTGATTTTTCCAAAGAACTTTTACGAAAGGAATCACTCTCTTCCATGTACCTCTCTCCTCACGATCAAGAATCGCTTCCGGTTCCTCACGATAAAAAATATCAGGTTCTATGTGTTCCAAGGGATATTCGATGACGTGTAAGGGATGATAGTTGTACCCTCGAATTGAAGAGACATGAAATATGTTATGTACGTGAGATAGTTGCGGCAGTAATGCTAACCGGTAAGCCATAACTCCAACCCTTTCTAGAATTTCAAAGGGACCAATATATCCCGGGCTCAACTTTCCTTTGAGACCAAAACGTCTGATGCCACGAGTTGGGAAAACCTTCAAGAAAACATTATCTCCCGGTTGGAACTCAATAGATCGTCGTCACTTGTTGGCGTAGCTCTTTTGACGAGCATGAGCCTCTTTCATCATTTGAACCGCAATCTCGACCTTTTCGGTAGTAACTTGCACCATTTCTGGGCCTTCGAGAATACGTTCTCCGACTTCATTCCAACAAGTAGGTGTTCAACATTTTTGGCCATAAAGTGCTTCATACAGGGCCATGCGGATACTCGACTGCCAGCTATTATTATAGGAGAACTCTATTAGGTATAAGTAACTATCCCAACTTCCATGCCATTCCAACACACATGCTTGGAGCATATCCTCCAATGTTTGAATTATACATTCAGATTGCCCATCAGTTTGTGGATGAAAGGTTGTACTAAAATTCAAACGTGTGCCCCAAGCTTTATGTAAACCTTCCCAAAATCGAGATGTAAAACGTGGGTCTCGATCAGAGGTAATCGATATAGGAGTGCCATGGAGACGTACAATCTCACGTTGGAATACTTCTGTCAATTTATCAATTGACCATGTTTTTCGGATAGGAAAAAAATGAACCGATTTCATCAGTCGGTCGACCACTACCCAAAGTGTATCGTGTTTCAAGGTCGTGCGGGGTAGTCCGACTACGAAATCCATAGTTACGTGTTCCCATTTCCATACGGGAATGTTTAGTAATTGGAGAAGACCACTTGGACGTTGATGCTCACTTTTAACTTTTTGACAAGTGAGACAACGAGCTACAAAGTTGGCGATGTCTCGCTTCATTCCAACCCACCAATAATGGTTCTTTAAGTCGCGATACATTTTCGTTGTACCCGGGTGAACAGAAAACATAGAATTATGAGCTTCGGTCAGAATTAGATCTTTAAGCTCCGAATTATTTGGAACACAAAGACGATTCTAAAACCACAACACGTGATCATCATCAATCCTGAATTCCGAACTAACATTCTCTTGTGCCTGCTGGAAGTTTGCCCATAATTCACTATCGTCTTGTTGGGCTTCTTTGATCCAAGATATTAGAGTCAGTTTTACTATTAGATTCGATATAATTTCCGTTTGCGAACTCGTATAGATTTCCAATCCGGACCGTTCGATCTCCAAAGCCAACTCTGTAGGAACAAGTAAAGAAGAAACTTGTTCCACAAAATGGACTCTCTCTCTCTCTCTCTCTAGAGGCGCATAGGGTGACTAGGGTTTCCGACAGCTATGGGGCCTAAGGTGATCGTCGGCGGTTGCTCACGGTCGTTTTGTTGTTCTCTTTGTATCATTCTTAGTAGTTTTCAATCGTACAGGGACCTGTTGGTGTTCGAATTTATGTCGGCTACAATAAAGCAACTGCAAAACCCTAATTAAGGTTTGTAGTTTTTGCGTCCTTCGCTGTTTTCTCCTTCTCTACAGCCTGGTTCACTAAGTATGTTTCCTGGTCTTCGTTGTAATACGTGGTTTAACTCGAAGAGTGATTCAGTGCCTAGAACTCTCTTGGCCTTCGTTGCATTTGTAGGGTTTCGACGTGTTACTTCAGCGCCAAGCTTCACTCCTTGGACCGGCGGCTACGTATAGATGGTCCAACGGTGTTGTTTTCTTCATGGAGGAGGGGGAGATGAACCCTCAAGGAATGATAGGAGCCCAGAAAGCATCAAGTTTGAGTGGACAGTCCCCACATACTAGCAACCCTCCTAGGGTTTCGAAGTCGACCATGCCAGAGGATGCGGCGGCTAGGGTTACAAGTGAATCTCAACAGGAGCTGAGAAGATCTGTTTTTGAGAGATTGTTTGTTGATGCTTAGGGCCAGAAAGATGATCTCAAGTACGGGAATGTCACGTTGCTTCGACGTGAGATGAACTACATGGAAGTCGTGGGTAGCCAAGTGCCCAGTTCTCTGGACTTCTTTCCGTTGGAGGACAAAAAACAATCGAGTATTGCAATTCCCCTTGAACTTGCTCAAGAGGTTAGTAAAACTATAAATCCACAATCTATGGATATTTCCTAGGTCCTCGTATCCCCTTCCCCTTTGTTAATCGTTTTGTGAGACAAGCTTGGGGCAAATTCGGATTGGTGGATGTTAAGCTCAATGAGAATGGTACGATCTTCTTCAAGTTTAATGATGTTGGGGGCTGCTCCCAAGCTATTGAAGAAGGTCCTCTTATGGTGAAAGGGTCCCTCTTTTTGTCTATCATTGGGACCCTACAAAGGATTTACATAAACCTAAACACTCCTTATGCCCCCCTATGGGTCAAAATCCACAACATTCCCCTAGTTTCCTTCAATAAGGAAGGGGTAAGTAGGATTGCTAGTGCCTTGGGAGTTCCTAAGCAGATGGACGCATGCACGGCGTCAATGTGTGATAAACTATGGGGAAGACCGGGGTTCACAAAGGTTCTTATTGATGTTTGGGCTTTAAGGGAACTCAAGAAACAATTGGAAATTATTATCCCTAGTTTAACTGGAGGCAATGGCGAAAGGGTTAAGGTTAGCGTGGAATACTTATGGGAACCATCTTAGTGTTGACATTGTTGTGTATTTAGACACAAGTTCGATGTTTGTGTTAAGGCTGCTGTTGTTCGAGCTACCCAAACGCCCAAGAAAAAAGAGGTGGTGGATAAATATGGCTTTATTAGAATAGAGAGGAAACAGAGGAGGAAAAAGAATCAAAAAGGGTCGTCGACTAAACATCGGGACGACGTGCATCCTGCCCATGCAACCCATGCAGCCCATGCAGATGGGGTCTCTCAAAAGAATACGTAGATTTCACAGCCCACCCA
Source organism: Arctium minus (assembly GCA_954870635.1). Classification (NCBI taxonomy): domain Eukaryota; kingdom Viridiplantae; phylum Streptophyta; class Magnoliopsida; order Asterales; family Asteraceae; genus Arctium; species Arctium minus. Next base: position 58,321,456 of record OX941080.1, on the reverse strand, counting down.
ACCTATTAATGCTACAGATAAAAACGAGCAGATAGGGAAGGATGATTCGGGTAAAAACAAGCAGATGGAAAATGATGGAGCATTCGAACCTGTTTTGGAGGTGGTTGACCGTGATGTGGAGATAAATTCTGACTAGTCAGAGGCTGCTAAGAGTTTGCAACATGGAATTGATAGTTATGTAAATTGCGACCGGAGACGAAAAGATTGAGCTGCTACACCATCATTATTTGCTGCAATTCTCAGCTCCTTTAAACCACGTCAAGGGGTCCCTAGTACGCAGCAACCATCTAACAGATTCACAACCCTTGCTTGTGATGACAGTAGTGGAGATGAGATGGAGGAATTAAGCATGGAACACAGGGAAGGTAAGAATTTTTTATTTTCCCATGATTAAAATCGCTTTTTGGAACATTAGAGGACTAAATTCCCCCTTAAAGAAATGAGAAGTTAAGGAGTTCATACACTCTCATAATTTGAATTTTTGTGCGTTTATCGAAACTCACGTTTCAGGTGAGGCTCTTCATAAAATTGGAACTAATGTCTTTGGTTGTTGGTCCTGGATGTCAAACCTGGTGTCTTTGGCAAATGGTGCTTGAATCCTTTTTGCATGGGATGTAAGGGTCATGGACGTGATGATAATTGAAACCCACAGTCAATACATTCTCTGTGAAGTCTGGATTAGAGGGGAAATTGATCCAGTTTTTGTCACGATCGTCTATGGGTCAAATAAAGGTAGCACTCGTCGTGTGTTGTAGTCTGGATTAAGGAAATTCAAAGTTTTCTTAGGTGATAAACCGTGAATTACAATGGGTGACTTTAATGCAATTTTGTTCCCTCATGACGCCATTGGTTCGTCGTCGTGTCGAAATGGCGATATGGTCAAGTTCCATGCATACCTATAAGATGTCGAGTTATTTGATGCTCAGTATAGTGGGATTCAATATACATGGTGTCAGAAGTAGTCCGGTGGTGATGGTGTGCTTCGAAAATTGGATCGTGTGTTGGTTAACACCGAACTACTCGATCGGTTTCATGATGCTAACGTGGTTTTTGGCCCGAGAAACATTCTGGACCATGTACCGGGGATCCTCTCGTTCAAAGGCGGAAAATGCAAGTGTGTAAGTGACTTTAAATTCGATAACTTCATTGTCGACCACCCCTTGTTTTTACAGGTTGTTCAAACCGCGTGGGAGAATCAATATGGAGGCTCGTTTATGTTCCAACTTCTTTCGAAAATTAGGTCGTTGAAACGGCCCCTTCATAGTCTTCGCTCTTCATATGGAAATTTAGAAAAGAAGGTTGCTTCTTTGATGATCAAATTGCATGAGGTTCAAATGGCCTGTGATTTGGATCCTTTCAATGCTACCCTCCGTGAAGATCTTGCGCATATTCTTCTTACCTATCAGCAAGCGAGAATTGATGAGGAAGCGGCCATTCGGCAACGGGAGAAAATTAGGTGGCTTAATGAGGGAGATGGTAACACGAAGTTCTTCCATAAATTTGTCAAAGAAAGACGAAATGGAAACTTTATCCATTCGGTGTGCGACTTGAATGGAAGTTTTGCTTTCAATGAGGTGTTGGTCCGATTTTTGTTGAGTACTTCAAATGGATTCTTGGAGCTGGCGAGAACAGTGTTATGCCCAAAATGTCTCCTTCTCTTTTTACTAAAAAACTGACTCTCCATGAGTCCTTGGTGATGATTCGGCCAATTGAGGATGATGAGATCCGTGCTGCTATGTTCCAAATTGGCAACGATAAATCCCTAGGTTCGGATGGTTTTACTTTGAAATTTTACAAATCGGCATGGAGTATTGTGGGAAATAATGTAAAGATAGCCATTCATAACTTTTTCTACTCTAGTAACCTGGCCAAGGCGTTGAACCACACTTTGATTAGTCTCATTCCAAAATCAGCTAACGCTACTAAAGTAAGTGATTATAGACCTATTGTGTAATGTAATGTTCTTTACAAGTGCATCAGTAAGATTGTTTCAGATAGGATTAAAGGTTCGCTGGAGGGACTGGTTAGTTCCACCTAATCGGCCTTTATTTTTGGGCGGAGGATATCTGATAATATCCTTATGGCCCATGAACTGGTGTCTGGTTACCAAAGCAGAGTGGGGCCACCTCGGTGTGCATTTAAAATCGATATTAAAAAAGCTTATGACACTGTTGATTGGAGGTTTCTATTTGGTATGCTCCTGGGTTTTGATTTCCATCCCATGTTAATTAAGTGGATTAAAGAGATGGTTTCCACAACATCTTTCTCTATTGCCATTAATGGTTCCTCGTAAGGTTTTTTTAAAGGGGCAAAGGGAATCTGGCAGTCTGGCCCTATTTTTTCATACCTTTTCACTCTTGTTATGGAAGGGTTCTCCATGTTGTTTAAAGAGTGCATCGAAGAGGCACAGAATTTTGGCTATCACTATGCTTGTGAAGATTTACATATCACTCATATATGCTTTGCGGATGACCTCTTTGTTTTTATAAGGGATGATGTTGCGTCGGTCGAAATTTTGAAGAAGGCTCTCTTTTTATTCCAATCTCACTATGGTCTTTCGCCTAGTTTGGAAAAAAGTGAGGTTTTTTAGTAATGTGGGTGATGATATGACAAGTGCGATCCTTGAATGCTTGTCGTTCCACTCTGGTATGTTTCCCATCCGATACTTAGGTGTTCCTCTATCACCCACTCGATTGAAAGTTGCTAATTTTGGGATCTTGATTGCTAAAGCTCGTAACCGTATCCTTAATTGGAAGTCCAAATACCTTTCGTTTGGTGGTCGGCTCCAACTCATTAAGTCTGTTTTACTTTCTATGCAACTTTATTGGTTGGCGGTTTTCCTTCTTCCCTCGAGAGTTATTCATGATTTAGAAGCTTTGTTTCGTGATTTTCTTTGGGCACATGGTGAAATCTCTCAGGGTAAATGTCGTGTTGCTTGGGATGATGTTTGCAAACCTATGTTACATAGTGGCTTGGGTATTCGTAAACTCTTGATATGGAACCGTGCCCTTCTCACAAAGCACATTTGGGACATCTTATGTAATCGTCCTTCGTTGTGGGTGCAATGGTGCAAGTTGTATAGATTTGGGTCGACTAACTTTTGGATGGTGCGGCAAAAACCCAGTTGGTCTTGGGTTCTTCGAAAGTTGCTGACCATTCGGCCTCAGGTTAGGCAGTTCTTTGTTTCGGTATTAGGCGATGGTGTGGATACGAGTGTTTGGGAGGATACATGGCTACCGGTTGGTCATCTCTCCTCTCGTATAACCTATCGTATGATCCACAATCATGGTTTTTCTAAGGACTCGGTGGTGAAAGATGTTTTGTCTGTGATAAATGGGGTTTGGCCACCTCCATGGGTGGATCGATTCCCTACCTTGGCCACATTCCCTTTACCGGTTCTAAATGATGTTAATCGCGATAGGATCTTTTGGCTTAATTCTAGAGGCAATCCGGTGAACTTTACGGTTAAGGAGGCTTGGAGGTCTCTCTCTACGAATGGGATTATTATTACCTGGTGCAAAGCGGTATGGTTTCGAGGATTCATCCCACGACATGCGTTTTGTATTTGGTTAGCTTTCTTGAAGAGGTTACCGACACAAGACCGTATTGTAGGGTGGAAACACAATCCTCTGGACCATCTTTGCTCGTTGTGTGAAACAACGATTGATTCACACAACCATTTATTTTTCTAGTGCATTTTTTAAAGGAGGTTTGGGAGTCCATTAAAAAGGATGTAGATATGGAACATTGCGCAAACTCTTGGGATATGATAGTGCATGGGATGATGAGTGGTTCTTATATCCCTAGTCGTACCATGAAGAAATTGTCCATCGCGGCAACTGTGTATTATATTTGGCAAGAATGCAATATGTGCCTGTTTGAGAAGAAGAAAAGATCCCCGACTCAAATTACCAAGATAATTCGTGATGTTGTGCTTAATAGGATCGCGTGGAAGAATCGGGTCGTGACTCGTATAGGTGATTAAATGGGGTTTTCTTATTTTTTTGGGTTTTTTGTTGTGGCCTTTGGTGCCTTCAGGGTATTCCTTTGTGTTTGGCGTTTATTTATTTATTTCTTATTTGGGTTGCTTGTTGCAACTGTGGTTTTTTCTGGTGAGGATTTTGCCTTGCCTTGCTTGTATCCTTTTCTGCGTTTTAATATATTGCCTGGGTTTACCCTTTCAAAAAAAAACCTATTCCACAGCTTTACAACTTAAGGCGTCGACGACTACATTAGCCTTATCCAGATGATACTATATATGAACATGGTAGTCCTTTAGAAGTTCGAGCCACCTCCGCTGACGCATATTTAACTCTTTTTGAGTAAATATATATTTAAGGCTCTTATGCTCAGTGAAAACTTCACATGTCTCACCGTACAAATAATGACGCCAAATCTTGAGTGTGAATATAACCGCAACCAATTCGAGATCGTGAGTCAGATAATTGACCTCATAAGGCTTTAATTGATATGATGCATATGTGATCACTCTACCATTTTGCATAAGAACACAACTGAGACCTTTCTTTGAAGCATCACTGTAAACTTGAAACCCGCCGGTGCCAGACGGTAATACAAGAACAGGCGCGGTAACCAATCGATGCTTCAATTCCTCAAAACTAGATTCTTGTTCGGAACCCTAATTAAATTTGACTCCTTTTCGGAGTAATCGGGTTAACGGTAGAGATATTTTAGAAAATCCTTCAACGAATCGTCTATAATAATCGGCCAGACCCAGAAAACCACGAACTCATATACGTTCGTAAGTCGAGGCCATTTAGTGACAGTTTCAATTTTCGTTGGATCGACTTTCCCACCTTCTGCAGAGATTACGTGTTCGAGAAAAGATATTTGATCAAGCCAGAATTCACACTTGGAACATTCTGCATATAACTTTTTCGTTCGAAGAGTTTCCAAAACGATGTGAAGATTTTGATTATGTTGCTCTCTTGACTTTGAGTATATCAATATATCATCGATAAACACAATAACAAAGTCGTCGAGATAATCCTTGAAAACACGATTCATAAGATCCATAAAGACCATTGGAGCATTAGTTAGCTGAAACGCATTACTAAGAATTCGTAGTGCCCATAGCGAGTTCTGAATGCGTTTTTCAGAATATCACAATCTCGGATACGAAGTTGAAGATACCCGGACCGAAGATCAATTTTGGAAAAGTATTGTGCCCCATGTAATTGATCGAACGGATCCGTCGATTCTCGGGAACGGATACTTGTTATGGATCGTTACTTTATTAAGCTCCCGATAATCAACACAAAGACGCATCGTACCGTCTTTCTTTTTAACAAAGAGAACCAGAGCCCCCCAGGGTGAGACACTGGGTCGAATGAAACCTTTCTTCAATAGATCATCAAGTTGAGTTTTGATTTCCTTCATTTCAGTTGGAGCCATTCGATAGGGCGCCTTAGAAATAGGAGAAGCTCCAGGGACTAGATCGATGGTAAATTTGACTTCTCGTACTGATGGTATACCCAGTAGATCGTCAGGAAACATGTCACGATATTCAGAAACAACAGGTATGGGTACAGAAGTAGGGAATACCTATTTGGGATCTTGTAACGAGGACAGAAAACCTTCGTTACTTTGCCAAGTATACTGCTTCACAGTAATAGAGGTTAAATCGCTAACATCTTCTTTTGGAATACCTCCTTGGAAAATTGTCTCTCGTTTGTCAATATCCACAAACAATATTTGTTTGGCGTTACAGTCTATAGTTGCACGGTGGTGTGACAACCAGTCCATACCAAATATTAATTGAAAGTGGGACATATGCATTGGAAGTAGAGTGACCTCCCGTATGCGGTCTCCAATAAGCAACGGACGGTTCGAAAATCGAGTTAACACACAAATTGAACCACCCATAGGAGTAGATATCACTACTGGAAATTCAGTCGTTTTCTCATATGGTTTTAATCGGGATTCTAATCGTTCAGAAACAACAGAATGTATTGCCCCGGTATCAAACAAAGAATAAATAGATAAATCAATTAAGTTAACATAGCCTGCTCAAGATATGTAGGCAACATACTTGACATGGTCTGACGGACCACATGAGCAATATTATGTTCACAAGTACCCCCCACTGGGTTGGGATTTGGGTTACCCTCAGGTTGAGATCTGGACTTGTGTGGGCAACCACGTCTCGACATTCTAACACAAAACAATATCAAGATCAGAATTCAAAATATTTACGGATTGAAAATCGGTAAATAGAATTAAATTCTAGTCTACTCAATCCTTACAGGTCAAGCATAGTTAATCTACAAGTCGATACTTATGCTCTGATACCATATTTGTAACATCCCCCGTCCTCGTGGTCCGGAATGGGTGATGTCACGAACGGGACTTAACATAAATACACAACTAATTCAGAGCTATTAATAAACTCTAAACATATATTACAGACTTCTAAAACATATTTTACAATCCAAATATCAAACTTCAAAAAGTGTTTATAAACTTAGAACGTTTATATGATAAGGTGAGTTTAAGAACTCCAAAATTTCACGCTCGATCTCAAGTCCCATCCTCATAAACGTCACTTCGAACCTGCCGTGTCAGAAAATAAAAACACGGCTGAGCACAGGGCTCAGTGAATGGATTATAATATAAATTCGTAAATAATAATGAAAACATCGATAACGAAGCGGAAGACTTAAAAATTCATTCGACGAAAGTTCATGAAACTCAAGTTCATAACAAAAGCAATGTTCAGTAATATTCAAAATCAAAAGTAAGAATCTCAAGAACGGTTCACATTTTAACTTCAAAACGTAATATAAATAAAGTCCGTCAATTTCTGTTGTGTTCGTGGGGTGATCAGCCACACGAACTATTGGGTCGGCGTGCCGACACACACACACGAATCCCCCGTGAATTTAACCACGGTCACATATTCTGTAGGTAAAAGTTCTATAATCGATCCATCCGCCATGGAGTCAACAAAGTCGGCCTAGTCCCCAGAGTTGGTTCACGTAAGCCACTAATGGGTTTAACTCTAGTGGACCGAGTCCACCTGCAGGACGCCATGACAACAAAGCCGCCATAAGAGGCATCCCAAATAATGTGCCCATTTATTGGGTTGTTCTAAAAAAATAACGAAAATTAAACATATGCCACTTACCCAAATGGCGTTCATAAAAGTCAAAGTCAATATAATTCACAATTTTCATAAACAATTCCATACGAGACACATTTTAATAAAACATCAAAATGTTCAAACAATTGATTCAATAGACCAAAATCAATGTGTATGTGTGTGTATAGTTTCACATTTGTTGATCACGTTCGGTTGATCAATCACAAAGGCGGTGAACCACCTTTAGGAAGAGTCAACTACAACAAATAGTGGTCCACGATTCAAAAGAATTGAAATCCATACCTTAATCGATTTGAGATGTAACACGTGATCAACCGAGACTCAGGATGAAGTTTAACCCGTTCGATTGCCTATTTAAACCATATATTAATTATTACTCGCATAACATAAAACTCAAAGGTTATTATCCTAAGCTTAATCACAAAACTTTATTCTCTTAGGCATTAAACCGAACACTTAGTGTGTGGTTAAACATCTAGATACAAATATCACCGTTTTGATTCTAAACTTTACCCTTTTGTAATTTTGACAAACTTAAGCATTCCTAAATATGTATTTTAACATAACTTTGCAATATTAAATTATAATCTACCAACCAACTTCCACTACCATAACCTACCAACTTAAATAACTTAAGAAAAATTTATACCTCTAAGAAAGATTCGTCGGGTAGATTCTGAATATATAATTATTTCGTTGATTTCTTCAACGAATCGTGAGATAATCTAGAGAGAAGTTGGTGTTAGAGAGAGAGAAAATTGAGACGGTGATGATGAATATATTGAAGGAGACGATGGATCTATATAATCTTATTATGGTTTTGTTTTTTTTATTTAATATATATATATATATATATAAAGTTTCTACGTAATATATATATATATATATATATGTAATTTATATATATATATAGAGAGAGAGAGGTTCATTTGAGAAATGCTAAATATATGAGAAATAGAGAAGTAATCCTAGCCTTTCATTCTGTCAAGATCGGCTTTGACCGGTCAAATATTGCGTCTTTGACTGGTCAACAATTACAGCTTTGACTGGTCAAAAATTGCGGCTATTCCAAAAATAAAATGACAGTTTTGTATTTTTTACATATACACGGGACGAGTTCATATATGAACCTATATGAACCGGTGTAATTCACATATGAACTCTTTTAACTGATTCATATATGAACCTTTGTGATTCATATATGAACCAATTAACTAATTCACATATGAACTAATTAACTGTAGGTTCATATGTGAATCAGTTGAACTAATTAACAGATTCACATATGAACTAATTAACTGATTCATATATGAACGTATAGTTCATATATGAATCAGTTAAAAGAGTTCATATGTAAATTACACTGGTTCATATATGAACATATAATTCATATGTGAATCATACAGATTCATATATGAACTCGTCCAGCGTATTTTATGAAACTACCCCTCTATCTTCTACAGACCACACAAGGATTATTCGGTGCTTCACGGTCAAAGCCACAAATGTTGACCAGATAAAGGGCTAGGATCATTTCTTTATTTCTCATATTTTTAGCATTTCTCAAATGAACCTAATCATATATATATATATATATATAAAGAGTTTAGGTTAATGACAGTTTTAACCCTTAACTATCTTTGCTATTTTAATTACGGTTCAATTCGGGTAATAGTAATTACACTTTCTAAAACCGAGTCTTACAGATGGCTGGAGGAATCCCCATATAATAGCCCACTGACACCAATTATAAACCTTGAATAAATAGGTGATAATTTTCAATGGTCAGAAGAAGATAATAACCATGAAAACCCAAATATTTAGCCAGAAACTCCTGAGGATAATCCAGAATTATATGTTGAAATAGAAGTGTCGGATGATGAGGAAGGAAATGAGCATCCTATAAACTTTCAAATTCCATTTCCTTGGGAAGCACCTGACTGACTGACAAGGGCAAGAAATTAACAACGTTTTGTAGCGCCATTTCCTTATGAACAACGTTTTGTAGCGCCAGAATCCTTAAAAAATGAACGTCCCTACTAGATGAAAGGAAGAAATTAACATATACTTGTCAAATATGTAACATATAATATGAAAAGTTGTGAGTAGTGAGTAGAATGTATAACGTTAGTAGTAGAGATAAAATGTATCATGAACATGTATAAAATCCTATGTATTGAAATAAAAAAAAAATCCCATTTCATGGAAAGTTTATGTTTATATTATTATTTTTAGATGGATGATTCTGACTCAGATTTTGACCCAGAGATAGCAGAAATTGAAATAGAATATGCAGAAAATAATGATATACTTAATGAAAATGACACAGACGATGATGAATGGTAAGAAGGAGAAGAATAGGTAGAAGAAGATGATGAAGAAGAGGAAGATATAAATATGGAAGAACAAGAATGGGAAATGTGGGTAATAGTCAACACACTACAAGAAAGAAATGCGCGCTTAAACCAAGAGCTAAAACTCAAGGCAAGGACACTTCCTACTAAAATAAAAGACAAATGCCTCTTCTTAATGGCACAAGTTAAAGAAGTTTTCAAAGGATGCACGGAAACTCAAGTTGACATCGAATTGGATGATAAATAACAAAGAATATAATGTCAAGTCACTATCCTATAAAGCATGGATAAAGCTACGATACCCCTATGAAAATTTTAATTATTAGATGAAGCTAGATAGAGAGTATGAGAGTTTTCATATATAGGGGTGTTGCTAACTACACCCCCTTGATGGGATGTAATTAAACTTGAAATTTGTGTTCCCACCTTTTTAATGGGATGCGAATGGGATCGATGATATTGACATGCCACCAAGAGCTTCACATGACAATCATTCACTCTTTTTTAATATTTTTTTATTTAAAGTTAGAATTAGACTATGTTAGCTCCACATACTAATTAAAACTAAAATTTTAATTTTACTAAAACCAAAAGAATAATCTGCTAGCTTCACATGGCAATCTGCTACGTTTTATTTTCCCCAGAAAATCATTTATTTTAACTAAAGGTACATTTTAAACCCCTAATATTATCTTCTTTTATTAAATTTGGTCCTTATCTTTTTTCAATTTTCATTTTACACCCCTATCATATTTATATAATAACGTAATTTAATAAATACTAGTGTTGGGCCCGTGCATTACACGGGAGGATAAATTTTTTGTTGAAATATTGAACCGAGTTAAAATAAAAGGTAATTTCTCTGTTAACAGTTAATGAAATACAATGTGAAAAACGAATGTATTTTCATAAGTGGTTAACTTGGATATATTCTTAATCGTTTGTTGTTATGAGTTTGTGCAATAATATTGGTAATAGTTTTGTATTATATTATTTAAACCTCAAACGACATGTCTCACAACATATCACTATTATTGAAATAATTATAAATATGAGCATACGTTTTTACAGATTTTGCAATTTTTCTGAAACCTCCTCGACAACACTTGACAATCACTTTGAACGTATAAATCTGTAGATTAATTAACAACATTCAACCCACATCAAATATGACAAAGAAAATAAATGATTTCTATCTTTTGTAACCGGCAACTCAACTGGTATAGTTCAAATTCACTCAGTACCACTTGAAAATTTATCTGACTATTGACTTCAAGACCTCATAATATTAGTCGATAAAAATAAAGATATGTATATATATATATATATATATCTTATTCCCCTACTTCGAAAAATATGATTGTGGGTTTTGAAAAATATAAACAAATCCTCAGTAAATAAAATAAAATATAAAAAAGTAGTTTTTCAAAGAAACAAAAATATAGTGGGATACCTTTTGTTCAGTTGCAGGTTCCGCCATTGACACCCAACCGTTCGTCTTCTTCTTGTACTCGGATGATACATAGAGAAGCTATATATATTTATAGTGAATGTAGAGAATATTTTAAAATCTTTTATTTTCATTTTCGATTTTACATTTAAATGTAAATATATTAAAAATATGGAAGAATATTTTTATATCTATATCGTTTCTATTTTATTTTCTTTACACTTGGTTAATTTGGAAAGTATTGCGGAAAATTTTTATTTTAAAGAATACGATAATTTATTAGTGTATCTCGTTATTTTTTATTTTTTATTCATATCAACCTTCTTTTTTCTTCTTTTAATGCTCGTGAAAAAAAAATATGTGTAGATTTTATATTAGCAAAAAAAACACGTGTAGATTTTATATTATGCTAATATAAAATACGTGTAGATTTTATAAAATAAAATAGATTTTATATTAGAAAAAAAAATACGAAAGAAAAAAGAGTTTATATTACATCTCATTATGTAAAAAGATTTTATAAAATAAAATATGGAAAAAAATTTTATAAAATAAAATATTGAAAAATCATTATGAGATGTAATATAAAAAATACGGAAGAAAAACGATTTTATATTACATCTCATTAATATAGATTTAAATGTAAAATCTACATTTAAAATAGATTATGCTAATATAAAATCTATTTTATAAAATCCTCCACCAAAAAAACAAATATTTATATTAATAAATGAGTATCCATTCCACAAATAGATGATTATGTGAGATACTGTGCTTGGAAAGGTTGTACCAAAGCATTAATAAATTGTAAATTAAGTAATTGGCTTTAATTAGTTGTACCTTGTGCTTAAAATGTTGTAATTAAGAGTTTTTTATGTCGCTTTTATAATATAGTATAGATATAACAAAATAAAACGGTTTTGTTTTAACATTTTACATCATTAAAAAGTATTTGTTCATACGATTAAAATGATACCAATATTGAATATTATTAATATTACTTTATATTTATTAAACTAGGTTTAAAGTTATTAATATAAGGTGTAAAATGTATTATATAGTTATCATTTTTGTTAAGTTGAACAACCTTCAAGGACCATAATTGTAACTTATACTAAATAATGAGATTCTTCGTCTGGAACTTGCAAACCCAAAACATTTCTCTTGTAACTTGCAAACCGAAAACATATATCTATCTATCTATATATATACTTATAGTTGCTTAGGTGGCACAATGAGAATGTTTCATTCTCATTTTTCTTTTTTCTCATAATTTTGAATTTTTTTATATAAAAACATTTTTCTTCAATTTACCTCTTTTTGCTAATTTTTCATTGATGAATATTAATTAACTATTTATGAATTACATTTAATTACAAAACCTTTCATCTCCTAAGACATCTCCTCCGACTCATGGTATGTGAAAATTGAGAATGAGAATGACACATCGAGTTTTTCCACCGAGAAGGTATAATATTTAAGTAAAGCTACTATACATATTATCAAGCCAAATCACTCAGTACAGTTATTCGTTTAAACAAATCTAAATTTCAGGTTTTTACGTCTCGTGAAGATTTAATTGATTGGGTGCAAAATGTAGGACGTTCTCTTGGTTATGTAATTGTTATTAAAAGATCAAAGAGCAACACAAGTGGGGTCATGTCTAAGGTTATTTTTGCATGTGATCTTCGTGGTACATCAAGATGTAATAAAATCTCCAGTAGAAATACTGACACCAAAAAATCAATTGTCCATTTGGACTGGTAGGAAACTATTTAGAGGGGTACGAATGTTCGATGTTAAGAGTCATATGTGATGCACATAATCATGAGCCTATTATGACATCCTAAAATTTGGAGTGAAATAAAATTCGAAATTTCGGCAATATAACGTCTATAAATAAGGAAACATGTCCACCCTAAAGTAGGGGATCAATTAAACCTGAATAGTTTGGACATAACGAATTCAAACCCAAGTGTATCATCCCAAAACGGGGAATAAGGTATGGCATATACAACCCAAAATAATGAAGGATAAAACCGACAACCTAATAATCTAAATTTGACAACAAGATTAAAGTCGGGTGTCGCTATCCTCCCAAAACGTATATTTTCAAAATCACGAATGATGGTCACTATATCTCCCAAGAAGACCACTCACGACCCCAAGGTCATCCGCACAGTCCCGACGAGCCCCACCGCTAAGATGACATGGCCGACATGACAACCAAAGAGCAAGTGTTAGGCTAAAGCATAGTGAGAATAAATCAATAGAAATAGAAGTACTAAACCCATTTGATGTCGCACGGTGGATATAGCCATGAGCTAAGTTAATCAATCAAATAAACCATTAGTGATTTAAAACATAGTACACATAACACCAATCACATAGTGAGCTCAACTCCTCTAAGTTTATTGCTCGAAAACATCAAGTCAACCCCTCTAGGTCTATTCTTGAGAGTTCCAAAACAGGAACTCTAGCACAAGGGAATTACATCTTACTGCCCATGGGACGCTGCCCGACCATATAGACCCATACCTTACTTACCATGGTGACCCGATACCTATTCCATGCCAAAGTGGTGAACCTAATGTCCAAAATGGGACATAGGAACACTGTGCCTATGGATCCATTGCACTAAACTAAAACCAAGAACCAAACCAAGAATCTTTCATTATTACATTATTGTCTAAGCATGACGAATTCGTACTAGTAAACGTCATTTGGTAATTTACCAAGTTAATGATGTAATAACACAAGTAAATTAAAACACCTTATGATATTAACAAATACTTGCCCCAATAATAAGACCACAATATATAACTTTGAACAAAACCCAAACCATCTTCATAACCCTAATTTTCCACTTGAATTCCCAAAATATAACAAGAGTAAAATGATGACAATGGAGTTGATAGAAACCATTGTTCTCCTCTATTCATAGTCCATAATAGTTCCCATATCATCTCATCCATACCCAAAACTCTAAAGTCTCTCAAAATAGATTTTAGATCAAAACTTGCCAAATCCAAAATCTTATAGTTTAGTAGTGTAAAACAATTTATATGTAAGTAAACAACACATATAGAGTTTTAAATATATGAAGACACTCACCTTGCAAAGTTGTACACAAACCCTAGTTGAGGAGAGAGTTATAAGAGAGAGATGAGAAGACCTTTGAAGCTTTTAGATCTCTAGACTCCTTAATTAATGATCACCAAACCCTAAATCAAACAATACGTGAGACTTTAATGAAGCTCTCCAAGTGAAATGAATGAAGAGTAAATATGAAACCCTACCTTGCCTTCAATGAGAAAAATCGCCCAAATCAGTTCAAGAGATGATAAATGAGCTGAAAAGTCGAGTTTGGGGTAATAAAGGGTCAGGGCGTGCTCACAATTGTGCCTCGTGACTATGACAGTGTCATAGTCGCTTGGCATTGTCCCCGGACCACCATGACTTTCGGTACATCTCTCGTGACTTTGCCCAGCGAGAGTGACCAATGTCACAATCGCCTGGCATTGTCTCCAAGCCTATCCCCCTCTTGGTACACTTTCCGTGGTTGTGCCCCGCGAGAGTGACAGATGTCACAATCGCGGGCACAGTCGCCGGCGAGGTACCAATCCTCGAACTTTGGGGTTTTCCTTCGAATTGCTACCGAGGCAAAGTTAGGAGTCCCAAAATACATAACCACGCCAAAAGGTCCTCCTAAAGTCAGGTTAATGGTTCACATACGTCAACCAACAACTTAAGAAGATGAGTTAGAACGTACACGAAATCCCGGGTGTTACAATCCTCCCCAACTTGGAGAAGATTTCGTCCTCGAAATATAGCTAAGAGATTAGGTGAGGATACCTCCGCTTTATATCTTCTTCGGCTTCCCATGTCACGTTATCACCACGGTGATGCTTCCATTGGACCTTCACCATAGTGACCTCTTTGTGACGAAGCTTCTTCGTCTTCTTCTCCAAAATTTATTCAGGTTCTTCAATGCAACGGTTTCCCTCATAAACTCTAATCTCGGAGAGGGGGATAACGCTCTCCTCCTCCGCTAGACATTTACATAGGTAGCACACATGAAATGTGTTGTGGATTCCACTCATCTCCGGAGGGAGTTCTAATTGGTAGGCTTGAAGCCATACCCGCTTAATCACGGTGAATGGTCCAAGGAAACGGGGACTCAACCTCCCACGCTTTCCAAACCGAATAATCCCCTTCCAAGGGGACACTTTCAACATAACACGGTCTCCCACTTGGAACTCTATCGATCGCCTCTTCTTGTCGGCATAGCTTTTCTGCCGGTCTTGAGCCGCATTCAAACACTCGCGAATACCTTTAACTTTGTCTGCCATCTCTTGTACAATCTCGGGTCCGACAAACTGCTTCTCTCCCGCTTCAAGCCAACATACGGGAGTTCGGAATTTGCAAACATATAAAGCTTCAAACGGCGCCATTACAATACTCGTATGGTAGCTATTGTTGTACGCGAACTCTACCAAAGGTAGGTGCGAGTCCCAACTACCCCCGAAGTCGATCACACAAGATCACAACATGTATTCGAGTGTTTGAGTTGTCCTCTCGCTTTGGCCGTCGGTTTGGGGATGGAAGGTCGTGCTCAACTTCACACGCGTAACCAATTCCTTTTGCAATCCATCCCAAAAATGTAACGTGAACCGACTATCATGATCCGATATAATTGATAGCGGCACACCATGACGAGATATTACTTCATCTATATACAATTTTTCTAGTTTGTCCATAGGTAAATTCTCCCGCATGGCCAAGAAATGAGCACTCTTGGTCAAGCGGTCCACTATCACCCAAATGGTGTCATGGCCTCTCAAGGTCTTTGGCAATTTTGTCACAAAATCCATCGTGATGTGCTCCTATTTCCATTCTTGAATATCCAAAGGTTGTAAACTCCCATAAGGTCGTTGGTGCTCGGCCTTCACTTGCAAGAAAGTCACACATCGCTCCACATAGCGTGCCACATCAAGTTTCATAACCGGCTACCAATAGTGCAATTTCAAATCCTGATACATCTTCGTGCTTCATGGATGGATAGAATACTTTGACTTGTAGGCATCCTCGAGAAGAAGTTCTCGATTTCCCCCGATCTTAGGCACCCAAACTTGCCCGTTGAAAAGCTTACTCCCTGGCTATCTTCCGTCAAGAGTAGGTGTTGCTTTGACATGACTTCTCCCTTGAGGTTTTCCTCTAGTAATTCTTCGGCTTGTGACGATTTGATCCGGTCAATAAGTGTTCATCTCAACTCGATTCGTGCAAAGGTAGCTCGAGAATTCCCCCCGTAATCTTTTCAACAAAGCATCGACGACGACGTTTGCCTTACCCGGATGGTAAAGCAACTCGCAATCGTAATCCTGTAGTAACTCCAACCACCTCCGTTGTCCCATATTCAGATCCTTTTGGTCAATAATATGCTTCAAACTCTTGTGGTCCGTGTAGAGGGTGAACTTCATGCCGTAGAGGTAGTATCGACATAATTTCAAAGCAAACACCACCGCTACCAATTCCAAGTCATGCGTAGGATAGTTGACTTCATGCACCTTGAGTTGCCTTGACGCGTAGGCGATCACCTTTCCCCTTTGCATTAGGACACAACCTAAACCCATCTTTGATGCATCACTATACACCACAAAGTCTTACGTCCCTTCGGGTAGAGATAATATTGGAGCTTCGCAAAGCTTCTTTTGTAGAGTTCGAAACGCTTTCTATTGGTTCTCGGTCCATACAAACTTCAAGTTCTTTCGGGTTAGAGACGACAATGAAGAAGCTATCTTGGAAAAATCTTGGATGAATCTCCGGTAGTATCCCGCCAATCCTAGAAAACTTCGGATTTCTGACGGACTCTTGGGAGGTTCCCAATTCATCATCGCCTCAATCTTCACGGGGTCCACTTTCACTCCTTCCTTCGTGACCACATAGCCCAAAAACTGTACCTCCCGAAGCCAAAAGTCACACTTCAAAAACTTTGCGTAGAGCTTTTCCTGCTTTAGCACTTCTAAAACCTCTCATATATGTTGCTCGTGAACCGTTTCGTCCTTGGAGTACACTAAGATGTCGTCGATGAACACTATTACCGACTCGTCAAGGAATGGTCGGCACACTTTGTTCATCAAATCCATAAATATCGTTGGTGCATTGGTTAGGCCGAACGGCATTACTAGGAACTCGTAGTGACCGTAACGTGTCCTAAACGTCATATTTGGAATGTCTTCCTTCGCCACCTTCACTTGATGATATCCCGATCGGAGGTCGATCTTTGAGAAACAACTCGCGCCTTGAAGTTGATCAAACAAGTCGTCGATCATCGGAAGTGGATACTTGTTCTTCACTGTCACCTTGTTTAATTCTCTGTAGTCGATACACGTCCTCATTGAGCCATCTTTCTTCTTGACAAACAAGATCGGAGCTCCCCAAGGCGACAAGCTCAGTCGTATGAAACCCTTCTCAAGAAGGTCTTGGAGTTGAATCATCATCTCTTGCATCTTGAAAGGGGCCAATTGGTAAGGAGCTCGAGCAATCGGGGCCGCCCCCGGGACGAGATCAATCTGGAACTCCACTTGGCAATCGGGTGGCAAAGCGGGCAAGTCTTCCGGAAATATATCGGGAAACTCGCGTACCACCCTAACATTTTCTAGTTTCCTCTTCTCAAGTTTGGTGTCGATCGCGTATGTAACACCCGTGATTTTTGGAGACCCTTAACCCATACTATTGTAACCGTATGACCATTATGATGGAGGTTTAGTAAGGTTTTACTTCTCTTTTTATAGTAGAGTCGTCGAGGTTCAAATCGGACACGAAAACAGAAGGAAACCGGGGGAAATGGATTCCCGCGGTTTGGTACGTGGCTTGGAAGTCACGGCACAAACCGCCTATGTCACTGGATCGACATCAGAAGACACGCACGACTTACCTCACGGCCTCAAGTCGCGGGCAAGGCCGCGGGAGCGACCTGGAAGCTTAAAATCGATATTTTTGGGGTTTTTCTTCATTTGGTTGCATCTCCTTCATCCTAGGTCCGATTTGGGTGATTCTTGGACCTAGGGTTTCGTTTTTTGAAGCTTTTCAAGATGAGATAGAAGAGGATTGGTGATTTTGGGTTGATCCAAGGGTTTATGCTCAAGGTAATCCACTCACCTCTTCATTTAGATACTAGGGTTTGATGTTTTTATCATCTCCCTTATATCCTTCAACTTTGGTGTATGTTGGTAGCTTTGTGGTAAAGGAAACGTTGTGGGAATGTTAGATCTATCAACTAGAGAGGTCCCTTGAAGATCTCTAGTCTTTATCAAAGGAAGCTCAACATTTGGGGATAAAACCTAGATTTAACCTAAATCTAGCAAGGTGAGTTCAAGTTGATTTGTGAAAACGGTGTACATGTCAAAATGTCTATTTTAAAGTGTTTATATGTTTTACATGAAATTATTAATTGTTGAGTTATTTGGCAAATCTTGATTATTTGAAATGTTTGATTTTATAAACTTTGTAAAACACCCACGTTAGGGGTTTTGAGCATTTTGACAACTAAATTATACACATTGGTATTTTAAGGATTTATTTCATGAAGTAGAGTTTGGGTATAAATACATTTTATTATGTATCTTAGATAAGTGTTTGATTTTGTGTCATGGGACGTTTTGAAGAAATAAACGATGGAAACCCACTTGGAAAATGATTTGTCCCAAACTAAACTACGTTGGAGTTATTTATATAATTTGGAGTATGGGTTTGCATAAAAGCGGATTGTTTATGTTTGGTTTCATTTCATGATTTTCAACGTTGAGTCTTTGTATTTGTTGAGTTTATGGCTCGGTTTGGATTTTGTTGGGTTTTGAGGACACTTGTCCAATTTTAATAGCTCAATGTAGAGCGTTTGGTTATGATTTGCATTTACTTCATCTTACTTGAGAGTTACATGTTTTGAATATGTTAGTTCATTCGTTTTGAGTCATGTAATGTTTTAGTTAGTGCAATGGATCCATAGGCATGGTGTTCTTTTGTCCCATTTTGGACAAGTTCACACTTTGGCACGGAATAGGCATCGGGTCACCATGGTAAGTAAGATGTGGACCTATACGGTCGGGCAGCGTCCCATGGGCAGTAAGGTGTAATTCCAGTATGTGCATAAGTTCCCGTTTTGGAACTGGGACTCTCAAGGATAGACCTGGAGTGGTTGACTTGATGTTTTCGAGCAATAGACTTGTAGTAGTTGAGCTCGGTAGGTTTTATGCATATAATCCATACGTTTTGGTTTTCTACATAGCTATGTGACCCACTTCGGTGTTCCGTCATGTACAATGTAATTGGGTCTCCCCCATCACCAAAAGGTGTTGATTTGGGTATTGAGTTTTATAATCTATGTTTTGGTGACGTATTGAGTACAGGTGGTTATCCATGTCTAAGGTTTTGAATATTGGATCTTATCCATGTTTTTTGGGATGTTTTGGAAGTTGGAATTTATCTACGTTTTCAGTATTTGATTATTAAAATGTCAGTTATGTTTTACGTGAGTTTTGGGTTTTGGATTTATATTCGAAGAGGCGTTTTGCTTTGTAATTTTAAATCACGAAGAGGGTGAATGTTGAAAAGAGATTATTCTCATATTTAATGTATTTCATTTTGGTTTCTTTTAGATTGAACGTATTTCATTTTGGAAATCACATTTTAAATAATGTTTTAAAGATTAATGTTTTATGTATATATACTGAAAAGTCTTGAGCTCACTAGGCGTTAAGCCTAACCTTTTTATTTGTCGGCATGTGCATCAGGTTCCAATTGGGGTTTGGTGCTAGCAGTGCTTTGAGGAGATGAGCTCTAGATTTACACGAGGGTAAGTAGTTTGATGAAGTCTTCAACAGTTGGAGATAGCGACTGTTATTGGGTTTTGTGACATCCGTACCTATTATAGATCGTGTATAGGGATTGAATCGTGTTTATTGAAGTTAAACCTTAAATTGTTGTTGCAGTTGATTCAGTTATCAATGTATTTAGAAAATTTTAAATTAGTTGCTATGTCCAGATTTGAGGGTGTTACAGACGCCAAGAAGGATAAGCATCCTTTCACCAAACATTTTCGCGCTTTGATCAAAGAGATAATCGCCACTTCGCCTTTCCTTCTTTCACCATAGATTATAGTCGCCTCTTCATCCGCCACGGGTAGTCAGATCATCTTTTTGTAACACACAATCTCGGCTTGGTTCTCCGATAACCAATTCATCCCTACTATCACATTGAACCTGCCGATTTGCATAGGCATTAAGTTTATGGGGAATTTCTTCCCTTCAAACCCAAGAGTGCAATCCCTCAAAATATCCCGGATTATTACTTGACCACCATTCGCTATTTCTACTACTATAGCGTCCTCTAAACTACTCATAGGCATGGCAAGCTTTTGACAAAACACATCGGATATGAAAGAGAAGCTAGCACCCGAATCAAACAATACACGTGTAGGCACAGAGTTTAGGAGAAACGTGCCCGACACTACATCGGTAGATGCCTTGGCTTCCTCCGTAGTCATTTGAAAAGCTCTCCCAGATGCTCTCGGAGGATCCACCTTCTTTCCACCGGCCCCTCCGGTCTTCAATTTCGGGCATTCCTCCCTAACATGTCCCGGATCTTTGCAATCAAAACACATTTGCCCCTTGACAGGACAATCTCTAAACATGTGATCGGGCTTTCCACATTTATAACAAGTTTCGGGAACAAAATTGCATGCCCCAAAGTGCTTGCTTCGGCATTTGGAGCACCATTTGGCATCACACCTAGGATCGGCTCCACGTGGGTTGTTGTTGAAAAATCGTGACTTCTTTGAGGGTACCGACTTTCCCTCCCACCTTCTCTTTTCGACTTGGCAGCTTCCTTCCTCTTTGTCGCGGTTATAGGCGTCCTCCATTAATCGAACCATTGACATCATATCTGATGGAAGGCCTTTGATATAAGCCTTGATTTTCTCTTTTTCGGTTGGGACTAGATGTCCCACCAACCCCAATTTGTCCATGAACAACCAGTTATAATCTTTCACCGATAAGTTACCCTTTTTCAAACTCCGAAAATCTTCTTCAATCCGGTCCATCGACCTTTCGTTGCAATATTCCTCTAGCAATTTCTCTTTGAACATCTCCCAAGTCAGTTTGTTGAATACGGCCGCCTCGAAAAAAGCGAAATACACATTCCACCAAATGAGAGTCGTGCCTCTCAACATATGTGAGCCAAAGATTGCTTTCTGTCCTTCGCCACATTCACTCGATCGGAAAGCCTGTTCAATCTCCCGGATTAACTCATGCATGCTACCGGGTCATCCGAGCCCTTGAATTTCGGTGGTCGGCAACCAAGGAAATACTTGAAGGTACAAGTCTTCGTCTCTGGTCACGGGACCGTCTGTAGGGATTTCATTTCCGGTACCCACGGATCCCGTCACTACAACATTCTCAGCAACCGTCTCAGGCCTACGGTTGTTGGTGTCTCTATCCTCTAGAAGCTTTAGGAACATTTCTTGTTGTTGTGCCATGGCCTTATTCATGGCCATCATCATCCGATCCATCATTCGGGTTTCCGCTGTCACCTCTTCCATGATGGGTTCCAACGTTTCCAGATTGTGCTGAGGAATGTGTCTGGGTTCCCCGCCCAACACATTGACCACGCGAGGAGGCTCTTCCGCCACAGTCACTCGTGGATGGTCGGCCGTGGATGTCGTGGCCTCTTGACCTTCCGGCCTGTTCCTGGTGTTAACCATTAGGCTGCCATACACATGCAAGGAATAGAATGAGAGACGGACTACAAGAACAACACAAGAAAACATACTACTACATTCATCAATTATTATAACAACAGCAGATCAAGTATGCTCACGTAAAACATCTTCATAATAACGTTAGCTAAGTGAAATTATGAACACATGATACGTAAGAGTTCTCGTTACCATCACTACAACCTTCAATTTGTGTAGGTTCTGTTGACTCTAAGACCATCCTATCTTAAGAGTTCTACCCCATCTCACAAGTCATAGCTTAATAATCTATGTTTAAGTCTAGGCATCTTACATTCATACCTAGTTCACTTAAACTAATGCTCTGATACCAACTTGTAACATCCTAAAATTTGGAGTGAAATAAAATTCGAAATTTCGGTAATATAACGTCTATAAATAAGGAAACATGTCCACCCTAAAGTAGGGGATCAATTAAACCTGAATAGTTTGGACATAACGAATTCAAACCCAAGCGTATCATCCCAAAACGGGGAATAAGGTATGGCATATACAACCCAAATTAATGAAGGATAAAACCGACAACCTAATAATCTAAATTTGACAACAAGATTAAAGTCAGGTGTCGCTATCTAGGGGTGAGCATCGGAAGCGGGTACCCGCCTTTGGAACCAGAACCACTTCGGAACTACCGGTTCCGGAACTGGAACTGATGTGATTGGTTCCGGTTCCTAAAATATGGAACCGATCGGGACCGGTTATGTTTCCGGTTCTCATTTTTTTGGAACCGTTACCCGCTGGGTACCCACCGGGACCGGTTCCGGGACCGGGTACCCGGTCCTGTTGGGTACCCAGAACCAGAACCGGTGGGTACCCGCTATTTTTTTTGATAAAATATATTTTATTTATTTATAAAAACTTAATAAACTACCTTTTAGTGAATCATCGTTTGTAGTATTTATTAGAATCAACTAATTTTAAGGACGAGAAGTGTTTTGGAAGAACCGTTTGTAGTATTTATTGGTTTTTAGTTTTTATCGTATTAGTTTTCACGTTTGTGGTATTTATTTATTTACGTTTGGACTTTGTAATATAATTAATATTTACCTTTTTATAATATGAATGACAAAAAAATAGACAGTGGGTACCCGGTACCGGAATCGGAACCGGCAATTCCGGTTCCGGTTCCCAAATATAAAGAACCGGTGTAACCGGTTCCGGGAATTTTAGGGGGGTACCCGCCTTTGCTCACCCCTATTGCTATCCTCCCAAAATGTATATCTTCAAAATCACGAATGATGGTCACTATATCTCCCAAAAAGACCACTCACGACCCCAAGGTCGTCCGCTCAGTCCCGACGAGCCCCACCGCTAAGATGACCTGTCAGATATGACAACCAAAGAGCAAGCGTTAGGCTAAAGCCTAGTGAGAATAAATTAATAGAAATAGAAGTACTAAACCCATTTGATGTCGCACGGTGGATATAGCCACGAGCTAAGTCAATCAATCAAATAAACCATTAGTGATTTAAAACATGGTACAAATAACACGAATCATATAGTGAGCTCAACTCCTCTAAGTCTATTGCTCGAAAACATCAAGTCAACCCCTCTAGGTCTATTCTTGAGAGTTCCAAAATGAGAACTCCAGCACAAGGGAATTACATCTTACTGTTCATGGGACGCTGTCCGACCATATAGGCCCACACCTTACTTACCATGGTGACCCGATGCCTATTCCGTACCAAAGTGGTGAACCTAATGTCCAAAATGGAACATAGGAACACCGTGCCTATGGATCTATTGCACTAAACTAAAACCAAGAACCAAACCAAGCATCTTTCATTATTACATTATTGTCTAAGCATGACGAATTCGTACTAGTAAACGTCCCTTGGTAATTTACCAAGCCAATGATGTAATAACACAAGTAAATTAAAACACCTTATGATATTAACAAATACTTGCCCCAATAATGAGACACAATATATAACTTTGAACAAAACCCAAACCATCTTCAAAACCTTAATTTTCCACTTGAATTCCCAAAATATAACAAGAGTAAAATGATGACAATAGAGTTAATAGAAACCATTGTTCTCCTTTATTCATAGTCCATAATAGTTCCCATATCATCTCATTCATACCCAAAACTCTAAAGTCTCTCAAAATAGATTTTAGGTCAAAACTTGCCAAATCTAAAATCTCAAAGTTTAGTAGTGTAAAACAATTTATATGTAAGTAAACAACACATATAGAGTTTTAAATATATGAAGACACTCACCTTGTAAAGTTGTACACAAACCCTAGTTGAGGAGAGAGTTAGAAGAGAGAGATGAAAAGATCCTTGAAGCTTTTAGATCTCTAGACTCCCTAATTAATGATCACCAAACCCTAAATTAAACAATACATGAGACTTTAATGCACCTCTCTAAGTGAAATGAATGAAGAGAAAAGATGAAACCCTACCTTGCCTTCAATGAGAAAAATCGCCCAAATCAGTTCAAGAGATGATAAATGAGCTGAAAAGTCGAGTTTGGGGTAATAAAGGGCCAGGGCCCGCTCGCGATTGTGCCTTGCGACTATGACAGTGTCATAGTCGCTTGGCATTGTCGCTCGGCCACCATGACTTTCGGTACATTTCTCGCGACTTTGCCCGGCGAGAGTGACCAATGTCACAATCGCCTGGCATTGTCGCCAAGCCCATCCCCCTCTCGGTACACTTTCCGCGGTTGTGCCCTGCGAGAGTGACAGATGTCACAATCGCGGGCACAGTCACCGACCCTCGAACTTTGGGGTTTTTCCTTCAAATTGCTACCGACGTAGAGTTTGGGGTCCCAAAATACGTAACCACGCCAAAAGGTCCTCCTAAAGTCAGGTTAATGGGTCACATACGTCAACTAACAACTTAAGAAGATGAGTTAGAACGTACCCGAAATCCCGGGTGTTACACCTATATCATTTATGGAAGGTCATCCATATGCAAGACGGTTGTCTGAAAATGAAAGTCGGTTAGTAGAAGATTTGTCAACAAAGAATGTGAAACTGTGAGATATCTTATCAACACTAAAAAAGTTTGATCCAGATAATGTGTTGACTAGCAAAACTGTATACGATGCACTCTATAAAGTTCGAATGAGTGATAATGCTGGTAGAACTCAAATGCAGAAGGTTATGTCATTCCTACATGAAAATTGATATTTTTTTCAATATCGTACAAATGATCTAAATAATGAGTTAGAAGATTTATTCTTTGCTCATTCAAGATCATTAGATATATGGAATACATTTCCATACGTGATGTTTCTGGATGCAACATACAAAACAAACAGGTTTGGAATGCCTCTTTTCAAGATTGTTGGGGTAACTTCAACTAATATGACGTTTTGCATAGCATTTGTCTTTATGCACAAAGAGAGAGAATCCAACTATACTTGGGCGTTAAATTGTTTGAAATCAACGATTAAGGGATGTATCTGGCCACGTGTTATTGTAACAGATAGAGAGTTGGCTTCACTGAAAGCATACAATATTGTATTCCCGGATGCTAAATAATTACTTTGTAGATGGCACATCTATCAAAATATTCTCAAAAGGTGCAGGTCGTCGATAACATCAAAGAAATCTTGGGATGCCTTCTACAAAGCATGGACTACATTGATTTATCACCGTGCATATCTCAAGAAGATGATCTACATTGTGAAGAAGAAGCCGACATGTCTAAAGAATAGTTCAACAACAAATCAAGAACTAGTAGGTCCAACTTTCTAAAAAGTTGAAAGATATATCTGTGCCATCAACAACTTTGGTTGATGAACCAACTTTTCACAAAAATACTTGTAGTCATCCCTCTTTGAAAGACAAACAGTTTAGAAAAGTTAAAGTTGAACCACCTTCACCAACTCAAGAACCCCGTAGATGTATTTGCTCGAATGCACAAAAATTTGTTGAGTCGGATGATTTAGAGTACCAACAACCAGCAAGACATAGTTCTTACTATTCACATATAGACATTAGTCAATTTCCAAAACTACTTCATCCTTACATCACGCATGTACAGGATGTAAGATATTATGGAAATTGTGGATTTCGAGCGATAGTTGTTTGTCGCGGCTTACATGAAGATGCATGGCCCAATATTCGGTATAATTTAATGGAGGAGTTAGGTGCATACAAGACAGAATATATCGAGTTGTTTGGTAATCATGAGGTATGGCTTTAAGTTTATAACTCCTTGAATTTCTTTCGCTCAGATATAGTTGCACTTTTTGAAAATTGGATAACTATGCCTGGGTTACCTTATTGCTTCAAGCTACAATGTGATATTACACGTTCTAATAAACGCAGGCAGTACGACATTCTTACCACTACGGTCAACTCCACCACCATGGTATCAACATGTTGCTTTTGCAATCGGCCACATTAATGGTTTTCATTATGTCAGAGTGGCATTAGCATAAGGATACCCGATTCCTACTGTTACGTCAAGTTGGTTTCGTTTCAGACATACATGTGCAGTTTCATGGATTACTCCGTATATGAGTAGAATAAATGTTTACACTCAATATTTACGGTCTACCAACACAAGGGAACATATTATATTAGAGTAAAAAGGTGAAAGTTGTTGAGAAAAAAAAATGATTTGCTTTCAAATGTTATTCCTTGACTTTTTCAATTTCATTTACATTCTTATCATAATTTTTATATTGACCTAATTATTTTTTAATTTAATCAAAATAATTAAAACATAACAAAATATTAGTTTTATGAGTAGAATAAATGTTTACACTCAATATTTATGGTCTAACTGCATAAGGGAACATGTTATATTAGAGTAAATAAAACTGAAATATTATTAGTTTTATGTTCTATTCTTATTTTGAATGTTAAATAAAAAAATCAATTAAATGTTATAATTGTATTAGATGAAATATTATTTTAAATTTTAAAAACAAATTATTTCATTTTTATTTTTAATTTATACATATAGAAATTTTTTATTTATTTAATAGTAATATTAAATTAAAAAAAATTAACGGAATAAAAACTTAAATTAAAAGTTAATAGAAAATTATTAATAAAATAAAACATAGAAATAATAACAAGCGATATAATAAAAAAAGAGTAAAAAAAATTTAACTTAACATGATATAATAATAAACAATGTATAACAAAAATAAAAGTAATAATAAAAAAATAGATTTGACATCATGTGAATTAAGAGAGATTGTAGAGGGGTGCAAAGAGTCCAACCCATATATAGTTAGAGAAATTTTGTATCATAGATAGATTATTATCTTAAACTTTAGTATAACAAGGGATGTAGATAAAGGGAAAATATTTCCCAAATTTTGTATCTTCCCAAATTTTGTATGATACACATGTATAATAAAAATATATTTGTATATTTATACGTGTAAATTTTCTTTCTTTAAAATAAATACTCGAAGAACAATTAGTTGTGGAACAGAAAGTTCTTCACCACCAAGAATTGACGAAGGACGTAATCAACATAGAACAAACCAAGAGGAATCAACTGGAGGAGTTGATATAGCAACTGAAATTTCTAGAGGCATACGAGAAAGTTTACCAACAATAATAGCCCAGGTTCAAGCGGTTATGCACCAAAACTTAACACCAGGGAGAGTGGTTGAAAATCAAAACAAACAAGAACATGACAACGGTCATACTAATGAAAGCGACTAAAAATCCTTTACTGTCAATCTTTGATGGAAAGGGAGGGCCTATAGCTGCAATGAATTGGCTAGATGAAATGGAAAGTTGTTTTCAAACGTGTGAATGCGCTCCTTACCAACAAGTTAGGTTTGCTTCCACTAAATTAAAGTTTAATGCTCTTCATTGGTGGAAGACTATTCAATCCACCTGAGGCATAGCCTTAGCAGTAACCATGCCCTGGGAAGAGTTTAAGGAACTAGTTTATGGAAGGTATTGTCTAGATATTCGAATAAAAATGATGGAAGAAGAATTCCTAAGACTTGAACAAGGAAACAGATCGATAGAAGACTACCAGAGGGACAAGGAAGATATAGTTTCAGTTGTAGAAGCCTTTAGAGAAAAGTCTCGTTTCGCAACTTACTTGGTAGCTACTTAAACCCGAAAAATAAATCATTTTTTGATTGGCCTGAGAAAGGATTTACGAAGGTTTGTGAATATGTCTCGACCTCAAAGCTTTCAGGAAGTTGTAGAATTAGCAATGTTGGCTGAAAAAGACTGTTACGTGCCAAATACCAGAAATTTCGAAAAAAGGAAATTTGAAGGAAGAAATTTTAGCAATCAATTTAAAAGACCTAGAATCGAGGATAGGAGACCCTTCTATAAACTCCTTTGTCCCAGCTGCCATAAAAGACACAATGGGGAATGTACAATGGGAAAAAAAACATATGATATAGTTGTGGTCGACCTTATCACATGGCTAGTAATTGCACTAATAAGAAAAGTTGTTACAATTGTGGTTCAACGGAACATCAACTGTATAATTGTCCAAAACCAAAATATGTGCAACCAAGGAAAGTAGTCGCAAGTACCAGTGGAAGTAAAATAGAAGTTGGAAGAGCCAAAGGGAGGGTATTTCAACTTACCACAGAAGAAACCAAAGAAATACTAGACGTGGTGTCAGGTACTTTCTTATTAATGAAAAACCTGCAAAAGTGTTATTTGATTTTGGAGCCGATAAATCATTTGTGTCTAGAAAATTTAGTGGGCAAATAAATAGTTCATCCAAAAACTAGATTAGAAGATTAATGTAGAAATGGTGGATGGTAGTGCCACACTAATAGACAAGGTATACGAACACTGCACAATCGAAATATATAGTTATCGCTTCCCTATCCGACTTTTACCTATGAATATTAGTGAATTTGATATTGTGATAGGTATGGATTGGTTATTCGAAAATCAAGCTCATATGGTATGCAATAAGAAGATGGTTAGAATTACAAACAGAGAGGGTAAGGAGATTATCATTTATGGTAACCGCGATAAGAATTCTCCCAACTTAAAGGAAATGCATTCACAAGGAATGTGAGGTGTACTTGGCATATGTAATTGATGATGTAAAAGAAAAGAAACAGGTAGAAGTAATAACCATCGTATGTGATTATCCCGAAGTTTTTCCTAACGATTTACCTGGGTTACCCCCAGATCGACAAGTAGAGTTTCATATTGATTTGGTACCTGAAGCTACACCAATAGCCCAAACCCCATACAGACTTGCACCCTCATAAATGAGAGAACTTATGAGTTAATTACAAGACTTTCTTGATAAAGGTTTTATTCGACCAAGTTCGTCACCTTGGGGAGCACCCGTATTATTTGTTAAAAAGAAGGATGGAACCATGAGAATATGAATTGATTATCGAGAATTAAATAAGGTCACCATTAAGAATAGGTATCCCTTTACCCCGGATTGATGACCTATTTGATCAGTTACAAGAAGAAAATTACTTCTCAAAAATAGACTTACGCTCAGGTTATCATCAATTAAAGGTACAAGCAGAGGATGTCCCTAAAACAACATTTCAAACAAGATATGCACATTATGAGTTTTTAATCATGCCTTTTGGCTTGACTAATGCACCAGTTGTATTTATGGATCTTATGAATAGGGTATGCAAACCATACATGGATAAGTTCATTATTGTTTTCATAGATGATATCCTTATATACTCTAAGAATCAAAGGAGCATCAGGAACACTTAAGATTGACCCTAGAATTATTAAAACATGAAAAACTTTATGCAAATTTCTCAAAATGTGAATTTTGGATTCAAGAAGTTCAATTCCTAGGTCATGTAGTTAGTGAAAAAGGTATCATGGCAGATCCCAGTAAAATTGAATGTATAACAAAATGGGAGGTGCCACGGTCCGCAACTGAGATTAGAAGTTTCCTTGGATTAGTTGGGTACTATCGAAGGTTTATTCAGGATTACAGACCCCAAGAAATAGCCTTTCGGATATTAAAAGATAAGCTGAGTAGTGCACCAATTTTAAATCTACCATAGGGAACCGAAGACTTTATGGTATTCAGTGATACTTCTAAGCAAGGCTTAGGATGTATACTTATGCAAAGAAGTAAAGTAATATCTTTTGTATCTAGACAATTAAAAGAACCTGAGAAAATTTATCCAATACATGATTTAGAGTTAGCAGCAGTAGTATTTGCTTTAAAGATTTGGAGACATTACTTGTATGGTACAAAGTGTGTACTATACACCGACCATAAGAGTCTAAAACATTTTTGTGATAAAAAAGAATTAAATATGAGACAAAGACGATGGATGGAATTACTAAAAGACTATGATTGTGAAATCAAGTATCATCCAGGAAAAGCTAATTTCGTGGCAGATGCGTTGAGTAGAAAAATATTGAGTAAACTAGTTCCAGGAAAGGTGCTAAGTCTAATAGCTACACTAGTTTACTGGGACATATTAGAGAATTTCAACAAAAAGTATTACAGATGAACAAACAAAAAGAGGAACGAATTTTTGGAAAAACCAAATTGTTAGTTACTGATGATCAATGACTTAAAAGATTTTAAGGACGAATCTGGATTCCAAAGATGGGGAATTCTAGAGAAGTGATTCTTAGTGAAGCACATAAGTGATAGGCGGGTTTACACCCCCTAATCTAACTGCAAGTGTACGGGTCGAATCAAGTAATATGTACTTGGAAGTACGAGTATCGAACCAAGGGAACTAAGAACTGAGTATCACAATGACTATAATCACTATTTACTGGACGATCCAATTGATGAATTGTTGATGATTAAATAATAACTAAATTAATAAAATAAACTCTAGAGTAAAAGCTAAGAACAAAGTTGGAAACTTTTTCGGGAAGAAATGCAGTTAAGGGTCGAAATCCCAATAGGTTTCACAAAGAACACTCTACTTATGACTATTATCAGACTATCCAATTGAATGAATACACAATCACCAAAATAACTGTTATTCTTTCTCAAGCAACAACAGAGTTATCTCTAAAAACATAAGTTTCATCTCTCAACCTCACCCTATGAGTTTAGAAATTCATTAAGAACAAGATTGTAAAATAGGTACTAAGGTTTACTTGGTATATCTCTATCCAATTTCTCACCTTAGGCATACAAATCCAATTCAAGTTATAAACTTGTTCTCTCGAATCTAATCCATAAAAAACAAACCAATTTGTAAGTTGATCAGGCTCACAAAAACATTAAGACCAAATGCATATGCTTCATTAGTTAGAAAAACTGATAAAAGTCACAAGATTTCGTGTTCATATGATTAAAAACCAAAGTTGATCCAACCCCCAACATCTAAAGATTAGTTCATGTTGGGGTTGTTAAAACTCAAAGCAATAGGAAGAAAAATCGAACTAAACATGGTCTCTTGAACAAAAGATCTAGATATGAACAAACTCCCTTTTGTTGAATCGCAATACCCACGAACAAGGCTTTGATCTTCGTTAATCTTGTGTTTCCCGATCATTTCCCCGCATTACTTGGCTTTAAAACCCGTGGAAAATCGTTTCTAATCACCCCCAAAATCGCCCTTGGTCGCCCTCTAGTTGAATGGTGGCTGAATAATGAAAACCCTGGGTGAAAAAGGCTTTAAAACGCGTAAGCAGCTCATCGGTAGTTACACTGAGACTTAACTAGCGGTAAAAGTCTCGGTGGGCACTGTTTCTCCAAAACTCACTGGCGCTAGTTACACCGAGAGTTAAGTCTCGGTGTAAGTCTCGGTGAGCACTTTTTTTCCAAAACTCAGATTGATGCTAGTTACACCGAGAGTTAAGTCTCGGTGTAAGTCTCGGTGAGCACTTTTTTTCCAAAACTCAGATTGATGCATTTCTTCGAGCCTTGACCCAAAATTTGACTTGCACGAGCTATGCTTTGCCATTAAACTTATCAGGTGCGTCATTCTCGTCTATAATTAGCTTCTTTTGGACCCATTTCTTAGTTTATTTCTGAAAGATAGATACTAAAAAAATCATGAATAAACGTGAAAAGACGCTTCGTTTGTTTGGAGAAACAAGTATAATTACCCGGAAAGTGGCTCTAAAATAACGCCAAAATTGGCGTTATCAATAAGTCAAAATATTCTATTCATACTGGGAGTAATAAGATGTACAAGGATTTGAAAATTTATTATTGGTGATCGGGAATGAAGAAATCCATTGCTAGTTATGTCGAGAAATGTCTTACCTGTTTAAAAGTTAAGATTGAACATCAGAGACCTTATGGACAGCTGCAACCACTAGACATTCCTGTCTGGAAATGAAAACATATCACAATGAATTTTATAACCAAATTACCTAGAACCTTAACGGGTTCCAATATAATTTGGGTAATTGTAGATCGATTAACCAAGACAACTCGTTTTCTACCCATCAAAGAAAATTTCACATTAGAGAGATTAGCTAAGATTTTTATTAATCAAATTGTTTTAAGATACAAAGTACCGCTATCAATTGTCTCAGATCGAGATAGTCTATTTACCTCTCAATTTTGGAAAAGTTTCCAAAGAGAATTAGGCTCTCAAATCAAAATGAATACTTCAATACCATCCTCAGACTGATGGACAAAGTGAAAGGACAATTCAAACATTAGAAGATATGTTGCGAGTATGTGCAATTGACATGAAAGGTCATTGGGATAATCATCTACCTCTTATTGAATTCACCTATAATAATAGCTATCATAGCAGTATCCAAGCCGCACCTTTCGAAGCATTATATGGAAGAAAATGCAGAACACCGGTATGTTGGATGGAGATTGGAGAAAAACAGTTAGCTGACCAAAGATAATTCAACAAACAACTGATAAGGTAGCTCAAAAACGAGAAAGACCCAAAACTGCTCAAGATAGACAGAAAAATTATGCAGACAAAAGAAGAAAACATATTGAATTCCAACAAGATGATGATGTTTTACTAAAAGTATCTCCGAGGAAAGGGGTGCTAAGATTCAGTAAAAAGGGTAGATTGAGACCACGATATATTGGACCATTTAAACTTATAAAAAGGGTAGGAGCAGTAGCATACCAACTTGAATTACATGATAAATTAAAACGGGTACATAACACGTTTCATGTGTCCAATCTAAAGAAGTGTCTTATTGAAAGAGATGTGATAGTTCTAATGGAGGATATATCGGTTGATTAAAAACTCAACTTTATAGAGGAGCCTATATCAATCTCTGATCGTAAAATTAAGAAACTCAGAAACAAGACCATACCTTTGGTATTAGTTCATTGGAATTATAATCATGGACAGGAAGCTACTTGGGAAGTGGAAACGGAAATGAGAAATAAATACCCTTATCTTTTTAGTTAAAAAATTAATTTCGAGGACGAAATTTCTAGTAATATGGGAAGAGTTGTAATACCGAGTTTCGTAATGAGAATAATTATGATTTGTAAATATATATATATATATGTCGAAAACAAAAGAATATATATAGATATGGTCCCCTTCTTTTGTTAACCACCACATTGGTATTAACTGTGTTAACCAATCACGACTGTAGATGCATTAGATCAATGGCTAGGATTAATAAGGGTAATTTTGGTAAGTCACACGCGCTTTGCACTTTGTGCATATGCGCATAGGGGTAATTTTGTCAAAACACAATAATCATAAACATGGCAAGTGTTATCCACGGTAATTGGTTCCCAAAACAATTAATTTGTGCATGCATGAACAAATTCAAATGAAATAACTACCAAATTTAAAAAATAGAAGAATATGGAAACAATACATGGAAGGAATCTTGAATTTGTGCATACATGAACAAATTCAAAACCGGACATTAAACCATTACTTGAAATTCGTAAATAAAAAAATAAATTAATACATAATATCAAAACTTAATTTATGCATACATACACAAATTAAAAAACAGACATTAAACCATTTACATAATTTATGCATACATGAACAAATTCAAATGAAATAACTACCAAATTTAAAAAAGAGAAAAAAAAATGGAAACAATACATGGAGGGAATCTTGAATTTGTGCATACATGAACAAATTTAAAAACATACATTAAACATAGTTAGATGGTTAAGTATTTTTTTTATTTATGCATATGTGCATTTGTGTGTATATGTACATATGTGCATGTGTATATATGTGCATGTGTGCATATGTGCACATGGGCATTTGAATTAAAAAAACGTATTAATCAGTTAAAACGTCTATGTTGATCGATATTTTCTTTGATATTAAAAATTTATTTTAAATAAAATAGATTTCGAAAATCAAGATAAACACAAATTTTATCTTCTTTGATTCCAGAAAACACATATGTTCATCACTTTCAATTATGAAAAATCAAACGCAGGTTTGATAAATTTTATGTTTGATATTGATTCATTAACTTATTTAGAAAAGATAATTACAATATAATATAATTAAATAACTACCAAATTTAAATATGAGAAAATTATGGAAACTGTTTAATCAATTAAAATATCAAAAATACCCTTTACAAAAATACTAGGCGTGAAATGGACATTAATCTTTGATAGAATTTGATTGGTTAGGATTTGGTTAACACGGTTAACACTAATAAAATGATTAACAAAAGAATGGGGCTCTATAGATATAATATTGAAATTTCTATTAAAATGAAAAATTTTGTAAATATATCTAATAAGACGCATATATATATGTATATATATATATATCTAATAAGACGCATATATATATATATATATATATATATATATATATGTATACATATATATATATATATTAGTAGAGGTGGGATCAAACGAGAATGGAGGCTATTTAAAAGAATAAAAGGACGACTCTCGGCCAATCATTTTTAAAAAATACTTCCGAAAATAATACTTTCCAAAATGAACCTTAAAAGGGTATTAAGGTCATATTAAGGCATGTATTAATTAGGATAGTATTGACTTCGTAAAAATCAGGGATCACAATATCTCATCATTTTTTCTTTATTCATGCAACCATTCAAATCCATTTCGATAATTGATCTTGTTTTGTCTGTTTCTTCAAGCAAATCCTGAATATGCAACCCAAAATCACAAATGATTATATGATAAATAAGTTGGACAAATTGTTTATGTATGATATGCAACCCAAAATCACATATGATTATATTGTAAAGAAATTGAACAGATTGTTTAAGTGTAATATGCATCACAGAATCACATGTGATTATACTTTATAGTAACTGGACAAATCCTTATATTTGATATCATTCACAAAATCATATATGATTTTATAATAATATAGTTTGGATAAAATGATGTTATTAGTTTGCAACCCTAAATCATACGTGATTAGACTACAAATGAATTAAACAGAACGCTTAGTTATAATTCTTAACACCAAAATCATATATGATTTTGTTCTAACTAACTTGGACAAACTGTTTCTACTAACTTTGTAACTTTAAATCATATGTGTTCATCCACCTAAGATCATAAATGATCAAAACTAAAGCACAAGCTAAAACAAAAATTACCATGATTAATAGCCACGTACAATCCAACCTACCGAACGGTTTAGAACCTTTCCTCACCTTCCAGACGTCAACAGAATGTACCAGAACATCCTCGTTTCTCCTTCCAGAATCCACCTATAAATCCACCATCAAAATGCTTCTTTCCTCTCATTGTAATCCCGCAAGTTCTCAATTCTAACCCACTTCAATTCTATTCGTTCGAATTTCTTAAAAGATCATCCATAACTCAAAATTAATGGATATCAGTCTTATTGGTTTCAACACCCCTTTCTTCCACAACCTCCACCACATCCTCGAAGCCACCGATGACGCCAACAACAACAATTCAAGTAACGCCGGACCTACTCGAGCCTACGTCCGTGACGCCAGAGCCATGGCTGTAACTCCTGCTGATGTGAAAGAGTATCCCAACTCTTATGTCTTCATCGTCGACATGTCGGGTCTCAAATCTGGTGATATCAAGGTCTAGGTGGAGGACGAGAACGTGTTGGTGATAAGTGGAGAGAGGAAGAATCAGTATGAGAGGAAGGTGTCGAACAACACCGAAATTGCCATTGCCGTCGCCGCTTTTATCCTATTTCGCCCAACACCGGAGAGTGTCGATCAACACGGCCGAAATATGAATCTCTATTGGTTTGCTTAAAAAATTAACTCAGATATTTTTCCGGTATGAAATATAAAAAAATCGGGAATTGGTTGAAAGATTGGAGATGAAGCATTATGAATCGTATGAGAGAGATGATGTGATCCCATCATTTTAGGAATTAAAATCTATCCATAAATAATGAATTGTAATATAAGACCAAAATACCCTTTTAACAAACTTCTTGAATAAATAATTTTGATAATTAATTCATTAAAATGATTGGATGAGAGTCGTTCCTTTATTTTTTTTAAATATATATCATTCTCGTTTCATCCTCCCTCTATATTAGTAATATTTTAATACTATTTTTATTTAAACAGTTTTGATGTTTTACTCAAATTAACTAGTCATTTGAATTTTTATGAAATGCGACTAATATATTTTTGAAATCAATGATTTATGAAAATCACAATAAAACTTTCAGATTCGAAAACCAACAAAATTTAATTTATAGGACTGTTTCGATATTAAATATATCATTTTTATTAATTTAATGCTCAAATGGAGTTAAAACTTATACACCATATATATTTGGACTCAGCGATCCACACAGAACATAATGAAGTTTTTAGATTTGAAAAGCAATGACGTTTTTATTTTAGGGTTATTTGAGCAAAACGATGTAAATACATCATTTATGGATCATAGGAATATTGAATAATTACCGAATTTCATATTTATCTATGTTGAAAAACCTAGATGCCGTAAATGTCAAAAAGTTTAAAATACGATTACGAAAGTTTATAAAAGTCAGAGAAAAAATGTATAACAATAGCGTGCCTATGGGTAGGTATTATTAAATAAGTCCCAAATATATATATATATATATATATATATATATATATATATTCATATTAAGATTTAAGAGTTTCATATACAAAGTTGTACTTAAAGATAAATGTATATTAAAGATTTAAGATTTAAGAGTTTTATAGGGTCAGGTTCACGTGAGACCAAACTATTTTCGTGAGACCGCGTGAGACCAAGCCTTAAAACATGAAATTTCACACCGAAACACTGTGAAGGTAAAAAACATTCGAACCTTCATAATGTAATCACACTATGAAGGTAAAAAAACCTAAACCAAGTTAAAAAAAATCAAACCTTCACAGATAAAAGACTGTGAAGGTATATCCGAACCTTCACAGTGAAGACGTTGTGAAGGTAAAAAAAACGAACATTCACAGCGAAAAACACCGTGAACGTAACATTTACGGTGTTTTCCCTATGAAAAGTTCGATTTTTTTTACATTCACAGTTTTTTGGTGTGAAGTTTCATACTTTAAAGTTTGGTCTCACCGGTCTCACGGAAACTGTTTGGTCTCACACGAACTTAAGTCTATATATATATATATATAACTTGTGGATTAATCAATTGAACACGTAGCATATAGTACTCATCCATGTAATCATAATTGAGGTCAAATTTTATCCTTTGTA
The DNA here is from genome assembly GCA_954870635.1 of Arctium minus. NCBI lineage: Eukaryota > Viridiplantae > Streptophyta > Magnoliopsida > Asterales > Asteraceae > Arctium > Arctium minus. The sequence goes on along the minus strand of OX941080.1, from coordinate 58,284,211 downwards.
AAATAATAGAAAATAAAAATGATCGTCCTATGTTATGACCGCCTCCGATTTCACTATATGCATGATATTATAAATAGGTGAAGAGCCTTGAGCAAACATATTAACAACAACAACAAAGAAATAATCAGAAAAAACACAACTATATTAGAAAGTTTCAGCTACGCTAATTTAAGGTGAGTTGTTATGTATTTTACTGGATACGTATGTGTTATATTATTGTATTTACCGCATTTCACATTTTTAGTCGTTACTCTTAAGTTATTATTAAACATTTGTAATCGTTACTCTGTATAAATTAAAATGTTATTAAATTTTATAGTCGTTACACTGCACAAATTAAAATGTTATTATTAAATATTTAAAGTCGTTACCCAACCCAAATTAAAATGTTATTATTAAAACATTTTATAGTTATTACTCTACTCAAAATGTTGCATGAAGTCATTAACAAAAACATTGGACGAAATAAAAGCATGCGTTCTACATGTGATCTATAAAAGCTTTGTGCATGTGAAAGTATGTCCATTGTAAATACCCGACTGGGTATAATGATGGAGGATGTCTTGCAAACGGACTCAGGAGGAAGATCCTTCACGGAACCCCAGGGATCCAGGATCCTGTTGAAAGTAATGGGCATACTTACACAAATGAGATCTCACACTAATATTATGCATGTGAGGGATTTCATTATAAAACCATAATTGCTCACAAAGCTTAAAAGCTTATATATTTCATGTATGTATCTCAGGCAAGACGACGTAAAGAGGAATTGCAACGTACTACTCTCTTTAGTATAATCATGTATAGTAAACTGCTTGATTTATGTTTCGAAAGCTTCCGCTTATGTACAAATGTTATGATGTAATAAATTTTACGATGTAATAGTTTTATTATGTAATATATAAAAAACACCAATTAGGGCGTTACATCGAGAGCTATCAAAGAAAGGTGAACTTGTTGAAACCTGACCAGAGCTTAACAGATATTGAAAACTTTCATTGTTTATGATCTTGGAACAACCGGATCTGGGAGTTGTGATTCAGAATAGTAAAGGTGAAAAGAAGTTTATGAGACTGAAAGAGATAGTTGCATATTCGGATGGAACACTAAAGATAGTCCGACTTCAGATGGACCACAAACTGAAGAATGATACGAATGCAAGCACAAAGTTGGAAAATAAAGAGAGGGGTCTGATTCTCAAAGTATTGGAGCTGATTGAAGAAAGGTTGGAATACAGGAACATGATTAGAAGGTTTGAGCTGAAACTTGGACTGAGAAAGAGAGACATTCCACCGGTTGATACATGAATACAAGGGGGAGATTGTTAGGACCATTTTGTTAGTGTATTCAAGTTTAAGGGTTTGTTTTGTAAATACCCTTTGGGGTATATAAACTTGTGATTAGGGTTTATCTTTGTTGGTTGATCATATTATCAAAAGTGTGCGTATTGTAAAAATCTCTCATCTTTATTGATCAATACACATATGACTTGTGATTCAGTTCTTCTTGTTATTTCTTGATTATTGCTTACACTTGATCAAACTGAGATTCACACTCAGACTTTGATCTAATAGGGTATTTAGATTTTGACTTTGAAAGATGCAAAGTGAATCGCAAGTGTACTACAGGAAGCTGTCAACTACTGGGTGGAAAGTTGGTCAACAGGTCTAACTAGAAGCAACATTCAGTGTCTACCTCTACTGTCGAAACTGAATATGTTGTTGTTGGCAGTTGTTGTGCTCAGATCCTTTAGATGAAGAATCAACTATCTGACTATGACAAGCTCTTTTCTTAAGTGCCTATTTTTTTATGAAAACTCAAGTGTAATTGCTATTGCTAACAATCATGTTCTTCATTCTCGATCAAAACAAATTGATATTCGCTATCATTTCATAGAGATCATGTCGCAAAGGGTGATGTAGAGCTTCATTTTATACTTCTAATCTTCAATTGGCCGATCTCTTCACCAAATCTTTAGATGAATCTCTCTTCAATATCCTTATATGGTGAATTAGGTATGTCGTATCTCGAAGAATTAAAAAAAATCAAGTGCCTCTTCTCGTCTCCGATCTCTTGTCCTCCGAACTCATTTCCCCGATCCAACATCGGTGTCTTTTCAATCGAACTCAATGTTCCCAATTTACATCATTTTCGATTCCCAATTCTTCCACTACATCATATGTCAGTGATAATCGGACGTGACGGTTAACATGCCGCCTCTACAACTTCGTCTTTTACAGGCTTTCCTTTCGCCTCTACCATCATTGGTTTCTGTTTCCTCTCTCTAACTCTCCGACTATATATATTAACCCTTTGTTTATATTTTTCACTTAAGTGTTTCCATATTCTTCATATTTTCTATCTTCTCGAAAACCTGTAACCTCTTTTCGACTTTCATACATAACTTCCACCACCAACAACCCCACCAAGAAAATCAAGAACAAAGCTACTACTTCTCTCACCGGGGAAGCTCTTTCCTTTCCTGCGTGCAATCACATTGCACGATTCTAGGCAGACGCGACTCATCCTGAGTTCAACGTGGTTTCTATACAAAGATCTCCTCTTCGTTTTGTATTTACTCATGTTCCTAAAATGAGCAAGTTCCCTCTTGGGAATTTTTTGGTAATTTGTGCTTACGATGAACGCTCCCATTCCGTGCATGCCTCGGTCCTCACTCCCAACTCCAATAATGTTACTTTTGATTGCGAAGATCTTCGTCGCATTCTTCATCTTCCTACTTTTGACTCCTATGTCCGATTTCCTACTGTCAATGAACACAATGAGGTTGTTCAAGCCCTAAATTATATCCAGGACCCCAAGTCCAAAATCCAATCACCCTTCCGTAAAAACAGATGGGTGGTATCTAGAATTCCTTCTTCTTCCACATCATCCACTATCTCAGTAGGAAGACCGACGGTTATGCCCAGTTGTCAACCTACATCACCAACCTCACCCATGGCCTTATCTTTTAGATGGTGCATACTATTCATCCTCCTCGACGACCTCAGGTTGCATTTCAGAGTTTCCTCTCCATGATCATGACCGACAAGTTGGGAGTTGCCCTATCTACTGCCGAATCCATCACCTTTGACCTATCGGTCTCTCAGATCAGCAAGAAAGTTTTGAAGAAGGGCCCTACCGACAGACAACCCCCATCTCCTAGGTATGAATTCTTTCTCCCAATCACTCAATATATTATGGGCAGATGTTAAAGCTTCGGTCGGTTCTCGTAACTCGTTGAGGTCTTCGGATTCCTCCGCTGCAGTGGCACCAAAACCAACCCCCTGAGTGAAATCGGTGGTAAAGAAAAAAATACAAGTTTTCATTATTCCTCCTCCCCCCATCAATATCTTTGCACCTGCTTCTGAGGATACAATGCCAAAAGCTTATGAGGCATCTCACCTCGCCTCCAACCCTTCCAGAAAAAAAAGAGGCACTCTCCTTCTCCCAAGGCTTCCTCAAAGAAGTTTAGGACATAGTTGACCTCGGGTTCTTAAAAACTCCCTGCCAACCTCAGGTTCTCAAAAACTCGGGGCTGTTGAACTTGATCCTACCAATCCCAGGGTATCTGTGCTAACTCTCCCAACTCCTTTATGCCTTCCCAAAAGGACATAGCTGTAAAATTGGGGACCTCTTCTAAACCCTTAAAGACAATTTCTTTGGTCGAAGAGGATGACTCAGATACCTCCCCATTCCAACGACCATCTTTGCCACCCCATAACCTAACACCCAAGATCGATGATTTTAATTGCTTGCACGATTCCTTAAGGATCGGTTAGTCCAGTGATCGACTTGGAGGGTCCCGGTGACTTTCTGGACTTTCTTTTAAATGATACCGACGATTGAACTCAGAATAATGTATCCACTACCCCTTCCACTACCTTTTCCCCTTCTGGCCTTCCCCCTCATCAATTATCCCATAACCTCCCAAGTTTTCACCTCTGAAACAACCTTTTCCACCTAAAGCCACTCCTTATTGAAAATAACCAACCCTCTACTTCCCCACTTAAAGTCACTCCTCGCCATTCCCCATCACCATCAAGGAACCAACCCTTTAATTCTTCACCTAAAGCCACTCCTCAACTATCCCCCTCACCATCAAAGAACCCAACTCTCTTATTCTCCACCAAAAGACAAGACTCTTACCTCTTCTCCCTAGGTTGTATCCTCGAAACACCCCTAAAATCCAAATCACCCAGTCCCTTACCATTCTTTTCCACTCCCTTGCCAGAGTCCTCTATTGTCCACCCCTCTCCAAAGCACCCATTGCCACCGAAAGATCCCTCCCCACCAAAACAACAACTTATTTCCTCCCATTCTCAAGACGAATCTAAACGTCCCTGACCACGATCTCTTTCACCAACGACGCACACTCACATTCCTACAATCCTGATTTCCATTATGCTCTTCTAGCTTAAATTGTTGGAAATATGGAGGATATTGTGCAAAGTTGTCGAATGCTAGGTGTTCAGAATGCAAATCTTCACTAACTGATTGACCGGTTTTAAGTCGGGGTTGCTCACAGGGTAAGCTTTCTAGAGAACAATCTTCGAGGCTTTGAAAAGATTGATGAGCATTTTGCCACTCTTGATGCATGCTCTCGGGATCTGCTTGCCCTCCTAAAGAAGTCTAATGGGGAACAAATGTCTCTGTACTAGGATATATTTAAGTCTATGTCTTCGGTGGTTGATCATGTCACCAATCTCACCGTGCCAATTACTACTTCTCTAGCCTCCATCGCCACACAACTATCTGATCTCAAATTGGCTTAGGGATATGTTCTCTCTACTCCAAGCCAGTTTGAGATACTAGTAACCAAACATCTGACTCCAATAAGATAGTTCATATTCTAATTCTGAGAAATCTTTCACAAAATCAAATAATTAATATTAAAATGTTGGGTCACCGATAATTGGTTGATGACTCTCGAATATGTTTCTCTAAAACCCTTAGCATGTATACTTTGATGTATTTTGGTTCTTTTAGATATATTGGTTTGTACCCAAACAGTTTGGCGATTCGAAGACTAGCTGATACTGTTGATCCAAACTCTCTCAGTGATTTGATAACGACCCTTTTCTATACTTAGTGAAAATTACGTTTTATGTATTAGTGTTTCACCATCAGCGATCAAACTGAGTCTGTTCAGTATCGCTGATAGTCTTCTTATAAACATCTAGTATGTATTAGTGTTTCACTATCAGTGATCAAACTGAGTCTGTTCAGTATCGCTGATAGTTTCTGATGTAAACAGTAACGTAATCCCTGAAGACAAGTATCGCGTCAACAGATGTTCATAGCTGAATCAAAGACGAAGTTGCTGAACAAAGACAAGTCTACTAGTGACCTGATGCGGATATCAGTGAAGCAAATACGAATCTACTTATACGCGAAGGAACATAAGGAAAAGCTTCAGCGATAGCTGAACTTCTTTATATCTCTGAAGGAAGAGATATTCAGCGATCGATGATCACTTAGCTTATGCCTCAAGTTTCCTTTTGTCTCTCCTTGCACAACCCAGTACGATGTGTCAGAACAGACATACCTCTGCCATAATTCGTACAACAACTCTGTCAACTACACTGTTCATTGCCCGGCCGAAAGCATGTCTCCCAAAAGTCAGACTCCCAAAGCCATTCAGTGAACGCCACATGTAAAGTGCCCTGCCATGCATTTAATGCATAAGGTATAAATAAAAAGATCACCCCTTCATCTCTAGAGACCATACAGTGTATGAAGAGTGCTCAATTCTTTAACCCCATATAGAAATCCTTGTTTTCTATATCTCTTAATCCCCCATTCTCTGAATTTCTTGTGCAACCATCCTAGTGTTTCTTAAGTTTGTTTAGATTGAGTCTGTCTTAATCTTATTCCGCAACAAACTTGTAAATTGTATTTGATTTATCAATAAACAATTTATTAAACTTTAAATTTTGTGTTTGTATTCAACCCCCCCCCCCCCCCTTCTACAAACTTGTTAAGCACCTTAGGGACCAACAGATACCCTCAAGAAGTGGATATATCGATGTGGATCAAGATGCCATATTCAAACTTGTGCACCAAGCTTCTACTGCCGATATGTGTTGATTGGATAGTCCTCCTGACTATTTGCTAGTCAATGTAAAGATACGCCTGCATCAAATTTTCTGACTAAATCTCACCAACCTTGTCCTTGACAAATACATTCTCTAAAAGACCTGGAAATGTTTGTTTGTCCTAATGTGCACCTGATGTGACATCTCAAGGAATCACAGAAAAGTGTTTCAGAGACGAGTCCTTTTCTCTTGTACGATGAAAGAACACTCTAAAAGGTTCTAAAGTCAACAATAAAGTCCTATCCTCAAGTGACAAGTGTCCCCATGCATTTAATGCACATGGTGGTATTTAAGGCAGAGTTGTTCTCCCATGCAAGATTACACTTTCAACAATTCACTACGTGCAAAAGCAAAAATTGGCAGATCTTTCTCTCAAAAGGCATAACTTTTCTAATGCTAGTTGAGTTCCTGTTTTCTTAGTGAAAGATTATTAGGATAGATTTTAATCTTTCCTATTCCGTATCAATCTTGTTTTTCTAAGTGTAATTCTTGATTGAAAATCAATAAGAATTAAATTTAAGTGAAAATTTTGAGTAATTGTATTCAACCCTCCCCCTCTATAATTACTTGTTAGGGTTTGCCATCTATATTTGGGACTAACACAAAACAAAATATTCTTGTGAAGATGATCAGAAATAATCTATCAAGCTTAATGATTTTATCAACAAGATGTCAGGATCTTTGTTTGGCGAAATTATGAATTCTGATGATTCTGGATCTGATACAGAAGTTGAGAATTTGAATAATCATGTTGTAAGGAACAAAGATGGATATTTTGTTTTTAAATCTCTAAATAGGATATAAGATGGAGACATTATTCAAAGAAAAGAAAAAACCCATCTTCTGATGGAATTTTTGGTCATGTATTTTGAAAAGATAAAACTTGCCAAATTCCAAACACTTAAGCGATTTTAAATAATCCATTCAAACCCTAAGAAAATGTTTGGAAAACTATTTAAATCCAGAGTTTGAAGAACTGAATGTCAAATATGATACAACACGTACTCCAAAATTTGAACCTTAAGTTGTTTTTAAGTTTGAGTAAAAAGAAAAAGGTGAACTTCATGTGTTAAGCCTAATGCATACACTAAAAGATCTACTATAGCTGAAAAGGCAAAAATGTTCTTAAGTCTTCTATTAATACTTAATCCTTGTCTATTTCAGATATCAAAGACAAAAGGGGTTTAATCTGGCAAAAGAAGACTAGACATGATTCAAATAGATTAGATTTTCAAAAAGAAAAAGTATGAAATGTGTGAAACCCAATATTATATGTAATAAAAAGTATGTTTTTGAATCTAGAGTTCATAAGCCTACTGTTAGCAATGTTGTTAAAGATAATATTTATGTTAGTTGTTTGTGCATTGATATGCTTACTTTCATTCAAACGCACATTCATTGTGATAATTATGGTCATTACAAGTTCAGAAAAATGAAATTAATTAAAATATCCCTCACACGTGACATGACTAGCACGTGAGGTCACTTAACGATCCCTCTTAACGACTGTTAACCTAAGGTACCCAAACCAAAGCAAAATGCAAATCTCAGGGGCATGGATGTGGTTATTGAAGTTGAGAGACGAGAACCAAAGTTTTGGTAAACCACAAGGACGAAAAATGTAATTCACTCTAATTAAACACTGACCAAAGTGCAACTGTTTAAAAGTTCAATGGCTTAATTGCAATTTCTGAAAACTTATTTCAAGGGCTTAATTACAAGTTTGTGTTAAAGAAGCGCGGGAAGGTTTTCACTGACTGGAGAAAAAGAATGGAGAATCTGGAGATTGAAAAAGCAAGGTTGATAAGTTTGGCTCTTGAATTTGGATTCGATGAAGAATCTGCTCGCATTTGCTTAGATCGTCTTGTTGATCTCTACGGTGATGCATAAACCCTATCCTAAATCATATATATTTGCTTCCTTCACTTAAAACCCTAGAAATGCATCATGCGCTTTCTATATTACTTACTAGTTGCTTCGATGTGCGTGATTTCGTGTTAGCTTACTGAGAGGCTGTTTGATTGGTTTTCCATTAAGTCCTGTATGGATAAAGCTCACTTTGTGGATTAATCTGTTTGTATAGAATGAGAAGGTTTTTGCTTGGGAGGGTTTTTTCATAGATGGAAGGAGTGGGTTTTTTAATTGGTTGGCCAAGTTTGGAAAAAACTTGGCTTTCTGCATAAAGCTCCCCCATAGAAGCTTACTGAATAAGCCACTTTCCATATCATTAAGCCACTACCAACCAGTCATGTATAGTTGACCGAATAAGCTGTGAGTCTCATTAAGCTCATTAATTTGAATGCTTTTTGTTGAATGATGATATGATATGATATCTGGCAGTGAAATCCAAAGTTTCAAGTATTATCGAAATTCGAACTTTTACTTGATAACGGATGAATGAAATCTTCATGTTTTATTATCATCAGTGATTTCTTAGCCGATGGAAAACATACCATAACTATTGATTGTAGCAAGTGTTTGTTTTTACTGATTTTTATGTATTCTATTGGGTTGATTAATGGAGTATTGATATCTTTTTAGTTTGATTTTCTCAATGTAATCATTTTTAGTTTTCTACTTAATATATGCAAATAATATTAGTTTGCTTACATGTTTCGCTTTGTTCTTCCTGAAGAAAAAAAGCTGGTGGTTTCAAAATTATTGACAAAGATAGATCAAGTTCGGATGTATCTGTAGGTAGTTATTATTCTAGGTTTGAATTTAATGTTTTTGGGCTTTCAATTATGAGCACTTGGTTTATAACTTATAAGTCTAGAGGTGCGAAACGTAGGACTAATAAGTTTACTTCCGCTGCATCTTATGTAAGCAGGACAACCCCACATGTTGACCTCAGCAATCTTCCTTTTTCTCCCCTTCCATTAGATATCCAAAATCAGCTACACTATCAAGCACGTGTTTTTTTAAAAGGCGTATTTCAAGTCTTCCTAACGAAGGCCACATGATCTACCATGAATCCCCAATAAGTGCGGATTCTTTTGTGATGATATTGCTAGCACATAAATATGAAGTTCTAGGCTCAATCATAGAAGAATTGGGTTTTGAGGAAACATTTATTCTTTGCTATGATATATCTGCTCCTCTGGAAGGTTTTATCTAAAGCAGAAAGCCACTCATTTTTGTTCTTTACATTCCCCATTTTTGGCATTCTGAATATTTACATCAACTATGGAGCAGAATTTTGTAAGATGGGGCAAATTTAATGAGTTAATATTCTAATGTATTGTGTAGGCAATGATGGGCGGGACTTTATCACTGTGGACCACTGCGGTGATGATTTTCTTGCATCACTTGCTGAAACTATGCAAGGTAGTGAGGACTGGGATGATTTACAAGCTTTGGAGACTGAGGCTTGTGGAACCCTGGAAGACCTGTTTAATGAGGATTCAGTGAGACGTAATGAAACAAATAGCAATGGCACTAGTGGACCTTTTGTCCATGTATTAGAGTCTCCTAAAGTTCAGAAACATCAAAACTTGATGCATCTGGATTCTACAAGTGAAGATGAAGACCCAGACTTTAATATTTCAAGCAAGAAGGATAGAAAATCTACATGCTCCTCATCTTGTAATAAAAGCAGTCAGAGGCTCCCACGTTCAGATAAAAGCACTTTAAAAAACAAGGTGAATGAATCATGGTTTTATCATATCTTTGAGCATTATGTATATGGTTAGCACTTTTTTTAATGTTCCAATTACTTTGGGCCATATCAGAAAATGTATTTGTTATGCGTTTGGCTGAGTTGTTGAAGGCAAGTTACTTATAATTATGATTCAAGAACTTGTACTTCTGCAGAATGATAACAACCAGAAAATATTCTTACAAGAAAGACATGAATTAGGAGGGTTTGGTTGACGAAATATTACTGTAATTAGGTTTTTTAGAATAGGGTAGGTTTTTAGAGAAACCTATCTACATGTAGGTACATGTACATTGATTTTTTGGTACCTGTTGTAGGATGGCAAGAGCAAAACTATACAAACTTCAGTTTTATCGTTTTTCGGTGAGAAGACTTGCCCCCTGGCATCAAATGATGGACATGGAACCCTTAGCTATGAAGAGTTGAAGTCACTAGATGATCTTGAACTGGCAAACGTCGTGATATTCGGTAATCAGACATTTCGTCCCTTGCAGCATCAGGCTTGTAAAGCATTTGTGGAGAAGCGTGATTGCTTCATTCTTATGCCCACGGGTGGTGGTAAAAGTCTATGTTACCAGGTTATTTATTTATTTTATCTATTTATCTGCGTGATAGTTTCTTTTTGTTATCTTATCTTGATGATCAGTAAATGGCTTGGCCAAAACCACAAACCTTAAATTGATCTGAGGTTCTCGTTTAGTTAACGGCCCCTTAGTTGTTTTGTTCTTTTGCCAACTGAAAGCTAGAAGGGGAAAAGAAAAGCCAAGCACTTGACCAACATATATCAAGTCTGATAGGACAATAGGAAATGTAACCAAATGGTCAAGAAAAAGAAAGTTGTATATGATGCTTTGTATTGCTTCTATTTCTTCAAGTTCATTTGTAATCCACCCATTTTTACTTCTGCCTTCCCTTCTGAATTTTTGGTAACTTTAGCCTGAGGAAGCAACAACATTTATTTCTTTGTTAGCTATGAATACTTTGTTCTATGTCTCTTTAAGTAAAATAAAGAAATAAGGCTTTATAAGCAGCAGCCATTGTAATGCATGTTCTTTGCTTATCATGCAGCTACCTGCAACGATGCAGCCAGGAGTTACTATTGTTATCTCTCCTCTACTTTCTCTCATCCAGGACCAGATAATCACTCTGAACCTCAAGTTTGGAGTACCATCGACTTTTTTAAATTCACAACAAAGTACTTCCCAAGCAAACCTTGTACTCCAAGAGTTGAGGCAAGGCCTTTATTTGTCACTTGAGCTTAGGATCCATCGTTAAAATTTAAAACCTCTAAATTCAGTTTACGAGACCAAACAAGTTGTTTTCCTAGTCTCTTTCACTGTTAGTGATACTTATTCTTATTACTATTGTTGGATAAATATTTCTTGTTTCTTGTTTTAGGAGAGAGAAACCATCATGCAAGCTCTTGTATGTTACTCCTGAAAGGATTGCTGGGAACTTGTCATTTCAAGACACTTTAAAATCTCTGCATTGGAAGGTTCGTTTCTAGATATGTAGAAGATAGGTCACATGGTTATGTCACACCAAAGATTTAGAAACATAATTTTAAAGGATGCTGGGTTGTGAATGCTGTCAAATGTTTTACAGGGACAACTAGCTGGATTTGTTGTTGATGAAGCACATTGTGTGAGGTATGGCCTTTGTTTTATTCTCTTCTGCTCATGAAGTATTTGGGACAATATATACACATGTTTTCCAACTTGATTCCTCAACAGTCTCACCATTTATCACTGTTGTGCTTATGGTGCCTTTTTCTCTGTTCTTTTTAGCCAGTGGGGACATGATTTCCGTCCAGATTATAGAGTATTGGGGTGCCTTAAGCAGAACTTTCCAGATGTTCCGGTGATGGCGTTGACTGCTACTGCAACACAGGCAGTTCGTAAGGTATTGCTCATGTTGTTATGTGTTATTATTAAATGCATCATTGATCTTTTAATACCTATTGTTTTATACAGGATGTCTTGCAAGCTTTAAGAATCCCACATGCTCTTGTTTTAGAGACAAGCTTTGACAGACCTAACTTGAAGTATGAAGTGATTGAGAAAAGTAAAGAGCCTCTAAAGCAGCTCGGACAGCTACTGTCAGATCGATTCAAAAATTCCTCTGGGATAGTGTACTGCCTATCGAAAAACGAATGTGTGGAAGTTTCAAAGTTTCTAAATGAGAAGTGTAAGATTAAAACGGTATATTACCATGCTGGTTTGTCTGCTCGTCAGAGAATTGCTGTCCAGCAAAAATGGCACTCAGGAGAGATGCATGTGGTGTGTGCCACCATCGCCTTTGGTATGGGAATAGACAAGCCCGATGTTGTAAGTGTATATATAATTATATTTGTATATTGTTTTGAATTTTTTTAGAATGTTTCTTTTGAAGTATATAATATTATTATGCGGAAAATACTCATGCACACTCCTCATCTTTGTTGAGGTTTGAACCCAGGTAACCTGGTTTCTGCTGGGCCAATGACCATTTGGTTCTTGTTAGAATGTTCTTATTTTCTATTTCGGCGTTCTTTTGAGCAAGCCTTCTTTTTTATGCACACTTTTCACAAGTCGGGGGTCTTCATGGATCAACTGCTTTACTCTTTGGGGTAAAGGAGCTCAGGTATGCGGACGTCCCACCCCATACCCCACCTTCAGGTGGGATATACTGCGCTTGTTTGATTTGGTTTCATTTGCAAATTGGAAAGAAGCCTAGTAAAGGTTAATGGTTAATTTCCGTGCACTTGGAGAAGAAACAAATCCCATCATAGTTATTTTATTTACTTTTATCATCAAAGGATGAAATGACATATATATATCATTTTACCTATAAATTAGTTATTCAAGATCCATGAAATGACTTCCGCCTGTGCTTATATGTCTTGAAGTCATACAATCATCTTTGGAAAGAAGCTGATAGCATGTTGTAGTTAAGGAATAAAATATATCATTTTCTATCATGGCCTAACAAAATTGAGGTAACTCCACACACACACACACACACATATATATATATATGTATATGTATGTATATCAGTATATGTATATAGGGTTGGGTTCCGGTGAGAAGTTGAGTTAATGGTGAGAAGCGTGATAAGTGGTTATCGACCGTTGGATGAGAAATGGATGCACATTAGGATGAGATACATCGAGATAAGATGCACCAGATCATTTCCCTCCTAAGCCGCAATTCATGGGAGGGCTTGAGATTAAAAGAGATCAACGGTTCAGATCCACTTCTCACTGTTAACTCAACTTCTCACACGATCCTTCGCCTATGTATATATAGGTTTCTTTGCTGGTTTTTAGCTAATTTCTTTGGACCTTCATTTTCAGCGGTTTGTGATTCACAATACACTGTCCAAGTCTATTGAAAGCTATTATCAGGAATCTGGAAGGGCTGGAAGAGATAGTCTCCCTTCGGAATGCCTTGCTTTATATCAAAAAAAGGATTTTAGCAGGGTTGTCTGCATGTTACGAAGTGGAGGTAGAAAAAAGGAAAGTTTTAAGACGGCAATGGATCAAGCTCGGAAAATGCAACAGTATTGTGAACAGAAGGTAAGCCTTGTTATGTTTAGCTTCTGACTTCTTCTTTAGTAAACTATGATTCTGTTAAGCGCACATTAATATGATGGATAGCATATATATTTCTATATTAGTTTATCCACTTTCTAAAGTAAGCGTCTGCTTTTCACTTTTACCCCTTAATTATGAGATGGAGAAATTCATTACTCCCTCTATTTATTAAGGGTAAAGTTGTCATTTAGTTGCACATTTCTAAAACTATGTGTAGACTTTTATTTTGAGATAGGTGGTGTGTCATTTTGTTTATAAGTTGTCAAATATAGCTCTCTCCGTCCCTCCCTCTTTTTCAGCCTTTTAGTTTTGAAACCATGGATTTATTACCCATAATTACTTGTTTGTGATAATTTCGAACCAAGTCCATAAGTTTAAAATTTCGTGGCAATGTGTTTGCAGGAAAAATGTCGAAGACAGATGTTACTGGAGCACTTTGGGGAATCTTTTAACCGAAGAGTATGCAAAAATGGCTCTAGTCCTTGTGATAATTGTGTCAAGTCCTCTTTGTGATCAAATTATACTGGTACGAAACTCTTCTGTGTGTACTCAACCACAATATCATCTCACTCTTAAGAAATTAGTAAAATTGTAATCGAGTTTAGCCAGGTACTTGAGATTGACGTGGTAATCTTGTCTCACTAGTATTTTTTGAAACTACCTTATATTTACGAATCATCCCTTTTCAGTTACTTATTTCCCCACATCCGTCCGTGACTTCATGTCTTTGTGCTGTTGATTGCGATCGGGTCATCGTTTCTACTTCCATCGCCAACCATTTCTTTCTAAATCTCGATTACACTTAAATTGTTGGTTTGTTCGAATTAGTTTTTGTTTTTTTATTAAGATTAGATTTTTTGAATTAGTTTTTTTTAGGTATTCGTATTATGTTTTTGTATACTATTATAGGTTTTCAGCTATAGATTTTTGGTTTACACACATTGTTCCTTGCATGTTTCTTCACATGTGAATGTTTATTTGTCTTATTACGAATTATATGTTTTTATAGATCATATCAAAGATTTATTCAAATGTGAATATCAACTACAACCTACACTCAAATCCAGTTTCCCATCACTATATGGTGAAAATACCCATATTAATTTTCCGTCTAGTTTCACTGATATCGCATATAAATTAGATTAGATTGTGAGACACCTACGTGCCTCTAACGTTCTATTATTTCTCTTTCAGTCAGTTGCATATTGTAACGTGCTATATATAACAAACCAAACAAATCTAATGTGAAACGGCTTACAAATCACTTATTCATTGTACCTACAACCAATGTTTTCTTTTCTACTTAAACTATTTCCCTCAAAACTCCCTGCTTGTGGCACATGACCCGTACAAACTAAAACACCTCAAGATCGTTAAGAATTTAAGTACGAATGTCGTGAAAGTCAAAATTCTAACTTACTGCAGCAACGAATGCTACCTACATGATCTACTGCATAATTATGAAACTAAGAGATCATCTCCAACTCGTTGAAGAAGCTTATTCATGTCGGTTATCAAGCGAATGCAGATAAAACATTCTTCTTCAGGATGAATTCATCGGCCTTCAAAGAGCTAATTGACTGCAAATCAACAAAGTAAAATAACAATATCAGAGGTGGTTAAATATTGTACTAGAAATGATCATATGGTAAATTTTGGTAATAATTATTCATCAACTAGACAAAACATTAACTTTTACCTGGGAAAGCATACGTTCTAGACGTTGGATTTCATTCCTCGCATAGTCGGCACCTTTTGCCATGCAACTCTGAGCGGCTTTGATGTATATCTTCCCGTATCTGAATCCAATATTTAAACTCGAGCATGAGAAAGAGATGGTTGCATGCTAATAAAAAAAAAAGTAACTTGTAGCTTTATCCTAGCCGATAAGGAGATGGACATTCATGCAGAATCTAGGTATTAACTCCAAGGTGGCATTGTACCTTTTTGCAGAAAAAGTGACTTGTCTAGACTTGATATATAACTAGCACACCAACTATACCAAAGCAATCAAAAGACTTGAAAAGGCATAAGAAGATGAATGTAACAAGAACCTTGCAAAAGAACCATGGAGATTTCCAGCTTCCTCCTGAATCTTGGCAAATACTGCTTTCTTCTCATCACCATCAGCACCCATAAACTCCTTCACCAAGTTATCCAAAACCTCAACTATCCCAGCCTGTTTTCAGCAGGAAACAAACTTTTAGATCCACTATATATATATATATATATATATATTGATTTAAGCTATCATGCTTTCTAGCAAGGAAGCACTGACATCGGAGGTAAGTTGTCCATGTGCATCACGGCTAGTACCACACTTCTGATTGATGAAGGTGACTAGACTATCTAAATCACGATCGCCTTGATAATCTTCACCAGCTTTGTTATCCTTTGGGAAGAACTTCATTGTTGGATAACCCTGTATATCATACCTGCATATGCCAATTTTTAACTTAATATACCTCCAAATAAATACAAAATCAGTCCATAGAATTGAAATGCAGAGAACTTGGGGGTGGTGATACAAACCGCAATTCATTCAATCAGATGAATAACTTTTAGCATGCCGAGTTTCTAGTTTTAGCGCTTTCATTTTGGTTGTAGCTTAGAGAAAAATAAATTTAATCATTAGGAAGATACATTGATCATATGCATTCCTTACCTTTCTCCAAGATCCTTGAAGCGGTCACCATCAACATTGGCAATGACTACATCCCTCTCGTTTTTATATGCAGTTGCAAGACTTTCATAGATCTGCAGCAGAAAGAGATAGATGAAAAAACCAGATTCGTAAAAGCAAGGTTCCAGTTGGCACTAAAGCTATGTTTGGCAAACGGTAGCTGATAAGCTAGCTGTTAGCTGATAAACTAGTCATATTTGGTAAAAACTAGGTAGTTATGTTTGGTAAAAACTAGTTGATAACTTATATGACAATGTAAAATGGCCTAAAAAATATAAAAGGCCATAATTGGAAAAAAGAACTCCTGCAGCTTATTGAAACGCTGCTTAAAGTAGCGTTTCAAAAGCTAGCTTGTGGCCAACCAACCGTGGCTTTTTCAACAAGCTCAAAAAGTTGCCAAACATGGCCTAAAATCAAATGAGAAGAGTCACATACAGGAGCAAGGCTTTGGCAATGAGCACACCTACAACATGAGACAATATTGTGAGATGCAGATATCAGCAATCATCAGTAAATTGGCAGACAATCCCAACAGCTTCAACACTTTGGTTGATACATCAGAAGCATTTATCTTCACAATACTTATCCATATAGAGTCATCGACAATATGAAAACTAATAAGTAAATAAACGAATACTTACCAGGTCGCATAGAACTCAACCAAAACATCCTTTGTTTTATCCATTACAATCTCGTTAAAGTTGTCTGAATTTAGTGCCACCACATGTGAGACTAATCCCCCTATCTTTACATTAGTCCCTGAAAATGAATAATAATAATAATAATAATATTAGAAATAGGATTTTACAACAAAAAACAACATACAAGATTATGACAATATCCTAGATAGCCAAGCAAAGCAGGGTGGTACTACATTGATGAATGTACCTTCTCTGGGGATTCAATTATCCACAAATTCATCAAAATATAGGACTCATCAAATCTTCGGTATTGACTATTACTCTATTTTAATCGTTGACTGTTCATAGTTGCACTTGTACGAATGTATTAAACAATATATAGACTATATAATTTTAAATAATTGTTACATATGTCAGAAGAAAACAATTAAATGCATTATACATAACTTCAATTGTTTAATCACAATTAAATCTTCTTTATTGGATTTTCCATAAGTAGGGAATAGACGCACACCTTCCAAATTTGATGATTACAATAACAAAGCTGAAGGTGATATTCTTATATAGTATTGGTACTTTATATATATATATATATATGTATATGTATGTATGACAACAAAATCTTCTTTTTAATGGGTAGTATGAAACTATCGTTTATCAAATAAACATGGACACACTATTGCCCGTATCCCTTTCACGTTTCAACTCAATTAGACCTTGTCCTCATGAGTAAAGACGACATCGTTCGAGACATTCAACAGCAAAATCAGGACACGTAGATCACATATTCGCAGACAACCAAAAAAACAATAAAAAAGGAGAAATACTAATGTAAAGACCGAAAACAGGTTAGCACTGTACATATAGAAGGAATTTACCTGCTTCATTATTTATATACTCAGCAAATGCCTCAGCAGTGCGGGAGCCTCCATAGCTGAGGAAAGCAAATTGTATACCATAACATAATTATATTATGCTTTTTTATATATGATAACATAACTTTCAGTAACGAAAAAGGCAAAAATAGATATTTGAAAGGTTATGGAGGGGTAACGATCTAGATGGGGTATGTCATATGTTTATCTTTAAGGAAACTCAGGAACCACATCCGAGGGGGTGAAACTTTTAGCGACTGCCCATAGGCGGGGTATATATTAAACATACGACATCAACACAATGTGTGAAGGATGTTTCCTAGGGGGTAACGACAAGAAGAGCTGAAATCAACGAAAACATTACTCACTTTTTGGGCTCCAAAGATCCTTTAGGAAACCACTTGATGGAGGGGTAACCATGAACTCCATATTTGGTGCAAAGTTCCTTATTCTCATCACAGTCCACCTATGAAGACATCACAAAGACAAGTAAATATATATATATATATTGTATCATTAGAATCAGAGTGGAGGATTTGATCATTGCTATCTTTAAAAAGATCTGTTCTTTCTCAGTGAATTCATAACCATATTAATCATAGTATGAGTTAAACAAGAACCTATAAAATGTGAATGTTTTAGATAGCTAAATTTGTGTATTACCCAAAGTCAAGGAAGTATTTAACAATCTGAACTATTTAATTTGTCCAACAGGAATAGGTATTAAAGGCCTAAGGTGAGTAGATTAATTTAAAACCATAATATATATATATATATATATCCTACAACTCATCCAAGAAATTACCTTTCCAACAAAAACAGATTTTGTCTTCTTGACGCTAGTACCAAGTAGATCAAAAATGGGAGCTAGTTTTTTGCAGTGCCCACACCTGATACAATAGAAAAATTAAATCTGCTTCTCTATCCATAATATTACAGACTTGGGAAACATTTTAACAAATAAAATGCTCGAATGCATTCAAATAAAACTTATGATATTTTGCACAAATACGCTCCAGATGGAATTACATATTAGTGAGAGTTTCTAGGTAAATAATGAAAAGTATTAACTACGCAACCACTTATATAATCCAAAAACAAGCACCCATACATATATGTAGCTTACCACATGAAGTCGTAAATTACATAAGCTTGCTTAAATAGCTGTTAAATTTCCATGTACTAATATATCTAATGAGATATATATACAACTTACAATTCCAAATGAAGGAGGGTTGGGTTCGGTGAGAAGTTGAGTTAACGTGAGAAGTGATTATCAACCATTGGATGAGATGTACACGTATATGAAATGCGATTCATGGGTGGACTTGAGATTAAAAGTGTTGAGATCCACTTCTCACGCTAAATCAACTTCTCACACACGATCCATCGCCTCCAAATGAAACGTCTGTCTATACATGAAATGGAATTGCTTTTGATCAACCTTTAATTTGTACATAGAGAAACAGAGAACAGGCGTTACTACAACAAAATACCAATATTGCTCCAATACATACAAATCAATTTTAAGACTGAGAAAATGGTTAGATTGTGTTATTGTCCAAAAATACGTAATCGGTACAATGATTACCATAACTATACATATGTTTTTTGATCTGAAACTGAAAAAACCATATCTACTCCATAAGAATCAAATGAATTGAACTCTACGTTTAATTAAATTTAGAAACACACTAATTAAGAAGAGGCATTAATTAAACGTTCTTTACCATAAATGTGATTATTAAACCAAAAATATAACAATCATATCATCTTTATGCCCAATTAATTAATTAATCTTCACCTTACTCGATCGGATCTTGATTGATTAAATCAAAGGACAAAAAAGTATGGAATTAAGAAAGGTAGAGTTGATTTATATACCAGGGAGCGTAGAACTCAACGAGAGCACCACGATCTTTACCGACCTCCTTGTCGAAGTTATCAAGGGTCAATACGACGACGTCGGCGGTGACGGAGGAAGAGATGATTAAGAAGAAAGCTAGGGTTGCGAAATGGATCGCCGATCTACACATTTTTTTTTAATTAGACTTGTTGGTAGAAAGAAAAGAAAAGAAAGAATCAGTTTGATGAGTTTGTTCTTGCTCCATCGGCATGGGAAGCTGAGGTTTAAGAAGACTGCCATAATTTCCACTTAACTCCTTATACTATAACCGAAATTCATGCCTACCCCTTCAACTTTCAATTCATTTCTATACTCTATCCAACTTCAATTTCTTTTATCCGTAACCAAAATAAACCTTAATTTGTCCCTTTATTTTCTTGTTTTATTTTATAAACGAGGTGGGATTAATGCCCGCGCGTTGCTGCGGATGAAAAGAAATATTAATACCATAAATTTGAGCATGACCAATTATGAGAACAAAACATTTTGTGTCTGTTAGCAGCATGACTATAATTTAGAAAATGCCCTATGAGGATGATGTGTGTGTATGATAGGAAGCGAAAATAAATTGGCAAATGGTACATTACATCATTAAACCTAAAAAAAGTTACATTGTTATTAAACCTAAATTAAATTATAATAAAAATATGAATTAAACAAATTTTACATCATTATTAAACATAAAATAAATTATGATAAATTACTTTATTAATAAATAAAAAATTGGTGCGTGAATCACCTACGACTATGTGCTTGGATTGATGGGGAAGGCGGAAGGTTTTGGGTTGGAGAAGACACAGTCATTGAGATGCGATGCATGTTAAGGGATCTTTATTTTATGCTTATATAATAAAAATAATTTTTATAATATAACTTTTATTTATTTAAATTAGAAAATGAAAAAGTTATAAATGATCGAAATGTCATTTACTTAACGGTCAGGAGCTAACAACTTTTAGTTTCGAGGACCAAAACGTTACGCAAATGCAAAATCGAAAGTCTATTTTGGAATCAACAAATTATTGGGACTAAATCCAAGAGGAAAATAAAACTATAGGGACCAAATCTGTAACTCTACAAACATAGGACTAAATCTAACAGGGAGATAAAACCTCAAGGACCAAATCTGTAAGTTACTGTTCATTAAATGTTAATATATATAATATTTATTAATTAATTAATATATAAATTAGAGTGAATGACATTTTTCATCCCCCAGATTTGTCATTTTTCAAGAAAATTGGTTCATTTAATTACAGATTTTTCTCTTACATTTGCAATTTTTCTTCGATTTCTTCCCTCCCCCTAACGACTGTTAAAGTTTTCCGTCAAATCCAGTTAAATAAGGGGAATTTTGGTCCTTTCCCACTAGTTTGGAATTTTGGTTTCTATTACTTTTTTCACTAATTAAAATAACTATGAAAAAGAAAATCAAATATCTTAACTTATCTCCTATTTTTCTGCAACATTTTATGGATTTTGATCATAATCATCAAATTTTGATCCGGTTATCCACCATGAAATCATTGATGATTTTACAATCTATAAATCGAATTAAATCTCATTTGCCTAAATTTTCATATGCGAACACAAACACCGTTGTTCAAAATGTAACAACTCCCTATTTCCGGTTGAAATTTGGATTTATATCAGAAGAAGGTGCTTAAACCGTGGCCTTGGTCCACCGTTATAAAAAGGAGTGAATTGCTCTTCATTTCAAGGACGAACAATTAGAGACTGGTAGAGAATACTCTAGTGACCATAGTGGGCATTAAGTTCTTATTTGAATTGAAGTTTTCATTGTCTTATCGCAGTCTCTATCTTTGTTTCTTTTACATTCTTAGTATGAACTAAACACACTTAAGATGTGGATGTGAAAAGTCCCCATAGTTTGCATGTGATACTCACTTAGCCTCTTCGGGATTTAAAAAAATTCCTAATGATGCAGACATGTTGATCTCTTCGAAGTGTCTAAAGTTTAATTGTTTCATTTTTTGTCCTTCTGACCAACTTTAGTTAAAAATCTTAGTTATATTAAGGGTATTTTGGTCCTTTCACCTTTTCTTTATTTTTTTTTCATTTTTTTGTTTTACTAGATTATATAATATATTATAATTATAGTTCTTGTAGTTTGTATTTTTCTTTCTCTTTTCTTTTCTTTCCTACCATTTTTTTCATTTTTCATTTTATACTCTTATTATATTAATTAATTAATGATAACTTTTAATTAACAATACGTTAAGAATACGTATTTCATTTTATAAATTACACCATTAGAAAAAATTGTTTAGATAACTTTAAAATAAGATACGTATTGAATATTTTCAAATTTTTTATGCAATTTATTTAATATATATATATATATATATATATATATATGCAAATCCGTCTACGCTAATCCGGAAAAAAAACATTTATTTTTTAAGTTGTGTTTAAGAAATTTATCGTTTTTGTTATTTATGTAAGAAAAAAAATCGAAATTTATCTATGTCGATTAATAAAAAAAATGTATCGGTTTTAGATATTTTAATTAATTAAATGTTTTTATAAAATGTGGATGAAATAAAAAACCCTCTATTATATTTATACATATAGAGAAAGGATCATGCTAGAAGTTAAACATTTTGCGAGAATGCGAGAAGTGTGATATCATATATGATTACACGACCTGTAGATGTGTCTAATCATATATGATTAAACGTATATGTATTGTCAATGTAACATGTGTTTAATCATATATGATTAAGTTGTTGTATCATATATGATTAAACACTTCTCGCCTTCTCGCAAAATGTTTAGCTTCTCGTTTGAACCTGCCCCTATACATATATATATATATATATATATATATATATTTTTTTTTTTTTTTCAAAATATAAACTTAAATTTATTATAACGAAAAATAAATAATCAACTAACAACTACACATTTTCTTTATTTCATTAATTAGTAGATTATAAAATAATGATTTACAAGGTGAAACATACATGGTTCATAAACCTGCATTTTAGATCAAACAAAGCAATAAGGGCTCCTTTGGTTTGACGTAATGTTTTCAAGAGATTTGGATTTTATCTAAGGATTTGGAATTGGAAATGATTGGAATTTTTTGGGTATATGGTTTGTACTTTGTAGTTTGTAGTTTGGAATAGAATCGAATATCATTTTTTATATAAAATTAAGTTTATATTTTGATTTTTTTAATAAGAATATTATAAATTCTATTAATTGATACACATTTTAAACGATACATTTTTTTATTAATAGACATAGATAAATTTCGATTTTTATATTACATAAATAAGAAAAAAATGATATTTTTTTAAACACAACTTAAAATAGAAAGTTTTTTTTGGATTAGTGTAGACAAATTTGAATATATATATATATATATATATATATATATATCAGATAAATTTCATAAAAGTATAAAAATATTTAATATTTAACTTATTTTAAAAGTATCGACAAAACTTTTTTAATGGTATAATTTACAAAATCAAATACATATTTTTAATGTATATTTAGTTAAAATTATCGTTAATTAATATAATAAGGGTATAAAATGAAAAATGAAAAAAAAAAAGACAAACCACAGGGACTATAATTGTAATTTACTATATTATCTAGTAAAACAAAAAAATGAAAAAGATAAAGAAAAGGTAAAATGTCCAAAATACCCTTAACTTAACTAAGTTTTTTAACTAAAGTTGGTCAGAGAGACCAAAAGTGAAATGAAATAGCAACCATAGTGACCAAAATTGTAATTAGTTTGAAAGGGGGACAAAACTTGATAATGGGTGTCAACCACAAGAACCAAAAATGTAATTTACTCTTAAAATAATATTTGCATAAAATAAAATTAGCAAACTAAAATTACGCTATCATGAAAGAGTCAAATTTTTGTAACATTGTTTTCGTGCTCATTTTTCGATTTTATTTACACGACATGCCTAGTCTTCATAACCTAGATTGTGAACTTTTCAGTTGCGGAAATCCAGCCTCCTTTTCCTTGAGACAATTTAGCAGGGACATATTTTCAATACCATTGTTCCTATTGTAACATTATTATGTAACACCTATATGTAACCAATAGTTTATTGCCTTACATTTTGTTCAAATGTAATTTCTTATAAATAATAAAAATTGCACTACTAAAAAATCCCTTATCACCGACGGAAACTAGTCGTCGGTAATTATCGACGGATCATCGACCAATTTCCGACGGATGGATATATTTTGCGACGAAGATCATATCCGTCGGTGAATATAAGCATTTCCTACGATTCACCGACAAACACAAAATTATTTTATTTTTATTTTTTTAAAATACAAACCCGTCGGTAATCTGTAGAAAAATTTATGGATTTAATAACTATTTTTTAATTCATATTATCCGTCGGTGATCCGTAGCAAATTACCGATGGTTATGGTCATCCGTCGGTAATTTGCTACGGATCACCGACGGATAATATATTTTCTTTTGTTTTTCCTTGTTTTCATATGTATATATATCGTATGCATATAAGTGTGCATGTATATCTAGAGGGAGGATCAAACGAGAACAGTAACTATTTAATAACTAACAAAACCATTAGTGATTTTATATTAACGCGCAAAAAAGCCATGCGGACCTGAAGCCGCGACAAAAGTCTTTTTTTCGTGTGTTAATGTAAAATCACTAATGATTTTGTTAGTTCTCGTGTTCGTGTTCTTTTAAATAGGTATTGTTCTCGTTTGAATCTGACTATGTATATCTATGTGTACATGTCTATGTATGTATGTCTATATATGTATACATATGTATTGCTTGTATGTATATAGTACATACATGTATATGTCGTATGCATATTAGCGACAGACTTTACCGACGGATCCGACTTTCACCGACGGATTACCAACGGATCTAGCCGTCGGTGAAAGCCAATTGTTATGTATTGTAGAGTTGGTATGTTAAATTCAAAATTTTTACCAAGTATTTTGAATCTTTTTATTTATATAGTATTATTTAATTTAATTTAATTAACATCAATTTGTTATAAATTAATTTAAAATATTTTTGGATAAATTTTAGTACATGTGTTGTACTATGCATAAAAACTTAACTTTATAATGGGGAGGGCTAAATGCAACTTTTTTTTTTTTTTTTTTTGCTAAATACACCAAAATTGATTGAAAAATGATTATGTTTTTTTTTTATTTTTTTGTTTTTTTTTTGTTTTTTGTCTTTTTGTTGTCTTTTTTATTTTTTTATTTTTATTATATATTTTTGTTTTGATTTGAAAAGAAATAAATATTTATAAATATAAATATTACTAATTTTTTTTAATTATATAATTATAAAAATAAAACATAAATATTGTGATTTAACATATAAATAAAACATAAAATAATCTATATTACATTCGATTATTCTAAAATAACATTATCAGTAGTACAATTAACACGTAAAAGCTTCATGTACTTCTTTATTCGCTCTGAATACGGGGTAGCCCATCTAGCAGCACACCGATAACTGTGATGGAAAAAAAGTGATACAATTTGCGGAAACGGATATCCTTCTGCCATATCTAATTTCACATAGTGGTTAACATTAACGTACCCGATTGTAAAAACAACATGTTCATACCACACTGGAGGAGTGGACCTAAGCGGCAAGTACGTCCCACTGCCGATCATACTTATAACATGTAATATCACATTATATTTTGAAACAATCAAGACACCTATTTCAGGCATTGTCATCCAGTGTTCAAATAGTGCACCTTGATCTGATCGAAAGAAGTTTAAAGTGTTGTAAGTAATATCGCAATGTTCACCTCCAAAAGCGTTGATGTACTCTGTCTTGTAAGTATCTAACTCTTCCATCAAGTTATACCGAATTGTGGGCCATGCATCTTCATGAAGACCCATCCAGACAGCTATTGCTCGGAATCCGCAATTTCCATCACCTATCACATCATGTACCTGCTTGATGTAAGGGTGAAACAATACTGGAAATTGATTGATGTATGGATGTGCATTATAATTTTTGAACATGAAAGAACTGTGTCTCGCTGGTTCTTGGTAGTTCATTTTTTTCTTGTCAACAAATCTAGACGCGTTCGAACTGCTACGTCTAAGGGGTCTTTCACTTGTAAAAGACGGGTCAACATGAGTCGGAAATGAGGGATCAACATGAGTAGTGACGTGAATAGTGCATAGTAATTGTAAATTTCTCGATATATATTTTTTGCAATTGTGAATCATATATATCGCATAACCTAAAACTCAAAGCTTATTATCCTAAGCTTAATCACAAAATTATATTCTCTTAGATATTAAACCGATCACTCGGTGTGCGGTTAAACATCTAAATTTTACCCGTTTGTAATTTTGACAAAAACAAACATTCCTAAACACATATTTTATGGCGGTGAGGATTGAAGAAAAAGGAACGATGGAATGCAATTTACTCTTATTGTCCAACTTTTGTTAGTTATATATAGAGTAAACTACGATTTTCGTCCTTATGGTTTGTTGGTTGTAACTATTATCGTCCCTAGTCTTTAAAATTTGCTTTTTTCGTCACTGTGATTTGTATTTCCTTTCGTTTTTCGTCCCTCGCATTAATTTTGTTAAAAAAAATCAATTAAAGGGAGGGTTCTTTTGTCATTTTGCATTTTTTAAAAATGATTTTAACATGAAAAATATCGTTATTAGTAAAATGGTAAAAACAAGAATAACATAAATTATGAATAACTTGTCCAAAATATGTAGTATATATGATATATGATACGTTTTATGTTTTATGGTAAAAAGAAAAATAACATATTCATACGTTTCATACGTTTTATGTAGTACATATGATATATAATTAAATAATTAAATCCAAAAATATTTAATATTTGGCTCATTTCGAAGGTTTCGAAGAGACGATTATGATGGTGTAACTTGTTAAAATTAAAACGTATTTTTTAACGTATTTTAGTTGATATACGATTTTATATGTTAATATGATAAAAATGAAAAATGAAAAATAGAAAAGTAAAAGGTATAAAGTAAACTAACTAAATAATTATAGGGGTATAAAATGTAAATATATATTTAAAATCATTATCACCCAAACCCGCGTTTTACTCCTTTGGCACGAGGATGGTGAGAAAGGAGGGACGGGTCTGCGTGTAATAGTGAAAACGAGGGACGGGTCCGCGTGTAATAGTGAAAATGCAGGTTAGGGCCGCGTTTTAGGCTAAAAACGCGGGTTAGGGCAGCGTTTAATAGTGAACCCCTCGTTTTTTCAAAAACGCGGATATATGGGGTATTTTGACAAAAATGACAAGATTTGGGACATATTGGGTATCGATTTTTCATGTTAGGGCATTTTAATTAAATTTCATATAATATACTAGCAATATATTATTAATTATAGTAATTATTTAATAACTCCTAGTGCCCTACCTACTCCCCTACGTCTTCTTCCCCACAAAAATTTCCAGTGCCACCAATTTAATTTCCTGCCCATCTCCGGTGAGCCTTGGTTCACAGTGAATCCCTCTTCATTGTTACAGATTTATAGAATAAAATCAAAAGTTACAAATTTATAGAATAAAATAAAATCAAAAGTTACAAATTTTATAAATTTATAAAATCAAAACACACACACACACACACACACATATATATATATATATATATATATAAAGATAATAATAATAATAATGATTTGACTATTTGTACCTTTAATGATTGGATCGGAAAACAAGAATTCACTATTTGTACCTTTTTTGTGCAAATAGCAACCCCCCCCCCCTTTATAATATTAAAGTTATGTTTGACAAAGTAGTTGATAAACTATTTACTGATTGATAAACTAGCCGTTAGCTAATAAGATGGCTTATGAACAAAATTATTTTTGGTAAAAAATAACTTATAAGCATTTAAAATGATAAA
The DNA here is from genome assembly GCA_954870635.1 of Arctium minus. NCBI lineage: Eukaryota > Viridiplantae > Streptophyta > Magnoliopsida > Asterales > Asteraceae > Arctium > Arctium minus. The sequence goes on along the minus strand of OX941080.1, from coordinate 58,256,846 downwards.
AAATAACATCTTAAAAATAGTCAATTACAAATGTTTCATAATATAATTCAAATAAATTTATAATAATATAATTAAATAAATTTCTAATATATAATATATTAATTAATACAAACAAGATAATAAAGAAAAATGAAATAATATATATCTATATCTATACTATATTATAATGCATGGATAAAAAACTCTTAAATACAATTTATTTGGCACAAGGTACTATTATTTTATGCAAGATTTTAAAATTTTCTTAATTTACAAGTATCAAAGCACAAGATACATATTACTACTGCAGGCTTCTAACATCCACCAATTTGGTATGTGCAGGATCTTTCTTTTATGCAGACATTTTCATGTATCACTATTAATTAATATATTATATTACTATAATTTTTTTAATTATATTATTAAATATGTAATTAGTTATTTTTTCTAGATGTCATTAAAATATATAAGATAATCATTGAGTTCTAACAAAATACTTAATTTTTTTATATAAAAAATATTATATTATTAAGCCTAAATTAAACAAATTTATAAGAAAAACATTATCACTCTCTCAAAACCATCCAAAATCGTACTATAAATCGACAAAAAAATAAAATGAAACATTAAAATCGTACTATTAAAATACTTCTAGTATATATATATATATATATATTAAGTGAAAGAATTTAATTGATTATTATACATATTATAAATTTTGAATTTGTTAACTACATTAATATATGATCTTAAATAATCATTACATATAATATGAATAATAATAATAATAAAATTAGACAATCTCACATATCCTAATTAATTAATTTTTTCAAAAATATAATTAATAATTAAAATAAAATTTTATTAAAATTATTTAGCATATTTTAATTATCTATGAAATAAAATAAGTATAACTTTAATTTTTATGTAACTTATATGAACATTTTTCGAATTGTTATATTTGTTTTTTGATATCTAAATATATTTTTTAGTAATTAAAAAACATAATCGATATAGTTACTAACATTTATAAATAATTAATAATTTATTATTAATATCTATTGTATAATTAAAATTAATTAATAATGTATAATTAAAATTAATTAACAATTCTTAATTAAGTTTAATATCTATAAATAACTAATATTTATTGATAATTATTAATAATAATAATTAATACTAATTAGGGTTATAATTGAAAAAAATGAAAACCACAAGGATGATTTATAGACTTGTTTTTTGAGTAGTCGTTTGAATGCATATAAGCTAGCTCCATCCTTGTGATTTTCATTTTGCTTTGAATGTGATCCATGATCACTAACTCTGTTAAAAAAATGTCTGTGGGGCCACGTTAGCACCAGAAGGTGCACGTGCTCCCTCTGGGATCTTCTTTTTCTTTGTTAATATATTTAATTTGCACCCAATTTGATTTCATCTTGCACCTCTCAACAAAACTCTTAGGGATTGTTTGGTTCGCCGAATTCAAAGAAATTTGATGAGATTGGAATGATAAATTCCTTTGACCAAAATCTTTAGTGATGTTTGGTTCGCGGAATGAATTGATTGGATTCAACCGGATTCCACCGAATTCCATGATTGAGGGATTTGATCATTCCTTGACATATGTGAAGCTTTTGAATTCCATTTCATGTCAAATGTAACATAAATTTATAATTTCGTTTTAGAAAGACAAAAAATAACATTTGCATTCAATTTAACCACCACCCCTCCCCGCCCCACCCTCACCATTCCCACCGGCAACATATTCCCCCCCCCCCCCCCCCCCCCACACCACCATCATCAATTAATATTATCATTTCACCACCCGCCATCCCCACCCCTATCATCACCACCATGCCACTATTTTTTGTCGTCATAGTCGCCACCCGCCTCCAACACCATCACACCACTATTGTCGTCATCACAACCGTCACCCCACCCTCAACGAATGCATATTTTTATTCTTTTTCAAGATTCCATTCTGATTCCTGTCAACCAAACGTATGGTCAAATTCCATTCAGTTCATTCAAAGTCAAATTCCTTTGATGGATTTCAATTCCACCAAATTTCATTTCATGAACCAAACGCCCCCTTATTGCTATTGTTGCATTAATTACCCATTTTCATTTAAAATTGCATCATCCATTGAGGCCTCATATGGAATTGAAGGATCTGAAGTAGATGAGCTCGAACTTCCTACTGTTGATAATTACAAAGTTTAGCTCCAAACAGAAAATGTTTAATGCTCCTCCAGAAACTCTTAGTTCTGCTGCGTTAGCACTTTTAGTGACTGTTTATCAATTGTTAATCGGATAAGTGTTTATCAGCTAGGAGTTACTACACTCACTTACCTTATCCGGTAAGATTCTTGACCATCAAAATAGCATAGGAAGGTTGTTGATAGAAGTTTTTTATGGGGTAAGCGCTAAATGTAAGAGTCACCACTTCACTTATCGGGTAAGATTTTCGGTCATAGTCTTGCCTCTTGCCGCATAAGATTCTCATTACTTTTAATGCTCACTCGATAAGGTAAGTGACGCTAAAACCATATGTTGCCAAATGCCAAGAAAAAATGTTAATGCGTTCTCCGAGTGAGGTTAAAACCGTTAGCAAGCCATGTAGAGAGTATGTTTTCTTCATTTCTTGGACATCCCTTGCTTTAAATGCTTGTTTTCACAATTTGATTGTGTGAATCACTATACTTGTCATTATTTAACTTTAGTAAGTTTGATAAGCTTTTATAATTACGATCATGAACTTATGACGCTGTCGATGGATAGTATGCCAACGATGCTCCTCCTGATCCTCAATCCTGGCTCCGCCCTCGTTAAATGAGGATATTTTTGTCTTTTCTTCCATTTTCTTAATTTTCTTTTAAAAATTATTTTTTGCTAAATTAATGAATACAAATCGTATATCATATAGCATCTTTGTTTTTTTCCTAATCACAAACATAGAAAAAAAATATGCAAAACCCTAAACTTCATTTCAACACATACAAACACAATTTGAAGTTTTATTTGGTAACTATAAGTATCTGAACCAACTTACATAAACCTTTACTAATTTAATGAGATCACAATAGTACTTGATTTTTTTTTTCATGTTAAATTAAAAATAACATTTATTGTTAAATGGATAAGCTTCAAAATAATTTCACAATGAAATTCCACTTAACAACAACATGAACATTTTCATGTTACTAGTGGCATTATCCTTGTTTGACAACAATTAAAAATGTGCAAAAATATTACCAAAAATTTTCATGAGCTACTTGTAAGGTACAATCAATTGGGTGTTGAATAGTTATGATTTAAAAATTGATTTGTATCAATTAGTGCAAAAAGTTAAATCTATTGGATTTATGGCTCGAATCCGTAGTCAATCATAATTTTGTATTAGAATGGAGATGCTTATTCTTGACTTGTATAAAAACATGTGGTATATAATAAAGAATGGGTTAATGTATTTTATTTTGTAATTAAAATTTACAAGTTAATTTAATAATTCAAAACAAATATCAAACAATCATATTTCATTCAACATTAAATTATAACATAAAAGTCAAAATGGTAATTTTTCTATCATCAAATCATATTTCACTTAGACTACTCGTTATGTCGTTCAAAACACTTACCAAACAATCATTTTTCATTCTAACTACATCATTCTAAGGGTTTTTTTTTTAAAAACCTCTTAAAGGCTCTTAAGTCTGAATCGTTCAGACCTTTTTACACACCACCTCTTATTAATCATAACTAAAATAAGACTTTACACTTTAGATCTCTTAAAAAAACAAACGGCACCTAAGTTTCTAACCTATATACCAAATCATTTAAGATCTACCAAACAACCCCTTGGCTCAACTAATATCGCAGGACCATAAGGGGGCTTGAATCAAAAAACATAATCTAGTTTAAAAAAGAAAAAAAAAAGGGGGGGGGGGGTGAAGAGCAAATAGGACAAAGACCCGTTTGTTAGGGAACAAAATTAAGAATCTTGAAAAGTGTAGCAAAAGAAAACTGACCAAAAAAGGGTATCCAAGAAACAACAACAAACTATAATCCAATCCTCCATATTCCACCAAAATAAGTGAAATCTATTATATATATATATATTATATTATATAACACAGTATTTGCAAACAGACAACTCCAGTACCAGTAGTAGTAGTAGTAATAGGAAATAATACTAACATTTTTCAAACCAGCTTCTTTTAATTTGTTTTGTCTGTCTACTTGATATACTGAGATACCCACTTAAACCCTTCACCGTAACCCATTTTCCGCACAATGCTACACATGAACACCTCAAGAGGACGCACGCTTGAGTTTTCCAGATTTACCTTTCCCTTGCCGGTGGTCAGCCCACTTAGACCCATGAAGTATTGCAGCTCGTCTTCTGAGGCTGCATACGGGATGTCAATCTTGTTCCCCAGGATCAAGAAAGGCACAGTCGCCAATGATTCATCTGACAGCAGCGCATCCAGTTCTTTCTTCGATTCTGCAAATCTTTCCTTGTCGAAAGCATCCACCAGATACACGACAGCATCCACCTTCACAACCAACAGTTGTAAATGTCATATAATCAATTACATAATGATTACATCGAAACATACAAAGAATACCATTTACAGATCATCAAGCATCTACTAGTTGAAGGAAGATCATAATAGCAATCAAAACTCTCAACAAACATGTGCCCGAGTAAAAAATGCAAGCTTACCTGACTCACGGCACCATAGAAGAAGAAATCCATCTGATCCAAACAAAATTTTAATGCTGACAATTCTCGCAGTTGCTTATCCCCACCCCCCCCACCCCAAAATAAATAAATAAATAAATAGTAGTACCAAACATCTATCTACCAAATGTTTTAAGAAGCTACCATTATTAGTGCTGTACTATTTCAATGTAAATAACAGTTGAAATATAATAGGTAGTTGGCATATAATTTCTATCCATCTGTCACTGAGGACAGAATCAATGGCAGACAACATGAGCTGGACAAGATACTGTGGTTTCACTGAGCATGCAAGAAACAAGAAGAGTGAATTATAAGGACAATAATGTAAACCATGTATCAGAAATATATCTGCAAATCTCCATTATAAAATTTGGACTTAATGGAACATATAAATATAAAGGGGGACAACCAAACGCGCATAAACAACCATTACTGAATCAATAACCTGCTGAAAGTTTAGTTTCATAGAACTTGTGCCAGAAAGGTCACAAAACTGCTAGATATGAAAAGATTGATAAAGACAGCATTTCCTCTTCAGATAAACAGAAGTGCACCTCTTATTTGGAAAGTAGGGACAACTACTTTCAAGATTGAAAAGAAAAGACGGAGAATCATATGTTGCATTACGATTGACTTGCCAATCATTTGTATCATCTAATAATGATCAGATCCAACATCCAATTCCAAAAGCAAACATTTGACTTGTGAATTTCAAACACATAAACCTTTTAGCTTCAAAATCCACAGGAATTTATTACCTTTTAGAGATAAAACTAATATACGCATTTAACAATTAGAAAAAAACCTACATTCAGAGATTTTATGATGTAAACAAAGCTAAATATGGTACAATTGTTCTTAAATTAAAGGTAATAAATATGAATTCCAGAAATCAGAAATTGGGAAGAAGAAAGGAGTAATTTATACCTTGGCGTAGTAATCTTTCCAGACTCTACGAGCGATCTGATGTCCTCCCAAATCGAAAGCTTTGAACTTAATTTTCCCAATACTCAGTTCTTCAGACGTCGGATACTGCGTTGGCTGGTGCTGAACAAGTCTCTGCCGAAATCAAACCAACCAAAACACAATGTTAGAACCAACATATAACATCACACAAACACATATAACAGCCGTACACTGTCGGTGTGAATAATCTCTACGCATACATTACCTACATATCAATTTTGCAAAATAAAACCCTAAAAACAAGAAACAAATAGCAATCGATACAAGACTAGTATCAGAACATACTGATTAGAACAAAAGAAAACTAAATTAAAGTACGAACCTCGTCTTTTAACATATGAAGCAAAGTGGTTTTGCCAGCATTATCGAGCCCTAAAAACAAGATCTTAGCCTCTTTTTGCCATAGACCTAGCGATGCCAGAACTCCATAGAACCAATCCACCAAAAACATGACTACTTTTCCCTAAAATTTGAAGACTTAACCTACGAGTTTCCAAAAAATTCAAATCTATTAAACCAAATCGATCGATTATACGAACGCAGAGGTTCGCAAATCTCTCGATTGATGATTCCAACTTAAGAATTTTCCGAATCACTCCAGTTGTGTGTCTCCAAATAGAAAACCTAGTGAGAAAGAAGATCACAGAAGTTGGAATATATGGCACAAGTTGGAAATCTTTGGTCCTCTTTGGGGGAGAAGGGTTATGAATTATGATGATGCTGGATGAATGTCAGCCGTTGGATTCGTGGCAAAGATCTTGTCAAGCCGCTTTTTAACATATAACTTACAAATTGCACCCTCGGAGAACCTCAATATTTTATGTTTGATCCATATTGTTTGAGAAATTAGAAAAATTAGTCCCTAAACTTTTATATCCAGAATTTGCTTACGGATTATGAACACGTGAGAAATAATGTATCCCCAATTGCTCGAAATGAATACGATGATTGATATCGGAGCGATTGGATGTTCTCTTAAATCTTGTATTCATAATTTGGATTATGTCTTATGTATGATATTATTACGGTTTTTGTTCATTTGTATGTTTCCATATTGTAACACGTTTGTTTCATTTGATATAAATGTTGTTTTAAGATTGATTGCTTTATACGATCATATAAGTAACACACAATTGATTATGTATCAAATATAAGCAACCAAATAAATTTTGTATAGCCAAAGCAATAATATAAGTTTATGATAATATACAACTAACTAAATGAGTTTAATATGAAACCGTTGTGAACTAATGTTACTAAAAGCAATGTATATTCTCGTCTTTTTTTCTCTTTTTTTGGGTTGGTAACGTTAGGTAAAAAATTCCAAGATGGTGAATCTTTGTCGATACATTTGGATTTATATAATTAAAAGAAAAGAACTTGCAAGATTGTCATTATCTCCTTTCTTTATAACAAAAAAAAAATGTATAACACACTCCAAGATGGTGAATCTTTGTCAAATACCTTTGGATAGTTATAACCTAAAAAGAACATGCAAGTTGAGGACCAACAAATTTTCTTTTTTCAAGAAAAAAGATTATATATAGAGAGATTGATTGTCAACCTTTTTAAATACATTCAGATTTATATAACACAATATGCAAGATTATCACCACCATATTTCCTTTACATACATACATGGTTTATTGGTTTAAAGGTTTTGTATTAAAGTTTTGTAGAAAATATTTTAGTTAGCATCGTTCTTTTTCGAATACCAGACTAAACAAGGACGGATAAATTGGCTGCTTTCACCATATTTTTAAACCCAAAACAAACCCAACTTATGTAGTATATCCTTTCATGGGGACGCTAGCCATGATTTGATTTCATTGTCTTACTTTACATCCCATTTGCATATGAGGTCTTTGTTCATTGCAAATCGTTCTTTTAGCATAGGGCCTTTGTAATAACCGTGTTTTAATTATTAAAGTAGAGAGTGTGGGGGTTTGTTTGTCAAAACCTGAAGTAGGAGGGGTTGGTTGTAATTTGAGTAGAAAGGGATTAAACCCTATACTCTACCCTAATTTCATTTTGGGGTGTTGGTGGCGGCTAAAGAATCCACAGAGAGTGAGGGAGCTGGAAGGAGAAATCGAGTGGGAGAAAGAGAAAAAGAGGTGGGCATCAAATGGGTTCTTGAAACTTGTTCTCTAAGGTAAGCTTGGATTCTCCTTTTGATTTATTTTGGTAAGAGGGAATTCTATGCTTTGATTGTGTTAAGAATAAAGAGGTTTAGTGTTGTTGTGTTCTCTTGGGGAGGGATTTGGATTTCATCTTCTTTACGTATTGATAGAAGTTGAAACATAATCTTTTAGATCGTTTGGTATAAGGGAGGGTGTGGGATTAACCTTGTTAGAGAAGGAGAGTTAGCATGCTAAATCGAGAACCCACTTGTCGGGAAGGTCGGTTTCGTCCCATTGTCGTCGCCGCCAAACCGGGAGTGGACCCGGGAAAGCCCTCGACCGGGTGATCCCGGGAGGCAAAGATCGGGTGATCCTGGGATGCTTCAACCGGGTGACCTCGGGAGGCTTCAACCGAGTGACCCCGGGTATCCAGTGACCGAATGATCAAGGGAAGTCAGTGATCAGGTGATCCCGGGAGTGCCCAACTGTAACGCCCGGAAATCTGGGTGAGTCGTATAGGTATTCTATGCCTTATTGTCTATTGATTAATGCGTAATTTAGGAATCAAGGATCACTAAGGCTTAACCCAAGGACTTAACCTCATAACTCTATCGCGTGAAATCGTCGAACCATTGGAAAATCGATCGTCGGGGTGCGCCAGGGATTATGCCAGCGACTGTGACAAGTCACAACCACATGTCAAGGTCGCAGTGGAGAAGGAGGTCATGGTACCGCGGTCGTGATAGTGACACGCGACTGTGACATGGGCATAGTTGCCCGTCATAGTCACCTAGACTGTACCATAAGGGGGTTGAGCGCAGTGACATTGCCAGAGACAATGCCCTTGGGCAAGGTCGTCGAGCATAGTCTCCCTCGGTCGACTGGAGTATCAAAACCCCCTTTGCCCGATTTTTAAGCCACAATTCACCTTCACACGATTTCCAACCGCAATTTTTAGGGTTCTTGGGTGATTTTCTTCCTCCTTGCATCTCCAATCATTTATTGCAAGTCTTGGTTGGTTAGGGAGCATTTATTAGGCATCAAACCTACTTTGGGGACTATTTATTGGACTGGTTCCACCAAGATTCAAGATCAAGCTACTCACACCCAACTTTCTAAGGTTTTCCACTTTTCTAGGTTTTTGGTAAAAAAAACTAGATTGTGAGTACTCTAAACTATTTTGTATAAACTAGATACTTGTCAATACATGTTGTTTTACCTTCTCCTTACTTGATTCTAGAAAGTTACCCATGAAAATCTTATGATGGTCTTATTTGGGGTTAATGACCCAATGTACACTTGGGTACAAGGGATGACTTGATCACTTGAATTTATATGATTATATGTTGATATGAGTTACAATGTGGATTCTTTCAAGAGATGCTTAAATATTTGGGGTTGGCCTAATTTGGAGGATATTGCTTACATAAATGGTAAAATAGTCATTATGTGGACTTGTGTATTTGTATTAATTTCTCACAAGATTAATTTCCGGTTTATGGTATTGACAAATTTCTATATGGCCATTTAGCTAAATGAATGGTATTGATGGACTCTTGTTGGGTCTTACTATGATGTGGGTGGTAATTAAACCACAATATTTCCCTATGTTGAAATATTACAAGTAACCGTACGAATTTGAAGGCCTCTTGGCTATAATATATAAATGTTGGACGAACCAAGTCAAGTAGGCACTAGGAGGACTTAGTCTTGGGTGTCACTGTGTGGGTATGCACCTAGACCCCCGCCATTTGGGGCAATGCCTTGTTGTACCCTCGAATGTGTTGGGCCTTTTTGGTGTCACTCATGGTAGTTGACATTAAGGTATCTTGACTCTTTGGGTGAAACTTGCTTGGTGTTATGGGTCTCCCCCATTGACTCCAATTGATTGTACGATACATTAAACTTGTCGTTATTCTATAATTATTTATATGTTATTAATTGTTCAAACTCACTAGGCTTTTTGGCCTAACACTTGTTTGGTGTCGACTTATATCTTAGGTTTTAGCGGCGCTGGTCTTAAGAAGGTTTAGTCGTGCCTATAGTGAGCTTGGGGGAAAGACACATTTTGGGACATTAATTTGGAAGATCACCTTTGTTGTAGGGGCAACGACCCTTTTGTAATCTTATTTCTAGTTGGGAATTAGATTAGATGGTTGTTGTTGGTTTTCCTTTGCATTACAAACTGTAATCATACATGTGTTACTTATTTCCCCTTTTTGGGAGGCTCATGCTATGGCAAATTTTATATACCACATTTCCGTTTTTTTTCGGAAATTTTTGTTATCCCTATTTTTGGGGTGTTACAAGTTGATATCAAAGCTTTAGTTTAAGTGAACTAGGTGTCGACCTTAGTATGCCTAGACTTAAGCTGCAAACACTGGAGTGTAACTTTTAGTATTGGGTAAAACCATATATGGGGAGAGTGCTAGAACCCGCGGAATTACGTTTGTTGAGAGTTATAGTGATGATGAAGAGGATTCTTGTGTATGATATATTCAAAATTTCGTTGGGCCCGTGAGATGGTGAATATATTAATACTTGAGCATGCTTGAATTTGTTGTTATGATGATTAATGAATGTAGTAGTACGCTAACCACCAATAATCTTTGAAAGAATTAACCGGTATGATGTTTGCCATGTGTGACAGACTGAAATGGTAAATACTCGAAACTGACTTCAATCTTCACCGGAAGGCAGCGTCATGATAGAATCCACGACTGATCAACCACATTAAACCGCGACAGTTGTACCTCCTTTCCTTCTACCCCTCTCAGGCAGAAGGGTTAAGCATATACCGCAAACAAACATCGCCTCCACCAATCCCATTCTGACGGAGGTGACACCGCAAACAGAGATATTGGATATGATGAGAGCCATGAACGCAACCATGGCTAAACAACAAGAGTTGTTTATGAAACTACCAGAGGACAGGGACGCTACTCATCGCAGGCATGAGACGATCGATGAGAATATCGTGGTAGCAGGGTTCAGGGGCACTGGTGATGAAATCCCCACTGATGGACTGGTGACTATGGAGACGAGGCAGGCAGGAAGAATTTGTTCTTACAAGACATTCCTTTGTTGCAAACCCCCGGAGTTTGCCGGTTCTGACGATTTGGTAGCGTGCATGAATTGGATTAGGGAAATTAAGCAAGCCTTTAGAGCTTGCGACTGTGATGAGGGGCAGAAAGTGACCGTTTGACTAAGAGTGCTCACTTTCTAGCAATGCGGGAAACCTTGCCAATGGATAAGTTGGCAAAACTCAACATAGACGAGGTAGTCTCTAGACACGGCATACCTTTGTCGATAATGTCCGATCATGATAGTCGGTTCACGTCGAGATTTTGGGGAGCCTTACATCAAGAGTTGGGCACACGGGTGAATTTGAGCACGTCTTACCACCCACAAACAGACGGACAGAGTGAAAGAACGATTCAAACGCTTGAAGACATGCTTAGATCATGCGTGATCGATTTTGGCGGTAGTTGGGACACCCATCTACCTTTGGTGGAATTTGCGTACAACAATAGTAATCATTCTAGTATCGGAATGGCGCCATTTGAAGCTTTGTACGGGCGGAAGTGTAGAACCCCCGTGTGTTGGCTAGAGGCGGGAGAGAAGCAGTTTGCCAGCCCAGAAATTGTGCAAGAGACGACCTACAAAGTTAAATCTATTCGGGAACGGTTGAAAGCGGCGCAAGATCGTCAGAAAAGTTACGCCGACAAAAAGAGGAGACCGGTAGAATTTCAAGTGGGAGATCGCGTGATGCTAAAGGTGTCCCCTTGGAAGGGATTGATTCGGTTTGGGAAGCGTGGGAAGCTAAGTCCCCGTTTCCTTGGGTCGTTTACTATTCTGGAGCATATCGGACTCCAAGCTTACAAGTTGGACTTGCCGCCGGAGATGGACGGGATTCATCCCACATTCCACGTGTGCTATTTACGGAAGTGCTTAGCGGAAGAAGAAAGTGTCATACCTTTGTCCGAAATTCGAGTGGATGATAATCGTTGTATCGAAGAGCCCGAGGCAATTTTGGAAAGGGTAATTAAGAAGCTCCGACATAAAGAGGTGGCGATGGTAAAGGTTCAATGGAAGCACCACCGCGGCACCAATGTGACTTGGGAGGCGGAAGAAGACATGAGGCGTAGATACCCTCTCTTGTTTAGTTAGTAGGATTTCGGGGACAAAATCATTTCCAAGTTGGGGAGGATTGTAACACCCCGACTTCTGAGAGCCTATGTATTATCGTTCTCGTTTTGGAAACCTCTTAACTTTAAGGATTTATCAGTTTTATATTGAACCTATTAGATTTAAGCATCGTGGGCTAAAAAGTGTCAAATTATGAATTTCGGGATGGCTCGCGACAGTGCCCGCGAGAGTGACAGGATGTCACAATCGCAGAGGCACAATCGCCGGGGGTCAAGAACTCTCGGTACGTCTCTCGCGATAGTGCCATGCGAGAGTGACAGAGTCACAATCGTCGGGCACTATCGCCCAGATTGTACCGCGGGTGGGGGTGTTGGCGCAATTATATTTGTCACTCTCGTCGGCGAGTGTTTCGGGTATAAAAAGGCAAGTCGCGATTTTCAGTCATTTTTATCCGAGTTCTAGGGTTTGGGAGCGATTTTGGCAGCTGACTTCGGTAAGCATTTCCCTCTAGACTTCTCTCCTTATTTATGGTGATTCTAGATCATTAATGGTGGCCCTTAATACATTTAGGAAGTGTTGGTGGTGAGCTCTCAAGTGGTTTTCATCTCTCCCATTTCTAGGGTTTGGTTTCCTTCCTAAGGAAACTACTAAGGTGAGTTCTTACACATTTTTATCAAACTTTATACATGACAAAAGGTGGATTTTGAATACTTAATATCTCCCCTTTCATATACTTGGTTTTGTAGAACATTGTGTTAAACCTAACTTTTGGGGATATTAGTGTTTTGGATGATCTTTGGGAAATGATGATTTATGAACTTTATTAATGTTCTTTAACTAGTTTCTACTTGGGTTATACTTTCAAGTGAATGGCATTACCATGCAAAACTTACGATCTTGGAAATATTGATATTGTAGTTAACTGCTGATAAGTTGCATATTAAACTCATTTCATATTTTGGGGATTTGAAATAAAGAGGAATTGTCTATATTTTAACTAGCGGTCTTTTGATAAGTAATGGGAGTGGTTTTGGTGGAAAACACCCTCCATCTCACAAATTATTGCATATTAACCATTGTTGGAATTCTTGTTGAGCCTTATGTGCATTATTTGGTTTAATTGATGCATTGGGAGTCATGACCCCGTATTTGGTTGCTATTGTTCCGGCGTTGGGACGACTAGTTTTCCACGTCGAGGCACGTTAGGTATCGGGTGCGGTATAAGTCCTTCGTGCTGCACGTTAGGTACCGGGTGCGGTATAAGTCTTTCGTGCTCAAGTATTACGATATTGGATGAGGAGCTCGACATAGGAACCCGACGGGGTTGAACTCGAGTTTCCGTGGGTGTACGTTTAAAGCCACTGAGCCTGACATCCCTTGCGTGTACTTTATGTGTTTATTGGCTTTACTGACCCATCGAATGGCTTACTTTTGTGTTCCGTCATTCGGGTTAGTAGGCGGGTCTCCCCCGTTAACCCAAGAGGTATTGGTTTATTTCAAAGAGCATTATTGTTACCATTTCATTATTGTTGTTGTACAAAAGGAAACCTTTTACTTATTTTATATTAAATCTCTTAAATTATAAATGTTTGATCTCACTAGGCTTTAGCCTAACACTTTTTCTTAAAATGACATGTATAACAGGTCAGGTCTCCGGTGGGGTTCGTCGGGACTGAGCGGATAGCTTTGGGCTAAGAGCGGTATTTTTGGGAGATGTATAGACCGGCATTTTGAAATAACGATCATACCTTTTGGAAGAATAGCAACACCCGATATCATTCTTTCTTACTTAAGTTAGATTATTAGGTTGTTAGTCTATCCTTCATTTGATTCATTGTAATGATTATAGTACTGTTTCCCCGTCCTATCGGGATGATACTTTGGGATTGATTTTAGCAGGTTTTATATCCAGGTTTTTATCTATTTATAGCAGTCATGTTGCAGAAATTTCGAATTTTTATTCCGCTAATTTTTAGGGTGTTACAAGTTGGTATCAGAGCTTTAGTTTAAGTGAACTAGGTATGGATGTAGGGTACCTGGACTTAAGCTGTGAAATTAGGCAATCATTTTGTGAGATGGGGTAGAACTCTTAAGATAAGATAGTTTAGAGTCGACGGAAACTACACAAGTTAAGAATTATGGTAATGGGAATGAAAATTTTTATGTATTGCATGTTCATAATTTCGCCTAGCTAACGTTATTATGAGGATGTTTTACGTAATTATGTTTGTTTTCCGTTGTTATGATAATTGATGAATGTAGTGGTACATTTCCTTGTTTATAGATGTATAGTCTTATCTTATCTATATTCTCGCGTGTGTGGCAGACTATGGTTAATACGCGTAATCGGCCAGAGGGGCAAGATACGGCAGCGTCTACGGCCGATCAACCGAGGGTGACGAATAACGATTTGCCCCCACCGCTTATAAATGCGTTGGGAGGAGGACCGGAGCATGTACCTCGACGCAACATAGCTGCAACTCATCCAATCATGGAAGAGGTAACTCCGGAAACCAGAATGATGGAACGGATGATGCAAGCAATGAATGCAGCTATGGCTCAGCAGCAAGAGGCCTTCCTGAAACTATTGGATGACAGAGATGCTAACCACCGTAGGCCGGAGACGGTGGAGGAGAATGTGATTGTGGCGGGATCCAGGGGTTCGGGACCCCGTATCCCTACCAATGAGACGGCAATCCCGACCGCAAGACCTGAGGCAAAGTCTTGTACATTCAAGGCATTTCTCGGATGTCGACCGTCGGAGTTCAAAGGCACCGACGACCCGGTAGAATGCATGAACTGGATTAGGGAATTGGAGCAAACCTTCCGATCGAGCGGGTGTGGGGAGAACCAAAAAGCCGTATTTGGATCTCAAATGCTTAGAGGGGCGGCCCTCACATGGTGGAATGTATATTCCGCTTCTATTGAAGCCACTATATTGGCTCAACTAAGCTGGGAGACCTTCAAGAAGAAGGTTATGGAAGAATTTTGCAACGAACGAGCTATGGACCGGATCATCGATGAGTTCCGAAGTTTGAAAAAAGGGAATTTATTGGTGAAGGATTACAACAAGTTGTTTATGGACAAGCTAGGTTTGGTGGGACATCTGGTCCCCACCGAAAGAGAGAAAATCAAGGCGTATATCAAGGGTTTGCCTACAGAAATGATGAATATGGTTCGAGTGTCCAATGCCTCTACCCTTCGAGAGGCTATAGAGGAGGCACAACTTGTGGAGGATTCCTACGGTTTGGGTAAGGCGGAGAGAAGTGGAGCAATTGAGAAGAGGAAATGGGAAGGAGGCCCCACGTTTTCGAAGAGGCCGAGCTACTTCAACAACAATCAACGGGGAGGTGGTCCAAGACGGGATTCCCCGTGGTGTTCAAGATGCCGAAGTAAACACACCGGCCCTTGCAACTCGAAGTCAGAACCGTGCTACAAATGTGGTAAGCCCGGCCACCGTTACAATGACTGTCCAATTAAAGAGCGTATCTGTTTCGGGTGTAAAGAGTCGGGCCATGTTAGAAGTGAATGTCCGAAGGCAATAGTAAACTATAGTGGAGGCAAGAAAGTGGACACTCCCAAGGCAACAGGGAGAGCTTTTCAGATGACCACTTAAGAGGCGAAGGCGTCAACAGATGTAGTGTCGGGTACGTTTCTCCTAAACTCCGTGCCTACGCGTGTACTATTTGATTCGGGAGCTAGTTACTCTTTTGTGTCAAGTTTGTTTTGCCCAAAACTATCCATGCCCACTACTAGCTTAGAAGATGCGTTAGTGGTAGAGCTAGCTGATGGTGATCAAGTAGTGGTTCGGGATATTCTAAGGAAGTGCAAGCTCGAAATCGAAGGAAGAGAATTTTCGATCGATCTTATGCCTATGGTCATCGGGGGATTCGATGTTGTAGTCGGTATGGATTGGTTATCAACTAATCATGCTGAAATTCTTTGTGCAAAGAAGCTGATCCGAATCCCAGATTCAGATGGTCAGGCGGTGACCGTGTATGGTGAAAGAGGAAAGGGTGAAGTTGCAATCATCAGTATGGTGAAGGCACGAAAATGTTTGGCGAAAGGATGCTCATCCTTTTTGGCATATGTGTTAGATGCCAAACTGGAGAAGAAGACACTAGAAGATGTCGAAGTGGTAAGGGAGTTTTCCGACGTATTTCCGGACGACTTGCCTGGTTTACCTCCCGATCGTCAAGTGGATTTTAAGATTGATCTGACACCGGGAGCGGCTCCGATAGCCCGAGCCCCATATCGTTTGGCTCCGTCAGAGATGAAGGAAATTATGAGCCAATTGCAAGACCTTTTGGAAAAGGGATTTGTAAGACCGAGTTCCTCGCCTTGGGGAGCCCCGGTCTTATTCGTGAAGAAGAAGGATGGTACTATGCGAATGTGCATCGACTATAGGGAGTTGAATAAGGTGACCGTGAATAACAGATACCCACTCCCTAGAATCGATGATTTATTCGACCAACTGCAAGGAGCGGGTTGCTTTTCGAAGATTGATCTCCGTTCGGGTTACCATCAAGTGAAGGTCAAAGAGGAAGATATTCCTAAAACTGCTTTTAGGACACGTTATGGCCACTATGAGTTTCTAGTGATGCCATTCGGCTTGACGAACGCTCCAGCGGTGTTTATGGATTTAATGAATCGCGTGTGCCAACCCTTCTTAGATAAGTCAGTTATCGTGTTCATTGATGACATCCTTATCTACTCAAAGGATGAGGTCGATCATGCTCGACACCTTCGGGACGTTTTAGAGATCTTGAGGGCAGAGAAACTTTATGCAAAGTTTTCCAAGTATGAGTTTTGGTTGAAGGAAGTGCAGTTTTTGGGGCACATAGTTTCGAAGGACGGAGTAAAGGTGGACCCGGCCAAGATTGAAGCTATGATGAGTTGGGAAACTCCCAAAAGTCCATCCGAGATTCGAAGTTTTCTAGGCTTGGCGGGATATTACCAAAGGTTCATACAAGACTTCTCCAAGATTGCTTCTTCGTTGACAATGTTGACCAAGAAGAATGTAAAGTTTGTATGGACTGAAGAACAAAAAAAGGCATTTAGGACTTTGAAAAAGAAGTTATGCGAAGCTCCGATCCTATCCTTGCCGGAGGGGTCGGGGATTTTGTGATTTTTAGCGATGCATCCAAAATGGGGCTTGGATGTGTACTAATGCAAAGAGGGAAGGTGATCGCGTACGCGTCTAGACAATTGAAGGTGCACGAGAAGAACTACCCCACTCATGATTTGGAGTTGGCGGCGGTAGTGTTCGCGCTAAAGTTATGGCGACATTACCTTTACGGCACAAAGTGTACCTTATACATGGATCATAAGAGTTTGAAGTATGTTTTTGATCAAAAAGAACTCAACATGAGACAACGAAGGTGGTTAGAGCTACTTAAGGATTACGACTGTGAATTACTCTACCACCCGGGTAAAGCAAACGTGGTAGCTGACGCCTTGAGTCGGAAAGAGTATAGTGGAAGACTTCAAGCCAAACTTACAAGAATTGAGTTGATGTCAAGTCTCATGGAAAAGATTAAAGAGGCGCAAACCGAAGCATTAAAAGAAGAAAACCTCAAGGATGAAGTGATGATCAAGCAACAGTTATTGTTGACCGAAGATAGGCGAGGGATCAAGTGCTTCAACGGGCGAGTTTGGGTACCAAAGTTTGGTGGTTGCCGAGAGCTACTGTTGGAGGACGCACACAAATCCAAGTATTCTATCCACCCGGGAAGCACCAAGATGTATCGGGATTTGAAGCTACACTTTTGGTGGCCGATTATGAAATTGGATGTAGCACATTATGTGGAGCGATGCGTAACTTGTTCACAAGTGAAGGCCGAGCATCAACGACCCTATGGAAGTCTTCAATCGCTTGAAATACCCGAATGGAAATGGGAAAAGATTACCATGGACTTCGTGACCAAACTACCGAAGACCTTGAGAGGGAACGACACTATTTGGGTTATTGTTGATCGTTTGACTAAGAGTGCTCACTTCCTAGCAATGCGGGAAACCTTGCCAATGGATAAGTTGACAAAACTCTACATAGACGAGGTAGTCTCTAGACACGGCATACCTTTGTCGATAGTGTCCGATCATGATAGTCGGTTCACGTCGAGATTTTGGGGAGCCTTGCATCAAGAGTTGGGCACACGGGTGAATTTGAGCACGACTTACCACCCACAAACAGACGGACAGAGTGAAAGAACGATTCAAACGCTTGAAGACATGCTTAGATCATGCGTGATCGATTTTGGTGGTAGTTGGGACACCCATCTACCTTTGGTGGAATTTGCATACAACAATAGTTATCATTCTAGTATCGGAATGGCGCCATTTGAAGCTTTGTACGGGCGGAAGTGTAGAACCCCCGTGTGTTGGCTAGAGGCGGGAGAGAAGCAGTTTTCCGGCCCGGAAATTGTGCAAGAGACGGCCGACAAAGTTAAATCTATTCGGGAACGGTTGAAAGCGGCGCAAGATCGTCAGAAAAGTTACGCCGACAAAAAGAGGAGACCGGTAGAATTTCAAGTGGGAGATCGCGTGATGCTAAAGGTGTCCCCTTGGAAGGGATTGATTCGGTTTGGGAAGCGTGGGAAGCTAAGTCCCCATTTCCTTGGGTCGTTTACTATTCTGGAGCGTATCGGACTCCAAGATTACAATTTGGACTTGCCGCCGGAGATGGACGGGATTCATCCCACATTCCACGTGTGCTATTTACGGAAGTGCTTAGCGGAAGAAGAAAGCGTCATACCTTTGTCCGAAATTCGAGTGGATGATAATCGTTGTATCGAAGAGCCCGAGGCAATTTTGGAAAGGGTAATTAAGAAGCTCCGACATAAAGAGGTGGCGATGGTAAAGGTTCAATGAAAGCACCACCGCGGCACCAATGTGACTTGGGAGGCGGAAGAAGACATGAGGCGTAGATACCCTCTCTTGTTTAGTTAGTAGGATTTCGGGGACGAAATCATTTTCAAGTTGGGGAGGATTGTAACACCCCGACTTCTGAGAGCCTATGTATTATCGTTCTCGTTTTGGAAACCTCTTAACTTTAAGGATTTATCAGTTTTATATTGAACCTATTAGATTTAAGCATCGTGGGCTAAAAAGTGTCAAATTGTGAATTTCGGGATGGCTCGCGACAGTACCCGCGAGAGTGACAGGATGTCACAATCGCAGAGGCACAATCGTCGGGGGTCAAGAACTCTCGGTACGTCTCTCGCGATAGTGCCATGCGAGAGTGACAGGGTCACAATCGCCATGCACTATCGCCCAGATTGTACCGCGGGTGGGGGTGTTGGTGCGATTATGCCCGCGAGAGTGACAAATGTCACTCTCGCCGGCGAGTGTTTCGGGTATAAAAAGGCATGTCGCGATTTTCAGTCATTTTTATCCGAGTTCTAGGGTTTGGGAGCGATTTTGGCAGCTGACTTCGGTAAGCATTTCCCTCTAGACTTCTCTCCTCATTTATGGTGATTCTAGATCATTAATGGTGGCCCTTAATACATTTAGCAAGTGTTGGTGGTGAGCTCTCAAGTGGTTTTCATCTCTCCCATTTCTAGGGTTTGGTTTCCTTCCTAAGGAAACTACTAAGGTGAGTTCTTACACATTTTTATCAAACTTTGTACATGTCAAAAGGTGGATTTTGAATACTTAATATCTCCCCTTTCATATACTTGGTTTTGTAGAACATTGTGTTAAACCTAACTTTTGGGGATATTAGTGTTTTGGATGATCTTTGGGAAATGATGATTTATGAACTTTATTAATGTTCTTTAACTAGTTTCTACTTGGGTTATACTTTCAAGTGAATGGCATTACCATGCAAAACTTACGATCTTGGAAATATTGATATTGTAGTTAACTGCTGATAAGTTGCATATTAAACTCATTTCATATTTTGGGGATTTGAAATAAAGAGGAATTGTCTATATTTTTACTAGCGGTCTTTTGATAAGTAATGGGAGTGGTTTTGGTGGAAAACACCCTCCATCTCACAAATTATTGCATATTAACCATTGTTGGAATTCTTGTTGAGCCTTATGTGCATTATTTGGTTTAATTGATGCATTGGGAGTCATGACCCCGTATTTGGTTGCTATTGTTCCGGCGTTGGGACGACTAGTTTTCCACGTCGAGGCACGTTAGGTATCGGGTGCGGTATAAGTCCTTCGTGCTGCACGTTAGGTACCGGGTGCGGTATAAGTCTTTCGTGCTCAAGTATTACGATATTGGATGAGGAGCTCGACATAGGAACCCGACGGGGTTGAACTCGAGTTTCCGTGGGTGTACGTTTAAAGCCACTGAGCCTGACATCCCTTGCGTATACTTTATGTGTTTATTGGCTTTATTGACCCATCGAATGGCTTACTTTTGTGTTCCGTCATTCGGGTTAGTAGGCGGGTCTCCCCCGTTAACCCAAGAGGTATTGGTTTATTTCAAAGAGCATTATTGTTACCATTTCATTATTGTTGTTGTACAAAAGGAAACCTTTTACTTATTTTATATCAAATCTCTTAAATTATAAATGTTTGATCTCACTAGGCTTTAGCCTAACACTTTTTCTTAAAATGACATGTATAACAGGTCAGGTCTCCGGTGGGGTTCGTCGTAGGGGTGCTCACGGGTTGGGTTGATCGGGTTGGAGGCTTTTCGACTAATCAACCCAATATAGGCGGTTTGAAAATTTTACAACCCAACCCAACCCAAACCATTCGGGTTGATCGGGTTGTGTTTAAACAAAGATGAAATAAAATTTAGAAATCTAAGAAACATAGCAAGGACCGAGAGTCTTATACAGTAAGTGAGGGAAAAAGACTCTTACCCGGTAGAATACATAACACAATTAAAGCTCAGACAAGTTGTGTAATTCTACATACCTCTTTAAAGAACAACTTCACTTCCTCATGATGTGTTGAAGTGGTGACATCTTCTCTGGAAGCAATGATTTTTGCACAACCTGTTTCTACAGTGGAACAAGGAACATCTCAAAAACTAAGCACAAAGTGCATCAACAACATCCTTCCTAAGCTCGTCATTTTTTCTGCATATATGAAGATAATATCGTGGAAGAAATTAAAATCATAACTAAACATCATACACACAGAATCCATAGAAGAAAGGGATGAAGTTGATTCCCAGCTTAAACAAAAATGTGGCCAACATTTCTTTAGCATTTCAAGACTTATTGTCTTTCTTCTCAAAAATTATAAACTAGTATGCTGCTAATAAATAGGAAAATTTTGGCAAAGAAAATGTAGTTAATTAGACATAAGGATATTATCGATGGGCAGACATTGCAATTATGATGTGCTCGCTGCTGTGAAGGTGAAATCGAACAGCCGTTTTTGAACTTTGAAATCGATTATCTCAAAGGCTCGGCGGCTGTGAAGAAATAAATCAAGAATAGAATGAGGAGTGAACTGAAGTCTGAAAGATAAGTGGGGTTGTGGATGAAGACAAATTAACAAATATATTGAACAAATTAGAAGACAAAGAAATGGAATCGTTGAATGTTCCATACCTGTGGGTTGTGGGTGAAGCAATGGAAACCTAAAAATAGAACAAGAAATGGAATCGTGAATGGTGAAATCGAAAAAGAAATGAAATCGTGAAGGTGAAATCATACAAGAATGAGAACTGGAAAGTGGAATACCTACTGGTGCTGTCCTCGAATCGGTTGTGTATTTGTTTTCACAATCTGAAATTGACCAAGAACAAGAAATGCAAGATCTGATTGCAATCGATTAGGATTCAGGCGATTGAAATCGATTGCAAGATTAGGTCGAGTGTTCGACGGCTGTGAAGTGTGAAGAAACAAAGAAAGGCGTGTCTAGTTAATGAAGAAAACACGATGAATGGATTTGTGACCTACCTGATTGAACGGGTTATCGGGTTGGGTCGGGTTCCATTGGGCCTGACCTAATACCGACCCAATATAGTCGGGTTCCTTCATTTTTTGATCGATAAAGCTTAGGGTTACCTCGGGTTGGCGTTTTTTGGATTTTTTCGGGTTGGGTTGATCGGGTTGGTCGGGTTTTTGAGCACCCCTAGTTCGTCGGGACTGAGCGGATAGCTTTGGGCTAAGAGCGGTCTTTTTGGGAGATGTAGAGACCGACATTTTGAAATAGCGATCATACCTTTTGGAAGAATAGCAACACCCGATATCAATCTTTCTTACTTAAGTTAGATTATTAGGTTGTTAGTCTATCCTTCATTTGATTCATTGTAATGATTATAGTACTGCTTCCTCGTCCTATCGGGATGATACTTTGGGATTGATTTTAGCAGGTTTTATATCCAGGTTTTTATCTATTTATAGCAGTCATATTGCAGAAATTTCGAATTTTTATTCCGCTAATTTTTAGGGTGTTACAATGGCCAAGGTCCGCAACTCCAAAGTCGTCACCTTGCGGGAAACTATTGAAGAGGCCAAGATGATGAAGACGTTGTACGCCAAAGGAAAGGAAGAGAAAGTTGTGGTTGGAGAGAAGCGAAGATGGGAAGGGTTGGCTGGACCCACTCGACAGTTTCAACCGTTCTTTGGGGGAAGAAATGTTGACCCTCGGTGCGAGGTGAAATGGTGCCGCAGGTGTAAGTGCAAGCATAGTGGCCCGTGTAACTCTAGGCCTCATTCTAACCCCACCGATTGTGCCAAGTGTGGGAAAAAGGACCATACAGTACGAGACTGCCCTATTCGAGGGCCGATCTGCTTCGAGTGCCGTAAGCCTGGTCACATGAAGAGGGAATGCCAGAAGTTGATGGGGGGCAACAGGAACTAGGGGTGTTGATGGTTCGGTTAGTAATGAAAATGAGACCCGAACCGAAATCGAACCACGGGTTGAACCTAACCGAGCCGAACTGAACCAAAATAAGAAGGTGACCCGCGGTTCAGTCCACGGTTACCCGAAGTTATAAAAAATATCATTTACAATATAAAAATGGTACCAAAATATAGCATTTTAAAAAATCACACAGAAAATATATAAAAATAATTAAAGCGCTCCAAACTAAAATAAGTTTAATTGTTTAATAACATCCATTTTTCGGTTAACATCTAAATTAGTCATCCACCGTAATGATTGATAGCAAAAAGTAAAAGATTTTTACTCATTTAACTTTAGGTTAATAAATAAATAAGTAAGTAATATAAATTAAATATTATGTATACATTATATTCGGTTCGGTTCGGGTACCCGCGGGTACCGAAAATTCGAAACCGAACCCGACCCGTGAATACCCGATTTTTTCGTCTATGTCGACTTACGTATGTCTCATTGACTAAACGATCAGGTATACCACGCCACATATCATCCCCTCTTTCTTTCCATAGAGGAGAGATAAAGAAAAAGAAAAGATATAGTGACCGTGTCGTAAGCAGTCCCCCTCCCTCTAATCTAAGCCTACCTCGCTCGCCCAGGCCTCCCGCCACAATAATGAAATGATGGAGCTAATATGCTTGCTTGTGCAGGTGATAACCGCTCGGCTAAGGCGCGACAGAGGAGCTTCGAGTGACGGGCTGCCGAAGAGCAAAGAAAAAAGTCACTCGAAGTTCTACCCTTTGCTTTTCCTCGTGCTATCTTCCTCCAGTTGCCCCTACCCAAGGTTTTCGGTTATTTGATTTTCAGATTTTTTCGGTTATCGGTTTTTCGGTTTCAGATCAAACGGTTAGGCTCGGTTTCTCGACTTTCTGGTTTTTTTGAACACCTCTAACCGGAATGCACCAAGCGGGGTGCCGGTAAGGAAAGAGAACCCACCAAGTGCCCCGAGCCGAGCATTTTAGATGACCACCAAAGAAGAGAGGGAGACCGCGGACGTGATGATGGGTACGTTCCTCGTAAACTCCTTGCCTGTACGTGTACTGTTCGATTCGGGTGCAAACCATTCTTTTGTATCGAATTCGTTTTGCAAACAATTTATCGCTTCCCCTAGTACTCTTGCGAACGCACTAGTGGTAGAAGTAGCTAACGGGGAACAGGTGTTAATTCAGGAGTGTTTTGACAAGTGTGTTTTGGAGATCAAGGGGATTTCCTTTGAAGCCAACTTGTTACCCATGATGATAGGGGGCTTCGACGTAGTCGTAGGCATGGACTGGCTGTTTGAGAATAAGGCTGATATCCTTTATTCAAAGAAGATGATCCGAATACCGTTGTCTAATGGGGACGTGGTTACGATTTATGGGGAGAAAGGGAGAAGGACTACCTTAATAATCTCTTCATTGAAGGCTCGGAAGCATTTGACAAAAGGGTGCTCTTTTTACTTAGCCTATGTGGTAACCGCAAGTCAAGAAAGGAAAGGGATCGAAGATGTAGAAGTGGTGCGGGACTACCCAAATGTCTTCCCGAAGGATCTTCCCGGTTTATAGCCAGAACGACAAGTAGAGTTTCGTATAGACCTTACCCCATGAGCTGCTCCGATTGCTCGTGCTCCTTACCGTTTAGAACCGTCTGAAATAAGAGAAATGATGGTTCAAATATAAGAACTCTTGGAGAAGGGATTCATTAAGCCGAGTTCATCGCCATGGGGAGCCCCAGTTCTATTCGCAAAGAAGAAGGACGAATCGATGCGGATGTGCATAAACTACCACGAGTTGAATAAAGTCACCGTGAAGAACAAATATCCACTACCTCGAATCGAGGACCTTTTCGATCAGTTACAAGGCACGGGATGTTTCTCCAAGATCGACTTACGGTCCGGGTACCATCAAGTGAGGGTGAAAGAGGATGATGTTCTGAAAACGGCCTTTCGGACTAGATATGGGCACTACGAGTTTTTAGTGATGCCTTTTGGCTTGACGAACGCTCCGACCGTATTCATGGATCTGATGAATCAGGTGTGCCACCCTTTCTTGGACAAGTCGGTGATTGTCTTTATCGACGACATCCTAGTTTACTCAAGGGACGAGGCCGAGCATGGCAAACATTTGCGGGAGGTATTGGAAGTTCTTTGGAAGGAGAAGTTGTTTGCTAAATTTTCAAAGTGTGAATTCTGGTTGCAAGAAGTTCAGTTCTTGGGCCATGTGGTGTCGAAGGATGGAATCAAGGTGGACTCGGAAAAAGTGGAGGCAATGATGAGTTAGGAACCACCCACAAGCTCGACGGAAATAAGAAGCTTCCTGGGTTTGGTCGGACATTATAGGCGATTCATTTAAGATTTCTCGAAGATCGTTTCGCCGCTCACATCCCTAACGAGGAAGAATGTCAAATTCGTGTGGACCGATGCCCAAGACCAAGATTTCCAGACTCTCAAGAAGAAGTTGTACGAGGCTCCAATCTTGTCCCTACCTGAGGCTTCGGACGATTTCGTAGTTTATAGCGATGCCTCCAAGTTGGGCCTCGGGTGTGTGTTGAGGTAACGAGGTAAAGTGATTGCTTATGCATCACGACAACTCAAGGATCACGAAAAGAATTATCCGACGCACGATTTGGAGTTAGCGGCGGTAGTTTTTGCCTTAAAGTTGTGGAGACATTATTTGTATGGGATGAGGTGTACCCTGACCATAAAAGTCTTAAGTATATTTTCGATCAAAAAGAGCTCAACATGCGTCAGCGAAGGTGTCTTGAATTATTGAAGGACTATAATTGTGACCTACTTTATCAACCCGGAAAGGCCAACGTGGTGGCGGATGCTCTTATTCGAAAGAGTCATAGAGGAGGATCAAGCTAGTCCTCAACAGAATTGATGTGGTGTCAAGTTTAATGTATAACATCAAGGCAAACCAAATAGAAGCACTCCAAGAAGGAAATCTAAAGGTCGAGGTCATGGCTAAGCAACGAGAGTTATTGACGGAGGATAACTGAGGTCTCAAACTCTTCCAAAGTCGGATCTGGGTACCAAAACTAGGAGGGAATCGTGAATTACTCCTAGAGGAAGCCCACAAATCCAAATACTCCATACACCCCGATAGTACCAAGATGTATAGAGATCTGTAGTTGCATTATTGGTGGTCGATGATGAAGATTGATATAGCAAAATACATGGAGAGATGTGTCACTTGCCTTCAAGTCAAATCAAAACATCAAAATCCTTATGGAAGTTTGCAACCTTTGGTGATTCCGGAATGGAAATGGGAGCATATCACAATGGAATTCGTCACAAAGCTACCAAAGACATTGAAGGGTCACGATACAATTTAGTTGGTGGTGGACCGTCTTACTAAAAATGCATACTTCTTGGCCATGCGCGAAATGCTATCGATGGAAAAATTGGCTAAACTCTACATCGATGAGGTAATGTTGAGGCACGACGTTCCGTTATCCATAGTCTCGGATCGGGATAGTCGATTTACTTCCAAGTTCTGGGAAGGTCTACAAAAAGAATTGGGTATAAAGGTTAGGCTAAGCACGACCTATCATCCTCAAACGGACGGGTAAAGCGAAAGGACCATTCAGACGCTCGAAGATATGCTGAGATTGTGTGTTATCGATTTCGGGGGAAGTTGGGACACCCATTTGCCTTTAGTGGAGTTCGCCTACAACAATAGCTACCACTCAAGCATTGGGATGGCCCCATTCGAAGCCTTGTACGGACGGAAATGCAGAACACTCGTGTGTTGGTTAGAAGCGGGAGAGAAACAATTTGCGGGGCCGAAGATTGTACAAGAAACGACAGTTAAGGTAAAGGAGATCCGAGAGCGTTTGAAGGCGGCCCAAGACCGGTAAGACCGGTCGAATTCCAAGTGGGGGATCGAGTCATGTTGAAGGTATCGCCATGGAAGGGCATCATCCGCTTTGGGAAGCGTAGGAAACTTAGTCCCCGTTTTCTTGAGCCCTTTACGATATTGGAGAAAATCGGCCTACAAGCTTACAAGCTAGACTTGCCGCCGGAGATGGCCGAAATTCATCCTACCTTCCATGTATGTTATCTTCGCAAGTGCCTAGCCGAGGAGG
Organism: Arctium minus; assembly: GCA_954870635.1. Classification (NCBI taxonomy): domain Eukaryota; kingdom Viridiplantae; phylum Streptophyta; class Magnoliopsida; order Asterales; family Asteraceae; genus Arctium; species Arctium minus. Next base: position 58,229,997 of record OX941080.1, on the reverse strand, counting down.
AGAGCGTGATCCGTTGACGAAAATTTGGGTGGACAACGGGAATAGGTGCGTGGAAGAACCGGAATCCATATTGGAGTCAAAGACAAAGAAGTTGCGGCACAAGGAAGTAACGATGGTTAAAGTTCAATGGAAGCATCATCGTGGTGCTAACATGACTTGGGAGTCGGAAGAAGACATAAAGAAGAAATACCCACAGTTATTTGGATAGGATAATTTTCGAGGACGAAATTTCCTTCAAGGTGGGGAGGATTGTAACGCCCGGAAATCTCGGTGAGTCGTATAGGATTTCTATGCCTTATTGTCTATCGATTAATGCATAATTTAGGAATTAAGGATCACCAAGGCTTAACCTAAGGACTTAACCTTGTAACTCTATCGCATAAAATCGTCGAACCATTGGAAAATCGAGCCTCGGGGTGCGCCAGGCGAGTATGCCAACAATTATGACAAGTATCACAGCCGCTTGTCAAGGTCGCAGCAAAGAAGGAGGTCACGGTACAACGGTCGCGATAGTGACACGCGACTGTGATATAGGCATAGTCGCCCGTCACAGTCGCCTAGACTGTACCGTAAGGGGGTGGAGCGAGGCGACATTGCCATCGACAATGCCCTTGGGCAAGGTCGCCGCCTCACCGGGCATAGTTGCCCTCGGCCGACTGGAGTATAAAAACCCCCTTTGCCCGATTTTAAGCCACAATTCACCTCCACGCAATTTTCAGCCGCGATTTTTAGGGTTCTTGGACGATTTTCTTCCTCCTTGCACCTCCAATCATTTAGTGCAAGTCTTGGTTGGTTAGGGAGCATTTATTGGGCATCAAACCTACTTTGGGGACTATTTATTGGACTGGTTCCACCAAGATTCAAGATCAAGCTACTCACACCCAACTTTTTAGGGGTTTCCACTTTTCTAGGTTTTTGGTAAAAACCTAGATTGTGAGTACTCTAAACTATTTTGTATAAACTAGATACTTGTCAATACATGTTGTTTTACCTTCTCCTTACTTGATTCTGGAAAGTTATAAATGAAAATCTTATGATGATCTTATTTAGGGTTAATGACCCAATGTACACTTGGGTACAAGGGATTACTTGATCACTTGAATTTATATGATTATATGTTGATATGAGTTACAATGTGTATTCTTTCAAGAGATGCTTAAATATTTGAGGTTGGCCTAATTTGGAGGATATTGCTTACATAAATGGTAAAATAGTCATTATGTGGACTTGTGTATTTGTATTAAATTCTCACAAGCTTAATTTTCGGTTTATGGTATGGACAAATTTCTATGTGGCCATTTAGCTAAATGAATGATATTGATGGACTCTTCTTGGGTCCTACTATGATGTGGGTGGTAATTAAACCACAATATTTCCCTATGTTGAAATAGTCCAAGTAATCGTACGGATTTGAACGCCTCTTGGCTATAATATATAAATGTTGGACGAACCAAATCAAGTAGGCATTAGGATGACTTAGTCTTGGGGGCCACTATGTGGGTATACACCTAGACCCCCACCATTTGGGGCAATGCCTTGTTATACCCTCGAATGTGCCAGGCCTTTCTGGTGTCACTCATGGTAGTTGACACTAAGGTATCTCGACTCTTCGGGTGAAACTTTCTTGGTGTTATGGGTCTCCCCCATTGACTCCAATTGATTGCACGATACATTAAACTTGCCGTTATTCTATAATTATTTATATGTTATTAATTGTTCAAACTCACTAGGCTTTTTGGCCTAACACATTGTTTGGTGTCGACTTGTAACTCAGGTTCTAGCGGCACTGGTCTTAAGAAGGTTTAGCCGTGCCTAGAGTGAGCTTAGGGGAAAGACGCATTTTGGGACATTAATTTGGAAGATCACCTTTGTTGTAGGGGCAACAACCCTTTTGTAATCTTATTTCTAGTTAGGAATTAGATTAGATGGTTGTTGTTGGTTTTCCTTTGCATTACAAACTGTAATCATACACGTGTTACTTATTTCCCCTTTTTAGGAGACTCGTGCTATGGCAAATTTTATATTCCACATTTCCGTTTTTTCGGGAAAATTTTGTTATCCCTATTTTTGAGGTGTTACACCAACCCAGTGTTATCTGCGTGAGCTAGGAAATCCTTAATCGAGACTCGTTCTTTCCCGAGATTTTGAATTCGAGAGAAAGTCTAGTTTCTTTGAGAGATTTCGAAGAGGGGTTCACTTTACCTTAAGGGTTCGCAGAAGACTCACCACTCTATCATATTTACACCGTAGGGGATCATTACCGGTCATTCGTTACCGGACAGTAGCGCTAGTGTGAGGATCTAAGCGGAGCAACATGTGAGTCTTTCTATCCGAAAATGTGTTGAATTGTATTTCATAAATAAAACGCATGAGATACTATGAAATTGCATGTTGATCTTTATATGAACTGCATGTTTGTTATGTTGTTATTGTTGAGATATTTTGTATGCATAGAGGGGTGTGTGTAACGGCTAAGTCGGATGGTATGTTCCGCCTGTGTTCACGTCGGGGTGTGTGTCCCGTTTATGCCATGGAGGGTGTGTTCCAGTTAAGGCAGCGTGAGACTGACACGTTGTCACAGGTGGCGTGACTTCAGTGTGCCGATCACATGTGTGGTTTTGCGATTGAAAGATTAAATGTTATCAAGTGGAGATTATTATAAATGCCTTTATAAACTGTTTTAAATGCCGTTGTTGTGCGATTGTTGTTACTAGAGGGAACTCACTAGACCTCATGGTCTAACCTTCACTTTTCAAAACTAAAACCTTTTCAGGTAAAGGTTTAGTAGAAGTTTGTTCATGGGATCGATGGGAGGGGTATCGTGAAAAAGTCGTCGTGGAATCCCGAAGTTTTGGTAGACTTAGTATATCTCAGTTGGAGTGACGTTTTATCGTTGTAATTAGTATGTTGTAATGATTGTAGTTAGCATTTGGGACCTTTCCAAATGGAATTTTATCTTTAAGCTATTGTTGGCGATTTCTAGGTTGTTACAACCTTCTTTCAATAGTGTTAGAGAATTATGAAAAAGTAACTTTAGAATGCATACAATGGATTATAAATTGTCTTGAGCATATAGTGACGGGGTTAATATGTTTGTGATAGAGATGCACAAAAAAGCCCAAGTCTGAAGCCTGACCGAAAAAGTCTGGTGCTAGTGACTAGTGAGCCCAAAGCCCGTCCAGGCAATGTCTAAAATCCAGATAAGGCAAAACTTTTAGGGGCATGCCTGGCCAAAAAATCCCGGCCTATAAAAGCCTGATTGGACCATTTTTCCGCTCATCGAAAATAGGTATAAAAGGCATGCATATCTAGTTTGTGGCGAGCCATAGCAATCTTCGTTATGCTTGACCCAACATAGGGTTTTAGGGAGAAGGTTGGATGCGTGCGTCCTTATCACATATATGCTATAAACATATACATAAATTTCTCTCTATTCTCTAAAAAAAAAGTATGAATTGTATTTTGGGTGTAATTAAATAGATAGTCTACGGGATGTACTAAGTCCAAGGACTCAATCGTCATTAGTTGGAACTTTTGGACATGAGGGTAAGTATAACAAAGTTCTTTGTGAAAGATATGGAAGCTTGAAATTCAGCTGGAGGTAGGAGAGATCATATATGTGTATGATTCTCATTATCAGAGAAATTCTAAGCCTAAACTCTCTCCATTAACCCTCTCTCGTTTTAGAAGCAAAAACCCAACAATCAATAGTTATTTTGGTGCGTTATTGAAGCAAAAACGAAGTAAAACAAATTCAAGAAGAAATCAAGAAATTTATGGTATGATTTATATGTAAAATCTTTGTTTTAATGTGGGGTTAGTAGCACAACATATTATAGAAGTGATAAGAATAATAAATGGGGTCGACAAGAAAAGGGAACTTGCTCCTATAGTCAAAGTCTGGGGACATGAAATCCAAATATCTTTTGGCCACAAATCCATAAGAAACAATGGGGTCTAGTCTAGTCCTTTGGGCATTATATATACCCACATACATAATATATTACATAACAATGGTGTTGCTGTGCTTTTTCTATAAGGACCCGTAAAAACTCATATAATATAACTCGCAACCAAAGAGATCAATTAATTACTCCTCTAGAATCTTAAACTGCAACCGCTTTCAGGTGTCGCACTAGAAACACGGCCTACAACCTGCACAAGTACAACAAAGAATAGGTGTAACCAAACGTATTCGCTATATCAGGGTCTAAGGAGGTAGGATGTATGCATACATTTCCTCTATCTCAAGGGGTAGAGAGACTAAAGACACCCGACTTGTGAAAAAGTTATGTAGAAACAAGTTTTGTCAATTTTTTTTTTTTTTTTTTTTTAAGTTTGAGAAGATTTAGAAAAGACATCATAGTGCAGTAGGCATATGAAAAAAATACTAGAAAAAGAGCATGCAAGCATGCAAAAATGACAATAAACATAAACCTCGGTAAGACCATATTCGAGAAAAATAGATTAAAACGTCAAACCTTGCAAACCGAGGTACTAGGACCAGATTCCTTACTTTACTCCAACCATGTAGGACCTTGTAGCAACTAGTCCCTATAAAAAAAACTTACTATCCTAGTCCTCAGCCTCTAAGAACTCCTAATAAAAGTCCTTTTTTTCTGTTTTTAATAGGGACCCATAGCGACAAAACCGTAATCTAATCAAACTGAATCCATGGTTTAGTTAACACATTTGATTTTATGGAGAAAAAATTGGAAAGAAACGACTGCAATAATTTTGTCATAAATTCTAATTTCGTATATTTGATTACATTCAAGGAGGTGGATATTAATTCTACAGTGCTTCTGATAGCTATCTCAATATCTCATTTCGGTGTGACTGGTTGCAATTAAATTACTAGAATTGTTGTAAAGATTGGGGATATAACAAGTTAATTTGTAATTTTGTATGATGTTTGAAGTAATTTTACTTTTTTTTCTATTAACTAATAGAAAACCAAGAAAAAAAGGTGATGTCCATGACTTATTAACCAAAACATGTCAAACTATTTTCAATGGTTTGGTAGCAGTTACATATAACCAAATTGAACCGTGTAAAACCCTTGCAAAGTTTGGTTATCATTTTCCAGAATAGATACGCTACCGTAGTTCTTTCTCTATACATCGCTTTCAGGGATATCCTAGATCTAGAAAATAGTTATCCATCCTATCATAATTTCAACAATATTATATTTCCATTTTAGTGAATTTTCAAGCTAGCGGTTGCTTGTCTTACCATTCTAAATAATTGATGGTATTCATTTTACGCCACAAAACTTCTACATTTCAAGCTAGTCATGTTCAAGAATCTGGTCACGTGATGTTTCTATATAGATTTATATTTTACAGAAGCCAACCAATGTTCCTCTAATCTCATCAGGAAACTTATTTAATTCACTTAGTCTTCAAAGAGTAATACTAAATATATATATATATATATAGAGAGAGAGAGAGAGATTCATTTGAGAAATGGTAAATGTATGAGAAATAGAGAAGTAATCTTAGCCATTCATCTGGTCAACATTTGCGGCTTTGACCGCGAAGCACCGGATAATTCCTTGCATGGTCTATAGAAGGTAGAGGGGTAGTTTCGTAAAATACGCGGGATGAGTTCATATATGAACCTATATGATTCACATATGAACTATACGTTCATATGAGAATCAGTTAATTAGTTCATATGAGAATCACAAAAGTTTATATATGAATCTGTTAATTAGTTCAACCGATTCATATATGAACTTACAGTTAATTAGTTCATATGTGAATCAGTTAATTAGTTCATATATGAATCACAAAGGTTCATATATGAATCAGTTAAAAGCGTTCATTTGTGAATTACACTGATTCATATATGAATCACAATAGTTCATATGTGAATTATACATGTTGAATCACAATAGTTCATATGTGAATTATACATGTTCATACAGCCTGTGTATTTTGTAAAAATTACGAAAGTGTCCTATTTTTTGAATAGTCGCAACTTTTGACCAGTCAAAGCCGTAACTTTTGACCGGTCAAAGCCGAAATATTTGACCAGTCAAATCCGATCTTGACCATATGAATGGCTAGGATTACTTCTCTATTTCTCATATATTTACCATTTCTCAAATGAACCTAAGGCTATATATATATATATATATATATATATATATATGCAAAAGGATTAAGAGATTACCTTGGCTGATTTGAATAGTTCATCAATCACTTCAGACAAAGTTGGATGGGCATGAACAGCATACTTGATATCCTGAAACATTCAAGATTTACCAACTTGTACTTGAACAACATTCGACAAAATTTGATTCTTTTTTAAAGAAAGAAACACCAATTGAGAAGTTAAAACTATGCATATATGATAATAAGGTTTCTTATAAAACTTGTACTTTTGAAGCATAATATGTTTTTTTATGGCTGTATCACTATCTAGATGCTTGAACAGTTACCAAATATAAAGATTATTTTATCAGGTCAAAGATTATTTTGATAGTATGTGTCTGGATTTCCTTAATGAAACTTCAATATAAGCACAAACCTGTATACGTGTTCCCAAAGCGATAGCATTTGATGCTTCGTGGATGAGGTCTGCTGCATGCATTCCAAATATGTGAACCCCAAGAATCTCTCCATTGTCAGGTCTATAAATCATCTGCACAAAAAAGCAAAAAGCTCGATCAACGTTCTAGCCATGCGGAACGCTGAAGAAAATTACAAATTTGGAAGCAGAATTCTAAAATGTAATTTAAGAAGAAATTAAAATACCTTGGCAATTCCCTCTCCTTCATTTTCTGCAAGGGCCTTAGTGTTGGCTTTGAAGCTAGTCTTGGCAATACTGATCTCAAATCCTTCCTTCTCAGCTTTTTCTCTTGCTTGAGGCTGCAAGTTTTTTAACTCAAACTACTCAGGTAAAGCTCTCTTCATTGAACAATGTTAATAGTTTATGCAACATTTTTGAAGTTCTTTTTACCAGCGCAAACTCTGCCAAGGAATTCTTTCTATATTTCTCGGAATGAAGAAAACAATTACAGAAAATAATTGCTCTGCTCAAGCTCAAAATGACAAGGGATTATTCTTTCTGGTTAGAAATAGCTTCTGAGTGTGGATGTTTATCACTGGGCATCAATAAGTCGTGTTCAATGAGATATACTATCCCTGTAATATGACCTTAAAATCATTCAGTCCACCACTTCATGAGCTACAGATTTTTTCTATTTCTTTTAGAGCAGAAAGAATTTATATTTTAGTTGGCTAGATGGTTAAATGAGTGATTAATTTAACAAGATCATGATGTGCCATACAGAATGCATATAATCAAAAACAGAAACCAAGGGGGCGTTTGGTTGGGGGTATTGAGGGGTAAGGGCGGGATGGAGGCGTTACAAGTTATGGTATCAAAGCTATAGGTTATGATTCTGTAGGAATGGGTAGTATTAGGATCGAGTAGCTTAGGTTTCCCTCCTAATTGTTTAATTGGATTGTTCTTATTCCTTTAATTTAAATTACGATTTCCATTGTGGCACACCATCCTCCGGCCACACTGGACGAGGGTGTTACAAGTTATTTGGGAATGATAATGGAAAAATGTGTGGTTTGATATAATATAATGAGCCCATACCCTAGACACATTAATTTCCATATCCGACCAATCTTCATGCATTCCCATTCCCATTTCCATTTTCATTCCCATTCCTTTAAATGAACCAAATGTCTCCTAAGTGAACTTTTAAGATGGTTGTTTGGCAACGCGCACTTTTACAACTTTTATAATTTGAGGACATAACATTTTCGTACTTAAGCAGCATGTGTCATGTGTGATCTCAGACCATCATATCTTCAGCTCTTGAAGAAATCAGGACTTACCAATGTAACAACTAACAAATACAAGCTCCAGCAAGTAATAGTATATCCATACACTCATGTTTCCTTTACATGAAACAAGAGACGACTTCATTACAAAGACCACTGAATTTCTTTATTTACAATGCAGTTAATCATGGAAGGGTGTCAGTCAACCTTTATGTGTTTATTAACTCTAAATTGATTATCTACCAAGACCAGACCTCTAAAAACACGTGTTCTTTCAGAAGTTATTGTGTACTTGGGAGATGAGGAGGTTGGTAGCGCCTTTTCAGGGAATGAAGGCAATGAACCTCCCAAAGAAAAATCCCAAACAAGAATTAGTTGTCAATGTTGTCCTTCATACATATTACTGTTTTAGCCACAGTACACATGCTCAAAGAAGTGCTGCAACTTATTTAAATTGCACTTGTGGGCAATGCTTCTCTATGGAGTTGGAATATCCAAATCTCATATACACAAATTTTAGAAGGTTTCTCATTTAAACCTATGTGATATTCATTCATAAAACCTGCACGGTGAACAATGAACTGTCTGCATGTCGCACAAGAAGACAAAAAGGGAATTTGGAAAGGCAGAAAGCCACACCTCTGTTAATCCAACCATACTGATTTCAGGGTGGGTAAAACATGCCGCTGGGATGCTCAGATGATTTAAAACATGATCTTTTCCCGAAACTTGCTCGACGACTATGTTAAGGATACAAGTTCCAAGTCATTCAAGTATCGATATAAGTTGTAGTAGATGACTGATTGACATTAAGAAGTAAATGATACCTGAAATTCCCTGGGCGCTTGCTGCATGAGCAAGCATCATCTTTCCATTAGCGTCACCAATGCAATACAAGTGAGGGACCTAATGACCGAGACTTTGTATCAATAAAACATAGAATGTAGAATGCAGAAACAGTAATGCAAGGAAATTTTGATGTACCAGTTCTCCCTTTGAGTTGATCACTCGCATGCGTTCATCAACAGGAATAAAACCACGTTGCGTTTGTACATTGACCTATGAAAATTTCAAGCCATATAGTTTGCCTTTTAAACTCCGATCATACCTTAGGATCTTAGAGATGTATTATTGACAGGTTCACTTACACTTTCCAGACCAAGCCCTTCTGTGAATGGAGCCCTTCCAGTTGCAATGAGAGCAGCATCCACCTAGAGCAAATAACAGAGCGCACAGGTAAATAATATTAGAGAAGGAAGAAGATATAAAAGACATAATGATAGATATCAATCTAAAATTCGTTCATACTGTTTCCAACAGATCTATAATGATGTGTGAATATTTTTCTTCGCTTAAGCACCCCAATACCCACCTCCAATGTATCTTTTGGTTCCTTTGTCTTTGCATCAATAAGCTCAATCGTTACAGGTTTTCCATCCTTTGCTGGAGTGATCTGTCAACAAGAAATGGAAAACTAATTACCATAAAAGTCAATATATTGATATATGGAAAAGAAAAAGAAAAATCCAAGCTTAAGAACCTTGGTTGCATATACGCCAGTATGAAAATCAATTTTTCGAGGATTTATGAGAACCCTTTGAGCCAATTTTCCAATCTCAGGGTCAAAACCAGGCATTAACTGATCCAAAGCTTCTACAAATGTAACCTGTGCAACAATGAGAAACTTCGTCATAGGATTGTACTTTACTATACGTCAAGCAGGAGCAGCCCAAAAAAACTTGTTAATACAGATTGAAGCAGCCCAAAAAAACTTGTTTATACAGATTGTCATGATGTTCAAAAAAATTAAAGCTACTGATGCAGTCTTATCGTTCCAGGGGAATCATGAATTGACATGAACAAACAGGTGGTAGTGCAAGGTAGTTTTAAGCCACATATAGAACCTTCAATCTTATTAAGAAGAGACATTTTTTTGGATAATACATCCTTCATATTCAATCTCAAGCTTTACAGTCACTTCAAGGAATTCTTTTGAATGAAAGTGCTCCTTCTTCAAGGGGTGTTGTCAGACTTATTGAAAAGCTAGAGCTAATATGTACATATACAACTTTAATGCTGATGGAGTACATATAATCAACATCCATAATAGATTACCTCTAATTGCACATATTTGACAAACAACACTATATCATTGGATGGAACTCACATATAAAGAACCAAACATCAGAATATATTCGTATATCTGCATCAGTTTTTTTCCCCCCGACTTAAATGAAAATGAAAAGATACTTGATGATTTACCTACTCTATGGGAGTGAAAAGAGGAAAAGACCAGAAATGGCACGAAAATAGAAAGTGCTGCAAAGGATCAATGATCTCACCTCACTTCCCAGTGCTGTGTAGACATCACTGAATTCAAGTCCAATGTAACCACTTCCTACAATAACTATCCACTCTGGAACTGTCTCTAGTTTGAGTGCGTGGTCACTGGTTATTACAGTCTTACCTGCAGGCAGCTAATCAATAAATTTTAACGGCTCCAAGTAAGTATTAGAGTAAACTACATTTTTTTGTCCCTGTGGTTTGTTGGAAATTGCTATTTTCGTCCTCCTGCTTTTGAAATTATGGTTTTCGTCCTCATGGTTTGCAAGTTTTTTTTTCTATTTTCATCCCTATGGCTAACTCCGTAAACAAAATCAGTCAAGTCAGGGGCGTTTTCGTCTTTAACATTTTTCTAAAAAAAATCTTTATTTTTAATCAAATAATATATGAAGTAAATTACAGATTTGGTCCCTATGGTATGCAAGATTTATATGGAATTGGTCCCTAGACTATTTATTACATAGATGACCAGGTGGTATGCACATTTTGGCAGATTTGATCCCTAGACCAAACGTCCTTCCATTCTCTCCATTAAATACGAGATCATTTTGGTCTTTTCGTCGCTTCCTTTCATATTAATATTCATTTTTGTTTCTTTTAGACACCAGTTTTTGTATTTTTCTCTTTTCTGTCCTTTTGTTTCTTAATGCAATAAAGAACAAAAGACCTCTTCTATCTCTCTTCCCTCACTTTCCGGCGAGAGCTTCCCCACCAAACTCCATCTACGGTGGCTTTCAGCTCCCTACCCCCCACCATCAACCACCACCCATAAATTGCTTTCTGTTAAGAATAATTGCTTTCTGTTAAGTAAAGGCAGAGAAACAAGGAAGGGAGCTGTTAGAGCTTCCATGGCGGATGCTTTACCTTCTGTAAACTGAATTTTCGTCCCTCTTGTGCAGGAGCAGAGTAGAAGCAGATGGTGATAAGTGTTCAGTGAATGGACGTTGTTTATAGTCGACATGTTTTATGGGGAAGAAGAAGCAGGGGAAGGGGAGGGGGAGAGGTGGGGTTAGTATAATATATAAATATTATATATATATATATATTGGAAGGATATTTTGCAACCCTTAAATATTAACTCTTGCAACCCACATTGTATATATATATACTAGAAGCGTACTCGCGCAATGCAGCGAGATACATCACGATTTTAGTGTTTTCTTTTACTTTTTGTTTTTGTCGATTTATAGTACGAAATTGGATGGTTTTGAGAATGTGATAATGTTTTTTTTATAAATTTGTTTAATTTAATAATATAATGTTTTTAATTAAAAAAATTAAGCATTTTGTTAGAATTCAATGATTATCTTATATATTTTATTTTTTTTATATTTAAATTAAGATTTTATCCTGTTTTGATTATGTTTATCGGTTAGTTATGAATTCAAACATATAGCTTTAGAAATTTGTACTCATGCATCATGACTTGTAATTTTTAATTTTAAGTAATGTGTATCAATAACAGTACTTAATGCATAAAAGTTTGTTTTAAGAGTTTCTTCGATAGTTTACTAATAATGTAATTTATTTTAGTTTTAATAAAATAATGTTTTTTATAAAATAAACATTAAATATTCTGTTAGATTTTTTTAATTATATTTTAGATTTTTTATATTTAAAATTTGATTTTTATTTTGTATTTAATTATGCAGGGAGTGATTTTAGGGTAGTTACAGTGAGGAGTGATTTTAGGAAAGTTAAATTTGTCGGAGATAATGATTAAATAGGAAAAGATTTTAAGTTTTCATTCTTTATTTAAGTTTTAAGTAATTAGCATTAAATAGCGGTACATTAAGCTTTAATAATTGTTTTTAAGAGTTTTTTATCTGTGTTTTATAATATAGTATAGATATAGGGTTGAGTTCAAACGAGGACAGTAACCAAATAAGAGAACACAAAAACGGCCAAATTATATGTTATTTTACACTAAAATCACGTGTAAAATCACATGTGATTCACGCGACTTTGACCGCGACCTGAGGTCACGGGCCAGGACGCCTGCACACCTTTGCTTTAACCGTTTGTGTAAAATCACATGTGATTTTACACATAATTTAGCCGTTTTGTGTTCTTTTATTTTGTTATCGTTCTCGTTTGAACCTCCCTCCCCCCCCTCTCTCTCTATGTATATATATATATATATATATATATAATGATATATAATAAAATGTTGAAATTTGAGTAATAGAAAATAAAAAATATACAAAGAAGAGTAAAACGACTACAATGCCTCCGACTTAACATAGTTTTGTAACAGAATAGAAATGAATTGCAAACCACAAGGATTACACTAAAAATCTGAATTGGTCATAGAAATATTACAAATTTTGGAATGATTTAATCAATAGATAGATATTAAATACAGTTTTATACCGTATTTTTACACTTTGCGTCGTGTATCGGAAGTTCATCAAAAGTAGATAAACTCCTGATATTTCACATCTCAATATCCTCTTTAAGATATTCTCTCTTCCTTTTACTTTGTCTCACTTTTCTAATATTATTCTTTACTATTTATTTTTGCTGTTAATGCGAAGGAAAATGTATGAAGAAACAAGCACTAACCATCAACCTCAACCCCCTTAGGGACAAAGGGTACTGAACCAGTAGCAATGATTATATCTTTTGCAGTAATAACCGTCTCGGTGCCCCCAACTTTTCCATATTTCACCTTTTGTGGACCCTACATATATTCATAACAAAATCAAGAGTTCACAGATGCGCTATGCCACATTCAATTTAGTTAATAAGCAAAAGATGAATGAAACTATGGATCTAAATGCCGGCAGCAGAGGGCATACCACAACAGCACCAAAACCTGTCAATATGTCCACGCCAAGAGCTTTCATTGAATTTGTTAGATTATTTCTAATTTTGGTGGCAAGACTTTGGGCATGATCAGCTACCCCCTGTCTGTCATACCCAGCAGCTGCAACCTGTCAGCATAAACAAATATAAATTTAGTAGTGTTGGGGGGATAACTCAATATCACAATTAATGCACCGATGTCTCAATAACAAACATATAGTGCAAACCTAACAACTTCGTGGAATTCAAAACGGATCTCAAACATGCTCCACAAATACCAAAAACGAGACCAATAACAATCTAACACAATTGGCTTTTTATCTTATTAACAGATATTTGATGAAAGACAAGGGGTTTTCATCTCGACTTATATGAAATGAAATGATGAAACGAAGAGATCACGCATTTAGAGAGTAACAATCAGATAGAGGGTGAAATACTACTGGCATGTTTGATGATACAAATACCAACAATGTCTTTGTAAAATGAACCTGCATTATTAACTATACAGAACTTGGATTTGAAATTTTCAATTCAACATGATGTGGACGTATGCTTTCATGTGCACAGGCAGCACAGCACAGACCAACTTTCCCCATACTCATTTTACTTCACATGCCCACATAATTTTCCTTAAGTAAGCACAGTTTCGGAAACATGAAGTAACTGGAAAAAACATCTCAATAAATTGTTCAAGGCTGTATATGTGTATATATATAGGACAAATCAAATACAAACGGCCAAAATGTTACACACCATAAAAACCAATCTTAGCCTTTGATTTTGTGTATTTTGAAATTTTTAGGCAGTTACCAAATCAGTAGCACATAAGGTTGAGAGTAAATTTTGGAACCGATTTAATCCACATCGTTGACATTGATTTGATAATCTGCACGGACGGTTGAGATTGGTTTGTATGGTGTGTAACATTTAGACGGTTTGTATTTGATTTGGCCTATATATATACTATTGTTAGGTTAGGCGAAGGATCGTGTGAGAAGTTGCGCTAACGATGAGAAACGTGAGAAGTGGATCTGAACCGTTGATCTCTTTTAATCTCAAGCCCTCCCATGAATTGCGGCTTAGAAGGGAATTGATCTGGTGCATCTTATCTCGTACATCTCATCTTAATGTGCGTCCATTTCTCATCCAACGGTTGATAACCACTTCTCACCGTTAACTCAAATTCTTACCGGAACCCAACCCTGTTAGGTTATGTCCAACTTATTTTATGTACTATTTATGAAGTATTCACAAGTTTCTGCCTTGTGCGTCTTTAACATGGACCTACAATGTATCTAAGTAAAGTACACTTGTTATAACAATTTATATTTTTCTAAAGGCCAAAGAAACCTCATCCAAAGGTGAGTAAACCCAAGGAAGGGAGGTTGAAAACGTCTACCGCCCACCCAGTGAAGCACCCTTGGTAATTCACTAGGGAACCGACAACTGTGTATTGAACTCACGACGTTTAGCTTCAAACACTTGAGCAGGTCCATCATCATCAGATAAGAGATAGAAGCTTACTTGGTATAGTTGAGTTCACAGCTGAACAATATTGCATAAATGTTCATGATTCTCTTGCATTAGAAACTTGTTTCTAAGTGCGAGCTTACTGAAAATATTATCACAGGACGATTATTTATGGACCACTTACCACACTAACTTACTCAATTTATGTTAGCCCCTACACTTGATTATACATTTGACTGTTTCTGTTCATTGATAAACTATAGAAGGTCTAGTTGAAAATGAACTTTAATGCAGCCAATAGTAAGCGAAGAACAAAGAATCAAAAGAGAGCTTGAGATGAGAATACATAGATGAACCTCTCTGAACACGGGGACAAACAAGGGCAACAAATGACTTAAAAACATCAAAGCTAGACAATAGAAACTATGGAAGAACCTTTGACACATGCTTAAAATAAGAAAGATTTTAGTGCGGGGAAATGAATATACCTGTAAACCGAATGACTTCATGTGGTGTTCATTCTGGAGCTCCCGCATTCGACCACTTACAGCAAGAAGGGCCTTGGAAGGAACACACCCACGATTAACACATGTTCCACCAACCACATCTCCTTCGATAATGGCAGTTTTCAGACCCTGTAGAGGTCAAACTCATTAGTTTTTAAACAAAATGCTTCTAAGCAGGAGCGACATAAAATGACCAATGTCTCATGGTAAGTGAAGCATATAAATTGGCAATATGTGTTACATATCCATCCTTATTAGGATGGTCCTACTTTGACTTTATTAGATATCTAAACTGATTGCCTATCCCACATCATAATCCAATATACATGAACATGTATGTCTTCAAAAAACAGCCGCTCTACCCCAAGAGGTGAAGAGAATTTCTTTTAGGAAATAGATAGAGACGAGGCATGGTTTGCGTACATCTTAATCTCTTAGACCCTATTTCCGAGTGGGATTTCCTTGGTTTGAAACTTTGATTTATGCATATGCGCGTGTATGATCACTTTCCTTTGCTTTGTAAAGAAAAAAAACTAGCTTGCTTCAGCTGGTGACGTTCAAAAGTAAGTTGTCGCAGATATACATGGATCAGCGACAGAGCTAGTGTAAAAGACATGAATGAACATTCTAGTTGAATATTTTATTGAATATACTTACCCGAATCTATCAAAGGGATCGACATTAGGAGTTGAATCAAGTATTACAACAATTTATACAAATACCTAAAATAAATTGATATCCGGGTACGTTTTCTTCTTTTTCCGACCATTTCTGCAAGTGTGGAGATACCGCAATGGAGGTTTTACTTTTTTCAACTGTAGTTAAATAAAACCAAACAGAAGACAATGATAAGGAATTACCTTTTCAACAGCATGAAGAGCAGCGCCATGACCACCAACACCAGCTCCAATAATGACAAGATCATAATCAAAACCACGACCCTTGGAAGGAGTTCCGTTTCCGGACAAGGAAGCGAAAAGCTGTTTGGTGGGAGGCAATTGCTTGAATCGAATTGCATTATACGATTTGCAACCAGAAAAGGATTCTCTTCTGAGGCCACAAAAGCGGAGCTGATTGGGGGTAGTTGTGTTGGTGAAGAAGAGTTGTGGTGAGTCAGCGGCGCAGTTGGATCTAGAGGTGATCGGAGAAGGCGAAGAAAGTGAGAGAGATATTGAAGATTGCATGATGAATGGAACTGGAACTACAATTGAAATTGGAATTCAAAATTGAAATTGAAGAGATGGATGATCTGAGATGTGGGTTGGGGAGGTCCGTCAGAATGGGCAGAGTTGGGGTTTTTGGGGTTTTAAATTTGAGAACGGTTGGTTGAAGAAGTTGAACTACTACTTAAAATGTATGTTTTGATGCTGTTGTGTTGACTCCGAATTTTAAGCGGGTCACCGGCCTGGACCCGAACATTGGTTAACATCGGTTAAAGATTTTAGCCCGGTTAATACATGGATTTGTTTTTTTTTTTAAATCAAAAAACCCTTTAAATTTTTTACTCCTTTTATTTAAATTCTTTTTTCCCAAAAAAATCTTTTATAGATTTTGGGAAAATTGCATGAAAACGGAACAAACTTTCACCTGATTCCTATTTTGGAGAACCAACTTTCAAAATCATCATTTAGGGGTTTGTTTCAAACTTTATGTTTATTTAAGGGTCTGATTAACCTATTCAACAGGTAACCGGTAATATTTCATATGACATGGCAAATTATTAACTTAAAATATATTAGGTGGAAATTGTTTTGCCACATCATTTTTATTATTAAAAAAAAAACAAGTGATGGCATGATGATTGAATAAAAAACAAGTGATTGAAACCATATGATTGAAAAGATATCAATGGATATCAACTACACAATATATTCTCTCAAAACAGTAGCATCAAGTTTTTTTCTTCTCAAAACAACAACATTATGGACAATGAAAACAATGATAGGAAAAGTTATAGATCTCAGTACAGTGCAATCAATAGTAAATATTCAATGTAGAACAATAATCAAGCCACAACTGCTAGTCATATGATTAATATGAAATCAAAGGGTTTAGGTTTACAGAGAGAATATCTGATCAGAATATGTAAACCTATAGACTAGCAATCTAACAAATGACTTGAGTAACCTGAAATATGAACTAGAAAAACCTTTATATATTCAGGCTTACAAGATAATGGGCTTATGGGCTTGGGCACATCTACTAAAACAACTATTAAATAATTACAATATAAACCCTTATAAATACCTTATTCCACTTTCAACACACAGGACCTTCAGTCCTAACAATCTCCCCCTAAAGTTGAATAAAGCATTTAACAACTTGAAAAACTTCAAGCCTTGATCTTCTTTCCCTCTTGAATCTTTGACGAACTTTGGTGTTGCTTGACTTCATGTCTTTCCACGCTCCCCCTTGAATAAAGCTCTTGGTCTTCATAGTTTCAACTTTGTAACCAGATTCAATGTACAGTAGCCTCGACTGAATGCACTATCACGCCGCTTTTAACCATAGAAACTCAATCACATCGGATCAGCACACAAGAAAGATAATGTGAGAGTAACGTGACTTTCCACGGTGCATCTTCAGTTTAAAACAAAGAATTTGTCTTTGAACCGCGAGTTGAATAGACTTTCAGCTTAAGAACTTGTTTCAATCAGCTCGTAGGAGGAATGATAAGCAAACTTGTAGCAGACACCACATGATACAACACTTTCTTCAAACTTTGAAATTGAACTTTTATAAAAATTCTCCCCCTTTTTGATGATTGTGAGCATCATGATCATCAAAAATTCTTCAATTTCAGCACTTTCTTTGAGCTCCCCTTTATGATAATTTGACATTCACCGCCCTGTGATCTGATTATCCGTCAATTCATGAAATGTATATATCTGAATCTTTTCAAATTCAGACATAATAGGAAATTGTAAACCTGAATCAACAAATGATACAGTTAATATGTCTGTAAGTAGCACTGAGCCACTTTGTACAACGTATGTACATTGGAAAGGAGTTTTTGTAATGTTCACTCCCCCAGGGCTTCCATTCAATCATCGAAAAAACCACAAAGGAATTTTCTATGAATGTTATGACAAGAAAACTTATTCCTTGTGTGCTCGTGCACGTGTATAATGATTGAAACTACTTAGCTTGATCAGGCTCAAATTGTGTAAACTGTTGAGACAACAACAAATATTACACGGACTCAATGTGCATGAAAAAGGTGCGAAGGTGGGGCAACTTTCCTTCTTTTTCAATATCTAAATCTTCCGAGTGAAGATCAGATAGCATATATGTTGCGTCCCCAAAGAAAAATGAAACATTTCTTTGTTAAAAAAGAAATGAGTGGTTGGTGGGGTTAATGCAAGAGTTGGCATGGGCTAAGTGCCTTTTCAATGATGGTCACCAAAGAATGTAAACCAATCAGTAGATGTGGCTGCCCGGCTCAGAAAGTGGTTGGTGCAGAGTTCTGATATTCTTTTAACTCTGTTCTCACACCCTCTTTCTTTTTTTCATTATGCTCACTTCTAACCAAACTCTCTTTTCCATTTTTCCGCTCCACACAATGAGAAAAACTCAATCCGATGAGTTATCTCCCCCACTCTTTGATATAAAACCCCTCACCCCTCAATCACTCAAGGATAACTTCCGGGGTAGGAAACACTGGTTTACGTGAATCCATGGAAGTTCTGTTTAAGCTCTCACATGAATCCCATGTAATTCCTATAAAGAATGTATGCTCAACAGTTTAACTTGAACATTTAAGCACAAAATGTATGATAACACTATCAAAATGTATGCTCATAAGATTTGAGCAATTGAACGTTGAAGAATTCTCAAAACAAAGATATTGAATGAAAGAAATGAAATCAAAAGAATTGTTTTGAGAATCTGACAATGTATCAATCAGATCAAATGAAATGGTTAGGGTATCAAAGAATTGGATATTTTGTTTATATGAACAAATATAAACAATTTAGTAATGAAAGCACAAAGATTAAAAAAAATGATTGATGCTCAACAACATTGAATTCCAAACGGGGGTATTACCATCGAAAAATTGTTTCTTTATGAGACATGGTAATAACAATTGCAAATGAAGTACCGAACCTGTGTGTGTGAATACTTTACAGTACAAAGACAAGATAATACGCAAGTATTGATCTTTGGAAACACACGGTCAGTTAAGCATTAAAGCTCAAAAATGAAAAACATTTAAATTCACACTTCTAGATTTATGAAACCTTTTGAGAATCAGAAGTGGTTTGAACATTTCAGAAACTGTTTTTCATGTTCGAAAGTTGTTCTTCTTTCAAACAATCAGAGATCTAGATTAGAAGATATTTACCTTGAAGCTCCCCCTCAAATCATGATAGAATGATATAGATGTAATAACCTCCCCCTGGATATTTGCAAAATATCCAAGTCTAAACGTTGAAGAACGGGTCCTGATCTGTCATGTGATCAGAAGCCAAACTTCGTTGAAGTCCGGGTTCTAAGCTGATTTACTTAGAAGCCATCGTTCTTCTACTCCCCCTTGACAATAGGTGCCTGCAACAAAGAATCAGTTTTCGGCTTTGGTACCCACTGGTATTTGGGTCCTCGAATGTTAGTTGCAGTTCTTGTGGGGGATATAGAATAAGAACCATATCAGAAATGATCACTGGTTTTGTGAGTGTGATCATGTGTACGACAATAAGAAAAGTGGTATTTCTTACCTGACAACCTAAGTAATTGATCTCTCGAGTAGATGTGATTAGGTTTACCTTTACTCGCATTTTTCTTCTTGGCATTAAACGCATGTACACACGATTCTCTTTCTTTCATCTCATCTTCAACTGATTTCTTCTTCCAGACCAGTTCCTCTTCTTTGTATCTCCTTCTTCTTTGATGTGTACCTGAACCATCTATATTTCTATCATAGAAAATGTTAGGTTTACGAATCTGATCAAAAGATTTAACTGACCTTTGTGAAGAGACAGATTTCTGATTTGAACTTGATACAGACTTTTCAAGCACTTTAATCGTCGAAGCAAAGTTGTCTCTTTCTTTAACAAGCAGGTCAATCTTCTTCGTGAACTCATACTTCGTTTCTGCTCTTTCAGTGCCTTCTCAGATAGTTCAGATAACTTGACAGTAAGCTTTTTGATCTCAGTCTCAAACATGCTTCTCTCTTCTTCAAATCCCTTCTCAGCATTGTTTCTTTGGCCAGATATTTCTTTGAAGAAACCAACATTCTTTTGTTCAATGGCCTTCTTCTCTTTGGAAAACTTCTCTCTTTCAAGAATGATTACTTTCTGAAAATCAGAAACTTGCTGAGAAAGTTTTATGCATTTCAGCTCAACTTCTTTCTTCTCATCAACACATTTTCTCGAAAATTCTGAGAACTTCTTTGCGAAAGATTTCTCTTTAGTCTCAAAATCATATTTGTGTTTAGCAAGCTGTTGCTCCAAATCAGATAAATGCTTTTGAAGTTCTGCATTTGCATCTTTTAGATCAGAGATCTTTTCCTCATAACTTTCAACCGAGACTGGTTGCTGAGGTTTAGCTTCCAAAATGGAGATCTTTCCTTTTAGCTCAGAGTTCTCAGCTTCCAATTCTCTTCCTTTTAATAAACCCTTTGGCCCTAGCATCAACCATTCAGTGCAATCCCACAACTCTTTTCCTGTCATTTTGTAAGTATTTATTTGACCATAAATTTCACTCAAAATGTCATGTAAAAGGTCACAATAGATACTACTTGTCATATACTTTCGAGCTAAGTTATTAGCCCTCTCTCTTTTCTCCTGTTCCACAGGCGAAGCTTCTGTCAGAATTTGGGATTGCATCTCTCCCTTAGTTAAAGATAATCTGATATAATTGCCACCTCGTGTTCGTCCACAAAGTTCAAAAAATGAACTTTCCACTCTTCATATTCTCCTTTGGACCACAGCCTTGGTGGGTTCACCATTTTGACCGTATCGAATAGACTGTATTCGATCCGGCTTTGAGAGGCTTGACGAGAGATGAAACTCAAAAGTGCAAGGACCAAAAGTGACAAAATGTGAAACTTGAAAGTTTAGGGTCACAAATGACAAACTACTGAAACCTTGAAGTACGGGGGCTAAAAGAAATGCACTGCAAAAAGATCGTAAGACAAAAAAAATTTGACCCTTTGACCCTTTTTTCCTTTTTTCCTTTTTTTTTAACAAACCCGGTCGAGCAGGGTACCGGTCAAGCAAATGACCGGTATAGACAAAGTACCGGATGAATAGTAACCGACCGATATGAATAGTACTTCATGAATAGTATTACGTTCGACCTGTATGACGTTCGACCTGTATCACGTTCGACCTGTAAAATGTTTCGACCGATATTGAGATTGGATCGGTAAAGCAATGTACCGGTCGAACAACGGACCGGTAAAGACAATGTACTGGTCGAACTACAGGACCGGAAAAACAAAGTATCGGTCGAACCAAAGGACCGGTATAGACTATGTACCGGTAAGTAAAAGACCGGTAAAGACAATGTATCGGTCGATAACAGATAAACATATAAGGATCGATAAATTTAACAGATAAGGACCGATAATCACGAAGAACAGATCGATGAACTTGATGAACAATCAACCCAATATAAAAATCAATTGATAAAAATCAATTGATTTTCAC
This sequence comes from Arctium minus, assembly GCA_954870635.1. Taxonomy (NCBI): domain Eukaryota; kingdom Viridiplantae; phylum Streptophyta; class Magnoliopsida; order Asterales; family Asteraceae; genus Arctium; species Arctium minus. The sequence goes on along the minus strand of OX941080.1, from coordinate 58,208,409 downwards.
TGAACACACTTAGACCGATAAACAACCCAGAAACAACTAAAATTAGCCCATAAATTCAAGCGATAACACAAATAAACAGACCAAATAGAAGATTTAGTCACAAACTATTTGACCGATAAAGTTATGGATTTAAGAACCAGATCAAACGATAAGCAAGAGATGAATTTCAGAAAAATACAGATCGACCGATAATCAATCTATAACCAAAAAATCGATTTTTCAGAAGAGTTTTTTTTTTTTAACAGATTGATACTACAGTTAAAAAACAGATATTAACTCATGCAGATACGAACCCAGAAAATCGATTTCAGAAACACAGATAATAGTTAAAACAGATAATCGATTAAGGGTCTTAGACAAACCTTTTCTGGATCAAACCTTCAGTCTCTTTGCTCTGATACCAATTGTAGATCCCAGTACAGTGCAATCAATAGTAAATATTCAATGTAGAACAATAATCAAGCCACAACTGCTAGTCACATGATTAATATGAAATCAAAGGGTTTAGGTTTACAGAAGGAATATATGATCAGAATATGTAAATCTATAGACTAGCAATCTAACAAATGACTTGAGTAACCTGAAATATGAACTAGAAAAGCCTTTATATATTCAGGCTTACAAGATAATGGGCTTATGGGCTTGGGCCCATCTACTAAAACAACTATTAAATAATTACAATATAAACCCTTATAAATACTTTATTCCACTTTCAACACACAGGACCTTCAGTCCTAACAAAAGTGGATAATCAAAACACAAGAAAGTGAAAACAATGATAGGAATAAATACTTGATGGAAGAGTAACGAAGAAGACAGAGAAGACTGATGAAACGCCTGTCGGAGATAACAGCCGGCGACAACTCGCCGACGGCGCCTGCCGGAGAGGAGATAACAGCAGCGGCGCTTGCCGGAGTGGAGAGAACAGCAGCAACAGCGGTTTCGATGGAGGGATGAGTGCAGATGCGATGGAGGGATGAGTGTTAGGGTTGTGGTGATCGATTGAAGCGGGAGCAAGGAAGGAGACGGTTCAAGTTTTTTTTTTTTTTAATGTTTTTCTAATTTGATTTTCTAATGATTTTTTAATAATAAAAATGATGTGGCAAAACAATTTCCACCTAATATATTTTAAGTTAATAATTTGCCATGTCATATGAAATATTACCGGTTACCTGTTGAATAGGTTAACCAGACCCTTAAATAAACATAAAGTTTGAAACAAACCCCTAAATGATGATTTTGAAAGTTGGTTCCCAAAAATAGGAATCAGGTGAAAGTTTGTTCCATTTTCATGCAATTTTCCCATAGATTTTCTATAATTTCTATTCATTTAAAAACCGACCTAAGTACCCGAATAAGAATCGACAATACTGTTACAATTAAGAGGGTGTTTGGTTCGCGGAATTGGATGGAATTCAATGGAATTGGAATGTCCAAATCCATTGACCAAATTCCAAAGTCTTGTTTGGTTCACATAATTAAAACTAAGGAATCCTGCGGATTCCATCAAATTCCTTCAAACACGGATTTCACAATTCCACGGGGTATCCTATGGAATTCATTTTCTTTCCAACAAATTCCAATTCCAATTCCAATTCCATCCAACCAAACGCGACCAAAATGCGTGGTCAAATTCCATCAAATTCCAATTCCAATTCATTCAAAGTCAAATTCCTTGATGAATTCAAATTCCATCGAATTTCATTCCACGAACCAAACGCCACCTAAGTTTTCTGGTAAAAGCAAGGGCGGTCCAAGCGTGATCCAGCTAAATTTTGTCGGGTGCTCCTAAATATTAGAAAATAAAGAAAATCAACCAAAAAACTAAAAATGTGTCTTGAAATCAACAAAAAACTTCAAAAATTATCCCTCAAAAGTCAAAACGGTGGAATTAGACTAACAACACATCGAATGACGTTACATATATTTGATCCACCCTATGGGTGCACCTGCTCGACAAAAATCCTGGTAGGGGTGAGCAAAACCCGACCTTACCCAAAAAGCCCGAAAGCTCGAACCGAAAAAACCCCGAACAGCCCGACCCTAACTATCTGATCCAAAGTCCGAAATTTAGGCCGGGTATAAAGGTTCGGGTAGGGTCTTACTTTCTTTCACTCAATCCAACTCGAAACCCGAATTAAGGTAAGTAAATATAAATACTATTTTTTTGAAGTTTGAAATATGTTTATTACTTTATGTTTATAAATTCTAGAGTTTGAAAATTGAAACTTTGAATTTACGTTGATCTCAATTTTCATAATTTCATTATTTTAACTATTATTTTTGCATAACAGCCATACCTGCAACAACATGTAAATACCCATGCACAAGCAGCACCCTAGCGACCTAGCTCTAGCACACTAGCAACAATAGATTAAAAAATATGGTTATCAACTATTAAACACGTGGATTCCTTTTGTTCACTACGCAGGAGTCGAGACTAAAAAAATGGCATTTTACCGATCCGAACCAATTTCCCCCGAAACCCAATTAGGCCCGCCACCTGCATCACCCGTTTACAATATTCGGGGCCTTGATACCCTACCCGAAACCTGATCGGGTTTCCCGCCCCCATCATCCGACCCGACCCATGCTCACCACTAAATCTTGGGTTTGTCGCTGGATAAAAGAGCAATTATTGGTCCCAAATAAAAACCAACGGTCTTATTACAATTAAATCTTCTGGTAAAACTCATAAACCATGAGACCATGCATGAAATCAGTTAAAAATAACTGAATGGAAAGATTTTGTTGAAGTAAAGGCAAAAATGGTACCTTTTTTTTTATTAAGTCAACATATGATGATATACAACAAATCTGTGATAGTAAAAGGGTTAAAACCATTTGAAAAAGAGACCACCATGAGTGGCGAAGAAAGGAGCAAACACCAACGACTCAACTGCCATAAGCTTGATCAGGATATTCAGCGATGGCCCTGATGTATCCTTCAATGGGTCTCCCACAGTATCCCCTATCACTGCTGCCTTATGTGCTTCCGATCCCTTTGGTCCTAATGTCCTTGCATGTTCTGACCCACCAGCCTACATTCACATTCACAATCACTTCATCTTTTCAACATAATTAATCACATGTAAAGATCTTGACTAACACAAACTCCATATCAATCTCAGAGTTTTTCGAAAGTAGCAAGCTTCGTTTACCTCGATATACTTCTTGGCATTATCCCATGCTCCACCCGTGTTAGAAGCAGATATAGCAATCTATAAAACCAAATACAAAATCATCAAGTTGGTTAAGGGGAGCCTTAAAAAACTGATTTTATGCAACAAAAAAAAATGGCATACAAATACAATACATGTAATGCATGGTACCTGGACACCTGAAACAAGTGAACCTGCAAGCACACCAGCAAGTGCTTCGACTCCAAAAAAGGTTCCTGCAACTAGAGGTGTGATCATAACTAAAGCACCAGGAGGGATCATCTCTTTAAGTGATGCATCTGTAGAAATCTTGACACAAGTCGCATAATCAGGTTTTGTGGTTCCTTCCATGAGCCCCGGAATGGTGTTGAACTGTCGGCGAACCTCTTCAACCATTTTCAGAGCAGCACTTCCCACGCTCTTCATTGTCATCGCAGAGAACCAGTAAGGAAGCATTGCTCCTATCAGTAAACCTATGAACACTTTTGGTGTCAACACGTCCACCGTTTCAATCCCAGCTCTGCTCACAAATGCCCCAAATAGAGCAAGAGAGACTAGAGCAGCAGACCCGATTGCAAAACCCTGAGACCACCAATGACAGTTTTATATACACATTACCATAATATTCAAGGGTTATGATTCATTTCATGAAATTTGAAAGTGTCGTTACCAAATAGGGTCACTTCGTTTATAGAAGTCCCTTTTACAATAAGAGGCAGGTCGGTCATTTGAAGGTTATTGAGTTCAAAGAGTCAGACTAAGATGAACTTATTGCAAGGGTCTTGTACCTTGCCAATAGCAGCAGTGGTGTTTCCAGCAGCATCAAGAGCATCGGTTCTTTCACGGATGGTGTGACTCATTCCGGCCATTTCTGCAATACCACCCGCATTGTCACTGATGGGCCCGTAAGCATCAATGGCTAGACCCGTAGATATGGTACTTAGCATCCCCAAAGCAGCAACTGCGATCCCATACATGGCAGCCAAGCTAAAGCTGACATATATAGCAACAGAGATGGCAAATACCGGAATGATAACAGATTTATATCCCAGAGCCAGTCCGAATATCACATTCGTTGCAGCACCCGTCTTGCAGGAGTCTGCCACATCCCTCACTGGACTGCAAATCATTTGACCATCGTGATAAGATTGATGAAGGTATATTCAAAATCATGTTATAAGTATGCACAAAAACAAGTTTGGTCATCAAATTTTTTAGGTCAAATGGTGTTCAACAAACAAGCTCAATGTTGCTATTGCATTTTTGAACAATTATATTTGCCTTTATAAATTGGGGAAATTGCAACGATGTTAGTTAGTTCCTATTTAATGTAATAAATATATTTTTTTTCTCTAAAGCAAATGTAACAAAGTTTCACAGTTTCCTATTTGATGTAACCAAGTTTCAAAATTTCTTATTTTTTCCCTTCTTTTGATCAATAACTTGCTTATCTTGTAACATTGATGACTTGGGCGTCAATTTAACCCCCGCTTTAACACAACCCTTTCATAAACCTTTCATGAATGGGTATCCACGTCATCATATGTTATAAAAAAGTAGAAACTTCATTACACCAATTAAGGAAAAAAAAATTATTACACTAGATGGGAACTAAATTGAACGTTGTTACATTTGGCCCCTTGTAAATTTAGAATTTATAGATTTGACCTTAAAAGCAACTATGTGGAAAAAACCTCACCTATATGCACTGCTAGTGTAATACTCAGTTATGTATCCAATAACCAGACCAGCCCACAGACCAATGGAAACACAGAAGAAGATGTGCCTGAAAAACAATAGAAAGGAGTAAGCCAGTAACACAGCTGCTAGTGCACATTGTACAACCAGCAAAGCAGACACATGTAGGGAAAGAGGTAAGCACATACCAGTTTTTAACAAGCTTATTGGCACCAAAATTAAAGATAGTGAATTCTGATGGTAAAGCAGTGAAGCTGACTATAGCAATCCCAGCAGTCATTAGTACGGTAGAAATTAGCAGTTGACGCTTGAGAGACGGTTCAATATCAGCCACACCCTTTATTTGGAAAAAATCAGTGGCGAAAAACATAGTGATTAAGCAAACGACAATTCCCATCGAGCTTATAAGCAGAGGATAAGCCATGGCTGAGAAATCGTGACTAGCACCAAAGGATGATATGGAGGCCACAAATAAAGCAGCACATGATGATTCGGCATATGATCCAAACAAGTCAGATCCCATCCCAGCAATGTCGCCGACATTATCACCCACATTATCTGCAATAACCTGCAAAGATCATCCAAACAAACGACCATGTTTAGATATGTGAAAATATGTGGAACCCCATATTACTCACCAAATGAGCCCTTGAAGAAAGAAGGGGGTTCTAACATATATCAAAGAGAAAGCGTCCAAGTCTAGCCGATGTGGGATCTAACTAGCTCCCTCCAACAGCGGCTAGATGGACAAAGATGTCCCAAATGGTAGACCTTGACTATTATACCATGTGAAAATATGTGGAACCCCCATATTACTCTCGAGAAGAGTCTTTGAGGATGGTTCCAACATATATCAAAGAGAGAGTGTCGAAGACTAGCCGATGTGGGACTCTAAGAGCATCTCCAACAGCTATCCTAAAATAGAGAATTTGAAGATTTAGGGCATATTTTTGCTCCAACAGCTATGCTATAATTTATGCTAAAATAGAAAAAAGAAGAGAAAGAGAGAGGGTAGTAATCTCCAAATTTGGAGAATCTCTAAAACTCCATATTTTAGAGAGAGAAATAATATCTAATTTTTTTCACTTAGGAGAGAAAAATAATATTTTATTAAATGTATCGAATATTTTAATAATATAGTTAGAGTTGGATGTACTTGTTTTTATAGAGATTTTCACTTTTGATGCTCTATTTTAAAAAAGTTATAGCATAGCTGTCAGGATACATTGCTAGAATGATGGAACTTATTAGAACTAGAAAGAAGAGGCCAAGTTTGACTTTTGAGAGCCAATTCTACTACATTACAAAAATATGATGAAATTCATTTAAATTTTTTAAAGAACTTTGGTGACCACGTCAAATTAGATAGCAAAAAGTAGGCTAAGAAAACTTAGTGGTGATGAAAATGAAAGAGTTGCTTATTTAATTCGGCTTTCAAAAGTAATAATTTTGACTTTAAAAAGTGGATTATCAACTTCTGTTTAGACATGGAAAGCAAAAGGGAAAAAGAGATTACAGCAGGGTTACGAGGATCATCTTCAGGAATGTTTCTTTCCACTTTTCCTACTAAATCAGCACCAACATCGGCTGCTTTCGTGTATATGCCTCCACCAACTCTTCCAAAAAGTGCCATTGATGAACCACCAAGACCATAACCAGTAATGGATTCAAATAACCCTTCCCAATCATCTCCATAATACATTCTAAACAAATTGATCGAAACATACAGAACCAAGAGACCATTTGCAGCAAGAAGAAATCCCATCACAGCACCAGATCGAAAAGCCGTTATGAATGCACTCCCAACACTTTTTCTTGCTTCTAATGTGGTTCTAGCATTTGCATATGTTGCTATCTTCATACCAAGAAAACCAGAAAGAACCGACGTTAGAGCGCCCAGTAAAAAGGCGATTGTGGTAAAGAAGGCGTTGGCTAATGCAGGTTTGCACATGTTGCCCTTGTTGTAAGTGCAGGCCTCGCTGTTTGTGCTGAAGTTTTTGACTGATCCCAAAAACAGAAAAATGATGGCAGCAAATACGGCTGTGAAGATCGCAAGGTATTTGTACTGCGTATAAAGAAATGATGTTGCACCTGAAGGATAGGACTTAAATTAGAAAACACTTGTCTATTATTTGAATTTCAAACTAGAATCGATAGAAAACTAGGGTTAACAATCGATCTAGTGAAGCAACAAAACCAGAGCATGAATAACAACTAATTGAGAGAGAGAGAGAGAGAGAGAGACTAATTGAACTTTAACATATTAAAATCGATCTAATTACAAAATTCAAAAAGAAAAAATGATCTAAAATTTTATGAACAGATGAGAGAGAGAGAGAGAGAGAGAGATTGAAGGAGATACCAACAGAGATTGCACTTTGGATCTCAGCACACTTGAACACTAGTTGATCAGAGTCAACACCAACCTCCTGGTCATCTTCTTCAATCAACCTATTCCGTTGGTTTTGACTTCCACTCTCCGTTAATCCAGTCGAAACCTTCACTTTTGAGACCAGAAACCATTGAATCAAAGCAAACACAATTCCAATCAATGCAGCGAGTGGTATCAGAACCTGGGTTACACCTTCACTCATCATAGAACCCATTCTTCCTGCTGGTTGAATGCAGTTTATCCAAGAACATATACAGAGAGAGATGGATATAATTTGGAGAATTGGAGGAAAGAAAATGTGGGATTTGATTTGATGGAGAAGTTGGGTGGGAAGATATGATGGATGCAATTTGCGTCTTGGCGCTTCCAAAACCGTTTTTGTTACTTTTTCTTGCCCTTGAGTTTATTTATTATTGTCAACATAACGCCCATTTTTATATTATTATTTTTTCAAATATATTAAATATATATATATATATTTTTTTTATTATTAGTTGCCACGTAATTTTTGGTCAATTACGTGTTTTGGTGACTGTATTTTTCAAATTATTTAAATTAAAATAACGAATTTATTAATACGGGTTGGGTTCCGGTGAGAAATGTCAAATATGGTGAGAAGTGGTTATCAACCGTCAGATGAGAAATGAACGAACATTTAAGATGAGATGCATCATGCACCAGATCAATTCTTTTTTAAGCCGCAATTCATGTAAGGGTATTTAATTAAAAACGATCAACAGTTTAAAACTACTTCTCACCAAAATTGACACTTATCACATGATCACATGCCTATTAATACATTAGAATATTTTATATAATAATACATTTTTTATACCCTCTCTTATTAAAATATAAACTTATTAACCCATTTATCTATATTTATACTATATTATAAAACACGAATAAAAAACTCTTAAATACAAATTATTATGCACAAGGTACCATCATTTTATGCAAGATTTTAAAATTTTCTTAATTTATAAGTATCAAAGCACAAGATACATATTACTACTGCAAACTTCTAACACCCACCAACTTGGTATGTGTAGGACTTTCCTTTTATGCAGACATTTCCATGTATCACTATTAATCTATATCTATATTATATTATAAAGCACGGATAAAAAACTCTTAAATACAAATTATTAGATACAAGGTACCACCATTTTATGCAAGATTTTAAAAATCTCTTAATTTACAAGTATCAAAGCACAAGATATATATTACTACTGCAGGCTTCTAACACCCACCAATTTAGTATGTGCATGACATTTCTTTTATGCATACTTTTCCATATGTCACTATTAATTAATATATTATATTACTATAAATTTGTTTTAAGTATATTATTAAATATGTAATTGGTTATTTTTTCTAGATGTCATTAAAATATATAAAATAATGATTGAATTCTAACAAAATACTTAATTTTTTTATATAAAAAATATTATACTATTAAGCCTAAATTAAACAAATTTATAAAAAAACATTATCACTTTCTTAAAACCATACAAAATCGTACTGTAAATCTACCAAAAAAAATAAAATTAAATACTAAAATCATGATGTATCTCGCTGCATTGCGCGAGTACGCTTCTAGTTTTATTAATATATGTATTAAAGAAAATGTTGAATTAACATAGTTGAACAAACATATTGCTAAACCACAAGGCTTGTGGTGTAGCGGTAATCACCTGGGGAGTTCATAGCGTTCAACCCGGGTTCGATTCCCTGCATTCGCAATTTTGTGGCCACTGGTATAACCTCAGGGTTGCATGCTTTAACAGTCGGTTTTATTGCCAAGGGATTAGTCTGGGGCAAAGGCCCAGGACACCCTTTCAAAATTAAAAAAAAAAAAAACATGTTGATGATCAAATATTTAAAATATATTTAGAAAACAAACTTTTATGTGTTGCCAACTAAATAATCCCTGGTTAACAAATAATTAAATTTTGATTCAAAGCTTATCAAAAACCGTTGTTTTTTTATAACACGACCCTCAATAAAATTGGGTTTTTATAACGAAATGAGTATTATTTTCCTAAGAGGCCAAGACTTATGGACAGTGTATCAAATGCTTACTGCGGTAAGCGTTTATCACCAAGAGTTACCATACTTATTTACTTTAGAAAATGACATTTTTGGCCATCAACCCGTTCCTGATATTTTATGGGCCCTGGACGAATGTAAAATTAGGGTCCCTCCAAAAAAATTCAATAGATATTTTTCATTAGTAAAAAAACTGAATACAAGAAATGCTAATAATTTATGGAGGAAATAAATCTTAGGGGCCTTTTACCTAAATACTTACCCAGTAAGCGTTTACCGATAAAATGCAACACTATCCCTTACCTTACCGGGTAAGATTTTAGTCCATTAAAATGACATTCTATGCAACAATTTGTCCGGTAAGCACTAACCAAGTAAGAGTCGTCACCCTCACTAACCGGGTAAGACTCTTGGTCATTGTTTTCTCCCTTACCCGGTAAGATTCTCAGTCTATACCATATTCATCGGTTAAGGTAATATAACTTGGTAAATGCTTAATTACCCGGGTAAACATTTGGTAAACGACCCCTTATTCTTCTTTAGTATAGACAAGGAAGTACTTAAGATTTATGTACTCCTTATTAGATAATTAGCAACCAAGAGTATAATGTACTAAAAACAAAGATAGTTTTGAAGTTCTAATATATAGATATGAGTTTGATCATCTACTATGGTTGGTAAGTTTTTTAAAAGGTAAGATTTTTCTTAGTTTGTAACAAGAAATATGTGTTGTTTGATACAAAAAGAGAACTTATGTAGAAGAAGTAATCGAGAGAATCAATGAGAGATCAATGATAGAGAATATTATCAATATTTTTTAGACATATAGAGAAATGAGGATCAGTAAGAATATGGAAGAAAGTTGATTTATTAAGATTAAATAAGAATATATAATAATAAAACCTATAATCTGCAAGTTCAATGAATTGTTGTTTGAGCACTTAAATATAATATTGTGGTGTGTAGCGGAATCCAAATGAAAGATGAAGAAGTCAAACAATTGATGAAAATATTTGAATCTTTTTTTCCTTCTTTTCTTGCTCCACTAGATATGATGTTAGGATTACAATTTTATAGAACATGACATATATAAGAGATATTACTGAATACATTTAGTAGAGAATTTTATTTATTAATCACAAAACCATGTAACATGTCATAACTCATAAGAAAAATTTATAAGTCGTCAAACAATAGTACAAGATCATCCAAAGAAGCAAAAATATGTAGCAATAGTCAACAAAATCAATGACCTAATCTACATAAGCAAATAACAATAGTCATGATAAGCATAAATGGATAAAAATATCCAACAAAAACATATAACAACAACAAGCACATGAGCTTAAAGTCGATATCGGTTGAATTGTTAAAGCACGGGGACAATCAAGCAAATAGAGATAGCAATAGCCAATAGCATTGGACCTTGAAAAATTAAAGAGGCAAAAACAATAGGATATAACAAACGACCAATTATTTTTTTTTGTTTAGTTCTTCAATATAATTAGTTAATATGTTTTTAGACCCTTATTATCTACTATATTATTTTTGCCTCTTATAATATGCTACGGTTTTTTTAAGGTCTCTTTAATATATTTTTTTTGGACTACTACGACAAATAAGTTTGGGCCCCTAATATTTTTGGGCCCTGGGCGTGCGCCCGTGCCGCCCTCCCCCAGGGACGACCCTCAAAATAGATTGTTGGTAAGCGTCTCTTACCTGTAAGAATTAATCGGATAAGAGTCTTCTCCCTCACTAATAAGGTGGCGTTTGGTTCGCAGATTCTAAAGGAATCTGATGGAATTGGAATGTTGAATTCCATTGACCAAATTTCATTCTTTTGTCTGGTTCATTCTTTTTCACGGAAGCAATCTCTAAATTCCATCAAATTCCACAAATGAGGGAATTTAACATTCCTTAGCAACTATAAGATATTTTGATGGAATGGAATTCTTATTTTTCATAATACCATATATGCCCTAAATCCAATATAACCTAATCACCACCACCACCGACCGCCAACCACCACCGACCGCCGACCACCACCGTTTTGAACCATCTCCGATCTGAACCACCACTGACCACCACTAACAATCGCCGATCTGAACCAAACCACCGCCGATCACCGCCAATCTGAACCATCACCGACCACCACCGATCTGAACCATCGCTGACCACCGACCCAAAACCATCGTCGATCTAAACTACCGCCGACCACCACTAACCACCGAAGACCACTGTTGATCACCACTGACCATCGCCGACCACCGCAGATCTGAACCACTGCCGATCTGGACCACCACCGTTCTGAACCACTTCCGACTACCGACGTTCTGAACCACCGACAACCGCCGACCATCGACCACCGCCGTTTCTGAACCACCGCCGATCTGAACCACCACCGATCATCGTCGATCACCGCCGATCTGAACCACCGTCGACCACCGATCACCGCCGATCTGAACCACCACTGACCACCTTCGATCTGAACCACCACCACCATTCTGAACCACCGCCGGCACTGTTGTTCTGAACCACCACCGACACTGTTGTTTTGAACCACCGTCGGCCACCATCGTTCTGAACCACCGCCGACCACAGATCATCGTCGATCACCGCCGATCTGAACCACCGTTAACCACCGATCACCGCCGATCTGAACAACCACCGATCACCTTCGATCTGAACCACCACCGACCACCGCCATTCTGAACCACCACCGACATTGTTGTTCTGAACCACCGCCGACCACCGTCGTTTTGAACCACCGCCGACCACCGTCGTTCTGAACCACCGCCGATCTGAACCACCGTCGATCTGAACCACCGCCGATCTGAACCACCGCCTATCTGAACCACCGCCTACCACATTCGATCTGAACCACCGTTACAAATAAAGTATTTTTAATGGTTATTTTATTAAAGCATGTTTTGTTTATAAAAATTAAAATTATTAAAAAGGGTATTTTGGTCATTTATCAACATTTCATTCCAATTCCAAAGCTACATTTTGTGAACCAAACAGAAAGATTCCAATTCTTTTAACAAATTCCATTCCAATTCTATCAACCAAATAGGTGGTCAAACCTGACAACATTTCATTGCAATTACTTCAAAGTCAAATTCATTTGAGAGATTTCATTCCATCCAAAAACATTCTGCGAACCAAACGCCACCTAAGATTCTCGGTCCTTGTTATGCTTCTTATCAGTTAAGATTCTCGGATGCTCGATTGGTAAGATAAGTGACACTATATAAGCGCTTACCTGGGAAGAGTTATGGCAAACAAACATTTAGTTTGCCCAACAAGATATCAATGTTTGCTTGCAACTTAATCAATATAAAATGTTGAAATAATGATGCAAAACTCTAATTTTCACATCTTCTTGTCGGGGAAATGAGTGGTCATTTTATGGACATCGAACAATTATGGCATGGTGGAGGTGGGTGCATGGTGTTGGTTAAATCAGATACAAGTGTTATTTTTGTTTTCTAAAACCAAATTATAAAATCTTCTCTGCTTCCTGAACCATCTTCCATGGATGCCATCATCCCCTACTCTCAACCACCAGCAACAATCCAACCTTCTTCCCAATTGAGAGATCATTTTCATGCATCCCTTAATCGATCTCTGCTAACCCAGAAATCACCCTCTTACAACCTCAAGCATCTCTTCCTCCAATCACCTACTCCCAACCACCCACTGAACATTAAGTGACCTATCTTCCCTCTTAAACTCACATTCTTAAATGTGAACCTCCTCCTTACCGCACCTCATCAGCTCCCCCTCAATATCTAAAGATGTTATCCTTGGGTATGTCCATAAGGATTCTAATGTAGAAGAAGCTGATGATGCTAATTTAGTCCCTCGCAAAGCACCTGACCATGCTCAACGTGGAAAGGAACTTCTTTCTGAAGTTGAGGAATCTATGAGACAGATATAGCTGGTAGGGGTGTTCATCGGTTGACATCCAATGGATGTGAGGGGAACCGAACCGATGATTGGATCGGTTCGGTTCCATTCATTGATATTGGATATCCATTGGATCAGATTGGATATCCATTGGGTGAGTTGGTTTCCTCTCCGGACCAACGACCCTCTTCCACACCGCACAACCTAACACACGGGGTCACACCCGATGATATTGCACATGTCGGTAGAAATACCGATGATCTTTTTGATCTACTCTTTTCTGGTGTAGGGGAAGGTTTGCCATCACCTACCGCCGACACATTTCCCTCACCGATACCCTCGTCAAAAACATCCCCATCTCCCATACACTCACCTAAACCCTCACCAAAGAAATCCCCATCTCCCAAACACTCGCCCTCTAGACCGGGTTCCTTTTCGGATGATTTCCGTCCTGATTTTCTACCGAAGAGGCAATCCCCACCAAAGCACCAAACTTTGCCTCATGATCCCCCTTCTCCTACTACCGACAGGGCTGGCCCTTCGGCCTCTACTTCTTCGGCCCGGCAACCACCGATCTCCATGTCTGCCGAGATCCTTACCGACATTCTTGATACAAATCGGCAGGTTCGGATGCTTGGCTCTCAGTACGAAATGCTACGCAAATCTCTGCGTGAGACTGAGCTTCTGGTTTTTCTCGACAACAACAATGCTTCTCTCGCTGAGCTCTTGCAGCTCGTTAAGGAGCAGAATACTGAGCTACTCCGTGTTAATACGGATTTCTATCGGTACATGGATGCCATGGAGCATGAAATACATGGTCTTTGGGATCCTCTTTCAGATGCTCTTGATGCGGTTCTTAAAGTGTTATCAAATTAATTGATAACAATACCTCTTTGACTCTATCCATGGCCGGCCTCAAGGCCGCATCCGATGCTCGGGATTAGGAGCTTATTAAACTTCGGCAACAAGCTACGGATCAGACTTCTATAAATTCTCAGATTCTGGGTGCACTGCAGAGTATTAATAAACGTCTTGACTCTCTTCCTGCCGAAGTGGCTCAATACTGTGTTGGGTCACTAGATATTGACATCACAGAGTCGGCTTTCACTCCTGATGACCGATGAACTCTTGATCGGGTGGATCGACGTCTTGGTCGTGTGTCGGCTAAGGCTGGGCTTTCTTCCCCGACACGTACTGAGGGGGAGAAACAAACTGAGGGGGAGCAAATTACCCCTCAAATCATTATTACCAGTACGAGTTGGGGAGAAACCTCTGTTGCTGTATCTGCCGAAGTTGAAAAGGCAAGAGATTCAACATCTGCCGAAAAGGAGGGTACCGATCACTCTAAAGTGGTCGAAGGATCCAAAGGGGAGCAAGTGCCTAAGAAAGACAAGGGCAAAAGGAAACTGACACCGGAAGAAGTAGTTGTCGAAGAAAAGTGTCTTAAAAATGCCAACATAAAGAAAGTTGCCGACGGTGGCGGAATCCATCTTCCTCCCCCGAAGATTACTTCTCCAGGTTAGGGCTTATCTGAAGAAGAGATTAAGGCTGCAAAAATAGCTCAAATGGCACGAGATAAAGATTCTGAGCTAGCCTTGAAGTTAGCCAAGGAAGAGGCTGAAATTAACAAATCTCCTGCCGATGCTATTGATGCCCAGCTTAGTGCTTTGGAGGAATCGGCTAGAAAGAGTGAGGAAATCAAGACTATGTGTATTGATTGGTATCACAAAGTCCTCAACAACCGTCGAAGCTTCTCCAAAATCATTGATGTAAAAATCATCAAACCTTCTTCCAGCTGCAAGGACATTTGGTTATTTATAACAAGGGAGGATGCTGGAAGATCAATTGATAGATTGGACTCACTGGTTTGGTTAGGTGTATCTGAATGGATGGAGATTGGTATATGCTTAGAGAATAGCAAAAATTCTCTCAAGCCTGTTATTGACAAATTCCTTGCCGATCTCCAAACTAAATTCAGGACCTACCGAAAATCTTACAAAATCGTGCACACACTAGTTGAAGAAGAGCTAATAAATAATTTAAAATTTGGTCTTCCTCATTCTAAACCGAAGTCAAGATCCAAAAAGGAAGATGTGTTTGTGCAGATGGCCAGGGAAGGAAAAGTTGCAGATGTTTCCAACCTTGACCTTTCACTTCCAACTCTGGTTCCTCATCTTTCTACTACTGTTCTAAGTGAGCCGATCGAAGGAATCTTCTTCAATAATGCCTTCGGTCAAATTAGCTTCTTCAAATCAAGAGACATACCCATTGCTGATGTCACCTTTCTTGAAGGAATTGCTCAAATAATTCCTATCTCAGCAAGGGATATGTATATGGCTGTAATCGAAGAAATGAAGAGAAGAACTGTTGCACCTTAGATTAGCTAATCTTTTGTATTTCTTTTTGTTGATCTTGTATTGTAATCTTCTTCACAGATTAATACAACATGCAACTTTTATTTAAAGTAAATACCTTGTAAATTTTCATTCTTTCATACTTGTAATATCGGATACTCAAAAAAAATCCCAAAAAGAAACAAAAAGAATGGTCTATGTGAAAAAGAACCCAAAAGAGTATGAACAAGGGTTAAAATGCATTATTCATGTTTTATCTCTTTAAATCTAAGTATGAGATGTCATCATCAAATAGGGGGAGATTGTTGGGTCATCTAAGATTTGAAGATGACATCTCCTTTAGTTTGTGTCTGCTCTTCAGTAAATGATTGTACATCTTAGAAATAGTATGGTTCTTTGTAATAGCTTAGTTATGCCTAAACAGATCGGTGAGTCAAAGACCAACCGAATTCAACATGAAACAAGTTTACTGCGGATTTAGATGAACTTCAAGAAGACTAAGCCTCTTCTGCCGAAAACATATTCGGCAGACATCTCCTCTGCCGAATCTCCTTTTTCGGCATCCAACTGCCTCTCTTTCGGCAGAATACCTCCTTGCCGATCCCTTATTTTTGGTAACACCTTTTTATGTCAAACCCTCTCGATTTGACATACTTCCTCATTCCCAATGATCTTCTGACAAAGGGAATGGAAGCTTCCTATTCTTAAAAGATATTCACTTGAGTTCTGATCTGATTGAGACATTTTATTTTTAAAAGATCTCAAAAAAATTTGTACCAGGTATATTTTATTAAGATATTGTACCTTCATATTATAAAGTTACCTTTTGTATTGTGATAAGTCACCTCAAATATCTTACAATTTATTGACAATATCTCAACCACCCAAGCTTTAAATGTCCCATGTCCTTTACACTCATTGCATTGGACATTATTTAAAGGGTTAAGATGGCTCCATGCAACTCACGCTTTCAGCTCAAGTTTTCTCAAGTGCAAAATTTTAGCAAGTTGTTAGCCAATATTTTCTCCCTAAGATTTTGTCTTTGTGATAAATAGTCTTCTTTGTGTTAGATTGTAAGAATAGTCTTTAGCTATTCTTTTCCGCAACAATCTTTATTTTCTATGTGTAATTCTTGATATTCATATCAATAAAGAATTAAAATTAAGTAAAATTTTGTGTATTGTATTTATCCCCCCTTCTACAATATATGTTTTGCTTATTAGGGACCAACAAGTGGTATCAGAGCGGTTGATTTAACTCAATAAATCAGATCCACGATGGCATCTCCGTCCAAAGACAAAGTTGATTTTTCTTCTGCTTCTCAAAACGCTTTTCATACTGATAACGACTCTATGGTCAAACCTCCTAAGTTCAATGCGAATAACTTTTCACTCTGGAAAATTAGGATGATGCTATTCTTAGAGGGGGTTGACAGTCGCTATCTGACCGTTCTTCGTGAAGGTCCTCTTGTTCCTAAAGTATGGAACAAATTTATCAAAACCTCCAAAAAGAAAGATAAGGAAAAATATCCTATTTTCCATGTTTCCGATGACTCATCTGACGAGGAACGTAACTCTGCTACTAGTAGATATATTCTGAAAACTGAAAAAAAAAACTGAGGAAGACAGACGCACCATTGGACTTGACTCCAAAGTGCGAGCAATTATTGCTCAATCGCTTCCAGATGAAGTGTATCACTCTCTTGTTAACTTCTCTATTGCTAAAGAGATGTGGTCGACTCTATGTGTTCTGTACGAAGGTACAGATGAAGTCAGGAAATCAAGAAAAATCTCTCTTGTTCGTAAATACGAACTTTTCTCTCATGAAAAGGGAGAATCACTTTCTAACTACTATAATCATTTTAATAGTCTTTTAAACGATCTCAAACTTCTTGGTAAGCTTTATGACAACGAGGAAATCTTATGCAAGTTCATGGATGGTCTTCCAGATTTCTGGGAGAACCTCAGTACCTGCATCAAGACAACCAGGGACTTGGAAAGCCTACCTCTCACTTCTCTCTATGGAACCTTCTTTAACTATGAACAAACTCGTATTCAAAGGAAGACCATCATCAAAGAAATAAAAGCCCCTTCTATGGCTCTTATTAGTGATGGTTCCAAGAAAACTATGTGTATTCCTCACATCACTTATCCTTCTGATGATTCAGAGAGAGAGAGAGAGAGAGAGAGTCATGATGACTTAGATCACTCCTCGGAGGCATATCTTAGTGAAGTCGATGATGAAGGAGAAGACACCTCTGTTGATCAAATGACGGAGGAAATGAGTATGCTCGCTAACTTTTCTAAATTTAGGAAAAACCCCTCCTTCAACCATTTTAGAGTCAACCAAAAATTTTCTTCCTCATCCTCTAAAAATTCTTTAAACAAATCCAAGGAGGAATGCTATGCATGTGGCAAGAAAGGTTATTTCGCTTATGAGTGTAGAAGCAATCCTCCTAGGATCTCTAAGTCTAACTCTTCAAATTCTTCTAAGGGAAGGAATTTCAGATCTATCTCTACAGGTAGATCTCATCCTCGAAAATCTTCCCCTTCTTTTTCCTTCAAAGAACTCTCTAACAAAGATGATAAGTACAAAGTTTAGTACAAGAGAGAAAAGGCGAGAAGCTTTAACTCTCATCGAAAGGGACAAGGTTTGATGGCTGAGACTCTTGACTGGGCTGATGATCCTACCTCTGACAGTGAGAAAGAAGTTTCAAGTAAATGCCTTATGGAAAAACTTGATGAAGAAGTCAAAGATTCCAGCTCTAGGATTGACTTTTCAGCCGAATACTCCTCCTCCTCATCTCAGGTTCATCCCTTCTACTCTCTCACCAATGAAGAAAAGATTGAAGCTTACGACTCTTTAACTGTACTTTTTCATAACGAGAAAGATGCAAAGAAAAGAGCTAATGCACAAATCAAATCTCTCTCTTCTAAACTTCAAGCTTCTCTCTCTCAACTAAAACATTTTGATAAAATAAAAGCTGAGTTGGAAGACTTAAAAACAATAAATTTTGTTTTGGCTAAAGAAAAGAACAAACTAATCAAGCGTCTTCAAAAGGAACAAGAGATTGTAAGTAAATGGAACACCTCCTCCAAGAACCTTGAAAAGATTTTCAAAGACCAAGTTATTGGTGATGAAAAATTTGGACTTGGCTATTGGAAAGAGGATGTTGACTATATCCCTTCCAAAGACATCCCTTCCCCTTCTCAAAATCCTCCTTCTTCCTCTAAACTTCCCTCTTATTCTCCTGAGTGGTTTGATATCGACTCAAGAGATTCTAACTCTGTCTACTACATGGATCTTCGTGATTCCAGGAAGTTTGGAATCTTTGTGTCTGCCAAACAGTCTAAACTCATTCTTAAAGAAGATCAAGATTCTAATGATTTTGTCAAATCTGTTAATGATCTCCTCAAAACATTGAATCTAAAAGAATGTTCTTCTTCTTCCCTTTCATCCGCTTCTCCTCCTCCAAAGAAAGCTCCTCTCCTTAACAAAGGAAAATCTGTTGTTGTAGATCTCCCCACCAAAAGAAAAATTACACCTTCTTCCAAAGGTAAATCTCCCATGAATGCAACAGAATTCCTTCCTAGAGCGCTGAAATTAAAGAAATCTAAAGGAATCTCCATCGATTCTCATCCTTCTTCAGAAAAATGAATCCTTGGACCAATGCCTCGAACCCTTCACATTCCGTTCAACTCTACCGTTCTTCCTCACTCTTCTAAACTGTAACACCCTAAAAATAGGGATAACAAAAATCCAAAAAACGGACACGAGGTATACTAAAATTGCCATAGCAAGAGCCTCCAAAAAATGGAGAATATATAAATAATCTGTTTAATCACAATTGTAATTTAAACGGATAATAAATTAACAACCAGCTAATCTAATTTCTACAACTAGA
Organism: Arctium minus; assembly: GCA_954870635.1. Classification (NCBI taxonomy): domain Eukaryota; kingdom Viridiplantae; phylum Streptophyta; class Magnoliopsida; order Asterales; family Asteraceae; genus Arctium; species Arctium minus. The sequence goes on along the minus strand of OX941080.1, from coordinate 58,188,939 downwards.
AAAGAGATTACAAAAGGGTTGTCATCTATAAACCCAACGGTTCATTCCAAAGGCATAATACGTCCAAGTGCAAAATCCCCAAGCTCTCACCCCAAAGCAACTAAGCCTGCTTAGGACTGGCGCCGCTAGAACCTGAGATACACATCGACACCAAACAAGTGTTAGGCCAAAAAGCCTAGTGAGTTGAACAATAATAAGCATGCATAAACATTCACAATTCTTATCAGCAGTTAACCATAGTTCAACAATGTGAAGTCAATAGGGGAGACCCATAACACCAATCAAGTTCTACCCAAAGAGTCGATATACCTTGATGCCATCTACCAAGAGACACCCGAAAGGCCCGACACACCCGAGGACTATACCAAAGAAAATTCCTCGAATGGCGGAGGTCTAGGCACATACCATCACAGTGGCGCCCAAGACTACATCCTCCTAGTGTCTACTGACTTGGTTCGTCCAACATAATTCATAGGAGGTCTTGAGGTATATTCCAACCAACACATTTCGATACCAACCAAGGGTACAATGTTACCATCCTAACACATAAGTCCATTATGAGACCCAAAATACCAATATAATCCATGTGTAGACATTAAATCACCAAAAGGCATTCCAAGTAGAATTTATCATCTACTATAACACATATATCCCAAATCATGCCAAGATATCCAATTTATACATTCATGGAGTCAATCCCAAATACCCGACCAATAAAGTAAATCATGGCATTTCACACATAATCACATTCCCAACTTTTCTTCATAATCAAATCCCACATACTTGAACATATAGAGATAAATAACAATATTAGAAGATTATGATGTGTATCTAGTTTTAACAAAGGTTAGTAAACTCACAATCTAGGTTTTGGACCAAAACCTAGAAAAGATGAAACCCTAGCTTTTAGAAGATGAGACATGATGATGAGGAGATGAGAATCTTGAATGACACTTCTATGAAAGCACTTGAGTAGAGCTTTGATGATAACTAAATGCTCACACCAACCCAAACCCTAGAAATTTAATGGGGTAGGAGATGAAGACTTAAAAAATCGCCTAAAGGAGTGTTTCTCCCGTTTTCTTGAAGTGAAAAGTGATAAAGTGAGTTATTTTTCAGCCAAGGGTTCATTTAATGTACTGCACCCTGACGGCGATAGTGCCCGACGATAGTGCCATTGGCACTATCGCGAGTCATAATCGCGAGGCTCTCAACACCTGCGGTACAAACCCGGCGATAGTGCCCTCCGCGATAGTGCCATGGCACAATCGCGAGCAACCCGAACCTACGGTACACTTTCGGCGATAGTGCCCTCGCGATAGTGCCAAGGGCACAATCGCGTGGCACCCGAAACAGCCCGAAAACTCAACCGAAAATGATAACGGGCACAAGGTTTGTACGATTAAAGATGGTAAATCAATATATGACATTTTAACATAATTCATGATCATAAAGTACACACAAAGACACATCTTCACACATAAGCGAAATTAATGCATTAAGGGAGACAAAATACTTACCTTATGAATTTACGGGTGTTACATAAACCTCTCAAGACAAAACCCCAAGGAAAAGTCAAAGCTCCCATTAAAGAACCCAAGAAAAAGTTCATCTACAGAAAATGCTATAACTGTGGTGATACTTTTCATCTGGCCAAGGATTGTACAAAAGAACGTATTGACAGATACGGTCAAAATGATCCTGCTTCAACTTCTTCTTCTAACCCTAAAAGACCCACCTCAAAACGGGTTCCAAAGGACTAATTTGTTTATGTCTGCAGGTCTTTGGGCATCATCATACCTGGTATCTTGATAGTGGGTGCTCACGACACATGACAGAAAACAATTCTCTTCTCTTAAACTTTGTGAAAGAAAAAGGACCGACCGTAACCTTTGGTGACAACTCTCGTGGTTCCACTAAAGGTTATGATACTCTTTCTAATGGATCCATTACTTTCTACAAAATCGCCTATGTGGAAGGACTCATGCATAATCTCTTAAGCATAAGTCAACTCTGTGATCTTGGTTTCTATGTGATATTTAGAATGGAAGATTGTCTCATCACAGACAAAAACTTTCATACTGTTCTTTCTGGTTTTAGAAAAGATAACGTCTATGTGATCAACATGGGAAACAAATCTGATCATGTAACACCCTAAATTCTAGAAATAGCAACTAATTTAGAATTTTCTAAATACATCAATAAATGAATCATCTACAATCACAATTTAAGATTTAACCTCCATACACACATTCCTTCTATACATACAGTCTATAATAAGGACAAGTGTTACTAAAACCCAATAAATGTCGCTATCTCCAAACTGCGGAAGAATTCACCAAGCACTTACACTTGTGGGCACTAAGGCACATCTCTTCAATACTGCTAGAACCATACCCCCAACTGGAACCTGATGCACATGCCGACAAATAAAAAGGTTAGGCTAACGCCTAGTGAGTTCAAATTGATTTGTGAAAACGTTGTACATGCCAAAATGTTTATTTTAAAGTATTTATGTGTTTAACATGAAATTATCATTTGGGAAGTTACTTGATGAGTTTTGGTTAAATGAGAAGTTTAGTTTTATAAACCTTGTAAAACACCCATATTGGGGATTTTTAGGCATTTTGATGAATGAGTCATAAATGGGTGTGTTTGGTAATTTATTGCATAAGTGATATTATTTGGTTAAAAGGCATTTTAGTGGAAATCGGGACTTAAACTCTTCCATGGGCGAATTTGGGTGCCAAAGTTTGGTGGAAATCGGGAGTTACCTCTCGAAGAAGCGCATAAGTCGAAATATTCTATACATCCCGGTAGCACCAAGATGTATAGAGATTTAAAGTTGAACTATTGGTGGTCGGTGATGAAGCTGGACGTGACAAATTATGTGGAGAGGTGTGTCACGTGCCTTCAAGTCAAGGCGGAACACTAAAGACCGTACGGGAGCTTGCAACCGTTGTGCATTCCCGAGTGGAAGTGGGACAACATCACCATGGATTTTGTGACAAAGCTACCGAAAACCTTACGAGGTCATGATACTATATGGGTGGTCGTGGATCGTTTGACCAAGAGTGCGCATTTTCTTGCTATGCGATAGACCTTGCCAATGGAGAAATTGGCTAAGCTTTATATCGATGAGGTGGTGTCGAGGCACGGAGTTCCGCAATCTATCGTGTCAGATCGGGACAGTCGGTTCACCTCAAATTTTTGGGCTAGCTTGCAGAAAGAATTGGGCACTAGATTAAATCTAAGCACGACCTACCATCCCCAAACAGATGGTCAAAGAGAGAGAACAATTCAGACGCTCGAAGATATGTTGAGATCGTGTGTCATAGATTTCGGCGGAAGTTGGGACTCACACCTACCTCTGGTGGAGTTTACATATAATAACAGTTACCATTCTAGTATCGGAATGGCACCGTTCGAGGCGTTATACGGACGGAAGTGCCGAACCCCAGTTTGTTGGCTTGAGGCAGACGAGAAGCAATTCGCCGGACCGGAAATCGTTCAAGAGACGACAAACAAAGTGAAAGAAATTCGAGAATGATTAAAGGCGACCCAAGACCGACAGAAAAGTTATGCGGATAAGAAGAAGATACCGGTTGAATTCCAAGTGGACGACCAGGTGATGTTGAAAGTATCTCCATGGAAGGGGATTATTCGGTTCGGGAAGCGCGGGAAGCTTAGTCCTCGTTTCCTTGGACCCTTTTTTCATCTTAGAAAATATTGGACTTCAAGCGTACCGATTGGACTTACCACCGGAGATGGATGGGATACATCCTACCTTTCACGTTTGTTATTTGCGGAAGTGCTTGGCCGAGGAGGAAAGTGTGATACCCTTAACGGAAATTCGAATAGATAATGGAAACCGTTGTGTGGAAGAACCGGAAGCGATTTTGGAATCGAAAGTGAAGAAGTTGCGGCATAAGGACGTAGTCATGGTCAAGGTCCAATTGAAGCACCATCGTGGTGCTAATGTCACATGGGAGTCCGAAGAGGATTTGAAGAAACGTTATCCTCATTTGTTCGTATAAATGGGATTTCGGGGACGAAATCCAAATTAGGAGGGGAGGATTGTAACATCCGGAATTTCAGGTAAATATAAGGTTTTGTTAATCTTAGGATTATGTATTTATCGAAGTAGAAATTATATGCTTAATTGCTATATTGTTTAAATGGGTTATTTGATTTGGTTTGGTTTGAAAGTGTTAGAACCATCCTTTGGAAACAGGGAGCCACGCGACTTACGTCGCCGGTGGAAGTCGCGGCACAAGTCGCGTAACCCACTGGAGTGTTACTCCCTAGAGCAAGCGGGCGACTTATGCCGCGGGTGCAAGTCGTGGGGCGACCTGCTGGTCTCCAAAACCCCTTTTTGCCCGATTTTTTCTCTCATAATTCTCACATCTCTCTCCCTTGGCGATTTTTAGAGCTCCCAAATCAGTTTCCTTCATCACCAAACCCTAACCCTCATAAATACAACATCCATTGGTGGTTGGATCTTGGATTCTTTCATTAACTCTTCTCAAGGGATCATTTTCTAGGGCTTCTCAAGTCTTCAAGCTTCATCTTCAAGTCTCAACCTTCTCACCTAGGGTTTCCTATTTTCTAGGTTTTGGTTCAAAAACCTAGATTGTGAGTTTACTAATCCTTTTGTTAAAACTAGATACACATTACATTCTACTACTTGTTATTATCTTGCTTCATATTTGAAGTGTTCATATTAAATGCAAGTATTTGGGGCTTTTCCTTATGAACACATGTTTATGTGTAACATGCTTCTACATATTGGGTAATGTATGTATGTATCTGGTTATGGAGATGATATCTTGTTGGAACACCATTTACATGGTTAAATTTGTGGTTATATTGGTCTTGTTATGGACTTAATATTAAATGGCTTGTAATATTGTACCCATGGTTAGTATGGATAATATTCTTAGTCATATTGTGCCTTGAGGCCTATTAAATAATTATGTTGGACGAACCAAGTCAGTAGACACTAGGATGATGTAGTTTTGGGTGCCACCGTGTGGGTATGTGCCTAGACCTCCGCCATTCGGGGTAATGCCATGGTTGTAGTCCTCGGATGTGCCGGGCCTTTCGGATGTCACTCGTAGAAGTTGGCATCAAGGTATATCGGCTCTTTGGGTGGAACTTGATTGGTGCTATGGGTATCCCCCGTTGACTCCACATTTAATGAAATTTGGTTAACTGCTGATGAGAAATGTAAATGCTTTAACATGCTATTTCTTGTTCAACTCACTAGGCTTTTTGGCCTAACACTTGTTTGGTGTCGATGTGTATCTCAGGTTCTAGTGGCGCCGGTTCTAAGCAGGCGTAGTTGCTTGGGTGAGAGCTTGGGGGAAATGCACTTGGACATATATCTTTTGGAGAAGGCATTTGGGTTTATAGATGACACCCTTTTTGTAATCTCTTTTCTAGATATAGAAATTAGATTAGTTGGTTGTTATTTATTGTTCGTTCAATTACAATTGTGATTAAACAGGTTTATTTATTTCCTCATTTTTGGGAGGCTCTTGCTAAGGCAATTTATATACCATTTCTCCTCTTTGGGAAAGTTTTTGTCATCCCTATTTTTAGGGTTTACAGATCAAGGTGAAGGAAGCATCTCCTTTATTTATGAGGATTCAGAAAAGAAGAACTGACTCTGGCATAAACGTCTCTCCCATCTCAATTTTAAGACGTTAAATGCTCTCTCTAACAAAGAGCTGGTTGTCGGACTGCCGAAAATATCATTTTCTAAAGAAAAGCTATGTGTTGCATGTGAGAAAGGCAAGATGACAAAATCCTCCTTCAAATCAAAGCAGTGTTTCTCTATCTCTACCCCTCTTCAGATGCTGCACATGGATCTTTATGGGCCAGTCAACACACCTAGTCTTGGTGGAAAAAGGTACATCCTTGTCATTATTGATGAATACACACGTTACACTTGGGTATTCTTTCTCAGGTACAAAAGTGATACATCTGAAGAAATCATCAATTTCATCAAGAAATCTGAAGTTCTCAATGGTCAACTAGTCAGATCAGTTAGAAGTGACAACGGGATTGAGTTCAGAAATGCTACCTTAGATGCCTTTTTCAATGACAAAGATATTTCTCAAAACTTTGCAGCAGTCAGAACACCACAACAAAATGGTGTTGTGGAAAGAAAGAATCGTACACTATGTGAAGCTGCAAGATCTATGCTGAGTGAATCAAACCTTCCTACCTACTTCTGGGCTGAGGCTGTCAATACAACTTGCTTTACTCAAAACCGATCTATCATTGTGAAAAGAGACAACAAGACTTCCTATGAAGTCTTCTATGGCCGAACACCAAATATCAGTTTTCTTCATGTTTTCGGCTGTTTGTGTTTCATCTTAAATGATCGAGAACATCTTGGGAAATTCGATCCCAAGGCTGATGAATGTATCTTTATGGGATATTTTCTATCCTATAAAGCCTATAGAGTCTACAATCTTAGAAGAAAATGTATTGACGAATCAATACATGTGAAGTTCGATGATCATAAGACATCTTCCTTAACTTGTGATGATAATGAACTTTATGAGTGGATCACTTCGTGTGTACGAGAAGATTCCACAACTCATTTTTCTGCAAGATCTCCTTATGTTCCATTTTTGGCAGCTTCCACTTCTTTTAACCATAGTTCGGCAGAACTCTTACCTTCTGCCGAACCGGCTGCATCAGCCGAACCAACTTTTCATTCTACTCCTCTTCATCATACTCACCCCATTCCTATCGATCCATCACCCTCATATTCTTCTAGCCCATATCCTGCACCTTTTCCTCCAGCTCTATAATGGACCAAGGATCATCCAATTGAACAGATTATTGGTGATCAGCAAACAGGTGTCCAAACCAGAAGAGGTGTCGGAAACATTTGTCTCTATGTGAATTTTCTCTCTATCATAGAGCCCAAGAAAATTGAAGAAGCTCTAGCAGATCCTTGTTGGATCACTGCCATGCAAAGAGGAGTTGTCTCAATTCGAAAGAAACAAAGTATGGAGAGTTGTGCCTCGTCCCTACGACAAGACCATTATCGATACTAAGTGGGTCTTCCAAAATAAAATGGATGAAGAAGGCACTGTTATCAGGAATAAATCCAGGCTTGTTGCTCAAGGGTATAGACAAGAGGAAGGTATTGATTATGATGAAACCTTTGCTCTTGTTGCTAGACTTGAAGCAATAAGAATCTTTCTTGCTCATGCTGCTCACAAAACTTCCGGGTTTTTCAAATGGATGTTAAAAGTGCATTTCTCAATGGTGAACTTACAGAAGAAGTCTATGTGAAACAACCTCCAGGTTTTGAAGATCCAACTCATCCTCACTATGTGTTCAGATTAGACAAAACTCTTTATGGTCTGAAACAAGCTCCTCGTGCCTGTTATGACACTCTATCAGATTTCCTTCTCTCCAACCGATATACCCGAGGTAAAATTGACAATACACTCTTTCTCAAGACAACCAGAGGTAATATCATTCTTGTCCAAATCTATGTGGATGACATCATCTTTGGTGCCACTGATGAATCTCTTTGTCAGGAGTTTGCCTCTCTCATGAAAAGCAAATATGAGATGAGTATGATGGGTGAGCTCACTTTCTTTCTTGGTCTTCAAATTAAACAAACTTCTGAAGGTATTTTCATAAATCAAAGCAAATATATTCGTGATCTGTTAAAGAAGTTTGATTTTGAAAATTGCTCTCCTATGAAAACTACCATGGCACCACCTCTTAAGATTCATGTTGATCCAACTGGTAAACCGGTTGACATCACAAATTATAGAGGGATGATTGGGTCTCTTCTTTATCTTACTGCTAGTAGACCAGACATTATGTATGCTACGTGTCTGTGTGCGCGTTATCAAGCCAATCCCAAGGAATCTCACTTGGCGGCTGTAAAACACATTTTTCGGTACCTAAAAGGTACTATGAATCTGGGTCATTGGTATCCCAAGGACTCAGGTTTTGATCTCATTGGCTATTCAGATTTTGTAGGGTCTAAGGTAGACAGGAAAAGTACAACTGGAAGCTGTCAATTACTCGGTGGAAATTTGGTCAGCTGGTCCAGCAAGAAACAACATTCTGTATCTACCTCTACTGCTGAAGCTGAATATGTTGTAGCTGGCAGTTGTTGTGCATAGATCTTGTGGATGAAAAATCAACTGCAAGACTATGACAAGTTATACTCTCAAATACCTATCGTACGTGACAACTCCAGTGCCATAACAATTACTAACAATCTGGTGCTGCATTTCAGATCAAAACACATTGATATTCGATATTACTTTATAAGAGATCATGTCTCTAAATGTGATATTGAACTTCATTTCATCCCTACAGATCTTCAGCTTGCAGACCTCTTCACTAAACCACTGGATGGGGCCCGATTCAACTTCCTCGTTGGATCCTTAGGTATGTTAAATTTTCTTTAAAAAAAAAAGTTTCGGCATTTCATCCTTTTACCGACTTCCTTTCGGTAAACCTCTCGAATACCGGAACTTCTATCCTTTCGGTAAAGCGTCTTCGGTATGACTCTTTCCTTTGCGGTAAAGACTTCCTTCGGTAGCAATTAGTTATTTTCAAAACGGTTATTTTCAAAATTCAATGTAACATTTAACATCTTTACAATCAGTTATTTAATTTACTTTATGTCTCTTACTTTTTCATTTTTCATTTTATACCTTTGTTATATTAACACAAATAATGGTATATGAACAAAATGCAATAAAAAATATGTTTTTTATACAAATTATACCATTATAATCGTCTCGTCAATATCTTCAAAACGAGCCCAATATTGAATATTTTTTTAATGTAACCGTACTATTAAAAATCATGAATATCTATGAATTAATTTGTTTTCTATCCATACGTTTTTTTTCTTTCACATTTAGCATATTAAAAATACATAATCGCAGATCAACTAAAATATATTAAAAATACATTTCATTATTATTACAAACTAGGCATATACCCGCGCACGATGTGGCGCGAAAAATTGTGAAATCGAAGGAACAATTGACAAAGGTATGTATCCGCTCGCGAAATATCTCGAAATCAAAATGACAACAACGTTTCATTTTAAGTTTGTATTTCTTCGTCCTTATCGATACTTTAGTCTATGATTCACATATAAGGAAACCAAACGACTCAAGCACCGTGTTTTCATAGACTAAAGTATCGATAAGAACAAAGAATACAAACTTAAAATGAAAACGTTGTTGCCATTTTGATTTCGAGATGTTCCGCGAGCGGACAGTGGCGGAGGTACCTTAGCACCAGAAGGTGCATTGGCACCTCCTCAACATTTGAGTTTTTTTTAATGTATTAATATGGAGGCTCAATATTATTTGTTTATGGGTTGGGCTCCACCTAAACTCCCCAATAACATAGAATATTATAGTCTGTATTGACTGTCTTCTTCATTTTCTGCTTCCCCCTTCTAAAACGTATCACACATGCTTCGAATTTCATGTTCCACACTTTCAACTCTACTATTTTCTGGAAGAAAGGACGATCGCTAGTCGCTTCACCCCTCCCCTGGAGACAGCTTGTGTCTGTGTGTGAGTGTGTCGCTATGTGTGTCTTTCGGAGCCAGACCACCGGCGCCGGCCACTATTGAACATTGAACGACTGGGAAATCGCTGCTGCTTGCCTGCTTCTGCTTGGGAACTGCTGGCTGTTGCTTCTGTTTGCTGATAAATCTGATAGATTTTGCGTTTTATCTCCACAGTCCATCACCAATTTTGGGTTTTTTGTCCACACACACTTGGCACTCCATCACCGATTCTGCAGCACAGGTAAGGTTTTTTTTAGTTTAAATGTTTTTTTCTTTTAGTTTAAATGGTTTAATCCATGTGATGTGTGATAAGAATTAAGAAATACTTTTTATATAAATGCTTATGCTTCCTCTCTGACTCTAGTCCACTTTTTTTTTTATCAGTTAAATGTTGCTTCCTGCTTGTAATCTTGTTTTTAATATACATTTGTTTGAAACACTTCACAAGAATGAAAGTTTGAAACACTTCACAAGAACGAAAGCATTTCGAAATTACTAGGTTAATTTACATTTGTTTGATTTTATTAATTAGAATAATGTTGATAGTTGTTAACAAAGTCGTGTGGAAATCAAACAGTCAGACCAAACTAAGAGGGATTATAAGTTACATTTGATCGCATCGATTGACTTTTTCGACTGCGATCATTGAGAGGACGTTTTCAGCTATGAACGTCGTGAAAAATAGGTTGTGCAATAGAATGGAGATCAATGGATGAATGATTGTTTGGTTGCTTATATTGAAAAATATCTTTTTACCGAGATTGATAATGAAAATATCATAGATAAGTTTCAGAAAATGAAAACTCGTTGGGATCATTGTTAAATATGTAAAAGGGTTTTTTCAACCTTGAAATCGTGAATTTTCGTAAAAAAATTAGGCACCCCCTAAGTAAATTTTCTGGCTCCGCCCCTGCGAGCGAATACATACCTTTGTCAATTGTTCCTTCAATTGCACGATTTTTCGCGCCATATGCCTTTTTATATATATATATATATATATATATATAACTTAATAAGGAAGCAAATAAAAGTCAAAGTTGACTTAATCATAAACGTTTCTATACTAGAAAAACGGATCTGCTGCTTATCTAATTTCACGAAAAGTGACATCCTCATATATAACTACTCCTTTAAGTTTTGACTAATTTCACGCTAGCGTTGACCATTAAACAATCTAGCAACTTAGGTATCTTGTTAGACAAGTCACAAAAATAAAAGAAATAGAAAAGTAAAAAAATCATTCAAAATACATGTCTTAAAACATTATTTATACAATTATACTGTACAATTTCATAATAAACAACAAAACACTTGCGGGGAAACACTATCGAAGATGAATAACTACAATACAAGAAATCCGGAGCTCAAAACCGCTGAAAAATTAATGGGTCGATCAAAACTTTTGTCTATGAACCCTAAACATTACCTTTTTCTCTTGTTTTGGTCAACAATAGCAAATACTTTGGGTTTGTATGCTTTATGTATACAAAAATCAACCAAATACCAACATTTCTGGTAAATGTTTTCCCAAGGAAATAGCATGTTCCATGACTCCATCTGCAAATAAACAAATGTATTGTATTATAAGTACACTAGATGGTTGTATTAGTAGTCGGCTAAAAAACAAGCGGCAACATCAAGCAAATGTAACCACAAGGTTATGGCGTAGTGGTTAAGACTTGGGGATGTGGTGGAATATCTCATCTGTCCAGGGTTCGAATACAGACGTACACAACAATTGTGGCCACTAAGTTTATCGGGGCTGATTTCTTGCGGTCATAATTTGCCGGGATTAGTCTAGGCATAGCCTAGGACACCCTTCAAAAAAAAACATCAAGCAAATGTGGAGGCATGATTTGTCTACATTCCCTACGTGAGATTTATTGGGTTTGTTTGGTATGATTTACATTGTTGTTGTTATCAGTAATCTTGATTACATAAGTGTTAAGATAACCGAATAAGGGACGGACAGTGAGGTACATTACAGCAGACAATTGTGTGGTTCATTACGCAAAAATGGTATGACGTCACCATCCGGAGCATCCTCATCGTATCGGTCTAACGACCATCGTGAGGGAGGCAAATCACGGTCCTAGGTGTGCAGGTGGATGATATTTGGAATCGAACCTCAAACTTCCCACTCATTCGGCAAAATTGTCCATCTCCTTAAAACATCTTCAATAGATCCTCCAATCTTTCAAAATCTTATATTCCACTTCATCAACTTCTCCAAAATGTAGATGACAACATTGATTATATTATTAAAATATTTAATATATTTTATAAAATGTTATTCCTCCCTGTTAAATATTTAATCTCAAGGTTTCTTATTGGTGGGATTATGATAAAATATATTTATCTCTCATGGTAATCATGTCCGGCAAGTTCTCCAAATTTGGAGCATTTCACACTCTCTCCTACTCTCTCTATTTTGGAGAAAGTTGATAATCTGTTGAAGCAAAAAAAAATCGCCCAAAATCCCCAAGAATCTTCATTTTCTCCATTTTAGAGAACCCGTTGGGCAGATATGTTTACTTGTTAAGCCAAAGCCGCGGAGACAATTTGTGTGGTTCATCTAATAAGATTTGTCCATGGGTAGCAACAAATGAGTTTTAATCGAAGGAAAAAAACAATACACAAGGAATAACAATCCCAAAATTTCGACGTATGCACTCAAATCCTACATGAAATAGTTTTCGTGTACCAAGTGAAAGAATATATTTGACGATAGTTCGTATACCATATGAAATAATATGTTCGACAACATGTATGCGAGTGTTTGATGTTGAAATTCGTAGCATGACTCGCTTACTATCTAATTTCACCACCCATTATAAGCCAACTGTACTTTCAGACATTAAAAACCAATGCATCTTTTGGTAAATGATGTACAAAAGGCTGCGATTTTTGTTACATAACATATAGTTAATCAGAAATAACTAGAAATATCCCTCCAATTTGATAGAAATCAAATTAGCCAAACAAACCCAGTAATATATCCAGCTCGAAACTAGGGTTAGGGGTGAGATATCCTCTATCCTAAAGAGTAGGGCGGTTGTTTCCGTTAAACCCCCCTTGCAAAAAAAAAAAAAAAGGCAACTGAGAAAACTAGTCAAATAAACATTAACAATCAAACATGTAATTGCACCAAAAATACATGTCTAATTTAAAGAGATGGCAAGTGTTACCTTATCATGTTGGCAATGGATGGTATCGAAAACGCTCTAACCCGTATTCCAATACAAGAGTCAATTCACTCAGAAGATGATGCCATCGCTTCAGTAGCCCATAACGGCAAAGGTGCCTGAATAACAATCGGAGAACCTGTCACAGGATGCTCAAAAGACAAGCTTTCAGCATGAAGTTCATGACCATCATAAACCACCCCGTTCCACTCATAAACACCCTCGTATTTCACATCTCCCCTTATCGGAATTCCAAGATATTGACAATGCAAGCGGATTTGATGCGTTCTTCCACTTTGAGGAAATGCTCTCACCAAAACCTCAACCTTATTTCCGTCACATTCAATCACAGATTTCTCTTTAACAACTATATCTAATTCTAATTCATTCGGCTCTTGATCACATCTTTGCCCGTTTACCGATAATACTTCGAACAAAGTTTCCATGTCTCTAACGGAAGATCCACCGGGTAGCGTCCTACCCACGTCTGTTGCAGCATAGACACGCCAAGCTCCAAACTTTGATCGACCATGGCCAGACTTAATAGTGATCTTTTTCCATTTTGGAGCGTGGCCGACACAGAAAGCAATGTATGTTTTCCTGATCTTGTGATCCGTGAAAGCCTTAACGAGCTTTGCAGCTACTTTATGTGATTTGGTGATTAATATCACACCGCTTGTATCACGATCAAGTCTATTTGCAAGATGGAACTCCATCTTCTTCGATTGGGTAGCTATGAATGAATACAGACAACAACACATCATTAGGCAACAGCTGCTGAAAGGGAATCACTGTGACCAACTTATCAAGAAAAGCAAGCAAATGGCAGGGATGAAATGAAAATTTGTTATATGAAGTTAGAGTAGAATACACTGTTTCATAGGACTCAAGTTTATAAGACCAAACAATTACGTTCTAGCAATGATATATAGAAAAATTCAAAGCAATTGTCTATTTTAGTGAAGAATAACACAGTGAAATTCAACCCAATATCATTATGAAGTATCAAAAACAAACAACAAGTACAAAATCATCTAATACAATGACATTTTGAACAATAATTCACCAACAAATTGAATAAAACTAGTTATTGGATTCAATTTTGACATGGGGTTTTTAACTTCTTTTCCAATAGTTTTAGATGCTTAATTATAATGTAATTGTCAACTTAAACAAATTCATACTTAATTATAACATGAAATAAGTACACACCGATTTCCGTGGATTCATCAAGAGAATCGTTGAGTAGAGTGGGGACAGAAGCCAAAATAGTCTCGCAGTAAACCCCCTGGGGTTTGTTGAGGGCAATGAGCCACTCGTCTTCGAGAAGCACGTGGGTTCTACATAGAGAAAAGAGACTTGATTTAGAAGAAGCTGACATGGCTCGGGTGAGCTCCATGTCCTTGGATATGGCTGGCAATGGCGGGGACAGTGGGATTGGGTACTTGTCTAGATATTTATCCAAATGGGAATCGCACGCCATGAGCAGAGATCGGAAGATGGTGGCGGATGTTGAGGAGACGGAAGGAGCACGGAGGCGGATTGAGGGCACAGGAGACCCAAAGGGTATTATCATCATGGTCAGTGGATGCACGCACTGTGGAAGCTATTAATTTTGGCGGATGTCCCTAGTTAAAATTAAGATTGAGGATTTTTAGTTAAAATAACAGGGGGTAAAATTGATAATTTTCAAACTGAATGGGAGTTATTTGAAACTAAAGCTCAAGAAATAGGGGATGGACAATAAACCCCATGATCCTGGGGTTTTTGGCAACTTGAAGAAAGCTTCAAATCTGAAGCCAGCCAGATAGATCGTTACCAAGTAAACCGAATATGTCATCAAACATACTTAGAAGGGCATATAAGTTATCATCTTCCATTCTATATCGTTACCAACCTATTTCCACGTTTTTCGTCTCTCGTTCTGATCCCCAATTCTCCACATCAAGCGGTAAGCCACAAAATCAGAAGAATGAATATGGGGTTTCTTCAATTTCGAATAAAAGATTGAATTTCTCATTTGGGTCTAGCTTGAACAATACGCGGCTGTTGTTTAGTACTCAAGCAGCTGTAGAGCCGTCCACCTCCGATGGACTTACAGTAGATGGCATCGTTGCTAATCAATGGACGATTCTGGATGAGAATGAGAGTGATTGGAAGAGCCATGCCTCTGCAATTGCTCAATCCATTGGCCTTATCAAGAAACGGCTGCAGGTATATATGTCTCTCTAACTTCAATTTCATTCTGTGTGTATTTTGTTTTGTAGCCTTGCTGAAGGCTTATTTGCCCTAAAATTTACTATTTTAAACTATGAAAACCATTTTGAACAACAAGATTGTTTGATAAAACTGAATGATAATGCTGAATGATCCAGGAAAGCAGTTGCTATAGATTATTTTCATACAAGCAACTTTATCAATACATAACTTAATGGAAAAAGAACCGAACAACCCCTAAACAAGTGTAGAAAAGAAGTAGAAGAGAAAGAGAGACAAGCAATTGTAAATGTAAATGATTTATGTGTAACTAATCGGAGAACTTATGCTATGTATATATACAATTTTACCAAACAAATCTATAACAGAAGAATCATTTGATATACAACTTACACAACACTCGTGCAGCAACTTATGTACAACTAGGAACAACAATGGGTAGTACAATTAGTATCAACATAGGTACAACTAGGAGCAACACTTGGTATTTGTAGTTGTCTTGGCAACAAAATTCTCTTCTATTATCTTAGCAAGGTCATCGGTCTAGGATGAATGGTGAGGTTGGTGCATAATGCAAGAAATTGCTGTGTAGAAAGAGGTTTAGTAAGACAATTCACAAGTTGTACTTTGAAAGAGATATGTCTGACAATAAGATCACTAGCTGTAACTCGGTCTTGCATGAAATGATGGTTAATCTCAACATGTTTTGTGCGAGAGTGCGTAATGGGATTAGACATCAAGTAAGTTTCCCTGATGTTGTAGCATAGTAGCACATGAGACCCGCATAAAGACAAATACAAATATCGAATAACATATTGTACCCACATAATTTCTGAATCTGAAGTGCCATTTGTGAGACTACGATATTTGGATTCAGTGTTGGAACGGGAAACAACTCTTTGCTTTGAAGAAGACCATGAGATAAGATTGAAGCCTAAGAACATACATCAACCACTTGTGATGCGACTGTCGTGTGTACATGATGCCCGGTTTATTCAGCACAACAAACAAACAATAATTTAGCTCAATCTATATAGACAGTTTAATCCATAAAGTTAGGCAGTGGTGGATCGAGAAACTCTTATGAGTGGGGGCACACTTAAGGGTGTCATTTTGTTTTTTAAAACCAAATAACTCATCCGAACCAAGACGGTTTTGGGTTATTTGGTTTTTGGCTTAAACGGTTTTATTAATCAAATAAATATAACTTATTCGGTTGGGTTTCAATTATTTTTTTACTATTTCGGTTAAACTGAGACATTATACTACAATGTATATAATTTACTATTTCGGTTAAACTGAAAGCAAATGAACACATCACATATTAATTAAAAAATTCGACTGATTCATAAGAGACCAAATCGCTAGATGAACAAGTCACTAAACCAACTTGTAATAAAACACCATGTTGGCACTTGACAGTATACCAATTACATGGATCAGCAGCAGAGGAAATAGATATGCATGAACATTGTACTTGAATATTACAATGAATATACTTGCATGAATCTATCAAAGGCAGAGGACTAGTAGAACTAAGTATTACAACAATTTAGATTCAAATAACGTAAATAATTACGTAAATTAATACTAGAGTGCTTCTTTCTTATACTAAAATGTTTAAAGGTTCGATTTGTGTGTCTATTTTGTTCTGTAATGTTGCTAACTTTGAGCCTCATATGGGCTTTTGGAGAAATTGTTAATTTGGCCCACATTTCTATCTTCCAACTCAAGGGTCTTTGTTTGATTTCTTAGGGCGGTTTGGCAGTTGCTGAATGGTTTGGTGCAGAATGATTAAATGATCAGAATGATTAAGGGGCTCTTATGATATAGTGCAAAATGAAATATGGTTGTTTGCTAATTGTTCAGAATGAAATTAGGCGCTAAATGTAAGGGAGGGCCAAGATACAAAATCATTCAGAGAGTTATGGAACCATTAAGAGGCAGACCTTTTCTTTGCCAAACAAGATTCGCCTCTTAGCGATTCATAGGTTGTCTCTTAATGGAATCATTAAGAGGTAAACAAACAACCCCTTAGATGCGGATGAGCCACCTTTATTTTTCTTCCAAAGTTGATATGAAATTTTAAGTTCTTGAGAAAGAATTAATAGCTATGTAAAAGGAAGCAAGAAGTACTACATTTATATATGAAAAGAGTGCTACCATAAGAAAAATTAAGCTAAAAAAAGGCTAAAAGCATCAATGTGAAGATTCAACCCTATGAGCCTTAGATGGTTAGACCAACGAGGAAGTTACTCTCAGGGGGCGTTTGGTTCACATAATAGAATTTGGTGGAATTGGAATCCATCATAGGAATTTGACTTTGAAGGAATTGGAATGGAAATTGATGGAATTTGACTTTGAAGGAATTGGAATGGAATCTCCATCTTTGTTTGGGGAGGGTGGGTGTGGCTGTTGTGACGACGACATTTGTGGCATGGTGATATTAGTAGTTGGAGGTGGGGGTAGGTGAGGTGGGTGGGGGTAGGTGAGGGGGTGGGCGGTGTTTGTTAAAATTTGATGCAAATGGATGGAATTCAATTCCTTCACTTACGCCAAGGAATGATGAATTCATTTATTTGTGGAATGCAAAAAATTAGAACTGGAATTTGGTCAAAGTAATTGATTATTCCAATTCCCTTGAAATCCTTTGCATTATACGAACTAAACAACACCTCAGAGTTGTGGACACAAGTCTTTTTCTGAAATACAAGGAAATTCTTGAATACAAAGACTCATCTCCCAACCCTTGCAAACCTGGGGTCATGTAGGAGAATAACCGTCTGACATATTATTTTAAATGCTTGACCTCCTGATAGATTTAAGAACCTCTCTGCCTAATAGAAGAATGCCTCTTTTTAAGACAAGAATGCCTTAAAGTCTGTTAGAAGATCATGCATTTTAAAAAAATGTCAGAAGGTTATTCTCCTAGATAACCTTGTAAACCTAGTGTATAGTGGGGTTCCTAAGGTGAAACTTGAATTTGAGAATTACAGCGTGAATGTTTCTCATTAGGATGGGGGCTAATTATCAAATTGAAGGAGTTTTTATTTTATATACATAAAATACGTCAAAACCGAACATCATGCATCTTTTTCCTGTTAAGTTGTGGTTGGTGTATCAAGTTACACGATATTGTAGAAATATCTCTGGAATTCAGTTATTATTGAGTGATTTGATTTTGTTTTAAAGTGATTTTGTACTTTGGTGATCAAAATCCCATTTTCTTTTTATTGATGTTAGGTAATAGTCTTGTTTTTCGTGTGACAGTGGAAGAAGTTAAAAGTAAGGTTGGAGATGCTATCATATCAGTTGGAAAAGCCAGACCTATGGGATGATCCTGTTCATGCTGGGAGAATAAGCCGTGAGCATGGCTCGCTCATGGGTAAAATGAAGGAAGTTAATGGACTTGAGCAAGGATTACTCGAGCATATTGACATGATCAAGCTTGCTCGTGAAGAGGACGATACTGATTTGGAAGCGGTGGGCCCTCAATTCTTGTTTTACTAGCCACTTATTTTATTTTGTGCCTGCTTTTTGTTACATGAGTAGTGTTCCATGTTTTCTCCTAATGCGCGATTTTCTAAAGTGAGCCCTTTGTTAGATACAGTGTCTGATTAAACAACATAAAGGTTGTGTTCGGTTTTTCATTTCTTGCAACTATTGATGTGTGTGTGTGTGTGTGACTATACTCGATGCATTATTTTCCAATCAAACTTATATCTTTTATATATATAAGATTTTTCAGAACAGCACTGTTTTAACTTCTAACAACGTGCCACAGGAATCAGTAAAAGCACTGTTGAGGATGAGACAAAGTTTGAAAGAAAAGGAGCTTGAAGCTTTGCTAGCCGGGGAACATGATTCTTGCTCATGTTACATAGAGGTTCGTTTTGTACTTTATTTTCTTAAAACTTTGGGTGCCTATGAAGACGTGTTGCCCCATGGGCTGACGATCTTTTATGGAGTATAACATAAAACTATTCCCTCCGCCGTAAAATAAATACAACAGTTTTCTTGTTGGGGTAACCAAACCAAATGATCTTATGATCCCAATATATCCCAGCCGAAGGTGAGGTATGGGGAGGGTAAGATGTATGCTGACCCGACATTTACCCCCAAAGAGTAGAGTGGCTGTTCCGTGAAGACCCCATTTTCTCATTGGATGCCCCACACAAATCCAAAGTTGACTCTTTGCCCATTTGTATTATTGTGACATATTAATAGCATTCATTTGGTTCACAAGATTCCTCTATTTGTGATTGCTTACGGATATTTTAGATATTTGATTATCAGTCAAACACGAGGTTAGCAACTATTAGTAGTCGGTATATAAATCAAAGTGTATGTGTTAAAGCGTGTTTGGATGTCTGTTGCATAATTTTGAGCTCTGATGGCTGTTATGCTATTAGGAGAACAAGGGAACCCCTATTAATTGTTGGATCTAAAAAATGGATGCCCCATATTTGAATGTAGCCACCTCTATAGTTGTGGATTTTGTTTTTACAAAATGTAACCGCCTCTATTATTCACAAGCGTTGGATTAAAATAGATGGATGGTTCGAATTTCCTTGTTCTTTTTTAGTGTTCTTTCTTGCACCCACTGGACACCCCTACTCATTAAACTATATATGATTTATTTTGAGATGGAGGGAGTCATTGGAATCATGATTTTGTAAATTTTGTTGGGTGGCAACGCTTTAGTTGCACATAATGGACTACAATATGTTAGGTTCAAGCTGGGGCAGGAGGCACCGAGAGTATGGACTGGGCAGGTATGGTGATGCAAATGTATAAAATGTGGGCTCAACGCCGTGGATATGGAGTCACAGTTGTGGATGAAATGCGTGGTGAGATTGCAGGAATTAAGGTTTAACATGCACAATCTCTCATTCTTTCTTTATGTTTTTTTTGTTAAATTAGAAACATAAGAAAAAAAATCTGAAAAATATAAAGAAAAAGTGATGAATAGCTTTTCCGACCATTGTTATTTCTCGCATTTGTGCAAGAACGTTGATGTGCTTGCAAGGGCCAACTCACCTGGAAAATAAAGGCTAGGCCTTGGAGATCTTCTCTGTAAGTCGCCAATTCGAGACTCCTCAGGGCCACAGAGACTTTTCCTGGCCGTAATCTTTAGGGCCCCATGGGATTAGTTGAGGTGCGCGCAAGCTGGCCCAGATATCCACAATTACCAAAAAGAATTAATCACTCAATAAGGAACAACTATGTTTTGCCGAGCGAATAAGCTTCTCATACCGTTAAGCCAATCAAGCCACAAATAGAGATCTGGCAGACCTTGAACCATGCATGTTGATGGTGTTCCTTGATCTTTGTATCAGAGAGCAACGATTAAAGTGGATGGTGAATATGCATACGGATATGCAAAAGCAGAAGTAGGGGCACACCGGTTGGTTCGTATATCACCTTTTGATAGTGCCAAGCGCCGCCACACTTCGTTTGCCGCCGTTGCCGTGACCCCAATTTTAGGTGATGGATCTCACCATGTTCAGATCAATGAATCGGATCTCCGAATAGAAAGATACCGATCTGGGGGAGCCGGAGGACAGCATGCTAACGTAACGGATAGTGCCGTACGTATAACTCACATACCTACCGGAATCACTGCATCTTGCCAAAACGAAAGGTATAATTTACACAATTGCCCTACAGTCCACCAACCGTTGACCACTTTTTCTTTTTTTAGGTCGCAGCACCAGAACAAGGCCTCTGCAATGGCGGTACTGCAATCGCGGTTGGATCAGCGTGAGATGGTTCGCCAGGCTCAGATGAATGCACAATATACGCAGTCTTTGACAGACAATAGTTGGGGCAATCAAATACGTTCGTATGTACTCCATGTACGTGTAGTCACTGTTTTTCTACTACATCTGTCCTATTTAGGATGCGTTTGGTATGCGGCAGGGACTAGACATGGATGGGTGAGGTGAGGTAAGTGGGAGAAAAAAATTGGAAGGTTTTAGGGTTGTAATTTGACATGGGTAGTTTAGTAATTTACCAATCTTGTCTCGTCTCTAATTTTTGTTCCACCTACCAAAAGTGTGTTTTTGTCTCATTTAGTCCTGTCCTCTCCCGGTATGATGTTGCACCAAACGTGGGACAAGTTTTTGTTCCCGCGTACTAAGAGTGCATTTGGTACGTAGACGGGAGGGGACTTGATGGGCCTCGTAAGGGACTATTTGACAATTGCTGAATTGTTTAGTACAGGATGATTAAGTGGTCAGAATGATTAAGAGACTCTTATGATATAGTGAAAAATGAAATATGATTGATCGGTAAATGTTCATAATGTTATTAAGGCGTTGAATGGTTAAGGGAGGCCCAAGATACAAAATCATTCAGAGGGTTTTAGAACCATTAAGAGGTAGACTTTTTCTTTACCAAACAAGATTCACCTCTTAATGATTAAGTGGTTGCCTCTTAATGGAACTATTAAGAGGTAAACAAACAACCCCTAAGGAAGGTTTTAGTGTTTTAATTTGACATGAGTGGTTTAGTAATTTACAAATCTTCTCTCGTCTCTCTAATTTTGATTCCATCTATTTTGGTGGGACAAAAAGTGCATTTGTGTCCCACTCTTACCTGGCATGTTCTAGTCGTGCCAAACATGAGACAACATGTTTTTATTCTGTCATGTCCTGACTGTCCCACGTACCAAACACACCCTAATAGTCGACATCGAGTGTCATATGTTACTTATCATCTTATTTCAATGCCCTAAACTCTTCCCACTTGTTTCCGGTGATAAAAATTTGCAGCCTTATCGAATGGTGAAGGATCTTCGTACCAATTTTGAAGTTTCGGACCCTGATTCAGTACTTGAAGGTGAAATAGATGACTTCATCTTGAGCTTTCTGACCGAATCCATGGATAAGGAAAACGATGAGGTATAAGAAACAGGTTTAGGTTCAGTAGGATGACAAATTCTTTGTTGTTGCATCATGAAAGATATCATAACCGGTGGCTGGCCAAGTGACCTTTTGAAGAAACGGTTCTATGCTGCGATATTCAGTGGCTACTCGTCGATCGAAGTTAGAAATTCGAAGTCGAATGATGCAGGCTTTTCGGATAGCTTTCGTTGATGTTGGCATGAACTGGTTTTATAGCTTTCGTTATCGAATGTTTTGGTCTATAAGTTGTATAAACGTTTAGAGGAATGTTATATCATTTCAAAGACATTTGGTATAAACCATAAGATGTTCCAATCACAAAAAAACATCTATTCGGAACAAAAAATTTTAAACTTTCACCATTCTTTCATTGTTCTACCTTATTTTTGCCATTTTTGTTATGTCTAGTCCTGTCTGGTACTACCAAACATACTTGTAAGAACATTATGCGATAGTTACAATTATTATTTGTTCTCAGCTTACATTTATTTTTTCTCATGTGTATGATGATAAATTTTAGAACACCACAAACCAAGACAAATGTTCTTTAATATGAGCAATTTTTTCTAATAACAAAATTTCATACCGACTGATTTTTATTACAAGAGATTGAATGAATAGTACGGACAACTCTAAGTCGGTTAGATTTTGTTAGAAATGTTCTTTATCGTTTATTATCGCTGTTGAGATTTTATCATACAAGTTAGAAATGTTCTATGGACATGGTAACTAC
The DNA here is from genome assembly GCA_954870635.1 of Arctium minus. NCBI lineage: Eukaryota > Viridiplantae > Streptophyta > Magnoliopsida > Asterales > Asteraceae > Arctium > Arctium minus. The sequence continues at coordinate 58,166,310 of OX941080.1, read as the reverse complement.
CACACAAACGCACGTGTGGACCAATTTATATATAATGTATGCATTGCTTGTATAATTTATAACATTGCATGAAATTTTTTGTGTTTGGAAAGACAATAGTACATTAGACAATTTTATTAAGAAAAAAAACAAGAGTATTCCTATTGATATGTTAACTACCACACAAACGCATTGTAACAACCCAAACATCTTTAATTACATCAAAATAATATTTCCTGTTCAAAAACGGCCTCAAGCCTACAATTCAAAAGAATAAGGTTTGCAACTACAACCTATTACACAACTGAGTCAAAAATGAAACTATTACAAGGAGTCTTCTAGCTCCTGGAAATAGCTCACATCTTCTCCTTACCCTTATCAGTACCTGCTACCTTGCGATAACCTGAAACATGATTAATAATTTTGAAAGAGCGAGGGTTAGACCGATGGTCTAGTGAGTCCCCTCCAAGCATTACTGCAACAGTTCATATATTATTTAAAATATTTAAACAAAACTTTACGCCTTACGAGCGTAACTCACTCAACTGATCAAACATTTATCATACTTTACACTTCACAAGCGTAACTCACACTACTGACCAACACTGCCGTCAAAGATGGTATATCTGTCTCGTACTGCCTTATTTTGGGGACACACCCCAATGGCATAAACGGGCCACACTCCCCGGTACGATCAGGCGGGCCACACTTCCCGACTTAGGTCAAATCTCACGAATTAAATGTATGCATACATCCAATTAACAACTTTATATAAAACGCGTTTATATAAACATAGCATGAATATTCCAACATAATTAAATCAACATTTAATTTAAAACTTCTCAAATTTCGATAATATAAACGTGCAGTTCAGAAAACTCACATTTATCAAATAACTTTCGAAATCGTAAAGGATTTAGTTTGAAAGACTCACCTCAGATTCTTCTTGCTTAAAGTCCGCTTTCTAACGATTAACACCACCTACGATGGTACCGAAATAAAAAGGGGTAAGCTAACTCGCAAATAACATTCTTTCCCTCTCGACAATACACTGCTACCACCCCCGTCGAGACCATCCCGATCGAGAACGGTCGAAATTACACCGGTCGAGGCCGGTCGCCACACCGATCGACACCGCACCACACACCGGTCGAGGCCGGTCGCCACACCGGCCGCCACCGGTTACCGTTCCCCCTCCGGGTCCGGTCGACATTCAAACAAAGTCGGCGACTAAATACTTCGCACCCATAAAACCTCAGATCCTTAGATCAACCAAAAAACACGGTTACAAACTCAACAACGAGATTATTTACCGACTATAACACTTAGATAAGAGTATTAGACTAGAATCATACATTTATTTGCAAAGAAACCGTACGATTTCTCAAAACCTAGTTTTCCTTTCTCCCTGCTTTCGCTCTGCTCTCGCTTTCCTTAGTCGGTCACAAAATTATCAGAATGAATTCTTAAAAAGAAACTTAGGGTTAAATATATATATAAAACCAAAGTTTCATTTAACCCCCTTTAACTTTGGGTCTCGCTTAACTTTTCACCCAACTTACAAAATTAATAAAATTTTCGGACTCAGATATTACAATCTCCCCCCCTTAAGAGAATTTCGTCCCCGGAATTCCATCGTTGAATAGATGGGGATACTGAGATCTCATGTCCGCCTCCACTTCCCATGTTGACTCTTGTCCCTTGTGAAATTTCCACTGGACTTTCACCAACTGGATCTCTTTGTTTCTCAACCTTTTCACCTTGAGATCCGAAATTGCTACAGGTTCCTCAATATAACTTAATTTCTCATCCACTCGAATGTCCTCTAAGGGAACTACTACATCTGCTTCTGCCAAGCACTTTTTCAAGTTTGACACATGAAATGTGGGGTGAATCCCACGCAAACTCTTTGGTAGATCAAGTTCGTAGGCCACTTCACCAACACGTCCCGTGATGATAAATGGTCCAACAAACCTTGGTCTCAATTTCCTTTTCTTTCCAAAGCGGACTACCCCTTTCTAGGGCGAGACTTTCAACATTACTTTGTCTCCTACCTGAAACTCTATTGGTTTCCTCCGCTTATCTGCGTACATTTTATGACGATCTTGAGCTATCTTTAATATTTCTCGAATCTGGTTGACCTTATCGGCTGTCACCTGTACAATTTCCGGTCCCGCTAGCTGTCTTTCACCTACCTCATTCCAACATAAAGGTGTTCTACATTTACGTCCATACAATGCTTCGAACGGGGCCGCTCGGATGCTAGCATGATAACTATTGTTGTAAGAAAATTCAATCAACGACAAATGAATTTCCCATGAACCCTTGAAATCAATGACACATGCTCGAAGCATGTCTTCTAACGTATGAATAGTTCTTTCACTCTGGCCATCGGTTTGTGGGTGATAGGCTGTACTCAGCTTGAGTTGGGAGCCTAACTCCCTTTGCAAACTTCTCCAAAAAGCTGACGTAAAACGAGCTTCCCTGTCTGACACAATTGACGACGGTACTCCATGTCTGGTTACTATCTCATCTATGTATAATCGAGCCAATTTCTCTAGTGGGTATGTCTCCTTGATTGGTAGAAAGTGGGCCGACTTTGTGAGTCGATCCACTATCACCCAAATGGCATCGTGCCCCTTAGGTGATCGCGGTAACCCAGTAACAATATCCATCGTAATCTCATCCCACTTCCAGACTGGAATTTCTAACGATTGAAGCTCCCCGTAAGGTCTCTGGTGCTTTGCTTTAACTTTCAAACATGTCAGGCATCGCTCGACAAAGTGAGCAATATCTTTCTTTAAACCCGACCACCAATAGCTTTGCTTCAGATCTTGATACATCTTTTTGGTTCCCGAATGCACTGAGTAACGTGACTTATGTGCTTCTTCTAACACTCTCTTTCGGAGTTCTCCCACCTTTGGAATCCACACTCTATTCTTAAAGCACTTCACCCCGCGACTATCGTCGGTTAACAAATTGATAACTCCAACTATTCTCTCACTCTTCCAGTTTTCCTTAAACATGGCTTCCTTTTGGTATCCCTTGATTTCTTCCAAGAAATTGGAAACAACTTCGACTCGATAATCCACCACCTTTGTTGCTTCTCCACGTTCCTTACGACTTAGAGCATCCGCCACCATATTGGCCTTGCCCGGATGGTATAGGATCTCACAGTCGTAATCGCTCAACAACTCCATCCACCTACGCTGCCTCATATTGAGATCCTTCTGATTGAAAAGATGTTGAAGGCTCTTGTGATCCGTGTAAATCTGACACTTGATCCCGTATAGATAATGCCTCCAAATCTTCAAAGCGAAGACTACCACTGCTAATTCTAAATCATGCGTTGGGTAATTCTTTTCGTGTTCTTTCAACTGACGAGATGCATACGCAATCACCTTGCCTTCTTGCATTAACACACACCCCATACCCAAATTTGAAGCATCGCTATAGATTAAGAATCCTTCCGTTCCGTTAGGTAGGGACAAGATAGGTGCACTACTCAGACTCTCCTTCAATTTACTGAACGCTTCTTTCTGAGCTTCCGCCCATACAAATTTGACATTCTTCCTGGTTAACGCCGTTAGTGGCGTGGCTATTCTCGAGAAGTCCTGGATGAACTTTCGATAATAAACCAATCCTAGAAAACTCCTTACTTCTGATGGTGTTTTCCGCGCATCCCACCCTCTAATGGCCTCAATCTTAGCCGAGTCAACCTTAATCCCATCTTTGGACACCACATGACCTAGAAACTGAACTTCTTTCAGCCAAAATTCACATTTTGAGAACTTGGCGTACAATTTCTCGCGCTTAAGCAATTCTAATATTGCTCGCAAATGAGTTTCATGATCTTCTTTGGACCGTGAATAAATCAGTATATCATCTATAAAGACTATGACATACTTGTCTAATAACGGATTACACACTTTATTCATCAGGTCCATGAAAGTTGCCGGCGCATTGGTCAGTCCAAAGGGCATAACTAGAAATTCATAGTGTCCGTACCTCGTACGAAAGGCAGTCTTAGGTACATCCTCTTCCTTCACCTTCAACTGATGATACCCAGATCGTAGATCTATCTTCGAGAAGTAGTTCGCTCCTTGAAGTTGATCAAAAAGATCGTCAATTCTGGGAAGTGGATACTTATTTTTGACAGTCACTTTGTTGAGCTCTCGATAGTCTATGCACATTCTCATAGACCCGTCTTTCTTCTTAACAAACAACACCGACACTCCCCATGGTGAGGTACTAGGACGAATAAACCCCTTGTCGAGTAGCTCTTGCAGTTGAGTCATCATCTCCTTCATTTCTGCCGGTGCCAATCGATAAGGTGCTTTTGCTATCGGTGTCGCTCCAGGTAGTAGATCAATACGAAATTCCACTTGTCGATCAGGAGGCAGAGCAGTTAAATCTTCCGGAAATACTTCTGGATATTCACTTACCACCGCGACTGACTCTAATCCCTTCTTTTCCTTCTTAGCATCTACTACATAAGCTAAGTATCCCACACACCCTTTTACTAGACACCGCTTAGCCTTCCTCATTGAGATCAAGCACGACTTTCTATCTCTCCGATCCCCAAACACTACTATCTCTTCTTTACCCGGCTGCGCGATACGAATTAATTTCTTATTGTATACGATATGAGCATCATTAGACGCTAACCAGTCCATTCCCACAATGACATCAAATTCTCCCATACCCATAGGGTATAGTTGAAGTGGAAATGACTGCCCATCGATGTCAATATTACACCCATCATATACTTCCCCCACTAAGACTCGACTATCATCGGCTACTTCTACCTCAAACCCATGCCTAAGCTTCTTGGGTTTCACGTGCAATTTATGCACAAAATTTGGGGACATAAACGAACGGTTTGCGCCTGAATCAAACAACACTTTAGCAAAAGTCGAATCTATAGAGAAAATACCTGTTACCACATCCGGTATCTCTGCCGCTTCTTCTGCCGTCATATTAAAAACTCTGGCCTTCGCTCGAGCTGGCTCCACCTTTTTCTCACCTCCCTTATCTTCGTACCCTACGACTGTTCCCTTCTTCAATTGTGGGCAATTAGTCCTGATATGATCAGGGGATCCACACTGGTAGCAAGACCTTGACCCACGACAATCCCGAGCCATATGCCCCCAATCTTTCCACATTTGTAGCAGCCTTCTTGTCCAATCATACATTCCCCTTTATGTCTTCGGTTACATTTGCTACATGGCTTACTTTCGAACTTATTAGCAAACCGCTGATCAGATTTTGCAGATTTAAACGTTTTGGAGTCACGGACAGTTCCGTCCCATTTTCTCTTATCTCCACTTCTCTCAGTAGTCTGACGATTCTTTTCCTTCTCTCTCATCTCGGCTGCGTTTACTGCCGCCTGGAATGTAACTGGTTCCTTGTTCGAGACGAATTCTCGAATATCGCTTCTCAGCCCAAAGATGAAACGTTCTACTCGCTTTCCTTCATTGGGCACGTAAACTTCTGCAAACCGGGACTTTTCTATGAACTTTGTAGTATACTCACGAACTGACATCTCCTTTTGCTCAAGACCCAGAAACTCTTCTTCCAACTTTTTGACTGCCGCCAGAGGGCAAAACTGCGCTTTAAATCTCTTTACAAACTCACCCCAAGACATTTCTTTGGCTGCCGTCGAACTTTGTCCTCCTGCTTCAACATCCCACCACATTACAACTTCATCTTTCAACATTAACAATGCATAAACTACTTTGTCCTCCTCAACACACTTACTGGTGTCAAATGCCAATTCCATCCCCTTTACCCATCTCAGCGTTATCACGGGATCGCATTCCCCTTTGTAGGTAGGAGGCTTGCAGGCAGCAAACTCCTTAAAACTACATCCTCTCCCAGCTACCGCTTTAGGCGTCACAATGAGGTTTGACTGAGGGTGGCTACCCACCACAGTTACTGGTGAGTCCGCTACCTCGGTCACCACTCTTTCTTCACTCTTTTCCTTACTTGACGAAACCTCATTAATGCGGTGTGCCAATAAAGCGTTCAATGTTTCTTGTAATTTTCCCATTTCCATCGTGAAGGTTTATTGAGTACCAAAACCCCGAGTTCTACCTCCACCACGGTTTCTTGTCTACTTTCGGCCCCTCACTGAAGCTGAACTCTCCTGATGAGAGGTTTCTTGTTCGGATCTTACCTCTACACTTCCAACTTGACGAATACCACGAGCCGTCTTCCCGCCTCGAGTTCCCACAGTGGAAACCCTTACCTGAGTAGTCGCCTTCTGAGTCGTTTTACCTCTAGGTCGACCACGACTCTTTCCCCGGTTAGCAGTCGGGTTGACAGCAATCGTTCGTTCTTCGGCAACGACTTCATTAACTGGCTCAATTTCAAGATTCGGCATAGACATACTCCTTGTTACTCGCTCAGACATAATTCTGATAAGAAGAAACATACGACATTCAATCTAACACGCTACACAATACGACAAGTTAAGCACAAGCATGTACTTGTAAATTCACAATTACACTGCCAGATGAAATTCCAAAATTACCTTACATGCTAGTCCTTACTACCCTACTACTGACTTCCTACAGTCTTCCTACTTCTCAGTTGTGCTTCTACTCTCTCAGTTTAAGTCTAGGCCCATCTGGTCACCTAGATCCCTTAAACTAATGCTCTGATACCAATTGTAACAACCCAAACATCTTTAATTACATCAAAATAACATTTCATGTTCAAAAACGACCCCAAGTCTATAATTCAAAAGAATAAGGTTTGCAACTACAACCTATTACACAAATGAGTCAAAAAGGAAACTATTACAAGGAGTCTTCTAGCTCCTGGAAATAGCTCACATCTTCTCTTTACCCTTATCAGTACCTGCTACCTTGCGATAAACTGAAACAGGATTAATAATTTTGAAAGAGCGAGGGTTAGACCAATGGTCTAGTGAGTCCCCTCCAAGCATTACTGCAACAGTTCAAATATTATTTAAAATATTTAAACAAAAATTTACGCCTCACAAGCGTAACTCACTCAACTGATCAAACATTTATCATACTTTACGCTTCGCAAGCGTAACTCACACTACTGACCAACACTGCTGTCAAAGACGGTATGTCTGTCTCGTACTGCCTTATTTTGGGGACACACCCCAATGGCATAAACGGGCCACACTCCCCGGTATTATCAGGCGGGCCACACTTCCCGACTTAGGTCAAATCTCACGAATTAAATGTATGCATACATCCAATTAACAACTTTATATAAAACGCGTTTATATAAACATAGCATGAATATTCCAACATAATTAAATCAACATTTAATTTAAAACTTCTCAACTTTCGATAATATAAACGTGCAGTTCAGAAAACTCACATTTATCAAATAACTTTCGAAATCGTAAATGATTTAGTTTGAAAGACTCACCTCAGATTCTTCTTGCTTAAAGTCCGCTTTCTAACGATTAACACCACCTACGATGGTACCGAAATAAAAAGGGGTAATCTAACTCGCATATAACATTCTTTCCCTCTCGACAATACACTGCTACCACCCCGGTCGAGACCATCCCGGTCGAGAACGGTCGAAATTACACCGGTCGAGGCCGGTCGCCACACCGGTCGACACCGGTTACCGTTCCCCCTCCGGGTCCGGTCGACATTCAAACAAAGTCGGCGACTAAATACTTCGCACCCAGAAAACCTCAGATCCTTAGATCACCCAAAAAACACGGTTACAAACTCAACAACGAGATTATTTACCGACTATAACACTTAGATAAGAGTATTAGACTAGAATCATACCTTTATTTGCAAAGAAACCATACGATTCCTCAAAACCTAGTTTTCCTTTCTCCCTGCTTTCGCTCTGCTCTCGCTTTCCTTAGTCGGTCACAAAATTATCAGAATGAATTCTTAAAAAGAAACTTAGGGTTAAATATATATATAAAACCAAAGTTTCATTTAACCCCCTTGAACTTTAGGTCTTGCTTAACTTTTCACCCAACTTACAAATTTAATAAAATTTTCGGACTCAGATATTACACGCATGTCCACTCTTCAAATGGGACAAACCCCAAATGTTAACGTGGAGTGCACTAAACAAAATAACTTAAGTGGTTAAAACAACCTTCATACCACAAACCATAGCCAAAGTACAATTGGATTGCTAATATAATTGTGATCAATCTTTTCCAACTTAGTTAATAATTGTTATAATCATAAAAATAAAGTAATATAAGGCTACACATTTTCATCAATTAAAACCATATCCAAACTAATCAAATCATCATTTCTCTTTGGATTCAATAACTTCAGTCTACAAAATTTTATCTATAACACCCTGAATTTTTGTGAGTCTTTCCCTTTCAAATTTGTATAGTTAGGCCTTGACTCGAACATGAACTATTAGCTAAGAATTGTTGCATCTTCCTAGCCATGTTTTACGTTATGGGATTTATGTTTACCCTTGGTTGATGACCGTTATTGTTAAACAATCGAATCGGGACTGAATCAGACCAAAATTAGGAAGTGGACAGAACCCGGGTCGGACCCAACGACTATGCCCAGCGACGTTGCCATGGGCAAAGTCGCGGTGTCATAGTCGCGCCCCTCACACCTCTTGCGGTACGTCGACAACGACTGTGCCGGCGAGAGTGACACAAGTCACAATCGCCGTGGCACTATCGTGGGTTCCAACCAGCCCACAGTACAAACCGAGCGACTTTGCCCTGCGATTATGCCATGGGCACTGTCGTCGGCGGGAACCCCCCTTTTATTGTCCAGCCGTTTGATTTTAGAGAGATAACTCCTTGTAGGATTCTTCTTGTGGCCGATTTTCTCTCCTCATAGATCCAAGCATCATTTAAAGTTCAAGATCTCATCTCCACCTACTTCTATAGTTCCAACTTTTCTAGGGTTTCATCTTATAAACCCATAGGTGAGTTTCTCCACCCCATACTACTATAAATGTTATTATTTGCTTAAATGTGATTTTGTAGGTACATTGGGTCTTGACCTAAAATTAGGGTTTTATGGTTTTTGCTTGAATATGGGTTATAGTCATCTTCACATGCATTTAATGATAATGATTAACCTCCCATGACTCAAGAAATGTAAAATAGGATATGTGATAGTGATGAGTCATTTCTACGAACGAAGGTTTTAGCTCAAGTGGAACATGCTTGTAGCTAGCCTCATCTTATCAGTTTATTTTAATGATTTCTTGGTATTGAGAATGGGTTACGTTTAATACGGTTATGAGATATGCAATGTTATGAACTAACAAATGTTATATGTAGATGTCATGTACCTAGAATGATAATGAAACATGCATTGGTAATGTCATCCATACTTGTTCATGATCACCTTTTAGTGTTTGAAGTCTACCTCCTTGTGCACGAGGATTTAGACCATGTGGAATTTTGTGTTCATAATGATTGGCCATTTTGGGTCACTAGCGAGTAGGCAATAGGGGACACGTGTGTCCTTGAGGTGTAACTCGTCTAGATTGGGTAGGCAATAATGTCCCGTAAGTCATTGAGGTGTAACTCGACGGAGTAGGCAATAAAGGCATAAATGGTTTGAGGTTGTGATGTCTTGATGGCATGGGAACTAGAACCGGGACATGAGGTGTAACACAATAACATCATGGGTGACTCCACTCACGTGTTCTCGTCACCTTGATGGAAACGGGTCTCCCCCGTAAATTCAAGAGGTATCTCTTGTGCGTTTATGTTCAGATGTGGGACATTATTTACAAGGTTGAGTGTCGGTATTTGTACAACCTAACATTTAATTATGATGTTATTATTTCATTTATAAACTGTTTATTCTACATGATCTCACTAGGCATCTAGCCTAACACTTGTTGTGGTGTTTGTTGGTTCTCAGGTCCCACTAGCGGTGGAATCTAGGATGTCTGGGTTTGACAACCGTGCACGTAGGAATACTGAAGTGCCGGGCTTTTGGGGGACTTTTGAGAAGAGAGATTTTTGGAGATATAACAACATCTAATGTTAATATAGTTTAAATCATTTCTAGATTAAGTAGGTTGTTGTAGTTTATATTTCATTATTTGCTCCCTTGGAACTTGTTCAAACTGTCCCAACCTTTATGGGTTTTAGTTGACGAACTTTGGAAATTTTATTTTACCCATTTTTCCGGAATTTCCCTATTATTAAATGCTTAAATTTTAAACTGTTACATTATCTTCACAGCCAACATTCATTGTCTAAAGATAAAGCTTAAAGTCCAACAAATTTCATGTGTAGAAAAATGTGTAAACAAAAACTTATTAGGTGTAGAAAAAATGGTAAACATGTGTATGAATAATAAGAAAGATATTAGATGATCATTAATATAAATTAGTATAGGTAATAATCCATTATTAAAAACTAACGATGTCTATAAATAATATAAATAAATATTAAATCTGCATTAATATAAATTCATAAGTTACAAATCAATGTAAAAAAATATTTTAAAATACTAATCAAAGAATGTTAATTTATTTACAATATTTGATTTAAATAGTCAAACAATTACAGATAGGGTTTTAAAGTCATCAAAACACCTTTCTTTGATTTAAACCTACGGTTTTGACTTTCCAATAGTCAAATCATTACACGTAGAGTTTTAAAGTCATCCAAAACTCCTCTAAACCTACGGTTTGACTTTCAAGTAGGCAAACCATTACATGTGTTTTCAAGTCATTAAATAGATTTCTAACTTCACTGACACATAGGATTTGACTTTCAAATAGTCAAACCATTTCATGTAGGGTTTTAAAGTCATCAAAACACCTTTCTTTGATTTAAACCTACGGTTTTGTCTTTCCAATAGTCAAACATTTACACTTATATTTGTAAAGTCATCCAAAACTCCTCTAAACATACGGTTTGACTTTCAAGTAGGCAAACAATGCATTACATGTGTTTTCAAGTCATTCAATAGACTTCTAACTTCATTAACACCTACGGTTTGAGTTTCAAATAGTTAAACCATTACACGTAGGGTTTTAAAGTCATCAAAACACCTTTCTTTGATTTAATCCTATGGTTTTGACTTTCCAATAGTCAAACCATTATACATAGGGTTTTAAAGTCATCTAAAACTTCTCTAAGCCTATGGTTTGACTTTCATGTAGCCAAACCATTACACGTAGGATTTTAAAGTCATTCAATAGACTTCTAACTTCATTGACACCTATAGTTTGACTTTCAAATAGTCAAACCATAACACATAGGGGTATAAAGTCATCCAAAACTCCTCTAAACCTATGCTTTGACTTTCATGTAGCCAAGCATTAGACGTAGGGTTTTAAAGTCATCAAAAACTCCTATACACCACCTCTATCTTGATTCTGTCGACTCACTACTTTTTCTTTGTTGTAGTTATTGAATATGTCGACAGATAGATGATGGATGTATAGAAAGAATGACAGTCGGGGGTTTCTTAGGGACAATTATGTTATTGCAATAGACAGTTTTTCGGACTATGTCTATGCCAATGAAAGGACTGCTGAAAGGAAACCTACACGTGATGGGATAATGCTTCGTATCAGATGCCCTTGTAAGAAGTGTCAAAACTTAAGCCTTAAAGAAAGAAATGACGTGAGGTTGCATTTGATAAAGAACGTTTTCATGCCTGATTATACCATATGGTAGGCATATGGCGAACCTATTAATATGCACTGCATCAAGATGTGGGTCAATATTATACTCCGGTAGTAGATCATAATGAAGGGTATGTTGAAATGGTGAACGATCACATGATACATGATGGCATGACATGGGAATAAGAAACCCCTAATCTTTCTGTCCAAGGATTTTATGACATGTTACAAGTTGCTGACGAGCCATTAAGGGATGGGTGTCCAAATTACTCGAAATTAGGAGTTGCGATGAGATTGTTGAATTGGAAGACAGAATGTAATGTACCCGAGATGACTTATAATAGAGTTGTTCCTATAATTAAGTAGATGTTACCCGCGGGTGACAAACTACTCGATGACTTATACGAGACGAAGAATAGTTTGAAAAAGCTTGCTCTACCAAAAGTAAAGATCGACACTTGTAAAAAACAGTGGACGAAGAAAGGTCCCAAACTTGGTGTTGACATACTTACCTATTGTTCCTAGACTTCAAAAATTGTATATGTCAAAGAAGACGTGTAAAGAGATGACTTGCGCAAGGATCATCAGACAAAACCGGGTGTGATAGTACATCCAAGTGATGGTGTGGCTTGGAAACATTTCGACATGGTACATCCGAAATTTGCTTTTGAGGTCCGGGATGTGTGCCTTGGCTTATGCACCGATGGTTTCAACCCAAATAATTCAAATTTGAATAGGTATACACTATGGCCGGTCTTTCTTACCATCTATAATTTACCTCCTTGGTTGAGTTTGAAAGATTCATATGTTAAACTTGCATTGGTCATTCCTGGTAGAAAGAGTCCGAGTCAGAATTCAGAGGTGTTTCTTAGGCCGCTAATAAATGGTCACAAGATGTTGTATACTGTGGGCGCTCTTACGTATGATGTTTATCGTTAGAATAATTTCAAGATGATGGCTATACTTCTATGGACCATCAACGACTTCCCTGCCTATACAATGTTGTCAGGTTGGAGCATGCACAACAAGTTAGCCTGCCCGTACTACATGAGTACAGTCGATTCGTTTCAGTTAAAAAATGGAGAAAAATCCTGTTGGTTTGACTATCATCGGAGATGGTTACCTAGTGCATACCTATTCCGACATGATCGAAAAGGATTTTTGGACAGATCTAGGGTTTAGCTGGTCCACCACCCGAGTTAACCGGTGAAGAAATATGGGAGAAAGTCCATCATCTTCAAACTGTTTATGAGGGTTCCCCGCTCCGATCGACCATTAGAAAAATTAGCGGCTTCGTAATCACTCATAATTGGGTGAAGAGAAACATCTTTTGGGAGTTGCCATATTGTAAGACGTTCTTAATCCGACACAACCTGGATGTCATGCACATTGAGAATAACGTTCTTGTGAATCTCTTTAATACTGTCACGGACACGTCAAAAACGAAAGACAATATAAAATCAAGAAGGGATGTAGAGATTTATTGCAACCGACCAGAGTTGTAAACATTGCAGAGTACAACTTTTATAGCTTCAAAAGGCATGATTGTCATGTGTTTATGAAATGATTTCTCTCTATTGCCTTACGAGGGATGATACCGACTCCGATATTGGATGCGATAACGGTGTTGTGCACATTATTTCGTGCAATCTACTCAAGGGTGTTACGCTTAGAAGACTTGATTCCATTGCAAACAAGTATCGTTCAAATAATTTGTAAGTTGGAAAAAGTCTTCCCGCCCGGATTCTTTGAGTCTATGGAACACTTAGTGATATATTTGACACGAGAATCCATAAATGGTGGGCTGGTCTAATATAGGTGGACGATATCTTTATGAGAGGTAAATGAAATTTTCACTGAAATACTTTTCCGTAAAATTTGTATATCATTCATTTATTTTCTAACACGTATTTCAATCATTGTTTAGGAATCTTGGATCATTGAAGAGAACTATTAGAATCAAAGCAAGGGTGGAGGGGTCTATCGTTGAGTCCTATTTAGTAAATAAACTCTTCACATATTGCTCCCTGTATTTTGATCCACAGATAGAAACTCGGCATAATCGCGAGTCAAGAAACTTTGCCCCAAATATTCCTAGTTCTTTGAGAATAAACAATCAATTGAGTGCATATTCAAGGTTCCTTCTCGTAGCTTATTCGAGAAGGGAGGGAAAAATGCCATCTTGACTCAAGCCGAGATTCACAAGATCCAAACGTATGTGTTGTTGAATTGTGAGGAAGTTCAACCTTTCCAGTAGACCTTTGATGAATGGATATGACAAAAAGAACCTCATCTTGATGCAATTGCACGAGATAAAGATCAGGATGATAGGTTTTCTACATGGTTCAAACAACACGTGAGTATACAAATATGAAATTTACGTATGTAATGTTATACATTTGTGAGTAATTTTTTATTTGTTATTTTATAGGTCATGCTCGGATCAGTCGACTTTACTGATCATTAGAAATCCCTAGCACGTGGATGGGGCCGATATGCTTGGTCGCATAAGGGATATTTCGTCAATAGTTACAAGTTTCATACGGTAACACATGTTGTTGGGCGTGTCACACATAATAGTGGCGTATGTGTGAGAGGATCTTTGTTAGTGTATTATTGTATCCAAGATTTAATAGGAAAAGTCAAGTCTAGCAAAGTCAACAAGGTCAATATTTCTAAGTCAAAGTCTAGTCTAAGTCAATATGAGTTTACTTAGTTGTTAAGCTTGTGATTTAGTCCTTGGTATAAATACCTATGGTCTTGTATAATCATGTAGCTAGATACATTGTACTCAAGATTGTTAGATCAATGACTAATGAACTTTCTCTCTCTACACACTTTCTCTCTCTAGAATCTTGATATTGTCATAATCTTAATAGAGATTGTGTATTTTTGATTGCTTGATTGATTGGGAATACAATTTCAATAATGTTGATGTATTATTTTAGAAAGTTTAGGAAAGTAAATGTATTTGTAAATGTAATTGGGCCTATTGGGCTTACTTGTATTGTATGGGCTTGAGCTTAATTGTTGTAACAAGGGTAGAGAGTGTAGTGGATTATAAATAGCCTTGTAATTATAATAATTCATTTTATAATTTGCAATTCAAGATGTAGTTTTCTAAACACATTTGCTCTCTCTAGTTTAGGTTTACTTTCTGTCTCTAGAAAATAAAGTCCTTCTCCTATCCTATCTAGTTATACACTCAAACATGAAATAATTTTCAAGTCAAAGAGATTTGATGTTTTGACTCCGAGTCTGACTATTAAGGATTGTTGGACGGCGTGTTAGAGATGGAATATTAAGGTGTAGGCCATTGCGTTGTAGTTTTGTTCAAGTTTACCTGGTTTGATAATCCATGGGGAGTTATAGTTGATCCTAAACATGGGTTGGTTGATATCAAATACAAGTCTAGACTTAGAGGCGAAGACTATTACGTCCGGGCATCACAGGCATAACAAGTGTATTACACACCGTATCCTTCAGACACTAAGGATTTAAAGGACTGGTGGGCTGTTGTGAAGACCAAAGCTCGTGGAATATATGCCTTAGATAATGATAACGCGGACGGAGAACCATTCTTTCAAATCAAAGAACGGGTAACTCATAATACAAACACAGGGTAAATGAGGACCTCGATTTCGTCCCTCTTGTCACAGGGGAGGTCACCATAGTCGCTACACATGAAGAATCTAGCGACGAGGAAGATGCATCCGATCACGAAGATAACGAATTTGAAGACGTGGACGATGATTCAGATAATGAAAACGAACCTCTGTTCTTTGATCACTCATCTGATGACTAGCGTGTCTTCGTTATGTAGACATTATTTCACAATAATTATATCTTTATATGTTTGTGCACTTATATCCTGTGTCTGTAAATTCGTCTTATGACTAGTGTGTCTTATGATTTATGTATTATATCTTTATGTCTGCAAATTCATCTGATGACTAGTGTGCCTTATGATTTATGTATTATATCTTTATGTCTGCAAATTCACCTATGACTAGTGTGTTCGAACAATTCTCTATTTTCATATGGGGGGACGTGCTTTTAGGGGTAGGGGTAGAGGCTTTAGCAAGGGCGGTAGGAGCTCCGCCGGGTCTGGTGACCCCCACACCGACACGTTTAGGAACGATTCCGAGTACGTTGCAGCTAGTGATGAGGGACTAGATCATATCCAACATAGGGAGGATGTGCTTGAAACGCCGTCGGCTAGATCGGGCTTGAGGGTTAGAGGCCCCAATATTTCATCGCAGACGCCTCGTCATCCGAGTCAGCGACTAACGATTGAATTGGCAAGTGGCGAGTAACTAGATGTGGTATATTATTTATTATAGTACATAATAAACCAATCCTAATGTTTTTGTCTTGTATATTTTGCAATTGTGAATGTTTAAGGACCTTAAAGTTGTCCGGAGGGCCATTAGCATCTTTCTGTTCATGTTCGTTTGTGCATGGGCACACTATTGGGATATCCTTGAGTCACACTTCACACTGCTGTTGGAGCGTTTTCGGGTTTGTATTTTAATCCATTAAACTAATTATTTTAATTTATTTTACTTAATCCAAAAAATGTGTATGCAGATGTATTATATATAGTTGGCCTCCTCATATGGAGGTCGACGTATTACTTGCCTTCCGTGTAACATCCCAGGCCAACCATACCAGATACTAGGGGTGTTCAAAAAAACCGTTCAACCGCTCAAACCGGTCGAACCAAATCAAATCGGACCGTTTTTGGCGGTTTAGGCGGTCTGGCGGTCTGGTCTGGTCTGAAAAATCGCCAAACCGGGCGGTCCGGTCTGGTCTGCGATTTGGAGTTTTTTTTGGGCGGTTTGGACCAAACCGACCGCCAAATATATCTATATATATTTTTTATTTTTTATATACATCTTTATATAATCTATTTTTTAGCCCAAATATCCAATTTATCTTTAGACTTAAATATATACAAAAAGGCCCAAAGATAATTTTAAATCGCCGTGGATTTTTTTTTGTGTTTTGTTTTGAGATATTTTGCTAACTTTTGTGGACTTTGTTAACATTGTTGTAAGCTTTTATTTATTTCAAATGAACTCAAGCTAATGAACCTTTAAAGTTTAAATTTTTATATGTTTTTTATGTTTAAACTTTAAGTCCCACTAAAAGGCCCAAACCGCCTAAACCAGTCGACCAAATCGCCTAAACCACGGTCCGACTTGCTCGGTTTGAAAAATCAACAAACCGCCACTAGAGGTTTGATTTGTGGTTTGAGGGGTTAAACCGCCCAAACCAAACCGCGAACACCCCTACCAGATACCATCTGCTTGTCCACACACCTGGGCTAACGGTTTTAAAACGTGTCTGATAGAGGAGGTATCAAGTCCCTTATAAGGTAACATTCGTTCCCCTCCCCAACCAATGTGGGATCTTATAATCCACCCCCTTGGGATCCCAGCTTCCTCGTTGGCACATCAGTCCAGTTCCTAGCTTTGATATCATTTGTAACATCTCGGGCCAACCGTACCAGATATTGTCCGCTTTGTCCATACACGTGGACTCACGTTTTTAAAATGCGTCTGATAGAGGAGGTATCAAGTCCCTTATAAGGCAACCTTCGTTCCCTCCCCAACCAATGTAGGATCTTACATTCCGGCATACCGTGATGAATAGGTACCTGAATATGATGAGAGATGCCCGTCAATGGCCATCCACCGGGCTTTAGCTATTGATGGTGTAGTGTTCGATAATCATTACTACATGGTTCTTAGCGCACACCCCAGAGTGGATCCCGCATGAGTTTTGGGTCCAAATGATTGATCAGGTACGTGTGGTTGGATACTTGTATCTGGTTGTACTAGTTTTTATATTGATTTATGTCTTGTTTTTAACATGTATGGCAAACCGATGCGTTTAGGCATATATCACTCAACATCGGGACCACATGGTAATTTATCATCTGCTACACTAAAAGTATATAGTTGATGAATATATATATATATATATATACACACATGGTTTTGTTACCTATTACCAATTTAAGTTGTCTATTGTAGAGAGATGCATGGGGTCGGGAGCCTACTGTAGTAGAGGTTTTTGAGAGAACGCACTACAGCAACATGAAGCTTGTAACGGGTGCGACCGTTCCGCCCACGGATCCTCCGCTCTACGTTTAATTACCCGAAGGCGTCTCATGCGGCGGTAAGTTCAATTATAGTACTAGATTTTTGTTTTTTTATAAGATAGATAGAAAGTATAACAAACTTTGTTACATATTTGTGTGATTTGATTCATTTAGTTTAGTCTGCCATTGTTGGGCAGACGATATGATTGTTTTGACAAAAACAGGTAATGGATATGTTCAAATTACAGTCGAGATGCTGCCGAATTTTCTATATGTTAGTTAACACATTGTTTTGGTAAACTGTAGGGTACGTATTCACGTATTAGGGATAAGCTAGGAGTACCCTGACTTAGATCCCGACACCGTTCCTCCCAATGATGCAGAGTTGTGGGAGCGTAGTGTCGGAGGACGACATAAGGGTCGTCTGTTTGGATCCGAGACCAGTCAGGATCTCCGATATTCTATGGCCGATGATTCAGGTGTCGGTACAAGCGGGAGCTCGCACGACAATCAAGATGAGAAGGTATGCTTGTCAAATGTCGAATAATTATTATATGTTTGTCAAATGTCGTCTAACATTGTTATATGTTTGTGAAATGTTAAATTTCAGATAGATGTGCTAAAAGAGTAGCTAGAGGAAGAGAGAGCAGCGAGGAAGTGGTTGGAGGAGCAAATGAAGGGGTTTAAGGCCTTCATGAAACGGTGGACGGATGAAAACCCTCCCCCTTTTCCTCCCCCGTTTTAGGATGTTTGGATATATTGTATTAGGATTTAGTAATTGCATATTGTTTTTTGATATTGTATTCGTATAATATTGCGTTTTGGAATTATAATCAATAGTTTTGGATATTGAATGAAAAATGGGCAGGTTTTTTAGACCTGGCAAACGTGTCATGTCGGATTCAAAGTTAAACGGGTTGAGAGTGTTTAACCCTAACCCGACCCATTTAATAAACGGGTCAGAAAGTCCCAACCCTAACCCGACACGACCTGCCTAACCCGTTTAACATTTATAAAACTAAAACTTAAAAATCGAAAATTCACAAAAAAATACAAATCCAAAATTCAAATGAAAGCATTAGAAATCCAAATTTTATAGTTATAACTTATAAATTTTAACCAAATCTAAAACATTAAAAATTCAAAGAATTAAAAAGAAAAATTATAAAATAAATATATATATATATATATATATATATATATACGGGTTATTCGGGTCATTTTCGAGTTGAAATTTTTGACCCTGACCCTATCCGTTTAATTTTCGTGTCGTGTCGTGTCAATCCATTTACTTAAACGAGTTGAAGTGTATTACCCAAACCCGTTAATTTCATGTCGAGTTCGTGTCGGATTAGCGTGTCGTGTCAATTTCAGGAAATTCTGAATTTTTTATTTATTATTTTTAATTAAAAAATTAATGCCGACGGATAATCCGTCGCTAATGTTTTAATTTTAATTTTATGCACTACAAAACAGGGGACATTCACCGACGGCAATATCCGTCGGTGAAAGTCCGGTCCATCGGAAATAAGCCATCGCAAATAATATGGTCGGCGTTTGTATTTCCGACGGATCACCGACAGTACCATATCACCGACGGATTACCGACGACGGGATATCATTGACGGATTACCTACGGACATGGTTTCCGATGGATCATTTCCACCGGATTTGCTACAGAGTAATTAGATATTAAAAAAATTAAAAACATTTACCGACGGATAATCCATCGGTAATCCGTCGGTGAATTATTTTTTTATTAAAAATTGATAATTTCCAGTTTAAAACCTGTACAAAACATGCCCATTTTTCATTTAATATCCAGTTTAAACCTATACAAAACCTCCCTATACATACATATATAGACATGTACACATAGACATATATACACACTTATACGTATACGACATATACATATATACATGATATACATGTATGTACTATATATACATACAAGCAATACATATGTACACATATACATACATACATACATACATACATTACATATATATACGTACATATATAGACATGTACATAACATACACACACACTTATATGCATACGACATATACATATATGTGCTATATACATATATACAAGCAATATATATGTATACATCTATATACATACATGCATACATCTATAGACATACGTACTTACATACTTATATGCATACAACATACACACACACACACTTATATGCATACGACACACATACATACATACATCAACGGATCACCGACGAAGTTCTTGGGAAAAAAATTAATACTTCATAAATTTACCGACGGACGATCAAATAGCCGTCGGAAATCCGTCGGTAATTTGCGACGGATCAACTACGGATTGTTGGAAATTAAAAATAATAATTAAATTAATAAGGTTTCCGACGGATTACTGACGGAATTCAATATTTAAATCACAAATAAAATAATTTTTGGTCCGTCGTTGATCCATCGTAAATGTTTATATTTACCGACGGATATGTTGTTCGTCACAAATAGCTTCATTCCGTCGGAAATTGGTCGGTGATCCGTCGGTGATTACCGGCGGATTTTTTCCGTCGGTAATAGTTGGTAGGTATTAAGGGTTTTCCTAGTAGTGATGTTTTTAAAATTAATTAAAACCATCGCTAAATCATAGGTAATCCGGGTGCCGTCGAAAATCCGTTGGTGAATGGAGGCCGTCGCTATTCCGTCGGAAAAGACGGCCGTCGGTAACGGGTCAGAGATATGTTGCTAATGTTAGCCGTCGGAAATTCAATCGCCCACAACATTTTTTACGACAGTTTCCGCCTGTTGTTTTGTAGTGCCATAAACATTAAATTTAAAACTTTTCACGAGAGTAATTGGTATTTAATAAAATTTCTAGGATTTGTTTGTAATAATGTTTTAAAATATATTAAAAACATTCGTTTTGTAATAGTTAAGTAATATAAAGTAATTTAATTATTGTTATTTATTTATAATTTGTTTTTCTGAATTATCTATAAAAAACGGAATTCAAATTTATTCTAAATCATACAAATCAAAAACACCAAAATTCTAAATCCTTTCCTAGGGTTTTTAATAAACCTTAATTACAAATTCATGGGCCTAACTTCATTTGAATAGCCAATTAATATATATAATTTCAAACATACAATCTTACTTAATTTGATTATTGAAAATGTGACAAAGATGCTAGCTGACGATTTGGATGGATGACTGATATGAGTCATTTATTTTCTTAAATGGTAGGTCTTATAAAGTCTAATGATTTGGAACCACAAAAAAGTGCCTAGAAAAGTTGGTTATTATTTCATGCAATTAACCCTATCAGTTATCTAACACTTATGTTATAACAACAAAAAATAAATTAGATCCGGAGGGGAGACACGCAACCGTAACCCCTCATTGATCGGTTCTGTCACTGAGTAATGAAACTTATTGATTCAGTCAACAATACCTAAACTCGATCAAGCGAAAAAATGATCAATAAGAAAAGAGAAGAAAACATTGAATTCAATACAACACTTAAACTCAAATCAAAGCAACCAAGTATCTAATCTTTCTAACTTGGAAAAATGAAAGATTTTAAACAATCACTGAATTTGATCACATGATTCCATGTCCTACTAGCTAGCTAGGGTTTATGTATATATAGTCTTCAAACTCCATTGATTGCTGGCTCAGATGGAAGCACATACTGGTTTTCACCATTCTATCAACTTGATCAATTAGCCCCACTATTGGGATTCTGGAATGCAAGTTCACCATTGCCTCCTGATGGATCAAAGCTTTGTAGATTCCTGCTATCTGTATTTTGATTCATCCCATTTCCACCATTGTTGAAATCTTGAGTACTAAATTGAGAAGATGGCCAAGAACTAATTGGTTCCATGAAAACAAATCTGTTGTTGAACCCTGACTCATGATCAATGCTGCAAAGACCGTCATCTTCGAATGCCATGTGATTTGTCACACTACTGGAATCATGAATTCTATTTTCCATAGGTTTCCAAGAATTGTCTTCCATAAAAGCAAGTTCACCGTTGACATGTGATTGATCAACATCGTTGAATGCGAAGCCATTGATCATCTGATGGTTCTCTTTGAAGGGTTTGCAGGCGGACTCAACTTCGAAGAAGTTTTGTTTGTCTGCAAACTGATCATTAGGATGGTTTTGGATGTCCGTAAGGTGCAGTTCCTGTGGTAGATCCGGAATCCATGATAAGTTGTTAGTAAATTCAGCAAGACTCTGGATGTCAGTAAGGTGCATTCCCAGTTCTTGATCCAGAATCCATGATTCCTCCCCATGGTTTGGTAGAAGATGATCTTGCTGATCTCCATTGGGAGGGAAAGAAATCTCTTGAACCTGACTGTTTCCACTTTGCTCCCATATACCATCAATTCTTTGCTTCTTGAATGGAACTCCCACTGCAACTTCATCAGAACTTGAAAACTTGAGATCTGTAAAGGAAGAATAATTAATCAAGGGAATCAAACACTGAATAATTCAAGGTTCTAAATGGCGTAAAGGGTGGCGTGGCGGCGAGGTCAAGCCTTAGGAGCCACAACAAAGACATTACGTTTTCAAGGCGTGACTTATGACGTCAAATTTCTAATTCATATATAATATTATATATAAAAACGTAAGTTTTGTAGTGTTACTCAATCAGTCAATAGTAATAAGCAAGTTAAATTAGGTTATATATTAAAAACCAGATATCTCATTACGATAACTGCGCATTAGGCCATGACATGCCATGGGCTTAATGTGGTATGACACACAAGCATTCGAGTTTTTTAGAACAGTGGAATAATTACAAAGAAATAAAATTAGAAATTTTCTAGTTTATACCTGGCATTGGCATGTTGGAGTTAGAATGGCCAACAAAAGAAGTGGTTGGTTGAACAAGATTCTGGACAGGAGGTAGGATTAATGTTCCCTGATGGCCATAATTAGAAACCGAAGAACTTCCATGGACGACGCTTCTGTTATTTGAGAAATCCAATATTTGGTTGCAGAAAAGTGGGGAGTTGTGAGT
Source organism: Arctium minus (assembly GCA_954870635.1). NCBI lineage: Eukaryota > Viridiplantae > Streptophyta > Magnoliopsida > Asterales > Asteraceae > Arctium > Arctium minus. The sequence continues at coordinate 58,143,595 of OX941080.1, read as the reverse complement.
CGGGAAAGGTTGTCGACTAACGTCGGAGAGCCGGCGGTCGCAATGCAGGAGCTTCTTGAAAGCCTCATCAAGGACTCCCAGTGGAAATACAACAGTATGTCGTCTAGAAAAACAATCATTACATTACATTAATTCGATCTACATTTAATAATAGTATGCACGAAATTAACGGTTAGTTTCGAAAAGTTTAAAGTACCTGCAAACCGAAGCTTGGCCTTGAGTGAAATCATCCGAGGGCCCCCATAAGGTATGCTTTCCGGCCTCGAACTTTATCTCTTGACCGAATTCCGGTGGTTGACTTAACTGCAATTAAGAAACATGATGAATAATATTCATAAAAATAAAACTGAACAAACAAATAGGCCGGTGGAATGATCGAAGAAGATATATTAATTACCTCAATTTTGATACCTCCCTTTTTGTCTTCTCCCACGAAGGCGTTAATGGCAGATATCTGGGACCATCGGATTTCAATCTTTTTCTTAAGAGATCCATAAAGAAATTCCCATATCAATTTCTTCCTTCCGTAATAGAATTTAGCTACCAGGTCTAATTCATTTTTTGATACCCGCTGCAACATGCCCAAAATTTCGTACAAATTAATACTAATTTTGTTTTCTTCTAATAACGAACGTTTTCTAATTTGAGAAACAAAAGAAAACTAACCTCCCAAGAACCAATTTTCAAGAAGACAGCAGGAATATTGATAGCCTTCGACGTCGTCTTCGGTGCAGGTTGATCGTGTTCTCGATGCCTTTCTCGTTGCTTTGCTTGCGTCAAAATCAATTCTAGTTTTTTGATTAAAGATGGCGACTTCCTTAAACGTAACCCAATAGGACCTCCTACCTGTAGAAATTAAGCAACAAAATATTAACAAAAACAAATTCATATAAAAGCTTTCGTAATCAATTAAAGAAAAGATAAAAATAGATAAAAAGAAATTAGAGAACCTGTGGATTGAGAATGATTCCGTTGGCGGGAAATTTCTGATTGTTGCAGGATTCATGGAGTCCAAGTACTCCACCATTGTTGCAACTGGTTTGAAGATGAACATGATCACCACCATGATCATGAGATGAATAACCGTCAGAGAAATTGTTCCAAATTCGATCTTGATCTTGTTCTTGTACGTCATTATGATTAGAAGAATAATGATCTTGATTTCTTTGACTACTCTCCATTGATATGTATATATGCAGGCTGCAGCTGATGATAATTGAAATCCACTAAACAAAAACCAAAATCTTGATCAACAATTAGGTTTGTAATTCTTCATCTCTCCCTTACTATGCAAATGCAATGTAAATAAGTTTAAGAAATAGAGACCCTGGGGTAGTAGGATCGTTAGTTAATCATACACACAACACGAGAAGGTCGGTATAATTAATAGAGATTTTCTCTCTTAGGAGGAATTGTAGCTTGTTATAATTAATTAATATAAATATAATTAAGGATATGTTGATTATTATTTATTTAATAAAAATAACTCCTTTTTCAAAAAAATCGCATTGTTATAATAATATGAATAAAAAGTTTGATTGTTATTTATTTCATAAAAATTCACACTTTATGATATTTTTCTTCCCAGTAGTTTGTTAGAAATTGTTAATTTCTCTTTGTGATTTTAAAATTACGTTTTTCATCCATGTAGTTTGTAATGAAGTACCATTTTCACATCTTTTTGACCAAATATGTCCGCATTAAGATTATTCGTCAACGGCCGATCAAATGTGATAGATTCCTCTTATGAAACTCGTTGATTTTCTCCCTCTACCTAACTCTGTTAAAGAAAATTATGTTAAGGGGCTGTTTACTAACTGCTGACTCGGTCAGCAGTCAGTATGTTTACCAAATGTAAAATCTGACCGAAATTTGACTCTGCTGCTGACCGAGCACTTACCGAGACAGATCGAAAATTATGCTTACCCGGTCATTAATCTGGACAGATTCACGTTTCCAAGACCTTACCCTTCTCCAAAAATGTGCGCTTAGGTTTTTCACGCCGCTCCCCCCAATTGCACCCCTCCACCGCTCATCGCTCCCCCCTCCCGGTCGCACCCCTCCGCCGCTCGTCGCTCTTCCCATCGCTCCTCCGGTCCTCCGCTGCTCAATCATCGGTCCTCCCATCGCTGCTCGATCTGATCTATAGTTTGTAATTTGTGGGTACCATTGTTGGATGTAATCAACTCCAAAACATTCATCCAAGAATTGTTGGCGAAGGTACCAATAATGTAATCGTTTGTAATCTGTTCAATCGTTTGTAATTTGTGTTATAAGAGATAGATGCCTATGGATGCTTGTTTGGGACACTGTGGGTTCTCACCTTCATCTTCTTCCATTCTTTTGTTACTGAAATAAAAAACCCACATTGCATTTTGGAGGGTAAATTTTGATGGAAAATTTGCAGTGTTCTCAAACCCTTCAATCTGTTCTTTCTTTTTTGTGAGACGTTGCATTTTGCAGGGTTCTCAGACCTTCAATCTGTTCTTTCTTTTTTAATGGAAAATTTTGAACAAGAGAGAAAGAGGGTTTTTTTATAAGAGATAGATACAGGGTCGATCGGCCTTGATACTTGGAATTCCAATTCAAAATATGATTTTTCTTAAATCTTTTCTTATTAGAACAATGATATTTTATGGATTTTGCTCTAAAATCCATTTGGTAATACAGTGGACAAAATTGATAGGGTTAAAATGGTCATTTTGTTGTCGGTAAGCGCTTACCACAAGACATTTGGTAAACACACTTACCCGGACAACACTTACCAGCACTTACCCCGAACAACATTTACCCGGGTCAGCAATCTTATCCGGACAACACTTACCGGGAAAGAGTTAGTAAACAGCCCCTAAGTCAAGGATATTTTAGTTTTTTTTTTCTAGAGTAAATTACATTTTTCATCCATGCTTGTTGTTGAAAGTTTTGCTTTTCATCCCTAGCTTTCATTTCAGTGATAGTTAGTGTGCTTTGCATTTTGTTTCTTTTTGAGTTTGTTAACTCATTTCGGGAATTATGTATGGTCTTTCTATTTTTTTTTTTTCCTTAATTTTCTATTAAAATTTAAAGCAACATATTTACTATAGTGTATAAAAAATAATTCTCACTCCTATGTCAATCCCGACCACCCCTCGTTCCCTTTCCCTACTTTCACGATCCCAACCCTATCTCTAATCATCTTCTCTGGTGATCCCAACCCCAACTTGCACCGTAGATTTTAATCAAGCTTTAAGACCATGCTAGCTACTCTCTCCATTAAAAGCTCATATTACTAAAGCGTTACTCAAAAAGATACACAAAGAAAGACAAAATAAAGAGTAGCTAGGATATTTAACTTAATTTGAAAGGAGGTTCTTGAATGCCTTTATTATAAATCAAGATAGAGCTCTATAACCATTCTCCACTCTTTGAAGGCCTTTCTTTCTCACACATTGAACCCCCGCCCCCCCCCCCCCCCACACACACATAGAGCTCCGATCACACACACACAATACTACTTTGATCGCACACACGAACACAATCCATATAGTTGTCTCGACCTCCATGAACCCATCGATCATCTCTATATAAACACACACAATACTACTTTGATCTCACACACGAACACAATCCATATAGCTGTCTCGACCTCCATGAACCCATCGATCATCTCTATATAAGCACACACACACACACACACTCATTATGTCATTGTCCTTTTAAAATTATAGTTTTTTTATCCGCGGTTTACAATTTATTGCTTTTTTTATTCCTTTGGGTTACATGTCATTGTTTTTTTGTCCTTATGGTTTACAATCTATTGTTTTTTTTTTCATCCATGTGGTTTACAAATAATTGTTGCTTTCATCCTTCATACATAATTAACGGTAAACCACTGTTGAACTTAGCCTTCAAAACGAAAATAACAATGAAAGGCAAATCTCAAGATGAAAACCATAATTTCAAAAGTACTTAATAATTGCAATTTAATAACAAACTAGGGACAAAAATCATTGTTTACTATACTAAAAAAAAATTACTTGATTGTTATTTGTTTAATAAAAAATATTTATTATTAAAAAAGTAGTTATAAACAAAAGGTTGTTTGATAAATATATATAATGTTAATTATTATTTATTTCATTAAAAATCACTTCATTTTAAATAAAATCGTTATTATCCAAAGATAAATTCTCCTAAATTTTCGTTTGTTAAAAATATACAGATAAGATATTATAATATATATATATATATATATATATATATAGTTGTGTTTCTACCCAATTGAACCCTCTCTATCTCACCGTGTACTAATTTCGTTTTGATTATAAAAATAACTTCAACAATATTTTGTCTTCAAATCACTAATTTAAATTATAATTGTTTTTAAACTTTTTTTTTTCGATATAAGTTTGTTTTTATAATATCGTTTTTAAAGAAATACGACGTATACTTGTTTTCAAACTATTTTCTAAAACGTTCTCAAAATATCTTAGTTTTCAAAACTAATTTTTCAAAATAGGATTATTTTTTAAATCAAAATATGTAATTTTAGTGATTTTAATGGGTTACTTGAAGGAATTGAAATAGATAATTTATTTAATCAAATTACAATTCTTTTGTTTGGTTCACATATTGATCATGATAGAATATTTTAAATTCCACAAATCAAGGAATTCATCATTCCTTAGCTAATGTGAAAGAATTGAATTCCATCCAATTCCTACCAATCAAACGCAAGGTCAAATTCCATCAAATTTCATTCCAATTACTTCAAAGTCCTTTAATAGATTCTAATTCCATCAAATTCCATTATACGAACCAAACACCCCCTTAGATTCCTATAGTGAATTTTAAGGCGCGTTTGGTTTTGCGAGATTAAAATGGATTTGGAGAGATTTTGATTTCAAATCCATTCCAATCCTGTGTTGGTTTGCAAGAATGAAATTCGTTGACCAGATTTGAAATCCTTTGACCATTTTAAAATCCCTCACCTAATGGATTTGAAAATCTTTTGCAACGGGCTTGGATTTGAAATCCAAATCCTCATGGATTTCATTAATGCATCATTTCTAAAGCCCTATGGATTTCATTAATGCATTGTTTTTATTAAATATTTTATTAAAATAATATTTTATTAGAAGAGCAAGAGAGAGTAAGGTAGAGAGAGAGAGAACAGACTTTATTCAGAGATTATTATTATTATTACTACAGAAGAGAAGAGAAGAGAAACAAAGACAATGTTAATTGTGGGTTCAACCATCAACCTTGAACCTAGACGAAGAATATTTAATAAATTAATAAAATATTATCTTTTTTCCTTAGACAACTCCATTTTTTTTTTAATGAAATCCATCGTTTCTATTAAGTATTATCTGTATTAATGCAATTTCATTAATGCATCGTTTCTATTAAATATTTTATTAATTCTTTAATGCAGCATTTCATTAAAAATATTTAATAAATTAATAAAAAAAATTCAATCCAAATCCTACAAAACAAACAAGATTTATAAAGGAATGGTTTTCAAATCCATTCCAAATCCTACAAACCAAAGACGTGAAGGGATTCCAAATCCTCCCAAATCCAAATCCTCCCTAGAAATCCAATTCAATCCCACAAACGAAACACGCCCTAAGTGGTTTCATTGTTTTAAAAGTTCGTGTTATAATAAATCAATTTTATAGGATATGAAAAGCACTTAATTGTGTTAATGCACTATTTTTTACGACTTAACATTTTAGAATCAAATAATTATACGTTGTATCTCCAAGGTGTTACAATAAGATGTCAGAACATTTTTTTAAATAAATTGTTCTATTAGGTTATTTATAAGACATCTTTAAGAAAGTGTTATATAAAAACATTAGTTTACAGAACACTTGGTTATGTAAGAATAATTTTTTGGTAGTGATATCAGAAAATAATTATTGTAATAAATAAAACTTAAAATTTAATTATGTAAAATTATTGCATCGACTCCGTTTTGGGCTATATTTTTGGCCGTTTATATATTAAATATTTATGCTAGTTTTTTTTTCAAAAAATTATCTCTTAAAACTTTAAAACTAATCAATTGTTGGTGCATTTCTAGTTTTTCACTTAAGGATTATACATGATCGGATCGAGATACAACTTATTAACCTCAAATGGGGCACAGAGTTAAGTGGAGGTCTCGGATTCGTGACTATCTCCAACCAAAGAATTCAAAATGGAAAAAGGTGTGAGACATGGGGATCCTATAGCCCCTTTCTGTTTATTCTCGCAGCCGAAGGACTGAAAATTGCCATGGATGAGACAATTGATAAAAGGCTATTCCAGGGGTCTCACTCCCAAATAACAGTCCCAAATCTCGCTCCTGCGGATGATGTTATTTCTCTTGGGGATTGGTCTGAGACTAATTCTTTGAATTTGGTGAGAATTCTCAGGTGCTTTCAGTTGGCTCCCGAGCTCAAAGTTAACTTCCTTAGAAGTAAAGTAATGGGAATCGGAGTTAACTCGGACGAGATTTCAGCCACGGCTAGGAGGATGAACTGCAGAGCCAGATCGATCCCGTCCACTTATCTAGGATATCGGTGGGAGCTAAAATGTGAAAGGTTTAGTGTTGGTTCCTCTCATTGAGAAATTCGATCCAAATCGGTCATTGGCAGCCTCAGACTATACCTTTTCTCATTGTACAAATCCCCGAAAAGGGTAATCAAAGTTCTTGAAATAAACAACAAAAAACACAGGTTGTTTGAGGGTAATCAATCTAGCCTTGCTCGGGAAATGGTGGTGGAGATATCTTACCGAAACCGACGGTGTGTGGCGGGGGGTTATTGCCTTTTTATACGGTCTTAGTAGAGGTCTTGTCTCGATAGGAGAGAGGGGACTCACGGGCAGCTCTTGGGGCAGCATCAAAAGGCTCGATAAGGAGGTTTCCGATTATAATATCTCATTGCATGACCGATTTGTCTTTGATATTACTAACAGGACTTGGAGTTAGATGCTGGAAAATGAAAGGAAGTTCATTGTGTCCTTGCCTAGGAAAGTGATTGATGACTCATCCTTGATCTGCCTCGAACATTGCACGAAATGGAACCGCTTGGTGTCAGGTAATAAAATTTACTGCCTGCCGTCGAGAGCGAGACTCTGGAGGTTATCGACAAAACCAAATCTAATCAGAAGGGGGGTTGTTCTTAATTCTGACTTATGTCTGTTGTTCCTTGTCACTCCTGAATCTGAAGATCATTCGTTTCTCCATTGTTCCACCAACAAAGAAATCAAAGCCTTGATCATATTGAAAGGCATGATACTCTCTCCTTTTTGGCCTCCAATCACCTTTATTGGCTGTCCTAATTTAGCTCCTAGATTTCTGTTTTTCCATTCTTGTATTCGCCTATTTAGGCTCCTTGTAAATCTCTTCCTTGGATGCAATAAAGAGAGAAATCAATTACTCTGAAATTTTATTATGGTATCAGAGCAGAGATCATCATGCTTTATCCATACAAAATCCTAATCGCCAAAACTCAAAGTCTCCATGGCCGGCGACGACGCAACAAAAAACAAAGGTGATGGGAGTGTTCCTGATCACGATTCTCCTTATTACCTTCACCCATCCGACTATCCGAGACAAATGCACGTTAGCGATGCATTGACCGACAACAACTACCTTGATTCGGTCCAAGAGATGGAAAATTTCTTGTTTGCTAAGAACAAGATAGGTTTCGTCGATGGGACCATCAAGAAACCAGAAAAGACCAATACCAATCACATGGCATGGATGCGATGTGATGCAATGATCAAAGGATGGCTCACCACGGCTATGGACAAGGAGATCCGAGGAAGCGTAAAATATGCCAACTCGGCTGCGGAAATCTGGTTGGACCTCCAAGAGAGGTTCGGCAAGGAAAGTGCACCCCGTGCGTACGAGCTCAAGCAGTCCATCTCAAACACCAGACAAGAGGTCATGACGGTGTCGGCTTATTACACGAAGCTTCGTGGGCTATGGGATGAAATGCAATATTTTCTTCCCACCCCAAAATGCTTGTGTAATGGTTGCACCTGTGGCCTAGGGAAATCACTCAAGGAACTTCGTGAAAAGGAACAACTTTACGAATTTCTTATAGTTTTGGACGACAAGTTCTCAGTTATCAGGACCCAAATACTTGCCATGAAACCAATCCCGTCGCTGGGAAATGCTTATCATTTGGTAGCCGAAGACGAACAACAGAGATCCATAACCAGTGGAAGAGGGACTCTTAATGAAGCTGCGGCGTTCCAAGCATCCGTTAAGCGAAATGTCGGCTCCAACAAAACCTTTCACAAAGGTGAAAAACCCATTGGTCACTGCGATTTCTGTAACAAAGATGGACACATGCAGGATGAGTGTTTCAAGCGTATTGGCTATCCGGAGTGGTGGCTCGGGAAAAACAAACGGGAGAAAGGAAGACAAAAGGCAGCCTGTACAGAAGTCGACAACAACTTCGACAAGAAACAAGGGTTTTAGCAACGACTTTTGTCGTTGCTAAAAGTCAATTTATCGTCAAAAACAGTTTATAGAGACGACATGTCGTCGCAATAGCCTCTTGCTGAAACATCTCGTCGCTAAAGGCCCATCGTTGAAACTCACTTTTCTAGTAGCGCAAGCCTGACGAAAGAACAATACGAGTAGTTTCTAAAGCACTTTGCTTCAGAAAATGAAACGACACAACGCGATACACTACGGATGGCCAACATGGCAGGTAAAACTAACCGTAATGATGAGTGGATTGTTGACTCACGGTACACAGAACACATAACGCACAGATCCGACATCCTTGAAAGGGAGGACCGTTTCAATTAACGAGATGCCCGTCACCATCCCAAATGGAGAAACCGTACCAGTTGAAGGGAGAGGCAGTCACACACCGGCAAACGGAACGAAAGTGCAAGAAGTTTTGCACGTCCCAAAATTTAATTATAATCTCCTGTCTGTTAGCAAGCTTTCAAGGGATCTAAAGTGTGCCATAACTTTTTTCCCGATTTCTTTGTCATGCAGGGACTACGTTCGAGGAGGTTGATTGGAGCGGGTAAGTGCAAAGACGGTCTATATCAAATGGGGATGTTTAAAAGAAAGGCAATGATGGCAACGAGAGATCTATGGAACAAAAGACTTGGACATGCCGGAGATGAAAAACTGTCCAAAATATATAAGTTTTCTTAGCAAATTTTCTTTTCAAGAACAATGATGATGTTTGTGATTCGTGTGTTAAATCCAAAATGACTAGAAAACCTTTTTCTATTAGAACCACAAAAACGAATGCTTGTTTTGAATTATTACATTAAGCATAAGCATAAGCATAAGCTTGTTTTGAATTATTACAAAAACGAATGCTTTTTCTATTAGGGCCGTTTGGGTTTTCCTCCTCAAGCATAAGCATGAAGCAAGCACGTGTCTATTTAATTTTCACAAATTAATTAAGACACAATTCGATAGAAACATTAAAAGATTGAGATGAGACAATGGTGGGGAGTTCACTTCAAATAAGATGTTGGATTTTTATGCCGAACAAGGAATCATCTTGGAAACCACGTGTCCACATACTCCACAACAAAATGGAGTTGTGGAACGGAAACACAGACATTTGCTTGAGACGGACCGAGCACTTAAAATCGAAGCCAATCTTCCAACAAGGTTGTAGGGTGAATGCATCCTAACCGCAACTAATATCATTAATAGGCTGCCCTCCAAAGTTACAGAAAACAAGACCCTATATGAATTGTTATATGGTGAGAAACCAAATTATGATCACATGAGGGTTCTAGGTTGCATGGCTTATTATCGAAGTGTCGAGATCAAGGGCGACAAGTTTGAAATAATAGGAAGACCGAGAATTTTCATGGGCTATCCTAGCGGTACAAAGGGGTACAAAGTCTATGATCCAAGTCATGACAAGATAGTCATTTCCAGAGATGTAAAGTTTGCAGAAAATTGTTTCCGTATAGAAACAAAGGAAGCAAACCAGAAGAAGACATCTTCAAGTACCCACAGACTAAGGAAGGAAGCTTCGATGATGATGGTGATATCGAACTCACCAGGCACACCGAAATAGATGAAGGGCAAAGTACGGATGGAGTTTTGGGCTCGACCAACCATCTCGACAATCTTGAACAAATGGAGATGGATGAGTTGGGTTTTAATAGCTCTAAAATAAATCCTGAGAGCCTGCACCCCTTGGAAGAGACTGGGCCCAATGATGGACCAGAAGAATCAGCGCAAAATGAGAATGAAGGCATCGAATCACAGAGTCAAAATGATGCGCCGGTTAGAGAAAGGCGAAACAGGACTAGACCAACACACCTTGACGATTATGAGGTTCGACTTCCCCCATCCTTAGACCGTGCACGACCCAGCTCCGACCAACAATCCTCAACGATATGTCCCATTGCTAACTTTGTCTCTTACGATAAATTCTCCGACTCACACAAAGCTTTTTTGACTGCCATCACTTCCAATGATGAGCCAAAAAATTTTGTACAAGCTGTACAGAATCAGGAGTGGAGAGATGCCATGCAAAGAGAGATAAAGGCGCTAGAAGAAAATGGAACTTAGACCATAGAAGACTTGCCTGATGGAAAATGACCTATAGAATCGAAATGGGTCTATAAAATAAAGTATAAGCCGAATGGAGAAATAGAAAGATATAAGGCAAGACTCGTTGCTAAAGGCTACACACAAATGGAGGGTGTTGACTACCATGACACGTTCGCACCGGTGGCCAAGTTAGTCACGGTCAGATGCTTGCTCGCTACTGCCGTCAAGAAAGAATGGATTATTCACCAACTCGATGTGAATAATGCATTTTTGCATGGTGACTTGAACCAGGAGATATACATGCGGATTCCACACGGCTATGACAAAGGGGGAGGAACGAAAATTTGTAGGTTGAGAAATTCGCTATATGGTTTGAAACAAGCCTCGAGAAATTGGTACCAAAAATTCACGTCGGCTCTACGTGATCTAAGATTCAAACAATCTCATGCGGATCACTCTCTTTTCATCTACAAAAGAGGGAATGTTTTTGTCGCTGCCCTCATATACGTTGACGACGTCATAATAATTGGGAACAACCAGGAGAAAATACAAGAAACAAAGGACCACCTTGATAAAAGATTCAGTATCAAGGATCATGGCCCTCTAAAGTATTTTCTTGGAATCGAAGCAACACGAACAAAGGACGGGTTAGTCCTAAGTCAACGAAAATACATCCTCGATATTCTGGAAGATAGCGGAATGTTGGGGTGTAAACCATGCTCCTTTCCTATGGAGCAAAATCAAAAGCTTGCAAAGGATAATGGAGTCAATCACGTGGATGCCCGAAGATACAGGAGACTCATTGGGCGGCTATTGTATCTTCAAGCCACTAGACCAGATCTTGCGTATTTGTTAAATATTTTGAGCCAATTTGTCTCCAATCCTAGACAAGGACATTGGGATGCTGCCATAAGAATTCTTCGGTACCTAAAGGCCACACCGGGACAAGGTATCTTCTTTCCCAAAGACGGGGGAACAAATCTTGTCACATACTGCGACGCTGACTGGCTAGGATGTTCCACCACAAGAAGATCTCGCACTGGGTATCTTTTACTCTTAGGAGGAGCCCCCATTTATTGGAAATCCAAGAAACAATCTGTTGTTTCCCGATCCTCGGCCGAGGCAGAATACCGGGCCATGGCAGCTGCTACTAGCGAAGTTCTATGGATGTGATGGCTCCTAAAGAATCTTGAGGCGGAACAAAACGAACCTACAACGCTCTACAGTGACAATCATGTTGCCCGTCACATTGCCAATAATCCCGTCTTCCATGAACGAACAAAGCACGTTGAGATGGATTGTTATTTTGTCAGGGAACGAGTTGAGTCACAAGAAATTGAGTCGCTTTACGTCAATACTAAAATGCAGATAACCGATCTTCTCACCAAGGCACTGGGATCAAAACAACTTGAGTTCTTACTTGTCAAGTTGGGCATGCGAAACCTACACGCTCTATATTGAGGGGGAGTATTGAAAGGCATGATACACTCTCCATTTTGGCCTCCAATCACATTTATTGACCTTTATTGGTTGTCCTAATTTAGCTCCTAGATTTCTGTTTTTCCATTCTTGTATTCGCCTATTTAGGCTCCTTGTAAATCTCTTCCTTGGATGCAACACAGAGAGAAATCAATTACTCTGAATTTTTAATAGATCAATGCTTCAACTCTGCCTCGGTTCCGGACCTTCTAAATCAAGGAAGCGATAACAGTGCCAATGTTGCTCGGGACCAGATCTTGGACGTTGTTATAGCAGCTTATTGTTGGTCCATTTGGAACCTTCGCTTATGTTATGAAACAAGGGGAAATCGGTTAGTATTACGGTCTCTGAGGTGATGTCGTAGTCATTCCTTTGGGTCAAGAGTAGATGTAAAAGGGGGGAAGTCTATTAATTGGGATAATTGGAGATGTAATCCTATATATGTATATGTCTTGACGTTCATTCCGGTATAATTTCTAGCTCCTAGCTAGTTTATGGTGAATTGAATCCTTATCGTTCTAAAAAAAAATTAACCTCAAATATAAACAAATAAACTTAAAGTTTAAAGATTTAACACCAATATAAACAAACCAGCCTACAGAGTCATCCTAAATTAATAAATAAACCTTGAAGTAAAAAATTAACCACCAATTAACTCTAAACAAATAACCCTAAAGTTAATGCTAAATTTTATTAGAAAAACTAAAAAATGATCAATGATAAACATCTAATCAAAAGTGTATTTAATAGAGATTAAAATATTACATTTATCATATATGCATGCAATTAACGTTAAAATAGGTTATTTGTGTTAACACTAAAAATATAATTAATTGTAAAAATATTCATTATTGGGCTTGTTTTGAAGATACGAGACCTTTCTAACGGTGCAACTTTTAAAAGAAAATACGTATTTTTAATGTATTTTAGCTAATAATAATTTAATTAATTTGATAAGGGCATAAAAAAATTTGAAAATGGCAAGAAGTAAATTAAAACCACTAAAGTTTTTGAAGAGTTAAAAGTGTAAATGATTTTCAACCAATATCCTCAAGTTTCAGGATCGTGGACGATTTATTTCTTAATTTTTCATAAAAACTCTCTAAAGGTTTTGATGTTTTTGGTTTCACCCCGAAAAATCTTATGGTTTCACACCAAAAAGGTTTCACACTTATTTACCGTAAAATATTTACGTTTTATGATTTCACAGGCAATCATACCCCAAAAGGTAGGCCCGGCTCTCGTAAGACATGGTTTCAAGTAATGTCTATATAAAAAACTAACATTAGACATTATTTCAAAGTTTTCCCAAAAACTTGTTTAGACGTCCAAAAACGTTATATGAACTTAGTATGACACATTAAAAAAGACATTCAATTATTTGGTTCTATAAATTTACGTATAAAACAATCAGTTATTACATTCATTTGGATATTTTTGACGTCTTATAGCGTTGATTTTCTTGTAGTCGGGTCCCTCTTATAATCGGCGTAATGTTTGATTGTTAAGTAATGCCTCGTGTTTCTCACGTGAGAGGCGTTTTCATATTTTAAAAAAAACTAGAAAATGAATTAGAGGACCACCACCCACACCTATTAATTGAAGGACTTGGTTACACCAACTCAACCGATTTTCACAAGTAGAATTTTTTTTTGTATGAAATATGCACACCCTAAATTTTGAGGGGCATATTGGGATATTAAAAAATTCAAGGAACACATCAATCAAAAAAACGGAAAAGCCCCTCAAAATCAACAAAAAAACCAAAAAAATTCCTTGAAATCAACTTAAAAACCGAAAAAATCCTTCGAAATCAACCAAATATTGAAAAAATCCTTCAAAATAGTGGAATTCGGCTTAAAACATATCAAGCTTACACCTAAAACATAGTCTTGCCAAGGGATGAATGCCCGCGGGCCAAAGGCCTGTTTTCCGGAGATTAGTCTGGCCCAATGTGGTCTGGGATACTCCTTCCCAAAAAAAATAAAAAATAAATAAAACATAGTCTTGCGGCTTGCTTAGAAAGACGATTTCATTTGAAAAAAAATGTATTTTATCTCCTAAATAAACACAATTGACTTTTCCCAAGTCAAACCGCGTTGACTTTTCCACATGATTAAACCAATGACTTTATGGGTCTTTGATCGAACCACCTTAAAGGTGTATTCGTTCGGAAAAAAAATCATGCATATCCATCATGGCACCCAACCACAATCAAACACAAATATTATCAAGAATAGGCACAATAAACCCTCAATTTTATCAAACCCGGAGAACATTATCAAAAACTCAACTTGAACATCAAGAGCATTATCAAGAAGATCAAAAATATTATCAACAACATGCACAATACATTTGTGCAAGTTCATAAAAAAAAAGAATCTTTGTATTGCCACAGTGGCGTTGCAAGTGCACACCGGACGCTATGATCACTATAAGTAATAAAGTGGTAAAAACATCGAGATCGTATCCACAGGGATCAGACTTTAAAGTTTCGAGTATTAGGTCAAGAATACAATGGTTTCAATTAGAGAAGAAGAAAATATCTTTGAGCGAGATTGGTGCTTTTAACAATTAAGTAAAACAATTAGTTTAACGAAAAGGGTATGGGTGTAGGCTTTATCTAAGACATTTGTAGTAACCTCGTGGTAAAAAACAAAGTGTCACAAAAACATCTATAAAAATCTCTTTATCTCGAAAGTGAATTTCCACAGAGAGTGGCCACTTGTACCCACAAAGTCGCCACTATTGCCGACTAAAGACTTGCCAATTTAAATAAGTAGACCTCTAAGGGTCTTAGTTCCATCAGTATGGATATATGGATGCCCAAATCTCTTTGTGACACCTATATCAACTGACATTTTGAACCTTAGTTAAAATCATGCAAAATCCTGTATCTCTACGCGGTTATAAAAAAAACTCTCTCAAATCTTCTTGCATCACTCAAGCCGTATTTCTGGATCCGCCCACCTCTAGGTCTAAGATCTAATATTAACACTTACAAGTGATCGGCATGTCCACGTTGAGTTAGAGTCCCGACTCAAGTGACCAAGTCTAAGAGTTGGCAACGATGACAACACCCAAGTGTTGCCTACTAGTATTAGATTTGGCTCACACCCACACCCAAAGGGGTGTTTATCTCATAATAAAAAGATAATACATGATAGAAGAAGAATAATACATAAAGATTACTTGCATTAAGAAATAAACTACAAACTGTGGCCACTTATGCCACAGTGGCGAACAGTGCTAGAAATTAAATACTAGAAAGTAAAACACAACTATAATTATCTAAGAAAATAAAAGAGAAGAGATAAATGGCTGAATTATTCTACATTGTTGGAGCTCTCCTTCAAATGACATCCCATGACCTTAATTTATAGTAGAGGATGAAAAGGGCGGTGGAGGGTTTTACCTACAAAAGCTTTCAATGAGTTCAGACCTTTTTTGACCCACGGGCTCCTTGCTTTCTTCATCTACTATTTCATGAAAGCTCATATATTGCTTTATCTTCTTTAAGCTTTTTAGATAGGCATTTTTGGGCATGAATATCTTTTCACCAAGATTTGCTTTTGCCGTTTGTCTTCTCTTCATCTCCTTGGGTTCTAGAGGTTGACCTTTAAGAATGTCATTATGCAGCTGAAATAGATAGAAGAATACATGCAAAAAAAATGTTATTTTTCAGTTGTCCTTGGATTTACGTCGTTCACCACAGTGGCGAACAAAGTGGCCACTTTCTGCAGTCTAACATTTAACCCAAAAATGATGTATTCAACTATCAAAACACAAACTTTTATCCTCAACACCTCCAAATAAATAAATAAAAAGGAGAAACATGAACACATAAAGGGAAAACACAAACTAAAATCAAAGAAAAACCACACACAAACAATGTGTAAATAACATTCAAAATAAGAGTGATCACACCCACAAACTTAACTTGTTACTTGTTCCCAAGTAACTAAAAGAACATAATTAAAATAAAATGAAGATACAAAAACACAAGAAGACTAAGTATCATAAAACAGATCTTCTATTTTTCTTTTTTCTTTTTTTTTCTTTTTATTTTGCATCCCAAATCCTTTTCATTAAAAATATCCATAGTTTTTCCTAATGTTTCCACTATCTTCTTTTTATTGCAATTTGATTTCCATAGGCTAAGTTATAATTCACCAATTTTATGAAAACTGACTTTGTAAACTTACATCCATAGGGCTTTAAATGGTTGGTTTTTAGGCAAACTTTCCTTACAATTTTCATCTTTTCTCAAACTTGTCTTTTTGGGTTACACAAAAAAGATATTTCAAACTATATATTTTATGTGTTTTGCCCAACTTTTCACCTCAACGTGTCAAACTCGGCTATTTGTATTCTTTTTTTATCCTTCCAAATTTTCGAAGGATTTAGCTCTCTCTTTTTCAATGATTGAGTTTCCTCCCCCCCCCCCCCCCCCCCCCAAACATAAAATAAACAATGTCCTTGTTATGGAGGGATTGGTAAGACTCAAAGGCTCGGGTAAGGTAACCAAAGGGAAAGTGTATCGACCAAGTGTTTAAAGAAATGGCCTATGTCATTTCTAAAATTTCAAAGTTTAATCAATATGGATACCGAAGAATTGGTTGCTTAGTTCTAGAAATCTGCTAGTAGTGGATAGATTATTCAAACTATGAAACAAAAAATCTAATGATATAAGGTGCATGAGACTTTTTTTTCTCTTTTTTTTTTGTTTTTTGTTTGGATCCCAAAATTTTTGATATTGATCAAAAAAGAACAGACTCAAACCACACACACAAAAGTATAAAATAAAAGACGAAAAATTGGAGCTGAGAGTAAGAAGAAAATTTTGCATCAAGGTTATGTCGGATTCGATTCACCACCCCACGAGTGTATCTTCAAAAAGTGGAGTGGTTTCAAGATAATTACCACCTCCACCATACCAAAGCTTCGTCCACCACCACCACCACCCAGAGAACACGATCTAGGAATATATCCCGAGTTTTTTATCACATAAATCCTCCCAACAGTCCATGGCATGACCACGTAGGAGCATTACGGTCACAAAAAGAAGGCTGCATAACATGAGCAAAAATCATTTAATTAGGAATTTTAGCATCTTGAAGCACCTCCTCACTATTGAGAAGTAAAGAAGGATTGCTCATGTGCTCAAAAATCTCCAACTCTTTCTTGATATCACTCTCATCCTTACCAACACATTTTAATTTTTTACTATCACTACTATCACTTGGTAAGGGACCTTGACTTTGATTTTTCAACTCGTGGACTAGTTGTCCCATCTTAGTGTTCAAGGCTTAAAAAAAGGACGTAAAATTTCCCAAAAATATTGTAAAATCTTTGATTAAGCTTGGGGAATTTTTTTCAAAGAGTGAGATGGTTCCGGTTGTTCAAACACATTCTCGGGTGGATTGTTGGGGACAAAGGACGTGAATCCATAATGAGGATTACTCCCTTGAAAATTACGCGAGTTCGAAATTCCCCTCCCATGATTGGCCAAATGTATTTATAAACGTGTCATTCCAATCTTGATAAGGAAGTGAAAATGAAGGGTAGGTGTTATTATCTTGAACATTTGACAAAAAATTAGGATGTTCTTCCCAAAAATAATCGAAAGTATTATAAAATTGGGCATCCCAATTGAAACCTTCCATTATGGTGAAAGAAAAACGAGTAAAAAACTCAACTTATAACTCTAGAAACTCTGGAAATCCTTAAATCCCCGGCAATGGCGTCAAAAACTTGATAGCAGAGGTCCACAAAAGTGGCCACCTGCATTGCCACAGTGGCGATGCAAGTGCACACCAGACACTATGATCGCTATAAGTAATAAAGTGGTAAAAATACTGAGATCATATCCACAGGGATCAAACTTCAAAGTTTCGAGTAGTAGGTCGAGAATACAATGGTTTCAATTAGAGAACAAAAGATACTTGAGCGAGATTGGTGCTTTTAACAATTAAGTAAAACAATTAGTTTAAAGAAAACGGTATGTGTGTAGGCTTTATCTAAGACATTTGTAGTAACCTCGTGGTAAAAAACAAAATGTCACAAAAACATCTATAAAAATATTTTTCTCTCGAAAGTGAAATTCCACAGAGAGTGGACACTCGAAACATCTCTAAGGGTCTTAGTTCCACCAGTATGGATATAGATGCCCAAATCTCTTTGTGTATCAACGAACATTTTGAACCTTAGTTAAATTAATGCAAAAACCCGTATCTTTACGTGGTTATAAAATACTCTCTCAAATCTTCTTGCATCACTCAAGCCGTATTTTTGGATCCACCTATCTCTGGGTCTAAGATCTAATATTAACACTTACAAGTGATAAGCTTGTCCACGTTGAGTTAGAATCTCTTCTCAAGTGACCAAGTCTAAGAGTTAACAACGATGGCAACATCCAAGTATTGCTTACTAGTCTTAGATTTGGCTCACACCCACACCCAAAGGGGTGTTTAGCTCATAATAAAAGATAAGAGATGATAGAAGAAGAATAATACATAAAGATTACTTGAATTAAGAAATAAACTACAACCTGTGGCCACTTATGTTGCCACAGTGGAGTGCTGGAAATTAAATACTAGAAAGTAACTTACAACTACAACTATCTAAGAAAATAAAAGAGAAGAGATAAATGGATGAATTATTTTACATTGTTGGAACTCTCCTTCAAATGACATCTCATTGCTTCTATTTATAGTAGATGATGAAAAGGGTGGCGGATGGTTTAACCCACATGAACTTTCAGTGAGTTCAAGCCTTCTTTGACCCAAAGGCTCCTCGCCTTCTTCATCTACTATTTCATGAAAGTCCATATATTGCTGTTGATCCAAGCTCTCTCAGTGATTTGATAAACGACCCTTTTCTATACTTAGTGAAAATTACGTTTAATATGTATTAGTGTTTCACCATCAACGATCAGACTGAGTCTGTTCAGTTATCGCTGATAGTCTTTCTCAAACATTTAATATGCATTAGTCTTTCACTATCATTGATCAAACTGAGTCTGTTCAGTTATCGCTGATAGTTTTGATGTAAACAGTAACGTAATCCCTGAAGACAAGTCTCGCGTCAACAGATGTTCATAGCTGAATCGAAGACGAAACTGCTGAACAAAGAGAAGTCTACTAGTGACCTGATGCGGATATCAGTGAAGCAAAGACAACTCTACTTATACGCGAAGGAACATGAGTAAAGCTTCAGCGATCGCTGAACTCTTGATATCTCTGCTGAAAGAGATATTCAGCGATTGAATGATCACTTAGCTTATACCTCAAGTTTCTTTTTGTCTAACCTTGCACAACTCAGTATGATGTGTCAGAACGGACATGCCTCTACCACAATTCGTACAACAACTCTGTCAACTACACTGTTCATGATCCGGCCGAAAGCATGTCTCCCTAAGTCAGACATTCAAAGCCAATCAGTAAACGCCACGTGTAAAGTGCCCTGCCATGCATTTAATGCATAGGGTATAAATAGGAAGTTCACCCCTCCATCTGAGGGTGTGCTCAATCCTTGAACTCCAAATACAAACCTTTGTTTTCTATATCTCTTAATCCTCCTTTCTCTGAATTTGTTGTGCAACCATCTTAGTGTTTCTTAAGTTTGTTTAGATTGAGTCTGTCTTAATCTTATTCCGCAACAAACTTGTAAATTGTATTTGATTTATCAATAAACAATTTATTAAACTTTAAATTCTGTGTTTGTATTCAACCCCCTCCCCCCCCTTCTACAAACTTGTTAAGCACCTTCGGGACCAACAAGTGGTATCAGAGCAGTCTGTTTAATCTAATAAACAAGATCTTGCTTTATTCTCTTCTTTGCTATTCTAAATGGCACTTAACACAAACACAAACTACTATGATAATGGTTCACTTTCTAAACCTCCTCGATTTAGCAGAGATAACTTTTATCTATGGAAAAATCTAATGATGCTATTTCTTGAAGGTGCTGATCCTACTATACCTGAATATATAGAAAATGGACCATATGAACCTGTTAGAATTATAGCTGCAGTTCCCGCTACTGCCACCACTGAAGCTATCCCTGAACGCTATGTCGTTAAGGAAATAAGACAGTGGAGTGATGAAGACAAAAAGAAGGTAGGTATAGATGCAAGAGCAAATACCATTATCTCAATGGCTCTGCCTGATGATGTTTTCCATTCCATCATGCATCTGAAAACTTCTAAAGAAATGTGGGAAACCATATGTGTTCAATATGAGGGCACCACTGAAATCCAAGAGACTCGAAAGATTAACTTGGTAAGACAGTATGAAAGTTTCATCGCTGGTAAGAATGAATCTCTTTCTGACGTTCATCAGCGATTTAACTGCTTAATCATTGATCTAAGAACTGTTGGTAGGACCTATTCTAATTCTGAGGTCTTAACAAAATTCTTAGAATGTCCTCCTGAAAGGTGGGACAGTTATTCAATATGTCTTAAGCTGACAAAAGACTTAAATTCTCTCTCTCTAAGCACTTTGTATGAAATATTGCTCAACTATGAGCAATCGAATCTCCTGAAAAAGAATCTTGTTAAATATTCTAAGGACTCTAAAAGCACTCCTGTTGCTTTAGTCTCTTCAGAGATAATTCCATCTCAGCGATCTACTCTCACCATCACTGAGTTAGATTCTGAATCTGAGGATCTATCAGACCCTGATCTTTCAGAGTTTGATGAGTCCTTAGCACTCTTGACAAACTCTTTTAAGAGATTTGTAAGAAAGAGCAACTTCCAAAGAAGTAAGCCTCTCTCTCTTACTAAAAAGCCAAAATCAACGCCTGTTGATAAGGCTACTGCCACTTGCTATAACTGTGAAAAGATTGGACACTTTGCTAGTGAGTGCTGATCGAAAAAGGTGTTCAAACCTTCTACCTCAAGAAGATCCAGTGATGACAAATACCTAAAGCTGAAGAACAAATATCAAAAGCTGAAAAGCTATAAGCGAAAAGGTAAAGGTCTCATCGCTGAAGAACATGACTGGGCTGAATCAGAAGAATCAAGTTCTGATGAAGAAGTCGCTAATCTTTGCCTCATGGCCGAGATTAAAGAAGAAGTGGAAGAACCATCTGAACCTTCTATGAGCTACATATCATCTCAGGTATCTATCTTTACAAATCCCTCTCTGCCTGAAGCTGAGAGAAGTCGCGCTGTTGATGTGCTGACGATTGACCTTTATAATGCTCTAAACGACAAAACTCAAGTTGAGAATAAAAATGTTCATTTAACTCAAGAGCTAGAGAAATGTCATGAAAAGATCAGAGAACTAAATCTTTTAGAAGAAAAGTTGAAAGATCAAGTCATTATAAATGAAATCATCAGCATTGAACACGAACAAGCCATCGCTGCTCTAAAAGTAGAAAAGGCTCATGTTGAAAAATGGTGAAAATCATCAACAAAGATCTCTGAGATAATAAATACTCAAACTCCTGAAAGTGATAAAACTGGTCTTGGCTTTTGGACACCACATGATGAGCCTAAAGAAGAAAGTTCCATGCTTAAGTTTGGAACGTTTGTCACTCCTATCTCTGACACTTCGTATGATCAATTTTATCCTTCTTCTAATTCTATCCCTGAGGAAAAATCCAAAGACACTAAGTCTGCGGATAAAGGAAAGTCCATTCTTCGTCCCCAGAAGGCTACCAAAAAAGCAAAACTGAAAGTTCCTTCTAAACCTTCAATAAATCAATCTTCTAGCTCTGTGATAGAAATCTTCGATCTCTGTCCTCCAAAGCTAAAGATTGATCTAAGACCCATGAAATCTGAAGAAATGAAAATTCCTCCCAGATCTCATGAGAAAAGCATTCTTGGACCTGTCCCTGCTCATCTTAAACTTGCAAAACCTTCTACTTCTGGTCCCAAAACCATTTTCAAATATAGAAAATGCTATCACTGTGGTTTTACTGACCATATTGCAAGCAAATGTCCAACTGCCACTAAAGCTGATAAATCAGTTAAAGTGAAGATGAATGCCTCCAAGGCTGAAAAGGTCACTAAAGCTGAATAATCAACCAAAGTGAAGAAAACCACTAAGGTTAAGAAATTAACCAAAGTGAAGATCACCACTGAAGCTGAATCTTCATCTGCTGTGAAGACTGCTGAAGCTTCCACATCCACTAACTCTAAAGGACTCATTGAAAAGTGGGTACCAAACAATGCTTAATCTTCCTTATGTGTGCAGGGATCAAAGGGCATCTGGTATCTCGATAGTGGATGTTCTCGTCATATGACTGGACAAAAAGACCTGCTCACTGAATACAAGGAAGAGAAAGGTCCCTCTGTGACCTTCGGTGGAAATGGAAAAGGATATACCCGAGGGTTTGGTGTCCTCAGCAATGGGACAACTACCTTTTGAAGAGTCACTTATGTAGATGGACTGAAGCACAACCTTCTAAGCATCAGTCAGCTATGTGATAAAGACTACGAAGTTCGCTTTTCTAAAAAAGCATGTTCAGTGGTGGATGAGAAAGGAAAACTTGCTCTTAGTGGTTATCGCAGAGAAAATGTCTACGTAATAGATATGGACTCTACTACCACTGAAAACTTATGTTTTCTCTCTAAGGCCTCTTCTGATGTCAACTGGCTATGACACAAAAGGCTCTCTCATCTAAACTTCAAAACCTTGAATTCTCTCTCATCTAAGGAACTGGTTTCTGGTCTTCCTCAGCACTCATATGCTAAAGAATCTCTCTGCTCAGCATGTGAAAAAGGAAAACAAACAAAAGCTAGTTTCAAGTCTAAACAAGTTTCCTCAGTGACAAGTCCTCTTCAGCTCTTGCATATGGATCTGTTTGGCCCTGTCAATATCCAATCAATAGCTGGAAAGAAATATACGCTTGTCATTGTAGATGAATTCTCTTGCTATAAGAGTGATACTCCAGAAGAACTAATATATTTTGTTAAAAAGATGGAAGTGCTGAATAATATTCCAGAATAATCTTACTGTTCGCTATACCTGGGTTATCTTTCTTCGCTGTAAGAGTGATACTCCAGAAGAACTAATATATTTTGTTAAAAAGATGGAAGTGCTGAATAATCTTACTGTTCGTTCAATAAGAAGTGATCATGGAACTGAATTCAAAAACAGTTCCCTGAACAATTTCTTTGAAAACAAGGGAATTTCTCATAACTTCTCTACAGTAAGAACACCTAAGCAAAACGGAGTCGCTGAAAGAAGAAACAGAACGATCATTGAAGCTGCTAGATCAATGCTCAGCGATTCTCATCTCCCTACTCAATTTTGGGCAGAAGCTGTAAACACTGCATGTTTTACTCAAAACAGATCGCTGATAGTAAAGCGATTTGGTAAGACAGCTTATGAACTCTTTCATGGAAGGAAGCCTTCTATCAGCTTTCTTCATATCTTTGGTTGTCAGTGCTTTATCTTAAACAACAAAGATCAGCTTGGAAAGTTCGACCCAAAAGCTGATGATGGAATATTTCTAGGATATTCCTCCATCTCAAAAGCCTACAGAGTTTTCAACAAACGAAGACAATCTGTGGAAGAAACAATTCATGTTACTTTTGATGAAACTCGCTCAGCGAACTCCAAACCAATCACTGACAATGAAGAGTTAAATGCTTGGATGTTTTCTCACTACAAGGAAACTGAACCCTTCTTCTCAAACCATCAGCATTCAGATTCTCCAGCCGCTGATGATGATCCAAACATTATACCTCCTAGCGCTGAATCCAACTCATGGGTTTCAGCTGAACCTCTAAACACCTTGCTACCATCAGATCTACCTCTGTCTGAAAACCTCTCTGATAACAACAGGTTGTCCACTACTCAACAGTTAATTGCTGACGAACCTCAAACGTCCTCATCAGTAAACATCCCAATTGTTGATTCAACCTCTGAGTTGAGCGATCATGCTCCTGCTCAGCGATGGACCAGAGATCATCCAATAGATCAAATTCTTGGTGATCCAGATGCAGGTATTCAGACACGACGAAGCTCAGGTAATATCTGTCTCTTTGTCAACTTTCTATCTTTAATAGAACTAAAGAAGACTGATGATGCCCTCAGAGATCCAAACTGGGTCAGCGCTATGCAAAAAGAGCTGACTGAGTTTACCCGTAACAAAGTTTGAAATCTCGTTCCTAGACCATCTGAAAAAACTGTTATAGGCACCAAATGGGTGTTTAGAAACAAGTTAGATGAACATGGAACTGTAACCCGCAACAAGGCTCGACTTGTTGCTCAGGGATACAGACAAGAGGAAGGCATAGACTATGATGAAACCTTTGCCCCTGTGGCTAGGCTCGAAACAATTCGACTATTCTTAGCTTATGCAGTCTATAAAGACTTCATCGTTTATCAAATGGACGTAAAATCAGCGTTCCTCAATGGAAAGCTAAATGAAGAAGTCTATGTAGAACAACCACCAGGGTTCTATGACCCTAAGTATCCAAATTATGTTTATAAATTGGATAAGGCTCTCTATGGTCTAAAACAAGCCCCTCGTGCTTGGTATGACACTCTCTCATCATTTCTTATTTCTGAAAATTTTGAACGTGGCAAGATTGATAATACGTTATTTTTCAGAAAGATAAAAGGTCATATAATTCTTGTACAAATATATTTCGATGACATAATATTTGGTTCTACTAACCCATCTCTATGTACTCGCTTCGCTGAAAGAATGAAGAAAGAATATAAAATGAGTATGATGGGTGAGCTGACATATTTTCTTGGTCTTCAGATTAAACAATCTGATAAAGGTACTTTCATCAGCCAAGGTAAGTATGTTAAAGATATGCTGAAGAAGTTTGATCTTACACAAACTTCATCAATGAAAACTCCTATGGCACCACCCCTGACACTTAACAAAGATCCTTCTGGAAAACCTGTTAATGTCACTGCCTATAGAGGAATGATAGGCTCCCTGCTGTATCTTACGGCGAGCCGACCTGACATCATGTATTCTACTTGTTTATGTGCACACTATCAATCTGAACCCAAGGAATCCCATCTGATCGCTGTTAAGCATATATTCAAATATCTGAAAGGAACTCCTAACCTCGGTCTTTGGTATCCCAAAGACTCAGGGTTCGATCTAACTGGTTATTCTGATAGTGATTTTGCAGGCTGTAAACTTGACAGAAAGAGTACCACTGGTGGATGTCAACTCCTCGGAGGAAAGCTGGTAAGCTGGACAAGCAAAAAGCAAAATTCAGTGTCCACTTCCACAACTGAAGCTGAATATGTAGCCGCTGGAAGCTGTTGTTCTCAAATCTTGTGGTTGAGAAATCAACTATTAGACTATGACCTTCAGCTGTCAAAGATTCCTATCTATTGCGACAGCACTAGTGCTATCGCTATAGCAAATAATCCAGTGTTACATTCAAAGACGAAACACATAGAGATCAGATATCACTTTATCAGAGATCATGTGATGAATGGTGATATTGAACTTCACTTTATCCCTACTGACTTTCAGCTTGCTGATTTATTCACCAAACCTCTTGATGAGACAAGGTTCAACTTTCTCATCAGTGAGCTTGGAATGCTGAATCTCGAAGAATAATTCTTCAACGTTAATGCATTGTGTCAGTACTCATAAGTTCCCCTTTTATCATTCTCTGATAAATATTCTGACTCTCAGGTATGTTCTCTCAATCCCTACAACTGAATCTTCATTCAGTTGTTTTTCAAAATATAAACCTTAATCACTGAACTTTCTTCAAATGATTAAAAGCTTTTTGAAAAATAAATTTATCACTGATATTTCTAATCAGTGATCATTTAAAAGAAAATCTATCCCGATCTTTACCATCAGGGATACATTCAAAAAGAAAACCTATCGCTGACTTTTCTTCAGCGATAATTTCAAAACTGACAAATGAACAGTCTCTTTTCTATGACGTCATTTGAACCGACAATCCACGACATGCCTTTTTTCTGACACGTTCGTCCGTTGCCCTTCTATCCAATCAACTTCGTGAGACGTGTCCATGTCATGATGAACATTTGTTTTCCCGCCTCTCACATTCTCTCTCCTTTCTCTCACATATAAAAGGAATGTTTTTCCATTCTTATCATTTTACGCTTTCTGGAAATACTTTCAAAGCAAGAATACTCTCTCAAGCATTCTAACATTCTCAAGCATTTGCATCATCTTCTTCAAAGATCAACAGGTTATTCTTGATCTTTTTCAAATTCTTATCTTAAATCTTTTTACATAAAACTCCATTTATGGGTTTATAAGATTCTAATCACATAAAATCATTTTCATTTTTGATTTCATTCTTTAAAAACCATTCTATTTTGATTGTTCTTCATTCAAAATCCTTGGTTTTTCTTCTTGTTCTTGTATCTTCTGTCAAGAACACCTTTTTAATCTTCAAATTTGTTGATTTCCCTATGTTTCTTTCCCAAAATAGAAACTGGACAAATCTTCTTTATTTTTAGACTAAAACATTTCTTCTACTCTTTTATCTACTCATAGCTCAGAATGGCTCAATCTGCACTTGTCGCCTTTAAGAACGTCAAGTTCGCCATCACTGACTCGGAGCTTCCAAAGAACAATCATCTCGCTCGCCTCGATTTTGACGGTGTTAAGTACCCACATCTGAAGGAAGCGGCAATGTTTCTAAAGCAATCCTGCATTGCTTATGCTATCACTGTGGATCCAACACCCTCCAAAGCTCTTCTCCAACAATTCTGGTTTACCGCTGACGAAACCTCTATCACCAACAAAAAGAGTGAACAGGTTCCTGCTATCTCCTTCAGCACTCAACTTGGCTCAGGGATGATGACTGCTTTAGGCCTGAGGAAAGCTCTGCGTTTTCCTGACAAACCCAGGAATGAATTCGACGCCTTGCCAACTGATGCTGAACTCATCCAATTTCTGGATGCCATGGAATACGCTTGGGAACCCAAGCCAAGGACGACGATTCCAAACAAGAAGCTGATTCTTGTGAAGAAGGCAATGATGCCTTCTCAGCTTAACTACATCTTCTCACACTTCATTCAGTGTATGAGTGGGAAGAGTGGGTCACTGGACCAAGCAAGCAAGATTTAGGTCCAGATGGATTACTCAGTGATCACTGAACGAAACTTCGACTACGCAACAACTATCTTTGACGATCTCAAGTCAAAGATAGAGAAGACCGAAAGGGATCCCAAGGTCCCCTACGTACGCTTTATTTGCGCGTACCTGAAGTTCCTCTACCCTGCTACTTACCCCACTAACTCGGATGCATCTTTTCCAAAAGTGGGCCAGCGCTCCCTGGAGGTCAAGACGCTCCCCAACGTGGTAAGTATCTCTGAACTTCGCTCCCGACTCTCTTTCCTCACTTCTTCTACTTCAGCTGCCACGCAGGAGGTTCCTTCTTCTGCTATCCCTGCCGCTACCCCTTCCAAACGACCATCAACTGGCTCCCATGGTCCTTCGAAGAAGGCCAAGGTCACCAAGGAGAAAGCTACCTCTAGCTCTATACCTAAGGATGTTTATCAACAAACTTCATTGGATGCTTTCGTGGGTCTCTCTTCCACATCCTCAACTATAACCACTTCAACCGTGCCAGCGATCTCGGTCGCTGTCACAACAACAGTGACGCAACCTAGAATCTCAGTTCAACAACAACCTGAGGTAACTACCCCTATCCCTACATCTTCTATCCCCATCTCTAGTCCTTCTATTTCTTTGATCTCTAACCCTCCATCTATTTCTACTCCACAGTTTGGACCCATAGGACCTGAACATCAATCTTTTGAGGAATCTTTACAATTCTACAAAATGTTTGATAATTCAGGTATCCCTATAACCTTAAACACTTCTCCCAACTCACCATATAAGCCTGTTTCTCAAAAACTAACTTATATTTCAGGTCCTAGTTTGGCGTCTGTTGACACAAATGTCAACAATCTGAGTGCAAAGGTGGAATCTCTGACTGCCTCTCTCAACAACACCACCAACGCTGTTCAATCAGTTGGTGAAGCACTGAAGACGCTGACTGCCACCTGCGCCTCCAAAGCTGACGTTTCTCACATCGCTACTCTCCAAGAAGCGATTGTCAAAGTCAGAGAACACTCACAACAACAGTTTGCAGCCCTGACTACAAAGGTTGATTCTTGTGAAGTCCTTCTTCAGCAAATCCTGACTCACCTGAAGGCACCAGCTCCTACTCCTACTTCCTCATTCACAGAGAACGATCGTACATCGCTGAACATTGTCGTGGAGTTTATTCATCAGGCTACGTCAGATCTTTCTGCGTTTGAAGGCCGACTGGATTGTTTGGAGGCTGAAGTTCAGGTGTTGGCCGCTGCAAAAGCTTCATCTCCTTCCAAAGATCTCTCCCTCAATGATAATGACAAAGAGGGGGAGAAAGCAGCTGAAGAAAATACGGAGTTTGAAGTCGCTGCTGAGGTCGAACAGAAGGAAACTCCCTCTCAGGTTGAGGGGGAAATAGCTGCTGAAAAAGCCCCTCCTTCTCTCGAAGATTTAATCGATGATGAAGAAGAAGAAGACGATGATGATGAAGACCTTGATCTTGAAGATCAAGAGGAAGATTCTCATCAAGATGATGATGATGATGATGAAGATCAATCTCTATGGTGTTCTTCAGCCGTCACTTCATCAGCGATAGCTTCGAAAGAAGTTATCAAAGCAGGGGGGAGTCAAGAGACACCTTCAGGAACCCCTTCCCAAAGCAAAGGTGCAACTGCTGAGGGAACCCTGAAGATGATTTCACTACCTGAGGAGAATCCTTCTCAGGTATGCCTTACTCTTGTTCCCTTATCCTTCTATAAAAATCCAGCCCCTGTTTCTTTCTAGCCTTTATCTCTCTCCTTCCCTAAAACTAAATGTAACCTTTTTCTTTTTCTGACCAGATAGTTCTCTCCCCTGCTTAAGGGTAAAGAACTCCAAATAATCCCAACTGCTGAAGCTGATGATCAAATAATTCCAATCTCTGTAAGAGAGATTGATGAAGAGGATGAAGAAGAAGAAGAGTCCCTGCAGCATCATGGAAGGCCCTCTAGACCCTCTCATTGGTCAGAGGAATAGAGAAAGAAAAGAACAGAGATGATCTCTCATCTGGAGAGTCAACGACGAAAGATCCCCTCTCAATCATCAGATCTGGAGTTCCTGACTGAAGCTAAAATCGAAGAATCCATCAGGGCTGAGAAGCTGATTGCTGACTGTCAAAGAGATGCCTCTCTAGCTCTCAAAATTCAGTCCTCTCAAGTCAAAGACAAGAAGCTGAAAAGCAAACCAGTAGAAGTCCAGGCAGCTCTTTTGAAAGAGATTGAAGAGGAACGCTCCAAAGAAAAAGCGGTCAGCGATAATACAGTCGATTGGTGCAAACACAAAATTGACTATCACTCTGACCCATTGAAGATCGTAGCTGTTGCTATCTCTGGGAGAAAGAAGAAGGATAAACTCTCTGTCACAATGGAGATTACCAGAGAGGATGGAAGCTGCAAGGCTATGTTCATTTCAAAGCTGGAAGAATTTGGCTACATGGAGTGGCTTGAGTTCAAAGATGCGCTGAAGAAAGCAAAGTCAACATACAGAGGCTATGTTGAAAGGGTAAATGATGCCCTCATCAACAGAGTCGCTGCTATACTAAACGTGCCATCTACTCTTCCTCCAAAGTCCAAGCAAATCAAGAGAAAGCCTGTCTCCTCCTCATCTGATAATGTCGCAGTGATCAGAAATGAAACCTCCATCAAATTCTCAAGAGAAGCTCTGTTCGGTCCTCCTCCTGATCTTTCAGTTCTGGATCTCTCTCTGCCTCCTGGTGGACCATATGTTGCGGGATAAGTTCTTGAAGAACCTTTTGGAATCTTCTTCAGAGATGACGAGGAACAGCTCAGATTTCAAAGAGTCTCTGAAATCCCTATCTGTCCCCTCGCTCTTCTCAAGGATCTCATGTGCCTATGGTGTACTCTCTCTCTCCTGCTGCTGAGCCAATCATAGCGATCATCTGCAAAGAATCTTTAGAGCGAAGGCAAAAAGGAGAAGAAATACCTGAGTATTTGATCAATCCTCCTAAACCCTCTTTAGATAGCTGATAGATTAGTTTTCTTTCTTGTAATCTATTAGTTTAACTTACAGCAGTTAATACATCACTTGTACTTGTAATTTTCATACCTTGTAATCTTTTTTCTTGGATTAATGAGAATTTCAGTGAAGTACTTAACTCTATCAGTACTGTAAAAGATCCCTCAAAATAGTAATTGGGACATGTATGTTATGAGTCCTGATTATTCCATCATTTTGAATTATAAAGTAATTTTCTTCAGTTACTTTGTCATTATCAAATAGGGGGAGATTGTTGATCCAAGCTCTCTCAGTGATTTGATAAACGACCCTTTTCTATACTTAATGAAAATTACGTTTAATATGTTTTAGTGTTTCACTATCAGCGATCAGACTGAGTCTGTTCAGTTATCGCTAATACTCTTTCTCAAACATTTAATATGTATTAGTGTTTCACTGTCAGTGATCAAACTGAGTCTTTTCAGTTATCACTGATAGTTCTGATGTAAACAGTAACGTAATCCCTGAAGACAAGTCTCTCGTCAACAGATGTTCATAGCTGAATCGAAGACGAAGTTGCTGAACAAAGAGAAGTCTACTAGTGACCTGATGCGGATATCAGTGAAGCAAAGACAACTCTACTTATACGCGAAGGAACATGAGTAAAGCTTCAGCGATCGCTGAACTCTTGATATCTCTGCTGAAAGAGATATTCAACGATTGAATGATCACTTAGCTTATACCTCAAGTTTCTTTTTGTCTAACCTTGCACAACTCAGTACGATGTGTCAGAACGGACATGCCTCTGCCACAATTCGTACAACAACTCTGTCAACTACACTGTTCATGATCCGGCCGAAAGCATGTCTCCCTAAGTCAGACATTCAAAGCCAATCAGTAAACGCCACGTGTAAAGTGCCCTACCATGCATTTAATGCATAGGGTATAAATAGAAAGTTCACCCCTCCATCTGAGGGTGTGCTCAATCCTTGAACTCCAAATACAAACCTTTGTTTTCTATATCTCTTAATCCTCCTTTCTCTGAATTTGTTGTGCAACCATCTTAGTGTTTCTTAAGTTTGTGTAGATTGACCCAAAGGCTCCTCGCCTTCTTCATCTACTATTTCATGAAAGTCCATATATTGCTTTATCTTCTTTAAGGTTTTTAGATAGACATTTTTGGGTATGCATATCTTTCCACCAAGATTTTGCTTTTGCCTTTTGTCTTCTCTTCATCTCCTTGGGTTCTAGAGCTTGACCTTTAGGAATGCCATTATGCAGCTGAAATAGACAGAAGAATAAATGCAAAGAAAATTATATTTTTCAGCTGTTTTTCGATTTACGTCATTCTCCACAGTGGCGAATAAAGTGGCCACTTTCTGCAGTCTACCTTTTAACCCAAAAATGATGCATTCAACCATCAAAACACAAACTTTTATCCTCAACACCTCCAATTGAAAATAAATAAATAAAAAGGAGAAACATGAATACATAAAGGGAAAACACACACTAAAATCAAAGAAAAACACACACAAACAATGTGTAAATAACACTCAAAATAAGAGTTATCAATATACAAAATCAACAACGCTAATTTTAAATTAAAAACCCTAATATTTGTAATACAAAACTCATGTAAATTAAAACCTTAATTCGATCACCACAAATCTTGTAACAACCCAACAAAATATTCAATAGAAAGTAAGATCAAATCCCCAAGAATCGGGTCCCAATACAGAACTTAAAGAAATAGGTTCAACATAGATTAACAACGTTCAATACAATCGATAAACTAAAAGGAAATAAAACTGCTACTAAGCCGCAACTAAGGCCCGCTCTCTATGCACTCCAAGTTCTAACACTTTTCCTTCCCTTTTGAAGATCCAACCACAGTTCTATTTCCTTAAAATGGGTTTGATAAAAAAAAAGGAAACGAGAATTAGACCGAAAGGTCTAGTGAATTCCCAATCTCGCCCAACAATAATAACAACCAACAATTAAGTTTTTATAAAAGAATAACTCCGTAAGTTAAATCGCGAGGGACAATATTTTACACGCCAAAGACTTCCGTCACAACCAGGACTAAACGTCCCCAGGGCCCCAGTAGATCCCCATACGGCCCCCCATGTCGATGTCATTTCCGTGTGTAGGGAAACGAATTCCCAACACACGGGTCAACCATCCCCGATGGTTATAAGTTTATAGCTTTGGCCATACACAATCCAATGTCTCAACATAATGAATTTGATTAAACAAGTGAGAGGTAAATAAGACTTACACATCCACAATATAGTAAGGTTGAACATCATTTTATCACGAGTAATCGAAAGCATTAGAAATAACTTGGTAAAATCCATTTCCAGTTCGGGAAGGCAGTTGTTTATTTAAAATACGGAACACACCTGATGACGAAAACCTCGGTGCACAACGAACACTAAACTTGGAGTTAGAGTCCTACAATTCAATGTGACACGATAAGAGTTAACAACTTGAAGAGCCTGGGTACTGCGGTCGACAGACCCCGGTCACATAGGTCCCGGGTGCACAGACACCGGTCGCATAGACCCCGAGCGCACAGACCCCGGGCGCAACCAAGAGGCCCCGATCGCCCCACTCCCACCCCGGTCACCCCACCGGTCGACCGGACCGGTCAAGGCCCCGGTCGAGACTCACTTTTCGGGCTGAAAGTCGACCAACACAAGGGGACGACTCACAGGTACGATTTCGGTCTCCGTTCTCAATTTATGATCAAATGCTTAGTCGTCTAATTTTGAGTATTAACCTGGTTTCCAAATCATCGAATTGGAAATGAAGGGAGTCCGGTTGCTGGTTCCTCGACCCCAGATTCGATAAGCAACGAAGTGAGCCAAATCCCACCCAATCGATTGAAAATCCAAGGCCACCATAGTCCCTTTCTTATCAGTGTTTAAATCAATTACTACTCCACATTAAGCGAACCCCTAAATGTGTTCTTAATCCAAAATGTTTAAACCCCATCCCAGCCCAGACTCGATCCCAACCCCGAATCATCTCGACTAAGTCTATCGATGCTTAAAAAAAATTAATAAGAGAAGAGACGTTTCTGATTGAGACTTACCTCTCGAAGATGAAATCCAACGATTACAGTTCCGCTTCTCAATCTTGAACTTTATAGCTTCAATGAATGCTCTCCACCCTCTCTTAAATCGCCGCACACACACACATATACCAGAATATGATTTTCTCAAAAAGAACGGCCGCTTAGGGTTTTTGACCCCTAAGTGAACCTATTTACACAATACCCCCTTCTACTTCTTTATTATTCCTCAACTGCTCCGAGTCTTACAAAAGTAAACAAAATCTGAACGTAACGGCTGCTACAACACTCCCCCCTTAAAAGAATTCCGTCCTCGGAATTTCTTCGGCGAAAAGATGAGGATACTTGTACCGCATATCTGATTCTAGCTCCCATGTCGCTTCTCGTCCTTTATGAAACCTCCACTGAACTTTCACTAGGTCAATATTCTTTGTCCTTAGTTGTTTCACCTTACGATCCACTATAGACTCTGGCTCTTCGGCGAAGTTCAACTTCTCGTCTACTCGGATATCTTGTAGGGGTATAGCCAAATCTACATCCGCTAAACACTTTCTCAAGTTGGAGACATGGAATGTGTCGTGAATGCCCTTCAACTCCTCAGGTAAATCCAACTTATATGCTACTATACCGATACGCTCAATAATCTTAAACGGGCCAATGAATCGAGGACTTAGCTTCCCTTTCTTCTCGAACCGAATTACCCCATTCCAAAGTGACACCTTCAACATTACATTATCGCCGACTCGAAACTCTATATCTTTTCGGCGTTTGTCTGCGTAGCTCTTTTGACCATCACGCGCCACTTTCAGCCTTTCACGCACTTGGGTGATTTTATCTGAAGTCGACTGCACTAACTCTGGACCTGTTAGTTGTCTTTCTACAACTTCATTCCAACATAGGGGAGTTCGACACTTCCTACCTTAGATCATCTCATACGGAGCCTCTTTGATGCTTGCGTGATAACTGTTGTTGTAGGCGAACTCAATCAATGGCAAGTGGTTTTCCCACGAACCCTGAAAATCCAAGACGCATGCTCTCGGCATGTCCTCTAGGGTCTGAATAGTCTGTTCGCTCTGACTGTCAGTTTGTGGGTGATAAGTCATGATCATCTTAATCTTCGACCCCATTTCTCATTGGAAGCTCTTCCAGAAGGCTGAGGTGAATCGACTATCTCGGTCGGATACAATCGACAAGGGTACGCCATGACGAACAACAATCTCGTCGATATATAGGTTTGCGAGTCTTTCCATAGAGTATGTTTCCTTGATGGGCAAAAAGTGCGCTGATTTGGTAAGTCGATCTACGATAACCCAAATAGCATTGTGTCCCTTCGGAGTTCTAGGCAGCTTAGTCATAAAATCCATTGTGATTTGTTCCCATTTCCATACAGGGATGTCTAACGGTTGGAGTTTCCCGTATGGTCGTTGATGTTCCACCTTTACTTGTAAACATGTCAAGCATCTCTCCACGTAATGCGCTAGGTCTTTCTTCAAACCCGACCACCAATAGTTTAGCCTCAGGTCTCCGTACATCTTGTTCATCCCTGGGTGAATCAAATACTTTGACTTATGATCTTCTGCTAAGATAACATTTCTCAAATCCCCACGCCTCGGAATCCAAATCCTCCCGTTGTAGCACTTCAGCCCCCGACTGTCCTCTATCAACGAAGCCGTAAGGCCTACCACTCTTTCAGCCTTAAGGTTTTCGGGCTTCAGTGCTTCTGCTCGAAATCTCCTGATCTCCTCTAGAAGAGTTGGTGTTATTTCAGCTCTGGTGGCTACCATCATCAGCCTTTCACTCCTTTCCTTTCGACTTAGTGCGTCTGCGACTACGTTGTCTTTTCTGGGGTGGTACTCGATTTTACAATCGTAATCCGTCAACAACTCCATCCATCTTCGTTGGTGCATGTTCAACTCTTTCTGATCGAACAGGTGACAGAGACTTTTATGGCCGTAAAGATTTGGCATTGCGTCCCGTATAGGTAGTGTCTCCAAATTTTCAGCGCGAAGACCACAACGGCTAGCTCTAAATCATGAGTAGGGTATCTCAACTCGTGGTCCTTCAGATGGCGTGATGCATAGGCGATTACCTTTCCCCGCTGCATTAGAACACAACCCAAACCCTGTCTAGACGCATCGCTATATACTACGAAGTCTTTCGTGCCATCCGGCAGGGTCAAAATCGGAGTGCTACTCAACATATCCTTGAGTTTCTGGAAGGCCTCCCTCTGAGCTTCCATCTATACGAACTTTGCATTTTTTCGTCAACGCAGTCAACGGTGTGGATATTCGAGAGAAATCCTTAATGAACTTCTGGTAATACCCTTCTAGGCCCAAGAAGCTTCGGACTTCAGAGGGTGTCTTTGGAGCTTCCCAATCGTGAATTGCCTCTACCTTTGCCGGGTCCACATTGATTCCATCTTGGGCCACAACGTGCCCAAGGAATTGTACTTCCCGTAGCCAGAACTCGCATTTCGAGAATTTTGCGTAAAGTTTCTCTCTCTTCAATAATTCTAAGATTGTTCTCAGATGCTCTTCATGATCTTCCTCGGTTTTCGAATAAACAAGGATATCGTCAATAAACACGATCACGAACTTGTCTAGGTAAGGTTGACATACTCTATTCATCATATCCATGAAAGTTGTAGGAGCGTTAATCAACCCGAATGGCATTACAAGAAACTCGTGATGTCCATATCTGGTACGAAAGGTGGTTTTCGGAATATCCTCCTCCTTTACTTTGAGTTGGTGATACCCGGACCTCAAGTCAATCTTGGAGAAGAAGCTGGCTCCCTGAAGTTGATCAAATAGGTCATCGATTCGAGGAAGCAGGTACTTGTTCTTGATTGTCAGTTTGTTAAGCTCCCTGTAATCTATGCACATTCGCATAGACCCGTCTTTCTTTTTCACAAAGAGAACTGGTGCTCCCCACGGGGATGTACTAGGCCTTATAAACCCTTTATCCAGCAATTCTTCCATTTGCGACATCATTTCTTTCATTTCTGAGGGTGCTAACCTATATGGTGCACACGCTATCGGAGCGGCACCAGGCACCAGATCAATCCGAAATTCGACTTGACGATCGGGAGGTAGATCTGTCAAGTCCTCCGGAAATACATCCGGATATTCGCTTACCACTCGCACTTCCTCCATTTTACCCTTCTCTTTCCTAGCATCTAACACGTATGCTAAGAATCCCCTACAACCCTTTCTCAAACTCTTGTTCGCTTTGATCATGGAGATCAAACTAGAGTTCCTCTCCCGTCTATCCCCATAAATCACTACTACTCCTCTTTCCGGTAAAACCATACGAATCATCTTCTTATTACAGATTATACTAGCCTCATTTCTAGCCATCCAGTCCATCCCAAGAACCACATCAAACTCTCTCATAGGCATTGGGTATAGTACCACCGGTACCAAACTCCCTTCGATGTCTACCACACATCCCTCAAACACTTCCCTAACCAACACCTGGTTAGCATCAGCGGTTTCTACCCCAAACTCTCGCCCTAACCGCTTAGATTTTAACCTCAAACACTGAGCAAACGTGGGAGATATAAAAGAGCAAGTCGCTCCTGAGTCAAACAATACTCTAGCACAAGTAAAGTTTATCAGAAACGTACCTGCTACCACATCCGGTACTTCCTCCGCCTCTGTTGTCGTCATATTAAAGGCCCTCCCTTTAGGATGAGCCGACTCCCACTTCTTTTCCTCCTTCTTTCCTCCACGCTCTCCAGTTTGGACGGATCCACCCCGCTTGACCTGCGGACACTCAAACCGAAGATGGTCTGGCGATCCACACTGGTAGCAACTTTTCTTATTCGGACACTCTCTAGACATGTGCCCCAGCAATCCCCACTGAAAACAAGACCTTTCCCCCGAAACACATTCTCCCCGGTGCACTTTATGGCATTTCCCGCAAGGCTTCTCCCCAAATCCGCGACTCATTCTTTGCTCTGGTTTGAAATTCTCCCTTCCTCAGATCTGTCGTCGGTTCGTTCCACTTTCTCTTATCACCTACTCTGTCAGTTATTTGACGGTTCTTTTATTTCTCGGTCATTTCGGCCGCATGCACGGCAGCCTGAAAAATTGTTGGTTCCCTTGCAGAAACCCACCCGCGCAAATTACTCTTCAGTCCAAAAATAAACCGTTCCACTCTACTCTCTTCGTCCGGTAAGTAGGATCCAGAAAAACGAGACTTCTCGATGAACTTGTTGGTGTACTCCCTTACTGACATGCCTCCTTGTTCCAACCCCAAAAATTCTTCTTGTAGCTTCTTCACTGTCGCCAGAGGCCAGAATTCAGTCTTAAACTTTCCCACAAATGTTCCCCATGACATACCTTCTGCTGCAGCCACTCCCAATCCACCCGTCTCTGCATCCCACCATAACGTAGCTTCAGACCTCAGCATAGATAAAGCATAGGTCACCTTATCTTCCTCAGCGCATTTACTGGTAGCAAATACCAGTTCCATTTCTTTGACCCATTTCATCACCAAGACTGGGTCACACTCTCCTTTGTAAGTAGGAGGTTTGCAGGCTGCAAACTCCTTGTAACTGCATCCTTTTGCCACCACCTTGGTTGTCTTCTCGACCATCGATACAGAGTTACCCCCCACCTCAGTTACCGGCGGGCTTGACAACTCAGTCACTTCCTTGCTCTCGCTCTTATCTTTACGTTCTGAAGCTGATTTCTCTTGATGTGCCAGCAACGCTTGCAGAGTCTTTTGGAGTTTCCCCATTTCGGCAGCAAACGTCTCGTGAGTCACAAAGGCCTGGTTTCGTCCCCGACCACGAGCCCTTACAGCTCCACACCCTCTCAAGGTCGTTGAGCTTCCCTGGTGAGATATTTCCCTATCTCCGATAACCTCAGCGCTTCTTGCCCTACGTGTAGCTCGGGCGTTAGCTCCTCCCCTGTTTCCAACATTAATTCCCTCCACGTGGGTCGTAGCCCTTCGGGTAGTCCCTGCCGGACCACACCCTCTTCCCCGAGCGTTCGACCTCCCAGCGTGGCCTCTCGGTAACTCAGTTCGCATCCCATATGCCGGTACATTCCCTCCTACCGGCACTGCCCTAGTTCGCAAAACCCGCTCCGCCATGACGACAACTGAAACAACACAAAGATAACATAAGTTTACTATCCTATATGCAACAAGATGTTATAGATAGGCACGTGTACCTGTAAATTTGCGATTACAGTGGCCAATTGTAATCCCAAATTTACCTTACATGTTAGTCTCTATCTCTCGTTACATACGTTCCTAATGCGGCAGTCTTATGGTCCCCTAATTCCCGGTTGCGTCCCACTGACAGTTTAAGTTTAGGTCCGACAAGGCCACCTAAATCGCTTAAACTATGGCTCTGATACCAAATGTAACAACCCAACAAAATATTCAATAGAAAGTAAGATCAAATCCCCAAGAATCGGGTCCCAATACAGAACTTAAAGAAATAGGTTCAACATAGATTAACAACGTTCAATACAACCGAGAAACTAAAAGGAAATAAAACTGCTACTAAGCCGCAACTAAGGTCCGCTCTCTATGCACTCCAAGCTCTAACACTTTTCCTTCCCTTTTGAAGATCCAGCCACAGTTGTATTTCCTGAAAATGGGTTTGATAAAAAAAAAGAAAACGAGAATTAGACCGAAAGGTCTAGTGAATTCCCAATCTCTCCCAACAATAATAACAACCAGCAATTAAGTTTTTATAAAATAATAACTCCGTAAGTTAAATCGCGAGGGACAATATTTTACATGCCAAAGACTTCCGTCACAACCAGGACTGAACGTCCCCGGGGCCCCCAGTAGATCCCCATACGGCCCCCCATGTCGATGTCGTTTCCATGTGTAGGGAAACGAATTCCCAACACACGGGTCAACCATCCCCGATGGTTATAAGTTTATAGCTTTGGCCATACACAATCCAATGTCTCAACATAATGAATTTGATTAAACAAGTGAGAGGTAAATAAGACTTACACATCCACAATATAGTAAGGTTGAACATCATTTTATCACGAGTAATCGAAAGCATTAGAAATAACTTGGTAAAATCCATTTCCAGTTCGGGAAGGCAACTGTTTATTTAAAATACGGGAACTCACCTAATGTCGAAAACCTCGGTGCACAACGAACACTAAACTTGGAGTTAGAGTCCTACAATTCAATGTGACACGATAAGAGTTAACAACTTAAAGAGGTTGGGTACTGCGGTCGACAGACCCTGGTCACATAGGTCCCGGGCGCACAGACCCCGATCGCATGGACCCCAGGCGCACAGACCTCGGGCACAACCAAGAGGCCCCGGTCGCCCCACTCCCACTCCGGTCACCCTACCGGTCAACCGGACCGATCAAGGCCCCGGTCGAGACTCACTTTTCGGGCTGAAAGTCGACCAACACAAGGAGACGACTCACAGGTACGATTTCGGTCTCCGTTCTCAATTTATGATCAAATGCTTAGTCGTCTAATTTTGAGTATTAACCTGGTTTCCAAATCCCCGAATTGGAAATGAAGGGAGTCCGATCGCTGGTTTTGCGATACCGGCTCGCGGGACACCCCGGTCCTCGACCCTAGATTCGATAAGTAACGAAGTGAACCAAATCCCACCCAATCGATTGAAAATCCAAGGCGACCACAATCCCTTTCTTATCAGTGTTTAAATCGATTACTAGTCCACATTAAGCGAACCCCTAAACGTGTTCTTATTCCAAAATGTTTAAACCCCATCCCAGCCTAGACTCGATCCCAACCCCGAATCATCTCGACTAAGTCTATCGATGCTTAAAAAGAATTAATAAGAGAAGAGACGTTTCTGATTGAGAGTTACCTCTCGAAGATGAAATCCAACGATTACAGTTCCACTTCTCAATCTTGAACTTTACAGCTTCAATGAATGCTCTCCACTCTCTCTTAAATCGCCGCACACACACACATATACCAGAATATGATTTTCTCAAAAAGAACGGCCGCTTAGGGTTTTTGACCCCTAAGTAAACCTATTTACACAATACCCCCTTCTACTTCTTTATTATTCCTCAACTGCTCCGAGTCTTACAAAAGTAAACAAAATTTGAACGTAACGGTTGTTACAAATCTTATGATGAAAAACCAACACCATCTTCATTTTCTTCATCTACTTCATGTTTTTGGATTAAGTAGCAAATTGGTTCTGGAGCGTTTTACAAAGTGCCATGATGCTTCTGGATTGACAGATAAATACTACTAATAAAATGAGCAATATACATAGCTGTAAATAATTGACAACCATTTGGACCAAATTAATAGTTAATCTATGATATTCGTAATTTGTTAAACCATAGGGACCAAATTCGTAATTTACTCTATATAATATATAATATTTATATATTTACAATATATATATACACACACACAACACCACAAGGACGAAAATTTTAATATATGCCCCATTGCCCCACCCCAGCTAGAAACGGCGTCCCTATGGCCCAACTGAATCTCTGGCAAACCCCCATGTCCACAGATGCAACTCCGGTCTACCTGCAACGATGTTTCCTGTGGACGATCAAGATGGAAATTCCTTTCATCCCTTCCCTACAACTTGAACCAACCCCACATCTCTCGCAAGTGAAACCAACCTACGTTCCTTGGCCATCTTCTTTGGCTTCCACACTACAACATCCCCATATCCTCCCCCTTCTATGGTCCCCTCCACCCCAAAAAAAACCTTCCCTCCTCATTTTCCCCTCCCCAAAATGAAGAAAACAAATAAAATCAAAGAAAAATGCAAAATGATCGATATACATACTGTAACATCCGTAATTTCAGGTAAGTTTGAGGCCTTGTTAATCTTACGTATATATGTTTATCAAGGTAGGAATTATATGCTTAATTGCCCTTTTCCGTCTATGTTAGTTGCTTGATGTCGGATTGGAAGTTTTAGACTAGCAATTGTTGGGCAGTGGCTTGCGCGACTTAGGAGCAGGTGGAAGTCGCGGCACAAGCCGCGTAGTCCACTGGAGTATACACATTTGAGGAACCTCGCGACTTACGCCGCGGTTGGAAGTCGCGGCACAAGCCGCGTAAACCACTGGAGCCTTCACCTTTGAGCACACGGGCGACTTATGCCGTGTGTGCAAGTCGCGGCACAAGTCGCGATCGACCTGCAGGTCCCCAAAACCCTTTTTCACTCGGTTCAAAATCACAAAACACACACACACACACACTGATTTGAGGAGCGATTTTCTAGGGTTTGGGAGCCATTTTCTTCCTCTTGCTATTTAAAGCATTTATTGCAAGTCTTGGGAGGTAAAACATCATTTATTGGGTTCCTTCTACATCAAGGTCTCAAGAGTCCAAGTCTCCATCATTCTCATCCATCTTCTAGGGTTTTCCATTTTCTAGGTTTTGGTTCAAAAACCTATATTATGAGTTTACTAAACCTTTTGTTAAAACTAGATACACATCATAATCTTCTATTTGTATCATTGTTACATTCCTCATGTTGGTTACATTTATGTGTTCAAATACTTGATAATAGTATTATGTACATTATGTTGGGTTATCTTCTAAAAGTATTTGCCATGTTTACTTTATTGGTTGTATATTTGGGATTGCCCCCATGAATGTACATTGTTGGCAATTTGGTATGAAATGGATTATATGTGGTATAGTAGATGATAAATTCTACATGGAATGCCTTTTTGGCGATTGAATATCTAGACATTGATTATGTTGATATTTGGGTCTCATTATAGACTTATGTGATAGGATGGTAGCATAGTACTCATGGTTGGTATCGAAATGCTTTGGTTAATATATATATACCTCAAGACCTCCTATATGTATTTAAACAGGTTGTTTATATATATTCCCCATTTTTGGGAGGCTCTTGCTATGGCAATATTTGTATACCTTATGTCCGTTTTGGCGAAGTTGACTTGACCGGTTTTCAAGCAAAAGATCATGGAAAAATACTGCAGCGAAAGATCACTAGACAAGCTGGAAGCGGAGTTTCGAGGGTTGAAGAAGGGGACCCTAACCATCGCAGGCTACTCCAAGATTTTCTTGGAAAAACTGAATCTGGTGGGGACATCTCGTCCCGGATGAGAGATCGAAGATAAAGGCTTACCAACAAGGACTGCCGGCAAGGATGAGAACGACAGTAAGGAATGCTAGGGGCGTGACCCTTCAAGATGTGATCGAGGAATCCTTGCTGATAGAGGATGACTTTGAGGCCGAGAAGGATGAGAGAACTGTTGTAGGAGAGAAGCGGAAGTGGGAAGGGTCGACTGGGCCCGTTCGTCAATCAAGACCCTTTGCAAGCGGAAGAGCGGGTGATCAACGCCGCGAGGACCGATGGTACCACAAGTGCAAGACAAAGCACTCAGATTTTTGTCCGTTTTGCGGATTTTTGTTACCCCTATTTTTGGGGTGTTACACACACACCCAACACAAATCAATCGTTTTGCCATATATGGTTCCATTTATGACAGGGTCTATTCTATTTATCCGGATGGTTCTTGATTTGCCGGAGACCACTTTCATGATTTTCATCGATGATTCCGTTTACCAGGTTCCGAAAGAATCTTGGTACCTGTATTTGAGTTTTATCGTTGGTTCATTGAAATGGAACAAATCAATCTACGTATAAAAGAGCTAGTTCCATATTTGAGTCTCACCCTCCCCCATGTTCAATCTAAACACGAATATAAAACATCCAAACAGTTTGAGTTTGAGTTTGATTTGGATTTGGACGGGTTTGAGAACACGTAGGTTCACCATAGCACTGGCCAGGTGCGATTTTGAACGTACTGTACATGATCATCCTTGCTACTCTCGACGTGATTCTCGTTCCTAGTGACCCATCAACCTCGAAATATCGTATCTTAAGGTACCTAATGGTGCAACTTCACCTTCAATCACTTAAAATAATGCTAATTTGAGTCTAGCCATCCACATCAATACCTAACTCACTCAAACTTAAGCTCTGATACCAATTTGTGACACCCTCAAATCTGGAAATAACAACTAATTAAAATTTTCTAAATATATCAATAACTTATTCATCTACGACCACAATTGAGGCTTAACTTCAATAAACACAATTCATTCTATGTACACAATCTATAAAAGGGGCGAGTATTGCTAAGAACCCATTAATAGTCACTATCTCCAAACCGCGGAAGACTTCACCAACTACTTACCCTCGTGTAAGACTAGGGCTCATCTCTTCATAGAACTGCTAGAACCAATCCCCCGACTGAACCTGATGCACATGCCGACAAATAAAAAGGTTAGGCTTTACGCCTAGTGAGCTCAAGAGTTTTCATCAGATAATTATATAAAACAACGACTTTAAGAATATTATATAAGTCGTGATTTCCAAAAGGAAAATACGTTCAATGCAAAATCAACCAGAACGAAATACATTAAGTCTGAAACAATCTCTTTTCAACATTCATTAACTTTGTGATTAAAATCACAAAACAAAAAGCCTCTTCGAATATAAATCCAAAACCCCAAAACTCTCGTAAAACATAACTGCCACTTTAATAATCAAATACTAAAACGTGGATAAACTCTATCGTCCAAAATATTCCAAAGACATGGATAAAGTTTATTATGCAAAACCCAAGAACATGGATAACCATCCATACCCGAAACATCACTGGAAACATGGATTATAAAATTCCATAACCAAAACAACACCTTTCGGTGACGGGGGAGACCCGATTACATAGTATGTGACGGAACACAAAAGTAGGTCACATAACTATGTAGAAAACCAAAACGTATGGATTATACTCATAAAGCATATCAAGCTCAACTCCTCTGAGTCTATTGCTCGAAAACATCAAGTCAACTCCTCTGAGTCTATTCTTGAGAGTTCCAAAGCAGGGACCCAGTTCCAAAATGGGAACTTATGCACAAGGGAATTACACCTTACTGCCCATGGGATGTTGCCCGACCGTATATGTCCACACCTTACTTACCATGGTGACCCGATGCCTATTCCATGCCAAAGTGGTGAACCTGTCCAAAACGGGACAAAGACATCGTGCCTATGGATCCATTGCACTAACTAAAACATTACATGACTCAAACGAATGAACTAACGCATTCAAAACATGTAACTCTCAAATAAGATGCAGAAATGAAAATCATAACCAAATGCTATACAATGAGCTATTAAGGTTGGATAAGGTTGGACAAGTGTCCCCAAGACCCAACAAAATCCAAACCGAGCCATAAGCTCAACGAATCCAAAGACCCAACATCGAAAATCATGACATGAAATCAAACGTAAACAACCCGACTTCATGTAAACCATACTCCCAAAATATATATAATTAACTTCAACCTAGTTTAGATTTGGACAACTCATTTTCTAAGTTAATTATATCATTTATCTTTCAAAAACGTCCCATAATACGAAATCAAACACTTATCTAAAACACGCAATAAAATGCATTTATACTCTAAC
Source organism: Arctium minus (assembly GCA_954870635.1). NCBI lineage: Eukaryota > Viridiplantae > Streptophyta > Magnoliopsida > Asterales > Asteraceae > Arctium > Arctium minus. Next base: position 58,099,030 of record OX941080.1, on the reverse strand, counting down.
TTCACTTTTATGAAATAAAAAGTGAAATAAATCATCAAGATACCAATGTGTTTAATTTAGTTGTCAAAATGCTCAAAATCCCAAACGTGGGTGGTTTACAAAGTTTATAAAACCAAACACTTCAATAAATCAAGATTCGCCAGATAACTCAACAGTTAATAATTTCATGTAAAACATATAAACACTTTAAAATGGACATTTTGGCATGTACACCGTTTTCACTAATCAACTTGAACTCACCTTGCTAGATTTAGGTTAAATCTAGATTTTTCCCCAACTTGAGCTTCCTTGGAGAAACTTGAATCCACGAGCAAAGCCTTCCAAAAACTATATTCACAAGTTTTCAACCATGAATATACTCATTCAACCATTAAGAATCGATCCCCAAACATTTTACATTGAAATCCCCAACTTGACCAAAACCCTAATTTCTCCAAAACCATTAAACCCGAAATTTGAGAAACCGAACACTAGGAAGTCATCAAGAGAGCATTTATATATTATATTAAGGTTTAGAAATGGAAGGGATACACTTACCACTTAGGTTTTGATGAAAACCTAGAAAACCCAATAATGAAGTTTGAGGTTGAAGATGACAATGGAGTTTCTGGATCGTAGCTTCCAATCCTTATTGGGTGGTGGAGAAACGCTTGGAACACGTTAGATTTGGTGCCTTGGATGCATAAAATTCGAAGTTAGGGTTTGAGGGTCGATTTTAGAGAGAAGAAGGTGAAAGGGGTTGAAAGAATTGCTGCTCAAAATCGGGCTTTAAAGTGACCAGGGCCAGCGATTGTGCCCAGCGATTGTGCCCAACGATTGTGCCAGGGCACTATCGCCCAAACTGTACTGCGGGCACAACCCGGCTGGCGATTGTGCCCAAGGCACTATCGCCCAGAATGTCCCGAGCCCCATTTCTTTCCATTTCTCACCCGAAGCACCTACTATGCAATAAGGCTTAACAGGTAAGACGTAAGGGATGAAATTCTACGATAAGAAACAAGGACTTCTCAAAGGGTTGGCTTTCACAAATAGGAATTTACGGGTGTTACAAAGTACAAAACAGTTAAAATCCAATATATATATATATACGTCCCAACGACACAACGGAAAACTTAGTTCAAGGACAATCAATGTAAAGGAAGAACAGACAAAAACACAAATTTCGTTCTTATACTAAATGAAACGAGAAAGAAAAATGTGATGCAAACATAGATTCTCAACATCAGAATTTATAATAGAAGATGTGCACAAGCAAAGAACAACAAAAATAGAAAATAATGAACACATACTCATACACATTAAAGAATCCAAATCAACTAAAAACTTTAATATCAACAAGAAAAGAAAAATGTTGAACATAGACAAAAACATGTTAATGAAAGATTTTAATGTAAGATAGTGAAAATTAATGATAGTAGGAAGGTTATGCACATATATAATACCAACACATTGATTAGAAAACCACAACATTTAAAAGTCAACAAAAACAAAATGATAGAAAATGTTCACACAATATCATTTACATAAAATGTCAGCTATAGAAAAACATGTGCAACCAAGATAAAAAAATGCAGAATGGCAAAGAACCCTAATGCAAATCAACAAAAATGATTAAGTCATTACCAAAAAACTATTAAAAACACATTAAAAATACAAGATCAAAGAATATTAGCATCGAATAACAACAGATGAAATTATTGTGGAAGAAGACTAGAAGAAGTCGAAGTTTGAGTTACAAACCAAAAGCAAGAAAAACATAAATTGTTGCCAATATATATTCCATTAGTAAAAAAAGAACTTGAAAACACGTGAAAGGTCAAATTTCGACAATTAAATGATATGGCATAAGTTAATCATGAAATATACATGTCATTATTTTGAAACAAACAATTGTCGATGGAGTAATAGACACTTATCTGACGTGTAAACCTTTTTGAGAAATCCCAACGTGGTTGAAACTTCCTCCATATCGTAACTTTAAAAGCCGAGCAAAACACTAATCTGCACACACTACTCAACATAAGTAGCATCTTGCATGAGAAGTAAAAAAAAACATGGCAGTAAATGGCTTAATAAAATGGAATGCAATTGTAAGTAAGCCCAATCTTTCACAGATTCATATCTTCAATATAAGTTAATCATGAAATGTATGCATCATTATTTTAAAACAATTGTAGATGCAGTAATAAACACTTATCTTGTGTGAAATCTTCTTTTAGAAATCCCAACGTGGTTGTAACTTCTTCCGAATCGCAATTTTAAAACGCTATGCAAAACAACAATCTACACACACTAGTCAACATAAGTGGCATCTCGAATGAGAAGAAATAAACATCTCAGTAAGTGGCTTAATTACCATAGAATGGAATTCTAAGTAATCCCAATATCTCAAAAATTTGTATCCTTGGTATAGTCTTCCATTTAGACATGTCATTCATTGCACAGATTGATTGAGCCAAAATCATTGCTAATAGAAACCCTGCAAGAAACCTTTACGTCTTGCCAATTACAAAAATAAATATTGTTCATATTGATTAAAATAACTAAAGAAAATCTATAATCCAATACTCGTATCCATACTTTGAGAATCAAACTATTTCATATTTTGTATCTAGAAAATCACACGCCATTTGGAATAAGCACATAGAATATCGTAAGGTTAATCTGATTCGACCACAAGCCATGTATTTGTATCAATTATTATATAACACACAAACATTTGTATCACGACCTAAGATGTTTGTACACAAATAAATTCATGCAAAATTTTAGAACGAGTAAAATAAAAATCGGCAAAGATGAAATACGTTTGGCGTACACACAACCCACTTTACATACAAATCGAGTAAATATGAAAGTCAAGATACACATGAAAATACACAAGATACCATCATTATAAGGTCAACATAAAAGACGTAATAGAGACAATGTCAAAAATGCAAACCCATTTAGGAATAGGTTTAATCATATAAAAACAATTTTAAACAAGAATACCCAAAGTTTCTCATAACACTTTTTAGACCAAAGACGACAGAAGCATGATGATCAAAATCAACAATAATCATAATTAAAGCAAGCACAATCGACACACAAATTATATGAAACATGTTTATAAACAAAGAAATGGGCAAACAACACAAAGAAGAGAATAAGGTCACCATTATCAAGTAATTTATCACACAACCATAAAAGTAAAACTCAACATGAATATAAAAAGGTTGAACATCAACAAAAACCCAATACATGAAAGGTCAAAATAAACAAGAACGGAAATGGTTATGCCAAGTACAACACAGTTAAAACCTAATGCATATATACGTCCAACAACATAATGGAAAACTTAGTGCAAGGACAATCTATGTAAAGGAAGAACAAAAAAGTGAGGATGTCAAATCAGACAAAAACAAAAATTTCGTTCTTAAACCATATGAATCAAGAAAAGAAAACGTGATGCAAGCATAGATGCTCATCATGAACATTTAAAATCAAAGATTTGCACAAGAAAAGAACATAAACGGAAAATAATGTACACATACTCCCACACATTAAAGAATCCAAATAAACAAAAAAAGTCAACATGAACAACAAAAGAAAAATGTAACATTTAGACAAAAAAAATTGTTAATAAAAAATTTAAACGTAAGATACACTAAATCAACAATAGTAGAAACGTCATGCACATATAGTATCCCATCATATTGATTAGAAATCAAAAGTATCTAAAAGTCAACAAGAACAAAATGACATAGAATGCTTGCACAATCTCATTTACACAACATGCCACCTGGTACATAAAAGAAATGGAGAATGGCAAAAAAAAGCCTAATGCAAACCAATAAGAATGATTAACAAATTACCAAACAAGTACAAAAAAAAATACTACAATATCAAAGCAAGCCCAAACAATAGCACAAAGAAGAGATGGGGGCACATTTTTTTTTTGGGAAAGGTGTCCTAGGCTATGCCTAGACTAATCCTTGGCAAATTATGACTGTAAGGCATCAACCCTGATTAAACGTTAGTGGCCACAATTGTTGTGTACGCCTGAATTCGAACCCTAGACAGATGGGATATTCCACCACATCCCTCATGGCCTTAACCGTTACGCTACAACCCTTGTGGTTAGATGGGGGAAATTTTTAGCATAAAATTATCACACAAGCACAATATAAAATTCAACAAGAATATAAAAAGGTTGCACATCAACAAAAACCCAATACATTAAAGGTGGTTATGTCAAGTCCAACACAGTTAAAATCTAATTCATATATACGTCCCAACGACACAATGAAAAACTTATTGTAAGGACAATCAATGTAAAGGAAGAACAAAAAAATGAGGATGTCAAAATATACAAAAACACAAATTTCGTCATTAGACCAAATGAAACAAGAAAGGAAAACGTGATGCAAACATAGTCTGATCATCAGAATGTACAATAGAAGATGTGCACAAGCAAAGAACAACAAAATTGGAAAATAATGTACACATACTCATACACAGTAAAGAATCCAAATCAACCAAAAAAAAAAAGTAAATATCAACAAAAAAACAAAAATCTTGCACATAGACAAAAACATGTTAATAAAAACTATAAATGTAAGATGGTGAAATTAACAATAGTAGGAACGTCATGCACATATATTATCACATCACATTGATTGGAAAACCAAAGCATTTAAAAGTCAACAAGAACAAATTGACATAGAATGTTCACACAATATCATTTACACAAAATGCCAGCTATAGAAAAACATGTGCAACCAAGATTAAGAAACATGCAAATCAGCATGAATGATTAACTAAATACCAAAAAAAGTATGAAAAACACATTACAAAGACGAGATCAAAGAATATTAGTACCGTATAACAACAAATGAAATTATTGTGGAAGAAGACTAGAAGAATCAAAGTTGAAGTTACAATGCAAAAGCAAGAAAAACTGAAATTGTTGCCAATATCTATTCCATTAGTAAAAAAATAAAAATAGAAGAACATTAAAAACACGTGAAAGTTCAACTGCCGACAGTTAAATGATATGGCCTAAGTTAATCATAAAATTTGTACTTCATTATTCTGAAAACAATCGTGAATGAAGTAATAGACGCTTATATGATGTGTAAACCTTTTTGAGAAATCCCAACATGGTTAAAACCTCCACCATATCGCAATTTTAAAAGCCAATCAAAGCACTAATCTGCACACACTAGTCACATAAGTGGGATCTCGCATGATAAGTAAAAAAACATGTTAGTAAGTGGCTCAATTACATGGAATGAAATTGTAAGTAAGCCTAATCTCTCAAAGATTCTATCCTCGTCATAAGTTAATCATGAAATGAATGCATCATTATTTTGAAACAATTGTGGATGGAGTAACAGACACTTAAACCTTTTCGAGGACTCCCAACGTGGTTGAAACGTCTTCTTAGTATCACAATTTTAAAAATCGAGCAAAACACCAATCTGCACACACTAGTCACACTAGTCAACATAAGTGGAAGCTCGCATGAGAAATAAATAAACATGTCAGTAAGTGGCTTAATTACCATGGAATGGAATTGTAAGCAATCCCAATATCTCAAATATTCATATCCTCGGTATGGTCTTCCATCTAGACATATCGTTCATTGCACCGATTGATAGAGCCCAAGATCGTTGCTAATAGATACCCTGCAAGAAACATAAACTACAATCCAAGAAACCTTTACGTCTTGCCAATTACTCAGATAAATATTATTCATATTGATTCAAATAACTACAGAAAATTTGTGAATGTATCAACAAAAAAACAAAAAATAGAATATGAAAACTAACATTATTATTAAAAAAGAGAGTGCCTTATCTTTCTCACTCATGATGCATTTCTTGTTGCCATTCTCAATACTTGTAGTCATACTTTGAGAATCAAACTATTTCATATTTTGTATCTAGAAAATCACAAGCCATTTGTAATAAGCACATAGAATATCGTAAGGTTAACCCTATTCGACCACAAGCCATGTGTTTGTATCAATTATTATAAAACACACAAACATTTGTATCACGACTTAAGATGTTTGTACACAATTAAACAAATAAATTCATGCAAAATTTTAGAACGAGTAAAATAAAACTCGACAAAGATGAAATATGTTTGGCGTACACACAACCCATTTTAGATACAAATCGGGTAAATATGAAAGTCAAGATACATATGAATGGAAACTTTACGCATACATAAGATACCATCAATAAAAGGTCAACATAAAAGACATAACGGAGACAATGTCAAAAATGCTAACCCATTTATGAATAGGTTTAATCATATAAAAACAATTTTAAACAAGAATACCAAACGTTTCTCAAAACACTTGATAAACAAAAAGGCAACAGAAGCATGTTGATCAAAATCAACAATAATCATAAATAAAGCAAGCCCAATCGACATACAAAATATACGAACATGTTTATATACGTTGAACTGGGCAAACAACACTAAGAAGAGAATAAGGCAACCACTCAAATATGTTTATCACACAAACACAAAAGTAAAACTCAACAAACGTTACATAAAAGGTCAAAATAAAAAACGAAAATGGTTATGCCAAGTAAAACATAGTTAAAACCTAATACATATACGTCCGAAAAACACAATGCAAAACTTGGTGCAAGGACAATCTATGTAAAGGAAGAACGAAAAGTAAAGATGTCAAAATAGACAAAAACAAAAATTTCGTCCTTAAACCAAATGAATCAAGAAAAGAAAATGTGATGCAAAAATAGATGTTCATCATCGACAACTACAAGCAAAGAACATAAATGGAAAATATTGTACATATATACACGTTAAAGAATCCAAATCAACTAAAAAAAGTCTAACACCAACAACAAAAGAAAAATGTTGCGTACAGACAAAAACAAGTTAATTAAAATTTAAACATAAGATACAAAAAATCAACAATAGTAGAAAGTGCAACAACCCAAACATAATGGAAATGAAATAGCATAATTCAATCCCTCAAAACGAGTCCCGATACAAGCATGCGAAATAAAAGATCATGACAAACGAGGTAGTCAAAAACTATCACAACCGAGATTCTAAACAAAGAGTAGCTACACCGCATCTAAGGCCAAAATTATTCCATCCTGCTAGCTCTTAACACTTCTCTTTCCCCTTAGAGAAACCACCAACAGACCCCTTACCTGAAAAAGGGTTTTTAAGAAAAAGAAAGCGAGGGTTAGACCGGAAGGTCTAGTGAATTCCTGACCTCGGTTCGGTAAAAGTAATTTTTGTGCGATGATCAAAAATACCGATATAAACACATCAATTAGATATCACTTGTAGCAACAAATCAAATAATCCCACGCCTGTTCACTCGGGCCCCAGTAGATCCCCATCCAGCCTCCTCGTAGATGTCGTCGCCCGTATACATAGGAAACATATTCCAAGCATACGGACCAACCATCCCCGATGGTAAAAGAAATAGCCATGGCAAGCAACCCAAATAGTTAGAGCGCAACTTCATCATAATTACGATACATAAAAGTGTAAACATAGGATCAACAACAAATTTAATAATCAACGATAAGGAGTTTAATCTCGAACACTACTTTTAGATTAGAAACTTTAAAATAAGGGAACTCACCGGTTAGTTGGAACTCGGCACACACGAACACTAGTCCCGGATAGGTCGAACTCCTACATTTCAATTTAATAAAGCAATTACATTACGTGCGCAGGGTCTGCTCAAAGTCCGGTTGAAAAAAATATGTAACACACTGGAAACTATGGGTTCGATCACTTACTAACCCATTTATGAATACGTTTAATCATATAAAAACAATTTTAAACAAGAATACCCAACGTTTCTCATAACACTTGATAAACAAAAAGGCGACAGAAGCATGCTGATCAAAATCAACAATAATCATAATCAAAGCAAGCCCAATCGACATACAAAATATACGAACATGTTTATAAACGCTGAACTGGGAAAACGACACTAAGAAGAGAATAAGGCAACCACTCAAAAATATGTTTATCGCACAAACACAAAAATAAAAACTCAACAAACATATAAAAAGGTTGCACATCTACAAAAACCCAATATATAAAAGGTCAAGAAAAGAAGAACGAAAATGGTTACAACACAGTTAAGACCTAATACATATATACGTCCCAAAAACACAATGCAAAATTTGGTGCACGAACAATCTATGTAAAGGAAGAACGACAAAGTAAGGATGTCAAAATAGACAAAAACAAAAATTTCGTCCTTAAACCAAATGAATCAAGAAAAGAAAATGTGATGCAAAAATAGATGTTCATCATCGACATTTACAATAGAAGATGTGCACAAGCAAAGCAAAAAATGGAAAATGTTATACATGTATTCCTACACGTTAAATAATCCAAATCAACTAAAAAAAGTCAACACCAACAACAACAAAAATATTGCGTATAGACAACAACAAGTTAATTAAAGTTTAAAAACAAGATACACGACTGAGAGTAATAAAAAAAATCAAATCACACCATCTCTGTAATAGGTAAATGTCTCCTTACTTTTACTAAACAGTTATGAAGGACTTAACAATTTCAAGTCGAATTGAAATCAACAATAGTAGAAAGGTCATGCACATATCCTATCACATCATATTGATTAGAAATCAAAAGCATCGAAAAGCCAACAAGAACAAAGTGACATAAAATGCTCACAAAATCTCAATTACACAAAATACCACCTATAGAAAAACATGTGCAACCAGATAAAAGAAATAATGCAAATCAACAAGATTGAACAAATTACCAAACAAGTACAAAAAACCACTTCAAAGACAATATCAAAGCAAGCTCAATTAATACACAAAATATACGACCATGTGTATAAAAAAAATAAGGCTAATAACACAAAGAAGAGAATAAGGCAACCTTTAGCATATAAATTATCAGACAAGCACAAAAATATAACTCAACAAAAATATAAAAATGTTGTACATCAACAAAAACCCAATACATCAAAGGTGGTTATGTCAAGTACAACACACTTAAATGTAATACATATATACGTTCCAACAACACAACGGAAAACTTACTACAACGGTAATCAATGTAAAGGAAGAACAAAAAAATGAGGATGTCAAAATAGACAAAAACACAAATTTCGTTCTTAAACCAAATGAAACAATAAAGAAAAATGTGATGCAAACATAGATTCTCGTCATCGGAATTTACAATAGAAGATGTGCACAAGAAAAGAACAACACAAATGGAAAATAATATACACATAGCTCATACATATTAGATTCCAAATCAACTAAAAATGACAATACCAAAAAGAAAATAAAAATGTTGCACATAGACAAAAACAGGTTAATAAAAATTTTAAATGTAATATAGTGAAAATTAACAATAGTAGGAAGGTCATGCACATATATTATCCCATCACATTGATTAGAAAACTAAAACATTTAAAAGTCAACAAGAACAAAATGAGATAGAATGTTCCTACAATCTCATTTACACAAAATGCCAACTATGGAAAAACATGTGCAGCAGAGCTGAAATAAAACATGCTGAATGGCAAAGAACGCTAATGCAAATCAACAAGAATGATCAAGTCGATACCAAAAAAGTACGAAAAACACATACAAAGACGAGATCAAAGAGTATTAGCACCAATTAACAACAAATGAAATTATTGTGAAGAAGAATAGAAGAAGAAGTTTAAGTTACAAACCAAAAGCAAGAAAAACAAAAAGTATGGCTAATATATATTCCATTAGCAAAAAATAAAAATAAAAGAACTTGAAAACACGTGAAAGGTCAAATGTCGACAATTAAATGATATGACATAAGTTAATCATGAAATGTAAGCATCATTATTCTTAAAACAAGTGTGGATGGAACAACAAGCACTTATCTGATGTGTAAACCTTTTGAGAAATCCAACATGGTTGAAACTTCCTCCATACTCGAGCAAAACACTAATCTGCACATGCACTAATCAACATAATTTGCATCTCGCATGAGAAACAAAAAAAACATGTCAATAAGTGGCTTAATTACATAGAATGCAATTGTAAGTAAGCCCAATCTCTCTTTATTCATATCTTTGACAAAAGTTAATCATGAAATGTATGCATCATTATTTTGAAACAATTGTGGATGGAGTAGCAGACACTTATCTTGTGTAAAAACTTTTTCGAGGAATACCAACGTTGTTGAAAATTCTTCCGTATCGGAAATTTAAAAGCCGAGCAAAACGCCAATCATCACACACTAGTCAACATAAGTGGCATCTCGCATGAGAAGTAAATAAACATGTTAGTAAGTGGCTTAATTACCATGGAATGGATTTGTAAGCAATCCCAATATCTCAAAGCTTCATATCCTCGGTATGGTCTTCCATTTAGACATATAGTTCATTGCACCGATGGATGGAGCCCAAGATCATTACTAATAGATACCCTGCAAGAAACATAAACTACAATCCAAGAAACCTTTGCGTCTTGTCAATTACTCAGATAAATATTGTTCATATTGATTCAGATAACTTTACAAAATTTGTAAACGTATCAACAAAAAAACATGAAATAGAAGAACATGAAAACTAACCTTATTTTTAAGCAAAAGAGAGCCTTATCTTTCTCACTCCCGATGCATTTCCTGTTGCCATTCTCAATACTCGTAGCCATACTTTGAGAATCGAATTATTTCATATTTTGTATCTAGAAAATCACAAGCCATTTGGAGAAAGCACATAGAATATCGTAAGGTTAATCCTATTCGACCACAAGCCATGTGTTTGTATCAATTATTATAAAACACGCAAACATTTGTATCACGACCTTAGATGTTTCTACACAATTAAAACAAATAAATTCGTGCAAAATTTTTGAACGAGTAAAATAAAAATCGACAAATATAAAATATGTTTGGCGTACACACAATCCACTTCACATACAAATCAAGTAAATATGGAAGTCAAGATACATATGAATGGAAACTTTACGCATACACAAGATAAAATCATTAAAAGTCCAACATCAAAGACGTAATGGAGACAATGTGAAAAATGTTAACCCATTTATGAATAGGTTTAATCATATAAGAACAATTTTAAAATCAACAATAATCATAATTAAAGAAAGCCGAATTGACATGTAAAATATACGAACATGTTTATAAACGCTAAACAGGGCAAACAACACTAAGAACAGAATAAGGCAACCACTCAAATATATTTATCACACAAACACAAAAATAAAACTCAACAAACATATAAAAAAGTTGTACATCTACAAAAACCCAATAAAGAGAAGGTCAAAATAAAGAAAATGGTTATGCCAAGTACAACACAGTTAAAACCTAATACATATAAACGTCCCAAAAACACAATGCGAAATTTGGTGCAAGGACAATCTATGTAAAGGAAGAACGACAAAGTAACGATGTAAAAATAGACAAAAACAAAAATATTGTCCTTAAACCAAATGAATCAAGAAAAGAAAACGTGATGCAAAAATAGATGTTTATCATCGATAATTACAATAGAAGATGTGCACGAGTAAAGAAAAAAATGGAAAATGTTGTACATATATTCCTACACATTAAAGAATTCAAATGAACTAAAAAAGTCAACACATACAACAAAAGAAAAATGTTGCTTATAGACAACATGTTAATTAAAGTTTAAACACAAAATCAACAATAGTAGAAAGGTCATGCACATATACTATCCCATCATATTGATTAGAAATCAAAAGCATCTAAAAGCCAACAAGAACAAAGTGACAGAGAATACTCACACAATCTCATTTACAGAAAAAAACCACCTATAAAAAATGATGAATGGCAAAGAACGCTAATGCAAATCAACAAGAATGATCAAGTCGATACCAAAAAACTACGAAAAACACATACAAAGAAGTGATCAAAGAGTATTAACACCAATTAACAGATGAAATTATTGTGGAAGAAGAATAGAAGAAGTCAAAGTTTAAATTACAAACCAAAAGCAAGAAAAACAAAAACTGTTGCCATTATATATTCCATTAGCAAAAAAAAAAAAAAAAAGAACATGAAAACACGTGAAAGGTCAAATGTCGTCAATTAAATGATATGACATATGTTAATCATGAAATGTATGCATCATTATTCTTAAAACAAGTGTGGATAGAACAACAGGAACTTATCTGATGTGTAAACCTTTTTGAGAAATCCGAACATGGTTGAAACTTTCTCCATACCCGAGCAAAACACTAATCTGCACACACACACTAATCAACATAACTGGCATCTCACATGAGAAGCAAAAAAAAAAACATGTCAGTAAGTGGCTTAATTACATAGAATGCAACTGTAAGTAAGCCCAATCTCTCAAAGATTCATATCCTCGACAAATGTTAATCATGAAATGTATGCATCATTATTTTGAAACAATTGCGGATGGAGTAACAGACACTTATCTTGTGTAAAAACCTTTTCGAGGAATACCAACGTTGTTGAAACTTCTTCCGTATCGAAAATTTAAAAGCCGAGCAAAACACCAATCTGCACACACTAGTCGACATAAGTGGCATCTCGCATGAGAAGTAAATAAACATGTTAGTAAGCTGCTTAATTACCATGGAATGTATTTGTAAGCAATCCCAATATCTCAAAGATTCATATCCTCGGTATGTTCTTCCATTTAGAGATATCGTTCATTGCACCGATTGATGGAGCCCAAGATCGGTGCTAATAGATACCCTGCAAGAAACACAAACTACAATCCGAGAAACCTTTACATCTTGTCTCAGATAAATATTGTTCATATAGATTCAGATAACTTTACAAAATTTGTAAGCGTATCAACAAAAAAACATGAAATAGAAGAACATGAAAACTAACCTTATTTTTAAAAAAGAGAGAGCACTATCTTTCTCACTGCCGATGCATTTCCTATTGTCATTCTCAATATTCGTAGCCAAACTTTGAGAATCGAACTATTTCATATTTTGTATCAAAAAAATCACAAGCCATTTGAAGAAAGTACATAGAATGTCTTAAGGTTAATCCTATTCGACCATAAGCCATGTGTCTGTATCAATTATTATAAAACACGCAAACATTTGTATCACGATCTAAGATGTTTGTACACAATTAAAACAAATAAATTCATGCAAAATTTTCGAACGAGTAAAATAAAAATCGACAAAGATGAAACATGTTTGGCGTACACACAACCCACTTTACATACAAATCGAGTAAATATGGAAACTTAACGCATACACAAGATACCATCATTAAAAGGCCAACATAAAAGACGTAATGGAGCCAACGTGAAAAATGCTAACCCATTTATGAATAGGTTTAATCATATAAAAACAATTTTAATCAAGAATACCCAACGTTTCTCATAACATTCGATATATAAAGACGACAGAAGCATGCTGATCAAAATCAACGATAATCATAATTAAAGCAAGCTCAATCGACATACAAAATATACGAACATGTTTATAAACACTGAATTGGGCAAACAACACTAAGAAGAGAATAAGGCAACCACTCAAATATGTTTATCACACAAACACAAAAATAAAACCCAACAAACATATAAAAAGATTGCACATCTACAAAACCCAATACATATAAGGTCAAAATAAATAAGAACGAAAATGGTTATGCCAAGTAGAACACAATTAAAACCTAATACATATATAGGTCCCAAAAATACAATGCAAAATTTGGTACAAGGACAATCTATGTAAAGGAAGAACGACAAAGTAAGGATGTCCAAATAGACAAATACAAAAATTTCGTCCTTAAACCAAATGAATCAAGAAAAGAAAACATGATGCAAAAATAGCACCAAGAATAGCACCAAAAATGTTGAATGGCAAAGAACGCTAATGCAAATCAACAAGAATGATCAAGTCGATACCAAAAAAGAACGAAAAACACATACAAAGACGAGATCAAAGAGTATTAGCACCAATTAACAACAGATGAAATTATTGTGGAAGAAAAATAGAAGTCAAAGTTTAAGTTACAAACCAAAAGCAAGAAAAACAAAAACTGTTGCCAATATATATTCCATTAGCAAAAAAATAAAAATAAAAGAACTTGAAAACACGTGAAAGGTCAAATGTCGACAATTAAATGATATGACATAAGTTAATCATGAAATGTATGCATCATTATTTCTTAAAACAAGTGTGGATGTAGCAACAGGCACTTATCTGATGTATAAACCTTTTTGAAAAATCCCAACATGGTTGAAACTTCCCCCATACCCGAGCAAAACACTAATCTGCACACACACTAATCAACATAATTGGCATCTTGCATGAGAAGCAAAAAAAAACAAAAACATGTCGGTAAGTGCCTTAATTACATAGAATGCAATTGTAAAGCCCAATCTCTCAAAGATTCATATCCTCGACAAAAGTTAATCATGAAATTTATGCATGATTATTTTGGAACAATTATGGATGGAGTAACAGGCACTTATCTTGTATAAAAACCTTTTCGAGGAATACCAACGTTGTTGAAACTTCTTCCGTATCGAAAATTTAAAAGCGGAGCAAAACACCAATCTGCACACACTAGTCAACATAAGCGGCATCTCGCATGAGAAGTAAATAAACATGTTAGTAAGTGGCTTAATTACCATGGAATGGATTTGTAAGCAATCCCAATATCTCAAAGATTCATATCCTCGGTATGTTCTTCCATTTAGACATATCGTTCATTGCACCGATTGATGGAGCCCAAGATCGTTGCTAATAGATACCCTGCAAGAAACATAAACTGCAATTCAAGAAACCTTTACGTCTTGTCAATTACTCAGATAAATATTGTTCATATTGATTCAGATAACTTCACAAAATTTGTAAACGTATCATGTAAAGGAAGAACAACACGATGGACAACTTAGTGCAAGGACAATCATGTATAGGAAGAACAAAAAAATGAGGATGTCAAAACAGACAAAAACACAAATTTCGTTCTTAAATCAAATGAATCAAGAAAAGAAAACATGATGCAAAAGCATCCAAAAGTCAACAAGAACAAAATAACATAGAATGCTCACATAATCTCATTTACACAAATGCCACCTATAGAAAAACATGTGCAATGAGATAAAAGAAACGGATAATGGCAAAAAAGCCTAATGCAAATCAACAAGAATGATTAACAAATTATCAAACAAGTACAAAAGAACACTACAAGGACAACATCAAAGCAAGCCCAAATCAACACACAAAATATACGACCATGTTTTGAAACAAAAAACTTGGCAAACAACACAAAGAAGAGAATAAGACATCCTTTAGCATATAAGTTACCACAAATTGAAATAGGTTATATTATTGATTGATACAAAAGAGGAGGAATACACCCAAATATATAGAAAACATAATTACACTTAGCACCCTTGAATAATAAAGGAAATATGAAATTAGGCAAGCTAATTAGACTAAAATTAGGCAAGCTAATTAGACTAAAATTAGGCAAGCTAATTAGTCTGATATTCCCCCGCAAGTTCAGCGAGGTTAGCGATCTGTAACTTGGACCGTAGAAACTCAAACTTCTGACAGGATAAGGGCTTGGTGAAAATATCAGCAATTTGGTCATCGGTGGAAATGAACTTGACATTCAAACTCCCTTGAGTCACCTGCTCACGAACAAAGTTATAATCGACTTCAACATGCTTGGTTCGTGCATGAAAAATAGGATTAGCAGTGAGGTATGTTGCACCAAGATTATCACACCAAAGTGTGGGTGCCTGGCTATTTAAACCAAGTTCTCGTAGGAGAGACTTCAACCAAATCAACTCAGCAACAGTGTCAGCAATGGCCTTATACTCGGACTCCGTTGAGGAACGGGAGACAGTTTTCTGCTTGCGGGCAGACCAAGAGATGAGATTCGACCCTAAGTATATGGCAAATCCCCCCGTGGATCGACGATCAATTGGACAACCAGCCCAATCGGAGTCGGAATAAGCCTGAAGATTGGGGCTCCAATGAGAATCGGAGAAGGCATGAAGTTGATATCCCGTATCATGACGGATCCACAGACCCAAGTTAACGGTGCCCTGTAGGTAACGCAAAATCCGTTTGACAGCGCTCCAATGATTCTCAGTGGGAGCATGCATAAACTGGCAAACTTTATTAACGGCAAAAGCGATGTCAGGACGAGAAAGAGTGGCATATTGAAGAGCCCCAACGGTTTGCCGATATCGAGAGGGGTCATCGAGCAATGGGCTATCGTCCGGTAACAATACAATGGAGGTGCTCATAGGAGTAGCAATCGGTTTGCAGTCTGCAAGACCAGCACGATGTAAGATCTCACGAATGTATTTGCGTTGTGAGAGAATTAAGTCAGCGCCCTTGTGAACAACTTCAACTCCCAAAAAATAGTGCAGTTGGCCCAAATCCTTAAGTTTAAAAAGAGCGTTGAGCTGATTAACGATCGAGGTAATGACGACAGAGTTGTTACCAGTGATAATAATGTCGTCAACATAAACCAGCAAGTAGACAAGCGAACCTGGAGAATTAAGGATGAAGAGTGAAGGATCAGTTTTGGAACTAGAGAACCCCAACTGATGAAGAGCGGTGGACAGTTTGATGAACCAGGCACGGGGAGCTTGTTTGAGCCCGTATAACGACTTGTGTAACAAGCAAACATGATCAGGTTTGGTTGGATCAATGAAACCAGGGGGTTGTCTCATGTAAACAGTTTCCTTGAGGTCACCATGCAGAAAAGCCGTCTGAATGTCCAACTGTCGGAGAGGCCATTTGTTAGTGACAGCAAGAGACAAAACAGTGCGGATAGTGACGGGCTTGATGACCGGGTTGAAGGTCTCATGATAGTCGACACCATGCTGTTGATGAAAGCCTTTGGCCACAAGGCGAGCTTTGTGCCTGGTAACCTGTCCATTTTCATCAGTTTTTAACCTGTAAACCCATTTGCAATTAACAACATTAGCGTTAGGAACAGGGGGCACAAGAGTCCACGTGCCATTCCTATGAAGTGCAGACAACTCATCAGCCATTGCTTGGCGCCATTCTAAACATTTGTTAGCAACGGTAAAGCTAGTGGGTTCAAGAGGTAAGGATGAGGAGGTGGTGGTGGAATAAGCGGCTGGGTTAAAACGGTCAGGTTGCTTGGGATTGGGACGTAGGTTTGAAGGCCGAGGTCGAGGGGCAGGTGGTGGATTGGAAGTAGGGGCGGGTGGTGGAGCGGAAGAGGGAGGTGGGATGGGTGGGTTTTGAGGAAGAGGCGACGGGGGTGTGGGCGGAGGTGTAGAAGGAGGTTCGGGTGGAGAGGAGAGGGGTGGGTCAGGAAAGATAGAGGTGTAAGGAGGAGTGGGACGGGGTGGTGGGGGTGGTAAGGGTTGGTAGGGAAACACATGTTCGTTGAAACGGACATGTCTGGCAATGTAAAATCGATCATTAGACGAGTCAAAGCAACGATAGCCGTGGTGAACAGGGCTGTAACCAAGGAAAACACACGGAGTGGACCGGAACTCGATTTTGTGATGATTGTATGGTCGGAGGTAAGGGAAGCACTGACAACCAAAGACTCGGAGAAAGGAGTAATCGGGTTTGCGGTTGAAGACTTGTTCATAAGGAGATTTGTGGGAGGATACACGAGAGGGGAGACGATTGATGAGATAGACGGCGGTGTCAAAGGCCGAGAACCAGAAACGTTGAGGGAGGCTGGACTGGGCGAGAAGAGTCAGTCCAGTTTCTACAACGTGACGATGACGACGTTCAACAAAGCCATTCTGCTCACTGGTGTGAGGGCAAGAACGTCGATGAATAATGCCACGGTTGTGACAGAGAGTGGTGAGGGGTCGAAATTCGCCCCCCCAGTCAGATTGAAGGCTTTTTAATTTGGTGGTGAATTGACGTTCGACCATGTTGATAAATTGTGTGAGGACAGGAAGCACATCGGATTTGTGAATTAAAGGATAAATCCACATATAACGTGTAAAGTGGTCAACACACAAAAGAAAATAACGATAACCATCGAGAGAGGGTTGTGGAGAAGGACCCCAAACATCACAATAAATAAGATCTAAGATTTTATTACTGCGAAAAGTGGAGTTTGGTAAAGACAACTTTGATGACTTCCCTAATTGACAAGAAGAACATAAATTATTTGATAGTTTATCTGAAACCGGTAAGGAACAAGAAGAAACGATTGAACGAAAAACTTGAGCATGCAGATGTCCTAGACGTTGATGCCAAGTGGTTGAAGAAGCTTTGACGGCAGTGAAGGCGACTTTGGGTAGTGACTTGAGTTGAGGAAGATGGATGGAGTATAAGCCCTGTTCACTGGGACCCGAAAGGAGGGTAGTGCGTGTAGACTCGTCCTTGACAACAAAATAAGAAGAGTGAAATTCAAAGAAAACATGGTTATCATGGCAAAATTTTTGAACAGATAAAAGATTTTGTTTTAATTGCGGAACATGAAGAATGTTGGTTAGGGAAAAGGTTTTGTTTGGCGAGTGTATTTTGGATGAACCAATGTGAACGATGGGTATAGAATTACCGTTACCAACAAATAAAGAATCGTTACCATAGTAAGCTTCCGAGTTGTCCATGCTAGATAGGTCTGGTGTGGCATGATGTGCACCAGTGTCTGGTTTCCAAGTGGAGCCGGAAGAAGAGGCAGCATCATAGTGGGCCGAAAAATTGGCTTGTGGTGCGGAAGCATGCTGATTCGGCTGATTCGGACATTGGGAGGGTAGATGACCTATCCCACACCTGTTGCAGTGGCCATAAACGGTGTTTTGGGCTGAAGCCCAAGAGAACTGGCGGGAGCCATGGTTGTCTCGAGGGCGATTGTTGGGACCATGACGCGAGGGACCGCGAGAGGAACCACGAGATCCCCGTCCACCGCGACTGTTGGTGGAAGACCGAGAGCCATAGTAAGCTTGAGCCCGTGGGGCAGGAAGAGGATTCAATTGATAACCAAGCTGAGAAGCAGTAAGTTGAATGCTCTGAAGTTGTTGTTGAAGTTGGTCAAGAGTAGGAGCCGGTTGAGGCTGAGAAGTTGGAGCAGTAGGAGCCAGAAAAGCCTGTGGAGGTAAATTCTTTGTGAAGACATAATCATGATCACATAGAAGACCATGCAGTTCATTGAAGCGAACAGGCGGTAAGCGAGTTAGAAGATTGCCCTTGATGACGTTGTATTCGTCGCGAAGACCGGCAATAGTGAGCATAACCAGGTCTTTGTCCTTCATCGGTTCTCCAATATTAGCAAGGGCAGTAGCATATTCGTGAACCCTGCTCAGATAGTCGGCTGGTTTCTCATCACCTTTCATGGTGATTCGAAGGAGTTGGTTTTTGAGGGTAAATTCATGAGAGGCTGTAACAGGGGCATAGGCGCGTTCAAGCGATAGCCATACGTCACGTGATGTTTTGCCCTGGATATGTTGATAAGAATTTTCGGATACAGTGGCGATGATAAGCATCCGAATATGGGCATCGTTGGATATCTACGGGATGTAGCTAGGGTTGTCGGTGACGGCTGTATCAGTGGTGACTTTTTGGTCAGGGCATGGGATAGTTCCATCAACATAACCAAAAAGGTTGTGAGATGTAAGAAAGGCTTCTATCATGGATCGCCAATAGCCATAGTTTGTAGGTTTGAGAGAGAAGGAAAATTTGTGAGAGTTGTGTATGGTTTTCTCTTGAGGAGAGAAGGGGATGATGGCTGCCATGATTAGGGTGTGGGTTGATCGGCGCTGGTGGTGAAGAGTGGTGATGATCGGCGCTGTGGTGGTGGTGATGATCGACGCTGATTAGCGCTGGGTTTAGGCGGCGCAGGAGAGAGGTGGCGCAGATTGGCGCCGCTGGTTGGCTGTCGTAGGGTTTAGGCGGCGTTGGTTGGCTGCCGTAGGGTTTAGGACTTGGCTCTGATACCAAATTGAAATAGGTTATATTATTGATTGATACAAAAGAGGAGGAATACACCCAAATATATAGAAAACATAATTACACTTAGCACCCTTGAATAATAAAGGAAATATGAAATTAGGCAAGCTAATTAGACTAAAATTAGGCAAGCTAATTAGTCTGATACCACACAAGCAAAAAAATAGAACTCAACAAGAAAATAAAAAAGGTTGCACATCAACAAATACCCAATACATCAAAGGTGGTTATAACAAGTACAACACTGATAAAATCTAATACATATATATGTTCCAACCACACAATCTTACTCAATGTAAAAGAAACGGATAATGGCAAAAAAGCCTAATGCAAATCAACAAGAATGATTAACAAATTATCAAACAAGTACAAAAGAACAGTACAAGGACAACATCAAAGCAAGCCCAATCAACACACAAAATATACGACCATGTTTTAAAACAAAAAACTTGGCAAACAACACAAAGAAGAGAATAAGACAACCTTTAGCATATAAGTTACCACACAAGCAAAAAAATAAAAAAACAAGAATATAAAAAGGTTGCACATCAACAAATACCCAATACATCAAAGGTGGTTATGACAAGTACAACACTGTTAAAATCTAATACATATATATGTCCCAACCACACAATCTTACTCAATGTAAAGGAAGAACAGTGAGGATGTCAAAACAGACAAAAACACAAATTTTGTTCTTAAACCAAATAAACAAGAAAGGAAAACGTGATGCAAACATAGATTCTCATTATCAAAATTTACAATAGAAGAAAAGAACAACATAAATGAAAAATAAGATAGTCAAAATCAACAATAAAAGAAAAGAAAAATGTTGCACATGGACATATACACGTTCATAAAAAATTTAAATATAAGATAGTCAAAATCAACAATAATAGGAAAGTCATGCAAATATATTATCTCATCACATCGGTTAGATTTCAAAAGCATCTAAAAGTCAACAGGAACAAAATATATAGAATGCTTAAAGAATATTAACTAAATGCTACAAGTATGAAAAAAAAATATTACAAACACTAAATCAAAGAATATTAGCATTGAATAGCAACAATGAAGTTATTGTGGAAGGAAAAATAGAAAGAGTCGATGTTTAAGTTACCAACCTAAAGCAATAAAAATAGAAAATTTTGCCAATATATATTCCATCAGTAAAAAAAATCAACAAAAAAAGAACTTAAAAACACATGAAAGGTCAAATGTCGACAATTAAATGATAAGGCACAAGCTAATCATGAAATGTATGCATCATTATACTGAAAACAATTGTGGATGGAGTAATAGACACTTATCTAATGTGTAAAGCTTTTTGAGAAATCCCAACGTGGTTGAAACTTCTTTCGTATCACAATTTTAGAAGTTGAGCAAAATACCAATCTGCACACACTAGTCAACATAACTCACATCTCGCATGAGAAGTAAATAAACATGTCAGTAAGTGGCTTAATTACCATGGAATGGAATTATAAGTAATCCCAATATCTCAAAGATTCATATCCTCGGTGTGGTCATCTATTTAGACATATCATTTAGACATATCATTTCATTGAACCGATTGACGGATCCCTAGATTTTTCCTAATAGATACCATGTAAGAAACATAAACTAGCATCCAAGAAACCTTTACGTCTTGCTAATTACTTAGATGAATATTGTTGATATTGATTCAAAAGAGCAAAGAAGATTTGTAAACCTATCAACAAAATAAAACATGAAATAGAAAAGCATGAAAACCAACCTTATTTTTAAACGAGGGAGAGAGAGAGAGAAAGCGACTTATCTTTCTTACTCCTGATGCATTTCCTTTTGCCATTCTCACTACTCGTAGTCCCACTATGAGAATCGAACTATTTCATATTTTGTATCTAGAAATCACAAGCTATTTGGAAAAAGAACCAAGAATATTCGTAAGGTTAATCCTATAGGACCACAAGCCATGTGTTTGTATCAAATATTAAAAAACATGCAAACATTGGTATTACAACCTAAGATGTTTATACACAATCAAAACAAATAAAATTAAGCAACATTTTAGAACGAGTAAAAATAAAAATTGACAAAGACGAAATATGTTTGGCGTACACACACTTTACATACAAATCGAATAAATATGGAAGTCGAGATACATATGAACGGAAAGGTTACGTATACACAAGATACCATCATTAAAAGGTCAAGATAAAAGACGTAATGGAGACTATATCAAAATGCAAACCCATTTTTTAATATAAAAACAATTTTAACAGAAATACTCAACATTTCTCATAACACTAAGCAAAGACGACAAAAGCATGGTGATTAAAGTAAACAATAATCATAATTAAACGAAGCCCAATAAACACACAAAATATACGACCATGTTTATAAACAAAGAGCGGGGTAAACAACACAAAGAAGAGAATAAGGGAACCATTAGCAAATGATTTATCATACAAGCACAAAAGTTGCACATCGACTAAAACCCAATACATCAAATTTCAAAATTAACAAGAATGGAAATGGTTATGCCAAGTACAACACAGTTAAAATCTAATAGATATATACGTCCAAGAAAACTTGGTGCAAGGACAATTTATATAAAGGAAGAACAAAAAAGTGAGGATGCTAAATCAGATAAAAACAAAAATTTCGTTCTATGAAACAAGGAAAACGTGATGCAAACATCGATGTCCATCATCAAAATTCACAATAGAAAATGTGCACAGGGTTTGTCATCAAAACGTAGATGCTCGACACCGAGGGTTCTTAGGACCAAACCTAAACCAAACAAAGTTCCTCTTGGGATTAGTTCATGGCACCCCTTTTGAGCTTTGGAATGGGGAAGGTATTAGGTATTTGGCAAGTGGGGTTGGGAAACCTATTATGTTGGATTTTATTACTAAGGAGTGGTGTTTGAACAAGACCGGGAGGGTTTCCTATGCTAGGGTGTTAGTGGAGGTGAATGTAGATAGGGAGCTTCCGGAGGGTTAGAGGCTAAGTGAGGTGGTTTTCCTATTACCAATTTACCATTATACCAAGCTTTTATCAAAGGAGCCACCTCAATGTGTTAATTGCAGGGCGTTTGGCCACTCTTTTAATGATTGTGCCACTAGACCAAGATCGGAAAAAGAATTAGCCGAAAAGAAGGCTAATGAGTTGCTTGAAGTGGAGGCCAAAAAATTGAATGAAGAGGAGAAATGTGATGGGTCTTGGAATGTGGTTAGAAGGAGGAGGTTTCAAAATAGGGGCATGGGATATCAAGGTAAGCCTAATAGTGAATTTCAAAGTGGTGATTCGGTAGGGAAGAGAGATGGGTGAAGCAAAATGGTGGGTCTCAAAATGTGGCATCTAGTAGCCATGGTAGGGGTGCTACTCCTTCGGGCTCAGAATCTATGATTGGGCAAGATCAAAGTGTTCAAAAAAGTGTGGATGAGGGGAAGAATGTGCAAGGTGGTTTTGCCGTTTGTTAAGATGGAATATAGACGGGTGGCGGGAAAGGGTATAAACAATGTAGTTGTCAAACCAAAGAATGTGAATGTGAATTTAAGTGGCGGGGAATGAAGACTATGGCGTGAGCTTAAGTGATGTTCCGGTCGATTGTGACTTGGAAATATGGAAGGAACAAAAGAAGTTAGTTAACTATTGGCGTGAGCTTAAAAGTAAACACCCTAATCATATCAAAGGCCAAGGGTCCAACAATTTGTTGGACTATTTTATGTCCATTGTGACATCCAACCAGAGGAGCCTATTGGTGATGGGGATCTAGATTTTATGAAAGTGGATGGATCATAGAATGACAAATTGTATGGTGGGAGTGAGCCTATCATCGAACAAGTCTCTACATGATTTTTATTCTTCTTATGGTTGGTACCATCGTTTGGAGTAGGGGGTTTTGGTTTCTAGTTGGTTTAGGTTTGTTCTTTCTATTCCTCTTGTGTCTCCGGGTTTAACTTTTGTTCGATTTCTCTCTGTGGTTCCATTTATGTACTAGCATTGTTTTCTGCAAATTTATATTCTTTTTGTTGTTTTTTTGTGTTTGGAGGTTGGAGGATGTTATGGTGTTGGGTCTTGACCTATAGAGGATTTTATCAGATGAGGAGTGACGATTTTGTGTTTGCTTTGGTCCTTGATCAGATCTGGTTTACTTTGTCTCTTCTAGATTTCTATGTCCGTTCATTTGTTCTACTCCCTGGATCTTTGGAGTTTGGAATAGTAATGATGATCTGGTTTTTGGCCGTTTGTTTTGGTTTGGTATAATGGTTGTTTGGCTTGGATTTTGGTTGTTGTGATTAGAGTTGTTGGGACTTTCTTCTTCTTTTACTTTTGGATTTGGTGGTTTGATTCCCTTTGGTTTGTTGCTATGTCCCATTCTGTTTCTAAGAATTTTGTGTTTTTGTTCTCCCTCCCTTTGTTGGCATGTGCTTGTGGCTGATCATAGAATTTGCCATTTTGTGTGCCCTAGTCCCATGCCATTCTGGCAAGGTGGCACATTGGGAGTTGATCATTGATCCTGCCAATGTGTTTGCCTATATGGGACTTTCTTTCTTTTTGTCTTATGTCTTGGATCAGTTTTCATTTTTGGAACTTGCATTTTCTGGTTCTGGTTTTGGGTGATGTTGAAATTTTATTCGTACCTAGGTGTTTTTAGAGGGATATTACTCTTCTATCTTTGGTGGTTGATGTCACTGATTTCATGGTTGCTATGGCCTTTGGCCAAATTGCAACAATTCTATAGTTGTTGTGCTAGTTTAGAAGATGGATTTTTATAGCTCTCATAATCGAGTTATGGATGTTTCATAGGCTGCAGCGGGTGGTAAATCTGTCTATGTGGGCTGCTGTTTTATTGTATAACCAGATTGCAAGAGGTTCATACGGAATATCCGAATGATACCTGTTATTTGCATTATTAATGGTGTTATGTTTGAAGACAATTTGGGGGAAATAAAAGGGGGATAATTTTTGGAATTCAAAGGATTGTGTTGGATTTGTGGAGTGGAAGGTGAATCCTTATAATCGTCATTTAGAAAATACTGGGGATTTGCAGGTTCTGGACGTGAGTGAGGTGTTTTTTGCTCAATCCGACCTGTGTATGCGACATGGCCAGGTGGTTACCTTGCGTGCCCTTTGGTCGCATCTAACTATGTGGGCTGATCTAATTGTTAATCGGCTTGGGCTTATGTGATGATTCGGGTTGGACTCATGATGATTTAAAGAATATGGATCATTTTTCGTGGGCTTTTGATTAGGATTTGGGCCACATGTTTGGCAGTTATATTTTTGGGTGAAAGATTACAAGATTGGATTCCTCAAGATGGACTTCTATTTTATGAGTTTTTTTAGTGGATTTGTTGGGCCTTTATCTCTATTGTTGGTTTTAGATTTAGGCATTTATTAATTGTTTTTCCTAAGCATTTCTTAGGTAATCATTTATATGTTCCGGAGGGTATGCCCTAGGTAAGGGGGTGTGATGGAAGAGCTTTTTGGGAATTTGAATGAACTTGGTAAACCTGACATTGATGGGGTTTTGGAGTCCACGGGTGTTGAATCAGTTTCTGGTGATCAAAAAGGTGTTATTTCTTCTAGTGTGATTGAGGATTGATGATGTGTCTCCTATTGTGGATGATCCTATAGGTCAATCTAGTGGTGCTTTGTCCTTTGAAGTCTAGTCATTTGGTTCCTTCTATGGAGGAATTTGGATGGGTTGAAGCTAAGGATGGGAAGGTGGCTCATGAGAAAATGAATGTTGATGGGTGATTGAAAGAAAGCTTATGGTAAAAGGAAGATTATTGATGACGCGATAAATTTTGATAATAATAAATTTGAGGATATTGTTGATTCTAATATGGTTTCTTCAAATTTGTCAAATCCTGATATGGTTGAGAAGATAAGAAAGAGTTTAAATGAAGAATGTATTAATATTGAGAGGGCTAAAAAAGATGCAAATAATGTTGATTCTCCCTCTACATATTGGCTAGTAATGTTGTGGTGAATGAGGCGTCTACTCCCTTGAATGATGTGGCTAATAAGAAGATTGAACCTGTTGTTGGTAATGCTTGGGTTGGGCGTAATTATGCCGATGTAATCAAAAAGCATATGAAATTAGGGATGTGCTGTTTATGTCACCTACTTTACTTCCGGATGGTAGCATTCTTGTGGATACCCGGATGATGTGGTTAAAATAGGGTGTTCGGCCTATGCTTCGCTTTTATATGGGCATTTTATTGGTATCAATTTGTCTTATCTGAAGTAACTTACAACTTAAGAAGAACGTGGAGGAAGTTTGATGTTGGTGGGATGTCTTTGGATGAAGAAACCGGAATTTGCCTATTCAAGTTTAAAAGTGAGGTGGGAATGAAATTTTTTTGGGAAATGGCACGTGGTTGGCGAATGGGGTTCCTTTGTTTATTAGGGAATGGTCACCCAGGGTTCTTAGGACCAAACCCGAACCAAACATAGTTCCTCTTTGGATTAGATTAGTCTTCATGGCACCCCTTTTGAGCTTTGGAACGGGGAAGAAGTGGGGTTGGGAAACCTATTATGTTGGATTTTGTTACTAAGGAGCGGTGTTTGAACAAGACTGGGAGGTTTCCTATGCTAGGGTGTTAGTGGAGGTGAATGCGGCGGATAGGGAGCTTCCGATAGGTGTAGAGGCTAAGTGGGGTGGTTTTCCTATTACCATTATACCGATTTCTAAGGAGTTGCTTGAAATGGAGGCCAAAAAATTGAATGAAAAGGAGAAATTTGATGGGTCTTGGAATGTAGTTAGAAGGAGGAGGTTTCAAAATAGGGGCATGGGATATCAAGGTAAGCCTATAGTGGATTTCCAAGTGGTGGATTGGTAGGGGAAGAGAAATGGGTGAGCAAAATGGTGGGTCTCAAAATATGGCATCTTCTAGCCATGGTGGGGGTGCTACTCCTTCGGGCCAAAAATCTATGATTGGGCAACATCAAAGTGTTCAGAAAAGTGTGGATTAGGGGAAGCATGTGCAAGGTGGTTTGCCGTTTGTTAAGATGGAATATTGACCGGTGGTGTGAAAGGGTATAAAGAATCTTGTTGTGAAGCCAAAGAATGTGAATGTGAATGTGAAATAAAGTGGTGGGGATTCTAGAGTAATGAAGACTAGTAACAAGTTTGAGGCTAAAGGTGACGTTTCGGCTGACTGTCACATGGAAATATGGGAGGAACAAAAAAGGTTAGTTAACTATTGGCTTGAACTTAAAAGTGAACCCCCTGATCATATCAAAGGTCAATGGTCCAACAGTTTGTTGGACTCTTATGCCCATTGTGACATTCAAAGGAGGAGCCTATTGGTGATGGGGATGATGTTCTATGAGATTGGGCTCCTGATTTTATGGAAGTGGATGGATCATAGAATGACAAATTGTATGGTGGGAGTGAGCGTATCCTCCAACTAGTTTCTACATGATTGTTATTCTTCTTATTGTTGGTTCCATTGTTAGGAGTAGGGGGTTTTGGTTTCTAGTTGGTTTAGATTTGTTCTTTCTATTCCTGTTTGTGTCTCCGGGTTTGATTTTTGTTCAATTTCCCTCTTTGGTTCCACTTACTTTTTTTGAACTTATCTTCTATTTTGAGATTTGTAGAGTTGAGAGGATGCCTTTTCTTTGGGATGGGACTTCTTCTTTTTTTTTGGGGGGGGGGGGGGGGGGGGGGTGTTGGGCACCAAATTTTAGGTTCGTTGGTTTTTGACGGGACCAGGTGTTCAAATCTCTATTTTTATGTACTAACATTGTTTTGTGCAGGTATATATTCTTTTTGTTGGTGCTTTTGGTGTTTGGAGGCTATTATGGAGTTGGGTCTTGACCTCTAGAGGAGTTTATCAGATGAGGAGTGACAGTTTTGTGTTTCCTTTGGTCCATGATCAGATCTGGTATACTGTGCTCTCTTCTGGATTTCTATGTCTTATTCATTTGTGTTGCTCTGTGGATCTTTGGAGTTTGGAATAGCAATGATGATCTAGTTTTTG
Organism: Arctium minus; assembly: GCA_954870635.1. NCBI lineage: Eukaryota > Viridiplantae > Streptophyta > Magnoliopsida > Asterales > Asteraceae > Arctium > Arctium minus. Next base: position 58,071,126 of record OX941080.1, on the reverse strand, counting down.
GCCTTTTGGTTTGGTTTGGTATAATGGTTGTTTGGTTGCTAATATTGGATTTTGGCTGTTGTGATTAGAGCTGTTGGGATTTGCTTCTTCTTTTATTTTTGGATTTGGTGGTTTGATTCCCTTTGGTTTGTTGCCCTTTGGTTTGTTGCTGTGTCCCATTCTGTTTCTAAGAATTTTGTGTTTGTTGGCTAGTGCTTGTGGCTGCAAAATGGTGGTTGATAATAGATCATGCCATTTTGTGTGTCTTAGTCCCATGCCATTCAGGCAAGGTAGCACATTGGCAATTGATCAGTGATCCTGCTAATGTGTTTGCCTATATGGGACTTTCTTTCTTTTTTGTTCTGTCTTGGATCAGTCTTCATTTTTGGGCTTTTCTACTCTTTATAGGTTGTAAGTTAATGTTGCGGGTTCTGTTATCTTTATTAGCTGTCAGTCTGATGGTTATTCCTTTGTGGTTTTCTATTTTATTGGCTTTTGGACCTGTTGATTTTAAGGATTTTTTAGTTTGCTATGGGTTGGCCCAATTCTATATGCAAGGGCTGTGGACAACAGAAAATTGGGATTGGTATAAGGATGAGATTTTCTGGTTTTGGGTGATGTTGAAATTTTATTTGTACCTAGGTGTTTCTAGAGGGCTATTACTCTTCTCTGTTTGGTGGTTGCTGTAACTGATTTTCATGGTTGCAATGGACTTTGGCCAAATTGCAACAATACCATAGCTATTATAGCTCTCAGAATCGGGTTATGAATGTTTCATTGGCTGCATCTGGTGCTTAATCTGTCTACGTGGGCTGCTGTTTTTATGTGTTGGATACCACAGTTTCTGTTTGATGGGGCTACTCTTCTCTTTTCCTCTCTTATTTCATGTGCCTGGTTTACTAACATTGTTTTGTGCAGGTATATATTCTTTTTGTTGGTGTTTGGAGGTTGGAGGCTATTATGGAGTTGGGTCTTGACCTCTAGAGGAGTTTATCAGATGAGGAGTGACAATTTTGGGTTTCCTTTGGTCCTTGATCAGATCTGGTATATTGTGCTCTCTTTTGGATTTCTATGTCCTATTCATTATTTGTGGTGCTCTGTGGATCTTTGGAGTTTGGAATAGCAATGATGATCTAGTTTTTGGCCTTTTGTTTTGGTTTGGTATTATGGTCGTTTGGCTGCTGATATTGGATTTTGGTTGTTGTGATTAGAGCTGCTGGGATTTGCTTCTTCTTTTATTTTTGGATTTGGTGGTTTGATTCCCTTTGGTTTGTTGCTGTGTCCCATTCTGTTTCTAAGAATTTTGTGTTTGTTGGCTAGTGCTTGTGGCTGCAAAATGGTGGTTGATAATAGATCATGCCATTTTGTGTGTCTTAGTCCCATGCCATTCAGGCAAGGTAGCACATTGGCAGTTGATCAGTGATCCTGCTAATGTGTTTCCCTATGTGGGACTTTCTTTCTTTTTTGTTCTGTCTTGGATCAGTTTTCATTTTTGGGCTTTTCTACTCTTTATAGGTTGTAAGTTAATGCTGCGGGTTCTGTTATCTTTATTAGCTGTCAGTCTGATGGTTTTTCCTTTGTGGTTTTCTATTTTATTGGCTTTTGGACCTGTTGATTTTAAGGATTTTTTAGTTTGCTATGGGTTGGCCCAATTCTATATGCAAGGGCTGTGGACAACAGAAAATTGGGATTGGTATAAGGATGAGATTTTCTGGTTTTGGGTGATGTTGAAATTTTATTTGTACCTAGGTGTTTCTAGAGGGCTATTACTCTTCTCTGTTTGGTGGCTGCTGTAACTGATTTTCATGGTTGCAATGGACTTTTGGCCAAATTGCAACAATATCATAGCTATTATAGCTCTCAGAATCGGGTTATGAATGTTTCATTGGCTGCATCTGGTGCTTAATCTGTCTACGTGGGCTGCTGTTTTTATGTGTTGGATACCACAGTTTCTGTTTGATGGGGCTGCTCATCTCTTTTCCTCTCTTATTTCATGTGCCTGGTTTACTAACATTGTTTTGTGCAGGTATATATTCTTTTTGTTGGTGTTTGGAGGTTGGAGGCTATTATGGAGTTGGGTCTTGACCTCTGTTAGAATGTAAAATATGTAATTCTTTACTTAGGCCCAATTAGCTCGCGGGCCCTTAGGGTTTTCTCTTTTAGGGTTTACTTTTCTAGCTTTCTTGCCTATATATATCCTTGTACTATTTCATTGTATTGATAAGAAAATCAATAATATAATCTCTGATTACATGGTATCAGAGCCGCCGCTCCTAAAACCCTAATAGCCGTCTCTCCCAAAACCCTAATAGCAGCCGCCCTACTTTCTGTCGGCGTGAACAGTAATCCGGCGTGAACAGTAACTCCGGTATGAATAGTACTCCGGTATGAATAGTAATTCCGGTGTGAATAGCAACTTCCGAGATTTTGGTGTTTTTTTTTTTTTTTTTTTTATCAATGTTCGCTTGGTACGTTTTGTCTGGATCGAAGATTTTTCCCTTTTTTTTCCGCTTGTTATGTTCGTCTTCTAGCACCCTGTGAGTGCGTTGTTTGTTTTCGTTTTTGTTCGTTGGTTTTCTGGCACCCTGTGAGTGCATTCTTTGTCCAACTTCAATTTTCTGGTTTGTGATTCATTGGAAGATGACCGGAGAAGACAAACCATCTGGTAGTACGGTTACTATACCCGCAGAAGAATATGCTCGACTTTTAGGGACTGAGAATTCCACTGCTCCGACTGCTACTTTTGCTGAGACAGGTAACTCTAGTACATGCCTATTATCCTCTGCCTCCAAATGGGTCATTGATTCAGGTGCTTCAGATCACATGACAGGTAATCCCACTATCTTCTCTAATTTCAATAAACACACGTCTCCATCACATGTCACAATTGCTGATGGGTCTATCACACCTGTCCTTGGTTCTGGCACCATTGATCTTACTCCATCTGTTTCGTTATCTTCTGTCCTTAGTCTACCCAATTTCTCGTTCAATTTGTTATCAGTCAGCAAAATTACTCGTGCTTTAAATTGTTGTGTCACATTCTATCCTGATTTCTGTGTCTTTCAGGATCTGTCGACGAAGAGGATTATTGGTAAAGGGCGGGAAACTGACGGCCTATATATATTTGAACATCAAATACCTTGCTCTTTGGCTTGTTCCAACTCATCGTCTCCACTTGAAGTTCATTGTCGATTAGGTCATCCTTCTTTACAGAATTTGAAGAAGTTGTGTCCTGAGTTTTCTTCTTTATCTTCTCTACAGTGTGAGTCTTGTCAGTATGCCAAACATCAACGTATTCATTTAAGTCCTAGAGTCTATAATAAGCGGGCCTCGTCCCCATTTGAGTTAGTCCATTCTGATGTTTGGGGACCATGTCCGGTCACTTCAAAACTTGGATTTAAGTATTTCGTTACTTTTGTTGATGATTACTCTCGTACTACTTGGCTTTACTTTATGAAAAATCGATCTGAGGTGTTTACCCATTTTTGTTCATTTTATACTGAGATTAAAACACAGTTTAAAGTCTCCATTCAAACTCTTCGTAGCGATAATGCAAAAGAATATTTGTCTCAAACATTTCGGTCATATATGCTTCAAAATGGTATTCTTCATGAGTCTTCCTGTGTTGACACACCAGCCCAAAATGGGGTTGCTGAACGAAAGAATTGTCATCTCTTAGAGGTGGCTCGGGCTCTATTATTTCACATGACTGTTCCAAAACTCTTCTGGGCTGATGCTATTGATACTGCTTGTTTTCTCATCAACCGAATGACATCTGTTGTTTTGGATGGAAGAAATCCTTTCTCAGTTCTGTTTCCTACAAAGTCATTGTTTCCTGTCGACCCAAAGATCTTTGGTAGTACCTGTTTTGTCCGTGATACCCGGCCACACATAACTAAGTTGGATCCAAAATCTCTGAAATGTGTCTTTCTTGGTTACTCTCGACTTCAAAAAGGGTACAAGTGTTTTTCTCCCACGCTTAATCGATACATTGTATCTCGAGATGTTACATTCCATGAGAATATACCTTTCTTTCCTGTGTCCACTCCTTGCAATCCAAGAGATAGCGATGATTTGTTGGTATATATCGTACCAGTTATCGAATCCCCTATCCTATCCGACTCGACACAACATCAAGAGCCTACTAAACCACCGATAGTTCATGTGTATAATAGGCGGCAACGACCTACGTCAGATCCCGACCCTATACCATCTTCATCATCGTCTGCAGATCCTTCTAATGATGATCCTACTGCTTCATCCACCACCTTCCGATACACAGGATCCTGATCTTGATGTTCCCATTGCCCTTCGGAAAGGTAAGCGCTCATGTACTTACCCTATTTCTTCTGTTGTTTCCTATGATAAACTTTCTTCTCGTTCTCGCTCTTTGATCTCCACACTTGATTCCTATCCTGTTCCTAAAACGGTTGGTGAAGCTTTGGCTCATTCTGGATGGCGGGATGCCATGATTGAAGAGATTAATGCTCTAGATCATAATAATACATGGGATTTGGTAGAGTTACCTGCAGGTAAAAAGGCAATTGGCTGCAAATGGGTATTCACTGTGAAAGTTAATCCAGATGGATCAGTGGCTCGTCTGAAAGCACGGTTGGTAGCTAAAGGATATGCTCAGACTTATGGGGTCGACTACTACGAGACATTTTCTCCTGTGGCTAAGGTACCCTCCATCCGCATGTTTATTTCATTAGCCGCTACTTATGACTGGGTCCTACACCAACTGGATGTGAAAAATGCATTCCTGCATGGTGATTTACATGAGGAAGTTTATATGGAGCAACCACCTGGGTTTGCTGCTCAGGGGGAGTCTGGTAGAGTCTGTAAGTTACGTAAATCATTGTATGGTTTAAAGCAATCCCCTCATGCTTGGTTTGGACGGTTCAATGCTGTAGTGACTGAGTTTGGCTTACGGAGGAGCTCTTATGATCATTCTGTGTTCTTTACTTCATCCCCTTCTGGATGCATTCTACTAGTGGTGTATGTTGATGACATTGTGATTACTGGGAGTGATGGGATTGGGATCAAGAAGCTGAAAGATTTCCTTACGTCTCGGTTTCAAACAAAGGATCTAGGTCCTTTAAAATACTTCTTGGGAATTGAAGTATCTCGTACTCGGAAAGGGATCTGTTTGTCTCAACGGAAATATTGTTTGGATGTATTGAATGACTCTGGGATGATTGAAACAAAACCATGTGAGGCCCCAATGATTCCGAACATGAAATTGAAAGCAGACGATGGAGATCTACTTGAGGATCCAGAAAAGTACCGAAGAATTGTGGGAAAGCTAAACTACCTGACGATTACACGTCCTGACATCGCTTTTCCAGTGAGTGTTGTAAGTCAGTTTATGTCATCTCCAAGAACTCCACATTGGGAGGCCGTTAGACATATACTGAAGTACCTAAAGGGTGCCCCTGGTCTTGGCATTCTTTATCAAAATCACGGTCATCATGTCATAGAAGGGTTTACAGATGCTGACTATAATGGAGATCCTACGAACAGACGGTCTACGACAGGCTATTGTGTGTTAGTTGGAGGAAATCTAGTCTCGTGGAAAAGCAAGAAACAGAATGTCGTTTCCCGGTCAAGCGCTGAATCTGAATATAGGGCTATGGCCCAAACCACTTGTGAGTTGATATGGTTGCGTAATCTGCTAGGTGAACTTGGGTTTGCTCAATCTAAACCAATGAATCTATATTGTGATAATGAGGCGGCTATCCACATTGCAAATAATCCCGTGTTTCATGAGAGAACAAAACATATTGAAGTGGACTGCCATTTCACTCGTGAAAAGCTAGAAGATGGAACTATCTCAACTCCCTTTGTTCGAACAGGAAGTCAACTTGCCGATGTCTTTACCAAAGCTTTACCTGGTTCGCGGATCTCTTCTATCTGTAACAAGCTGGGCATGATTAATATCTATGCTCCAGCTTGAGGGGGAGTGTTAGAATGTAAAATATGTAATTCTTTACTTAGGCCCAATTAGCTCGCGGGCCCTTAGGGTTTTCTCTTTTAGGGTTTCCTTTTCTAGCTTTCTTGCCTATATATATCCTTGTACTATTTCATTGTATTGATAAGAAAATCAATAATATAATCTCTGATTACAACCTCTAGAGGAGTTTATCAGATGAGGAGTGACAATTTTGTGTTTCCTTTGGTCCTTGATCAGATCTGGTATACTGTGCTCTCTTCTGGATTTCTATGTCCTATTCATTATTTGTGGTGCTCTCTGAATCTTTGGAGTTTGGAATAGCAATGATGATCTAGTTTTTGGCCTTTTGTTTTGGTTTGGTATTATGGTTGTTTGGCTGCTGATATTGGATTTTGGTTGTTGTGATTAGAGCTGCTGGGATTTGCTTCTTCTTTTGTTTTTGGATTTGGTGGTTTGATTCCCTTTGGTTTGTTGTTGTGTCCCATTCTGTTTCTAATAATTTTGTGTCTGTTGGCTGCAAAATGGTGGTTGATATAGATCATGCGATTTTGTATGTCTTAGTCCCATGCCATTCAGGCAAGGTGGGACATTGCCAGTTGATCAGTGATCCTGCTAATGTGTTTGCCTATATGGGACTTTCTTTCTTTTTGTTCTGTCTTGGATCAGTTTTCATTTTTGGGCTGTAAGCTAATGTTGTGGGTTCTATTATCTTTATTAGCTGTCAGCCTGATGGTTTTTCCTTTGTGGTTTTCTATTTTATTGGTTGTTGTTTATAGGGTTGGGCTGCATCAGCTTTTTGGTTTTGGGCCTGTTAATTTTAAGGATTTTTGAGTTTGCTATGGGTTGGCCCAATTCTATATGCAAGGGCTGTGGACAACAAAAAATTGGGATTGGTATAAGGATGAGATTTTCTGGTTTTGGGTGATGTTGACATTTTGTTTGTACCTAGGTGTTTCTAGAGGGCTATTACTCTTCTCTGTTTGGTGGTGGTTGTCACTGATTTTCATGGTTGCAATGGCCTTTGGCCAAATTGCAACAATTCTATAGCTATTGTGCCTGTTTAGGATGGACTTTTATAGCTCTCAGAATCGGGTTATGAATGTTTCATTGGCTGCAGGTGGTGGTTAATCTATCTATGTGGGCTGCTGTTTTTATGTGTTGGATACCACAGTTTCTGTTTGATGGGGCTGCTCTTCTATTTTCCTCTCTTATTTCATATGCCTGCTGGTTTAGATTATTTTTCTACCAATTGTCTGAATTCCATGGCTGTTGTTGGTTACACTTTTTCAGGTTTTGTTTTGGTTGGATCAGAGATCTGTTGCCACTTTCTGGTTAAAATGTGGGTTTGGTAGGTGTTTCCTGATATGTTAAGAAGTGTGTTATATCAGATCAGATTTGGTGTAAGGGATAAAGGTAATTTTCTCAACATCTTTCTGATTAGAAATGTGTAGTGGCCCTTAATCTTTGGTTCCTTTTTGGTGGTTGTGTTATCCATGCTTATACTTCTGACATGCTATGGTTCTGGTTTGAGTTGTTTAAATCAGTTTGGAGCTGGATCGGAATGGAGGCTATTGGATCTGGATCATCAACAGCTTAGGGGATGGTTATACTATGTTTTTTGGATGCATCATTTAGAGATGGAGTTCAATAGCTTAGGGGATGAAACAGGTTATAATGAACATCTGAAAAGGGCCAGACTTTGATGATTTGGGTTGGACTCATGATGATTTATAGAATATGGATCATTCTTAGTGAGCTTTTCATCAGGATTTGGGCCACGTGTTGGGCAGTTATATTTTTGGGTGAAAGATTACAAGATGGGCTTCCTCAAGTCAAGATGGACTTCTATTTTACGAGTTTTTTAAGTGGATCTGTTTGGCCTTTATCTCTATTGTTGGATTTAGATCTAGGCCTTTATTAATTGTTTTTCCTAAGCATTTCTTGGGTAATCATTTCATATGCCCTAGAAAGGAAATTTAATAACAATGCCTAGAAAAAGTTGCACATAGACAAAGAAATGTGACAAAAAAATTATGAAAGTCAAATTCAACAATACTAGAAAGGTTGTGCGTATATACTATCTCATCACAATGAAATGGAAATCAAGGGACAAGTCAATAAATACAAAGAATGAAATAGATGCTTCACACATGATTCCGTTTACCTATGATTCCGTTTACCTAATACACCAACAATGGTAACATAAAGTGATACAAATTAACAAGAAGGATAAAGTCAAAACCAAACAAATACGAAAAAGACATTACTTAGAAAGTCAAAAATGAAGTTACAAAGTCAAAGCAAGAAGAATAGAAAGTATTGCCCATGACCAATAGGAACTGCAAACTTGACTTCACAAAAACCTTCTTTTAAAAGCGGTAACAGGAAAAGGATGTAAAATCTAATGATGTTGAATTGAAGATGAATCAAGATAAACAAATTCAACAACTAAACCACAATTTAAATTAAAAATAAGACAACGAATATAATAAGGCTCGGTTTAACTCAAAGTTACAAGCGGTTGTGCTTACACCAAAAGAAAGGGATAATAAACAGAGTATGTGTTACGTATGTATGTGCATGTCGTTAAGATGGGAGAGAGGGAGATAGAGGGTGAGAGATCATACCTTAAATCGTGACCAATTGAAGAGAACTTTGATGAATGGTAGGAATCCACATATTCAAATTGGAAATAAACTTGACACGGAGGAACATATGGGAGCTGCATACAAACCACAAATGTGAATGTAATCTCCATAACGTATCCAGACAAGATAGTGGTTTTACAATAATACTTCAAGATAATATTACCTTAGCAATCATGCAAATATAGCATTCTCAATACTAAAATCATAAAACCGAGTCGAATATTTATAGAGTACACACATGAGCATTATTAACAGAGCTGCATACAAACCACAAGACAGAAACATACATTAGGAAATTTAATTTTGTCAAGTACTAACAACATGGAAATGGAGAAAGGAGTAAACATACCTCAACACATGCTTTAGGCAGGACTATTGGCGACAAAAGTCGGTCTTTTGTTTTAAAATTTGGTGACATTGGTAGCTATTGCACTGCAAAAACCGATTCTATATATGATCAAGATAGCAGAGGCACCACCACTCACATGTATGATTGCATTTCACTTTATTCGAATTGAGTTCTTCAAAGTTTAGTTTCACTTTGGTTAAATGAAGTCTCAGTTAATGATGGAAATGCAGCACCTCCAGGTACAAGAGATGAAATGACCCAAAATATATGTATTTGTGTATATACATATACAAGTATATACATGGTTTGCTTACACTTCTAATATGTTATGGTTCTGGTTTGAGTTGTTTACATCAGTTTGGAGCTGGATTGGAATGGAGGTTGTTGGATGTGGATCATCAGCAACTTAGGAGATGGTTATACTATGCTTTTTGGATGTATCATCAGCAGATTCCGATTATGAAGAAACAGATTATAATGAACATTTAGAAGGGCACATATTTTAATGATTATATAGGGGATATAAGGAGGATGATATGTGGTTTAAAGGGTCCATTAAGAGTTTTTTAGAAGTGGGTCTGAGTATGGAAACTGGAGGAAACTTCCTATGGAAAAATAGGATATACAGGAACCGCACATGGGACAGATTGTATAATGTGGATGTATTGTTTGCAATGGATGTAAGCCAGATTGCAAAAAGGTTCGTATGGAATCATCCAAATGAAATGGCATGCTTAGATATTTAAACAGAGTATAGCCAAGGCCCCACTAACAACCAATATAAAAGTTATATCTAAATTAATGGAATTAGAGTTAGCTATTACAAATAGTACCTCGTAGGCTTGTATAACAAAACTTCCCCACGTTCAAACCGTTGGTTTTTTGGATGATACTCGTCCTCAAGAGTCCCTTCATATGCTTCTAGAATATCAGTGGCTTTTGATGCATAGGCGAAACAACATAAAACATTATACATTAGAGATATAGAATAAGAAAGAAAGAAATATAAAGTGTCATATAAAATAGCATCATATAACAAATTATGAACCAGAAAAACATGGAAATCAAAATAAAATTTTGAGTTAAGGCAGATACAGAAGCAGTGAAACACATATCCAATCTTGAAAAGGTTAGAAGCAATCCGTTTTATGAGTTTGTGCTAATACCTTATTATGATTCTTCAACAGATGCTTCAATTCGAAGAAGGATGAACCCCCAACAACTCCAATAAGAGTAAGTCCATCCATGAATGCAACTATCTTGAAGATCTCACCCACAACAATGCAAGTGAAGGTAAGTGCACCACCACCACCATTTTTACTCTTTGATGATAATTTTTTTTAATGAACAGACCTAGTGCGTCACCATAAAAAATCATTCTATATTTAGAAAAGAATTGACATAACTAAATCACTAAAAAATCAAAATCAGATTTGTCGTTTGGGAACATAAATAGATACGAATTAGGTAAATCAAAACTAAATTGGTTACCAAGAACGTACGAACATTTGTTATGTGGATATTTGTCAAAATGAAACACAAGATTTATGAGAACTAAATCACTAGAAGATCTTCTTTATTCAAAATGTACTTACCGTAGCTTTGGGGGTTTTCGATTCAACCTTAGTTTCTGAAACGGAGAGATGGAGAGAGAGCGAGGGATAGAGAGCAAGAAAATTTGAAGCAAGCCCTAATTGAGTAACCTCTGAATCGCAGTGAAACCCTAAGAGATGCATGTAAGAATGAGTATGTCGAATACGCTTTGAAGAAACCCTAAGAGATGCAGTGAAACAGAGAAACTTAAGAAGAATCGTCTACAAATACCTTGGGGGAAATCTGGGGTTTTGAAAGTTGGAATAATAGTGTGTGATCAAGGGAGGAGAAACAAAAAGGAAAATGGTATGAGGTACAAATGCGATTTGATTTGTAAATTTATAGTTTTCACTCACAACTCAAACTAGCCGTTTATTTCCTTTCTTGTTGTAAACTTGTCGCCCTTCAAAATCAGCGGAAGTCAAAGACACCGACTTCATGAGGATTTAAATCTAGAATTTGTATGATAATAACTTCATAGTAACCCAATAAACTATTTTATTTTGATTGATTAAATTCTGAACTAATTTTTTGAATAAAAAAATCATTAAACTTTTTCATTTTGAATGATTAAGTGATTGAACTATTTTTTTTGGAATGAAAAATCTAGAATTTATATAATAATTAATATTTGGTCATTGGCTTGTTATTTGTTTAGCCCAATTTGGCCATCGACAAGTTGAAGTAGTGTAGCACTTCTCATTTTCTTAATTTCTTGTATCGTAGTATATGTAAGGGGTGTTTGGGATTGCTTATTTGAAGTGTTTTTAGCTTATTTCGGTGTGACAGTGGAGATAAGCACTTTCTAGCGTTTGGATGGAGAAAAATTAAAAGGGCTTTATTACGGTGTCAAACCGCTGAAAATGAGTTTTTGATAAGTCATTTGATTATAACTTATCAACTTATTTGAAAAGTGCTCATCACTTTTTTGGTTATTTTATATGTATAAGCAATCCCAAACATCCTTAAATAACAACTTATTAGCTTATTACATTTTGGTACCACAATAAGCTAATCCAAACACTTTTTAAGAAAACTCCGATTTGACACCGCATAAGTTAATAAGCACTTTTCAAAATAAGTATAAGTTGTTTTAAATAAGCAATCCCAAACACCGCCTAAATGTGTTGTGTGAATTTATAATATGATAATAAATATTATATTCAAAATATCATTTATGATCAAATGAATTAAAATTATATAACTGTTAAATTTGAGAATCATTTTGTAATATAAATAGTTCTAACACTAAATTGGTATAAATGAATGGTAGAACACCAAATTTGGTATTATGTTATGACAACATCAATACCAAAATAGTGTAAGAAATGATGTTTGGTTGGAGTGAAATTTTGTATTGAAAAAGGGATTTTGTGTTGGTTGGAGATGCCCTTAACAAGCATAAAATCCACATATAATGTGCAGTTGTGATAATATAGATATAACTTACCAATTTTCTACATAAATTCGTACAAAGTATATATTGTTTAATGTAGTTAATTTTATTTCAAATAAATAGGTGTTGGCATGAAAACAAAACAAAAAAACAGTTCTAAAAGTAAAGGAGTCAGAGGAAAGTAATATAAACAAATTAAATGAAAGCACCAATAGATTATAGGTAAGGTTATTAGGATTATGTTCTAGGTCTTACGTTCAAATCTTTCTACAACAAAATTTATTTTAATTATTTTAGTAATAACAAGCCAAGAGCATGACCCTAGTTGATGTATGGGCCGCCCACCCCTAGGGAGGGCCTTAGTTTTGATAATTTATGTCACTCTGACCAATATAAATTGAGAATTTAGTAGACTTGGATTACGTAACAATGTAAGTAACGTAACACTCAACTATAGACTTATATAGTTTAATAAGGGGTCGTGTTACTATACACTTACCTTGGTAAGCGCCTACCGAGTTATAAATATTTATATCAATCTATTTTGATGGCTGAAAATGTTACCCCATAAGGTAAATGAGAATGGTGACTTTTGTCGGTAAGCATTCGATAAACTAACCCTATGTCACGAACTTAGCTCAATGAGTCTATTTATTTATGTTTGGCCAAATACCAGGAAGCCAACTAATCGATATGGAGTGTATTACAATTCATGATTCATATTATTAAGTTAAGAGTCGATTACAAATTTCCTCCAATGAAAATTATGGATTGGGTTCCTCAAATGAAATAATTTCAACATCACTTGTTTGTTTCAATTTTGTTATTTATTGAGTCTCTAGACCTAGCTCTCTCTAGACCTAGCTCTCTCTAGACCTAGCTCTGTTTTAAATTTGCACACTTGAGGGGTGTTTTCGTCATTTTAAATTATTTTTTTTAATGTACAAGTTTATACAGTCTATGTACAACTATGTAAATCATTTAAAATACAAAAGAAACATAAATCAAGCAACCCACATCACCATCCCTTGCCTTTTCACTGTCCTTATCCCTTTCTGGTCACTCCCCCTTCTTGGATAACACACTTTTATTCAGTCTGCCATTAATGAAACAAAAAAATCTCTCACACACAAGCTCAAACTCAAAGAGAATGCTTTAGATCCAAAGAGTGTGTTGATCCTCCATCGAAGCCAACAATGGCATCCTCCCTCTCTTGTGACTAGCTACCTTAGCACCAACAACCACCATGAATCACAAAAATATAAACGTATACAATATCAAAATATGAAAATCAAACATAAACCCAAACACACAATATCAATCAAGAACATTAAAAAAATATACAAGTGCAGATCATTCGCACAAATATTAGGGTTGAGTTTTTGTGATTAGGGTTTGGATTTGGGTTAATTATGTATGTATTGTGGTGTCACTACAAGATAAAGGAGTTTTAGAGAAGGAACTTTCAGAGAAGCTTTTAGAAGCATATCTAAAGATACACCATAGAGAAGGATTGAGATGACAAATCCGAAAAGTGTATGTAAAGGTAGGATGATTTTTAGGGAAGGATTTACAGGCTAAATATACGGAATGAGAAATGTAGCTAAAAGCTTTAGAGAGGCTTTTTATTAAAAACTTCTCTAAAAAATCTAATCAAGTTTTAGTAACACTTATTTAAAGTTTCTCTAAAGATATAAAATTAAATAAAAGATTTAGTTACACTTTTATAAGTGTATCTAAAGATTTTCTTTAAAAAATAAATCAATAATAAAAATAGGTCAATTTGGTCGGTTTGTTGCTCAAGCACAGACTATAGCGCTAGGGCTAATTATCTTTCTCATTTTCATCGATTGAGTCTCTCGCAATCGCTCACATTCAATAGTGTTGATAGGCGATTCTGGTGTTGGAAAATCCAATCTTCTCTCTTGATTCACCATAAATGAGTTTTGTTTGGAGTCCAAATCCACAATCGGCGTCGAATTCCCCACTCGTACACTCCAAGTAATCCATCTCTTATCTTCATTTACATAATTGAATCTCAATCATAAATTTTACTTGCTCTTTCTTGTTTGCGTTGTTACGATTGCTTAATTCTCCAACTTTCTGTCCTAGATTAACTCGTAATTCTATGATCCTAAGACGTATTATTCTTATCGACAATCGCGGGGTTTGTTTGATGCACGGTGAACTTGTATCTATGTGTAATTTGATCCCATTTGGATTTATGTTATAGATCCATAATTATACGAAATTTATTTTAATAATTTGTTAATGCTTTTAATCGATCCATTGTTCCCGTAAAACAATTAAATCCTCACGCAATTTTCTCTCAAGTTCATGAATTATGTTTTGGAATTTGGATGCAAATTTAATCTAGTAATTAAGATCGAAGCAGTTCAATAGCCACTAATTACCCCATTTTAGATTTCGGTGAGCATAAATCAGAGGCATATAACCTGATAGCCATTTGTCGTTTTGATCTATATAGGGAGGGATTTACTAAAAACCTGGTACATAACACACATTTTGCCCCTAAAAAATTTCCTTATGCATCTGTTTTGTTTAGTGGTAAGATCAAATAGTACATAGTCTATAATCTACAGGTGTAATTTGTCTCTTAATCTAAAATAGCAGAATATCATGACCACTGGGATGACAGTTTATTTGATTATCTAACCATGTGAGTTTATATAGCACATTCAATTTATGTAGGAATTCCTGAGCTCATTGAAATGTATGCACATGCATAGGTACTTAGGTAGGAATCCTATTGATTTTACTTGATAAGTCTACTGATAATTGATATTGTCGTGTGATTGGGTTAATTTTGACAGAGGTGAAATATTGTCTCGCTCGCACTAAACAGAGAAGATTTGACTCTCATTCAACTAAATCCAAATCATCTTCCATTTCTATATAAAGTAAGTTACGCACAACTATTCTTCGAAATTCAGTCACCATTCTAGTTGATTCGATATGTATAATATTTGTTATTAATTCCTATCTATGCGAGAATGTTTCATTTGATGTTGAACGAAGTCAGACTTTTTTCCTGTGGTTTTGATTCTCCTTGTTTGAATACATGCCACAGGAATTGTCATGGATATAGATTGCTGTAGAACTATTTTGATGCTTCTTTTTCCAATTATCCCTTATCCAACTAATTGAACTATTTTGATCCATCCCCTGTACCATCATTAAATATTTAGCAGGTCGTAAGGTAAGTTCTATAAGGCATTATCTATTTTGGGTGAGGTTAGATTACTAATTACACAATTAAACAAGGCAACATGTTCAATGTATGTTTATTGAACTCTTTTGGGTAGATATGGGTATAAACAAACTCTGTGTGGGAACCTTAATGAGTTTTTAGCCATGATTTCCTATTGTATTATCTTATAATGTAATATTCTCTTTTGTTTTGTTTTTCTTTTGCATTTGATTTAGAAGGCTGAAGTTGAAAGTGATATAGGATAAGGGAGTTTTTTCCATATGGACTAAGCCTCTTGTCGTTAATTTTCATATGGACTAAGCCTCTTGTATTCTCTTGTTCACTTTTGCAGTGTGCTCTTGCTGCTATTGTAATTCTTTGCAGTAATCGGTTGATCAGTATATCCTCTAATGCGTTTGATTACTTTCTTACTCTTCAGTCTCTAATATAAATGCTAAATGATATTGTTAATGCAAGCATTTAAGGGAGTTGTTCCAAGTCGATCCTGCAGATTATATGTTAGCGAAATGTGGAAATGATGCTCTTCGAGAGCTTTCTTCACCTGGGAAGAGTGGGAGCTTCTTTTATTTGACACAAGGGACGATCGATTTATGATCAAAATTGTGAAAAAGTCTGAAGTTAAGGTTGGTTTTTCGAACTATTTATGGTATGCAATCTTGATTATTATTCATTTGAAACTAAAGTTATGCAACGTACTTTCAGGTGCTAATAAAAATGATTCGAACTTATTACCAACATGTGTTGATCCCAAGTTGTGTTCTATTGAAGATATAAACCTCTAAACTATAGAAATGAGAATAATATGAGTGCGGAAGCGATTTATGATGTAGTAAAGAGGTATGGTTTGGTAGTAAACACACAAATGTTCAACAAAGCATTCAATAAACAAGTATGCAATAATCACTGAATCAAATGCTTCATTGATATAAGAAATACACCAAGAACATGCACAAGTGTGTGCTAATATGCTCAAAGGATAATCTGGATATTACAAATTGCTATCAACAGTGTGTGCTCGCATAATTCAAGGGATAGTAGTGCTCCCATAATATACAAGGAGGGGGGCACACCATAATAAAAGACAAAGGCTGACATTCCACAAAAGGAATGCCACCTAGAAAGTAAAACAACGTGGGACGCATACATATGATCCTTAGAATCTTCGTATAGCAGGCTCACATGTTCTACACGTGGTCTTGTCTTGACCCTTGAATATGAAATCTTTAAGACTTCCATCTCCAGAGGTTTTCCACCATAGAGGCTCTGTGAGTGATCACAGAGGTTCTGCAGTCTGAGAGAAATATTCAGGTTCTGAACTTCTCGGGTAGATGGTTTTCAGAGCTTATGAGCTTGTACCTTCTGTGGTGCACTTGGTGTATGAACCGTCTTCTGAAGCTTCTATACTTAGCCTATTTTTCAATACTTTTATACATTGATTTAGAGCTAACAATCTCCTCCTAAGTATTGAAAAATAAAAAATTGGAATGTAGAGTGTATGGCTAAGTTAGAAAGCTAAGAGGTGAAAGGAACTCAACCTCTGAAGACTATTTTTCATTCAAAATAAAGAAATGCCAGAAGGCAAGTACATGAACTTTAAGTTACATTGAATGAAAATCTAAACTATTACAAGGATTACCGAGGAAAATCATTTATCGGATTGGTAAAGCTTTCGGCTAAGGTTTTCTTCATCGATAAAATGAGTTCCATGTACTTTATCTGAACATCAATCAACTTTATCATCTTCTCTGCAGGTCCTTCTTGCACAGTCTCAGTTCCCCTCTTTCTTAGAATCGTGTACTTAATCTTTAACAGAGTGCTATTCGAATATTTGTGACTTTGAGTGGGCTTGAGTGCTATTCGAATATTTGTGACTTTGAGTGGGCTTTAATATCTTCTTGCATCCATCATCGTCTCTGTAGACAAATCCAAATTCAGGCTCTGTGATTAGTGAGTTTGACGGTATTTCATCGATTCCAGGAAATTGGTCATCTAGTTTAGTGATCGATAGCTTTTCAACCCCGAGTTGCAGAGCCACCTCGAAGTCCATTTTGCTATGATATCTGACATGTTCACGCATGACCTCCTTGATCCTGCCATTTGCAATCATGTACTCTTTTCTTCGTTACAAACGTTGCTCTATAAAAGCGTGTAGTTGAGGAAGATCATAAACGCAGAGGTTCTTTTAAGTCAGCATCTGAGAACTCGTACTGCTTGTCATATCTCCTCTCAACTAAGTATTTGGCATACATTATAGTTTTGTTTGTAAAGTAGTGCAGAGATATCCTCAGAACTTGCTTAATGTCGAACTTAGAGAATACTAGGTTTCTTCTTTGTGTAGTGTTTTCAAACCTTCTTCTGACATCCTCTCTTATTAAAGGATGCATGTTCGGTGCGATGAAAACATCTTCGGGTTCTGTGCTGTAGAGGTAAGTGTGAATATTTTCATCAAATTTCAGTTCTTTCGATGGTGGCCTTGGGATTGGGATCCTCATAGCGTCCATCGATTGAATGATTTGTTTCACTCTATCCTCCTTGAATTTTTGTTCAGAAGTACCAGCTTCAGAGAGTGTCTTTTGTTCTTTTGGCGCAGAAGGTATCTTTGACGTGCTCTGCGAAGGAATCTCTACGGCTTCTTCTCTGGCATTTATTGGATCAAGGATTTAGTACTGTACTTTAGGAATGGATGCAGTGGGCATTAGCTCAGGACTTGAAGGTTCAACAAATTTCGCAAGTTCTTCAGCTATTTCTTCAGAGCCAACACTGACCCTTGTCTTCTGTGATTCTGCAGAGGTGATTGATTGAGATATGAAAATTGTTGCTTCAGCTTCCTTTTTCTTTCCCTTGTAGGCACAAGACTTGTATCTTTGAGTTTTGTGGGCCTCTGAGGTTTCCTTCTATAAGGGTATGACCTAAAGAGGAGTGGCAGCAATTGGCGCAGAGATTGTGGTCGTCGTAGCCTTCTCCCCCTCATGATGCCCAGGGCCAGAGGCATCTGGGTCCTGGTCATCATGCTTGGCCCTGTTCTACTCTGCCTCTGCTTGGCACTAAGTAGGTTCCTTCTTTCTCTTTCTCTTGCAGAGATTGGTCTCTGCATGATGAGTAATTTTCTTCATCACATCCTCTACGGCGTAGGAGAGCTTGTTGACCTCGTAATCAGATTTGAACTTTAAGGAGGCCACGGTCTTTTTCAGCTCTGTGGCAACGGATTTGCCCTCTTTGGCAATCTCAGAGCCGATCAGGTTTATGTTGTTCAAAAGCATCCGTCCTATGGTTTCAAGCTCTTTCTTGGTTGCCAAATTGTTGAGATTTGTTGCAGTGGGTGGTGGTTGTGCAGAAGACGAAACTGGGGCTTGTACCGCGACCATGACACTGCGAGTCATGTCCTTAATTTCTTCCTTCAACTTGGCAAGATCGTTCACCCTAGAGACTGTAACTTCTGCGGCAAACTTTCCCATTTCTTCCATTGCAATCTGACCAACATCTTTGATGGCGTCGGTTTGGATGTTTATGGGTTTGGCACATTCATTGAAGTCGTCCTTTGTATCATTCGACGTAGTGGCTTCCATTAACTTTTTGATGTCTGCAGAGTTCTGCTCCGATTTCTTCTCAATTCTTGTAGAACTTCTGTATTGGCCCTCAGAGCCTCTGCTACATGATTTGGATTTTCGGGTGCAATGGGAGAAGGGATAGAGCTTTTCAACTCTTCTAGTTTTTGGAGCGCAGAGTCAGCAAACGTTTTAAACTCATCCTTTGTGACATAAGTGTCCAAGGTAACCTCTGGACCAACACATGATCCAGATTTTGCCAATGATTTTTTGTCACCTTCAGAGCCTGTGTTGATGATGAGCTCTGGAGGATTTCCCTTTAATCCTCGAAGTTCCTTTGAGGAATCTTCTATAAAGGTTCTGTCAACAAGTCTCTTGTGGGAAGATTCAGAGTCTCTCCTAAGGTCCTTGTTGAGTGTACTCTGTGGATGTTCTAGATCGACAGAGTTGGTGTTTGTTCTCACTACCACCTCTGAAGTAGTTTGGTGTTCACTCATAAGTGCATCAGAGGCAACAGATGCCTCTGTAGATTTAAGTATCGTGTCCTGGGGCAATGGAACACTTTTTTCTGCACTTCCATCCTTTTGAGAGGATGGGGTGGATTTGGGATCCCCGGTTGTGAATGGTACAGAGGAGGAAGTCATATCCTCTGTCCGGTTTGGCAGGTTAAGGTTCGGACTGTGCAGTCCTTCTTCAATACATTGCTGCACTAGAACTGCAGAGGTAGACATGTGAGTTGCATTGGGAGTTGGTGGAGGTTATGTGCTCAAGGCATCTTTTTCTCTTATAATCTTCTCCTTCGATTTTTCTCCTCTCTTGCCCTCTCCCTTCTCATCACTACTCGGAAGCCCTGTGAGGTCCTCCATTTCCATTTCCACAGTTTCTCCAATATCCACAGAGTATTATTTCAACACCGATTTGGCTAGATCAGTGGCCACCTTCAGAGGACTTTTTGGCCTCTCTTCTTGTTGTGGAGTTTCATCCTTAAAGATTAAAACTCGTTTCCTTCTCTTCTGCAGAGGTTCTTCTGCCACCTCTGCAAGTTCATTCTCAGAGATTGTGTTTTCAGCTTCTGAGGGTTTGACCTTTTCTTTATCGGCTAGCTTTCTTAGCCTTTTCTTCTTCATTCTCTTTGAAGGCTCTTCAGTAGAGACCTCTTTGGCCTTTTCAGCTTCTACAGAGGGTTTGACTAACTCTGTAGCTTGAGCTTCTTTGGCTATTCCCTTGGCCTTTTTGGTCTTTTTCTTTTTCTTAGGCTCTTCAGCCTCTTTTACTGCAGGTTCAGATCTGGGTTCCTCTGTGACAACTTTCACTTCCTTGTCCTTCTTCTTCTTAGGCTTTTTAGCCTTTGACACCTCTGCCATACCAACATCATCAACCACTCCCTCTGTTCTTGGGGCCTCTACCTCTTCGACCATCTTTTTATGTTAATTTTCTTTTCCACAGTTCTCACCCCCTTCCCACTCTCTGACGCTATTCTCACACGTCTCACATGTTGTGCCTCTGCGGCCACACCTTCATCTCCCTCTGCTCTCTCTTCCCTAAGATAAATTGCTACCTGACCGACTTGGAATCCTACACGTGGGGGGGGGGGGGTTGCAGGACTCGGTGCAAGAGTCCTATGCCCACGAATGTAAGCCCTAGTTCCTTCTTCACTACCCAAATAAATTAACATCCTCCCTGACAGAGGTCTTACATTGGGGTATCCTGAAGGCAGAGTAGTGGGATTGTGTGACTTCATGTCGTACACTTTGATCAGCTTATCCTCTGCTGGTAGTTTATCTTGCCCAATTAAGTCATCCCCCAGAAGGACCGAGATAAATCTGTTGAACACTAAAATTTTAGGTTTTGAGCCCCTTGCTTGGTCTTCTTCCTTAGCAATCACAGCGTTTTAGATTTCTCTGAAGATGAGGTTAGCATAGTCTAGTGGGATATCGTAGTAGATCCCATACATGATGGCTAGGATTGTGTGGCTTGATTGGTCTGGACTCCCAACCTTGCAAGTTAAGGTTCTGTTAAGGATAGAGAAAAGTACATTCCACAGAGGTGGAAGGTTCTGTCGGCGAAAATCTGTCCTTTTGGCGATAGATTGAGCATATCCGATAAACCTAAGAAACTCTAGGATTTCTTCATTAGAGGGTTCCTCTGAGAATTTCTCAAGGTTAAGTTCGTTTTTCGATGGGAGGCCAAGAAGCTCAGAGACCTTCATGCGGTTGATTGCAAGGCTCATTATCTTGTCACTAGTAGGATGGGTTGCGTATCCCATAACATAATATCCATCAGAGAGGTGTTCATGTCTAGCACTCTGCCAAAATTGCTGAATGTACGTTTCGGGAATGTCAGTTCTTTTGGCAGTTAAGGTCGTTGTCAGAAAATGGTTTTGCAGAATTTTAATCAGGGTTTCAGCCTCGGCAGGGTATCCTTTGGGCTCCAAAACCACATAGTGGTTATTTGGTTTTAGGTTCAGGGAAGTGGAGTGATAGTTATGCCTAGCGAATGATACCATTCTACTAGAGATGGGGTGTTGTTGACCAACGAATCCAGAGTCTTCTTTCTGTGCCACTGAGTGTAGGGATTGGTTTGAGGCATTGGAGCCTTGAGGGTTCTTGGAGGAAACAGAGTTTGAAGCCATTACGAAAGAAAGGGAGTAGAAAAGAAGTTATTGCCTTTTGGTTTGAATTCTCGAGAGCAAAGGTTGCTGGTAAAAAAAATGGGGAAAGTGAAAGGGAATGGTATTTATACTGAGAGGGGTAAAAGGATTATTAGCGGTAAGTAATAATATTTCAAATTCGTAATGAGTACCTATACCTAGTGAGCCATTTGGAAAAACGACGTTACAGATACGACCCAATCAGGTGTTGCCACGTAGATAAAGGCGGTGCACGATTGAGAACGTGCACCTCCCATTAACCTCAAGCGCGTGGCATATGCTATACCCATTTGACTATCACTTTCAAAAATAACCTGCGCTCCATAACCTTAAAAAAAATTCATAAGTGTTGAATGTGTCAGAAGCTCTATGGGTTAAGAGCTTATGAGGTTATGAGTTTGGCTCTTCTAAGCACACTTTTGCACCTTGTTACCAAAAACATTGAGAAAACAATGAGGTGATCGAGTTGATTTATCATACAAGAACTCATAGGTCAAGAGAAGCCCTTTTGAGACTTAGAGGCTCTGAAGCGTCTCGTAGAGGCTCTGTGAGAGGCCTTAGAGGCTCTTTGACCAAAAATTTCTCGTAAAGGAAAAATCATTGGAATTTTTGACCACTCAAGGTTTGGACATTCTTTGTTTTGGAAGTTTGAACAAGTTTGGAAATGGTTGTCCGAGAAAAGTGTTTTTGTCCTTGTGAGTGTGTGAAGAGCTTACCTCATTCTGCAAACTTCTCTTCGACAAGAAATACCTCTTTGCTCCCCCTTGAATTAACAAGTTTTTCTTCATGTGGCTCCTTCTGCTCCCCCTTGAACTATGTTTGGATCATAAAAGATAAGTGTTGCATAAGTCATAGGATCAAGTAAACTCAATATAAGAAATGAATTGAAAGGCAACTGTATATACAAGAATAAAATATACATGAAAGAAAGAAAACTGATCTATAAAGAAAATATGTACTACAGAAGCTCTGTGCCTAGGTACAAAGGCTCTGTGAATCAACTCATATTTAGCATACCAAGCTTGCCAACAAGGAAAGTAAATATTTTCTCATCTAAAGCCTTTGTGAAAAGGTCAGCAAGTTGGTAATATGTGGGCACAAAGTACATCTCTATTGTTCCATGCTCCACATGATGTTTCAGAAAGTGATACCTGATATCGATGTGTTTGGTTTTAGAGTGCTGTATAGGATTGACAGAGATCACAATGGCACTTTTTGAGTCACAGAGGATAAGTATTTTGTCAATATCAAAACCATAGTCTCTGAGTTGGGTTCTCATCCACAGAACTTGTGAACAACAACTAGCAGCAACCACATATTCAGCTTCTGCTGTAGAGGTTGATACACAATTTTGTTTCTTACAAGTCCAACTGACTAATTTACCTCCAAGAAATTGACAACTCCCAGAGGTACTCTTTCTGTTGAGTTTGCATCCTCCATAATCTAAATCTCTATAAGCCACAAGATCAAAGCCAGAGTTCTTTGGATACCAAAGACCAAGATTTTTGGTGCCTTTTAGGTATCTAAAGATCCTCTTAACAGCAAGAAGATGAGATTCTTTGGGGTTAGCTTGAAATCTTGCACAGAGGCATGTAGCAAACATTATATCAGGTCTACTGGCAGTTAAGTACAACAGAGACCCTATCATGCCTCTGTAGAGCTTACACTCCATAGATTTGCCCTCTGAATCTGCATAGAGCTTGGATCCAGTGGCCATAGGGGTCTTCATTTGTGAAGAGTCAGAGAGCTTGTATTTTTCAAGTATGTCAGAGACATATTTGGATTGGTTTAATAAAATACCCTATGTGGTTTGTTTGACTTGTAATCCTAGGAAGAATGTGAGTTCTCCCATCATACTCATCTCAAACTCACTCTTCATCAAAGTTTCAAATTTCTTACAACAAGAATAATTTGTAGACCCAAAGATAATGTCATCTACATAAATCTGTATAAGTAGAATCTCACCTTTTCTCTTCTTATAAAATAATGTAGTATCAGTTGTACCTCTTTCGAAACCATTTGCAAGAAGGAAGTTTGAAAGTCTATCATACCAGGTTGTGGGGGCTTGCTTCAGTCCATACAGAGCCTTGTCCAAGAAATAAACGTGATTTGGGTATTTAGAGCTTTCAAACCTTGGTGGTTTCTGGACATATACTTCCTCATGAATTTGCCCATTCAGAAAGGCCGACTTAACATCCATTTGATAAACTTTGAAACCTCTGTGGGCTGCGAAGGCAAGGAAAATCCTTATAGCCTCAAGCCTTTCCATAGGGGTAAAAGTTTCTTCATAGTTGATCCCTTCTTCTTGGCAATATCCCTTTGCCACTAATCTTGCCTTGTTCCTGACCACTACCCCATCTTCATCTTTCTTATTCCTGAAGACCTATTTGGTCCGTATTGTAGTTTTGCCTTTCGGCAGAGGCACTAGGGTCCATACTTCATTACGCTCAAACTGTAAAAGCTTCTCTTGCATGACTTCTACCCAGTTTGGGTCTTCAAGGGATTCAGATATTTTCTTGGGCGCGATGATACTTACAAAATTTGTGAAGAAACAAAAATTTGTAGTAGCAGAGCGAGTTTTTACTCCTTCAGAAGGGTCACCAATAATTTGGCTTTGTGTGTGACTCTTAGTCTATTTGGTTATTTGGGGTAAGTGATCAATGGAACCTTCCAATTGTACTTCAGAAGCATGCTCATGCTCTTGATCAACTTCTGTTGCTGGAGGTTGATCATTTGTACTTTGCACAGGGCTTGATTGAGCTCCTTGAGTTGATGTAGAGAGCTCTGTGGTGCCTTGATCAGAGTTCTGTTATTGCTCTGGTGTTATCCCCTCAGAGATTATAGGAAGATGACCTTCTTCTTGGTTGATCATAGAGCCTTGTTCGTTATTTGTCTCTATGTGCTCTCCCTCAACATTTGCACCTACACAAGTGGTGGAAGAAGGTGAAGTATCACTAGGTCCAGTTAGAGAAATACCCGTTTGGTCCTCAGAGATATCGGCTTCAGAGGCTCTGCGATCACCTTCAGAGGGTTCATCATCTTTAATCATCTCTTCAAACAAATGATGATTCACCAGAGTCTTCCTCTTGAAGCTTGAGTCCTGAGTTGATTTGCTCAGAAGTCACCTGAAAGGAGTCATCAAAGGAAACATTAATACTCTCGAGTATATGTTTAGAATTTAGCATGAAGACCCTGTATGCTTTAGAGGTAGATGAATATCCAACAAATTTGGCTTCATCTGCTTTTGGGCTAAACTTCCCAATTTTCTCTCTGTTGTTTAGCACAAAACACCTGCAGCCAAAAACGTGAAAGTATTTGATGTTTGGCTTCCTCTGGTGAAGTAGATGGTATGGTATTTTTGCATGCCTCTTCACTATTAATGATCTATTTTGAGTGAACCATGCAGTGGAAATGGCTTATGCCCAAAACGAAATTGGCATCCCTGAGGCATTGAGCATGGTTCTTACGGCTTCCACTAGTGTTTTGTTCTTGCGTTCAACAACACCATTTTGTTGTGAAGTTCTGTGAAATGCCCTCTGTAGTAAGATAGGCTTCTATGGTTGAGTTCTTGAACTCAGTACCATTATCACTTCTTAACCTCTGCACCCTGCATTAATAAAGAACCTGTATTCTCTTAAAAAGATTGATTAGTACCACAGGGACGTCAGACTTCTTACAGACAAATTCCACCCAAGTGAATCTAGAGAACTCATCTATTAGCACAAGAATGTACTTCTTTCCACCTAGGCTCTGCACAGATATGGGACCATAGAGGTCAACATGAAGCATTTACAGAGGCCTAGTGCATGATATGTCTGACTTGCTTTTATGAGCAGCTCTTCTGAGTTTGTCCATTTCACAAGAAGAGCATAGATGGTCTCTGTCAAACTTTATACTTAGTAGACCACTTACCAAATCCAACTTTACAAGTTTATCAAGTGTGTGAAAGTTTAAGTGACAGAACCTATTGTGCGAGAGCCAAGCCTCCTCATTTTTGCTAGATACCAAACAAAGCTTTTGTTCTTTGTTGGTTGATTTAAAATCCATGAGGTACAGATCACCCCTTCTTTTGGCTCGCAGAAGCACTGTGGGTGTGTCTTCTTTCAACAGAGAACAATATCTTCGTTTAAACATCACATCGAGTCCATTATCACAGAGTTGGCTGACACTTAATAAGTTGTTCTTAAGGCCATTCACATAAGCCACTCTGCTGACATCGACGTCCCCTTTAGCAATGACTCCATAGACTTTTATTTTCCCCTTCTTATTATCTCCAAAGGTCACAGAGCTACCTCTAAGTTTTTCTTTATATGAGGTGAGTAACCTTCTGTCACCAGTCATATGTCTTGAGCACCCGGAGTCTAGGTACCAAATTAGCACAGGCTGCTTCTTCTGTGGACATATTAAAGAGATTTAGGTATCTATTTCGAAATGGGTCCATATTTGTTAGAGGTCTTTTGAGTTGCCTTAGCACTCTTGTTTTTGGCTTTATCCTCTTTCACAAAGGTACCAGATTTTCCTTTCTCACCCTTGAATTTTGCATTCTTAGATTTGGGGTGAGAAATAAGATAGGTTGGTCTGGAGAAATGTTGGTTGAGAGCATGCATAAGATCAAAGTATTTACAATAAGAGACTCCAGAAGCAAATTATTTGAACTTTTCATTAAATATATCAAAGAAAGGTACAGAGCTTTGATTACAACAATCCTTTTTAGACTTCGGTTTATTTTTACAGAAATTTTTATCAAATCTAGGTTGAGTTTTTGAAAAATCTCCTCGCGGATAGCTCTCTCGGTGTACTCTCCCTCTGGGGTTTTCCTTCTTTGTACTCACTACCACAGAAGCATGAAATTTGTCAAATTTGGGCCATTTTCCCTTCTGTTGCCAAGTGAGTTTATCTTGAAATGGTTTTACAGGTTTTGGAGGTTTGGACTTTTGAGATATCAAAAACTTTTCCTTGTTTAATTTTTCAAGCTCCAGAGAAGTCTTAGCTTGCAAGCACATATCCAGAAAATCAGGGCAAATAGGTACACCTGCAGTTCTCCTTTTGGGAGTAATCATTCTGTTAAGAATGCCAGAGGGTAATTTATTTTCCTCTAGAGTGCAGGGAACTATTTCTTATTCCACAGGACCAGTCTCATTATCAACAGAGGATGACTCAAATTCTAATTCAGAGTCCGAATCAAGAAAGTCTCTGTAGACAGAGGCATGATTTTCTAAACATGTACTGCCCAGTCCATCATTAGTGACCTTAATTAGTAACATTTAGATTTTTAAGAATACAAGGAACCACTTCAGTAACACTTAGACACTTCAACAAATATTGCTCAAATATTTCATGCACTGCAGAGGTTATATCAGGATGATTTAGGAAGTGATTTTCATAAGTTTTCCTTAAGTCTTTTTCCAAAAATCTTTTAAAGAGATTTTCTTCCACAGAGGCTGGCACAAACTCTGGTGCCTCAGAGGACAACTCCTTTTCAGAAGTCATCATCCACACAAAGGACATTTGAGTCTGTGTCTCTAGATGACCAAATCTGAAAAGTCCTATCTGTTTTTGGGACAGATATTTCTTTGAAATGGATTTCCTCTTTGCAGAGGTTGATGATGGCAAGTCTTTGTTTTCATACCATACACTAGTCATCACCAAAGGATTTTTCAGATGTGGTCCTTCAGAGGTTCTGCGCCTCTTGAATGAGGAAATTAAGTTTGGAAGACTTGGTTTCAAAAAATTTCCAGGGCAGAAGATGTTTGCTAGAGATTTGTTTCTTTTGTTTCCAGTATATGGGTCGATATCAGTGAACTCTATACATCTTCTGCCAACTTGGTTGTTCACCTTTTCATGCACCTTCTGCGCATCCTAATATTTCCTAATAAGCAGATCTCTGTCGAGCAAGTCTTGGTGAAGGACTTTTCTTTCTCTTTGGAAAAAATTCTTTAGAGACATGGCATTTAGACGATCACTCTCATTGTTCTTTAGCTCTTTTATCTTTTCTTTTAATGCTTTATCAAGAGAAGCTACTGTTTCTTTTAATGACTTCTTTTCTGAAATGTGCTCAGAGACAAGTGAACATTTTTCAAGATAGAGCTTGTCCTTCTCTTGATTGAGAAGTCTAGCCTCACGCTCAAAGAAGGCTAGCTTTTTCTCAAGCTCTGCGCAAGTACTTTTGCAAGCAAGGAAATCCTCATTAAGTTCAAAAAATTTGTTTTCAGAGTCATGATAAGAAGAGTCAGAAGTGGATACCTCACTATCACCATCAGAGGTGTTGACTTCTGCCATACCACAAAAGAGTGCATTGTTGTCCCCTTCATCAGAGGACTCATCGGTCACGAGATTTTCTTGCTCGGCCATCAGTGACCTCTGTGTATAGTATTCTACTTTTTTCTTGAAAAAGGCAGCATCTCTGACCGGTTTCCTTTTCGTGATGTTGGATCCGCACTTTGCTGCAAAGTGCCCTGGCTTCCCACATTTGAAGCATCCTTTATTTTGTTGGGGATCCTTTTCTCCACCTCTGCCATCGAACTTCTGTTCACCCCTTCTGTCATCTCCTCTCCTTTCCTCTTGCCTTTGATATTCATGCTCTTCTCTCACAAACTTCCTCCTGTTCACCATATCCTCTTCTATCGTCTCTTTTCTCTCTTCCTCTGTTGTTGAACATGGACTTCTTCTTAAGACCCTTGTTGTATTCTCTAGTCATAAGGGAAAGTGTCTTTGCCAAAGAATCCATGTCCATTTCCTCCTCGGAGTCATCATCTTCTTCACTACCAGAACCTTCTTTTTCTTTTTCTTCAGAGTCTCCCCCCAGTATTCTCCTTCTTCCCTTTATCTTGTACCTCTGTGGCTTTTCCTATCAACGCCAGAGGTCCACCAACCTGAGTTTTTAGCTTCGAGATGCGATTCTCTTGGCTCACCAAAGTCCCAAAAAGATCTGATATGGACCAAACATCAAGGTCCAGAGTTGCTTGCATACACATAGTCAAATGCAGCCACTCATTATTGAGGCTCTGAAGAAACCTGACATTGTTTTCTTCAGAAGTTCTGTGGATTCCATATCTTTTGCATTTGTTGATAAGGGAGTTGAATCTGTTATAAGTGCTCTGAATGGATTCATTCGACAAAGCTTTGAAAGCAAAATATTCATTAATGCACAAGGCTCTGTTATTCTTTTGAGTCTTAGCACCTCCCCCAAGTTGTCTTTCAAGCTCTAACCACAGATCTTTTGATGTTTCACAAGAGTCAAATGACTGAAAAATGTCATTTGTAATGGCCATAATAAGTATCCTTTTGGCTTTCTTGGCAAGTTAATGTAGAGCACTCTCTTGTTCACTCCACTCAGCAATGGATTTGGGACGTTGGTATTAAGGGACTTAAGGGGTAGTAGCAGTAGCAGGTACCCTTGGAACAGTAGATATGGGGATGTACGGGGGATTGTGAAGAAACTCAACCAAACCAGGATATTCATCCCTTAGGAGAGTGGGAGGTTTTGATTGAGATCCTGAACTGAAAAAGTTTATTGCATTTGCCATTTGTAGAGTAACAAAAATGGTTGCAAAAACAGAGTAAGAATAGAAAGATCTGTTTAGGATGAAGAAATACCCAATATGAAGATAATATGGTAAGAGATATTGTAATAAACCAACAAGGAAGCTTTAAGACTATTCAATAAATAAAACACGCCTATTTTTGGGTCTAAATCAAACAAATTGAAGTAGATCCAGAAAACAGGGGATGTTCGTTTGAGTGATAAACAAGATGAAGAATAGACTCAAAATACTACCAAAAACACTGTAATCAAGTATAGAACAGGATCCTTTGATATTAAAGATCAAAGTTTGCTCTAATACCAATTGGTGATCCCAAGTTGTGTTCTATTCAAGATATAAACCTCTAAGCTACACAAATTAGAATAATATGAGTGCAGAAGCAATTTATGATGTAGTAAAGAGGTATGGTTTGGTAGTAAACACACAAATGTTCAACAAAGTATTCAATAAACAAGTATGCAATAATCACTGAATCAATTGCTTCATTGATATAAGAAATACACCAAGAACACTCACAAGTGTGTGCTAATATGCTCAAAGGATAATCTGGATATTTCGAATTGCTCTCAACAGTGCGTGCTCGCATAATTCAAGGGATGGTAGTGCTCCCATAATATATAAGGAGGGGCACACATCATAGTACAAGACAAAGGCTGACATTCTACAAAAGGAATGCCACCTGGAAAGTAAAACAATGTGGGACGCACACAAATGATCCATAGAATCTTCGTATAGCAGGCTCACGTGTTCTGCACGTGGTCTTGTCTTGACGCTTGAATCTGAAATCTTTAAGACTTCCATCTCCATAGGTTTGCCACCACAGAGGCTCTGTGAGTGATTACAGAGGTTCTGCAGTCTGAGAGAGATCTTCAGGTTCTGAACTTCTCGGGTAGATGGTTTTCAGAGCTTCTGAGCTTGTACCTTCTGTGGTGCACTTGGTGTATGAACCATCTTCTGAAGCTTCTATACTTAGCCTATTTTTCAATACTTCCTTACATTGATTTGGATCTAACAACATGTTTGTCGGTATGAAAACTCTCTTGTCACAAAGTTCTTCGACGTCCATTGTGTGAAACCCGTTGGTGTCATTAAGGTATTCGGTGGTTAAAATCTATAGGGGAGGGTTCATGTGCGAATAGAAAACAAATTGAGAACCAAGGAACAAATTTTATATTGTGTATTGATTATTTGCGGTTCTCATTTGAACCTGCTACTCGATCTGTTAAACCGTTTCAATTGCCTACATTTTTGACATTGTCTAACTATGTCAATTTGTTGATATTGACTCGGTTTATTGTGATGGGAAATCTCTTTTTCTCCAAATATCGAATCCATAGATGATTTGATTTAAAAGGATCATCACACGGTCGCACAACTGATAAAGTGGTGAACGAGATTGATGAAAACCACCACACCATGGACTTCGATCTTAATTATGTTTTTCGCCTGCAACAAAGTTGGTTTAATGAACTAATTAACTGAGTATAGTTTACATCATAATTGGAATGTTTTCCAATCCACTCTATAGTTTGTCGTTGCTCATATAATATATATATATATATATATATATATATATATATTGTGTCGGTTTTATATGTTTTCAGACAAATCAATAGAGATTGCGAGGTTTTAGAAGCGGAGAGAATAATAAATTATTGTCTTGTTGTTGCTCATATAAGATTCAGGGCCTTCACCATCAGAAAGCCAAATCTCTCTATTATGCATCCATACCACCAGGTTCCATTTCTCGCTATTAGTTCTACCTCATGTTTTCTACGTTTTTTTTACCTAATTCATATCATATGCTTTCTGTTTTTTGCAGATCCTAATCAGATAGCCCTAGACTCATCCACTATTGGAGTCTGCAATCGCTTCATTTGGACGGTAATCCTTTTGTTTGCTACTAATTTTATCAACTTTCGAATCGTTGTTGAATTATTTTTGGGGACACTTGTATGGTTTGAAAGAAAAAGTTGGTTTATGCTAACACCATTTGTTTTGCTACTTAAAACTGTGAATACAGACCCAAAACTCCCACGTCCGATTAGGTTTTCTTGGTTGAAGTTCCCATTTGCTGAACATAGTTGGTTATATGTCACCATTTCATGCTGGCCCTTGAAGGAATCACAACTGTCTTCACTCGACCCGACTCCATTGCAACTCCAGATCGTCTTCTTCAAAGGTACTCTTCCACGATTGATCTTTATTTTAGTGATGATAGATATATATGTTTAGATCTGTATTAATCAACTTATATGTTATTTTAGTGAATCTCTCTACATATATGTTCAGATCTATGTGTGTAATCTGAATGTTCTAGGATCCTTTCGAGCATTGTGAGTTGAACGATTTTAAAAAATGTATGAATCCGTTTGTACATACATCTATAACATTCGTACAATTATCCTGTTGATGTGTATGAGTTGGGATATAGGAGATTCATTGCATTTTATGAATATATGAATTCATTTAATAGATATGTATTAAATTTCGTGAACTTGAAGTTATATGTAATCATGTCTAGAGGATTTCGATTCCAATTTCACCATCTTTCTTCACACCCCTGATCCAACTGTTGGTGGAACAGTAAGCATAGAACAATTATCATTCATTTTCAAATTTTTGTTGTTCTTTCTACATATATTAATGTATATATAACAATGGATTACTGATTTAATCTGGTTTCAATATGATCACGAACCAATGTTTGCTATCATTGGAGCTTGGCTGATCTATCAATATCAAAACAAGGGTGCGACTGAGAAGCATGTTCTCGAAAACATGTATCATAAGGCAATCCTTGCTACTGTGGGCTTTATTTTATCCATTTTTGGTCCAAATGATGAGTGGTGAGACCAACTTCACTTGCTTTACCTTATACTATACCTTTGGCTTTGGTAGGCATGGAAATGGGGCGGGGACGGGGCGGGGACCTCAATCCCCATCCCCGTCCCCGATCCTCATCTCTATCCCCGTCCCCATCCCCGTCGGGGAATATGATCACATCCCCATCCCCATCCCCAACGGGGAACGGGGATCCCCAACGGGGAAATGGGGATTTTTTTCCCATTTATATAAACTATTTTAAATCAAATATATGAGACACAACACATCTTTAAATTTCACAAATTTCCAATAAACCTAAAATCAAAAGGAATTTAATTTTATACAAACAATCACATCATATAATACTTAATTAGCTAAAACCAATATAAATCCAGTTTAATGAAAAAAAAAATCTTAATGTCACACGTCTAAAACATATCTAGTAATATCCAAAACACATCGACTAATTATATTTTGACTTGACATCCAAAAGATTACATACTAACATCCACAAAATGACAATTTTAGATTCTAAACCTAGTTAGAAAATACAAAATTATGAATTACCGATTTAGTTGAAATAAATAATATATTTAATTTATTAATTAATATATAACGGGTACGGGGAAGGGCGGGGCGGGGAGTAACATACCCGTCCCCGTCCCCATCCCCATCCCCAGTTTGAGACAAACGGGGATCCCCGTCCCCATCCCCATCCCCGTCCCCGATCGGGGCAGGTGAACCGGGTTCCCCAACGAGGCGGGGTCCATTTCCATGCCTAGGCTTTGGCTTTGGCTAAATGG
This sequence comes from Arctium minus, assembly GCA_954870635.1. NCBI lineage: Eukaryota > Viridiplantae > Streptophyta > Magnoliopsida > Asterales > Asteraceae > Arctium > Arctium minus. The sequence continues at coordinate 58,038,608 of OX941080.1, read as the reverse complement.
TTTCAATCTCATTGCTGCATGGTTTCAATCTCATTGTTGCGGGTCGTATTTCGGATCAGCAATCACTGGCATAGCTTACGGCTTCTTTACATGCCCCACACTACAAATAGACGATTCATCGTATCAAAAACTAGCAAAGATGACGGGATCAGACTCGTAAGACGAAGTGTGGAACTTGTTGAGCTTGCTTCAACCAAATCCGGGCTCGTTCTTATGAAGGATGAAATGGTTGAGTTGCGTCAAATGGTGAGGTCATTTGTATTTGGTGAACCACTTCCGAGTTTTTCATCTTCACTAAATGCTCAAGACCATGGTTATGAGACTCGAGATCGTTAGAACATCCGGTTATGATTATGGATGTTTTTTTAATAATTTTGGATGGATTCATTAATTGATTGAACTTTAGGGTTTCTTATAAAATTTCTTATAAAAAAAACTATCGTTTTGGGATTTTCATTGTTCTTGATTAATTTAATGTTATTTATTTGTTCTATTATATATATATATATATATATAGGGGCGTAATCAAATGAGAACTGACTATTTTGTGGTAACCCTGAGATCCAACCACAACCAATCATTTAAGATAATTATTGTTATTTACAAAAATAGAATAAAGGGTAATTTGGTAATTTATTTTGGTTTGACATTAAATAAAACCCTAAAATATATCAACCCCCATTTATTTTGGTTCTCCCTGCCTGGTCGCTTGCTCCCTTCTCAAACCACCCTCCGCCGTCTCCCATCTTCTACCTCCCTCCGCCGCTGCTACCTCCTCGGCTCCTCCATTCCTCTGTTGGCTTTGCCTCCCCGTCCCCTAAAATCGACCCCTCTTCCTCGTGCCTTCTTCCTCGATGGTGGTTATGGAGGCGCCGGTGGTTAGGAGGGTGTGGATAGGGAGGAGGCCATGACCGTGGATCACCCTCTTTTTGGTTTTAGATTTGGATGTCGAGAAGGATGGGGACGAAGAAAATGACGGTCCCAACTCTCGCCAGTGTCATATGACTTCGATCTCGCCGGTGTTTTGGTGTCGTTACGTTCAAGGACGAGGCAATGGTGGTGATCGCCGTGAAGGAGGCAGTAGATACAGAGGCGATGGTGGTTACAGAGGCAGTGGATAGGGAGGAGGCCATGACCGTGGATCACCCACTTTTTTGGTTTTAGATTTGGAGGTCGAGGTGGATGGGGACGAAGAAAATAACGGTCCTAACAATTGATTTGGAGTTGACGGCATGGTTTTAGATCTGGAGGTCGAGGTAGATGGGGCGAAGAAAAGGACGGTAGATATTAAAGTGCATACACATGATTTGGTATCAAGTGGTATCACAACAGTGGTTACGTTCTTCATTCATTGAGGATTCTATATAAAATCTGTATTAACTTGTTTGAATTTGAAGGCTTTATCAAATTGGTACCAATAGTCATACTAAGATGGTAAGAGTTTTATTTGTGAGATTATATCTTTCCAAATTCATATTCCCAGTTGGTGTCAATGTATTTGAATCACAACCTGCTTATAATGTGGATGGAAATACAATATAGGTTTCATATTGAGATAATGGGTATCACATTTGGTATCAAGTGGTATCACATTTGGTATAACAATAGGGTATCACACAATGGGGTATCACACAATGGGGCATCACATTTGGTATAACAATAAGGTATCACACAATAGGGTATCACATTTGTCATAACAATAGGGTATCACAAAATAGGGTATCACACTAAGTTTTTTCCTTTATTTTGATTATTTTGTTAAAGGGTATCACAGAAAAAAAATTCGCCAGAAAGAAGTTTGCTGGAGAGAGGAGAGAGGAGAGAGGAGGAGAGAGGATATTTTTAAAATACCTAAATTGCCCTTTAATTAAAATTTAAATCATAATTACCAAAATTAATAATTTCCTAATTTATCATCTGATTTGTGGTTGAGATTGGATCTCACAGTTATCACAAATAACCCAGTTCTCCCTATATATATATATATATATATATATATGAATATGCAGCTGAAATATGGATGAAAATAAATATAAAATATACTCTTTAGAGAAGGATTTGAATTTTTAAAAGTGTAAATAAAGATGACTTTTAGAGAAGATTTTGAGTTTGTGTATCTAAATACCATATTTAGAGAAGGTTTTGGAAGTGTTACTAAAGGAGACTTTTAGAGAAGCTTTTTAGAAAGTGTCACTAAAGCCATCTTTAGATAAGCTTTTCCATTTCCTTCTCTGAAAGTATCTTTTAGCAACTCTTATAATCTGTCACAAATACTTGGAAAGCGTCACTAATGATTATTTTTAGAGAAGCTTTTTGAAAAAAATTGATTAACCTTTAGAGAAGCTTTGAAAGTGTATCTAAAGCCCCACAAAAACGTCTCTAAAGGCTACCCAAAAATGCACCTTTCGAAAACCGTCCCTAAAACCTTTACCCACCCTTATATAGAGAATCTCTTTGACGGAAATGAAAACCTTCTCTAAAGGCTTTAGAGTAATAAACTAGATCCATAGCAAAAATTAGGGGTGTTCGCGGTCCGGTTTGGACGGTTTAACCCCTCAAACCACAAACCAAACCGCTAGTGGTGGTTTGTTGATTTTTCAAACCGAGCGGTTTGACATCAAGTGCCCAGACCGGTCAAGTCGGACCACGGTTTAGGCGGTTTGGTCGACTGGTTTAGGCGGTTTGGGCCTTTTAGTGGGCTTTAAAGTTTAAACATAAAAAACATATAAAAATTTAAACTTTAAAGGTTCATTAGCTTGAGTTCATTTGAAATAAATAAAAGTCTACAACAACGTTAACAAAGTCCACAAAAGTTAGCAAAATATCTCAAGACAAAACACAAAAAAAAAGTAATATGCAAAGTGCAAATAAAATCCACGGCGATTTAAAATTATCTTTGGGCATTTTTGTATATATTTAAGTCTAAAGATAAATTGGATATTTGGGCTAAACAATAGATTATATAAAGATGTATATAAAAAAATAAAAAATATATATAGATATATTTGGCGGTCGGTTTGGTCCAAACCGCCCAAAAAAAACTCCAAACCGCAGACCAGACCGGACCGCCCGGTTTGGCAATTTTTCAGACCAGACCAGGCCGGCGGCCGCCTAAACCGCCAAAAACGGTCCGGTTTGACTTGGTTCGACCGGTTTGAGCGGTCCAACGGTTTTTTTGAACACCCCTGGCAAAAATAGAACTCCGAAGGCACGTACCATGAATTTTGTATATGATCCAAAAACCTTTTTTCGTAACTAACATGACCAGATAAACAAACTTTGTAACTTACTCAAATATTGGTTGGTTTTCCATTAAGTTCTGTATGGATATATAAAGTTGTCTGTGTGGATTAATCTGTCTGTATAGATTTGGAAGATTTTTATTGGAGAGAGTTTATTCATAGATGGAAGAAACGTGTTTTTTAATGGGAGGGACTGGTTTGAAAAAAAAATTGGCTTTCTGCATAAAGCTCCCCCTTAAAATCTTATTGAATAAGCCATTTTCTATATCATTAAGTCATCACCAAACAGTCATATATAGCTAACCGAATAAGCTATGAACCTCATTAAGCTGCTAACAAAGAGACCGTAATACATACATCTGTTTTATTCACATGGACAAAAAGAGAAATGACCTAATTGTTTGCGTGTGTGGGACAGAATCTTTTTATGTGAAGTTGGGGTGGGAAGGGCGGCTGATAAAGTCATCTATAAAAAGCTTAAGATTTGGTAAGCATGCTCTTCCTTCGTTTTTCCAAAACAATAATTCAATGATGTCATCTCATCCATTACAAAAATTATACCCAATCATTTCTTTCAAATTTATAAATATATATATATATATATATACACATCTGGGCATGTGTCTGTCCCACCAGGGTTTCCTATCTCTATCATCCACAGGAAGTGATAGATTTATTGGTGCTCGATCGAATGGATCAAGACTTTTCCAGATTTTTACAGTTTCGATTTATAACAGAAATATTTTTTACATATAACAAAAGTATTTTATATATACATATATATAATTCGAGATTTCTATATTTATATACACGTAAGATCGTGAGAGAATAACAATTTTATAGTGAAAATGGTGAGAAAACTTATGAGCCTTTGGATGGGTTGTCTTTTTATTCTAATTTCATTTTTTTTTAAATGAGAACATCTTCACTTTACAAAAACGTGAAAACATCCTTAATTATCACAGGTAATAACATACGTGAGGGAATCTGGTGGTGTGCGGACGACCTGGCCCGTGACGACCTAGGTCATCCATATCTCTGATATAATATCATATGTAACCGACTATAGTAAATAGGTGTTATCATGTTTTTGTAAAATAAAGTTGTGTTCTCTGGAAGCTAAAGTTAAGTACTAAGATATCTGGTTGAAGACCACTTTTTAAAAGATTACATATCATTATATGTTAATTTCTAATTATAGAATGGTTAGTGGTCTTGATCAATATTTGTAAGGATCTTACAACTTTTTTCTTTTTCTTCTAGAGATAATACAATCACCCCAAGATATAATTAAAGTTGTTTGTTCATAATAATATAAAACACTCTAAATGCAAAATGTACACAAGATCATTGTCCATTAAATCATCAAGATTTTTGTCAATTGACGATAATAAAAAGATCTATTTTTTAATATGATGTTATGGGTTTTTCCAAACAAGAGATAGAAGAAAGATAATTTACATATGTATTTAAAACATTAAAAAGGAAGAAACAATTTATAGCAAATAGTTTATTAAATACATAACTTATTGAAAATATAATTTAAATTTAGCTCAACTGACAATAATGCTTGGATATTTGGGGATTCAACTCAGAGGTTACCTATTCGAGTCCTGCAAAACACTCTAGGGATTTTCCAGACTGTACTTCAGACCCTTAGGGTGGAGGAGATGACTATTTGGGGTGGAGGAGATGACTATTTGGGGTGGAGGAGATGACTATTTAGATTAGGGTGGAGGAGATGACTATTTGGGGTGGAGGAGATGACTATTTGGACTGGCGGACTTAGGGTAGAAGACTGGCGGACTTATATTAAAAGACTAAAAGAATTATAAAGAGAGAATTGTAGAGAGAGAGAGTTATGAAAGATGATTTTATTTCTTTCAAGGGATGGATTACAAATGAGGGGGAGACCTTCCTTTTATAGGCAAGGAAAAGGTCCTTTTATATAAGCATGACGTAAACATTACATAAGCAAACAATAATTCTACAAATGAGGTAAGCGCTTACATCACTAGAAAAGTGATTTCATGCTTCCATCATTTTTACATCATCATTTTAAACTAATCAAACTTTAATAATAATGAAAAATACAAGCACACATTTTATTTCAAACTGATGCTTTTATTTCCAACGCGAATCTGGGTGCGACGGGTCATCTTCATACGGATCGTAAGGTTCGTCAATGAGGAAGACATAGTCATCTTCGTTGTCGGAAATGTCAAAATCATCTTCAGAGGAATCAATGGATTTGGCAAGGTGGGTGCTGAACCATTGATTGAGCGTCTCCTTCCATAATGCCACTTCAGGGTGTCTATCTGGCCATATCTCTGCACCTTCCATTACCTGTGTCGGGATGCTGTGAAGAGCTATATTGTTTGTAGACGCCAAATCGTTACGTATCTCCAAAAGTTTTCGGGTATGATTAACCTGGAAGGATCGGCTGGCTGGGTTGACATCATGCCAAGTATGGATGAAGGTTGTGGGGAAATGGTAAATCAGCGGTTGTTTGTTTGTGAGGGAATTTCCGGGTAGAAAGGAGCACGGTCTTTTGAAGCAGATTAGCACGTAAGTTTTGTGACTAACATGCAATCGCTGGATCCATTGATGGACCGGAATGAACCATTGGAGAACAGTGTACAGATTCTTTTGTTCAGGGGGAACGTGTTCAAACTGACACTGGAACATGTATGTGAACAGGTTGCATGCGTTGAAGTAGATGGCGACGGTATGGGTTTCGAAGAGATACCAGAAGAAACAGAGTGCTTCTTTAGGAAGCCTGAATAGTTCATGCATATGGAAAATGTTGAGGAAAGGGTAGTCGGGATGAAACATGTAATTTTTCATGAAGGGACCATGTTTTGCAAGAAGAACATTATAAAATGTCTTCCAGTTCAGTAAGAACCTTTGGCTCAGGGTTAAATCAGCAATGACTTCAGTTACCTCTTCAGGGAGATCTTGGGTGGTTGTGCGAGAGGCTTCTTGGGGAGTAGATGAGCTGGGGTTGGCCTTATCCATAGCAAACACCAATGGGATGACCATGTGTTGGGGAATCCTTTAAGGACCACTATATTTATAGTGCTTTGGCCTTGACAGAAAATATGCGAGAATATTTTCTGACCCTTTGATGTGTTTTACTGTAAACTTCCACTGTGAGAACCAATTTGCCCACCTTAAAAGTTGTGCCCCTGGAAGCATCTTTCTTTTGAATTGGAGCATGCGTGGGAAAGAGGACATATCCATCTCAATCTGGAAACAGTGACCGATAAGATGGAATTGGAATTTTTCTATTCCTCGTTTGACTGCTAGAATCTCCTTGAAAGTTGAATGGTAGTGTTGCTCTGATGCTTTGAACGTGCACTCTTGTAACCACAAATTGTTCTGACACCTTTGTCATCTTGTGCAAGTAGAACTGCTCCCCAATATTCATCACTCGCATCTGTCTGGAGAATTCTTTTGTCAGTAGTAGTGGGAATATTTAGAGGTGGCATCTTGTCGGCTAGTTGCTTTATAGCTCTGATAACTATTGTTTGTCGTTCAGCCCAAAGTGGTGGTTCCTTTTTTAACATGGGGAATAAGTGTATAGTATGGTGTGACAGCTTTGGCAAGAAATCGGCCTTGTAGTTGACAAGACCAAGGAACTGTTGGACTTCTTTTTGTGACGAAAGCACATCTGGAAACTTGTGGAGCCCTTGAGCGATATGGGGTTGTGGTTGATATTTCCCATCAAAGATCTTCATTCCAAGAAAGTCAATGGAGTTAACTCCTATCTCCATCTTCTTTTCAGATAGCATAATGCCATACTGTTGAATTATGGAATGAAACTTCGAGAGTAAGCTGATATGGGAATCTTCGTCTGGAGAAAACAGGAGAATATCATCAATGTAGACTAGGGCGTTTTGGAGAATAGGCTCAAAGATTTTGACCATTGCCTTTTGGAATGCCGAAGGGGCATTTTTTAATCCAAATGGCATAACGTTCCACTGGTAATGATGATCTGGTATGCAAAAAGCAGTCTTCGGCCGATCGTCAGGATGTATGCCCAATTGCCAGAATCCAACTTTAAGATCGAATTTTGATAAGACCTTTGCATTTGCTAGAGACTGGAATAATGAACTTTTCTGAGGTAGAGGAAATTTATCATCAGCCAAAAAATGATTAAGTGGTTGATAATTTATGACTAGCCTCAGCTTGCCTCTGACTTGTTCACTTCTTTTATTGACATAAAAAGCTTCACATGCCCATGGTGAAACCGTGGGTTCAATGATGCCTTGTTGAACAAGTTCTGAACATTTTTGGACTGCTAGCTGGTAATGACCAGGGTTCATTCCTGGATGGCTTGTCCTTGTCGGGTTGACGTCCTCGTTTTGTTTGAACGGTAAGGTAACAAAAAACGAAGGATTTAACCATAAAGGGTTTTTGCTTTTTGTGAGAAACTCTGTATGACTAGAAGCACATGATGTATGGATGATTTGTTGTTTAAGGGCTTCTATAGTGAGTGTGGATGCCATATAGAGTTTGGGCACGGAACTCCAGGGGTTTAGGTAACTTTTGTATCGGAGACCTTGTTCAGCAAACCTTATATTTGGCAAGGTATGAAGAATATTTAATCCGATGAGGAGATCTTTACCGTGGGAGCTTGATCCTAAGAACCTGTATCTTACCACACATTTGTCAATAACAAATGTATCACCACTAGCTGCTAGGAATTGCTGATAATGTGGTTTCCAGTAACTGCTAGGGAGAATTTTCGGGTTTAGTATTGAGACCGATGATCCTGTGTCAAAGAAGGCTATGACCGAAATGGGTTTAGCATATGTTGATGTGAGCAGGTGGACTTTAGCTAAGGGCGCAGGTTGAGGTTTTTGTAAGGGTAAAACTTGCGGGAGAGAGGAGTGAATAGGAAGGGGGCTTGTCATGAACACTTCAATATCAGAGTGTTCATTCAAGTGATCTGGTTCGGACTCTTCATCTGATGATAAATCGTAATATGCTATGGTGCATATTGTGTGATCATCTGGTTCATCGTCAAGGGAGTATAGGGACTCCAAATCAGAAATGTCCACTGGTTCAACTTGATTAAGACTCTGAATCAAATCTTGAGACTTCCTTTTGTCTTTGCAATATTTTGCAAAGTGTCCTTTCTTATTGCAAATGTAACATCTGTCAGAACTGCGTCCTCGGTGTGTTTTCTTCCTGATGAACTTCCAATTCTTCCATGGGAAACCCTTGGTGGTTTTCTTTCTGGAAGAGTTAAAGAACTTCTTGAAATGGGACTTCTTCTTTGTAGGAGAGCAATCATAGGAAGATTTATCCTTGCATTTGATCTGGACGTATTTTTCATCACAGGCTGAACCAAAATGTTTGCCAGTTTTTTCAAGTTCGTCCATGAACTTTCTTGAATTACAAAACTTGGCAAGTGCATTGAGCACCATTTGATATAGGGCACCAAGTGTGACATTAGCAATCGAGATGTTTTTTGACTCCAATGATCTGAATACCTCACTGGCAAGAGATTCTGGGAAAGAATTCAGAAAAACTTGCTTGAGGTTGACATCATCAATACCTTGCAGGCAATAAAACCTTTTTGACATGCGATTGTAATGTTCTTTAAGGTTCTTCTTTTGGAATGAACAACATCTCATTTTTAAGAATTCATTCCTTGCTTGAGCGATGTGTTCAACCGGGTTGCCAATGAACTCAGCATAGATCATATGCATGAAATCTTCTGGAGATTGTGCTTGCTGGATCTGCAGTTGTCGATACTCTCTAAGACTCATGTACCAATCTCTGAGACGACCTTGAGTTCTGGTTAAAAACCTTTTAATCACCATGTCCATGTCATAGTACTGGAGTTCAGCTGAGCACCATGTCAACATCTCTATACTTCTATCTCTCCATTGTGAAGGGGGAATATCATCAAAAGTAAACTTTTGGCCAGAATCTGACTTTGAAACTTTGATTCTTCTTTGTGGTGCAGGTTGGAAGGTTTCGTCGTCTTTTACTACATACTCGTCATCAAAGTAGTTGCGAGCTGTAGATGATTCTGGATCTGCCATGAAAAAATGTTCAAAGGCTTCCGAGAGGTCACCTTCTGCATGATCTGGAGGTGTTGTAACCACGGGTGCAACAAAGGGTGACCTAGAGGATGTCTCTTTTTGGGTTAGGTTTTGTAGGAATGATGAGATCGGATTTACATCTTCAATTGGGAGGACGTTCGGTGGTCTTGAGGAGGCTGTGGCAGAGGTGTCATCAACAAAGACTTATGTTTCACTTGAGGAAACCATTGGGGCTTTTTCAGATCTCAGGGAGATTCGTAAAGCTTTAGCTCTTCTCTTTTCTTGCTCTTTGGACCATAAAGAGAGTGATGGGGATTTTTGTGGGAATGGTGTGAGTGGGAGTGGCTGTGGATCAAAGGATGTTCCAACAAAAGGGGTAGAAGACAATGTCCACGGATCATCAATTTGAGTTACTACTCTTTGCTGCTTATGTTGCCTCTCCAAGTCAATGAGTTGTGATTTTAAGAACTTCATCTCAGCTTCTTTCTTTGTAAGATCACTAGAGGCTTGAGAGTGAGGAATTGTACGAACTATCTCAAGAAGTTCTTTGTGGAGTCCTTGCATCTTCATCTTGATTTTGTTGGATCATGTTTTCAAGGGACCGTACCTTCGTAACAAGATTTTCTTGTGTTTGCAAGGATCGTGTTTGTTGCGTAAGGAGAGTTTGGAGCACCTTGTTCTGGGCAACAACATTCTCACTTTGCCAATTAAGAGTAGCTTCAGCAGGACTGATCTGAGTAGCTATTCCTGTGGGACTTATGGTTGTGGGGTTTTTGATCTTCCACTCATGCTTGGTTCTTTGGGTTGTGTCTTCAAACGAGCTTAAAGGTGGGAACTCATCCTTGTATTCAGACGATGTGGTTGCGGGGGTGATAACACAACATTCTTGGGCTCGGCTTGGAGGATTTGGAGGAGGTAGATCATGACATGACTTAAGGGTTGATATTGGTGAATCTTTGTAAAGGACATAGTAGTCAAACTTGCCCGATGGTTCACCAAGGAGTCCTACAGCAGGATCTACTGATTCATATGTTTCCTTCAGCTTTTGTTGTGATCTGTTCTTCTTTTTCTCTTGGCTGCTGTCGTTGTATTCAATCCGGTATGCTTCGTCAAGACAGTCCTGGCAATCGCAAACATCATACCAGCAACGCTCAACTTGTTTGACTGGGGCTGGAGCCTGAATTGGCTGAACCATATGGATGGTTGGGAAGACGTTTGTCTTCTGTTGGGAGGAGAAATTGACCTCAACAAGTCCGTTTTCATGGCGGATGAAGTCTGGTGCGGTAGTTTTCTGGACAGGGGTTTGGTGGATCTGCTCATAATTCGTTACCCACTTTTCAGGGAGGAGTTTTAGTAACTCTTCTCTGGACAACTGTCTGGGAACATATGTACATGTTGGTGTTCCACATGAGTCAACATTAATGAGAAGTGCATCGTCAGCGTGTTCTTGATCCGGCACCATGATGATTTTGAACTCTATACGCCATTTGGTAGTGGAATGTTGCCTGGAAAGTGTTTACTTGGGGAGTACCCCCAATTTGAATCTGGGCCTTGAGCGTTGTGTAAAGTGAGGTGTCACTAAGAGGCATATTGAAGTTGGGGTAAAAGGTAACAAAAATGGTTCCAGCGTTTAAGGTGGTTTGTATCGTTCCTATGCAAGCGTGTTGGTACTCTACAAACCTTGTGTCTACGAGGGCTATTCGGGAAAAGGCAGGAAGACCTTTTCTACCATGGAAGGTAAGGGCTAATCTGATAGCACCGAAGTGGATATGAGTATACCCTTGGGCCATACAGTGTCTAGCAAGATCTGGTGGAAGGGACAGAGTGACCATATGTTCTAAACTGGTAGCTGGGAGTTAGTGAGAGTCAAATTTAGAGGCTTGGACAAACTCTTTAATGTGTTGATTGGAAGTAGATCCTATTAATTTTTTGACTTTTCTTGAAAATGAAGTATTAGGTTTAGAGAATACAGAATAAGGGTTAACTAAGGGCATACTGGTAATAGGGATTTTAGAGTCATCAGGTACATAAGAAATCTCATATAACTGATCTATTTTTGAGGCAGAGGATTGTCTAAAGCTAGAGGAAGATCGTGACAGACTGGATTCTGGGTTCATGATGGGGTTGAGATGGATATTTGTTCTAAAGGCACTACACAACTTTCGACCTTGTTATACACAGGTTGGTTGCGACTTCACTCAACGTCGTCTTACTGACTCTTTTTAACAAGATAAAACTTAAGGAATGCCTAAGACAAACTATCTGGTTGTTCTTTAACCTTTTATCTGTAGAATGGTTTTCTGATGTGAACGATCCGCAAGGCGGCAGTCACAGAGTATACTAATCTGATTCTTTAGATAAATAGTAAAGAAATGGTGTGGATGGACAGGATAGAGGTTAGGCTCTGATACCAATTAGGGTGGAGGACAATGGTGGAGGACTGGCGGACTATGGTGGAGGACTGGGATTAGGGTGGAGGACTATGGTGGAGGACTGGCGGACTTATAGTAAAAGACTCAAAGAATTATAAAGAGAGAATTGTAGAGAGAGAGAGAGAGTTATGAAAGAGGATTTTATTTCTTTCAAGGGATGGATTACAAATGAGGGGGAGGCCTTCCTTTTATAGGCAAGGAAAAGGTCCTTTTAAATAAGCTTGACGTAAGCATTACATAAGGAAACAATAATTCTACAAATGAGGTAAGCGCTTACATCACTAGAAAAGTGATTTCATGCTTCCATCATTTTTACATCATCATTTTAAACTAATCAAACTTTAATAATAAAGAAAATAACAAACAGACATTTTATTTCAAACTGATGCTTTTATTTCCAACGCGAATCTGGGTGCGACGGGTCATCTTCATACGGATCGTAAGGTTCGTCAATGAGGAAGACATAGTCATCTTCGTTGTCGGAAATGTCAAAATCATCTTCAGAGGAATCAATGGATTTGGCAAGGTGGGTGCTGAACCATTGATTGAGCGTCTCCTTCCATAATGCCACTTCAGGGTGTCTATCTGGCCATATCTCTACACCTTCCATTACCTGTGTCGGGATGCTGTGAAGAGCTATATTGTTTGCAGACGCCAAATCGTTACGTATCTCCAAACGTTTCTGGGTATGATTAACCTGGAAGGATCGGCTGGCTGGGTTGACATCATGCCAAGTATGGATGAAGGTTGTGGGGAAATGGTAAATCAGCGGTTGTTTGTTTGTGAGGGAATTTCCGGGTAGAAAGGAGCACGGTCTTTTGAAGCAGATTAGCACGTAAGTTTTGTGACTAACATGCAATCGCTGGATCCATTGATGGACCGGAAGGAACCATTGGTGAACAGTGTACAGATTGTTTTGTTCAGGGGGAACGTGTTCAAACTGACACTGGAACATGTATGTGAACAGTTTGCATGCATTGAATGAGATGGCGACGGTATGGGTTTCGAAGAGATTCCAGAAGAAGCAGAGTGCTTCTTTAGGAAGCCTGAATAGTTCATGGATATGGAAAATGTTGAGGAAAGGGTAGTCGGGATGAAACATGTAATTTTTCAGGAAGGGACCATGTTTTGCAAGAAGGACATTATAAAATATCTTCCAGTTCAGTAAGGACCTTTGGCTCAGGGTTAAATCAGCAATGACTTTAGTTACCTCTTCAGGGAAATCTTGGGTGGTTGTGCGAGAGGCTTCTTGGGGAGTAGATGAGCTGGGGTTGGCCTTATCCATAGCAAACACCAATGGGATGACCATGTGTTGGGGAATTCTTTAAGCACAACTATATTTATAGTGCTTTGGCCTTGAAAGAAAATATGCGAGAATATTTTCTGACCCTTTGATGTGTTTTACTGTAAACTTCCACTGTGAGAACCAATTTGCCCATCTTAAAAGTTGTGCCTCTGGAAGCTTCTTTCTTTTGAATTGGAGCATGCGTGGGAAAGAGGACATATCCATCTCAATCTGGAAACAGTGACCAATAAGATGGAATTGGAATTTTTCTATTCCTCTTTTGACTGCTAGAATCTCCTTGAAAGTTAAATGGTAGTGTTGCTCTGATGCTTTGAACGTGCACTCTTGTAACCACAAATTGTTCTGACACCTTTGTCATCTTGTGCAAGTAGAACTGCTCCCCAGTATTCATCACTCGCATCTGTCTGGAGAATTCTTTTGTCAGTAGTAGTGGGAATCTTTAGAGGTGGCATCTTGTCGGCTAGTTGCTTTATAGCTCTGACAGTTATTGTTTGTCGTTCTGCCCAAAGTGGTGGTTCCTTTTTTAGCATGTGGAATAAGTGTACAATATGGTGTGACAGCTTTGGCAAGAAATCGGCCATGTAGTTGACAAGACCAAGGAACTGTTGGACTTCCTTTTGTGACGAAAGCACATCTGGAAACCTGTGGAGCTCTTGAGCGATATGGGGTTGTGGTTGATATTTCCCATCAAAGATCTTCATTCCAAGAAAGTTAATGGAGTTAACTCCTATCTCCATCTTCTTTTTAGATAGCATAATGCCATACTGTTGGATTATGGAATGAAACTTCGAGAGTAAGCTGATATGGGAATCTTCGTCTGGAGAAAACAGGAGAATATCATCACTGTAGAGCAGGGCGTTTTGGAGAACAGGCTCAAATATTTTGACCATTGCCTTTTGGAATGCCGAAGGGGCATTTTTTAATCCAAATGGCATAACGTTCCACTGGTAATGATGATCTGGTATGCAAAAAGCAGTCTTCGGCCGATCGTCAGGATGTATGCCCAATTGCTAGAATCCAGCTTTAAGATCAAATTTTGATAAGACCTTTGCATTTGCTAGAGACTGGAATAATGACCTTTTCTGAGGTAGAGGAAATTTATCATCAGCCAAAAAATGATTAAGTGGTTGATAATTTATGACTAGCCTCAGCTTGCCTCTGACTTGTTCACTTCTTTTATTGACCTAAAAAGCTTCACATGCCCATGGTGAAACCGTGGGTTCAATGATGCCTTGTTGAACAAGTTCTGAACATTCTTGGACTGCTAGCTGGTAATGATCAGGGTTCATTCCTGGATGGCTTGCCCTTGTCGGGTTGACGTCCTCGTTTTGTTTGAACGGTAAGGTAACAAAAAACGAAGGATTTAACCATAAAGGGTTTTTGCTTTTTGTGAGAAACTCTGTATGACTAGAAGCACATGATGTATGGATGATTTTTTGTTTAAGGGCTTCTATAGTGAGTGTGGATGCCATATAGAGTTTGGGCACGGAACTCCAGGGGTTTAGGTAACTTTTGTATCAGACACCTTTCTCAGCAAACCTTATATTTGGCAAGGTATGAAGAATATCGAATCCGATGAGGAGATCTTTACCGTGGGAGCTTGATCCTAAGAACCTGTGTCTTACCACACATTTTGGAAATAACCGGATATGGATTGGGACACTGATCTTGTCAATAACAAATGTATCACCACTAGTTGCTAGGAATTGCTGATAATGTGGTTTCCAGTAACTGCTAGGGAGAATTTTCGGGTTTAGTGTTGAGACCGATGATCCTTTGTCAAAGAAGGATATGACCGAAATGGGTTTAGCATATGTTGATGTGAGCAGGTGGACTTTAGCTAAGGGCGCAGGTTGAGGGTTTTGTAAGGATAAAACTTGCGGGAGAGAGGAGTGAATAGGAAGGGGGCTTGTCATGAACACTTCAAAATCAGAGTGTTCATTCGAATGATCTGGTTCGGACTCTTCATCTGATGATGAATCGTAATATGCTATGGTGCATATTGTGTGATCATCTGGTTCATCGTCAAGGGAGTATAGGGACTCCAAATCAGAAATGTCCACTGGTTCAACTTGATTAAGACTCTGAATCAAAGTTTGAGACTTCCTTTTGTCTTTGCAATCTTTTGCAAAGTGTCCTTTCTTATTGCAAATGTAACATCTGTCAGAACTGCGTCCTCGATGTGTTTTCTTCCTGATGAACTTCCATTTCTTCCGTGGGAAACCCTTGGTGGTTTTCTTTCTGGAAGAGTTAAAGAACTTCTTGAAATGGGACTTCTTCTTTGTAGGAGAGCAATCACAGGAAGAGTTATCCTTGCATTTGATCTGGAGGTATTTTTCATCACAGGCTGAACCAAAATGTTTGCCAGTTTTTTCAAGTTCGTCCATGAACTTTCTTGAATTACAAAACTTGGCAAGTGCATTAAGCACCATTTGATATAGGGAACCAAGTGTGACATTAGCAATCGAGATGTTTTTTGACTCCAATGATCTGAATACCTCACTGGCAAGAGATTCTGGGAAAGAATTCAGAAAAACTTGCTTAAGGTTGACATCATCAATACCTTGCAGGCAATAAAATCTTTTTGACATGCGAATGTAATGTTCTTCAAGGTCCTTCTTTTGCAATGAACAATATTTCATTTTTAAGAATTCCTTCCTTGCTTGAGCGATGTGTTCAACCGGGTTGCCAATGAACTCAGCATAGATCATATGCATGAAATCTTCTGGAGATTGTGCTTGCTGGATCTGCAGTTGTCGATACTCTCCAAGACTCATGTACCAATCTCTGAGACGACCTTGAGTTCTGGTTAAAAACCTTTTAATCACCATGTCCATGTCATAGTACTGGAGTTCAGCTGAGAACCATGTCAACATCTCTATACTTCTATCTCTCCATTGTGAAGGGGGAATATCATCAAAAGTAAACTTTTGGCCAGAATCTGACTTTGAAACTTTGGTTCTTCTTTGTGGTGCAGGTTGGAAAGTTTCGTCGTCTTCTACTACATACTCGTCATCCAAGTAGTTGCGAGCTGTAGACGATTCTGGATCTTCCATGAACAAATCTTCAAAGGCTTCAGAGAGGTCACCTTCTGCATGATCTGGAGGTGTTGTAACCACGGGTGCAACAAAGGGTGAACTAGAGGATGTCTCTTTTTGGGTTAGGTTTTGTAGGAATGATGAGATCGGATTTACATCTTCAATTGGGAGGACGTTCGGTGGTCTTGAGGAGGCTGTGGCAGAGGTGTCATCAACAAAGACTTGTGTTTCACTTGAGGAAACCATTGGGGCTTTTTCAGATTTCAGGGACATTCATAAAGCTTTAGCTCTTCTCTTTTCTTGCTCTTTGGACCATAAAGAGAGTGACGGGGATTTTTGTGGGTAGGGTGTGAGTGGGAGTGGTTGTGGATCAAAGGATGTTCCAACAAAAGGGGTAGAAGACAATGTTTATGGATCATCAATTTGAGTTACTACTCTTTGCTGCTTATGTTGCCTCTCCAAGTCAATGAGTTGTGATTTTAAGAACTTCATCTCAACTTCTTTCTTTGTAAGATCACTAGAGGCTTGAGAGTGAGGAATTGTACGAACTATCTCAAGAAGTTCTTTGTGGAGTCCTTGCATCTTCATCTTGATTTCTTGGATCATGTTTTCAAGGGGCCGTACCTTCGTAACAAGATTTTCTTGTGTCTGCAAGGATCGTGTTTGTTGCGTAAGGAGAGTTTGGAGCACCTTGTTCTGGGCAACAACATTCTCACTTTGCCAATTAAGAGTAGCTTCAGCAGGACTGGTCTGAGTAGCTATCCCTGTGGGACCTATGGTTGTGGGGTTTTTGATCTTCCACTCATGCTTGGTTCTTTGGGTTGTGTTTTCAAACGAGCTTAAAGGTGTGAACTCAGCCTTGTATTCAGACGATGTGGCTGTTGGAGTAATAACACAACATTCTTGGGCTCGGCTTGGCGGTTTTGGAGGAGGTAGATCATGACATGAGTTAAGGATTGATATTGGTGAATCTTTGTAAAGGACATAGTAGTCAAACTTGCCCGATGGTTCACCAAGGAGTCCTACAACAGGATCTCCTGATTCATATCTTTCCTTCAGCTTTTGTTGTGATCTTTTCTTTTTCTTCTCTTGGTTGCTGTCATTGTATTCCATCCGGTATGCTTCATCAAGACAGTATTGGCAATTACAGACATCATACCAGCAATGCTCAACTTGTTTGACTGGGGCTGGAGCCTGAACTAGCTGAATCATATGGATGGTTGGGAAAACATTCGTCTTCTGTTGGGAGGAGAAATTGACCTCGACAAGTCCGTTTTCATGGTGAATGAAGTCTGGTGCGGTAGTTGTCTGGACAGGAGTTTGGTGGATCTGCTCATAATTCGTTACCCACTTTTCAGGGAGGAGTTTTAGTAACTCTTCTCTGGACAGTTGTCTAGGAACATATGTACATGTTGGTGTTGCACATGAGTCAACGTTAATGAGAAATTCATCCCCAGCGTGTTCTTGATCCGGCACCATGATGTCGAGAGAGTGATTTTGAACTCTATACGCCATTTGGTAGTGGAATGTTGCCTGGAAAGTGTTTACTTGGGGAGTACCCTCAATTTGAATCTGGGCCTTGGGCGCTGTGTAGAGTGAGGGGTCATTAAGAGGAATATTGAAGTTGGGGTAAAAGGTAACAAAAATGGTTCCAGCGTTTAAGATGGTTTGTATCGTTCCTATGCAAGCGTGTTGATACTCTACAAACCTTGTGTCTACGAGGGCTATTCGCTAAAAGGCAGGGAGACCTTTTCTACCATGGAAGGTAAAGGCTAATCTGATAGCACCAAAGTGGATATGAGTATACCCTTGGGCCATACAGTGTCTAGCAAGATCTGGTGGAAGGGACAGAGTGACCATATGTTCTAAACTGGTAGCTGGGAGTTGGTGAGAGTCAAATTTAGAGGCTTGGACAAACTCTTTAATGTGTTGATTGGAAGTGGATCCTATTAATTTTTTGACTTTTCTTGAAAATGAAGTATTAGGTTTAGAGAATACAGAATAAGGGTTAACTAAGGGCATACTGGTAATAGGGATTTTGGAGTCATCGGGTACATAAGAAATCTCATATAACTGATCTATTTTTGAGGCAGAGGATTGTCTAAAGCTAGAAGAAGATCGTGACAGCTGGATTCTGGGTTCATGATGGGTTCGAGACAGATATTTGATCTAAAGGCACTACACAACTTTTGATCTTGTTTTACAGAGGTTGGCTGTGACTTCACTCAACGTCGTCTTACTGACTCTATGTAACAAGATAAAACTTAAGAAATGCCTAAGACAAACTATCTGGTTGTTCTTTAACCTTTTATCTATAGAATGGTTTTCTGATGTGAACGATCCGCAAGGCGGCAGTCACAGAGCATAATAATTCGACTCCTTAGATAAATAGTAAAGAAAGGGTGTGGACGGACAGGATAGAGGTTAGGCTCTGATACCAATTAGGGTGGAGGACTTGGATTAGGGTGGAGGACTATGGTGGAGGACTGGCGGACTATCGTGGAGGACTGGGATAAGGGTGGAGGACTATGGTGGAGGACTATGGTGGAGGACTGGCGGACTTATTTGGGGTGGAGGAGATGACTATTTGGGGTGGAGGAGATGACTGTTTGGACTGGCGGACTTAGGGTGGAAGACTGGCGGACTTATATTAAAAGACTAAAAGAATTATAAAGAGAGAATTGTAGAGAGAGAGAGAGTTATAAAAGAGGATTTTATTTCTTTCAAGGGATGGATTACAAATGAGGGGGAGGCTTTCCTTTTATAGGCAAGGAAAAGGTCCTTTTACATAAGCATGACGTAAGCATTACATAAGCAAACAATAATTCTACAAATGAGGTAAGCGCTTACATCACTAGAAAAGTGATTTCATGCTTCTATCATTTTTACATCATCATTTTAAACTAATCAAACTTTAATAATAAAGAAAAATACAAGCACACATTTTATTTCAAACTGATGCTTTTATTTCCAACGCGAATCTGGGTGCGACGGGTCATCTTCATACGGATCGTAAGGTTCGTCATTGAGGAAGACATAGTCATCTTCGTTGTCGGAAATGTCAAAATCATCTTCAGAGGAATCAATGGATTTGGCAAGGTGGGTGTTGAACCATTGATTGAGCGTCTCCTTCCATAATGCCACTTCAGGGTGTCTATCTGGCCATATCTCTGCACCTTCCATTACCTGTGTCGGGATGCTGTGAAGAGCTATATTGTTTGTAGACGCCAAATCATTACGTATCTCCAAAAGTTTCCGGGTATGATTAACCTGGAAGGATCGGCTGGCTGGGTTGACATCATGCCAAGTATGGATGAAGGTTGTGGAGAAATGGTAAATCAGCGGTTGTTTGTTTGTGAGAGAATTTCCGGGTAGAAAGGAGCACGGTCTTTTGAAGCAGATAAGCACGTAAGTTTTGTGACTAACATGCAATCGCTGGATCCATTGATGGATCGGAAGGAACCATTGGAGAACAGTGTACAGATTGTTTTGTTCAGGGGGAACGTGTTCAAACTGACACTGGAACATGTATGTGAACAGTTTGCATGCGTTGAAGGAGATGGCGACGGTATGGGTTTCGAAGAGATACCAGAAGAAACAGAGTGCTTCTTTAGGAAGCCTGAATAGTTCAGGGATATGGAAAATGTTGAGGAAAGGGTAGTCGGGATGAAACATGTAATTTTTCATGAAGGGACCATGTTTTTCAAGAAGTACATTATAAAATGTCTTCCAGTTCAGTAAGGACCTTTGGCTCAGGGTTAAATCAGCAATGACTTCAGTTACCTCTTCAGGGAGATCTTGGGTGGTTGTGCGAGAGGCTTCTTGGGGAGTAGATGAGCTGGAGTTGGCTTTATCCATAAGAAACACCAATGGGATGACCATGTGTTGTGAAACTCTTTCAGGACCACTATATTTATAGTGTTTTGGCCTTGACAGAAAATCTGCGAGAATATTTTCTGACCCTTTGATGTGTTTTACTGTAAACTTCCACTGTGAGAACCAATTTTCCCACCTTAAAAGTTGTGCCTCTGGAATCATCTTTCTTTTGAATTGGAGCATGCGGGGGAAAGAGGACATATCCATCTCAATCTGAAAACAGTGACCGATAAGATGGAATTGGAATTTTTCTATTTCTCTTTTGACTGCTAGAATCTCCTTGAAAGTTGAATGGTAGTGTTGCTCTGAGGCTTTGAACGTGCCACTCTGGTAACCACAAATTGTTCTGACACCTTTGTCATCTTGTGCAAGTAGAACTGCTCCCCAGTATTCATCATTCGCATCTGTCTGGAGAATTCTTTTGTCAGTAGTAGTGGGAATCTTTAGAGGTGGCATCTTGTCGGCTAGTTGCTTTATAGCTCTGACAACTATTGTTTGTCGTTCAACCCAAAGTGGTGGTTCCTTTTTTAGCATGGGGAATAAGTGTACAGTATGGTGTGACAGCTTTGGGAAGAAATCGGCCATGTAGTTGACAAGACCAAGGAACTGTTGGACTTCCTTTTGTGACGAAAGCACATCTGGAAACCTGTGGAGCTCTTGAGCGATATGGGGTTGTGGTTGATATTTCCCATCAAAGATCTTCATTCCAAGAAAGTTAATGGAGTTAACTCCTATCTCCATCTTCTTTTCAGATAGCATAATGCCATACTGTTGGATTATGGAATGAAACTTCGATAGTAAGCTGATATGGGAATCTTCGTCTGGAGAAAACAGGAGAATATCATCAATGTAGACCAGGGAGTTTTGGAGAACAGGCTCAAAGATTTTGACCATTGCCTTTTGGAATGCCGAAGGGGCATTTTTTAATCCAAATGGCATTACGTTCCAATGGTAATGATGATATGGTATGCAAAAAGCAGTATTCGGCCGATCGTCAGGATGTATGCCCAATTTCCAGAGTCCAACTTTAAGATCGTATTTTGATAAGACCTTTGCATTCGCTAGAGACTGGAATAATGACCTTTTCGGAGGCAGGGGAAACTTATCATCAGCCAAGAAATGATTAAGTGGCTGATAATTTATGACTAGCCTAAGCTTGCCTCTGACTTGTTCACTTCTTTTATTGACATAAAAAGCTTCACATGCCCATGGTGAAACCGTGGGTTCAATGATGCCTTGTTGAACAAGTTCTGAACATTCTTGGACTGCTAGCTGGTAATGATCAGGGTTCATTCCTGGATAGCTTGCCCTTGTCGGGTTGACGTCCTCGTTTTGTTTGAACGGTAAGGTAACAAAAAACGAAGGATTTAACCATAAAGGGTTTTTGCTTTTTGTGAGAAACTCTGTATGACTAGAAGCACATGATGTATGGATGATTTGTTGTTTAAGGGATTCTATAGTGAGTGTGGATGCCATATAGAGTTTGGGCATGGAACTCCAGGGGTTTAGGTAACTTTTGTATCGGCGACCTTGCTCAACAAACCTGATATTTGGCAAGGTATGAAGAATATCGAATCCGATGAGGAGATCTTTACCGTGGGAGCTTGATCCTAAGAACCTATGTCTTACCACACATTTTGGAAATAACCGGATATGGATTGGGACATTGATCTTGTCAATAACAAATGTATCACCACTAGCTGCTAGGAATTGCTGATAATGTGGTTTCCAGTAACTGCTAGGGAGAATTTTTGGGTTTAGTATTGAGACCGATGATCCTGTGTCAAAGAAGGCTATGACCGAAATGGGTTTAGCATATGTTGATGTGAGCAGGTGGACTTTAGCTAAGGGCGCAGGTTGAGGTTTTTGTACGGGTAAAACTTGCGGGAGAGAGGAGTGAATAGGAAGGGGTCTTGTCATGAACACTTCAATATCAGAGTGTTCATTCAAATGATCTGGTTCGGACTCTTCATCTGATGATGAATCGTAATATGCTATGGTGCATATTGTGTGATCATCTGGTTCATCGTCAAGGGAGTATAGGGACTCCAAATCAGAAATGTCCACTGGTTCAACTTGATTAAGACTCTGAATCAAAGCTTGAGACTTCCTTTTGTCTTTGCAATCTTTTGCAAAGTGTCCTTTCTTATTGCAAATGTAACATCTGTCAGAACTGCGTCCTCGGTGTGTTTTCTTCCTGATGAACTTCCATTTCTTCCGTGGGAAACCCTTGGTGGTTTTCTTTCTGGAAGAGTTAAAGAACTTCTTGAAATGGGACTTCTTCTTTGTAGGAGAGCAATCACAGGAATATTTATCCTTG
This sequence comes from Arctium minus, assembly GCA_954870635.1. Lineage (NCBI taxonomy): Eukaryota > Viridiplantae > Streptophyta > Magnoliopsida > Asterales > Asteraceae > Arctium > Arctium minus. Next base: position 58,016,335 of record OX941080.1, on the reverse strand, counting down.
CATTTGATCTGGAGGTATTTTTCATCACAGGCTGAACCAAAATGTTTGCCAGTTTTTTCAAGTTCGTCCATGAACTTTCTTGAATTACAAAACTTGGCAAGTGCATTAAGCACCATTTGATATAGGGCACCAAGTGTGACATTAGCAATTGAGATGTTTTTTGACTCCAATGATCTGAATACCTCACTGGCAAGAGATTCTGGGAAAGAATTCATAAAAAACTTGCTTGAGGTTGACATCATCAATACCTTGCAGGCAATAAAACCTTGTTGACATGCGATTGTAATGTTCTTCAAGGTCCTTCTTTTGGAATGAACAACATCTCATTTTTAAGAATTCCTTCCTTGCTTGAGTGATGTGTTCAACCGGGTTGCCAATGAACTCAGCATAGATCATATGCATGAAATCTTCTGGAGATTGTGCTTGCTGGATCTGCAGTTGTCGATACTCTCCAAGACTCATGTACCAATCTCTAAGACGACCTTGAGTTCTGGTTAAAAACCTTTTAATCACCTTTTCCATGTCATAGTACTGGAGTTTAGCTGAGCACCATGTCAACATCTATATACTTCTATCTCTCCATTGTGAAGGGGGAATATCATTAAAAGTAAACTTTTAGCCAGAATCTGACTTTGAAACTTTGGTTCTTCTTTGTGGTACAGGTTGGAAAGTTTCGTCGTCTTCTACTACATACTCGTCATCAAAGTAGTTGCGAGTTGTAGACGATTCTGGATCTGCCATGAACAAATGTTCAAAGGCTTCAGAGAGGTCACCTTCTGCATGATCTGGAGGTGTTGTAACCACGGGTGCAACAAAGGGTGAACTAGAGGATGTCTCTTTTTGGGTTAGGTTTTGTAGGAATGATGAGATCGGATTTACGTCTTCAATTGGGAGGACGTTCGGTCTTGAGGAGGCTGTGGCAGAGGTGTCATCAACAAAGACTTGTGTTTCACTTGAGGAAACCATTGGGGCTTTTTCAGATCTCAGGGAGATTCGTAAAGCTTTAGCTCTTCTCTTTTCTTGCTCTTTGGACCATAAAGAGAGTGATGGGGATTTTTGTGGGAATGGTGTGAGTGGGAGTGGCTGTGGATCAAAGGATGTTCCAACAAAAGGGGTAGAAGACAATATCCACGGATCATCAATTTGAGTTACTACTCTTTGCTGCTTATGTTGCCTCTCCAAGTCAATGAGTTGTGATTTTAAGAACTTCATCTCAACTTCTTTCTTTGTAAGATCACTAGAGGCTTGAGAGTGAGGAATTGTACGAACTATCTCAAGAAGTTCTTTGTGGAGTCCTTGCATCTTCATCTTGATTTCTTGGATCATGTTTTCAAGGGACCGTACCTTCGTAACAAGATTTTCTTGTGTCTGCAAGGATCGTGTTTGTTGCGTAAGGAGAGTTTGGAGCACCTTGTTCTGGGAAACAACATTCTCACTTTGCCAATTAAGAGTAGCTTAAGCAGGACTGATCTGAGTAGCTATTCCCGTGGGACCTATGGTTGTGGGGTTTTTGATCTTCCACTCATGCGTGGTTCTTTGGGTTGTGTCTTCAAACGAGCTTAAAGGTGGGAATTCAGCCTTGTATTCAGACGTTGTGGTTGCGGGGGTGATATCACAGCATTCTTGGGCTCGGCTTGGAGGATTTGGAGGAGGTAGATCATGACATGACTTAAGGGTTGATATTGGTGAATCTTTGTAAAGGACATAGTAGTGAAACTTGCCCGATGGTTCACCAAGGAGTCCTACAACAGGATCTCTTGATTCATATCTTTCCTTCAGCTTTTGTTGTGATCTGTTCTTTTTCTTCTCTTGGCTGCTGTCGTTGTATTCCATCCAGTATGCTTCATCAAGACAGTCTTGGCAATTACAGACATCATACCAGCAATGCTCAACTTGTTTGACTGGGGCTGGAGCCTGAACTGGCTGAACCATATGGATGGTTGGGAAGACATTCGTCTTCGGTTGGGAGGATAAATTGACCTCAACAAGTCCGTTTTCATGGCGGATGAAGTCTGGTGCGGTAGTTGTCTGGATAGGGGTTTGGTGGATCTGCTCATAATTCGTTACCCACTTTTCAGGGAGGAGTTTTAGTAACTCTTCTCTGGACAACTGTCTGGGAACATATGTACATGTTGGTGTTGCACATGAGTCAACATTAATGAGAAGTGCATCCTCAGCGTGTTCTTGATCCGGCACCATGATGTCGAGAGAGTGATTTTGAACTCTATACGCCATTTGGTAGTGGAATGTTGCCTGGAAAGTGTTTACTTGGGGAGTACCCCCAATTTGAATCTAGGCCTTGAGCGCTGTGTAAAGTGAGGGGTCATTAAGAGGCATATTGAAGTTGGGGTAAAAGGTAACAAAAATGGTTCCAGCGTTTAAGGTGGTTTGTATCGTTCCTATGCAAGCGTGTTGGTACTCTACAAACCTTGTGTCTACGAGGGCTATTCGGGAAAAGGCAGGAAGACGTTTTCTACCATGGAAGGTAAGGGCTAATCTGATAGCACCGAAGTGGATATGAGTATACCCTTGGGCCATACAGTGTCTAGCAAGATCTGGTGGAAGGGACAGAGTGACCATATGTTCTGAACTGGTAGCTGGGAGTTGGTGAGAGTCAAATTTAGAGGCTTGGACAAACTCTTTAATGTGTTGATTGGAAGTGGATCCTATTAATTTTTTGACTTTTCTTGAAAATGAAGTATTAGGTTTAGAGAATACAGAATAAGGGTTAACTAAGGGCATACTGGTAATAGGGATTTTGTAGTCATCGGGTACATAAGAAATCTCATATAACTGATCTATTTTTGAGGCAGAGGATTGTCTAAAGCTAGAAGAAGATCGTGACAGACTGGATTCCGGGTTCATGATGGGGTCGAGACGGATATTTGATCTAAAGGCACTACACAACTTTTGATCTTGTTTTACAGAGGTTGGCTGCGACTTCACTCAACGTCGTCTTACTGACTCTATGTTACAAGATAAAACTTAAGAAATGCCTAAGACAAACTATATGGTTGTTCTTTAACCTTTTATCTATAGAATGGTTTTCTGATGTGAACGATCCGCAAGGCGGCAGTCACAGAGCATACTAATCCGATTCTTTAGATAAATAGTAAAGAAAAGGTGTGGACGGACAAGATAGAGGTTAGGCTCTGATACAAACTGAACCAAACACCTAGGGTCTAAAAAATAGTTTGATGATTTGATAAGTATAATATCTAACTAAATAATTACTGCAATAGATTAGTGGTTAATTAAAAGTATAAAACGTTGGAAACATTTGATTGATAATTACACATGTTTATTAAATTAAAAATATTATTTATTTTGAAGCCTACGTTCATGTTTGTGAAAGGAGTGGGTGTAAAGAACATGAGACCCACAGTAGAAACTAGAAACTAGAAAGCAATATAAAGTGGAGCACGTGTGGGAATAAAGTCTAGATTTGTAGGACCAAGTTCCTTATGTGTTAAATGAAAGTATGAAACCATTTTCGGTTAGCGATGGAAAAAAACCGGCACCTATGACTTTGACTTAATACTGAGTTGTTATATATAGGATATGGTAGTAGCCGTCGGAGATGGTCACGTTGGCGATGATAAAAGAGGCAGTAGTAGAGGGTTCATAGGAAAAACAGGGGGTGTCGGTCTGTCGGAGAATGAAATCAAAAGAGGGGTAGGTAATGGTGAAACCAGATTGACAATGGTGAAGAGACTACACAGATCCACGCCGATATATAGAAAGAGGGAGACGACCAGATTGACAGTGATGGTGGTGGTCGGGGTAGGGGAACGAGAAGGGGCACCGGTGGGGATAGAACCGATTTCTTCTTCAGGTAGGATTTGTGTTTGTATATGTTTAATTAATATATATATATATATATATATAATATAAAATAGTAATATATTCTATATTTTTTAAAAGAAAATAAAATAGAAAAAGACCAAAATATCCTTCACTTAATAGATTATTTAACAGAAGTTAGTAAGAGGGATCAAAAATGAAACAAAATAGCAACCACAGTGACCAAAAGTGTAATTAGTTTGAAATAGGGACTAGACTTGATATTGATTGGCAACCACAAGGACCAAAAATGTAATTTACTCTATAATAATCTATATCTATACTATATTATAAAACACCGATAAAAAACTCTTAAATACAAATTATTAGGTACAAGGTACCATCATTTTATGCAAGATTTTAAAAATATCTTAATTTACAAGTTTCAAAGCACAAGATACATATTACTACTGCAGGCTTCTAACACCCATCAATTTGGTATGTGCAGGACCTTCATTTTATACAGATATTTTCATGTATCACTATTAATCTATATCTATACTATATTATAAACCACATATAAAAAACTCTTAAATACAAATTATTAGGCACAAAGTACCATCATTTTATGGAAAATTTTAAAAATCTCTTAATTTACAAGTATCAAAGCATAAGATACATATTACTACTGCAGGTTTCTAACACCCACCAATTTGGTATGTACAGGACATTCCTTTTATGCAGACCTTTTCATGTATCACCATTTAATTAATATATTATATTACTATAAATTTGTTTTAATTATATTATTAAATATGTAATTGGTTATTTTTTCTAGATGTCATTAAAATATATAAAATAATCATTGAATTCTAACAAAATATTTAATTTTTTTATATAAAAAACATTATATTATTAAGACTAAATTAAACAAATTTATAAAAAAAAACATTACCATTTTCTCAAAATCATCCAAAATCGTACTGTAAATCGACAAAAAAATGAAACATTAAAATCGTGATGTATCTCGCTGCATTGCGCGAGTACGCTTCTAGTATAATAAAAAGAGTAAATTAAATGTTTTGTTCTTGTGGTTTATATATATGCTATAACGTATAAAGTCCTTTTTTTGAAAAACTATCGATTACAATCATGTGACTTGCAATTTATAACACATTGAGTTTTGCCTCTAACCTTGTCCAAAAAGTTCTATTAAGCGAGTTAAATCGAAAAGGTATTTTAATCTTTTTATCTGTTTTATATTAAAAAAATTCTTTTTTTTCTTTTCACTTACCATTTTTAATGTATCTATTCATGTTGACGATTTGGAACAGGGACGAACCCATAAATTTTTTCATACGGTGGCAACATATAATAAATACAAAAAGAGCGATTTTTATCAACTTATCTTTATCTTTTTTACCGACGTTCAATATTGTCCGATGTGTTTTTATCCTAATTCTACAATTTCAAGAGATTTTTAAATCTGTTTGTTTGATTTCGAGGAATTTTTAAGTTATTTTTATTGATTTCGAGGGATTTGTCGGTTTTTTTGGTTGATTTCGATTTTTTTTTTGGTATTTTGGTTGATTATGAGGTACGGTTGAACCTTTCTTGAAATTTCCAAAATAATACGGTAGCACCTTCTAAAACGATACGGTTGCACATTTCACGAACCTAAATTTTTTTACCCTTCGTTGGAGAAATAATACAGTGGCACGTGCCACCGTATTGACCATATCAGGTTTGTCCCTGATTGGACTTTAATTTTAACTTTATTTGTGAATTGTGATTTTGGTTTTGGATCTTGATATGGGTTTAGTGATCTCCTATTCCGATTTCCCTAGAGCCCCAGGTAGCACAACCGATACATTGACAAGTAAAAGATATACAAATCCTCTTCTCCATGTATTGCTTGACGTAAAACAAATAGTGGGGGTTTGGGGAAAATATGGAGGGGGTTTTGGGGAAAATATGGAGGGATGGTGAGGGGAGGGACATGTGGAGCAAAAGTCTAAAAGAGGGAGAAAAGGGGTATAAGAACAAAAGTACCCTTTTGTTAAACAGAAACTTTTAACATAGTTATTGACATGGACCTAACCCCAATGCATTATAAACTATAAAGTGTAAACCACGAGGTTGTAAACCATAATTGTTTTTAAAAACAGACATAATACGTTATAGCCTATAAACCATAGGGAAGAAACTTGCAATTTCCTCTAATAAAAATGATCAACCCATTGAGTATAGAGTAATTAGATGTTTCATCCATGTTGTTTATATGCTATAATGTATCTGGGACTCTATTTTGAAATAATTATGGATTAACTCTGTAACATCCCCCATCCCCATGGTCCAGAACGGGTGATGTCGCGAACGAGACTTAACATAAATACACAACTAATTCAGAGCTATTAATAAACTCTAAACATATATTACAATCCAAAATATTACACTTCAAAAAATGTTTATAAACTTAGAACGTTTATATGATAAAGTGAGTGCAACAACTCCAAAATTTCATGCTCGATCTCAAGTCCCGTCCCCGTAACCTGCCGTGTCAGAAAACAAAACACGGTTGAGCACAGAGCTTAGTGAATGGATTATAATATTAATTCGTAAATAACGAAGCGGAAGACTTAAAAATTCAACTTGAAGAAAGTTCATGAAACTCAAGTTCATAGCAAAAGAAATGTTCAGTAATATTCAAAATCAAAATCAAGAATTTCAAGAACGATACACATTTTAATTTCAAAACGTAATATAAATAAAGTTCGTCAATTCCTGTTGTGTTCGTGGGTTGATCAGCCACACAAACAATTGGGTCGGCGTGCGGGCACACATACACGAATCCCCCGTGAATTTAACCACTATCACATATTCTGTGGGTAAAAGTTCTAGGATCAATCCATTCGCCCTTGAGCCAACAAAGTCGGTCTAGTCCCTAGAGTGGATTCACGTAAGCCACTAATGGGCTTAACTTTGGTGGACCGTGTTCACCTGCAGGACGCCATGACAACAAAGCCCCCATAGAAGGCATCCCAAATAATGTGCCCATTTATTGGGATGTTCTAAAAACAATGAAAACTAAACATATGCCACTTACCCAGATGGCGTTCATAAAAATCAAATTCAATATAGTTCACAAGTTTCATAAATAATTTCATACGAGACACATTTTAAAAAAACGCTAAAAGGTTTAACAAATGATTCATAACTCAACTTCAATATGAGACAACAAAACACGAAAACGTTTAAACATAAGATTCAAACCAAAATCAATGTATGTGTGTGTATAAGTACACATTTCGTTGACCATGTTCAATTGATTAATCACAAGGCGGTGAACCACCTTTAGGAAGGCTCAACTACAACAAATAGTTGCCCACGATTCAAAAGAAATGAAATCCATACCTTAATCGAATTGAGATGCAACACGTGATCAACCGAGATTCAGGATGAAGTTTAACCCGTTTGATTGCCTATTTAAACCATAAATTATTATTACTCGCATAACATAAAACTCAATGGTTATTATCCTAAGCTTAATCACGAAATTTTATTCTGGTAGGCATTAAACCGAACACTTGGTGTGCGGTTAAACATCTAGATACAAACATCACCGTTTTGATTCTAAACTTTACCCTTTTGTAATTTTGACAAACCTAAGCACTTCTAAACATTTTCTTTATTATAACTTTGCAATATCAATTTATAATCTACCAACCAACTTCAACTATCCTAACTTACCAACTTAAATAACATAAAAAGAAATTTATACCTCTAAGAAGGGTTCGTCGCGTAGATTCCGAATATGTAACTATTTCGTTGATTTTTTCAACGAAACGAGAGATAATTTAGAAAGAAGTTGAGTTTAGAAGTTTTAGAGAGAGAGAGAGAGAGAATTTAGAGACGGCGATGGAGATGATAACAATGAAGGTGGCGCGCGATATGTTGTAATTTACTCTTATGATTAGATTTTTTTTCCTTTATATATATATATATATATATATATATATATAGGGAGAGGTTAATTTGAGAAATGGTAAATGTATGAGAAATAGAGAAGTAATCTTAGCCATTCATCTAATCAACATTTGCGGCTTTGACGGCGATGCACCGGATCATTTCTTGCATGGTCTATAGAAGGTAGAGGGGTAGTTTCATAAATTACGCAGGATGAGTTCACATATAAACTATACGTTCATATGTGAATCAGTAATTAGTTCATATGAAAATCAGTTAATTAGTTCATATATGAATCTGTTAATTAGTTCAACTGATTCATATATGAACTTATAGTTAATTAGTTCATATGAATCAGTTAATTAGTTCATATGAATCACAAAGGTTCATATATGAATCAGTTAAAAGAGTTCAGATGTGAATTACACTGATTCACATATGAACATATAGTTCCTATGTGAATTATACAGGTTCATATATGAATACAACCCTTGTATTTTGTAAAAATTACTAAAGCGTCTTTCTATTTTTGGAATAGCCGCAACTTTTGACCAGTCAAAGCCGAAATATTTTGCCAGTCAAATCCGATCTTGATCGTATGAATGACTAGGATTACTTCTCTATTTCTCATATATTTACCATTTCTCAAATGAACCTAAGGCTATAATATATTATATAGATATATATATGATATAATATATATACTTTTTTTTGATAATTATAAAGAGTATGGTGGTTTGACGTTTTAAACCCTTCAACTATCTTTGGTTACCATTTTAATTACTGTTCAATTCGGGTAAAAAAAAATTACTTGTTTTTAAAACCGAGTCTTACAATTATTTTGTCTCCGAAATCGAATTTAGACAAGAAACTTACATCGATTAAAGAATTCGATGTATTCCCGTCGCATGTGTTCCTTGGTTTCCCCTGTCGCCTCACGTTCCGAGTGATTTTTCCAAAGAACTTTTACAAAAGGAATCACTCTCTTCCGTGTACCTCTCTCATCACAATCAAGAATCGCTTCAGGTTCCTCATGATAAGAAAGATTAGGTTCTATGTGCTCTAAAGCATAATCAATAACATGTAGAGGATGATAGTTGTACCCTCGAAGTTACGTTATGTACGTGAGATAATTGCGGCGGTAAAGCTAACCGGTAAGCCACAACTCCAATCCTTTCTAGAATTTCAAAGGAGCCAATATATCTCGCTCTCAACTTTCCTTTGAGACCGAAACGTCTGATGCCACGAGTTGGGGAAACCTTTAAGAAAACTTTATCTCCTGGTTGGAACTCAATAAGTCGTCGTCGCTTGTTGGCGTAGTCTTTTGACGAGCATGAGCCTCTTTCATCATTTGACGCGCAATATCTACCTTCTCAGTAGTAACTTGCACCAATTATGGGCCTTAGAGAACACGTTCTCTGAATTCATTCCAACAAGTCGGTATTTTTTTGTACATATTTTATGTATGATATTTGAACATATTTTATCTATAATATTTATCTTAGAGGTCTATTATGTTGGAATTTTTTTGGCTTGTAGACATCTATATGTATGTAATGACATCGACCATTTAATTAACTCCATATTTGAAGTTATGTTTCAATGTTTAATCACCTCCACCCTTTGTTATTATTGATGTATGTTGATTTATGATGAACCATTTTTGCAGGTTAGCTATTCAGCTTTGGAAAATGCTACACAGAATTATTCATTTGCCGTCGTTCACTTCATTATTGGTAATATGACATTAAACCAAAAAACTTCCATTTGAACAGACTTACATGCACTAAATCTTATTTTATTTATGTTTTTTAAACGCCAATTTTCTTTATACTTTAATTTCTATAATCATATAATTGATATTTTGCTCGATGATGGTGAATTCTAGAATTTGACATGGTTTTGTTTTGGCACCAACATATTAGTTCCATTCATGTTTTGACAACAACACTTATCTAAACTAATGTATGTGCCTCCAATTCAAATTACTCGATCCATTTAATTGAAGTGGTATAATTGCGGCTGATGTCAAACATTTACACTCCAAACACCTATTGAAGTTGTTCTTAGTTTAATTTTAATGCCAACCAAGCCCTTATATAATATTTTGAGTTAGCCAACACAGACGAAAAGTGATTTGTAGCAATACTTGTTAATAGTTATCTTACAATAGAGATATGATAAGAGCTCAATATCTTACAATAGAGAATGGAAAATATTTTCAAGATTAAGTGATTGCAATTTTCTTTATGCTTTAACAATCAGGCTTATTTTAATATTGGTAAATACTTTGCTATTACTATTATTGCTTTTGTATGTTGTCGTCTTTGGTTGATCAAGTTTCATTTTGATAATGTGTTTAGATAATAATTGTAGCTTTACCAATTGTTATCCGCGTTTGACATTTTCTTCCTTGTCTAGGATTTGGTTCACTTATTTTCTAGGATAAAGACCCAATGTGTCATGATACGTGTAATAAGATTCATGACTTATTTTCTAGAATTCGATGGTGTAAAGAGGATTCGTTTTATTGCTTAATTGATTAAAAAAAACAAAGCAAACAAGAGGATTATAAAGGCCTAGGAAATCCGCTGAACAAGGAAACAGAATAAAAGAAAGGCTATAAAAAAGGCTATAAAATAGGAAGAGATAACACCAAATCTCTATACTCCCCCTCAAGATGGAGCATGTAAATCTTGAATGCCCATCTTGCTAAGTAACGAGTGTAGCTGCTGAGTTCCGAGCCCTTTAGTAAGTAGGTTCGCAAGCTGCATCTTGCTGTCAATCGACATAGTCACAATCTCTTTTGAATCAACCCTTTCGCGAACAAAGAAACAGTCCATTTCAACATGTTTCGTCCGTTCATGAAATACGGGATTATTGGCAATATGCCTCGCCGCCTGGTTGTCACAGAACATAGCTGTAGGAGAAGTAATGTAAACCTGTAGGTCTTTGAGCAACCAACGAACCCATAGAACCTCGCTAACCGTGGAGGCCATGGCCCTATATTCGGCCTCCGCTAAGGACCGGGAGACAACCGACTGTTTCTTGGTCTTCCATGAAATGGGAGCACCACCTAAGAGGAGAATATACCCAGTTCTGGAACGTCGCGTGTAGGGGCAACCGAGCCAGTCGGAGTCGCAGTAAGCAGTCAAGACAGGTTCTCCTTTGTTCGGTAGAAGGATACCCTGTCCTGGTGTTCCTTTTAAATACCGCAGAACACGGTGTGCTGCCTCCAAGTGATTATGTCTGGGATCGGCGACAAATTGGCTCAAAACGTTGACCGCATAAGTGATATCGGGTCGAGTGGCTTGGAGATATAACAGTCTGCCAATCAGACGCCTATATTGGCTGGCATCAACCGGTTCTTCCTGTTCTCCCTTATCAAGTTTTAATCCTTGTTCAAAAGGAAAGGCACTAGGGCGACATCCCAACATTCCACTATCATCGAGAATGTCTAGAGTATATTTCCGTTGGCTCAAAACCAAACCATCGGCTGTTTTTGCAACCTCGATGCCAAGGAAGTATTTTAAGGGTCCTAGATTCTTGATGTTGAACTCATTGTCGAGGTGCTTCTTTGTATCTTCAATTTTCGCACGATCATTCCCGACGATGATAACATCGTCCACGTAAATTAGAATGGCAACATAGGAGTCTTCCTTTTGATGAGTGAACAAGGAGTGATCAGCTTTTGACTGTTGGAAACTCAGACCGATTAGAAATTTGGTGAATTTTTGGTACCAGTTTCTTGATGCCTGCTTGAGACCGTAGAGAGATTTGCGGAGGCGACAAACTCTAGTCTCATTTTCTTTGGAGAAACCTTGAGGAATCTTCATGTATACTTCCTCATCTAAATCTCCATGTAAGAAGGCATTATTCACATCTAGTTGGTGAATAATCCAATTTTTCTTGGCGGCAACAGATAATAAGGTTCAAACGGTCACCAATTTAGCGACCGGAGCGAAAGTGTCATGATAATCCACGCCTTCCATTTGTGTAAAACCTTTGGCGACAAGTCTCGCTTTATATCTCTCGACCTCGCCATTCGGCTTGTACTTTGTCTTATAAACCCATTTAGAGTCTATGGCTCGTTTCCCGTCGGGTAAGGAGTCAAGTGTCCACGTTCCATTTTTATCAAGAGCTTTAATCTCATTTTGCATGGCTTCTCTCCACCGTTTATCCTGTTCAGCTTGTTGGAAACACTTCGTCTCATCATGAGAACTGATGGCCGTTAAGAAGGCTTTATGTGAATCAGAAAAATTATCATATGAAACAAAATGAGAGATGGGGTGTACCATCGAGGCAGCGTGATTGGAAACGGATTGTGAGTGATCGACCGAAGGGGGAAGCTTCACAAGAAAATCGTTGAACCGTGTTGGTTGAGATCGAGTTCTTTTGCTCCTTGGCTCAGTAAGAATGGGTTGTTCCACTGACTCACTTTCTTCTTGTTGGGAACTCAGGTTGGTGATATTTGGATCAATAACCGGATCAGTTTCTTGGTTGGTGGCCTGCACACCCTCTGTGACATTATGGTCTTCATGTTCCTCAGTTCTCACATTGGGTTTGCTAACTTGAGTTATGACCGGATCATCAAATATTGGGTTAGCAGGAAGTTTAATGGGCTCAGGCCCATCATTGGTCTCACTAATTTGTTCGAATTTCTTGAAAGGAAAGTTGTCTTCACAGAAGTGAACATCTCTGCTCACCACAATTTTCTTGCTTTCAATGTCATAGACTTTATATCCCTTAGTTCCTTGGGGGTAGCCTAGGAATACCCCTGGTTTGACTTTCTCTTCAAATTTGTCTCCATTGGTGTTGATGTTTTTGTAGTAGGCTAAACAACCGAAGATTCTCATGTGTTCATACTTCGGCTTTTGATTCCAAACCAGCTCAAAAGGCATTTTGTTCTTGATGACCTTGGAAGGGAGACGGTTTATAATGTACGCAGCGGTTAAAATGCACTCTCCCCAAAATTTCTTTGGAAGGTTTGCTTCAAATCTCAATGTCCGGGCTGTTTCAAGGAGGTGTCTATGTTTCCTTTCCACGACCCCATTTTGTTGTGGGGTGTGTGGACAGGTTGTTTCCAATAGGATCCCCTTTTTATTATAAAAGTCGATCATAGAGTTAGACGTAAACTCGCCACCATTGTCGCATCTAACTCTTTTGATTTTTTTTTCCGAATTGCACTTCGACCATTTTATGAAAATTTATTAAACACTCGCTATCATCACTTTTGTGTTTAATTAAGAAGATCCATATCGATCTACTGTAATCGTCTACTATGGTGAGGAAAAATTTTGCCCGTGTGTAAGATGGTACTCGTTAACCACCCCAAATATCACAGTGAATTAACTCAAAGAAATTGCAAGTTTTTATTATGCTAACTGGAAAAGGTATTCGGGCATGTTTAGACTTTGCACAAGAATCACAAACGCTACTACTAGATTCAACAGAATTACCTTTAAGAAAATCTACATTCGATAAGTTTCCCTTTGATGCGTGATCCAACCTCTTGTGCCAAATTTCAGATGTAGTCATCATAGCTCTTCTATCTTCTTTGATAACGCTCATCCGGTACAACCCCCTTGGCATCTACCCGCTCCAATCAAGCTCCTCGTGAGTAACCCCTGCATGACACAAAAGTCGGGAAAAAAGGTTATGGCACATTGCAAGTCTTTGCTCAATCGGCTAACGGAAAGGAGATTGCACTTAAAATTTGGTACATAAAGAACCCCATTTATTTTAACTCCCCCTGAAAGGGTATACTCGCCTCTTCCTTCAACAGGAATGGCATCACCGTTTGGTATAATCACCGGTGCTTCGAGTTTGGTTTTTCTTTTATTTTCAAGAAGATCGGGACGATGAGTTATATGTTCGGTGCAACCCGAATCTATAACCCAGTCATCATCCTCGTCCCTTTTACCTGTCATGTAAGCAACAGGCTTTTGTTCAGCGTTGTCACCGGATCCAGAAAAATGCTTGACGAACATGCGGTACTGCTCATCGGTCAAACCAGGAATAGCGCTTGACCCGGTCTCAACGCATGATGCTTTGGTTTTAACCTTTTCTCCTTTCTTCCCGGGCCACCAATCTGGGTAGCCAACCAACTTGAAACATCCGTCTCGCTTGTGCCCATCTCGTCCGTAGAAGGTGCAATGTTCATTATCTTTTCCTTCCTTTCCTGGTTTGGCACCAGGTTTTTCTTTAGATTGGTGAGAAGTGAAATCACGTTTCTGGAATGCCTTGAACGCAGCGGAATCATTCGTTGTCCTTTTTTCGTTCGAGATGGCCCTTTGTCTCTCATCCTCCGCCACCATGTGATAAGCAACGCCTAGGTTAGGAGTGGGTTTTGTTGCAAGGATCTGGGTTTTGATAACATTGAAGTCGTTATCTAAGCCCATGAGGAATTCATAGATATGCTCCTTCTCAAGATGGTTCGTAGTCTTCTTTCCAAGGTCGCAGGTGCATAGGTTACAGCAGCAACGAGGAAAAGGTTGTACGGACTGAGCTTCATCCCAAAGAGAACGCAGACGGGTGTAATATGTTGATACCGAAGATCCATCTTGTCGAGTGGTAGCGATTTGTTGTTTTAGTTCATACGCTCTCGGAGCACTTTCTTTGCCAAACCTTTCGAGGAGATCTGCCCATATTTCTGCAGATGTGTCTGCATATTTTACGCTGTTTCGGATGTTCTTTTCCATGGCGGTGGTGAGCCACCCCTTTATCATCGCATCACATCGCAGCCACGGCATATGCTTCGAGGACGTTTTTTCCGGCTTCTTGATTGTTCCATCGACAAACTCTATTTTGTTTTTGGCGAGGAGAAAGTTGGTCATCTCCTGCGACCAGTCGACATAATTGCTGTCTGTGAGGACGTCGTTGACGTGAAGTTGTTTTGGGTAGTCCAACGGATGAAGATAGTAGGGTGAATTGTGATCAATGGCGTTTTCTCCGGTGGGTTTTGGTGTTTCGTCTCCGGCCATCGTAACAGGGATGGCGAGAATCGAAGTCTTAGAACCGCTCTGATACCATCTAGAATTCGATGGTGTCAAGAGGATTCGTTTTATTGCTTAATTGATTAAAAAAAACAAAGCAAACAAGATGATTATAAAGGCCTAGGAAATCCGCTAAACAAGGAAACAGAATAAAAGAAAGGCTATAAAAAAGGCTATAAAATAGGAAGAGATAACACCAAATCTCTATATATTTGAGTTGTATTATGCTCTTTAGGTAGCATAAAATGGTAGATGGGAGGATATTTAGCCATTTGTCTACAATAATGGGATTGGAATGGTTAAGGCACAAATCACACTTTGTTCTTTTAGAATGCATAAACATACACATATTGAACCATGAATTATGCTCTCAACTTTTGCATGTACATCTAAATGAAATGAATTTGCAAGTTGGATTTGTTGGGATGATGCACCACCGTATTTGGTGTTATATATGGTTGTTCTCGTATTTGGTTTATGCATATTACATACTACTCCTTTGTTGCAGGTATTGCAACCATGCAACTTCTTATCAACTTAATGAGAAGATAGCAAAAATTGAAGAGAAAGAAGAATTATACAACGAGGGATAACGAAGCCGAAGCATATGAGGAGTATCTTTAATAAGCAAAAGTCTAGTGTATTAGACAATTAGTGGTGGTAGGGTTATTATTGGTAAACCAATACATTGTTCATACTTTTATTAATATTAATGTAATATTTCTCATTTGATTATTATTTTAATTTTGTCACACTCACACATGATAAAAATCGTTGCTAAAGGTTAAGTATCACCATGGTTGTGTTACAATTAATGGCTAATGAATGGCCAAATTTTCAAAAGTTAATCAATAGTCATGCTTTTAGTTAACTTGTGTGACCAAATGATAATCAATAGCTATAGTTCTTACAATTCAGTGTGACCATATGTTATGAATTGGTCACAATTAATACAAAATTTATGTAGCTATAAGTACTTTATGATCACGGTTTTTGTTATTTTGTGTGACCAAAAAATAATCAATAGTCACGTTTCTAACAAATTAGTGTAACCACTGTTATGAATTGGCCACGATTAATGTGAAATTTACGTGTCTATAAGTAGTTTATGGCCACATTTTTAGCTATTTCACATGACCAAAATATAATCAGTAGCCACAGTTCTAACAATTCAGCGTAACCATATATAATAAATTTGCCACGGTTAATATAAAATTTATGTGGCTATAAGTAGTATATCGTCATGGTTTTTAGTTATTTCGCGTGACCAAAAGTTAGTCAATAGCCACATTTCTAACAATTTAGTGTAACCGAATGTTATGAATTGACAATGGTTAATATGAAAATTTTGTGGCGATAACTAGTTTATGACCATGGTTTTAGTTATTTCCGGTGACCAAAATATAATCCATAGCCACGGTTCTAACGATTCAGCGTAACCATATGTCATGAATTTGTCACGGTTAATATGAAATTTTCATGTCTATAAGTACTTTATGACCACGGTTAAAGCAATATATGTGGTTATAAGGTAATCATTCGTCACCTTAAAAACAAATTGTGTGGCTATAAATAGTTTATTGTCATGATTTTCTTTATTTTGTGCGACTAAAAGGTATCAATAACCACATTTATAAGAATCAAGCGTAAATATATGTAATGAATTGGCCATGTTTGATGTGAGTTTGTGTGGCGATAAGTAGTCTATAGCCACGGTTATAGGAAAAATATCCCAATACCATAAAAAGTTCGATACGTTAATGGCCACGGTTTTTAGGCTATGACTACGGTTTTCATGTGATATGGTGACACATTTTAAACGTGGCCATTTGGGTATCAAAAGTCACGACAGAATAGGCTACGATTTGATTGAAGAAAAAAACTGTGGCTAAAGGCATACGACCACGGTTTTTAACCGTGGCAAAAGATCATTTTTGTACTAGTGAATAACTTATATTCAGATTGCTTTGCTTTTCCTCTAGAAAAGCAATTGAATCAGCAACCATCTTCTTGTCATCATTGATTTGCTTAACTTTATCTTTATACTGAATAAAAGTTACAAACAAATCATTTACATCATCTTCATCCATATTTTTGGTCATCTGAAGATTAATTGAGTATGTATCCCATTCAAGATTCAAATTCTTCACAAACTTATAATTAATCTCATAAACAGTTTTGTACAACCCATTTATTCTCAGATCATTCAGAATTATGTTAAACCTATTGTAAGTTTCAGTAAGATATTCCACTTCTTTTGCTTTGAATCCCTCATAAGCATTGATGCTCTGGTTCAACTTGGCTTTAATGGATCTTTCAGTCCCTTACAACTGCTTTTCTAGTTCATCCTACATAGCCTTTGCAGATGCCCTACTACCAACCCGATTGTACAGGTCATTTGGAATGGCCTTGGTCAGAAGATTTAAGGCTTGATTATCAGTCTCAGCCTAGGCCTTTTCTGCATCATTATAATATTGATAGGGCTTGGAATTTGTCTATCAGGAATGGATGAAGAAGTAGTTGCTGGAGAACCATGTATTATGATTTGGGGTTCAGTTAGTCCTTATAGGATAGATTCATTAAGATTCGTGTCTTTATTGTTCAAGAACCGAATCATCCTTCTTCTCCATTGTGGGTATTCTCCAATGGAAAGAACAGGAGGTTTGGATTGAGATCCCATGCTCATACAATTCTTTGACATCTTGATCACCTGAAATGAAATGAACTTGATATGATCGTTAAGCAGTGAGAAACAAACTCTTGAAAATAAACTTTGACTAAAAAGGCAACACAGAAAAACCAGGTTCATAAAGTCAACAACTCCTTAGTATCCCCCTCCTGCGACTTAGCAAAGGGGTCCTGCTACCTAATTAGCCCCTTACGCTGTCCCAAGAAAAAAATTTCAAAATATATCAAAGCATTGACCAATTATCGCAAGCTCCAATAAATCAACTATAGCAAGAAAAGTCAACTTATCACATAAACCTTTAAGAACATTAAGTTATCGCATAGGTCTTGTGCGATAAAATCCTCTTATCACACACGCTTTGTGCGATAAACTTACCTCTTACTTGGTAAGCACTCAATATTGTGCAATAAAGTCCTCTTATCGCACACGCTTTGTGCAATAAAATATATGAACAATAACTCCTTGGTCACGACTTGTGCGACAAACTAGTATGTCACACACACTTTGTGCGACAAGAACACTATTCAACTCCTTTGTCGTGCGATAAAGATTTTTATCGCACACATGTTGTGCGATAAAAAACATTGTTCACTCCTCGAGTCGTGCGATAAAATCCACTTATCGCACACTTGTCGTGCGATAAAATCCACTTATCGCACACTTGTCGTGCGATAACTATGAATCCTTTTATCGTGTTATAAGTATTAATATTGCCTTGTGCGATAATTTTGAATCTCAATAACAGTTTGTTGTGTGACAAATATGAATGTTCTTGCAAAATTTCACAGATCGATCAAAAAACCTCAGAACTCGGTGAATTCGATTCCAACTTCGACAGACATGTTCGAAATTCAATTTTGAACAAATTTAATGCTTGACTTTTCACCAAAAACAGCCTAAATCAACATCTTTTGATCCAAAACAATAGCTAAAGTTCAAACTTCAAAACTCGTTTTATCAAAAAACTTGTTGGAATCATGATCTAAAGTGGAACCAAACATCACAGAATCTAATCTCTATCCAATACGATCAAAATAAACTAAGAATCACTAACCAAAACACTCCAAATCCCACAATTTGAAATCAACAGTTCGACTTTCCAGAAAATTCAAAAACCTTCAAAATTCATGAATCTCATCACTGATTATAGCTCTGATACCAAATGTTGTTCTCGTAATCAAGTCCAAATCAATACTATAAGAACAAGATCAAGATCAAGTGATAAAATCATATGTCATTGATATTGATTCAATACAATATAATCTCTCTCTAAGCTCACACACTTTTTCTCTCTCTAGATCTTAAACTCTTTCTCTTTCAAATGATCATGCATATTATAGAATACAAAGAATCAAAACTATTTATACAAGGTCAACCCTTTGACCTTTTAAAGCAACTATAAAAATTTTACACTTTGAACTCCTTAATTAAATCCTGAATACAAAATTTTAGTCCTAACATATATACACGTTAATATGTATTTAGACATTAAGTTGTTGCAATGAATTCGTAGTAAACTGTTTTGTGGTTATTAATAAAACTCGTTTCTTATTACTCTTATTAAAACATTTGTAGCAACGATAATATATAGGGAAATTGGCTGAAATAGCCATATTAGACATTGAGTTGCACCTCCTAGCCATTTCTCTCCCGGTTTTACAAAAATAGACCTAGGTCCGCTATGTGTCGCTAAAAGACAAAAAAAGACGGCTCGAACTCAGGTCCGCTATAGAGGACCTGCAGGTCCGCTATGTGTCGCTAAAAGTCAAAAATAAATGTGCATAATTGCAAAAAATAAAAGTGTCCTCTATAGCGGACCTGAGTTCGAGCCGTCTTTTTTTTGTCTTTTAGCGACACATAGCGGACCTGCAGGTCCGCTATATAGCGGACCTAGGTCTATTTTCGTAAAACCGGGGGAGAAATGGCTAGGAGGTGCAATTCGGTGTCTAATATGGCTATTTCAGCCAATTTCCCTAATATATATACACACTCAACTGATAACAAAAAAAATTCAAGGAAAAACAATACTTTTGTTATATAGGGGGTGTTTGGGTTTGCTTATTTAAAACAACTTATGTTTATTTCAAAAAGTGTTTATCAACTTATGTGTAGTTATTTAAAAAGTGTTTGGATTAGCTTATTGTGGTACCAAAACGTAATAAGCTAATAAGTTGTTATTTAAAGGTGTTTGGGATTGCTTATACATATAAAATAACCAAAAAAGTCATAAACACTTTTCAAATAATTTGATAAGTTAGAATCAAATGACTTGTCAAAAAGTGTTTTTTAACGGTTTGACACCGCTATAAGCCATTTTAATTCTTCCTTATCCAAACACTCAAAAGTGCTTATCTCCGGTGTCAAATCGCAATAAGCTAAAAAACACTTCAAATAAGCAATCCCAAACACTCCCATAGTATAATGACATGTCGATGTTGTTGGCTTGTAAAAAGCAATTTTCACAAATGGCCTATTGTGTCGATATGTTGTCGTTTTAGGTTATATCTACAAATGATAGTATGTCGTCGCAATAGGTATTTTCACCTGCAAAGCATCTGTGAAGGAACCTATACATAGCCACGACCGTCATAGCAATAGGTCTACAACGACGACTTTTGTCTTTGCATTAGATCCATTTTGTTGTAATGATTTTCGACAACGTAACACCTCTTCTATCGAACTAGTTGTTGTGTTCTGGGTAGCCAATGGGACCTTCATGGTTTTCCTGAACTTCTATATATGCTACTTGGGATCTCGCTAGTAAAAGTGTCAAGGAGTTATTCTTTTTAGTATGCCAAACAAGTTGTTATAACCGTCGACAATTCCCTCGGAGAAGATGAAATGGAATTTGAAGATATCATCGCAAGGTGTTGCATACTACTCCTTCAATATGACTCCTAGTCTATTTGTTTCACTATGCGACAACTAATGAGATTGCGCACACTTTAGCTGTTTAGCATATGCATCTTGTTTCTAGTCCTGTCTCATCCTGTGTATTTTGATATTTCGAGGTTTTTTTACTCACTCTTTAAACAATATATATACACCCTTCGGAATTTTATTAATGGAAATTGTCTTTGATTTCAAAAACAAATTTACTATACATATTCTTGAGCTTGAGAAAACAAAATATAATCAAAATATAAAAACTCTTGAGCTTGAGAAAACAAACGAGTTAATCGATCTTGAATTCGAGCTCATAAACGAGCATCAAGCTCGAACTCAACATTGAAAAAATATTCGAGCTCGAGCCCAACTTAATTTGAAAAAGTTAATCTAACTCGAGTCGAGCTCGAGCCTAATATTATTCTTTGAGCTGAGCTCGAATAACCTGGTGCTCTCGACTCGACTCGTTTATACCCCTAGTTATAAGAAACATTTGCCTTCAAGATGTTTTAAATTTCATTGTACCCTTTTCTATACAAAATGAGTAGATTCCCAAATAAGTTCAGACTTTCAGCTCAAAATATAAGTTATAGGAGTTGAATAAAAATATTTGACATCGAGTCAAATACCAGTACAAATTAAATAGAAAAAGCCATACAAATCAAAACTATTATTGCCAATATTTTGGTAACGACCCAACACTAATCCAACATATTCCTAATTCGAGGTCCGGCTTATCAAGGTTTGTAATTTTGCTTTCCATCTAGGGTTCCAAAATTCTCCATTCTTGGCTCCAACGGGTGCACTTGGTGGTCTTGATAATTGGAATTAACATGAGCAAGTAACCAAGAACTTGGTTCATGGCCCATAACAACTCCATTGTTGATCCCTGGCTGGTAAACACTACTACAAACCCCATCATCTACGTATCCCATGTGATTCAAAACACTACTGTTGTTGGTATCATCTATACTAACTTTATCTGGCAACCAAGAACTTGGTTCCTGGAGAGCAATCTCATCATCAATATATCCAAGTTGATTGTCAGAATTAGTATGATCATAATAGTTTCCTTTTGCTTGTTGTTCGATAGGGAAGTCGACAAGGTTGTGGGCGTCATTAATGTATAATTCTAGTTGTGGATGCAGAATAATGGATTCTGTCCCATGGTATGGTAGGAAATGGTCTTGTTCTCTGATGTGAATGGAAGAAGTCCCTTGAATCTGAAAGTTTCCACTCTGATCCCAGACTCCATGGGTTTTTTGATTTTGTCGTGAAATCCTGATCATATTTGAAGCTATTCACAAAGATGAAGAAAGCAATCAAACACTATATCATGACCATAAATAAGTTTCACACAACAAAAATCTACCTGATGGTAAATTTGAACTGGAATGTCCAACAAAAGGACCTGTTGGTTGATTAAGAGGCCCTACTTGAGAAAAGAATTCTTGATGATGAGAGTTTGCAACAGGAATCGAAGAACATCCCATGACACGTCCGCTATTTGAGAAATTTACGTATGTGTTGGGAAAATACGGAGAGTTGTGAATAGGGAAAGGTTGTTGACTCAAACGGAGTAGCCGGCTGTCGCATTGCAAAAGCTTTTCGAAGTGCTTATCTAGAACTCCTGGTAAAAATTCAACCTTTTGTCGCCTGAATAAAATGACCAAATTTGATGGGTATGTTATTTATCTGTGAAGAGGGAGGTTCAATGAAAAACCTCAAAAAAAATGGAAGACTGAGGAACACTGGTAGCCCTTGATCTGGACGGTATACACTTGTGTATACAAGTAAATTAAGTTGTTTTTTGGTTTTTATGCACTTGTACATTATGCACTTATGCATGTTACAAGTTACTTGTATACACAACTGCATACCGTCTACATGAAGGACTACCAGGGTGTTTTTCAGTTTTTCATTTTTTTTGAGGTTTTCCCTGAATCTAACCCTATCTGTTAATTATATATCAGGAACATCTTTTCAGAATATGGATAGAAAAATGACCAGGTACTATATATACCTGCAAATAAGAGCTTGATCTCCAGTAAAATCGGTCATGGTTGTCCATTGTGTATGCTTTCCTGGTTGGCTGTTAATCTCTTGGCCGAACTCTGGTGGTACATTTAACTGCAAACAACGAGTTTCATATCATTACATTTGAATGCCATAAAAATCCAGGATTTTCTTGAAATGTAACATGAAGGAAAAATAAAGTTGAACATTCGAAAATGGAAGAAAACTGTATAAATAAATGATCAATTTAAGTAAACTAAACCAAGACACCTCGATTTCAAGACGCCCATTTTCCCCTTTGCTTATGAAGGCGTTAATGGCAGAAATTTCATCCCATGATATTTCCATCTTCCTTTTCAGAGATCCAAACAGAAATTCCCACACCAGTTTCTTCTTCCCGTAGTAGAGTTTGGCTACTAAATCTCCTTCATTTTTTGATACCCACTGCATAAAATTGAAAATGAAATGTATTTAGATGTTTTTCCTTTTGCTGATTCAATTATTTGAACAAAAGTTAATGAAAAAACCAACATTCCACGAGCCAATTTCTAAAAAGATAGCAGGAAAATTCGAAGCCTTCAACTTTTTAGAACTTGGTTGAGAGCACGAGTCTTCAGGCCTGATCTTCTGTTGACTCTCTTGCGTCAAAGTCGTTTCTATTAAGTTGACTAAAGAGGTTGACTTTCTTAAACTCAATCCAAATGGACCACCATCCTGCATAAGATAATATATAGATGATATATTGAAAAATAAAATAAAAGGTATTATAATCTTAATTGATCACGAACTCATTTGAGGTTCATGCTCATTTCAGGAAAATTTGATTGAGAATTCACGAATCTTGTTCATGACTTTTAAGCAACTTAAGAAAAAAAAAAAACTAGAAGCGTACTCGCGCAATGCAGCGAGATACATCACGATTTTAATGTTTCATTTTTTTTTTTTGTCGATTTACAGTACGATTTTAGATGGTTTTAAGAAAGTGATAATGTTTTTTTATAAATTTGTTTAATTTAGGCTTAATAATATAATGTTTTTATATAAAAAGTTAAGTATTTTGTTAAAATTCAATTATTATCTTATATATTTTAATGACAACTAGAAAAAATAACCAATTAAATATTTAATAATATAATTAAAACAAAATTATAGTAATATAATATTTTAATTAATAGTGTTACATGGAAAGATATGCATAAAAGAAAGACCCTACACATACCAAATTGGTGGGTTTTAGAAGCTTCCAGTAATAATATGTATCTTGTGCTTTGATACTTGTAAATTAACAGATTTTTAAAATCTTGCATAAAATAATGATACCTTGTGCCTAATAATTTGTATTTAATAGTTTTTTATCCGTGTTTTATAATATAGTATAGATATAGATATAGTTAAATTAATAGGATTGTTATGATTCAAAATTTGCATTCATGGCATTTTTTAAACAACCATTTTATCTAAACTGAGGGTTAGGGTTATTTGTGGTATTCAGACTCTTTATTTAACATAAACACAAAAAATAATTTATCTAAATCCATACTGATAATTTAATTCATCATTTTTAATTTGTTTTTATATTTTTCAATGTTCAATTAATCTTTTGGTGAGAAAGGTTAAACTTTAAATACAAAATAATGTACATAAAACCATAGGGTAAAATGCATGAAAATATCACAAAGTTTGGTTTAATTTCTATTTAAGGTAACAAACTTTGTTTTTTTGTAGATCAATGTTACACCATCCCATTGCATATTCATCAAAACCTACATGCAGAACCATGCAAACGATGATAAAACAATTATATTCAACCCCAGGAAACATATAAAATATAATGAGATTGGAATAGAGAGGGAACCTGTGGATTCAGGATGAGTTGGTTTGAGGGAGGTCGATGATGAAGGGATTCACCGAAAGCATGTACAAGTCCAACTCCATTCTCGTATATGGTTCGAAAATCATCATAACCAGCATGATGATCACGAGAAGAATCACCATGGATGGCAGCTGAAGCATTATTCAAGCTTCTATCTTGATGTTGTTCTTGTTCATCATCAATATTCCAATGATTCCAATTTCTTTCTCCACCACCCGCCATGGAAATGCAGTTGATGTTTATCTTAGTTGAAGATGATGCTTTTCTTGGTTGTTCTTGATTATATAATATATATATATATATATATATATTATTTTGTGCCGTGTATGTATATATATTATATACACGCAAGAAAAACTAAAGGAAAGATATGTGAAGAGAGGAAAAAAGGATTTTATTTTAGGGATGCTAAATATATTAATAAGATCAAGTTGTAAAGATGAGTATATATATAGGAAATTAGGAATCCATCTCCAACACACACACGTGTATATATGTATATATACTTTAATAATATAATATGTAAATATTTAATACCAATTTGTTTGCATCATGTTGCGATCAAGGCAGAAGCGAATAAAGTTTCGTAGTGGGTCCAACTATAATTCACCGGTTGTTAATTATGGATCACACAGCACATGAGGTTGAGTTAATCAACTTATGCATTTGGTGCCTGTTAAGGATTTGATGACATTGGAACTCGTGAGGGGTGATTCGATGGGTTGGTGTGAAAAATGATTGTTAAATGAAAAATATCGCTTTGATAAATATTTTACATACAAATTTATCATTTAAACCTTCATCCTTTTGGGATTTTACAACCGATAACTAGGGGTGTAAATGAGACAGAGACAACTCACGAGCTACTCGAGATCGACTCGGTCAACACTCGACTCAAATAGGCTCGACTCGATATACTAACGAGTCGAGTCGAGCGACCTGATACTCGACTCGATAAGCTCGTGAGATACTCGATAAGCAAAATAATAATAATAATTAGTAATATTATTTTAATTTAACTGATACTAATAATAATAATAATAATAATAATAATAATAATAATAATAATAATAATAATAATAATAATAATAATAATAATAAACTCAAGTTTTTGATTTTTTTTTGGAAAATGATGGTGTAAAAGACATGGGTAAACTCTTGATGGTGTGTCTAATCCATCCCACATTGGCGGGATATAGAACCCAATGCTTTGAACTCCACTATATATAGATCTTTCTCCTTCCTTGTTTTACATCTTTTACCTTTGTTAAATGGCTTAAGCCTAAGGGCTTGAGCCTATGTAGGGGGTGTAAATGAGACGAGACAACTCGCGAGCTACTCGAGATCGACTCACTTGAGATCGACTCGGTCAAAACTCGGTCAACACTCGACTCGAATAGGCTCGACTCGAACTCAAGCTCGACTCGATATACTAACGAGTCGAGTCGAGTATAATGATACTAGAGCTCGACTCGCATCATTTACACCCCTACCAATAACTATGTCATTTGATTTTCATAGTTGCCTTGCTCTAAAATTTGAACCTATGTATTCTTTGAACTTGATTAAAAAGAAGAAGAATAAACTTTCTTTGACGAAGGGCGGGGGCAGTTTCGCCAAGTGGAAAGGAACACTACAAAATTGGATCCTATCAGGATTAGGCCGTTGCTAATTAATTTCTTTGTTGATCCGTCGTTGATAGTCCGTCAGCCAAAACAGTGGCGGGTGATGTTGTCAGGGACAGAACTTATTAGCGACAAATCAACGATGGCTAAGTGGATCATATATATACTTCATTGGGCTTTAGTGGCTCTTAATGAACTGTACATGGCCTAATGAGTCATATATGACTCAGTGATTGTTAATGAACCTTACTGGGCATTCATGGGGGTTTAGTGACTCGTAATGAATTGTATTAGGCCTTGATGAGTTACAATGGATCTGTATTACATGGCTTTCAACGACTATTAATAAACCTTGGTTGGTTGTCGTGGGTGGTAACAAAGTGCATCTGGTCTTGATGGGACGTAATGGACGTATCGCTATTAGTATATGTATTGAGCCTTAATGGGCTTGAGTGGCTCATACTATATTCATACACAAAGTGATACATACTTACCAATATATACATCAATACACTAAGCTATATATAATCCATAAATACACTATATATAGGGTTAGGTTCCGGTGAGACCACCTACTTTTCATGAGACCCGTGAGACTAGCTAGCAACCATTGATGATTTTTCAGTTTGATTAACCTAATGGATGGTATTAGTCATCCATTTTGAATGTACAGGGGCAATTTTGACTATCTTCTTTTTTCTTTCTAATCCAATACCAACATAGGTAAGAATTTTTACGACCATTATTTCACTCACTGACGACATTGTCTTCTTCTACTCAACTTCAATTGATTGTTTCCTTCGTTAAAGACCGATCAATTTCATCTACATCTGTGCTTTTTTTCTTACTACGACAACGATCCAAGAATTTGTTTCCTCTTGCGGCAATATTTCCCTCCCCGGTGATATATGTCTTCTTTCTCCAATGACCTCTGATTGATTGTACCTGCAACCACAATTGTTTTCGACGTATACTCCATTGAATTCTTCTCTTGTCATACATGTAAGTAATTGATGGAAATAATTTGTTTTTTCTATTGTTCTTCTTTCTTGTTCTAGGTTGTATTGAATGATATATTACTTTTTTATTCGTTATTTTGTTTGTGAACTTTCTATGAAAATGGTAGCAATTATTGTCAAGGTAAGTAGATTTCATGAATCACTATCTCTCTGTCTTTATTGTAAAGTAATTTTTGCATCATGTTTTTGTTTGACCGTCCACATTGTGTGTGCGGTTAAACAATATATTGGTCTTTTATAACTGTAGAACTTGGTACCAAAGCGATGGACTGGTGTAGCTAAAAGTTTTTTTTTAACTCAGTCTCATTACCAATTATTGAATAGTCTCACCAGATTAGATGCATTTATTTTTCTTGCTTTTGTTGTTATTGTGAAGGTATCCATCGTTCTTTAGTCTCTAACATGTTTTAGCCTTTTGCCATTTTTCTCTAGTGGATGTTTTTATTGATTGTGAAGCTTCATTTAATAATTGTGATAGTTCACTTAATTGTCATTTATTGGTTGTGAAGGTTTAGTTGATGTTGGATTACCTGCACATCTTATATGTATGTGGAGTCAATTCACTTGATACATTTAACATTCACATCAAAGGCTTATGAGAAGACTTGCATGTGAAAGTTCATTGAAAGGGTTGTGAATGTTTTATTTGAAGGATCGTGAAGGTTCATTTATTACTGCAAATGTAGTTTGGGTTGAGCCGCAGTTCTGTCGTTGACGATTGTTCCTTCACTTTAGGGACATTGTTTTTGTTGATTGGCCTCATGCTCATAGTTCTTACTACAACTGTAATTTGCTTAATGTTTTGGGGCTTTTTCTGTTGCTTTTTATCATTTTCAATTATCGGGTGGAAAAGAAAACAGAAACAACGACCTCAAGGACTTAGATCTTCATGTGATTAGTAACTTTATGCAACTTATCCAAAACATGCTTTTGTAACTATTTTTGTAATGGGTATGCCCATCATTCTTTTGTAACTATTTTTGTGATATATAGCAACTTACGTGGGTTTTTTTCCTTTTTAAAAAAAGATTCAGTTATTACCAATGTTTTTTTGGTTTTTCATCTATTCTGTTAAATCATACTTTGTTGGATAAACCTAGATTATGTCATGTTTTCCTTTTGCTGATGTAGTTTGCTAATGTTTTTGGATATTCAACTGTGTCGAGATTTGAAAGTACATATATTCTTGTTTCAAATTCTTGCTATGAAGGAATATTATCTTGTTGCTTCTGAATCCACCGCTAATATTGTTATAATCAAGGTCCTCACAAGTTGCCATTCTTTTACTGTTGTTATTGTTACGTCGCAACTGCTATTTTCATCGTATTTATGTGTTTCATGTACTGGAATTGCTCATGAAGATGATACTACTAATAGTATCTTTCAATTGATGATGCTTCAGTGTCATAATTTACATCAAAATTTGTGGTATTTTTAGTGATGTTGGATTATGCGAACTATTGATTACGAACAATGAAAGCTAAAAATTGTTAAATATTTTTGGAAATATGGTTTTATAAAATTTCATTGTGCTTTTAGTGTATTTCACAACCATCAACTAAACCTTCACAGTAAGTTTGTTGTGAACATTCATTCAATTTACGTGAAGATAAAAAACAATTCCAAACAAGTACTTTTAGGATCATTGAGACAATAAATATCAATGAATATAAAAAATTTCTTGAAAATGTAATTTAGTATCACTGGCTTTGACTTGTAAAATTTATTTAAAAGACATTCTCTACCAATTCTCAAAACAATAATGAAGATTCACATTAAACTTTGCTAAGTTTGTTGTGAAGGTTTAATCAATTAATGATAAGGTAAGAACAAGTGATACAAGAAAGTTATGGGTCGTTTACCAAACTCTTTACTGGGTAAGCGCATACCGAAAATTACCGACAAGAGTCACCACCTTCACCTACCTTGTCGGGTAGCATTTTTGTCCATCAAAACAGATTGTTGGTAAGTATTTTTTATCCGGTAAGTGCTTATGGGGTAAGAGTCTCCTCTGTCACTTACCGGGTAAGACTCTTGATCATTGTTATGTCATTTACCGAGTAAGATTCTTGGTCATTGACAAACTCAATCGATAAGATAAGTGACACCTGGTAAGAGCTTACCTGTTAAGATTAGGTAACCAACCCCTTTGTATCAGTGAGTGAGTAGATGTAATTAAGATTAAAAACTTCACAAAAGGCAAACCAATAAACTAGAAGTTTGTAGAAATAACATCAAAGGCAATAACCAAAACCTTCACAACATATTTTCTATGAAGGTTTTATGGTTGATTGAAAATGAATTGTAGTATGATTGGCTCATGACAATTATTTAACGACCAAGTTATTCCCAAATTATCATCATAATGTTCATCCATTAAAATTTGGGCAAACGTCTAACCAATTTACTAAATATTTACATAATGTATCTCAAGAACAATGTTTTAAACCATTACATAAAACTGAACCTTCATAATTAGTTTGATGTGAAGTCTCATTCAGTTGACTTTAAGGTAAGATCTCCCTTCTCAACCCAAAAGCTAGGGTTTAAGAATTCTTCATCCCCTTTCCATTTCTCCCCATTTTGTTGTTGGGAATATTTGTGGTTGAAGGAACTTTGTGGAAGCTTTAGACTAGGATTCGGAAGGTTTGCTAGTAGATTTCAATTCTTCACCAACGGAAGTTCAAAATTTAGGGTAAAACCTAGATTTGGCATAAATCTAGCGAGGTGAGTTCAAGTTGCTTTTTGAAAACTATGTACATGCCAAAAATGTTCGTTTTGAGTTATTAGTGTGTTTTACTTGATATTTATCAAATATGTGGGCTAGCTGATGAGTTTTGCATAGTTGGTACTTTTGGTTAATAAATCTTGAAATAAGCATGTATTTAGGATATTCGAGTATTTTGATAAATAAATCATAAGGGTGTTCTACTGATGATTTATTCCTCTTATGGGATTATTTGTTCTTTATAGACTTTTCGTATTTTGATTTTATAAATCATTCAAAAAATACATATGATTGAGTTGTTGGGCGCATGTTGAGTGTTATTGCTTATTTGGAAATGTTCCCTTAAAATCATAGTGTGTTTTGGAGATTTTACCCAATCTGTGAATCGATAATAAAAATATTCCCATCGTTTGGGAATAAGTTGAATAAACTATTAGGTAATTGCATTTTATTGGTTTATAATAACTTTTGTGAATAGTCAGTTGAATTGTTGACTCGGTTTTGACTCAGATTAGTCTTGGAGCACTTATCCAGTTTTATTTTCCTAAACTGAGCTTGGGACATGATATGCATTTATTGTATTTTTTATTTGAGAATTACATGTAATTTAGACTGTAATGCATTGGATCCATAGGCATGTGTGTCAGTCGTATTTGCGAAGTGAGGAGTTCTGACGTTCTCATCTTGAGCCATATGGCTTAGTCAAGTGAGGAGTTTTGATGTTCTTAGCTTGCGCCCTTTTGGTTGTGACAAGAGAGAAGTTTTGAGGTTCCCTTCTTGATATCGTTGGTTTGGGACCAATGAGGAGTTTTGATGTTCTCGGTTTAGAACCTTTGATTTTAGGCAAGTGAGGAGTTTTGATTGTTCTCATCTTGTAACTTGTGGATTGACTAAGTAAGGAGTTTTGATATTCTTATCTTAGGCCAATAAGAGCAATTACCAAGACTTGTATGTTGTTGGTGATTTCCTCATCAATATATCGATGTGGCTTACTTAGTGTTTTGCCACCTGATGGAAACGGGTCTCCCCCATCATCGAAAGGTGTTATTTTTGGATAGTCTATTATCCATCTTTTTGAGGTCGTTTTGGTACAAAGTGTACCCATATTTTATGTTTTGGTACCTTGGATCTTATTCATGTTTAGTTTTTTTTTGGGTATTGCATCTTACTCATATTCTTTGGGTGTTCTGGATAATAGAGCTTTATTCGTTATTCGGTATTGGAATGTTTACCTTATTCATGATTTAGGTTGGTCCCGAAGGTGCTTAACAAGTTTGTAGAAGGGGGGGGGGGGTTGAATACAAACACAAATTTTTATGGTTTAATAAATTGTTTATTGATAATTCAAATCACAATTTACAGTTTGTTGCGGAATAAGATTAAGTAAACCTAATCTAAAGAAACTCAAGAAACACTAAGAGATTTGCACTTAGAACTAGAAAGAAAAGGTTTAAGGGAAATATATAAAGCAAGGGTTTCTATATATACCAAGAGAGTAGGGATAGAATGCAACACTTCAGAGTGAGGCTTAACCTTTCTATTTATACCCTATGCATTTAACGCATGGCAGGGATACTTTACACATGTCATCATTTGGTTGGATGCATGCCTCTGACTTTTAGCGACATTCTTTTGACTTAGTGGTGAACAGTGTGGTATTCAGAGTTGTTGTACGATCTGTGGCAGAGGTATGTCTCTTCTGACACATTGTACTTTTGTGCAAGGATAAGACAAATGAAAGTTGGAGCGTAAGCTTTGTGACCTTCCATCGCTGAGTGATCTTTCTTCAGCGAATCTGAATAAATGTCAGAATCGCTGAAGCTTTTCTTCGTATTTCTTCGCATGTTGTGCACTTGTCTTGGTTTCACTGATATCTGCATCAGATCATGAGTAGACTTGTCACTTGTTCATCAGCTTTGTCTTCGATGTCAATGATGAACATCTTTGTCATGAAACTTGTCTTCAGGGATTACATTTAACAGAATAAATTTGAAACCATCAGTGATACTGAACAAACTCAGTATGTAATCGTTGATGGTGAAACACTAATACATACATGTCAGGATCGAATTCTCAACAAGAATTATGAATACTCAGAAACAATATCAAAGAAGTTGCGGAATAACACTTTGATATTCAATGTAACAGTAAACAAACAGTAAGTATGATTAACAACTTGTAAACTTGTATTGAATGATTAAAATCACAAGATTACACACTCAACCTCAATCTTGAAGAACAGACTCTTTCAAGACGAATTCTACTTCTCTAGAATTAGGAACTATGCCTTGAGGTTGATTCTTCTCTAGAACAAAAACTTTTTAATCAATTTTCAAAACTATTCTATACATTCTATACATATACTAATGATAAAAGATAATTACAATCAATAAAATATCTTCTATCATTATCTCTAAGCTTTCCATAATCTTCAGTTTATCCAGCTGTCATCCTCTCCATACGAATCTCCATCTCATAAGCAATACTAATCATAAGCAACATTAATACTCTGAGCAGTAGTAACTCCAGCAGTATTAATTTTGAAGAGCAGCATTAACTTTGTTCCAGCAGTATTAACTACAACTGGCAGCATTAACCACACTTGATAAATTCTTCAGTTCCCAACAATCTCTCCCTAACTTGACTTTTAAGAAGAGAAGTCAAGTTCTTCAGATTTGATCTTCAAGATGCTTTCAACACCTCAGGTTCAATTGCCCAAATTTGGATCTAGGCCCAGACTTTGATTGATAGTTCTTCTCACCACAATTCTGGCCATTTCTGAATCTTTAGTACATACTAGCTTAGCTTTCAGCATCCCTTCAAGTTTCTGCTTGCTATGATCATATATTTTGTCAACTAGGTAGTATTCATGATAACATTTATCAATTGTAATCATGTACACACCACAGTTTTCAAAGAGTATCCAATGATCAATCTTTTTGAACACATACTCATGATGAAGATCTTTAATCCTATGCACCACCTTCTCTGGATCAAACATCATACATAAGTATTCCATTGCCACTTTGAGAAGATTTTCTTCAGTACCTTTCAACACAGGCTCATAGAGTTTCATTCCCACTTTGTACATTTCCTCTATATCTGCTCTTGAACAGCTTCTGATAACTCTCCCCCATGTTGAATATGCTTCAAATGTACCACCTACTCTTTTGATTCTAAAGAAATTCTTTCCACTATCTCTTAGAATGTCCCAGAAGATGATCTCTGGAGCTTTCATGGAGATTGGAACAGCCTTCATAGGTTCTACTATGGTCATGTACAGATCCATACTCTCATCAGTTTGCTTATTAGACTGCTCTGGATTTTGCACTGATTTTGCTAAAGGTACACCTGAAGGTTCTGCTGCAGTTTCTGCTGTTTCTTCCATTCTAGGCCTTTTAGACTGCTTTTTGGAAGCAATTGTCTTCACCCTATTTCCATATTTGGCTTCTACACCAACACTCTCAGGTTCTTCCTTCATCTCTTCAGCTTTGTCTTTTGAGGGTGTGGTCTCCTCAGGGAATGGTTTTTGAATGTTAAGGTCATGCCTTTCCTTCATTCTTCTCTCAGCCTCTTCCCTTTGGACTGAATCCCCTTGAAGCTTAGCCATCTCTTTCTGGTACAACTCCTCAACCTGAGTGTATGCCATGTTGGTGAACATCTCCCCCTTGACACCAATTGCACCTTTCAGGAAATTTATCATTTTTCTTCTTTCCTGATTGGCCAAAAATGTCTTGGAGGGTTGTCTTTTCTGTTTCTGTTTTTGAATTGGCATCTTTTTGACTTGAAGTTTCTTGGCCTGAGCTGCTTCTTTTATGCTTTTCTGATATTCTGCATTTAACTTTCTAGCCATGAGCTTTGCAAGTTCTCTATCTGTTTCTGTTTGAATCTGCTCCTCCTTTTCCATTTGATCTTGAAGCTGCTTTGCTGTTGCCTCATCCATTTCAATCTGAGTCTTCTTCTTTGCAGGCAGTTCAGCTTCAACCATCTTTTCCTTCCCTTTTTCCTTTGTCTCCTTTAAAGTTGCTTTTTCTTTTCCCTTTTGTGAAATTCCTCCTTCATTGATGACTACTCCCTTGGCCTTTTGAGTAGCCTTAGGAGTATCATTCTTGGCTTTAATCAAGGTTTCTGCTATCTTTATTTCCTCTACAGAGAGCCCTGTTTCTGCTGCTTCTGTTTCTGCTGCTACTTTTTCCTCAGCAGCATTAACTGTTTCTGCTTCTATTCCTTCCTCTTTCTCCCCCTCAACTTCAACTCCCTCAGCAACTTTTTCAGAAGACCTTTCTTTCTCTTTTTCAGCCTCTTTCTCCCCCTTGTTGGAAGCATCTTTATCAGTTGGCCTCTTCCTCAACACATACTGTTTTCTCCTCTTCTTCTGCACAAGCCTTGTCACCATTTTCTTTAACTTGGCAATCTGTACTTGTTGTGACAAGATCACCAGCTTCATCTCTTCTATGGCTTTTCCTTGTTGAATGACATCTAGGTTGATGTTTCCCATAACATCCATCAATTCCTGGTAGTTATATCTGTCCTCACCTTCTCCAGAAGTGTTACCCTCTTTTGAAGGATCATGGGATCTTTTTGTAGTGGAAGCCTTCTGCCTAGCAGAAGCACTATCCACCCCCGTGGTTTCTTGGCACCTGCGACCTTTGAATGATTGCTCATTCAAAGTTGCCATAGGGGAGGTCTTATTTATGTTACCATTGTCCTCCTCTGTGTTAGCAGAAGTAGTGGCAGCCTCAGCACCCATATACTCAACCCTCTCATCAGTGAGCACCTCCTTCGGGTTGGGAGACACCCCTGTGGTTTCCCTGTAGATATACTCTAAAGGAGAATCCTCCCTTAGAGGGCTTGAAGGCTTAGTGGGTGAAGGTACAAGAAGGGAAGGAACCTTCTTTACCTTTTTCCTTGAATAAGTTTGGGTTATGGGAGAAGTTGGTTTATCAAGAAGAGACTGGGGAATTGATTTAGAGTGGGAAGGTTGGGATTGGCTAACAGTGGGATGGTCTAATGGGGGCCTTGATCCTGCTTCCATACCTTCATCAGTGTGGGACACCACCATCATTGTAGAGAACAATGGGGTGTCAACTCCTTCCGAGTCCCTAGCAGATCTTCTCATATTTGAGAAAACCTTTCCTTTAGGGGGTTTAGGTACATATATCCCATCAAAGTGAGGTATATCCGTCAATTCATTAGTAATAACTGTCTGTACAAACCTTGGGTACATGTAGAAACTCTTTTTATTTCCCAGGTTTGAAACCAGATCACTGAAAATCATTTGAGAAAAGTTATACTTTCTAACAGTGGCCAAGCAGACCAAAGCATAAGCAATAGTGCTGCTGAACTCACTCCATCCAGTAGTCTTTTTAGAAATACAATGCATTAAGGTATGAACAAGAAAACGCCATTGGGTATAAAATTTAGCCTTTGAAAATTTAAAACCACCCAACTGACCTTCATACCCCATTCTTGACAAAGTTGAGAATAATTCCTCATTGGGAATAGAGGTTATACCGGCATCATCGTCTAGATGTAGACAAATGCGTATCATCTCTTCAGTGACTGTTAAGGGTTTTTCACAGACCCTTGTCTTGATCATTTGCACACCATTTTCAGCAACAATGGTGGCATTTGCCCAGAATTGCCTCTGATGCTCTATATAAATTGTTGGTGAGATGGTAAGAGCATGCGCAATGTGGCTTGATTTAAGGAAATCCACAATTTGGTGGAATCCGACCGCTTGTTTTGGCTTTTGTAGCATCGCGATTTCATTATGCTCATCAACGAACACCATGGATGCCATCTGAACTTGAGTATTTTTGCCTGAAACTTGCTAAAGAGCTCGAGAGAAAAAGTGATTAGAGAGACAGTGAACAGTATACAAAGGGTCGTTATGAACTTTTAGGCGAACAAAGGGTATTTATAGTATTCGGGACATAAGTAGTATTAACCTAGAGCAGTATTAACTACTAGCAGTATTAACTAACTAGCAGTATTAACTGAGAGCAGTATTAACCACTAGCAGTATTAACTAACAAGCAGTATTAACTGAGAGCAGTATTAACCACTAGCAGTATTAACTAACAAGCAGTATTAACCACTAGCAGTATTAACTAACAAGCAGTATTAATCACTAGCAGTATTAACTAACAAGCAGTATTAACTGAGAGCAGTATTAACCACTAGCAGTATTAACTAACAAGCAGTATTAACTTTGTACTGGCAGTACTAAAACTGTACTGGCAGTATTAATCATACTTACACTTTTAAGCTTTGTGAAGGACTGAGTACTGCTATACTTTTCCTGAAAAAGAAGATTAGGACCACCAAGAATAAACAATATACAGGTATGGAACCACTTTTTAAGTAAGAGCTTATTCAGAGTTGATCATTCCCACACTTGTTACCAAGAAAGTGAATCTACCCACATCAAATGCTTTGGTGAATAGATCAGCAAACTGGTTAGCAGTATGAACTTTTACAACTTGAATAAGTTTCTTTTCATTGCAGTCTCTTATAAAGTGGTACCTGATTTCAATGTGCTTTGTCTTTGAGTGCTTGACAGGATTATTAACAATGCTAATAGCACTGCTATTATCAATAAAAATTGGAGTTGTAGAAAGGTTACCCCATAGTCCAGCATTTGATTCTGAATCCATAAGACTTGAGAACAGCAACTTGCAGCTGCTATGTACTCTGCCTCTGTTGTAGATGTGGACACTGTGGTTTGTTTCTTGCACTGCCATGACACTAGTCTTGCACCCAAAAACTGGCATCCTCCAGAAGTAGATTTTCTGTCCAAGTTTGCTCCACCTAGATCACTGTCTGAGTATGCAAGTAGGTCAAATGATGAGTCATGAGGATACCAAAGTCCCAATCTGGGTTGCCCTTTGAGATATCTGAATATCCTCTTAACCGCTTGATAGTGTGATTGCTTTGGCCTAACTTGGAATCTTGCACATACACAGACTGGAAACATTATGTCTGGCCTAGAGGCTGTAAGATACATGAGAGAGCCAATCATGGATCTATAATGATGAACATCCATATCCTCCCCCTCAAGATCTGCTGTTATCTGCTTGTGTGTCTCCATAGGTGTGCTGGCAGGTTTTGAATCTGAGAAACCAAACTTGGTTAGAATGTCCTGCACATACTTGGACTGACAGATAAAGATTCCATCTGACTTCTGCTGAACTTGGAGTCCAAGGAAGAAAGTAAGTTCCCCCATGGAACTCATTTTGAACCTTTGATGCATTAGTTCCTCAAACTCCTTGCACATGTTGTCTCTTGTGGATCCAAAGATAATATCATCCACATAGATTTGGACCAGCAAGATATCCTTCTTCTTTCTCTTGATGAACATAGTCTTATCAATGACTCTTCTTTCAAAGCCATTTTCCAAGAGATAGGATGACAGAGTGTCATACCATGCTCTTGGAGCTTGATGCAGTCCATAAAGTGCTTTCTTCAATTTGTATACCCTGTCTGGATAGCTTGGGTTTTCAAACCCTGGTGGTTGACAGACATATACTTCTTCTTAAATTGAGCCATATAGAAATGCACTTTTTACATCCATTTGATAAACTTTGAATTTCATATAAGAAGCATAAGCCAGGAATAATCTAATTGCTTCTATCCTAGCCACAGGTGCAAATACTTCTTCATAATCTATTCCCTCTTCTTGTGTATACCCTTGAGCCACCAACCTTGCTTTATTCCTTATTACTATGCCTCTTTCATCTCTCTTATTCCTGAAGATCCATTTTGTGCCTATTGCTCTTTGGCCTTTAGGAAGGTCTACCAGATCCCAAACATCTTGCAGCTTGAATTGCAGTAGCTCTTCTTGCATAGCTTCTATCCAACTGGACTCTTTCATAGCATCATGTGCCTTTTTAGGCTCAAGCTGGGATAGAAAGCAAGAAAGCATTGTATGTTGTTGGTCTTGCTATGTTGTTTGTCACAAACCTGTGATACACTTAACAGGTTGTATTTTAGCTTATCAACATAGTAGACATCCTCAAATGTCATCTTACCTTTTGTAACATTACCTTTTCCACTTATGTTACCACCTGTAAGATTATCTCCAAATGCAACATGTCCTCCATTGATATGTTTGAAATCCTGAAGGCATGACATGTTACCTGTCATGTGCCTAGAGCAACCACTATCAACATGCCATATGCTCTTCCCCTTGAGCTGTTGGTTGCCCTGCACATAAGATAAATCAGTTAGTATGAATTAGGAACCCAAGCCAAAGTGGTCTTGGGTACCCCTTTCTCATCAAAATATTTACATTCTTTCTTGACAAGATTTTTAAACTTTGACTCCTCATTTCTGGAGTACTTTGTCACAATGATGGGTTTGGAAACACATTTGCTAGAAGCAGTACTGGTTTTAGAAGTACTAACTGCCTTAGCAGCACTTGCATGCTTAGCAGTACTAACCTTGTTAGAAGTAGTAACTGTGTTAGCAGTATTAACCTTTGAAGAGGTACTAACAGTATTAGCAACATTAATATTTTCAGCAGTACTAACACTGGTAGCAGCAGTAATGCTTCCAGCAGCACTATCCCTGTCAGCAGTACTAACAGTTTTAGTGCTTCTAGGCACCCACATTTTAATACTTTCTTTTAAAACCTTTTTCTTCATGGTGCCTTTGGTTTCAACAGATTTCTTAACCACATGTTTATTTCCAGCCTTCCTATAACCAACAGGTTTTTGCACAAATCTTTGAAAGTTCATCTGTTGGTTAATAGGGTTAAAGAAACAGTGCTTAGCCAAATGGTTTAACTTACCACATATGAAACAAGGTTTTGGTCTGATTATTTTATTCAGATCAACTCCTTGTTTCTGAGCCCATTGATTATTCCAGTTTCTTTGGTTACCTCTTTTTATACCAGAATTTAGGCTCTCAGATTTGTTGCAAGCACACTGTTTACAAGGTCCAGGATTCACAACAGTGGTTTGTTTGTAATGGACCTTGTTATTCTTTCCTTTGGTCTTCTCTATCTCCTTAGACTTGACCCAGATCCTTCCACCTCCCTCATTGGTAACAATGTTGTTTTCTAAGGGTATCTCTTTACTCACAGCATTATTCCTATTCTCACTGACTTCTTTCTCAGTCATATCCTTAACAACTACCTCATCCAAAGGATCTATCTTAAAGGCTTCCTCAGACAAGTCCTTTTTCTCCTTGGTCTCTAACAAGTCTGAAGTAGGAGAGATATAGTTGTTGTTGTAAGGAGGGGGTGTGTTATTGTATCCAATACCAGGCTTCATCTTATCATGAATCTGAGTCTTTAGAAGAGAATCCATTGCTTTTGAAGCATATGAAAACTTTTCTATGTCAAGCTTAACCTTAGATAGTTCTTCTTTCAACCTATTCTTCTATGGACTTAGACAGTTTGGTCTCTAACTCATTCTTTTCCCACTTCCAATAGTTTGTGTCATAAGAATGTTGAAGCTCATTGGCTTGAAAGCCTTTGATTTGTTCTTCAAACCTCTCAACTATCAACACATAATCTCTTCTGTCCTTCTCTAATCTTTTGAGGTCATCACACATGTTTTGGTTGTGATCCTTGTACCTTTTGACAGTGTCTATGCAAGATTGAGTACAAAGATTAGAAATTACCTCAGAGGGGAGATCAGACACCTCTGCCATAAGAGCTTGATTCTGAATGGCTTCCTCAGCTTGGTCACTCCAATCAAACCCCATTCCTTGTTGACAAACAAGGGCTTGAGCAGGGTTCTTGTTTTGATTGTAGCCTCCATTCTGAGCTTGTTGGTGGTTGTTATTTGGCACATCACTTCTGCACTCTCTAGCAAAGTGTCCCTTCATGTGGCACTTATAACATTCCACTTTTGTCTAGTCAAACCCAACTCCATCTTCTCTTCTTTGAGAGAAGTTGTTTCTCCCTGTTCTTTTAATAAACTTCTTCACCCTCATAGATAACATGGCCATCTGCCATTCAATGTCCATCTCCTCCAGGTCATCAGGGTGAAGTTGTTCCAGATCATCATTAAACAATGAATTGTTGCTGTGACTGGACAAAAAGGCTTCAAAGACAGTTTCAGTGCCTTTTTCTGAATTCATTCCACTGGCAGCACTAACTGCTTCAGGGTTGGCAGTAGTATCAGTAGATGCTGATAGAAGTGCAGCATTGTGGATATACCCAGTGGGCTTCTTCTTGGTTTCTACCTCAGTTTCAAAAACTCTTAGATCATTATGTAGATCATCAAGTTCCTTCTCTTCCAGATTATCACTCTGTCTATATGAGACAGTGTACATAGTCCATTCATCCCCAAGAGATCTGAGGAACTTTCTGTTGATATCATCTTGCTCCATCTTCACCCCTACAGTAGCCAGTTCACCAATGAGCTTGTTGAACCTATCAAAAGTTTGAGTCATAGACTCATTCTTTGAAGAAGTGAAGTTTTCATACTGCTGCTTTAGAACATCTCTTTGATTTCTTTTGATGCTTTTAGTTCCAGCAAATCTTTTCTCTAGAGCATTCCAGAGAATCTGAGCATCAGTGCAGTTGCAAAATTGATGTTGATATTCATTGGGGATGGCCAAGAGCAGAGTGCTCAAGGCCTTCATCTCTGTCTGTCTGATCTTCCTCTCACCATCTGTCTTTGGTGGAGGTCTTTTCCCATCTGGTCCAATCCTTCCTGCATCAGAAGGACCATTCTCAATGATATCCCACATTGAGTAGTCAGTGAGAAGAATGTATTGCCTGATTCTGATCTTCCACATGTCAAACTCACTGGGTTTGAGCATTGGGACCTTAGAGACCAGAGTACTATTTGATTCTGCAAAGTTTTCCATGATGAAAGAATAGTTGTTTCTGAGAGAACTGGCTCTGATACCACTTGTCAGGATCGAATTCTCAACAAGAATTATGAATACTCAGAAACAATATCAAAGAAGTTGCGGAATAACACTTTGATATTCAATGTAACAGTAAACAAACAGTAAGTATGATTAACAGCTTGTAAACTTGTATTGAATGATTAAAATCACAAGATTACACACTCAACCTCAATCTTGAAGAACATACTCTTTCAAGACGAATTCTACTTCTCTAGAATTAGGAACTATGCCTTGAGGTTGATTCTTCTCTAGAACAAAAACTTTTTAATCAATTTTCAAAACTATTCTATACATTCTATACATATACTAAAGATAAAAGATAATTACAATCAATAAAATATCTTCAGAATATCTTCTATCATTATCTCTAAGCTTTCCATAATCTTCAGTTTATCCAGCTGTCATCCTCTCCATACGAATCTCCATCTCATAAGCAGTACTAATCATAAGCAGCATTAATACTCTGAGCAGTAGTAACTCCAGCAGTATTAATTTTGAAGAGCAGCATTAACTTTGTTCCAGCAGTATTAACTACAACTGGCAGCATTAACCACACTTGATAAATTCTTCAGTTCCCAACAATACAGATGTTAAACATATTTTTCACTAAGTATTTCTAAGGGTCATCATCAAATCACTGAGAGAGTTTGGATCAACAATCTCCCCCTATTTGATGATGACAAAGCAATAAGAGAAAATTACTTTATGTTTCAAAATATAAGATTAATCAGGACTCATAACATACATGTCCCAATTACTATTTTTAGGGATCTTTTACAGTACTGATGAAGTAAACATTTCACTGAAATTTTCATTAATTCGTAAAAGAAGATTACACAGGGAATATGAAAATTACAAGTACAAGTGAAGCCCTATACTAATATTATAAGCCTAACTAATAGATTACAAGTAGAAAGACAATCTATCAACTAAGTTGGTTCTTCCTTGACTGGGAATTCTCCTTCATCTATCATGTGATCAGGTGTCTCTTCTCCTCTCTGTCTTCGATCCATTGCCTTCTTTTGAATAAGAGATTTGATGACATTCCCTGAGATTGAGCTATCGCACCATAGATAAAGAAAATCCTTCAGGTATATAAGAGGGCATATTGGAAGCTCTGAGATTCGTTGCAACCTTAGGAAATCACAGTCGTCTAGGAAGATTATTCTGTAGGGATGACTTATCACCTGCCCAGGTATAAACGAACTACTAGGTGGCAGTGACAAGTCTAGAGCGGAGAGATCAGGTGAAGGTCTAACCACTGCATCTCTGGAGAATTTGATGCTTGAATCATTTCTAATCACTGAATCATTATCAGATGAGGAGACATGCTTCCTTCTGGCTGCCATTGGCTTCTATGGTAGAGCAAAGGGCAGACTCATTCTGGCAGTAACCCTGTTGATGAGAGCTTCGAGCAGTTCTTCAACATGACCTCTGAATTTTGATTTTGATTTTTCAGTGCTTCTATGAACTCCAACCATTCATAGAATCTAAAGTTCTCCAGCTTTGAAAGATACATAGTTTTTGACCAGCTGTCTCTTATGAAAATCTCCATCATAACAGTGAGTTGGTTCATCTTGCTCTTCTTTGAGATAGTCACCGGTGAGATCTTTGATTGGTCGGATCGATGATGAAGTTTCTTCCTGCACGAAGCAGGATCATGATCACTGACCTCTTTTGCTTTTTGGTTCTCCTCCTCAATTACTTTTAGAAGCACTTCTTGATCTTTAATCGTATTTTTCTTCAGCTTTTTGTCCTTGACCAGGGTTGATTATAACTTAAGGACTAAGGAAGTATCCTTTTGGTAATCAGCGTAGAGACGTTCAACCCTGATCGATTCTTCTATTTCTTTCGGTGTTAAAAAGACAAGTTCTTCAGAGGAGACTTGAGGAGGGATCTTCAGCCTTTGACTTTCAAGATGAAGAATCATCTCTGACCACCTTTTGTTTTCATTCTCTGACCTTCTGAGAAGTCGAGAGGATCTGTTAGGATGGCTCAATGATTCTTCTTCTTCTTCTTCTTCTTCTTCTTCTTCTTCTTCTTCTTCTTCTTCTTCTTCTTCTTCTTCTTCTTCTTCTTCTTCTTCTTCTTCTTCTACTTCTTTAGTCTCTCGAACAGAGACTGGGATTATTTGAAGGTCTTCAACTGGGGTCACTGGGATTATTTGATGAGTAGCTCCCTTAAGCAGGGGAGAGAACTAGTTGATCAAAAAGAAGGGAAAGTCAATGTTTATTTATTTGGAAGAAGAAAGATAAAGGCTAGAAATGAGAGAGAGGTTTAAGGTAAGAAAAGAAAGAGAGAGTGACAATAGAGAGGCATACCTGAGAAGGTTGCTTCCCTCAGATAGTGACAAAAGATTTAGATTTCCTTCGACAACAATCCCCTTTTGCTTGCCTTGGGTAGAAGGATCTGAAGTTGTTTCTTTTCTCCCCCATGCTTCTTGAATGACAACACCCTTTAGAGATGGAGTTGGAATGCTGATGGAGGCATTAATGAACCAGAGATAGGGATCATCCTCGTCATCATCATCATCGTTGTCAGCATCCTTAGACCCTTGATCATCAAGAGCAAGGTCTTCTTCATCCTCTTCTTCATCATCAACTTCTTCAGCTATCATTGGAGAGGAAGGAGGGGCTTGTTCTTCAGATAACTTCTCCCCCTCAAAATTTGAGGAAGGGTCTTCCATAGTGACTTCTGCATGAACCGCTGCATCATCATTATTCTTCTCCCCCTCTTTATCATCATCATCAAGGGAGGTATTAGTAGGAGCAACCCTTGGAGCATCAGCCTCAAGTGCCTTTAATCGCTCTTCAATCTCTGGGAATACGGAGGTGGGCTCATAAATGAAATCAATAGCAACTGTGAGGGATAACCTGTCGTCATATCAATGAAGGAAGGCGTAGGGACCGGAACTGGTTCCCTCAATTTCTGAAGGATATCACCCAGAAGTTGATTGGTGACATCTGCTTTGGTACTGAGGGTCTTTACTTCCCCAGTCAGCTTGTCGACGTGGCCATTTAAAAATTGCAGTTGTTTTGTGTTAGAGGCCACGTATGTCTTCAAGGTCTTCACTCCTCTTGTAGTGCTGACAGCTGAGATACTTCAGCTTTGGACGAAAGAGAAGTGGTAAGAGTCTTCAAGGCGTCACCAGCGTTGTTGATGGCGTTGGTGTTGGCGCTGATGTTGGTGGAGAAAGAGTCCACCTTTTTGCTCACCTCGTTGAGGGAGGCGTAGATAGTAGTCAATCTAGGACTAGTAAAACACGTTAATGTTTGAGCAAGGGATTGCTCAGGCTTATTTAGTAGGTAGGGAATCGTGTTTAGGTTGTGGTGAATACCTGATGTATCAAATAAATTGAAGATGCCCATGTCCCTCTCCAAAAGAGAATGGGACACATTTACTTGATGTAACCTCCGAGGGGGAGGCCATCAGGTCCTAGGGAGACATTTGTTGTCTCTGGCAGCTGTAAAACAGGAGAATTAGAGACAAAAGAAGGATAGAAAAGGGATGAGAAATTTCAGGATGAGAACTGGTGTTGCTCAAAATTACCTCAACAGCGCTTTGAGGCACTGAGAGTGGTTGGGTAGAAACCAACATGGATTCAATGACTAAAGCCATTGAAACGTCTTTGGCATCATCGGTGGAGGAGCGGTCCAAAAAACCATCTAGAGTTGTCTGTTGAGAGACAACCCCTGATAACGTTTGTTGAGTAGCGAGCTCCGTAGTCTTCTTGGCCTTTTTGAAGTGACCTTGAAGAGC
Organism: Arctium minus; assembly: GCA_954870635.1. Taxonomy (NCBI): domain Eukaryota; kingdom Viridiplantae; phylum Streptophyta; class Magnoliopsida; order Asterales; family Asteraceae; genus Arctium; species Arctium minus. The sequence continues at coordinate 57,972,124 of OX941080.1, read as the reverse complement.
TGTGGATTTGCGTTCGGAACCGGTGGGGATAGTCAGGTAAGGCATAACCGCTGAAGGCGAAAAGATGGAGGAGAGGCGAGTTCGAAGATCTGAGAGACTTACCTCGTTGTCAGCATCTTCGACGTCAAGGATTCATATGCCAATATTGGAGAGCTGGGAATCACCCTTCTTTGTGTAGAGATCGCCCAACACAAACTTCAGGAGAGCTAATATGAAGCCGACGTAGGGTATTTTGATTTCTCTTTCAGCCTTCTCGACCTTTGACATGAGGTCGTCGAATATCATTCCTGCATAGTCAATGTTCCTCCCAGCGATTACAGAGAAAGCCATCTGTAGCTGAATTTTGATGGCTTGGTCCAACGATCCCATATTCCCACTCATGCACTGAATGATGTATGAGAAGATGTAGTTGAGTTCGGAGGGCATATTTGCCTTCAAGATCTTGGTCAGTCGTTTGTCAGGCATTGACGTTCGTGGTTTCATGTCCCACTGGTATACCATCAGGTATAGGAACTTGATCAACTCCTCGTCAGTGGGAAGGGCTACAAATCCAGCCGTGGTTTTTGTAGGAAAGCGGAGAGCGGTGCTAATGGCAAGGGGAGTAATGACCCCCTGCACCATGTTGGGTTTGGAAGGAGAAGACGGTCAGTGGGTTGCCATGTTTTGTAGTGATCTAGCTTTTCTCAGCAGTAAACCAGAACGGCTGAAGGAGAATCTTTGATGGTGGTGGAGCAACATTCAGGGCATAGGCCAAAGGAGAGGCCTTCAAGAAGTCAGCAGCATAGTGGAGATGAGGAGATGGTTTCTTCTTGGGGAAACTCCAATAGTTCCAGGTGGTTGTTGCTCGAGAGTTGAGCAGTAGTGAGATCGAACTTAACGTTCTTTGACTTGATGAGAGCAGTTTGTGATGCCATTTCTAAAACAAATAGAAAGGAGTAGAGCACAAGGTTTTTAGAAAGAGGGTGAAAATTTACCAGTTTCCTTTTTAAGAAAGAAACTTGTAAAGAGGGTTTTCCAGTATTTTGGACAAGGATGATAAGATGTCCAATTTCCTTTTTAAGAAGGAAACATGAACAGTTTAAATAAAGAGGTGTAAATCTTAAAAACCAAAAGGTTTTTGATTGAAGATAATGAAGGATATGATTTTTAGAATAAAAAAAAGTTTTTGATCGATAAGAAGAAATTTTTAAGAATCAAACAAAGGTTTTTATGAAGGATTAGAGAAGAAATTTAACCAGTTCGTTGAAGTTTTGAAAGATTAAACTTGGTGTTCTTGAGTTCTTAGATTGCTTGAATGCCGAGAGTAATTTTTTTCCTTTTGAGAGTTAAGTGCGTGTAAAAGGTAAAAATATGAATGAGATAGGCTTATATACTCAAGAGTTAGGAGAGAGAAAGAGTGTTGAGAGGGAAAAGGTGCTCATCATGACACGAACATGTACCTTGAATTTTATTGGTCAAGAAGTGCGACGGACGAACGTGTCAGAAAGAAATTCATGCCATTGATTGTCGGTTCAAATGACGTCACACTAAAAAGTGTCTTCTCATTTTTAAGGATATCTCTAATAGAGATTCAGGGATGACTTTTTATTTTTGAATAATCACTGATGAGAAATATCAGGGATGAGTTGTATTTTGAAAAAGATTTTAATCACTTGAAGAGGCTCAGTGATTAAATTTTGTGATTTTTGAAAAACTTCTCGCTGAATAGGATTCAGTGATGAGAGATTGAAAAACTTACCTGAATATCAGAATAATTTTAGTCAGGGATTATGAGATGAATTGGGGAACAACTTATTACTGACATAATGCATGAGCGCTGAAGAATTAATCTTCAAGGTTCAGCATTCCAAGCTCGCTGATGAGAAAGTTGAATCTTGTCTCATCGAGAGATTTGGTGAAGAGATCAGCTAGCTGTTAGTCAGATGGAATAAAATGAAGTTCTATGTCACCATTCATTACATGATCTCTGATAAAATGATATATGGTTTCGATGTGTTTTGTCTTTGAGTGTAGCACTGGATTATTTGCTATAGCGATGACACTAGTGTTGTCGCAATAGATTGGAATTTTGGAGAACTGAAGGTCATAATCTAATAGCTAATTTCTCATCCAGAAGACCTGAGAACAACAGCTTCCAGCGGCTACATACTCAACTTCAACTGTGGAAGTGGACACTGAGTTCTACTTTTTGCTTGTCCAACTTACCAGATTTCCACCCAAGAGTTAACAGCCTCCTGTGGTGCTTTTTATATCTAGTTTGCATCCAGCAAAATCACTATCTGAATAGGAAGTTAGATAGAACCATGAGTCTTTAAGGTACCAAAGACCTAGATTAGGAGTTCCCTTCAGATATCTAAAAACTTGCTTTACAGTGATCAGATGGGATTCCTTAGGGTCTAATTGATATCATGCACAAAGACAAGTAGAATACATGATATCAGGTCGGCTCGCTGTAAGATACAGTAGGATCCTATCATTCCTCTATAAGCAGTAACATTTACTGATTTTCCAGAGGGATCATTGTTTAATGTCAGTGGGGGTGCCATAGGAGTTTACATCGCTGAAGTTTGAGTGAGATCAAACTTTTTCAACATATCATTAACATAGTTACCCTGATGAATAAACATGCCATTATCATATTGTTTGATCTAAAGTCCAAGGAAGTAGGTTAACTCATCCATCATACTCATTTTATATTCTTTCTTCATTCTTTTAGCGAATCGAGTACACAAAGACGGGTTAGTAGAACCAAATATAATGTCATAAACATATATTTGAACAAGAATAATATGAACTTTTATCTTTCTGAAAAATAGAGTGTTGTCAATTTTACCATGCTCAAATTTTTTAGAGATAAGGAAGGATGAGAGAGTGTCGTACCAAGTATGAGGAGCTTGTTTTAACCCATAGAGAGCCTTATCGAACTTATAGACAAAGTGTGGATGTTTAGGGTCAGAGAACCCTGGGGGTTGTTCAACATAGACTTGTTCAGTTAACTTTCCATTTAGGAATGCTGATTTAACATCCATTTGATATACTATGAAGTCTTTGTGAACTGCATAGGCTAAGAATAATCGAATTGCTTCGAGCCTAGCCACAAGGGCAAAAGTTTCATCATAGTCGATGCCTTCCTCTTGTCTGTATTCCTGAGCAACTAGACTAGCATTGTTGTGGGTTACAGTCTCATTTTCATCTAACTTGTTTCGATACACCCATTTGGTGCCTATAACAGTTTTGTTTGATGGTCATGGAACGAGATTCCAAACTTTGTTTCTTTCAAACTCTAGTAGCTCTTCTTGCATAGTGCTGACCCAATTTGGATTTCTGAGGGCATCATCAGTTTTCTTTGGCTCAAGAAGGTAGAGAATGTTGACAAGGAGACAGATGTTACCTGAGCTTCGTCAAGTGTGAATACCTACATCTGGATCACCGAGAATTTGATCTATGGGGTGATTCTTAGTCCTTCTCTGATCAGGAACATGAATGTCCGTTTCAAGTATTGGATCAGCAATAGGAGTGTTTGCCAAGGAAGAAGTTTCAGCCTGAGGTTCATTAGCTATCAACTGTTGAGGTTCAGGTTGAATATCATTCACTAAGAGATCTTCAGAGATAGTAGGTGATTCATAGGTTGGAAAATCTGATGGTGGTAAAGTGTTTAGAGGAACAACTAAAACCCGTGAGGTGAATTCAGTGTTATGAGGTATGATGTCTGGACCATCATCTGCATTTGAGGGATTTGCATGATGGTGTGAGTTGAAGATAGGTCCAGTTTCCCCATAATGAGAAAACATACAGGCATTAAGTTCATCATTATCAGCGATAGGCTTAGAGTTCGTTGATCTGGATTCATCAAAGGTGAGGTGGATTGTTTCTTCTACTGTTTGTCTTCTCTTGTTGAAGACTCTGTAGGCTTTCGAGATTGAGGAGTATCTAAGAAAAATCCATTCATCAACCTTTGGATCAAATTTTCCAAGGGTATCTCTCTTGTTTAAGATATAGCACTGACAACCAAAGATATGAAGAAAGCTGATAGAAGGCTTTCTCCCATGAAAAAGTTCATAGACAGTCTTGTTAAAACTTTTGACAATCAGCGACCTGTTTTGAGTGAAACAAGTCGTATTGACAGCTTCTGCCCAAAATTGAGTTGGAAGATGAGAATCGTTGAGCATTGATCTAGCATCTTCAATGATCCTTCGATTTCTTCTTTCAACGACTCCATTTTGCTGAGGAGTTCTCACAGCTGAGAAATTGTGAGAGATTCCCTTGCTCTCAAAGAAGTTGTCAAAGGAATTGTTTTTGAATTCAGTTCCATGATCACTCCTTATTGAGCGAACAGTTAAGTTATTCAGCACTTCCATCTTTCTAACAAAGGATATAAGTTCATCTGGAGTATCACTCTTAGAGTGGAGAAATATCACCCAGGTATAGCGAGAGTATTCATCTACTATGACAAAATTATATTTCTTTTCAGCAATGGATTGAATATTGACAGGGCCAAATAAATCCATATGCAAGAGTTGAAGAGGACTTGTCACTGATGAAACTTGCTTAGACTTGAAACTAGCTTTATTCTGCTTTCCCTTTTCACACGCTGAGAAGAGAGATTCCTTGGCATATGAATGTTGAGGTAGACCGTAGACTAGTTCCTTTGATGATAAAGTATTCAGTGTTTTGAAGTTGAGATGTGAGAGCCTCTTATGCCATAGCCAGTTAACATCAGATGAGGCTTTAGACAGAAACATATACTTTATGTAGTTGTAGAGTCCATGTTTATTACATAAACATTTTCCATACGATAACCGCTGAGAGCAAGTTTTCCATTTTTGTCCTTCACTGAACATGCTTTCTTAGAAAAGCATACTTCGAAGTCTTTATCACATAGCTGACTGATGCTGAGAAGATTATGCTTCAATCCATCTACGTAGGCGACTCTTTGAAAGGTAGTTGTACCATTGTTGAGTACACCAAACCCTCTGATATAACCTTTTCCATTTCCACCAAAGGTCACTGAGGGACCTTTCTCTTCCTTGTATTCACTGAGCAGGTTCTTTTGTCCAGTCATGTGTCAAGAGCATCCACTATCTAGATACCAGATACCCTTCGAGACCTGCAAACGTAAGGGATATCAAGTTTTGATTGGTTCCCACTTTTCAATGGGTCCAGGGGAGTTAGTGGAGATGGAAGGTTCAACAGTCTTCACGACATCTGAAGATTCAGCGTTAGTGTTAACCTTCACTTTAGTTAAATTCGTAACTTTGGTGGTATTTTTCTCCTTGGCAAATTTCTATGCTTTGGTGACCTTCTTAGCCTTGGAGGCATTCATCTTCACTTTGGCTATCTTTTCAGCCATTGTAGCATTGGGACATTTACTGGAAATCTGGTTAGTAAGTCCATAGTGGTAGCATTTTCTATAGTTGAAAGTGGCTTTAAAACCAGGAGCATTGGCATTAGAAAGCTTGAGATGAGCCAGACCATCTCCAAGAATGCCCTTAGCATTAGATCTTGGAGGAACTTTCAGTTCTTCTGATTTCTTAGGCTTGATGTCAATCTTCAGCTTTGGAGTAGATCTCTGATTATAACCAGTGGTCTTACATCCAGAGCCAGAAGGTTGACTAGCTGAAGGTTTAGATGGAGTCTTCTTCAACTTTGCTACTTTTGTTGCTTTCTGAGGATGATGGAAAATAGATTTCCCTTTATCAGCGATCTTAGAGCCCTATGTTAAGTCCTCAGGGATAGGGTTTGAAGACAAGGAACACTGAGAGAAAGAAGTGTTAGAGCACATATTTGTTGGATACAAGATCATTAATACTGAAGATGAAAGTCAAGCAAGTCAAAGCCTCAAAGTCAACTCTCAAGCATGATTGTCAAAGTCAATGTAATAAAAGTCAAAGTCAAACTTTGTGTTTTATTGTTTTGTTTCCTTGTAATTGTTTATTAGTATATATAGCCTTGTCTTTGTAAGAGTTGTATGTATGTAATCAAGTTGTATGAACTACACGGAGCAGAAGAGAGAAGAACAGATTGAGTATATCTTTCTAGTGAGAGAGTGTAGAGAGAGAAAGTAAATCTTGTAATCTTAATGACTGATTCAATGACATATGATTTACAAAATGTTCATCTTGATTATTGTTTGTATGATTAGAACTTGAATCTGGGAATAACAATTGGTATGAGAGTAGAAGAAATTCATGATTATGGATTAAATTTCAAGATCTTGGTCAATATTTCAAGAACTCGCAAAACAACTGTGCAAATTCGACTTTCGAAATTCATTGATGTTTTCGATTTGATTTTGGTTCAATTGTATTCAATTTAACATCTAGAACATAGTTGTAATGTACTGTTTAGCATAATTCAGAGTATATTGTACGAATTTTGAAATTTTTCTTGAAATTTTTTGTTCGAGTCTAAACGAACTGTCAACAGATCAATATTGTAAATTTGTTGTTTCATTTCTAAATTCATTGTTTGTAATTCGTTCTAAAGATGTCTTAGAGCATTCCTGCAATTTTTCAGAAAGCTTGATAAAGGATTGGATCGAAATCCGTGGATAAATCAAGTTTTTGAACGAAGAACTCAAGAACTCGCTAGATCTCAAGAACACGCAGAGGAAGAACTCGCATGTATGAAGAACTCACACACGCCTAAAACATACCTGAAGTGAAGAACTCACAAATAGTCATGTGTGAGAAGTAGAAACTCGCACAACCTTACTTGCGAGTTTAGACTGTTCATTCATAGTGTCTTGCGTGAAGTGAGCTATCTGCGAGAAGTTGTGTTCTGCAAGTTTTGATTTAGAGAGAAGTGAAGATTGGAAAATTTTCTAAGTGTTGAACGCGCAAAAACTTTGCGAGAAGTGATTGTTTGTGAGTTTTCATTTAGCGCGAAGTGGTGTTTTCAAAATTTTTCTAAGTCTCTAACTCGCAACTTCAAGAACTCACACAAAGTGTTTAGCGCGAAGTGTCTAGAACTCGCAGGTAGTAGTGTGCGCGAAAGAGAAACACTCTAGCTCATCGTACGTGAAGTCAGGAACTCGCAAGCTTTGGTGTGCGCGAATCTGAAACTCGCACGACCCCTCTTGCGTGAAGCTTGTTTTTCACATTCTTTGTTGTGCGAGAACTTCAAACGTGCATAACACCATTTGTGCGAAGTTCTTTTGTTTGGTTTGCGCGAAGTAGAGTTTCTCTTGTTATGAGAGTTTCATACTTAGAATAATTTCTGAATTTTTCAATATTTGACTAAATTTGATTTTTTATAGTACAGGTTGTTTCTGAATTTCTGACGATCAAATTTCAAGTTCTTTTTATAACAGATATTCAAGATGAGTTTTTTTTGACGATTAAGAGAAGACTTTCAAGCTCAGAATAGAGAACAAAAATCTCGCTTCTTCAGTTGACTACTATTCTAAGCGGTCAAAGAGATATTTTGATGAAAAGAAGAAACTGAGAGAAGAAATTAGTGCGTTAAAGATGTTAAATGAAGATCTTTTGCAACAGACTTCTGGGCTGAATAATGAAAAGATACTGAGTTTGGAAGTTAAAAACACTGAGCTGAAAAGAAAAATCTTTGACTTGGAAGATCAGATTATCCAAATCCAGCAAGCAGCATCTGTTGAAAGTTATGAGAAGAAGATTAAGAATCTAGAAGATGCTAAAGCTGAGCTTCAAAAGAAAATATCTGATTTGGAACAAAAGATGGTCAAAGATAAAGATGATTTTGAGAAAGAGAAGAAATAAAATGCAAAGAAATTCTCAGACTTTTCAAGAAAGAGTTGTGAAGAAAAGAAGACAGTTGAGCTGAAATGTATAAAACTTTTTCAACAAATTTCACATTTTGAGAAAGTCATCATTTTGGAAAGAGAAAAATTTGACAAAAAGAAGAAGACCATAAAACAGAGGAATGTGGGAATCTTCAAAGAAATATCTGGTCAGAGAAAGGATGCTGAGAAGGACTTTGAAGAAGAAAGAAATGTCTTTGAGGCAGAGATCAAGAAGCTTACTGAGAAGCTATCTGAACTATCTGAAAGTGCACAGAAAGATCAAAATACGAAGTCCGAATTCGAAATGAAGATTGACCTACTCATCAAAGAAAGAGACAATTATTCTTCAAATATAAAAGAGCTTGAAGACATTATTTCAAAGGTTGTGGTTACTGAACACACGACTTCAGAGTCAAAAATCCACACACCTAGAAATGATTCAGCTGACTCCAAAAGGACAACCTCAATCTCACATCTGAAAATTGTTTCTTCAAGAAAGTAGGTAGAATCTTATGATCAGATTCGTACAACTAACATTTTCTTTGATGAAAATGTAGATGGTTCAGATACATACAGAAGAAGAAGAAGGAGGAGATATAATGAAGAAAAACTGGTCTGGAAAGTGAAACCAGTAGATGATGAAAAGGATGATGAAAAGAAGAATGAGAAGAAAAGTAACAAATCATATGTACATACATCAAAAGCAAAGAAGAACAAAGTGCTGAAAGGTAAACCTGATTTTTCTTACTCGAGGGATCAATTGATCAGGTTATCTAAAAAGAGGCATTGTTCTTATTGTCGTACATATGATTTTGTTCATAAAGCTAGTGATCATTACTGGTATGGTTCTTACTCGATTACTCCTAACCGAACTGCAACTAACAAACATGGACCCAAATACCTGTGGGTACCAAAGCCGAAAGATGAATCTGTGTTGGAGGCACTTTAAGTCAAGGGGGAGTAAGAGAACCAAGGCTTCTAAATAACTCAGTTCAGGACCCGTACTTCAACGGAGTTTGACTTCTAAACACAACAATTTAGGACTAGCTCTTCAATGATCAAAAGAAATGATTCTCCCGAGCTGATATGAGATTGTACTCATATACTCAAATGAGGAAATCAACCTTCAAGGGGGAGTACATATTTTTTCTGTTAATATGCATTCGGAAGATATGATTATCTACACTTCAGGAGGAGTTGTATCAGATCTCTATCATGTTTTTCACTGACATATTTTAGATGCATATTTTCAGGGGGAGTATTGAATATGATTTTTGATTATTTCAGATCAGAACTCGTACATTCAATGTTTTAGTGCTTTATGTTATTTTGTTTTTCAATAAAGTTGTGAATAAAGTTTTGCACTTTGACGATTTTTGACTGATGCAGATTAAGAGGATGCTTACAAGATCATACCATTATGACTTTAAGCTGACTTCATGAGATTTAAGACAGATCGAAAAGGTTTATTTCTATTCTTAATCTCATATATGGTTGAAAGAAGGACGACTTTCAATCATACAAAACATGTTTTTCAATGTTCAAACCACTTCTGATTCTTAAACGATTTCATGAATATAGAAGTGTGATTTTAAATGTTTTCATCATTACTTGTGCTTCAATGATCAATAAACCGTATGTTTCCAAAGATAAATACTTGTGTATTGTCTTTTCTATATACTGTCAAGTATTCACACACACCGGTTTAATATTTTTGTTGATTTTGTTCTTACCATGTCTCTAAATTGTTACAAAATTTTCGATGGTAAGACACCCCGATTGAACTTCACACAATTTGAGCGTTGATTTCATTTCGAAACGTTCTTTCAAGAATGTCTATATTTTGAATCGTATAGACAATATCCGATTTTTGCTGACCTACGCCTTCATTGATAAATCATTTATATTATTATCTTTTTCATACAATGTCATATTTTCAAACAACTTTCTTGTATTCATTTCATTCATTCAATATACTTGTTTGAAATATCTTCAATGTTTAAAAATGCTCGAATCCTCATGATTATCGTTATGAGCATGCAAACATTTGACTTGTATTTCATAATTTGTGCTTTAACTGATATAGTTAAATCATCTAAACAACATGTTCATTTAGGACAACATGGGTTCATTTTGTGAGGACTTAAACTGAACTTCTATGGATTCACGTTAACCAGTGTTTCCTACCCAAGAAGTTAATCCTTGAGTGATCGATTGTATGAGGAGTCAAAATAATGAGTGTGGGTTGAGCGATGAGGTAAAATGTAAAAGAGAGTTTGGTTAGAAGGAACTATATGTTTAAAAGAAAGAGGGTGAGAGATCAGAGTAAAAGAATATCAAACTCTGCACCAACTTTTTATGTGTCGGGCAACCACAATACTAATGTTTCACAATTCTTCATGAACATTATTGAAACAGGCAACTAGCCCATGCCAACTCTTGATATAAACCCCACCAGCTACTCATTTTCTTCTCAACAAGAAAATGTTTCAATATTTCAAGGGGACGCAACACATATGCTATCTGATTTTCATTAGGAAAATCTGGATATTGAAAAAGAAGGAAGTCTACCCCATCTTCGCACTTCGATCATGCACAATCGAGTCTGTGTTTAACTATTGTTGTCTCAATGGTTTAAACAATTTTGAGCCTACAAAAGCAATCATCTTTGCTTAATTCTTTCAAACACTTTCACGAACACACAAGGAAATTTGTTTTTCTTGTCATAACGTTCATAGAAATTTATTTGTGGTGTTTCGATGATTGAATGGAAGACCTGGGGGAGTGAACATCACAAAAGCTCCTTTCCAATGTGTATTTGTTACACACAGTGACTTCGTGTTACTGATAGGCATTTCTAACTGATTCATTTGTTGATTCATGTGTTTCACTCATATTTGTCTGGATTTGAAAAGATTCAGATGAATACATTGTTATGAATTGATGGAGAATCAAAGGCTCTTGAAACTATCAGCGGTCAGATTAGTTATGTGACATTTCTTGTTGAAAGTTTTGCTGATTTCTATGCTCTAATCATCAAAAAGGGGGAGAAGAGATCAAGAAATGTTGGTTGAAAAGTGAAGCTAATATCAGTTGTGGGGAGAAGTTACAAGAAATGAGAGAGTTGATAAAGAAAAGTTGGAACTTATTGGAGAAGTTTATTCAAGATAGTCGTTTTGAAGAATATTTGTTGTTAAAGATTGATAGCGGAAAGAGCAAATTCAAATATTTCTGAAGACAAGCTAAACTTTACTGAATTTTTTTTTGAAGATAACTTGCTGAAGTAAACTGAGCTAAATCTGAAGATAATTTCTTTCCGAGGTATGAAAGAGGTTTATATCGTCTTTGGGGGAGATTGTTACTAACTTTTGAAGACAGACTTTGGGAATATTACAGATCGATATTATTCTTGGAAAACAGACTTTGAAAAGATTGCTGAAAGTTTAAAGACAGAGTTTATCAAAGATAGGGGAGAATGTTTTAAGCAGAAAAGAGGAGATTGTTTCTCATTGATTATGTTTATTTCTGAAGATGATTTGAATTGACAAGGAATCAACAAAGGGGGAGATAAAGTTGATTAAAGGGGGAGATTGTATAAACTGAGCTTAAAGAGAGAAGATTGATTTCCAAAATCTTTTTCAGATGATCTTGATCTAAAGGGGGAGAATGTTAGAGCACAAATTTATTGGATACAAGATCATTAATACTGAAGATGAAAGTCAAGGAAGTCAAAGCCTCAAAGTCAACTCTCAAGCATGATTGTCAAAGTCAATGTAATAAAAGTCAAAGTCAAAGTCAAAGTTTGTGTTTTATTGTTTTGTTTCCTTGTAATTGTTTGTTAGTATATATAGCCTTGTCTTTGTAAGAGTTGTATGTATGTAATCAGTGTGTACAAACTACACGGAGTAGAAGAGAGAAGAACAGATTGAGTATATCTTTCTAGTGAGAGAGTGTAGAGAGAGAAAGTAAATCTTGTAATCTTGATGATTGATTCAATGACATATGATTTACAAAATGTTCATCTTGATTATTGTTTGTATGATTAGAACTTGAATCTGGGAATAACAAGAAGTGTCAGGGTTAGAAGAGACAAAGATTACAAACTTAAGCATGGAACAATTTCTGCTAGAATCATCCTTTTCAGATTTGTAACTGAGACTGGTTTTATCATGAGCAGAGATTTGATCACTTATGATCTCAGTGATCTTAGTTGAGGATTTACACCATCCTTCAACTGTGGCCTTTTCACCTTTGAGAGCAGCGATAACTTGTTCACGTTCAATGTTGATGATCTCATTAACAATGACTTGATCTTTTAAACTTTCTTCTAAAAGAGTTAGTTCCTTGATCCTTAAATAGCATTTTTCAAGATTTTCAGTTAAATCATTTTTTTTGTTTTCAACTAGTGCTTTACCATTTAGTGCATTGTATTAATCAATCGTCAGCACATCAACTGTGCGACGTCTCTCATCTTCAGAAAGAGAAAGATCATTAGAGATTGATACCTGAGAGGAGATAAATCTTGTGGATGATCCTGATGGTTCTTCCACTTCTTCTTTATTCTCATCCATGAGACAAATATTAGCGTCATCTTCTTCATCCAAACTTGATTCTTCTGATTCGGCCCAGTCGTGTTCTTCAACGATAAGACCTTTACCTTTTCGTTTGAATCTTTTCAACTTATGATATTTTTCTTTCAACTTCAGGTATTTGTTATCGCTGGAATCTTTTAAGATTCTTCTTTAGTTGATTTGATTGCTCATAGTTGAGGAAAAGGTGATTTAAGTCTTTGGTGATTTAAGTCTTTGGTCAGTTTGAGACACATTGAATAACTGTCCCAGCTTTCAGGAAGACATTCCAAGAATTTGGTAAGGACATCAGAATTAGAATAGGTCCTACCAACAGTCCTTAGATCAATGATTAAATAGTTAAATTGCTGGTGAACATCATATAGGGATTCATTCTTACTACAAATGAAACATTCATACTGTCTTACCAGGTTGATCTTTCGGGTTTCTTGGATTTCAGTGGTACCTTCGTAATAAACACATATAGTGTCCCACATTTTCTTAGAAGTTTTCATATGCATTATCGAATGGAAAGCTTCATCAGGCAAAACCATAGAGATAATGGTTTTATCCTTTGCATCAAGTCCTACTTTCTTCTTGTCCTCATCACCCCATTGGCTTATTTCTTTGGGAGAGATTCTTTCAGGGACAACGGCAATAGTTGCAGTGGCAGGATCTACATGATTCATTTGCTACATATTCAGGTATAGTGGGATCTACACCTTCTTGAAATAGCGCCATTTGATTTTTCCAGAGAGCAAAGTTGTCTCTGCTAAATCGAGGAGGTTTAGAGAGTGAACCATTATCATAATAGTTTGAGCTTGTGTTTAGTGCCATTTTTAAGAATTGCAAGGAAGAGAATAAAGCAAGATCTTGTTTATGAGTTAAACAATCCACTTTGATACCATTTGTTTGTCCCGAAGCTGCTTAACAAGTTTGTAGAAGGGGGGGGGGTGAATACAAGCACAAATTTTTATTGTTTAATAAATTGTTTATTGATAACTCAAATCACATTTTACAGTTTGTTGCAGAATAAGATTAAGTAAACCTAATCTAAACAAACTCAAGAAACACTAAGAGGTTTGCATTTAGAACTAGAGAGAAATGGTTTAAGGGAAATATAGAAAGCAAGGGTTTCTATATGGATCACCAAGAGAGTAGGGATAGAAGGCAACCCTTCAGAGTGAGGTTTAACATTTCTATTTATACCCTATGCATTTAATGTATGGCAGGGGTACTTTACACGAGTCATCATTTGGTTGATTGCATGCCTCTAACTTTTAGCGACATACTTTTTGCCGAGTGGTGAATAGTGTAGTCTTTAGAGTTGTTGTACGATCTGTGGCAGAGGTATGTCTCTTCTGACACATTGTACTTTTGTGCAAGGATAAGACAAAAGAAACTAGGAGCGTAAGCTTTGTGACCTTCGATCGCTGAGTGATCTTTCTTCAGGGAATCTGAATAAAGGTCACCAATCGTTGATGCTTTTCTCCGTATTTCTTAGCGTGTTGTGAACTTGTCTTGGTTTCACTGATATCTGCATCAGATCATGAGTAGACTTGTCACTTGTTCATCAACTTTGTCTTCGATGTCAGCGATGAATGTCATTCTCGCGAAACTTGTCTTCAGGGATTACATTTAACAAAATACATTAGAAATCATCAGTGATACTGAACAGACTCAATATGTAATTGTTGATGGTGAAACACTAATACATACAGATGTTAAACATAATTTTCACTAAGTATTTTTAAGGATCATAATCAAATCACTGAGAGAGTTTAGATCAATAGGTGAGTATTGGGTTTTGTTCTCATGATAAATAAGTGTTTGATTTATGAGTTTTCAGACTACCTATATCCTCATTCCAACCCAATCTCAAAGAGTTAAAAGACAAAGTTAAGAAATAAAAAGAAAATAAAAAAGAATTACCTCCGATCCAATTCTTGCAATCATGTTCACAATCCAATCTTGGATTGTGACTTTTTTTTAATTAAACTATATTGAAAGAATATTATAATATGTTTTAAAATATAGTTTTCTTATCTATTTTTTATATTCAACAATAATTAAAAAATATTATAGATATAATACAATATTAAATATATACATAATTTTAAAATATTTGAGATTTGGTTGGATTTCTAATAAACCATGAAAAATGTAAGACCGAATTGGAAATTAGATAGGTGGAAGAGATATAAATTATTTTTTTAATAGAGATTGGGTCGGATTGGTTTGTGGTTAAACATAGTCTCATCACGAAATTGGTTGGTTAAACATATTAAATACATGTCATTTGAGAAACTGTGTTTTAAATTACATCTTTTCAATTCCACAGTTTTATATTAAAGATAAAATATGTTTGAACTCATTAGGTGTTAAATCTAACCCTTTTTTATTTTTCGTCATGTGCATTAGATCCTTGTTGAGAAAATTGTACTAGCTATACCAAGAAGAGTGGAGTGCTAGTTAGATGAACGAGGAGAATTTAGTTGTTCGGGAACGTCTTCGTACTTTGGAATAACGACTGCAATTGCGTTTTAGTATCACGTACCCCTCCCTAATCTAGACTACGTGTAAGATTTGGATTACTAGTTAAATCCTAGATTGCCGTTTTTGAGTAATCAATGGTTGACATTTAAAAAGGGATTTAATTCTTATTTGATGTATTGTTGAAAATTTTTAATTAGTCGTACTTTCCAAATTTGAGGGTGTTATAGAAAATGTTTTCCATTTTTTCTCATCCTCTTACGTACCTTAAAACACAATGTTAGTAAATGTAGAAACGGGTTGAATAAGTGTCCGTTTCTTTATTCTTGTCAATTTTTATGATTTCAAAAACTTGTTTACAAAATAATACCTCATAAAATGCATAAATGCAGCTCATGGTATTTCCTTAGCATATTAAATACGGGATTTTAGAACAGGTCATTCAAAATTTTGGGAACCAATTTTACATGTGTTTGAGCCTAGGGGACATGCTTCAATGGTTCACCATGTGTAGTATAATACTAATCTCCGGTCCCCTCTTTATGCTCTAATTTCTATCAAAAGACAGAGAGTAAATATTTTGAACTCTAGCTTCAATCATCTTATGTTCAAAATTCGGAGATTGAACTCCCCCAATCACCTTCTGTTCCCAATTTGGCTATTGAACTCCCCAAAGGCTCACATACTTGGACCTTGGTTTTGGATACTCAATGATTCAATTCCAAGCTTCTTCTTCACGTCTGTGTAATACTTTTGCTCGCATCCGCATATGTGTAACATTTTAGTCGTTTAGATTGTAGATTTGCTTAATGATCTATAGAATAGGTCTACCCAGTACTCGCATCCAACGATTTCATTTTGTCTCTTCTCTTGTCACTACAACAAAATTAGTTATATAGGATGCCACCAATTTCTACGTGTCCTAATAGACGGTTTTATAAGACTCCAAAAAATAAAGCGTCATATCAAAAGACGTTGTAATAAGTTTATAGGACGCATTTGGGAGTCCTAATAAGTTTGTTAAGACACTTTGAATATAAAGCGTCGCATTAACTATTTTATAGGACACTTAGTCTTATAAGACATTTTTTTAATTAGTGTCTTATAAAATAGCTAATACAAAGTTTTTTTAAATGTCCTAAAAACTTGTTACAATGCCCAAAAATGTCATATAAACCTATTACAACACCTTTAGATAGGACGTTTTAGTTTTTGGTCCTATAAATTAACTTTTATAAATAGGTCTATTAGGACGCTTAAAAGCTTTTGGCGTCCTATAAATCCAATTTTGTTGTAGTGTGTACTTTTATTCTTCGTGTTCGAACTCCAGAAGTACACCAAGTAAATTTGATTTCTATTATGTTACTCCCTTTAAATTTCTATGGTTAATTGCCATCGAATTGTTTGCAATTGAATCTATGTTTTGGTTATCATCAAAATCTATTGATTTGGCGATTTACCTTATCAAATCCACTTATGTGTATTTTCAATTCGTTTTGTCGAATCCTCATAAACAAGGTCGTTGGTCATAAACAGGGTCGTTGGTCATAAAATGGGTCGTTGGTCATCATCAAAAGCTATCAATTCTTGATCCTTTTGTCTATTTAAAATGTCTTGAACATTTGATGTTTTCTAGCCAACCATAGTCCATAGCCACACCCCTCCCACATTTTTTCAACTTTTCTAAGAGCTATAATTTTCTTTGTCGATTTATAATTTCAACATGTAGGATATGTTGGAACTTAGCTTATATAGTAGAAACCTTGTCCCACATAGGATCCAAGATGAAAACTAAACCACTTAATGAACTCCAACCATTAAGGATTAAATGAATCATTTAAGTGTTTGGGCCTTGGAGTGTGATGCTCTTGGTGGGATCTCTTTGACATGAATATACTAACATATGAATGTTAACTTCTTCCATAATCACTTTTCCAACGATTTTCTCATCAATAAACTGGATTTTTCTCTTTTACATTCCATCACCAACATCCTTTAATTCGCTAGATTCAACTATTAAACTTGAATTGGATTGTTGTATCCTCAAGATAACGCCAATCTACCGGCAAATTTTTGTCTTAGGACACTACATAAACGCAGGCCTCAATCTTTCTCGTTTTATAAGAATTTGCAACTACAAGTAAGATTTACAATTGTTTTGTTATTCTATGTTATTTCTATTGATTTGTAATAGAATCTTCTCATTTTGTTGTAAGTAATTAATCAATATATGCACTATGTGTGATCCGTGATTGATCAGACATAACAATCTAAGGCAAAAAAAATCTGTTAGGAGCGATGGATCAATCAAACGTGTTGAAAAATCACGTGGAGAAACCCGAGAAATTCAAAGGATCGGATTTTCGTCGTTGACAATAGAAGGTGTTGTTTTATTTAACAACACTTCGAGTTTCCAACGTACTCACCGAGGATGAACCATCACCAACCGGTAAATCAAGATGCAACGACACCCACTCAAATTCAAGTGGTTGCACAGAGAAAGAAATCGAGGCATTGATAAAAAAAAAATATAATTGCCAAAATTATATTATGAATGCATTTGATGATTCCCTATAGGACATATATTCAACCCTTGGAACCGTAAGGGAGATTTGGGAGTCTTTGGACACAAAGTATAAGATCAAAGTTGCGTGTTCCAAACGATTTGCTGTAGGGAAATTTCTCAACTACCGGAAGGTTGATTGAAAGTCAATGATGAAGCAAGTTGAGGAATTGCAAATACTTACCCATGAACTAGAGGTGGAAGGCATGGGCGTAAATAATAATTTCTTGGTCGGGTCAATAATAGAAAAACCGCCTTACTCATGGAAAAACTTCAAGCTCAACTTGAAGCACTTATCGGAGGACATAACTTTTGAACAACTAGTCTTCAAGTTACGAGTGGAGGAAGACAATGATTAAATGAAAAAGACGATGCCAACCCCTTGGAGCCACACACTAACATTATTGAAGGAAGCTCTTCAAAACAAAAGTTCCCCAAGTTCAAACGGAAGAATATAGTGACTAAAAGGCCTTTCTCTTCCAAAACAGGTCTGATAGACCCACAAAAGAAAGCTTTCAACAAAGTCATACACTGTTAGGTTTATTGGAAGACAGGTCATAGAGCCAAGGACTGTCGACACAGATGTGATCATGGAGGTGTTAGAGGAAATGGCGGTGGAGGAGCTGGTGGTCCAACCAATCATGCAAACCTCATCCACTCCCCAAATGATTTTATTGGAGTCGTTGAAGCACACATGGTGATGAATGTTATGGATTGGTGGGTCGACACTAGGGTAACCCGTCACATATGCAATTCAAGGAGCTTGTTTGAAACTTATCAAAGGGTGAATGAAGAGGAACCAATGTTCATGGGAAATGCATCTATCACTCTAAGGTTTACATGTTGAAAGGACTTGTTTTGACAGATGTGTTACATATACCATCATTGACTAAGAATTTGATTTCTTGCCCTATTCTTACTAAGAAAGGTTTCAAATTTGTATTTGAGTCGGACAAGATTGTCATCACCAAGGGTGATGCCTATATTGGGAAGGGTTACCTCCATAAGGTACTCTTCAAACTCAGTGTAGATAACTCTATAAATACCATTGATGCCGCCATTATATATAATAATAAGGTAGGCACTAACACTACTTCTATGTATATTGTGAATCCTACATTCCTTTGGCATTCAAGATTAGGACATGTAAACTTTAGATCACTACAAAGAATGATCAAACTTGACATGATTCCTAAAAGCTCTATTGATATAATGTCTAAGTGTGAGATTTGTATACAAGCTAAATACACAACCACCCATATAGATCGATAGAGAAATCAAATGAAGTTATTGCGTTTATTCATAGTGATTTGTGCATCAAGGCAACTCTTACAAGAGGAGGAAAGAATTATTACATTTCTTTCATTGACGATTGCAGTAAATATTGCCATGTTTATCTTATACATACTAATGATGAAGCATTAAACATGTTTAAGAGTTATAAGGCTGAAGTTGAGAATCCACATGATAAGTCAATCAAAATTCTATGGTCGGATCGGGAAGGAGAATATGAATCCAATGACTTTGCAGAATTTTGTGCTATACATGGCATTATCAATGAAACTACTGCTCCATTCACTCCTCAACAAAATGGAGGGGCTGAGCGAAAGAACAGAACATTGAAAAATATGATGAACTCAATGTTAATCACATCTGAAGCTCTATACCACTTATGGGGTAAGGTGTGTCTTACTGCAAATATGATCCTTAAACGGACCCCGCACAAGAAAAGGGATAAAACTCCATATGAACTTTGGAAAGGTAGATTACTATCCTACAAAAGGATGAAAGTGTGTTGTTGCCTTACCAATGATCAAGTGCGTCTGCCTAAAAGGACTAAACAGTAACACTCTAAATTTTCGGTAAGTAAAAGTCAACCCGTACTTTGTTGCATCTTATAAATTGTGGGTTTTATGTTAAATAATCATTTCATACGGTCCCAAAAAGTATCAGAAGCCTTGGTGTTGAAAAAATCGAGTTTCTGGGCTTGTTACGGGCCTAATTATAATGGCCGACGACTATGACATGTCATAGTCACACCTGGAAGAGTAGCACAAAGTGGAAAGTAGCCTGGGAAAGTCAGTGACTATGTCTGGCGACATTGCCATGGCATAGTCGCCTGACAATGTCGCATCAGGGGGTGTGCTGCTGTCAAATACGGGTTTTCAGCTCTTTCTTCATTTGTCACCTTCCATTTTTCTCCAACTCTCTGAAAACTCTCCCAAGATCACCTAACTTCATTTTTGGTGAACCTAGAGCATTCATTGCTCAAAAACCTCAAGTCTTGAAGAGTTATAACTCCCTCTAGTTGAAGAATGAAGCTAGCTTCCAACGACTCACCATTTTTATCTTCTTCTTCAACCTCAAGCTCCACTTAGGGTTTTCAAAGTTTTTCTAATAAAACCTAATTTGTGAGTTCAATCTATCTTTTCTAAACTTTATACATGTCAAGTCATTATATTTTGAACATCTAATCATCTCCTTGTTATATTTCTTGATTCAAATCATTGTTTACCTAACTTGGGTATTTTGGAGATTTTTAGGGTTTTTACCATTTTTAGATATGATGAGGAGTATTATGTTTGGTGAGATATATATATATATATATATATATATATAGTGGGGGCCTTTCATGGGAGACCCTAGTATTTTGTGGTAACTATGAGATCCAATCTCATCCATCCATTTAATTAAACAATGGTCTAAAATAACTAATATAAATAATAATTAAAAAACGGATTTAATGCAACTAAATTAGGAAAAAGGGGTAAAATTGTCAAAAAACATTATAATTCAGTGTGATCTAATTTAGGCGTGTTCCGATAATTTTGGGTGTGATAATTTTGGATGTGATCTAAGTTAGCGCTTACCGGTTTTAATGCAACTAAAAAAGGAAAAAATTGTGTGATACACTGTGATCATCTTGCAAAACCTTATATCCTTCATGATAGAATGATGGGATTATTGTTGCTAATTCCGTAGGTGGTGATACACTGTGATCAGTGTCTCATGGTACATATGTCTCATGGTACATATGAGATTTAGATGTTAGATTATCAGATATATGCCAAATCACAATGTAACATATACATCACAATGTAACACATATATCAGATATATGCCAAATCACAATGTAACACACACATCAGATATATGCCAAATCACGTGGCACATGTGATTCAAATGATGTTATATTATCACAATGTAAGACAATGTCACATGGTCCATATGGATATTATCCCAAAAGCAATTTGTTGAGATAATAAAGGAAACGTAATATTTGATTGATGAGACTTTGATTTTTTCAGTTTAAAAAAATGTTATATTAATTAATTTATCAAATTACTAATATATCCTCCCCTATTAATTAATTAAAAAAATAAATAAATTAAAATGATTGGATGAGACTGGATCTCATAGTTACCACAATCTAATAGGGTCTCATTTGATTAGGCCCCTATATATATGCATATTTATGGTTAAATACTTGAATGTAGCCCTTTTGGTTCCATTTAAGACTTCACCATTTTTGAAGTATACTTGGTAAAAGAAATGGATTTGTGGAGAAAGAAACAAAAGTATTGTTATTGGTATTACCAATGGTCGTTTTAAAATGTATCATTATTGGAAATCTATTTGTAAAATACTTATGTCGATGTTTGAGAAATGTCCGTATGGTGGTTAAAATATGCACTAGGCTTATATAATGGTATTTATACAAGGAAGCTATTTTATGGAAAAGTTGGTAAGAAAGCTATATATGTGATTATAGTTTTGTCATAAATGTAATTGTGACAAGCCTTTGGACTATTATTATTGGATCAATAGGAATAAGAGGCGGCTTATTTTGGGATAACTTTCCCCTTTGTAACTAGTTGAGACATTGGGTCATCGGAGTCAATTTGGTAAGGTTATGTGGGACCAGATACTAGCCATGGGCCGTAAATGTAATCCTAGTGAATGAGTAGGATTGGAATCCTCGGGTGCCCTCCCCTACATCTATGTACGAGTCTGTGTTGTTCATGACCATGGATCCTAATATTGAGCTCACAACTCGGAAAGTGACTTACTTTTGTGTTCAGCTACAATCCTTGGAAATAGGGTCTCCCCCATCATCGAAAGATGTTTTTGGACCGTAAGGTCCTTGAGTGGTTATTTGTTACACTTTACCTTTCTTAATTTATCGAAAAGATATTTATTTATATTTCAATCATTTCCAAGTTATTTCTATAAAATGTATGTTCTTACTAGGCGTTAGGCCTAACAGTTTTTCTTAAATGACGTGTATAACATGTTTCCTTAGTGGTGGGTCGCACAAGGTTTGAGGGAAGAGCGCTGGGCCAGTTTGGTATATTTGGGATAGATACTTTTGGATGATTGGCATACAGAAAGATAGACATTTTGGGAGGTTGGATTGACAACCGATATAATCTAGATGTGAATTGTTTAGATTAGTTTGTTGTCAATTTTATTATCCATTTACAGGAGTTGTAAACTGATGCACGCGTCGTTAAACGCACACCAAGGTTTTAAATTTATAAACCTTTCTTATATCTATAAAGATGGTAAGTCGGGTATCGTTCTTTTCAGGGAGTCAGTGGTTAAGTGTAACACCCCAAAAATGGGGCTAACAAAAATTTCCGGAAAATGGAAACTTGGTATGCATAAAAAGCCAACGCATGAGCTCATACAAAAAGGGAACAATAAATGCCTGTTAATTACAAGTTTGTAAAAAAGAAGCAATAATAGATAACAACTTCCTAATCTAAGTCTTCCTAGATAAAGATTACGGTCGGTTGTCAACTATAGTCAAAAGAGTTGTCTTCACAAATGGCATCCCAAAATGCTCCCATGCTCACCACTAACGGTCGGCTAAGCCTTCTTGGCGCTTGCGCACTAGAACCTGAGATACATAACAACAATCAAGTGTTAGACCAAACGGGTCTAGTGAGTTGCATAAAAACATGGCATACATATATAAAGCATGTTATGAACAATTATGACACTTCAATCACCAAAGTCCATACGGGGTCAATCTTGGGGGAGACCCATTACACCAATGAGTTTTACCTCAAGTCAATGTACCTTGATGTTCACTCGCTTGAGCAACATCCCGAAGGCCCCGCACATTTGAAGACTACCTCCCAGACATTACTCCAAATGGCGGAGGTCTAGGCGCATACCATTATAGTGGCACCTAAGACTACATCCTCCTAGCACTTGCTCATGGTTCGTTCTATGTACGTACAACGTCCATCTCTATACACAATTTCATACCCATAAGATACATGTATAAGACTTCAACAATCCCAACCATAGTTTAGGTACAAAACTCTAAAATATGCACATACCCAAATGTTATCCATAACTCATCAAAACACATGTTATCAAGCTTTAATACCAAGAATAATAACCTCGTCAATGTCCACAATAATAACCAAGATTATACTTTCAACAAACCCAAATGTAGCAGTTAGGTCAAACTTATCAGGTGATCAACTTTTATGTAAACATGAGATGTTAAGCAAGTAAATGTACAAGATATGTATCTCATTTGAAAATATTAAGAGAAAACTCACTATCTAGGGTTTTACACAAAACCCTAGAAAACTTGGATGAGAAGATGAGAGAGTGATGGCTTGAATGAGACTTGAATGCCTTCCTTGAATGCTCTTCTAACACCCTTAAGCACCAATAAATGTCCCCAACTAATCTAGGGTTTTAATAAATGTTTGGTAGGTTTAGAGGTGGAAGAAAATTGCCCTATTTAGCTCCAAGCCGGCCCCAAAACGATTTGAGATGAGAAGTGAAGTCAAAATGGTCAAAGTTGAGTTTTTATACCCTCAAACCCCGATGGCAACAGTGCCCGGCGATTGTGCCATTGGCACGGTCGCGAGGGCACAATCGCGCCAGGTACACCACTCGCGGTACATCCCACACAATAGTGACTGGCGATTGTGCCCATGTCACTATCAAGAAGTCACTATCGCGCCGGCTCCCCGACCTCTCGGTACAAATCTCGTGATAGTGACCAGCGACTGTGCCCCAGGGCACTGTCGCGTGGCACTATCGCGCCACACCTCCGGAACACCAAAAACTTGATTCTTATGAAGGGGACAATAAGACAACTATGATACAGCTAAAGCATAACATTTTCAATATATTTATACGCAATTATACTGAATTAAGGCTTTCAATACCAAAGGACGATTGAAATACTTACCTTAAAATTCTCGGGTGTTACAATCCTCCCCACCTAATAGGGATTTCGTCCCCGAAATCTTATTTACTAAAATAAGTGAGGATATCTTTTATTCATGTCCTCTTCCGATTCCCACGTCACGTTAGTGCCCCGATGATGCTTCCATTGAACCTTCACCATCGTCACTTCCTTATGCCGCAACTGCTTTGTCTTTGACTGTAGAATCGCTTCCGGTTCTTCTACACATTGGTTCTCGTTGTCCACGCGAATTTCCGTCAAAGGGATAACACTTTCCTCTTCGGCCAAACACTTGCGAAGGTAGCAAACATGAAAGGTAGGATGGATTTCGTCCATCTCCGGCGGTAAGTCCAATCGATAAGCTTGAAGTCCGATCTTCTCTAAAATCGTGAAGGGCCCAAGGAAACGGGGACTAAGCTTTTCGCGCTTCCCAAAACGGATGATCCCCTTCCAAGGGGACACCTTCAACATAACTCGATCTCCTACTTGGAAGTCAACTAGTCTTCGCTTTTTGTCCGCGTAGCTGTTTTGCCGGTCTTGAGTCGCCTTCAACCGTTCTCGAATACCTTTCACCTTATCCGCCATTGATTGCACAAGTTTCGGACCCGCAAATTGCTTCTCTCCCGCCTCGAGCCAACACACCGGTGTCCTACATTTCAGCCCGTAAAGTGCCTCAAATGGGGCCATCCCAATACTCGAATGGTAACTGTTATTGTAGGCAAATTCCACTAAAGGCAAGTGTGAATCCCAAGTCCCTCCAAAGTCTACGACGCACGATCGAAGCATGTCCTCGAGAGTTTGGATCGTCCTCTCACTTTGTCCATCGGTTTGGGGGTGATATGCCATACTCAACTTAACCTTTGTGTCCAACTCCCTTTGCAATCCATCCCAAAACTTGGAAGTAAACCGACTATCCCTATCCGAGACTATGGATAATGGAACACCGTGACGATACACCACTTCATCAATATAGAGTTTAGCTAATTTATCCATCGGTAACGTCTCCCGCATTGCCAAGAAATGCGCACTTTTGGTAAGCCTATCCACCACTACCTAAATAGTGTCGTGGCTCTTCAAGGTCTTCGGTAGTTTGGTGACGAAGTCCATCGTGATGTGCTCCTACTTCCATTCCGGAATGGTCAATGGTTGTAAGCTTCCATAAGGTTTTTGATGTTCCGCTTTGACTTGGAGGCAAGTAACACATCTTTCCACGTAGTTCGCCACGTCGAGCTTCATTACCGGCCACCAGTAATGAAGTTTCAAATCTCGATACATTTTGGTGCTACCGGGATGTATGGAATACTTTGACTTGTGCGCCTCCGTCAATAGTAACTCACGGTTTCCACCGATCTTCGGTACCCAAACTCTTCCTTGGAATAACTTAAGGCCGCGGCTGTCTTCCGTTAGCGCTTCCCGTTGCTTCACCATGATTTCTTTTTTGAGGTTTTCTTCCCGAAGTGCCTCCGTTTGACTCCTCTTGATGTCCTCTACGAGGCTTGACATCACCTCGATCCTAGCGAAAGTTACCTTACTTTCCCCTCCGTAACTCTTCTGGCTCAACGCGTCCGCTACCATGTTGGCTTTACCGGGGTGGTAAAGCAATTCACAGTCGTAATCCTTCAAGAGTTCAAACCATCTTCGTACAGGTAATGTCGCCATAACTTCAAAGCAAATTCCACCGCCACTAGATCTAAGTCGTGCGTAGGGTAATTCTTCTCGTGATCCTTGAGTTGTCGCGATGCGTACGTGATCACCTTTCCCCTTTGCATCAAAACGCACCCTAACCCCAACTTAGAGGCGTCACTATACACCACGAAATCTTCGGATCCTTCGGGTAAGGATAATATCGGTGCTACGCATAACTTCTTTTGAAGAGTTTGGAAAGCGTTCTCTTGCATCTCGGTCCAAGCGAACTTGACGTTCTTCCTCGTCAATGATGTGAGTGGTGAGGCGATCTTTGAAAAATCTCGAATAAACCGCTGGTAGTAACCGACCAAGCCTAAGAAACTCCTGATCTCCGTTGGACTTGTCGGTGGCTCCCAATTCATCATCGTCTCTATTTTTGCCGGATCCACTTTCACTACGTCCTTGGACACTACGTGGCCCAAGAATTGAACTTCTTGGAGCCAAAACTCACATTTGGAGAACTTTGCAAACAACTTCTCCTTTCGAAGAATTTCCATGACTTCCCGTAGATGTCGTTGGTGCTCTACCTCGTCACGAGAGTAGATGAGGATATCGTCGATGAAGACTATAACCGACTTGTCCAAAAAGGGTCGGCATACTCTGTTCATCAAGTCCATAAACACGGCCGGAGCATTGGTTAACCCAAACGGAATAACTAGAAACTCATAATGACCGTACCTCGTTCGGAATGCCGTCTTCGGTATATCGCTCTCCTTCACCCACACTTCATGATAACCGGATCGCAGGTCTATTTTTGAGAAACATCCCGCTCCCTGAAGTTGATCGAAGAGATCATCGATCTAAGGAAGTGGATATTTGTTCTTTACGGTAACTTTGTTGAGCTCGCGGTAGTCTATACACATCCGCATAGACCCATCTTTCTTCTTCACAAATAGCACCGGTGCTCCCTAAGGCGATGAGCTCGGTCGTATAAATCCTTTCTCAATTAGTTCTTGGAGTTGCGTCATCATCTCTTGCATTTCTGTCGGGGCTAAACGGTAGGGAGCACGAGCAATCGGAGCAACTCCTGGAGTAAGGTCGATGTGGAACTCCACTTGTCGCTCCGATGGAAGTCCAGGTAGATCGTCCTGAAAGACATCCGGGTAGTCGTACACCACCTCCACTTCTCCCAATTTCTTCTTCTCTAGCTTCGCGTCGATCACATAGGCTAAGTACGACTCACATCCTTTGGCTAGGCTCTTGCGTGCCTTGAGTGACGATATAATCATATTGGTTCCTCGGTTCTTCTCTCCGTAAACTAACACTTCACCATCCTTCGACAAGGGTACTCGAATCAACTTCTTAGAACAAAAGATGCCGGCGTCGTGCTTAGCTAACCAATCCATTCCCACTATTACATCAAAACCTCCAATATTGGCCGATAACAAGTCTATAACGAAGGGCTCTCCATCTAACTCTAAGGTACATCCTACATAACAACTCCGAACAATCATATGCTCTCCATTGGATACATCTACCACTAGAGCATCATCTAACAAACTACAAGGAGTAGATAGGTTCTTGCAAAAAGAGGTAGACACAAAAGATCGGTTCGCTCCGGAATCGAATAAAACACGGGTAGGTAGAGAGTTCACTAGAAACGTACCCGACACTACGTCCGCCGCTTCTTTTGCTTCATTAGCCGTCATCTGGAAGGCCCGACTTGGCTCCTTCGGTTGAACTTCTTTCTTTGACAAAGCCCCACTCGACGCCCCTTGATTACCCCTTGCTAGCTTAGGGCAATCGCATTTGATGTGCCCCGGTTCTCGACACTCATAACAAACTCCCCGTGAGGGGCAATCCCGACTCATGTGGTCCTTTCGCCCACACTTGAAACATTCCAATGCTCCAGAAAACGGCCTCGGATTACAAGGCCCAAATTGCTTGCTCTTACATTTGGGTCACCACCTCGCCTCACGTCGCGGGTCAGAGTTCCTCCCCCCGCTAAAGGGTTTGGAAGGTCGCGCGGGCCCAGTTGGCCCTTCCCATTTACGCTTCTCGCCTTGCAAGTTCTTCTCCTCCCTCTCTTGTAGTAGATCATATTCCACCAATTGGGACGCCTCAATCACTTCTTGCAAAGTAGCCTTTTGAGCGTTTCTCACTCCCGTCTTCATCTCCGCCGGTAATCCCTTCACAAATGCCTTTATCTTGGACCCTTCATCTGTTGCCAAGTGTTCGACTAAACTAAGCTTGTCCAAGAATTGTTTGGCATAATCGGCGACCGACAGATTACCCTTCTTCAGACTTCGGAACTCTTCCTCTATTTTGTCAAGCGCTCTCTCGTTACAATATTTCTCCATGATTTTCTTCTTGAATGTTGGCCAAGTGAGCTTGGCCAAAACTTCCGGTGTGAGTGCTCTTCGGGTAACGTTTCACCAACTCAGAGCATCCCCTCTAAGCAGTTGAGAGGCAAACTTCACTCTCTGAGAGTCTGCGCACTCGCTTGACTCGAAAGCCATCTCCACATCCTGAATCTATTTCATACAAAATAACGGGTCGGTCGTCCCAGAAAATTCTGGAGCCCGACTACATAGGAAGGTCTTAAAAGAACATCCCCCTTCCTTCCTCTTTTCAGCTCTAATCGCATGCTCCTCTGACCCCACGACATTATCTGCACCACCTGATCCTAACACTTCGTTGTCCCCCACCGTCTCATGCCTCCGGTTGCTTGCATCCCTGTCCTCTAAGACCTTCATGAGTTTCTCGTCCCGTTTGTCCATCACAGAGTTCATCATTTGCATTATTCTAGCCAATAGGACCAACTGAGGGTCTACCTCTTGGACAACCGGGTCCTCGGTTTCCAAGTTCACTTGAGGGACCGTATCTATAATCCCTTCTAGCATTCGGGGTATCGGTGGGATGACTTGATCTGCAGTTGTGTTTGCTTGCCGAGTAACTTCCGGGGCGATTACACTTGCCTCATTGGCATCCTCGGTTGCCCCGACCCGACTCCTCGTGTTTACCATTATGAACTGTCACACATGATAAGTGTCAGGATCGAAATTCAAAACAAGAATTTAAAGAAATACTCAGAAACTTTGTTAAAGAAGTTGTGGAATAACACTTTAACAATAAATCAATGAAACAATGTATGAATTCAAATCACTTCCCCTTTTCTTCAAGACATATTGCTTTCTCCCCCTTTTTGGAAGCATCATGAGCACTTCCCCTTTTCTTCAAGACATATTGCTTTCTCTTCTTTTTGTGTACCAAACTGAGTACCATCTTCTTGAGTTTGGTTATCTGCACTTGTTGAGAAGTAATCACCTTTTTCAACTCCTTTATCGCCAAGCCCTGATTGATTACATCCAAGTTTACATTGCCAATGTTTTCCATCAATTCATCATAGTTATATCTGTCCTCACCTCCTTTAGGTGTGTTGACCACCCTTGAAGGATCATGGGATCTTTTAGTAGAGGCCTTCTGTCGAGCAGAAGCACCTACTACCCCCGTGGTTTCTTGGCACCTGGGACCCTTAGATGATTTCTCATCCAAAGTTGTCTTGGGGAAGGTCTTAGTCATGTTCACACTGTCCTGATCCACACCTTGTGCAGAATCAGTAGTGTGAGCCTTGCTGCCCACATGCTCATCCTTCTCCTTAGAGAGCACCTTCTTGGGGTTCGGAGACACCCCTGTGGATTCCCTTTGGATATTCTCTGATGGAGAATGCTCCATCAGAGGGCTTGTAGGCTTTTGGGGTGTAGGTACAGGAAGGGAAGGAACCTTCTGTACCTTTTTCCTTGCATATATTTGAGTGATTGGGGGATTTGGCTTATCAACAGTGGTCTGAGGAAGAATATTTGAAGTGAATGGTGTGGGTAGGTCATCAGTGGCTTGATCAGATATGGG
Organism: Arctium minus; assembly: GCA_954870635.1. Taxonomy (NCBI): domain Eukaryota; kingdom Viridiplantae; phylum Streptophyta; class Magnoliopsida; order Asterales; family Asteraceae; genus Arctium; species Arctium minus. Next base: position 57,942,986 of record OX941080.1, on the reverse strand, counting down.
CTGTGACCCTGATGCCTCACCATGGGAATGGGACACAACCATCATTGTAGAGAACAATGGTGTGTCTGTTCCAGAGAAGTCCTTACTAGGCCTTCTCATATTGGAAAATACCTTCCCTTTGGGAGGTTTAGGTACATACACCTCTTTAAAAGAGGGTAAATCCGTCAATTCCTTGTTCAGTACTTCTTGTACAAACCTTGGATACATATAAAATCTTTTGGTTTTGGTTTTGGTTTTGGTATCCAAGTTTGACATCAAATCATTTAGAATCATTTGAGAAAAATTGAACTTTCTGGAGGTAGCTAAGCAGACAAGAGCATAAGCTATTGTACTGCTAAACTCACTCCATCCAGTTGTCTTGCGGGATAAGCAATGTTGAAGAGTATGAACAAAGAATCTCCACTGAGGTGAAAATTTGCTTTTGAAAAACTTGTAAACCTCAGTAGGACCTTCATACCCCATTCTGCCAATTTCTTGGAAGAGATCTTCCTTTGAAAGAGTAGTAATACCTGAGGCATCATCTAGACGTAGATGAGTGCGAATGCAGGCTTCTGTGATTGTGATAGGTTTATCACAGACCCTTGATTGAATGACCTGATTGCCATCAACAGTCTGAATGGAGGCATTGGCTCAGAAATGTCGCATATGATTCACATAGATGGTGGGATTCACCGTTAACGCATAAGCAATATGTGATTGTGATAAGAAATCCACAATTTCATGAAAACCCTCAGCTTGTTTGGGTTTTTGTAACATTGCAAGCTCATTGTGGTCATCAACAAAATCAAGTTCTGTCATCTTTCTAATCGATTTTAGGGTTCGAAACTCAACTACAGTTTACACACTGGTAATCAAGAATTCTTAAAGAGTGAGAGTATGAAAACTCGCTGAAAATTCAAAGAGCCGTTTTGGGTTTTGGCGGTCAGAGAGGGTATTTATAGGGTAAGGGATTCAGTTAAAAGCAGTACTAAGTACCCTAGCAGCATTAACACAAACCCACAGTATTAACTCATATCAGCAGTAGTTACACATACCAACAGTATTAACACAGACTAGCAATATTAACAATGTTTGGCAGTAGAAATAAGACAAGCAGTAGTAACTTTGCACTGGCAGTATAGACCACCTAGAAGTAGTAACCATACTTAACCATATTTGAACTGTCATCATGAGTAATATAGAGAGCAGTATTAACTTAACCAGAAGAACCAAGTATCTAATCAGCAAAGTTATCTGAAACACTTAAACACAAATGGTTAGCAGCACCATGCACAAAGAAATATGAAAAAGCAATTATTGAAGAATCTATACAGAAATGGTACATGAAGAAAATCAAAAGAGGCTTATTCAGTGTTTATCATGCCTACACTTGTGACCAAGAATGTGAATCTACCCACATCAAAAGCTTTGGTGAATAGATAAGCAAATTGGTTACTAGCGTGTACCTTCAAAACCTGAATTAACTTCTTTTCATTGCAATCTCTAATAAAATGGTACCTGATTTCTATATGCTTGGTTTTTGAATGCTTTACTGGATTATTAACAATGCTTATAACACTGTTGTTATCAATGAAGATGGGAGTGTGAAGAAAAGTAATACCATAGTCCAACATCTGATTCTGAATCCATAGCACTTGTGAGCAGCAGCTTGCAGCAGCTATATACTCTGCTTCTGTTGTAGAGGTGGACACTGTGGTTTGCTTTTTACACTGCCATGAAACTAGTCTTGCACCCAAAAACTGACATCCTCTTGATGTAGACTTTCTATCTAAGTTTGCACCACCCAAATCACTATCATAATATGCAAGCAGCTCAAATGGTGAGTCATGAGGATACCAAAGGCCCAACCTAGGTTGTGCTTTGAGATATCTGAAGATCCTTTTGACTGCTTGAAAGTGAGATTGCTTAGGCCTCACTTGAAATCTGGCACACACACAGACAGCAAACATAATGTCTGGTCTTGAAGTTGTTAGATACATGAGGGAGCCTATCATAGATCTATAATGATGAACATCTGTTGGGAAATGAAGAATTCATCAAGTATGGTTAATGCTGCTAGTTCAGAATTACTACTGCTAGAGAACTTCAAAGTTAATACTGGTGAGTATTACTACTGCTAGTAGAATTAATACTGCTAGTCAAAGTTAGTGCTGCTTGAACAAAGTTAGTACTGCTTAGCTAGTTAGTACTGCTAGAGGTTAGTGATGCTTAGTAGTTAATGTTGCTTATGATTAGTGCTGCTTATGAATTGAAGATCTGGATGAAGAGGATGACAGTTGTAAAGAATAAAGATATTCATGGAAGGATTGAAGATAACTATGCAAGATATACTGAAGATATTCTATTTTTTTGTAATTATCTTTTTATTCAGTATATGTATAGATTTGACAGAATAGTTTAGAGACAGTTTTTTTTTCTAAGTTTTTGAAATAGAGAGAATCAACCTCAAGGCATAAATCCTAATTCTAGAGAAGTAAATTCGTCTTCAAAGAGCTTGTTCTTCAAGATTGAGGTTGTGTGTGTAATCTTGTGATTTTAATACAAGTTTACAAGTTGTTAATCATATACTGTTTGTTTACTGTTACATTGAATATCAAAGTGTTTTTACGCAACTTCTTTGATATTGTTTCTGAGACTTTATTCTTGTTAAGAATTCGATCCTGACAACATCCACATCCTCCCCCTCAAGATCTACAGTAATCTGTTTGTGTGTTTCCATAGGTGTGCTTGCCGACTTTGCTTCTGAAAATCCAAACTTTGTAAGTATATCCTGCACATACTTGGATTGACTTATGAAAATCCCATCTTTCTTCTGTTTAACCTGTAGCCCAAGGAAGAATGTGAGTTCACCCATAGAGCTCATTTTTAATCTTTTGTGCATCAGCTCCTCAAATTCCTTGCACATATGATCTTTTGTGGATCCAAATATGATGTCATCTACATAGATTTGGACAAGGAGGATGTCCTTCTTCTTCCTTTGAATGAAAAGGGTCTTGTCAATGATTCCCCTTTCAAAACCATTTTCCAAGAGATAGGTAGAGAGAGTGTCATACCATGCTCTTGGTGCTTGATGTAGCCCATAGAGTGCCATCTTTAATTTGTATACTCTGTCAGGAAAGTTAGGATTCTCAAACCCTGGAGGCTGACAAACATACACTTCTTCTTCAATTTTCCCATATAGGAATGCACTCTTAACATCCATCTGATATACTCTGAACTTCATGAAAGAAGCATAGGCTAGAAACAACCTAATTGCCTCAATTCTGGCTACTGGTGCAAACACTTCTTCATAGTCTATCCCCTTTTCTTGTGTGTACCCTTGTGCCATAAGTCTGGCCTTATTCTCTATCACTATCCCTTTCTCATCTTTCTTATTCCTGAAAATCAATTTAGTTCCAATTGCCCTGTGTCCTTGTGGAAGGGCAACCAGATCCCACACATTTTGCAGCACAAACTGCAGCAGCTCCTCTTGCATTGCTTCTATCCAGTTTGGGTCTTTCATTGCATCATATGCCTCTGGGATAGAAAACAGGACAATAACCCTGATTGTAAGTCTTTCAATCCTCCTAACTTACTTTGATGCCTTGTGATTATGGGAGAATTGTTATCACCAATCACCAACTGAGGAGGATGATTCTTCTGAGTTCTTGTTTGATGGGCAACCTCCTCATTAATATTTGCATCCAGATTAGAGTCATTCTTTTCAGGAGTGTTTCCACCAAATACTTAAGAATTTTCTTCATCAGTATCATCTTCTGACAATGTGGGCATATCAGGACCTGTGTTTCCTGAACCTGAAGGATGATCATCCTCTTCATCACCTTTATCATCTTCAGCCTGTTCTAGTTCAGAATCCTCTTTTTCTGAATCATCCTTTTTTTCTTGTTGACAAAATTCAACAGGATCAACTGTAGGTATAGGGAACAGCACAAACTCTGGTTTCTATGCTTGTACCTTTTCTGAACTTGTTCCTGCAATTTGTTCATCACTAAAACCCAAAGAATGAGTTAGTGAATCAATGTCAAATAACCAATCAGGACCTGTACCAATCAGATTTGGTGTGTTCTCATTGCATTTGACATTGTCACTTTCCTCTATAATCCTGGAAGAACTGTTGAATACTCTGTATGTCTTGCTCTGAGAGGAGTATCCAACAAGAAATCCATCCTCAGCTTTGCTTTCAAACTTGCCTAAATGAAATTTGGTGTTGAGGATTGTGCAAGGACACCCAAAAGGTTTGAAAAACCCAATAAAAGGTTTCTTCTTTTTGAAAAGTTCATAAGGTGTCTTTCCTTAGGATTTGACTACTAGAACTCTGTTTTGGACATAACAAGCAGTATTAACTGCTTCTTCCTAAAAAGTAATGGGTAATTTTGAATCTTCCAACAGAGATCTACCAGCCTCAATCAATGTCCTATTTCTCCTCTCAGCAACACCATTTTGTTGAGGAGTCCTAGGAGCACTGAATTGTCTCTCAATACCTTTAGTCTCACAAAAGCTGTTTAAGTCACTGTTTTTAAACTCAGTTCCATTATCAGATCTTATGACTTTAACTCTTAGATTTGTTTGGTTTTCAATCCTAAGGACAAATGATTTGATCAGTCCACTTGTCTCATCCTTAGTCCTCAGAAAATATACCCAAGTAAATCTAGAGAAATCATCAACAATGACTAAGCAATAGGATTTCTTACCAATACTCATCACATATGTAGGACCAAAAAGATCCACATGCAATAACTGAAGGGGTGAAGAGATTGTGTTTATTTCTTTGGACTTATGAGAAGTTTTGTGCTGCTTGCCTTTAAGACATGCAACACAATGATCATCACATGAAAACACTTTTTGAGGCAAACCTCTCACAAGGTTGTTTTTCACAAGTTTATTCATAGTTTTAAAATTCATGTGACACATCCTTCTGTGCCAAAGAGATGATTCATCTAAAGAAGCTTTTGAAAACAGACAATTAAGTGATGAATCAGATGAAACACTCTCTAAGTCCAAACAATAAGCATTATCCTTTCTAAGAGTTCTAAGTAGTATCATATTTTCATCAACTACCTTGAATCCTGGAGCAAGGATAATACATTCAGTATCACTAAATAATATACTATGTTTCTTGTCACAAACCTGTGATACACTTAACAGGTTGTATCTTAATTTCTCAACCTTTTTAAATGATACCATACCTTTACCACTTATCTTACCTCCTTCTGGATTGTCACCAAAAGCAACACGTCCTCTATCAAACCTTTTGAAATTTTGAAGGTAGTCCATGTTACCTGTCATGTGCCTAGAGCAACCACTATCTACGTGCCAAATGCTCTTCCTCTTGAGTTGTTGTTTGCCCTGCACATAAGATAAAACAGTTAGTGTTTTGAGGGAACCCAAGCCAAAATGGTCTTGGGTTGCCCTTTCTCATCAACATACTCATAATCAATAAGCTTAGTCTTGATGAGATGATCAGAATTAGGAATCTCATGGCTAGAATACTTTGTCAGAATTATAGGCTTGACAGTATTAACACTGGTAGCAGTACTATCTTTGTTAGCAGTACTAACTTGATCAACAGTACTAACCTTGTTAGCAGTACTAACTTGGTCAACAGTACTAACTTTGTTAGCAGTACTAATTTTGTTAGCAGTAGTATTGATATCAGCAACACTATTTCTATTAGCAGTACTATTTGAGGTAGCAGTACTAACAGGTTTAGTGCATTTTGGAACCCAAATTTGACAAAGTTGTTTGCTTTTCTATTCTTTGTGTTACTCCTTGATTTGCTTGGAATATCTTCTTTTGTTTTAGCAAACTTATTCTGAATATAAGATTTTGCAGTCCCAATTTTCATTGGTACTGTTCTCATATTAGCAGCCATGTGATTTCTTAATTTCTTCCTCTAACCAACTGAATTTTGTGTTTGTCTTTGAAAAGTAATTCTTTGGTTAACAGTATTGAAATAACAGTGTTTGGCTAAATGATTTAACTTGCCACAAATAAAACAAGGCTTTGGTCTATTGATTTTGCTTAGATCAATTCCCTGTTTTTGAGCCCACTGGTTATTTCTGTTTCTCTGATTTCCCCTTATTTTATCATGTTGATGGGGCTTGATCTGTTGACAAGTACAGGGATTTACAACAGTAGTTTGCATATAGTGATCTCCCTGTACCTTTTCCTTCCCTTTCCTGGAGGTCTCAGCTTTCTCACTCTTAACAGTCTCTTCCCCAATCTTAGACTTCTCCACTTTCTCACTCTTGACAAATGGTTTACCCCCCCCCCCTTTCATTTGTAAGAATATGGTTTTCTAGGGGAATTTCTTTCTGGTCTTCCTTATTCTTATCCTCAGTGTTCTCTTCTTCAGATTCTGCCTCAACAACTACTGTATCTAGTGGATCTACTTCTGTGGCTCCTGCAGGTAATTCTTTCTTATCTTGTCTTCCTAAGAGGTCTGAGGTGGGTGGAATAAAGTTGTTATTGTAAGGTGGAGGAGTGTTGTTGTAGCCTATACCTATTCTTAGTTTGTCATGAACTTGAGATTTGAGTAAAGTATCCATTGCTTTAGAAGCATTGGAAAATTTCTCAATGTCTAATTTGGCCTTCTCAAATTCACTCATAACTTTCTCACATTCCTCTCTAGCCTTTTCTAGCTTAATCTCTAACTCCTTCTTCTCCCACTTCCAATAGTTGTGATCATATGAATGTTGAATTTCATTGGCCTGATATGCCTTAATTTGTTCTTCAAAATTCACAATCATCAAATTAGACTCTCTCCTATGTTTCTCCAATCTTTTAAGATCATCACACATGCTCTGATTTTACCTCTCCTGTACTTCTTAACAATCTTTTAGAGCAAAGTTTAGATTTTACCTCTGTGGGAATTGCAGTGCTTGAAGACTCTGAAACCTCAGCCATCAATGCTTGATTCTGAATTGCCTCATCTGCTTGATCACTCCAATCAAATCCCATTCTATCTTGTGAGTCAAGTGCTTGAGATGAGTTCCTGTTGTTGTTGTAGTTTGTGGACTTTGATTGTTGATTGTTGTTCCCATGCTGTTGAGAAATTACTCCTCTACATTCCCTTGCAAAGTGCCCTAGTTTATGACACTTGTAGCATTCCACTTTGGATTTGTCAAATCCAGCACCATCTTCTCTTCTCATGGCAAAGTTGTTTCTTCCTGTTCTTTTAATGAATCTTTTGATTCTCATGGTGAGCATTGCCATTTGCCACTTGATATCCATCTCTTCAAGGTTATCAACATTGATCTGCTCCAGATCCTCATTAATAAGAGAAGATTTTGCATGGCTAGCAAGAAAAGCTTCCAAAACAGAATCATTGAGTCCATCCTGGTTTGAGCCATAAGCAGCACTAACTGATTCTGTATTTGCAGAAGAATCAGTAGTAGATGATAAGAGAGCAGCATTGTGAGAGTATCCAGATGGCTTCTTCTTAGATTCAACTTCTGCTTCAAACACCCTGAGATCATTGTAGAGATCATCAAGTTCCTTATCCTCCAGATTATCATTATGCCTGAATGATACTGTATACATTACCCATTCTTCACCAAGAGATCTTAGAAACTTTCTGTTGACATCATCCTGGTCCATCTTGACACCAACAGTGGCCAATTCTCCAATCAACTTGTTGAACCTATCAAAGGTTTGAGTCATAGACTTATTCTTTGTAGACATAAAATTTTCATATTGTTGCTTGATAATTGCTTTCTGATTTCTCTTAGTGCTTTTGGTACCTGAAAACCTCTTCTCCAAAGCGTTCCACAGGATTTTGGCATCAGCACAGTTGCAAAACTGATGTTGGTATTCATTAGGAATTGCCAAGAGCAGAGTGCTCAAGGATTTCATCTCAGTCTGCCTCATCTTTGTTTCTCCATCAGTCTTTGGTGGAGGTCTCTTGCCATCTGCTCCCATCTCTCCGTCATTGGAGGGACCATTCTCAATGATGTCCCACATTGAGTAGTCTGTAAGAAGTATATACTGCCTGATCCTGATTTTCCACATGTCAAACTCATTAGGTTTGAGCATGGGAACCTTTGAAACAAGAACACCGTCGTGTGATCCGTCCATGATGATTATTGATTTCCGAGTTCCTAACGCTCTGATACCACTTGTCAGGATCGAAATTCAAAACAAGAATTTAAATAAACACTCAGAAACTTTGTTAAAGAAGTTGCGGAATAACACTTTAACAATAAATCAATGAAACAGTGTATGAATTCAAATCACAAGTTATATTGAATTAACTTGATGATTACAACCAAAGCCTCAATCTGTTGAACAGACTCAACAGACGTTCAAAACTTCTCTAATGAAAGGATCACTAATAATCTTGAGGCTAATTCTCTCTAAAAACAAAACACGTATGTATCTCTGTCTCTCCAATAATCTAAGACTTCTAGACTATATATACAAAACAAATTACAAGATAACTACTAAAGAAACGTTGATCTTCAGTATCCATTCCATAATCATCTTCATCTCCTTGTATTTCGCACAAATCATCCTTATCAACATTAGCATCATTAATCTTCTAGCAGTATCTTTATCTTCAGCAGTACTAACATACGAGCAGTAGTTTCCATCTTGCAGTACTAACTCTTCAAGCAGTACTAACTATTCTTCTAGCAGTACTAAACTTTCAAGCAGTATTAATACTACTAGCAGTAGTAATTTCTTCAAGTAGCAGTTCTAATGTCTTCAGCAGTAGTAATCTTCAATACTTAGCAGCACTATCCAGACTTAGCATATTTCAGACCCAACAATAAGAGTGATACCGGTTAATTCTTTAAAAGATAACCGGTCCGATACGTACTACTACAAGGATCAGTCATCATAATAATAACTTCTAACATGCTCACGTAATCATAAATTCAGAACAACACTGGCTAAGTGAGATTATGAACGTATTTTACACAAGAATCCTTGTTATCATCATCATAATTCTCAATCAATGCAATTCCGAAATCCTAATACTCTCCCCACCTAGGAATGCCCTACCCCAATGGACAGTGATTTTATAAGCATATCCAGTCTAAGTCTAGGTATGCTAAGGTCAACACCTAGTTCACTTAAACTAAAGCTCTGATACCAACTTGTAACACCCTAAAAATGGGGCTAACAAAAATTTCCGGAAAATGGAAACATGGTATGCATAAAAAGCCAACGCATGAGCTCATACAAAAAGGGAACAATAAATGCATGTTAAGTACAAGTTTGTAAAGAAGCAATAATAGATAACAACTTCCTAATCTAAGTCTTCCTATACAAAGATTACGGTCGGTTGTCAACTATAGTCAAAAGAGTTGTCTTCACAAATGGCATCCCAAAATGCTCCCATGCTCACCACTAACGGTCGGCTAAGCCTCCTTGGCGCCTGCGCCACTAGAACCTGAGATACATACCAACAATCAAGTGTTAGACCAAACGGGTCTAGTGATTTGCATAAAAACATGGCATACATATATAAAGCATGTTATGAACAATTATGACACTTCAATCACCAAAGTCCATACGGGGTCAATCATGGGGGAGACCCATGACACCAATGAGTTTTACCTCAAGTCAATGTACCTTGATGTTCACTCGCTTGAGCAACATCCCGAAAGCCCACACATTTGAAGACTACCTCCCAGGCATTACTCCAAATGGCGGAGGTCTAGGCGCATACCTGTTGGGTCTGAAATGTGCTAAGTCTGGATAGTGCTGCTAAGTATTGAAGATTACTACTGCTGAAGACTTTAGTACTGCTAGAAGTATTACTACTGCTAGAAGTATTACTACTGCTTGAAGGATTACTACTGCTAGTAGTTAGTACTGCTTGAAGAGTTAATACTGCAAGTTGGAAGTTACTATTGTAAGCATGGTTAATACTGCTATTGATAAGAAGATGTTGCTGAATATTAATGTTGCTCGTGATGATAAAGATAGATTGGTTGCTTAAAGCGAAAGACAAGGAGATTGAAGATAATTATGGATTGGATGTTGAATATCAACTTTAATTTAATAATTATCTTGTAATCTGTTTTGTATATATATATTCTAGAAGTTTTAGACTAGATATAGAAAACATACGCATCATTTTGTTTTAGAGAGAATTAGCCTCAAGATTCTTAGAAATCCTTTCTTTAGAGAAGTATTGAACGTCTGTTGAGCCTGTTCAATAGATTGAGGCTTTGGTTGTAATCATTAAGTTAATTCAATATAACTTGTGATTTGATCTCATATACTGTTTCATTGATTTACTGTTAAAATGTTTTTCCGCAACTTCTTTAACATAGTTTCTGAGTGTTTAGTTTAAATTCTTGTTTCAAATTTCGATCCTGACAAGTGGTATCAGAGCTTAAGGAACTCAAAAATCAATAATCATCATGGACGAATCACATGACAGTGTTCTTGTTTCAAAGGTTCCCATGCTCAAACCTAATGAGTTTGACATGTTGAAAATTAGGATCAGGCAGTATATAATTCTTACAGATTACTCAATGTGGGATATCATTGAGAATGGTCCCTCTAATGTAGGAGAGATTGGAGCAGATGGCAAGAGACCTCCACCAAAGACTGATGGAGAAAGAAAGATGAGGCAGATTGAGATGAAAGCCTTGAGCACTCTACTCTTGGCAATTCCTAATGAATATCAACATCAGTTTTACAACTGTGCTGATGCCAAAATCCTATGGAATGCTTTGGAGAAGAGATTTTCAGGCACCAAAAGCACTAAGAGAAATCAGAAAGCAATTCTCAAGCAACAATATGAAAATTTTATGTCTACAAAGTATTAGTCTATGACTCAAACCTTTGATAGGTTCAACAAGTTGAATGGAGAATTGGCCACTGTTGGTGTCAAGATGGACCAGGATGATGTCAACAGAAAGTTTCTAAGATCTCTTGGTGAAGAATGGGTAATGTATAATGTATCATTCAGACAGAATGATAATCTGGAGGATAAGGAACTAGATGATCTCTACAATGATCTAAGGGTGTTTGAAGCAGAAGTTAAATCTAAGAAGAAGCCATCTGGATACTCTCACAATGCTGCTCTTCTATCATCTACTACTGATTCTTCTGCTAATACTGAATCAGTTAGTGTTGCTCATGGCTCAAAACAGGATGGATCCAATGATTCTGTTTTGGAAGCTTTTCTTGCTAGCCATGCTAAATCTACTCTTATTAATGATGATCTTGAAGAGATGGACATCAAGTGGCAAATGGCAATGCTCACCATGAGAATCAAAAGATTTATTAAAAGAACTGGAAGAAACAACTTTGCCATGAGAAGAGAAGATGGTGCTGGATTTGACAAATCCAAGGTGGAATGCTACAAGTGTCATAATCTGGGGCACTTTTCAAGAGAATGCAGAGGAGGAATTTCTCAACAGTATGGAAGCAACAATCAACAATCAAAGTCCACTAGCTATAACAGGAACCCATCTCAAGAGCTTGTCTCACAAGATGGAATGGGATTTGATTGGAGTGATCAAGCAGATGAGGCAATCCAGAATCAAGCATTGATGGCTGAGGTTTCAGAGTCTTCAAGCACTGCAATCCCCACAGAGGTAAAATCTAAATTATGCTCTAAAGCCTGTCTTGAAACTATTAAAAAGTACAGGGATCACAATCAGAGCATGTGTGATGATCTTAAAAGGTTGGAGCAACACAGGAGAGAGTCTAATTTGATCATTGTGAATTTTGAAGAACAAATTAAGGCATATCAGGATAATGAACTTCAACATTCATATGATCAAAACTATTGGAAGTGGGAGAAGAAGGAGTTAGAGATTAAGCTAGAGAAGGCTAGAGAAGAATGTGAGAAAGTCAGAAGTGAATTTGAGAAGGCCAAATTAGACATTGAGAAATTTTCCAATGCCTCTAAAGCAATGGACACTTTACTCAAATCTCAAGTTCATGACAAACTGAAGAGAGGTATAGGATATAATAATACCCCTCCACCTTACAACAACAACTATATTCCACCCACTTCAGACCTCTTAGAAAGGAAAGATAAGAATGACTTACCTACAGGAGCCACAGAAGTAGATCCACTAGATACAATAGTGGTTGAGGCAGAATCTGAAGAAGAAGACACTAAGGATAAGAATAAGGAAGACTAGAAAGAAATTCCCTTAGAAAACCATATTCTTACAAATTAAAGGGGAGGTAAACCATTTGTCAAGAGTGAGAAAGTGGAGAAGTCTAAGATTAGGGAAGAGACTCTTAAGAGTGAGAAAGCTGAGACCTCTAGGAAAGGGAAAGAGAAGGTACAGGGAGATCACTATATGCAAACTACTGTTGTAAATCCTTGTACTTGTCAACAGAAAAAGCCCCATCAACATGATAAAATAAGGGGAAATCAGAGAAACAGAAATAACCAGTGGGCTCAAAAACAGGGAATTGATCTAAGCAAAATCAATAGACCAAAGCCTTGTTTTATTTGTGGCAAGTTAAATCATTTAGCCAAACACTGTTATTTCAATCCTGTTAACCAAAGAATTACTTTTCAAAGACAAACACAAAATTCAGTTGGTTATAGGAAGAAATCAAGAAATCACATGGCTGCTAATATGAGAACAGTACCAATGAAAACTAGGACTGCAAAATCTTATATTCAGAATAAGTTTGCTAAAACAAAAGAAGATATTCCAAGCAAATCAAGGAGTAACACAAAGAATAGAAAAGCAAACAAATGTGTCTTAATTTGGGTCCCAAAAGAAACTAAACCTGTTAGTACTGATACCTCAAATAGTACTGCTAACAGAAATAGTGTTGATGATAGCAATACTACTGCTGACCAAGTTAGTACTGTTAATAAAGTTAGTATTGCTGACCAAGTTAGTACTGCTAATGAGAATAGTACTGCTAACAAAGTTAGTGCTGCTGACCAAGTTGATACTACTAACAAGGATAGTATTGCTATCAGTGTTAATACTGACAAACCTATAATTAAGACAAAGTATTCCAGCTATGATATTCCTGACTCTGATCATCTCATCAAGACTAAGCTTAATGAATATGAGTATGTTGATGAGAAAGGGCAACCCAAGACCACTTTGGCTTGGGTTCCCTCAAGAAACTAACTGTTTTATCTTATGTGTAGGGTAACCAACAACTTAAGGGGAAGAGCATCTGGCATGTAGATAGTGGTTGCTCTAGGAACATGACAGGTAACATGTCCTACCTTCAAAATTTCAAAAGGTTTGATGGAGGACGTGTTACTTTTGGTGACAATCCAGCAGGAGGTAAGATAAGTGGTAAAGGTATGGTTTCAAAAGGTAAGATGACTTTTGAAGATGTTTACTATGTTGAGCAATTGAGATACAACCTGTTAAGTGTGTCACAGGTTTGTGACAAGAAACATAGTATATTATTTAGTGATACTAAATGTATTATCCTTGCTCCAGGATTCAAGGTAGTTGATGAAAATATGATACTACTTAGAACTCCTAGAAAGGATAATGTTTATTGTTTTGACTTAGAGAATGTTTCATCTGATTCATCATTAAACTGTCTGTTTTCAAAAGCTTGTTTAGATGAATCTTCACTTTGGCACAGAAGGATGTGTCACATGAATTTTAAAACTATGAACAATCTTGTGAAAAACAACCTTGGAATAGGTTTGCCTCAAAAAGTGTTTTCATGTGATGATCATTGTGTTTCATGACTTAAAGGCAAACAACACAAAACTTCTCATAAGTCCAAAGAAATAAACACAATCTCTTCACCCCTTCAGTTATTGCATATGGATCTTTTTGGTCCTACAAATGTGATTAGTATTGGTAAGAAATCATATTGCTTAGTCATTGTTGATGACTTCTCTAGATTTACTTGGGTCTATTTTCTAACGACTAAGGATGAGATAAGTGGACTGATCAAATCCTTTGTCCTTAGGATTGAAAACCAAACAAATCTAAGGGTTAAAGTCATCAAATCTGATAATGGAACTGAGTTTAAAAACAATGACTTAAACAACTTTTGTGAGACTAAAGATATTGAGAGACAATTCAGTGCTCCTAGGACTCCTCAACAAAGTGGTGTTGCTGAGAGGAGAAATAGGACATTAATTGAGGCTGCTAGATCTCTGTTGGCAGATTCAAAGTTACCTATTACCTTTTGGGCAGAAGCAGTTAATACTGCTTGCTATGTCCAAAACAAAGTTCTAGTAGTCAAATCCCAAGGTAAGACACCTTATGAACTTTTCAAAAAGAAGAAACATTTTATTGGATTTTTCAAACCTTTTGGGTGTCCTTGCACAATCCTCAATACCAAATCTCATTTAGGCAAGTTTGAAAGCAAAGCTGAGGATGGATTCCTTGTTGGATATTCCTCTCAGAGTAAGGCATATAGAGTTTTCAACAACTCTTCCAGGATTATAGAGGAAAGTGACAATGTCAAATGCAATAAGAACACACCAAATCAAATTGGTACAGGTCCTGATTGGTTGTTTGACATTGATTCACTAACTAACTCTTTGGGTTTTAGTGATGAGCAAATTGCAGGAACAAGCTCAGAAAAGTTACCAGAACAGAGATAAGAGTTTGTGCTGTTCCCTACACCTACAGTTGATCATGCCGAATTCTGTCAACAAGAAAAGAAAGATGATTCAGAAACAGAGGATTCTGAACCAGAACAGAATGAAGATGATAAAGGTGATGAAGAGGATATAGGTGAAAAGGAGGATGCTCATCCTTCAGGTTCAGGAACTGCAGGTTCTGAAATGCCCAAATTATCAGAAGATGATACTGATGAAGAAAACTCTTCAGTATTTGGTGGGAACACTCCTGAAAAGAATGACTCTAATCTTAATGCAAATCTTAATGAGGAGGCTGGCCATCAAACAAGAACTCAGAAGAATCATCCTCCTCAGTTGGTGATTGGTGATATCAATTCTCCCAGGATCACAAGGCATCAAAGTAAGTTAGGAGGATTGAAAGACTTGCAGTCAGGTTTGCTATCTTGTTTTCTATCTCAGATTGAACCCAAGAAGGCCTATGATGCAATGAAAGAACCAAGCTGGATAGTAGCAATGCAAGAGGAGCTGCTGCAGTTTGAGCTGCAAAATGTGTGGGATCTAGTTGACCTTCCACAAGGACAAAGGGCAATTGGAACTAAATGGGTTTTCAGGAATAAGAAAGATGACAGAGGTATAGTGATAAAGAATATGGCCAGGCTTGTGGCACAAGGGTATACACAAGAAGAGGGGATAGATTATGAAGAAGTGTTTGCACCAGTAGCCAGAATTGAGGCAATTAGGCTGTTTCTAGCCTATGCTTCTTTCATGCAGTTCAGAGTATTTCAGATGGATGTTAAGAGTGCATTCCTATATGGGAAAATTGATGAAGAAGTGTATATTTGTCAGCCTCCAGGGTTTGAGAATCCTAACTTTCCTGAAAAAATATACAAATTAAAGAAGACACTCTATGGGCTACATCAAGCACCAAGAGCACGGTATGACACTCTGTCTACCTATCTCTTGGAAAATGGTTTTGAAAGGGGAATCATTGACAATACCCTTTTCATTAAAAGGAAGAAGAAGGACATTCTGCTTGTTCAAATCTATGTGGATGATATCATCTTTGGATCCACAAAAGATTATATGTGCAAGGAGTTTGAGGAACTGATGCACAAAAGATTCAAGATGAGCTCTCTGGGTGAACTCACATTCTTCCTTGGGCTACAGGTTAAACAGAAGAAATATGGCATTTTCATAAGTCAATCCAAGTATGTGCAGGATATACTTACAAAGTTTGGATTTTCAGATTCAAAGCCTGCAAACACACCTATGGAAACACACAAACAGATCACTGGAGATCTTGAGGGGGAGGATGTGGATGTTCATCATTATAGATCTATGATAGGATCCCTCATGTATCTAACAACTTCAAGACCAGATATTATGTTTGTTGTATGTGTGTGTGCAAGATTTCAAGTGAGGCCTAAGCAGTCTCACTTTCAAGTAGTCAAAAGGATATTCAGATATCTCAAAGGACAACCTAGGTTGGGTCTTTGGTATCCTCATGACTCATCATTTGATCTACTTGCATACTCAGATAGTGATTTGGGTGGTGCAAACTTGGATAGAATGTCTACATCAGGAGGATGTCAGTTTTTGGGTGCAAGACTAGTTTCATGGCAGTGTAAAAAGCAAACCACAGTGTCCACCTCTACAACAGAAGCAGAGTATATAGCTGCTGCAAGCTGCTGCTCACAAGTGCTATGGATTCAGAATCAGATGTTGGACTATGTTATTACTTTTCTTCACACTCCCATCTTCATTGATAACAACAGTGCTATAAGCATTGTTAATAATCCAGTGAAGCATTCAAAAACCAAGCATATAGAAATCAGGTACCATTTTATTAGAGATTGCAATGAAAAGAAGTTAATTCAGGTTTTGAAGGTACACACTAGTAACCAATTTGCTGAACTATTCACCAAAGCTTTTGATGTGGGTAGATTCACATTCTTGGTCACAAGTATAGGCATGATAAACACTGAATAAGCCTCTTTTGATTTTCTTTATGTACCATTTATGTATAGCTTCTTTCATGCTTACTTTCTCATATTGTAGTGTGCATGGTGCTGCTAACTATTTGTGTCTAAGTGTTTCAGATTACCTTGCTGATTAGAAACTTGGTACTTCTGGTTAAGTTAATACTGCTCTCACTATTAATCCTGCTGACAGTTCAAATATGGTTAAGTATTGGAGCAAAACGTGTATTTCCTAGACACGTAAACCGGCCCACACAGGCTGCTAATTCTCAATGTGAGGGGCATACCTGACTCACTCAGCGGTAAGGCGATTGCGAGGGGGCCTGGGATCGAACCCAAGATCAACGACCTATTGGAGCAAACATCTCCTCGCCCCTTAACCAACTGAGCTACACGCCATTGGCAAATATGGTTAAGTATGGTTACTACTGCTCGGTCGTTTCTACTGCCATTGGAAAGTTACTACTGCTTTCCTTATTTCTACTGCCAGACAGTGTTACTACTGCTGGTATGTGTTAATACTGCTAGTATGTGTTAATACTGCTAGTTTGTGTTAATACTGCTGGTATGTGTTACTACTGCTTCTATGGGTTAGTACTGCTGGCTTGTTAATGCTGCTAGGGTACTTAGTACTGCTTTTAACTGAAACCCTCCACCTATAAATACCCTCTTTGACCGCCAAAATCCAAACGACTCTTTGAATTTCCAGCGAGTTTTCATCCTCTCTCTCTCGAATTCTTGCTTCCCAGTTTGTAACCCTAGTGTTGATTCGAACCCAAGAACGATGGCAGGACTGGATTTTGTTGACAATCACAATGAGATTGCAATGCTGCAAAAACCCACACAAGCTGAGGGTTTTCATGAGATTGTGGATTTCCTAAAATCCTCACACATCGCCTATGCGTTAACTGTCAATCCCACCATCTATGTGGAACATCTGCGACAATTCTGGACCAATGCCTCCATTCAGACTGTTAATGGCAATCAGGTCATCCAATCAAGGGTCTGTGATAAATCTATCACAATCACAGAAGGTTGCATTCGCACTCATCTACGTCTAGATGATGCCTCAGGTATTACTTCTCTTTCAAAGGAAGATCTCTTCCAAGAAATAGGTAGAATGGTGTATGAAGGTCCTAATGAGGTTTATAAGTTCTTCAAGAGAAAATTTTCACCTCAGTGGAGATTCTTTGTTCATACTCTTCAGCATTGTATTTCTCGCAAAACAACTGGATAGAGTGAGTTCAGCAGTACCATAGCTTATGCTCTTGTCTGCTTAGCTACCTCCAGAAAGTTTAATTTTTCACAAATGATTCTGAATGATTTGTTGTCAAACCTGGATACCAAAACCAAAACCAAAAGATTTTATATGTATCCAAGGTTTGTACAAGAAGTACTAAACCAGGAATTGACGGATTTACCCTCTTTTGAAGAGGTGTATGTACCTAAACCTCCCAAAGGGAAGGTGTTTTCCAACATGAAAAGACCTAGTAAGGACTTTTCTGGAAAAGACACACCATTGTTCTTTACAATGATGGTTGTGTCTCATTCCCATGGTGAGGCATCAGGGTCACAGCCTACATCTGACCAACCCACTGATGACCTACCCACACCATTCATTTCAAATGATCCTCCTCAGATCCCTGTTGTGAAGCCAATTTCCCCCATCACTCAAACATATGTAAGGAAAAAGGTACAGAAGGTTCCTTCCCTTCCTGTATCTTCACCCCAAAAGCCTGCAATCCCTCTGATGGAGCATTCTCCATTAGAGAATATCTAACGGGAATCCACAGGGGTGTCTCCCAACCCCAATAAGGTGCTCTCTAAGGAGAAGGATGAGCATGTGGGAAGTAAGGCTCACACTACTGATTTTGCACAAGGTGTGGATAAGGACAGTATGAACATCACTAAGACCTTCCCCACGACAACTTTGGATGAACAATCATCTAAGGGACCCAGGTGCCAGGAAACCAAGGGGTAGAAGGTACTTCTGCTAGGCAGAAGGTCTCTACTAAAAGATCCAAGGATCCTTCAAGGGTGGTCAACACACCTAAAGGAGGTGAGGACAGATATAACTATGATGAATTGATGGAAACCATTGGAAATGTCAATCTGGATGTCATCAATCAGGGTAAGGAGATAAAGGAGATGAAACAGGTGATTATTTCTCAACAGGAGAAGATAGCCAAACTAAAGAAGACGGTGCTTAACTTGGTGCATAAAAAGAGGAGAAAGCAATTCATCTTAAAGAAAAGGAGAAGTACACATGATGCTTCCAAAAAGGGGGAGAATCCAGAAGCTAAATTTGAGAAGGAAAGCCCTGTTGGCATGGAATTTCAGTTTGAGGGGGAGGAAGCAGAAACAGTGAAGGCAGCAGAAACTGAGAAAGAAGCAGAAACTGAGAAAGCAGCAGAAACAGTTAAAGCAACAGTAACTCAGTCAGCAGCAGAAACTGTAGAAGCAGCAGTAACTACTAAGCCAGAAGTAGAAACTGCAAAAGAAGTAGAAACTTTCAAAGCAGTAGAAACAAAAAAGGCAGCAGAGAAACTGAAATGACTATAGAAGAAATAGAGATTGCAGAAACTTTGGTGAAGGCAAAGAATGACACTCCCAAGGCTACTCAAAAGGCTAAGAGAGTGGTAATCAAAGAAGGAGGCACAGAGAAGAAAATAAAAGAGATAAGCATGGCAGAGGCCAAGAAGAAAGGGAAAGAAAAGTTGGTAGGGCCTGTGAAAGTATCAAAGAAGCAAAAGCAAATAGAACTAGATGAAGAATTGGCAAAGAAGATGCAAGAAGAGCTTAAAAAGGAGAATGAGATTCAAACTGCCAAAGACAGAAAGCTTGCCTTAGATCTGGCAAAAAGGCTCAATAAAGAATATCAGAAGAGCTTGAAACTGGCTGCAAAGAGGGTTACTATTAAAGCTTCACAGAAAAGACAGCCTTCAAAAACCTCTCTAGCTAATCGAGAAAGAAGAAAAATGATAAACTTCCTAAAAGGATCTGTTGGAGTTCCTGAAGGGATGTTTACCAAAATGTCATTTGGCAGAATTGAAGAATTATACAAGAAGGAGATGGCCAAGCTCCAAGGAGACTTCAGTCAGAGGGTTGAATTTGAAAGGAAGATGAAAGAAAGACATGATCTGAACATTCAACAGCCTTTTTCCTGACAGTGAAGAAGGCACTCCTACAAAAGAAAAGAAAGAAGTTAAGAAGACAGAGACTCTAGCTCAAAAGATTGGAGCTATTAAAAGAATGAAGTCAATTGCTCCCAAGAATAAGGCAAAGAGGCCAAGAACTGAGGAAAGTGAGAAAGAGCAGGAAAGTGAAAGAATGGAAGTTGAATCAAGAGCAGAGCATGTTGAAACTCCTGCAGAGCAAGTTGAAACTCAAGAGAAGGGTCAAGAGCAAACAAGTCAACAATCTTCAGAACAACCAAGACAATCTGATGAGAAGCTTGAGTTGTATATGACAGTGACAGATGAAGAACCAGTTAAAGCTGAATCTATCTCAGTGGAAGCCCCAGAAATCATCCTTTGGGATACTTTGTTGGATAAAAGAACAGAGTACTTCAGAATCAAGAGAATGGGTGACAAATATGAGGTTTACTCAACTTGGGGAAAGATCATCAGAAGTTGTACCAGGGTTGATTTGGAGGAGATGTATAAGGTTGGTCTGAACTTATATGGTGACTTACTGAAAGGAGCAGGGATGAGCATGACAAAGATGGCCATGGAGTATTTATGCATGATGTTTGACCCTGATAGAGTGAATTATCTTATCAAAGATGTTCAACATGAAAATGGATTTAAAAGTATTGATAACTAGATGCTTTTTGAAAGATGTGGAGTCTATGTCATAACCATTGACAAAAGCTTCCATGAATACTACTTGGTTGATAAGGTGTATGACCACAACATAGTAAAGTTGCAGAGGATGCTGAAAGCAAAGTTGGTCTGCCCTAAAGGTTCAGAAATGGCCAGAATTGTGATTAGAAGAACAATCAATCAAAGTCTATGTTTGAATCCTGATCTAGGGATCTGAGCAATTATTTTGAAAGCATCATGAAGACCGTATTCTGAAGAACTTAACTTCTTAAATTGAAAAGTTAAGTTAGGGGGAGACTGTTGGGTCTGAAATGTGCTAAGTCTGGATAGTGCTGCTAAGTATTGAAGATTACTACTGCTGAAGATTTTAGTACTGCTAGAAGTATTACTACTGCTTGAAGGATTACTATTGCTAGTAGTTAGTACTGCTTGGAGAGTTAATACTGCAAGTTGGAAGTTACTACTGTAAGCATGGTTAATACTGCTATTGATAAGAAGATGCTACTGAAGATTAATGTTGCTCGTGATGATAAAGATGGATTGGTTGCTTAAAGCGAAAGACAAGGAGATTGAAGATAATTATGGACTGGATGCTGAAGATCAACTTTAATTTAATAATTATCTTGTAATCTATTTTGTATATATATAGTCTAGAAGTTTTAGACTAGATATAGAGAACATACGCATTATTTTGTTTTAGAGAGAATTAGCCTCAAGATTCTTAGAAATCCTTTCTTTAGAGAACTATTGAACGTCTGTTGATCCTGTTCAACAGATTGAGGCTTTGGTTGTAATCATTAGGTTAATTCAATATAACTTGTGATTTGATCTCATATATTGTTTCATTGATTTACTGTTAAAGTGTTTTTCCGCAACTTCTGAGTGTTTAGTTTAAATTCTTGTTTCGAATTTCGATCCTGACAATACCATTATAGTGGCACCTAAGACTACATCCTCCTGGCACATGCTCATGGTTTGTTCTATGTACGTACAACGTCCATCTCTATACACAATTTCATACCCATAAGATACATGTATAAGACTTCAACAATCCCAACCATAGTTTAGGTACAAAACTCTAAAATATGCACATACCCAAATGTTATCCATAACTCATCAAAACACATGTTATCAAGCTTTAATACCAAGAATAATAACCTCGTCAATGTCCACAATAATAACCAGGACTATACTTTCAACAAACCCAAATGTAGCAGTTAGGTCAAACTTATCAGGTGATCAACTTTTATGTAAACATGAGATGTTAAGCAAGTAAATGTACAAGATATGTATCTCATTTGAAAATATTAAGAGAAAACTCACTATCTAGGGTTTTACACAAAACCCTAGAAAACTTGGATGAGAAGATGAGAGAGTGATGGCTTGAATGAGACTTGAATGCCTTCCTTGAATGCTCTTCTAACACCCTTAAGCACCAATAAATGTCCCCAACTAATCTAGGGTTTTAATAAATGTTTGGTAGGTTTAGAGGTGGAAGAAAATCGCCCTATTTAGCTCCAAGCCGGCCCCAAAACGATTTGAGATGAGAAGTGAAGTCAAAATGGTCAAAGTTGAGTTTTATACCCTCAGACCCCGACGGCGACAGTGTCCGGCGATTGTGCCATTGACACGGTCGCGAGGACACAATCGCACAAGGTACACCACTCGCGGTACATTCCACGCGATAGTGACTGGCGATTGTGCCCATGTCACTATCGCGAAGTCACTATCGCACCAGCCCCCCGACCTCTCGGTACAAATCTCGCGATAGTAACCAGCGATTGTGCCCCAGGGCACTGTCGCGTGGCACTATCGCGCCACACCCCCGGGACACCGAAAACTTGATTCTTATGAAGGGGACGATAAGACAACTATGATACAGCTAAAGCATAACATTTTCAATATATTTATACGCAATTATACTTAATTAAGGCTTTCAAATATCGACATAATACGAAAGGACGATTGAAATACTTTCCTTAAAATTCTCGGGTGTTACATTAAGCAAACGATTTGTGTTAAAACCGAATGCACGTGGGTCACAAAGATACGCTACTCAATTTATCAATTAAGTTCATAGATAACCTAACCAAAACGAAAATCTAATTATTACAAATAACACTATTTCAAAAGATTTGGATTTAGAGTTGAATTAAATTATTGAACGAATAAAAATTAAAACTTTATGACTAACGAAATAACGCGAATACGAAATCATTCAAAGCTAACAATATCCGTCGCATATTGTTCGCAATGAAAAACTCGTAGAAACTTTATTAAAAACTAAAACATCAATATCATCTCAATCTATAGCTAACCATTCAACGATCTCTATTATAAATAAAACCATAAAACTTTTTCGAGAAATATAATTCACTACTTTCAATAACCAACAATACCAAGAACAACTAAATCAAACCTTATTGTAAAACCGAACTAAAATTATCAAATACAATTTGCTAAAAAAGACAATACTTGAAAGAAACCTCAAACCTCCCTTGTTGCAAATTAGGATCTTCAATCATCAACAATCTTCAATCATCATCAATGAATCAACAATCTTCGATCATCATTCCCGTCAATCCCGTCAAATGTAACTTAGAAAATTTATTTAAAAAAAAAGACAATAGCCTAGAGTTTCTGCCCCCATGGTTACCTCCCACGGCCTCCTTCTTTTCTTTTTATCCGCAAATTATGCCCTAATGGCCTTAATCACGGGTTGGGCCTAGATGAACTGGGATTGGGCCGATATGTGAACTGGGTCGAGAGCTTCAATGAAAAAAATAACATATCTATTGCTACCAATAGAACTCGAACCCATGACTTGTACCTTAGAAGTGCACGCTTCTTACCAATCAACCAAGGCTTCTTTCTTGTTCAAAACAACACCGTTATTTCTCTTATTACTTCTTTCCTATCCAACTTTGTTCAGTCAACTTCGGCATCTGTTTTGGCTCAGATGTTGCTTAGTTTTGCAAGAACTCAAAACTTCAAAGTTGTAGGTCCATTTATTAGCTTTCCATATCATCTTGAATTAATTAAATCAGAGTTCGGACGAGTGAGATATGGTCAAAACGTCACAGTTGCGTAAATCTGTCAAAAATCATCGTTTTGTTTTTTTTTCACTCCAAATTGTTCCGAACCTATCAAAATATAAAAACATATTAATGTAGTTCGGTTTTTAACATTTTAACACATTAGTGAGGGGCGATTGGCGAGAAAATATAGTAAAACTTAATGACCGATCATAAACTCTATTATACATTTCCCCTTTTTGGGTTATTTTCCATTTATTTAGACGTCATATTGCGTAAATTTTTAAGGTTCAAATTTACCCCTATTTTTAGGGTGTTACAAGTTTGTTTCAGAGCTCTAGTTTAAGAAAACTAGGTATGAATGTAAGATACCAAGACTTAAGCTTAATTAATAAGTTATGATTTGTGAGATTTGGGTAGAACTTCTAAGATATTACGGTCTTAGAGTCGACGGAATTACACTAATTGAGAATTGTGATGATAGTAACGAGAATTCTCGTGTGTGATATGTTCA
Source organism: Arctium minus (assembly GCA_954870635.1). Classification (NCBI taxonomy): domain Eukaryota; kingdom Viridiplantae; phylum Streptophyta; class Magnoliopsida; order Asterales; family Asteraceae; genus Arctium; species Arctium minus. The sequence continues at coordinate 57,919,122 of OX941080.1, read as the reverse complement.
TAATTTCACTTATCTAATGCTATTATGAGTATATTGTTATGTGAGCAAACTTGACCTACTATTATTATGATAATTGATGAATGTAGTAGTACGTTTTCTTTGTGTTTAACTTCTTATAATCTATTTCTTACCTCCATTCTCATGTATGTTCTAGATTAATAATGGTAAGTACGCGAGGTAGAACGCGTACACTTGTTGATGGGGGCGAGGCAACCACTTCAATGATTGATCAACCGGAGAGGGTTGAGGTCATTGTACGACCACCCATACTGACATTATTGGACGGAGGGCCGAATTGATTCCGAGGATTGAATTGGCCTCATCCAACCCAGTTATTCACGAGGTGACCCCTCAATCAGAGATGATGGCCGACATGATGCTTATGATGAACGAGGCCATGGCCAAGCAACAATAATTTCTTTTGAAAGTGATTGAGTATTGGGATGTGAGCAACCGTATAAATGAAATGGTTGCGGAGAACGTGGTGGTGGTCGGATCTGGGGCTACAGGAAATGTGATCCCGACCAAGGAACCGACGACGAATGAGGGGAGACAAGGTAGGAGGGCTTGCTCCTACAAATCATTTTAATGCACTAAACCCCAGAGTTCACCGGGTCCACAATCCAGTACCCTGCATGAACTGGATTTGGGAGATCGAGTAAGCCTTCGACGCTTGCGAATGTGAAGAGAACTAGAAGGTGATATTCGGTTCCTATTTGGTGAGAGGCCAGACTCTCATATGGTGGAACGTCACTAAGTCCACTCTCTCTGCTATTGTCTTGAATCAGTTTTCTTGGACCGAATTCAAGAAGAACGTTATGGAAGAATACTGTAACGAGAGGGCTATAGACCGAATTGAGGAAGAGTTTCGAGCTCACAAAAAATGGAGCATGTCGGTGAGGGAATATACCCAAAAATTCATGGAGAAGCTTGGTTTGGTAGGGCTTGGGAACCCGGCGGACATGATGGCAATGGTCTGAAACTCAAAAACCATCACCCTTCATGAGACCATGGAGGAGGCTTATATTATGGAGGATGTTTACTCCAGAGGCAAAGAGGAGATAGCCAAAGTAGGAGACAAGATAAAATGGGAAAGCAATCCCAGACCTCACAAGAGCTCTCGGCCATTTTTCGGGGGTCGAAGCTTCGATAACCGATGAGAGGCAAGATGGTGCTAGAAATGCCGAAGGAAGCACCATGGCAATTGCAACTCAACTTCATACCCTTGTTCTAAGTGTGGGAAGAATGATCATCCAACGAGAGATTTTCCAGTGAAGGGGATCATTTACTTTGAGTGTAAGGCACCAGGGCATGGGAAAAGAGATTGCCCGAAGCTCAAGACGGGTAATGCACCAGAGAAGAGGGAGAACCCTCCAAGAGTTCCGGGGTGGGATTTCCAGATGACCATCGAGGAGGCCAAGGCATAGACGGACGTGGTATCGGGTACGCTTCTCCTAAACTCCGTACCTGCTCGTGTGTTATTTGACTCGGGTGACAGTTTCTCTTTCATATTTGAATCTTTTCGTCAAAAGCTTGCTATACCCACTAGTAGTCTAGAAGATGCTTTAGTGGTATAAATAACGAATGGTGGTTAAGTGTTAATTCGTGATGTCTTGAAGAGTATACTCTTGGAATCAAAGGGAAAAAATTCCCGATTAAAGTGATGCCTATGGTCATTGGCGGATTCGACGTGGTGGTCGACATGGATTGGCTAGCGGACAATCAAGTCGAGATCGTATGTTCCAATTATATTATATGAGTCCCCTATTTAGAGCGGTGATGTTGTGATTATATATGGCGAGGATAGAAAAGGTGAAGTTCCAGTCATCACTATAGCAAAGGCGAGAAGATGCTTAGTGAAGGGATGTTCATCTTTTCTGGCATATGTGATAGATGTTAAGCTCGAAAGGAACAAAATCAAGGACGTGAAGGTGGTGCACGAGTTTCCGATGTATTTCTGGATGAGTTTCCCGGTTTACCACCCAATCGTCAAGTGGAATTTTATATTGACTTGGTTCCGGGAGTGGCTCCGATAGCTAAAGCTCCTTACCGATTGGCTCCATTTGATATGCAAGAAATAATGGCTCAACTTCAAGACCTACTCGAGAAGGGTTTTGTGAGACTGATCTCGTCACCTTGGGGAGCTTCGGTCCTATTTATTAAAAAGAAGGATGACATAATGCGGCTGTGCATCGATTATAGAGAGGTGAAAAAGGCGACGGTGAAGAACAAGTATCCTCTTATGAGAATGGACGACTTGTTTGACCAACTTCAAGGAGCGGGTTGTTTCTCGAAGATCTATTTACGTTCGGGATATCACCAAGTGAGAGTGAATGAAGACAACATCTCAAAGACGGCTTTTAGGACGCGTTACGGCCATTACGAATTTCTAGTAATGTCGTTTGGCCTAACTAACGTACCAGTGGTGTTCATGGACTTGATGAATAGAGTGTGTCGACCATTTTTCGATAAGTCGGTCATTGTGTTCATCGATGACATACTCGTGTACTCCAAGAATGAGACGAGACACGAGCAACAGCTTCGGGAAGTCCTAGAAGTGTTAAGGAAGGAGAGATTGTATGCCAAGTTCTCCAAGTGAGACTTTTGGCTAGAGGAGGTCCAATTCTTGGGTCAGGTTGTCACTCAAAATGGAGTGAAAGTGGACCCCTCTAAAATTGAAGCAATGATGAATTGGGAACCTCCCAAGAGTCCGGCCGAGATAAGAAGCTTCTTGGTTTTGGCGGGCTATTACCGGAGATTCCTTCAAGACTTCTCCAAAATCGCCCCTTCCTTGATGGCCTTGACTCAAAATAATGTGAAGTTTGTTTGGACCGAAACGCAAGAGAAGGCATTCTAGACTTTACAAAAGAAGTTGTGTGAAGCTCCCATTCTATCTCTACCCGAAGGATCGGAGGACTTGGTGGTCTATAGCGACACATCCAAAATGGATTTGGGTTGTGTGTTGATGCAAATAGGCCAGGTGATAGCCTACGGGTCAAGACATCTGAAGGTGCATGAAAAGAGCTACCCTACCCATGATTTGGAGTTAGCGGCGGTAGTGTTTGCCTTAAAGCTATGGTGGTACTTCCTCTTTGGCATGAAATGTACACTCTACATGGATCACAAGAGTTTGAAATACATCTTTGATCAAAAGGAGTTGAACATGAGGCAGAGGCGGTGGCTCGATTTACTCAAGGACTACGATTGCGAGTTGCTTTACCACCTCCGATAAGGCAAACGTGGTAGCCGATGCGTTGAGTCGACAAGACTATAATGGAAGCATTTGGGCCACCCTTTCAAGAATCGACTTGGTGTCAAGCCTTATTGATAAAATTAAGACGTCTCAAGCGGAGGATTTTTGGAAGAGAACCTCAAGGATGAAGTGATGACGAAACAATGATTACTCTTGATGGAGGATAGCCGTTGAGTGAAAGTGTTCAATGGGAATGTTTGGGTGCCTAAGGTTGGGGGCAACTAGGAACTTCTTGTTGAAGATTCCCATAAGTCCAAGTATTCCATACATCCGGGGAGTACAAAAATGTATAGGGACTTGAAACTACATTATTGATGGCCGGTTATGAAGTTAGATGTGGCACACTATGTAGAGCAATGTGTGACTTGCCTACAAGTGAAAGTCGAGCACCAATGACCTTATGGATGTCTTCAATCCCTAGAATTCCCCGAATGGAAGTGGGAACACATTACCATGGACTTTGTGACCATATTGGCGAAAACTTTGAGAGGCCACGATACCATTTGGGTGATAGTTGATCGGTTGACCAAGAGCGCTCACTTCTTGGCTATGCGCGAGACCCTACCGATGGACAAGTTGACAAAGCTTTATATCGATGAAGTTGTTTCAAGGCGTGGAGTGCTCTTGTCTATTGTATCGGATCGCGATAGTCGGTTTACTTCAAATTTTTAGGACGGCCTACAGAAAGAGCTTGTACTAGAGTAAAGTTAAGTACGACCTACCATCCTCAAACCAACGGCCAAAATGAGAGGACGAGTCAAATGCTAAAAGATACTATAAGGTCTTGTGTGATCGACTTCGAAGGTATTTAGGACTTTCACCTAACTTTGGTGGAGGTCGCGTACAATAATAGCTACCACTCGAGTATCGGGATGGCACCATTTGAAGCCTTATACGGGCAAAAATGCAGAACTCCAATGTGTTGGCTTGAAAAGGGAGAGAAGCAATTAGCCGGTCCCAAAATAGTGCAAGAAACGATCGACAAAGTGAAGGGTATTCGAGAACGGTTGAAAGAGGTGCAACATAAGCAAAAGATCTATGCCGACAAAAAGAGACGGTCGATGGAGTTCCTAGTGGAAGATCGTGTAATGCATAAAATTTCCCCTTGGAAGGGGATAATCCGGTTTGGAGCTGGTGGGTCAACCAGTCATGAAAACCTCATCCACTCCCCAAATGATTTCATTGAAGTCGTTGAAGCACACATGGCAATAAATGTTATGGATTAGTGGGTCGACACCAGGGCAACCCGTCAAATATGCAATTCAAGGAGCTTGTTTGAAACTTATCAAAAAATGTGAAGGAAGAGGAACTGATGGGAAATGCATCTACCGTGAAAATTAAAGGAAAGGGGAAGGTCACTCTAAGGTTGACTTGTGGAAAGGACTTGTTTTGACCGATGTCTTACATGTACCATCATTGACTAAGAATTTGATTTTTGGCCCTATTCTTAGTAAGAAAGGGTTCAAATTTGTATTTGAGTCAGACAAGATTGTCATCACCAAGGGTGGTTCCTATGTTAGGAAGGGTTACCTCTATGAGGGACTCTTGAAACTCAGTGTAGATAACTCTATAAATACCGTTGATGTCCCCATTATATATATTAATAAGGTAGGCACTAGCACTACTTCTATGTTTATTGTGGATCCTACTTTCACTTGGCATTCAACATTTGTGTAATAACCGGGTTTAAAGTAATAAAGTTGGAAGTTGGGTGAAAGGTTGCCAAAGTGTAAAGTGAAGGGGGGTAGCTGTAAATAAAGGAGAAAAGAGGTTTTTACCCTAATTCTCCCATTTCCCTAATTTCATTGTTGTTTGGAGGCGACTTGAAATCAGAGAAGTTCTTAGAAGGAGAAAGCATTTGCGAGTTCATTTGAAGAGGTGGTTTTGGATTGAAGGAATTTATTCACCAAGGTAAACTTTATCCCTATCCTATTGTTGTTTTGGTTGAGATTGTTGGGTTATGGGTGGTTTATTAGGGGACTAATTCTTTCTCTGTGTTCTAAGCATATTGGGTTGCTATTTGATTTTTGGTTAGTTTATAATTGATGTTGAGTATTTTGTGTTGTGTATCAACCACATGGAATCGCCTTTCCATTTGGGGGAAACTCTCAGCATTTTGATTTTCTCATAATCGCACCAGGAGAGTTCAACTGGGGAGACCAGAAGAGCTCAACCGGGAGCGACCGGGAGTGGGTGAACCCAGGCGGTAACCAGAAGTCAGGGAAGCCCGGGTAAGTATCGACCCGGGAGTCGGGGGAGGGGGGACCCGGGCGAGACCCCGGAAGGCGGGGTGCCTGGGTATGTCATGACCCCGGGAGTCGGGACGCCCGGGTTGGTGTTAATCCCGGGAGACGGGGGTAGGACTGGGTAGACCCGTGGGTCGGGTGACCCGGTTGTGACCGGGCGGCGGCAGTCCAGGAGGGGGATCGGTGAGTCTGAGTGGGATTTTCTGTAAAGTCTGAATTGATGTTAATTCTCTCTACCTTAGGTGAACGGCGTAATAATTCGAAGTGTGTGTGAGGAAACCTTTGCAATCAAGTGAGTTTTTCTAACCCAACCTTTATTGATGATTAAGCATGTTTTATAAATGTGAAATATTGTTAAATGTGAGTTATGATTTATTGTTTAATGTAAGTTATATCTTTATCATTCTTGACATGTGGAAACGTATGCATACATTGTGTTGGTGTATTATGGCCTAAGTCGGGAGGTGTGTACCACATGTGCTCATACCGGGGGGGGGGGTGTCCCGCCTGTGCTCATACCTGTGGGTGTGTCCCGTTTATTCCAATAGGGGGTGTCCCAAATAAGGCAGTATGAGCTAGACACGTTGTCGCCTCCGTGTGACGGTAGTGTAAGACGGAAGTGTGTTTGTAAACATGTTGTTCTTTTAAAACTGAATTGGTCTATATTTTTAAAAATATCTTTGTGGGTTTGGTGTGAACCGGTCTAACCCTCGCTCTTTCAAAACTAATAACCTTTTCAGGAAGGTACCCAACAGAGGGGTCTACCAAGGGCAATGAGAAGGTATAGGCGAGGAGCATGGCGTATGTGAAGATGGATCACTAGATCCCAGACTTAGTTCGTTTTCTTTCTAATCTCAGCTGTGTAATAGGTTGCTTTTCCGCAAAAGCTTAAATTTTATATTGTTGACTTGGGGCCGTTTTGGCGTGAATTTACGTCAAAGTTTACTATGCTTTATTCCGTGAATTTGGGTTGTTACAATTGGTATCAGAGACATGGTTTAAGGGATTTAGGTGACTGGATGGGCCTAAACTTAAATTGTGGGGTTGAGGCACAGAACTGAGATAATAGGAAACCATAATGGTATATTTTGATCATCGAGAATCGTGACGACGGTAGCGAGGACTTTCATGTAAGGTAAATTCAGAATTGCATCTGGCCAATGCCATTATGAATTTACAGGTGCACGGGTAAACTCGATTACTATTGTTTAGATGATCGATGAGTGTAGTTTTGGAGTAGTGAGTTCTATCTTTGAAATGATAGTGTGCTTTTAGAGTGTTATGTAAACTCGTTTGTGGTATTAAAGCTAACACCTTTTGAGGTGAGCATTGTGCGGGGTGTAGATAATTCGACTTGAGGAAGGACTTCTTGGGTTTAAGAGGGGAGATTAACTGTTCGGGGGTGGGCTCCTAGTTTCTAGTGAGTCTCCATTATGGTTGATTGTTTTGTCGATCAATAGGGATTTTGAGAGTTTCATCTCGAGTATCGAGTAGCAGAGATGGTCCTTTTGTCTATTTAGTTAATGGACGAATGGTTGAGGAATGATAGCGGTGTGGGTGGTAACTTGAGGTAAGGATAGAATGAAAAGAGGCTATTATTGGTTTGCCTATTTGGATCAAGGGAAGTTGCGCGATCTGCAAATCGTTAGTCATGGTGGTAGTAGAGGAATTGGACATGCTCGGATGTTGGGAAGCACTAGTGCCGAAAGTTGTGGCAATTGTGAGGGACTTGACTGGTTGGTCAGAAGAAAGGAGTATGTGGTTAATTGTTGTGAGTGTAAGCAATCGACCTTGTGAGAGTGAATAGCCTTCAATGTAAAAGGAGTATCATGCATGGTGTTTTCGAACAAGTTGCTTGAGTCCTTCATGTCGTAAGTTACTTATGTGTGTGTGTCTTGGGAGTTCTCATTTGAAAAATGAGTTGATACGTACAAACCTGTGTTTGGATCGAAAAGACAAGTTTATTTGCGTTTTGTGAAAATTTTAAATTTAATGATTGGAAAAGTATTTCACTTCTTTTATAAATGAGTTAACCTTAGTTGTGGAAATTATGACAATGTTTGAGCGATTGATTTTGTGAGTGAAACTGGTATGGACACGTGTTGTCATACAAATGAGAGGGAGAGAGAGAGTCATCTGACTCGCACGATGTAGGAAACTTTGCTATATTTTTACAAATAGCAGGGGTAAAGTTCATTAAAAATATTTTGAAATGTGTCAACATCGAGTTTGGTTGAGTAAGGCTTATTTTATCTTGGAATTGAGGGTGAACGATCCTCGAGGTCATTGTGCATGGCTAATAAATTTTTCCCGTGTAGTGTGGTGTACACTCAAACGTGTTTCATAATGTGGTACCTGCTAAGTTTTCAAATGTGTCAAAAGTCTAAATTTGTTGTGTTGTCATGCATCAAGGCTATAAACTCTCTAGGTCATGGGAAATGTTGCAACTAAGGATTAGGAAGGGTTTGAGAGTGGAAATGTGGCGCTCAAACCATTGATGGTCGATTCACTACCTTGGTATTTCCCATTAGGGAAGGGCGGTGAATAACGGAAGTGTTTGACGGAAGTCTCGATCTTTGACGTTAGGAAGGTTCGTTTGATGGTAGTTTACACGCTGGATCGGTAACTTGAGAGGTGGTTGTCGATGAGTTGAAACTCAAAGTCATCTAGATACTTCCAAAAGTATCTTAGTAATAAGTAAAATTTGTGGCATTCGGAAGAAATGTCATCGGAATTGACCCAATCTTTGAAACGACAATGTGGTTAGATGTGGTATCAAGTAAGTTTGGTGCCTTCATTATTGAGGATTGTGGAGCTCCAAGTTAGTATTGGTGCGTAGAAAGGGTAATTGTGGTATGGGTATTGTTGAGTTGCTCAAGGGTGGATGAGACCATTTGGGGAAAAGTGTATCTGGTATGACACCTTACCACTTTGGGTGAGCGGCATGAAAACGGATGACTATCGGTCGATTAGTTGTTTCCATTGGGTTCTGACATTTGGTCTATAAGAATAAAGTACTTAACACAACTGAATTAGTTGAGCTTCGAGCACTTTGGTCTGCAAAGTAGTGCGCATAATCTTACAGACTGCCCAAATTTGTTTCTGGCAGGTCGCGTTGAGCTGACAAGGAACGAAATCATGTTGAGTGATCTATATGATCATGTTTTTGTGGTTATTCAGATTTGGGGAAGACAAAGTTGTGAAATGTCTTTAATACGAATATCGGTTTTATGGCCGGTATGAAGAGGAAAATATCTGGTATGCGTATAAAGTGGTCGTGAAGATTTTTGATTGTAGTGTGATGATGTGATAGGGTGATGGTTGTGTGGATGAGTTGGTGATGTTCTTATTTCATAGTAGTCATGTAAGCCTTTGTAGTGGTAAGGAGTTTCTGTGAGGATAGGTAGTGGGTGTGCGCTATTGATATAAGAGGAGCGTAGGTGGGAATCCTTGCTCTGTGATTTTTGTGGAGTTCTTCAAAAGTGGCAAGTAAGTTGCTAAGAGGTGTGGGTGTATGGTTGGCATCGTGGTAGTGCTAAGTTGATAATAATGTTCGGATGATAGTGGTTGGCTATCTAAGAGAGGAACTATGTGCCTTGGGTTGTGGTGAGTTGTAGACGGGTTTATCTTTTACCGCTAAAATATTGAAGAAAATGTCTAATGTTTTAGTTCATGATGTTTTGTAGTTGATAAGAAGATCTGTGGGGTTGTCGAAGTAGTCCTTAAGTGTGAAGGAATTCTAGCGGACAGGTCAATCCTATTTGGGGAGCGAGAAATGTGCGGCGCCTTCGAGCATTGGGGATGGTTTTCGAAGGGCTTGGTTAAATAATTCGAACGAGAATCATGGGTAACTGTGTTGCTAAGCATAATAATGTAAATGTGTTTTTTGGCACATTTGGGATCGTCGGGAAAGTGGGTAAGCTGAGAGTGAGAAGTTTGACAAGAGACACAGAAATGGGGATCTATGTTTTAGATTTTCCATAGTGAGATATGAACCCTAGTTAGGGTGTGAGAAGGAGATTGGGGTGTAGGTTATGGTTCTGATTTTGAGAATTCTAAATCGTGTGGTTGGTCTAAGATTTCCACCCACTAGTGAGCCAATTTTCGGAGGCATGTTTGTTGTTTTCGAGAAGTGGAAAAAGGTGGTGGAATGTAGTGCTTGGAGTGAGTCAGACTTGGTATTACGTGGAAAGGGTTCTAGGTGAGCTTGTTTCCAGTCTTAAGTGATTTGGAATAGTTTGTGGTAAGCATGGCCACTCCATGTTGAGCGGGTGAAGCTTGAAATTATTACAATTGTGGTTGGACGGTTGGTGGATACGATGAAGTATGTGTCACTATAATTCTGTCAGTTGGAACTGGTGGACTATGAAAATATTGAGTTGTGGAAGCTTTCTTTTCTGTATGTAAGAATTTGGGGTGATGGTGTTTGGGGCGACGTATGTATAATGCGTATGGGTTGTACAACACCGTGAGTTGTGACCATTGTGGTTCGGGAAAGAAAGTGCTTTTCGCACTAGGCGTAGGTGGTGTTGAGGGAAGTGATGTTGCTATGACAGGTTACTTAATGAAGAAACTCATAGCGGTGGGTTCATGGTGGTGTCTAAGGTTGACATCGTGTTATATTGGCGTTTTGAGGGGTTATTATCCTAGTCAGGGATACATGTTATTGTGGTGATATCTCTGGATAAGTTCGTTCGTGCAAAGAGGTGAGGTTGTATGTGAAAAATTTAAAGTGACGCGTTTTAAAATCGTGAGTTCGGGTGTATGGATAAAGCGGAAAATATATGGTACGGTTGGCCCGGGATGTTACAGATGGTATGTTGTTTTTGGTATGTTTAGATGGTACGGCTTTGGTTTTGGACAGAATGTTTCAAGCAATTGAGTGAAGTTAAGTTTATATGATTTAAAGAATGTGAGCCTTGCAAATCTCAAGTTGAGAGGGCGCAGTTTGACGCAGAAGTCGTCCCCATAAAATGAAGTGGTGCGTTCGAGGGAAGCTAGTGTTGGACCACGTTTTGGTGTCCGATGAAATAATGGACATAGTTGGAGATATAGTGTATGATCTGGAAGTGCTCAACGAGAATTTGTAAAATTCGCTTTGTGTTTCATGCCTCTAGTTGAGAGCATTTGTTGGAAGTTGGGGCGACGACACCTTTACAAGGTATGCAAGCGAATAAGAAGTAAACCTTTATCATAGGGTCTGAGAGATTCATTGACCGTAAGGTTAAGAAATTAAGGTTCAAAAGAGATCCGCCATGTGAAAGTGCAATGGCGATATCATAAAGGGTAAGAGTCAACGTCGGGAGTAGTATTGGATATGAGGTCCCAATACTCCAGTTTGATCAACGATGGAATTCCGGGGATGAAACTCTTTTGAGGGGGAGATATTGTAATAATCGGGTTTAAAGTAATAAAATTGGAAGTTGGGTGAAAGGTTGCCAAAGTCTAAAGTGAAGGGGGTAGTTGTAAATAAAGGAGAAAAAGGGTTTTTACCCTAATTCTCCCATTTCCCTAATTTCATCATTGTTTGGAGGCGGCTTGAAATCAGAGAAGTTCTTGGAAGGAGAAATCATTTGCGAGTGCATTTGAAGAGGAGGTTTTGGATTGAAGGAATTGATTCACCAAGGTAAACTCTATCCCTAACCTATTGTTGTTTTGGTTGAGATTGTTGGGTTATGGGTGGTTTATTCGAGGAATTGTTCTTTCCGTGTGTTCTAAGCATATTGGGTCGCTATTTGATTTTTGGTTAGAGTGATTAATTGAGTCTTATGGTAGGAACCGTGGGTTAGTTTAGAATTGTTGTTGAGTATTTTGTGTTGTGTATCAACCCCATGGAATCGCCTTTCCATTTCGGGGAAACTCTCGGCATATCGATTTTCCCAGAATCGCACCCGGGAGAGTTCAACCGGGAGACCGGAAGAGCTCAACCAGGAGCGACCGGGAACGGGTGAACCCGGGAGGAACCACGGGAGACGGGGAAACCCGGGTAAGTATCGGCCCGGGTGTCTGGAGAGGGGGGACCCGGGCGAGGACCCCAGGAGGCGGGGCGCTCGGGTATGTCATGACCCAGGTAGACGGAGTTGGGGCTCGGGCGAGGACCCCAAGAGTCGGGGCACACGGGTGGGTGTCAATCCCGGGAGGTGGGGGTAGGACCGGGAAGACCCGGGGGTCGGGTGATCCGGTTGTGACCGGGCGGCGGCAGTCCAGGAGGGGGATCGGTGAGTCTGAGTGGGTTTTTCTGTAAAGTCTAAACTGATGGTAATTCTCTCTACCTTAGGTGAACGACGTAAGAATTCGAAGTGTGTGTGAGGAAACCTTTGCAATCATGTGAGTTTTCTAACCCAACCTTTATTGATGATTAATCATGTTTTATAAATGTGAGATATTGTTAAATGTGAGTTATGATTTATCGTTTAATGCAAGTTATATCTTTATCGTTTTTGACATGTGGAAATGTATGCATACATTGTGTTGGTGTGTTATGGCCTAAGTCGGGGGGTGTCCCGCCTGTGCTCATACCGGGGGGTGTCCCGTTTATGCTAATGGAGGGTGTGTCCCACATAAGGAAGTGTGATCCATACACGCCGTCGCCTCCGTGTGACGGTAGTGTAAGCCGGAAGTGTGTTTGTAAACATGTTGTTCTTTTAAAACTGAATTGGTCTATATTTTTATAAATCTCTTTGTGGCTTTGGCGTGAATTGGTTTTAGAGGGAACTCACTAGACCTTTCGGCTAACCCTCGCTCTTTCAAAACTAAAAACCTTTTCGGGATGGTACCAACAAAAGGTTCTACTAAGGGCATGGAGAAGGTATAGGCGAGGAGCGTGGCGTAGGTGAAGATGGTTCGCTAGATCCCGGACTTAGCTCATTTTCGTTCTAATCTCATTTGTGTAATAGGTTCCTTTTCCGCAAAACCTTAAATTTTATATTGTTAACTAGGGGTCGTATTAGCGTGAATTTACGTTAAAGTTTAATATGCTTTATTCCTTGAGTTTGGGTTGTTACAATTAGGACATGTAAATTTAGATCACTACAAGGAATGATCAAATTTGATATGATTCCTAAAAGCTCTATTGATAAAATGTCTAAGTGTTAGGTTTGTGTAGAATCTAAATACACAACCACCCACATAGATCGATATAGAAATCAAATGAAGTTATTGCATTTATCCATAGTGATTTGTGCGATTTCAAGGCAACTCTTACAAGATGACGAAAGAATTATTACATTTCTTTCTTTGACGATTGCAATAAGTATTGCCATGTTTATCATATACATACTAAAGATGAAGCCTTAAACATGTTTAAGAATTATAAGGCTGAAGTTAAGAATCAACATGATAAGAAAATCAAAATTCTAAGGTCGGATGGGGAAGGAGAATATGAATCCAATGAATTTGCAGGATTTTGTGTTATACATGGCATTATACATCAAACTACCTCTCCATACACTCCTCAACAAAATGGAGTGGCCGAGCGAAAGAACAGAACATTGAAAAATACGATCAACTCAATGTAACCACATCCGGAGATCCATACCACTTATGGGGTGAGGTGTGTCTTACTGCAAAAATATGATAAGTAACCGGATCCTCACAAGAAAAGGAATAACACTCCGTATGAACTTTGGAAAGGGAGATTACCATCCTGCAAAAAGATGAAAGTGTGGGGTTGCCTTACCAAGGTTCAAGTGCCTATGCCAAAAAGGACTAAACTGTAACACCCGGAATTTTTGGTAAGTAAAAGTCAACCCGTACTTTGTTGCATCTTATAAATTATGGGTTTTATTTTAAATATTTCATGTGTTCCCTAAGAGTGTCAGAAGCCTTGGTGTTGAAAAAGTCGAGTTTTGAGGCTTGGTACGGGCCCGACTACAATGACCGACGATTATGACATGTCATAGTTACACCTGGAAAAGTAGCACAAAATGGACAATATCCAGGCAAGTTAGGTACTATGCAAGGCGACATTGCCATGGCATTGTCGTCTAGCAATGTCGCACCAGGGGTGTGCTATTGTCAAATACGGTTTTTCAGCCCTTTCTTCATTTCTCACCATGTATTTCCTCCCCAACTCTCTCAAAACTCTCCCAATATCACCTAAATTCATTTATGGTGAACCAAGAGCATTGATTGCTCAAAAACCTCAAGTCTTGAAGAGTTATTACTCCCTCTAGTTGAAGAAAGGAAGGTAGCTACCAAGGACTCACCATCTCCATCTTCTTCTTCAACCTCAAACTCCACTTAGGGTTTTCTAGATTTTTCTAATAAAACCTAATTTATGAGTTCAATCTATCTTTTCTAAACTATGTACATATCAAAACATTATATTTTGAACACCTAATCATCTCCTTGTTACATTTCTTGATTTGAATCATTTTTTACCTAACTTGGGTATTTTAGAGATTTTTAGGGTTTTTACCATTTTTAGATATGATGAAGAGCATTATGTTTGGTGATATAAAATGTGATTATATATGCATATTTATTGTTAAATACTTGAATGTAGCCCTTTTGGTTCCATTTAAGACTTTACCATTTTTTTTGTTTACTTGGTAAAAGAAATGGATTTTTGGAGAAAGAAACAAAAGCATTGTTATTGTTATTACCAATGGTTGGTTTAAAGTGTATCACTTTGGAAATCTATTTGTAAATACTTATGTCGGTGTTTGAGAAATGGCCATATGGTGGTTAAAATATGGACTTGGCTTATATAATTGTATTTATGCAAGGAAGCTATTTTATGGAAAAGTTGGTATGAAAGCTATATTGATTATAGTTTTGTCACAAATGTAATTGTGACAAACCTTTAAATTATTATTATTGGATCAATAGGAATAGGAGGCAGCTTATTTTGGGATAACTTTTCCCTTTGTAACTAGTTGAGACATTAGGTCCTCGGAGGCAATTTAGTACGGTTATGTGAGACCGGATACTAGTCATGGGCCGTAAATGTAATCCTCGTGAATGAGTATAATTGAGATCCTCGGGTGCCCTCCCCCACATCTATGTACGAGTTGGTGTTGTTCATGACCTTGGGTCCCAATATTGAGCTCACAACTCGGAAAGTGGCTTACTTTTGTTTTCAGCCTCGATCCTTGGAAATCGAGTCTCCACCGTCATCGCAAGATGTTTTTGGACCTTTCTTAATTTTGGACCTTGGAAATCCTCGTGTGGTTATTTGTTACACTTTACCTTTCTTAATTTATCGAAAAGCTATTTATTTATATTTCAATCATTTCCAAGTTATTTCTATAAAATTTTTGTTCTCACTAGGTGTTATGCCTAACACTTTTTCGTAAATGACGTGTATAACATGTTCCCTTAGCGGTGGGTCGCACAAGGTTTGAGGGAAGACCGTTGGGCCATTATGGCATATTTGGGATAGATACTTTTGGATGATTGGCGTACAGAAAGATATACATTTTAAGAGATTGGATTAACATCTGATATAATATAGATGTGAACTCTTTAGATCAGTTTGTTGTCGATTTTATTATCCATTTACCGTAGTTGTAAATGTTATTATACATTTCCCCTTTTTGGGTGATTTTTCATTTATTTAGACATCATATTGCGTAAAATTTTAAGGTTTAAATTTATCCCTATTTTTAGGTTGTTACATAAACTTAGACTTAAAACGGTTGATTGTGTATATATTGGTCCAACCATAATAGTGTTGCATATTGGTTCTTAGTACACAAATCTAATGTAGATGACATAAACAACAATACGATCAGAGAATCTGTTGAAGCAGAGTTCTTTAAGATGTTCTTCCTTTATAAGGAAAAGGTGGGTAATACCTCAAATCTAGGAAAACGAATGATTGATGATACACACTCTCACATTGATTTAAACAAGAGTGATCAATCAAGGAATGTTGAACCATCTAAGGTTCAAGAAGAGGTGGAGCCTAGGAGAAGCAAAAGGGGAAGAATCGCCAAAGACTTTGGACCAAACTTTATGGATTTCAATATAGAAGGAGAACCTCTCTCTTACAAGGCCGCCATGGAATCTTTCGAGGCACCTTATTGGGAAGAAGCCATCCAAAGAGAAATCAACTCCTTTGTGCAAAAAAACACATAGAAATTGGTTGATTTGCCTCCGGGTGATAAAGTCATTGGCCACAAATGGATCTTCAAAAGGAAGTTGAGACCCGATGGAACTATAGAGAAATACAAAGCTCGACTAGTCGTCAAAGGTTATCGGCAAAAAGAAGGTCAAGACTTCTTCGATACATATTTACCGGTTACAAGGATAACATCTATAAGGATTTTGATTTCAATAGAAGTTATCTACAACTTGGAGATACATCAAATGGATGTAAAATTCGCATTCTTGAACGGTGAACTAGAAGAAGAAATATACATGCAACAACCAAAATGGTTTGTTGTGAAAGCCCTAGAAAACAAAGTCTGCAAATTGACTAAGTCCTTTTATAGACTTAAACAAGTGCCAAAGCAATGACATGGGAAATTTGATAACACCATGTTGTCAAACGGATTTCACATAAATTAATACGGTAAATGCGTTTACGTGAAACAATACAAGAATGCTTATGTCATCATATGCTTGTATGTTGATGATATCCTCATCATGAGATCGAACTTGGATGTAATAAACCAAACCAAGAAGATGCTACACTCCGCATTTGATATGAAGAATATGGGAGTAGCAGACGTAATCCTTGGTATAAAGATTCAAATAAATCCAAATGGTTACATCTTTACCTAATATTACTATTGTGGGAAGGTGCTTAGAAAGTTCAGTCATTATGATGACAAACCGGTTGTGACTCAATTTGATCCTTCAAACCAATTGAAGAAGAATCAAGGAGATAGTGTGGATCAACTAGAATATATACAAGTCCTTGGAAGCCTAATGTATATCATGAACTGTACACGACCGGACATAGCATACAGTGTGAGTAGACTTAGTCGGTACTCACATAACCCTGGAAAGACCATTGGTATGCACTAGTATGGGTGCTTAGATACTTGAAATACACAATGGGTTATGGGTTACACTATACCAAATATCTTCTTGTTATAGAAGGGTATTGTGATGCTAATTAGATTTCCAACCATTCCGATAGTAAGTCCACAAGTGGATATGTGTTCACACTTGGTGGTGCAACGGTAACTTGGAAATCATCTAAACAAACCGTGAATAGGAGATTCACTATGGAAGCTGAATTTTTTGCGTTAGACAAAGCTGCTAAAGAAGCAAAATGGCTAAAAAATTTCCTAGAGGGTATTATGTTGTGGCCAAAACCAGTTATGCCATTGGAATCCATTGTGATAGTATGGCCACTCTCACTAGAGCAAAGAATAATATCTATAATGGAAAGTCACATATGAAGGCACCACAACACAATAAAGGACTTGCTGAAAAATGGAGTCATTTCCAATGACTACGTAAAGTCAAAGTAGAATATTGTCGATTGACAAAGGGCCTGAGTAAAGAGCAAGTATCTTATACATCTAGGGGAATGGGCTTAAAGCCAACTCCATGAGTTTCCTCGACGACAACATAACCTAGTGAAATTGGAGATCCCATGGTCTAGGTTCAATAGGAAAACTAGTCTAGGTCTTCTCAAGCAGCAATTAAACACAGGTATGCCTATTCATATGATATTTCTTTTGTGTTTTTTCGTTGATGATATAGGGATGAATTTATTATCTTAATAATGTTGATAGCTATTACAGTAGAATACTGTGGATTATTCTAGATCGGCATTACCTATGTGAGACTGACGTGGGTCACATCTTTGAGGACATATATGTCTACGTCTTCTAAAACTCTCATGAAGAAATGATATGTTCACGACCGAAATGAACACAACAGTAAGAATTAAATTATATATAGATATAATATGTGTGATGCCTATTGTTTTGATTTACTACAAAAAGTGGTTAGTTCAAGAATTTCGTTCGCTATCCACGAAGTAGATCCGATAGGTATTCACTATGAAAGGTTCAAGTCTAAAAGACACCTTTTCCGATGTATGTTATAACTAGCTTGGTGATAGAAAAAAATAAGTTCCATAATATTGCTTATTTTCTATTCAAATGTGAGATATTATTTAGGTTTGAATACAAAATGTGGGGTATTGTTGGAACTTAGCTTATATAGTAGAAACATTGTCCCACATAGGAGCTAAGATAAAAACTCAACCACTTAATAAACTCCAACAATTGAGCATTAAATCAATCATTTAAATGTTTGGTGTAACATCCCAGACTAACCGTATCAGATATTGTCCGCTTTGTCCACACACCTGGACTCACGATTTTCAAACGCGTCTGATAGAGGAGGTATCAAGTCCCTTATAAGACAACATTTGTTCTCCTCCCCAACCAATGTGGGATCTTACAATCCACCCCTCTTGGGAGCCCAGTGTCCTCGCTGGCACACTAGTCTGGTTCCCGGCTCTAATACCATGTGTAATATCCCAGGCTAACCGTATCAGATATTGTCCGCTTTGTCCACACACTTGGACTCACGGTTTTAAAACGCATCTAATAGAGTAGGTATCAAGTCCCTTATAAGGCAACCTTTGTTCCCCTCCCGAACCAATGTAGGATCTTACATTTGGCCCTGGAGTGTGGTGTTCTTGGTGGGCTCTCTTTGACGTGAATATATATATATATATATATATATATATATATATTAATTGTCAAAGATAGGGTCTTGGCCTTGGGTCTCGATAGGGTTGAGAAACACTGATTATGGAATGGTATCTCGTGTGAGATACTGTGTACGTATGAACAGAACCTGGTGCTATATATGGTGAGGCTAAAGTCGCTTTAAAGGTCGCATGAAACACTGGGGATTTCGTCCAACAAAGTCTCAAGCGGGTTTCCACGTGGGTTTACCCACATGAAAAGTCGCGTGAAGCCCGTGTAGTTATTTTCGGTTATGACAGCAACATATAAATGCTGACTTCTTCCATAATCACTTTTCTAACGATTTTCTCATCAATAATCTGGGTTTCTATCCCGTACATTCGCTAGATTCAAGTATTAAACTTGAATTGGATTGTTTTATCCTCTAAACAACGCCAATCTACCGGTGAATTTTTGTCTTAGGATACTGCATAAACGCAGGCCTCATTCTTTCTCATTTTATAAATATCTGCAACTACATGTAAGTTTTACAATTGTTTTGTTGTTCTATGTTAATTTTATTGATTTGTAATAGAATCTTTCTCATGTTGTTGTAAGTAATTAATCAATATATACACTATTTGTGATCCGTGATTGATCATACTTAATAGGATAGGACCTCTAAAAAGAAGATTAATTTGAACATCCCTAGTGCAACTCAACTAATGCGAAAAGATAGAGTTTGAAGGATGATAAATTTAGCACAAACGTACATGATTTTAGAATTTCATGTCATGATATAAAAACTAGAAAAACATATAAAATTTTGACTCGTTATTAACTTATATAACAATCGTTCTTTTATTTATTACTATTATACACTACAATCATACTAAGTTTTATAATTATTCACTACAATAAAATTATAATTATAAGATGCTTAAAATGTTTAAGCATTCTAATAGCATATTTTATAGGACTTTATATTCACTACAATAGTTTTATATAATATACGATGTTTTAAGGCGTTTTAATAAATTTTTAAAACACCCTTAAAATAAAGTGTTGTATTAGCTATTTTATAGGACACTATTTGAAAAGTGTTATATAAACGCAAATGTCCTAATAAAGAAGATAAGTTTATAGGACACTTCACAAAAAAATTCTATAAATAGTTAATACGACATTTTATTTTAAAAGTGTCCCAAAAAACTTGTTAGAACATCTAAAAATGTCTTATAAACTTATCGTAACAGTTTTAGATATAAGTTTTATTATTTTGGTCTTATAAACTTATGTCTTATCACTACAAAAAAAAACATTAATCTCCGACGGCCCGATCCGTCGGTAATTGCCGTCGGAAATTATGTCGTAGGAAATTGATTTACCGACGGATTTTAGCGACGGATTACCGACGGTCAATGTTACCGACAACTTAGCGACAGATAAGAGACGGCGACGTTTACCGACGGATTACCGACGGAGTGTTATTTACCGACGGCTTGATTTTACCGACGGATTACCGACGGCCTTATTTTACCGACGGATTACCGACGGACTTATTTTACCGACGGATTACCAACGGACTTAATTACCGACGGATTATCCGTCGGTAATTACTATTCTAATTTTAAAAAAAATAATGAAAAAAAATTGTACAAAAACCCTATTAAAACAAGCTTGAATCTATATGCTTGGTTACAAACATAACCAAAAAATCAAGAGTTTGAATCTGGATGCTTGATTACAAAATATACATAATAATGCTAACGAATAAGCTTGAACATCAAAAGCATACATCGTGTACACTCGAGAAGATGTAACCGAGAATTAAAATATAAAACCCTAATAAAACAAGTTCTTCAATGAACGCAACAGCAGTTTGCCAGTTTCATGCATTCCAGCTCCAAAAGACCATCGACAATCAATAAACTTACATTCTACATGATCAATTTAAACCATCTTTACTCCAAAAGACCATCAACAATCAATAAACTTACATTCTACAATCTTTGTGGGCTAACGCGAGTTCGCCTTTGCAGTTGCATTCCATTTTCAGGGTTTCACCACCTTCACATAATTCAACCAAACATATCCTACAAACAGCTTCGTATTCAGGTATATCTTCACCATCCCCTTCTTCGTTATCTGAAGAAAAATAGACAACTCATTACACAGAAATGTAAGAATCCCACTTAGACCATTTCTCTTCAATATATGTTGGAATCTCTTTTTCTCTCCTCGAGGGTTCTTTTGTAGAGTAATCTAATGGGGGTTCTACATATACTCGCAAGAAATCAAACAAATCATCACATATATGTAACTAAGGCTCAAAGATTCAAGCTTTATTAAGTTTCTGAGGATCAAGAATTACCAGCATCACGAGCAAGAGAAGGGGTTGGTGAAACGGTATCAGAATCTTTCACTTGTGGAGTTGAGGGAATCAAACGGAAAAAAGAATCCATTCTCTTGATGCTTATATCTTCATTCAGGACTGGAACTGATCGTGATCGAGCTATACACCCCTGAACTTTAGTATACTCACATAGAAAAGACTACAACTTTTCACAATATTGTGATCAGATCATCAGAAAACCACTACTATTCATGTTTAAAAACATACAATTTATCTCCAAATTAAGCGAACCACCCGAGTTCCCCAGTAAAGATCCTTGTTCTGACTGTGCAACCGGGGTAACTGGTAGAGATGATGTCCTCTGAGGGGTAAAGATCCTGGTTAGTGGCCAAGATCTCGCGATTGAAGTCTTCTCATGTGGTACAGAAGATGAGGCCGTTGAGACTTGTTATGTTAATGGTGGAATAGTAATGATATACATAATAATGCTAACGAATAAGCTTGAACGTCAAAAGCATACATCGTCTACACTCGAGGATATGAAACAAAGAATTAAAATATAAAACCCAAAAGACCATCTCCACAACATCTGCTTTTATCATCCTTCTTGAAGTGAAATCTTGCTTATAAATTAGTAGAAGTAATATAACTTCTGCTATCAGCAACATGCCAATCTATAGAACAATGAAACCATGCTAATATATGCATCTTATGCATTTTAATCTTAGATTAGCAAAATGATTAATAAGTAGCAATCTGAAAATCACAATTTTTGGTAATTCCATTTGACTTGTCAGGTAGAGCTTTTAAACTTATATTTTTTTCAAGACAACTATGCTTATCCATCGACCCAGGAATACTAGAGCAGTTTAACTGTCAATTTATACTAGTGGTTGAAATCAAAACTTAGAATATCTTGATATGAATTATGTGAGGATTTTAAAGATACATGGTTGGTTAAGAGTAGAAATGACTACTTGTGAGAATCGATTTTCTGAAACAAAAAAATATGTGAAAACAGAGAAAGGAAATGAGGCATCTACAAGCTCGTCCTCGTCCTCCTTATTACCAACAACAGAGACCAAAACAGTAGTATTCAAACACAAAACGTACACCTAACACAAAACCTAAAAGAAACATACACAAAGAAGAAAACAAAATCAAGTATTCATGTATACATATGTGTGTGTGTGTGTGTGTATATATATATATATATTAAAGTAGTAAAAATTAGTACCGTGATGGGGATGGCATCGTTGCTAAGAATCAAACATGTGTAAGAGCAAGCAAGCTCCGCGATCGACATTCTTCTCTTTAACAAAAAAATACAAATAAAATTTCAAAATCTTCAAATCTAATCAACTTTCCATCAGGGGAGGCGAGATGGGGAGGTGAAGGAGACGTGTTGAATCAGTGGACTGATATCTGCAAAACACAGAACGGTGAAAGCAACAATACAGGATCACTTAATACATATATATCCTTACGTAGAACTTACTAAAGTTTATGCGCATTGTGTGATGATTAATATATATTGCCATTAAACAAACTTGTAGATCCCAGTGCAGTGCAATCACAAGTAATAATGAACATTGATGAACAGATTATAGGCCGCAGCAACTAGTCATATGATTGATATAACTTCAAAGGGTTAAGGTTTACAGAGAGAATTTCTAATTAGGATATGTAAACCTAATGACTAGAAAATTGAATAATGAATTTCTTAAAACTACAAAACTGTTCAACCCTAATTATGAAATAAATAAGCCTTTATATACTTAGGCTTTACAAGCAATTGGGCTTTATGGGCTTGGGCCCATCTTAATAAAATAACTTTCAAATAATTACAAATCAAACCCTTATAAATACTTTATTCCACTTTCAACACTCAGGACTTTCAGTCCTAACAATCTCCCCCTAAAGTTGAATAAAGCATTTATCTTCTTGAACAACTTCAGGCCATGATCTTCTTTCCCTCTTGAATCTTTGAAGAACTTTGGTGTTGCATGTCTTCATGTCTTTACACGCTCCCCCTTGAATAAAGCTCTTGGTCTTCATAGAATCAACTTTGTAACCAGATTCAATGTATAGTAGCCTCGACTGAATGCACTATCACGCAGCTTTTAACTGTAGAAACTCAATCACATCGGATCAGCACACAAGAAAGATAATGTGAGAGTTACGTGATATTCCACGGTGCTTCTTCAGTTTAAAACACAGAATCTGTCTTTGAACCGCGAGTTGAATAGACTTTCAGCTTAAGAACTTGTTTCAATCAGCTCGTAGGAGGAATGATAAACAAATTTGTAGCAAACACCACATGATACGGAAAGAATCAATACAATCAATACAATCTTTGAAATCTCTTTGAAAAATTGAAACATCATCTTCATCACTTTGATCTCTAGACTGTCTTCAGAAATAACTTTCTTTCTTTAAAACTTTGAAATTGAACATTGTTAACATTTCTCCCCCTTTTTGATGATTGTGAGCATCATGATCATCAAAACTCTTCAATTTCAACATATTCTTTGATCTCCCCTTTATGAAAGATGACATTCTTCGCATTTTGATCTGAGTATCCGTCAATTCATGAAATATATATATCCGAATCTTTTCAAATTCAGATATAATAGGAATTGAAAACCTAAATCAACAAATGATACAGTTAGTATGCCTGTAAGTAGCACGGAGCCACTTTGTACAACGGATGTACTTTGGAAAGGAGCTTTTGTGATGTTCACTCCCCCAGGGCTTCCATTCAATCATCGAAAAAACCACAAAGGAATTTTCTATGAATGTTATGACAAGAAAACTCATTCCTTGTGTGCTCGTGCAAGTGTATGGATGATTGAAGCTACTTAGCTTGATCAGGCTCAAAAATGTGTAAACTGTTGAGACAGCAACAGATATTACACGAACTCAATGTGCATGAAAGAGGTGCGAAGGTGGGGCAACTTTCCTTCTTTTTCAATATCTAAATCTTCCGAGTGAAGACTAGATAGCAGATATGCTGCGTCCCAAAAGAAAATGAAACATTTCTTTGTTAAGAAAGAAACGAGTGGTTGGTGGGGTTATAGCAAGAGTTGGCATGGGCTCACTGCCTGTTTCAATGATGGTCACCAAAGAATGTGAACCAATCAGAATATGTGGCTGCCCGACTCAGAAAGTGGTTGGTGCAGAGTTCTGATATTCTTTGAACTATGTTCTCACACCCTCTTTCTTTTTAGCATTATGCTCACTTCTAACCAAACTCTCATTTTCCATTTTACCGCTCCACACAATGAGAAAAACTCAACCCGACGAGTTATCTCCCCCACTCTTTGATTTATGACCCCTCACCCCTCAAATCACTCTAGGATAACTTCCGGGGTAGGAAACACTGGTTTACGTGAATCCATGGAAATTCTGTTTAAGCTCTCACACAAATCCCATGTAATTCCTATAAAGAATGATAGCTCAACAGTTTATCTTGAACATTTAAGCTCAAAAAGTATTATAACATTGTTAAAATGTATGCTCATGATATTTGAGCAATTGAACTTTGAAGATTTCTCAAAACAAAGATATTGAATGAATGAAAGGAAATCAAAAGAATTGTTTTGAGAATCTGACAATGTATCAATCAGATCAAATAAACTGGTTAGGGTATCAAAGAATTGGATATTATGTTTATATGAACAAATATAAACAATTTAGCAATGAAAGCACAAGATTAGAAATAATGATTTATGCTCAACAATATTGAATTTCAAACGGGGGTATTACCATCGAAAAAATTGGTTCGTTATGAGACATGGTAATAACAAATACAAATTAAGTACTGAACCTGTGTGTGTGAATACGTTACAGTATAAGGATAAGATAATACGCAAGTATTGATCTTTAGAAACACACAGTCAGTTGGACATTAAAGCTCAAAAAATGAAAAACATTTAAAATCACACTTCTAAATTCATAAAATCTTTTGAGAACAAGAAGTGGTTTGAACATTTCAGAAACTGTTTTTCAAGCTTGAAAGTTGTTCTTCTTTCAAACAATCAGAGATCTAGATTAGAATATATTTACCTTTTAAGCTCCCCCTCAAATCATGATATAATGATATAGATCTATTAAGCTCACCCTGGATATTTGCAATAAAATCCAAGTCTGAACGTTGAAGAACGGGTCCTGATCTGTCATGTGATCAGAAGCCAAACTTCGTTGAAGTCTGGGTTCTAAGCTGATTTACTTAGAAGCCATTGTTCTTCTACTCCCCCTTGACAGTAGGTGCCTGCAACACAGAATCAGTTTTCGGTTTTGGTACCCACTGGTATTTGGGTTCTCGAATGTTAGTTGCAGTTCTTGTAGGGGATATAGAATAAGAACCATACCAGAAATGATCACTGGTTTTGTGAATGTGATCATGTGTATGACAATAAGAACAGTGGTATTTCTTACCTGATAACCTGAGTAATTGATCTCTCGAGTAGATATGATCAGGATTACTTTTAGTCGTTTTGTTCTTCTTGGCATTTACCGCATGTACACATGATTCTTTTTCTTTCAGCTCATCTTCAACTGGTTTCTTCTTCCAGACCAGTTCCTCATCTATGTATCTCTTTCTTCTAGAGTGTGTACCTGAACCATCTATATTGCTATCATAGAAAAGGTTAGTTTTACGAATCCGGTCAAAAAATTTAACTGACCTTTGTGTAGAGACAGATTTCTGATTTGAGCTTGATACAGACTTTTCAAGCACTTTAATCGTTGAAGCGAAGTTGTCTCTTTCTTGAACAAGCAGGTCAATCTTCTTCGTGAACTCTGACTTCGTTTTCTGCTCTTTTAGTGCCTTCTCAGATAGTTCAGACAACTTGGCAGTAAGCCTTTTGATCTCCATCTCAATCAAGCTTCGTTCTTCTTCAAATCCCTTCTCAGCATCATTTCTTTGTCCGGATATTTCTTTGAAGACGCTAACATTCTTTTGTTCAATGGTCTTCTTTTCTGTTGCAAACTTCTCTCTTTCAAGAATGATTACTTTCTGAAAATCAGAAACTTGCTGAGAAAGTTTTATGCACTTCAGCTCAACTTCTTTCTTCTCATCAGCACATTTTCTCGAGAATTCTGAGAACTTCTTTGCGAAAGATTTCTCTTTAGTCTCAAAATCAGATTTGTGTTTAGCAAGCAGTTGCTCCAAATCAGATAAACGCTTTTGAAGATCTGCATTTGCATCTTTCAGTTCAGAAATCTTTTCCTCAGAACTTTTAACAGAGACTGTTTGCTGAGTTTTAGCTTCCAAAATAGAGATCTTTCCTTTTAGCTCAGAGTTCTCAGCTTCCAATTCTCTTCCTGTTAATAAACCCTTTGTCCCTAACACCAACCATTCAGTACAATCCCACCGCTCTTTTCCTGTCATTTTGTTAGAATTTATTTGACCAATAAGTTCATTAAATATGTCACTAATAAATTCACACGAAATACTATGTTTCATATAATTTCGAGCATTATTATTGGCCCTCTCTCTTTGTTCCTTTTCCACAGGAGAAGCTTCTGGCGGAATTTGGGATTGGTTCTCTCCTTCAGTCAATGATAATCTGATATAGGGGCCCACTTCATTTTCATCTACAAAAGACAAAAAATCAGCTTTCCACTCTTCATATTCTCTTTTGGACCGCAGCCTTGGTATGTACACCATTTTGATCGTTTGAATAGAATGTATTCGCTCCGGCTTTGAAGAGAGATGAAACTTGAAAGTGCAGGGACCAAAAGTGACAAAATGTGAAACTTGAAAGTTTAGGGTCACAAACGACACGCTGAATCCTTGAAGTACGGGGGCTAAAATAAATACACTGCAAAAAGATCGTGAGACAAAAAAAATTTGACCTTTTATACTTTTTTTTTTTTTTTTAAGAACACTGGTCTAATAGGGGTCCGGTCGAAGCAAAGGACCGGAATATGCAAGATACCGGTCGAAAGCAAGATAAGGTCGAATGAAAAGACCGGAAAAGATAAGGTCCGGTCGAAGGGTTTGACCGGAGGTTACAACCACCCGGTCGAAGGAAAGACCGGAGTAAACAAGTATCCGGTCGAAGGTGCAAGACCGGAGTACAGGTATCCGGTCAAATGGGTAAGACCGGGGAATACTCTTATTCGGTCGAAGGTGCAAGACCGGAGATACACGTATCCGGTCGAAAGACAAGACCGAGGATGCACGTATCCGGTCGAAGGACAAGACCGGGGATACACGTATCCGGTAGAAGGACAAGACCGGGGATAAACGTATCCGGTCGAAGGACAAGACACGTATCCGGTCGAAGGGGCAAGACCGAAGAACAAGAGTCCGGTCAAATGAGTAAGACCGGGAAAACAAGTATCCGGTCGAATGCTCAGGTCGAATGCTCAGGTCGAATGACTATTAAAGCGATAAACACAATTAACAAAATAAGCCGATAAACACGATGAATCGACCGAAGAACATGATGAGTTTCTGGGATTCGACCGAAACCAAACCCAGAAACTTTAAACGATCGATTAAACCAACAGAGACTTCGATCCTTCGATAGAATGAAACACACAGTAAACCAATCAAAAAAAAATTCGACCGGATGATAACACCTCGAACTCACTTAGACCGAAGATTTGCACATAAACTCAGATTCGATCGATAAGAAAAAAATTCCAGAAGATAGCTTTTGATCGAAACACAGATACAAAAAAATAATTTTGCAGATAACGAGAAAATCAGATAAACACAGAAAATAAACACTAATAATCAATTAAAGCAAATATAGCAATTATCACAAGTAATTGATTTTAGGGTTTCAGACAAACCTTTTTACTGGATCAAACCTTTTTGCCTACTTGCTCTGATACCAATTGTAGATCCCAGTGCAGTGCAATCACAAGTAATAATGAACATTGATGAACAGATTATAGGCCGCAGCAACTAGTCATATGATTGATATAACTTCAAAGGGTTAAGGTTTACAGAGAGAATTTCTAATTAGGATATGTAAACCTAATGACTAGAAAACTGAATAATGAATTTCTTAAAACTACAAAACTGTTCAACCCTAATTATGAAATAAATAAGCCTTTATATACTTAGGCTTTACAAGCAATTGGGCTTTATGGGCTTGGGCCCATCTTAATAAAATAACTTTCAAATAATTACAAATCAAACCCTTATAAATACTTTATTCCACTTTCAACACTCAGGACTTTCAGTCCTAACAAAACTTTTCAGCATGTTGAGTATGAAAGTGTAGCTTTTATACGGTGTAATAAGAAATATCATATAACGGTAGAAGGCATAAGATCACGCTGAGATTTTCTGAGATTTTTAAATACAAAAACAAATAAAATCCATATACAGATGGTAAATTGATCTATCTTCAACAAATAATTTCCTGAGATTTTTAAATACAAAAACAACTAATATCAATAGAACAGAAATTACAAACAAAATCAAAATCTTCCCATTATCCACATACTGGCCGCACAAGCTACCAAAACAACCCAAGGGAAATCCATATATAGATAGAAACTAGTAAATACCAAGTTACCAACAACTATCAGAAGCTAAAATTGAAACAGCAAAACTGAAATATGGAATTCTGGAGTCAAGACCACAGTAGCTAAATACCAAAATTGAAATAGCAAAATTGAAATAAAGACCATAGTAGCTAAATACCAAGTTACAAACCACTAACAGAAGCTAAAACTGAAATATGGAAATCTGGAGTCAAGACCACAGAAGCTAAATACCAAAATTGAAAGAGCAAATGGAGTTCTGGAGTCAAGACCAAAGTAGCTAAATACTCAAGAAAACTGATTACCTGCAGTAATGGAGTCAAGACTGAAGAATACCCAAAGTGGTCGATTGGTGGTGGTGGTCGATTGCTGGTGGTGGTCTCTTGGTGGTGGTGCCGTGGTGGTCGACCGTCGACTGGTGCCTGGTGGTGGTGGACTGGTGGTGGTGGATTGGTGTAGTGGTCGTCGTCGGTGGCGGTGGTGACTTGGTGAGGAAGGTCGATATCGACGATGGCGGTGGTGAACTCTGGAAGTTTGTCTTCTTAGTCCAAACCACGAAGAAGCCCTAAATCGATTTTGTCGATGAACTCTGGAAGGTTGCGATGGAGATGTAGCGTCTCTTAAATCAATTTTACAAAAAGGTTGCGATGGAAGATGTAGTGTCACCTAAATCTGGAAGGTTGCGATGGAAGAAGCCGTAAATCGATTTTACAAGAAAATCAGACCTTGGAGGTTCGTTTGTGTCAAATGAACAGTCAAAGAGATCTAGAGTCAAAAGGGGTGGAGGGAATTGTGAAATAATTTGGGGGGAAGTGAAATAATTAATGATATAATAAAATTTTAGGGGGGAAAAGAAAAATTGAAGAAAGTCATTTAAGTTTTAAATATTAATTTTACAGATTTAGGGGTCGTATTTTACACTTTAAAGCATATTAGAACCCTTTAAAGCCTATTAGAACTCCTTAAAGCCCGATGGATCCATTAAGGCCCAATAGAACCCTTTAAAGCCTAATAAAACCCTTTAAAGTCCGATAGAATCCCTAAAAACCCGATAGTCCATTAAGGCCCAATGAAACCCTTTAAAGCCCAATATAACCTTTTAATGCTAAAAAAGAAGGCCCTGCACATACCAAATTGGTGGGTGTTAGACGTATGCAGTAGCAATATATATCTTGTGCTTTGATAATTAGTTCAGTATAATTAATTAAAGTCAAATAGATCCATTAAGGCCCAACGAAACCCTTTAAAGCCCGATAGATCCATTAAGGCCCAATGAAACCATTTGAAGCCCAATAAAAGCCTTTAAACCCTGGTAGAATCCCTTAAAGTATGATAGATCCATTAAGGCCCAATTAAAACATTTAAAGCCCAGTAGAACCATTTAAATCCCGATAGATCCATTAAGGCCCAATGAAACCCTTTAAAGCCCAATAGAACCCCTTAAACCCTGATAGATCCATTAAGGCCCAATGAAACCCTTTAAAGCCCGATAGATCCATTAAGGCCCAATGAAACCCTTTAAAGCCCGATAGATCCATTAAGGCCCAATAAAATCCTTTAAACCCCGGTAGAATCCATTAAAGTATGATAGATCCATTAAGGCCCAATTAAACCATTTAAAACCAGTAGAACCATTTAAATCCCGATAGATCCATTAAGGCCCAATGAAACCCTTTAAAGCCCAATAGAACCCCTTAAACCCTGATAGATCCATTAAGGCCTAATGAAACCCTTTAAAGCCCGATAGATCCATTAAGACCCAATGAAACCCTTTAAAGCCCGATAGATCCATTAAGGCCCAATGAAACCATTTGAAGCCCAATAAAAGCTTTTAAACCCGGGTAGAATCCCTTAAATCCTAATACATCCATTAAGGCCCAATTAAACCATTTAAAGCCTAGTAGAACCATTTAAATCTCGATAGATTCATTAAGGCCCAATGAAACAATTTGAAGCCCAATAGAACCCTTTAAAGCCTGATAGATCCATTAAGGCCCAATGAAACCCTTCAAAGCCCAATAGAACCCTTTAAACCACGATAGATCCACTAAGGAACACTAAGCACAATATAACCCTTTAAAAAATTTTAATGAAACCCTTTAAAGCCTATTGGAACCCCTTAAACCCTTATAGATCCATTATGACCCAATGAAACCCTTTAAAGCCCAATAGAATTCTTTAAAGACCAATATAATCCCTTAAAACCCGATAGATTCATTAAGGCCAAATGAAACCCTTTAAAGCTCAATATAACCTTTTAAAGCCAGATAGAATCCCTTAAGGCCCAATGAAACCCTTTAAAGCCCAATAGAACCCTTTAAAGCCCGAAAAAGTATACTAACACAAGAGCATCCCTTTAGAGTAATAGCAAAAGTCATTTTTCCTAAGGAAGTCCAAATCAAGTAGGAAGATGGAATGAACTTAGGGCGGAAATGAGGGAGTCTCTGCTAGGGTAATGGCTGCCTCTGATGGCAAAATCCCATATAAAAGTCGGTACTAAGCTGCATGTTAAAGTCTGCATGGCAGGATAACCGCTCATAGCTTAGTTTAAAAATGAGACTACATTACGAAAATTACCTATATACTCTCCAAAAATGAAACTACATTACGAAAATTATCTATATACTCTCCAAAAAGGGTATAAATTTTATACCCTTTTTGGAGAGTATATAGGTAATTTTCGTAATGTAGTTTCATTTTTGGAGAGTATATAGGTAATTTTCGTAATGTAGTCTCATTTTTAAACTATGCTATGAGCGGTTATCCTGCCATGCAGACTTTAACATGCAGCTTAGTACCGGCTTTTATATGGGATTTTGCCATCAGAGGCAGCCATTACCCTAGCAGAGACTCCCTCATTTCCGCCCTAAGTTCATTCCATCTTCCTACTTGATTTGGACTTCCTTAGGGAAAATGACTTTTGCTATTACTCTAAAGGGGTGCTCTTGTGTTAGTATACTTTAATGTTTATACCCTTTTTGGAGAGTATATAGGTAATTTTCGTAATGTAGTTTCATTTTTGGAGAGTATATAGGTAATTTTCGTAATGTAGTCTCATTTTTAAACTAAGCTATGAGCGGTTATCCTGCCATGCAGACTTTAACATGCAACTTAGTACCGGCTTTTATATGGGATTTTGCCATCAGAGGCAGCCATTACCCTAGCAGAGACTCCCTCATTTCCGCCCTAAGTTCATTCCATCTTCCTACTTGATTTGGACTTCCTTAGGGAAAATGACTTTTGCTATTACTCTAAAGGGGTGCTCTTGTGTTAGTATACTTTTTTAGAACCCTTTAAACCCTGATAGATCCATTAAGGCCTAATGAAACTCGTTAAAGCCCAATAGAACCCCTTAAAGGCCGATAGATTCATTAAGGCCCAATGAAACCCTTTAAAACCCAATAAATCCATTAAGGCCCAATGAAAAGTCTTTAAAGCCCAATAAATACCTTTAAACCTCGATAGATCCATTAATACGTACACATGCATACAACACTTATATACATCATATAGCTAGACATGTATGACATATACAAACATATGTATGTAGAGTATGTAGTGTATACATATAAGCAACTACATATGTATACACACATACATACAAACTTTCATACATATATACACATATACAAACATACATAAACATATAGACATGTACACATGACATGCATTAAAGTCCAAGTGGATCCATTAATACCCAATCTATCCATTAAAACCCGATTGATTTCATTAAAGCCCAAATGGATCCATTAAAGTCTAATCCATTAAAGCCCAAGTTGATTTCATTAATACCCAATCCATCAGACGGATTTTTAATTAAAAAATAATAATAATTTAATTATTTACTGACGGAATACCGACGGAATATATAATAAAAATAAATAAAAATTAAAATATTAAAGGGTCCGTCGGTAATCCGTCGGTATTACCGACGGTTTTTTAATTTAAAAAAAATAATAAAAATTTAATTATTTACCGACGGATTACCGACGGAATATATAATAAAAATTAAAATATTAAACGGTCCGTCGCTAATCCGTCGGTAATTACTGACGGATTACCGACGGATTTTTAATTGAAAAAAAATAATAAAAAATTAATTATTTACCGACGGAATATATAATAAAAATAAATAAAAATTAAAATATTAAAGGGTCCGTCGGTAATTACCGACGGATTTTTAATTTAAAAAAAATAATAAAAATTTAATTATTTACCGACGGATTACCGACGGAATATATAATAAAAATAAATAAAAATTAAAATATTAAAGTGTCTGTCGGTAATCCGTCGCAAAACATTATTTTACCGACGGATGGGGATTTTTATCGACGGTTTACCGACGACAAAGTTTTCCGTCGCTATTCACCGACGGTTTTTGTCCGTCGGTAATTTTCGTCGGAAATTACGATTTTTCTAGTTGTGTATAAAATATGCTATTAAGACCCTTAAACATTTTAAGCATCCTATAAACTTAATTTTATTTTACTAATTCTAAACGTTCAATTATTTTAGACTAGGGGCCGTTTATTAAACACTTACCCGGTAAGCGCTTACCGAGCCATTTTACCTTACCGGATGAACACGACAAGAGCAGAGAATCTTACCCGGTAAGAGCGAAGATAAGGATGAAGAGTCTTACCTGGTAAGTGAGAGTAACAACTCTTACTCGGGTAAGAGCTTACCGGGTAAATTGTTGTATACGATACCATTGTGATGTTTACAATCTTACCCGGTAAAGTAAGTTAGTGTGTCGAGTTTTATCGGTAAGCTCTTACCGGATAAGCATTTGGGTAAACGACCCCTAAGGGGATGTTTGACAGTTGCTAAATTGTTTGGTGCAAAATGATTAAGTGGTTAAAATGATTAAGAGACTCTTATGATATAGTACAAAATGAAATACAATTGTTTTTTAATTGTTCGGAATGAAATTAGGGCTCTGAATGGTTAAGGGATGAACAGAATACAAAATCATTCAGAAGGTTTTGGAACAATTAAGAGGTAGACATTTTTCTGTTACCAAACAAGATTCACATCTTAACAATTCAAATGTTGTCTCTTAATGAAACCATTAAGAGGTTCGTAAACAAACAACCCCTAAGTCATTAGCATCTATCAAATTGCACCTAAATATGATTATTAAATAATTTAATACAATTTTCAACTTACCTATATTATAATAGCTCATTGAAGAAAGTAAGAGTCAAACTTGACTAAAAACAAATTCTTTGATAGTGGGGTGGACGGCTACAACTACAATAAGCATGAAATTTGGTAAGCATTCGTGTGATCTTCCATTTCACACTTGTTTCACTTTTACTTTTTGCACAAAATAATATATATATATATATATATATATATATATATATTTTTTTTGGAAAGATTCAGATTTATATTTAATCATAAAATATGTTGAAATTGATCATGGTTTATAATTTTAATTTTTGTGTTCAGTTATTTGTAAGAAAAAATGTTAATTAAATTAAGTTATTCAAATATTTTATTTTTTAAGAAGAAAAAGAAAAGAGTAGGTTCGGTGTAATCTCATCCAAACCAAAATTCCCAATCATTTGTTTAGACTTTATTTGATTTTGAATCCAACCCAACTTTGACCTTTTGATTTTGATTTTATGATTTATTTAATATTAGTTTTTTCTGAATTATTATCAAAAAACTAAAAATCTGTTTAGAAAATTATCAAGACAGAATTTAAAAAAACCAAAATCTTTACTTATTTATAAATTACAACACGAAGAGTAATACATAAATATAGTTTCTTTATTTTTTTATTAGGATTTTGATAGATTATTAATGGTAATCATCTTTAATAAAAAGAAAAATCAACACGGTAACTTTTTACTGATGACGGTGTCACAAAATCATGATAAGTCAGCTAATTTGATAAAAATTATCTGATAAATTAAGGGTGTGTGTGGGATTGCTTATTCAAAACAATTTACGTTTATCAACTTATGTGGTGACAAAAACGAGTTTTATAAAAAGTGTTTGAATTAGTTTATTGTGGTACAAAAACGTTATAAGCTAATAAATTGTTATTTATTAGAAATTGCTTATACATGTAAAATAATCAAAAAAGTCATAAGTTGTTTCAAATTAGTTGATAAGTCACTATGGACTAACTTTAAAAGCTCTTTATTAACGGTGCCAAAAAACTATAAGCAGTTTTTCTTTCTCCAACCCAAACACTAGAAATAGCTTATTAACGGTGATAAAAAAACACAATAAGTCAATAAAGAGTTTAAGGGGTTGTTTGTTTAAAAAAAAAACTCTTAATGGCTCTTAAGTCTTAATCGTTCAGACCTTTTTAGATTTAGACTGTTATTTTTTTTCTTTCCAGTTTTCAGAACCTCTTAACTCTTAAATACGTTTAAAATAAGACGTGGTGACCTAACTTCTTAAAACCTCTTATCGCCACCTAAGTTCATATGCCCTTCATTCTCTCTAGACGCCTCCAGACGTTACAGAAACATACAGTCTTGTTGATTCAGATTTCAGACTTCTGCACCATAGTTTATGGGTTGAGTATTATGCCACACCCGTGTTTTGGTTGTTTCGGGATATAAAGTTTTATCTGCGTTTATATAAATTGGGAGTTCGATTTCTATTATCATTTTGAGTGAACTTTGGGCTGAATTAAATTTACGAAATGACGTTTTATATTGGGATCTTAGTCCTTCAAACAGTTTGGTTTGGAAAACATTTATATTGGTGTTTCCTTCGCCCTTCGCCTAAAATGCATATTATTAGAAAACGAGTCGTTTTCATATTTGAAGCATGTCACCTTGAAAGATTATGATTTAAACCACATTCATTCTTTTCAACAATACATTTATTCATGTTGAAAACTCTTGAACTCACTAGGCGTTAGCCTAACCTTTTTATTTGTCGGTATGTGCAACAGGTTTCGGTTGGGGGATATTCCTAGTGACACTGTGAAGAGATGTGTGCTAGTTGTGTGCCCGAGAAGTATAAATCTTGGTAAAGTCTTCCGCATTTATTAAAGGATTAGCAACTTGTATTTGGGTTAAGTAACACCCGTTCTTGGTTTAGTCCTTGTATAAGACTTGGATTTATAATTGATGAGGTTATATGAGAATTTTATTTTGAAGAATTATCAAGTTTTAACTTATAGGAAGAAGGTTTATCTATTACTTGAGGTAATATTGAAACTTTTAATTAGTTGCTATTTCCAAATTTGAGGGTGTTACAAGTATGGTTCAGACAAAAACCCTAGTCTAAACTTCCCACTCGACCCGCTCCCCGGGCCCTCACCAATCGCCCGACTCCCGGGTCCCCGCCGCCAACACCCGGCTTCCTACCGGGGTCACCCGACTCTCGGGTCTCCCCTAGTCCTACCTCCCGCCTCCCGGGACTAAACCCCACCTGGGATCCCCGACTCCCCGGGTCCCCACCCGGGTTCCCCACTCCCGTCTCCCGAGCCTTATACTACCCGGGCGCCCCGACTCCCAGGGTCCCCGCCTGGGTCCTCCCACTCCCCGCCTCCCCGGCGGAGCTCTTCCGATCTCCCCGGTTGAACTATACTGAGACCCTAACTCCCGGGAGTTACGACTCGAGTCTGGGAAAAACATTCGGTCGATTCCAAGGGGTGGGTTTTTAGGGAAAACGAATGGGGGGACCCTCTGTTAAAACACATATTTATTGGATTCAAGATCATAATTATCTGAAGATGGAAATCTGAAGTCAAAGCTGATAAAGTCGTCTCAACAAATAGTCTAGGGTCCTTTTGTAATAAATAGTCAAAGTCTGTTTACGTATTTTATTTATTAGTTAGTTTTAATTTTAGTTAAATTAGTTTGTTTTAGGTTGTTGGGCCAAGCATTGCAAAGCCCATTACAAAGCAAGCCAAGCCCATTAGGCTTATGGCCTAAGTATAAATATGATTAGGTTAGTTGTAATTAGGGTTAAGGATCTTAATTAGAGAGAGCTAATTAAAAAAATTATCTTTGTGAGAGGAAGCTTGTGTTGGTTTGGGGCGCCGTGAACAGAGAGAAGCAGAGAGATAGTTTGATTTCTTCAAGCTTGTAGTCTGTTGAATCTTTTGATAATCAATATCAGGTTTGCATTATCGTTATTGCTTAATTGTTTACTTGTTTGAATGATTACGTATTGGGACACACAATTGGTATCATAGCGCGTTACAGATTGAATTGAATGAGTTTTGTTCGGTTCTGTTTTCTGTCAAAGATTCATAATTTTTATTGTGTGATTGTTCATTCAAGTTATTATTGATTGGATTGTGTTTGTTTTATCTATTATAGTGATTGGGTATTGTTTGATTTGATTATTGCATCGATTTTGGTTATCAATTTGTTGAATTTGTTGTTCTGGGTTCGTTCACGAAGTCGACACCGTGTCTTCAATCGAATCTTTCTTAGAGTAGTTTTTATTGAAATTAACTGATTGCAATCTGTTCTAGTTGATAAATTGATCATATTGGCAAAGTTTGGTACTTTAATTCGTGATATAGTGTGTTTTCTGGGCTGATTTTTGGCTTCTGGGTCGAAGTATATTAAGAACATATCGGTCTTTGTAAGTATCGGTCTTTGTGTTTTTTTTTTTCCGGTCGAAGACCTCTATCGGTCTTTAATTTCTTCCGGTCGAACATCTTTTATTGGTCTATTGCATTTGACCGATACACTTACAGTTCACTCCGGTCAAAGCCAATTGCGGTCTAAGACCTTTTTCCGGTCAAAGACAATACCGGTCGAAGCTTTTGCATTCTATCGGTCGAAGGTATATCGGTCCATAGCATTCTATCGGTCTTTGACACTATCGGTCTAAGCATACTTCCGGTCGAACAAGTTACCAATCGAATCAATTTTACCGGTCAAGAAAAGTTCCGGTCTTACATCTTACCGGTCGTTGCAATTCCCCGGTCGAACAAGTATACCGGTCGAGCAGTCCACTGTTTGCGCCAATCACTGTTCCTATCTTAGAATTTTTTTTTTAATTTTTGCAAACTGTAATAGGGCATCTAAATGTCAAAAAAATTTCTCTAGGGGCGCTGCCCCCATACCCCCGCAAGGGCGTTGTCCCTTGACCCCACCCGCTAACCGGGTAGCGGGACCCCCGTGCTAAGTCTGCGAAGGGGGACAAAGTTCTGTTCGTGATCAGATTTTTCTGAATTTCATTCTAAGATTGTCAGTATTGTGTGATTTTATCTGGACTAACGGTCATTTTATCAGTTCTTATGTCATATATACCAGAATGAATTCTAGTGAAATTCCTTCAATCAACACGGATGAGAATCTACCAGTCCTTTTCAGAGGAGAGTACGAGCAATGGAAGGACAGATTCTTGGACTTCATCGACAAAAATGACTTGGCTGACTACATCAGATTATCTATAAAGGAAGGAATCATGAAACCACCTACCAAGGTTCTCACAGTAGCTGGAGAGAACGGAGAAAATGAAAAGAGAGAATTTCGATTACCTCTTGATAAATACTCAGATGAGCAGAAAAGAAGACATCAAGCTGACTGTTTAGCCAAATCTTTTATATTGCAAGGAATTTCCAAAGAAATATCAACGGAGATTTCCATCAAGCTAGAATGCAAAAAGGCTACAGGAAAGCTGTTATGAGAACATATTGAGAAGATTATGACAGGACCAAAGATGTCTTCAAGAATAAAGTTTCTGGAATTTGACAACTCTGAACTAAAAGAAAAGATTTCTGCTTTGGAAGCTCAAATCCAGAAACTAGATTCTGTTGAGAATAATGAGAAAGTTAATGATTTGGAGAGTGCAAATGCTGATCTTCAAAAGGTATCTGATCTGGAGAAAAAGATGGCCAAAGAAAGATCTGAGCTTGAGATTGAAAAGAAAGCATTTGTAAAGAAATTCTTAGATTTTTCGAGAAAATGTGCAGACGAAAAGAAAGCAGTTGAGCTGAAGTGTATCAAGCTTTCTCAGAAAGTTTCTGAGTTTGAGAAAGTAATAATCTTGGAAAGAGAAAAGTTTGTAAAGGAGAAGAAGGAGATTGAACAGAAGAATGTGGGATTTTTCAAGGAAATTTCAGGCCAGAGAAACAATGCTGAGAAGGGCTTTGAAGAAGAAAGAAGCATATTTGAGGCTGAGATCAAAAAGCTTACTGAGAAGCTATTTGAACTATCTGCAAATGCATTAAGAGAACATAAAACGAAGTCTGAATTCACGAAGAATGACAGGATCGAATTCTCAACAAGAATTAATTCTCAGAAACAATATCAAAGAAGTTTGCGGAATAACACTTTGATATTTAATCAAACACAAAATCAAAACAGAATATAATTAACAAACTGTAAACTTGTATTGAATGCTTTGAAGATACAAAATTACTCACTCAACCTCAATATTGATGAACAGGCTCACCAATACGAATTCTACTTCTCTAGAATTAGGATCTATGCCTTGAGGTTGATTTTTCTCTCTAAAAGACTAAAAACAAAAGTTCTCTTCTATCTATTCTATACATTCTATACATATACTAGTCAAAAGATAATTACAATAATTAAACAAATCTTCAGTATATCTTCCATGTATATCTCAAAGCTTCCATAATCTTCAGATTTATCCAGCTGTCATTCTTTCCATCCGAATCTCTTAAGCAGCACTAACCATGATCAGCAGCATTAACTTCTTCTAGCAGCATTAACTACTAAGCAGCACTAACCACTAGCAGTACTAACTAGCTAAGCAGTACTAACTTTGTTCAAGCAGCACTAACTATGACTAGCAGTATTAATAGTACTAGCAGTAGTAACACTCAGCAGTATTAACCTTAAAGTCTTCTAGCAGTAGTAACTTTGAACCAGCAGCATTAACCATACTTGATGAATTCTTCAGTTTCCAACAATCTCCCCCTAACTTGACTTTTAGGAAGAGAAGTCAAGTTCTTCAGAATTAATCTTCAAGATGCTCCCAAAACTCTATCATGGCCTAAATTCCAGTGTTTGCATCCAATCCCAAACTCTGATTGATGGTTCTTTGAATCAAGTATTTAGCCATTTCTGAATCTGGAACACACCTTAACTTTTTCTTCAGCATGGCATGTAGCTTCAATCTGCTATGATTATACACTCTATCCACTAGGAAGTATTCAGTGTGATTTAAATCCAAAGTCACTGTATATACTCCACTAATTTCATATAGAGTCCAACTGTTTACTGATTTGAAGACATCTTTGATCAAATGCTCTACTTCTTCAGGTTTGAACATCATACACAGATACTCCATTACCAGTTTTGTAATTGAAATCCCTGGAGCCTTTAGAATATCTGCATACAACTTCATTCCTATCTCAAACATCTCTTCAAGATCTGATCTAGAGCAGGTTCTGACAATTTTTGCCAATGTGTTGAACACTTCATACTTTTCATCCTTTCTTTTCAGCCTTATGTATTCCTTTCCATCCACTTTCAATGTATCCCAGAGAATAACCTCAGGAGGCTTAACTTCTACAGGTTCTGCTGAAATTGGTTCAGGCACTTTGTCCATTACTACCATATACAAATTTACATCATCAGTTTTAGATGGCTCTGTCTGTTTAGATGACTCAGGTGCCCCTTCTTCTTCAGCAACCTTCTTAGCCTCTTCTTCAGATACTTTAGGCTTCTTGATTGGCTTTCTCCTTGCCATCATTTTTTGTTCTCTTTAGAGTTCTTAGACTTTCTCCCAGAGTGGACTCTTTCTTAGGAGGTGTTTCTTGCTCATCTGGAAATGGCTTTTGACAATTAAAATCATTACTTTCTTTTATCCTCTTCTCCATCTCCACCCTAGCAGTTTCATTTCCTTGAAGCTTTAACATCTCTGAATCATAGAGCTCTTTGATCTTCTCAAAAGACATTTTGGAGAACATCTCCTTTTTGACTCCTACAGCACCTTTCAGAAATATAATCATCTTGTTTCTCTCTTGGGTACCTAGGAATGTCTTTGAGGGTTTTCTCTTCTTTGCAGCTGTTTTCACTACTGATTTCTTCATACTTGCAGCTTTCTTCTGTGCAATTTCAGTTGCCATACTCTGTTGATAAGCTTCATTCAGTTCAGCAGCTAGAGCTTTTGCCATTTCCCTGTCCTTTTCCATCTGAACTCTTTCTTCTTTTTCAAAATCCTCCTGCATCTTTTTAGCTAGGGCTTCATCTGATTCAACCAACCTTTGCTTTTTGATTGGTTGATCAGATTCCACCATTTTTGCTTTTCCTTTGTCTTTGTTCATTGCCTTCTTGCTATTATCTTTCTTGATCACTTCACCTTGTTCTTTGATGATTACTCCTTTGGTCTTTGAAGTGACCTTGGGAGTATCATTCTTGGCTTTTAGTAAGGTTTCTGCAATCTCAAGATCTGTTAGAACTTCTTTCACAGTTTCTTCTGCTTTATTAATGTCAGCAGTAGTAACTGTTTCTGTTGCTTCTTTTGTTTCTTTTGGTACTGAATCTCTTTCTGTTTCTGCTTCCTGCTCCCCCTCAACATTAAGCTTCCCCTCTCTTGTGGCTTCTTCCATGTTGATCTCCCCCTTTTTGGGAGCATCATTCTCAACTTTCCTTCTCCTTAGTTGGAATTGCTTTCTCTTCTTTCTTTGTACCATACTAATCACCATCTTCTTCAGCTTAGCAATTTGTACTTGTTGTGACAGGATGACTAGCTTCATTTCTTCAATTTCTTTGCCTTGTTTGAGAACATCTTGATTGATGTTCCCCATTGTTTCCATCAATTCATAGTACGTATATCTGTCCTCACCCTCTGCAGAAGTGTTACCCTCCTTTGAAGGATCATTGGATCTTTTATTAGTGAAAGTCTTCTGCCTTGCAGAAGCACTATCCACCCCTGTGGTTTCTTGGCACCAGGGACCTTCAAATGATTGCTCATTCAAAGTTGCCATGGGGGAGGTCTTATTGATGTTACCACTTTCCTCCTCTGTACTAGCAGGAGTAGTGGCAGCCTCATCACCCATATGCTCTACCTCCTCCTCAGATAGCACCTCCTTTGGGTTGGGAGACACCCTTGTGGTTTCCCTTTGAATATTCTCTAGGGGAGAATTCTCCCTTAGAGGGCTTAAAGGCTGAGAGGGTAATGGTACAAGAAGGGAAGGAGCCTTCTTTACCTGTTTTCTCTTGTAAGTTTGGGTGATAGGAGAGGTTGGTTTTTCAAGAAGGGACTGGGGAATTTATTTTGAGAGGGAAGGTTGGGCTTGGCTAGCAGTGGGTTGGTCTAATGGGGGCCTTGACCCTGCTGCCATACCTTCATGGGTTTGGGACACCACCATCATTGTAGAGAACAATGGGGTGTCAACTCCTTCAGAGTCCCCAGCAGATCTTCTCATATTTGAGAAAACCTTGCCTTTGGGGGGTTTAGGTACATATACCCCAACAGGTTGAGGTATATCCGTCAATTCATGAGTAATAACTTCTTGAACAAACCTGGGATACATAAAGAAGCTCTTTTTGTTTCCCATGTTTGTGACAAGATCACTGAAAATCATTTTAGAAAAATTATACTTTCTGGCAGTGGCCAAGCACACCAAAGCATAAGCAATAGTGCTGCTGAACTCACTCCATCCAGTAGTCTTTTTGGAGATACAATGCATAAGAGTATGGACAAAGAAACGCCATTGGGGTGAGAATTTTGCTTTAGAAAATTTGAAAACTCCCAATGGGCCTCCATACCCCATTCTTGTAAGATTTGAAAACAGTTCATCATTTGGGATGGAAGTTATACCAGAGGCATCGTCTAGACGTAGACTGATGCGAATAACCTCTTCAGTAACTGTTAGTGATTGATCACAAATTCTTGTCTTGATCATTTGCACACCATTCTCAACAACAATGGTGGCATTAGCCCAGAACTGCCTTTGATGCTCGATAAAGATTGTAGGGGATACAATAAGAGTATGAGCAATGTGGCTTGACTTGAGGAAGTCCACAATCTGATGAAATCCTGCAGCTTGCTTTGGCTTTTGTAGCATCGCAATCTCGTTGTGCTCGTCGATGAAAGTCATGGATGCCATTGATCTTAGTGAAAAGCTTGCCTGAAAACTTCAAACTTGAGAGAGAAAAGGTTTTGAGTGCAAGAGAACAGTATGCAAAGAGTCGTTATGAACTTTTAGGCGGGCAAAGAGTATTTATAGTATTCGGAATATAAGCAGTATTAACCTAGAGCAGTATTAACTACTAGCAGTATTAACTAACTAGCAGTATTAACTACTAGCAGTATTAACTACTAGCAGTATTAACTGAAAGCAGTATTAACCACTAGCAGTATTAACTGAAAGCAGTATTAACCACTAGCAGTATTAACTGAAAGCAGTATTAACCACTAAAAGCAGTATTAACCACTAAAAGCAGTATTAACCACTAAAAGCAGTATTAACCACTAAAAGCAGTATTAACCACTAAGAGCAGTATTAACCACTAAATGCAGTATTAACCACTAAAAGCAGTATTAACCACTAAGAGCAGTATTAACTAACTTACTCCTTTTAAACTTGCTAAACACTGAGTACTGCTATGCATATCCTGAAACAAAAGATTAGTAACTCCAAGAATAATATACAGATATAAAACCACTTTTTGAGAAGGGGATTATTCAGAGTTGATCATTCCCACACTTGTTACCAAGAAAGTGAATCTACCCACTTCAAAAGCTTTAGTGAATAAATCAGCAAACTGATTATCAGTGTGAACTTTGACAACTTGAATAAGTTTCTTTTCATTACAATCTCTTATAAAGTGATACCTGATCTCAGTGTGCTTTGTTTTTGAGTGCTTGACTGGATTATTCACAATGCTAATAGCACTGCTGTTGTCAATAAAGATTGGAGTGTGTAGAAAGGTTACCCCATAATCCAACATTTGATTATGAATCCATAAGACTTGAGAACAGCAACTTGCAGCTGCTATGTACTCTGCCTCTGTTGTAGATGTGGATACTGTGGTTTGTTTCTTGCACTGCCATGAGACTAGTCTAGCACCCAAAAACTGACATCCTCCAGAAGTAGATTTTCTGTCCAAGTTTGCCCCACCTAGATCACTGTCTGAGTATGCTATTAGGTCAAAAGGTGAGTTATGAGGATACCAAAGTCCCAATCTGGGTTGCCCTTTGAGATATCTGAATATCCTCTTAACAGGTTGAAAGTGAGATTGCTTTGGCCTAACTTGAAATCTTGCACATACACAGACTGGAAACATTATATCTGGCCTTGATGCTGTGAGATACATGAGAGAGCCAATCATGGATCTATAATGATGCACATCCATATCCTCCCCCTCAAGATCTGCTGTGATCTGCTTGTGTGTTTCCATAGGTGTGCTGGCAGGTTTTGATTCTGAGAAACCAAACTTGGTTAGAATATCCTGCACATACTTGGATTGACATATGAAAATGCCATCTGACTTCTGTTGAACTTGGAGTCCAAGGAAGAAAGTAAGTTCCCCCATGGAACTCATTTTGAACCTTTGATGCATTAAATCCTCAAACTCCTTGCACATGTTGTTTCTTGTAGATCCAAAGATAATGTCATCAACATAGATTTGGACCAGCAAGATATCCTTCTTCTTTCTTTTGATAAATAGAGTCTTATCAATGACTCCTCTTTCAAAGTCATTTTCCAAGAGATAGGATGACAGTGTGTCATACCATGCTCTTGGGGCTTGATGTAGTCCATAAAGTGCTTTCTTTAATTTGTATACTCTGTCTGGATAGCTTGGGTTTTCAAACCCTGGAGGTTGACAGACATATACTTCTTCTTCAATTGATCCATAGAGAAAAGCACTTTTTACATCCATTTGATAGACTTTGAAGTTCATGTAAGAAGCATAGGCTAGGAATAGTCTGATTGCTTCTATCCTAGCCACAGGTGCAAAAACTTCTTCATAATCTATACCCTCTTCTTGAGTATAGCCTTGAGCCACCAGCCTTGCTTTGTTCCTTATAACAATACCTCTTTCATCTCTCTTGTTTCTGAAAATCCACTTTGTGCCAATCGCTCTGTGACCTTTAGGAAGGTCTACTAGATCCCATACATCTTGTAGCTTGAACTGTAACAGTTCCTCTTGCATTGCTTCTATCCAGCTAGATTCTTTCATAGCATCATGTGCCTT
Organism: Arctium minus; assembly: GCA_954870635.1. Lineage (NCBI taxonomy): Eukaryota > Viridiplantae > Streptophyta > Magnoliopsida > Asterales > Asteraceae > Arctium > Arctium minus. Next base: position 57,875,035 of record OX941080.1, on the reverse strand, counting down.
TTTAGGCTCAAGCTGTGATAGAAAACAAGAAAGCACTGTATGCTGTTGATCTTGCATTTCCTGAAGTCTGCTTTGATGTCTAGTCATCATAGGAGAAGAGATATCTCCTATTATCAACTGTGGAGGATGATTCTTTTGAACTCTGGTGTTATGACTAGGTTCTTCATTCAGTCCAGCCTCAAGATTAGATTCATGCACCTCAACTGAAGTGTTTTCAGATGCCACTTCATTATTTTCTTGAGTCTCCTCATTTTTCAGTTTCTGCTTCACTCTGACTTGGTCCATTAAATGATTCCTTTTCACAGTCTTCAACAGAATTTACTGTGGGTATGGGAAAAATCACAGATTTAGATATACTTTCTTGAACTTGTGTGATCCCTGATCCTCCACTTCCTGTTCCTGTATACTCATTACTGAAACCAAAAGAGTTAGTTAGTGAATCAATGTCAAATAGCCACTGAGGTCCAGACCCAACAGGATTTGGTGTGTTCTCATTGCATTTGACATTGTCACTTTCTTCAATTATTCTAGAAGATGAGTTAAATACTCTGTAGGCCTTACTCTGAGATGAATATCCAACAAGAAATCCATCATCTGCTTTGCTATCAAACTTACCTAAGTGAGATTTGGTATTTAGAATTGTACAAGGACACCCAAAAGGTTTGAAGAAACCAATAAAAGGTTTTCTTTTATTTAAAAGCTCATATGGGGTTTTGTTCTTTTGCTTGACCACTAGAACTCTGTTTTGGACATAACAAGCAGTATTAACTGCTTCAGCCCAGAAGGTAATTGGCAATTTTGAATCAGCCAACAGAGATCTAGCAGCCTCTATTAGTGTTCTATTCCTCCTTTCAGCAACACCATTCTGTTGAGGAGTCCTAGGAGCACTATATTGCCTCTCAATACCTTTTTCTTCACAAAAGGTGTTTAGATCATGATTTTTAAACTCAGTTCCATTGTCTGATCTAATGACTTTTACTCTTTGATTAGTTTGGTTTTCAATTCTTAGAATAAAGGATTTGATAAGACCACTTGTTTCATCCTTAGTCCTTAGAAAATATACCCAAGTAAATCTGGAGTAATCATCAACAATAACCAAGCAGTAAGATTTCTTGCCTATACTCATAACATTTGTAGGACCAAACAGATCCATATGCAGTAATTGGAGACAAGAAGAAACAGAATTTAACTCTTTGGTCTTATGAGAAGTTTTGTGTTGTTTGCCTTTAAGACAAGCAACACAATGATCATCACATGAAAAGAATTTTGAAGGTAAACCTCTTACAAGGTTATTTTTAACAAGATTGTTCATAGTCTTAAAATTCATGTGACACATCCTTTTGTGCCATAGAGAGGATTCATCTACAGAAGCTTTTGAAACAAGACAATTTAGAGATGAATCACTATCAACATTGTCCATATCAAGACAGTAAACATTTTCCTTTCTTGGAGTTCTAAGTAGTATCATGCTTTCATCAACTACCTTGAACCCTGGAGCAAGAATCATACACTCAGTATTAGTAAATAATATACTATGTTGTTTGTCACAAACCTGTGATACACTTAACAGGTTGTACTTTAATTGATCAACATAGTAGACATCCTCAAATGTCATCTTACCTTTGGTGACATTACCTTTTCCACTTATCTTACCACCAATAAGATTATCTCCAAATGCAACATGTCCTCCATTGATATGCTTGAAATCCTGAAGGCATGACATGTTGCCTGTCATGTGCCTAGAGCAACCACTATCAACATGCCAAATGCTCTTTCCCTTGAGCTGTTGGTTGCCCTGCACATTAGATAAATCAATTAGTATGAATTAGGAACCCAAGCCAAAGTGGTCTTGGGAACCCCTTTCTCATCAAAATACTTGCATTCTTTCTTGACAAGATTTTTGAACTTTGACTCCTCATTCTTGGAGTACTTTGTTACAATAATAGGCTTGGAAATATGTTTGCTAGAATCAGGACTAGTTTTAGAAGTACTAACTGCCTTGGCAGCACTTGCATGCTTAGCAGTACTAACCTTGTTAGCAGTAGTAACTGTGTTAGCAGCAGTAACTGTGTTGGCAGTATTAACCTTTGAAGAGGTATTAACAGTATTAGCAGCATTAATATTTTCAGCAGTACTAACACTGTTAGCAGTAGTAACTGTGTTAGCAGTACTAATATTGTTAGCAGTACTAACACTGTTAGTACTTCTAGGTACCCACATTTTGACACTTTCTTTTAAAATCTTTTTCTTTAAAGTGCCTTTACTTTCAATAGATTTCTTTATTACATGTTTCTTTCCAGCCTTCCTATAACCAACAGATTTTTGCACAAATCTTTGAAAGTTCATCTGTTGGTTAATAGGGTTAAAGTAACAATACTTAGCCAAATGATTCAACTTGCCACATATAAAACAAGGTTTTGGCCTATTGATTTTATTCAGATCAACTCCTTGTTTCTGAGCCCATTGATTATTCCAGTTTCTTTGATTTCCTCTTTTTAAACCAGAATTTAGGCTCTTGGCTTTATTGCAATCACACTGTTTACAAGTTCCAGGATTCACAACTGTGGTTTGTTTGTAATGGACCTTGTTATCATTTCCTTTAGTCTTCTCTATCTCCTTGGACTTGACCCAGATTTTCCCACATTCCTCATTGGTGATAATATTGTTTTCTAATGGTATCTTTTTACTCACATTATTATCCCTGTTCTCACTGGCTCCTTTTTCAGTCAAATCCTTAACTACTACCTCATCCAAAGGATCTATCTTAAAAGCTTCTTCAGACAAGTCCTTTTTCTCCTTAGTTTCTAACAAGTCTGATGTAGGAGAAATATAGTTGTTATTGTAAGGAGGGGGTGTATTGTTGTATCCAATACCAGGCTTCATCTTATCATGTATCTGAGCCTTTAGAAGAGAGTCCATTTCTTTTGAAGCATAGGAAAACTTGTCTATGTCAAGCTTAACTTTTGACAGTTCCTCTTTCAGTCTATCATTCTCTTCTAAGGACTTAGACAGTTTGGTTTCTAACTCATTCTTTTCCCACTTCCAATAGTTTGTGTCATAAGAGTGTTGAAGTTCATTAGCTTGAAAGCCTTTGATTTGCTCTTCAAATCTCTCTACTATTAACACATAATCTCTTCTGTCTTTTTCTAATCTTTTGAGGTCATCACACATACTTTGATTGTGATCCCTGTATCTTGTAACAGTGTCAATGCAAGATTTAGTGCAAAGATTAGAACTTACCTCAGTGGGGAGATCAGACACTTCTGCCATAAGAGCTTGGTTCTGAATGGCTTCCTCCGCTTGATCACTCCAGTCAAATCCCATTCCTTGTTGAGAAACAAGGGCTTGAGCAGGATTCTTGTTCTGATTGTATCCTCCATTCTGAGCTTGTTGGTGGTTATTGTTTGGAACAGCACTCCTGCATTCTCTAGCAAAGTGTCCTTTCTTGTGACACTTATAACATTCCACCTTGGTTTTGTCAAAACCAGCTCCATCTTCTCTTCTTTGAGAGAAGTTATTTCTTCCAGTTCTTTTAATGAACTTTTTCACCCTCATGGATAACATGGCCATCTGCCATTTAATATCCATCTCCTCCAGATCATCAGGGTGAATTTGATCAAGATCATCATTAATCAGAGAATTGCTGCTATGACTGGACAAAAAGGCTTCAAATATAGTTTCAGTGCCTTTTTCTAAACTTACTCCACTGGCAGTACTAACTGCTTCAGGGTTGGCAGTAGTATCAGTGGATGCTGAAAGAAGTGCAGCATTGTGAATATAACCAGAGGGCTTCTTCTTGGCTTCTACCTCAGTTTCAAAAACTCTTAGATCATTGTATAGATCATCAAGTTCTTTCTCTTCCAGATTGTCACTCTGTCTATATGAGACAGTGTACATAGTCCATTCATCCCCAAGAGATCTGAGGAACTTTCTGTTGATATCATCTTGTTCCATCTTCACCCCTACAGTAGCCAGTTCACCTATGAGTTTATTGAACCTATCAAAGGTTTGAGTCATAGACTCATTCTTTGTGGAAGTGAAGTTCTCATATTGCTGCTTCAGAACATCTCTTTGATTTCTTTTGATGCTCTTAGTTCCAGCAAATCTTTTCTCTAGAGCATTCCAGAGAATCTGAGCATCAGTGCAGTTGCAAAATTGATGCTGATATTCATTAGGAATGGCCAAGAGCAGAGTGCTCAAAGCCTTCATCTCTGTCTGTCTGATCTTCCTCTCACCATCTGTCTTTGGTGGAGGTCTTTTCCCATCTGGTCCTATCCTTCCAGCTTCAGAAGGACCATTCTCAATGATATCCCACATTGAGTAGTCAGTGAGAAGAATATATTGTCTGATTCTGATCTTCCACATGTCAAACTCACTTGGTTTGAGCATTGGAACCTTAGAAACCAAAGTACTGCTTGATTCTGTAAGATTTTCCATGATGAATAACTGTTTCTGAGAGAGTTAGGCTCTGATACCACTTGACAGGATCGAATTCTTAACAAGAATTAATTCTCAGAAACAATATCAAAGAAGTTTGCGGAATAACACTTTGATATTTAATCAAACACAAAATCAAAACAGAATATAATTAACAAACTGTAAACTTGTATTGAATGCTTTGAAGATACAAAATTACTCACTCAACCTCAATATTGATGAACAGGCTCACCAATACGAATTCTACTTCTCTAGAATTAGGATCTATGCCTTGAGGTTGATTTTTCTCTCTAAAAGACTAAAAACAAAAGTTCTCTTCTATCTATTCTATACATTCTATACATATACTAGTCAAAAGATAATTACAATAATTAAACAAATCTTCAGTATATCTTCCATGTATATCTCAAAGCTTCCATAATCTTCAGATTTATCCAGCTGTCATTCTTTCCATCCGAATCTCTTAAGCAGCACTAACCATGATCAGCAGCATTAACTTCTTCTAGCAGCATTAACTACTAAGCAGCACTAACCACTAGTAGTACTAACTAGCTAAGCAGTACTAACTTTGTTCAAGCAGCACTAACTATGACTAGCAGTATTAATAGTACTAGCAGTAGTAACACTCAGCAGTATTAAGATTAAAGTCTTCTAGCAGTAGTAACTTTGAACCAGCAGCATTAACCATACTTGATGAATTCTTCAGTTTCCAACAAAGAAGATTGACCTGCTTGTTAAAGAAAGAGACAACTTTGCTTCGACGATTAAAGTGCTTGAAAAGTCTGTATCAAGTTCAAATCAGAAATCTGTCTCTTCACAAAGGTCAGTTAAATCTTTTGATCAGATCGTAAAACTAACCTTTTCTATGATAGCAATATAGATGGTTCAGGAACACATCAAAGAAGAGAAAGGAGAAGATACGAAGAAGAAGAACTGGTCTGGAAGAAGAAACCAGTTGAAAATGAGAAGAAAGACGAGAAAGGAAAGAAGTCATGTGTACATAACCATAATGCCGAGAAGAACAATGCGCATAAAGGTAAACCTGAACATATCTACACGAGAGATCAATTAATCAGGTTTTCAGGTAAGCAATTATATTGTTCTTACTGTCGTACACATGATCTTGTTCATAAAACAAGTGATCATTGCTGGTATGGTTCTTACTCAGTTACTCCCATAAGAGCTGCAACTAACAAACATGGACCCAAATAGCAGTGGGTACTAAAGAAAAAGGATGAATCTGTGTTACAGGCACCTACTGTCAAGGGGGAGTAAGAGAACGAAGGCTTCTAAGTAAATCAGCTTAGGACCCGTACTTCAACGAAGTTTGACTTCTAAACACAACAGTTTAGGACTCGTACTTCAGTGATCAAAAGACCTTACTCCTATGCTGATAAGAGATTGTACTCAAATACTCCAATGAGGAAGTCAACCATCAAGGGGGAGTGCATACTTTTCTGAAATTTTATGCATCTGTCAAATATGATATTGAGGGGGAGTCAATGATTATATTTTTCACTTATAATTTTTCTGATGCATAATTTCAGGGGGAGTAAAGGTGATGACTTTTGATTATTTCTGATCAGAACTCGTACACTAAGTGTTTTACTGCTTTATGTCATTTCAATTTTTGTGAATAAAGTTACTTTGACTAGACCTTAAGACTTTTGCAGATTGAGATATGCTTACAAGATCATATCTTTATGACTTTAAGCTTGACTTCGCGAGATGTGAGACTGTACTCGAAAGGTATAATTTCTTTTCTTCATCTCATCTATGGTTGAAAGAAGGACAACTTTCAATCATAAGAAAACATGTTCTTAAATGTTCAAACCACTTCCCGATTCTCAAACAGATTTCTTGATTTGGAAGTGTGATTTTAAATGTTTTCTGGTTCATCTTTGAGCTTTAACTGATAAAGTTAAACTATCTGAGCATCATGTGCTTCATAGGAAAATATGGGATCAATGTGCTAGAACTTAAAAGAAACTTCTATGGATTCAAGTTAACTAGTGTTTCCTACCCAAGAAGTTAATCCTTTAGTGATTGAATGTGAGGAGTCAAAAGAAATGAGTGTGGGATGTGTGATGAGAGAAATGTTAAAAGAGAGTTTGGTTAGCTGTGAGCTTAAAGATTAAAAGAAAGAGGGTGAGAGATCAGAGTAAAAGAATAACAAACTCTGCACCAACTACTTTCTGAGCCGGGCAGCCACATTTCTAATGCTTCACAATTCTTGGTGAACATTATTGAAACAGGCAACTAGCCCATGCCAACTCTTGACATTACCCCACCAGCCACTCATTTTCTTCTCAACAAGAAAATGTTTCATTTTTAAAGGGGACGCAGCACATATGCTATCAGATTTTCATTTGGAAAATCTGGATATTGAAAAGAAGGAAGTCTGCCCCACCTTCACACTTCACTAATGCACATTGAGTCTGTGTTTAACTAACTGTTGTCTCAGTGGTTTACACTTTTTGATCCTTATAAGCAATCATCTTATGCTTAATTTATTCTATCACTTGCACGAACACACAAAGAATTTGTTTCTTTGTCATAACGTTCATAGAAATTGCCTTTGTGGTGTTTCGATGATTTAATGGAAGCCCTGGGGGAGTGAACATCATAAAAGCTCCTTTATATTGTGTATTAGTTACACACAGTGAGTTTGTGTTACTGACATGCAATTTTTAACTGGTTCATTTGTTGATTCAGGTGTTACCTTTCATATCTATCTATTTTGTCTGGATTTGCAAAGATCTGGATACGCATCTTTATGAATTGACGGATAATCAGTGGTTCTGTTTGCAAGATCAATGGTGGAAGAAATTTCTTGAAGACACGTTTTGATGAACTCTTTGCTCTTTTCATCAAAAAGGGGGAGAAGCGTCAATCAAGAAATGGAAGATATTCTGAAGATATGCTGATATGAAGAAATTTTCCTTGAAGATGCTTTACTGAAGATAATTTATTTCCAAGAGATATTCTCATCGATTGGGGAGATTGCTATATTCTGAAGATAAAGAGGAAGATTACATTTTCTGAGCTTAAAGAATGATCTTGAACCAAAGTGGGAGATTGTTAAAGCATATATTTATTGGATTCAAGATCATAATTATCTGAAGATGGAAATCTGAAGTCAAAGCTGATAAAGTCGTCTCAACAAATAGTCTAGGGTCCTTTTGTAATAAATAGTCAAAGTCTGTTTACGTATTTTATTTATTAGTTAGTTTTAATTTTAGTTAAATTAGTTTGTTTTAGGTTGTTGGGCCAAGCATTGCAAAGCCCATTACAAAGCAATCCAAGCCCATTAGGCTTATGGCCTAAGTATAAATATGATTAGGTTAGTTGTAATTAGGGTTAAGGATCTTAATTAGAGAGAGCTAATTAGAAAAATTATCTTTGTGAGAGGAAGCTTGTGTTGGTTTGGGGCGCCGTGAACAGAGAGAAGCAGAGAGATAGTTTGATTTCTTCAAGCTTGTAATCTGTTGAATCTTTTGATAATCAATATCAGGTTTGCATTATCGTTATTGCTTAATTGTTTACTTGTTTGAATGATTACGTATTGGGACACACACCCTCCTTGAGTAGAATCCCCCATTACCCCTTCCAGAGAAGAAGTAAACAATCTCCCAACAAGATATTTAGCAAGGATTTTCTAAGCTCCCTAATCAAGGGACAAATTGAAGAACTCAGACAAACATACCTTTCTCCAAGGAGAACTAAAACTTAACCATTGAAATCAAAATAAAAGGATAGGAGTAGCATTAGGATTAGGATTACCTTGTTGAGATTTAATAGTGAATCTTCTTCTCCAATTGCTCTCCTTGTCTTCTCAAAATGTCACCCTTCCACAACCGCACAAGAAATCCTTTACCTGATAACCTAGCCTCCAAAATGAGAGAATGAGGAGTTTGTAGATGTTAGAGCATAAATATGTTGGATACAAGATCATGAAGATTGTTATTCCCAGATTCTAGTTCCTAATCACAAACAAATCAAACATAAACAAGATTTCAATCAATTACCTGTTTGATTAACTTTCAAATCCAACGATTACAACTTTCTCTCTCTAGAACTCTCTCTTTTTCTCTCTACAAAAATCTCTCTCGAATATGAACTTCTCCACTTGTTCACCAACTTGTTACAACTAAAAACAGAAATACAAGGTATTTATACCTACAACTAAAATACAAGGAAACAAAACTAATACAAAAACTTTGACTTTTATTACAAATAGACTTTGACTTTGATGAGTGTTCACTTTCTCAGCTTTGATTTCTTACACTTTGACCTTCAGTCTTCTAGATCTTGTATCCAACATATTTATGCTCTAACAATCTCCCCCTTTGGATTCAAGATCACTGTTTAAAGATCTAGCAATTCAGTCTTCACTTTAAGCTCTGTTAGTACAATCTCCTCTTTTTCTTTGACGGTATTCTTTCCAAAACTGTCTTCAAACGATTAACAATCTCCCCAAAACTTTTACAAAACACTTTCAGACTTTGCAAATCTAGACAAAATAAGAACATGTAACTCCTGAATCAACAAATGAATCAGTTAGAATGCCTGTCAGTAACACGAAGTCACTGTGTAACGAATACACAATATAAAGGAGCTTTTTGATGTTCACTCCCCCAGGGCTTCCATCCAATCATCGAAATACCACAAAGGCAATTTCTATGAATATTATGACAAAGAAACGAATTCCTTGTGTGTTCGTGCATGTGTAGAAAGAATTAAGCACGAATTATTGCTTTTAATAAGGCTCAACATTGTGTAAACCACTGAGACAACAGTAGATAAACACAGACTCAATGTGCATGATTGAAGTGCGAAGGTGGGGCAGACTTCCTTTCATTTTCAATATCCAGATTTTCCAAATGAAAACCAGAAAGATTATATGCTGCGTCCCCTTGAAAAAGTGAAACATTTTCTTTTTGAGAAGAAAATGAGTAGCTGGTGGGGTTTTATCAAGAGTTGGCATGGGCTAGTTGCCTGTTTCAATAACGTTCACCAAAGATTTGTGAAACACTAGTAATGTGGCTGCCCAACTCAGAAAGTAGTTGGTGCAGAGTTTGATATTCTTTTACTCTGATCTCATACCCTCTTTCTTTTTAATCATTAAGCTCACATCTAACCAAACTCTCATCTCCATTTTACCTCAACGCACAACCCACACTCATTTCTTTTAGACTCCTCACACTCAATTACTAAGGATTAACTTATTGGGTAGAAATCACTGGTTAACGTGAATCCATAGAAGTTCATTTAAGTCATAGCACAAAGAACCCATGTAATCCTAGAAAGCATAATGTTGCTTAAAATGATTTAACTTTATCAGTTAAAGCTCAAATACAAATATCAGATGAATGTATGCTCAGAATATAATCATGACGATATGAGCATTTTAAATCATTGAAGTATTTTCAAACAAGTATATTGAATGAATGAATATGAATGCAAAAGACTTGTTTGAAAATATGACATTGTATGAAAAATGATCAGAAATGAATGATATAACAATCAAAGCTTAAGGTCAAGAATAATGGATATGTGTCTATTCGAAACAAAAAATATATACATTCTTGAAATTAACGCTTCGAAATGAAATAATGCTCAAAATTCTTTGAAGTACAAGCGGAGTGTCTTACCATCGAAAAATTGTTTCAATTTAGAGACATGGTAAGAACAATTGGATCAAAAATTAAACCGATGTGTGTGAATTTGAAAGTATGTAGAAAAGACAATACACACGTATTTATCTTTGGAAACACACGGTTTATTAATCATTGAAGCTCAAAATGAAAAATGAAAACATTTAAAATCACACTTCCAATTCATGAAATCTGTTTAAGAATCGGGAAGTGGTTTGAACATTTCAGAACATGTTTTCTATATCAGAAAGTTGTCCTTCTTTCAGATACATTTGAGATTAAGATAAGAAATTTACCGTTTCGCGCAATCTTAAATCTCATGAAGTCAAGTTGAAGTCATTAAGATATGATCTTGTCGGCTTCTCTCATCCTGCATAAGTCTCAAAGTCATGTCAAAGAAACTTTATTCACAAATTTATTTGAATGTAAAAGACATAAAGCAGTAAAACGATTAAAGTACGAGTTCTGATATGAAGTAATCAGAAATCATAATTCTTTACTCCCCCTGAAAATATGCATCTGAAATTTGTCAGTAAAATACGGATGATAGAGATCTACAACTCCTCCTGAAGTGTAGTTCATCATATCTTCCGAATACATATTTCCAGAAACATATATACTCCCCCTTGAAGGTTGATTTCCTCATCTGAGTATCGGAGTACATCCTCATATCAGCCCGGGAGTATCTTTCTTTAAGCATTGAAGTCCGGATCCTGAACTGTAGTATTCAGAAACCACACTTCGTTGAAGTACGGGTTTTAAGCTGATGTACTTAGAAGCCTTCGCTCATCGGTTCTCTTACTCCCCTTTAACTGTAGATGCTTGCAACACATAATCAACTTTTGGCTTTGGTACCCACTGGTATTTGGGTCCATAATTGTTAGTTGCAGTTCTATTGGGAGTAACTGAGTAAGAACCATACCAGTAATGATCACTAGCTTTATGAACAAAATCATATGTATGACAGTAAGAACAATACCTCTTTTTAGATAACCTGATCAATTGATCTCTCGAATAATCAAGATCAGGTTTATCTTTCAGCACTTTGTTCTTCTTGACTGTTGATGCATGTATACATGATTTGTTACTTGTCTTCTCTTCCTTCTTTCCTTTCTTTTCTTTCTTCTTCTCATCATTCTTCTTATCTTCAACCACTGGTTTCACTCTCCATACCAGTTTTTCTTCTTTATATCTCCTTCTTCTATGTGTACCTGAACCATCTATTTTGCTATCATAGAAAAGATTAGTAGTACGAATCTGATCAGATGATTTAACTGACCTATTTGTAGAAACAGTTTGTTGATGTGAGCTTGATGCTGGCTTGTTAGAACCAACTGAACTATTTCTAGGTGAGTGGATTTTTGACTCTGGAGTCGTTTGCTCAGTCACCACCACCTTTGAAACAATCTTTTCAAGCTCTTTTATCTTTAAAGATAAACTGTCTCTTTCTTCAATGAGTAGGTCAATCTTCTTCTTGAATTCAGACTTCGTTATCTGCTCTTTCAGTGCATTTGTAGATAGCTCAGATAGCTTTGCAGTTAATTTTCTTATCTCCTCCTCAAAAATACTTCTTTCATCTTCAAAACCCTTCTCAGCATCCTTTCTTCCATCTGATATCTCCTTAAAGAATCCAACATTCTTTTGCTCAACGGTTTTCTTCTCTTTATCAAATTTCTCTCTTTCCAGAATAATTACTTTATCAAACTCAGAAATCTGTTGAGAAAGCTTTAAACATATCAGCTCAACTGTCTTCTTCTCGTCAACACATTTTCTCGAAAAATCTGAGAACTTCTTAGCAAACTCTTTCTTTTCTTTCTCAAAAACTGATCTTTCTTCAACAATTTGAAATTTTAATTCAAAGATCTTCTTTTCATTAGCACACCCAGTTTGCTTAAACTTGACAATTTGATCTTCTAAGTCTGAGATCTTGCATTTTAACTTAGTACGTTCAGCTTCCAAAAACAAGACCTTTTCTTCATTAAGCCCAGAAATCTGTTTTAGCAGATCTTCATTAATAGTCTTTAAAGCACTAACTTCTTCTCTCAGTATCTTCCTTTCATCATTGTATCTCTTTGATCTCTTTGAGTAGTAATCAACTGAGGAAGCAAGATTTTTGTTCTCTAATTTGAGCTTTTCAATCTTCGTTTCATCATTATCAGAAAAATATCCCATCTTGAATATATGTTACAAAAAGAACTTGAACTTGATCGTTAATCCAAATATGAAATCACAAGAAAAATCTTAAAATTTAGAAAAATCAGAAATTTCGAAAATATTGACTAAGTATCAAAACTCACAAGTCACTATAGAACTCGCAGGTGCTTAAACTCGCAAATCCCTATTCTCTGATAAATATGCAGATCAAGACATGCGCGTTTGGGAAACTCGCAAACACTGACTTGCGTGATCTGAAAAACTCGCAGATCGACCAAACTCGCTTGTCACTGAAACTCGCAAGTGACTATTCCCTCTGAAACTCGCTAACGTCTAAACACGCAGATTACTATTCATGATGAAACTCGCTAAACGAGGCGTGCGTGTTTCCAAAACTCGCTCGTCAATGCTTGCGCGTTTTGAACAAACTAGTTAGCTATACTTGCGCGTTTCCACACTTAGAACATTTCAAACTCGCACGTCGAATGAACTCGCAAACTACTGTTTCAGCTCAAACTCGCACCCTTTGATTAGCGCGTTTGAAGAACTCGCTAATCACTATGTTCGAGTTCTGATCCTTAGAAATTTATCCAACTTTTCCAAACTCCCAGACTTCAACTAGCGTGTTTCTAAAACTCTCTAATCGTTACTTGCGCATTTTAACCAAAATCGATTTCCTTCAGCTTGCGCGTTCTAACGACGAACTTGCGCGTTCTTCAGATCTAGCGCGTTCTTTAGAATATCGACCCAGAAATTGATTTTTTCCATCTGTTTTGCGATCAAACCTTTGTGAATTGGTCTGAAACTTTGAATGGATGCTCGATTACAATACTAGAACATATTACAATGCAAGAATTTCGATCTAAAACTCAAAAATTACAAATTTGATTTGAACACAGTGTCAAGAACTCGTGAACATAAAAACCACAAGAATTCAAAAAATTCGAATTGATTACAGTGAAATTCACAAATCTTTCTATACAAACTCAATCTATTACACTTTTCTAACAAAACCTAATCAATTTCATCAACAAAATTGCACTAACACTCCAAAATCAAACCTCTCGTTCAAGAACACATAGTCGACACTTTTCTTGATCTGATTTCACTTTTGGATCTGCTCTGATACCAATTTTTATTCCCAGATTCTAGTTCCTAATCACAAACAAATCAAACATAAACAAGATTTCAATCAATTACCTGTTTGATTAACTTTCAAATCCAACGATTACAACTTTCTCTCTCTAGAACTCACTCTTTCTCTCTCTACAAAACTCTCTCTCGAATATGAACTTCTCCACTTGTTCACCAACATGTTACAACTAAAACCAGAAATACAAGGTATTTATACCTACAACTAAAATACAAGGAAACAAAACTAATACAAAAACTTTGACTTTTATTACAAATAGACTTTGACTTTGATGAGTGTTGACTTTCTCAGCTTTGATTTCTTACACTTTGACCTTCAGTCTTCTTGATCTTGTATCCAACATATTTATGCTCTAACAAAGACTGAAGGTCAAAGATTCAAGAAGTCAAAGTTGACAAAGTCAACTCTCATTAAAAGTCAAAGTCATTTTGTAAGAAAGTCAAAGTCAATGTAATTGTAATTTTTGTTTCCTTGTATTTGTTGGAGGTATAAATACCTTTGAAGTCTTTGTAAGAATTCAGATTGTAACATTTCAGATTATAGATAGCAGATTAGAGAAGAGTTACTGTTACATCATTCTAGAGAGAGAGAGTAGAGTGAGAAAGTGAGAGATTTGTAATCTTTGTGATTCATCAATGACATATGGATTTCTCATCTTGATTGTTTTGTAGCAATTAGAACTTGAATCTAGAACTATCAGTAGAAGTAGTAGGGTTTTTCTTATCCCATTTTCCCACTAATTGCCACTTAGTCCCTAGACTTTTTGTTATTCCTTCAAACTCTGACTAAGCATCCTTTTTATTACAAGGTAAAGGTCTCAGTTATTACAATACCTCCCCCCCCCAAAAAAATAATTCTATCCCCGGAATTCCATCGTTGAAAAAACTGGGATATTAGGACCTCATGTTCGCTTCCACTTTCCACGTTGCCTCTTGCCCCTTGTGGTATCGCCATTGCACTTTCACAAGACGAATCTCTTTAGTCCTTAACTTCTTCACCTTGTGGTCCAAAATGGCCATTGGCTCCTCTACGTAGCTCAACTTCTCATCCACTCGCATGTCATCCAACGATATGACCACATCAGACTCCGCTAAACACTTCTTCAGGATCGACACATGAAAAGTGGAATGGATGTCTCGCAAATCCTCAAGTAGGTCTAGCTTGTAAGCTACTTCTCTAACTCGCTCAATAATAGGAAAGGGTCCAACAAACCTGGGCCTTAATTTCCCTTTCTTCCCGCAATGGATCACACCCTTCCAGGGCGAGACCTTTAGTGTTACCTTGTCTCCCATTTGGAACTCGATTGGTTTTCTCCTCTTGTTCACATACATTTTCTGACGATCTTAAGCAGTTCTTAGCCTCTCCCTTATATGATTCACCTTATCGGCGGTCACTTGCACTATTTTCGGGCTTGCCAAATGCCTTTCTCCCACCTCGTTCCAACACAAAGGTCTTCTACATTTGCGCCCGTATAATGCTTCAAACGGTGCCGCTTGGATGCTAGCATGATAACTTTTGTTGTAGGAGAACTCTATCGACGACATATGAACTTCCCATGAGCCATTGAAATCAATTGCACATGCTCGAAGTATGTCTTCCAACGTTTGGATGGTCCTCTCGCTCTGTCCATCCGTTTGAGGATGATAAGTAGTACTCAACTTAAGTTGTGAACCCAACTCTCCTTGAAGACTCCTCCAAAAAGATAACGTGAATCGGCCATCCCGGTCCGACCCTATAGATGACGGCACTCCATGCCTGGATACAATCTTATCTATATACAACTTAGCCAACTTCTCCAACGAGTATGTCTCCTTAATCGGTAGGAAGTGAGTTAATTTGGTGACTCGGTCCACTCTTACCCAAATGGCGTCATGCTCGCAGAAGTCCCGTGACAAAAGCCATCACGATCTCATCCCATTTCCACACCGGTATTTCCAACGATTGAAGTTCACCATATGGTCGCTGATACTTACCTTTCACTTTTTGGCATGTCAGACATCGCTCGACGAAGTGAGCGATATCTTTCTTCAATCCCGTCCACTAGTAGCACGACAGGTCACGGTACATCTTATTGGTTCCCAGGTGCATTGAGTAGCGAGACTTATGAGCTTCCTCGAACACCCTCTTGCGAAGATCATCCAACTTGGGAACCCACACGCGGTCCCCTACGCATTTCACTTCGCGACCTTCAACAGTTAACGAAGCTACATGCCCGACAATTCTCTCACTTTTCAAATTTTCTTCCAAAAGCGCTTCCTCTTGGGACATCTTAACTTCATACAAGAAATTAGAACTTTCTTGAACTCGGAAGGCTACAAACTTTGTCGTTTCTCCTTACTCCTTTCGACTCAAGGCATCGGCTACAACGTTGGCTTTACCCGGATGGTAAAGAATCTTGCAATCGTAATCGCTTAACAATTCC
The DNA here is from genome assembly GCA_954870635.1 of Arctium minus. Lineage (NCBI taxonomy): Eukaryota > Viridiplantae > Streptophyta > Magnoliopsida > Asterales > Asteraceae > Arctium > Arctium minus. The sequence continues at coordinate 57,859,212 of OX941080.1, read as the reverse complement.
ATCCACCTCCTTTGCCTCATGTTCAACTCCTTCTGGTTGAACAGATGCTGAAGTCTCTTGTGGTCAGTGTAAATCTGACACTTAACCCCATACAAGTAGTGCCACCAGATCTTTAAGGCAAAAACCACCGCCGCTAACTCTAAGTCATGCGTAGGGTAGTTCTTCTCATGCTCCTTCAACTGGCGAGACGCATAAGCGATTACCTTCCCATCTTGCATCAACACACACCCTAAACCCAACTTAGAAGCATCGTTATAGATTATGAATTCTTTAGTTTCATCGGGTAGGGATAGAGTTGGTGCACCACTCAGACTTTCCTTCAATTTACCAAACACACTCTCTTGGTTATCAGTCCACACAAACTTAACATTTTTCCGAGGAAAGTCCTGAATGAACTTTCTGTAATAGCTCGCCAACCAAAGGAAACTCCTCACTTCCAATGGCGATTTAGGCTCTTTACAACCCTTAATGGTCTCGATCTTAACTGGGTCGACCTTCATCCCGTCCTCCGACACAACGTGTCCTAAGAACTGCACTTCTCTCAGCCATAATTCACACTTCGAGAATTTAGCATACAACTTCTCGCGCTTTAGCAATTCCAACACCTATTGGAGGTTCTTTTTGTACTCACTCATGGACCGTGAATAGATTAAGATGCCATTGATGAATACGATTACACATTTGTCCAAGAGTGGACTACACACTCTATTCATCAGATCCATAAATACAACAAGAGCGTTAGTCAAGCCGAAAGCCATGGCTAGGAACTCGTAATTCCCGTACCTCGTACGAAAGGCCGTCTTGGGTTCTACTGGTGATAACCCGATCGCAAGTCTATCTTTGAGAAGTAACTTACTCCTTCCAGTTGATCGAAGAGGTCGTCGATCCTCGGAAGTGGATATTTATTCTTGATCGTCATTTTAATGAGCTCACGGTAGTCTATGCACATACACATAGACCTATCCTTCTTTTTGACGAACAATACGGGCGCTCCCCACGGTGACGTGCTTGGAAGAATGAAACCCTTGTCTAGCAGTTCTTTCAGTTCGGTCACCATCTCCTTCATCTCGGACGGTCCCAAACGATAGGATGCCTTTGCTATAGGTGCCGCTCCAGGCTTCAAGTCAATTATGAACTCCACTTTCCGTTCAGAAGGCAAGTTCGTCAAGGCCTCCAGAAACACCTCTGTGTATTCACTTACCACCGGTACCGACTCTAGACCTCTCTTCTCTTTCTTAGCATCAAGAACATATGCTAAGAATCCCAAACAACCCTTCACTAGATTTCGTCTAGCTTTAATCATCGAGATTAAAGACGATTTCCTATCCCGACGATCACCATAAATCACCACCTCCTTCTTATAAGGCAAAGATATACGGATCAACTTCTTATTACATACTACGCTGGCATCGCTAGATGCTAACCAGTCCAACCCCACGTTGACATCAAATTCTACCACACCCATCGGGTATAGACGTAACGGAAATAAGTGACCATCAATGTCGATCCTACACCCCTCATATACTTCCCCCACTAAGACTCGACTATCATCGTCTACCTCTACTTCACACCCAAGATTCAAATTCTTAGATTCCACATGTGTTGATCCCAATCTGGTGTTCTAACAAATGATTAACAAATACAAACTACACAATACAAAATATTATGAGTGCAGAAGCGATTTAAATGTAGTAGGATGGTTTTGTTTGGTAGTAGACACACAATCAAGTAATGAAGAAATTAGTAGACAAATATGAATAAGTCACAAAAAGATCTACTTCATTAAACTTGAATAATACACCAAGAACACGCACAACGGTATGCAAATATGCTCTTAAAGATAGTACTGCTAAATCAGGGTGTTAAGATTTATGTGTTCTCGCATATTAATTCTACAAGAGGTGCTCCTTTCATATACACGGGGGAGCACACAATAGTACAAGACAAAGGCTGACATTCCATATAAGGAATGCCACCTGGAAAGTAAAACTATCGTGGGGATGTACTATTGATCTTGAAGATCTTCGTACAATAGGGTCACGTAATCTGCATGTGATGTTGTCTTGTCCATTGCATCATGTAATCTTCATGCCTTCCAATCTTCAGAGCATATCCACACAGAGCCTCTATGACAGAGGCTCTATGGTCTGAAAGTGATCTTCAGGTTAAGAGCTTCTCGGATAGATGGTTGACAGAGCTTCTAAGCTCGACACATCTATGGTGTATCATGGTGTAAGCAGCAGTCTTCTGAACTTTCTAAACTTAGCCTATTTTTTAATACTTTCTATACAATTCATTATAGCTAACAATCTCCCTCTAAGTATTGAAAAAAAAAGTTTACAATGATGGGTGTATGGCTAAGCAAGAAACATAAGAGGTGAAAGGAACTCAACCTCTGGTGATTGATTTTTCATTCATTTGAAAAGAAATGCCAGAAGGCAAGTACATGGAATTGAAATTACATATGAATGGAAACTAAACTATACAAAATCACTTAGGGAAATCATTAATCGGCTGAGTGAAGCTCTCAGTTAATGTCTTGTGCATGCTTAGAATGAGATCCCTATACTTCAGTTGTGCATTGATATTATCGATCATCTGCTCTGCAGGTCCACTTTGCACTTTCTCTGTGCCGATCTTCCTTAGAATGGTGTGCTTTATATTCGACAGAGTATTGTTGGGGTATTTATAGCTTTGATGAAGCCTGAATATTTTTTTCTTACCATCATCATCTCTGTAGATAAATCTTTTTTCAGGTTCAACGATCAGCGAGTTGGAGGGTAGGTCTTCTATGCCCGGGATCTGGTCATCAGGTCTTGTAATCAACAGCCTCTTGACTCCAAGTTGCAGAGCAACTTCGAAATTCATCTTGCTTTGATACCTGATATGCTCACGCATGACCTCTTTGATGCAACCATTGGTGATCATGAACTCTTTCCTTTTCTCCAATCTCTGCTCTGTGAAGGCGTGAAGTTGAGGTAGATCGTAGGCATAGAGGTTCTTCAAGTCTACATCAGTGAAAGTGTACCTATGTCCATCCTTTCTCTCGACCTGTACTTCACGTACATTATTGCTTTGTTGGCAAATGAATGCAGTGAAAGTCCAAGAACTTGCTTGATGTCTGACAGAGACCATACCTTGAATTTATCCTGGGCAGTATCATTGAATCTTTTTCTGACATCCTCCGTTATCAGAGGATGCATATTTGGCTCAAGAAACACCGCCTTAGGTTCTGCGTTGTACAAGTAGTTGTAGATGCTTTCATGGAATTTGAGCTCTTTTGGTGGTTGCCATGGGATTAGAATCAGCATAGCATCCATGGATTGAACTATCTCTCTGAGTCTATCATCTGTTGGCATTGGTGTAGAAGTAGCAGCAGCAGAGGGTGTCTTCGCTTTGGCTTTGGGCTTACGATTTCTTTGGCAAGATCTGTCTTGGGATCTCTGCAGCATCTTATCTGGCATTGATTGGCCGAAGAGATGAGAATTGGATAGAGGGTGTTGGTGTAATGGGCATAAGCTTAGGACTTGATGGTTCAAGGAACTTCTTAAGCCCCTCTGCTAAGATTTCAGTGCCAACATTGACCTTCACCTTTGTTGTAGGTCCTGCAGAGGTGATCGGAGTTGCAGCATCAGTGTTTTTCATCTCAGAGGCACAAGATTTGGATCTCTGTGTAGTGACCTCTGAGGTTCCCTTCTGAATAGGTACGACTTGAAGAGGAGTGTCCATAATTAGTGCAGAAGTTGTAGACTTAACCTTCTCCCCCTCACGATGCTTAGGACCAGAGCCATCGGGCCCCTAGTCATTGTGCTTTGGCTTCTTCTGCTCTGCCTCGGCTTGGCAAGTAGCAGGTGCCTTCCTCTTGTTCCTTTTGCAGAGATTGGCCTCTGCATGATGTTTGATCATTTTAATCCCATCATTGGCCTCCATTGAAGTTTTGTTGATCTCGTAGTCAGACTTGAACTTCAGAAGGGCCACGATTTTCTTCATATCGTCTGTGACAGATTGGCCCTTCGAGAACATGTCATCTGCAATTAGGTTCATATTCTGCAGAAGCATCTTGCCCATAGAAGTAATCTCGTCTTTCGTGGCAAGATTTGAAGGCGAATCAACTTGTGGAGGCTTATGCCATTGAGATGAAGAAGAAACTTGCCGAGGAATCATGACACTACGAGTCATGTCCTTTATCTCATTTCTCATCTTTGTGAGATCTTCAGCTGCAGAGGTTGTGACCTCTACTGCGAATTTCTCTGCCTCATCCATGATAATCTGACCAAGCACTTTTATGGCGTCTGTTTGTTTGTCAATGACAGAGATAACCTTATTTGAATCTTCATGTGTAGCATGGGTGGCAGTGGCTTCAAACAGCTTCTTGATATCCGCAGAATTTTGATCAGAGACCCTTTTGAGCTCGAGCAGAGCCTCTGCAATCAACTTTAACTCAGCAGGCGATGTGGAAGAAGTGGGAATTGAGATTTTCAACTCCCTGATCCGTCTGATCATGTTGTCTTCGAAGGTTTTAAGCTCATCCTTCGTGACAAACTTTGTTGAGCTAACCTCTAGACCAACAAATGGTCTAAATTTAGCCATTGAGCCTATGGCACCTACAGAGCCTGTTTAGACGATGAGTCTAGTAGGATTTCCCTCTAATCCTCGATGTTCCTTAGAGGAATCATCTATAGAGGTTCTTTCATCAAGTCTCTTAGGAGAAGATTCAGAGTCTTTCCTTAGATTCTCGATGAGTGGACTCTATGGGGGATCTAGACCCACAGAGTCTGTGTGTGTTCTCACCAACACCTTTGAAGTGTTTTTGGTTTCGCTCATATGTGGAGCAAAGGCAACAAATGCCTCTGAAGAGGGTGGTGGCGTGTTCTGGGGAAAAGGAACACTTATTTCAATACCACCATCCTTTTGAGAGGATGGGGTTATTTGGGCTTCTCGGCTAAATTTGGTACAGAAGAAGAAAGGATTTTCTCTGTCCGACTAGGCTGGGTAGGGTTCGGAGTGTGCATTCCTTCTTCAATATTCCTATGCACTAGATCTGCAGTAATCAAAATGTGGCTAGCACTGGGAGTTGGATTAGGTTGTGTGCACATGGCATGTTTTTCACCCTCCTTCTTCTTCTCCGATTTTTTCTCTTTTCCTCACCGCTGTCTTCCTCATCGTTGCTAGGAAGACCAGTCACGTCCTCGACTTCGACCGTTGTGTCTTGAAATCCTAGACCCTCTGAGGCAAGTTGTTCTACTACCTCTTTGGCTATTTTAGCTGCCACCTTCTGAGGGCTCTGAGGCCCTTTGATTTCAGCTTCTGTGGCCTCAGCAGCGATGGGATAGTCTTCAAGAATGACTTTTCTCTTCTTCTTCCTCTGCAGACGAGTCTCCATATCCTCTGCAGGTTCCTTCAGTGGAACTGTAGGTTTATCTTCAGAGGCCTCAGCCTTGTCTTTTTCAGCTAGTTTGACTAGCTTCTTTTTCTTCTTCAGAGGCTTGGCAAACTCTGTGACAGCAGCCTCAGTTTTTGGTGTTTATTCGACCACAATCGTGGTATTCTTCTTCTTTGGCTTCTCATCCTCTGCAACTTCTAAGGGAATGAATTTTGGGACTTCTTCTTCTGCAATCCTATTTTTAGTTTTTCTTTTCTTTTCCTTCTTCGAAGTCTCACCCCCCATCCCACTCTCTTGGTTTTTACGCTCATTTACTCTTTCTATCAGTGCCTCTTTGGACACAACACCTTGTGCACCCTCAACTACGTCTTCCCTAAGATATATGGTAATCTCTCCCATAAGGAAAGCTATTCAGGGGTGGGGTGGGTGGGGGGTTGCAGGACTCGGTTCAGGAGTCCTGTGCCCACATACATACTCTAACCTATCCACCTCTCTACTCAGGTAGCTCAGAAGTTTCACTGGTAGAGGTCTAGCATTAGGGTATCCGGTTGGCAGAGTTGTAGGTTTGTGAGATTTCATCTCATAAATCTTCGTCATTTTACCCTCTGAGGGTAATTTGCCTTCACCAATCATTTCATCCCCTAGCAGCACCACGATGAATCTATTGAACACAAGGGTCTTTGGTTGTGTATCCCTCCTCTGATCATCTTCTTTGGCAATGACCGCGTTCATGATTTCCGTGAAGATAAGTTTAGCATAGTTCAACGGAAGATCATAGTAGATCCCATACATATTCGCTAGAATGTTATTGCTCGATTGATTAGGGCTTCCTACTTTACATGTCAGAGCCCTATTTAGGATCGAAAATAGGACATTCCACAGAGGTGGGAGGTTCTGTCGCCTAAACTTTGTCCTCTTTGAAATGGGTATGGCATACCCTATGAACCTAAGGAATTCTAGGATTTCGTCGTAAGTAGGTTCCTCTGAGAACTTGACCAAGCTAAGTTGGTCTTTGGTAGGGAGGTCAAAAGTCTCAGAGACCTTCCTTCTGTTGATACCCAAATCCAGAATTTTGTCGCTCCCAGGGTGTGTAGCATACCCCATAATGCAGTGTCCATAGTCTGGGATTTTTTCATGTCTACATCCCTGCCAAAATTGTTACACATTGGATTTGGGGATGTCATTTCTTGTCATTGTTAGGGATTTGACCAGAAAATGGTTTTTCAGGAGGTTTATCAATGGTGCAGCTTCAGCAGGATATCCTTTTGGGTAAAGAACCACATAATTGTTGTTCGGTTTCAGATTGAGGATAGTTGAGTGGTATTGGTGTCTAGTGAATGAAAGCGTTCGACTAGTGAGTTGTTGTTGTCCAACGGATATAGAATCATCTTTTTGCGCTACAGAGTGTTGGGATTTGTTCGAGTTTTGAGAACCTTGGGAGTTCTTAGCAAAAGCTGATTGGGAAGCCATGGATAAAGAATGGAGTTGAAAACAGAAATCTGCAGGTTCTAGCTTTTGAAAGCTCAAGAATTTTAATTGCAGGTAAAAAGTGAAAGAAAGTGAAAGGGTCGGTATTTATAATGTGAGAGGGGTAAAAAATTTAGCGGTAAAGGATAAAATTTCAAATCCGTAATGAGTACCTAGATAGGAATGAGTCGTTTAAAAAAAACGACGGTACAAATTACGTCCCAATCACATTTGCCACGTCATTTAGGGCAATGCACGATAGAGTATGAGCGTCTCCCACTATTCTCACGCGCATGGCATTTGCTATACCCAAATGACTATCACTTTTAAAAGTAACCCGCACCCCATAACCTCTGAATAATTCATAAGTATTGAAAAAGTCAGAAGCTCTGTGGGTTAAGAGCTTCTGAGGTTAGGGGTTTGGTTCTCTCGCATAAAATAGCACTTTGTTTACCTAAAAACATTGAAATTCAGTGAAGCGATCGAGTTGGTCAACCAGATAAGAAGTCAGAAGTCAAGATGAGTCTTTTTGAGACAAAAGCTCTGTGCCACTGAAATTGAAATGTGTACAACAGAAGCTCTATGCCAAAGTACAAAGGCTCTGTGAATCAACTTAAGTTTAACATTCCCAACTTGCCAATAAGAAATGAAAACCTCTTTTCATTTGTGCTTTAGTGAACAGGTCAACAAGTTGATAATCTGTTGATACAAAGTACATTTCAATGGTGCCTTACTCCACATGGTGTTTTACAAAATGGTACCTGATATCGATATGCTTAGTTTTAGAGTGTTGAACAGGATTGGCAGAGATCGCAATGGCACTTTTGGAGTCACAGAGGATGGGTATTTTGTCAATGTCAAAACCATAGGCCCTTAGTTGTGTTCTCATCCATAGAACTTGTGAACAACAACTAGCAGCAGCCACATATTCAGCTCATGCCGTAGAAGTTGACACACAATTCTGCTTCTTAGAAGTCCAACTAACTAGTTTACCTCCAAGAAATTGACAACTTCCAGAGGTACTTTTTCGGTCAAGCTTGCATCCTCCATAATCTGAATTTGTATAAGCCACAAGATCAAAGCCATAGTTCTTTGGATACCAAAGGCCAAGATTCTTGGTGCCCTTTAGGTATCTAAAGATCCTCTTCACAGCAAGAAGATGAGATTATTTGGGGTTAGCTTGATATCTTGCACAGAGGCATGTAGCAAACATTATATCAGGTCTACTAACAGTTAAGTATAACAGAGACCCAATCATACATGTGTAAATCTTACGCTCCATAGCTTTGTACTTTGAATCAGCATAGAGCCTGGATCCAGTGGCGATTGGGGTCCTCATTGCTAAAGAGTCAAAGAGTTATTATTTTTCAAGTCTGTCAGAGACATATTTTGACTGATTTAGGAAAATTCCCTCTGTAGTTTTCTTGACTTGTAATCCCAGGAAGAATGTAAGTTCTACCATCATACTCATCTCAAACTCACTCTTCATCAGTGTTTCAAATTTTTGCAATAAGATTCATTTGTAGACCCAAAAATAATGTCATATACATAAATCTATACAAGCAAAATCTCACATTTTCTCTTTTTGAAAAATAAAGTAGTATCAATTGTACCTCTTTCGAAACCATATGCTAGCAAGAAGTTAGAAAGTCTGTCATACCAAGCTCTGGGGGCTTGCTTTAGTCCATACAGAGCCTTGTCTAAGAAGTAGACATGATTACGGTACTTAGAGCTTTCAAACCCTGGTGGTTGTTGTACATATACTTCTTCTTGAATTTGCCCATTCAGAAAGGCCGACTTGACATCGATTTGGTACACTTTAAAGCCTCTGTGGGATGCGAAGGCAAGGAAGATACTTATTGCTTCGAGCCTTGCCACAGGGGCAAAAGTTTATTCGTAGTCAATACCCTCCTCTTGGCAATATCCCTTGGCCACCAGTCTTGCCTTTTTCCTAATCACCACCCCATTTTCATCCTTCTTATTCCTAAAGACCCATTTGGTCCCTATTGCAGTTTTGCCTTTTTGCAGAGGCACTAGGGTCCATACATCATTTCTTTCAAACTTCAGAACCTCCTCTTGCATAGCTTCTACCCAGTTTGGGTCTTCAAGGGCTTCAGAGATTTTCTTTGGCTCGATGATACTAACAAAGTTTGTGAAGAAACAAAAATTGGCAGTAGCAGAGCGAGTCTTTACTCAGTCAGAAGGGTCACCAATGATTTGTCTATGTGGGTGACTCTTTGTCCATTTGGTCATTCGGGGTAGGTGGTCAATGGAACCCTCTAGCTGGACATGTGGAACAGTTTCTTGTTCTTGATCAACTTCTGTCTCAGAAGATTGATCATTTGTACTTACCACAACACTTGTTTGAGCCCCATAAGTTGATGTGGAGAGCTTTGTGGTTTCATGGTTAGAGTTCTGTGATGGCTCTGGTGTTGATTCTTCTGAGATTGCAGGAAGATGATCTTCACTCTGATTGAACATGGAGCCTTGATTATTATTGGTCTCTGTGTGCTCCCTCGACATTTGGACCTACAACAATAATGGAAGAGGGAGAAATATCACTAGGACCAGTTAGGGATGTACCTGTTTGGTCCTTAGAGGCCTCGACTTCAGAGGCTCTGCGATTATCTTCAGAGGGTCCATCGTCGTTGAACATCTCTTCAAATAAGTGATGAAGTTCATTTTCTCTTGATGATTCACCAGAGTCTTTCTCCTGAAGCTTGAGTCCTGAGCTGATTTGCTCAGAAGTCATCTGGAATGAGTCATCAAAAGAAACATTAATACTTTCCAGTATATGCTTTGAATTGAGCATGTAGACTCTATATGCTTTGGAGGTGGACGAAATAGCCAATGAATTTGGCGTCATCCGCTTTTGGGTTAAACTTTCCAATGCTCTCTCTGTCGTTTAGGACAAAACATCTACATCCAAGTACATGAAAATATTTGGTGTTTGGCTTCCTCTGGTTAATAAGATGGTAGGAGGTCTTGGAGTACCTCTTCACAATTAATGATCTATTTTGGGTGAAGCACGCCGTGGAAATAGCTTCTGCCCAAAAAGAAATCGACAACCTTGAAGCAGTGAGCATGGTTCTTGCGGCCTCCACTAGTGTTCTGTCCTTTCGTTCAACAACACCATTTTTTTATGGATTCCTTGCAGTCGAGAAGTTCTGTGAGATTCCTTCTTCAGTTAGATAGGCTTCAATGGTTGAGTTATTAAACTCAGTACCTTTGTCACATCGAATCCTCTATACTCTGCAATCATAAAGAACTTGTATCCTCTTCAAAAGATTGATTAGTACTACAGGGACGTCAGAATTCTTACGGACAAATTCTACCCAAGGGTATCGAGAGAACTCATCAACTAGCATAAGAATGTACTTCTTGCCACCTAGGCTATGCACAGAGATGGGACCGCAGAGGTCAACATGCAGCATCTGCAGAGGCCTAGTGCAAGATATGTCTGACTTGCTCTTATGGGCATCCCTTTTGAGTTTGCCCATCTCAGAAGTAGAGCATAGATGGTCTCTTTCAAACTTGATACTTGGAAGACCACTTACCAGATTTAATTTAACAAGTTTGTCAAGAGTGTGAAAATTTAAATGACAAAACCTGTTGTACCAGAGCCAAGCCTCCTCATTCTTACTAGATACCAAACAAAGTTTTTCTTCTTTGTTGGTTGCCTTGAAGTTTATGAGGTATTAATCACCCCTTCTGTTGGCTCGTAGAAGCTTTGTTCTAGTATTCTCTTTCAATAGAGAGCAGTATTGGCGTTTGAACATTACATCGAGTCCATTGTCACAAAGTTGGCTGACACTTAATAAATTGTGATTAAGGCCATCCACATAAGCCTCTTTGCACACAACGATGTCCCCCTTAGCAATGACTCCATAGCCTTTTATTTGCCCCTTCCTATTATCTCCAGAGGTCACAGAGCCACCTGTCGTCAGTCATATGCCTCGAGCACCCGGAGTCTAGGTACCAGATTGGCACACACTGCTTCTTATGCGGACATATTAAGGAGATTTAGGTACCTATTTCCAAATGGGTCCATTTTTGTTAGGGGTCTTAAGAGTATCCTTAGCACTCTTTGGTTTGGCATTACCCTCTTTTGTACAGAGGTACCATTTTGACCTTTCTCACCCTTGAATTTTGCATTCTTGGGCTTGGGGTGAGAAATAAAGCAGTGTCGGCTTGAGAAATGTTGATTAAAAGCAGTCATAAGATCAAAACATTTGAAATAATGGACTCCAGAATCAAGCTTCTTGAACTTTTCATTGAAAGCAATAAAGGAGGGTACAGAGCATTTTTCAATACAATCTTTCCTAGCATTAGATTTCTTTTTACAGAAAGTCCTATCTAGTCTAGATTGATTTTTGACAAAAATCTCTTGCAGATTGCTCTTGAATTGTACTATCCTTTTGTGGTTTTCCTTCCTCGAAATCACTGCCACAGAAGCATAAGATTGGTCATTTTTAAGCCATTTACCCTTCTGTTGACATGTGAGTTTCTCTTGAAAAGGTTTCATAGGTTTTAGAGCTTTAGGCTTCTGAGAAGATAAAACCTTTTCCTTGTTTAATTTTTCTAGCTAAAGAGAAGTCTTGGCTTGGAAGCACATGTCAAGGAAATCAGGGCAAATAGGTATCCCTGCATATCTCTTTTTGGGAGCAATCATTCGGTTAAGAATGCTAGAGGATAACTTATTTTCCTCTAGAGTGCAGAGAACTATTTTATTGCTCCATAGAGTTAGTCTCAGCATCGACAGAGGATGACTCAGACTCTGATTCAGAGTCCGAATCTAGGATGTCTCTATGGATTGAGGCATGGTTGTCTTGACATGCATTGCTTTTTCCATCATTAGTGTCCACTTAAATATTTAGGTTTTTGAGAATACAAGGGACCACTTTATGAATACTTAAGCTCTCCATCAAGTCTTTCTCAAAGATTTCATGCAAGACAGAGGTCATATCAGGATGATGGAAAAAGTGATTTTCATAAGTTTTATTCAAATCATTTTCCAAGAATATTTTAAATAATTTTTCTTCCACAGAGGCCGGCATAAACTCTGGTGCCTCAGGGGACAATATCTTTTCAGGAATCGTCATGCACACAAAGGCCATTTGAGTTTGTGTCTCTGGATGACCAAATTAGAAGAATCCTGTCTATTTTTGAGAAAAATATTTCCTTGGAATGGATTTCCTCTTTGCAGAGGATGATGATGACAAGTCACTTTTTCATACCAAACATTAGTCATCACTAGAGCATTCCTCAGATTTGGTCCTTTAGAGGTTCTACGGCTCTTGAATGTAGAAGTTAGATTTTGTAGAGTTGGTTTTAAAAATTTCTCTAGACAAAAGATATTAGCCAAAGAATTGTTTCTTTTATTTCCAGTATAGGGGTCAATATCAGTGAACCCTATACCTCTTCTGCCAACTTGGGTATTCACTTTCTCATGCACTTTCTATGCGTCCTGATATTTCCTTATTAATAGGTCTCTGTCGAGAAAGTCTTGATGAAGGACTTCTCATTCCTTTTGGAAAGCGTTCTTTAATGAAATAGCATTTAGACGCTCACTCTCATTGTCCCTTAGCTCCTTTATCTTTTATTTTAAACCTTTATCAAGTTAAGAGACTTTTTCTTTTATAGATTTCTGTTCAGAAATATGCTTAGAAACAAGTGAACTATTTTCAAGATAAAGCTTATCCTTCTCTTGAGTGAGAAGTCTATCCTCTCGCTCATAGAAGGCAAGCTTCTTCTCTAGCTCTGAGCATGTATTTTTACAACCAAGGAATTCCTCTTGAAGTTCAAAAAGTTTGTTTTCAGAGTCTTGAGAGATAGAGTCAGATGTGGATACCTCACAATTTGTCTCAGAGGAGTTGACTTATGCCATCCCACAGAAGAGTGCATTTGTATCCCCCTCATCAGAGGATTCATCGGTCACGAGATTGTCTTGTTCGACTGTTAGGTGTGATTTTATAGTAATCATTGTATTTATAAGCTTGATCAAATACTGTGTCTAGAAGCTTTACACTGTGTTGTATTTGACCAAGGGTATTTAAGTCCCTTTGGTCTTGGTTCCTTGGAACACATTCACGCTTATTCAATATCATTGTTACTTTGCGCTATATTGCTCTCTCTCTACTTTCTCTCTCTAGAGATTTAGTGATCTTGGACTCACAATTGGTATCAGAGCAGTTCTAGATCTTGAGAGGATTGAGAGAAATCTTTTTCGTTTCTGAATTTGTTGATTAAATTGAAAATTTGATCGATTTTTTGATTTTTTCAAGAAAATCTCGTTTTCTTGATTTTTCTTCAAATTCGGATGTGTTTTTGAACGAATTTCATTGAAAATCAGTTTGTTGGATTCAATTTTGATAGAAGAAAACTTTTGATTCACATTGTTTTTCAAGAAATTTAGTTTTTGAGGTTCGATTTTGAGATTTTTGAAAATTCTGGAAAAAACGTTTTTACGTTCTGTTCATCTTACGAATTTTCAAAATTGTGGTTGTTGATCGAAAAGTTTGTTTGAAATGTGTTAGAAAGTTGTTTTCGAAATTGGTTGTGTAAGAAAGTTTAGAAAATTTCGTTTTTGAAATTGATTTCTGAATGATTTGTGTTTTTGCATTCGGTTTGCGCCAGATTTGAACTTTGCGCTAGTTCATATGCGTTTGCGCGAGTTCATCTTAGTTTGCACGATCTACTAATATTGTCTTCGTGTATTTCAGGTTTTCATCCAGGTTTTCACTTTCAGTTCATCACGCAAAGTGCAACTTTGCGTCTCCCGTGCATCAAGAAAAGTAAACTTTGCGTATCACTCCTATCACGCAAAGCTACTTTACGTCTCCTTCAGTTTGCGAAAAGTGAACTTTGCGTATCCCACTATTCACGCAAAGTTGGTTTGCGTCTCCAACAGCTCACGAGAAGTAAAGTTTTCACATTCCTCGGCTCAAGAGAACTTCAGTTTGCGTTTAAAGTTACTAACGCAAAGTTCATTTTGCGTAACCTTCGCATCACGCAAAGCTTGGTTTGCGTCTTCAACGACTTACGCAAAGTTCATCTTGCGTCTCACTCGACTCACGCAAAAATTGTTTGCGTCACTCACTGATTGCGAGAATCAAGTTTGCGTCTTGCACTTCTCACGCAAAGCCTAGTTTGCGTCTCTCATTGCTCACGAGAAGCTTAGTTTACGTCTTCTGCCTATCACGCAAACATCAACTTTGCGCCAGTCTCAGACTTAGAATTTTTTCTGGATTCTCTGAAACATGGATTCTGACAAATTTGCTTATCAAGCTCAGTTCTACAAAAGTGATCTTATGATGTCTCTGGGTATAGAAAATCGTCCACCAGTGCTAATTGATGAAAATGAATTTACACAGTGGCAAGATCGGTTCCTGAACTTCATTGAACGTTAAAAGAATGGTAATGACATGTTGATCATTCTATCTGAAGGACCGTTTGAAAAACCCAAGTTGGCTTCTGGATTATATAAGCCTACTAAAGAATACACACATGATGAGTTGTCGGCATATCAAGCTGATCGTGATATTAAAACAAATCTGATGCTAACCTTGCCAAACTCTATATACAACATGATTGATTGTTTTAAAACACATCCTAATCTGATGTGGCAACAGCTTGAGAAGATTATGCTTGGTTCTTCGGTCGCAACTCAACTCAGGCATACGCGCTACATGAATAACTTTGAAGAATTCAAAGCCAAGGATGGGGAGCCACTGAAAGTTGTGTATGACCGATTTTGTGCCGTGATCAATGATCTTAGGAAGATTAAAGTTGAAAAGACTGAGCTTGAGAAAAATCTGAAGTTTCTCAACACATTGCAACCAGAATGGAATAAAACATGCCATAGACCGATGAACGATGTCAGAATCTCCACTATGCAAATCCAAGAACTTTATGAAATTCTGATGACTGATGAGAGCTTGGTGCTTGAGAAGAAGGCCAAACTGGATAAGAAGAACAAGAAATCAGTAGACCCGGTTGCACTCCTCACGAGCCAACTAGCTGAACAACCGTTGTCTGATAACACTTACAACGGGTCAACTGATGACGATGGTGAGGAACTGCAGAAAGCAATGATCCTTATCTCTCAGCATTACCAGAAAAAGTTCCAACCAAGATCGGGATCCAACACTTCTTGCTTCACTTCAGGTCCTAATGTCAAAGTGCCCGAGCCAAAGACTGCTGCTTGCTATAACTGTGGACAGCCGGGCCACTTCTCAAAGGAGTGTCGAGTGAAGAAGGTTAGGGACTCAGCTTATTACAGGAAGAAACTGGAACTAGCTGAAAAGAGAGAGAACGGAACTGCTCTTCTTGCTGAAGAAGAATTCTGGCTGGATTACTTTGACGATGAAGCTGCAAACGTCGAGATCGCTCAGATGTGCTTGGTTGGAGATGATCAGTCAGATGATTCTGAAACAGATGAAGATGAGGTATATTCAGAATTTGATTATAATTTCATATCTTCTCAGATGAATATCATGATAACTGCTTTATCTGATTTACGTTCAAAACTTTTATCTGAAAAGAATTTAAATTCTGATAAGTCAGATTTGATTGACAAATTGAAGATTTTTTGAAAGATGAAAAATCTATTTTAGAGAATACAAAAAACATCTTTCAAAAGAAATTGGATGATTTGGAAAAATCAAATAAGACTTATCTTGAATCTTTGACTGCTATGACGACTTTAAAAGATGATTTTTCAGATAAAATAAATAAATTAGAAGAAAGGTTATATCGAAGGAACCAATCAGAACAAATAATTTTTATGAACAAACCGAGGAGTGAAGAAGCTTTAAAACAAAGGTGGGGACTTGGTTTTGACAATCCTCATTGTTTAAACAAAGTGATAAACGAAGTTCCTACTTTATATAAATACGATTATCTAACTCTTGCACACAATGCTCCTCAGTTCAAATTTCATTGTACTAGTGAAAAGCAAGTGTTAGAACTCGAAAATGAGAAAATGACAAATAACAAGAAAAAGGAAATTCCTTTTGTTTACACATGCGAAAATGCAAAATATTTTCTTCAAAAATCAAGGAGAGGAAGAAGAATTTTAAATGATATATCTCCTATCAAATCTTTAATGTCTGATGATTTTATTGATCCTTATGCTCCTAATTCTGATAAGGAAAATATTTCTCCATTCATTTATGATTCTAAGAAATATACTCCTCCGTTAGTATTAGAAAGCGAAATCATCGATCTTGAAGATAAGATAGAAGATCAAAATATTTTAAAGGAAATTGAATCTGATATTATTCTTTCTTTCATGACGTCTAGTCTTGAAGAAAAATTATTTTCTCAAAAACCAGATTCTATTTCTAGCCCTTTTTCTGATCGTCATGTAAACAAAATGGCAATTTCTAAATCTGATATCTTTTCTCAAAATAATTCTGACTCCGAGGTAAATTCAGATTTATTGAATGATCAGATTGGTTGCTTAGGTAAAATTATTTCTTCTAATTTAAATATTTCGTCTAAAATTCTTGATGATTCTTTTACGCTAAATGATCAGTATTTTAAACCGAAGCGTAAAAGAAGACGGTCAAAGAAGTTAAAGAAACAAGATAAAGTTATTTCTGACAATTCTAATTCTTCTGATTCAATTCTTACAGATAGGACTTTGAGCAAGTCAAAGAAGCAGATCTGGAGAGCTAAGCAGATATCGGATGAATTTCAGATTGATGGGGATAGATGTATAGACAAACTTTATAAAAGTGATTCATTTGCTAATTGTAATAAAATTTCAAAATACTCTAGAAAGCAAATGATTCGAATTTCCAAACATGTCTCATCTTCTTCCTCTAATTCTAGTTCAGATGATTATGCTTTGTATTCATCTGATGAATGTGCTTATTTTTCTGATAATCTTTCTCGTGCTTCTCGTGTTAAATCTAATCAATATTTTTTCCCCATACGAACTGCAACTAACTTTCACGGGCTCAAATTCAAGTGGGTACCCAAGTTTCAATCTGATTTAAAGTTGCAGGCATCTCATGTCAAGGGAGAGTAAGAGGGACAATGGCTCTTGAGTAACTCAGCTCAAGACCCGGACATCAATGTCAAAATGGTTTTTGAACACAACAGTTCAAAACCCGGACTTCAATGTCAAGAATATGGTTTCTAAGTACTTCAGCTTAGAACCCGTACTTCAAAGGACTACGACTTCTAGACATTTCAGTCTAGAACTCGTTCTTCAAAGCTTTTTAAGCTTCTGACTTACGAGACACTGTGAGTACATCTAATTCTTTCCGCTGCATATTTCTCTTTTTATGATGTTATTCCAGTTTTCTCAAATTTTTCATGAATCTGAGTTTTTCAATATTTCTTGAATTTTGTTCATCCCAAAATATTTCATTTTGAGACACATGTTATAAAAAAAAAATTAAAATTTAAGTTTAAATTTTTACAAATTTTATTCTATAAAGTAAAAGATTTACAAGTTTTTCTTTCGTTTGAATAAAATGTGTGTTTAGGATATATTTTCAAGTTCATTTGTTTATATTAAAGTTTTTATATGTTCATCTTTCAAGTCTAACAAAATTCGAACAGTCAGCAACATGTTTGTAACTTTTGATTTTGCTTTAAAGTTGTCTGATTCAGAATATTTATAGTTTACATTGCTTAGAAAACCTAAGAAGTCAGAATTTTGGATTGTAATGAAAATATGGACTAAGCACTTAGACGTAAAACCTTGTGATTGAGATGAATATTAAATTCTTAAAATACAGAAATCTCTAAGTTTCAAAGTTTGTACCTGTGACCTTTCTGGTTTGGGAAAGTAAGTTCTGTGGGATGCTTGTCATCTGGTCCCCTAAGGTCAATTGATCTGGGAGTGATCGAACCCAAATCCTTTAATAGAACCAGATCGAAAGTCATGTTCTATTGGTATGAATGGGTTTAGGATATGTCGATGTAGCCTTTCTGATCTGGGAGAGTAAGTTCCAAGGGCTGCTTGACACCTAGTCCCCTAAGGCCAACTGGTCTGGGAGTGGCTGACCCAAATCCTGCAATAGGGTCAGATAGAAAGTTACGTTTACGACATGTTCTTTACTTAATAAACTCTTTGATTCAAAAGATGCCAAAGTGCACGCGCTTAAAAGATGCCAAAGAGCACATTCATGTCAAGATGCCAATGAGCACAATGCTAAAAGATGCCAATGAGCACACATCTCGTGATACTTGGTGATATTTCTGAGTTGCGATAAACCTGTAAATTTGTGAAAATCTTAATTCTTGATGACTTAATGTGATTATTAGCAAAGTTCTCTATTATATTTTTAGAATTGCATTTTCTTGAAACTAATCGAAGTTCGCATGTTTGCATACTGAATAGATTGATGAAAGTTTTTGAAACTGAACATGTTTTAACTTGATATGCAATGAAACTTGTTTCTGTATCCAACAACATATATTTGATTTCAACTGATTGATAAATCTGTGATATTTTTACTAAGTAGAATTTTATTTGTTTAGTGTTTAAATTTTTACTTGTTTGGTTGTTTCAAATTTCATATTCACTATTTTTTTTTACTTTGTTATTTACATTTTTGTTTTCTCATAATCTTTTCAAATGGGTTTGAGCATTATTCAAGGGGGAGTGAAAAAGGAGAATTTTCTTAAATGATCATTTATGTTTTCGAGGGGGAGTATCTGATTTTCTTTATATGAATGCTAACTTGAATTGTCATATCTAGTGCATTTGTGTAGGGGGAGTCAAAGAGCTTAAAAAGGTAAAATTTTCTGAGTTTAAGTCAGATTTGCGCCAACAGTTGGTCTCACAAACCTCGCTTTACGCCACCTTCGGCTCGCGCAAACCTCACTTTGCGCCACCTGCGTGTCGCGCAAACCTCTCCTGTTTTCTCCGTTTCTTTGATTTTGCAGATCTTAAGTTGTCTCGTCTTCAACATTTACATGACCAAGTTGATCCAGATCATCAAGGTCATGAGGGGGAGAAGTCAAGGAGAAGCTAAAGAGACAAAGAGCTCAAAACGGTTATCTGCTAATCAAGATTCGCTCAAAGATTCTATTCTCTCAGCCATTTTAATACTTTTGTTGTTCCTGCTCCGAACACCACAGTTCATTCAAGATATTTCAAAAGAGGTGTGTCGTTTAGAGCACAAGCTACTGGTCCAGACTTGTCAAATGCAGCAAAGACAAATCAAACTGAAAGATGCTGAGAAGAATTTTTCTTTTAAAAGTCTGATTGCTTCATAAAGTCTCTTTTATGGTCCGTGCTGATTTAGAAGATGATTTTTGAAGACCAAAGCGCCAATGATTACTAAGGGGGAGATTGTTAGGTCTGATTTTATAGTAATCATTGTATTTATAAGCTTGGTCAAATACTGTGTCTAGAAGCTTTACACTGTGTTGTATTTAACCAAGGGTATTTAAGTCCCTTTGGTCTTGGTTCCTTGGAACACATTCACGCTTATTCAATATCATTGTTACTTTGCGCTATATTTCTCTCTCTCTCTACTTTCTCTCTCTAGAGATTTAGTGATCTTGGACTCACATCGACCATCAGTGACTTCTGCGTATAGTACTCTGCCTTTTTCTTGAAAAAAGCAGCGTCTCTGACCGGTTTGCCTCTGATGGCATTAGATCTGCACTCGGCTACAAAGTGTCCAAGTTTTCCACACTTGAAGTAGCCTTCGTTCTATTGGGCATTAGTTGTAGTCTTCTCACCTCCTCTGTCGTTCGTCCTCTGAGCACCCCTCTATGGGCACTCAAATGCCTTTTGGTTCTCCACATACCTTCTATCATCTCCTCTCTTCTGTGGTTGTCTCTTCTCATCAAACCCTTATCTTCCAAACTTCCTCTGATCATACCCACTGTGTCCTCTTCTATCTCCTCTTTCATCCCTCTCATCCCTTCCTCTATTGTATATGGACTTTTTCTTCAGACCTCTATTGTACTCTTTGGTCATAAGACCCAAGATCTTAGACATAGAGGCCATGTCCATTTCTTCCTCAGACCTGTCCTTAACCTCACTTTCAGCAACAAGTACCTTTTTCTTCTTCTTCTTTAGACTTTCCTCAGCATTCTCCTTCTTTCCCTTCTCCAAAACCTCTGCAGCTTTGCCCACCATTGCAAGAGGTCCACCAATCTAAGTTTTGACCCTAGATATATGATTTTCTTGGCTAACCAATGTCCCAAAGAGGTCAGATAAGGATCCAGATCCAAAGTTGCCTAGAGTGACATGGTTAAGTTCAACCATTCATCATTTAGGCTCTAAAGAAACATAACATTGTTATCTTCAGGGGTTCTGTGAATTCCATATCTCTTGCATTTATTAATCAGGGAGTTGAATCTGTCATAGGTGCTCTGAATGGTTTCATTTGGCAGAGCTTTGAAGGCATTATACTCATTAATGCAGAAGGCTCTGTTGTTCTTTTGAATCTTGGCCCCACCTTCAAGTTGTTTTTCAAGCTCCAACCATAGATCCTTTGATGTGTCACAGGAGTCTAATTATTGGAAAATATCATTAGGAATAGCCATGATGAGTAGCCTTTTTGCCTTTTTAGTAAGATCATGCAACTCCTTCTCTTGCTCACTCCACTCTAAGATGGGATTGGGTTTTTGATATTCAGGCACCTCTGGAGTGGTAGCAGTAGCAGGTACTCTAGGAACAGTGGTCATGGGGATGTATGAAGGATTGTGAAGAAATTCGACCAAACCTGGATCCACACCTTCAAGAAAGTGGACCATCCTAATTTTCCACTGGGAATATTCATCCCTGAGTAGAGTAGGAGGCTTAGATTGGGATCCAACACTTAAAAATGTTACTGCATTCACCATTTTTAATGTAATGAAAATGGTTACTAAAATAGAGTATGAGAATAATGGATCAACTAGTATGAAATAGAGATTGATATGATGTGTATTTGATGAAAGGAAGTGTATTAACCCAACTTACAAGCTTTGAACTGTTCTAAGGTGAGAAATGGACCTATTACTGAATCTAAATCAAACTTGTTGATGAAAACTCAGAAAACAGGGACTATTCTCTTTGAATGAAACACGAAACTAACAACAAGTTCAAAATACTACCAAATTTAAAGAAATCATTTATAGAACTGGATCCTTTGATATTAATGATCAAAGTCTGCTCTGATACCAATTGTTGATCCCAATCTGGTGTTCTAACAAATGATTAACCAATACAAACTACACAATACAAAATATTATGAGTGCGGAAGCGATTTAAATGTAGTAGGATGGTTTTGTTTGGTAGTAGACACACAATCAAGTAATGAAGAAATTAGTAGAAAAATATGAATTAGTCACAAGAAGACATGCTTCATTAAATTTGAATAATACACCAAGAACACGCACAACTGTGTGCAAATATGCTCTCAAAGATAGTACTGCTAAATCAGGGTGTGAAGATTTATGTGTGCTCGCATATTAATTCTACAGGACGTGCTACCTTCATATACACGGGGGAGCACACAATAGTACAAGACAAAGGATGACATTCCATATAAGGAATGCCACTTGGAAAGTAAAACCATCGTAGGGATGAACTATTGATCTTGAAGATCTTCGTACAACAGGGTCACTTGATCTGTATGTGATATTTTCTTGTCCATTGCATCCTGTAATCTTCATGTCTTCCAATCTTCAGATCTTAGCCATACAGAGGCTCTGTGGTCTGAAAGTGATCTTCAGGTTAAGAGCTTCTCGGATAGATGGTTGACAGAGCTTCTGAGCTCGACACTTCTGTGGTGTATCATGGTGTAAGCAACAGTCTTCTGAAGTTCCTAAACTTAGCCTATTTTTGAATACTTTTTGTACAATGAATTATAGCTAACAACATGCAACTTCTCAACAATGTTCGGCGACACAAACGAACAGTTTGGGCCCGAATCAAACAACACCTTAGCAAAAGTCAAGTCAATAAGGAAAGTACCTGTCACCACATATGGTGTTTCCACTGCCTCTTCCGCCGTCATGTGGAACGACCTTGTGTAACACCCCGAATTTCGTTTGGTTTTGCGTAGATGTTCAGAGGAAAAGAGGTTTCCGCGTCTGTCTACAGGGCGCACGGGTCGTGCGCCCTCCTTTAGAGAAAACGCACGGGTCTTACGTATGAAACAGTGGCGAGGCAGTGGCTTGCGCATGGGTCGTGCGCCCTGTCAGGTTGCTTTTTCGAGAATAGCTTAAATATCTAGATTTGAGAGATATTTTCAGATATCTCAAATCTCAGTTTTCTCTCTCTTCCTTTTTCTTTCTTTTTCTTCTTTCGATCTCCAAAGTCTCGTTTGGTTGCTAGTTTTCGGTGTTTCTAGCAAGGGATCGGTGTTTTAAGTTTAACCTCTACGTCGTGATCATTATCTGGTTTTCCGGGTTTTATTCTAAAAACCTACTGGTGAGTTCCTACTACCATTTTACAAACTTTATACATGTCAAAACTCTTATTTGCGAAATCCGAATTATTTCTACGGTATGATTTCATGTTCTCTACATTTTGATATAAATGAAGTTTTTGGTGATTTTCGGGGTTCCCGATCAGTTTTGACTAAAATGACTGTTTCCGCCTTATTGAAGTAGAATGATGTTTAATTGCACATTATGTGGACATGTGAAAAGAATGTTTAAGAACTCATTTCAATGATTTTCATTCTTACCAGAAGTTGAACTGAAAATGATATTTTGTTTATAAAATGTGTTTATACCATATGTTTATTTATGGTTGGTCACATATGTTGTTGTGACGAGTCTGTACCATTACTAGTGGATCCCTAGGTTTTGAGTCGACTATATTATTGGGATGTCATATTCTCCATTTTGTAGCTATGGATGCATATGATCCTCGGGGGCAACTTGGTACGGTTATGTGAGGCCGGATACTAGCCATGGTTCATAGTGATCCTAGTGAAGAAGTATACATTGGTTTTGCTTGGGGCTAGATCTCACATTGTAGCACGGACTTATGTGTTCGTATCCTCGGATTCCAATTGTTTAGCTCATAACTCGGATTTTGGCTTACTTAGTGTTACGACACAATCCTTGGTAAAATGTTTTATCATTGGTCATTTGATAATATGTTTATAACGGAAAAGCCCGGTTGTGGCAAAGGTTTCAATTGTAAAATTTAACCTCTTTGGAAATATTATCTTTTGATGCAAATGTTTATATCTTTTGAGCTTTATAAACTGTATGTTCTCACCAGGCTTTAAGTCTGACACTTTTTCTCAAATGATGTGTATAACAGGTTTCCCTTAGCGGTGGGTTGCCGGGGTTTTGAGAGACGGGTTAGTCTCGAGGCATTTTGAGATGACTAGTATCGTATCTGGGCATTTGTTAAGTCCCATTCTTTTGATGAATTATGGATTGTCAACAGATGTAATCTTGGTAGAAGTGTCTATATTAGTTTGTTGATGAATCCCATTTATGTACAGGTTTTGTAAAGTCTTAAGGACTGATCCCCTTTATGGGAG
Organism: Arctium minus; assembly: GCA_954870635.1. Taxonomy (NCBI): domain Eukaryota; kingdom Viridiplantae; phylum Streptophyta; class Magnoliopsida; order Asterales; family Asteraceae; genus Arctium; species Arctium minus. The sequence goes on along the minus strand of OX941080.1, from coordinate 57,835,893 downwards.
GTTTATATCAATGCGATTGTCATGTTGCCACGGTTTCCAAGTTTTAATTTACTCTGATTTTTAGGGTGTTACAGGTTGGTATCAGAGCTCTAGTTTAAGCGAACTAGGAATGAATGTAAGATGTCTAGACTTAGACCAAGTATGATAAGAATTGATCCGTGAGATTGGGTAGAGCTCCTAAGATGGGTTAGTCTTAGAGTCAACGGAAAGTGCGTTTATCAGGCGTTGTGATGATCGTGATGAGAACCTTTATGTGTTTTATGTTCATAATCTCACTTAGATAATGTTATTATGAGGATATCGTACGTAAGTGTGCTTGAATTTCTATTGCTATGACGATTGGTAATGTGGTAGTACGTTTCCTTTGTGTTTATTCAATCTCTCTCTTATCTCTTTCTCTGTTCTGTGAAGCAGTTCTGTATGGTGAATACGCGTGGTAGACCGCGTACGCGTGTTGATGGTCTGGAAGCGACAGCCTCCACCGCTGACCAGCCGGAAGGAGTTGAGGTTGTTGTACGTCCACCTGTTCAACGAATACTAGGTGGGGGGCCAGAGGTCATTCCGCGTGTAGACCTGGCTTCATCCCACCCAGTCATCAGGGATGCTAGTTCCCCGTCTGAGTTGATGGCCAGCATGATGTTGGCAATGAAGGAAGAGATGGCAAAGCAACAAGAGTTTCTTCTTAAAGTGATTGAGGACCACGATGTGAACAATCGAAGGAGTGAGACGGTTGTGGAAAACATTGTAGCGGGTCCTGGAGGCGTTGGTACAGGGGTCAGGGATGAGGAGCACGGGATTGTTGGTGCTCTGGGAAATAGGAAAAGTTGTTCTTACAAGTCCTTTCTGGGTTGCGGACCACCAGAGTTCTCTGGTTCCGACGACCCAATCTTGTGTGTGAAGTGGATTCGAGCGGTCGAGCAAGCTTTTGGCTCTTCCGAATGCGGAGATGATCAGAGAGTGCGGTTCGGTACCCAACTGCTGAGGGATACCACACTCATTTGGTGGAATGTCATTCAATCTACCCTATCTCCTGATGTGTTGGCTCCGTTGTCTTGGGCCGAGTTTAAGAAAAAGTTGTTAGAAGAATTCTGCAATGAAAGAACAATGGACCGAATTGAGAAAGAATTTCGGTCTCTGGTAAAGGGAAGCCTGACGGTGAGGGAGTACACCCATCAGTTCATGGAGAAGCTTGATCTGGTGGGACACACTACCCCAACAGAGAAGGATAAGATGAAGGCCTATCGGAATGGTCTACCCGCGGACATGCAATCTATGGTCCATAATTCTAAAGCTTCTAACCTCCGCGAGATGATTGAAGAAGCTCAGTACATGGAAGAGATGTTCGCAAGGAACAAAGTTGAGAAAGTCGTAGTGGTGACTGATAAGAGAAAGTGGGAGAGCAATTCTGCTCACCCCAAGAGATCACGACCTTTTGGCGGAAACCGAAACTTCAGCAATCAGCCGGAAGCTAGGTGTAGCCACAAGTGTCGAACTAAACACCACGGTGACTGTAATGCCACTTCTCAAACTTGTTATAAGTGTGGGAAGCCTGGTCACACTATCAGAGATTGCCCGGTCAGAGGACTCGTCTGTTATGAGTGCAAGGCACCGGGGCACGTGAGAAGAGATTGCCCGAAGCTTGTGTCGGGTAGCACGCCAGGAAGGAAGGAGAACCCTCCTAGGGTTCCGGGTCGAGCATTTCAGATGACGGCCGATGAGGCCAAGGCATCCGCTGATGTGGTATCGGGTACTTTCCTTATAAACTCTGTACCTTCTCGTATTTTATTCGATTCAGGTGCCAGTTTTTCTTTCGTATCTGAATTGTTCCGTCAGAAGATTTCTATGCCCACTACTAGTCTTGAGGATGCATTAGTGGTAGAAATAGCCGATGGTAGTCAAGTTCTGATCCACGATGTTCTGAAGCAGTGTACTCTTAGTATCGAAGGGAGATAATTCTCGATCGATCTACTACCGATGTTAATCGGGGGTTTTGATGTTGTGGTCGGCATGGATTGGTTGTCAAACAATCATGCCAAGATCGTATGTTCCAAGAAGTTGATTCGACTTCCCAACCCCTCTGGCGAAGTCATTGTCATCTATGGCGAAAAGAGAAAAGGTGAAGTGGCAATAATCACAATGGCAAAGGCACGCAAGTGCTTAGTAAAAGGATGTTCGTCTTTCCTAGCCTATGTGATCGATGCCAAGTTAGAGAAATCAAAGCTGGAAGATGTGAAGATTGTGTGTGAGTTTCCAGATGTCTTTCTGGACGACTTGCCCGGGTTACCACCCGATCGCCAGGTAGAGTTTCGGATTGATCTTGTGCCTGGAGCAGCACCAATCGCTAAAGCACCTTACCGTTTAGCGCCATCGGAGATGCAAGAGATGGTGGCACAACTCCAAGAGCTATTGGAGAAAGGCTTTATAAGACCGAGTTCGTCACCTTGGGGAGCTCCGGTCTTATTTGTCAAGAAGAAGGATGACACAATGATAATGTGCATTGACTATCGTGAGTTAAACAAAGCTACAGTAAAGAATAGATATCCGCTTTCGAGAATAGATGACTTGTTCGATCAACTTCAAGGAGCGGGTTGTTTTTCTAAAATTGACTTACGTTCGGGTTATCACCAAGTGAAGGTAAGAGAAGAAGATGTTCCGAAGACGGCTTTCAGAACGCGTTACGGCCATTACGAGTTTCTTGTAATGCCTTTTGGTCTAACGAACGCACCAGCTGTGATTATGGACTTAATGAATAGAGTGTGCCGACCATTCCTCGACAAGTCGGTCATTGTATTCATTGATGACATACTAGTGTACTCCAAGAGTGAGTCAGAGCACGAGCAACATGTGCGTGAAGTTCTGGAAGTGTTGAGAAAAGAAAGGTTGTACGCCAAGTTTTCCAAGTGCGACTTTTGGCTTAAAGAAGTACAGTTTCTGGGTCACGTAGTCACTCGGGTCGGAGTGAAAGTAGACCCCTCCAAGATTGAAGCTATGATGAATTGGGATCCTCCTAAGAGTCCGTCCGAGATCCGAAGTTTCTTGGGTTTGGCGGGGTACTACAGGAGATTTATCCAAGACTTTTTAAAGATCGCTTCTTCCTTGACAGTTCTGACTCGGAAGAATGTGAAGTTTGAATGGACCGAAACCCAAGAGAAGGCGTTCCGAATCCTTCAAAAGAAGTTGTGTGAAGATCCGATCTTGACGTTACCTGAAGGATCGGAAGATTTCGTGGTTTACAGCGACGCTTCAAAGATGGGACTGGGTTGTGTGTTGATGCAACGAGGCAAGGTGATCTCTTATGCCTCGAGGCAGCTTAAGATACACGAGCAGAATTATCCAACCCATGATCTGGAGTTAGCGGCGCTGGTGTTCGCTTTGAAACTTTGGCGACATTACCTCTACGGCACGAAATGCACTCTATACACGGATTACAAGAGCCTGAAGTATGTCTTTGATCAGAAAGAGCTGAATATGAGGCAAAGGCGGTGGATCGAGTTGCTCAAAGATTACGACTGTGAATTGCTTTACCATCCCGGTAAGGCGAACGTGGTGGCCGATGCGTTAAGTCGAAAGGACTATAGCGGAAGTATTCGAGCTACCCATTCGAGGATCGAGCTAGTGTCTAGTCTTGTTGAGAAGATCAAGACATCACAGGTGGAAGAACTGTTAGAAGAGAATCTAAAAGATGAAGTCATGACGAAGCAGCGTTTACTCTTAACGGAAGATAGCCGTGGAGTAAAACTGTTCAGCGGTCGTGTGTGGGTACCCAAGCTTGGGGGTAACCGTGATCTGTTGCTAGAGGATGCTCACAAGTCCAAGTATTCTATTCATCCGGGGAGTACAAAGATGTACAGGGACTTGAAGCTGCACTATTGGTCGCCGGTAATGAAACCTGACGTGGCGCGTTACGTTGAGCGTTGTGTGACATGTTCGCAAGTTAAGGCCGAACATCAGCGACCGTATGGGAGTCTTCAGTCTTTAGAGATTCCCGAATGGAAGTGGGAGCATATCACCTTGGACTTCGTGACGAAGTTGCCTAAAACTCTTCGAGGTCACGATACCATTTGGGTGATAGTAGATAGATTGACAAAGAGCGCTCACTTTTTGTCTATGCGCGAGACTTTATCGATGGATAAGTTGGCTAAGCTTTATATCGATAAGGTGGTCTCGAGGCACGACATACCGTTGTCGATCGTGTCGGATCGCGATAGTCTGTTCACTTCGAACTTCTGGGATGGGTTTCATAAATAACTTGGTACTCGAGTGAAGTTGAGTACGACTTACCATCCTCAAACCGACGGGCAGAGCGAGCGAACGATCCAAACCATGGAAGACATGTTGAGGTCTTGTGTCATTGATTTCGGGGGTAGTTGGTACTCTCACCTACATTTGGTGGAGTTTGCTTACAACAATAGCTACCACTCGAGTATTGGAATGACACCTTTTGAGGCATTGTATGGGCGAAAGTGTCGGACTCCCGTGTGCTGGCTTGAAGCGGGAGAAAAGCAGTTCGCCGGACCTGAAATCGTGCAAGAGACTGCCGATAAAGTCAAGTGCATTCGTGAAAATATGAAGGCGGCTCAGGATCGGCAGAAAAGCTATGCCGATAAGAAGAGACGACCGATGGAATTCCAAGTAGGCGACCGCGTTATGCTTAAGGTGTCTCCGTGGAAGGGCATTATACGGTTCGGAAAACGTGGGAAGTTGAGCCCCCGTTTCCTCGGACCTTTCAAAGTGCTTAAACGAGTGGGATTGCAAGCTTACCAGTTGGAACTGCCACCGGAGTTGAGCAGAATACACAACACGTTTCATGTTTGCTACCTCCGGAAATGTTTGGCCATAGAAGACAGCGTCATTCCCCTTTCAGAGTTAAGGGTAGACGAAGGTAACCGTTGTGTGGAAGAACCCGACGCCATCATAGAGAGAAAGTCTAAGAAGTTGCGTCACAAAGAAGTCACTTTGGTCAAGGTGCAGTGGAAGCATCACCGGGGAGCAAATGTCACGTGGGAAGCCGAGGAGGATATGAAGCGAACATATCCTCACCTTTTCGAGTAGTTGGGATTTCGGGGACGAAATCATTCCCAAGTTGGGGAGGATTGTAACACCCCGAATTTTGTTTGGTTTTGCGAAGATGTTCAAAGGAAAAGAGGTTTCTGCGTTTGTCTACAGGGCGTACGGGTCGTGCGCCCTCCTTCAGAGAAAACACACGGGTCGTGCGTATGAAACAGTGGCGAGGTAGTGGCTTGCGCACGGGTCGTGCGCATTTCTTTCTTTGAGGGCGCACGACTGTCAGGTTGCTTTTTCGAGGCTAGCTTAAATATCTACATTTGAGAGATATTTTCAGATATCTCAAATCTCAGTTCTCTCTCTCTTCCTTTTTCTTTCTTTTTCTTCTTTCGATCTTCAAATCTCGTTTGGTTGCTAGTTTTCGGTGTTTCTAGCAAGGGGCCGGTGTTTTAAGCTTCATCTCTACGTCGTGATCGTTATCTGGTTTTCCGGGTTTTATTCTAAAAACCTACTGGTGAGTTCCTACTACCATTTTACAAACATTATACATGTCAAAACTCTTATTTGCGAAATCCGAAATATTTCTAAGGTATGACTTCATGTTCTCTACATTTTGATATAAATGAAGTTTTTGGTGATTTTCGGGGTTCCCGATCAGTTTTGACTAAAATGACTGTTTCCGCCTTATTGAAGTAAAATGATGTTTTACTTGCACATTATGTGGATATGTGAAAAGAATGTTTAAGAACTCATTTCAATGATTTTCATTCTTACTAGAAGTTGAACTGAAAATGATATTTTGTTTATAAAATGTGTTTATACCATATGTTTATTTATGGTTGGTCACATATGTTGTTGTGACGAGTCTGTACCATTACTAGTGGAACCCTAGGTTTTGAGTCGACTGTATTATTGGGATGTCATATTCCCCATTTTGTAGTTATGGATGCATATGATCCTCGGGGGCAACTTGGTACGGTTATGTGAGGCCGGATACTAGCCATGGTTCATAGTGATCCTAGTGAAGGAATATACATTGGTTTTGCTTGGGTCTAGATCTCACGTTGTAGCACGGACTTATGTGTTCGTATCCTCGGATTCCAATTGTTTAGCTCATAACTCGGATTTTGGCTTACTTAGTGTTACGCCACAAACCTTGGTAAAATGTTTTATCATTGGTCATTTGATAATATGTTTATAACGGAAAAGCCCAGTTGTAGCAAAGGTTTCAATTGTAAAATTTAACCTCTTTGGAAATATTATCTTTTGATGCAAATGTTTATATCTTTTGAGCTTTATAAACTGTATGTTCTCACCAGGCTTTAAGTCTGACACTTTTTTCTTAAATGATGTGTATAACAGGTTTCTCTTAGCGGTGAGTTGCCGGGGTTTTGAGAGACGGGTTAGTCTCGAGGCATTTTGAGATGACTAGTATCGTATCTGGGCATTTGTTAAGTCCCATTCTTTTGATGAATTATGGATTGTCAACAGATGTAATCTTGGTAGAAGTGTCTAGATTAGTTTGTTGATGAATCCCATTTATGTACAGTTTTTGTAAAGTCATAAGGACTGATCCCCTTTATGGGAGGTTTATATGAATGCAATCGTCATGTTGCCAGGTTTTCCAGGTTTTAATTTACTCTGATTTTTAGGGTGTTACACCTTGACTTTGCCCGGGCCGAATCCACCTTCTTTTCTCCCCCTTTCCTTCGAAATTTTCAGTTTCTCCCTTTTTCAACTGTGGATAATTCGTCTTGATGTGATCTGGAGAACCACACTGATAGCATGACCTCAATCCCTGACAGTCTCGAGCCATATGCCCCATCTTTCCATACTTGAAACTACCATCTCTTTCCATCATACACTCCCCTGTATGTATTTGGTTACATTTTCCACACGGCTTATCCCCAAACCTCGGCGTTACCTGCTACTCGGGTCTTGCATTCTTAATCTTCTTAGGGTCACTTGCAGATCCTTCCGATTTCCTATTATCGCCACTCCTCTCAGACATCTGACGTACCTTTTCTTTCTCTGTCATCTATGCCGCATTAATGGCCGCCTGAAAGGTAGTAGGGTTTCGTGCTGACGACAATTCTATGATACTGTTTTTTAGACCATAGAGATACCTTTCTATGCGCCGTTCCTCAATCGGCACATAGATCTCAACAAAACGGGCATTTTCTAGAAACTTGGTCGTGTATTCTCGAACCGTCATCTCTCCTTGCTCTAAACCCAGAAATTGCTCTTCCAACTTCTTAACGGCCTCTAAAGGGAAGAATTATGCCTTGAATTTGGCGACGAAGGTCTCCCAAGCCATACCCCTTGCCGCCTTCGAGCCCTCTCCACCTGTCTCAGCCTCCCACCAGAAAACTGTATTGTCTCTCAGCATGAACAAAGCAAACACCACCTTTTCTTCATCAACACATTTGCAAGTGTTGAAAACCAATTCCATCTCACGAATGTACTTAATAACCACCATTGGTCACATTCTCCTTTGAAGCTAGGGGGATTGCAAGAGGAAAAAAGACTTTTAGTTGTAACCCTTACCCATTACCGCTTTAGCTGCCACATAAGGAGTCGATTAAGAGTGACTACCCACCACAGTTACCGGCGGTCTAGACCTCTCAGTCCCTTCTCTCTCCTCACTCTTTTCCTTACTCTCAGATGATGTCCTCGTCTGATGCGCCAACTGGGCTTGCAAGGTTTCCTGGAGTTTTCCCATCTCAGTGGCAAAAGTCTCCTAAGTTACAAAGGCTTGAGTCCGTCTCCCGCCTCGGCTCCTCGATCACCCTCTTCCCCTAACGGTAGCCGAACTCTTTTGTAGAGAGGGATCTTGCTCTGCAAGGACCTCCACACTTCTCAATTTACGGCCACCACGCACCGCCTTTCGTCGCCTAGTCCCCGCTTCGGGTTCATCCAGTTGAGTGGCAGCCTTCTGGGATCCTTTCCCTCGCCTCCTTCCACGACCATGACCTCTTCCCCGAGCGGCTTCCTGCCTCGGAGGGGTCGTTGGTCCATCCACTACCACCTCGTTTACTGGTATTGCTTCAGCAACCGGCAAAGATTTGCTCCTCATAAAATGCTCAGACATGATGCTTACTGAAAAGACACAAACACAAAACATTTAACCAACAATCCCAACGTAATAAGGAAAATTAAGCACACACATGTACCTGTAAATTCGCAATTACATTGGCCAGATGTAATTCTAAATTTACCTTACATGCTAGTCCTCACTACCCTATTACTCGAGTCCCTGTTGAGGTCACCCTAAGGCCTTCCTATTTCTCAGTTGTGCATCTACTCTCCCAGTTTTAAGTCTAGGCCCGTCCGGTCACCTAGATCCCTTAAACTATGGCTCTAATACCAACTGTAATGACCCAAACATTCAGGAATAAAGCATAAACGTCATAATATAGAATCTTGCGAAAACGGCCCAACCTTAACTCTGGACCTTATGATAGAAACATCATTTAAAAGGTTTATAAATAAATACATTTAAAAGGTTTATAAATAAATATCATTTAAAAGGTGAACATCATTTAAAAGGTTTATAAATAAATACAACCAATTCAGTTTTAATAAACCGTCGTACTCACAAATCATACGTCTAGCACATAGTGAAGTCACGCAAAGGTGACGACGTATCTGGCCCACACTACCTCAACATGGGACACACTCCCAATGGCATATATGGGACACCCCCCCCGGTATGAGCACAGGAGAGACACCCCCCCCCGACTTGGCCATAACTTGTCATTAACAATGTATACATACATTCAGCATATCATAAACGAAAAACATAACGTACTCTTAATAAATCTCGCATACATAAAATATCATAAACATCGATAGTGATTTTGGTTAGAAAAACTCACTTGTTTTTCCAAACTTCCTTACGAACGCTCCCAACCTTAACTCTAGACCTTATGATAGAAAAAGTAAGGTTTAGACAAAAACCCTACTCCAAACTTCCTACTCGACCCGCTCGCAGGCCCCCACCAGTAACCCGACTCTCGGGTCCCCGCCGCCGCCACCCGACTTCCTACCGGGGTCAACCGACTCCCGGATCTCTCCCAGTCCTACCTCTCGCCACCCGGGACAAAACCCCACCTGGGTTCCCCGACTCCCGGGGTCCTCGCTTGGGTTCCCTACTCCCGTCTTCCAGGCCTTATACTACCCGGGTGCACTGACTCCCAGGGTCCCCGCCCGGGTCCTCCCACTCCCGGTCTCCCCGGTCGAGCTCTTCCGGTCTCCCCGGTTGAACTCTTCCGGGTACCCGACTCCCAGGAGTTACGTCCGAGTTTGGGAAAAACATTCGGTCGATTCCAGGGGTGGGTTTTTGGGGAAAACGAAGGGGGCGACCCTCCTTGAGTAGAATCCCCCATTACCCCTTCCAGAGAAGACATAAACAATCTCCCAACAAGAGATTTAGCAAGGATTTTCTAAGCTCCCTAACCAAGGGACAAATTGAAGAACTCAGACAAACATACCTCTCTCCAAGAAGAACTAAGAACTCAACCATTGAAATCAAAACAAGAGCATAGGAGTAGCATTAAGATTACCTTGTTGAGATTTAATAGTGAAGCTTCTTATCCAATTGCTCTCCTTGTCTTCTCAATATGCCACCCTTTCACAGCCGCACAAGAAATCCGTTACCTGATAACCTAGCCTCCAAAATGAGAGAATGAGGAGAGTGTAGGAGTAGTAGGGTTTTTATTATCCCATTTTCCCACTAATTGCCACTTAGTCACCAGACTTTAATTTTCCTTTAATCCCGTAGTCACCAGACTTTTTGTTATTACTTCAAACTCTCACTAAGCATCATTTTTATTACAAGGTAAAGGTCTCGATTATTACAGTTGTCTCACTAACTCTTTTTTTAAAAAGGTAGAGCGTCTCTAACAGCTTCTCCAAAATGGAGAAAATAGAGATTTTGAGCAACTTTTTGCTTCAACAGCTTCTCCAAAACTTTCTCCAAAATGGAGAAAATAGGAGAGAGAGTGTAATTTTCTTCAAATTTGGAGATATCCCCAAAAATGATTACCAGAAGAGATAAATTATTTTTTATTATATCCAACCAATGAGAAACTTTGAAATGAAATGTTTAGGTGAGAGAAATAATATTTTATTAAATATGTAGAATATTTTAGTAATATAATCAATGATTTTTCTCCAAAATGGGGAAGCTATTGAGATGAATGTAAATTTTTTTGGAGATTTTAACTTTCGATTCTCCATTTTGGAGAAATTTTAGGGAAATTGTTGGAGATGCTCTTAAATGAGGAGTATCTTTGTTTTTTTTTACTATTCCCTTAAAAGTTTTATTAAAGTTTTAAAAGGAATATATTATTTCATAGAGTAAATTACACTGTAGGTCTCTGTGGTTTGCTCATAATTTGGATATGGTCCCTTTTTCAAAATAAGTACATTGAGTGTCCCTGTGGTTTGCATTTCATTACAAGTTGGGTTCCTTTCCTTAATCGTGTTAACTCTAATCTGTTAACTCAAGGGGCAATTAGGTCATTTTCTTGTTTTTATCTTTCTCTTTTATCAAAATTTTAAAATAAATTATTTCATATAATATATTATTGATATATTAAATAATACATATTTTACACCACACCACCAATACAAATTATCGGCCTCACCATCACCACACCACACCAGATCGTCGGCCTCACCATCACCGGAGATTTTTTCTGTGGTTGATCCCCATGTCCGACCTCTCCCACCTGCATAACATGTATCCACCATCTCCCATCCTCTTCACTACTGCCATCTCCTTTCTCTTCATCACTACCTATCTCCGGAGTCTTATCTGACCACCAACTCTAGGCATGATATTCAATCTCCATCTCCATCTCTGAGCTCTTTACCACCATTCTCCAATCTCCATCTTAGCACCTTGTAATATTTTTGCTAATCATGCTTCATCATTTGCTAAGTTTTCCCCCGGTTGGAACCTTTTCGGGTATGCTTCAAGGTTTTTGGTTTCAGATCTAGAAGGATGGAGTTAACAGTTGTGAGATCCCAGATTCAACAATTCAATGATAGATTTATAGTAACAAGATGAGATTGGGAGAAATCTGTGTTTTATTCAAAGTAAACTAATACAGACTACTAACTAGAGAGAGAAATATGTTTCTCTATCTAGAAACACTCAGATCTCAATACGTCTACATTGTAAAATGAATACTTACTTCTAAACTACAAACACAAGAACTTATTTATATACTCCCTAACCTCCCTTGTTACACATTTAAACCCAAGCCTGATTACAAGCTAAAGCCCAATACAATAATAAGAAAGCCCTTCACAAAACTTTCTAAACGTAGGACAATTTATGTCCTAACATTCTCCCCCTAATGTTTTGTAAAAGAATCATCATCTTTTAAGCTCCATCTCTTCTTTCCCTTAATTTCTTTGAAAAACTTTAGTGTTTCACATCTCCAAGACAGCTCAGACTCCCCCTTGAATGAATCTCTTATCCTTCAAAGTTTCAACTTTAAAACCAGATCCAATGTGCAATAACCCTGACTGAGTGCACTAAAGACAACTTTATCTTTAGAAAACACAACACATACATTAAACCCACATGAAAGAAATGTGTGAGTTTGTGTGACAACCACAGTGCATCTTCAGTTTATAACAAAGAATCCGTCTTTGAATCGCAAATTGAACAGGATTTCAACTTAAAACTTGTTCTGATAAGCTTATAGAAGGAAGCTTCCTGTAGCAAACACTACTTGACAAGAGTTAGAAGAAATAATCAACAATTGTTCAACAACTCAAAGAATATGCTCATTTCCAAACTACTTTTCAGAACACTGAATGAATAAACCTAGAACTCCAATCTTCACAAATCAGTTGAATGATTATAAGCACACAAAAGTCGGGATCACAACCAAAGCACCGGAACAATGATTGCAAGCACTCACAATTCTGATTGATCAGGTTAGAAGAATGATTAAAAGCACTCAAAGGTCTAGCATCGTCAAAAAAACTCCATAATAGTGATTGCAGATACTCAAACGTCTAATCCAATCCAATCAAAGACTGAATCCAAAACACCCAATATCTGAAAATCTTGACAAACATGAGCTCTATGAATCTAGTTTAGTTGCTTATAAATATGTGACAAAATAAATGTTGGAAGGATGCCACATATGCATTAAGCGAAAATATCGTGAACAGATTGTCGAAACCAAAATCGGATGACACGTATAAGCAATTATCGAAAAAACCTGAACAATAAAATCTTGGAACAGTTACAAAAATATTACATGAAGCTTCTGTTTCCCGGTTCACACAATCAAAGAATAGGTAAGATTACCGATTAAACACAAAAATCCCGGATCACAAGTTAAAATCCTTGAACCATCGAGTTAAAACCCGGTAAGATGTAAAATACAGTTTACAAGGGCTCAAAATCCGGTAAGGAATCTAAGAAAAATCCGGTAAGGAATCTAAGAAAAATCCGGTAACCACTCTAGAAAACCAAATCCGGTTGACAAGGATTTCAAATACAAAATCCGGTGGGTGCTCATATAGAAATCCGGTTACCAAGCTAACCACATCAATATCCGGTATACAAGGCTTCAAAAAACCAGTTCACAAGGGATCTAAAATCCGGTATATAAGTCTTCCAAATCCGGTATACACTCTCAATTGAAATCCTGTAGGAATTCTTCCATGACAAAATCCGGTAAACATGGTTCAAAAACCGGTATGTATGACATCCAAATCCGGATTGCACAGGATCTAGACTCAAATTTAGTACACCAAACAATCATATCTGGTAGATGATAAATCCGGTTAATTCTTGAAATCCGGTTGATTCTTGAAATCTGGTAAAATCCCGTTCGAGCAGGTTCTCGATCCAGAAAATTACAAACCAACCAAATCGATCAAATTACTATAGATTGATGATCGTATGATGATTAGAAATACAAATCGATCAACCTTTTGCACTCAAATAAGATCAACAACTGTCAATTTGCATCAAATTCTCAAAAATTCAATGAACACAGTCGAATGAAAAATCTAAAAATCTGATCGAATTTCTCCAAATAAAATGAAATTGAAGATTGCAATCGATTCCAATATGTTTAGCAACGATGATAGAATCGATTTGGCATCACGAAACACGATTTAGCTCCAAAACTCAAAAATGCATCGCACTACTTCATTTGCACGCTTCGAATTGTTGAAAAATTAATCGTATCAATGATTGATATCTTCGATTTGGCTTTAGTACCACTTGTGAGATCCCAGATTCAAAAATTCAATTAGAGATTGATAGTAACAAGATGAGATTGGGAGAAATCTGTGTTTTATTCAAAGTAAACTAGTACAAACTACTAACTAGAGAGATAAAGATGTCTCTCTCTCTAGAAACACTCAGATCTCAATACGTCTACATTGTAAAATAAATTCTTACTTCTAAGCTCCCTTGTTACACATTTAAGCCCAAGACCAATTACAAGATAAAGCCCAATACAATAATAAGAAAGTCCTTTACAAAATTTTCTAAACTTAAGACAATTTATGTCCTAACAACATTAATGGTGATTCTATATCTGGAGGTTGTGAGAGGGGACGAGGAGAATCATCACGGTGATGTAGAGAAGAAGGATGGATATTTAGTGCGGTTGTTGACCGGTGATGGGGGCATTGTCAACCGACGGTGCAACAAATGATCGGAGTTTGTTGGTGAGGGGATGGAAGGCTCGAAGCAGGTTCTAGATGAAAGAGATGGAGGGATAGGTGAAGGACATGCGGCAAGATTGGATTGGTGTATGAATTTTTTTTTAATTAATAAGTAGATTGACCAAATTACCCTCTGAGTTAACGGATTGAGGTTAACAGAGTTAGAAAAAGGACCCAACTTGTAACGAAATGGAAACCACAGGGACGCTCAATGTACTTATTTTGAAAGAGGGACCATATCCAAATTCTATGCAAACCACAAGGACTACGGTGAAATTTAGTTTATTTTATATTATTTTGAGTAAATTACACTCTGGTTCCTGTGGTTTGATCAGAATCTGGATATGGTCCTTAATTTGGAATAAGTACACCAGGAGTCCCTAGAGTTTGCATTTTTTTTTTGACCTGGGTCCTGACACTAACACCGTTATATTCAGGACGTTAACTCATGGGTAAATTGGTCAATTTACATTTTAATTAAAAACACTTTTTAAATAACTACTTGAAATGTGCCAAGTGTTCTACCATTACACCACGTGGAGCTTCTCTATTCCCCTCTCCCCACCCCTTCTTCTTCGGCAGCCATCCCTTAAACAATTGTGTCTCATTTTTCTACTGTCACCCCTTCCACTACCTCATGTTTTCTTCATTTGCAGGTGTTGGAGGAAACATAATCTAGTGGATTTCATATAAAAGCGACAAAAAGATAAGGTGGGTGTTATCGATTTTAATGCGAGATGGTGGTGGTGGTTGTAGGGGGAGGAGATGGAAGAGGGTAAGGGGAGGCAAAGATTACTGCTTCATGAACCATAAAAACTCCAATAAGACGAGTCAACACCCCGTTCCACCTCATCTGTAAAGTTATCGTTTCCCAGTGTCCGAGGTGGCGAAACCATCAGTACCTCTGCCATGCTGGCAAGAAATTATGGAATTTTGAACATCTCTTCTTCATCAGCGTAAAACGAACTTTACGGACCTTCCTTTCTTCCATTTCCAAGATTGCATCCTCTCTCGATCGGAACAAACCAAGATCAAAGAATATGTGTGTCTGTTTGTGTATGTGAGAAAGAGAGAGAGAGAGACGGGGAGGGGAGGGGAGGACCATGCTTTTGTATGTATATGTGTGTATATATATATATATGTGTGTGTGTGTGTGTGTGTGTGTCATGACGGATGGGAGTTGTAGTTGGGTGGATGGTAATGGTTGTGGGTTTTGTGGGTTTAGGTGGAATGGATGAAGAATATTATATCATATATATTTATATAGTTATCTAAGAGATGGAGTGAATACTTAATAGTATTGCTAATAAAGAGATGGGATGAAGCTTGTAAAATTACAGGTAGGTGGAATATGGAGATGATAAGATTTTCTCTCTCTCTCTCTATATATATATATATATACACACGTGTGTGTGTATGTTATGAAAGAGAGAGAGATAAGTGGTGGTGGGACCATATGAATATGAGTGACACTTGGCGTCATTCTGATGGTTATTTAAATAGAGTTATAATTATTAGGTAAATTGAGTATAATTAATAGTTATATTGACTATAATACCCCTGAGTTAACGAATTGGAATTAACTCTGTTAGTAGCAGGGACCTTGTTTGAAACGAAATACAAACCACAGGGACTCCTGGTGTACTTATTTCAAAATAGGGACCATATCCAAATTCTGAGCAAACCATAGGACCGAGAGTGTAATTTACTCTATTATTTATAAATTATATTATATAGTAAATTACACAGATGGTCCCTGCGGTTAACTCAGATTTGGATATGGTCCTTATTTTGAAATATGTACACTGAGGGTCCTTGTGGTTTACATTTTCTTTCGAGCTGGTCCTGTCACCAACACCGTTAAGTTCAATCCGTTAACTCAAGGGTATTTTTGTCAATTTACCTTATTTTTGTCTTTTTATATTAAATTCATATTAAAATGATTTTATCTTCTTTTTTCATATTATTATAGACCCCAACCTTTCTTTGCCATTTAGTTGTCGGTGTCCCACCCAATCTCCGACCACCATTTCCCCCCGACATCTACCCATTCCCGCCACATATATACATGATACAGCGACCTCAAATATATTTGGCTCCCCTCCCTCTGTCGACCTACTCCATAAATCTCCAACGTATCATGATTTTCTGATCAAGTATGAGTCGATAATTTCGACACAGATTCACTAGAAGCAACATTCTCTTCTTCATCCTCTCTATCTCTCTCTCTCTCTATATATATATATATATATATATATGTACATACATACATGCATGTATACATACAGACACACACAACTATATACTTCACTTGATCTTGATCTTGTTCTATATATGAATGATTTAACTAAACTTTTTTACCCAATTTCTTACGGTGGTGGCAGTGGTAACTTGTTCTTCGAAAGAACGAGGCGGTGACGATAGAAAGTACCATGAGTAAAGTCGGAAATGGAGACCTGATATGTACCTTGGTTGGGCAATCCAGATGACATTTAGTGTGGTTTGGTGGGGATTTTTTTTCTCTCCAATTTGACATGCCCTATAACTGGATTGCAGCCATAGCGGTTTTGGTCCAAAGATATTCGGTTACAACATGATTTTCGATCCCGATATTTTTAGAATTATTTGGTCCATATTTGAGCTAGTAATTTTGTCGTCTTTTTTAAAACAGGACATCGATTTCATTAGTTTTTTTCGGGTGAACCCCGAACTCCACTCTCTCCTTCAACGACCTACTCCATTGATCTCCAACGCCCAACCCATTTGTCACACCTGCAACCAAAACCGAACTCCGTCCCCTCCTCCATCAATCTCGATATTCAACCTTTAATGTGTTGAATATGGCATTGGTTTCTCGAATTTGGACCAGATCTAGGGTTTTTCGAATTTGGACCTGAATGTTTTGAATCTGGTAATCGATGTTATGAACCGAAGTTATTTTCTAATATGGTAATCGATGGGGTTTCGAATCTTGTAATATGTTTTTTTTTTCCTTATGATCACAAGCCTGCTACCTTGGAAGAAAGAAAACAAAATACAATCGCCCCTTTATATTTTATTTTTTCAGGGCTCACTCACACACACATTCAGGCACAAGAAAACACAAACACATGTTGTTGCTTAGACTACATAGGCCAAATTATTCATGTTTAATTTATGGGTCTGTGTTTATCGTCCATCGGAGAAGATGATCGGAGGAGAAAAGAGAGGGTGGTGATGGTTTAGGTTTATTTAATTTTTTTTAAAATATTTTATCCACATATACGCAATGGTTTATCAACTTGTACTCTTAAATAAAAGAAAAAGCAAAATGAGAGAAAAATAGAAAATGGACAAAAATAGCCCTGACTTAACGGATGTTCATTTAACAGAGTTATAGTAAGGGACCTAACTTGTAACAAAATGCAAATCATGGGGACCTCCAGTGTACTTATTTCAAAATAGGGACCATATCCAAATTCTAAGCAAACCACAGGACCAACGATGTAATTTACTCTATGTTATATTATAAATATATATACATATACACACTCAAACAGTAGCTAGCCACTCTTAGATAAATGGTACTAGAAAAGGCGAAATAAATGAAAATAATGATTATATATGTATATATATATATATATATATATATATATACGCCAACCTGTTATTTATCAACCTCGATGATTGGTAATATAGAAAATTGTTGAGACGTGTGGCAAGCACAGTTTCCTTATGACAGACTCACCCTCTCTTCCGTGCTAGATACCGATGGACATCTATCTCCCAGGATAAAGCAACAAGAGATATGCCTGGCAGCACAACCAAATTATCTACGCGAACCAAACTTGTGTTTTCTCTCTATTACATGAACTTGATGAGCAACGAAGATAACGAGAAAAATATGGAGTTCTCTTTGGTGTATCATCTCACAAGATTAAGAGATTTTTTGTTCTACATTTTGCATAAACCCAAATCACATATTTATATGGGGTTAAAAGATACGCAAAATACCCAAATAATTAACTCTTAATACATAGAATTTAATAAAGAAGGCTATCCAATTTTCCATGATTTCAAATTTCATTCAAATAATTAATAAATTATTATATAAAATAATAATTTTCGTGGACCACTCCTTTACTTTCCTTTTCACCGGTCGCCTCTTCCCCAAACCCTCCTCTTCGGCCACCCCTTCCCTATTGCAGCCACCATCTCCTCCCTTCTCCCTCCCTTATCACCTTCCACAACACAAACATTGCCTATCATGACCCCTACTCCCCAACAACACAAACATACATACACACACACATACACACACATAGAAAAGCACACTGGAGAAAGAACACACACTCATGGAGTAGGACCAACCAACCACCACCGTTCCAATAACCCATGCACCACCCTAATCCTTTCATCTCATATTCTCCCTCCACGGTTCCAGTAACCCTTCATCGTCTCTCTCACACATCAAGCAAATTAAATAACTTCAAAATTCAATGGGTCTCCAAAATTTGCTTTGCTTTTCATGGGTTGTTCATGTTTTACAAAGGACGAAATCGGTTTTACTTGTCTTTTAGGATCGTTTTTCTTGGAATCAATTTCCATGGTTTTTTAGAGATGGAGATGGAGATCAAGGGAAGGAAGGGAATGGATTCAGTTTCCATGGTTTTTTTAGAGATGGAGATAGAATCAATATCATAAAGGTTTTCTTTAAGGGTTTTGTCGGTGAAGGGAAGGATCGCTAAAAACAAATCAGTCGGGCGAGAAAAAGCTTAGTTTAAGGGTGGGTGGATGCACTAGTACAAAAATGACTTTTTGCCACGATTTTGGAAATTCAAGTTAGTCACAATTACGTTTAGAACCGTGGCTAAAAGTCATAAATAAAATTTGAGCATTCTTTTAGTCGCGATTTAAGTCAATGAGTGTGACCATTATGACACACATTTATACATAATTCCATGGTTTAGTTAAACCGTGACTAGATGATTCTTTATCGCCAGAATTTTTTTACCTTGGAAAATAACAACTAAAATCGTGGCCATAGACAAACATGTAGTCATGGTTTTTGTCTAAACCATGGCTCTATGTTGTGACGGTTATTTTTCGTGGCTATAGACTGACATATGGCCACATGAACGACAATTTTCCGTGACGAGAAGAAATATATATATAGCCACAAAAATTTGTTAAATGTGGCCAAAAGTCACGAGTCTTTATAACCACAGTTTGTACTATTTTGTGCGATCAAAAGGTAACGAGTAGCCATGGTTCTAAATATAAAGTGTAATTATATGTGATGGTTTTGCCACAGTTAATATGAACTTTGTGAATCTATAAGTATAGTTAAAACCATGGTTATAATAATTTCTTGTCACTAAAAGTTGACTAATAGCCATGGTTCTAACAAATCAACTTTGTGACTAATATATGGTTTATGGTTAAAATTTTTAATAATTTGCATGACCAAAAGGTAACTAATATTCACACTTCTAAAAAATAAGCATAGCTATATATCTTGAATTTGCGATGGTTTTATTATTTTGTGTGACCAAAAGGTAACTTGTAGTCATGGTTCTTAAAAAATTAAGTGTAACTATATGTCATGAATTGGCTATGGTTTTATTATTTTGTGTGACCGAAAGGTACACGGTTCTAAAAATTAAGTGTAATTACATTTCATTAATTGGCCACGATTTTATTATTTTGTGTGACCAATAGTTAACATGTAGTCACATTTCTAAAAATTAAGTGTACTTATGTCATGAATTGGCCATGATTTTATTATTTTGTGTGACCAAAAGGTAACTAGTAGCCAGAATTTCTAAAAATTAAGTGTAACTATATGTAATGTATTAGCCACAATTTTTGTTATTTTGTGTGACCAAAAGGTAGCCAATTGTCATGGTTATAAAAAAATAAACATAACCATAGCAAGTTTCGTCATTTTGTGTTTCTACCAAGAGATTACTGCAACAAAAATATCAATTTGGAATCTCTATAGCGGATGTGCCTTTGTTTTCGTGTTTGGGAGACTTCAGCTAGAATGTTAATCAAGTTTCTACAATCCAACAACAGTAAAAATATATTACCACCTTTCAAATGCTCTTCAATTGCAGTAGTTAACTTTTATCTCTAAAATATAATAACAAGGTCAACAAGATTCATTGGACTTGTTTTCAAGCAACATCCACACTATACAATTGGAAATTTAAACTTATGGTTATCCGTATACAAATAAATAAACCTAAAACTGTAGACAATGAAATCTGGAAATTTTAAATAAAATGATAAGCAATGTCATCTGCATAAGAAATGTCAAGTGGTTCATAATAAAAAAAATTACCAAATAAGTGGATGTTTCCTTCTGCTTTATGACTTTTTGGCTAAAAGATTATTCCATCTAACAAAACACAAGAAAAAAACTACAAATCAAAATTATTGTATCAACATTAGGAGAAGATGCAAAATACAACCCAAAAACCCTTTTGTTGGTAGATTGCAGATCTTGTGCCTGCTACTTTATGTTCTTGCACTTCTCCATCGACCTTGGTGTTGTTGCTGCTACAATCAACTCAACAAGTTCGTTCAATTCACTCCTACTTTAAATCCAACATCCACAAATCTCAAACCTTTTAACAATTAGAACTATAGGGGCACGTTTTATTGCAAACCTAAGATCCATTCTAAACCAAGGGATAAAAGAAAGTATGCACAAATCCCAAAACTTTTTAGAGTTTAGTTGCCATAAATGATTCTTATCAAATCAAGTATCATTTCAGTAGTTCATGTCCACTAAATCTAAGCTCAGTACAAGCTTAATAATGGAAAGCCACCCATGATGGAGTGATACAATTCCTTGGTCATTGGCTATGATTTCAAGATGACAGTTACTAACTTGTCGGCCTCTTCTTTTGCAATGGAAAATGCAAATAAGCAACCTATGTAACACATAAAGATTAGTACATGAAAATGACTCATTTTCCGATCGTTATCCATAATTCAAGACATAAAATAAAAACTATTAAATCAAACAGTTTACAGACGAAAATTGGCCATTGGAAATACACTGTAACACCTCGAATTTTCAATATTTAATTTCCGTGATTAAGACTTCTAGTGTTCCTTATTTTGAATCGTATTTATTTTTGCGTTTACCGCTAATCGTATGCATCACGTGAATGTGCCAAGCTTGAGTGTAAAGACTTGATTTTGGAAGTGAAACTCAGTTACTTGCGCGGGTTCCTCCGCGACATGGAAACTACAACCTATGCCGCGTAACTCACTGTATGTTTTCAATCTCAGAGACACGCGCAGGCTATGTCGCAGCCATAGCCGCGGAAAAACACCTGCAGATTTTGTAGACGGTTTTCCCCTCTTCCCTCATTTATTTCTCATCTACCTCCTTTGTCACTCTCTCAAAACACCTCCCTCTTCAATGAACCGATATTAGGGTTTCACCAAACCCTATCTACCTCATTTATTGCTAGGAGTTAGGTGCATCATTCAAGGAGTCAAGCTTGAAGCATAAAACCATCATCTCCATTGTCATCTTCTCCAAGAAATCAAACTAGGGTTTTGGGTTTTCATCAATAACCCGCTTGGTGAGTTCATACCCCTTTCTTAAAATTTATACATGTCAAAACTTAATATTTTGGAACTCCTAAACTTCTCCTTGTTTATATTTATGTTTGAATGACTTTGACTTAACTTTGTATTTTAAAGATTTAGGGTTTCTATCCTTTTTCAACTAAAATGAGGGGTTTCATGTAACACCCGTATTTTGTTAAGCCTTGCCTTACCTTTCTTTTCTAGTTTCTAATCGAAAACCCATCATTAGAAATCCTTGTGAAGTTAGAACTTTGGATCGGGAGCGCTTCAGGTTGAAAGGTCAACAAATTTAACCTCGGTACAGTGTGGGCGATTGTGCCCGCGATTTTAATAGGGTGTCACTCTCGCGGCCCTTGTACCGAGAGTGGGTAGGAGTGGGCGATTGTGCCTGCGATTGTGATAGAGTGTCACTCTCGCGGGGCACTCTCGCCGTCGGGGTCCAGACTCCATTAAATCCCTTTTTCTCACTTTCCTCATTTATTACCTTAACCCACTCTCTCCTAAACTCTCTCTCAACCGAACCCCACCCCCTCAAACGAACCCTAATCCATTTTTGGGGGTTTTCCCCTAAAACCTTGTACTCCCTCACAATCTATACTTGTAACCTTAACCTCTTGAGCAATATTCAAATGTTCATCACCACTCCTTAAGGATTCATAAGTTTTGGGGTTTTGCTCAAAAACCTAAGTGTAAGTTCTTCCCTACAGTTTCTAAGCTTCTTTATTAGTTATAATCACACCATGGATGATTTCCTAGTATTATGTTTCTCTAATTTCGTTTTGGTTGACTTTGGGAAGGTGTGGACCTATACGGTCGGGCAGCGTCCCATGGGCAGTAAGGTGTAATTCCCTTGTGCTATAGTTCCCCGTTTTGGAACTCTCAAGAATAGACCTAGAGGGGTTGACTTGATGTTTTTGAGTGATAGACTCAGAGGAGTTGAGCTCGGTGGGTTTTTATTTGTGTAACCCACATGTTTTGATTTCTTACATGATTATGTGACCTACTTTTGTGTTCCGTCACGTACAATGTAATCGGGTCTTCCCCGTCACCAGTAGGTGAGGTTTTGGTTATGGAGTTTTATAATCCATGTTTTCGGAGACGTTTGAATATGGGTATTTATCTACGTTTTAAGGTTTTGGTTATTGAAACTCATTCGAGTTAATGGGATGTTTTGGAAGTTGGGGTTATCTACGTTTTCAGTGTTTGATCATTATAATGTCAGTTTATGTTTTACGTAAGCTTTGGGTTTTGGCTTTTTTTAAAGAGGCGTTTGTTTTATGATTTCTAATAACGAAAAGGGTGAATAATGAAAAGGAGATTGTTTTAAGATTTAATATATTTCATTTTTGGTTTCTTTCAATCAAATGTATCGCATTTTGGAATTTTGATTTTATATAGCATTCTTAAAGTTATTGCATTATATATCTCTAACGAAAACCCTTGAGATCACTAGGCGTTAAGCCTAACCTTTTTATTTGTCGGCATGTACATAAGGTTCCAGTTGGGGTTTGGTTCTTGGCAGTGCTTTGAGGAGTGGAGCATTAGACCTACACGAGAGTAAGTAGATTGATGAATTCTTCCGTAGTCGGAGATAGTGACTATTATTGGGTTTAGTAGCACCCGTCCCTATTATAAACTGTTGGCATAGAACGAAATGTGTGTATTGAAGTTAAATGTTAAGTTGTGTTTGTAGATGAGTTACTTATCGATGTATTTAGAAAATTTTAAATTAGTTGCTATTTAAGGATTTGAAGGTGTTATAAGTTGGTATCAGAGCTTAAGTTTGAGAGATTTAGGTATTGATTTTGATGCCTAGACTCAAACTAGCGTAATTTAAGCGTTTGAATGTGAGATCACACCATTAGGCACTTTAAGATTTGATGATTCGAGGTGAGTGGGTTCACTAGGAACGGGAATCACGCCGAAAATGGCAAGGATGATCATGTAAAGTACGTTCATAATAGAACCTGGCCAGTGTTATGGTGAGTTTACGAGTTACATAAGTATGCTTGATCTGCCTTGGTACGATAACCGTTGGGGTAGTGAAGAAGTTTTTGAATAAGTAACCGTTAGAAAGAGTCGATGATTTGAGTATTCGACTCTTGGAATGATAGTAAGCATGGTGATAGCATTAAGTGGACCATTTCGGGTCGGAATGAATGGATGGGTTAGAACGTAGACTTTTGGAATTAACATTATTCGAGGAGGAATTGTAAGACGAACCGATGAAATCTTCGATGATTGCCTTAATAGGACATTTGATCACTCGGATGACGATAGTATGATGGGAAGATTGAGGAATGGGATTTTGGGATGTTGAGTGCCGACCAAAGTCATGCACGAATTTTTTTTAAATAAGTTTGCATCAGCTGTTTCTCATGTTTTCGAAGCATAAAGTGAGTTATACTATGAAGCCTTGGCAAAGCATTTAGCACTCATCAGATTTTAAACCATGAGCTTAAACATGCATGAAATTGCTTTGTTGCACGTGGTTGCGATTTTTATTGAAAAATCTCCTTATCCCTGTTTCGTGTCTAACCCTATTTTTCTCGGATATTGTAGTATCCGTGTTTTAATGTTATTTGGGTCATTAGACAAGTAATTGTGGAATTTTTGACTTTGACATTGGATCTCCTCCACATATGTTAAGGTTTTAAAGGACGACTTGTCCCTATGTTCTTGAGTCGAAATTTTCTTGGGAATTTTAGTTTGTACGAGTCATGTTGAATTTATGAAATATTATTTTATGACGCTTTGCTATGCACGAGTGTATTTTGAATTGTGTGAGTTTTAATTTTAAATTGTGTGTGAATTTACGAGTCTTATTGAGCGTTATGTCTCGTGCGAGTTTCGTTGTGAAGTGTCATTTATATTACATTGTGATAGAAAGGAAAGGTTAGAATTTTGACATTTTAGTCATGACTTTGTTTCATGCTATTTGATTTTGGGAACGACGGTTTTGGCACCATATGATTTTGAGTATCGTTGGGTTTCATTGGGTTTTATGGAAGATTTTATTGGGTCTTATTGAATTCTATTTTACGACATTTTGCATCGTGCTGTTGAATTTGAGAGGTGTATACTTGCATTATTGTGTGCGTTAACTTATAAATTTTCATCTAATATTTTGTCTCATGCGAGTTTTGCACCGGTATTTTCGCAACCGTAAAAGACGTTTTGAGAGTTTTGTTAATAAATGTTATCCCATATGTTATTTTGGGAAGTTTCAATATTATTTGATTTCTCTTTTGAGTTTTATGCAAGTGTTATTCGTTGTATGCTACATAATATTCGAATTGTTTTAAATTGTTGGTGTGAGTAAGCACATGAAAGATTTAGGATGTCTCGTATTGAACTTTTGCTTTGATGATGTTTCAGTTGTTGATTTTACGGTTACAAATTTTCCACAATGCACTAAATGGGTTACCGGTCTATATGCCATTGTGGTTACTAATTTTATTTGGACATGTGCATTTTATTTGTGCAATCCAAGGTTTGAACTCGATTTGAAAATTTGTTTACATGTGACCGAATCACACCTAACGTTTCACTTTGATTGGGAAATAAACTGTGCATGTGAGCCTTATTGAAAATTTTACTTTATAACATTGTGGTTTAAAGAAAAGAAATTTGGAGTTGGAAATTGTGAAGCTCCTCTTTGGAGTTTGTACAAACCTTTGTTGCACATGTTTTAGTGCAGAAAATTATTTTTCATATACAAGGCATAAATTGATGCATGCGAGGATCATAAAGGTCCATTTGAAAATTTTATTGCACATCTTTATTATTGTCATTATTAGCGTAGGTAAGGGCTAAAGGATTTTTGAAATGGTTTTATATGTGTGGTGTTTGTTGTCACCTTACACACCTACCGAGTGTACGGTAGTGAATTTTATACGTACGATTGATTGTAATAAAACCATTGTATTTGTGAGTTTTTATAAAATTTCAAATTGGCACATCAGTTGGAAAAAAAAACCTTGAACTCATTAGGGCTATAGACTTAAAACCCTATCGCGAAAGGAGTTGCGATTAAGGGACTAGAGGAGTCCTTGGGATTTGATGCGTCGGATGATCCGACTTGTGGCCAATCTTGAATTTTGGGGTTTCAGTTCTTAAATCTGTGCACGCATGAATAATTGAGGTAATAGGTTCATGTCTTTCCAGTTATCTATGTGGTGATCTTTATGTATCGGAAACTGGCAGGGCAAGGCCTTGTGTGAATATATGCGCCTAGTTGGATTCGACTGGTTGGATTACTTGTTCGTTTGACGTCATACTACTTTTGCGGTGTGCCATCTTTATGGGTTCCGGGAAACCAAGGATTTTTTGGGGTCCGTTTGTTAGGGATGTAAAATTGGTAATATTAGTCCTCTGCTAGATGTCAACCTAAATACGAAAATACTTCTAGGATGAAGTATTGAGCGGGATGTTCACATCTTCGGTACCACCGTCTCGGTTTTAGGCATCAACTTGCTCTTTTGAGGCCAATGAATCTTTGGGAGGTTTTGAGGTATCCCTGTTAGATAATGAGTTATGTTGACCCCTTAGTGGTGAAATTTAAAGAAAGATTAGATGTTAGTAATGAAGTACTAATGTGTATAGTTTTCCCTAAGGTGGTAAGGAACTCATTAAGGGAATGTTGTTATATTCGAGAGTAGATCAGAGTTCGTTGGTAGTCGGATCTCCACTAACCAGCTATCCGAAGAGCGTATTGGGGTTCCCTGGAAGGACGGCCTTATCAAAAGATCAAGAATGGATCATTAAAAATATTGAGAATTCATTGGGGTTTGATGTCGATCGTTGGTTTTGGGTTCAGAAACTTGTGGATCTGAGATAAATTGACCGGTGTGAAGTTGAGGTCACAAATTACCCTAGGGGAAGTACGTGTCGCCCAAGGTTGGGAGACAACCGCAGTCTCACGGTTAAAGGCTACGGTAGTAAATTAATTGTTCATTCGAATATACGGGTGAAGTGCCTAAGGGGAACAGTTATCGTGAGGACCATCGCGAGGTTACGGGAGTAGTTCTGGCAAGCGGTGTAGAGTTAATCTATTATGTGGGCAACGTTTTATGAGAATCTAGATTTCGAGGACGAAATCTCTTTAAGGTTGGGAGGATTGTAACACCCCTATTTTGTTAAGCCTTGCCATACCCTTCATTTCTAGTTTCTAATCGAAAACCCTTCATTAGAAATCCTTGTGAAGTTAGAACTTTGGATCGGGAGCGCTTCAGGTCGAAAGGTCAACAAATTTGACCTCGGTACGGTGTGGGCGATTGTGACAGGGTGTCACTCTCGCGAGGCACTCTTGCGGCCCTTGTACCGAGAGTGGGTAGGAGCGGGCGATTGTGCCCGCGATTGTGACAAAGTGTCACTCTCGTGGGGCACTCTCGCCGTCGGGGTCCAGACTCCATTAAGTCCTTTTTTCCCACTTTTCTCATTTATTCCCTTAACCCACTCTCTCCTAAACTCTCTCTCAACCGAACCTCACCCCCTCAAACGAACCCTAATCCATTTTTGGGGGTTTTCCCCTACAACCTTGTACTCCCTCACCATCTATACTTGTAACCTCAACCTCTTGAGCAAGATTCAAGTGTTCATCACCACTCCTTGAGGATTCATAAGTTTTGTGTAGATCCCAGTACAGTGCAATCAACAACAAATAATATCAAAGATGAATAAGATTTACGCTCCAACTACTAATCATATGATTAATATTCAATCAAAGGGTTTAGGTTTACAGAAAGGATTTCTGATCTGAGAGAGTAAACCTATAGACTAGTGTTATGAAAAATAATGAGACTATAACTTTCTTATGAAAACGTCTAACCTGAATTATGAACTAATAATGCCTTTATATACTTAGGCTTACAAGCAATTGGGCTTTATGGGCTTGGGCCCATCTAATTAAATAAACTATTAAGTAATTACGGAATGAACCCTTATAAATACTTTATTCCACTTTCAACACATAGGACTTTCAGTCCTAACAATCTCCCCCTAAAGTTGAATAAAGCATTTAACAACTTGAAAACCTTCAGGCCTTGATCTTCTTTCCCTCTTGAATCTTTGAAGAACTTTGGTGTTGCTTGACTTCATGTCTTTCCACGCTCCCCCTTCAATAAAGCTCTTGGTCTTCATAGTTTCAACTTTGTAACCAGATTCAATGTACAGTAGCCTCGACTGAACGCACTATCAAGCAGCTTTCAGCTGTAAAAACTCAATCACATCGGATCAGCACACAAGAAAGATAATGTGAGAGTTACTTGACATTCCACGATGCATCTTCAGTTTAAAACAAAGAATCTGTCTTTGAACCGCGAGTTGAATAAGCTTTCAGTTTAAGAACTTGTTTCAATCAGCGCGTAGGAGGAATGATAAACAAACTTTTAGCAGACACCACATGATACGGAAAAGAAGAAATAATATACAACTTTCAAAAACATCATTTTCATCTCTTTGATAAATGAAATAGCATCTTCATCTCTTTGATCTCTAGACTGTCTTCAGAAATAACTTTCTTTCTTTCTTTAAAACTTTTAAAATGAACTTTTTCTCCCCCTTTTTGATGATTGTGAGCATCATGATCATCAAAACTTCTTCAATGTCAGCACTTTCTTTGATCTCCCATTTATGATAAATTAACACTCTCCCACCTGTGATCTGAGTATCCGTCAATTCATGAAATGTATATATCCGAATCTTTTCAAATTCAGATATATTAGGAATGGTAAACCTGAATCAACAAATGATACAGTTAGTATGCCTGTAAGTAGCACGGAGCCACTTTGTACAACAGATGTACTTTGGAAAGGAGTTTTTGTTATGATCACTCCCCCAGGGCTTCCATTCAATCATTGAAAAACCCACAAAGGAATTTTCTATGAATGTTATGACAAGAAAACTCATTCCTTGTGTGCTCATGCAAGTGTAGAAATGATTGAAGCTACTTAGCTTGATCAGGCTCAAATTGTGTACACTGTTGAGACAGCAACAGATATTACACGGACTCAATGTGCATGAAAGAGGTGCGAAGGTGGGGCAACTTTCCTTCTTTTTCAATATCTAAATCTTCCGATTGAAGACTAGATAGCAGATATGCTGCGTCCCCAAAGAAAATGAAACATTTCTTTGTTAAGAAAGAAACGAGTGGCTGGTGGGGTTATAGCAAGAGTTGGCATGGGCTAGGTGCCTTTTTCAATGATGGTCACCAAAGAATGTGAACCAATCAGAATATGTGGCTGCCCGGCTCAGAAAGTGGTTGGTGCAGAGTTCTGATATTCTTTTGACTCTGTTCTCACACCCTCTTTCTTTTTAACATTAAAGCTCACTTCTAACCAAACTCTCTTTTTCATGAGAAAAACTCAATCTGATGAGTTAACTCCCCCACTCTTTGATTTAAGACCCCTCACCCCTCAATCACTCTAGGATAACTTCCGGGGTAGGAAACACTGGTTAACGTGAATCCATGGAAGTTCTGTTTAAGCTCATTCAAATCCCATGTAAGTCCTAAACAAAAAAATAGTAGCTCAACAATTTATCTTTAACATTTAAGCTCAAATAAGATAACACTGTCAAAATGTATGCTCATTAGATTTGAGCAATTAAACTTTGAAGATTTCTCAAAACAAGAATATTGAATGAATGAAATGAAATCACGAGATTTGTTTTGAGAATCTGACAATGTATCAATCAGATCAACTAAATTGGTTAGGGTATCAAAGAATTGGATATTATGTTTATATGAACAAATATAAACAATTTAGCAATGAAAGCACAAATTTTGAATAATGATAGATGCTCAACAACATTGAATATCAAACGGGGGTATTACCATCGAAATTTTTTTTTGCTATGAGACATGGTAATAACAAATACAAACGAAGTATTGAACCTGTGTGTGTGAATACGTTACAGTATAAGAATAAGATAATACGCAAGTATTGATCTTTAGAAACACACAGTCAGTTAAACATTAATGCGCAAAAAGTGAAAAACATTTAAATTCACACTTCTAGATTCATGAAACTTTTTGAAAATCAGAAGTGGTTTGAACATTTCAGAAACTGTTTTTCATGCTGGAAAGTTGTTCGTCTTCCAAACAATCAGAGATCTAGAGTTAGAAGATATTTACCTCTTAAGCTCCCCCTCAAATCATGATATAATGATTTAGGTCTTTTAAGCTCCCCCTGGATAGTTGCAAAATATCCAGGTCTGAACGTTGAAGAACGGGTCCTGATCTGTCATGTGATCAGAAGCCATTCTTCGTTGAAGTCCGAGTTCTAAGCTGATTTACTTAGAAGCCATATTTCTTCTACTCCCCCTTGATAGTAGGTGCCTGCAACAAAGAATCAGTTTTCGGCTTTGGTACCTACTGGTATTTGGGTCCTCGAATGTTAGTTGCAGTTTTTGTGGGGGTAATAGAATAAGAACCATACCAGAAATGATCATTGGTTTTGTGAATGTGATCATGTGTATGACAATAAGAACAATGATATTTCTTACCTGACAACCTGAGTAATTGATCTCTCGAGTAGATATGATCAGGTTTACCTTTACTCGCTTTGTTCTTCTTGGCATTAGACGCATGTACACATGATTCTCTTTCTTTCAGCTCATCTTCAACTGGTTTCTTCTTCCAGACCAGTTCCTCATCTTTGTATCTCCTTCTTCTAGGACGTGTACCTGAACCATCTATATTGCTATCAAAGAAAAGGTTAGTTTTACGAATCTGATCAAACAATTTAGCTGACCTTTGTGAAGAGACCGATTTCTGATTTGAACTTGATGCATTCTGTTCAAGCACTTTAATCGTTGAAGCAAAGTTGTCTCTTTCTTTAACAAAGAAGTTATCTTCGTCGTGAACTCAGACTTCGTTTTCTGCTCTTTCAGCACACTTTCAGATAGTTCAGATAACTTCTTTGTAAGCTTTTTGATCTCAGCCTCAAACAAGTTTCTTTCTTCTTCAAATCCCTTCTCAGCATTGTTTCTTTGGCCAGATATTTCTTTGAAGACACCAACATTCTTTTGTTCAATGGTCTTCTTCTCTTTGGCAAACTTCTCTCTTTCAAGAATGATTACTTTCTGAAAATCAAAAACTTGCTGAGAAAGTTTTATGCATTTCAGCTCAACTTCTTTCTTCTCATCAGCACATTTTCTCGAAAAATCTGAGAACTTCTTTGCAAAAGATTTCTCAAACTCGGATTTATCTTGAGCATGCTTTTGCTCCAAATCAGATGCTCAATCTGCTCCTCAGAACTTTCAACAAATGCTGCTTGTTGGATTTGGATAATTTGAACTTCCAGATCAGAAATCCGTCTTTTTAGTTCAGAGTTCTCAGTTTCCAAAAACTTTACTCTTGAAGACATCTTTGGTCCCATCATTATCTTCTCAAGATGTTCCCACAGTTGTTTTCCTATAGCCTTTTTACTGTCTAAACTTACAGAAATCTCTTTTGAAATCTCCTCGGAAATTCCTTGCACGATAAAAGCTTTAGATAATTTATCAGCTTCAAATCTCTTTCTTTGCTCATCTGTGTAATCCTTAAATGGTAGTGTGTACACTTCGTGTTCCGTTCTTCCATTTTCTCCC
Source organism: Arctium minus (assembly GCA_954870635.1). NCBI lineage: Eukaryota > Viridiplantae > Streptophyta > Magnoliopsida > Asterales > Asteraceae > Arctium > Arctium minus. Next base: position 57,804,996 of record OX941080.1, on the reverse strand, counting down.
ATATAATAACAAATATCTGTCGGAGTTTTCATTCTTCCTCCCCTCAGAGATAATCTGATATAATCAGCCAAGTCATTTCTGTCGATGAAGTCCAAGAATCTATCCTTCCATTGCTCGTACTCTCCTTTGAGAAGTACTGGTGGATTCTCATTCGTACTGATTGAAAGAGCTTCGCTTGAAGGCATTCCTTTTGATATACAGGGACTGAACTTAACAAGAGATGAAACTTGAAAGTGCAGGGACCAAAAGTGACAAATTATGAAACTTGAAAGTTTCGGATCACAAATGACACACTACTGAAACCTTGAAGAACGGGGGCTAAGAGAGTTGCACTGCAAAATGATCGTGAGACAAAAAATTTGACCTTTTTTTTTTTTTTTTTTTTTTAAACCCGGTCGAGCAGGGTACCGGTCAAGCAAAGGACCGGTATAGACAATGTACCGGTCGAATCATAAGACCCGTAAGGACAAAGTATCGGTCAAAGCCAAGGACCGGTAAACAGGGAAGAAATATACCGGTCGAACCAAAGGAATATACCGGTCGAACCAAAGGACCGGTATAGACAATGTACCGGTCGAGCAAAGGACCGATATAATCAACGTACCGGTCAAGCAAAGGACCGGTATAGACAGACTATCGGTCGAATCCAAATGACCGATAAACACAATGTACCGGTCAAAGAACAATACTTATATCTGTCAAACAGAAGGACCGGTAAAGCAGGGTACCGGTCGAACACAATGACCGATAAACAGATAAGCCCAATAAAATCAGATAAATACCGATAATCGCGAAGAACAGCGAAGAACACGAAGAATCTGGAATTTGATCAAGACCAAACCCAGAAATTGAAATCGATAAACAAGAATATCAATCGACCCAGATCAACCAAAACCTAGCAGAATAAGCAGATAACCGAATAGGGTTTTTAGACAAACCTTTTTCTAGATCAAACCTTTTGTCTCTTTGCTCTGATACCAATTGTAGATCCCAGTACAGTGCAATCAACAGCAAATAATATCAAAGTTGAATAAGATTTACGCTCCAACTTCTAGTCATATGATTAATATTCAATCAAAGGGTTTAGGTTTACAGAAAGGATTTCTGATCTGAGAGAGTAAACCTATAGACTAGTGTTATGAAAAATAATGAGACTATAACTTTCTTATAAAAACGTCTAACCTGAATTATGAACTAATAATGCCTTTATATACTTAGGCTTACAAGCAATTGGGCTTTATGGGCTTGGGCCCATCTAATTAAATAAACTATTAAGTAATTACGGAATGAACCCTTATAAATACTTTATTCCACTTTCAACACATAGGACTTTCAGTCCTAACATTTTGGGGTTTTGCTCAAAAACCTAAGTGTAAGTTCGTCCCCTCAGTTTCTAAGCTTCTTTATGAGTTATAATCACACCATGGATGATTTCCTAGTATTATGTTTCTCTAATTTCGTTTTGGTTGACTTTGGGAAGGTTAGGTCATAATTAGGGTTTGGCCAAATATGGGGATTTTGATACAAATGTTTGGGGAGAAATCATTTATGGTTGGATATGTTTTTTTATGGTCGAAAATGTGTGGATCTAGGTTTTGGAAGCTTGAGTCGAAGGGTTGGAATGGATGTCTTCGGAAAGCTTTGGGTGGGATCTATGCTTTTGGAGGCTAATGGTTGTGGATTGAAACCTAGGTTTAACTTAACCTAGCAAGATGAGTTCAAGTTGATTTGTGAAAACGGTGTACATGCCAAAATGCTTATTTTAAAGTGTTTTGCGTCTTACATGAAAATTGCTAACTGCTGATAAGTTTGATTATTTGAAAGTGTTTAACTTTATAAACGTATATATCACACATATCTGGGATTTTGGGTACTATGATAAATAAATCATATATTTTGGTATCTTAAGGTTTTATTTTATGGAAATAGGTTTTGAGAATAAATGTATTTCATTTTTTATTTTAGAGAAATGCATGGTTTTGTGTTATGGGACGTTTTGAGAGGTAAATGTTATAAACTCACTTGGAAAATGATTTGTCCCAATATAAACTACGTTGGAATTAATTATATCATGGGTTTACATAAGTACGGGTTGTTTATGTTTGATTCCAATTTATGATTGTCAACGTTGAGTCTTTGGATTTGTTGAGCTTATGGCTCGGTTTGGATTTTGTTGGGTTTCGAAGACACTTGTCCGCTTTTAATAGCTCAATGTTGAGCGTTTGGTTATGATTTGCATTTATTATATCTTAGTTGAGTATTACATGTTTTGAATGCATTAGTTCATTCGTTTTGAGTCATGTAATGGTTTAGTTAGTGCAATGGATCCATAGGCACGGTGTTCCTATGTCCCCGTTTTTGGCCATTTGGTTCATCATTTGGCACGGAATAGGCATCGGGTCACCATGGTAAGTAAGGTGTGTACCTATACGGTCGGGCAGCGTCCCATGGGCAGTAAGGTATGATTCCCTTGTGCTAGAGATCCCCGTTTTGGAACTCTCAAGAATAGACCTAGAGGGGTTGACTTGATGTTTTCGAGTGATAGACTCAGAGGAGTTAAGCTCGGTGGGTTTTTATTTGTGTAACCCACATGTTTTGATTTCTTACATGATTATGTGACCTACTTTTGTGTTCCGTCACGTACAATGTAATCGGGTCTTCCCCGTCACCAGTAGGTGAGGTTTTGGTAATGCAGTTTTATAATCCATGTTTTCGGAGACGTTTGAATATAGATATTTATCTACGTTTTAAGGTTTTGGTTATTGAAACTCATTCGAGTTACTGGGATGTTTTGGAAGTTGGGGTTATCTACGTCTTCAGTGTTTGATCATTATAATGTCAGTTTATGTTTTACGTAAGCTTTGGGTTTTGGCTTTATTTAAAGAGGCGTTTGTTTTATGATTTCTAATCACGAAAAGGGTGAATAATGAAAAGGAGATTGTTTTAAGATTTAATATATTTCATTTTTGGTTGCTTTCAATCAAATGTATCGCATTTTGGAATTAGGATTATATATAACATTCTTAAAGTTATTGCGTTATATATCTCTAACCAAAACCCTTGAGCTCACTAGGCTTTAAGCCTAACCTTTTTATTTGTCGGCATGTGCATCAGGTTCCAGTTGGGGTTTGGTTCCGGCAGTGCTTTGAGGAGTGGAGCATTAGACCTACACAAGAGTAAGTAGATTGATGAAGTCTTCTGCAGTCGGAGATAGTGACTATTATTGGGTTTAGTAGCACTTGTCCCTATTATAGACTGTTGGCATTGAACGAAATGTGTGTATTGAAGTTAAATGTTAAGTTGTGTTTGTAGATGAGTTACTTATCGATGTATTTAGAAAATTTTAAATTAGTTGCTATTTCAGGATTTGAGGGTGTTACATTTCACCTAATGAAGTATAAAATATGTTTTATGTGCATATTTATGAATGAGAATGCTTGGAGAACATCTTGTGTCACTTTTATGACTCTCACTCCATGGTTGAGTTTACATGGTAAAATGAGTCCTTCAAAGTAAAATACATGAATATTCATTATTATTATTGTTGTATTTAGATAATATTGTATTGAATTATTTTATAAATCGAAAAATAGTTGTGAAAGGACTTGTGGCAATGTAGGTTCACTTATGATGACTCCAAGGCATTTGTGGTCATCCGAGGATTAGTCAGTGCAACCACTAGGGGCTATGTGTGTGACTTGGGGTGCTACAACAATGAAACAACGATATCGAAAAAAGGTGTGGCTTGGGGCGACATCTGCAATGACTCAACAACAAGCAGCAATAGCCAAGGGTTATGAAAGTTACATCATCCGCTGCTAGTGGAACATAAATGATCAATATGACCGATATATAGTTGAACATAAAACATGTCCGGTTCAAATGTTATATCGATACAACATAAATGATCAATATGAATGCTTCCAGTTTAAAGAAATATCTACTTATCAATAACCTCCAATAAACCCAACTACTGAGGCCACAACTGTTGTATAATCAGATACTTCTATGTTCAGGATCATTGCTTTTGCCTATACAAAATTGTTGTTTCCCTTTTAGTTTAAAAAACTTGCCTAAGGATGATAAGCATGACGTTTTGAGTGTGTTATGGATCGAACCCTTAATCAACCAACAAAGTTGTAAAAGAAAACAAGTAGGTTGAATGATTAGATGCATAGCAAACAGGATGGAGAGGATGTGCTAAAGGAAGGAATGGGCAGTGGAGGTGGTGGACATGATCCATTTGGCATCTTACAATCATTCTTTAAGGTTAGTCCTTTCCGTGCTAAGCACCCCTATAAATAAGCTATAATGCATCCTTGGGCTTGTAATCCATTTTTACTTGGAATCTTGAGTAACCTGGTAGAGGTAGTAGTAGTAGGGGATGAAGGTAGAGAAGAGGAGAAGATGTTATTCACTCTCACAAAATTTCTCTGGAGGATCTCTTTTGCATAAGGTACTCTTCTCCAAGTGCATAGGGTGAGTGCTTACCTTATTTTATCCACTTTTCAATTGAACACATCCACCATTCACTTCTAATGCTCTCTCAAAGTTCTTCCATTTTCCTAAAACAAAACCCATGTCTTGTCTTATTTGAGGTGATTTATTTGAGATCATAAAATGCAATTTTTTTTGTTCTCTAATATGGTTATATCAACCTTTTTGATGCGGGATTTACTAGTTTGTTTCCTTTGATTAATGTGTACCCGGAGTCTTTATTTTTGCATTTTTGCTACTCGTCATGTGTTAAATGTTTAGAGATCTACATAAACATGTTGGTTATAATTGCTCATTGTCATGAAAAGTAACAAGAATTACTTTACTTGGAAGGAAATGTGATATAATCCTTTTATAGTTAAACATGCTTGGTTTGATTTAGTTTTAATTGGATAAACACATAGGATTTTAAGACAAATACTCTTCTGTTACCATTGACACCTTGTCGAATGATCCAAACTTGGCCAAGAAGCCGTGAAATTGTATATCAAATTTGCCTTGGTCATATTATAGACATTATTGCTACCCTTACTTAATATAATACTAATATATATCATACTACTTTATGAATGTTCTTGAATATAATCTATTTGGAGTTGCAACTAAATCTTTCATAAGTCAGACTTCGAAATTTTTTGTTTTTATTCATATTCTATTTTAAAGCATGGTTAAAATATTTTGTATCTTGGATGACATTCAAACGTAGTATTGATGGTTGCATTATGTAAAATAATAAGAAATCTTCACGTGCATGAGAAGATTAGCAAACAATTTCTATTAATAAGAATTCTAAATATGACCCTAGTTTTTTTATTAACAAGACTATTAGTATAAAAATTCTACAAGTGTAATAAAATTCAATTTTTTTCTTGTTGCAGGTATACAACCAACTTCACATCAACATGACGAGAAATAAAATCCTATAAAGAGAAATAATACAATCATCAGTGAGTTTCAGAAGGCGAAGCATACAGGAATAGCTTTAATTAGCAAAAGTCTAGTATATTAGAGAACTAGTAGTGATAAGTTTGTCATTTGTGTTCTTACACCTTATTCATATGTTTATTAATATAATTGTTTAATGTTTCTCAACTAATTACTAAATTAATTTTTAATAAGCTTAACTATAGACATGGTCAAGTGCTACAATAGTCATAGAATATATTAAATTCAAATAGTGACTATAAGTAGTTTGTGACTACGATTTTAACAATTCATGGTAACTATGTAATGAATTGGTCACCATTATTATAAATTTGTAGGACTATAGTTAGTTTATAGCCATGGTTTTATTATTTCGTGTGATCAAAAGGCAAGCAATAACCACAATTCTACAATTTAGCGTAACCATATACACCAAGAATTGGCCACAGTTAATATAAAATGTGTGGTTGTAAATGATTTATTGTCACAATTTTAGTTATTTGATGTGACTAAAAGATAACCAATAGCAGTTATACTAATTCAACGTAACCATACTTCATGAATTGACCACACTTACTATCAAATTTGTGTGACTATAACTAGTTTATTGCCATGGGTTTGGTAATTTCATGTGACAAAAAGATAACCAATTGCCACAGTTTTAACAATTCAACGTAACTGTATGTCACAAATTAGTCGTGGTTAATATGAGATTTTCGTGGCTATAAGTAGTTTAAGGCCATGATTTAATTATTCCGTGTAACCAAAAGGTAACCAATAGCTATTGTTCTAACAATTTGGCGTCACCATATGTCATGGAATGCCAATGGTTAGTATAAAGTTTGTGTGGCTATAAATAGTCTTTCGTCACGATTTAAGTTATTTTGTGTAACCAAAAAGATATCACTAGCCACAATTTTTAGAATTCAACGTAACCATATGTTATAAAATGACCATAGTTGATGTAAAATATGTGTGGCTATAAGTAGTTTATGGTCACTGTTCTAGTCATAATTCAATGTAACCAAAAGGTTGCCAATAGCCATGGTTTTAACAATTCAGTGTAACCATATGTCATGAAATGACAATGGTTAATATAAAAATATTTGTGTGGCTATAAGAAGTCTATTTTCACGATTAAAATAAATGCATGTGGCTATAAGGTAACCAATGGCCGCCTTCAAAGCAAATCGTGTGGCGATAAGTAGTTTATGGTCACGGTTTAATTATTTTGTGTAACCGAACTATATTCAATAGCCACGGTACTAAAACATTAACGTAACTATATGTAATGAATTAGCCACAGTTAATATGAATTTACGTGACTATAAGTAGTTTATGGCCACGTTTATATGAAAAAAGCTTAACTACCAATATTTTTTATAACCTTGTAGCCACGGTTTTTATGCTATGATTGGTTTTTCATGAGATATGGTGACAGAGTTTAAACGTAGCTATAAGGGTATCAATAGTCATGCAAGAATAATCTACGGGTTGATAAAAAAACGTGACAAAAAGCCTATGGCCACGGTTATTAATCGTGACCAATGTGACTTTTTGTACTAGTGATGGGTGAGGTATGGTTAAAAGACAAAAAAAAGATAAAATTACCAAAATAACCCATAACTAAAAGAAAAATTTTAACAAAATTAATTAATTAAGGGACTACTTTCAAAATAAAATACAAACCATTAATTTACTTAGTAAAATCAAGAAACTTAGTTGGATAAAAACCACATGGATCAAATTTATAGTTTACTCCAAAATTCATTGTATTTAGATATGTGGGGTTTAGGGTTCTAATGATTGGAATCATTGGTCATGATTCAACTTGGAAAGAAACTCAAGTCCACATAGGTGGATATGATCCATGTTTTCTCAAACTCATCTACACAATCTAAGTGGCCCCATTTCAAGACAGCATGCATTCAGGATTTTTTATGCTTCTTTTTAACCATTCCAATATATTTTCTATTGGTTAAGTTTATATGATCTGATTTTATCATTCAACTTTTTAAAAACCCAACCAAAATCTTTTATCAAAAACTAATTTATAAAATTAATGAAATTCATTAATATTTGAACTAAAACTATTATTTTACAACGATTTATGATTTTTATAAAATTATGTATCTTCAGTTATTTAAATATTTAGTACTAATACTATAGGTTTCAAACATAATTTTTGTCTTTCTTTTCTAACTTTATGTAAACAAAATCATCTCAGTCAATTATATTTTGGTTTTTTATTCTTTAATCAAAAGTTTGAAAGTTGGCTTTTATTTAATTAAAATAAAGATTTTGAACTTTAGCGTTTTAAAATTAGATGAAAGCGACACTATATTAATTTCTATACTTTATCATATCTAGAATATTTAAACCATATAGTTTGTGAGAATCTACAAAACATTTATTTTGTATGAACTAAGCAAACCTAACGATTATTTTAATTGATTAATTCAGATTTTGAAAAGTTAATAACATGTAGGTGTTAATGTACATATGTGTATTAGGCCTAAGTCCGTGGACCCATATAGTATGTGTATATATTTCTCTTGTATCTTCTAGTTTAGGTTAAGCCGCTATTTTAATTTCATCATATTGTACTTTTCTCTCAATCAATATATCGAAGTCATCAAGCCTTCAGCATAATCATCGTCTCTTTCAATTATCATCATCATATTCTAACATGGTATCAGAGCTGTAGGTTTGCTTTCTTCCTCTCTCTCATCATCACCATCGTTCTCTCGCCGTCACCCTCGACAACCGAAAACCCAGTCGCCGACAACCGCCTATAAACCCTAGCCGTCACGCCCTCTCTGTCTCTCGTCGCCTTCGAATCGCACGGGCCGCCCTCTCTATCTCTCGTCGCCTTCGAAACCCTAGCTGCAGAACCGGAAGAACTCCGGTCACAAACTCCATACCGGTCGCACCACTCTAACGGTTGCACCCCATACCGGTTCATACCGGTCGGTCCATATATCGGGCGCATATACCGGTCTTCATATCGGTCACATATACCGGTCCATACCGATCGCATCCTACCGGTCGATAACACCATACCGGTCAATACCGGTCGATCACACCCTACCGGTTCATACCGGTCGCACACTACCACCAGTCCATACCGGTCGCTCACCCTACCGGTTCATACCGGTCGATACTACCGGTCGCAACCTACCAGTCGATTCTACCGGTCGCACACCATGGCTGCCAATCTCGCTACTGATAGTGTCCTCTACACTTCCCACCCCAAGTCCAAGGGCAAATGGACCAACAACAACCATCACAAATCTGTGGGAAAGACGAACACATCTGAGTGTGCTTTTTGCCATTCTACTGCTCATCTTCTTCTTGATCGTCCTATTCGCAAGTGCCGTCGGTGTGGCATCACTCATCCTCGCCATTATGAGTCTGATTGCCCTAAGAACTCAAAGAACACTAGTCCTCAGAACCGGACTCACGTTGTTGCTGTATCTACTGTTACTGATAACACCGCTTCAGGCTCCTCACCTGACCACATGGAACTGATGCGTCGCAATCAGGAACTCATGGAGCAGATCATGTCTGGTGCTATGGGTATGAATTCTCAACACTTAACTGCATCAGGTAACTCATGGCTTTTTGACTCTGGGTGTTGCAATCATATGACACCCTGCACTGATGGTTTTGTTTCTAAGAAACCAGCTCAGCATTTTACGTCAGTACGAACTGCTGACAACACTGGCCTACCGGTATCCTTTAGTGGAAATGTCTCCACTCCTCATATTCAATTACCGGGTGTTCTCAATGTTCCGAAACTATCTCTGCGCTTAGTTTCAGTTGCGCAACTTTTAGAATCTAACCTGATCATTTTATTTCATTCTTCTGGTTGTATTGTACAGGATCCAAAGACCAAGCAGATCCTTGGACTCGGCCGTAAGGTTGGACGGATGTTTGAAGTGGTCTATCTTCGTCTGCCGTTACCATCTTTAAATCTTGTTGCCTCCGTTTCCAGCTCTTCTTCCTTTGAATTGTGGCATGCCCGACTAGGTCACTTATCTCTAGCCAGAATAAAAATCATTAGCTAATTCAGGGATGTTAGAAAATTGTGTGTCCACTGACAGTATTTCTTGTTTATCATGCAAACTTGCAAAACATCATGCTTTATCCTTTGAAAGAAATGAGTTTAATTGTACTTCTGCTTTTGATCTTATTCAGTCTGATGTATGGGGACCAGCACCACATCCATCAATGGGGGGTGCTCGGTATTTTGTTATTTTTGTTGATGACCATACACGTTTCACATGGATATATCTCATGAAACATCGTTCGGAGGTACCTAAAATTTATATTATGTTTGCTCGGATGATTCACACTCAATTTTCAAAATCTATAAAGATTCTTAGAGCTGATAATGCTATGGAATACAAAGAGTCCTCTCTTCTCTCCTTTCTTCAATCTTAGAGGACTCTCTTTCAGTACTCCTGTCCCGGCACATCTCCTCAAAATGGCCATGCCGAACGCAAACACCGTCATATATTTGATACAGTTCGCACTCTTCTCATTTCTGCTAAATGTCCGGAACGGTTTTGGGGGGAAGTTGTTTTCTCTGTAGTTTATACTATCAATCGTCATCCTACTCCTCTTCTTAAACATAAGTCTCCTTACGAGGCTCTTTATGACATCCTCCCTTCCTATGAACTCCTAAAAGTTTGGGGTACTGCCTGTTTTGTTCAGTTACAACCCCATGAACATACCAAACTTGAACCTCGCTCCAGACTTTGCTGCTTCCTTGGATATGGTATTGAGCACAAAGGCTATCGCTGTTGGGATCCTATTTCCCAGCTTCTTCGTATATCGCGTCATGTTACCTTCTGGGAACATGTTCCTTTTTCCTCTATATCCAAGTTTCGTGAGTCTCCCACTTTCACCACTCCGTTCTTCACTGATGCTTCCGTCTCATTGGACTCACTCCAATCTGACATCATATTGCCTCCACCTGTTGTTCCACCACAGTCTGAATCTGCCTCTCCTTCAGAGTCTCCTGCCCCTACACAGCCTGCCTCTTCTAGTTTTCCTGATCAACATCAATCATCTGCTCCATCCGCACAGCCAACATCTGAGGTGCCTGCTGAGTCTTTGGCTCCTGGAACGTCTCAATCTCAGAATGTTAGACGATCAGATCGGGTAAGACAAGTTCCTTCTCATCTCTGTGATTATCATGTTTATGCTACTCTACTGTCAAATCACGAACCTACTTCCTACAAGGAAGCCTCCTCTAACCCTGATTGGTAGAAACCTATGGATGAGGAACTTCAGGCTCTTGACAAAGCTCAGACATGGGAATCTGTCCCACTTCCTCCGGGAAAGTCACCCATTGTCTCCAAATGGGTGTTTAAAATCAAGACAAAATCCGATGGGTCTATTGATCGGTACAAAGCTCGCCTTGTGGCCAAGGGCTTCAATCAAGAGTATGGTATTGATTATGAGGAGACATTTACACCTGTTGCTCGAGTCACTTCTGTTCGCAGTCTTCTACCTATTGCAGCTACCAAACAATGGCCTATTTTTCAGATGGATGTTAAGAATGCCTTCTTAAATGGTGACTTATCTGCGGAAGTCTACATGACACCTCCTCCGGGCGTTCGACTTCCACAAGGTCATGTTTTTCGACTTCGGAAGGCTCTTTATGGACTCAAGCAAGCTCCGCAAGCTTGGTTTGAGAAGTTCAGTTCCACCGTCATCTCTCTGGGTTTCGCACCCAACAACTACGATTCAGGATTGTTTACTCGGACCACTGAGGCTGGAACAATCTTACTTCTGTTATATGTGGATGATATGATTATTACCGGAAGTGACTCTACTGGCATAGCTCATCTCAAGACATCTCTCAGCTCCTGTTTTGAGATGAAGGATCTTGGTTCTTTACACTATTTTCTTGGTCTTGAGGTGATCTCAGATCCTTCGGGAATTTATCTTTGTCAAGCCAAATACACCTCCGATCTCTTGACAAAAGTTGGGCTTACTGACAACAAAACTGCATCCACTCCTTTTGAGCACAACCTTCATCTGGCTCTGAATGCTGGACCTCCTCTGCGTGATCCTACTCTTTATCGACAGTTAGTGGGGTCACTTGTCTACCTGAGAGTGACTCGACTTGACATTTCCTATGTTGTCCATACAGTCAGTCAGTTCATGTCCGCACCCTGTTCAGATCATTATGCTACTGTCCTTCGCATCCTTCGATATTTAAAGGGGACCATGTTTCACGGTCTTCATTTTTCATCCGCATCCTCATTGACTTTGCGAGGATTTTCTGATGATGATTGGGACAGTGACATTACGGACCGTCGATCTACTACTGGCTACTGTTTCTTTCTTAGAGACTCTCTCATCTCTTGGAGGAGCAAGAAACAATCTCTGACAGCTCGATCCAGTACTGAAGATGAGTATCAAGCACTAGCTGACACGGCTCAAGAACTTGTGTGGTTACGCTGGCTACTCTCTGACATGGGGGCACCTCAACATTCTCCAACCCCTTTGTGGTGCGACAACAATAGTGCTCTTCAGATTGCTCACAATGACGTTTTTCACGAGCGAACGAAGCATATTGAAATTGACTGTCACTTTGTTCGTCAACACGTGACTCGTTAGACTATTCAGCTTCTTACTATTTCAACTATTGATCAACCGACCGACATTTTCACTAAAGCTCATCTACCAGGACGGTTTCGTGATCTAGTTTCCAAACTCCATTTGGCTCATTCTTCTCCCGATTGAGTTTGAGGGGGGATGTTAATGTACATATGTGTATTAGGCCCAAGCCCGTGGGCCCATATAGTCTGTGTATATATTTATCTTGTATCTTCTAGTTTAGGTTAAGCCGCTATTTTACTTTCATCATATTGTACTTTTCTCTCAATCAATATATCGAAGTCATCAAGCCTTCAGCATAATCATCGTCTCTTTCAATTCTCATCATCATATTCTAACAGTAGGCATTAGAACTAACTGTTAAGAAGCTTTAAACAACATATTAGTATAAAGCATAAGAACAAAATTGGAAGGGAAGAGCTATCCTTTATTAGACTTGAAAGGGGGCTATTTATAGCCTTATACATCAACAAAACTCCTACAAAACAACAAAAGGAAGCTATTGCTTTTATCCACAAAGGAAAACAAACAATCCTACTTTTACTCAGATCTTTAAGATCCGGAATTATTCAACAAGAAAAGACTCGATAAAAGGAAAGACCCAGTAAACAAAAATCTCTTCAATCCCTCCCATAAACTAATTGCAATAAGGCAACTAGTTTAACTCTGTCATAGTACATACTCCCATCTTCTCTCTGAACCTCATAAAATCATCCAGCTTAAGTGGGTTTGTCATCACGTCTGCTAGTTGATCATGACTTCTACAATGGATCAACTCAATCAACCCTTCATTTGTAAGATCACGTAAGAAATGGAATCTTACATCAATATGCTTACTTCGTCCATGCATAACAGGATTTCTTGACAACTTGATCGTTGAAGTATTGTCACAACAAATAGTAGTACACTTTTTTTGTTGCTGACCAAACATAGACAATACCCTCTTCATCCAGATTGATTGACTCGCACACCCGACAACTGCAACAAATTCAGATTCAGTTGTTGAAAGGGTGACAATTGGTTGCTTCTTCGATGCCCATGAAACCACACCTGAACTCATGAGAAAATCGTAGCCGAATGTACTTTTACGATCTTCTTAATCACTAGCATAATCATTGTCGGTAAAGGCAGCTAGTTCTTCTGACCCTCCCTTTTGCTGCAACCCCTTGCATTTGTTGGTTCTTGATTTCATCATCTTGCTCAACTTCATCTTGTCTTTCACCGTCTTCCTATTGATCTACATTTCCCTATGTAAGTATTTGAACGGTTTCTTTTTCTTCCTAACTCCATTGTTTGTCTTCTTCAAAGACAACATCACGGTTGACATTAATTTTGTTCTTTACTGGATCATATAAGCAATACACCTTCGATTCATCGTTGACCCCCATCAATATGCAAACATGGCTCTTATCTTCTAACTTGGTTCTCTTGGCATCGGGAATACGTACATTATCTACACATCCAAAAACAAGAAAATGACTTACATATGGCTTAATTCCCGACCATACTTCCTCTAGTGGATCATCTTCGACCACCAAAGTTGTACTACGATTAAGCACGTATGTGAGGCACTTGATAGTCTCCGGCCAGAACGGTTTTGGAATTCCTTTCTCTAACAGCGTAGAGCGCACTAGATTCATCAATGATCGATTTCTTCATTCGACTATCCCATTCTGTTGTGGTGTGTAAGATGTTGTCAGTTGTCTCTTGATGCCATGTTCTTCACAAAAGTAAATGAATTCCTTTGAATTGAATTCTCTCCCTATCTTTGCCCAACCCCTTGATGCTCAAACCAAACTCCTTCTTTACCATACTTTTAAAGGTCTCGAAACAGGTGAAATCTTCTGCCTTTTCAACTAGAAAGTACGTCCACATTTTCTTGCTAAATTCATCAATAAAACACAAGACATACCTTTTACCGTTGTGTGACTCGGGAGTTATTGGACCACATATATCAGCGTGAACTAGTTGTAAATTGTAAGTACCTCTCCACATACTCTTCTAAGGAATCGTATCCCTATTCTGCTTTCCAACAAGACAACTTCGACAAATAGCATTTGAAGAGACCAAGTTTGGCAAACCACTTACCATTCCATTTTCTTGAAGAGTCCTTAACCCCTTTTGACTTAGGTGAGCAAATCGGCAGTGCCAAAGGTTTGCTAATTCCTTATCTTGTGTACTTGAATAAAGGCACTTCTCATCCAAAGTTTATTCCACAATAGAGAACATCATGTTTGTTGACATGATAGACTCAAAAATGAGACCTTTCTCGGGGTGATAAACTTTGCAACTTTCTAACTGCATCAAGACCGTAAGTCCTCTTTCTTGAAGTTGTCCACTTTCTTGAAGTTGTCCACTTTCTTGAAGTTGGCCTACACTAAGAAGATTTTTAGTGAGTTCTGGAACATAATACACATATGTAATTGTGTGTCTGACACCATTTATGCATAATTTAACTTTTCCTTTCCCTTGAACCTTAATCTTGTAATTGTTCCCTAACTTCACAAGCTGCTGGTGGTTGTTATCAAGATCAATAAACTTTGAAAAATCTCCACTCATGTGATTTGAGAACCCCGAGTCCAAAAACCATACTTCCTTTTTCTTTTCTTCTAGTCATGCTTACGCCATGAGAAACATTTCTTCCTTTTCTTCTGATACAAAATTTGCCTCCCACTTTGGACACTCATATTGGAAGTTTCCAAGCTTATGGAAACGGTAACATTCAACCGTGGTTTTGTTGAAAACACGTCTTCCTCTCCAGCGACCATGTCCTATAGATGAAAATTTGCCACCACGACCTCTCATTCCTCTTTCCATACGTACTTTCAAGACCCGACCTTCTTGTTGATCCAACCTTTTGAACTTTTGCTCGTGCACCACCAACGAACTTTGAAACTCATCAATGGACATGGAACTGGTGTCCTTTGATTCCTCAATGGATCCAACCTTTTGAACTTTCGGCCAAAATTCTTAATACCTTTTGGACAACCTTCGAATCCGACATGTCTTCTCCATTGCTTCTCATTTAATTTGCCACATACATCACTCGAGTGAAGTGTTCATTGGTGGATCCCCCCTGCTTCATCTCCAGAACATCAAAATCTCTTCTCAATGTATTAAGAAGAGACTGCCCATTCATTCCAACCAAATTTTTCCTTGAGAGAGTCCCAATTTATCTTTGAAGTACTTCTGTCCAACACTTATTCTAACGTGATTCTGTCTATGTCTCGAAACAGGTAGCCCTTTGCTCTGTAATTGTTGGTCCCGAAGGTGCTTAACAAGTTTGTAGAAGGGGGGGGGGTTGAATACAAACACAGAAATTAAAGTTTAATAAATTGTTTATCGATAAATCAAATACAATTTACAAGTTTGTTGCGGAATAAGATTAAGACAGACTCAATCTAAACAAACTTAAGAAACACTAAGATGATTGCACAAGAAATTCAGAGAATGGGGGATTAAGAGAGAGATAGAAAACAAGGGTTTCTATATGGAGTTCAAGGATTGAGCACACTCACAGATGGAGGGGTGAACTTCCTATTTATACCCTATGCATTAAATGCATGGCAGGGCACTTTACACGTGGCGTTCAGTGATTGGCTTTGGGAGTCTGACTTTGGGAGACATGCTTTCGGCCGTATCATGAACAGTGTAGTTGACAGAGTTGTTGTAGGATTTGTGGCAGAGACGTGTCAGTTCTGACACATCGTACTGGTTGTGCAAGGTAAGACAAAAGGAGACTTGAGGCATAAGCTACGTGATCTTTTGATCTCTGAATATCTCTTCCTTCAGAGATATAAAGTTCAGCTATCGCTGAAGCTTTCCCTCATGTTCCTTCGCGTATAAGTAGAGTCGTCTTTGCTTCACTGATATCCGCATCAGGTCACTAGTAGACTTGTCTTTGTTCAGTGGCTTCGTCTTTGATTCAGCTATGAACATCTTGTTGACGTGAAACTTGTCTTCAGGGATTACGTTAACTGTTTACATCAGAAACCATCAACGATAATTGAACATACTCAGTCTGATCGCTGATAGTGAAACACTAATACATATGAAATGTTTACAAGAAAGGTCATCAGCGATAACTGAACAGACTCAGTCTGATCGCTGATGGTGAAACACTAATACATATTAAAACGTAATTTTCACTAAGTATAGAAGAGGGTCGTTATCAAATCACTGAGAGAGTTTGGATCAACAATCTCCCCCTATTTGATAATGACAAAGTAACTAAAGAAAATTACTTTATGATTCAAAATATAGGAATAAAAAGGACTCATAGCATGCATGTCCCAATTACTATTTTGAGGGATCTTTTACAGTACTGATAGGGTTAAGTACATCACTGCAATTTTCATTTAATTCAGGGATAGAATTACAAGATGAAAATCATAAGTACAAGTGAATAACTAACTACTGTAAGTATAACTAATAGATTACAGAAAAGAAAACTAATCTATCAGCTATTAAAAGAAGACTTAGGAGGATTGATCATATACTCAGGTATTTCTTCTCCTTTCTGTCTTCGTTTCAAAGATTCTTGGCTGATAATTTCTTTGATTTTCTCAGCAGCAGGGGAGAAGTCACACCATAAGCATAAGAGATCCTTGAGATGATTCAGAGGACAGATAGGAATCTCAGAGACTCTTTGAAATCTGAGTTCCTCATCATCATCTCTGAAGAACACTCCATAAGGATCGTCAATTACTTGACCACCTTGGAAAGGACCACCAGGAGGCAGAGATAGATCCAGAACTGAAAGATCGGGAGGAGGACCAAACAGTGCATCTCTTGAAAATTTGATAGAAGTTTCATTCCTGATGATGGCGATGTCTTCAGAGGAGGAGGACCCAATTCTTCTCTTGAGTTTCAAAGATTTGGGAGGAAGAGGAGATGGCAACTTTAGTATAGAAGCGACTCTATTTATGAGGGCTTCAAGAAGTCCTTCAACGTAGCCTCTGTATGTAGATTTTGATTTCTTTAGCGCATCCTAGAACTCTAACCATTCCGTAAATCCGAAGCTCTCAAGTTTGGATACGTACATAGCTTTTTGGGTTCCATCCTCTCTGGTAATCTCCATAGTCACTGTGAGTTGATCCTTCTTCTTGCGACCAGAGATAGTCACGGCTGATATCGGAAGAAGATCAGAACGATAATCCATCTTCTGTTTGCACCATTCGATAGACCTATCGTTGATCTCTTGTTCTTTGGAGCGTTCCTCTTCAATTTCTTTCAGCAGTGCAGCTTGAACTTCCACAGGCTTGCTTTTTAGCTTTTTGTCCTTGACTAGAGAATATTGAATCTTTAAAGCGAGTTGGGCATCTTGTATGCATTCAGCGATCAGCTTCTCAACTTTGGCAGATTCTTCTCTTTCTGCTTCAGTGAGAAAGTCGAGCTCTTAGGATGTTTGAAGAGGGACTTTCAGCCGTTGACTTTCTAGTTGAGCGATCATTTTAACTCTTTTCTTCACCACTTCCTCTGACCAATGAGATGGTTGAGAGGGCCTTTCTGGATGGACCAGGGAATATTCTTCTTCTTCTTCTTCTTCATCAATCTCAGTGATAGAGATTGGGATTATTTCTTCAGCGATAGTAGCTGGAATTATTTGTAGTTCAGAACCCTTAAGCAGGGGTGAGAACTGTCTGGATAGAAAATGAAGGAAAGAAGGGATAAGTGTATATTTTTAGAAAAAGAGAGATAAAGGCTAGAAGGAAATAGGGGTTTGGAAAGAGTAGGAGAGTGGTACAATTGAAAGACATACCTGAGAAGGATGCTCCTCCTCAGATTGTGATCCAGTCCTCAAGCATTCTTCAGCGATTGGTTGTTTGTCTTTGCTTTGCGAAGGAGCGCTTGAAGATGTATCACCTCTCACCCCTGCTTTGACAACCTCTTGCGAAGTTGTCCCTGATGCGACGTTCGGCTTGGAGAACCACATAAATTGGTCTTCTTCATCGTCGTCATCGTCATCGGAGGGTTGATCCTTTTCTTGATTATCAAGATCTAGATCATCTTCCTCTTCATTGTCTTCTTCCTCATCATCTTCAAAGAGAATAGAATGAATAGATGATGATTCTTTTACCTTCTCCCCCTCAGATTGAGAGGGAGGTTTCTTTGGAGTCTTAGCTTCCCCAGCAGCAGCGATAGATGTTTCTACAGCTTTCTCCCCCACTTTGTCATTATCAGCGGTAGGGGGTTGCTCAGCTGCCGGAGTTGCTGTTGAAGCTTTTAGCACTTGGACGTCAGCCTCCAGACGCTTGACCCGGTCTTCAACCGCAGGGATGTTGCACGTGGCATCATGGATGAATTCCACAGCGATGTTGAGGTTGGTCCGATCATCTTCAGTGAAGGAGGGAGGCAGCGCTGGAGCTGGTGCATTCACCTTTTGTAGAATTTGCTGAAGAAGGGACGTGCAGAGGTCAACTTTTGAAGAGAGACCCCGAACTTCAGCGGTAAGAGACTCAAATCGCCCCTGAAAGAGTTGAGAGGACTCTTTGAGTTGGACGACTTGTTCTTCAACAGCTGAAAGTTGTGAGTTCTCAGCTTTAGATGAGCAGGTCGCGGTCAACTTCTTCAGCTCCTCACCATCCTGATTGACGGCGCTGGTGGTGTCGTTGATGGTGTTGGTGAGGGCGTCCACCTTCTCTCCCAGACTGTTGACATGCGTGTCAACAGACGCCAAACTAGGACCTGAAAATAATGTTAGTTCAGATACGGGCTTATTTGGAGAGGTGGGGAAAGAAGTGTTTAATCCTATAGGTGTACCTGACGTATCAAACATTTTGTAGAACTGCATAGATTCCTCAAAAGTTTGATGTTCAGGTCCTATATGGAAAGAAGAGGTAGCGGGTTCAGAGACCAAATGAGTAGAAAAGGGAAGAGTTTGGGGGATAGAAGTAGGGATGGGGTTAATCTCAGCGAATGAGATAGTAGGTGGGGTCACTGATGATGTGACAGCGATCGATATCGCTGACACGGCAGTATGACTGACTGTTGAAGTTGTGGAGGAAAGACCCACAAATGCATCTAAGGTAGCTTGTTGAGAAGCTCCCTCAGGTATAGTAGTAGAGGGTGTACTTTCCTTAGTCTTTTTGGCCTTTTTGGAGGGACCAATCGGACTAGCTGATGGTCGTTTAGAAGTAGTGGTAGCGACAGGGATAGCAGACGAAGGAACCGTCTGCGTGGTCACTGAAGATGAAGAAGAATGGAGAGAGAGACGAGAGAGATGGAGATAGATACTTACCTCGTCGGCGAGTGGCTTTACCTCCAGTGATCGTTGACCTACCCTGGCAAAGGTGCCATCATCTTTGGTGGGATAGGTGTTGGGATAGAGGAACTTGATGTACGTACATATGAAACGTACGTACGAGATCTTGGGATCTCGTTCAGGCTTCTCTAATCTCGACCTCAGGTCTTCAAAGATTATTGTGGCGTAGTCAAAGTTTTGACCAGCGATAACGGAGTAGGCCATCTGCAGTTGTGTTTTGCTGGCTTGATCCAGCGAACCACTCTTCCCGCTCATGCACTGAATTATGTGCGAGAAGATAAAGTTCAGTTGTGAGGGCATCTGAGCTTTGAGGATCTTGGTGAGCTTCTTGTTGGGAATAGAAGATCTCGGTTTGTTTTCCCAACAATAACCCATTGCGTCCAGAAATGATATCAGCTCATCATCAGTGGGGAGTGCGTCGAACCCACTCTTTGGTTTGTCAGGGAATCTTAAAGATTTCTTGAGGCTAAGAGCGGTCATGCTCCCTGTCCCCAAGTCCGTGCTGAAAGAGATAGCAGGGACTCGTTCTCCTTTCTTGTTGGTGAGTTCAGTTGCATCAGCAGTGAACCAGAACTGCTGGAGTAGAGTCTTGGAAGGCTTAGGATCCACAGTGATCGCGTAAGCTATACATGACTGCTTGAGGAATTCAGCAGCTTCCACCAGATGTGGGTATTTGTCAGCTTTGAACTCGAGTCTTGCCAAATGATTACATTTAGTAATCTCAACTTCAGTGAGAGCGAATCGTACATGCTTGGAAGCAACGATTGAAGACTGTGTCATTTCTGTTATGGAAAGAAGCATAATAGAAGAAATGATTTAGATTAAAAATAATATGATTACCAGTTGCCATAGAAGAAGGGAAACTGGAAAAAATATCAAGTTATTTTTAGGAATAGAAAAATAGTGTTCTGGGTAGAAAGAATGAAGAACACTTTAAAAACCAAAAGGTTTTTATTGAAAAACATAAAATCAGAAAGAATGATCTTTAGTTTAAAAAAACGTTTTATAAAATCCATGAAGAACAAGAACGAGTAGGATTTAAAAAGAATAGAAAGCATACGAACAATGCACATAAACATGAAATAAACCTGTTTATTTTGAAGAAGAAGAGTTGCAGGTTCAATATTCTGGGTTTACTTGCTTGAGTGTTCTTGAGAGAGAATGTTTCTTGCGTTGACAGTTTTGAAAGCGTAAACCGTATAAAGGAGAGAAGAATTCCTTTTATACGAAGAGAGAGAAGAGAGAGAGTAGGAATGAAGCGGGAAAAGAAAGGATCATCATGACATTGACACGTTCCACGAAGTTGATTGGATAGAAGAGCAACGGACGAACGTGTCAGAAAAGGCATGTCGTGGATTGTCGGTTCAAATGACGTCATAGAAGAGAGAGAGTGTTCATTTGTCCGTTTTGAAAGTATCACTGAAGAAAAGTCAGCGATAGATTTTCCTTTTTGAAAGTATCCCTGATGGAAAAGATAGGGATATAGTTTCTTTTAAAAGGATCACTGACAAGAAATATCAGTGATTAAGGTTTATATTTTAAAAAACATCTCAACTGAATGAAGATTCAGTTGTAGGGATTGAGAAAACATACCTGAGGGTCAGAAAATTTATCAGAGAATGATGAAAGGGGAACTTTTGATTACTGACACAATATATGAACGCTGAAGAATTATTCTTCAAGGTTCAGCATTCCAAGCTCACTGATGAGAAAGTTGAACCTTATCTCATCAAGAGGTTTGGTGAATATATCAGCAAGCTGAAAGTCAGTAGGGATAAAGTGAAGTTCAATATCACCATTCATCACATGATCTCTGATAAAGTGATATCTGATCTCTATGTGTTTTGTCTTTGAATGTAGCACTGGATTATTTGCTATAGCGATAGCACTAGTGCTGTCGCAATAGATAGGAATCTTTGACAGCTGAAGGTCATAATCTAATAGTTGATTTCTCATCCACAAGATTTGAGAACAACAGCTTCCAGCGGCTACGTATTCAGCTTCAGCTGTGGAAGTGGACACATAATTTTGCTTCTTGCTTGTCCAGCTTACCAGCTTTCCTCCCAGGAGTTGACATCCACCAGTGGTACTCTTTCTGTCGAGTTTACAGCCTGCAAAATCACTATCAGAATAACCAGTTAGATCGAACCCTGAGTCTTTGGGATACCAAAGACCGAGGTTAGGAGTTCCTTTCAGATATCTGAAAATTCGCTTTACAGTGATCAGATGGGATTCCTTGGGTTCAGATTGATAGTGTGCACATAAACAAGTAGAGTACATGATGTCAGGTCGGCTCGCTGTGAGATACAGCAGGGAGCCTATCATTCCTCTATAGGCAGTGACATTAACAGGTTTTCCAGAAGGATCTTTGTTAAGTGTCAGGGGTGGTGCCATAGGAGTTTTCATCGCTGAAGTTTGTGTGAGATCAAACTTCTTCAGCATATCTTTAACATACTTACCTTGGCAGATAAAAGTACCTTTGTCAGATTGTTTAATCTGAAGACCAAGAAAATATGTCAGCTCACCCATCATACTCATTTTATATTCTTTCTTCATTCTTTCAGCGAAGCGAGTACACAGAGATGGGTTAGTAGAACCAAATATTATGTCATCAACATATATTTGTACAAGAATTATATGACCTTTTATCTTTCTGAAAAATAACGTATTATCAATCTTGCCACGTTCAAAATTTTCAGAGATAAGAAAAGATGAGAGAGTGTCATACCAAGCACGAGGGGCTTGTTTTAGACCATAGAGAGCCTTATCCAATTTATAAACATAATTTGGATGCTTAGGGTCATAGAACCCTGGTGGTTGTTCTACATAGACTTCTTCATTTAGCTTTCCATTTAGGAACGCTGATTTTACGTCCATTTGATAAACGATGAAGTCTTTATAGACTGCATAAGCTAAGAATAGTCGAATTGCTTCAAGCCTGGCCACAGGGGCAAAGGTTTCATCATAGTCTATGCCTTCCTCTTGTCTGTATCCCTGAGCAACAAGTCGAGCCTTGTTGCGGGTTACAGTTCCATGTTCATCTAACTTGTTTCTAAACACCCATTTGGTGCCTATTACAGTTTTATTAGATGGTCTAGGAACGAGATTCCAAACTTTGTTTCGAGAAAATTCAGTCAGCTCTTCTTGCATAGCGCTGACCCAGTTTGGATCTCTGAGGGCATCATCAGTCTTCTTTGGTTCTATTAAAGAGAGAAAGTTTACAAAGAGACAGATATTACTTGAGCTTCGTCGTGTCTGAATACCTACATCTGGATCACCGAGAATTTGATCTATTGGGTGATCTCTGGTCCATCGCTGAGCAGGAGCATGATCGCTTAACTCAGAGGTTGGATCAACAATTGGGATGTTTACTGATGAGGACGTTTGAGGTTCATCAGCAATTAACTGTTGAGTAGGTTCACCAGAGAGATTTCCAGACGAAGGCAGATTTGATGGTAGTAATGTGTTTAGAGGTTCAGCTGAAACCCATGAGGTGGATTCAGCGGTAGGATGTATAATGTTTGGATCATCATCAGCGGCTGAAGGATCAGAATGCTGATGGTTTGAGAAGAAGGGTTCTGTTTCTCTGTAGTGAGAAAGCATCCAAGCATTTAACTCTTCATTGTCAGCGATTGGTTTAGAGTTCGCTGAGCGAGTTTCATCAAAAGTGACGTGAATTGTTTCTTCTACGGTTTGTCTTCTCTTGTTGAAAACTCTGTAGGCTTTGGAGATGGAGGAATATCCTAGAAATATTCCATCATCTGCTTTTGGGTCGAACTTTCCAAGTTGATCTCTGTTGTTTAAGATAAAGCACTGACAACCAAAGATATGAAGAAAGCTGATAGAAGGCTTCCTTCCAAGAAAAAGTTCATAAGCTGTCTTCCCAAATCGCTTTATTATCAGCGATCTGTTTTGAGTAAAACATGCAGTGTTTACAGCTTCTGCCCAAAATTGAGTAGGGAGATGAGAATCGCTGAGCATTGATCTAGCAGCTTCTATGATCGTTCTGTTTCTTCTTTCAACGACTCCGTTTTGCTGAGGTGTTCTTACTGAAGAGAAGTTGTGAGAGATTCCCTTGTTCTCAAAGAAATTGTTCAGGGAACTGTTTTTGAATTCAGTTCCATGATCACTTCTTATTGAACGAACAGTAAGATTGTTCAGCACTTCCATCTTCTTGACAAAAGATATTAGTTCTTCTGGATTATCACTCTTACAGCGAAGAAAGATAACCCAGGTGTAGCGAGAATATTCATCTACAATGACAAGTGTATATTTCTTTCCAGCTATTGATTGGATGTTTACAGGGCCAAACAGATCCATATGCAAGAGCTGAAGAGGACTTGTCACTGAGGAAACTTGTTTTGACTTGAAACTAGCTTTTGTTTGTTTTCCTTTTTCACATGCTGAGCAGAGAGATTCTTTAGCATATGAGTGCTGAGGAAGACCAGAAACCAGTTCCTTAGATGAGAGAGAATTCAGGGTTTTGAAGTTTAGATGAGAGAGCCTTTTATGGAATAGCCAGTTGACATCAGAAGAGGCCTTAGAGAGAAAACATAAGTTTTCAGTGATAGTAGAGTCCATATCTATTACATAGACATTTTCTCTTCGATAACCACTGAGAGCAAGTTTTCCTTTTTCATCTACCACTGAACATGCTTTCTTAGAAAAGCTAACTTCGTAGTCTTTGTCACATAGCTGACTGATGCTTAGAAGATTGTGCTTCAGTCCATCTACATAAGCGACTCTTCGAAAGGTAGTTGTCCCATTGCTGAGGACACCAAACCCTCGGGTAAATCCTTTTCCATTTCCACCAAAGGTCACAGAGGGACCTTTCTCTTCCTTGTATTCAGTGAGCAGGTCTCTTTGTCCAGTCATATGACGAGAACATCCACTATCGAGATACCAGATGCCCTTTGATCCCTGCATACATAAGGAAGATTAAGCGTTGTTTGGTTCCCACTTTTCAATGGGTCCTTCAGAGTTAGTGGATAAGGAAGATTCAGCAGTCTTCACAGCTGATGAAGATTCAGCTTCAGTGGTAATCTTCACTTTGGTTAATTTCTTAACCTTAGTGGTATATTTCACTTTGGTTGATTTTTCAACTTTGGTGACTTTCTTTGCCTTAGAGGCATTTTTCTTCACTTTAGCTGTTTTATCAGCTTTGGTGGTATTTGGACATTTACTTGCAATATGATCAGTAAAACCACAGTGATAACATTTTTTGTATTTGAAAATGGTTTTAGGATCAGTAGAAGGTTTTGCAAGTTTAAGATGAGCAGGACCAGGTCCGAGAAGGCTTTTCTCATGAGATATGGGAGGGATTTTCATTTCTTCAGATCTCGTTGGTCTAAGGTCAATCTTTAGCTTTGGAGGACAGAGATCAAAAATTTCTATCACAGAGCTAGAGGATTGCTTAGCTGAAGGTTTAGAAGGAATTTTCAGCTTTGCTTTCCTGGTTGTCTTCTGAGGAAGGAGAATGGACTTTCCTTTATCCGTAGACTTAGTGTCTTTGGATTTTTCCTCAGAGATGGGATTTGAAGAAGAACAGGGATAGAATTGATTATAAGAAGTGTCAAAGAAAGATGTGACAAAAGTTCCAAACTTAAGCGAGGAACTTTCTTCTTTAGGATCATCCTGTGGTGTCCAAAAACCAAGACCAGTTCTATCACTTTCAGGAGTTTGAGCATTTATTATCTCAGAGATCTTTGTTGATGATTTGCACCATTTTTCAACATGAGCCTTTTCTGCTTTTAGAGCAGCGATGGCTTGTTCGCGTTCAATGCTGATGATTTCATTTATAATGACTTGATCTTTCAACTTTTCTTCTAAAAGATTTAGTTCACTGATCTTTTGATATTTGTTCTTCAGCGATGAGACCTTTACCTTTTCGCTGATAGCTTTTCAGCTTTTGATATTTGTTCTTCAGCTTATTGTATTTGTCATCACTGGATCTTCTTGAGGTAGAAGGTTTGAAGACTTTTTTCGACCTGCACTCACTAGCAAAATGTCCAATTTTTTTGCAGTTATAGCAAGTGGCTGTAGCCTTATCAACCGGAGTTGATTTTGGCTTTTCAGTAAGAGAGAGAGGTTTACTTCTTCGGAAGTTACTCTTTCTTGCAAATCTCTTAAAAGAGTTTGTCAAGAGTGCTAAGGACTCATTAAACTCTGAAAGATCAGGGTCTGATAGATCCTCAGATTCAGAATCTAACTCAGTGATGGTGAGAGTAGATCGCTGAGATGGAATTATCTCTGACGAAACTAAAGCAACATGAGTGCTTTTGGAGTCTTTAGAATCTTTTACAAGATTCTTCTTCAGGAGATTAGATTGCTCATAGTTGAGCAATATTCCATACAGAGTGCTTAGAGAGAGAGTATGTAAGTCTTTTGTCAGCTTAAGACATATTGAATAACTGTCCCAGCTTTCAGGAAGACTTTCCAAGAATTTTGTTAGGACCTCAGAATTAGAATAGGTCCTACCAACAGTTCTTAGGTCAATGATTAGGCAGTTAAACCGCTGATGAACGTCAGAAAGAGATTCATTCTTACCAGCTATAAAACTTTCATACTGTCTTACCAAGTTAATCTTTCGAGTCTCTTGGATTTCAGTGGTGCCCTCATATTGAACACATATGGTTTCCCACATTTCTTTAGAAGTTTTTAAATGCATGATGGAATGGAAAACTTCATCAGGCAGAGCCATTGATATAATGGTCTTTGCTCTTGCATCTATGCCTACCTTCTTTTTATCTTCATCACTCCACTGTCTTATTTCCTTAACGACATATCGTTCAGGGACAGCTTCAGTGGTGGCAGTAGCGGGAACCGCAGCTATAATTCTAACAGGTTCATAGGGTCCGTTTTCTATATATTCAGGTATAGTAGGATCCGCACCTTCAAGAAATAGCATCATTCGATTTTTCCATAGAGAAAAGTTATCTCTACTAAATCGAGGAGGTTTAGAAAGTGAACCATTATCATAGTAGTTTGTGTTTATGTTTAGTGCCATTTTAGAATAGCAAGGAAGAGTATACAGCAAGATCTTGTTTATTAGATTAAACAAACTGCTCTGATACCACTTGTTGGTCCCGAAGGTGCTTAACAAGTTTGTAGAAGGGGGGGTTGAATACAAACACATAAATTAAAGTTTAATAAATTGTTTATTGATAAATCAAATACAATTTACAAGTTTGTTGCGGAATAAGATTAAGACAGACTCAATCTAAACAAACTTAAGAAACACTAAGATGATTGCACAAGAAATTCAGAGAATGGGGGATTAAGAGAG
Organism: Arctium minus; assembly: GCA_954870635.1. NCBI lineage: Eukaryota > Viridiplantae > Streptophyta > Magnoliopsida > Asterales > Asteraceae > Arctium > Arctium minus. The sequence goes on along the minus strand of OX941080.1, from coordinate 57,778,390 downwards.
AGATAGAAAACAAGGGTTTCTATATGGAGTTCAAGGATTGAGCACACTCACAGATGGAGGGGTGAACTTCCTATTTATACCCTATGCATTAAATGCATGGTAGGGCACTTTACACGTGGCGTTCAGTGATTGGCTTTGGGAGTCTGACTTTGGGAGACATGCTTTCGGCCGTATCATGAACAGTGTAGTTGACAGAGTTGTTGTACGATTTGTGGCAGAGACGTGTCCGTTCTGACACATCGTACTGGTTGTGCAAGGTAAGACAAAAGGATACTTGAGGCATAAGCTACGTGATCTTTTGATCGCTGAATATCTCTTCCTTCAGAGATATAAAGTTCAGCTATCGCTGAAGCTTTTCCTCATGTTCCTTCGCGTATAAGTAGAGTCGTCTTTGCTTCACTGATATGCGCATCAGGTCACTAGTAGACTTGTCTTTGTTCAGTGGCTTCGTCTTTGATTCAGCTATGAACATCTTGTTGACGCGAAACTTGTCTTCAGGGATTACGTTAACTGTTTACATCAGAAACCATCAGCGATAATTGAACATACTCAGTCTGATCGCTGATAGTGAAACACTAATACATATGAAATGTTTACAAGAAAGGTCATCAGCGATAACTGAACAGACTCAGTCTGATCGCTGATGGTGAAACACTAATACATATTAAAACGTAATTTTCACTAAGTATAGAAGAGGGTCGTTATCAAATCACTGTGAGAGTTTGGATCAACAGTAATCCTATACCTTGGCATCTTCTTGTTGCCTTTGTTGCACATTGGTTAGCTCCACTCCTCTATGGGCTCTTCAATGTCGTTTTCTACCGGGTTCCATAGTTCCTTGGTTCGGAGCAAATTTTCTATCAATTCACTCCAATGATCATAGTATTGACCACTGAATTGAGGGATATTTACCATCTTCTCTTCACTCATCTTTGCAACTTAAGAAAATTCTTCCTCTCCTGTTTTCAAAAAAAAAAAAACAGACCCTTCACCAGCTCTGATACCAGCTTTTAAGAAGCTTTGAACAACAGATTAATATAAAGCTTAACAACAAAATTGGAAGGGAAGATCTACCCTTTATTAGACTTGAAAGTGGGCTATTTATAGCCTTACACATCAATAGAACTCCAACAAAATCGCAAAAGGAAGCTACTACTTTTACCCACAAAGGAAAACAAACAATCCTACTTTTACTCAGATCCTTAAGATCCGAAATTATTCAACAAGAAAAGGCTATAAAATAAAGGAAAATAAAGGAAAAACTCAGTAAAAGGAAAGATCCACTAAGCAAAAAGCTCTTCACTTACATGGGATGTTATTTATTTTGGAATTAGACTTAACATTTAGGTTGTATATGGTACATGGCACAAGACAGGATAGGACAAGACAAAACTCACTTTCTCATGTTTGGTGCGACATGAGACAGGACAAAAACTCACTGTCCCATGTTTGACAGGGACAGGGACAGGGATAGGGACAAAACAAGCTTTTTCTTGTTCCACCAAAATAGGTGGAACAAAATGGGACAAATGTGAGACAGAAACTAAAAAATTACTCATTATTTGATATATATATATATATATATATGGGAGAGACCCAAACAAGAACACCCTTATTTTACGAAAATGCGAGAACATTTCCGATCCTCTAAATTATTTAACCCATAATTATAATTTAAATAAAAATGTAAATAATTAAGGATAATAATGTGATTTCGTATTTATCTATAATATTAGTGAATTCATTATCTCTAAAATCACATACAGATAATATATTTGACGATCAGAATGTATCACAACATTATCACATCATTATTACAACAAAATCACATAATAAACCAAGAGAACGATGATTGTGGATGTTCATCACTTGTTTTCGATTATCACAACATTATAACATCATCAGCATAACAAAATCACATCAATATCATAGCAAAATCACATCATAAGAAGTCTTTGATTTATCAAAGCATTATCACATTATATCACAGCAAAATAAAATCATTATCACAACATTATCACATCATAAGAAGACTTTGATTTATCAATATCATATTATTATCACAACATTATCACATCATTTTCGACAACAGAAGGATCGACATAAAATCTCATTGATGATAATAACAACATTTAAGGGATAAAGACAAATTTAAGATAATAGAAAATTGTTGATAAATACTAATATATTTTTCATTTATTCTATTTTTTATGGTATTAAATAATTTTGAGGCCTATAAGTGTTCTCGCATTTTTGTAAAACAGGGGTGTTCTCGTTTGATCCCCTGTCATATATATAGGGGGTCATGCAAGGGAGAATTGAGTTGTTTATGATAACCGTGAGATCCATTCTCAACCACAAATCAAATGATAAATTAGGAAACTAATAATTTTGTTAATATTGACTTAAAATTTTAATTAAATGGCATTTTATGTATTTTAGAAATATCCTCTCTCCTATCTCATCTCCTCTCTTCAGCAAACTTTATTCCGGAAAACACATGATACACACTATGATACCCTTAATAAAACAAACGAAAAAACATAGTGTGATACACTTAGTAAAGCAACATTACATGATACATTGTGATACACTTCGTAAAACAACAAAAATACATTGTGATACACTTCATAAAATAACGAAAACATGTTGTGATACACTTTGTAAAACAACGAAAATACGTTGTGATACACTTCATAAAACAACAAAAACATGTTGTGATACACTTCGTAACACAACGGAAACACGTTGTGATACATCGCGTAAAACAACGAAAACACACTATGATATACATGTAAAACAACGAAAACACACTATGATACAGTTTGTAAAACAACACTACCTGAAGATCACATTGTGATACATTTCATCAGAGTTGCAAGTTGGGTTTCTTCGATATCCGGGTTCTAGTGCACCGGCAAGATCAGGGTGGTAGTACACCGGCGAGATCTGGGTTACATCTTCGACGTTACATATATGACGAGATCTGAGCTACGTCTTCAACGTTACATCTCTGAAAGATCCAGGTTACATCTACGACATATCTGGGTTACAATTGTTGACCATGAAATGAGGTTATCCCGAAGAAAAACACAGTAACCACTCACTGAGCGTCGAGACATCAGGCATCCTCCCCAGTCAGCATCAAAATATGCAATGAGTCTGGTGGTCATAGATGCATGGAGTTGTAATCCAAAATATTATATCCAGTTTGACCATCGAGCTAAGAACAGTGCGAATAGTATCCGGTTTAACCATCGAGCTAAAAGTCTCATCAAAGTCGATGCTCGACCTCTGACTCTTAACATTAGCAACCAACCGGTCATTGTAGCGGTTAAGTGATCCACCTGCATGGTATTTCATTTTAAAAAACCACATGGACACCCTTTGGGGTGTTAGTGTAAATTGTATCCAAGATTTAAGTAGAAAAGTCAAGGTCTTGTAAAGTCAAAGTTTTGTCAAGTGTTGTAAAGTCAACTGTGTGTAAATACCTTTTAGTATGAGTGTTTGTGTGTGTGATAGATATATGCGAGATTTGTTGTGTAAGAGTTCTTTGTAAGCTTGTAACATTCAACTTTGTTAGATATACGACTTCACAGTTTCTCTCTCTACTCTCTCTCTAGACTTTGATCATAATTGTCAAATCTGTACATTTTGATTGAATTTCTTGAAAACTTGTACTTACAATTGGTATCAGAGCAAATCAAAACTATTAAGATGATTTGAAAAGCCTTGATTTGATTGTTTTTTAGATTCTTGAAGAACACGCAGATTTTTTTTGAAAATCACTGTTGCATCAAAATTTTCATGTAAAATCAACTTTATTACTAGAAAATTAGTTCATAGGGTTCGATTACTATTGTAGAATATTTCTTGTATAGGTTGTTTCACGAAATTCGCATTGAATCATATCCAATTTTGAATTTTTGTAGTTTTCGGTTTGAAAAATGTTGAACACTGTGCTTGATCGATTCTATGTGATTTTGTTTTTTTTAGCTTAAAAGTTGTATTAGATAAGTGTTTAGTTTCAATTTTCGATCAACCCTATAGATTTACATGTCTTAATTGCATATTTTGAAGTTTTCAGATCAAATCCGTGAACTCAACTGAAGAACACGCAAGATTCAAAAAACACGCAAGGGAAGAACACACATACTGAAGAACGCTCAATCTAGGAAAAATATGCACGAAGAAGGATTTTGGTGTCTCAATGTGTTATGCGAGTTCTTGAACCAAAACGCGCTAAGCTTGGTCTGCGAGAAGTGAAAACTCGCACAAGCTTGTTTGCGAGTTCTTGATATGCGAGTTTCAGTGCTAAGCGAGAAGCATCTGCGAGTTCTATAGTTTTGCGAGAATACGTTTTGCACGAAGTTAAAGTTTAGAATATTTCTAAGTATAGAACGCGCAAAGGTGTTGCGAGAAGTAAAGTACCAAAACGCGCACGACCTTATCTGCGATAAGCTCAAAACACGCACATCCTTTCTTGCGAGAATCTCAAAACGCACACGTAGTGCTCTGCGCGAACCATAAACGCGCACAAGCCTGTTAGCGCGAAGTGTTATCCACAGTGTTTTGCGAGTTTCTTTGTTGTGCGAGTTTGTGCCTTAGAATTTTTTTTTAAGTTTTTCAAGTTTGATTTTCAAGTCAAATTTTTATCTGAATATTTTGGACGATCATTTCAAGTGGGACCCCCGTGCTAAGTCTGCGGAGGGGGACATATTTCTGATAGTATTCAAAATTTTCTGATTTTTGTTAACGATCATTTTGAAGTAAATTTTTTTCAGATATCAATATATCTAAAGATTTTTTGTCAGGGAGAGACGTTGCTATACTGTACATGCCTGAAATACCTGCCATAGAAGTTGAATGTGATAAATTGATGAATTGTGAAATTCTGATAAAACTTCTGAATGTGCAAAATGTATTAACAATTCTAAATTTGATTATTCAAGTATAATCAAGGCAAGAGAGAAAGAAATTAAAGTAAAAGAGAGAGAGATAAGCAAACTTCAAAGCCAACTGAACAAAAATCATCATAGGTGAAAGCTGAATCAGTTGATCTATATAGCAAGTTAAAAGCTTTTGAAGAGAAGATATATGCACTAGAAGCAAAGAATGTTGATATGATAAAAAATCTCAATGCAGATACAATTAAAGTTGATCTGGAGAAAATCCATGCTCAAAAGCTTTCTAACTTTTCTAATAAAGCTTCTCAAGAGAAAAAGGATTTAGAGCTAAGATGTATAAAACTCTCTAAGCAAGTATCCGAATTTGAAAAAAACTGTTATAACTGAAAGAGATACTTTTGCAAAAGAGAGAAAAGTTCTTGAAAATAAAACAAATGAATTTCCTAAGCATATTTCTACCTTACAAGACTTACTTGAAAAGGAAAGACAAATCTTTCAAGAGAAGAAAAAGTCTTTTGATTCTGAAAAGAAAAATGCTGGGATTTTCAAAGAAATTTCTAAGAAAAACAAGAACTTGGAAAAAGATTTTGAGCAAGAACGTCAAATCTTTGAATCTGAAATATCTAAGCTCACATCCAAAATATTTGTTCTATCTTCAGACATTTTAAAAGAACAGATGGCAAAATCTGATTTGTAAAAGAAGTTTGACACACTTTCTGATGAAAGAAACATTTTGTTTAAAAAGATAAAAGACTTGGAAGTTGTAAATGTTGAATTGTCAAATAAAGTTTCTGCTGATGTGATTAGTCAATCACCTTTTGATAATTCAACAGAATCAATTTGTTCTTTCAAAACTGCTTCAAGTTCAATTCAAGAAAATGTTTCAAAAAGTTCAAGTGTCAAATCTAAAATGTCATATCAAATCAGATTCGACCATCCAATATGTTCTATGACAAATCTGTTGATAGTCCAACGATCTTTTATGTTAAATCTCTAGAGAAGAATCTTTCTAAGAAAGGAAAGATGGTCTGAAGAGTGAAAGGTTCTCCTGATGACAATAAAGGACAAATCATCAGCACCACATCTAAAGCCAAGAAGAACAATGCATCTAAAGCTAAATCTTTTGGTAAACCTGATATGTTTTACTCTGCTAATCATTTGATCAGGATTGCTCAAAAGAAAATCTGTTGTTCTTACCGTGGAGAGAATGATTTTGTTCAAAGAGAATCTACTCATAACTGGTACGGAACTTATAGGATTACTTCTTAGAAAAGTATACATAAAAGTGTTAAATCTAATGAGAAGTGGATTCCTAAATCTAACCTACCAGGACCCAAATACCAGTGGGTACCAAAACCTGTCAAATCTGTTTTGCAGGTACCACAGGTTTAGGGGGAGCAAGATTGTTGACTTCTAGACAAAACAGTCTAGGACTCGTGCCTCAAAGAATTTAGGCTCTTGAATAACACAGTTCAAGACCTGCACCTCAATGTCAAAGAGTTATGGCTTCTGATTACAACAGATCACGACACGACCTTTAATGTTAAAAGACTTAGACTTCTAAACATATCAGTTTAGGACTCGGTCTTCAATGATTAAAGACAAGGATATTTTGCAAATATCCAGGGGGGGCTTAACTGAATCTAAATCATTTTATCATGAATTGAGGGGGAGCTTAAAGGTAAGTATCTTCTGATCTATATCTCGGATTGTTTAAACGAAGAACAACTTTCAAGCATGAAAAATATTTTCTTAAATGTTCAAACCACTTCTGATCCTCAAAAGATTTCATGAATCTAGAAGTGTGATTTTAAATGTTTTTCATACTTGAGCGTTAATGTTAAACTGACCGTGTGTTTTCAAAGATCAATACTTGTGTATTATCTTGTCTATATACTGCCAAGTATTCATACACACCGGTTCAGTACTTCATTTGATTTTGTTATTACCATGTCTCATATCATAACAATTTTTCGATGGTAATACCCTCGTTTGTAATTCAATGTTGTTGAGCAACAATCATCATTTCATTCTTTGTACATTCATTGCTAAATTGTTTATATTCATTCATATAAACAAACTATCAAGTTCTTTGATACCCCAACCATTTCATGTCCTTACTCATGATATTTGGTTTGATTGATACATTGTCAGATTCTCAAAACAAATCTATTGATTTCATTACATTCATTCAATATCCTTGTTTTGAGAGATTTTCAAAGTTCAAATGCTCAAATTTTATTCATATTTTTTATGAGCATAAATTATGACAATGTTATCATATTTTGCGCTTTATTTGTTCAAACTAAACTATTGAACATCACATCTTCTTAGGACAAATTTCATGGGATTCGTGTGTGAGCTTATAAGAACTTCTATGGATTCACGTTAACCAGTGGTTCCTACCCAAGAAGTTGTCCTTGAATGATTGAGGGGTGAGGGGTCTTAAATCAAAGAGTGGGAGAGATAACTCATCCGATTGAGTTTTTCTCATTGTGTGGAGCGGTAAAATGGAAAAGAGAGTTTGGTTAGAAGTGAGCTTTAATGTTTAAAAGAAATAGGGTGTGAGTTCAGAGTTAAAAGAATATCAAAACTTTGCACCAACCACTTTCTGAGTCGGGTAGCCGCATCTTCTGATTGGTTCACATTCTTTGGTGACCATCATTGAAAAAGGCAGTGAGCCCATGCCAACTCTTGCAATTACCCCACCAACCACTCGTTTCTTTCTTAACAAATAAATATTTCATTTTCTTTGGGGATGCAACACATATGCTATATGATCTTCATTAGGAAGATTTAGATATTGAAAAAGAAGGAAAGTTTCCCCACCTTCACACCTCTTTCATGCACACTGAGTCCGTGGAAAACTTGTTGTTGTCTCAATAGTTTACACAATTTGATCCAGTTCAAGCTTAAGTAGCTTCAATCATTTCTTACACTTGCACGTACACACAAGGAATATGTTTTCTTGTCATAACATTCATAGAAAATTTCTTTGTGGTTTTTTAATGATTGAATGGAAGCCCTGGGGGAGTGTACATCACAAAACTCCTTTCCAAAGTACATATGTTGTACAAAGTGGCTCCGTGCTACTTACAAGCATTCTAACTGTATCATTTGTTGATTCAGGGTTACAACATTCATTATATCTAAATTTGAACAGATTCAGGTATATACATTTCTTATGAATTTACGGATACACAGATCAAAAGAGCGAAGATTGTCATTTTATAAAGGGGGAGATTGTTATTGTATCATAAAGAGGAAGATAAATTTTCATAGAGAATGACTTGAAAAAGGTTTTGATAATTTTGCTGCTCACAACTCATCAAAAAGGGGGAGAAATTCTGGATTTTCAGATCAAGTGAAAATTTAAAGATTGTCAGAGGATTCATCTCATAAAAGGAAGAGATAGAGATTTTTCTAAAAAAAGGGGGGAGATATTTTGAGATTTCAAGTCAGATGAAGATGGAGTGATGTTTGAAAGACATTCTGAAGAAAAGTAAAAGGGGGAGAAATTCAGAAAGTTCAATTCATATGAGGTTGATGTATGCAAACCTGATGAAAATTTATCAAAATAGAGGATATAATTTCTGGAATTTCAAGTTGATGTTTCAAAGATGATTTGAGAAAGTTGGTTTTCTGAAGACTGGTCAGAGATTATAGACATGAAGATACAAGTATTGAAAGATGCCTCAAGATCAAAAAAGTTTCAAGAATTTAATATTTTATTCAAGATTTGATGACATTGTGAAAGACTTTGTGAAAGACTTTTCAAGATTCTTCAAAGCATCAAAGATTGAAGATTGTCAGAGATTCAAAGCTGTCAGAGTCAAAAGTTTGAAGAATCAAGAGCTGAAGACTATTGTCAATTTTTTTTTAAATCTTGAATACAAAGGGGGAGATTGTTAGTATTGTATCCAAGATTTAAGTTGAAAAGTCAAGGTCTTGTAAAGTCAAAGTCTTGTCAAGTATTGTAAAGTCAACTGTGTGTAAATACCTTTTAGTATGAGTGTTTGTGTGTGTGATAGATATATGAGAGATTTGTTGTGTAAGAGTTCTTTGTATGCTTGTAACATTCAACATTGTTAGATATATGACTTCACAGTTTCTCTCTCTACTCTCTCTCTAGACTTTGATCATAATTGTCAAATTTGTACATTTTGATTGAATTGCTTGAAAACATGGACTTACATGGGGCCTCAAAACATGTTTCCACGTGTCCATAGTAATAAAAGCATGAAATTGATCCTGCATTGCCATGTGCCAATGGGGATCACATAATTCTTGAAGGTGGGAGAGTGGGATAGGGGAATTAGTGGAGGTTAAGGCGATGGATAGGTTTAAAAATTACATGTTTAGCTCGGTGATCTGGGGGGGTGGAGGTAACAGGAGGGTCGAGATGGATGGTGAGGCTAAAGTGCCATTCGGTGGGTTGGTAAGGGTAGGTGCGGTCGGGGTGGGTGTGACAACCACGATTGGAGTGCATGATGCGAGTGAGAGGAGAGGGATCCAATCCATCCTCAAGAATGGAGTAGGATGGAGGTTGAGATAGATTTATGGAGCGAAGAGGAAAGATAGTCTTGTTAAAGACGATATGACGAGAGATGATTATCCGTTTGGTGGAAGGGTCCAGACAATGGTAGCCTCGATGTTTAGAAGGGTAGCCAAGAAAAAACACACGGGATGGACCGTGGGGAAAGTTTATGTGGAGTGGTGAGGTGGGGATAACAAAGACAAAGGACGACTCCCATACAATTCTTGCGAGAGCTGGGGATGCTTCTACGAGTAAAGCACACCAAAAGCGTGAAGATGAGAGTAAGAAGGTGATTTGTCAAATAATTTGGTAAACGGGATGTCGTTGTTAATGGTTGTATAAGGGGTTATATTTAGGAGATGTGTTCCCATACGTAGAGTTTCAACCCAATAGATAAGAGGTAGGTGAGCATAAAATAGGAGAGTGCGAATGACATTATCAATGGTGAGAATAATGCGTTCAGATTTTCCATTTTGTTAGGACGTTTGGGACAAGAAAAGCACATTTGAGTACCATTTTGAGCAAATAAATCACTGAATTTTTTATTGTCAAATTTGCCACCATGGTCACATCAAAAAGATTTAATTTCACGGTTTAATTGGTTGTTAATATATGAGCGAAAATGCAAAAAATAGGCAAACACATCGTATTTCTTGTGTAAAGGGTACACCCATAGGAAATGAGAGAAATGATCCAAAAAAATGACATAATATGAGATTCCACTAATACTTCGAATATGAGAAGTCCAAACATCAGAATAAACAACTTTGAAACTAGAATTGACTACAGACTATGAAATAGCAAACGAAAGTTGAACATGCTTCCTAAGTTGACAGGCTTGACAGTTTGTGCTTGTCAAGCGTTTATATATAAGAATACAATATTGATGGCTAGGCAATGTGGTGTAACCAGTGTAGGTAACATGAATATGTGATCCATTGCCGACAATAGTTGAATTAAAATTGATTTTATCACTAAGGGATGTCAGAATGCCTGAGTCCGAGGCGAGATGAAAAGTGGCACCGGTATCCACGTACCATGAGGCATTGGGGTTGTCTTGAAGGGTCATCATGTTGAAAACTTAAGAAAGATCTGTGGGTTGATCGTTATTGACCGGTGGAAACCATTGCCAAGGGAAGCGGGAGGTGCAGGAAATGAATCTGCATACAGAGCTTGAGCAAGAAGGCCCGGAGCAGCGGATGATGGTTTTGTGTGCCAAGAAGGTGGTGGCTACTACAAAGGGAAGAGGGCATCCGTGATGGTGTAGTTGACCATCCATATGTGAAAATAGGCCATGTAGGTGACAACCAGTGAGGGAACTGAGATCGAGCAGTAGTGGCAACAGGTGGGCAGTGCGATGGGGTGCTAGAAGAGTTAGGGGCCGAAGGCAAGCGTCACTGGTCGTTGTTGCTGCCTCGAAAAGAAATCTGACGGCGGGCAGCAGGTTGGCAAGGCTGCTGTTTGCGAATGATTATCGGAGGTGAGACGTTAGCGTGTTAGTGAATGCCCAAAAGCTAATCATACGATGATTGTAATTTTGAGTTTTGTTTCATGAAATTAATAAATAAATAAAAGGCATTGCCCAATTTATTATGTATATGTTATATTCTCTATTTTAATTATTCATAATAAATAACCTTAGAATAATGTATTCTAAATGTCCCTAGTTAAATGTTATTTTGGGTTTTAAGGTTGAAGTAATATGATAATGACTAGCATATGTAGGTATTCATATAGAGATATTGAATCTGCATATGGGTATAAAATGGAGATTTTGTGTATCGGACGTGACTCGCTATGAGAACACTTCATTGGATGTCATGTGAGTGTCATAAGTGTTTCTCATGTGGTCAATGTACACGTAATTCTTTGACTTGAGAAATATGGAGTTTGCTATGTATGAGTAATATATTTTGACATTTGTTCTAATCATTCCGTAACTGGGTGACAGAATTATTGTTGGGTATGTTATAAATCACATGGTAGAACTAGCATATATCGAGATAGGATTTTTCCATCCTTTATGACGGGAGGTAGAACTAGCATATTGTTGCTGTGATTCAAAGTCTCGTTAACTGTGAGGTATAATTTCGAAACAACCGATTTATTCCGGTTCGTATGGGTCCTTGGAGGGTTACGGTTTTATTTTCCACTGTGCTTGAGATCCCGTAACCCAACATAGCGAAGTTCAGAATCATTGGAGAAGAAGAGTGATCATCATGAGACGGATTGGAAAGACAATAGAGGGTATGTCGTTCTTCCTCAAAGAGAAGCATAGAGTATGCTTGAAGAAATGTTGCCAAAGGCGTGCGGTGGCGGATGATGGTGACAACGTGATCATAAGCTGGCGACAAAACATTGATTAAATGAGTATAACCAAAGTCTTCTCGGGAACAGGAGCATCAATATTAGCCAAATTCTACAAACCAAACACACCAAAGAATCCAAGTCCTTTCAAATCCAAATCCCACTGATTCCAAATTGTTAGAGCATTGATTGTAATTCAAGGTCAACATGCACTTAGTCAACTTTATGTCATTTTGATTCATGCTTGTAAAATTCAATGGTATTTCATTGACTTCATATAAATAGCTTTAGTTCTTTGAATCTTGTAACTTGAGAGAATCTTGTAACATTTGAGACTTGTACCTTTTGAGAGCTTATCAATGACATATGACTTTCTTTCTCTACATAATTTCTCTCTCTAGAATTTTACTTTGATCTTCATATTTGACCTTGAATCTGTGACTTACAATTGGTATCAGAGCCATACGAAGAATTCAGAGGTGATTTGATTGGAAGAATTTGGAGAATTTGATCAATTTTTGCAAGTTTTTGAAGTTGTCGCAAGTTTCTTCAAGTATTTTATGTGATTTTCGAATTGTGTTGTTTTTTAGTTGTTAAGATTCAAATTTGATTGGGTTGTATTCGAATCATGTTATAGAACATTTGTTGTTTGGATTGTATAATCAAATTCACAATAGTTTGAGTAAATTTGATCAATTTGTTGATTTTTTCATGGAAAGTTTTGTAAGTCTATGTTTAGATCGAATTGTGTGATCTATTTGATTCTTAGTTGAAATCATCAACTAGAAAAGTGTTCAGAATAAGTTTGTGGTAAACCCTACAAAATTTCATATCAAAATTAGAAGAATTGAAGAAGTTATGGTAGTTCTTTAGGTCTGAGATCGACTTATCGCAAGATTTGTGGTTGTCGCAGGTTCATTATTTTTATCTTAAGGTTCATCAATTTTTTTGTCTAAGTGTGGTTATCGCAAGATTTAGCCTGCGACAAGTCAACTTGTTTGATAAAGGCATCTGCGACAAGCTTACTTATCGGGTCATGGCATCTGCGACATGTGAGTTATCGCAAATAGTTATCCGCGACAAGCACTCTTATCGCAAGGAGCAGTCTGCGACAAGTCCACTTGTCGTAAGTAGTAGGTTGTGACAAGTGAAGGTGATTTTGCTTTGGTCTGTGGCAAGTTAATCTCGCGACAAGTGTAGTTTGTCTGGTTTACGACAATTAAGTGTTTTCTTTTGGTTTATGACAAGTAGTGAAGGTTCTTTGATCTGCGACAAGTTTTGTTGTTTTGAAAGTTGTTTAATCTACGACAAGTTCATTCTGCTACTTTTGTCAAGTTGCCAAGTTAGATCAGTTTGACAAGTTTTTAGTCAAATTTTCAAGTTCAGTTTATATTTCAGGATTTTATCAAAATGAAAACAATAAATGATCCAGTGACAGTTCGGTACATCAATCTTTATCTCCATTACACAGATGAAAATGAGGATCTCAAGAAACAACTTTCCAACTTATGGAAAGAATCAAAAAGAGAAGACGTAGTTTTTCTAGATCAGATGAAGAAACTTGATGAGAAAACTACATCTTTGGAAAGTGAGAATGTTGAACTAAAAAGGAAAGTTTCTGTATTAGAAACAAATTTTGCAAATGAAAGAAAAGTTTTCACACAGAAATTATCTGATTTTTCAAAGAAAACTTCTGTAAAAAAGAAAGTTGTTGAGCTAAACTGCATCAAACTTTTAAAACAAGTTTCTGACATCGAGAAGGTTTTGATAATTGAGAGAGAAAACTTTGAGAAAGAGAGAATGTTATTTGAAACTAAAAGAAAATCTTTTAAAGAAAAGGCTGTTGAGCTTTCCATGCAAATATCTTATTTGAAAAAATTGTTGGAACAGGAAAAATAGGATTTTGGAGAAAAGAAAAGTTCTTTTGAAAATGAAAAGAAGTTTTTGAGAAAAAGAATGTTGGAATTTTCAAAGAGATTTCTATTAAAAGAAAAAATTTAGAAAAAGATTTTGAACATGAAAGAGATGTCTTTGTGGCTGAGATTTCAAAACTTACAAAGAAGTTATCAGAATTAGCATCAGATATTTTGAGGGAACAGAAGGTAAAATCTGATTTGCAAAGGAAATTTGACTCAATTTTTGAGGAAAGAAATATTTTGTCCAATAAAGTCAAGCAACTACAAGAAATAAAGTCCAATGTTGAATTATCTGAACAAGTTTCTATTGATACGATTGTTCAATCTTCTTATGATAATTCAACTAAGTATGCATGTTCATTTAAAACAGCTTCTAGTTCAATTCATGAAAATGTTTCCTTATAAAGAGGTGTTAAATCAAAAGATTTTCCAACATATCAGATTCGTCCTTCTAATCTCTTTTATGATTATTCTAAAGATAATCATGTTTTCAAAGGAGTGAAGATGGTTTGGAGAAGGCTCAACTTCAGAGAAAGGTGTTACAAAGTCATCTGTTCCCACACCAAATGTCAAGAAGAACAATGCTTATAAAGGTAAATCTTTTGCTAAACCTGGTCTTGTTTATTCTGTAAATCACTTAATCGGGTTAGCTTAAAAGAAAATTTGTTGTTCTTATTGTAGAGTAAATGATTTTGTTAACAAAGATTATGTTAAGTACTGGTATGGTACATATAGTGTATCTTCAAAAGTATATGCACCAAACAAGTCAGGACCCAAGTTCCGTTGGGTACCAAAATCAACTTAATCTGTTTTGCAGGTTTATCATGTGGAGTGCAGAATATCAAAAATTTTACAAACACATGACTGGAAAATAGAAAATAAGTTATGTAGAATTTGAAGAACGGGGGAATAAGGATTTTGACTTCTGAGTAAATCAACTCAGGACTCGTACATTAGAGATTTTGTCCACATGAATATCTTATGAAAATATTAAGGGGGGCTTATTTGGAATTTTTATATTCGCCTAGAGTTCGCTTCAAGAAATATTTCCATCCCTACCCCCCCTCACTTCAATCCCACGAGCGTTTTATCCATTCTCATTCAATCACGGCAGCGTAGCAAATCAAAATATAAAAACTCACATTCGGTTTAGGGATAATCAGGCTCGAACTGATGACTTCCACCACGTGAAGGTGATACTCTATCACTTAGTTATATCCCTTCCCTACCCCCATCGAGAAATAGAACTAACTAATCCTAAGGGAAAGGGTCGAAAAACTCAACGACACTATTCTTGAACAACTTGGGTTGGGCCTTCTTTTCATTTCTAGAAGAATTGTTGTGAATCGATTTCATATTGAAGAAAGAATCGAATATTCATTGATCAAACAATTCACTCCATAATCTGATAGATCTGTTGAAGAACTAATTAATTGGACAAGAATAAAGATAGAGTCTCGTTCTACATATCAATACCGACAACAATGAAATTTATAGTAAGAGGAAAATATGTTGATTTAAAAAATCGTGAGGGTTCAAGTCCCTCTATCCCCAAAAATACAATTTGACTCCATAATTATTTTTCGTAATAGGGATATTCTTTTAGATCTTGTAGTTTCCGTGGATAGATATAGGTATCACAACTCTTTCTACCCATCATCTATATTGTCCTTTTTGTTCCGTATTGTAATAGAAACGGAGGTTTGAGTCCTATTCAAGGCATAAAATTGAGAATGCTCATTGAATGAGCAATTCAATAAGAGAGCTTGGATAGCAATACCGATTTGATCCAAGCTCTCTTGAAATTAGGTCGGCAGCGGATCACGAAATCTTGGTCATCTTCTCTGTTAGGTCTGATTTTATAGTAATCATTCTATTTATAGGGCTTGGTCATATACTGTGTTTAGAGTCTATCTGTGTTGTATCTGACCAAGGGTATTTAAGTCCCTTTGGTCTTTGTTCCGTGTAAGACTTTAACGCACACATCAATACATTTTCTGTTTTGCACATCCTTGCTCTCTTTCTACTTTCTCTCTCTACAGATTCATTGATCTTGGACTATCAATTGGTATCAGAGCCATCTGAATCTTGAAAAGATTGAGAGATTGATTTTTAGAATATGAATTTGTGGTTTAAATCGAAAATTTGATCGATTTTCTTGAATTTTTTCAAGAAAATCTCGTTTTCTTGATTTTCATCAAATTCAGATGTGTTTTTGATCGAATTTCATTGAAATTCAGTTTGTTGGATTCGATTTTGATAGTAGAAAACTTTTGATTCACATTGTTTTTCAAGAAATTCGAGTTTTGAAGGTTGATTTTGAGGTTTTGTGATTTTCTGAAAAATCGTTTTTAACGAATTGTGTGATTTACGAAATTTAGATTTTGTGGATTTTAATCGAAATTGTTATTTGAAATGTGTTGAAAAGGTGTTTTTGATCGTATTTGTATAAGAAAATTTCATCAAAATCGATGTTGAAATTGATTTTTTAGAAGTTTTTGTGTTTTTTCTTCGGTTTGCGTAAGATTTTTTCTTTGCGCAAGTTCTTAGTTGGATTTGCGTGTCCTACTAATCTTGTTCATGTATTTCAGGTTTTCGTATCAAGAAGTTCAACTTTGCGCATCTCTCAGCGTACGCAAAGCCTAGTTTGCGCAATAGCTATCTTACGCAAAGATACTTTGCGTTTCCTTTTGCTTCCGAGAAACATCAATTCATGTATTAAACCTAGTTTGCGCATCAGCCTTCACACGCAAAGCCCAGTTTGCGCATCAACCTTCACACGCAAAGCCTAGTTTGCGCATCAGCCTTCACACGCAAAGCCTACTTAGCATTTTTTTATGAATTTCTAAAATGGATTCTGACAAGTTTTCTTATCAAGCTCAGTTCTACAAAATGATCTGATGATGTCATTGGGTACTGAAAATCGTCCTTCGGTGCTGATTGATGAAAATGAATTTACACAGTGGCAAGATCGGTTCCTGAACTTCATTGAACGACAAAATAATGGAAATGACATGATGATCATTTTATTTGAAGGACCATTCGAAAGACCCAAATTGGCTTCTGGATTATACAAGCCTACTAAAGAATATTCACAGAATGAGTTATCGGCATATCAAGCTGATCGGGATATTAAAGCAAACCTAATGTTGGCCTTGCCAAACTCTGTATATAACATGATTGATTGTTTCAAAACTCATCCTAATCTGATGTGGCAACAGTTGGAAAATATTATGCTTGGTTCTTCAGTAGCAACTCAACTCAGGCATACACGCTGCATGAATAATTTTGAGGAATTCAAAGCCAAGGACGGGGAGCCACTAAAGACTGGGTTTGATCGTTTCTGTGTTGTGATCAATGATCTTCGGAACATAAAGGTTGAAAAGACCGAGCTTGAATTAAATCTGAAATTCC
Source organism: Arctium minus (assembly GCA_954870635.1). Lineage (NCBI taxonomy): Eukaryota > Viridiplantae > Streptophyta > Magnoliopsida > Asterales > Asteraceae > Arctium > Arctium minus. The sequence continues at coordinate 57,761,309 of OX941080.1, read as the reverse complement.
TCAAAACATTGCAACCTGAATGGAATAAATCATGCCACAGATTGCGGAATGATGTCAGAATCTCTACAATGCAGATCCAAGAGATGTTCGAGATCTTGCTAACTGATGAGAGTTTGGTGATAGAGAAAAAGGCAAAACTTGAGAAAAAGAAGAAATCAGTGGACTGATGACGATGGTGAGGCATTGCAGAAAGCTATGATCCATCTCTCTCAGCATTACCAGAAAAAGTTCCAACCAAGAACGGGTTCCAACTTTTCTCGCTTCACTACTGGTTCAACAGTCAAAGTGCCCGAGCCAAAATCTACTGTCTGTTATAACTGTGGAAAGTCGAGTCACTACTCAAAGGAGTGTCGAGCAAAGAAGGTTAGAGACTTAGCTTATTATAGAAAGAAAATGGAGCTAGCTGAAAAGAGAGAGAACGGAACTACTCTGATAGCCGAAGAAGAAATCTGGCTGGATCATTCCGATGATGAAGCTTCAAACGTCGAGATCGCTCAAATGTGCTTGGTTGGAGTTGATCAGTCAGACGATTCTGAAACAGATGAAGATGAGGTATGTTGGGTCTGATTTTATAGTAATCATTGTATTTATAGGGCTTGGTCAAATACTGTGTTTTGTGTCATACTGTGTTGTATTGACCAAGGGTATTTAAGTCCCTTTGGTCTTGTGTCTTTGTAAGAAATACACGCACATTAATCTGATTTGTTACTTTGCGCTCTCTAGTTACTCTCTCTCTCCACTTTCTCTCTATAAAGAATCAGTGTTCTGAGACTCTCAATTGGTATCAGAGCCAACTGCATCTTGAGAGGATTGAGAGATTGTTTTTCTATATCTGAATTTGTGATTGAAATCGAAAATTTGATCGTTTTTCTTGAAGTTTTCAAGAAAATCTCGTTTTCTTGATTTCTCATCAAATTTGGATGTGTTTGTGATCAATTGTGTTTGTTTTTGATTTCAGTAGACTCGTTTTTGTTAATCGATCTCTTTTGTTTCAAGTTGTTTTACAAGAAAATCAAGTTTAGATCATCAATTTTGAGTTTAAAAGTTTTATGAAAAAAAAAACGAGTTCGGTACTGTTTCATTCTAGATTTTTTGGATTTTGTTGATTTTAATCGATATTGTTGATCAAAAGTTGTTAGAAAAGTGTTTTCGATATTAAGTGTGTGTATTTCATGCATAAATTTCTTGGTTTGATTTGATCTTGCGAAAATTTGTGAGATGGTAAAGTTTGCGCTTCATTCATATAAGTTTGCGCTTCATTCATGCTACTTTGCGTTTCATTCATGTATTTTGCTTAAAGTTCTTTGTGGTCTAACTCTTGTGTTAGTGAATTTTCAGGTTTGCCGATCACGTTGGAAACGCAAAGTCTACTTTGTGCTTCCTTCTTCAAACGCAAAGTTCTAGTTTGCGCTTCTGCTTACACACGCAAAGCATTCTTTACGTTTGAGCCTTCACACGCTAAGTTTACTTTGCGCATCTGCCTTCACCCGCAAAGTCTACTCACGCAAAGCTTCATCTTGCGTTTCACTAAGCAAACGCGAAGTTCAGTTCGCGGTTCTCTCTTGAAACGCAAACCTATAGTTTGCGCGTCTCCCTGACTTAGATTTAAAAAAAAAAAAGAGTCTGGAAGAAATCAGTGGACCCGGTTGCTCTCCTCACAAAGCAATTAACTGAACAAGCGTTGTCTGATAACGCTTACAACGGGTCAACTGATGACGATGGTGAGGCATTGCAGAAAGCTATGATCCATCTCTCTCAGCATTACCAGAAAAAGTTCCAACCAAGAACGGGTTCCAACTCTTCTCGCTTCACTACTGGTTCAACAGTCAAAGTACCCGAGCCAAAATCTACTGTTTGTTATAACTGTGGAAAGCCGAGTCACTACTCGAAGGTGTGTCGAGCAAAGAAGGTTAAAGACTCAGCTTATTATAGAAAGAAAATGGAGCTAGCTGAAAAGAGAGAGAACGGAACTTCTCGGATAGCCGAAGAAAGAATTCTGGCTGGATCATTCCGATGATGAAGCTTCAAACGTCGAGATCGCTCAAATGTGCTTGGTTGGAGTTGATCAGTCAGACGATTCTGAAACAGATGAAGATGGGGTATGTTAGGTCTGATTTTATTGTAATCATTGTATTTATAGGGCTTGGTCAAATACTGTGTTTTGTGTCATACTGTGTTGTATTGACCAAGGGTATTTAAGTCTCTTTGGTCTTGTGTCTTTGTAACAAATACACGCACATTAATTTGATTTGTTACTTTGCGCTCTCTAGTTACTCTCTCTCTACTTTCTCTCTCTAAATAATCAGTGTTCTTGGACTCTCAATTGGTATCAGAGCCAACTGAATCTTGAGAGGATTGAGAGATTGTTTTCCTATATCTGAATTTGTGATTGAAATCGAAAATTTGATCGATTTTCTTGAAGTTTTCAAGAAAATCTCGTTTTCTTTATTTCTCAACAAATTTGGATGTGTTTGTGATCAATTGTGTTTGTTTTTTATTTCAGTAGACTCGTTTTTGTTAATCGATCTCTTTTGTTTCAAGTTGTTTTACAAGAAAATCAAGTTTAGATCATCAATTTTGAGTTTAAAAGTTTTCTGAAAAAATAAACGAGTTCGGTACTGTTTCATTCTAGATTTTTTGGATTTTGTTGATTTTAATCGATATTGTTGATCAAAAGTTGTTAGAAAAGTGTTTTCGATATTAAGTCTGTGTATTTCATGCAAAAATTTCTTGGTTTGATTTGATCTTGCGAAAATTTGTGAGTTGGTAAAGTTTGCGCTTCATTCATATAAGTTAGCGCTTCAGTCATGCTACTTTGCGTTTCATTCATGTATTTTGCTTAAAGTTCTTTGTGGTCAAACTCTTGTGTTAGTGAATTTTCAGGTTTGTGGTTCACGTTGGAAACGCAAAGTCTACTTTGCGCTTCCTTCTTCAAACGCAAAGTTCTAGTTTGCGCTTCTGCTTACATACGCAAATCACTCTTTGCGTTTCAGCCTTTACACGCAAAGTTTACTTTGCGCATCTGCCTTCATCCGCAAAGTCTACTCACGCAAAGCTTCATCTTGCGTTTCACTAAGCAAACACGAAGTTCAGTTCGCGGTTCTCACTTGAAACGCAAACCTATAGTTTGCGCATCTCCCTGACTTAGATTTAAAAAAAAAGTGTCTGGAAGAAATCAGTGGACCCGGTTGCTCTCCTCACAAAGCAATTAAATGAACAAGCGTTGTCTGATAACGCTTACAACGGGTCAACTGATGACGATGGTGAGGCATTGCAGAAAGCTATGATCCATCTCCCTCAGCATTGCCAGAAAAATTCCAACCAAGAACGGGTTCCAACTCTTCTCGCTTCACTACTGGTTCAACAGTCATAGTGCCCGAGCCAAAATCTACTGTCTGTTATAACTGTGGAAAGTCGGGTCACTACTCAAAGGAGTGTCGAGCAAAAAAGGTTAGAGACTCAGCTTATTATAGAAAGAAAATGGAGCTAGCTGAAAAGAGAGAGAACGGAACTACTCTGATAGCCGAAGAAGAATTCTGGCTGGATCATTCCGATGATGAAGCTTCAAACGTCGAGATCGCTCAAATGTGCTTGGTTGGAGTTGATCAGTCAGACGATTCTGAAACAGATGAAGATGAGGTATGTTACGTCTGATTTTATAGTAATCATTGTATTTATAGGGCTTGGTCAAATACTGTGTTTTGTGTCATACTGTGTTGTATTGACCAAGGGTATTTAAGTCCCTTTGGTCTTGTGTCTTTGTAAGAAATACACGCACATTAATCTGATTTGTTACTTTGCACTCTCTACTTTCTCTCTCTAAAGAATCAGTGTTCTTGGACTCTCAATTGGTATCAGAGCCAACTGAATCTTGAGAGGATTGAGAGATTGTTTTTCTATATCTGAATTTGTGATTGACATTGAAACTTTGATCGATTTTCTTGAAGTTTTCAAGAAAATCTCGTTTTCTTGATTTCTCAACAAATTTGGATGTGTTTGTGATCAATTGTTTTTTATTTTGATTTCAGTAGACTCGTTTTTGTTAATCGATCCCTTTTGATTCAAGTTGTTTTACAAGAAAATCAAGTTTAGATCATCAATTTTGAGTTTAAAAGTTTTCTGAAAAAATAAACGAGTTCGGTACTGTTTCATTCTAGATTTTTTGGATTTTGTTGATTTTAATCGATATTGTTGATCAAAAGTTGTTAGAAAAGTGTTTTCGATATTAAGTCTGTGTATTTCATGCAAAAATTTCTTGGTTTGATTTGATCTTGCGAAAATTTGTGAGTTGGTAAAGTTTGCGCTTCATTCATATAAGTTAGCGCTTCAGTCATGCTACTTTGCGTTTCATTCATGTATTTTGCTTAAAGTTCTTTGTGGTCAAACTCTTGTGTTAGTGAATTTTCAGGTTTGTGGTTCACGTTGGAAACGCAAAGTCTACTTTGCGCTTCCTTCTTCAAACGCAAAGTTCTAGTTTGCGCTTCTGCTTACATACGCAAATCACTCTTTGCGTTTCAGCCTTTACACGCAAAGTTTACTTTGCGCATCTGCCTTCATCCGCAAAGTCTACTCACGCAAAGCTTCATCTTGCGTTTCACTAAGCAAACGCGAAGTTCAGTTCGCGGTTCTCACTTTAAACGCAAACCTATAGTTTGCGCATCTCCCTGACTTAGATTTTAAAAAAAAGTGTCTGGAAGAAATCAGTGGACCCGGTTGCTCTCCTCACAAAGCAATTAAATGAACAAGCGTTGTCTGATAACGCTTACAACGGGTCAACTGATGACGATGGTGAGGCATTGCAGAAAGCTATGATCCATCTCCCTCAGCATTGCCAGAAAAATTCCAACCAAGAACGGGTTCCAACTCTTCTCGCTTCACTACTGGTTCAACAGTCATAGTGCCCGAGCCAAAATCTACTGTCTGTTATAACTGTGGAAAGTCGGGTCACTACTCAAAGGAGTGTCGAGCAAAAAAGGTTAGAGACTCAGCTTATTATAGAAAGAAAATGGAGCTAGCTGAAAAGAGAGAGAATGGAAATACTCTGATAGCCGAAGAAGAATTCTGGCTGGATCATTCCGATGATGAAGCTTCAAACGTCGAGATCGCTCAAATGTGCTTGGTTGGAGTTGATCAGTCAGACGATTCTGAAACAGATGAAGATGAGGTATGTTAGGTCTGATTTTTTAGTAATCATTGTATTTATAGGGCTTGGTCAAATACTGTGTTTTGTGTCATACTGTGTTGTATTGACCAAGGGTATTTAAGTCTCTTTGGTCTTGTGTCTTTGTAACAAATACACGCACATTAATTTGATTTGTTACTTTGCGCTCTCTAGTTACTCTCTCTCTACTTTCTCTCTCTAAATAATCAGTGTTCTTGGACTCTCAATTGGTATCAGAGCCAACTGAATCTTGAGAGGATTGAGAGATTGTTTTCCTATATCTGAATTTGTGATTGAAATCGAAAATTTGATCGATTTTCTTGAAGTTTTCAAGAAAATCTCGTTTTCTTTATTTCTCAACAAATTTGGATGTGTTTGTGATCAATTGTGTTTGTTTTTTATTTCAGTAGACTCGTTTTTGTTAATCGATCTCTTTTGTTTCAAGTTGTTTTACAAGAAAATCAAGTTTAGATCATCAATTTTGAGTTTAAAAGTTTTCTGAAAAAATAAACGAGTTCGGTACTGTTTCATTCTAGATTTTTTGGATTTTGTTGATTTTAATCGATATTGTTGATCAAAAGTTGTTAGAAAAGTGTTTTCGATATTAAGTCTGTGTATTTCATGCAAAAATTTCTTGGTTTGATTTGATCTTGCGAAAATTTGTGAGTTGGTAAAGTTTGCGCTTCATTCATATAAGTTAGCGCTTCAGTCATGCTACTTTGCGTTTCATTCATGTATTTTGCTTAAAGTTCTTTGTGGTCAAACTCTTGTGTTAGTGAATTTTCAGGTTTGTGGTTCACGTTGGAAACGCAAAGTCTACTTTGCGCTTCCTTCTTCAAACGCAAAGTTCTAGTTTGCGCTTCTGCTTACATACGCAAATCACTCTTTGCGTTTCAGCCTTTACACGCAAAGTTTACTTTGCGCATCTGCCTTCATCCGCAAAGTCTACTCACGCAAAGCTTCATCTTGCGTTTCACTAAGCAAACACGAAGTTCAGTTCGCGGTTCTCACTTGAAACGCAAACCTATAGTTTGCGCATCTCCCTGACTTAGATTTAAAAAAAAAGTGTCTGGAAGAAATCAGTGGACCCGGTTGCTCTCCTCACAAAGCAATTAAATGAACAAGCGTTGTCTGATAACGCTTACAACGGGTCAACTGATGACGATGGTGAGGCATTGCAGAAAGCTATGATCCATCTCCCTCAGCATTGCCAGAAAAATTCCAACCAAGAACGGGTTCCAACTCTTCTCGCTTCACTACTGGTTCAACAGTCATAGTGCCCGAGCCAAAATCTACTGTCTGTTATAACTGTGGAAAGTCGGGTCACTACTCAAAGGAGTGTCGAGCAAAAAAGGTTAGAGACTCAGCTTATTATAGAAAGAAAATGGAGCTAGCTGAAAAGAGAGAGAACGGAACTACTCTGATAGCCGAAGAAGAATTCTGGCTGGATCATTCCGATGATGAAGCTTCAAACGTCGAGATCGCTCAAATGTGCTTGGTTGGAGTTGATCAGTCAGACGATTCTGAAACAGATGAAGATGAGGTATGTTACGTCTGATTTTATAGTAATCATTGTATTTATAGGGCTTGGTCAAATACTGTGTTTTGTGTCATACTGTGTTGTATTGACCAAGGGTATTTAAGTCCCTTTGGTCTTGTGTCTTTGTAAGAAATACACGCACATTAATCTGATTTGTTACTTTGCACTCTCTACTTTCTCTCTCTAAAGAATCAGTGTTCTTGGACTCTCAATTGGTATCAGAGCCAACTGAATCTTGAGAGGATTGAGAGATTGTTTTTCTATATCTGAATTTGTGATTGACATTGAAACTTTGATCGATTTTCTTGAAGTTTTCAAGAAAATCTCGTTTTCTTGATTTCTCAACAAATTTGGATGTGTTTGTGATCAATTGTTTTTTATTTTGATTTCAGTAGACTCGTTTTTGTTAATCGATCCCTTTTGATTCAAGTTGTTTTACAAGAAAATCAAGTTTAGATCATCAATTTTGAGTTTAAAAGTTTTCTGAAAAAATAAACGAGTTCGGTACTGTTTCATTCTAGATTTTTTGGATTTTGTTGATTTTAATCGATATTGTTGATCAAAAGTTGTTAGAAAAGTGTTTTCGATATTAAGTCTGTGTATTTCATGCAAAAATTTCTTGGTTTGATTTGATCTTGCGAAAATTTGTGAGTTGGTAAAGTTTGCGCTTCATTCATATAAGTTAGCGCTTCAGTCATGCTACTTTGCGTTTCATTCATGTATTTTGCTTAAAGTTCTTTGTGGTCAAACTCTTGTGTTAGTGAATTTTCAGGTTTGTGGTTCACGTTGGAAACGCAAAGTCTACTTTGCGCTTCCTTCTTCAAACGCAAAGTTCTAGTTTGCGCTTCTGCTTACATACGCAAATCACTCTTTGCGTTTCAGCCTTTACACGCAAAGTTTACTTTGCGCATCTGCCTTCATCCGCAAAGTCTACTCACGCAAAGCTTCATCTTGCGTTTCACTAAGCAAACGCGAAGTTCAGTTCGCGGTTCTCACTTTAAACGCAAACCTATAGTTTGCGCATCTCCCTGACTTAGATTTTAAAAAAAAAGTGTCTGGAAGAAATCAGTGGACCCGGTTGCTCTCCTCACAAAGCAATTAAATGAACAAGCGTTGTCTGATAACGCTTACAACGGGTCAACTGATGACGATGGTGAGGCATTGCAGAAAGCTATGATCCATCTCCCTCAGCATTGCCAGAAAAATTCCAACCAAGAACGGGTTCCAACTCTTCTCGCTTCACTACTGGTTCAACAGTCATAGTGCCCGAGCCAAAATCTACTGTCTGTTATAACTGTGGAAAGTCGGGTCACTACTCAAAGGAGTGTCGAGCAAAAAAGGTTAGAGACTCAGCTTATTATAGAAAGAAAATGGAGCTAGCTGAAAAGAGAGAGAACGGAAATACTCTGATAGCCGAAGAAGAATTCTGGCTGGATCATTCCGATGATGAAGCTTCAAACGTCGAGATCGCTCAAATGTGCTTGGTTGGAGTTGATCAGTCAGACGATTCTGAAACAGATGAAGATGAGGTATGTTAGGTCTGATTTTTTAGTAATCATTGTATTTATAGGGCTTGGTCAAATACTGTGTTTTGTGTCATACTGTGTTGTATTGACCAAGGGTATTTAAGTCCCTTTGGTCTTGTGTCTTTGTAAGAAATACACGCACATTAATCTGATTTGTTACTTTGCGCTCTCTAGTTACTCTCTCTCTATTTTCTCTCTCTAAAGAATCAGTGTTCTTGGACTCTCAATTGGTATCAGAGCCAACTGAATCTTGAGAGGATTGAGAGATTGTTTTTCTATATCTGAATTTCTGATTGAAATCGAAAATTTGATCGATTTTCTTGAAGTTTTCAAGAAAATCTCGTTCTCTTGATTTCTCATCAAATTTGGATGTGTTTGTGATCAATTGTGTTTGTTTTTTATTTCAGTAGACTCGTTTTAGTTAATCGATCTCTTTTGTTTCAAGTTGTTTTACAAGAAAATCATGTTTAGATCATCAATTTTGAGTTCAAAAGTTTTCTGAAAAAAAAACGAGTTTGGTACTGTTTCATTCTAGATTTTTTGGATTTTGTTGATTTTAATCGATATTGTTGATCAAAAGTTGTTAGAAAAGTGTTTTCGATATTAAGTGTGTGTATTTCATGCATAAATTTCTTGGTTTGATTTGATCTTGCGAAAATTTGTGAGTTGGTAAAGTTTGCGTTTCATTCATATAAGTTTGCGCTTCATTCATGCTACTTTGCGTTTCATTCATGTATTTTGCTTAAAGTTCTTTGTGGTCTAACTCTTGTGTTAGTGAATTTTCAGGTTTGCGGTTCACGTTGGAAAAGCAAAGTCTACTTTGCGCTTCCTTCTTCAAACGCAAAGTTCTAGTTTGCGTTTCTACTTACACACGCAAAGCATTGTTTGCGTTTCAGCCTTCACACGCAAAGTTTACTTTGCGCATCTGCCTTCACCCACAAAGTCTACTCACGCAAAGCTTCATCTTGCGTTTCACTAAGCAAACGCGAAGTTCAGTTCGCGGTTCTCTCTTGAAACACAAACCTATAGTTTGCGCGTCTCCCTGACTTAGATTTAAAAAAAAAAACGAGCCTGGAAGAAATCAGTGGACCCGGTTGCTCTCCTCACAAAGCAATTAACTGAACAAGCGTTGTCTGATATCGCTTACAACGGGTCAACTGATGACGATGGTGAGGCATTGCAGAAAGCTATGATCCATCTCTCTCAGCATTACCAGAAAAAGTTCCAACCAAGAACGGGTTCCAACTCTTCTCGCTTCACTACTGGTTCAACTGTCAAAGTGCCCGAGCCAAAATCTACTGTCTCTTTTAACTGTGGAAAGGCGGGTCACTACTCAAAGGAGTGTCGAGAAATGAAGGTTAGAGACTCAGCTTATTATAGAAAGAAAATGGAGCTAGCTGAAAAGAGAGAGAACGGAACTACTCTGATAGCCGAAGAAGAATTCTGGCTGGATCATTCCGATGATGAAGCTTCAAACGTCGAGATCGCTCAAATGTGCTTGGTTGGAGTTGATCAGTCAGACGATTCTGAAACAGATGAAGATGAGGTATGTTAGGTCTGATTTTATAGTAATCATTGTATTTATATGGTTTGGTCAAATACTGTGTGTTGTGTCATACTGTGTTGTATTGACCAAGGGTATTTAAGTCCCTTTGGTCTTGTGTCTTTGTAAGAAATACACGCACATTAATCTGATTTGTTACTTTGCGCTCTCTAGTTACTCTCTCTCTACTTTCTCTCTCTAAAGAATCAGTGTTCTTGGACTCTCAATTGGTATCAGAGCCAACTGAATCTTGAGAGGATTGAGAGATTGTTTTTCTATATCTGAATTTGTGATTGAAATCGAAAATTTGATCGATTTTCTTGAAGTTTTCAAGAAAATCTCGTTCTCTTGATTTCTCATCAAATTTGGATGTGTTTGTGATCAATTGTGTTTGTTTTTGATTTCAGTAGACTCGTTTTTGTTAATCGATCTCTTTTGTTTCAAGTTGTTTTACAAGAAAATCAAGTTTAGATCATCAATTTTGAGTTTAAAAGTTTTCCGAAAAAAAAAACGAGTTCGTTACTGTTTCATTCTAGATTTTTTGGATTTTGTTGATTTTAATCGATATTGTTGATCAAAAGTTGTTAGAAAAGTGTTTTCGATATTAAGTGTGTGTATTTCATGCATAAATTTCTTGGTTTGATTTGATTTTGCGAAAATTTGTGAGTTGGTAAAGTTTGCGCTTCATTCATATAAGTTTGCGCTTCATTCATGCTACTTTGCGTTTCATTCATGTATTTTGCTTAAAGTTCTTTGTGGTCTAACTCTTGTGTTAGTGAATTTTCAGGTTTGCGGTTCACGTTGGAAACGTAAAGTCTACTTTGCGCTTCCTTCTTCAAACGCAAAGTTCTAGTTTGCGCTTCTGCTTACACACGCAAAGCATTCATTGCGTTTCAGCCTTCACACGCAAAGTTTACTTTGCGCATCTGCCTTCACCCACAAAGTCTACTAACGCAAAGCTTCATCTTGCGTTTCACTAAGCAAACGCGAAGTTCAGTTCGCGGTTCTCTCTTGAAACGCAAACCTATAGTTTACGCGTCTCCCTGACTTAGATTTAAAAAAAAAAACGAGTCTGGAAGAAATCAGTGTACCCGGTTGCTCTCCTCACAAAGCAATTAACTGAACAAGCGTTGTCTGATAACGCTTACAACGGGTCAACTGATGACGATGGTGAGGCATTGTAGAAATCTATGATCCATCTCTCTCAGCATTACCAGAAAAAGTTCCAACCAAGAACGGGTTCCAACTCTTCTCGCTTCACTACTGGTTCAACAGTCAAAGTGCCCGAGCCAAAATCTACTGTCTGTTATAACTGTGGAAAGTCGGGTCACTACTCAAAGGAGTATCGAGCAAAGAAGGTTAGAGACTCAGCTTATTATAGAAAGAAAATGGAGCTAGCTGAAAAGAGAGAGCACAGAACTACTCTGATAGCCGAAGAAGAATTCTGGCTGGATCATTCCGTTGATGAAGCTTCAAACGTCGAGATCGCTCAAATGTGCTTGGTTGGAGTTGATCAGTCAGACGATTCTGAAACAGATGAAGATGAGGTATGTTAGGTCTGATTTTATAGTAATCATTGTATTTATAGGGCTTGGTCAAATACTGTGTTTTGTGTCATACTGTGTTGTATTGACCAAGGGTATTTAAGTCCCTTTGGTCTTGTGTCTTTGTAAGAAATACACGCACATTAATCTGATTTGTTACTTTGCGCTCTCTAGTTACTCTCTCTCTCTACTTTCTCTCTCTAAAGAATCAGTGTTCTTGGACTCTCAATTGGTATCAGAGCCAACTGAATCTTGAGAGGATTGAGAGATTGTTTTTCTATATCTGAATTTGTGATTGAAATCGAAAATTTGATCGATTTTCTTGAAGTTTTCAAGAAAATCTCGTTCTCTTGATTTCTCATCAAATTTGGATGTGTTTGTGATCAATTGTGTTTGTTTTTGATTTCAGTAGACTCGTTTTTGTTAATCGATCTCTTTTGTTTCAAGTTGTTTTACAAGAAAATCAAGTTTAGATCATCAATTTTGAGTTTAAAAGTTTTCCGAAAAAAACAACGAGTTCGGTACTGTTCCATTCTAGATTTTTTGGATTTTGTTGATTTTAATCGATATTGTTGATCAAAAGTTGTTAGAAAAGTGTTTTCGATATTAAGTGTGTGTATTTCATGCATAAATTTCTTGGTTTGATTTTATCTTGCGAAAATTTGTGAGTTGGTAAAGTTTGCGCTTCATTCATATAAGTTTGCGCTTCATTCATGCTACTTTGCGTTTCATTCATGTATTTTGCTTAAAGTTCTTTGTGGTCTAACTCTTGTGTTAGTGAATTTTCAGGTTTGCGGTTCACGTTGGAAACGTAAAGTCTACTTTGCGCTTCCTTCTTCAAACGCAAAGTTCTAGTTTGCGCTTCTGCTTACACACGCAAAGCATTCATTGCGTTTCAGCCTTCACACGCAAAGTTTACTTTGCGCATCTGCCTTCACCCACAAAGTCTACTAACGCAAAGCTTCATCTTGCGTTTCACTAAGCAAACGCGAAGTTCAGTTCGCGGTTCTCTCTTGAAACGCAAACCTATAGTTTACGCGTCTCCCTGACTTAGATTTAAAAAAAAAACGAGTCTGGAAGAAATCAGTGTACCCGGTTGCTCTCCTCACAAAGCAATTAACTGAACAAGCGTTGTCTGATAACGCTTACAACGGGTCAACTGATGACGATGGTGAGGCATTGTAGAAATCTATGATCCATCTCTCTCAGCATTACCAGAAAAAGTTCCAACCAAGAACGGGTTCCAACTCTTCTCGCTTCACTACTGGTTCAACAGTCAAAGTGCCCGAGCCAAAATCTACTGTCTGTTATAACTGTGGAAAGTCGGGTCACTACTCAAAGGAGTATCGAGCAAAGAAGGTTAGAGACTCAGCTTATTATAGAAAGAAAATGGAGCTAGCTGAAAAGAGAGAGCACAGAACTACTCTGATAGCCGAAGAAGAATTCTGGCTGGATCATTCCGTTGATGAAGCTTCAAACGTCGAGATCGCTCAAATGTGCTTGGTTGGAGTTGATCAGTCAGACGATTCTGAAACAGATGAAGATGAGGTATGTTAGGTCTGATTTTATAGTAATCATTGTATTTATAGGGCTTGGTCAAATACTGTGTTTTGTGTCATACTGTGTTGTATTGACCAAGGGTATTTAAGTCCCTTTGGTCTTGTGTCTTTGTAAGAAATACACGCACATTAATCTGATTTGTTACTTTGCGCTCTCTAGTTACTCTCTCTCTCTACTTTCTCTCTCTAAAGAATCAGTGTTCTTGGACTCTCAATTGGTATCAGAGCCAACTGAATCTTGAGAGGATTGAGAGATTGTTTTTCTATATCTGAATTTGTGATTGAAATCGAAAATTTGATCGATTTTCTTGAAGTTTTCAAGAAAATCTCGTTCTCTTGATTTCTCATCAAATTTGGATGTGTTTGTGATCAATTGTGTTTGTTTTTTATTTCAGTAGACTCGTTTTTGTTAATCGATCTCTTTTGTTTCAAGTTGTTTTACAAGAAAATCAAGTTTAGATCATCAATTTTGAGTTTAAAAGTTTTCCGAAAAAAACAACGAGTTCGGTACTGTTCCATTCTAGATTTTTTGGATTTTGTTGATTTTAATCGATATTGTTGATCAAAAGTTGTTAGAAAAGTGTTTTCGATATTAAGTGTGTGTATTTCATGCATAAATTTCTTGGTTTGATTTTATCTTGCGAAAATTTGTGAGTTGGTAAAGTTTGCGCTTCATTCATATAAGTTTGCGCTTCATTCATGCTACTTTGCGTTTCATTCATGTATTTTGCTTAAAGTTCTTTGTGGTCTAACTCTTGTGTTAGTGAATTTTCAGGTTTGCGGTTCACGTTGGAAACGCAAAGTCTACTTTGCGCTTCCTTCTTCAAACGCAAAGTTCTAGTTTGCGCTTCTGCTTACATACGCAAAGCATTCTTCGCGTTTCAGCCTTCACACGCAAAGTTACTTTGCGCATCTGCCTTCACCCGCAAAGTCTACTCACGCAAAGCTTCATCTTGCGTTTCACTAAGCAAACGCGAAGTTCAGTTCGCGGTTCTCTCTTGAAACGCACACCTATAGTTTGCGCGTCTCCCTGACTTAGATTTAAAAAAAAAACGAGTCTGGAAGAAATCAGTGGACCTGGTTGCTCTCCTCACAAAGCAATTAACGGAACAAGCGTTGTCTGATAACGCTTACAACGGGTCAACTGATGACGATGGTGAGGCATTGCAGAAAGCTATGATCCATCTCCCTCAGCATTGCCAGAAAAATTCCAACCAAGAACGGGTTCCAACTCTTCTCGCTTCACTACTGGTTCAACAGTCATAGTGCCCGAGCCAAAATCTACTGTCTGTTATAACTGTGGAAAGTCGGGTCACTACTCAAAGGAGTGTCGAGCAAAAAAGGTTAGAGACTCAGCTTATTATAGAAAGAAAATGGAGCTAGCTGAAAAGAGAGAGAACGGAAATACTCTGATAGCCGAAGAAGAATTCTGGCTGGATCATTCCAATGATGAAGCTTCAAACGTCGAGATCGCTCAAATGTGCTTGGTTGGAGTTGATCAGTCAGACGATTCTGAAACAGATGAAGATGAGGTATGTTAGGTCTGATTTTTTAGTAATCATTGTATTTATAGGGCTTGGTCAAATACTGTGTTTTGTGTCATACTGTGTTGTATTGACCAAGGGTATTTAAGTCCCTTTGGTCTTGTGTCTTTGTAAGAAATACACGCACATTAATCTGATTTGTTACTTTGCGCTCTCTAGTTACTCTCTCTCTATTTTCTCTCTCTAAAGAATCAGTGTTCTTGGACTCTCAATTGGTATCAGAGCCAACTGAATCTTGAGAGGATTGAGAGATTGTTTTTCTATATCTGAATTTGTGATTGAAATCGAAAATTTGATCGATTTTCTTGAAGTTTTCAAGAAAATCTCGTTCTCTTGATTTCTCATCAAATTTGGATGTGTTTGTGATCAATTGTGTTTGTTTTTTATTTCAGTAGACTCGTTTTAGTTAATCGATCTCTTTTGTTTCAAGTTGTTTTACAAGAAAATCATGTTTAGATCATCAATTTTGAGTTCAAAAGTTTTCTGAAAAAAAAACGAGTTTGGTACTGTTTCGTTCTAGATTTTTTGGATTTTGTTGATTTTAATCGATATTGTTGATCAAAAGTTGTTAGAAAAGTGTTTTCGATATTAAGTGTGTGTATTTCATGCATAAATTTCTTGGTTTGATTTGATCTTGCGAAAATTTGTGAGTTGGTAAAGTTTGCGTTTCATTCATATAAGTTTGCGCTTCATTCATGCTACTTTGCGTTTCATTCATGTATTTTGCTTAAAGTTCTTTGTGGTCTAACTCTTGTGTTAGTGAATTTTCAGGTTTGCGGTTCACGTTGGAAAAGCAAAGTCTACTTTGCGCTTCCTTCTTCAAACGCAAAGTTCTAGTTTGCGTTTCTACTTACACACGCAAAGCATTGTTTGCGTTTCAGCCTTCACACGCAAAGTTTACTTTGCGCATCTGCCTTCACCCGCAAAGTCTACTCACGCAAAGCTTCATCTTGCGTTTCACTAAGCAAACGCGAAGTTCAGTTCGCGGTTCTCTCTTGAAACACAAACCTATAGTTTGCGCGTCTCCCTGACTTAGATTTAAAAAAAAAAACGAGCCTGGAAGAAATCAGTGGACCCGGTTGCTCTCCTCACAAAGCAATTAACTGAACAAGCGTTGTCTGATATCGCTTACAACGGGTCAACTGATGACGATGGTGAGGCATTGCAGAAAGCTATGATCCATCTCTCTCAGCATTACCAGAAAAAGTTCCAACCAAGAACGGGTTCCAACTCTTCTCGCTTCACTACTGATTCAACTGTCAAAGTGCCCGAGCCAAAATCTACTGTCTCTTTTAACTGTGGAAAGGCGGGTCACTACTCAAAGGAGTGTCGAGAAATGAAGGTTAGAGACTCAGCTTATTATAGAAAGAAAATGGAGCTAGCTGAAAAGAGAGAGAACGGAACTACTCTGATAGCCGAAGAAGAATTCTGGCTGGATCATTCCGATGATGAAGCTTCAAACGTCGAGATCGCTCAAATGTGCTTGGTTGGAGTTGATCAGTCAGACGATTCTGAAACAGATGAAGATGAGGTATGTTAGGTCTGATTTTATAGTAATCATTGTATTTATATGGTTTGGTCAAATACTGTGTGTTGTGTCATACTGTGTTGTATTGACCAAGGGTATTTAAGTCCCTTTGGTCTTGTGTCTTTGTAAGAAATACACGCACATTAATCTGATTTGTTACTTTGCGCTCTCTAGTTACTCTCTCTCTACTTTCTCTCTCTAAAGAATCAGTGTTCTTGGACTCTCAATTGGTATCAGAGCCAACTGAATCTTGAGAGGATTGAGAGATTGTTTTTCTATATCTGAATTTGTGATTGAAATCGAAAATTTGATCGATTTTCTTGAAGTTTTCAAGAAAATCTCGTTCTCTTGATTTCTCATCAAATTTGGATGTGTTTGTGATCAATTGTGTTTGTTTTTGATTTCAGTAGACTCGTTTTTGTTAATCGATCTCTTTTGTTTCAAGTTGTTTTACAAGAAAATCAAGTTTAGATCATCAATTTTGAGTTTAAAAGTTTTCCGAAAAAAAAAACGAGTTCGTTACTGTTTCATTCTAGATTTTTTGGATTTTGTTGATTTTAATCGATATTGTTGATCAAAAGTTGTTAGAAAAGTGTTTTCGATATTAAGTGTGTGTATTTCATGCATAAATTTCTTGGTTTGATTTGATTTTGCGAAAATTTGTGAGTTGGTAAAGTTTGCGCTTCATTCATATAAGTTTGCGCTTCATTCATGCTACTTTGCGTTTCATTCATGTATTTTGCTTAAAGTTCTTTGTGGTCTAACTCTTGTGTTAGTGAATTTTCAGGTTTGCGGTTCACGTTGGAAACGTAAAGTCCACTTTGCGCTTCCTTCTTCAAACGCAAAGTTCTAGTTTGCGCTTCTGCTTACACACGCAAAGCATTCTTTGCGTTTCAGCCTTCACACGCAAAGTTTACTTTGCGCATCTGCCTTCACCCACAAAGTCTACTAACGCAAAGCTTCATCTTGCGTTTCACTAAGCAAACGCGAAGTTCAGTTCGCGGTTCTCTCTTGAAACGCAAACCTATAGTTTACGCGTCTCCCTGACTTAGATTTAAAAAAAAACGAGTCTGGAAGAAATCAGTGTACCCGGTTGCTCTCCTCACAAAGCAATTAACTGAACAAGCGTTGTCTGATAACGCTTACAACGGGTCAACTGATGACGATGGTGAGGCATTGTAGAAATCTATGATCCATCTCTCTCAGCATTACCAGAAAAAGTTCCAACCAAGAACGGGTTCCAAATCTTCTCGCTTCACTACTGGTTCAACAGTCAAAGTGCCCGAGCCAAAATCTACTGTCTGTTATAACTGTGGAAAGTCGGGTCACTACTCAAAGGAGTATCGAGCAAAGAAGGTTAGAGACTCAGCTTATTATAGAAAGAAAATGGAGCTAGCTGAAAAGAGAGAGCACAGAACTACTCTGATAGCCGAAGAAGAATTCTGGCTGGATCATTCCGTTGATGAAGCTTCAAACGTCGAGATCGCTCAAATGTGCTTGGTTGGAGTTGATCAGTCAGACGATTCTGAAACAGATGAAGATGAGGTATGTTAGGTCTGATTTTATAGTAATCATTGTATTTATAGGGCTTGGTCAAATACTGTGTTTTGTGTCATACTGTGTTGTATTGACCAAGGGTATTTAAGTCCCTTTGGTCTTGTGTCTTTGTAAGAAATACACGCACATTAATCTGATTTGTTACTTTGCGCTCTCTAGTTACTCTCTCTCTATTGTGCTTATTATTCTGATGATATTTTTCATGTTTCTCGTTTCAAATCTGCTCATTATTTCCACATACGAACTGCAACTAACTATCACGGGCCCAAATACAAATAGGTACCCAAGTCTAAATCTGATTCTAAGTTGCAGGCATCTCATGTTAAGGGAGAGTAAGAAATAGTATGGCTTTTGAACACAGCAATTCAAAACCCGGACTTCAATGTCAAGATTTTGGTTTCTGAGTAATTCAGCTCAGGACCCGTACTTCATAGACTACGACTTCTAAACAAATTAGTTTAGAACTCGTTCTTCAAAGCTTTTAAGCTTCTGACTATATGAGATACTGTGAGTACATCAATTTTAATTCCGCTGCATTTTTTCTCTGATTATGATGTGTTCCAGTTTTTCTCATTTTTTTTCAAAAATCTGAGCTTGTTCAACTTTTTCTTAATTTTGTATAACCCATTTTTTTTAATTTGAGACACAATTTTTTTTTATAATGTGAAAGATGAAATAACGGAATTTCATTTTGTTCCAACTAAATATCAATTTACCGAATTCTTTACATTTTGTCTTTAATGAAAATTTTTAACATCGGCATATTGAGTTTAAAAGTTTAAATCTTTACAAATTTTATTCTATAAAGTAAAGTTTTACATTTTTTCTTTCTTTTGAATAAAATATGTGTGTCTAGGATAAATTTTCAAGTTCTTTTGTTTATATTAAAGTTTTTATATGATCAAATTTCAAGTCTTACAAAAGTCAAAAAGTCAGCAACATGTTTGAAACTTTTATTACTGCTTTAAAGTTGTGTGATTCGGAATATTTATAGTTTACAATGCTTAGAAAACCTAAAAAGTCGGAATTTTGGATTGTAATGAAAATATGGGCTAAGCACTTAGACGTAAAACCTTGTATTTGAGATGATTATTAAATTCTTATAAATCAGAAATCTCTAAGTTTAAAAGTTTATACCTGTGACCTTTCTGGTTTGGGAAAGTAAGTTCTGTGGGATGCTCGTCATCTGGTCCCCTAAGGTCATTTGATTTGGGAGTGATCTAACCCAAATCCTTCTATAGAATCAGATCGAAAGTCATGTTCTACTGGTATGAATGGGTTTAGGATATGTCGATGTAGCCTTTCTGATCCGGGAAAGTAAGTTCCAAGGGGTGTTTGACACCTAGTCCCATAAGGCCAACTGGTCTGGGAGCGGCTGACCCAAATCCTACAATAGGGTCAGATAGAAAGTTACGTTTACGACATGTTCTTTACTTAATAAACTTTTTGATCAAAAGATGCCAAAGTGCACACGCTTAAAAGATGCCAAAGAGCACACTCATGTTAAGATGTTAATGTGCACAATGCTAAAAGATGTCAATGAGCACACATCTCATGATACTTGGTGATATGTTTGAGTTGCGATAAATCTGTAAATTTATGAATATCTTAATTCTTGATGGCTTAGTGTGAGTACATGCAAAGTTCTCTATAATATTTTTAAAATTGCATTTTCTTGAAGATAATCGAAGATTCGCATGTGAGCACACTGAATAGATTGATGGAAGTTTTTGAAACTGAACATGTTTTAACTTGATGTGCAATGAAACTTGTTCTTGTATCCAACAACATATGTTTGATTTCAAATGATTGATAAATCTGTGATATTTTACTGAGTAGAATTTTATTTGTTTAGTGTTTAAAATTTTATATGTTTAGTTGTTTCAAAATTTATATTTAGTATATTTTTCTTTCTACATTAAAATTTGATCATTGTGTTCTCATAAATATATTTTAATAGGTTTATGCATTATTCAAGGGGGAGTGAACAAAGAGATTATTTTTCAAAGATTATATCTGGTTTTGAGGGAGAGTATTTGATTTTCTTTATATGAATGCTAATTTGAATTGTCATATCTAGTGCATTTGTGTAGGGGGAGTCAAAGGGTTTCAAAAGGTAAACTTTTTCTAAGTCAGATTTGCGCATCCAGCATGACACGCAAACTTCGTTTTGCGCTTCCTTCGTGAAACGCAAACATTTCTTTGCGTATCCTTCTTGAACCGCAAACTTTGCTTTGCGATCCCTTCATGAAGCGCAAACCTTGGTTTGCGCAACCAACATGAAGTGCAAACCTCCCTGTTTTTCTCTGTTTCTTTGATTTTGCAGATCTTATGTTGTCTCGTCTCCAACATTTACATGACCAAGTTGATCAAGATCATCAAGGTCATGAGGGGGAGAAGTCAAGGAGAAGTTTAAAAGACAAAGAGCTCAAAAGTTTATCTGCTGATCAAGATTCGATCAAAGATTCTATTCTCTCAGCTACAACAAATTCTTTTGCTGTTTATGCTCCGAACACCACAGTTCATTCAAGATCATTCAAAAGAGGTGTATCATCTAGAGCTCAAGACAGTAAAGACATCTTTATCTGAAAGATGCTGAGAGAAATTTTTTCTTAAAAGTCAGAAAGCTTCTAAAAGTCGCTTTGTTGGTCCATGTTGTTTTAGAAGATGATTTTTGAAGACCAAAGCGCCAATGATTACTAAGGGGGAGATTGTTAGGTCTGATTTTATAATAATCATTGTATTTATAGGGCTTGGTCAAATACTGTGTTTTGTGTCATACTGTGTTGTATTGACCAAGGATATTTAAGTCCCTTTGGTCTTGTGTCTTTGTAAGAAATACACGCACATTAATCTGATTTGTTACTTTGCGCTCTCTAGTTACTCTCTCTCTACTTTCTCTCTTCTGCTCTATCCTGACTCGTAACCTCACTGGAACCAAATGTTTCATCATTGAACGAGTCGTGGGTATTAGTTCAGGTGTGCGGCACAGCCTTGAAAGGGCGTGGAGGCTGATATGCCTCATTACTCCTATTGAGATGGAAAGGCTCGTTTGTCTGGACCTTTGGAGCAGAGGTCCCAGCTGCAAACCCAGAGGGTCTTGGAAAAGAACCACTTCCAAGAAGTCCATCATGCTCAGAGTTTTTCCATGGTCGCCGAGACTGATTGCCATAACTGCGCCTTCCAGAATCTAGATCCAAATCAGATTGTGAATCCCCATCTTTATCACTCCATCCAGAAGAACGATTGTCCCATCTTCCATAGACTCCCCTGGAGAAATTACTTGAATCGCCCCGAGTGGGTGGTGAAGAGCTATAATCATTACGACGAAAACCTTGCAATGGCAAACTACCATGACTTTTTGGCCGTTCTTGAATGCTATTATCTTCAAATTCACTCAGAAGTGATCGGTCGAAGCCACTCGGCAGCTTCTTGCAGATTTCCAACTCACTCAATGAAAGGAGAAAATCTTTGGTATACGAAGTTCTAGGTTTCTTTTGAGATTCATTAACCGATTCAGCGGCCTCCATAGCTGAGCTACCATATTCGTTTTCCAAGCTCATTTTTGCAGTACTATTGAAAATCAGTGTTCTTGGACTCTCAAGGTATATTCTGAATTTGGTTATAATTTCATTACCTCTCAGATGAATATCATGATAACTGCTTTATCTGATTTACGTTTAAAGTTATTATCTGAAAAGAATTTAAATTCTGAAAAGTCAGATTTGATTGACAAACTAAAAATATTTTCCTGAAAAATCAAGAAGAGGAAGAAGAATTTTAAATGATATATCTTCTATTAAGTCTTCAGTATCTGATGATTTTGTTTTTCTTATGCCCCTGATTCTGATAAGGAAAATATTTCTCCTATCATTTATAATTCGAAGAAATATACTCCTCCTTTAGTATTAGAAGGCAAAATCATCGATCTTGAAGACAAGATAGAAGATCAAAATATTTTGATAAAAATTGAATCTGATATTATTCTTTCTTTCATGACGTCTAGTCTTGAAGAAAATTTAATTTCTCGAAAATCAGATTCTATTTCTATTCTTTCCTCTGATTCTAAGGAAAATAAAAAGGAAGATTCCAATTTTAAAATCTTTTTTCAAATTTATTCAGACTCCGAGGCAAATTTAGATCTTTTAGTTGATCAGATTGGTTGCTTGGATAAATTTATTTCTTCTGATTTAAATATTTCGTCTAAAATTCTTGATGATTCTTTTACGCTAAATGATCAATATTATAAACCTAAACGTAAAAGAAGACGGTCAAAGAAGTTGAAGAAACAAGATATAGTTATTTCTGACTGTTCTAATTCTTCCAATTCAATTCTTACAGATAGGACTGTGAGCAAGTCAAAGAGGAAGATCTGGAGAATGAAGCAGACATCTACTGGTTCTATGATGGATTTATATGTAGACAAATATTATAAAAGTGACTCATTTGCTGTGTGTAAGAAAATTTCCAAATATTCTAGAAAGCAAATGATTCAAATTTCCAAAAATGTCTCATATTTGTCTTCTGATTCTAGTTCAGATGATTATGTTTTCTCTTCTGATGATTGTGCATATTTTTCTGATTATCTTTCTCGTGCTTCTCTTGTCAAGTCTGACAAATATTTCCCCATACGAACTGCAACTAACAAACACGGGCCCAAATTCAAGTGGGTACCCAAATCCTTATCTGATTTACAGTTGCAGGCATTACTTGTTAAGGGGGAGTAATAGAATGTTGGCTTCTGAGTACTTCAGCTAAGGACCCGTACTTCATAGACTACGACTTCTAAACAAATCAGTTTAGAACTCGTTCTTCAATGATTTAAGCTTCTGACTAAATGAGATACTGTGAGTACATCAATTTTATTTCCGCTGCATTTTATCTCTGATTATGATGTGTTCCAGTTTTTCTCATTATTTTTCAAAAATCTGGGCTTGTTCAACTTTTTCTTAATTTTGTATAACCCAATTTTTTAATTTGAGACACAAATTATTTTTATAATGTGAAAGATGAAATAACTGAACTTTATTTTGTTCCAACTAAATATCAATTTGCCGAATTCTTTACATTTTGTCTTTAATGAAAATTTTTAACATCGGCATATTGAGTTTAAAAGTTTAAATATTTACAAATTTTATTCTATAAAGTAAAGTTTTACATTTTTTCTTTCTTTTGAATAAAATATGTGTCTAGTATAAATTTTCAAGTTCTTTTGTTTATATTAAAGTTTTTATATGATCAAATTTCAAGTCTTACAAAAGTCGAAAAGTCAGCAACATGTTTGAAACTTTTATTACTGCTTTAAAAGTTGTGTGTTTCGGAATATTTATAGTTTACAATGCTTGGAAAATTCTAAAAAGTCAAAATTTTGATTGTAATGAAAATATGGGCTAAGTATTATTATGTAAAACTGAGTGATTGAGATGAATTTTAATTTCTTAAAATTCAGAAATCTCTAAGTTTAAAAGTTTGTACCTGTGGCCTTTCTGGTTTGGGAAAGTAAGTTCTTCGGGATGCTTGTCATCTGGTCCCCTAAGGTCATTTGGTCTGGGAGTGATCGAATCCAAATCCTTCAATAGAACCAGATCGAAAGTCATGTTCTACTGGTATGAATGGGTTTAGGATATGTCGATGTAGCCTTTCTGATATGGGAGAATAAGTTCCAAGGGGTGCTTGACACCTAGTCCCCTAAGGCCAACTGGTCTGGGAGCGGCTGACCCAAATCCTGCAATAGGGTCAGATAGAAAGTTACGTTTACGTCATGTTCTTTACTTAATAAACTTCTTGATTAAAAAGATGCCAAAGTGCACGAGCTTAAAAGATGCCAAAGAGCACACTCATGTTAAGATGCCAATGAGCACATTGCTAAAAGATGTCAATGAGCACACATCTCATGATACTTGGTGATATGTTTCAGTTGCGATAAACCTATAATTTGTGAAAATCTTTATTTTTGATGGATTAGTGTGAGTACATGCAAAGTTCTCTATTATATTTTTAGAATTGCATTTTCTTGAAACTAATCGAAGATTCACATGTGAGCACACTGAATAGATTGCTGGAAGTTTTTTGAAACTGAACATGTTTTAACTTGATATGCAATAAAACTTGTTTCTTTATCCAACAACATATATTTGATTTCAACTGATTGATAAATTTGTCATATTTCACTTAGTAGAATTCAATTTGTTTAGTGTTTAAAGTTTTATATGTTTAATTGTTTTAAAATTTATATTCAGTATATTTTTTCTTTGTACATTAATATTTGATCATTGTGTTCTCATAAATATATTTTAATGGGTTTATGCATTATTCAAGGGGGGTGAACAAAGAGAATATTTTTCAAAGTTTATATCTGTTTTTGAGGGGGAGTATCTGATTCTTTATATGAATGCTAACTTGAATTATCAAATTTAGTGCATTTGTGTAGGGGAGTCAAAGAGGTAATCAGGTAAATTTTTTCGGACTCCAAGTCAGATTTGCGCAATCATTTGGTCGCGTAAACCTCACTTTGCGCATCCAGTGTGACACGCAAACCTCACTTTGCGCCTCTAGCGTGACGCGCAAACTTTACTTTGCGCAACCAACGTGATGCGCAAACCTTCCTTGTTTTCTCTGTTTCTTTGATTTTGCAGATCTTAAGTTGTCCCTTTGTTCTTTGTTTCGTGTAAGACTTTAACACACACATCAATACATTCTCTGTTTTGCGCATCCTTGCTCTCTCTCTCTACTTTCTCTCTCTACAGATTCATTGATCTTGGACTATTGTTTAAGCATAAATATGTTGGATACAAGATCAAGAAGACTAAAAGGTCAAAGTGTAAGAAGTCAAAGCTGAGAAGTCAACACTCATCAAAGTCAAAGTCTATTTGTAATAAAAGTCAAAGTATTTGTATTTTAGTTTCTTTATATTTTAGATGTAGGTATAAATACCTTGTATTTCTGTTTTTACTTGTAAGTTTTCTAATTGAGAATCTGAGAGAGAGAGAATTCGTTAGAGAGAGGTCTGTAGAGAGAGAGAGGGAGAGTTCTAGAGAGAGAAAGTTGTAATTGTGGAATTTGAAAGAGAAATCAAACAGGTAATTGATTCATAAATATTGTTTGTTGATTTGTTTGTGTTTAGAGACTAGAATCTGGGAATAACAATTGGTATCAGAGCAGATCCAAAGTTAAATCAGATCAAGAAATCCAAGAAAGTGTTGGTTCGTCACTGTTCTTGAGCCGAGAATCAAGTTTTTGATTTTTAATGTGTTTTTGGAGCAGAATTTGATTAGAATTTGTTCGAAAAGTGTAATAGATCGAGTCTATGTACTTTAATTTTTGAATTGCACTGTAATTCTCACGAATTTGTGATTTTTGTTGAGTTTTTGTTCACGAGTCGATATTCACTGTTTCATTGATCAATTTGTATTTTGAGTGTTTGTAATAGAAATTTAGTACCCGTTTTGTGTTCTAGATGATCATGTGATTGATCTCTCAAAGTTTCGTGCTGAAATTCAAAGTTTAGATTGATTTTTGGTCAAACAGATGAAGAACACGCAAGGAAACTGAAGAACACGCAAGATCTACAAAACGCGCAAGTTCATCATTCAAACGCGCAAGATTCATCCGTTAGAACGCGCAAGTCGAAGGGAAGTAACAATCTGCGAGTTCTAGAAACTCGTTGATCGAAGTCTGCGAGTTTGGAAAAGTTGGAAAATTTTCTAAGGACCAGAACGCGCACGTAATGGTTAGCGAGTTCTTCAAACGCGCTAATCGAAGGGTGCGTGTTTGAAGAGGAATAGTGTTCTTCGAGTTCTTTCGACGTGCGAGTTTGAAATATCAGGAAAAAGTTCTAGTGTGGAAACGCGCAAGTATAGCTAGCGAGTTTGATTCAAAACGCGCAAGCATTGACGAGCGAGTTTTGGAAACGCGCACGCCTCAGTTAGCGAGTTTCGTCGTGAATAGTATTCTGCGCGTTTAGGCGTTAGCGAGTTTCAGAGGGAATAGTCACTTGCGAGTTTCAGTATCAAGCGAGTTTCGTCGTTCTGCGAGTTTCATCGATCTGCGAGTTTAGCAATCTGCGAGTTTATCAGAACACGCAAGCCTGTGTTTGCGAGTTTCTCAAACGCGCAAGTCTCGATCTGCGTGTTTATCAGAGAAT
The DNA here is from genome assembly GCA_954870635.1 of Arctium minus. Lineage (NCBI taxonomy): Eukaryota > Viridiplantae > Streptophyta > Magnoliopsida > Asterales > Asteraceae > Arctium > Arctium minus. Next base: position 57,735,664 of record OX941080.1, on the reverse strand, counting down.
AGGGAGTTGCGAGTTTAAGCACTTGCGAGTTCAATAGTGACTTACGAGTTTTGATACTTAGTCATTTTTTTTTCAAATTTCTGATTTGTCTAAATTTCAAGATTTTTCTTGTGATTTCATATTTGGACTAACGATCAATTCTAGTTTCTTATTGGATATATTTTTCAAACAGGTTTAAACAAGATGACTTCAAAAGATGCACTTTCAATTGGTACTGATGTCAAACCTCCTGTTCTGTTTAAAGGAGAGTATGAGCAGTGGAAGGATAGATTCCTGGATTTCATAGACCGACATGGAAATGGGGAAAATATTCTGCAGTCAATTACAGATGGTCCTATGAAACCAATCATAGTTCACGTACCTGTTGATGATGATTCATCTGATAGTAGACGTGGTGATGAGGAAAAAGAACAAAAGACAAAACCAGTTAAAGTGAATGTATCACAATACTCTGAAGAACAGAAAAGCCGTTATAAAGCTGATAAGCAAGCAAGATCTCTTCTACTTCAAAGCATTCCCAATGATATTTACATCAAGATTGATAGCTACAAGGATGATGCTAAACATATGTGGGATCAATTGCAAAAGATGATGATGGGATCTAAGGTAGGGAATCAGATGAAAGTGGCTAACTGCATCAATAGCTACGAGGAATTCAAAGCCAAAGAGAATGAAAGTTTGGAAGACACATATGAAAGGTTTACTTTGCTTCTGAATGAACTAACAAAGAACAAAGTGACAAAGAAGCAGCTGGAAAACAATGTCAAATTCCTGAGTATCCTACCACCTGAGTGGAAGAAACATACACGTAGGATGAAGCAGAGAAAGACTTAAGTGAGATACCTCTTCACGAAGTCGATGAGACTTTACGTCAGAATGAAGAAGAGGTAGAGGAGAAAAGAGCTGAAAAGAAGAAGGCTGAAAAGGTTCCTGATCCGATTGCTTTGGTTGTTGGAGAAAAGAAGAAAGAAAAGAAAGAAAAGATAGAGAAGAAGAAGAAGAAGAAAGTACTGACAAGTTCTGAGTCAGATTCTGAAACAGATGGTGATGATGGAGAAAGTTTGAAACAAGCCATGCTGTTGTTGACCCGTGCCTTTCAAAAGATATTTTATAAGAAGTCGGGATCAAATTCTCAACGATATTCTTTATCAAGTTCTAAGAATCATGAACACCGAGAAAGAGTTGAAGGAAAGCGACATGAAGAGAACAGATATGTTGAGAAGAAAACCGATGAAAGGAAGAAGTTTGTGAATGACTACACTGTTGCCGAAAAGCCAGCAAGTAATCCAGTCAAATGCTACAACTGTGGCAAGATTGGTCATTTTGCAAAAGATTGTAGAAAGCCAAAAGTTCGTAATTCTCAGTACTATCAGAACAAATTGCTATTGGCAAAACAGCAAGAAGCAGGAATAGCTTTAATGGCTGAGGACGAATTTTAGCTGGATCATTCCGAAAGTGAAGATGAGGAGAAGGAAGAAATAGCTCATCTCTGTCTCATGGGAAAAGAAGTAAAGTATGATGAGTCCGATGATGAGACATCTGATGAGGTATTAAACTTAACTCAAAAAGATTTCATTACCAAAATGGAAGCCATGGTGATTGAGCTTCAAGATTTACAAAATAAACTGAAAAAGGAAAAAGAAAGAGTTGCTAAAAGGAACAAGAAGATCTTTGAACTTAATTCGTCTGTTATTGGGAACAAAGATCTGATTGATTCTTTACGCAAGTATGCTTCTGATTCTAAATCACAAGTAGATTGTTTTGAAAAGAAGATTTCTGATTTTGAAGTTAAAATTTCTAAGTATGAGTTTGAGAAAAGAGAATCTGCACTAACTGTTCATAAATTGCAGGTTGAGAACAAGCTTTTGAATAAGAAGGTAAATCGTCTGGAAGCCAAACTTTATGCAAGAGGACAAACAGATCAAACCATTTTTCTTAATGCACCTAACGAAGAGGCCGATGTTAAAGAAAAATGGGGTCTTGGTTTTCAAAACCCCCATTAGTTAAAGAAAGCCATCAGAAAACAACCAGCATTATATAATTTTGATTTTCTTGCTTGTGCTGGTAAACATACTCATTTAAAACCCAAATTTGTTACCAAATTACCAGAAGAAGTTGAGGCCAAAGAAACTGAAAATAGAAAGAATGTAAAGAAAATGCAACTACCATTTAACTATGCAAAGTTAAATGATAGTTATCTTTCAGAAACACCAAAAGTTCTTTCAAACGACTATTTTGCTAGTTATTCTGGTTCTGAGATGCAAACAAAACCTGCAATTGCAAAGGTTTATGTTCCTCCACTCATTCTTGAAAGCAAAAGAGTTGAGTTGGAAAATGTTTTATCTGATGAAAAACTTTTGGTTGATATTCAACAAAGTGTATTTTCTACTGTATTAAAGAACACGGTTTTTCAATATACATCTACAAAGTGTTCTAAAGTTACTGAGGCATCTCAAACTTCGTCTAATAATTTTGATGACTTATTTGAGTCTGCAAATGACTTTCTTATTTCTGATGATGGGTGCATAGAAGAAATTGATATGTTTGACTTCAATGCTCCTCTTCCTGATCATTCTACTTGTTTTACAAATGAAAAGGTGTTACCAAGTGTTCTTAAAACTGCTAAATCCTCAACTAAGGTTGGTGAACCGGTTTCTGTAACTGCTGATTACTATGCTCAAGGTAAGAAACATAAGAAACAGCGATTACAGAAACAGAAATACACTGGTACACAAAAGAAAAATCAATCTCAGAAATCTGCTTTTCCTAATAAATCTACATCTTGTGTTTCAGATATAAGCAAGAAAAGGTCGAAAGGTCGAAAGCTCAAACAGAATGGCGACCAAAACGGAAGGATGATGAGAAAGCTGAATCAGTTTCTGATAACTCTTGTAATAGATCAGTTAGTAGTAATACTGATGTGGTTGATCAATTTGCTTCAAATAAACAAAACCTTGTAACTGTTTACAAGCGATATTCAATAAAGCAATTGATTCAATTATCTCCTATTTCTACTACATCTTATCATTATCGGAGAAATGATTTTGCTTACTCTCATAATTCTTCTGATTGGTTCGGATCTTATCATGTGTATTCTTGAAGATCAAATGTTTTTAAAAGTTTTCAAAAGAATAGAGGGTCCATTTTCAAATGGACACCAAAATCTTGTGCTAATATGTTAGGACCCGTTTTTAAATGGGTACCTAAAGTTATTGTTTCCTGATTTCTCTTGCAGACCCGACATATGTGGTACTTGGACAGTGGATGTTCCAAGCATATGACTGGGCAAAAAGCTTTATTGTCTAATTATACAGAGAAATTCAGTGGAAATGTCAGATTTAGAAACGATCAGCTTTCACCAATCTTAGGATATGGTGACATCATTCAAGACAACATAACGATCAGTAAGGTGAGTTATGTCGAAGGCTTAGGGCACAACTTATTTAGCATTGGTCAATTCTGTGATAAAGGGTTAGAGGTCAACTTCAAAGCTAAGTGATGTTCGGTTTGTACTGAAGACGGCAATGAACTCTTAGTCGGAAATCAAAAGACAAACCTCTATACCATCAATCTTTCAAAGGTACAGAATGACAGTCATGTTTGCTTATTGTCAAAAGCTTCAATGCAGCAAAGTTGGCTCTGGCACAGACGTTTATCACACCTGAACTTTCGATATATCAACAAGCTGGTTAGTGGGAAATTGGTAAAAGGACTTCCTGAGCTGAAATACGAGAAAGAACACTTATGTGTTGCATATGATAAGGGTAAGATGAAGAGAGCTTCACATAAACCGAAGCCTGCACCAAGTACTAGTTCTCCGTTAGAATTGTTACATATGGATTTGTGTGGTCCAATGAGAACTCAGAGTTTGGGTGGAAAGAAATACGTGTTGGTTATTGTGGACGATTACTCAAGATACACGTGGGTCAAATTTCTTTGATCAAAAGATGAGACGCCCGAAGTTCTCATTACTTTCTTAAAGATGACCCAGGTGAATATGCAGAGACAAGTCAAGTTTTTTCGAACTGACAACGGCACAGAGTTAAAAAACAAGCTAGTTGAAGAATATCTCGAATCGGTCGGGATATCACATTAGTACTCTGCTGCTCGTACGCCTGAACAAAATGGAGTAGTCGAAAGGCAAAATCGGACGCTAGTCGAGGCCGCTCGTACTATGCTTAGCCAATCCGGTCTACCTATCTTGTTGTGGGCAAAAGTTGTGTCAACTGCATGTCATACTCAAAATCGGTCCATAATACACCGCCGTTTTCAAAAGACTCGATATGAGGTGATTAACAACAGAACACCAACAATCAAGTATTTTCACATATTTAGGTGTAAATGTTTTGTGCTTAACGACAGAGAGAGTCTGAATAAATTCAGTGCTAAGGCGGACGAGGGTATCTTCATTGGTTATTCTTCAACATCGGCAGCATATCGTGTTTATCTGAAAAAGTCAAAGACAGTTGTCGAGAGCGTCAATGTAACATTTGATGAAGACATGGCTTCTGAACAACTCAGTTCAGAACCCGTGATCACTGGAGTATTAGCTTCTGGGCAGATCAGTCCAGATCCTGCTTCTACAACAAATAATTCGAATAACGCTTCTACTTCTATTTCACATTTATCTGATTTAGATTTGTTATTTGAATTCTTTTATGATGAGTTTCTAGGATCTAATATACCTAAATCTGCTGTGACTGACAGGTCTGAAGACACAAGCTGCAATCATCCAGTCACTTCAGAAGTTTTAACTTAATTTGTATCCCCTGTTCAGTCAGAAACTCACATTCCAACATCTACTCCTACAGTTGAAGATACACAAGTAACTGCTGAGCCAGAAGTAACCATTTCAGTTGGATGTGATACAATGTCTACTCAACAGCTCGATTCTGCTGTTCCAACTGATACTTCTGCATCTGAAACTTCAACTGCAAACCCCCTTCCTATTATTCAAACTGCAGAGTCTGATAGTGGATTTCAAGATGATGATCATGTTCAATCAGTATCTACTCCACTCCCTCATGATCATCGCTGGACCAAAGAGCATCCTTTACATAAAGTAATTGGAGATCTTAACAAGCCTGTACAAACTAGGTCAGCGACTTTGAATCAATGTATGCATGACTCATTCCTTAGCAAGATAGAGCCCACGCGAGTATCAGAGGCTTTAGCAGATTCGGACTCTGAAGGTCTGGAGATTAGTTCCAAAAGCGGAAGGAAAATCCGTGATTGGCACTAAATGGGTATTCAAGAATAAAAAGGATGAAGATGGTATCGTCATTAGGAACAAAGCTAGACTTGTTGCCAAAGGTTACCGGCAAGAGGAAGGCATAGACTATGATGAGACGTATGCCCCAGTAGCGCGTATAGAGGCAATCCGCATGTTTCTAGCCTACGCATCTCATAAGAATTTCACCGTCTATCAGATGGATGTGAAAACAACCTTTGTGAATGGCATTCTTAAAGAGGAAGTATACGTGTCTCAACCAGAAGGGTTCGTGAATCCAGATAAGCCAGATCATGTCTATATCTTGGACAAAGCCCTGTATGGTTTGAAACAAGCCCCTCGAGCATGGTATGATGTTCTATCTAAATTCTTGGTCAAGTCCGATTTTTCCAAAGGTAAAGTTGATACCACTTTGTTCATCAAAAAGGAAAAAGCTGATATCATCCTTATTCAAATATATGTTGATGATATAATATTTGGCTCTACTAATCCTAAATATTGCAAAAAAAATTCTAACCTCATGGTGTCACGTTTTCAAATGAGTATGATGGGAGAGATGAATTTTTTTCTCGGATTACAAGTTAAACAAGTTTTCAACGGGGATTTTCATTAACCAATCTAAGTACATTTTGGATATTCTTCGAAAGTACAAAATGGAAAATTGTAAACCAATTGGAACCCCGATGGCACCAGGTACTAAAATTAGCACTGATCCTTCGGGTAAAAGTGTTGATGTTAGAACTTATAGAGGTATGATAGGATCGTTAATGTATCTTACATCTAGTAGACCGGATATTATGTTTTCAACATGTTTATGTTCTAGATATCAGGTTGCTCCTAAAGAATCCCATTTGGCTGCTGTCAAAAGGATTTTTAGATATCTGAAGGGGACTGCAGATTTTGGTCTGTAGTATCCTAAGGATACTGGTTTTCAATTGACTGCCTATTCAGATGCAGATCATCCAGGTTGCATGTTGGAAATAAAGAGCACTTCAGGTCACATTCAATTTTTTGGAGACCAGCTCGTTAGCTGGGCATCAAAGAAAAAATTATGCGTTTCCACATCGACTGCTGAAGCAGAGTATGTAGCTGCTGCCAGTTTCTGCTCTCAAGTGTTGTGGATACGAACACAGCTGCGAGACTATGGATTCAAGTTTGATAAAATTCTAATATATTGTGACTCGAAGAATGCAATCGCGATATCTGCTAATCCTGTCCAGCATACGAAAACCAAACTGTTGAGAATTCAAAATTATACAAGTATGGTTAATGCTGCTAGCACTAAATGATTACTACTTCTGAAGTTACTACTGCTGAGAAAGATTAATGCTGCTAGTCAAGATTAATACTGCTTAATGAAGTTACTAATGCTAAGCAATTTTAGTACTGCTAGTAGTTAGTACTGCTGAACTTAATACTGCTCAAAGTATTAATGCTGCTGAAGACTTAATACTGCTTATGAGATGAAGACTTCATATGGCAAGGATGACAGCTGTACTGAATGGAGATATTCATGGAAAGCTTGGAGATAACTTTGGAAGATTATACTGAAGATCTTTTATTCTTTGTAATTATCTTTTATCTTCAGTAAATGTATAGAATAATTTGTATCTTTAGGATAGAGAATTATTCTGAGTTTTTAGTTTTCTTAGAGAGAATCAACCTCAAGGTTTATAATCCTAGTTCTAGAGAAGTAGAATTCGTATTGGTGAGCCTGTTCATCAATATTGAGGTTGTGTGTGAAATCTTGTAGCTTTATAACCATTCAATAAAGTTTACAAGTTGTTATTATGATTCACTGTTTCATTGATCTTTGAATATTAAAGTGTTATTCCGCAAACACCTTTAATATTGTTTCTGAGTGTTTATTCTTGTTAAGAATTCAGATCCTGACACAAACACATTGATGGGGAGTAAGAGAAGATTAAAGATGATCTACATTTTTTTTTTAGGGGGAGCATAACTAATTTATGCATTTTAATTAAATGACAAAATTTTTGTAATGCATGATTTTAGGGGGAGCTTATATGTCATACCAAAAGGAGTAAGACTATGATTTCTGATTATTTCAAATCAGAACTCGTACTTTAATTGTTTTACTGCTTTATGTTTTTTACATTCGAATAAATTTGTGAATAAAGTTGCTTTGACTAGACTTTGAGATTTTTGCAGGATGAGAGAAGCTGACAAGATCATATCTTAATGACTTCAGCTTGACTTCATGAGATTTAAGATTGCGCGAAAAGGTTAATACTGCCAAGAGTATTAGTACTTCTTCAAATGTTAGTACTGCTAACTCTGTTAGTGCTTCTAACAATGTTAGTACTGCTAAACCTGTTAGTGCTGCTAACTCTGTTAGTACTTCTAAAGTTATTATTGCTTTTAGTGTTTGTGCTGCTAGACCAATCATATTGACAAAGTACTCCAATAAAGAGTGCTCTGTGTTTAAAAATCTCATCAAAAAGGAATGTAAGTACTTTGTTGAGAAAGGGAGACCCAAGACCACTTTGGCTTGGGTTCCCAATCAATACTAACTGTTTAATCTTATGTGCAGGGCAACCAGCAGCTCAAGGGGAAGAGCATCTGGCATGTTGATAGTGGTTGCTCTAGGCACATGACAGGGAACATGTCATATCTCAAGAATTTCAAGAAAATTGATGGTGGGCATGTTGCCTTTGGTAATACTCCAGATGGAGGTAAGATAAGTGGTAAGGGGGATGTAACCAAAGGTAAAATGACCTTTGAAGATGTATTCTATGTTGAGCAGTTAAGGTACAACCTGTTAAGTGTATCACAGGTTTGTGACAAACAGCATAGTATATTATTTACTGATTCTTAATGCATTATCCTTGCTCCTGGATTCAAGGTAGTTGATGAAAAGAAGATACTACTAAGAACTCCAAGAGAGGATAATGTATATTGCTTAGATATGGAAAGTGTTTCAACTGATTCATCCCTAAACTGTCTTGTTTCAAAAGCTTGTTTGGATGAATCATCACTTTGGCATAGAAGGATGTGTCACATGAACTTTAAAACAATGAATAAACTTCTTAAAAACAACCTTGTAAGAGGTTTACCTTCCAAAGTCTTTTCATGTGATGATCATTGTGTTGCCTGTCTCAAAGGCAAACAACACAAAACTTCTCATAAGTCCAAAGAGTTGAACACAATCTCTAGTTCTCTTCAGTTGTTGCATATGGATCTGTTTGGTCCTACAAATGTTATGAGTATAGGTAAGAAATCATACTGCCTAGTTATTGTTGATGATTACTCTAGATTTACTTGGGTATATTTTCTAAGGACTAAGGATGATACAAGTGGACTGATCAAATCCTTTATCCTAAGATTTGAAAACCAAACAAATCAAAAGGTAAAAGTCATTAGGTCAGACAATGGTATTGAATTTAAAAATCATGACCTAAACATCTTTTGTGAGGAAAAAGGAATTGAGAGACAATACAGTGCTCCTAGGACTCCACAACAAAATGGTGTTGCTGAGAGAAGGAATAGGACACTGATTGAAGCTGCTAGATCTCTGTTAGCTGATTCCAAACTTCCAATTACTGCTTGCTATGTCCAAAACAGAGTTCTAGTAGTCAAGCCTAAAAACAAGACACCATATGAACTTTTAAATAACAGAAAACCATTTATTGGATTTTTCAAACCTTTTGGGTGTCCTTGTACCATTCTCAATACCAAAACTCACTTAGGAAAGTTTGATAGCAAGGCAGATGATGGTTTTCTTGTTGGTTACTCATCTCAGAGTAAGGCTTACAGAGTTTTTAATTCTTCTTCTAGAATAATTGAGGAAAGTGACAATGTCAAATGCAATGAGATCACACCAAATCCTATTAGGTCTGGTCCTCAGTGGTTATTTGACATTGATTCACTAACTAACTCTTTGGGTTTCAGTAGTGATTATCATGCAGGTTCAGGAAGTGGAGGATCAGGGGATGAACAAGTGCAAGTACAAGACATTATTCCTCAGTCTGTGATCTTTCCCATACCTCCAATAGAGCCTGTTGATGTCTATGAAAAGGAGAATGCTACTGAATAAATTCAGAGTGAAGAAGAAAGAAGAGATGAGGAGAATCCAGTGCATGAAGAGCCAGAAGCAACTGATGAGATCCCCTCAGCTGACTTAAATGATTCCAATCTAGGTGTGGGAATCAATGAAGAACCTAGTCATCAGACTAGAACTCAAAAGAACCATCCTCCAGAGCTGGTCATAGGAGACATCTCTTCTCCTATGATAACAAGGAATCAAAGCAGGCTTCAAGAGTTGCAGGATCAACAACAGACAGTACTCTCTTGCTTTCTATCTCAGATTGAGCCTAAGAAGGTTTATAATGTAATGAAAGATTCCAGTTGGATAGAAGCTATGGAAGAAGAGTTACTGGAGTTCAAATTGCAAGAAGTTTGGGACTTGGTGGACCTTCCAAAAGGTCATAGAGCTATTGGCACCAAGTGGATTTTCAGAAATAAAAAGGATGAGAGAGGAATTGTGATCAGGAACAAAGCAAGGCTTGTGGAACAAGGGTACACTCAAGAAGAAGGCATAGACTATGAAGAAGTGTTTGCTCCAGTGGCAAGGGTAGAGGCAATTAGGATATTTCTAGCCTATGCCTCATACATGAAGTTCAAGGTATACCAAATGGATGTGAAGAGTGCCTTTCTTTATGGTACAATTGATGAAGAAGTATATGTCTGTCAGCCCCCTGAATTTGAAAATCCATCATATCCAGAAAGAGTATACAAACTGAAGAAAGCACTTTATGGTCTTCATCAAGCCCCAAGAGCATGGTATGATACTCTGTCTACCTATCTCTTGGAGAATGGGTTTGAAAGAGGAATAATTGACAAGACCCTCTTCATTAAAAGAAGTAAGAAGGACATCCTACTTGTTCAGATCTATGTGGATGATATCATCTTTGGATCCAGAAAAGATCAGATGTGTAGAGACTTTGAAAAGTTGATGCACAAGAGCTTTAAAATGAGTTCAATGGGTGAACTTACCTTCTTCCTTGGGCTTCAAGTGAAACAGAAGAAAGATAGGATCTTCATAAGTCAATCAAAATATGTGAAAGACATCCTGGATAAGTATGGTTTAACAGACTCAAAGCCAGCAAGCACACCTATGGAGACTCATAAACAGATCACTGCTGATCTTGAGGGGGAGGATGTTGATGTCCATCTATATAGATCAATGATTGGATCTCTCATGTATCTCACAGCCTCAAGACCAGACATCATGTTTCAAGTGTGTTTGTGTGCCAGATTCCAAGTCAAGCCAAAGCAATCACATCTTCAAGCTGTTAAAAGGATTTTCAGATACTTAAGAGGGCAACCTAGATTAGGTCTTTGGTATCCTTATGAATCCAACTTTGACTTGATTGCATACTCAGACAGTGACTTGGGTGGTGCTAATATGGATAGAAAGTCTACTTCAGGTGGATGTCAACTTTTGGGTGCAAGACTAGTATCTTGGCAGTGTAAGAAACAAACCACTGTGTCTTTATCAACAACAGAAGCTGAGTATATTGCTGCTGCAAGTTGCTGCTCTCAGGTTCTATGGATTCAGAATCAAATGCTGGACTATGGGGTAACCTTTCTTCACACTCCAATCTTCATTGACAATAGCAGTGCTATAAGCATTGTTAACAATCCAGTCAAGCACTCCAAAACAATGCACATTGAGATCAGGTATCACTTTATTAGAGATTGTAATGAAAAGAAGCTAATTCAAGTTGCTAAAGTTCATACTGACAACCAGTTTGCTGATCTGTTCACTAAAGCTTTTGATGTGGGTAGATTTACTTTCTTGGTCACAAATGTGGGCATGATCAACTCTGAATGAGCTCATGTTTTTAAAAAGTGTTTACATACCTGGTATTGGTTTATTCTTTGGTGCTACTAACTTCTTTCTCAGGAAGTTATTCCCTTGCTCAGAGTACCTCAAGCTTCAAAAAGTGTAAGTATAGTTAATGCTGCCAGTGTAGTTTTAATACTACCAGTGCAAAGTTAATACTGCTAGTTAGTTAATACTGCTAGTGGTTAATACTGCTCTCAGTTAATACTGCTAGTTAGTTAATACTGCTAGTGGTTAATATTGCTCTCAGTTAATACTGCTAGTTAGTTAATACTACTAGTGGTTAATACTGCTCTCAGTTAATACTGCTAGTTAGTTAATACTGCTAGTGGTTAATATTGCTCTGTGAATACTGCTAGTTAGTTAATACTGCTAGTGGTTAATACTGCTCTCAGTTAATACTGCTAGTTAGTTAATACTGCTAGTGGTTAATACTGCTCTCAGTTAATACTGCTAGTTAGTTAATACTACTAGTGGTTAATACTGCTCTCAGTGAATACTGCTAGTTAGTTAATACTGCTAGTGGTTAATACTGCTCTCAGTCAATACTGCTAGTTAGTTAATACTGCTAGTGGTTAATACTGCTCTCAGTTAATACTGCTAGTTAGTTAATACTGCTAGTGGTTAATACTGCTCTCAGTTAATACTGCTAGTTAGTTAATACTGCTTATGTCCCGAATCGTATAAATACCCTTTTTGCCCGCCTAAAAGTTCATAACGACTCTTTGATTTCTATTCATCTGCTCTCTAACCCTTTTCTCTCAAGCACCAAGTGTTTCAGTCCAGAATACTCAAGCTCGATGGCAGCTATGGCGTTCATTGATGAACATAATGAGATTGCAATGCTACAGAAGCCTAAACAAGTTGTTGGATTCCATCAAATTGTGGATTTTCTCAAGTCCAGCCACATTGCCCATGCTCTTACAGTGTCGCCAACAATCTACATAGAGCATCAAAGACAATTTTGGGCAAATGCCACTGTAGTCACAGAAAATGGTGTGCAGATAATCAAGACAAGGGTGTGTGACAAACCCTTGTCAGTTTCTGAAGAGGTGATTCGCATCTGTCTACGTCTAGACGAAGCTGCAGGTATTACTTCTATTCCTAATGAGGACTTGTTCTCAAATCTTTCAAGAATGGGGTATGGAGGCCAATTGTGTGGTTTCAAATTCTCAAAAGCTAAATTTTATACCCAATGGCATTTTCTTGTTCATACCCTTATGCATTGCATTTCTAAAAAGACTACTGGATGGAGTGAGTTCAGCAGTACCATTGCTTATGATTTGGTTTGTTTGGCCACTGCCAGAAAGTACAATTTTTCAAGAATGATTTTCAATGACCTTGTGTCAAACTTGGGAAACAAAAAGAGTTTTTATATGTACCCAAGATTTGTCCAGGAAGTTATAACCAATGAATTGACGGATATGCCTCACTTTGATGAGGTATATGTACCAAAAAATCCCCAAAGGTAAGGTCTTTTCAAATATGAAGGGATCTCCATTAGACTCGGAAGGAGTTGACACCCCATTGTTCTCTACAATGATGGTGGTGTCCCACAATGAAGAAGATATGGCTTCAGGGTCAAGGCCCTCATTAGACCATCCCACTGAAAGCCAATCCCAACCTTCAATCACTATATCAATCCCACAGTCCCTTATTCAAAAACCCACTTCTCCAACCACCAATACCTACATAAGGAAAATGGTAAAGAAGGCTCCTTCCCTTCTTGTACCTTCACCCACAGAGCCTTTAAGCCCTCTAATGGAGAATTCTCCATTAGAGAATATCTATAGGTAAACCACAGGGGTGTCTCCCAACCCCAAGGAGGTGCTCACTGGGGAGATGAATGAGCATATGGGTGCAAAGGCTGCCACTACTCCTGCTAGCACAGAGGAGGTTAGTGGTAACATCAATAAGACCTTCCCCATGGCAACTTTGGGTGAGCAATCATCCAAAGGTCCCAGGTGCCAAGAAATAATGGGGGTAGCAGGTGCTTCTGCTAGGCAGAAGACCTCTACTACAAAAAGATCCCATGATCCTTCAAAAGGGGGTCACACTCCTGCAGAAGGTGAGGACATATATGACTATCTTGAATTGATGTAAACAATGGGCAACATCAATATGGATGTAATCAAGCATGGAAAAGACCTAGAAGAGCTAAAACTGATAATTTTGTCTCAACAAGTACAAATTACCAACCTGAAGAAGAAGAAGAAACAGTTTATGCTCAGAAGAAGGAAACTAGTGACTGATGCTCCCAAAAAGGGGGAGTCAGAAGCTGATGCCAACATGGAAGATGCTAAAGTTGAGAGGGAGTTTGATGGGGTTAGTGGAGATAAAGTACAAGCAGCAGAAACTGTTAATACTGCTGAATTGAATGAAGCAGCAGAAATGGTGCAAGAAGTATTAACAGACCTTGAGATAGCAGAAACTTTAATCAAGGCTAAGCATGATACTCCCAAGGTCACTTCAAAGGCCAAAGGAGTTATCATCAAAGAAAAAGGTGAAGTGATCAAGAAAGTAAGTATTGAGAAGGTAGTAAGCAAAGACAAAGGCAAAGCAAAGTTAGTGGAATCTGATCAACCAATTAAAAAGCAAAAGTTGGTTGAGTCAGATGAAGCTTTGGCCAAAAAGATTCAGGCTGAACTTGAGCAAGAAGAAAAGGCTCAAGTGGACAAAGATAGAGAGATGGCTAAGGCTCTAGCTGCAGAGCTAAATGAAGCTTATCAACAAAGTTTGGCAAATGAAATAGCACAGAAGAAAGCTGCAACCCTAAAGAAGTCTGTGTTCGTCAAAATGGATGCAAAGAAGAGACAATCTTCAAAGACCTACCTTGGTACTCAAGAGAGAAAGAAGATGATTACTTTTCTCAAAGTTGCTGTAGGAGTCAGAAAGGAGATGTTCTCAAATATGACTTTTGAACAGATCAAAGGGTTGTATGATTCAGAAATGGCAAAGTATTTGATCCAAAGAACAATTAATCAAAGCTTGGGGTTGGATGCTAATACAGGGATATGAAGAATGGTGTTTTGGGAGCATCTGAAGAACTTGACTTCTCTTCCTAAAAGTCAAGTTAGGGGGAGATTGTTGGGAATTCAAAATTATACAAGTATGGTTAATGCTGCTAGCACTAAATGGTTACTACTTCTGAAGTTACTACTGCTGAGAAAGATTAATGCTGCTAGTCAAGATTAATACTACTTAATGAAGTTACTACGGCTAAGCAATTTTAGTACTGCTAGTAGTTAGTACTGCTGAACTTAATACTGCTCAAAGTATTAATGCTGTTGAAGACTTAATACTGTTTATGAGATGAAGACTTCATATGGCAAGGATGACAGCTGTACTGACTGGAGATATTCATGGAAAACTTGGAGATAACTTTGGAAGATTATACTGAAGATCTTTTATTCTTTGTAATTATCTTTTATCTTCAGTATATGTATAGAATAGTTTGTATCTTTAGGATAGAGAATTATTCTGAGTTTTTAGTTTTCTTAGAGAGAATCAACCTCAAGGTTTATAATCCTAGTTCTAGAGAAGTAGAATTCGTATTGGTGAGCTTGTTCATCAATATTGAGGTTGTGTGTGAAATCTTGTAGCTTTATAACCATTCAATAAAGTTTACAAGTTGTTATTATGATTCACTGTTTCATTGATCTTTGAATATTAAAGTGTTATTCCGCAAACTCCTTTAATATTGTTTCTGAGTGTTTATTCTTGTTAAGAATTCAGATCCTGACAAGTGGTATCAGAGATGGATATTAAATGGCAGATGGACATTCTTTCCATGAGGGTGAAGAAGTTCATAAAGAGGACTGGGAGGAACAACTTCTCCCAAAGAAGAGAAGATGGAGCAGGCTTTGATAAATCAAAGGTGGAGTGATATAAATGTCATCTGAAGGGACACTTTGCCAGGGAATGCAGAAGTGGAGTGTCTCACAACAAAAACCACCAACAAGCTCAGTCTGGAAGCTTCAATCAAAACAGAAACTCTGCTCAAGCCCTTGTTTCTCAACAAGGAATGGGGTTTGACTGGAGTGATCAAGCAGAAGAGGCTATCCAAAATCAAGCTCTTATGGCAGAAGTATCTAATCTCCCAACTGAGGTAAGTTCTACTCTATGTTCTAAAACTTGCATAGACACTGTTAAAAGGTACAGAGATCACAACCAGAATATGAGTGATGACCTTAAGAGGTTAGCAAAAGATATAAAAAACTATGTGAGAATTGTTGAGAGGTTTGAGGAACAGATTAAAGGTTTTCAAGCCAATGAACTCCAACACTCATATGATACCAATTACTGGAAGTGGGAGAAAAAGGATCTAGAACTCCAACTGACCAAATCTAAAGAGGAGAGTGAAAAGTTGAGAGAGAAGCTAACCAAGGTTAAGCTTGATGTGGAAAAGTTTTCCAATGCTTCTAAAGCAATGGACTCTTTACTACAAACTCAGATTCATGACAAATTGAGAAGAGGAATTGGGTACAATACCACACCACCACCATACAACAACAACTACATTCCTCCTACATCAAATTTTCTAGAAACCAAAGATAGGAAGGACTTGCCTGAGGGAGCCACTGAGATAGATCCCTTAGATGAGGTAGTTGTTGAGGATAAGACTGAGAAAGAGGTTGGTAAGAGTAAGGAGAACAATGTGAGTGGTGAGATTCCCCTAGAGAATCACATCATTACCAATTAAGGGTGTGGAAAGATTTGGGTCAAATCAAAGGACATAAAGAAGGCAGAGGGAAAGTCTGGTAAGGTCCATTACAAACAGACCACAGTGGTGAATCTTGTTCCTTGCAAACAGTGTGCATGCAAGAAATCTGAGCCCCTAAAACATGATAAAAAGAGGGGAAATCAAAGAAACTGGAATAATCAGTGGGCACAAAAACAAAGGGTTGATATGAGTAAAATCAATAGACCAAAACCTTGTTTTATCTGTGGCAAATTGAATCATCTTGCCAAATACTGTTATTTCAATCCTATAAACCAAAGGATGAATTTTCAAAGATCTATGCAAAAACCCTTGGGTTATAGGAAGAAGGAAAGGAACCATGTGGCTAAGAAATCTGTTAAATCTAAAAGCCATATGAAGAAAAAGACTGTTAAAGAAAGTATCAATATGTGGGTTCCTAAATGAACTAAAACGGTTAGTACTGCTACCCCAAATAGTACTGCTGACAATGATAGTACTGCTAAAAGCAATACTACTGCTACCAATGTTAGTGCTGCCAAGAGTATTAGTACTTCTTCAAATGTTAATACTGCTAACTCTGTTAGTGCTTCTAACAATGTTAGTACTGCTAAACCTGTTAGTGCTGCTAACTCTGTTAGTACTTCTAAAGTTAGTATTGCTTTTAGTGTTTGTGCTGCTAGACCAATCATATTGACAAAGTACTCCAATAAAGAGTGCTCTGTGTTTAAAAATCTCATCAAAAAGGAACGTAAGTACTTTGATGAGAAAGGGAGACCCAAGACCACTTTGTCTTGGGTTCCCAATCAATACTAACTGTTTAATCTTATGTGCAGGGCAACCAGCAGCTCAAGGGGAAGAGCATCTGGCATGTTGATAGTGGTTGCTCTAGGCACATGACAGGGAACATGTCATATCTCAAGAATTTCAAGAAAATTGATGGTGGGCATGTTGCCTTTGGTAATACTCCAGATGGAGGTAAGATAAGTGGTAAAGGGGATGTAACCAAAGGTAAAATGACCTTTGAAGATGTATTCTATGTTGAGCAGTTAAGGTACAACCTGTTAAGTGTATCACAGGTTTGTGACAAACAACATAGTATATTATTTACTAATTCTGAATGCATTATCCTTGCTTCTGGATTCAAGGGAGTTGATGAAAAGATGATACTACTAAGAATTCCAAGAAAGGATAATGTATATTGCTTAGATATGGAAAGTGTTTCAACTGATTCATCCCTAAACTGTCTTGTTTCAAAAGCTTGTCTGGATGAATCATCACTTTGGCACAGAAGGATGTGTCACATGAACTTTAAAACAATGAAAAAACTTCTTAAAAACAACCTTGTAAGAGATTTACCTTCTAAAGTCTTTTCATGTGATGATCATTATATTGCTTAGATATGGAAAGTGTTTCAACTGATTCATCCCTAAACTGTCTTGTTTCAAAAGCTTGTTTGGATGAATCATCACTTTGGCACAGAAGGATGTGTCACATGAACTTTAAAACAATGAAAAAACTTCTTAAAAACAACCTTGTAAGAGATTTACCTTCCAAAGTCTTTTCATGTGATGATCATTGTGTTGCCTGTCTCAAAGGCAAACAACACAAAACTTCTCATAAGTCCAAAGAGTTGAACACAATCTCTAGTTCTCTTCAGTTGTTGCAGATGGATCTGTTTGGTCCTACAAATGTTATGAGTATAGGTAAGAAATCATACTGCCTAGTTATTGTTGATGATTACTCTAGATTTACTTGGGTATATTTTCTAAGGACTAAGGATGATACAAGTGGACTGATCAAATTCTTTATCCTAAGAATTGAAAACCAAACAAATCAAAAGGTAAAAGTCATTAGGTCAGACAATGGTACTGAATTTAAAAATCATGACCTAAACACCTTTTGTGAGGAAAAAGGAATTGAGAGACAATACAGTGCTCCTAGGACTCCACAACAAAATGGTGTTGCTAAGAGAAGGAATAGGACACTGATTGAAGCTGCTAGATCTCTGTTAGCTGATTCCAAACTTCCAATTACTTTCTGGGTTGAAGCAGTTAATACTGCTTGCTATGTCCAAAACAGAGTTCTAGTAGTCAAGCCTAAAAACAAGACACCATATGAACTTTTAAATAATAGAAAACCATTTATTGGATTTTTCAAACCTTTTGGGTGTCCTTGTACCATTCTCAATACCAAAACTCACTTAGGAAAGTTTGATAGCAAGGCAGATGATGGTTTTCTTGTTGGTTACTCATCTCAGAGTAAGGCTTACAGAGTTTTTAATTCTTCTTCTAGAATAATTGAGGAAAGTGACAATGTCAAATGCAATGAGATCACACCAAATCCTATTGGGTCTGGTCCTCAGTGGTTATTTGACATTGATTCACTAATTAACTCTTTGGGTTTCAGTAGTGATTATCATCCAGGTTCAGGAAGTGGAGGATTAGGGGATGAACAAGTGCAAGTACAAGACATTATTTCTCAGTCTGTTATCTTTCCCATACCTCCAATAGAGCCTCTTGATGTCTATGAAAAAGAGAATGCTACTGAACAAATTCAGAGTCAAGAAGAAAGAAGAGATGAGGAGAATCCAGTGCATGAAGAGCCATAAGCAACTGATGAGATCCCCTCAGCTGACTTAAATAATTCCAATCTAGATGTGGGAATCAATGAAGAACCTAGTCATCAGACTAGAACTCAAAAGAACCATCCTCCAGAGCTGGTCATAAGAGACATCTCTTCTGCTATGATAACAAGGAATCAAAGCAGGCTTCAAGAGCTGTAGGATCAGCAACACACAGTACTCTCTTGCTTTCTATCTCAGATTGAGCCTAAGAAGGTTTATGATGTAATAAAAGATTCCAGTTGGATAGAAGCTATGCAAGAAGAGTTACTGGAGTTCAAATTGCAAGAAGTTTGGGACTTGGTGGACCTTCCAAAAGGTTATAGAGCTATTGGCACCAAGTGGATATTCAGAAATAAAAAGGATGAGAGAGGAATTGTGATCAGGAACAAAGCAAGGCTTGTGACACAAGGGTACACTCAAGAAGAAGGCATAGACTATGAAGAAGTGTTTGCTCCAGTGGCAAGGGTAGAGGCAATTAGGATATTTCTAGCCTATGCCTCATACATGAAGTTCAAGGTATACCAAATGGATGTGAAGAGTGCCTTTCTTTATGGTACAATTGATGAAGAAGTATATGTCTGTCAGCCCCCTGGATTTGAAAATCCATCATATCCAGAAAGAGTATACAAACTGAAGAAAGCACTTTATGGTCTTCATCAAGCCCCAAGAGCATGGTATGATACTCTGTCTACCTATCTCTTGGAGAATGGGTTTGAAAGAGGAATAATTGACAAGACCCTCTTCATTAAAAAAAGTAAGAAGGACATCCTACTTGTTCAGATCTATGTGGATGATATCATCTTTGGATCCACAAAAGATCAGATGTGTAGAGACTTTGAAAAGTTGATGCACAAGAGCTTTAAAATGAGTTCAATGGGTGAACTTACCTTCTTCCTTAGGCTTCATGTGAAAAAGAAGAAAGATGGGATCTTCATAAGTCAATCAAAATATGTGAAAGACATCCTGGATAAGTATGGTTTAACAGACTCAAAGCCAGCAAGCACACCTATGGAGACTCATAAACAGATCACTGCTGATCTTGAGGGGGAGGATGTTGATGTCCATCTATATAGATCAATGATTGGATCTCTCTTGTATCTCACAGCCTCAAGACCAGACATCATGTTTCCAGTGTGTTTGTGTGCCAGATTCCAAGTCAAGCCAAAGTAATCACATCTTCAAGCTGTTAAAAGGATTTTCAGATACTTAAGAGGGCAACCTAGATTAGGTCTTTGGTATCCTTATGAATCCAACTTTGACTTGATTGCATACTCAGACAGTGACTTGGGTGGTGCTAATATGGATAGAAAGTCTACTTCAGGTGGATGTCAACTTTTGGGTGCAAGACTAGTATCTTGGCAGTGTAAGAAACAAACCACAGTGTCCTTATCAACAACAGAAGCTGAGTATATTGCTGCTGCAAGTTGCTGCTCTCAGGTTCTATGGATTCAGAATCAAATGTTGGACTATGGGGTAACCTTTCTTCACACTCCAATCTTTATTGACAATAGCAGTGCTATAAGCATTGTTAACAATCCAGTCAAGCACTCCAAAACAATGCACATTGAGATCAGGTATCACTTTATTAGAGATTGTAATGAAAAGAAGCTAATTCAAGTTGCTAAATTCATACTGCCAACCAGTTTGTTGATCTATTCACTAAAGCTTTTGATGTGGGTAGATTCACTTTCTTGGTCACAAATGTGGGCATGATCAACTCTGAATGAGCTCATGTTTTTAAAAAGTGTTTACATACCTGGTATTGGTTTATTCTTTGGTGCTACTACCTTCTTTCTCAGGAAGTTATTCCCTTGCTCAGAGTACCTCAAGCTTCAAAAAGTGTAAGTATAGTTAATGCTGCCAGTGCAGTTTTAATACTGCCAGTGCAAAGTTAATACTGCTAGTTAGTTAATACTGCTAGTGGTTAATACTGCTCTCAGTTAATACTGCTAGTTAGTTAATACTGCTAGTGGTTAATACTGCTCTCAGTTAATACTGCTAGTTAGTTAATACTGCTAGTGGTTAATACTGCTCTCAGTTAATACTGCTAGTTAGTTAATACTGCTAGTGGTTAATACTGCTCTCAGTGAATACTGCTAGTTAGTTAATACTGCTAGTGGTTAATACTACTCTCAGTTAATACTGCTAGTTAGATAATACTGCTAGTTAGTTAATACTGCAACATAATAAGATTGCAATGCTACAGAAGCCTAAACAAGCTGCTGGATTCCATCAAATTGTGGATTTTCTCAAGTCCAGCCACATTGCCCATGCTCTTACAGTGTCGCCAACAATCTACATAGAGCATCAAAGACAATTTTGGGCAAATGCCACTGTAGTCACAGAAAATGGTGTGCAAATGGAAAAGAGGATGAAAGAAAGTAATGATTTTCTGATAGAAAAACCTTTCCCTGATGAGCAAGAAACACCAAAGAAAGAAGCAACTCTAGGTGAAAGTCTGAGGACTTTAAAAAGAACTAAAATGATGGCAAGAAGAAAATCAGCCAAGAAGCCTAGAGTGGATAAAGAAGAAGCTGAGAAGGTTGTTGAAGAAGAAGGGGCACCTAAGTCAGTTGAACAGAAAGAACCATCAAGTACTGATGATGTGAATCTGTACATGGTAGTGATGGACAAAGTTCCTGAACCTATAACAGCTGAACCTGTTGGTGTTAAGCCTCCTGAGGTCATTCTCTGGGATACAATGAAGGGTGATGGAAAAGAGTATATCAGGCTCAAAAGAAAAGATGAGAAGTATAAAGTGTATAATACTTGGGACAAGACTGTCAGAACATGTTCCAGGTCTGATCTAGAGGAGATGTTTGAAATAGGAATGAAGTTGTATGTTGATCAAATAAAAGCTCCAGAGATTTCAATCACAAAACTTGTGATGGAGTATCTGTGTATGATGTTCAAACCAGAAGAAGTGGAGGAAGTTATCAGAAATGTGTTTCAAACAGTTAACAACTGGACTCTATACGAAACTAGTGGAGTGTATGCACTGACTATGGACATAAATCACATAGAATACTTCCTGGTGGATAGAGTTTTCAACCACAACAGATTGAAGCTCCATGCCATGTTGAAGAAAAAGCTTGGTTGTGCACCAGATTCAGAAATGGCAAAGTATTTGATCCAAAGAACAATTAATCAAAGCTTGGGGTTGGATGCTAATACAAGGATATGAAGAATGGTGTTTTGGGAGCATCTGAAGAACTTGACTTCTCTTCCTAAAAGTCAAGTTAGGGGAGATTGTTGGGAATTCAAAATTATACAAGTATGGTTAATGCTGCTAGCACTAAATGGTTACTACTTCTGAAGTTACTACTGCTGAGAAAGATTAATTATGCTAGTCAAGATTAATACTGCTTAATGAAGTTACTACTGCTAAGCAATTTTAGTACTGCTAGTAGTTAGTACTGCTGAACTTAATACTGCTCAAAGTATTAATGTTGTTGAAGACTTAATACTGCTTATGAGATGAAGACTTCATATGGCAAGGATGACAGCTGTACTGAATGGAGATATTCATGGAAAGCTTGGAGATAACTTTGGAAGATTATACTGAAGATCTTTTATTCTTTGTAATTATCTTTTATCTTCAGTAAATGTATAGAATAATTTGTATCTTTAGGATAGAGAATTATTCTGAGTTTTTAGTTTTCTTAGAGAGAATCAACCTCAAGGTTTATAATCCTAGTTCTAGAGAAGTATAATTCGTATTGGTGAGCCTGTTCATCAATATTGAGGTTGTGTGTGAAATCTTGTAGCTTTATAACCATTCAATAAAGTTTACAAGTTGTTATTATGATTCACTGTTTCATTGATCTTTGAATATTAAAGTGTTATTCCGCAAACTCCTTTAATATTGTTTCTGAGTGTTTATTTTTGTTAAGCATTCAGATCCTGACACAAACACATTGATGGGGAGTAAGAGAAGATTAAAGATGATGTACATTTTTTTTGAGGGGGAGCATAACTAATTTATGCATTTTAATTAAATGATAAAATTTTTGTAATGCATGATTTTAGGGGGAGCTTATATGTCATACCAAAAGGAGTAAGACTATGATTTCTGATTATTTCAAATCAGAACTCGTACTTTAATTGTTTTACTGCTTTATGTTTTTTACATTCGAATAAATTTGTGAATAAAGTTGCTTTGACTAGACTTTGAGATTTTTGCAGGATGAGAGAAGCTGACAAGATCATATCTTAATGACTTCAGCTTGACTTCATGAGATTTAAGATTGCGCGGAAAGGTAAATTTCTTATCTTAATCTCAAATATATCTGAAAGAATGACAACTTTCAGATATAGAAAATATGTTCTGAAATATTCAAACCACTTCCCGATTCTTAAACAGATTTTATAATTTGGAAGTGTGATTTTAAATGTTTACCTTTTATTTTTGTGCTTAATTGATAAACAAACCGTGTGTTTCCAAAGATAAAACTTGCGTATTGTCTTTTCTACATACTTTCAAGTATTCACACACATCGGTTTAATTTTTGATCAAATTGTTCTTACCATGTCTCTAAATTGAAACAATTTTTCGATGGTAAGACACCCCGCTTGTACTTTAAAGAATTTTGAGCGATATTTCATTTCGAAACGTCATTTCAAGAATGTCTATATTTTTGTTTCGTATAGACAATATCCATTATTCTTGACCTTAAGCTTTGATTGTTATAACATTCATTTCTGATCATTTTCATACAATGTAAGATTTTCAAACAAGCCTTTTGCATTCGTGTTCATTCATTCAATATACTTGTTTGAAAACACTTCAATGTTTCAAATGCTCAAATCTTCATGATTATATTTTATGAGCATACATCTGATATTTGTATATGAGCTTTAACTAATAAACTTAAACCATTTGAGCAACATTATGCTTTCATAGGATTATATGGGTTCTTTGTGTTAGGACTTACATGAACTTCTATGAAATCACGTTAACCAGTGATTTCTACCAAAGAAGTTAATACATAGAGATTGAGTGTGAGGAGTCTAAAAGAAATGAGTGTGGGTGTGATGAGGTAAAATGGAAAAGAGAGTTTGGTTAGTAGTGACCTTAATGATTAAAAGAAAGAGGGTGTGCGATCAGAGTAAAAGAATATCAAACTCTACACCAAATGCTTTCTGAGCCGGTCAGCCACATTACTAATGTTTCACAATTCTTTGGTGAACGTTATTGAAACAGGCAACTAGCCCATGCCAAATCTTGCTAAAACTCCACCAGCCACTCATTTTCTTCTCAAAAAAGAAAATGTTTCACATTTTCAAGGGGACGCAACATATATGCTATCTGGTTTTCATTTGGAAAATCTGGATATTGAAATAGAAGGAAGTCTGCCCCACCTTCGCACTTCAATCATGCACATTGAGTCTGTGTTTATCTACTGTTGTCTCAATGGTTTACACAATGTTGAGCCTTAAAAGCAATCATCAAGTGCTTAATTCTTTCTACACTTGCACGAGCACACAAGAAATATGTTTTCTTGTCATAACATTCATAGAAATTGCCTTTGTGGTGTTTCGATGATTGGATGGAAGCCCTGGGGGAGTGAACATCAAAAAGCTCCTTTCATATGTGTATTCGTTACACACAGTGACTTTGTGTTACTGACAGGCATTTTAACTGATTCATTTGTTGATTCAGGAGTTACATGCCTATTTTTGTCTGGATTTGCAAAGATCTAGATGAATACTTGGTTATGGATCACAGAATCAGAGGCTCAGTTTGACAGATCCGATTGGTCAATGACATTTCTTGGGAGAAAAGTTTTGATGATATAGATGCTCAAATCATCAAAAAGGGGAAGATGGTATCAAGAAATGATAAAGTCTTGAGAGATGATTTTCAGAAATGTCCAAGTCTGAAGATTCAAAGTAAAGACTTGAAGAAGATCAAAGAATTTCTGAAGATATGCTGATTATTGAGGAAATTTTCTTTGAAGATTATTTGCTAAAGCAATCCGAGATGATTCTGAAGATAATTTATTTCCGAAGTCTGAAAGTATCTTGTGAAAGTTTTGAGGAGATCGTTAATCATTTGAAGACAGTTTTTGGAAAGGATACCGTCAAAGAAACAGGGGAGATTGTACTAACAGAGCTTAAAGTGAAGACTGAATTGCTATATCTTTAAATAGTGATCTTGAATCCAAAGGGGGAGATTATTAGAGCATAAATATGTTTGATACAAGATCAAGAAGACTAAAAGGTCAAAATGTAAGAAGTCAAAGCTGAGAAAGTCAACACTCATCAAAGTCAAAGTCTATTTGTAATAAAAGTCAACGTATTTGTATTTTAGTTTCTTTGTATTTTAGATGTAGGTATAAATACCTTGTATTTCTGATTTTAGTTGTAAGTTTTCTAATTGAGAATCTGAGAGAGAGAGAATTCGTTAGAGAGAGATCTGTAGAGAGAGAGAGTTCTAGAGAGAGAAAGTTGTAATTGTGGAATTTGAAAGAGAAATCAAACAGGTAATTAATTCATAAATATTGTTTGTTGATTTGTTTGTGTTTAGAGACTAGAATCTGGGAATAACAACTATCATTCTCTATCTAATTAATGGGGAGTCTGATTTAAAATCGTCCGCCCTGCACCCCCCGAGTAATGCCTCAACAGGAATCACATAAGGGTAGATTATAAACCTCTAGTAAAATGACAGCTCGTAACCGAATAGATAAAATACATTACATAGCATTACATAGTCCGTTTTAGGGATTGGCGACTTACCCATTCAGTGACTTTGGCACTGGACGTTCCCCAAACGGGTACTGTCGGGTCGGGTGAATTCAATAGTAGACGCTTGTTAGCATTCCAACCTTCCTTCGCCTTTCATGGCCACATATCTTTCCAGGTAGGGAATGGGAAATCCTTTTCCTGTTCCATGAATCTAATTTGCATTTCATCCAGGAAAAGTGTGAGTAGTAAAGTCTTGAACGGATCTCCTACGAGTATGATTTGGAAGAGCCAAAACCAAAAATGGTGGTATTTGCTAGCAACAACTTAATGGACGCAATCAATCAGTATAGATTGATCTGAAATCTAATTCAAATCCGACATAGTCCATAGCGAATAGGTAGGTCCAATGAGTAGGTCATTATGCATCGGGTTAGTAGGTCGACTTGACCACCTATCATGGATGATTACTAGAAGGATCAAATTGACCTTTTTCATATTATAGATTATAAGTTCATAACCCAAGCTCATTACCATTTTGGGCAGAATAGATTTACTAATTCTTTGATTCCTGTTAGTAAGAGGGATCTTGAACTAAGAAATAGACCCCATAAACTAAAAAAAGGGTATCCTGAGCAATTGCAAGAATCCATTTTTTGATTTATTTAATCTATTCCATGACCGGAACAGGGGAGGATGCATGTTACACCACGATTTTGAATCAGGAGAGAGATTTCAAGAAATGACAGATTTATTCACTCTATCAAAAATCGAGTCGGATCTGATGTATCATAAGAGATTTGTCTTTTCTATTGATTCCTATGGATTGGATCCAAAACAATTCTTGAATGGGATATTCAACTACAGGTATGAATGGAAAACGACATCTTTATTGGTTTTATTGGTTCTTCTTCCTATTTTTTATGAAGAGATTGAATCTTTTTATCGAAGGGTCTGGATCTCTTGCGGGAATAATCAAATTGAATTCAACGATTTACCTGGAAGGCTTTGTTCTTTGGAAGATCTATCTCGTGTCTGGTACTGCACGGTTCCACTCTACAAGAACTCTGAATCGTTCTCTTGAAGCTCATCCTCTTCATCATAAATGATTCGCTTGCCCCGATATGACCTGGACCAATAGGAAAATCCCAATTCAATGGGCCTTTCTATACAATCAAATAGAAAGCTCCAAGGGCGCCATATTCTAAGATCCCAAACTATGTGATTGAATAAATCCTCCTCTATCAGTTACGGGTCAAGGGCTCCTTTTCCTTTCCCCTCTTCAAACTCTGATTCGTCTTTTTCATAGAGAAATCTCTAATCAAGGATAGAACAAAATCCATTTTGCATCATATCTAAGGGATTCCTTGGTTCGGGTCGAAGAAGCAATGTCACTCGATCTTTATCAAACTGACTGCATATTTGTGAGGGTCCAACCAGAGCGCCTTCTACTTCTAATAGGCTACGAACTAGACCAGAATCATTCTCAACCAGTCCATAAGGAGCGATCTCATTTTTTCATCGGGTCCGGGTAAAGACCAAAGATCATGAGTGACCGATCCGGCAGAACAACTCAAAAGATAAAGAAGTATCGTTAATTTCTTCATGCTTGTTCCAAGTTTAAAGTACCAATCGTACAAATAATAATCCACTTCGTTACATGATTTATTTTTTCATATAGATAGATATAGGATCTATGGGGCAATTACTTAAAAGTACATTTTGTGCTACAGACCTTCCTATTTGATAGAAAAGGATCCCATGATCATGGATCGATGTCACTTGGGATCGCAAATCCGAAATTTGTCTATTAAGAACGGATTTAATGTATTAGTATCCATGCTAGGAAATTAAAAACATAAATCCAGTAGCCCAAACAAGATGTCCAAATAAAAATATCCATGCCCAGACTGATAAACTATTCGTACCAAAAAGGTTATATCCATTAATAAGTTGTGAAGAGTTTAACCATAAATAATCTCTTAAACAACCCATCAAATTAGTGGAAGATTCATTAAACTGCGAAACATTACCATGCCATAATGTAATGTGCTTCCAATAGCATTAAAAGGAACCCATCCAATGGTATTTAACATCCAAAAAACTGCCAAATAAAATGTGTCCCAAGCCGAAATATCACAAGTACCGCCTCGTCCTGGGCCATCGCATGGAAAACTATAACTGAAATCCTTTATATCTGGCATTAGCATGGAACCACATGCATCTAACGCACCTTTTAATAAGATCAACATAGTTGTATGTAAACCCAAAGCAATAACATGATGAACCAAAAATTTTCCAGGACCTATTGTTAAGAATAGTGAATTACTATTCTCACTAATAGCATTTAACCAACCCGGCAACCATATGCTTCGATCCACATTGAATGTCGGGCCATTCGTTGAAGATAAGTATATTGAACCCATATGAAGTTTTACCATGAGCAGATTGTATCCATTGAGCAAATATAGGCTTGATTAAGATTTGCTTCTCTTGAGAAGCGGAAGGATATAAGCACTACACTATGATGGCTAACTATATCAAATACTTCTGCATTTTACATTTTATGACATTAGAAATTAAATAAATGACTTCATTTTGGGCGGATAGAGGGAAACGAACCCACATCTTCTCCTTGGCGAAGAGAAATTTTACCATTCGACTATATCTACTTTTTTACATTCGACTATATCGCAAAAAATTAAGATATTTGTTAGTTTATTATTATATTATGACAGTTACTACTTCTGGTGCTAGGGTTTCCATGCTTGAAAAAAAGAACCTGTGGCGTATCGCCCAAATCATTGGTCCGGTAGTAGATGTAGCTTTTCCGCCAGGAAAAATGCCTAATATTTATAACGCTCTGCTAGTTAAGAGTCGAGATACTGTTGGTCAACCAATTAATGTGACTTGTGAGGTAGAACAATTATTAGGAAACAATCGAGTTAAGGTAGTAGCTATGATTGCTACAGACGTTCAAACGAGAGGAATGGACGTAATTGATACGGGAGCTCCGCTAAGTGTTCCGGTCGATGGAGCAACCCTATGACGAATTTTCAACGTGCTTGGCGAGCCTGATGACAATTTTGGTCATGTAGATACTAGCATAACATTTCCTTTTCATAGATCTACGCTTGCCTATATATAGTTAGATACAAAATTATCTATTTTTGAAACCAAAATTAAAGTACTAGATCTTTTAGCCCCTTATCGTCGTGGAGGAAAAATCGGACTATTCGGGGGAGCTGGCGTGGGTAAAACAACACTCATAATGGAATTGATTAACAATATTGCCACAGGTGTGGGTGAACGGACTCGTGAAGGAAATGATATTTACATTTCCTAAATTTATACCATCCGTGTTTTTATATGGGACTACATGTTGAACCAAATCAAAGTACTTTTTTTCATACCTGGAATGTTTCATTCGTTGGATATAGAGCCAATTTGTCAATTTTTTGTATTCTTTGGAATTTTGTTTTCCCCCTCTTGTTGGTATCAATTGGAATGCCTTATTTGTCTTTCCAGGAAAATTGATATCTCTAGAAAAGATTATATGTTTAATTTTTCCTGTTTTTTTCTTCACTCGGACCGTTTTCATGTTCCAATTGAACACTTTCTGTTGTTGATTATTCTCAAAGGAGAAGATTATTCTCTTTACTGTACATATGCGGATCCAATCACGATCGTATAATAAGAACAAGAGATCTTTCATGATTCCAGGGGAAGTTATATTTAGAAAGTCTGATACTTCTTGTGATCATGTCAATTGGTTTTGCAAATTTCCTTGAGGTTTTTGAACAAGTGTGAAACATGTTTTTGTGCTTAAAAGTCTATTTTGAAAACAAGTGTGAAAGCTCAGTGTTGAAAATCTGAAAAAGTTAGCATTTTTCTGAAAAAGTATGAAACTTATCGCAAAGCATTGCCTGCGACAAGCTTGCTTATGGCAAGGCATTGTCTGCGACAAGTGACTTATCGCAACACATTGCTTGCGACAAGTTCACTTATCATAACACGTTGCTTGCGACAAGTAATTTGACGCAACACATTGTCTGCGACAAGTTGATTAGGGATTTCTTTGGCATGCGACAAGTATATTGCACACTTATCACATCTTACTTCGTGCGACAAGTACTCCACACAACTTGTCAAACTATTTGCGAGAAGTTCCTTTCATAAAGGTTTGCGACAAGTGGTTGGTCCAATCCACTCCTTTCAAAATATTTTTCCCACTTGTTCTTCTAAGCAAACCAGAACTTCTCTCACATACTTGCTTCTGATTTTCTTGGACTTCCAAACTGTTTTCGAGTCCATCATTCAAAATCTATGATTCAAGGTAGTAGTTTCATTCACATAATGTTGTTTGATACTCGATTCAAATCAAGTTCATCATTCGAACCATCATTGATTATGTGTTTTTAAGTGACTGTTCATATGGACTCATAGAGGTTCGACTGTTTTTTGGTCTAAGGTTTTGAATCTATGGTGATTGTTTTATTCTAAGGGTTAAAATCTTATTGGGTTATAAAAATCGAGCATGTCTGTGTTTATTTCTTGCTTTAAATTTGATTTTTGAACAATCTGAGATTTTTGACTTATGAACTTGAGATAAGTTCATCTTTGTGTGGTCTGTGACAAGTTTAAATTTCTTGAAAATTTTCAAGTATACTTATTGTAAAATGTTGTCTACGATATGTTCTTTTCTCTTTGACTTGCGACAAGTAAGCTTATCTCAAATATTGTCTTGCGACAAGCTCACTTGTTTGGTCTGGTGGGTTACGACAAGCAGTGTTTTAGTCTTATTTCCTTTGGCTTGCGACAACAACGCTTAGGAAATTTTTTCTGAAAAATTCAAAAACTGATTTTGATCAAACAGACCTTTAGAGTTGTTGCTCTACCACTTACTTTATCATGGCATCCCATGACCATTCAGTTGAACAACCAATTCATAAAACTCAGTTTGATGATAACATTCCCCAAGCCACACGAGAAGCTCCATTACCATAATCCAGATCTAGAAATTCATCTTTTGGAAATGCTGAGAATCCAAATTTTGCACTGATCCATCCAAATGAGTATCTGAAGCTCAAACCAAACAACCATCATGTTGACTTTTACCATAGAAACATTGATCCGGTTGTAATCCAAATACTGAAGGGTCATCCTCTAACATATGCATTGTCAGCAACAATCAGTGTTCTCATGATTTAACTGTAGCAAGCATGGAAGACTATCAGTTTTGTGTATGAAAATGACAGACCAAGGTTTGACATGCAGATTGATGACTACATCACATCACTGTATTATCAGAGACTCCGATTCCGGCTTCATCTTCCAAAAACAAGCTACAGACCTAGCTCCAACACTTTTGATGCTTATCTAATTGATTCAGAAGTACTAGAAGAGATCTGTGCTTTAGGCTACATGGGTGAATTGGAAATGGTCAGCCAGTTCTAGAGGTCAAATCTACCACCCGGTTGGTATGATTTATTTTCAGTGCTCAACAGATGTCTAACTTCCAAGCACATCGGCATAGATAATGCAAGCATACACATCCTGAAGTTGTTCCATGCAGTCGTCTATGAAATGCATGTCGACTATTCATTTATTTTCTGGATTGGGCTACAAGAAATTGTTTAATCCAAAAGGACAAACAAAGAAGGAAATTTCATCCATCTTAAAGATTCCTTCAACTAATTGTGTTGAGCATGTTGAGATCAAACAAAGCAAGGAATTTTCTTCCATATCAGAGATTTCTTTTAAGCGATAATTGCACAAGCAGACAGTTGTGTTCCCATACAGTATGCCCATCCCAGCAGCATTACTAGCTTATGTAAATCCGAACTCCGAGTGGATTAGGGATTATATAAAGTTTATAGTCCAACCAGAACTGGTGGGACTTTCCCCAGACTCAAAGATTAGACCAGAGGAGTCGGTGAGGGTTCAGGATGCATGGGCACCTGAACGAGTATAGCAGAGGGAAAATTCTGAGAGGGGAACAGGTGGGGTCAGTTATCTAAACCAGAGGTCGTGGAATCATCTTCTGCTGCTATAATTCCAGATGATTCCATGCTTCAAGCCAATCAAAGCCTTATTCCAGCTCATATTGGCAGGCTTGAAGATGCTGATGAAAGTTCAGATACTAAAACTAAATCGGATTATGTTTATATTGTTGATGCTAGTGATGATGATTATGATGGTGATTCTAATTACAATGACCAAGATCTTGATGCTGCGATTGGGCAATATATTGATGATGTAATTGGAGATATAAGGAGAAATGAGGGAGGTCAAGTAGACAATGATGATATGGTGAGACAGAGAGAAGGAACGTTAAAAGAATATGGTGAGAGAGTGTGTACCCAAACCTACCATTCCAGAAGGGCAGTTGCATCTGCTACCGGATCCCATGTGTTGGGATCAGGTATTGAAGAAGACGTTAGTCGCCCACTAACGCAATTGCACACCTCTGCCAACCACTCAACTTCCTCACAACATAAAGTTGTTTCATATATTCATGGGGATGAAGCACAACGACTATCCACCCTTTACTCGGAGTGTATGGATATTGAACTAAGAGGACATCACTCCCAGTCCTCACCACCTTTATGTGCACCTGTGTGTCTAGAGCCTATTGTAAATATTCCTTCTTTTATTAGGACACAATCCATTCTTGCTATCGGACGTCTTAGTGACCCGATCAGAACACTCATAGTATATCTATCTATTAGATTACGAGGACCGAGTGGAAGTCCTACCAACCATAACACCACACCAACGTTGATAGTAGGCGACACAATTCCATTTACAACCTTTGTGACAACAGGAAGTCTAAGTGACCCTAGAGTTACTTTACCCGACTTTGTGTCAAGGAAGTTTCTCAAGTTGAAGATCGTATGCTTGATGAGATTGCTTTAGTTAATAGAATGTTGAAAGGTAAGGAATCAGTGACACACCAAGGGCTTACACCACAACCACCACCAGTTCAACCATCGGTTGTTGAACTTTTTGTGGATGAGTTGAAGTCTTTATTATTTTCCAAACTACTGTGACAAGCTCCTGCAGATCAGAGTGATGCAGATTTAATCAGCCTTTTGAGATCATAATCAGTTCCTGTTGCTCAAGCTGATCCTACCACATCTATTCATGTTACTTCTGAATATTTTGGTGTAATCAAGTCTGAGGTAATGTCTACACTTCACTTCATGCAAGAGACTCTTAAATCTTTATCTGCCAAAGTGGATGTTGTAAAGACTTCCTGCAAAGCTCAAGCTTAAGGAATTAAGAGGAGAGATGATCAAGATGATGATAATCATAACCAGGAGAGGGTGAATACAAAGAGGCAGAGGGTTAGTGAAGTTACAAAACCAGAGCATGCACATGTAGACACTTCAGCTGATGATGTGGCACAAAGATTTGAATCAGGTGCACATGGAGAAGAAAGTGGAAGGCATATAGTTCTATATGTTGATCCTGATACAGAACCAACGGTTGAAAAGCCTACGGTTAGTAAAGAATAGTTATTACAGATTAACAGCATGTATGTAAACTTAGTATATGTCAGCTCTGATGATGATGAGGATGATTTGTACACAAAGTTTTGGCAAGTAAAGGAAGAATTGGAAGAGTTGATGGTTGTCTTAAGGTCAGAGGCTACAGTGAATCCATCAGAGAATTTATTTGATGATAAAGAGGCAAAATTTCTACAACAACTCTATGGTGCTGAAACTCCTGAGGACATTCATTTGAGTCCTTTTACTTCTCTTGAACCTTCAGTCATTCCAGAGGTTCCCACTCAGTCAATACCTTCAATGCCATCTCCTGCTCAGTCTGTTCCAGTCTGAGCTCCGTCTTTTGACTGTTCATATCAGGCATGTCCTTCTACTTCGAGCTAACCTAAATCTAATATAGTTGAAGAGAGCTTAAAGAAGTTAAGCCTAAAGGTTCAATTTTTTGAAGAGTCTGAAAAGAAGATCTTTGCTCACTACATCAGGGAATTGGATCCATATGCAGTTCTGGGGGATAGGGCAGTTAGATTCATACAAGGAAGAGTATTTATATCTAATGAAGTTTTGAACTCAACCTGCTAGTCATGTCCATTCAAAGAAGCTGACTGTGACCATCAAAGAAGTCTATGCAAAGTTTTTTTTCAGAATATGGTATCAAGTGTTTGTAGTTCAGAGGCAAGATGGACATAACTACATTTCTTTTAAGCTGATTTCCATAACATGTTGATTAAAGACTTTGAGTTCATCTACCACCATTTCAGAAGCCTAACTATCAAAAAGGAGAATATAGTACTTGCACTAAATGTTATAAAGAGGTTTCTCCACAGGCACTTGATCTATTATTACTCCTTTGACTTTCAACTTGGTTTGGAGAGAAATCAACCTATTGTCAACATGATGAAACCTAATCTGAGCATCCCAGACTTGGAGAATTATCAACTGTTTTTTATTCTTGAAGATCAAGAGTTTGGTGTGATATACAAGAATGAAAAAGGTGAGAAGGTTCTGAGGTTCAGTGAAATTGCAAAGTTTTCAGATGGAACTTTAAAGGTTATCAAACTTTAGTTGGATAGCAGATACAAAGCAAATGAAAAGCCTTGTGATGAAGACAGAATGCCTAGAAGAAAAAGACTGCTGCTACTGAAAGCCTTGGAAGAACTAGATGACAGGATTAACTTCCGAAAGGCCATGAGAAGATTTCAAACTTATTTAGGGTTGAAAAAAAGAAGAAGACCATTGTTGCCTTGATTCCAAGGGGGGGATGTTAGAGCATTAATTGTAATTCAAGGTCAACATGTAATTAGTCAACTTTATGTCATTTTGAGTCATGCTTCTAAATCTCAATGGTATGTCATTGACTTCATATAAATAGCTTTAGTTCTTTGAATCTTATAACTTGAGAGAATCTTGTGACATTTGAGAACTGTAACTTTTGAGAGCTTATCAATGACATATGATATTCTCTCTCCAAAACTTTACTTTCATCTTCATATTTTGAGCTTGAATCTATGACTTACATAAATTTTCCACGAAATCCAAATCCATCAAAACGGTCTTCTATCAAACCAAACTCCCCCCGAGTTCGAAACCAGCAACATATAGAATTGGATAGATTTATAAGTTATATTTGTTTGACTCTTAAATAATTGAAAATTGTTGTTTTTAGTACTAATTGAACAAAATCAATAATATATAATATTTTTAAGATAAAAATTGATGATACTAAATAAACCTCTTATAGAGTAAATTACACTTTTTGTCATTATGGTTATCACTGCTTGGTCCTTACTTAAAAATATTTACATTTTTTACCATTGTGATTGGCATTTTGTTTCACTTTTATTCCCTCTGATTAACTCAACTACTCTAGTTAAAAAAAGATTAGTTAACTTAAAGCTATTTTGGTTGTTCTGCTCCTTTTCTGATTTTTATTTTATTTTATTAGAGTTATAAAATATATATATATATATATATATTAGATTATATTTAATATTTATATAGTTTACTTAATTCCTTAAAAAAATAAAACATTGTTTTTTGAGTTTTACCATAAAAATGTAAAATTAAATATTTTTTGGTAATTCTTCAAGTAAGTATTTTAATCAATTTGTAATAGTTGGTATTTTGAGTTGAATTAATAAGTTTTTAGTTATTATTGTGTTTATTTTAAATAACATTTTAAATATCTTATAAATATGTGTCAACCATTTAAAAATCGAAGTGTATTACTAAGAATAGATAAATTAGTATATTTCATTTTATGAATAACAAATTAAGAAGATACCACGTCATTTTAAATTCAATTACTAAAATTATTAACTTAAAGATTTACCAAAAGAATATTAAATATTACATTTTTATATTAAACTCATAAAATAATATTATATTTTTTAGAGATTAAATAAACTATATAAACATCAAAATATAGTATAATATATACATGTATTATATAAACTAATAAAAGAAAAAAAGAGTAAAATGACCAAAATACTCTTAAGTTAACTAATTTTTTTTTAATAAAAGTTGGTAAGACCGTCAGAGGAACCAAAAGTGAAATAAAATGGCGACCATGGTGACCGAAATTGTAATTATTTTAAAAAAGTAATATTCACTTTTGGTACCTAATGTTTGTCATTTTCTACATATATCGTCCCTAAAATATCGAAACTTGGATTTGGTCCCTCATGTTTGTCATTACACTTTGGTTTTGGTCCCTCCTCCTAATGGTCGTTAACGTTTTCTCTTAAGTCCATTTTATTGAGGGGTATTATGGTCATTTTAAGCATTTTATGATATTTTATTTCATTTTAACATTTTTCTCCCTTTTTTTGTTAGTTATTCATCTTCCTCAACAAACCCTAAATTCATTAAAGAAACCCAAATCAAGAACAAACTTTATACATGGATGTGACACCATTTTTGCCAATTCGCTAAGAATCTGGAAGAATCCCATATAAATTATTAAACTGGAGGGCAAGAAACATGAGGGGATTTGATTTTGTGATGCTGCCATTATTGAAAACAATCCAGATAGAGAGAACTTGATTTCCTACTGTTAGTCCCAAAATGTAATGGAAATAGGTAACATGTATTGTAGAATGGGGGTTGAATACAATACACAAAAATTTCACTTAATTTTAATTTTTTATTCATATGAAATGAAGAATTACACATAGAAAAACTTTTAAGATTGTTGCGGAAAAGAACAGATAAATCTATCCGAACAATCTTTCACTTTGTAACAAGAAAACTTAAACATAACTTGAAAACAGAAAGATCAAAGCTATGAAGTTTGAGAGAAGAACAGATCTACCAACTTTTGCTTGAGTACACATAGTTCTCTTTTAAAAAGCGTAACCTTACATGGAGGGATCTTCACCTTTATATATGACCATGTGCATTAAATGCTTAGGACACTTGTCACTTTTGAATTGAATTTCAGAGATGTCATTCAAAAAGACAAAATGTCCTCCTTGTCTTAACATGGAACAAAGTTGACCTTCGGACCTTGTTGTGGACAACTCCTGAAAAAGATGTAAACGGCAAACATCTGATTCTTCAAAGAATGTTCCCATCATTCCATAATTTGGTGGAGATCTTCTATGCAAGAGGACAAAAGAGGATCTACCAAAAAAGAGGATCCTACCGATTTGTCATGAGGAAATCGACAGGTGGAAATAGCTTAGTTGAAGATTGGAAGCTCATCTTTGATCTGCATCTGAAGATTCAGTTCTTGCTGATTTCGGCTAGTCTTCGACTTCAGCGATCTTTAAAAACTTTACTAAGCTATTACAATAAACCAAATAACTTTTCTAAGTACAAAGAAGTTTTTCAAAGTTTATAAGTGGAATTCGGGAGGTCATCTTCAAATATTTGATGCCTCAACAATCTCTCCCTATTTGATGATGACATCGTATACTTAGAAAAATTGAGTAAATATATGAATAATACGAATTGACCCTATTTTACTCCTATGGGTTCTTTTTCACATAGTCCTTTCTTTTTGTTTCTTTTTAGATTTGTTAAATGTATCCGATATTTACAAGTAAATGAAATGAAGGAAAGAATAAACTATAGACAACATGAGTTAAAATAAAAATGTACTTGTATAAAACTCAAAAATTGAGTACATGCAAAAGAAAATACAAGTACAACTGAAAGGAAAAGAAACTAGACATCTTCAAAATGATCCCTCTAAATATAATCCCTTTTCTTCAATTCTTTGGTAACCATATTGAAGAGAGGAAAAGCATATGGGCCTATAGGGATTATTTGAAGAATGCTAGTGAGGAACAGGCTATCAGCCACCTGGATTTGATTTGTATTAAAAAAGTTGATGTGGTCGAAACCATCATTGAAGAAGATACCATAGATCGGTTAGGTAATGACGATGGTGGAAAGATATGCAGTAAGAGTAGGCAAGGAAAGGTCAATATCTGAAACAGTTGGGACCTTCCCTTCCTTAAATATGTCTTGGAATATTGACTCTTTCCTCTCCGATTTTTGGTTAAGCTTTGAAGTAGGAGTGCGAGAAGTGGCTAGAAGATTCTTGATGACTTTTTCTTTGGCGAGGGAGTGTTTGATGTTGTACTTTGTTCTGATGAGCTTCATATTCTTGATCAGTTGGTTTAAGTGGTATAGAACTTCATATTTGATTGAACTCTTACTTTTCTTCACAAGAGGAATGATCTCAAACCATTCACTCAAACCATAGGACTTCAGCCAACTTAATGTGTCCATCCTGGAAAATCCACTTTCTCTAGTGATGCGTAACCAGATAGAATCTTTGGAAGATTTTGGTCAGGTGATAAAAACACTTGAAATCGGGGACTTGTCTATTCTCGTGACTAAACACTTCCAGTACCATTGAATACTCTTTTCTTTCAGATCTTCAGCTTCTTTCGCCGATTTCTCAACATTCCCTAGCTCAGATTTTTTATCTTCAATCGGATAGGGGAGTTGAGGTCTTTCAGCTTCCTCTTCGGGCAGTTGAAGGATAAACCTTTGATTTTCATCAAAGGCCTTTTGAACAGCTTCCCCAGATGGAATACAATCTTCGGAGGAGGTTGAAGTTTAAGGACATCTAACCCGGACGACCATTTGAATCTTTCTTCCTTTCTTCGCATGAGATCGGTGGCTCTTCTTCAGGAGTCATGGGGACTTTGTCTTTATCCTTCATTGTTCCCCTTACCGATTCTTCGGCCCGATCAGTGGGAGCCGATTGGTTGGTTCCCTCCTCCATTTCTTCACTTTGGACGCTGGAAATTTTGACTTGATATTTTGGTTGCTCCCCCTCAACATGTTTCTCCCCCTCAGTGTTCGAATGGGAAGAAACTCCCAAGTGGATCGACACACGACTCATCTGTCGACCAACCCGTCGGAGACAATCACGATCCTCATCATTGAAACCTGCATCACCCAGATCGACGTCACAGACTCTAGTTTGGGCTTTCGGGAAGGTGGCAGCAAGGCTGACAATCTTTTCATGAAGTATAGTGAGAGTGTCTAAAATTTGAGAATTTACCAAGTCTTTAGATAGAACATTGGCCTTCAAAGATTGAAAGTCCTTATCTCGAACATCGGAGGAAGCCTTTAAAGTTTCTATAGAGAGAGTAAGATTCAAGTTGGAACATATTAGTCATTCTAGATGTGTACTGACCGGATATCCTGGGCCATCGCATCCATGTACCTATAGAAATCAGTTTGTACCTCTCGTAGAGCATGTTTTTTCAAAACCTTAACCCGATGACTGGTAGTGAAAGCTAGGCTATCAAAGTCGGTAATGAGAGGGGACAACTGAGTGCCAAGCAGGCGATGTTGGCGATTGGTATCAAGTATATCAGCCAGGACACCTCAGGGATAAAAATCAAGGATTAGGAAGATGGAATCGTGTGAGTGGGGGTCGGTGGATGGTAAGGCAAAATCGGAGGGGTGAGGTAAGGCATCAACGAGGGGGAAGATTGAGGGATGAATGGGTGGAAGAGGCATCGGTATGTGAGTGGATCAGAGAGTGTTTCGGAGAGCTTTTGTGGGTAGTACGTTTCAAAGAGGGAATCAGTGCGTGCTTTTGGGAGGGTGGGGGTAGTGAATTTCGGGGAGGTGTTCGGGGAGTGCTTCGGTGTGGGTGGGGGTAGTGACTTTCTGGGAGGTGATTAGGGAGTGCTTTGGGGTGAATCGGGGACTGGTAGGTTTCGGTGAGGGAACCTTTTTTGGGGATGAGGTTTTCTTTGGTGGAGGGGGAGGGGTTATCTTCGAGGAAGAAATGGAGGCAACACCAGTAATGGCCAGGGGGCAAACCTCTTTGCGTAAAGACGGAGAGGGATCCTGTTCTTCAAGAAGGCTTTTATGAGGATGAGGGGATGGTCTTGATCCTGTATCATATAGCAAGAAGTCTAGAAATGTTTTGGGATCCTCTGAATCTACCCCTGTAAAAGCAGATCCATCATTGGATTGTGCAAAAACGTCGGGACTAATAATCTCGGGTGTTAGACTGTAAGGTGGTGAAGCTAACCCTTGGACTAGGGAAACATCCAAGTCATCCTCATCAATCGAAGAAGTTGATGGGGGAACAATGGGGGTCCCCGATTTTACAACTATATCCTTTTGAGAGGATACAGAGGAGGTGGTTTTGGGTTTGACAGATTCCCTTATCCTAAAGGAGACAATTTCAACAACCTTCTATTTTTTAGAATCGGTGGTTGGTTGAGATGGTTTGGCCCCAAAGTGTTCCATAAGCCTTTTCAGATGAGACTTATGACGGGAAGAAAAGTGCCTCCGCTTGTGAGAAGGGATTTTGACCTGGGTAGGCACCGAAGGTTTTTTCGGCGGCAGAGTCATAGAAGCAAGTGCGAAGGCATAAGTGACTTTTGACTTATTTTTCGAAGTCATCGATTTAACTCTGGACAGGGAGGAGGGGGCCACCGAAGGGAGGGACACCGAGAGACCCACCGATTTCGAAAAGGATGAGTCCTCAGCATCTCCCCACTTCAGATCGGGAAATTAGTTGAAAGAAATCATACCTGATGGTAGGGACCGATTACTGGACAAGGGTTCTTTCTTCAGAACCTGCTTCCTAACTTTGGGAGCAGTAAGATCATAGGCAATCTTTGGTGTCGACAGCTTGGAATCGACCAGAAGAGCACCACGAAGCTTGTGGTTGATGATGAGAGAGATGAAGCGAGGAAAAGCAACCTGAGGACGCCGAAGAGGGGAGATCACATTGAGAAGTTTGTTGAATAAATATCTTCCGAAGTCAATCTTTCGTTGGAAGATCAAAGCATGGGTGAGTTGGCTGACATAGGAGGGAGATTGGTCATGACCACCATTCTTTCGGCTAAGGCAGTGAAGGACGTGTGAGAAGAAGAAGTTCCAGAATCCCCCCATGTTCTTGTGGAGAAGAGTACCAGAACCTTTGTCCTTGCCCTCATGTAGATAGTTTAAGGTGGCTACAAACTCATCAAGCTCTGTCCCAAGTGGAAACTGATCATATATTTCGAACATGGGAAGTTTGAGGGCCTTCCTAACATCATCACCGCCGAATGTGAGAACATGTTTATCATCATCCGAGGGAATGGAGGCGGTGACAGAGTCATTTGTGGGATCATAAATACAAGTGATCCAGAAGTCACCTAGGAGCATCTTACTCATCTTGGGGGTTGCCGTAAAGGCATATTGGAGAAGAAATTTTTGAGGGAATATAAAGACTTAGTTGAACTCCGGGTGAGATGTATCGATCTCGAAATGAGCAGTGTGGTTGCATGGGTTGAAAACAAGAAACTCATATGAGAGAGCCTCACCTTTGCATGCCTTGGAAGCCTTAGAAGGAGTTGACAAAGCCATTGATGAGAAAGTGGAAAATATTGCAGGTTGCACGTTCGTAACTGAGAGAGAGAGAGAGGTAGAAGATGATGGTAAAGTTTGGATGTAAGGTGAAAGAGGGTATATATAGAGATTGGAGATGAAAGGATTAAAAAAATAGGGTAATTATGAGGGTAAATGCAGGGACAACGTTTATAGGGTATTGAGTAGTGGAACAGTCATGTCTTGGGACGTGGGCTGACACATGACGTGCGTGATGTCATGATGCAACCGTAAAAGGATAAGGACAAAAAAAGATCAAAAACAGTGTCAGTGAGTTCATGAAAATTGGAGAGTGTGAGATCGGAGATTCATCGAATTTTGAGAATTGGGGAGTGTGGGATCGGGGACTCACTGACTTTTGACAATCGTGGATTCACCGATTATTGAGAATCGGGAAGTTTGGGATCGGGGACTCACCGAAAGGACTGAGAATCGGGGAGTTTGGGATCCGGGACTCACCAAATGTGAACTCACCAAAAGGATTGAGAATTAGGGATTTTGGGATCGGGGACTCACTAAAAAGAATGAGAATCAGGGAGTTTGGGATTGAAGACTCACCGAATTTTGAGAATTGAGGACTCGATTATTGAGAATTAGGAAGTTTGGGATCGGGGATTCACCTTGTGGGGACTTACCGAAAAGATTGAGAATCGGGGAGTTTGGGATCGGGGACTCACCGATTTTTTTTAATCCTCAAAATACAACATACCTAGTTCTCCAATCATAAATTTAAACCGAGCTTCATCTAGGGGTTTGGTAAAGAGGTTAGCTAGCTGAAGATCGGTAGGGATGAAGTGTAGTTCCACATCACCATTGGAAATGTGATCTTTGATGAAGTGATATCAGATTTCAATGTGCTTAAAGCGGGAGTGAAGCACATGACTATTTGCAATGTCTATTGCATTAGAGTTGTCACACAGAATCGGTATTTGTTAGATCACATATCTATTGGATTCAAGATCATCCAAACTGAAGATCCAATCTGAAGCTAATGCCGGAAAGTCGACTCTCGATACAAAAGTCTAAGTCGTTTGTAATAAATAGTCAAAGTTAGTTGTTATTGTTATTGTTATTAGTTAAATTAGTTAGATAATATCTACATATTATATTCTAGATATTATATTGATAGTTGTTAGATAATATCTAATATAGATATTATAGTTTTAATATCTAAGTTTAGATATTAGTTGTTTAGTGTGTTGTAGAAGCTAATGTTCAAGATCATATCACTTTCACACACACACAAAAGGTGTAATACAGAGAGAACACACGAGAGCTTCAAAGATCAAACCTTGTAACCATTGTTATTAATCAATACAGGTTGGTAATCGTAAATGTGTTTGTATCGATAGAACTTGATATATATTGTGGACCGACAATTGGTATCAGAGCCTGATAAGAGATTCAAATCAAGTTTTAAGAAAACCGACTCTGTGTTCTTATTTTCAAAATCATTTTCGTGATTTAGTGTGTTTTTGGGTTAGAAATCGATCAGGTTGTGATCGATAGGTGTGCTAGATCGAGTTTTTGCAGTTTGTTTTCAGAATAGAGCTTAAATTGAGTTCCAATTTGTGATTTTTAGTGATAAAACAGTCGACTTTTTAAAGTCATTGTGCCATCGATTTGTTTTTTAAAAAGTGAGTTTTATCGAGATCGAGTGGTAACAATCTGTTCTAGATAGGTTAGTGGTCATTTTATTGCATATTGGGACTGCTAATCTTGGAAAAACAGGTTTTTTATTCGATTTATCGAAGTACAGGACGAACTCGCGCAAACACAGGGATGAACTCACGCAAGTTAAACTTTGCGTGACCCACTTTGCGCCAAAAATGCTTCACGCAAAGCCCACTTTGCACCACCAAAAGCTCACGCAAACCTCAACTCTCGCGACCAACGTATCACGCAAAACTCAGTACGCGCGATGAACTCCACGAAAAGCACAAGTCTCATCTTGCGCCAGCCTCGCGTAGCGCAAACTTCAATTCGCGCGATCAACTCAAAACACAAACTTCGGTTTGCGCTACCCACACTTCACGCAAACCTATTGTACGCCAGACTCTCATCGCGAAAAGCTCAATTCGCGCGACCATCTTGTAATGCAAACCTCACTTCGCGCCACGTACATCTCGCACAAACCATTCTTTGTGCCAAGCACCACTAGCGTAAACCTCATTTGAGCCACCTTCTAAAAACTCAAAGTTTTCCAGACTTGGATCTTTTTATTCACAATGACATCCAGAGAAGCCCTTGCAATCGAAACAGACACCAAGCCACCAGTTCTCTTTAGAGGAGAATACGAACAGTGGAAAGATCCGTTCCTGAACTTTATCGAAAGACATGAGTTGGGTGAATTCATCAGGAAATCGATAGAAGAAGGGATTATGAAACCAGTTAAGATGACTCGTATGGTTGGAACTGTGCCTACACAGTATGATCTTAAGTATCATGAGCTCGATGATGATAACCTAAAAAGAGCAAGAGATGATAGATTATCAAAGTCATACATTCTACAAGGAATTCCAAACGAAATCTATGTAAAGATTTACAGCTATAAAGCCTCGGGCAAAGAGATGTGGGATCAGCTAGAGAAGATGATGCTGGGTTCAAAGGTTGGGAACCAGCTCAAACTTTCCAATTGCCTAAACAGTTATGAAGAATTTAAAGGCAGAGCTGGAGAGTCTCTAGAAGGAACTTATGACAGATTCGTGACCTTGCTAAACGAACTAAGCAAGAACAAGGTCACCAAATCTCAAATCGAGCTAAACGTCAAATTCC
This sequence comes from Arctium minus, assembly GCA_954870635.1. Taxonomy (NCBI): domain Eukaryota; kingdom Viridiplantae; phylum Streptophyta; class Magnoliopsida; order Asterales; family Asteraceae; genus Arctium; species Arctium minus. Next base: position 57,692,410 of record OX941080.1, on the reverse strand, counting down.
TAAGTATTCTACAACCGGAATGGAAGAGATTTGCCAGACAGATAAAGCAGATCAAGGATCTGAATGAGATTCCACTTCATGAGGTGTACGAAACCCTCAAGCAAAATGAAGAAGAGGTGGATGAAATTCTAGATGAAAAGAGGCAGAAAGTAAAGACAATTAAAGACACAGTTGCTCTTGTTGTCAAGAAGAAGAAGAACAAGACGATTGTGTATGAATCAGAAGAAAATGAAGCTTATGCAAACTCTGACTCAGATGACTGTGAACAACTGAAGCAGGCTATGCTCATGCTGACTAAGGCCTTTCAGAAGAAGTTCTACACGAAGCCAAGTTCAAACAGTCAAAGGTATTCTTCTGGTCCTAACAATTATGCTCATAAGGAAAGGGTTGAAGGAAGTAGATATGAAGGAAAGAAGTTTGAAGGGAAGAGAATAGAGGAGAAGAAGCCGGAAGAGAGAAGGTATCATGCTGAAGGAAAGAGAATAAAGGAGAGGAAACCGGAAGAGAGAAGATTTCAAGCTGAAGGATCCAGTCAGTCAGAACCACCAACGTGCTACAACTGTGGCAAAAAAGGTCACTTTGCCAGAGACTGCCGAAGACCCAAAGTCAGAAACTCCGATTATTATAAGAACAAAATGCTTCTTTCAAAGCAACAGGAGGCGGGTAAGGCACTGATGGCAGAGGATAAATATTGGCTTGATCATTCAGACGAGGAAGAAGAGGATGAAGAGAAGGATGAAGCAGTCAACATGTGCTTGATGGGAAAGCAGGAATCAGACGCTGAAGCAGATTCAGAAGAGGTTGAGAAAGATGAGGTATGTGATTTATCTTATTCAGATTTCATAAATAAAATGCATGCCATGAATTTAAAACAACAAGAGTTAGAGTCGAAGCTTAAGCGAAAAAATGGTGTTATAACTGACAAAAACCAATCGATACAGAAACTTAGCAATGAAATTGCTGAGAGAGAAGTATTGATTGAGGTTTTACATAGAAACAATGACACCAACGCCAAAGAAAAGACAATAATTCTTAAAGAAAATTTATCTGAAATCAGCATGTCTTCAGAATACTTTGATCTCGCAGTTCTTGGTTAGCTTTTCTCTTCTCCAATGTCTTGTAATGTAATGGACTGGACATTTCTTCAAGCTTTAGATTCTCCCCTTTTTTGATGAAAAGTGTAATGACTTCATCAAAACTTCGAGTAAGAAATGTCTTTCACTTGGAGCCTCTGATCCGTCAATTCAAAAGATATTCATCCAGATCTTTTCAAATCTAGACAAAATAGTTGTGTAACACCTGAATCAACTAATGAATCAGTTAACATGCATGTCAGTAACACTAAGTCACTGTGTGTAACGAATACACATTGGAAAGGAGTTGTTTGATGTTGACTCCCCCGGGACTTCCATTTAATCATCAAAACACCACAAAGGTGATTTCTATAAACGTTATGACAAAGAAACAAATTCCTTGTGTGTTCGTGCTTGTGATAGAAAGAATTAAGTACGTGATTATTGCTTATTGGCTCAAAATTGTGTAAACCACTGAGACAACAGTAAGTTAAACACAGACTCAATGTGCATGATTGAAGTGCGAAGGTGGGGCAGACTTCCTTCTTTTCAATATACAGATTTTCCAAATGAAAATCAGATAGTAAATGTGTTGCTTCCCCTTTGAAAATGTGAAACACTTTCTTGTTAAGAAGAAAATGAGTAGTTGGTGAGGTTTGATCAAGAGTTGGCATGGGCTAGTTGCCTTTTTCAATAATGATCACCAAAGAATTGTGAAACATTAGAATTGTGGCTACCCGGCTCAGAAAAAGTTGGTGCAGAGTTGTGATATTCTTTTAACTCTGTTCTCTCACGCTCTTTCTTTTAAACATTAAGCTCACTCTAATCAAACTCATTTCTTTTCGACTTCTCACACTCAATCACTATGGATTAACTTCTTGGGTAGAAATCACTGGTTAAGGTGATTTCATAGAAGTTGTGTTAATTCCTAGCACAAAGAAATCCTTGTTTTCCTATTATGCATATGATGCTCAGATTGGTTTAACTATTTCAGTTAAAGCACAAATATGATCTTTGAAAGGGGGAGAATCTAAAGCTTGAAGAAATGTCCAGTCCATTACATTACAAGACATTGTAGAAGAGAAAAGCTAACCAAGAACTGCGAGATCAATGTATTATGAAGACATGCTGATCTCAGATAAATTTTCTTTGAAGATACTTTGCTAAAGCATTCTGAGCTAGAGAAAGAGATTGCATTATCTGAGCTGAAGAAGAAGACTGAATTGCTAAAATCTTTTTAGCAATGATCTTGATCCAAAGGGGGAGATTGTTAGATCACATATTTATTGGATTCAAAATCATCCAAACTGAAGATCCAATCTGAAGCTAATGCCGGAAAGTCGACCCTCGATACAAAAGTCTAAGTCGTTTGTAATAAATAGTCAAAGTTAGTTGTTATTGTTATTAGTTAAATTAGTTAGATAATATCTAGATATTATATTCTAGATATTATATTGATAGTTGTTAGATAATATCTAATATAGATATTATACTTTTAATATCTAAGTTTAGATATTAGTTGTTTAGTGTGTTGTAGAAGCTAATGTTCAAGATCAGATCACTTTCACACACACACACAAAAGGTGTAATACAGAGAGAACACACGAGAGCTTCAAAGATCAAACCTTGTAACCATTGTTATTAATCAATACAGGTTGGTAATCGTTAATGTGTTTGTATCGATAGAACTTGATATATATTGTGGACTGACAATATTCTAGAGTAGATTTGATTGTAGTCTTGAAGTTGATTTTTCATCTATAGAAATTTAACACAACATCTTCCAGCAGCAACATATTCAGCTTCAATAGTAAAGGTGGAAACTGAGTGTTGCTTCTTGCTAGACTAGCTGACCAATTTTCCACCAAGTAATTGGCAGCTGCCTGTGATGCTCTTTCTATCAACTTTGGATCCTACAAAATCAGAATCTGAATAACCAATTAGATCAAAACCTGAGTCTTTGGGATACCAAAGACCCAGATTCAAGGTACCTTTATGTTGATCCAAACTCTATCAGTGATTTGATGATGAGTCTGTTCAGTTATCGCTGAGTGATTTCATATGTAAACAGTTTATGTAATCTGTAACACCCATAAATCCCAAAGGTAGAGTGAAAATCTCCCGTTATTATGAAATCATTCACGTGATTAGATTCTTAGTTAATTTGCAAATATTAAGCTTTATCGGGAAGTTTATCTCACATGACTAACCATTTATAAAATCGAGCAGAGAAAACCGAGCCTCGGGGGAGTGGTGCACCAATGACTAGTGATAGTGCCCTTGGGCAAAATCGCCTGTTAAATTCGTGGGTGGGAGACCACTCACGGTACACCCTGTGCGACAAAGACTAGCGACAATGCCCTTGGGCACAATCACCTGTCAAAGTCGCCATAATTGTACCGAAGCTGGGGTAAGGCTGGCGACAATGCCACTGGCAAAGTCTCCGGGCACTGTCGTCTGGGCATGTCTGGTTGTATAAATTAAACCTTGACGAATTTCACTCTCACTACTCCCAAAATTCAGTGTTCATCCCATTTTTTAGAACCTCGTAGGCGATTTCTTCCTCTTGAAACCCTTTTCTCGTTTATTTCAAACTTAGGGTTTGTTGGGATCACTTATTGAGCATTAAAGGGGCTTGGAGGAGCATTTAGTGAATAATTTCAAGCTAGGACTAAGCCTTATCTTCCTCTTCAAGAAAATCTAGGGTTTGCCAAGTTTTCTGGGGTTTTCTTTAAAAACCTAGAAAGTGAGTTTCTAAACCTTGTTAAAACTTGATACATGTCACTAAATGTGTTCTTCATTCTTGTATTATATTTGAGTAAATTTCTTACTACTTGATATAAAATTTATAACTTGATATATTTCAAACCCTTTGGGGTTTTTTGTGGATAAATGTGGTTGGGTTATCTTGGTAATCATAGTGATTTTTTTATGAGATGAAAAGTGGAATTAGATATCTATATGAAATTATCCATATTGAAGGTTAATGACCCAACTTGGGGTTTTGATTCTAAATGAGCCTATTGGGACTAAATGCCTACATTTTGTAGTAGGATACTTTTACTTGTACCCTTGGATTGCTTATATAGAAGGATATATGCTCACTTGGCGATTCTTGGATATTTTAGTATTTCATGAATGGCTACTTGACTATTGAAATGGTTGGACCACAAAGTGAGTATTAATGGTTGATGCACTTGCTTAGAGTAAGTCGTATCCTTGAGATAAATTAAATTTAGGTGAACCAATAAGCAGGCACTAGAAGGATGCAATCTTGGGCGCCACCTTGGAGGTATGTGCCTAGATCTACGTCATTCGGAGTAATGCCTTGGAGGTAGTCCCCAATGTGTCGGCCTTCGGGATGTTGCTCGATTGGGTGAACATCAAGGTGTATCATCTCTTTAGGTGAAACTTCTTGGTGTTTTGGGTCTCCCCCATTGACTCCTTATTCGGTCTATTATTGCATATCGATTGTTACTTGCTTATGGTTTTTGTATGTTCAAACTCACTAGGATCTTTTGGCGTAACACACTTGTTGGTGTCAACATGTATCTCAGGTCTTAGCGGAGCCAACTCTAAGAAGGCTTAGTCGGGCGGTGAGTGAGCTTGGAAAAAGACTTTTGGGACACCATACTTGTGAAAATTGCATTCTTTTGGAAGACTTGGAGGACACCCGGGATTTGTAATCTTATTTCCAATGAAATTAGATTATTAGGTTGTCATATCCAAATACTTTGAATTACCAATTGTAATTAACAGGTGTTTATTATTCCCCTTTCTGGGAGAGCTCATGTTTTGGCATTTTATAAATACCACATTTCCGTTTTATGGAAATTTTTGTTTCTCCCAACTTTGGGGTGTTACAAGTTGGTATTAGAGATTTAGTTTAAGTGAACTAGGTGTGACTCTTATATGCCTAGACTTAATCTGTAATTACTAGTAGTACAATTGTCAACCCTGGGTAGAATTCTTAGGTGGGGAGAGTATTAGGATTACAGAAATGCATTTGTTAAGTGTTGTAATGATGAAGACAACAATACTTGTGTATAATATGTTCAGAATTTCACATGGCCAGTGTAATTATGAATCTGTTGTTACGTAAGCGTGCTTGAAATTATTATTGTGATGATTGATGATTGTATTAGTACGTTCAAAACCGTTTATCTTTTAAAAAATTAACCGGTGTGATCTGTATCATGTGTGACAGTTCATAATGATAAATACAAGAAGTCGAGTGGTGACTCCGGAGGAGGGAGTTGAAGCAAGCGTGACTACCCCAGAGGCGCCCAAATAGACTGGACCAGTCAATAATTCCCTAACCCGAGTAAATCTGGAGACCGAAAACCCAGTTGTGCAAAAAGCGGATCCTCAATCGGTCATGTTGTCAAGCATCATGCAAATGATGAACTCCGCAATGTATAAGCGAGATAAGAGATTTATGAAGATGCTAGAGGACCAGGATACAAGTAACCGAAGAAACGAGATGGTTGCTGAGAACGCCATGAATGGCTATGGAGGAGTATTAAATGTTCTCAAAACTGAAGAACAGGCAGTGGGCGGTGAATGAAGAAGAGAGAGGAGTTGCTCATATAAGATCTTCTTGTGTAGCAAACCTCCAGAATTTTCTGGAACAACAAATCCATTGGCTTGTATGAACTGGATACGAGAGATAGAGATGGCGTTTGAAGCAAGTGAGTGTGACGACTCTCAGAGAGTGAGGTTTATGTCTCAAATGTTCAAAGAATAAGCTTTGATTTGGTGGAAGCTTACTCGTGCGGTCCTCACTCCCAAGGTTTTGGACAAGCTCACTTGGCCAACCATCATAAAGAAAGTGATGGACAAATACTGTAATGAAAGAGATCTTGATAAGATCGAGGAAGAGTTCAAAAATCTGAAAAAAGGAAACTTGTTCATTGCCGAATACTCAAGACAGTTTGTGGAGAAACTCAGCCTGGTAGAGCACTTGGCTACAGATGAGAGGATGAAGATCAAGGCTTATTTGAGAGGCCTGCTTGCAGAAATGAAGACTGGTGTGAGGAACGCCAAAGTGACCACGTTGCAAAAAATTATTGAAGAATCTCAATTAGTGGAGGATGACCTCACTCAAAGAAAAGAGGAAAGGAGCCAAGCCGGTGAGAAGCGGAAATGGGAAAGGCCAATCGGGACCACACGACATTCTAGGCCTTTCTCCGGGGGAAGGAATGTGAAGCCCCGACGGGAGGCTAGATGGGGTCTCAAATGCCAGAGTAAGCACTTTGGTCCTTGCAACCCGATACCATTCCCCAACCCATCCGAGTGTTTCAACTGTAGGAAGAACGACCACATAAGCCGAGATTGCCCCATCCGGGGGCCGGTTTCTTTTGATTGTCGAGAACCGGGGCACATCAAGAGGGAATGCCCTAAACTAGCGGGGGGAAATCGAGGGGTTCCAAGAAGATCCACGACAATGAAAGAGATTCCACCCAAGGTGCCAAGTCAGGCCTTTCAGATGACCGTCGGAAAAGCAAGGGAGACCGCGCACATAGTGTCGGGTACGTTCCTAGTTTACTCCTTGCTAGCGCATGTTTTATTTGACTCTGGTGCGAACTGATCCTTCATGTACACTACTTTTTGTAAGCAATTCATACTTCCACTAACCTTTTGCCTAATGCACTCGTAGTAGAGGTGGCCAACGGGGATCAGATGTTAGTTCGGGAATATTATGATGATTGCACCATAGAGATAGATGGCGAAACCTTTGTGGTGAGTTTGTTACCCATAGCTATAGGTAGGTTCGACGTAGTTGTAGGAATGGATTGGTTACCCAAGAACGACGTCGATATTCTTTGCTCAAAGAAGATGGTTAGAATAAATTTGGAAAGGGGAGGCGCGGTAATGGTCTATGGTGAGAAGAGTCAGAAAACCACCTCGATTATCTCCTGGCTCAAAGCACGCAAATGTTTATCCAATGGGTGCCACTCGTACTTGGCTTACGTGATAGATGAGAAATTGGATAAGAAGAGGATAGAGGATGTGGATGTAGTATGGAACTACCCAGATGCATTTCCGGAAGACCTACCCGGGTTGCCACCGTAACGTCAAGTGGAGTTCCACATCGACCTCACCCCAGGAGCGGCTCCGATGCTACTTATCGCCTAGCCCCAACGGAGATGCAAGCGAATGATGACGCAACTCCAAGAACTCTTAGAGAAGGGGTTTATAAGGCCAAGTTCGTCACCATGGGGAGCTCCGGTGTTGTTTGTGAAAAAGAAAGACGGTTCTATACGAATGTGCATAGACTACCGAGAACTAAACAAGGTCACGGTGAAGAACATGTACCCCTTTCCCCGAATCGATGACCTCTTTCATCAAATGCAAGGCACGGAATTATTTTCCAAAACATACTTGCGGTCCGGTTATCATCAAGTATGAGTAAAGGAGAGCGACATTCCGAACACGGTTTTCCGGACAAGGTACGGACACTTCAAGTTCTTAATTATGCCATTCGGGTTGACGAACGCTCCGGTCGTGTTTATGGACTTGATGAACCGAGTATGTCGTCCTTTCTTAGAAAAATCGGTGATAGTTTTCATCGACAGCATTTTGGTCTACTCGAGGGACGTGTCCGAGCATGGGCGACATCTGCGGGAAGTGCTAGAGGTTCTCCGAAGGGAGAAATTGTTCGCAAAGTTCTCGAAGTTTGAATTCTGGTTGCAAGAAGTTCAATTATTGGGTCATATGGTTTCCAAGGATGGGGTGAAGTTGGACACGGCAAAGATCGAAGCGATGATGAACTAAGATCCACCAACGAGTCCGACGGAGATAAGAAGCTTCTTGGGCCTAGACAAATACTACAGAAGATTCATACAAGACTTTTCAAAGCCGCTTCCCCACTCACGACCTTGACTCAGAAGAATGTCAAGTTCGCATGGTCCGAAACTCAAGAGCAAGCGTTCGAAACATTCAAGAAGAAGTTGTGTGAGGCACCGATTTTGACCTTACCCGAAGGGATAGTAGACTTTTTTGTGTATAGTGACGCCTCCAAAATAGGACTTGGATGTGTTTTGATGCAAAGAGGGAAGGTAATTGCGTATGCATCACGGCAACTCAAGGACCACAAGAAGAACTATCCTATGCATGACTTGGAATTGGCAGCGGTGGTGTTTGCATTAAAGTTGTGGCGACACTATCTCTATGGGACGAAGTGCACTCTCTTCATGGATCATAAAAGTTAAAAGTATATATTTGACCAGAATGAACTCAACATGCGTAAAAGAAGGTGGCTAGAACTATTGAAGGACTACGATTGTGAGTTGCTTTACCATCCCGGTAAAGCCAATGTATTGGTGGATGCGTTGAGCCAAAAGACTTATGGAGGTAGAGCCAGACTATCTCTTGCCAGAAGCGACGTAGTATCAAGTCTAGTAAAGAGCTTTAAAGCATGTCAAACCGAGGCACTTCAAGAAGAGAACGTCAAAGCCAAGATCATGGTAAATCAAAGAGAGATGCTAACGGAAGATGGTCGGGGTCTCAAAAATTTTCAAGGATGAATTTGGGTACCGAAAATTGGAGGAAACCAAGAGTTGATCTTAGTGGAAGCTCACAAGTCCAAATACACCATACACCCTGGCAGCACGAAAATGTATAGAGATTTGAAGTTGAACTATTGGTGGCCAGTGATAAAGCTCGATATGGCCAATTATGTGGAGAGGTGTGTCACTTGTCTACAAGTCAAAGCAAAACACCAAAATCCATATGGAAGTTTGCAGTATTTGACCATTCTAGAGTGGAAGTAGGAGCACATAACGATGGACTTTGTGACGAAGCTACCAAAGAACTTGTGGGGTCATGACACAATTTGGGTAGCGGTGGACCGACTCACTAAGAGCGCCCATTTTCTAACCATGCGAAAGATTTTTCCAGTGGAGAAGTTGGCTAAGCTCTACATAGACGAAGTGGTGTCAAGACATGGGGTGCTACTATCCATCGTATCTGATAGAAACAGTCGTTTTATTTCGAGGTTTTGGGATGGTCTACAGAAGGAGTTGGGCACCAAGGTCAAGTTGAGCACGGCCTACCATGCCCAAATAGACGGTCAAAGCGAGATAACAATCCAAACCCTTGAAGATATGTTGAGTTCATGGGTCATAGATTTTGGAGGAAGTTGGGATTCCCACCTACCTTTGGTGAAGTTTGCGTACAATAACAGTTACCATTCCAGTGTTGGGATGGCACCTTTTGAGGCCTTATATGGTCGGAATTGTAGAACACCGGTGTGTTGGCTTGAAGCGGGGGAGAAACAATTCGTCGGACCGGAGATCATACAAGAAATGGCGGATAAGGTGAAATGTATCCGGGAACGATTGAAAGCGGCCCATGATCGACAAAAGAGTTACGCCGACAAGAAGCAGAGGCCAATGGAGTTCCAAGTGGCCTACCGAGTCATGTTGAAGGTATCACCTTGGAAGGGCCTCATTCATTTCGGTAAGAATGGGAAGCATAGCCCTCGTTTCCTTGGTCCTTTCACCATCTTGGAGCAAATTGTGCTTCAAGCCTACAAACTAGACATGCCACTAGAAAAGGATGGGATCCACCCTACCTTTCACGTATGTTACTTACGAAAGGGTTTGGCTAACAAAGATAGCGTTATCCTTTTGTCGAAAATTCGCGTGGATAAAGAGAATCGATGTGTAGAAGAGCCGAAAGTCATATTAGAATTGAAGACAAAGAAATTAAGGCATAAAGAGGTGACGATGGTCAAGGTACAATGGAAACACCATTGTGGTACCAATGTGACTTGGGAGTCGGAGGAATACATGAAGAAGTGGTACCCCCATTTGTTTGATAGGTGACATTTCGGGGACGAAATTCTCTTCGAGGTGGGGAGGATTGTAACACCCATGAATCCCAAAGGTAGAGTGAAAATCTCCCCTTATTATAAAATCATTCACGTGATTAGATTCTTAGTTAATTTACAAATATTAAGCTTTATTAGGAAGTTTATCTCACGTGGCTAACCATCTATACAATCGAGCGGAGAAAACCGAGCCTCGGGGGAGTGGTGCGACAATGACTAGTGATAGTGCCCTTGGGCACAATCTGTAATGCCTGAATTTTCGGTAAGAATACCCCACTTATGATTTCTGTATGTATCTATGTGATTGTAACCCCTAAGTGGTAAAAAGGGTACAGGAGAAGTTTGTCCCACATAGGAGCCAAAATGAAAATTAGAACACTTAATAAACTTCAATCAATGAGCATTAAATGAATCATTTAATTGTTTGGGCCTTGGAGTGTAGTGTTCTTAGTGGGCTCTTTTTGACATGAAATACCCATATTAAATGTCAAAGATAGGGCCTTGGGCCTTAGGGCTCGTGGGGTCTCGATGGGGTCGAGATCTCTGATTGTGAATGAGATTGTGTGGGTGTCGGTAGCCTTCAGTGTAGAAAAATCCGAAGCCCGAGAGTCTTTCTCTCATTTCTCTCATCACTCCTCATTTATTTCACTAAAAACGCTCTCAACTCTCTCTTCCATCTCTCATTTTGGTTCTAGGGTTTTCAAGAGGCATTAATTCCTCATTTATTACAAGGATCTAACCTCACCAACCAAGATTCAAGATTAAAGCTTATCTCTTCCCTTTCCTACTTGTCATCCTCTTCAAGAGAATAATCTAGGGTTTAGGGTTTTCTTCAAAACCCTATTTTGTGAGTATATCTTGCATATTAAGTGTTTATTATGCACCATGAAAAATCTTTCTTTACATTATATAAAAATATATACATTTTCTCTAATTTGTGTTCTTGAGCTAATTAGGTCAAAACCTAGGGTTTTGACACTATGATACTATTATGTTTGATGATGATCTACGATGTTGGTGGGATAATAAATATGAATTATTTATGTGTTTTTAAACTGGTGAAATCAAATGGATAAGATCGTTTATTTAGCTATATGTAGAGAAGTTAGATTTGGGGAACCTATGATTCAACTATGTTAATGATACTTGTTGTATGGTGATATTGTGTTAAGATGTTTCCCATATGGTATAAAATAAGATTTCATGGAAGGCAATGTTATGCTTATGTGATGAACCTTAATTGTAATACCTCGATGCTATATAAAGTTCATGTATTGGGAATTTATGGTCATTCTTTGACTTGCCATGTTGGTGAATCATGTTAGTGTGGAATGGTGAGGACCCAAGGTAAAGATTCATGAATAGGGTTGAACTTGGTGACTCTTTGGAGTAAAGGCTCGGTTACAGTCGAAGCCATATTTACATTGAACTAAAGATTCATGAATAGAGTTGATGTTCTAACGACTAAAGATTAATGAATAGAGTTGATGCCGGTAAATAACCATTCTAACGAAGTGCTCCACATGGGTTGTGGCCTACTTCCGTCTTCCCCCGCAATCTATGGTGTAACGGGTCTCCCCCGTCTCGCATAAGGTTCAATCGTTGGAGGACTCATTTATTATTGTCACGTTATTTACTAATAATTTTTCACCAACGCACTACACTTTATTGCACATATGTTTTGGATGTACTCACTAGGCTCCAAGCCTAACACTTGTTTGTTTGGTGTTCATATCAGGTTCCTTTAGTGGTGGGGTGGCGAAACCTTGAGCGAAGTGTTGGGTCAACCTTTTGGGAAATTAGCCTTGACAAGATATAGAGCGTGCATCACACTTACCGATTTTTTATGAATGATGACGACACCCAATTATAATCTAAACTAGAATTAATTTAGATTAAGTAGGTTCTCGGTCCTCGTTTCATTATTCACTCAGATTTGTAAACGCTTATACTCTCCCCTTTGGGATGATATCATTGTGAAATTTCATTCCACGTTAACTGTTCCAGGTTTAAATTATCCTCGTTTTATAAACGTCGTATGGCAAAATTTTCAAGTTTTAAATTGCCCCAATTTTTAGGGTGTTACACAATCACCTGTCAAAGTCGCGGGTGGGAGACTACTCACGGTATACCCTGTGAGACAATGACTAGTGACAGTACCCTTGGGCACAATCGCCTGTCAAAGTCGCTCTAATTGTATCGAAGCTAGGGAAAGGCTAGCGACAATGCCAACGACAATGCCACTGGAAAAGTCGTCGGGCACTGTCACCTGGGAATGTCTAGTTGTATAAATTAAACCTTGACGAATTTCACTCTCACTTTTCCCACAATTCAGTGTTCAGCCCGTTTTTTAGAACCCCTTAGGCGATTTCTTCCTCTTGAAATCCTCTTCTCATTTATTTCAAATATAGGGTTTGTTGGGATCACTTATTGAGCATTAAATGGGCTTGGAGGAGTATTTAGTGAAGGATTTCAAGCTACGACCAAGCCTCATCTTCCTCTTCAAGAAAATATGGGGTTTGCCAAGTTTTCTAGGGTTTTCTCTAAAAACCTAGAAAGTGAGTTTCTAAAGTTTGTTAAAACTTGATATATGTCACTAAATGTGTTCTTCATTCTTGTGTTATATTTGAGAAAGTTTCTCACTACTTGATAGAAAATTTATAACTTGATATATTGCAAACCCTTTGGGTTTTTTGTGCATAAATGTGGTTGGGTCATCTTGATAATCATAGTGATTTTATTGTGAGATGAAAAGTGGTATTGGATATCTATATGAATTATCCATATTTAAGGTCTATGACCCAACTTGGGGTTTTGACTCTAAATGAGACTATTGGGACTAAATGCCTACATTTTGTAGTAGGATCCTTTGACTTGTACAATGGGTGTTGTTACCCTTGGATTGCTTATATAGAAGGTTATATGCTAACTTGGCAATTCTTGGAGATTTTAGTATTTCATGAATGGCTACTTGACTATTGAAGTGGTTGGACCATAAAGTGAGTAATAATGTTTGATGCACCTTGCTTGGAGTAAGTTGTATCCATGATATAAATTAAATTTGGATGAACCAATAAGTAGGCACTAGCAGGATGCAATCTTGGGCTCCTCCTTAGACGTATGTGCCTAGATCTCCGGCATTCGGGGTAATGCCTTGGAGGTAGTCCCCAATCTGTCAGGCCTTCGGGAGGTTGCTCGATTGGGTGAACATTAAGGTGTATCGTCTCTTAAAGTGAAACTTATTGTTGGTTTGGGTTTCCCCCATTGACTCCTTATTCGGTCTATTATTGCATATCGCTTGTTACTTGCTTATGGTTTTTGTATGTTCAAAATCACTAGGCTCTTTTGGCCTAACACTTGTTGGTGTCGACATGTATCTCAGGTCTTAGTGGAGCCAACTCTAAGAAGGCTTAGTCGGGCGGTGAGTGAGCTTGGGAAAAGACTGTTGGGACACCATACTAGTGAAATTTTCATTCCTTTGGAAGACTTGGAGGACACCCGAAATTTGTAATCTTATTTTCAATTAAATTAGATTAGTAGGTTGTCATATCCAAATACTTTGAATTACCAATTGTAATTAACATGTGTTTATTATTCCCCTTTTTGGCAGAGCTCGTGTTTTGGCATTTTATAAATACCACATTTCCATTTTATGGAAGTTTTTGTTTATTCCAATTTTGGGGTGTAACATAATCCATGAAGACAAGCCTCACGCTCAAGAACATCATCGCTGACATCGAAGACTAAGCTGATGATGAAGACAAGTCTACTAATGATCTGAAGCGGCATTCAATGAAACCAAGACAAGTCTACAACGCGTGACAAATCAAGATCAAGCTTCAGCTATTACATGTTTACATCAGTGATTCCTAATCATTGATCATCAACTATAGTTGATCATGAAGCTTGCTTATCAAGATTTGATTGTCTTATCCTCTGCACAAATAGTACGAAGGTACAAAAGCAACATGATTTTGTCCATAATCGTACTACTACCCCTTTTCGCTACACTCTTCATCATACGCCCGAAAGCATGCTAAAGATAAAGTCAATAACATGAATCCAATGAATAATGGACACGTGGATTGTACCCTCTGCCATGCATTTAATGCATAGGGTATAAATATGAAAGAATTCTTTATTTTTGAAGGGTCCTAAATCCTCTTAGTGCATTTGTAGAATCTCTATATTCTGCAAACTCTCTTCTTTCTCTCTATTAATCTTGTGTGTAAGAAAGCTTAGTGTTTCTTAGATTGTTTAGATTAGGTTTTACCTTATCTAGTTCCGCAACAATCTGTAAATTTAGTGTTTGATTTACTCAATAATCAATAAACAAATTTAAAAGTGAATTTTTTGTTTGTATTCAACCCCCCTTCTACAAACTAACACCCTTGTAGAACCTTAATGGGACCAACACTTTAAGATACCTAAGGATGCGTTTTATAGCAACCAAGTGAGAATCCTTAGGATTGGCTTGATTACGCGCACATAGAAATGTAACAAACATAATATGAGGTCTGGTAGTAGTAAGATAAAGAAGAAAACCTATCATCCACTGAAAATTCGTTACATCAATCGATTTGCCATCGGGATCTGCATGAATCTTCAGATGTGGTGCCACTAGAGTTTTTATACGAGAGTAGTTTTCAAAATTAAATTTCCTTGAGGTGATCATGAATATACTTACTTTGATTTATAAAGATCCCCTCAAAATTTTGTTTTACTTGAAGACCCAAGAAAAATGTAAGCTCTCTGTTAACCCAGATTACTAGTTGATTAACAATAATCACAACACAATAATAACGAGAGATGAATAAATCAGATTAACATACCAACGATCTCTTGTATAATCAGATAAACCCGTGTGTGTGTATTCTTGGTGTATACAGATACCTTATGCGTATACAGAGAATATACGGCCTCCTTCTTTTCTCCTTAATTTCGATCCACACTTCTAAACCTAAAGAATAATACCTTTTATACTTAGGTCAACATGACCTAGGCATTATTTACTTATTGCTAAAATACCCCCTAAGGTATTAAACACTATTACAAACTAGACCCCTTATTTAATTTTAATCTTGAATACAATTATTTGATCCAACAATCTCCCATCATGCTCGTCTCATAATTGCTTTTCATGAGAGAGGCAAACTCCTGACAAAGAGATTCATCGGTGGCATCAAAAATGATATCATCCACATAGATTTGAACAAGAATGATATTGCTTGTTGTTTTCTTGAGAAACAAGGTGTTATCGATTGTACAGAAAATCAGACAAAGTGTCATACCAGGAACGAGGAGCCTGTTTGAGACCATATCGAGCTTTGTCTAAAGTATACATGTAGTCAGGATGAGTAGAATCTTCAAATCCATGTGGTTATTTCACATAGACTTCTTCAGCAAGTTCACTGTTAAGAAAGGCACTTTTGACATCCATCTGGAAGACTCTGAAGTTTTTGTGAGCAGCATGAGCAAGGAAGATTCTTATGGATTCAAGTCAAGTAACAGGAGAAAAGGTTTCATCATAATCAATTCCTTCTTCCTATCTATATCCTTGGTCAAATAGTCTAGCCTTGTTGCGGATCACAGTGCCTTCTTCATCCATCTTGGTTCAGAAGGACCCACTTTGTTCCAATGATTATCTTCTTAGGAGGATGAGGAACAAGTCTCCATACTTTATTTATCTCAAATTGAGAAAGCTCTTCTTGCATGGTTGTTATCCAACATGGATCGAACAAAGCTTCTTCAATTCTTTTGGTTCAATGATGGATAGAAAATTTACATAGAGACATATATTTCGTACTCCTCTTCTGGTTTGAACTCCAGGTTGTTGATCACCAATGATTTGATCAATAGGATGATCTTTTGTCCACTTAGTAGTTGGTGAAAGAGGTGGAGGTAACATTTTCTGAGGTTGAGAGGAATATGGGAGATCGGCAGGGATGATGGAGGAAGGTTTAGGTTGAGTGAAATGAGGAAGAGTAGGGTCGAAGGGATCTTGATCTTCAGAGATGACAATTTGAAGATTGGGGGTTGAAAGTGAGAGAATAGGTAAATCATCATTTTAATGAGATGTGTCTTAGGTGAAAGGGATAGATGGCTTGGAGCTACATGAAGGATTTTGAGAGTCTTCACCAATACATGATGAAATCCACCGATATAATACATCATCATCACATGAAAGGGAAGACGGTTTATGATCATCAAACTTCACAAGAATAGATACATCAATGCATTTTCTCCGAATATTGTAGATCTAATAGGCCTTTGAAGAAAGAGAATATCCCACGAAGATTCCTTCATCAGCCTTAGGGTAAAATTTCCCAAAGTTTTTTCGATCATTGAGAATGAAGCAGACGCATCCAAAGACATGGAGAAAACCAATGTTGGGTATTCTGCCATAGAAGGCTTCATAGGGAATTTTGTTATGTCTTTCACAATCACTGACCGATTTTGAGTGAAGCAGGAAGTGTTGATTGCTTCGGCCCAAAAGTAGGCTGGTAGGTTAGATTCACTTAGCATAGATCTTTCAACTTCACATAGAGTCCTATTCTTTCTTTCCACTACACCATTTTGTTGAGGAGTTCTGACAACTGAGAAGTTTTGAGAGATTCTTTTGTCATTGAAGAAGTCTTCTAATGTAATGTTTCTAAATTCAGTGCCATTGACACTTCTGACTGATCTCACTAGTTGACCGACCGTTCAACACCTATGATTTCTTGATGAACTTTATGATTTCTTCGGTGGTGTCTCTTTTGTACCTGAGAAAACTTACCCAAGTGTAACATGTGAATTCATCAACAAGATATACCTTTTTCCACCAAGGCTTGGAGTGCTAACAGGTCCATACAGATCCATGTGAAGAAATTGAAGAGGGTTAGAGATGTAAAAGCATTGTTTGGATTTGAAAGAGGATTTGGTCAACTTTCCTTTTTCACAAGTTGCACATAGTTTTTCTTTAACAAAAGACAACTTGGGCATCCCAACAACAGGATCTTTGTTTGAAAGAATATTCAAAGTCTTGAAGTTTAGATAAGACTGACGTTTATGCCAAAGCTAGTTCTTTTTGGTTGAATCTTCATATATGAAACAGATGTTTCCTCTAAAGGAACTTTGACCCATATTTATGAATATAAACATTGTCTTTTCTAACCCTCGATAATACAACTTGGTTATTTTTATCGGTGATAGTGCAAACACTAAGCTTAAAGGTGATAATGTATCCCAGATCACACAGTTGACTGATGCTTAAGAGGTTGTGCATCAGGCCTTCAACATATGCTACTTTATTGAAGGTGATGGAACCATTTGAGAGTGTTCCATAGCTCTGGTGAAACCTCTAGAATTATCTCCAAAGGTTACGGAGGGACCTTTCTTAGTCACATAGTTAATTAGAAGAGATTTGTTGCCAGTCATGTGTCTTGAACATCCACTATTTAGATACTAGATTTGTTTATGCTCAAACAGCTGCAATCATAGAGAAATCAGTTCTTTGGTACCCATTTTGAAGTGGGTCCTTTAGGGTTGGAAAAAGAAGAGGAATAATCATGAATTTTCTTTCTTTCAACATGATCCTTTAGGCAATCTTTTGCCAGATGAAAAGTCACAGTTAGAACGTTTTCTCTAAATGAACATTTTCTTTGAGTTCTGACTGAGATCTTTGCCTTTGCTCTTAACATTGATTTTCACATATTTTGAAGAAGAAGATAGGATGCTAGGTTTAGGTCCAAGAATCCCTTTTTCAGAATCAGGAAGAGATGAACTATATATTCCCTTGCATTTGGATTTTCTTTAAATTCACAAATCGGGGAACAAACTTGGTGGGAAGAACAGGAGGTTCATTTTTTGAAGATTTAATGGACAATTTTCTTTTTAAGGGTAAATTAGTATAGGCTACCGATTTTCCTTTCTCAGAGATTGAGAATTTCTTCAAGGGATGATGAGGGTTTCTCTTTCGAATTTTGGAGAGTTTTGGAGAGGAGGAAGAAGCCACATCAATATTCAAAGATTTTAGAAGATCATTAATTGGCTTAGCAAGATCATTTGAACCTTGAGCCTCCTCATTTTGAATTTTAGGAGCATAATCTTTGGCCTTGATGAACATGCCAAATTTTAGGGCTTTAGAGAGATTAGAGGAGTCCAAAAAGTGAGAGTCACTAGAATCGAGATCGGTGGACTCACAGAAGGAAGGAAGTTTTGAAGAGGAAGGAGGAAGGAGGAAGGAAAAGAAGGAAGAAGGAGAAGGAGAAGGAGAAGGAGAAGGAGAAGGAAGAAGGAAGAAGGAAGAAGGAAGAAGAAGAATGAGCTTGAACAAAAGACGAGTCAATGTCCATTTTTCCAAATCCCAAACCAGATTTGTCATCACAAGACATTTGATCTTGAAAAATCTTTTCAAAGTTTTTGGAGAAGCTTGTCCATTTTCTCACAATTTCTTGCTCCCTTTAGAGACGTTTAAACATCTTATTTTTCTCTTTAGCAAGAATAAAATTGATGGTTTTCAAATCTTCAAGTTTAACTTTGATTTTATCAAAATGCTTCAGTTGAGAAAGATAGATTTGAAGTTGAGAGGAGAGAGATTTTATTTGAGCATTAGCCTTTTTCTTAGCATTATAGAAGTCAATGGTTAGAGTCAAATGCCTCAATATTTTCATAATCATTAAGAGAGTGAAAGGGGTGTACCAGAGGTGAGGAAGAGGAGCACTCAATTGAGCCTAGAGCAGTTGACATGACATGTCCTTCAAATACTTCCATGTCATTTATCTTAGCTATCATACATTTGTTGGAGATGTCCTTATCACTTTATGAAGTGGGCTCATCTGCCCAGTCATGGGTTTCAACCATCAAACCTTTACCCTTTTTGAGAATACTTTCGTTTCTCTCCTTCTCTCTTTTGTACTTGGTCTTGTACTTCTCGACACGATCGTTATTTTCTTTTAGAGAGGATTGAGAGAACTTTCGTGAGGGAAACCTATTGGAGATGTCAAGTCTCACTCTTCTAGATTTTGAAGAATTATGGTTGAAAGAAGAGGTTCTGGATCTTCCCATAGATTAGCTCCTACATTCAGATGTGAAGTGTTCTTTCTTACCACAGTTATAACACTCCTCACTAGACTTGTTGGCAGAAGATCTTTTTGAGGAAAAAGATGAAGATTTTTGGCCAAACTTAGATTTGCCGGAAGGAAATTGAGATTTGAATTTTAAATAACCAGCTAGCATGGCCATTCCATCAGTCAGTTGGTCAACAGAGGTTTCTTCACCTTCATCATCGGCATAACTTAGATATGCCTCCCACTGGTGATTTGAATCCTTTAGACTTTCAAGGTCTGAATCTTCAGAGGGGTAAGTGATTCTAGGAATGCACATAGCTTTCTTGGAAGTGTCACCGATAAGAGCTACAGATAAGCTTTTTATCTCTTTTATAATAGTCTTCCTTTGGATCTTAGATTGTTTATAGTTGAAGAGAGATCCATAAAGGACAGTGAGAGGCATATGATCAAGATCCTTGGTTGTCTTGATACAAGTACAGATGGTCTCCTAAAAATCGGGAAGACCATACATGAACTTGCATAGGACTTCCTCATTGTTATATACTCGACCTAACAACTTTAGGTCGTTAAGAAGACTGTTAAAACGGTTATTATAGTCAGAAATAGATTCTATTTTTTCATGAGGAAAGAGTTCATACTTTCTGAAAAGTGCAATCATTTTGCTCTTTTTGACTTCGTTTGTTCCCTCATAAAGAATTCATAAAGTTGAGCACATTTCCTTGGCAGCAGAAAGGTTTTCCAAGGAGTGATAAACTTCATCAGAAAGGTAGAGAGCAATGATGGCTTTGACCTTAGTGTCAAGAGCGACAAGGTGCTTGACTTCATCATTATATTTGCTGGGGTTTTTGAGAATATATCTACAAGTTGTGGCAGATTTTTCTTCATCCGAAGAATCATCAAAAGCATCTTCAACAACGGTTTTCTGAGAGTCAAAACGAGTCTTTTGGGTTTCAAAATGAGCCCAGACTCTAGGGACAATGGGTTCCTCATGAAGAATGGGGATGTATGCTATCAACTCTTTCTAAGAAGAGCATCATATGACTTTTCCACAAGGAGAAGTTATTGGGATTGAACTTAGGTATAGAGCCATTGTCGTATGAAGTAGCAAAGGATTTTTTGAAGAGAAGAGCCATGTTTATGGAAGAAGATGATGCCCTTTCAGATCAAGTTTATTGAATTAAACTGACCTGTTCTGATACCACTTGTTAGTCCCAAAAAGTAATGGCAATAAGTAGCAGGTATTGTACAAGGGGGGTTGAATATAATACACAAAAATTTCACTTAACTTTAATTCTTTATTGATATGAAATCAAGAATTACAAACAGAAAAACTTTTAAGATTGTTGTGGAAAAGAACAAATAAATCTATACTAACAATCTATCACTTAGTGACAAGAAAACTTAAACACAACTTGAAAACACAAAGATCAAAGCTATGAAGTTTGAGAGAAGAACAGATCTGCCAACTTTTGCTTGAGTGCACTTAGTTCTCTTTTAAAAAGTGTAACCTTGCATGGGAGGGATCTTCACCTTTATATAAGACCATGTGCATTAAATGATTAGGACACATGTCACTTTAATATTGAATGTCAGAGATGTCATCCAAAAAGACAAAGTGTCCTTTTTGTCTTAACATGGAACAGAGTTTACCTTCGGACCTTGTTGTAGAAAACTCCTGAAAAAGATGTAAACGACAAACATTATTTTTCTGATTCTTCGAAGAATGTCCCCATCATTCCATGATTTGGTGAAGATTATCTATGAAAGAGGACAAAGGAGGATCCCCCGAAAAAATGGATCCTACCGATTTGTCATGAGGAAATCGGCAGGTGGAAATAGCTTAGTTGAATATTGGAATCTCATCTCTGATCCGCATCAGAAGATTCAGTTCTAGCTAATTTTGGCTAATCTTCGACTTCATCGATCTTTAAAAATATGACTAAGCTATTACAAAGAACCAAATAGCTTTTCAAAGTACAAATAAGTTTTTCAAATATTGTAGGTGGAATTTGGGAGGTCATCTTCAAATCCTTGATGACTCAACAGGGAGTTCATCTTCAAATCCTTGATGACCCAACACCTTCAAGAACTCACTCTTAAATAAAGAAAACATTCATCCCAGATGGAACCTCTAAACCCCATATTGTCAATGGGAAGGTGTTTCTTTCCAACACAATCGTGTCACCTTGCTGGTTCTCTCGCAACACCCACCCACCTCCGATGGCTGCATGTGTTGGATTTGGGCCAAAACCAGTTATCCGACGAGATACCGAAATCCTCACAAGGCTTAGTAGCTTCTGCTTCAACGGAGGAAGAGGGTTTCTCCTCATCCTCCTTAACCAATGGTGGCAGAGGAAGAGCAGTAAACTCATGTTTATTAATAGCTTCTTGAACCAAGAATTTGAGTTCATCCAAAGCCTTCTTCTATGGATCAAGAAGTTCACCCACAACGTTACTTTCTTCCTTGAAGAAAATCGACGTCATAACCTTCTCCTTTTCCTCTTCAACGACGACATCCTTCACCGGCTCTGGCGTCATGACTTCATTCTCACAAGTTTCAATTTTCTCTGCCTCTGGAACATCGGAAATAACGACAACCTCCGCCGATTATGCAGTTGTCTTGAGGATTTCTCCCGACATGGATTAAAAGAAAGAAATAATGTTTAGAAGAATAATTATGATGGAATGAATGGATTGGGGGAAGGGGTGGGGTGTTTTTAAGGGTTTGGAAACAAGAAACAAATAGTCTGTCTTGGTATTTGCTAGCTGAGTTTGAAGAATAAAAATATTGGGCTCTAAAAATGGGGTTTGATAGATAGATACGCAGCTCAATGTTGGTGTGATGGGGGCAATTATCATATGTGTGTATGTCTTCTTCATCCGATGTTGTGACAAAGACGAAAATCGAGTTCATTAAACCAAGAAACCTTCATTAATTCAATCAATCGATGGATCAATCAACCATGGAATTGGGATGAATAACTCTTTTTGGATTTAGGGTTTGTTGAGGAAGATTAATAACTAACAAAAAAAGGAGAATATTGTTAAAATCAAATAAAATATCATAAAATGTTTAAAATGACCATAATACCCCTCATTAAAATGGACTTAACAGAAAAAGTTAATGGTCGTTAGGAGGAGGGACCAAAACCAAAGTGAAATGACAAGCGTGATGGACCAAATCCGAGTTTCGATACTTTAGGGGCGATATCCGTTGAAAATGACAAATGTTTGGGACCAAAAGTGAAGTTTACTCTATTTTAAAATAAACACTAAACTTGATAGTAAGTGACAACCACAAAAACCAAAAATGCAATTTACTCCTTTCTTTTAGAGGTTTGCAAAACCCGAAGGGTTAAAAACCATGAACCGAACCTGAATCCAAAATGAGTTGTTTGTTGAAAACCTAAATGCCTCGAAATCGGAAAATCCGAGATCTAACTTTCCGGGATATTTGGGTTTGGGTTGGGTTTGATTTTGGCTACCCGAATTGTTCGAAAACCCGAAATATATATATATAGTGGTGGGTTCAAATGAAAACTCATCTTTCATTGTGCACATGAGAACAAATCTTAACCATTGATCAAAACTTAAAAAAACTAATCAATGGTTAATACATAATAAGGTTAATTGAGAAGTGATTAAGGACAAAATTGGAAATTTGAATCAGCGTCTACCTTGTTTGACTTTTTATTTTATTATTTAATTAAAAAAAATTACCCTCTTAAACTTTAAAATAAATTATCTTAAAAATTACTAATATTTTAATCAAACAAATTACACCAAAAAAACGAGAACTTCGTGCTCTTCGATATGATATCCATCTCGATATTGTTTTTTTTAACCGTTTTTTACGTGAAATTCTATATATGTGTTATATTCATTATGAATATGCATGCACGTCCTCGGGTGTCCACATTCATTATGAATAACAAAGGTGAACGTTCATTCACTATTCATGATGAATAATACTTAATCCATGATGAATAATACAAAATTCAGGATGAATAATACACGAATTCATGATTCATATATTATTTATCATTAATCATGTATTATTCACCCTGAATGTTGTATTATTCATCCTGAATGATACATTATTCATGATTAATAATATATGAATGATCGGTGAAGGTGTAGACACATGGCGCACTCTCTTTTGTTTTCCAATTCACAACCGAAATTTGGTTTAGTTCATTATGAATATGTATGCGCATCCCCGGATGTCCCACATTCAGTATGAATAACAAATGTGAACGTTCATTCATTATTCATGATGAATAATACATGAATGACTCGTGAAGATGTGGAGACGTGGCGCTCTCTTTTGTTCCCCGGTTCACAACAGAATTACTCTATAGATTCTCGATTCGTCTTGATGGGTGTTGGGTTACGGTGTTAAAGAAACGTGATGCCTTAAGACGTTGAAAGAGGTGATGTCGAGTTACATACTTACGGTGTCAAGGTGTTGTACAAACTTGAACATACATAAATATTCATAATGAATATAACACATATATAGCATTTTACGTAAAAACGGTTAAAACAACAACAAAAAACTATATCGAGATGGATGTCATATCGAAGAGCACGAAATTCTCGTTTTTTTGATGTAATTTGTTTGATTAAAATATTAGTAATTTTTAAGATAATTTATTTTAAACTTTAATTGGTTAAAAGTTTTTTAATTAAAAAAGAAAATAAAAAGTCAAATATGGTAGGCGTTAGTTTAAATTATCTTCCATTTTTACCCATAAGCATCTTAAAATTAAAAACTCTATTTAATATGAGTTGTTGGATCAATAGAGATGAAGTGGCTGAGATTTGTCCTCATGTGCACAATGAAAATTAAGTTTTCATTTGAAATTTCATCTATATATATATATATATATGTGTGTGTGTATATATATATATATAATTTTTAAATATCATATTGATATATTTATTTATCTAATTATTTTTCGAAAATCTTAAATCTCTTAGACCATCTCCAACCCAACACTAAAAACATAAAAATTGAGGTTTTTCCTCTCCAATCTAACACTAAAACACTAAAAAAATGGAGGTCAATAATGGTGACATCTATATTTGAAAGTCAATAAAGTAGGTCTCTAAAACTAAATAATGATATTTTATTTGTGTTTTTTTAGAGTGCGGTTGGAGTTAGAATTTTTTTAGCATTCAAGGGACCCACCATTTTTAATGTGCTTAGTGTTCTCACTACAAGAAAAATGATCTTTAGAGAAGGTTTTGTTTAATTTGTACTTAAAACTATAAAAAGCTTCTCTAAAGGTTTTAGAGAAGCTTTTCAATTCCGTCAAAAAGTTTCTCTATGTAAGGGTAGCTAAAGGTTTTTGGGAGGGTTTTCAAATGGTATATTTAAAATAACTTTTAGAGACGTTTTTTGAGGCTTTAGATACGCTTTCCAAACTTCTCTAAAGATGGATGGCTTTTTTCCAGAAATCTTCTCTAAAAGTATTTATTAGTGACATTTTTCGAGCATTTAAGACGGTTTATAAGCGTCACTAAAAAATACTTTTAGAGAAGGTATTTGTAAAAGCTTCTCTAAAGGTATAAGCTTTAGTAACACTCTTGGGAACCTTCTCTAAGACTATCATTTAGTTGCACTTTTACAAACTTCTCTAAAGGTAATTTTTAGTTACAAAAAACCAAAACATTCTCTAAAACTATCCTTTAGTTACCCTTTTAATAAAAAATGAAATCTTTCTCTAAAGGGTATATTATATAATTTTTTTCATCCAAATTTCAGCTTGATATATAATAATAATAAAATATAATAAGAAATATAATTAACCAATAAAAATAACATAAAATCATAAAACAATAAAACAATAAAATTTCTTATTTATATAAATAATACAATTTTTCGGAACAACCCGTAATGTTCAATCAATCCATACATTCATCCAAATTCTTTAAAAACCAAAAGTTCATACTACCACGTTCCAATTTCGGTACATTCAACACTCTTGTCAACTCCTCCATCAGTCATCTATGCAAACACTTCTTGTATCGGTTTCTTTTAATCTTTGTTGTTGAAACCAAGGAATATATGAAATCTACTATTCATCTTATTATTATTGTTATTCACATTTTTAAGCAGGAAATTCTTTAGATACTTTACAACTTACCGAGCATGGATTGGTTGTGATTGATATCAATAACCCCAATAATCCTTTGAAGCCGCAACAATTCTTGCACCTTCAACAATGAACTGCCTGATCAAGAAGAAATCATTAACATTATAAATGTTAAAAGAGATACAATCCAAAAAAAGGTTACCTTAAGTCTCATAGCATCCAATCCTAAAACGGCCACAGATGAGTCATCTTTGGGCTTTGCAACATTCAGAGTAAGCACCAAAATTATAAGGGTCAAGAGGACCTTGACATAAATGCAATAGAAATTTTGAGCAAAATAGCTTACATTAGTTCTAAATGATAACCAACTACAAATTGATTAGCTTACCGTACAACAAGGAGACCAGATGCAAGCAGGCTAAGCATGAGGCTCGTTTACGTTCCAGGGGAGAATAAGATGGAAACAACCATGATCTAAAAGGACGAGTCTAATGTATTTGTAGCTGGGAAACCACAAGGCATCATGCAAATCGATCAATTAAATTGTTTTGCTAAAGATAGTACATCTTAAATTTGTGCAACAGAGCCTCCTTTGGGCAGTACAAAACAAAGGAAGCACAGCTACTTTACAAGGTCATAAAGGTAATATTATTGATACTAATATCAGTTCATAAAAGTATTAACACCTTTCAACAATTCATAAAAGTTATAGACACCTTTTAACAAATAAGGAAGGATTTATTATCTCTAGAAGAAACCAAATTGTTGTCTTTACGATGTCACTACCAAAATTCAAGATATATAATAGGAGTATATGTTTTTATTTATTCAAAATGTATCGTTGTTTTAACATAGCACATAATTTCAGTTTTTCATCACAAAATCCTGGTATTATAGTTGGGATGAAAGTTTTTCTTATTCATATGCATACCCAGTAAGTAACAATTCCAAGATCATGTGCAAAGAATGATTGATGATACTTTTGGCAGGTTTGATCAGACATATAACATTGAACCCTGACAGCAGATCACTAAATTATCATGAGGAACCAAACCTCAGTTCTTTTAACCAAAGACATCACATGTTCTAATAAAAAAATATGCTATGAGCTAAGAATGGGAAATTGGAAAAAGAGAACAAAAGGATTGCTTCATTGAAGAACAGAACATGCCCCGGTCCCCTATCCACTCTCTTCCTGGGCAGAATTAATAAAAATAAGTGTATACAATTTCGAATGGGGGTCACAGATATACTAGTAGATGTGATGCAATAAGACAAAACAAAAACCGGTAACAAAGCCAGATAAAAGATTACCTGATCTGAGGGATCTTATAGCGACTTCAGAAGTGTTTCAAAAATATAATTCAGAAACGACACGACCTGTTAAACATATGAGAGATCACATATGAACATGTTTTCTTATTTATTAAGATCTCATCATCAATATGTTTTAAGACCAAAAAATACATTAATCTAATGCAAATAAGTAAGGATTAGTATCGACAAGGGTAGGACCAGCAAGTCCTGGAGATTAATAGGCCAATATAGACGTAAAACAGTATTTAGGGTTTCAAAACTATAGACGTAAAATTTGTATTAACGATTCTTTTGCTCACTAAATAGATTTTTCATTTGATAAACTTTCTGCATATTATGGATGTATGTAGGCAGTTGGGATTATGATTCTAAAGATTTTTCATATGATGTCTTGTATATGTAATACCTTTCATGGTTTCCAATTGCTCTCATGTAAGATACTTTAGATGCAAATGGGCTTATGAGATGTAGGAAGTAATCCCATTCAACTAGAAATCCAGTAGTGTTAGAACATAAATATGTTCTATTTAGAAGTTTAGTAAAGTAATCAACTTGTATTTGTATTGGGCCTTGTAATGGGTTTAGGCTTAATATGTACAAGGGATGTTGGGGGTATAAATAGGAGTTTGTTTAGTTCGTTTGTAAGTAAGTTTCATTTTCACAATGTAGACATCAAACGAATTGCTCTTTGTAGTGTAGTTTTGTGTTTCTGAATAA
This sequence comes from Arctium minus, assembly GCA_954870635.1. Classification (NCBI taxonomy): domain Eukaryota; kingdom Viridiplantae; phylum Streptophyta; class Magnoliopsida; order Asterales; family Asteraceae; genus Arctium; species Arctium minus. The sequence continues at coordinate 57,665,316 of OX941080.1, read as the reverse complement.
AACTATATATTCGATTCCCCAATTAACCTTGTTCATCTTGATTATCCAATCAATCTTGATCTCAGGGACTTAACAATTGGTATCAGAGCCTAACGAAGACATCAATCTTTGCACGATCGAGATTAGATTGGTTGATAGAATAGTCACGGTTGAAAATTTTGAATTTGTTAATTTGGTATTAAATTGAATGTACTTTGATGCTAAATTGATTCTGGGGTTATGGACGAATCACATAGAATCAATGAATTTGTTTGATTTCAACAAATTTGAAGGATTTGGATCGATTTTGAGACTTTTGTTTGAAACTTTTTCATTCACTGTGTTATGATCGGAAGTTGCTATAGAGTCGAAATTAGACAAGATCATCAACTACAATTGTTCTCCAAAGTTGTTTTCGAACCTGCTCTCAAAAGCACATCTCAAAATTCAAAGTTTTGAGGCTGAATTTGAAGAAAAGTTGGAAAAATATTCGAGATCCACAGAATTCGCATGATCTGTTGAAGAACTCGCATGGTTTAGAAGATTTCGCATGAAAATGGAAGAATTCGCATGGGAAGAATTCACATAGTTAATTTGTTGAAGAATTCGCATGATCAGAATTCGCACAATTGACATTGAAGATGAAATTGTTTAAGTATAGATTTCGCATGACAGAGTGTTGCAAAATGTGTAGAATTTGCATGCTAGTGATATACGAAAAGTTGATACGAATTCCAGTGGTCAAAAAGATTTCTAAGAGAAGAATTCGCAGGTAGTCGTATGCGAAATGTTGAGAATTCGCATCCTACCTTATGCGAATTGTGAGGAATTCATATATGTAAGTCATGCGAGAAGTTAAGATTTCACAGGTAAGTGTGATGCGAAAAGAAGGAATTCGCATATGTGAGTTATGCGAGATGCGAGGAATTCGCACATAGGTGCGTGCGAGAAGTAAGAATTCGCACGCAGGCCTATGCGAATTGTGGTATTCGGTTTATGCCATCATGCGAATTGTGCTCAATGTGAATAGTGATCTGCGAATTGTTGATGATATGTGAAAAGTTTGTGACTTTTTGAGAATTCTGACTGTTCTGAACCCAGTTTGCTACAAGTTTGCCCTGTTCTCGATCTTTTTACGCGTAATGCATATGTGACATCACTCTTATCATATGTTGGTCACATATCCTTAGCAACTGATCTATTTTTCACGAGTGCTCATGCTTTTGTAGATTTTCAGATACTGGATTTGAGGATTTAGTCTCTGATTGGATTGAGTTAGATGCCTGAGCATCTGCAATCATCAGTCTGGAAAGCTTCTTTTGTTGTTATACCGTTGAGAGCACTTTATCATTCTTCTTACTTGATCACTCAGTAGTGTGAGCGACTGCAATCATTGTTATGATGCTTGAGTTGTGATTCAGAATCCTGAGTGCTTATAATCATCCAGCTGATTCATGAATAAAGGAGTTTTGGGTTTGATTATTCAGCATTCTGGAAAGCAGTCAGAAAATGAGCGTCTTTCATCAGTTCTTCAACATTTATCAGTCTTCTAACCCTTGAAATTGTAGTGTTGCTACCGGATGCTACCGCCCGTAAGCTTATCAGATTAAGTTCTTAAGCTGAATTCTTATTTCAACTCGAGGTTCAAAGACATATCAGATGTTATATATTGAATATGCACTTGGTTGTCATTCCAATATTCAACACATATCATTCTTGTGGGCATACGGAATGTGTTGGGTTTACAAGAGTCAAAAGTTGTCTTTATGTGCACTCAGTCGAGGTTATGGTCTACATCAGATCTGGTATTATAGTTGAAACTCCAAGGATAAGAGCTATTTTCAAGGGGGAGCTAGAGGATCTTTGAAGTTTATGCAACACTAAGTTTTATAAAGAAATCAAGGGGGAGAGGAGCTGAAGTTGGAGCTGATAAGAGAATGATTATTTTACAAAACTTAGGGGGAGAATGTTAGAACATAAATATGTTCTATTTAGAAGTTTAGTAAAGTAATCAACTTGTATTTGTATTGGGCCTTGTAATGGGTTTGGGCTTAATATGTACAAGGGATGTTGGGGGTATAAATAGGAGTCTGTTTAGTTCGTTTGTAAGTAAGTTTCATTTTCATAATGTAAACATCATACGAATTGCTCTCTGTAGTGTAGTTTTTTGTTTGTGAATAAAACTACAGATTCGATTCCCCAATTAACTTTGTTCATCTTGTTTATTTAATCAATCTTGATCTCAGGGACTTAACAAGTAGCATAGCTTATATCACCAATATGGAATCTATGCCTCCAGTCGATACTTCACTAACAATCGCGTCCATCACCAAGAGAGATCTGGGCTATATATTGATTGATAACATAAAATAATATAAACAATTAACCTAACATATTTATTATAGTACTATTCCTTTAGAATCGATAATTGAGTTTTGATGGCATCGAACAATGTATCTACCTATATAAAGTGCTCACTTGAAGCATCCCGAGGATCCTTTCCCATGCCACCAAAAAAAAGAAATTTGAGTTCTTTCTCTCCACCAACAGGTGGAGTCGGGAAGTTAATTCTATTGCTCCATCCAACTGAATCACTACACAATGAATGTGGGGAAACTAATTAACATTTTTTATGGAAGAATGCTTAAAAATGAGCAAAGCTTACCTTCCATATATGTATGAGAATTGTGTTGAAGGATTGAGCCCTGTCATAACTGCTGAATGAATGTAGCCCGGATCATGCCAACCAAAGTCTTTGGCTGGACTTGGTAAAATTGAACCTTATTTTTCAAACAATTAGATAAGTGTCAGCAGTTTCACAGTTTTAGGGGTCGTTTACTCAAACACTTACCCGGTTAAATTTAATGTTATGACTACCTTAACCGGTAAAATTTTAGTCCATTAAAACGGTATTGTAGGCAAAAAAATTACCCGATAAGCACTAACCGGGTAAGAGTTGTCACCCTCACTTACCAGGTAAGATTATTGAGCATTGTCATATTCATAGGTTAAGGTAATATAACTTGGAAAGCTTGGTAAGCACTTACCCCGATAAGCCTTCGGTGGCTACTTAGTTTAGGTTTTATAGTACAATTATAAAGTAATGATGATCCATATTAGATTTTGATAACATAATACAATTGTTGATTAATATATTCATTAGTATGGATAATATAAAGTTATGCTTCTCAACATTTTTTAACATCGTCATAATAAATAAAGCAAAACAATAACAATATGACAATACATAATGTAATAGGATATTAACATACTGCACATATCATTTTGAGTAAATGTTGAAACTTGTGAAGCTTGAGACTTCCCATCTCCATATTAGACTTGTTGAGGGTTTTATCCCCACTGATCCACGTCAATCTCATCTGCAGGTGTAATTTTAAGACAACAATTTTAGAGTTGAACCAAAAACCCGTCCTTACTGTAAAATTTAGTTGAAATGCCAAGAAAACGATAAGTAAGATAGAAATTAAAGAGAACATTTATTTAAAAGATAAACCTTTGGCCTATTCCCTTTATTAGAAAATTTGACATTGAAGCTTTTTGCCTGTCTTCAGTGGTTTCTATCAAAATGCCCATTTGAGTTGCTATAAGAATATTTTTCTTCCATCCATTTAATTATCATATTAATGCATATCTCGATCCAATTACTAAATTAAGGTATTAATTACTTAAAAACATATTATTTCACCTAGCTAGATCTGGCCCTTGACCAAAAACACTAGTGTTTCAAATCAACAATTTGACATCAGAAGGGAAAAACAAGAACTGCATTTGGAGACTTCAGGTTCATCAAAGGATAGAATGAAGAATTGGGAAGAGAATTTAACGGAAGTTAGTGGTCAGTTTTAGAATGAAGAATTGGGAAATTTACTACTTAATTGTTTCCCAAGCCTTTTCCCCCTTATTTTTCCAGCTTCAACCAACACTTGTTGCTATCAACAACCAACATATGACAAGCACCAATTCTGGGATTTTTGCATCCAATAAATCCTACATCTTGTATCATCAGCTAAGATAAGAACCTTTGCATCAACATTAAAGATAAAGACCACAATAGATTAAGATATTGAAGCAGCCTAAAATGTAATCTGGTATGGATATAAAGACACAAGGCTAAAAAGAACCAGAAGCTTAAAGAGATGAAATACACAGCAACTCCAAAATCTGGAAATAGACCATCACCCATTCTTTTATAAACCCAACTAAAATACTCAATTCTGAACCCATATTTAAACCACCATCTGGCATATGATCTAAAACTGCAGATAACCGATAAAAAGAGCCACCAACTGGACTCCAAATAAAGAAGAGAAGAAAGTTGATCATACAGAACCACCAACTGGATGCAAACCAAAAAATTAAACAATGCCCTGTAAAGGTAAGCACATTGGTTGGATCAAAGATCAACAACCAATGTGCCACTTTGCTAGAAAAGCTAGAGACAGAAACAAACAAGAAGGTATTATCAAATACCACCTTTGACCCAAAACAAATGAGCATTGGCCTAAAATTTTCCCAAAATGTAAAATAAAATAAATATTCCATCAGTTGATTTGTATTGTAACCAAAGTGAAATTCTTCAATGACACCTGCAAGGAGATAGAGGGACATTGGACAGAAAGGAGAAGCAATGTACATAAAATCCATTAGATTGAGGTTGTTTCTGATCAAATTATGGTTGCAGTTAAAGTATTTGTTACTATGGCTCATAAAACATTATTTTGGCTTGTGGTTGAACCTGATCAGATTTAATGTACTTTCTTGTTCGCAATAGCTGATGTATCTAGCATAGAATAGTATTATCATGTATTCATCCAGCAATGAAACAGAGTCATGTATATATAGTTACATAAAAAATGATATCTAAAAAACTCAAAATAAGTACATTAATCGTATTTATATTCAACCATAGCTTTTGAGTCTGTTTTTTCAAGGACAGGAGGTAGGAAATTAAACGATGAACATTATCAAAGATCCTAATTAATTAGTAGAAGGAAATGTTACCAAATGAAGCGATACTTTGATGATGAGCGCAGATTCTAATGCAACCAAAGCCACCAAATCACAAATCAGTCAATCTTGTAACCAAGACAAACCTAATTTTACATTATAAACATGACAAGGCAGAGCACATACACTAGCAAGTAGTAGAAATAAAAATGAAGAGATGAAGACAAACTCGAAATCGTTTACCCTAACTCGATGAATCTTCAAGCCCTAAATCAAAGAGACGAGACAAATTGAACTCGAAGTCAATCGAAAAAACAAATTAATGATCGAAATCAGAGAGAAGGCAACGAGAAATCAGTCTGATTGTTTGAGAAATCAACGAGAAATCAGTCCGATTGTTGAAAAATCAAAGAGAATCTACAGGACTCTCATAAGCACTCCATTTGATTTATAGTAATACTTTTATTACATAAATTTGAAATATTAAAAATAGAAAACTTTTAGATACGCTTTAAGAATTAATAAAGTGTAACTGAAACATTTTATTTAATTTAAAAATAAAAAAAATTATTCTTTAGAGACGGTTTAGAAAGCGTCTCTAAAGCTTTTGGTTCGATTTTTAGAGACGTTTTATGTAAGAAGCGTCTCTAAAAACTTTAGGGACGATTTCCGTAGCATATTATTTGGTTTGAAAACCTACTCTGAAAGTCATCTTATATTTTGTTACGGTTTTCACTTTTGTCATGTATTTTCTTCCCTAAAGGTCACCTTTAGATACGTTTCCAAATCTTTTTCTAAAATTTTCTTCTCTAAAACCCCTTTTCCTTGTAGTGTCTTTTTATAGTGGTTGGGTTGGAGATGCCCTTATACCATCTCCAACCAACACTAAAAACACAAAAATTGAGTTGTTTTTATCTCAAACCCAACACTAAAACATTTTTTAAAAAATGGACGTCAATAGAGTAGGTCTCTATATTTGGAGGCCAATAAAGCAAACCTCAAAAAATATATATATAAATATAATATTAATTTTTTTGTAATTATATACCCATATATTGATTAAAGTTTTATATATTAAGATGTTTGTTATTATTATAATATTGAAGATGGTTTTTAGGGTGTGGATGGAGTTGATTTTTTTTTAGTGTTCAATGGACCCCTTATTTTTAATGTTTTTAGTGTTATTTTTTTAGTGGTTGGGTTGGAGATGCACTTAGGCAGTCATACTTTTTTGTAATTTCTAAACGTACTATCGTTTCATCATTTTCTTAGTCGATTGAATTCATTCTCAAAATTGATTGAATATATACATATTTATATATATATATATACATATTTATATATATATATACATATTTATATATATATATATATATATATATATATGTTACATATAAATAATACCTGAACCTGATTGACTCCAAACCTAAACCTGACCAATCCAAACCTAAAGCAATTCAAAAATCAAAACCCAAAAATCAGTGCTTGGTTCCCATATTCAAAACCCATACATACATATATATATATATATATATAGAGAGAGAGAGAGAGAGAGAGGTGGTTTCAATTGGAAACCATATTAGATTGGAAACTTTGGAAACCGTCAATTTCATTCGTTAAATTAATGAAATTGGTTCATAAAGTTGTTTAATATGATTAAGTTGTTTCATATAATTCTTTTGTTAATGAAATTGTTTCATATATTTGTGTTTTTATGTAGTTTCATCTATTTTTCTAATTCTGATGAAATTGTTTAATATATTTTCCCAGTCTGATTAAACTTTTTCATTTTTACCTAAAAAACACAAATATATGCAACGATTTCATCAATAAAAGAATTATATGAAACATTTTCATTAAATTAAACAATTTTATGAAACACTTTCATTAACTTAACCAATGAAATTGAGGGTTTCCACGGTTTTCAAAATTAGAGTGGTTTCCATTTGATCGCTCCCCTATATATATATATATATATATATATATATATATATATATATATATATATATATATATATATATATATATATATAGGGGTGGGTTCAAATGAAAACTCATTTTTCATTGTGCACATGAGGACAAATCTTAACTATTGATCAAAACTTATAAAATTAATTAATGGTTAATATATAATAAGGTTAATTGGGAAGTGATTAAAGACAAAATTGTAATTTTGAATCAACGTCTACCATCTTTGACTTTTTATTTTTATTTTTAATTAAAAAAATTTACCCCCTTAAACTTTAAAATAATTTATCTTAAAAATTACTGATATTTTAATCAAACAAATTACATCAAAAAAACGAGAATTTCGTGCTCTTCGATATGACATCCATCTCGATATAATTTTTTTTCGTTTTAATCATTTTTTACGTGAAATTCTATATACGTGTTATATTCATTATGAATATGCATGCACGTCTTCGGGTGTCCACATTCAGTATAAATAACAAAGGTGAACGTTCATTCACTATTCATGATGAATAATACCGTATGCAGAATGAATAATACAATATTCAGATTTTTTTTTCGTTTTAACCGTTTTTTACATGAAATTCTATATATGTGTTATATTCATTATGAATATGCATGCACGTCCTCGGGTGTCCACATTCAATATGAATAACAAAGGTGAATGTTCATTCAGTATTCATGATGAATAATACAGTATTCATGATGAATAATACAATATTCAGGATGAATAAGGTGAACGTTCATTCAGTATTCATGATGAATAATACAATATTTAGGATGAATAATATACGAATCCATGATTCATGTATTATTTATCATGAATCGTGTATTATTCACCCTGAATGTTCTATTATTTATCCTGAATAATACATTATTCATGATGAATACTATATGAATTACTCCTGAAAGTGTAGACACTTGGCGCACTCTCATTTGTTTCACAATTCACAACCGAAATTTGGTTTAATTAATTATGAATATGTATGTGCATCCCTGGATGTCCCACATTCAGTATAAATAACAAATGTGAACGTTCATTCATTATTCATGATGAATAATATAGTATTCAGGATGAATTACACAACATTCATGACGAATAATTCACGAATTCATGAATCGTGAATTATTCACCCTGAAAGTTGTATTATTCATCCTGAATGATACATTATTCATGATGAATAACACATGAATGACCTGTGAAGATGTGCAGACGTGTCGCGCTCTCTTTTGTTCCCCCATTCACAACCGAATTACTCGATAGGTTCTCGATTCGTCTTAATGGGTGTTAGGTTACGGTGCTGAAGAAACGTGATGTCTTACGACGTTGAAGAAAGTGTTGAAGAAGGTGATGTCGAGTTACATACTTACGGTGTCGAGGCGTTGTACAAACTTAAACGTACATAAATATTCATAATGAATATAACACATATATAGCATTTCACGTAAAAAAACGGTTAAAACGACAAAAAAACTATATCGAGATGGATGTCATGTCGAAGATCACGAAATTCTCGTTTTTTTGATGTAATTTGTTTGATTAAAATATTAGTAATTTTTAAGATAATTTATTTTAAACTTTAATTGGGTAAAATGTTTTTAATTAAAAAAGAAAATAAAAAGTCAAATATGGTAGGCGTGTGTTTAAAATTTCTTTCATTTTTACCCCTAAGCATTTTAAAATTAAAATCTCTATTTAATATGAGTTGTTGGATCAAAAGAGATCGAGTGGCTGAGATTTGTCCTCACGTGCATAATGAAAAATGAGTTTTCATTTGAACTTCTCTCTCTCTCTCTCTCTCTCTCTCTCTCTCTCTCTCTCTATATATATATATATATATATAGTGTTTGGTTCTTATGAGAAATGGTAAATATATGAGAAATAGAGAAGTAATCCTAGTCATTCATATGGTCAAGATCGAATTTGACTAGTCAAATATTGCGGCTTTGACCGGTCAAAATTTGCGGCTTTGACTGGTCAAAAGTTGCGGCTATCCCAAAAATAGAAGGACAATTTCGTAAATTTTACAAAACACACGGGCTGTGGTCATATATGAACATGTATAATTCACATATGAACTATATGTTCATATATGAACCAGTGCAATTTACAACTGAACTCTTTTAACTGATTCATATATGAACCTTTGTGATTCATATATGAACCTTTGTGATTCATGTATGAATCAGTTGAACTAACTAACAGATTCATATATGAACCTTTGTGATTCATATATGAATCTGTATGAATCACAAAGATTCATATATGAATCAGTTGAACTAATTAACAGATTCATATATGAATTTTTATGATTCATATATGAACTCATCCCGTGTATTTTACGAAATTACCCTTCTACCTTCTATAGACCACACAAGGAATTATCCGGTGCTTCGCGATCAAAGCCGCAAATGTTGACCAGATGAATGGCTAAGATTACTTCTCTATTTCTCATATATTTACCATTTCTCAAATGAACCTCTCCCTATATATATATATATATTACATATGTATTTTTTGTTTGTCCATCCAAAGTCCAAACCCATCTAACCCACCAGATGCACACTCCTTCCTACTTTACTCCTTCCTACTTTCTTCTATTGCTTTCCTTTTCAAGTTTTAGTTTTACTATTTCAAAACTTTGAATTTATAAAAATTTAACACTAAAAACAAGCACTCATTCAAAATATTAAAATGTGGTCACAGCACGTGTAGAAAAAAGTGTTAGATTTGCAGGACCTACACACCACTCTCACTCACTCTTGCGGCAACTATTTTTAAGCACGTGCTGGAAAAATATATTCCATGGTCCCTTCTACTTGAGTAGAAATTAATTTAAGGGAAAAGTCCAAAAAAACCCAATGAACTTTAGTGTTTGTAGTGATTAAGTCTTTGGACAATTTTTTGGAACAAATAAGTCCTTAAACATTTTAAAACACACTAAATAAATCCTTAAACTTTTAAAAATCTGTTAAATACATTCTTATTACTTAAAAATGTAACTTGTAACCTACATAGTAGGTAAAACTACAAATTAAAAGAAAAAACAAAAAAGATGTCACCTACTTTATCACCCTACAAATAAGAAAAATAAGAAAATTAACTAAAATAGTCAATCTCATCAACAAAATTAATTTTTTAAGCACTTTTCAAATTCTTTTCTTAAAATAGTCAAAACATATTATTTTTTTGCCTTAAAAACTGTTTTTGGCAAAAAAATAAAATAAAATAGAAAACATCTTTATAATTTGTTACTCCCTCCGTCCCAAATTAAGTGTCCACGTTACTATTTTTGTTTGTCCCAAATTAAATGTCCACTTTCAAAAATAAGCATCCAATTTCCTATTTTACCCTTAGTTATAAGGTGGAGAAAGTTTCTCTCTCTATTTTCAAGGGCAAAAGTGTCCATTGGTTATTTAAAAAGTGTAATAATTGCACATTCCTAAAACTGTGTGTCATTTTTATTGTGGACATTTATTTTGGGACGGAGGGAGTATTTAATTTACTTTATATCTTCTACCTTTTTATTTTCATTTTAACTTTTTATTATATTAACACACATAATCGTATATCTATACTATGTTATAAAAGAGACATAAAACACTTTTAATTACAACATTTTAAGCACAAAATACAACTAATTAAAGACAATTACTTAATTTACAATTTCATAATGCTTTGGTACAACTTATATTTTATTATAAATATGTAATTTATTTTACTTTTAGTTATGATCTGTTTAAAATCCAAAAATACAAAAAACATAAGTACAACTTATAAAAGCTCAGTGTTTGAATTCGTGTAGCTAACTGCTGATAAACACTTATTTTTATTTTCTAAAATATCTAAAAATTTTAACTATTGATATAACCAACCGATAAATATAAGAAAATTCGAGATAAAACATCTTATTTTTATTTTTTATTGAAATATGTTATCTTTTTAATTTTAAATATAAAATATCTTAAATATAGTTATTATTTAAATTAAACATTTTTTGACCCGTAACAAAATACTTTATTATTATTTTTTTATAAAAAACCATAATTAAACTAAACTAAAATATATTTTTGTTTTAAATCTAGGTTTCTCAAAATCGTAAAATAAAATCAAAAAAGACTAACAAAAAATATGAATAATGATCGAGGGTTCGAGTTCAAAATTTCAGAAACCCGCTGCATTGCGACGGTAAATTTCTAGTTAACTAAAGTATATAAAAAATACATTTTTTAAAAATTACACCATTATAATTGTCTTGTCAATACGTTTAAAATGAGCCTAATATTGATTTTTTTGGATTTAATCTCATATTATTAAATATAATAAATGCGTACTAATTATATTTAATATTTACACTTCATATCATTTAAGTTATTTATTTAATAATATAAGATTAATTTGTAATTATAAAGGGTAAATATTAAAAATAATTCATACGTATTTATGATATTGAATAATACAAGATAAAGTTTAAAAACAATATTGAGTTCATTTTGAACGTATTGACGAAACGACTATAATGGTGTAATTTGTAAAAAAAAACTATTTTTTTTGATATATTTTAGTTAATATCCGATTGTGTATATTAATAAAATAAAATTGTAAATGAAAAACTAATTGATATAAAATAAATTAAATAACTAATTATAACTTTATAAGAATGCAAAATGTAAATTTTTTCTAAACTATAAGCAGAAAGTGAATCTTTATACATAAATTTTTCTACGTGAGGATGTTTGTTATTTTTATTTTTTTGAAAAAAAAAACAATCCTTACGCAACTTTGACAATTTTAGAAAAAAAAACTTTGAAAAATGGTAAAAGAAAAATAAATATGGTTGATGAGATTGACTATTTTAGGTAATTTTCCAATTTTTAATTTGTAGGAGGATAAAGTAGGTGACTTTGTTTTTTATTTTTAGAAATTTTTAAGTAATAAAAATGTATTCAACAGGTTATCAAAAGTCCAAGGATTTAGTTAACAGGTTTTGAAATGTCCAAAGACTTATTTGTTCCAAAAAATTGTTCAAGGACTTAATCACTCTAAACACTAAAGTCCATTGGGTTTTTTGGACTTTTCCTTTAATTTAATTCATACTATCATTATGTCAATCGTCAAAAGTTATCTCACGCTGTTTTTTTTTTCTTTTTTCATTCTTTCTTTTTTCTCTCTTTCTTTCATTTCTTCTTATTTTTCTTCCTCTTCCTCTTCCTCTTAATAAGCAAAGGAAATGAAAAAAAATAGAAAGAAAATAAAAAATTTCATGTTTTCAAAACTTTATAAGAAGGAAAATAAAGGAAAGAAAAAAAAATATTGTTGATTTTTGTTCCAAAACTTTTCTCCTAAATATGAGAGAAAATAGAAAGAAAGAAAATAATTTATAAAAAATATTTATAAATTTACGCATATGCCCATCAATTTCATTTCACTATAAAATAAATAAGGGTATATTTATGAAAGTCACATTTTTCCTTTCTTTTCTTTTCTAGTCAATAACATGAAAATTTATTTTATTTCCTTCATTTTTTTTCTTTCTTTCTCTTAATTCTCAAAAGCACAAATAAAAAAATTTATTTTTTTCCTTTCTTTTCCTTTTCTTTCTTCCTTTTATTTCCTTCCAAAATATAAGAACACAACATTACAATGTGTTCTCAAAACCCTTTTTACGAAGAAAAAAAAAAGGAAAAAAAAGAGAGGGAAACCACCGATGAAAGTAAAAAAATCGTGTTCTTAAAACTTTTTTAGGAGAGAAAATAAAGGAAAGAAAAGGAAAATAATAATAAGTTTTCACCCAAAACTTTTCTCTCAGACGTGGGAGGAAAGGAAAAGGAAGAAATTAAAATCCTTTAAAATTATATTTTAAAAGGTATATTTATAAAAAATGACATTTCTTTTCTTTTATCCCCTGCTCAAGAACATAAAAAAAAAAAATTTCTTTTCTTTCCCTTTCAATAATACAAATAAAAAAACATTCCTTCCTTTTTCCTCCCTTTCTTTTCTTTTCTTTTCTTTTCCTTTCTTTTGTTTTCATTTCTCCCTAAATTCGAGAACACAAAGTTAGGTCCCTATCAAAGTAAAGCTTCTTTTTAGAGCATCCAAAATCTTAAGGTTTTTGGTTGAGGTGTTTTTTTTTTCATTCTACTTCATCATCAACTTAAAAATTCAAAAACATCAATATATCTCAAGTATGACTAAAGCCTTTCTCAAACTTTTTATTTTATAGTTTTTTCCAAAGTTTTAAATGGCATGAGGCGTGACATGGCGGCGAGATCAAGTCTCAAGTCTTACGAGTTATGACGAGGCCATGACGTTTTCCAAGGCGTGGTTTAAGGCAACAAATCTATATATAATATATATGTATATTGATAACTCTCATTTTGAGTGTTATTTACACATCGTCGGTGTCTTTTTTTTTCCTTTTTTGTGTGTGTTTTCCCTTTATGTGTCCGTCTTTCCTCTTTTTATTTATTTATTTTCATTTGGAGTTGTTGAGTATAAAATTTTGTGTTTTGGTTGGTCTATGTGTCATGTTTTGAGCTGGTACGACATTGTGGCCACAATGTCACCACTGTGGCGAGCAGCTGCACCTATATTTATATTCTACATATTTTTATTCCCAAATCGGTGAAATGAGGAGAAAGCATGGACAATGGTCAACTCCGAGATTTCATGGAATGGGAGGAAAAAGAAGACAAAGAAGATCAAAACAAAATAGAGGATGAGGACACAATTGAGAGGTTTCTTTCCTCTCTTAAGTCTCTTTCACAAATCAAGACAAATAAGGAAGAAGATAACTAGTGTGAGGTCTCTTTCTCACCTCAAGTCTCTTTCACTTCTCTCCTCTCCCCTTATAAAAAGGGATCTTAGCTTTGGATATCCCAACAATCTGAATACTCATCTTAGTAGAGCATTTAGTCTTTGCATTTCATTTTAGTTTCTTGTAATTTTAGTTCTTGCAAGTTTACTTTTTGTCTACCACTGTGGTGAATTTGTGTTCACAGTGCTACGTTTACGTTTAATACAATTGCAGTTTACGTCTTTCTTTTCTTTCATTATGTCTTTAATTATGATGAGTAGCTAAACCCCCCTTTGGGTGCGGGTGTAAGCCAAACCCGAGAGGTTAAAATGTAACACTTGGGTGTTACCGCATGGGGCTAACTTCTCGGTTTGGTCATCCAAGTTGAAGCTTCATCTCAACACGGACAAACTGATCACTTGTGTGTGTTAATATTATATCTTTGACCTCGAGAGCGGCAAATCCGAATATGGCTTGGGTGATGCAAGGAGGTTTGAGAAAATCTTTAATAATTGCATATTAATATGGATTTTTGCATAATCGAGCTAAGGTCCAGATGTCGATCGAGTTGTGTGTCATAGAGATATGCACATCTCTCCATACTGGCGGGGTTAAGATCTTCGAGATCTATTTAGTAAGATTGGTAAACCGAAAGTTAGCACTTGGGGATATTCTATAATAAAATCGTAATCGAAATCTATACGACCTAGCTTCGAGAGGGGGAAATCGTGTGGGGTCACATTGTGACCGGTTTTGTTAACCATTTAAGTTATTAATATACTTCCGGGGAAAACTTACACCTATACCAAATTGAATTCTTAATACTTCGCTATAAATCAACCAATTTTATAAAACTCTAATTTTGCACCAGAAGTTCGTAGAAATCTCCAAATCTTAGTAGTTCAATCCCAGTGGATACGATATTTGGTTCTTACCATTATATTACTTGAAAAGCGAACGCAATATTTGGTGTATACTTGCATCATTATTGTACCACATTTTATACGTGTGAATTTTTGCTATCATATATATATGTGTGTGTGTGTGTGTGTGTGTTTATGTCAGTGTCTTAAACAATAATGATTAAGTTATTAATGTAATATCTGGGTACGAAAATTTTAATAATTTTGGGAGTTGGATGAAAAATTAAGAGAGACCCAAAGTTCAAGGGGGTTAAATGTAACTTGGGTTATATATATATATATATATATATATATATATATATATATATATATATATATATATAATTTAACCCTAAGATATTTATCAGAAGTTATTCCTGATATCTTTCGAGCGACGGAAGGAGACGAGAGCAGGGAGAAGGAGAGGACTAGGTCTTGAAGAATCGTACGGTTTCTTTGCAAATAAAGGTATGATTCTAGCCTAATACTCTTATCTAAGAGTTTTAGTCGGTAAATGATCTCGTTGTTGAGTTTGTAACCGTATCTTTGATCGATTTAAGGATCTCGGTATTTTTGTGCGAAGTTTTGGAATCGCCTGTTTGTTTGAAGGCCGACCGGTGTTGACCGGTGTGGGACGACCGTTGTTGACCGGTGTGGGCCGACCGGTGTTGACCGGTGTGGGCCGACCGGTGTCGACCGGACCCGGGGAGACCGGAGTGTCGCCCGGGGTGGTCTCGACCGGGGAGGTCTTGACCGGGGTGGCACAGTGTGTAGTATTTTATGTTTTAGTTAGTGAGAAAGTGGTTTATCTATGATTTGGCTTACCGATTTATCGGTGTTGTCGTAGGTAGTGAATCGTTATAAAGCAGTCTTTAAGCAAGAAGAATTTGAGGTGAGTGTTTCGAACTAAACTCGTTTACGATTTCGAAAGTTATTTGATAAGTGTGAGTTTCTGAACTGCACGCCTTTATTATCAAAAGTTTGTGAAGGTTTATTGAAAATGTTGATTTAATTATGTTGGCATGTTAATGCTATGTTTATATAAAGTTGTTTTATATATTGTTGATGATTAGGTGTATGCATACATTTAATTCGGGAGTTTTGACCTAAGTCGGGAAGTGTGGCCCGCTTGATCGTACTGGGGAGTGTGGCCCGTTTATGCCATTGGGGTGTGTCCCCAAAATAAGTCAGTACGAGACAGACATATCGTCTTTGACGGCATTGTTGGTCAATAGTGTGAGTTACGCTCGCGAGGCGTAAAAATGTGGTAAATGTTTGGTTAGTAGAGTGAGTTACGCTCGTGAGGCGTAAGACTTTGTTTAAATGTTTTAAATAATATTTGAACTGTTGCAGTAGCGCTTGGAGGGGACTCACTAGACCATCGGTCTAACCCTCGCTCTTTCAAAGTTATAATCCTGTTTCAGGTTATCGCAAGGTAGCAAGTACCGACAAGGGTAAGGAGAAGATGTGAGATATTTCCAGGAGCTAGAAGACTCCTTGTAATAGTTTCCTTTTGACTCTGTTGTGTAATAGTTTGTCGTGGCAAACCTTATTCTTTTGAATTGTAGGCTTGGGGCCGTTTCTAGTTGAAATATTATATTTTGATGTAATTAAAGTTTGGGTTATTACAGTTGGTATCAGAGAATTAGTTTAAGGGATCTAGGTGACCAGATGGGCCTAGACTTAAACTGAGAGAGTAGAAGCACAACTAAGAAGTAGGAAGACTTTAGGAAGTCAATATTAGGGTAGTAAGGACTAGCATGTAAGGTAAATTTGGAATTTCATCTGGGGCAGTGTAATTGTGAATTTACAAGTACATGCTTGTGCTTAACTTGCCATATCGTGTAGCGTGTTAGATTGAATGTCGTATGTCTGAGCGAGTAACAAGAAGTAGGTCTGCGTCGATTCCTATGGTCGAAGCAGGTAATGAAGTCGTCGCTGAAGAACGGATGGTTGTTGTTAACCCGACGGCCAACCGAGGGAAGGGTCGCGGTCGACCTAAAGGTAAAGGGAATACGACTCGAAAGGCGACCACTCAGGTAAGGGATCCATCTGTGGGAACTCGAGGGGGAAAGGCGACTAGTGTTGTTCGTCGAGCTAGAAGTGTATAGGTCAGATCAGAACAAGAAACCTCTCTTCAGGAGAGTTCAGTTTCGGTGAGGGGTCGAAAGCAAGTAAGAAACCGTGGTGGAGGTCGAACTCAAGGTTTTGTTACCCAAGAAACCTTTGCGACGGAAATGGGAAAACTACAGGAAACATTGAATGCTTTATTGGCTCAACGAACTAATGAGGTCTCAGCAAGTAAAGAAAAGAGTGAAGAAAGGGTGGTGACTGAGGTAGCGGACTCGCCAGTAACTGTGGTGGGGAGCCAATCTCAGTAAAAACCCGTGATGACTGCTAAAGCGGTAATTGGGAGAGGATGCAGTTTCAAGGAGTTTGCTGCCTGCAAGCCTCCTACCTACAAAGGGGATTGCGACCCAATGTTAGCGCTGGGATGGGTAAAGGGGATGGAGCTGGCATTTGACACCAGTTAGTGTTTTGAGAAGGACAAAGTAGTTTATGCATTGTCGATGTTGAAAGATGAAGCTGTAATGTGGTGGGATGTTGAAGCAGGAGGACAAAGTTCGACGGCAACCAAAGAAATGTCTTGGGGTGAGTTTGTAAAGAGGTTAAAGCGCAGTTTTGCCCTTTGGCGGCAGTCAAAAAGTTAGAAGAAGAATTTTTGAGTCTAGAGCAAAAGGATATGTCTGTACGTGAGTATACTACAAAGTTCATAGAGAAGTCCCGGTTTGCAGAAGTTTACGTTCCTGATGAGGGAAGGCGAGTAGAATGTTTCATCTTTAGGCTGAGAAGCAATATTCGAGAATTCGTCTCGAACAAGGAACCAACTACGTTCCAGGAAGCAGTGAACGCAACTGAGATGAGGGAGAAGGAAAAGAGTCATCAGTCTACCGAAAGAAGTGGAGACAAGAGAAAATGGGACGGAACTGTCCGTGACTCCAAAACGTTCAAATCAGCCAAATCCAATCAACGAGTTGTTAATAAGTTTGTGAGTAAACCGTGCAGCAAGTATAATCGTATGCATAAGGGGGAGTGTATGATTGATCGAGAAGGCTGCTACAAATGTGGAAAGATTGGGCATATGGCTCGGGACTGCCGTGGGTCAAGGTCTTGCTACCAGTGTGGATCCCCTGATCATATCAGGACTGATTGTCCACAATTGAAGAAGGGAACAGTCGGAGGGTACGGAGATAAGGGAGGTGAGAAGAAAGTAGAGCCAGCCCGCGCGAGGGTCAGAGTTTTTAATATGACGACAGAGGAAGTGACGAAAGCACCGGATGTGGTAACAGGTACTTTCCCTATAGATTCGATTTTTGCTAAGGTGTTGTTTGATTCTGGCACAAATCATTCGTTTGTGTCCCCAAATTTCATGCATAAGTTGCATGTGAAGCCCAGAAAGCTTAGGCATGGATTTGAAGTAGAAGTAGCCGATGATAGTCGGGTCTTGGTGGGAGAGGTTTTTGACGGGTGTAGTATAGACATTGAAGGTCATTCCTTTCATTTGCGTTTATACCCGATGGGTATGGGAGAGTTTTACGTCATTGTGGGGATGGATTGGTTGGCGTCTAAGGATGCCAACATTGTTTGTAATAAGAAGCTAATTCGTATAGCCTTGCCAGACCAAGAAGAGGTAGTAGTTTATGGTGACCGTCGGGATAGGAAGTCGTGTTTGATCTCGATGATCAAAGCTAGGCGGTGTTTAGTGAAGGGGTGTGTAGGATTCCTGGCCTATGTAATAGACTCTAAGGAAGAAAAGAAGGGGTTAGGATCTATTTCTGTGGTGAGCGACTACCCGGAAGTGTTTCTAGAGGAATTAACCACTTTACCCCCAGACCTTCATGTGGAATTCCGAATTGACCTGATGCCTGGAGCGGCACCCATCGCAAGAGCATCTTATCGTTTGGCTCTGACCGAGATGAAGGAGTTGATGACTCAACTACAAGAATTGTTGGATAAAGGTTTTATCCGTCCCAGCTCGTCACCATGGGGAGCGCCTGTGTTATTTGTTAAGAAGAAGGACGGGTCTTTAAGGATGTGTATAAATTACCGAGAACTTAATAAGGTAACAGTCAAGAATAAGTATCCGCTTCCTAGGATTGATGATCTTTTCGATCAGCTTCAAGGAGCAAGTTACTTCTCGAAGATAGATCTGCGTTCGGGCTACCATTAGCTGAAGGTGAGGGAGGAGGATGTACCCAAGACTGCTTTTCGCTCGAGGTACGGACACTTTGAGTTCTTAGTCATGCCATTTGGACTGACTAACGCGCCGGCAGTGTTCATGGACCTAATGAATAGGGTGTGCGGTACACTTTTGGACAAGTGTGTCATTATCTTTATCTATGACATACTAATTTATTCACAGTCCATGAACGACCATGAGTCACACCTTCGATATGTGTTAGAGTTACTCAAGCAGGAGAAGTTGTACGCCAAATTTTCGAAATGTGAGTTTTGGCTAAGATAAGTGCAATTCCTAGGACATGTAGTGTCGGAAAAAGGGATCAAGGTTGATCCAACAAAGATCAAAGCGATCAAGGATTGGGAAGTGCCGAAGTCACCGTCAGAAGTGAGGAGTTTCCTCGGTTTGGCAGGTTACTATCGAAAGTTTATTCAAGACTTCTCAAGAATAGCCACGCCATTAACGACTTTAACCAGGAAAAACGTCAAGTTTATGTGGACGGAAGCTCAGGAAGATTCATTAAGTAAATTGAAGGAGAGTTTGAGCAGTGCACCTATACTGACCTTACCCAGAGATTCAGATAAGTTTGTAATCTACAGTGATGCTTCTAAATTAGGACTAGGGTGCGTGTTGATGCAATATGGAAAGGTGATTGCATACGCATCTCATCAGTTGAAGGAGCATGAGAAGAATTATCCGACGCACGACCTAGAATTGGCAGTTGAAGATTTAGAGGCATTATCTGTATGGAGTTAAGTGTCAAATCTATACCGATCATAAGAGTCTTCAGCATCTATTTAATCAGAAAGAGTTGAATATGAGGCAATGAAGATGGATGGAATTGTTAAGTGATTACGATTGTGAGATTCTTTACCATCCGGGTAAAGCAAATGTGGTGTCCGATGCCTTGAGTCGGAAAGAGCACGATGCAGCAACAAGTGTAGTGGCATTTCGAGTTGAGGCCACGTCTAGCTTTTTAGAAGAAATCAAGAGTTTTCAAAGGGGAACGCTCTTGGAAGAGAATTTGAAGAGCGAAAGAATAATCGGAAATGTGAGTACATTAAATGACGATAACCGCGGGATAAAATGTTTTGGTGGACGAGTGTGGGTCCCGAAACTGGGTGGTCTTCCGGAGAAATGTTAAATGAAGCGCATAAATCTCGTTATTTCATTCATCCGGGAACCAGTAAAATGTACCGAGATCTGAAGCAGAGTTTTTGGTGGTCGGGCTTGAAGAAGGATATTGCCTATTTCGTCGAGCAATGTTTGACGTGTTTGAAGGTAAAGGCAGAGCATCAAAGACCTTACGGTGGGTTGCAACCGTTGGAAATACCAGTTTGGAAGTGGGATGAGATAGCAATGGACTTCATTACCGGACTTCCACGGTCGTCTAAAGGTCATGACGCAATTTGGCTGATAGTAGATCGGCTTACGAAATCGGCTCACTTCCTGCCGATTAAGGAGACGCATTCAATGGAAAAGTTGGCTAAGTTGTATATAGATGAAATAGTATCTAGGCATGGGGTGCCTACGTCGATAGTTTCAGATCGTGACGGTCGCTTTACGTCAGCTTTCTGGGTACGAAAATTTTAATAATTTTGGGAGTTGGATGAAAAATTAAGAGAGACCCAAAGTTCAAGGGGGTTAAATGTAACTTGGGTTATATATATATATATATATATATATATATATATATATATATATATAATTTAACCCTAAGATATTTATCAGAGGTTATTCCTGATATCTTTCGAACGACAGAAGGAGACGAGAGCAGGGAGAAGGAGAGGACCAGGTCTTGAAGAATCGTACGGTTTCTTTGCAAATAAAGGTATGATTCTAGCCTAATACTCTCATCTAAGAGTTTTAGTCGGTAAATGATCTCGTTGTTGAGTTTGTAACCGTATCTTTGATCGATTTAAGGATCTGGGTATTTTTGTGCGAAGTTTTGGAATCGCCTGTTTGTTTGAAGGCCGACCGGTGTTGACCGGTGTGGGCTGACCGGTGTTAACCGGTGTAGGCCGACCAGTGTCGGCCGGACCCGGGGAGACCGGAGTGTCTCCCGAGGTGTGTCGCCCGGGGTGGTCTCGACCGGGGAGGTCTTGACCGGGGTGGCACAGTGTATAGTATTTTATGTTTTAGTCAGTGAGAAAGTGGGTTATCTATGTTTTGGCTTACCGATTTATCGGTGTTGTCGTAGGTAGTGAATCGTTATAAAGCAGTCTTTAAGCAAGAAGAATTTGAGGTGAGTGTTTCGAACTAAACTCGTTTACGATTTCGAAAGTTATTTGATAAGTGTGAGTTTCTGAAGTGCACGCCTTTATTATCAAAAGTTTGTGAAGGTTTATTGAAAAGGTTGATTTAATTATGTTGGCATGTTAATGCTATGTTTATATAAACTTGTTTTATATATTGTTGATGATTAGGTGGATGCATACATTTAATTCGGGAGTTTTGACCTAAGTCGGGAAGTGTAGCCCGCCTGATCGTACTGGGGAGTGTGGCCCGTTTATGCCATTGAGGTGTGTCCCCAAAATAAGGCAGTACGAGACAGACATACCGTCTTTGACGGCATTGTTGGTCAATAGTGTGAGTTACGCTCGCGAGGCGTAAAAATGTGGTAAATGTTTGGTTAGTAGAGTGAGTTACGCTCGTGAGGCGTAAGACTTTGTTTAAATGTTTTAAATAATATTTGAACTGTTGCAGTAGCGCTTGGAGGGGACTCACTAGACCATCGGTCTAACCCTCGCTCTTTCAAAATTATAATCCTGTTTCAGGTTATCGCAAGGTAGCAAGTACCGATAAAGGTAAGGAGAAGATGTGAGATATTTCTAGGAGCTAGAAGACTCCTTGTAATAGTTTCCTTTTGACTCAGTTGTGTAATAGTTTGTCATGGCAAACCTTATTCTTTTGAATTGTAGGCTTGGGGCCGTTTCTAGTTGAAATATTATATTTTGATGTAATTAAAGTTTGGGTTGTTACAATTAACAATTTAATTTCTTATAAAATAATAAAGAAAAGAATTTCTAAATTCTAATCGATACTAATGGGAAAATTCTAAGCGAATTTTGAAGTATACAGATTCGAAGAATAGAAAAGTACTTAGATTTGTAATGCCATAACGGGCCATGACATTCCATAACGAGCTCCACAACTTATATCCCTTCCAAGGAGTAAATGTGGCGACAAAGTCACGCCCCGGTGCCATGGCGCGCCAAGGCGTGGTGTTTAGAACCTTGGTTTTTTCAAACTTTCTGTAACGCCCATAAATTTTACTTGGAACCTGTTTATATGTGTATTTACGAGCCTTGTTGTCAACCTTGAAACATCTTCTAGGTAGATTCTTTGTAAGTCTTATCACTGGAGATTGAGAGCTTGTGCTTTGAATTTGTGAGCTAAGTTTTGGGGACTAGACAACAACTTGCGCGAGATTCTGCGCGGGTTTGAAGTCGCGGCCAAAGCAGCGGAACTCGCTGGAGTTCAAGGCTTAAAGGCATGTGCGTGGCTTACGGCACGACCCCAAAGATGAGACCAAAGCCGCAAGAACCCATCTGCAGGTCTTAAGACGGGTTTCAAAACACTTTCCTCATTGATTACCCACCTCTTCTCCTCTCTCTCTTCATAACTATGATTTGGGCAAACCCTAGGAAGTTGCTGGGAGCATTTAAAGGGCATTGATTTCACCTTTAACCTCAAGATTCAAGAGTTTGGGTGGGGAATAGTGAAGACCTCAATTCTTCTTCTCATCATACTTGGTTTTTCTAGGTTTTCTCCAAAAAACTAAGTTGTGAGTCATTCAATCTTACCAAACTCTATACATGTCAAAATGTTTGTTTTATAAATGATCAAGACTTCCATTTCATGGGTTGTCATTTGGGGAAATTTTGGAAAGCTAGGTCAAGTTAGGGTTTTACCCCTTTTTAATATTAAGTTGAAATGAGTATTGGGAAATGGTTCATTTAAACATAAATGACATACATTGTTTGTTTTGGACTAATTTTGGAACCCAAAAAAGAAGGGATGGAATATTAGGTTACATTAGCTAAGCTTATTGTTTATTTATAACAAATTTTATTGGTACAAAGAGTATGTTTCATTTGGTACATGGTGGCATAAAACTTATATATATGCGTAGTAGACTAATGTTATGGATCCATATGCGTTGAGTCTTGGGCATGTGACATACTGTTGGGATGGTTTGGTTCCCAAATGTATCAAGAAATAGGCATGGGGTCAAGATGGATAATAGTTGTAGACTTTAAAATCGGACAACGGCTAATGACCATTAATTGTAATTTCTTGAGAATGAGTAAAATCTAGAATCGATGGGATGACCATTGGTTTGTATCGGAGGCTCTTAAACCTGGATGTGTGACCTACTTACGTGTTTCGTCACCAACATGAAAATCGGGTCTCCCCCATCATCGCAAGGTCTATGTGTGCTATAATTGTGGGAATTTGGGAGATATTCATATTTTGATACGTGTCAAATCTACTTTTTTTTCGGGAAATTATATCAATTTCATTGAATATAAGTTGTTTGATCTCACTAGGCGTTAACCTAACATTTCTTCTTAAATGTGACATGTATAGCAGGTTCTAAGAGTAACGGGATGTCAGACTTGTGAGTATCGTGTGATTTGTTGGTTGTGGCAATTTTTGGAGCATTGACTTTTAGAGGGAGACATTTGGAGATTTTGGGATATAGAACCACTTTTTGGTGATCTTATCGACACTCGTCTATAATCTAGATTTTTGTTGGGTCTAGATTAGTAGGTTGTTGTATAAGTTTCCATTTCATATTTGCAAACTCCTGTTCTACATTTTCCCCATTATTGGGTGATTAATTATATATTGTTGAGCTTTTTCGCATGTATCCAAGTTTTAATTTGCCCCTATTTTTAAGGGTGTTACACTTTCAAAGGTTTTAATATTTTAAATTTATATTATTTATATTCTTATTTGTAAAAATCTATATAGTAAAATTCATATAAACATATATTTATTTCTATTGGATTAGTCGGTGCTGCCCAATTGGATGTCCGGATACCTCGGGTGCGCGTGTGTGTGGGCTTAGCCCAAGTTGCCGTATAAAAAAAAATATATTTATTTCTATTGAGAAAATATTATAACGTTAATTATGTACTTATTTTACATATATTTTATATTTAAATATATTAATACAATACACATCTCTAAAATTTATAAAATTATATAAAAATTGGGTTATTGAAAAATATATAGAAATTGCATAAAAGCATAACATTAAAGATTGGAAAAACTAAATTTATCCGATTTTCTAAATATCCGTAAAAATTGTACAAAAATATGTTGAATTTTTTTATTACTTTAAACATATCAAAGAATATAATTACTTAATTATGTATTTATTTTACATTATTTATTTATTAATTATAATTAAATATGTTAATTTAATTACATTCATAAATAAAACTGATCATTAAATATAAAACTTTTATAAAATTCTAATATAAATAATTAAATACAAAAACCTCTTAAAAAACAGTTCGTACAGTTACGACCACTGAACAAAAATCACATTAAAAAATTGTCATCATATAAAAAACCTCTTACTATTTTAAAACCCGCAAGAAGGGTTTCTAATAGTTAAAAAACCTCACTAAAAACAACAATATTATGGATGCTCTTAGGGTTTTAACTAAGGTTTTATTCATGATTACTGATTTCTTTTAGTCACAAGTACTTATTTTGAATTTAGCAAGGGGTCGATTATCAAACGCTTACTCGGTTAAACGTTTACCGATAAAGTTCAACACTTACCTTGTACGATTTTAGTCCACCCAAACGGTGATATCGTATGTGTTTGGGTAAAAATACCAATAGTCCATTGTCGTACGACCAGCGATAACCTTCAGGTAGAAATTCCAACAGTCCATCAGTTCATCGTCACACAATCAGAGAGATAACCGACGCCCTTCCTTTGGGGCGACCACGACTAAAATACCCGTCCGACAAATACTGTCGTACGACCTGATTTCAGTTACTAACCTGCTACATACGTTATATCATGTTTAATGCAGAATTCAAAGACATTCATGACCAAAGATTGTAACGGAAGTCATCATCAATAACAACAGACATAACGGACACTATCATCAATATCAAACGGTCATACACATTCAAGACACATCAACGGAAAAATAGAGTATAAATATGAAGATAGAACTTCACATTCGGGACATCTGATTCTAAGACCTCACAAGCTCACGAATTACGCTCTCAAAGATTGCTCAGACTTTCAAAGCTCATAAAGTATTCTGTCGTTCAACACGCGACGCACGACAGGAATTTTGATTATAAACAACACACGACCATCCTTACTTTATTGTACTCTTGCAATACACTGTTAACTTTGTTATCAAGGACGACGTCCCTAATTGACGTCCATAGTGCACGACGACTTACACTCGTCCGCGGTTTTTACCCATTTTAGGGGTTTTCCGCGTCACCAATTCTCTCGTCTCATTTACTTTATTTTTCTGTATTGTCGTACGATTATTGGAGTTACTTTCTTTGGTTGGATCAGGCTTCACATTTACCTTAAATTTTCCTTGGGAGATTTTTGGCATAAACAGTTTGGCGCCCACCGTGGGGCCCCATCCAAAGGAAATCCTCGATAATCTTACGACGTACTAACATTTTCCTTCTAGTGTTTCTCTTTTGTATTCATTCAGGACAATGTCATTCCAAGGAACTCAAGATCATATTGTGGCCCAGATGAACATGGAGCTGACTGCTGCCCGCGCCCGTATTGACGCCTTAACATCCCAGGCTCGACAAGCGTCTGAAACCATCGAGCACCTAAGAAACCAGGGTGGAAACAATGTAACGGGAACTACAAATGCTTATGACGGTGCTTGGAACGTACCCCCTCCATTGCCTATTTATCCTCGTCCACCAGCAGTCAATCCTACGACCTTCGTAATCCTAACTATGCATATGGCCTCTATGCCATTCAATGGATATGCCTCAGATTCCTCACAACAAAATAGCCTCAATGGATATTAGGTTATGTTCCATTGGGTGTCCTAGGGGGTATCCCGATAGATCCCGTTGCGCAACGATTGAAGCTTCTGGAAGAGCAGAATGAACGTGTCTTGTCGATGATGGCCAAATTGCCGGGGGCAGCAGTCCCAGTCGATGTCGAGCCACGGCAGGATTTCAGGCGTCCCCGTTCGTTGATGAAATCGCGTTGGTGGACGTCCCAAAGAAGTATAATATCCCGACTTTCACCCCAAAATATTCAGGTGTCACTGATCCGACAGAACACGTCGCCCATTACAAACAGCTTATGTGGACCGTCTCAATACCGCACCAGTTTCAAGAAGTTTGCATGTGCAAGAGTTTTGGAGCGACCTTAACTGGAGCAGCATTACAATGGTTGATCAATCTCAAACCCAAAACCATCGGGTCTTTTGCAGAATTGGTGAACCAATTTTCTCAACAGTTCGCTAGCAGCCGAAAAATGGAAAAACAGACGAGCGATCTTTACTATGTCGTATAGAAAAATGGAGAGTCCATCTGGGACTATTTTAACCGATTTAACGCGGAAATGATCGGTATCCGAAATTGTGACATAAAAACAGCCATTGAAGCATACAAACGGGGTTTGGACGATAGCTTAGGGTTATATCTCGACCTTACAAAATATCCTCCAGAAACCTTCGAGGACGTACGAGCAAGGACGCTCGCTCATATGAGGGTCGAGGATGACCTTGCTTTCAGAAATAAACACTCGAGAGACAATAAAGGCCTAGGTATTAAAAAGTCGGACTTCAAACCAAGGCCGGTCGGTCGATCAGAGTCTGCCAGACAGATTTCAAATGTCAGATTTGAAAGCAAAGGGTCGACGACTTCCAAATCTGTCCAGTATCCTAAGGTATCATCTTATGGCTTCCCTAGATCAGCCAAGGACGTCGTCGCGTCCCTGAAACAGCTCCAACAAAACATTCGATGGCCAAAGAAAAGCGATAGAGACAATGATAAGAAAGACAAAACAAAATGGTGCGATTTCCATGATGACTTCGGTCATGTAACGGACGACTGCATCGCCCTAAAGAAAGAATTGTCTTGGCTCAACTCGAAAGGTTATTTACAAGAATTGACGGGGAAAAAGGACATGCATCCCACGTCCCCAGAGCATGCCAAGGTGATTAATTGTATCACCGGAGGTTCTGATATCTGTGGGACTACATATTCAGCTGCCAAGAGACATGCTAGTCGCGGTCTTGACGACCGACCAATTCCAAAGGAGGCAAGATCAAAGGAGAATGCGAGCTTAGAAGCTATGCCCTTGACGTTCGACCAAACAGATCTCGACGACGTACATCAAAAACATCACGATGGACTAATTATCCAATTGAGCATTGGAAATTGCCTGACAAAGAGAATACTCGTCGACAGAGGTAGTTCCGCTAACATTATCTTTTTTTGATGCAGTAAAAGCTATGGGGATCGACAAATTCGAGATTAGCCGACGCTCGACTACACTCGTCGGATTTAACGGACGAGCGACAAATACCATGGGGGAAATCACACTACCAGTATATGCTAAAGGAATCAACAGGCAGACGAAGTTCAACGTCGTCGACTGTTCATCGGCTTATAACGTCATCCTTGGGCGACCATGGATCCACGATATGAAAGCCGTACCCTCGACGTACCACCAAACCTTGAAATTCCCTACGTAATGGGGAGTACAGGAGATCAAAGGCGAAAGAAAAGTCGCTAGGGAATGCTACAAAGTCTCTTTGAAGCCCCCGAAGCAGACAGTATAACAATTACAGAGCCAGGACGTTCCTAGGACTGATGACGATTGTCGCTTGGAAACTGTCGTCCTAAACCAGGATAAGCCTGATCATATGGTCTACATAGGTTCGACACTCGATCCATCCTTTAAAAAGAGACTAATTTCTTTTTTGCAGGACCACTATGACTGCTTTGCATGGATGCACGAAGACATGGTGGGTATCGATCCGAGTATTATTTCCCATAAACTCAACATCGATCCATCATTTAAACCCGTCCAACAGAAAAGACGAAAATTTGCTCCTGAAATAAATAAAGTCATCAACGATGAAGTTGATAATTTGCTTAAAACAGAAAAAATACGAGAAGTCAAATATCCTGATTGGCTCGTCAACGTTGTTGTCGTTCAAAAGAAAAATGGCAAATGGAGAGTATGCATTGATTTCACAGACCTTAACAAGGCCTGTCCAAAAGATCCATTTCCATTACCACACATCGATTCTATGGTAGACGCTACAGCTGGACACGAATTGCTTACCTTTATGGACGCGTATTCTGGATATAACCAGATATTGATCCATCCCGGCGATCAGGAAAAAACGGCCTTTATGACCGATAAAGGTATTTATTGTTATAAAATGATGCATTTTGGTCTTAAGAATCCAGGTTCGACGTATCAGCGGCTAGTGAATATGATGTTCAAAGAACATTTGGGCGACACTATGGAGGTATACATCGACGACATGCTCGTCAAATCGAAGCATACGGATGATCACATAGAACATTTGAAGCAATCGTTCGACATTTTGCGGGAATATAAAATGAAGTTGAATCCGACAAAGTGTTCTTTTGGAGTTCGAGCTGGCAAATTCCTCAGTTACATGGTCACACGAAGAGGAATCGAAGCTAATCCAGATCAAATCAAGGCGATTATCGAGATAAAATCGCCCAAAAATTTTAAAGAAGTCCAACGTCTAACAGGTCGTGTAGCAACACTAAACAGATTCATCTCTCGATCGTCTGACAAATGCCACCTATTTAACAATGTCCTGCGAAAAAACAAAGGATTCGAATGGACTGATAAGTATGAGGAGGCGTTGCAACAACTCAAGGAATACATGACATCACCTCCCTTCCTATCCAAACCCGAGAAAGATGAAATTCTTCAACTCTACCTAGCCGTCAGTGCCAATTCGGTGAGTGCAGTCCTTACCCGAGAAGCTGACGGACGACAATTGTCGATTTACTATGTAAGTAACACTCTACTAGACGCTGAAGCCAGGTACTCGTCTATGGAAAAACTCTTGCTTTCGTTAGTTATGGCCGCTAAGAAATTACGACATTATTTTGAATCACATCCTATAACTGTTGTAACTAACTTTCCATTGAAGTCTGTGTTAAGAAAACCCGAACTAACAGGACGACTAGCCAAATGGAGCGTCTAACTCAGTAGTTATGATTTGGATTTTAAGCCTAAAACAGCGATCAAATCACAGGTCTTGGCAGATTTTGTTACAGATTTCAGTCTAGAACTAGAAGAAGTGACGACGTCCGACGAGCTAATTGTGGCGACTTTGCACGACACCACTTGGACGCTCGACATTGATGGTTCGTCGAACATACGAGGAACAGGTCTGGGTGTCGTCCTACAATTCCCACAAGGGGGCAAAATAGTATACTCCATACAGTGCGACTTCAAGGCAACAAATAATGAGGCAGAATACGAAGCACTGATTGCAGGAATCAAAATTGCTCATGACTTGGGGGCAACACATCTGCATGTCTGAAGCGACTCGTCTTTAGTCGTTAACCAAATTAATGGAGAGTTCGCAGCAAAAGATTCGAGGATGATTGCCTATTATAAAATAGTAAAAGAAGAGGCAAAGAAGTTCAGTCGCTTCATAATCGAGCAGATACCAAGGGATCAGAACACTCAAGCTGACGCACTAGCCAATTTGGGGTCAGCACTTAATCAAACGATGTTCGACAGTATCCCAATAGTCCACCTCGCAACATCGTCCATCGAAGACAATGGTAATACTTTGATCGCACCGATTGAGGAAGAAAACTCTTGGTCAAATGACATTAAAAATTATCTAGAGAACGATCAATTGCCTGATGACAGAATGGAAGCAAGAAAGGTCAGGTTTAAAGCATCAAGGTAGGTCGTGATCAGAGGACAATTATATCGAAGATCTTCAACTGGTTTGAATCTACGATGTATTACCAACAAGACGCAAGTCCAGAAAATCTTACAAGACATGCACGACGGTGAATGCGGAAATCACTCAGGAAGTCGCAGTCTAGCCAACAGGATATCACGACAAGGTTATTATTGGCCGACACTAAGGCAAGATGTGATCAGGTATGTACAGTCGTGCGACGCATGTCAACGACACGCAGGTATGTCTCATAAACCATCTGAACCCTTACACTCGACTTTAGTCCCATGGCCCTTTATGAAATGGGGAATGGATATCGTCGAAAAACTACCACCTGCCCCTGGGCAAAAGGTATTTCTTCTAGTTTTAACAGATTATTTCTCTAAATGGATAGAAGCAGCGGCTTTATCCCAGGTTCGGGACAAAGAAGTCGTTTCTTTTATCCAAACTAACATCATTTGCAGGTTTGGAATTCCGTCCGAAATAACGTGCGACAATGGGACACAATTCATCAGTGATCGGACGCGAAAATTCTGTGAAGAAAGGAACATTAAGTTGGTAACGTCGACACCTCTATACCCACAGTCGAATGGCCTTGCCGAGTCAAGTAACAAAACTATCATCAATTCGATCAAGAAAAGACTCAAAGCTGCCAAAGGAAAGTGGGTAGAAGAATTACCCTCCGTTCTATGGGCCAATCGTACGACACCACGTACGTCCACAGGACAAACCCCCTTTTCATTAGTCTATGGATGCGAAGTTGTGTTACCTATTGAGGTACGGCTACCGACTTCGAG
This sequence comes from Arctium minus, assembly GCA_954870635.1. Taxonomy (NCBI): domain Eukaryota; kingdom Viridiplantae; phylum Streptophyta; class Magnoliopsida; order Asterales; family Asteraceae; genus Arctium; species Arctium minus. The sequence continues at coordinate 57,634,710 of OX941080.1, read as the reverse complement.
ACATACGTCCGTCAAGCATAACTTGGTCGACCTGAGTTATGACCGCATGGCATCGCAGAAACAAGCGGTCGAGCGAAATTTCAAAAAAAATGTCCAAATCAAAGTTTTCCAAGAAGGCGACTACGTCTTACATCGAGTGTTCCAAAACACTCAAGAACTCAACGCAGGTAAACTTTCCACTAAGTGGGAAGGCCCTTATCAAATCTCTGGCGTCGTGGGTAAAGGAGCTTATAAAATCCAAACCCTTGACGGTCGAGATATCCCACGAAGTTGGAATGCAGTTCATTTAAAAAAATATTTCTTTTAAATTCCGAATTCGTTTCCTTGGATTATTTCTTAAAAAGATTACTAACTTAAGCATCAGAGGGTCGTTGGTCAAACCAATGACCACCCCGCTAACGTTGTTCTTCGCAGGGACGCACGACTTAGTTAAGATTTTCATGTCGAGTAATACTCATACGATCGCATGTATATGGTTGGTCGTAATTGTTGATAAAGGTTAATTTTTTACACTTGACTCCCGATACTTATATTCGAAAACCATTATTACAATTGCACTTGTTTAATCGTAAAACTCAGTTGATTTCATTATAGCATGTTAATGAATGATGGTTTGGTCGAACGTATGATATACTGTGTTTATATTTTAAAATTACTCGACGTGTGATAAGAAATAGGTTTGACAAAGAAAAGCAAATAACAAACATCGATGTATAGAAGAGACTTTGTCATTAGAAGAGAAAATTACAAAGTTAAGGGACGACCACAGATGGCCGACCCCTAGATAATAGATCCAAAAAGTTAAGAAGGAGGAACGTCAGACTGTTCCTGCACGACATCAGTCTCTGCTGCTGCCGCCTCTTCTCCACCGTCACTTCCCTCTAATTCATCGTCTTCGTCAAGGTCCCTTTCAGTCCCCACGGTGTCAAGGTAGATCTTGAGCTCCTCAGCGGCCGACGTCATAGGATTTTTACCAGTCAGATGACGCCTCATCAAGGCAGCCCGGGCCGTGAAGCGAGAGAAGGCTTCAATTTGCCTATTTTTAGTCTCCAGGTCCTTGGCGTCGCCCTTCAGCTCCTCGACCCTCTTTTTGAGGGACGCGACTTCATCAGCAGAAGTAGCAGCAGCAGTGACGACTTTAATCTTCTCGACCTCCAATTTGGTCGACAACGCCTCGAGCTCAAGGAGACAATCCTTGAGTTTAATCTTCTCACGATCCGAAATCTCTAGTAGACTCTGGGCATCGGTGAGTTCAGCCTCAAGACCCTCAGCCTTCGCCTTCTCGGACTCGACCGCCTTCAGGGTGACCCTCTCCCTCTCGAGAGCTTCGTCGGCCCTTTTCTTGACGTTTGGGAAGGACGTCCTGAGACCTTCCATCTGAGCGAAGAAGCTCAGACAGGATTGGAAAGCCTGTTCGACAAAATAGTTAATGACAAGAGAAACAAGTAACGAAGAAAAATAAATAATGAAGAAAACAAAGAATGGGTACACTCACCATAAAAGATAGGCCAGCAACATGCGCCCCAGTATCCTCGACCCGAGAATCCTTGTATCGTTCATAAAAGGTCGGGAGAAGGAATTTCCCCAAATGAGAAAAAATGACGTCCCTCTCAAGGACGTCATTAGCCATGAAATCACGAGGGAGATTGACTTTGAACGTCATTTCCTCCACTTTTTCCTTGTTCTTCTCCTCACCCTTAGAGGAGGAAGAAGATGCAAGGACGGGCTTGTTAACACCCGACACCCCCGACGTTGGGGCGTCCTTCGTCACTTTGGTCGAGCCTTCAAGATCAACTCCAGCAACGGTTCCTTTCACCGGTGTCGTTCCTGCAAGGGACGACAAAGTAACGTCACCCGTCTTCTTGGGTGAAGACCGAGGTTTGCCTCGGACACGTCTGGGGTCTACCCCCGTAGAAGGGGCAGATCTCTTCCTCGACTTTTCCCTGCCTTGACGAGCAAGATCCAGTTGCTCGGCTCGCTTAAGGGCAGACGACTTTACAGTTGCGTCCTCTGAATAACGAGAGCAAGTTAAAAAAGAAATGACGTACGGTATAAAAGTGAAAAGTACTGTCGAGCGACTTACCGGTCATTTTTTCTTCTTTCTCTTCTTCCCTCTCTTCTTCCTTTTCTTCCTCTTCTTTCCTCTCTTCCTCTCTTCTCCTCTCTTCTTCTTGACGAGAACCCTCAACGGACGTCGCTTCGGCTACGAAAACGACCTCGTCCTCCTCGTCGTTCGACCGAACAGAAGACGAACGACCGGCAATACTCCTTTCCAAGATCCTCTGAATCTTTTTGAGAGAATATCTATTGGGCTTCACTTTAGTGAAGTCGATTGCTGCCAAACAAAGAAAGACATCATTAGTATATATTATAAACGCACGACAAAGCAGTTAGCCTACCCGATTCGTTCCATCCGGACGACAACCATTGGCTGTCTTTGTCGCTCACAGACGCCACTTGGAGGAAAACGTACTGACATTTCCAACCACGGTCGTTCACCGCGGTATTATGTACCAGTACGTTATCTCCCTTCGATCGAGGGAATAGGCTGTACCGGTGATAATTATCCGGTCGAACGCTATAAGCAGTCAGGAGGTCGTTCACATTGAACGAAACCTCCCAATCGGCCGTAAGACACCCGATAACATGGACAATCTGCCAGGATTGAGGCATTAATTGTCCAGGTGTCAGATCGAACGCATCTAAAAACGCCTTGACCAAAGGACTAAATGGCCAAGTAAATCCTATCTTGAAGGGATACTCATATAGAACACAGTATCCCTTCGGAACTTCATCCGGCCTTAAATCTTTCGGCGACACCAGATTGATTTCATCTGGAATCCCGGCCAAATTTTTAAAGTAATCTAAATGTTCATCTTCCCTATATACACTCACAGGTTCGGACGACATTTGGAAGTCTGGGATATTCAGGGTCGCACACCAGTAACTAAGTATATCCCAAGCTTTCCTAGGCTTCCTGGCTATGGACTTCCTACGCATATAATCGACACAGAAGGAAAACGGGAAATCGTACCTTAAATAGAACTAAACCTCGAACTTAGAATGGAAAGGATTCTGATCGCTCGAAAAATATCTTGCCGGAGATAAACAAGTCTCTAGAAAGGTAAGCGTAAAAAAAGAAAGGATTGAGGGCAATCCTTATTTATACTGAAAAATGGGAAGTGAATCGCCAAAAAATAAAATCAAAATCAAATCGTCAGTCGAAGAATCGACACGTGTCGCCCGTGTCAGGCAACCTTTCGAGTACATCCAATGAATACGTGACACCTGTCCAATATTAGCTGTCTAAGCCGTTTATTTTGCAGGAAAATGACGTCATTATTTAGTTGGAAACAAACCTATTCAGTTCCATACGAACTACCTGCGTTCTTTTATGACACGTGTCTTGATTTTAAATTTAAATTTCAAAAAGTTGTCGCTTGAATTTTAAATTTTGGGGCAAACTGTTTGGGTAAAAATACCAATAGTCCATTGTCGTACGACCAACGATAACCGTCAGGTAGAAATTCCAACAGTCCATCAGTTCATCGTCACACGATCAGAGAGATAACCGACGCCCTTCCTTTGGGGCGACCACGACTAAAATATCCGTCCGACAAATACTGTCGTACGACCTGATTTCAGTTACTAACCTGCTACATACGTTATATCATGTTTAATGCAGAATCCAAAGACATTCATGACCAAAGATTGTAACGGAAGTCATCATCAATAACAACAGACATAACAGACGCTATCATCAATATCAAACGGTCATACACATTCAAGACACATCAACGGAAAAATAGAGTATAAATATGAAGATAGAACTTCACATTCGGGACATCTGATTCTAAGACCTCACAAGCTCACGAATTACGCTCTCAAAGATTGCTCAGACTTTCAAAGCTCATAAAGTATTCTGCCGTTCAACACGCGACGCACGACAGGAATTTTGATTATACACAACACACGACCATCCTTACTTTATTGTACTGTTGCAATACACTGTTAACATTTGTTATCAAGGACGACGTCCCTGATTGACGTCCATAGTACACGACGACTTACACTCGTCCGCGGTTTTTACCCATTTTAGGGGTTTTCCGCGTCACCAATTCTCTCGTCTCATTTACTTTATTTTTCTTTATTGTCGTACGATTATTGGAGTTACTTTCTTTGGTTGGATCATGCTTCACATTTACCTTAAATTTTCCTTGGGAGATTTTTGGCGTAAACAGTATGCAACAATTTTTTTAGTTAACGCTAATCGTGGTAAGTGTATTCGCCATCACTTATCGGGTAAGATTCTCGGTGCTTGATTTAGCTCTTACCGGATAAGATTTTTGGTCATTGTCATATTTATCCGCTAAGGTAATATAACTTGGTAAACGCTTGCCCGAGTAATGTTTTGTAAACGGCCCCTAAGACTTATTTGAATATTTTTTGGTGTGTAAAGGCGACATTTGAACATTTAAATACTTTTATCTAATGATATGTAAATAACGATTGATATGATTTTCTTGTATGACACCGATAAATTTAATTTGTTTAAATATCGACTAAGCAAAAAATAAAAATTCCATATTTCAAAATGAATTACTTATACTATTAAATTACAACTATTTCAAAATAATTTCTTATAAACAAAGATTTTTTTTTTAATTCACACTTAGAAAATAGTGACACTATGTCAGCCAAAAAGGATTCTATCTACCATTTACAAGTCATTAGGTAAATAAAGGTTTTAAAAATACGTTATGTAAAATATAAAGCAAAATAAAATAAATACCATTTAGGGCATCTTCAATTGGGTAACACCATATCATATATTAAATCCATAAATGAGTTGGTGTCAAATTTGATGTAAATAATAAATATACTCCAATGACCAGATAACACCAAACCTTATAGCAAAATGTAAAATTCAGGTAATAATGTTACATCAAATTTGGTGTTACTATTCATAACACCAAATTTAATGTCTCTATTGAAATAATTTGATATTTGATGCAAGATTTAGGGGCCGTTTACGAAACGCTTACCTGGGTAAGTGCTTACCAAAAATCTTACCCGGTAAGTGCAAAAGCAAGAACCGAGAGTCTTACCCGGTAAGTGAATGCGACGACTCTTACCACGGTTAGTGCTTACTGGCTAAATTGTTGTATACGATATCATTTTCGTGGACTAAAATCTTATCCGGTAAGTAAGTGATATTATTGAATTTTACCGGGAAACACTTACCCAAATAAGTGATTAGGTAAACAGTCCATAATTTCCCTAAAAGAATGATCTTTGATACAATCGGATTTTTCAAAAAATGTAGTACTATCTGGATCTCATTTTGAAAAGATACATCATACCCAATATAATAATAATCATGATGATTTATCATTACTGTATGCAATAAAATATAATATAATATTGAAAACAAAGATAAACTGCAGTTTCTATTGGGTGGGGTGGATAAATTTTTATGGTGGAGATTATGGGCTGCAAAAACTAGCCCACGATATGATGGGCTATGGCTGTGTTGGATTTAGAGGAGTTGTGGGTATTTTTCATGGACCATATTCAAAATAATGCGTTTTTTTTATCTTTTTTTTTTTTTTTTGGGGGGGGGGGGGGGAGAGGGAAGATAGGGTTGGTCCTAAGATTTCTGATGTCATGATGAAAATCTAGAAAGATGCCTATAGTATACGTGTGTGTATATAAATACATACATAGGGTGCGTTTCTTTTGCAACCCAAACAATTTGTACAAACTATGCAAACCACTATATTAGGAAACAATAGATATATTTATGGATAATGATTATGATTCATTAATAATGATTGTGATATATATGAAAAATGTTAAGTTTATTCATTATAATCATGATTTTAAATTAGGAAATGTTAAGTTTATTCATTATAATCATGATTTTAAATTAGGAAACATAATAAAATCATATATTCATTAGACTTGATGAACGACTAATATTGGTTTGCATAGTTTGTACAAATTGTTTGGGTTGCAAAAGAAACGCACCACATATATATATATATATATATATATATATATATATATATATATATATATATATATATATATATATATATATATATAAACTATCTAAAGGTGTTTGAAACCTAATCAAGCTAGTTGGCTCATCCTCACGTCAGTTTTTATTAAATATAACAAAAATGATAAAAGCAGGGGAGGCATAAAACCAAAACCTTGTATAACAAAATATAAAATATAATCACAAGCATTTTCAACAGAAATGTTTTCATTAGGATCCCAAGCATTTTCAATGTTCTCGTTATCATTTGTATTGTTAACACCTGAAATTGCTAAACTGGTTGAGCAACAATCTAATTTTGTTTCTAACTTTGTGCACGCTGTATCCCTATTTCTGATAGATAAACACATATAAACATTAAATATATAAATAAACAAACCTAATATAAAAACTAAACAATAATCAAAAAATAAATAAACCTAATTTAAACTTGAACAATAAACAAAAAAACTTAATCTAATGTTCAAAAGAGTAAAGACATAAACTAATAAACATTATAATTTAGAAATAAGAAATTTACAACTTACTAGAAGTCTAAATCGAGAAATTGAGAGAGTTGTTAGACTTGAGTTCAACACTTTGAGACGTGAGACGGTGAGAGAGCAGAGCAACATAGCTTAAGAGAGTGCGACAGAAATTGAGAATTAGAGAGAATTGTGATTAGGGCAGCGTACCCCCGACCACTACCATCCGACCACCGCACGGTATCAGAGAGGCAGAGATGAGAGGCGTGAGACTTAGAGAGGTAGAGAATGAGTTTGAGAAGGGCACAGGGCGAGAGTTGACTTTCGAGAGAAGTAGTAAGGCGAGTTCGTGAAATCGTGAAGCGTCAAGTGAGGCCGAGAGAAAGAGATCATTTGGGCGTAAGAAGATGATTTGTTCGTGAAACCTAGGGCAACAATCGAGATTCGAGAACGGTAACATTTTGTGCCCAAAACTAAGCCTACCAATTTACAAACAGGCTTAGTAGGTGATGCCCATAGGCCTTTTGTGCCCTAGGTTGTCCATCCCTTGGCCTATATCCAGGGTCGGGCCTAAGGGGAGGTAAAGTGGGGTGGTCCCTATAACTTAGAGGTGTAGTGGGTTGGGTTGATTAGGTTAAAGACATTTGAATAAATCAATTTAATGTTTACGGTTTAAAAAATCTCAACCTAATCCAACCAAAATTAAAAAAAAAATACAATCCAAAAAAAGAGCTCAATAAAAATTAAGAGTGCATTACACTAAAGAGCCAAAAAAATATTGGGTTGGGTTTTTGTTGGCCAGGTTGGGTTAGGTTGGCAGGTTTTTGTGCACTCCTATAATTATAAAAAAAAGCCAAAAAAATTAGGAGTGTATTACATTGAAGGTCCTTGTGGTTTGCTAAAAATTTGGATATGGTCCCTTAAACAGATTATTTACATTCATGGTCCTTAACTTTTCATTTCATAACCTCCACGGTCCCTCGAGTTAACATCGTTAAATAAGGTCCGTTAAGTTAATGCATGTACTTTTTACATGAGGGAAATTTAGTCATTTTACCTTTTTTTGCTTATAAAAAATAACTTAATATTAAGTATTATGTATAATAAAATATATTAATATTAGATATGTATCTCCCCCTTTTCTCAAACACGATTCCCCACTGTTCTGCAAATCGATTTGGGCGGTGACAACCCTCCCCCTCCCTTCCGTTCTTCGGCGGTAAAAACTCATCGAATCAAGAAGAAGCTCCCTTCTGATCCACCTACACCCACCTTCGTCTTCGGTCGGCCGACATCACCTCTGCCTCGTTCTTTGGCAGTGCACACACACCTTCTTCTCCGTCGTTGGACACCCATCATCTTCAGACATCTGCGTTTGGAATCAACGACCCTTGGACCACCACCATCAATTTATTTTGGATTCAGGAAAATTTTTTAATTGATTTAGGTGCCGTTTATTTTTTAAGAGGTCTAAAGTCTGAAGTCTTATTTAGTTATGATTAATAAGAGGTGGTGTGTAAAAAGGTCTGAACGATTCAGACTTAAGAGCCATTAAGAGGGTTTCTTAAAAAAAAAAAAACAACCCCTTAGTGTTGTATGTTTAGATTTAGGGATTTTGATTCAAGCTTTGTTCTTGATTTTATTGATGAAGAAGATGAAAATTCATTATAAATTATCTTCATGAACTTAAGACATGCAGAAGATGAAAATTAATAATGAAGAAGATGAACATTTATCAAATTAAATCTTGAAAAAATTGCTCCTCAAGTGAGGGCCACATGAGTGGCTAAAGACCTCAGTTAATTGTGTTTAACTGAACACGTGTGTCATTTAGATATGGTAACCAAAGTAAATCAACCAAATCTCAAGACTCAAGACTCAAAAACGAAAGGTAATTGGCACAAATGACACTTTTAGAATCATCGAAGTTGAGAGTTGTATTAAACTACTAAACAAATCAAAATCGTAATTTTATAACTAGGCATTAACTAACGAAAACTAAATATCAAGATCACTCATTTTAGCTACTAACGATTCTATAAAAACACCAACTCAACCAGGAATTTCTTCAAACACTGGTGCAAACAAAAAACAAAATCATGAATGCATTGATAACACCATTTTTGTGTTATTCTAGTACCACGTTCCGTGTAATTATTCTTGAGTTCCAAGTAAATGAAGCGTATTTTTCACAGTTTATTTCAAGTATTATAGGAATTAATCTTTCAAAGGCGATTTAAAAGAATTGGGTGTTAAAAGAGACAAATCAAAACGGAATTGAGTACATCGTGATTAAAGAGCCAAAGTGATGAGTTTTCCATGTCAAGAGATGGGTCAAAGCTTAAATCAGAAAGTGAGAAGCCAAAACAAAGACCAGCACTAGTTTCCTCGCTAGTTTGGACTTTCAAGCTAGTTTTGATTATCGGGCTAGTTTCCTCGCTAGTTTGGAGTTTCAAGCTAGTTTAGATTCTCGGGCTAGTTTCCACGCTAGTTAAAGTAGCGTGGAAACTAGCTCCAACCTCTGGATGCGATTTTTATCACTTTTCCAGCTAGGGTTTAAAGCATTCAACATTCTATCCTCGAGGGTGATGGCAAAGGGGTAATTTTTGGTGATTCTTGGGCGATTTTGGAGCCACGACCGCAGAGATTAATGTCGACATTGAGATCTGAAGCCATGTTCATTGATTGCTTGTGGGGATTCATCCTAAAAGGGGAGCTTTTACTTTGTTTTAGATTTTGATTGAGAAACCATATCTAAACTTATGAATTATTTCCTTTTTGCTTTGTTTTCTACCACCACCAACATGAACTAATCTTTAGATGTTATCCTTACCCGAAGGATCGGATGATTTCGTGGTGTACAGTGATGCTTCCAAGATGGGTCTAGGGTGCGTGCTTATGCAGCGTGGAAAGGTAATAGCCTATGCATCGCGGAAACTAAAGTATCATGAGAAGAACTATCCGACTCATGACTTGGAATTGGCAGCGATAGTTTTTGCGTTGAAGTTGTGGCGATACTACTTGTATGGGACGAAATGTACTCTTTTCACGGATCACAAGAGTTTAAGTACATCTTCGATCAAAAGGAACTCAACATGCGGCAAAGAAGGTGGCTTGAGCTTCTGAGGGATTACGATTGTGACCTACTCTATCATTCCGGCATGGACAATGTGGTGGTGGATGCTTTGAGTCGAAGGAGCCATGATGGTGGTATCAAGATGTCCCTTACAAGGATCGATGTGCTATCGAGTTTGTTGGATAGCATAAAGACGAGTCAAGTGGAAGCACTTAAAGAGGAGAACCTTAAATCCGAAATCATGATGAAGCAAAGGGAACTCTTAACGGAAGACGGTCGTGGACATAAGCTCTTTCAAGGGCGAATTTGGGTGCCGAAGTTTGGGGGAAACCGTGACCTACTTCTTGAAGAAGCACACAAATCGAACTATTCTATACATCTCGGTAACACCAAGATGTATAGGGACTTGAAATTGAATTATTGGTGGCCGGTAATGAAATTGGACGTGGCCAATTACGTGGAGAGGTGTGTCACGTGCCTCCAAGTCAAGGCGGAACATCAAAGACCGTATGGAAGTTTGCAACCGTTGTCCATTCCCGAGTGGAAATGGGACAACATCACCATAGATTTTGTGACGAAACTACCGAAGACCTTGCGCGGCCACGACACCATTTGGGTAATTGTTGACCGGCTAACCAAGAGTGCGCATTTCCTTGCGATGCGGGAGACTTTGCCAATGGATAAATTGACCAAGATTTATATTGATGAGGTGGTGTCAAGGCATGGAGTTCCGCAATCTATCGTATCGGATCCGGATAGTCGCTTCACATCGAACTTTTGGGCAAGCTTACAGAAAGAGTAGGGCACTAGACTGAATTTGAGTACGGCGTATCATCCTCAAACGGATGGTCAAAGCGAGAGGACGATCCAGACGCTAGAAGATATGTTGAGGTCGTGTGTAATAGATTTCGGAGGAAGTTGGGACTCACATCTACCTTTGGTAGAGTTCGCGTACAACAACAATTACCATTCTAGTATCGGGATGGCACCGTTCAAGGCTTTGTATGAACGGAAGTGTAGAACCCCGGTCTGCTGGTTAGAAGCGGGCAAAAAGCAATTCGCCGGACCGGAAATAGTTCAAGAGACGGCGGACAAAGTGAAGGAAATCCGAGAAAGATTGAAGGCTCAAGACCGACAGAAGAGCTATGCGGACAAGAAGAGAAGGTCGGTCGAGTTTCAAGTGGGCGACCGTGTCATGTTGAAGGTATCTCAATGGAAAGGGATTATCCGTTTCGGGAAGTGCGGGAAGCTTAGTCCTCGTTTCCTTGGACCCTTCGTCATTTTGGAGAGAAGTGGTTTACAAGCCTACCGGTTGGATTTGCCACCGGAAATGGATGGAATACATCCTACGTTCCACGTGTGTTATCTTCAGAAGTGCTTAGCTATAACTCCCTAAATTTAGCGGAAATAAAAATTTGAAAAAAATGCCATATGACGGCTAAAAATTGGTAAACCTAGGAATATAAAAACCTGTTGTAAACAACCCCAAAGTATCATCCCGATAAAACGGGGAAACAAACTATAACCATTACAATTAATCAAATGAAGAATATTCTAACAACCTAATAATATAACTTAAATAAGGAAGATTAATATCGGGTGTTGCTATTCTTCCAAAAGTATGCCCGTTATCCAAATGTTGGTCTACACATCTCCCAAAAAGACCGCTCTTGGCCTCAAAGCCATCCACTCATTCCCGACGAACCCCACCGGAAACCTGACCTGTTATACATGTCATTTTAAGAAAAAGTGTTAGGCTAAAGCCTAGTGAGATCAAACAATTGCAGTTTAAGTAATCGACGTAAAGATGAGTAAAATAATTCCTTTTGTACAATGATAATAATAGAATGATACAATAATGCTCTTTGAAATATAGCAAGTACCTCTTGGGTTAACGGGGGAGACCCGCTTACTAACATAAATGACGGAACACAAAAGTAAGCCATTCGATAAGTCAGTAAAGCCAATACACAAATAAAGTACACGCAAGGGATATCAGGCTCAGTGGCTTTAAACATACACCCACGGAAACTCAAGTTCAACCCCGAGGGGTTCCTACGTCGAGCTCCTCATCCAATATCGTAGTACTTGAGCACGAAGGACTTATACCACATCCGATGCCTAACGTGCCTCGACGTGGAAAACTAATCGTCCCAACGCCGGAACAACAATAAACCAAATACGGGGTCATGACTCCCAAATGCATCAAATAAGCCAAGTAATGCTCATAGTGCCCAACGAATATTTCAACAAATGCAATTATGCATAAAGGACATAAAGGATAATTTTCCCGAAACAATTTCCATTCCTTACCGAACAACGTTGGTTGAAACATAAATGACTATTACAAGCCATACTTTTTAAACATGATAAATTCCCAAATACAAACTTATCAGCAGTTAACCACAAGAATATCATTTTTAAAACCCATAAGTGACACATGAATATAGACATCCTTTGAAATACATTTTCCCAAATAGAGGTAGGTTAATAGTGACATCAACAAGCCCACATAATCATATTCCATAAAATCATCATAAAACCCTAAAATCTCCAAAAGTTAGACTTGGTACAAAATCCACAAATCAAGTATATAAAAAGGAGATGTTTAGGCATTTAAAACCCACATTTGGCATGTATAAAGTTTTATAAAAGTGGATGAACTCACCTTAGTAATTTCCTTAAAGAAAACCAAGCCCTAGAAATGGAGGAGATGAATAACCACTTGAGAGCTTCCTACCAACACTTCCTAAAAGTGTTAAGGATCACCATTAATGTTCTAGGACCACCATATATGATGAAAGAGGTTTTAAGGAGAGTATACTTACTGATTTCGGCAGAGAGAATCGCACCTCAAACCCTAGAATTCAGATAAAATGACTGAAAATCGCGACTTAGCTTTTTATACCCAAAACATCCGTCGGCGATAGTGCCCCGGCGATAGTGACATCTGTCACTATCGCGAGCAAGGTCGCGAGCGCCTCACCACCTACGGTACAGATTGGGCGATAGTGCTTCGGCGATTGTGACCATGTCACTCTCGTGGGAACAATCGCGAGGAACGTACCGAGTCCCTAAGGCCTTCGGCGATAGTGCCCTCCGCGATTGTGACACCCGGGCACAATAGCGAACAACCCCAAATTTCCCAAATTTGATGATTTTTAACCCACGATGCTTAAATCCAACTTTCTCGATATTAAATTATTAAAATCCCAATATATATAAGTTCTAAAGCGAGAAGAATAATACATGGGTTCTCAGAATTCGGGGTGTTACAATCCTCCCCAACTTGGGAATGATTTCGTCCCCGAAATCCTACTAACTAAACAAATGAGGGTATCTACGCCTCATGTCTTCTTCCGCCTCCTAAGTCACATTGGTGCCACGGTGGTGTTTCCATTGAACCTTTACCATCGCCAACTCTTTGTGTCGGAGCTTCTTGATTATCCTTTTCAAAATAGTCTCGGGCTCTTCGATGCAACGATTATCATCCACTCGAATTTCGGACAAAGGAATAACGCTTTCCTCTTCCGCTAAGCACTTCTGTAGATAACATACATGGAATGTGGGATGAATCCCATCCATCTCCGGCGGTAAATCCAATTTGTAAGCTTGGAGCCCGATGCACTCGAGAATAATAAACGGTCCTAGGAAACGGGGACTTAGCTTCCCACGCTTCCCAAACCGGATCAACCCTTTCTAGGGAGACACTTTTAACATCACACGATCTCCCACTTGGAACTCTACCGGTCTTCTCTTTTTGTCGGCGTAACTCTTCTGACGATCTTGTGCCGCTTTTAACCGCTCCCGAATTGATTTGACTCTGTCGGCCGTCTCTTGCACAATTTCCGGACTGGCAAACTGCTTCTCCCCCGCCTCAAGCCAACACACGGGGGTTATGCACTTCCGTCCGTACAAAGCTTCAAATGGTGCCATCCCGAGACTAGAATGGTAACTATTGTTGTACGCAAATTCCACCAAAGGTAGATGGGCATCCCAACTACCGCCAAAATCGATCACGCATGATCTAAGCATATCTTCAAGCGTTTGAATCGTCCTTTCACTTTGTCCGTCCGTTTGTGGGTGATAAGTCGTGGTCAAATTCACCCGTGTGCCCAACTCTTGATGCAAGGCTCCCCAAAATCTTGACGTAAACCTGCTATCACGATCAGAAATTATCGACAAGGGTATCCCGTGTCTAGAGACAATTTCATCTATAAACAGCTTTGCCAACTTATCCACTGGCAAAGTTTCCCGCATCGCTAGAAAGTGAGCACTCTTCGTCAATCGATCAACGATGACCCAAATGGTGTCGTTCCCTCGCAAAGTCTTTGGTAACATGGTCACAAAATCCATGGTGATCTTGTCCCATTTCCATTCGGGTATTTCAAGCGATTGAAGGCTCCCATAGGGTTGTTGATGCTCGGCCTTCACTTGTGAACAAGTTACGCATCGCTCCACATAATGAGCTACATCCAAGTTCATAATTGGCCACCAATAATGTAGCTTCAAATCCCGGTACATCTTGGTGTTCCCCGGGTGGATGGAATACTTGGATTTATGCGCGTCCTCCAAGAGTAGCTCTCGACAACCACCCAACTTTGGTACCCAAACTCGACAATTGAAGCACCTTATCCCTCGACTATCTTCGGTCAACAATAACCGTTGCTTTGTCATCACTTCCTCCTTGAGGTTTTCTTCCTTTAATGCTTCGGTTTGCTCTTCTTTAATCTTTTCCATGAGACTTGACACCAATTCAATTCTTGTAAGCTTGGCTTGAAGTCTCCCGCTATACTCTTTTCGACTCAAGGCGTCGGCCACCACGTTTGTTTTACCCGGATGGTTGAGTAATTCACAGTCGTAGTCCTTAAGTAGTTCCAACCACCTTCGTTGCCTCATGTTGAGTTCTTTCTGATCAAAAACATACTTCAAGCTTTTGTGATCCGTGTACAAGGTACACTTTGTGCCGTATAGGTAATGTTGCCATAACTTTAATGCAAACACTACCGCCGCCAATTCCAAGTCGTGAGTGGGGTAGTTCTTCTCATGCACCTTCAATTGTCTAGATGCGTACGCGATTACTTTTCCTCTTTGCGTAAGTACACATCCAAGTCCCCTTTTGGACGCATCACTATAGACCACAAAATCCACCGATCCCTCCGACAAGGATAAGATCGGATCCTCGCATAATTTTCTTTGCAACGTCCTAAATGCTTTCTCTTGCTTCTCGGTCCACACAAACTTTACATTCTTCTTGGTCAACATCGTCAATGAAGAAGCAACTTTGGAGAAGTCTTGTATGAACCTTCGGTAATACCCCGCCAAGCCTAGGAAACTCCGAATCTCGGATGGACTTTTAGGCGGTTCCCAATTCATCATAGCTTCAATCTTGGCCAGATCCACCATCACTCCGTCCTTTGAAACTACGTGCCCCAAGAACTACACTTCCTTCAACCAAAATGCACTTAGAAAACTTTGCATAAAGCTTCTCCTTCCTCAAGATTTCCAAGACATCCCGAAGATGACGCGCATGATCGACTTCATCCTTCGAGTAGATAAGAATGTCATCAATGAACACGATGACGGATTTATCTAGGAAGGGTCGGCACACGCGGTTCATTAAGTCCATAAACACCGCTGGGGCATTCGTCAATCCGAAGGGTATCACTAAGAATTCATAGTGACCATAACGCGTCATAAAAGCGGTTTTAGGAATGTCTTCTTCTTTGACTTTCACTTGATGATAGCCCGAACGGAGATCAATCTTCGAAAAGCAACTCGCTCCTTAAAGTTGGTCGAACAAATCATCAATCCTAGGGAGTGGATACTTGTTCTTCACGGTTACCTTATTCAACTCCCTATAGTCGATACACATTCGCATGGTACCGTCCTTCTTCTTCACGAATAAGACCGGTGCTCCCCAAGGCGAGGAACTCGGTCTTACAAACCCTTTCTCTAAAAGCTCTTGCAATTGACTCATCATTTCCTTCATCTCTGACAGAGCCAAAAGGTAGGGAGCTCGGGCTATAGGAGTCGCTCCCGGCGTCAGATCAATCTTGAACTCCACTTGAAGATCGGGTGGTAAGCCAGGCAAGTCTTCCGGGAATACATCGGGAAACTCCCTTACCACTTCGACATTTTCTCGCTTCTTCTTCTCAAGTTTGGCATCTATTGCATATGTCAAAAAGGATGAGCATCCTTTCGCCAAACACTTTCGTGCCTTTGCCATGATAATGATTGCAACTTCACCCTTTCGCCTCTCACCATACACGGTCACCGCATGACCATCCGAACCCGGAATTCGGATCAACTTTTTAGCACAAAGAATCTCCGCGTGATTGGTCGACAACCAATCCATACCGACTACAACATCAAATCCCCCGATGACCATAGGCATTAGGTCAATCGGGAACTCCCTCCCTTCGATTTCAAACTTGCAATTTCTTATGATATCCCGAACCACTACTTGATCACCATCCGCTAGCTCTACTACTAACGCATCTTCTAGACTAGCAGTGGGCATGGATAGTTTTGGGCAAAAGGAACTAGATACAAACGAAAAACTAGCTCCCGAATCAAACAGTACACGTGTAGGTACGGAGTTTAGGAGAAACGTACCCGACACTACGTCCGTTGACGCCTTCGCCTCTTCGGTGGTCATCTGGAAAGCTCTCCCTATTGCTTTAGATATGGCCCGACTCTTTGCACTCGAAGCAAACTCTTCCTTTGATTGAACATTCATTGAAACGGTGGTCTAATTTACCACACTTAAAGCACGAACTAGACCCCGAATTACAAGGGCCGGTGTGCTTACTTCGGCATCTAGAACACCACGGGGAATCCCGTCTCGGACCATTCCCTCGTTGGTTGTTGTTGAAGTGGTTTGGCCTCTTAGAAGATGTGGGACTCCCTTCCCATTTTCTTTTCTCGACTGCTCCGCTCCTCTCTATCTTATTCGAGTCATAAGAGTCTTCTAGCAACTGTTCTTCTTCTATTGCCTCTCGGAGGGTAGAGGCCTTTGACACTCGAACCATGTTCATCATTTCAGTAGGCAAACCCTTGATGTATGCCTTGATTTTCTCTCTCTCGGTGGGGACCAGATGTCCCACCAAGCCCAGCTTGTCCATAAACAGTTTTTTGTACTCCTTTACCAACAAATCTCCCTTCTTCAACCCTCGGAACTCATCGATGATCCGATCCATAGCTCACTCGTTGCAGAATTCTTCCATAACCTTCTTCTTGAAGGTCTCCCAGCTCAGTTTAGCCAACACGGTGGCTTCAACATAAGTGGAATACACATTCCACCATGTGAGGGCGACCCCTCTCAACATTTAGGATCCAAATACTGCTTTCTAACCTTCCCCGCACTCGCTTGACCGGAAAGCCTATTCCGTTTCTCTTATCCAGTTCATGCATGCCACTGGGTCGTCTGTGCCCTTGAATTTCGGTGGTCGGCATCCGAGAAATGCCTTGAAGGTAGAAACCTTAGATGGTTGTCTTACTTCGGGAGGTGAAGTCTCATTAGAAGGGACAACGGGTCCCTAACCTCCGGATCCCGCCACCGTCTCATGCCTACGATGGTTAACATCTCGGTCATCCAATAGCTTCAGGAATACTTCTTGTTGCTGAGCCATAGCGGCGTTCATTGCTTGCATCATCCGTTCCATCATTCTAGTTTCCGGAGTCACCTCTTCCATAATCGGATGAGTTGCAGCTAGATTTCGTTGGGGTGTGTGCTCTGGTCCTCCACCTAACGCGTTTATAAAAGGTGGGGGCAAATCATTATTCGTTACTCTCGGTTGATCAGCCGTAGATGCCGTTGTATCTTGCCCTTCTGGCCGATTACGCGTATTAACCATAGTCTGCCACACACGCGAGAATACATGTGAGATGAAGATAAACAGAATATAAACAAGGAAACGTACTACCACCTTCATTAATTATCATAACAACGGAAAACAAGCATAATCACGTAAAACACCTTCATAATAACGTTAGCTAGGCGAAATTATGAACATGCGATACATAAAAATTTTCATTCCCATTACCATAACTCTTAATTTGTGTAGCTTCCGTCGACTCTAAGACCATCTTATCTTAAGAGTTCTACCCAATCTCACACAATCATTGCCTAATTTCACAGCTTAAGTCTAGGTACCCTACATCCATACCTAGTTCACTTAAACTAATGCTCTGATACCAACTTATAACGCCCTAAATTTAGCGGAAATAAAAATTCGAAAATTCTGCCATATGACGGCTAAAAATTGGTAAACCTGGGAATATAAAAACCTGTTGTAAACAACCCCAAAGTATCATCCCGATAAAACGGGGAAACAAACTATAACCATTACAATTAATCAAATGAAGAATATACTAACAACCTAATAATCTAACTTAAATAAGGAAGATTAATATCGGGTGTTGCTATTCTTCCAAAAGTATGCCCGTTATCCAAAATGTCGGTCTACACATCTCCCAAAAAGACCGCTCTTGGCCTCAAAGCCATCCACTCATTCCCGACGAACCCCACCGGAAACCTTACCTGTTATATATGTCATTTTAAGAAAAAGTGTTAGGCTAAAGCCTAGTGAGATCAAACAATTGCAGTTTAAGTAATCGACGTAAAGATGAGTAAAATAATTCCTTTTGTACAATGATAATAATAGAATGATACAATAATGCTCTTTGAAATATAGCAAGTACCTCTTGGGTTAACGGGGGAGACCCGCTTACTAACAGAAATGACGGAACACAAAAGTAAGCCATTTGATAAGTCAGTAAAGCCAATACACAAATAAAGTACACGCAAGGGATGTCAGGCTCAGTGGCTTTAAACATACACCCACGGAAACTCAAGTTCAACCCCGAGGGGTTCCTACGTCGAGCTCCTCATCCAATATCGTAGTACTTGAGCACGAAGGACTTATACCACATCCGATGCCTAACGTGCCTCGACGTGGAAAACTAATCGTCCCAACGCCGGAACAACAATAAACCAAATACGGGGTCATGACTCCCAAATGCATCAAATAATCCAAGTAATGCTCATAGTGCCCAACGAATATTTCAACAAATGCAATTATGCATAAATGACATAAAGGATAATTTTCACGAAACAATTTCCATTCCTTACCGAACAACGTTGGTTGAAACATAAATGACTATTACAAGCCATACTCTTTAAACATGATATATTCCCTTGACGGAAATTAGCCGAGGAGGAAAGCGTCATTCCCTTGACGGAAATTCGGGTGGATAATGGGAACCGTTGTGTGGAAGAACCAGAGGCGATCTTAGAATCGAAAGTGAAGAAGTTGCGGCATAAGAACGTAGTTATGGTTAAAGTTCAATGGAAGCACCATCAGGGTGCTAACATTACTTGGGAGTCTGAAGATGACATGAAGAAGCGTTATCCTCACTTGTTTGTTTGAGGGTAAGATTTCGGGGACGAAATCCCATTTAGGTGGGGAGGATTGTAACACCCGGAAAATTTGCAAGGTAAGTAATTGGTTTCCTTACTTCATTAATTGTGATTATTTGAGATTATGAGCCCTTAATTATGTGCTTGATCAATTCCATAATGTTATAATGCCTTATGAGTTATACATTTAGTTTAAGTGCCTAAACCTCGTGCTCGTTATCAAATTTGGTCAGTTTTCGGGGCTTTTTGGAGTGTGGCGTGACTATGACGCGCGATTGTTACATGGTCACTATCGTCGTGTCACAGTCGCGGGGTGTGTACCGCGAGTAGTATGTGTGGCGCGACTATGACACGCGATTGTGACATGGTCACTATCGCCGTGTCAATGTCGCGGTGGGTGTACCAAAGCCTTGGGGTCTCGCGCGACTATGACACGCGACAGTGTCAATGGCATTGTCGCCGACGGCCTATTTGGTTTAAAATGTGACCTTTGACCGATTTTGTGTTTATTTCTCTCCTTCCTCCTTTCTCTTTGGCGATTTTGGAGACCTCAAATCAGTGTTTTTCTCCCTCACCAAACCCTAACTCTCATAAATACAACATCCATTTGGTGGTTGGATCTTGCCTACTTGCATTTAGTACATTCCAAGGGATTTTCTAGGGTTTCTTCAAGTTCAACCTTTCCTCTTCAAGTCTCTTCTACTCAAGCTAGGATTTCCTATTTTCTAGGTTTTAATCCAAAAACCTAGATTGTGAGTTTACTAACCCTTTGTCAAAACTAGATACACATCATTATCTCTTACTTGTATTGTTGTCTACTTTGCTCAAAATGTTCATATCTACATGTCCAAGTATTTGGGTTTCCTTATGGAAATATGTTGGAAATATGTGTAAGAGTATTATGCTATGATTTATTAAATGGGAATCTTGATATGGTGATGAATTCTACTTGGGTTATCTTTATTGGTGTTATCATGTTTACTTGACTAAAATGATTATTACATGAGTCCTATGTTGGACCTTATAGGGTTAGGATGGTGATATTGTACCCATGGTTGGTATTGAATTATACTTGGTTGAAATATACCTCACAGACCTCCTATATGTTTTAGGTTGGACGAACCAAGTCAGTAGACACTAGGAGGATGTAGTCTTGGGTGCCACCGTGATGGTATGTGCCTAGACCTCCGCCATTCGGGGTAATGCCATGGTTGTAGTCCTCGGATGTGTCGGGCCTTTGGGATGTTACTCTTAGTAGTTGGCATCAAGGTACATTGTCTATTTGGGTGGAACTTGATTGGTGCTATGGGTATCCCCCGTTGACTCCACATATGTTGAGCTTTGGTTGACTGCTGATAAGAATTATAACTATTCATGCATGCTTGTTATTGTTCAACTCACTAGGCTTTTTGGCCTAACACTTGTTTGGTGTCGATGTGTATCTTAGGTTCTAGCGGTGCCGGTTCTAAGCAGGCTTAGTTGCTTGGGGTGAGAGCTTGGGGGATTTTCACTTGGATTATAAATATTTTGGAGAAGATGTTGGGCCTATAGATGACACCCCTTTTGTAATCTCTTTTCTAGTTATAGAAATTAGATTAGTTGGTTGTTGTTTATTGTCCGTTAAATTACAACTATAATTAAACATGTTTGTATATTTCCCCATTTTTGGGAGGCTCTTGCAATGGCAATTAAATATACCACATGTCCGTTTTTCGGATTTTTTTGTTATCCCTATTTTTAGGGTGTTACAAGGGGTACCAAGTTCAACCCTATCTAGGTCTTTACCTTGGTCCCTCCCATCCTTGATAAATGTATATGTACAACCATACTTACAATTTAGTACACATTGCCAATTTGTAAATTAGGTTTCACAACCATGATTCGTATAATGATAACCCCATTGTAACCAAGGATCCATTTACTTTATGTCCATTTCATTTCTACAACATGGCACATCATCTATCAACAATACTAAACCAATTTTAATCCTTAAGATATCCATTAAGAATTAATCATCATCCATCCCTGTAATAAAGTACTTACAAGTACACTTTTGAAATCCAATCATCATGTAAATATTTTATAACTGACATCCAATAATAAAAACTCATTTTCCATTAACACTTCCTTGCTACACATAGTTATGGTCAAAACTTGATTTTGATCTAGCTTTTCCCAAATTCAACAAAATGATAAAAGTTGATAGGAGGCATTTAAGAAGGTAGATTAAACATATAAATATGTATAAAGCTTATAAAAATGTATAGGAGACACTCACCTTGTTGATTTTAGGGCCACAAGCCTAAACCCAAAGGATTCCTAAACAAGATGATGACTTGAGATTGTTTGAGACTTGAAGCTTCACTTCACTAGATGCTTAAAGACCTAGAGGAGTGCAATAAATGATTATGTAGATGATCCAATGAAGAATCAATGAAGAAAGAGAGGAGGAATGGTAGTTGGGTACCTAAAATGAGGAGAGAAATCACCCAACAAGAAACTCTAAAAGCCAAATCTGCTAAAAATCCCGACTTGGCTCGATTTTTATACCCCAGGACCTGCCACGCGATAGTGACATGCGACTATGTCATTGGCATAGTCGTGGGGCATAGTCGCCCGCCCGATGGAACCCGCGGTACACAACCCGTGATTATGACATCGCGACTGTGACCTTGGCACTATCGGCGGGCACAGTCGCACAACTTGTACCGTAAGGGGGGTATGGGGAGGTGAGTCCAACGATTCTGACATGCGACTATGCCCTATGGCATAGTCATCAGGCACTCTCACCCCACCCGTACCGAATGCCCAAAATCCTATTTTCTTGGTTGCTAGTAAGGTTTTGCTTAGAGAATTAAATGTAATTCGGGCAACCATGAAATCTTATATTATCCTATCGTGAAAAATAAGGTTAGACAACATAAAAACTCACCGAAAATCTTGGGCGTGACATGTAGTATTGAGTTGATTATCCCACATTGATAGAGAGAAGAAAGTTTGACAAATTTTACAAGTATATAAGGACGAGATGATGAAATGAAATTTGAAAAAGTTTGGTTTGGTTAAATATAACTTTTAGCCACCATTTTTTTCCAAAAAAAATCTTTGATTAAAAAAATCATCATCAATATATACTATAAAGGAAAAACATGGGAGTTGAGATGATATTAATGATGAGGCATATACTTCAATTTAAAATAAAGAGTGAATTACATTGGTGGTCCCTATGGTTTGCTTAAATTTTGAATTTGATCCCTAAAATAAACTATCTACATTGATGGTCCCTAATTTTTCAATTTTATAACACTCATGGTCCCTAGACTTAACCCCATCAGTTAACAATCATTATGAAGGACGAATTAGTTTTAACACAAACTACATGGACCAAAATGTAATTCACTCTAAACCAATTATTAAAATCATTAGATTTTTTGAATTATTAAAAACTTATACACGTTTTTTAAAAAATAAACAATTATTAAAACTATTACATATATTTAATCACAAATTAAATTTTTAAATGAAACTACATATTAAATAAATATTTTTATATTTATTCTAAAACTATTAAATTGAAAAATTAAATTTTTATTTTAAAAATCCCAAATTAATTTTTTTTTTGTGATTCACCTCTTTTTAATTAAATTACTTTGTTAAAAATATACTTTATACAATCAATCATAAATTAAATTTCTTAAATTAAAAATTAATATCAATTAAAATTATTTATATTTATTTAAAAACTATTAAATGAATAAAATGACTTTTACATTAAAAAAAATATGAAGTTTGAAAAAGTAAAATAAATTAAGAGAAATTTACATCTTTTTTCAGTTTGGCATTAAAATATGCAAGAAAAATATTAGATATCAAGTACGGTTAAAATGAGATTAATTATATGAGCAAATATTAAAAAAAAACTTTTGTTGTCTAAATATAAAAAGTTGTGTCATATAAACATCATACGGTGAAAGTGCTCGTGTGGTATTTTAAAGTTAATATATCGCAAATTTTTATATTTTTGGACAACAAATGTTTTCTTTGTAGTTGCTCATATAATTAATCATTATTCTTGTAGGATTTTACGATAGTTCTTCTTACTTATTTGAATAAGCGTTGTCTTTTTAATTTTAATTTATAGTTTGTATTTTTATTTGTTGTTACTTTAACTATTTGTAGTTTGAATATATATCAATAATCCACGTTAACCGTACTTCATTTGTAGTATTTTAATTGTAAAATAATGTTCAACCGAAAAAATATGTGAATTTTTCTTGATCTTTTTTTATCTTTCCGAACTTGGTTTCCTAATGCAAAAGTCCTTTCGTTAATTTAATAGTATTTATAAATAAATATAATTTTTTTATTTGATATGTATTTTAATTTAAGAAATTTGATGTTATGTATTTTAATTTAAGAATTTGATTTCTGATTGGTAATATAAAGTATTTTTTTAACAAAATAATTTAATTAAAAAAACATAAATCACAAATTTTCTAACATAAATTATTTTGTCAATTTAAAAGTTTTAGAATAATTAAAAAGATTTTTATTTAATATGTAGTTTAATTTAAGAAATTTAATTTGTAATTAAATATATAAAACACTTATAATAATTCTAAAATAAGCCGTGAATAAGTTAAACGTAATAAATTTAGAGTGATTTACATTTTGGTCCATGTAGTTTGTGTAAAGGTTGATTATTTCTTCATAATGATTGTTAACTGATGGAGTTAAGTCTAGGGACCATGAGTGTTATAAAATTGAAAAATTATGAACCATCAATGTAGATTATTTATTTTAGGGACCAAATCCAGAATTTAAGCAAACCACACGACCACCAATGTAATTCACTCTAAAATAAATTATATATAAAAATGATGAGGGGTGTCTTTTCTAAGCAAAAGGATTTATTAGCTAAATATGTTTTTTTTGGTCAACCCTTCTTCTACAAAAAGATTTATTCATATAAAAAATGAAGCGAAAAATTAAATTATTACAGTAGATATAACACCGTACTTTCTTATACAATATTTCTACTAAAATTTCGGCATGCCCCATTCGTATATTCATGTTTTTACCATTTTTGTAACATGTCTATATCTGTGTATGACAATTTCCCAAAAGTTTACATATGTGGGCTATCATATTTTTATACTTACTAATTATAAGGATAATGGCAATACAATTTCCACCAAAACACTATTTGCAACTCAAGCATCATCCCAAAAGAGTTATCACTCGTTGTGTCATCCCATATTATCATTTATTAGATTGTTTTACTTACCACTAGCACTACCGCCTGCACCTGATCTTGACCCTGGATACACGTAGACAAATAAAAACAAATCAGGCTTTACGCCTGGTGAGTTCAAGAGTTTACATAATAAAACATTCATTTAATTCAAAATATTCAATCAAAATCAAATCGATTCATGTAACTAGTTCGTATTTCTAAAACAATGCATGATTTGTGAACATTTAGAAATATACAAATCAACACATTTCTTCTCACCAAGCAATAAAATATTTGGTTATTGATTTTATGATGAGGTAACAAACATCGTACCAAACCACAAGGGTTGTGGCGTATTGGTTAAGGCCTATGGGATGTGGTGGAATATCCCATCTGCCTAGGGTTCAAATCCAGGCGTACACAACAATTATGGCCACTGAGGTTTAAGGTTGATTTCTTAGAATCATAATTTGCCAAAGGATTAGTCTAGGCATAGCGTAGGACACCCTCCTCAAAAAAACATCGTACCACGTGGGGGAGACCCACAACAAAATCAGAATCAGTAAAGGAGCACTACCCAGCAGTCCACTTATCCGTTAGGCTAATTTCGGCATAATCACCATGTGCATGTTGTGTCTTACAGACACTACGCCTATTAGTCGAGTATCTGGAACCCATTCGTGCAAGGTACTGCAATACAACGCCCGATGGGAGCAAACCATCAATTGTAAAGGGAGCGACCCAATACAATCACAACAAAGGGGTGACCCTAAGTCGCCAGATCCGGATCTAATTCATCACCGTTAGAGAGCAACAAATAGCTCAAAGTACCTCATTTATACCAAAACTTCACCAAATATTTAACTCAATATCATTCTAAATAAACTTTATGTTTTAAAACATCAACATATTGAACGACGTTTTTTCATAATCATTTAGCATGTTTGTTTCACCTTCAAATTTACTTTAGTATAAACCTTAATTAACCACATTTTATAACACTAGTTTAAATCATGCATCTTTTCCACGAGAAACATTCAAACACAAACAACATGAATCAGCTATGTAAAATACATACATTTGACGTGTACCTAGTTTAAAATCTACTTGAACTCACCTTCATTCGATTAAGCCAAATTCAATCTCCCGAGTGGCTCTTGTAACCGTCTCAACACCTTAACAATCCATATGTTATCTATATCAATATAAACACACATTCAAACAACTCTTTCTAACCCATAAAGAATTGTCCTAAATGGTTTTAAGCCCATTTTTATACAAACTTATAAATATTCATTCTCCTTTTCTTGTCTAAAAATCACCAGCTCTATAAAAAGTATGTTTTTGACCCACTTAGAGTCTGATTTACACCATATTTGTCTAAGTGATTTGTAGTCGACATCCTAAGTTTTTCATAAATATATTACACACCTTAATTTGACTTGAGAGTGATTTACTACGATTTTTACAATTTCCAGCAACAACCAATACAACAATTTCGACCAAATCATTCTAAGGTTGAACTTATACTTTCAAAATTCATATCCACGCATATTTACTTATTTCAATCTATGTAGTTCCAACATTGAACTCCCAACTAAATAATTCATAGTTAGGCTTTACCAAAGTTTATACCAAAACACCATCAATGAACTCAAGGTAGGCTTAAAACTTGCTTTTGACATAAGGTTTGTTCATTATTCAACCTACTATTAAATACTCATTTTCACATTAACAAGTTACCATTGAAGTGAAGGTCTTCAAACATACTTTTTTTAACTTTTATAACCATGTTTAGATAGTTCACACATCAAAATCCTCAATGATTTTCAAAGAACCAATAAAACCTAAATGATTTTCAAAGAACCAATAAAACTTCACCTTTTAGTTCAAACGGACAAGAACAAACCTATAAGTTTGAAAATCCTTCAAAATGCATATGAATTGTTTATTTTATCATTGGAACACTTTTATATACCTTATGTTACTAAGTCCCTTTAATTTCGCATAAAACTATAGAATTTGAGTTTATAACAAAACAGTTTGACTTTTAGAAAAAAAAGTCAATTGTTTTATATCCAAACTTGATTCTCCTTTCAAAAGCACGCTTAGATTAAAATTTTCAACTTAGATATCGTCTTAGTTTTCCCACAAAACTAATTACATCAAATATATTCATTTCTTCATATCAATTTCAATTTATGAACCCTAGAATGGGTTACATTATGTCTTGAGGTTGAAGATAACAAATTAGAAATCAAAACAAGATAATAATCTACTCAATTAGGTCGAAGTAACGCACTAAACCAAAGTATAAACCGAATTCAAACTTAGTTATGTACACATACCTCAATTTTTAGCATGAAGTTCAATTTTTAAATCCTTGATTGAGTTCTTCACCTCATCAACCAAAAATATGGTTTTTTTCTTTGATTTGGATGCTAAAACTCAACCTATGATCGATATAGCATCGTTTGGTTTCATGATTTGAGTATTCTTCAACCCTAGCTCTCTCTCTCTCTCTCTCTCTCTCTCTCTCTCTCTCTCTCTCTCTCTCTCTCTCTCTCTCTCTCTCTCTCTCTCTCTCTCTCTCGGTGCTTTACAAAGAAAAAAAGTAGATGTTGTCTTCATTATTAAAACGATTGTTTAATTAACACCCTCAAGTTTCTGGATTCTTACTTTGACCACCAAGGTTTTAAGTATCCAAATTGCACTCTAAATTTGCATTTCATTTATTTGTTATTCTTCCAAATACTTGATATTTCTAAGTATCTTTAACATCTTAAAAACATATATCCACATTCTAAAAGATCGTTTTATATCTCATCATTACCAAATTATATCGAATATAATAGTTCTTCAAATTTTTGGGATGTTACAGCAGTTGTATAAGGTAGCATCGTGGAAAATGTTATTTGAGTTCTAAACAACCTAAATACAAAATTATGAATTGTGCATTATAAACTCTTCATAACAAAAGTCGATTATCATATATATGCAAATTAACCACTAAGAAAATACATTTTATCTTAACTTGGTCTAATACTTTTTTTTAAAAATATATTATATTTGATTTTAAAATCTTGAATTGTGGTTCTGTTTTGGTCATCCCACATTAGTGGTGATATGCTAAATTGGAAAATATATGAGTAAGGGTGGCCGGTGGGGACGTCTTTGAAATGTATAAAGGTGCATTTGCTAAAAAAACAACAAAAAATGATGAGGTGAGTTCATATCAAGTGGAATATTGGTTCTTATTAGTTTCATATATGATACATAAAGGAGAAGGCCACTTAAAAAAATTATCAACCATCACACAATGTGCGGTACAGAACACTAATATATATAAAAAGCAAAGCTAAAATGTATGATCAATGAGAGGTTTTCGTTGCTATTTATCTAATTTCTTATTGTTTTAAATTATTTTTAAATCAAAACTTCTCTATTAATGAGTCAATCTTCCACTTATTCTTGTTATTATTTATTAAAACAATAATTTTATTTAAAAATTTTACCTTTAACAATCAATATGAATTAAAAAATATTTTTTTAATTTGTGTTTCCTTTTCTAAATTTTACATAAGTCTATTTATTTATCTTTTATTTTATTAGTTTAATTTTGTTTTTATTTAACTTGCATTTTTTTTAAATAAACACATAGTGTGAACTAGGAAAATGTGAAAGCATAACAATTTAAAGCATCTATCACCCATGCAAGACATAAGAAATTAATAAATATCATCTCTATTATGTGGCATGCAACATTTAGAAATTACATTATTCCGTACTTGTCACCATATATATAAAAGAGTGTATAGAGGAAGGTTCAAATGAGAATGCTAACTATTTATGAAAATAAGAAAAAAACAAAAAACAACAAATCGTGTACAAAATCATATGTGATTTTGCACTACCCGGAAAATTCGGACGCAGGCGATGTCAATCACGACTCACAGGTGGCGTGCATAGTTGCGTGAATCATATAGATTTTGTACGTGAATCATATATGATTTTGTATGTACTCGGTTGTTTTCGTGTTTTCTTAAATAGATGTTGTTCTCGTTTGAACTCACCTCATAGAGTATATATATATATATATATATATATGATCATACTAGAAGTAAACTAATTTGCAAAAATGTGAGAAGAAATATGGGACAAATACCTTATTTCATAAATGAATTAAATAAAACATTATTAAATCAAATTAAAAATGGTGGCATTATCCGTAACCATGGTGATTTATCCCTAATAAATCGGGATTATATTGTTTCTCACGTTCTCGTAAATTGAGTGTCTTCTCGTTTGAACTCGCCATATGTGTGTGTATATTATATATATATATATATATATATATATATACATAGAGAGAGAGAGAGAGTCGGGTTCAAACGAGAACAACACATATTTAAAAGAACACGAGAACTAACAAAATCATTATTGATTTTATATTAACACACGAAAAAGGAACTTTGGCCGCGGCTTCAAGTCCGCGTGGCTTTTTTGAGCGTTAATGTAAAATCACTAATGATTTTGTTAGTTCCCGTGTTCTTTTAAATAGTTATTGTTTTCGTTTGATCCTCCCTCTCTCTCTATATATATATATAGAGAGAGAGAGTCAGGTTTAAACGAGAACGATAACTATAAGATAATAAGAAAATGATCGAATCACATGTGATTTTACAATAAAATTACGTGTAAAATCACATGTGATTCACGCGACTTTGGTTGCAACCTGAGGTTGCGGCCAGGTTGCCCTCATACCCTTGCATCGACCGTTAGAGTATTATATGCAATTTTAACCACAAGGGTTGTGGCGTACTGGTTAAGGGCATCAGGTAGACCTGGCAAAAACTGACACGATACGAAATAAACGGGTTTGAGTAATACATTTCAACCCGTTTAAATAAACGAGTTGACACGACACGACACGAAAATTAAATGGGTAAGGTCAGAGTCAAATATGAGAAATAAATAAGTAATCTTAGCCATTCATCTGATCAACATTTGCGGCTTTGACCGCGAAGCACCGGATAATTCCTTGTGTGGTCTATAGAAGGTAGAGGGGTAAATTCGTAAAATACACGGGATTAGTTCATATATGAATCTGTATGAATCACAAAGATTCATATATGAATCTGTTAATTAGTTCAACTGATTCATATATGAATCTTTGTGATTCATACAGATTCATATATGAATCACAAAGGTTCATATATGAATCTGTTAGTTAGTTCAACTGATTCATATATGAATCACAAAGGTTCATATATGAATCAGTTAAGAGAGTTCAGTTGTGAATTGCACTGGTTCATATATGAACATATAGTTCATATGTGAATTATACATGTTCATATATGAACACAACCCGTGTGTTTTGTAAAATTTACGAAATTGTCCTTCTATTTTTAGGATAGCCGCAACTTTTGACCAGTCAAAGCCGCAATATTTGACTAGTCAAATCCGATCTTGACCATATGAATGGCTAGGATTACTTCTCTATTTCTCATATATTTACCATTTCTCAAATGAACCAAACACTATATATATATATATATATATATATATATAGAGAGAGAGAGAGAGGAAAGTTCAAATGAAAACTCATTTTTCATTACGCAACGTTGATTCAAAATTACAATTTTGTCTTTAATCACTTCCCAATTAACCTTATTATATATTAACCATTAATTAATTTTATAAGTTTTGATCAATAGTTAAGATTTGTCCTCATGTGCACAATGAAAATGAGTTTTCATTTGAACCCACCCCTATATATATATATATATATATATATATATATATATATATATATATAGGGGAGCGATCAAATGGAAACCACTCTAATTTTGAAAACCGTGGAAACTCTCGATTTCATTGGTTAAGTTAATGAAATTGTTTCATGAAATTGTTTAATTTGATAAAATTGTTTCATATAATTCTTTTATTGATGAGATTGTTGTATATATTTGTGTTTTTTATGTAAAAATGAAAAAGTTTCATCAGACTGCGAAAATATACGAAACAATTTCATCAGAATGAGAAAAATAGATGAAACTACATAAAAAACACAAATATATGAAACAATTTCATTAACAGAAGAATTATATGAAACAACTTGATCATATTAAACAACTTTATGAACCAATTTCATTAATTTAACCAATGAAATTTACGGTTTCCAAAGTTTCCAATCTAATATGGTTTCCAATTGAAACCGCCTCTCTCTCTCTCTATATATATATATATTATAAGTTTTCTTTTTAATATTTTGAATTTTTAATATTTTAGATTTGGTTAAACTAATAAGTTTGAACTATAAAATTTTGATTTTTTCTAATGCTTTCATTTGAATTTTGGATTTGTACTTTCTTGTAAATTTTCAATTTTTAGTTTTATAAATGTTAAACGGGTTAGGTGGGTCGGGTTAGGGTTGGGATTTTTTGTCCTGTTTATTAAACGGGTCGGGTTAGGGTTAGACACTCTCAATGTAACACCCTAAAAATTAGAGTAATATAAAACTCGAAAATTTGGCAAAATGACGTTTGTATTTGGTATAAACCACCCTAGAAGGGCAAATGTAATAGGCATTTACAAAACCTGTGAACGGATATAGAAATTGACAGCAAACTAATTTAAACATTTACTATCTAGATTACATCGGTTGTCAACCCAAATCACCGAAATATAGGGACTTAATCAATGCCCAACATATAATACTAATCATATCAAAAATGCCTCAAGACCATGCTCGTCACTCAAGACCTTGGCAACCCACCGCTAAGGGAACCTGTTATACACATCATTTGAGAAAAAATGTTAGGCTTAAAGCCTAGTGAGAACATACATTTTATAATTCGAAGAAATACAGACGATTGTAATAAAAGGAAATCTTTGCAAAAGAGTTGAGTTTACAATTGAAATCTTGTCACATAAGGACTGTTCGGTCCAAAATTCATCTTGCGATGACGGGGGATACCCGTTTTGCCAAGGATTGTGGCGGAACACCGAGTAAGCCACAATCCGAGTTATGAGCTAAATACTTGGAATCCATGGCCACGAACAACGTCGGTCCATACTAAGATGTGGGGGAGGGCACCCGAGGAAACCAAGTCATACTCGTTCACTAGGACTACATTATGATCCATGGCTAGTAACCGGTCCCACATAACCGTACCAAAGGGCCTCTGAGGATCAAATGCATCCATAGCTACAATGGGGAAAAACATCCCAAAATATATAAGCCGACTCAATACCTAGGGATCCACTAATAGTAGTCTAGACTTGTCACAACTTCATTTGTGACTAACCAAAGCTAAACATATAGCTTCCAACAACCGTTAATTCCAAAATACATTTTCCAAGTTTAACTGCTGATAAGAATGAAAATCATAAAATGCGATTATACATATTCTTTCAAGTACTTCACCACAAGTGTGCAAGTAATACCTTATTTTAAACACATATCTAATGATACCCTTCATTTAAACAAAATCTAGCAAGAACACTAAAATCTCCCGAAACTCAAGTTAGATCAAAATGTGATAATCATAAATCCAAAACCAAGGAGATATATAGAAGTTAAAAAAATATAAGTTTTGACATGTATAAGGTTTAGAAAATGATAGTAGGAACTCACCAAGTGGGTTTTTGAAGAAAACCCCAAACCCTAGCTTTCGGTCCTTTGGAGAAGATGAAGATGGAGATGGTGGTTGAAGCTTACAAACCCGAATCCCTAGATGGAGCTCTTGATTCTAGAAATAAATGAAGTATATGGAGCTTTGAAGAAACCCTAACTTGGAGTAAATGAAGAGGGAGAGTTGAGAGAGAAATCAATAGAAGAAAGAGATAGAGAAATGAAGAAAAGGGCTGAAATCTCATTTAAGTCGGTCAAGGTCTCCGCGCGGGTAGCGGCGTGGGTAGAGACGCACGGTGACTGGCGCCGAACACTGGATTCGCAAAAGAACAGGCCTTCGCGCGGGTCATGGCGCGGGCCAAGCCGCACGGCAACACGCGCGGGCCACTGCTTCCATTCTTCTTCAAGTCTGGCCAACCCAAAATTTGGGGTGTTACAATCCTCCCCAACTTGGAGATGATTTCATCCCCGAAATCCCAATTACTTGAAAAAAGTAGGATATCTACGCTTCATATCCTCCTCGGCTTCCCACGTCACATTGGCTCCCCGATGATGCTTCCATTGCACCTTGACCATCATGACCTCCTTGTGACGAAGCTTCTTTGACTTCCAATCCAAAATAGCTTCGGGTTCCTTGATGCAACGATTATCTTCGTCCACTCTTATCTCTGAGAGGGGAATAACGCTCTCTTCTTCCGCCAAACACTTTCGGAGATAGCAGATGTGGAACGTGTTGTGGATCCCGTTTATTTCTGGTGGGAGTTCCAACTGGTAGGCTTGTAAGGCCACACGCTTGAGCACCTTGAAGGGTCCGATGAAACGAGGACTTAACTTCCCACATTTTTCGAACCGGATAATGCCTTTCCACGGTGACACTTTTAGCATCACACGGTCGCCCATTTGAAACTCCATCGGACGTCTCTTCTTGTCGGCATAGCTCTTTTGCCGATCTTGAGCCGCTTTCAACCGTTACCGGATACCCTTAACTTTATCGGCTGTCTCTTGCACGATTTCGGGTCCGGCGAATTGCTTTTCTTCCGCTTCTAGCCAACACACGGGAGTTCGGCACTTCCGTTCGTACAACGCCTCAAATGGTGCCATTCCGATACTCGAATTGTAGCTATTGGTGTAAGCAAACTCCACCAAAGGTAGGTGAGAGTCCCAACTACCCCCAAAATCGATGACACAAGACCTCAGCATGTCTTCAAGCGTTTGGATCGTTCTCTCGCTTTGACCATCGGTTTGTGGATGGTAAGTCGTACTCAACTTTACCCGCGTACCAAGCTCTTTCTGAAAACCATCCCAAAAGTTCGAAGTGAATCGACTATCGCGATCCGACACGATCGACAAAGGTACTCCATGCCTCGAGACCACTTCATCGATGTAGATTTTTGCTAACTTGTCCATCGGTAAGGTTTCGCGCATAGCCAAGAAGTGAGCGCTCTTAGTCAACCGATCGACTATTACCCAAATGGTATCGTGACCTCGAAGAGTTTTAGGCAACTTCGTCACAAAGTCCATGGTAATATTCTCCCACTTCCACTCGGGGATCTTTAAGGATTGCAGACTCCCATACGGTCGTTGATGTTCAGTCTTTACTTGTAAGCACGTCACACAACGCTCCACGTAACGCGCCACATCCAGTTTCATTACCGGCCACCAATAATGTAATTCCAAGTCACGGTACATCTTTGTACTCCCCGGATGAATGGAATACTTGGACTTGTGGGCGTCCTCAAGAAGTAGTTCCCGATTACCCCCAACTTTGGGCACCCACACACGACCGTTGAAAAGTTTCACCCCACGGCTATCTTCCGATAAGAGCAATCGTTGCTTGGG
This sequence comes from Arctium minus, assembly GCA_954870635.1. Lineage (NCBI taxonomy): Eukaryota > Viridiplantae > Streptophyta > Magnoliopsida > Asterales > Asteraceae > Arctium > Arctium minus. Next base: position 57,600,971 of record OX941080.1, on the reverse strand, counting down.
CATCACTTCATCTTTAAAGTTTTCTTCCAACAAGGCTTCTACTTGAGATGTCTTGATCTTCTCAACAAGACTTGACACCAACTCGATTCTCGAAAGGGTAGCCCGAATACTTCCGCTATAGTCCTTCCGACTTAACGCATCGGCCACTACGTTTGCCTTACCGGGATGGTAAAGCAACTCACAATCGTAGTCTTTGAGTAACTCGAGCCACCGCCTTTGCCTCATGTTCAACTCGTTTTGATCAAAGACGTATTTCAAACTCTTATGATCTGTGTAGAGTGTACATTTCGTGCCATAAAGGTAATTCCGCCAAAGCTTCAAGGCGAACACCACCGCCGCTAACTCCAAATCGTGGGTAGGATAATTCTTTTCGTGGATTTTGAGTTGCCTCGAGGCGTACGCGATCACCTTGCCTCTTTGCATCAACACGCATCCTAATCCCATTTTTGAAGCGTCGCTATATACCACGAAGTCTTCCGACCCTTCGGGTAGCGATAAAATTGGAGCTTCACACAACTTCCTTTGCAAAGTCTGGAACGTCTTCTCTTGCTCTTTGGTCCATACGAACTTCACATTCTTCTGAGTCAACGTCGTAAAGGAAGAAGCAATTTTTGAAAAGTCTTGAATAAATCTCCGGTAGTAACCCGCTAATCCCAAGAAACTTCGAATTTCGGACGGACTCTTGGGAGGCTCCCAATTCATCATAGCTTCAATTTTGGAGGGGTCCACTTTCACTCCGTCTCGAGTGACAACGTGACCCAGGAATTGCGCCTCCTCAAGCCAAAAGTCGCACTTGGAAAACTTGGCGTACAATCTTTCTTCTCTCCACACTTCCAGAACCTCACGAAGATGTTGCTCGTGTTCCAACTCGCTCCTGGAATATACGAGTATGTCATCAATGAATACGATGACCGATTTGTTAAGGAATGGTCGGCACATCCTATTCATCAAATCCATAGACACTTTCGGTGCGTTCGTTAGTCCAAACGGCATTACAAGGAATTCATAATAGCCATAACGCGTTCTAAATGTCGTCTTTGAAACGTCTTCACCCCTCACCTTCACTTGGTGGTAACCCGAACGCAAGTCGATCTTGGAGAAACACCCCACTCCTTGGAGTTGATCGAACAGGTCGTATATTCTCGGAAGCGGGTACTTGTTCTTCACCGTTGCCTTGTTCAACTCACGGTAATCGATGCAAATTCTCATTGTGCCATCCTTCTTCTTGACAAACAAGACCAGAGCTCTCCAAGGAGACAAACTCAGTCTTATGAAACCCTTCTCCAAAAGCTCTTGGAGTTGATCCATCATCTCTTGCATCTCCGATGGCGCTAACCGGTAAGGGGCTCTAGCAATAGGAGTCGCTCTCGGCATGAGATCAATCTGAAACTCCACTTGACGATCGGGTGGTAACCCTGGAAAGTCGTCCGGAAAGACATCGGGAAACTCTCGCACTATCTTCACATCTTCCATCTTTAACTTCTCGAGCTTGGCGTCAATCACATAGGCTAGGAAGGATGGGCATCCTTTCACTAAGCATTTGCGCGCCTTAGCCATGGTGATGATTGCTACATTGCCTTTCCTCTTCTCGCCATAGATCATAACTTCACCACAGGGGTTGGGGAGTCAGATCAATTTCTTGGAACATACGATCTCGGCATGATTGTTCGCTAACCAATCCATGCCGACCACCACATCAAAACCTCCAATAACCATAGGCATCAAATCTATCGGGAAGTCTTTCCCTTCGATTCCGAGAATACACTTCTTCAGAACATCACGAATTAGAACTTGACTACCATCTGCTATCTCTACCACTAACGCATTCTCTAGACTATTAGTGGGCATAACAAGCTTTTAACGGAATAACTCAGATATAAAAGAGAAACGGGCACCCGAATCGAATAACACACGAGCAGGTACAGAGTTTAGAAGAAACGTACCCGATACCACATCGACGGATGCCTTGGCCTCATCGGCCGTCATTTGGAAAGCTCGACCCGGAACCCTAGGTGGGTTCTCTCTTTTCTCCGGCGCACTTCCCGTCTTGAGCTTCGGGCAATCTCTCTTCATATGCCCCGGTGCCTTGCACTCGAAGCAAATAAGCCCTCTGATCGGGCAATCTTTGGTGGTGTGATCAGCCTTCCCACACTTGCTGCAAGGTTGAGGAGTGGGGTTACAGTTGCCATGGTGCTTGCTATGACACCTCTGGCACCATCTAGCTTCTTGATAACTACTGAAGCTTCAGTTTCCGACAAAAGGTCGGGTTCTCTTGGGAGGTAGGGAATTGCTTTCCCACTTTCTCTTGTCAACTACCACCACAGCCTTCTCCGGTTTACCCTTCGTATAAACCTCCTCCATGAACTGCGGCTCTTCGATCGTCTCACGAGGGTTAGAAGCCATCGAGTTGCGGACCATAGACATTATGTCCGCCGGCAGACCTTTCAAATAGGCATTTATCTTCTCCTTTTAAGTTGGGGCCACATGCCCCACTAACCACAACTTCTCCATAAATTGACGGGTGTACTCCCTCACCGTTAAGTTTCCCTTCTCAAGCGATCGAAACTCCGCTTCAATTCTATCCATGGCTTTCTCACTGCAGTACTCTTCCAAAAGCTTCATCTTGAACTCAGCCCAAGATAGCTGAGCTAACACAGTAGAAGAGAGGGTGGCCTGAGTGACAGTCCACCATGAGAGTGTCGTATTGAAAGTCCAAGAATCACTAAATCTCTAGAGAGAGAAAGTAGAAAGCTCCAAATGTGTACGTTCTATTCAAAATGAGAGCAAAAGTTACAAAAACAACGGCCTAAGGGGACTTAAATACCCCTAGCCTTAACAACACAGATAAGCACAGTATAGACTAGGAAAATAATTACAATGATTACTATAAAATCAGTATTAACAATCTCCCCCTTAGTAATCATTGGCGCAGTGGTCTTAAAAAAATAATCTTCTGAATCAGCATTGACCGACTAAGCGACTTTGCAGAATCATTGACGCTCTTCTCTTTGACGAAGTCTATTCAAACCAACTAAAACTTTCAGTCGTCTTAGAGTTGAGCGGAGGTTCAATCTTTCATGAATTGTATTCAATGTCCTCTTAAGAAGTCGAATCTCGTCATTATCAACCAGAAAAGCTTTACTTCTTGTTTCCAAAAATCTTTTTTGAGCTTCTTTCAGACGTTGTTCCAACTGAAGCTTGATCACCTTTAAAGTTCCATCTGAGTAATGAGCAATTTCTTCAAATCTGAGAAAGCATTTTTGATTTGAACCATTCTTGTAGACAACTCCATATGGATCTTGAATTATGGTTAGTAAAGGATAAGGATCTAAGTCTGGCAAGCTTCGATTGGGCCTTTGAAGATTTACAACTGGCTGAAAGCTTTCAACAGCCATCTGAAAATCAAACACTCTGAAGAATCTGATTTGTCGTCGAATGAATCTCTTGATAACAAAAAGCGCTTGAGAAATATCCTGAGTTCTATGATAAAGATTTCTGAAATGATCATATAAGAACTCAATATCATCAATAGAAAGATCAGAAAAATCTGCCTCTGAGAAGGTAAATCGGATGCAATCTCTTCTTTCCACTACGAATTTCGGATACCAGATATTAACTAACTTGTTTATTGTGACGCTGATAGCTCGGACAATCAGATGTGGAGAAGACACGCTATTGTTTCTACGGCGCTTGCACTTGATGAGCATCAAGTATTCATATTGATATGCCTCTGCCTCCTTTTCAACACCAAGGATAGCATAAATGTTGATCGGCCTTCTTCTAAAAACGAAAATATTTCTCTGAGTATCTTCTAGAAAAGATGATCTTTGCCTTGAAGCCATATATCTTTGATGAAGACTTCTTTGTATCTCCTGCCTGGTCAAAGCTGGTCCTTCTTCTAGAATGCTTGGTGAAACCACAGGTTCAGCAGGAGGAACATCAGCTTGTGCTCTAGATGACTGGCCTACTTCAAAAGTACCTGAAGGAGCAGAGGTAGTCGGAGCAGTAGCAGCAACAGGAGTAGAAATATCAGGAGCAGTTTCTGGAACTTGAGTGGCTTCAGTACCTTGAAAATTTTCAGGAACCTCTTCTTGAGAAGGAAGATCTCTGTACAACATATCTGTAATCTCTTCATCCTTAGCATCCATAAACATAGTATCATCTTCAGTGTCGGATAAGATGATGATGTCATCACATTCCTCTTCTTTCACCTTACAAAGCTTCTCGAACCTGACATCATCGTCGTCGTCTGAGTTTATCTCAATGAAGTTTGCAAAGAAGTTTCTCATATCATTAGCAATCTCCGAATCATCAATCTCATGTGTCCTTACTGCAGTGTCTGGATCCTCGTAAACAACTATCTGCATATCATTCTGAATATCCTGTTCAGAAATATTCAAGACATTTGCCATGGAAGATAAATCTACACTTTGAATCAACACATTCACAAGATCATCAACGCTGCAATCTTGTACATTGTCCACATTCTTTTCAGTATTACCAGCCACATCTTCTTGTGACTGATCCTCTCTAGCAGACGAACCCTCCATCCTCTGTCTCTTATGCATCTCCCCCTCATGATCTTGAGGATCGGGATCATCCTGGTCATGTCGACGTTTAAGAGATGGACCGGCTTCAGATCTGCAATTTTGTTCATGATGATCAAAGCGGTCAGAAAGAGATGTAAGAGCTTGAGTCAATAGAGAAATGCCTTCCTTGATCTCCGAGAAATTCGTCCGAGCTTCAGTCCGAAAAGAAGTGAATTCTTTGTATAATGCAGAGACTCTGTCAGGAGCAGAAGTAGACGTAGAAGCTGGAATCGGAGTCGGAGTTGGAGTGGGTTGAAAAGTCCGTAAAAGAGAAAGCAAATCTTTGTCTTGTTGAGCAGGCGACGACATAGACAGAAGTCGAGCGTATAACATATCTGATAACTCGGATATCGGAATATCAGATACTTGAGTACTTGATGTCGATACAGGATGAATTGAAGAAGACACACCAACAGATTGCGTGAACGATGGAGGTAGAGGAATAGACATGATTGCAGGAGCAGATGTTTGAACAGCATAAGACGGATCTCTAATAACAACCCCAGATGGGCGTTTGAAAGGAATTACTTCAGGGATAGAAGATGTATCAATTTCTGGCATTTTACCCTTGAAGAAAGCACGCAATTTCTGAATTTCCGCTTGCTTGTGCTCTTCAAACTGCTTATTCATCTTTTGAATCATCTCATTCAGAGTAGAGAATTTAGCCGTTGTATCTCGTACCTCGACTAAAGAAGTCTCGACACAAGAAGTAGGAGAAACTGTTGTAGCTTGAACCTGATGAGAAGTTGAAGCATTGACAAATGCTAAGTCAAGTTCATCAACATGAATATTGGCAACTGCAGCGTTAATCGGAACAGACTCTTCTTCAGACTCAACATCTTCTTGAACAACCACTTCTGATTCCCTGAAATTTCTTTCATAAACCCGAAGACTCGGTTGATCAGCATCATAACCATCATCATCATTAGAATCATCATCATCAGCATCTCTATTTTCATCATCATCAGCAATATCATCAGAAGCAGTATCAACATTATCATCATCATCATCCTCAATGTCAATAGCAGCAGCAGTACTAGCTTTAGGATCAAGATCAGCAAGAACACCATCAACTTGTTGAGTTGCAACTGCTTCTTGTTCTGCAGATACTTTAGCTTCTTGCTCAACAGTTGTTTCAATTTTACTTTCTTTATCAGCAACAACTTCTTCAACTTCAACCGCTTGAACAGCAGCAGCATGTGACGGGTCAGCTTGATCAACTTCCAGAAAGATATCATTGTCCAGACAATATTCAATGATACTTGGATCAGATGGATCCGCATACTTCGTAATAAGATTCAAAGGAATAGGCAAGGAATAGTTGAAAGACCGCTTCAACTTCTGAATGTACGTCATCTCTGTATCTGGAACCTGATGCCAGGATAATCTGCGTGGAATAGTTGAATTGCTTCTGAGTACACTTCGAATGATCAACTTCAAGAATCTGATAAATGGAATGAACTTGCGCTTCTTGTTTGTAAGCTTGTCTTGTACCCTCTCCGAGAGTTCAGTCCAGAATATATAAGTAAAGTCGACATGCAAGTCATAGATGACTGCATGGAACAATCGAAGATACAGAAGACTAGCACTGTCCGTTCTAGAATGCTTTGCCGTAAGACATCTGATGAGAACTGAGAATAGAGCATACCAAACTGGAGGAAGATGTGACTTGTCAAAATCACTAACTCTGTTCAATCTGCCAGTGTATCCAAGATTTCTAATTCCTTCAAGAACATCCTCTTCAGAAGGAAAGCTGTCATAAGAAGTTATGCCTGGTCTGGAGTTGGGCTCAGGAAGTTCCAGAATGAGACATAGACGCTTGTATGAAAGAAATGAATCGTATTGATCAATCTGCATATCAAATATGTGCGGACGAGCAAGCTCATTCTTTGTAATTATATGTCAGGCCTGCTGAATATAAACTTCCGGAACGTCAGCACATGAAGTAAGAGCCTGTGCAAGTGGATGACCTCTGAGAATCGCTCGAATCACCGGATGTATATTGATTCTGTTAAAATCCACAAAGTAATTGTTCGGCTTGTATGGCAGAATGTACAGCATGATTGGAAAGACATCGTTCGGCGTTCGGCGAGATGCAGATAGATTGGCTCCTACTGAAGGAACAGACGGCATCGGCGTCTCATGTGAAGCTTGATCAGACGGATCATCGAGAACCACATTCTCATCTTGTATCATTGGATCAGTTTGGGTATGAGAAGACATTTAAAGACCTGGAAAACAAAAACGACGAAAAATTAGACAAAGAAAGAAAACTGAAAAATGAAAAAAAATTCTAAGTCTGGTTTGCGCAACAAGTTAGAAACGCAAAGTGAGGTTTACGCAATGAGCATGATACGCAAAGGACAGTTTGCGGAACAGGCATGATACGCAAACTGAAGTTTGCGTATTACGTTCATAACGCAAACTGAGGTTTGCGTGATAAACTTGGTACGAAAACCTTACCTGAAAAAAAAATTCCAACACAAAACACAAGGTTTGCGGAACACGAAGATTACGCAAAGTATACTTTGTGTGTCCTAAGTGTTACGCAAACTCATGCTATACAACAAACAAACACAAAAACAAGGTTTGCGTGTCAAAGAGGTTACGCAAAGTAGACTTTGCGTGACCAACAGGTTACGCAAAGTAGACTTTGCGTGTCCTTAATGATACGCAAACTAAACTTAAACGAACTGAAGAAACATCGAGGTTTGCGTGTCAAGTGTGATACGCAAAGTACACTTTGCGCGACCAACGGGATACGCAAATTGGACTTTGCGTGTCCTGTTGGTTACGCAAACTTAACTTTGCATAATCCATACTTGATACGAAAACCCTAATTTTTGTGAGATCTAATACGAAAAACACAAAAAACTAAAATTAAAGCAACAAATCAACAAAATTAAGTAAGAAAATACATACCTGAAGGTCGAAATAGAGGACTAAAACAAACCCAACAATCGAATCAAGCAACAAACAACAAATTTGAAATCTGAGAAGATGAACAGTTCGTAGATATGCGAAAATCAGATGTACAGATCGAAATCAATGAAGAACACAATAAACAATACAACTCATACTAAGAATCGATTGCAAAAGTGAATCGAAAACATACCTGATTATCAAGAATCAAAATCTGAAAGAAATCAGATTAGAAAATCGAGCAAAGAGAGTTTGACAGAGAGAAAGAAGTTCGATGGTCAGAGAGAACACAAAACAAGCGGGAAAAGAGAAATGAAAGAGAAAACACTATTTAAACCAAAAACACTTAAATAAAAAAAATTCACTTTTTTAAAAAAAACTACCTGCCAAGTTCGTTTTACTCCCCCTACACAAATGCATTAATTTTAACAAACCAGTATATCATTTGTGTAGAAATATCAGAAATACTTACCTGTTGAAATTCTGATCAGCACGAGAAGTATTATATCAGCTAATTTTCACTCCCCCTCAATAATTGCACAGACCAGATTTGACAAAAATATGATACACAAACATTAAGACATCAGTGTAAAAAGAAAATGATACTGAATATAAATTTTGAAACAACTGAACATATAAAATTTTAAACACTAAACAAATTAAATTCTACTCAGTAAAATATCACAGATTAATCCATCAGATGAAGTCAAGCGAATGTTGTTGGATACAAGAACATGTTTCATTGCATATCAAGTTAAGACATGTTCAGTTTCAAAAACTTCCAGCTATCTATTCAGTGTGCTCGCATGCGAACTTCGATTAGCTTTAAGAAAAATGCAATTCTAAAAATATTATAGAAAACTTTGCATGTACTAACACTAAGCCATCAAAAATTAAGATTTTCACAAATTTACAAGTTTATTGCAACTCAAACATATCACAAAGTATCATGAGATGTGTGCTCATTGGCATCTTTTAGCATTGTGCACAATGGCATCTTCACATGAGTGTGCTCTTTGGCATCTTTTAAGCGTGTGCACTTTGGCATATTTTAATCAAAAAGTTCGGTAAGTAAAGAACATGCCGTAAACATAACTTTCTATCTGACCCTATTGCAGGATTTGGGTCAGCCGCTCCCAGACCAGATGGCTTTAGGGGACTAGGTGTCAAGCACCCCTTGGAACTTACTTTCTCGGATCAGAAAGGCTACATCGACACATCCTAAACCCATTCATACCAGTAGAACATGACTTTCGATCTGGTTCTATAGAAGGATTTGGGTTTGATCACTCCCAGACCAAATGACCTTAGGGGACCAGATGACAAACATCCCACGGAACTTACTTTCCCAAACCAGAAAGGTCACAGGTACAAACTTTTAAACTCAGAGATTTCTGTATTTTATAAAATTATAATTCATCTCAATCACTCAGGTCAACATCTAAGTGCTTAGCCCATATTTTCATTCCGATCTATAATTATGATTATTTAGGTAGTCTAAGCAAAGTAAACTATAAAAATTCCGACTCACATATCTTTAAAGCAATATCAAAAGCTACAAACATGTTGCTGACTTTTCGACTTTTGTAAGACTTGAAAGTTGAACATATAAAACTTTAATATAAACAAAAAAACTTGTAAAAGATCCTAGACACACATTTTATTCAAAAGAAGGAAAATCTGTAAAATTCTACTTTATAGAATAAAATTTGTAAAGATTTAAACTTTTAAATTCAACATGCCAAGTTTTGAAAGCAGAAGGTTAAAACATTTTTCATCTAAGGCTTTTGTAAAGATATCAGCAAGTTGATATTCAGTTGGTACAAAATATAATTCAATAGTACCCTCTTACACATGATGCTTTATGAAATGGTACCGCATATCTATGTGTTTGGTCTTGGTGTGCTGGACCGGATTGACTGATATCGCGATCGCGGATTTGCTGTCACAATAGATTGGCACTGTCTTGTATAGCATCCCGTAATCCCGAAGTTGCGTTTTCATCCAAAGCACTTGAGCACAGCAACTAGCTGCAGCAACGTATTCAGCTTCGGCTGTTGATATAGACACGCAGTTTTGCTTTTTAGACGCCCAGCTTATCAGTCTGTCACCCAAAAATTGAAGGTGACCTGAAGTACTCTTTCGGTCCAACTGATTACCACCAAAATTTGCATCAGAATAAGCAATCAACTTATAGTCCGAACTTTTAGGATACCATAAACCTAAATAAGGAGTTCCTTTAATATATCTAAAAATGCGTTTGACTGCTAATAGATGAGATTCTTTCGGTTTGGCTTGGAATCTGGCACACAAGCACGTAGAGAACATTATATCCGGGCGACTTGCTGTGAGATACATTAGTGATCCGATCATTCCTCGATATGTCTTTTGATCCACAGCTTTTCCATCTGGATCAAGTCCGATTTTGGATCCATGTGCCATAGGCGTACCAATTGAAGACGACTTGTCCATTTTGAATTTCTTCAATATGTCAAACACGTACTTCGACTGGTTGATAAAAATGCCATCTGGAAGCTGCTTCACTTGTAAGCCGAGGAAGAAATTGATTTCTCCCATCATGCTCATCTGAAATCTAGAAGTCATAAGATCAGAAAACCAAGTACACAAAGATTTATTAGTCGCACCAAAAATAATATCATCTACATATATTTGAACTAAGCAGATATCCAAGTTTGATCTATAAATGAAAAGAGTGGTATCGATGGATCCTTTGGTGAATCCAGATTTGATCAAGAAGGCTGACAGCTCATCATACCACACCCTCGGTGCTTGTTTCAGGCCATACAATGCTTTATCGAGAAAGTATACGTGATCAGGACGGTCTTTGTCAACAAACCCTTCTGGTTGAGATACATAGACTTCTTCTTTCAATTTCCCGTTGAGGAAGGTTGTCTTGACATCCATCTGATACACGGTAAAGTTGCAATAAGCAGCAAAGGCGAGAAACATGCGGATGGCTTCTAATCTTGCAACTGGTGCAAAAGTTTCATCGTAGTCAATTCCTTCTTCTTGTCTATATCCCTTGGCTACCAATCTAGCTTTGTTCCGAATAACGATACCATCTTTGTCTTTCTTGTTCTTGAATATCCACTTTGTTCCAATTATGCTTTTTCCTTTCGGCCGTGATACAAGTCTCTAAACTTTCAGTGCGTCAAATTGATTGAGCTCCTCTTGCATAGCTATAATCCAATACGGATCCTCCAACGCTTCAGAAACTTTGGTTGGTTCAATCTTGCATAGAAATCAAGTGAAGAGACATTAGTTAGAAGTAGCCGTCCTGGAACGTGTAGACACACTGGCTTGAGGATCTCCAATAATTTGATGAATTGGATGAGATCTTGTCCATTTTGTGGTATGAGGGAGAGGATCAATTACATCTTGAACCACTTCTAATTGTTGAGAGGGAGGTTCAGGAGCTTCAAAGTCAGTTGAAGAGATAGAAACAGTTTCAACTGGAGGAGGAGGTAGCTCAACAATATCTGGATCAGATTCTGGAAGAGTTGGTTGAATAATAACAGTCTGTTCTTCTTCCTGAACTGATTCCTCTTGAATAGGTTGTTCTTGTACAAATTCTTCTTGAATAGGTTCAGTTTCTGATGGTGCTGGATCAGATGCAGAAATACTGGTTTGAATGACAGGAGAAACTGGAACAGCATCAGTGTCAGAGATAGATGCAGCGGAATTGGGTGTAGATGTGCTCTCAGTTTCCTGATTCAAAACATTTGAGACATTTTCAGAGTTAGATCTAGGCACATCATCATAAAAATTTTCAAACAGAAAATCAAGATCAGAAAAATTAAGTGAAGAAGTAGAAGAATTCAGATTTGTTGGTTGTGGCGAAGGTTCTGAACTGTGTTGTTCAGAAGCTGAATTCCCTGTAAGAACGGGTTCTGAGCCTGGTTGACCAGAAACCAAATCAGCAGCTTCGTCAAATTTGACATTTACACTCTCTATCACTTTTCTTGCTGAGATAAGAAAGACTCTGTAAGCTGCAGAGTTAGAAGAATAACCCAAAAAAATACCCTCATCTGCCTTCGGACTAAACTTGTTCAGATTATCCCTGTCATTCAGAACGTAACACTTACACCCAAAAGACTTGAAATATTTGACATTCGGTTTGATACCGTTCATCAGCTCATATGGTGTTTTGTTGAATCGGCGATGTAGAATTGATCGGTTCTGAGTATGACATGCAGTTGAAACAGCTTCAACCCAATGAGACAAAAGAAGACCAGAATAAGCAAGCATAGATCTTGCAGCCTCAACAAGCGTTCTATTGCGACGTTCAACAACTCCATTATGTTGCGGTGTTCTAGCAGCAGAAAACTGTTGTTGACTTCCTTGATCCTCGTAAAAAGCTTGAAGAGTATTGTTCTTGAATTCAGTACCATTGTCTGATCTGACAATCTTGACTTTCTTTTGCTTGTTAGTCTGAATTGTTTTGATGAGGTTGATGAGAATGTCTGGGGTTTCATCTTTGGATTTGAGAAACTTCACCCATGTATATCTTGAGTAATCATCAACAACCACCAATACATACCTTTTCTTACCAATACTCTTTGTCTTCATCGGTCCGCATAAATCAACATGCAGTAAGTCAAGTATGTCTGAAGTGCATGGTTCAGGCTTTGGCTTGTGAGGAGCTTTCTTCATCTTTCCTTTCTCACAATCCTGACAGAGGTGGTCTTTCTGAAAACGAAGTACTGGAAGACCTCTCACTGAATCATTCTTGACCAAGCGATCCATGTACTTAAAGTTGAGATGAGCTAGTCGACGATGCCAAATCCAACTTTCATGAACAGAAGCTTTAGAAAGTAGACAGATGTCTGATGGAATGTTGACTTTGGAAAGATCAATAGTATACATATTGGATTTTCTCTTTCCAACTAGTAGATCTCGGCCACTATCATTTTTAACAGCAACTCTTTTAGATTTGAAGCTAACTTCAAGATCTTTGTCACAGAACTGTCCGATGCTGAATAAGTTGTGGCTTAGACCTTCGACGTAGCTGACTCTCTTGACAGTTATATTACCTTGAACAAGATCATCATAACCAAGAATTGGAGCAGTCTCACAGTTTCCAAACTTAACACGACCGCAACATTTTTCTTTAAAATTTGAAAGTAGAGATTTATTGCCCGTTATGTGTTTGGAACACCCTGAATCCAGATACCATAAATGACTAAGCTGCACAAACATAAACTACACAGATTTAGGTACCCATATGCTTATGGGTCCCTTCTTGTTAGATTTGTGTCTTTTATTTTTCACATATTTATTATGCAAACAATCATGAAAGCAATCATCAATAGAGGAAGAAACACAATCATCAGAATCAGAACTAGAAGAAGCATATGAGACATTCTTTGCTATGTGAATCATTTGCTGAATTGAATATTTTGAGGTTTTATTACAAGAAGCAAATGTATCAATATCACAAAGATTTTCTACACATTTATCTCCTAACAGTTCATATTCTGGTGTTTATTGTTTAACCCTCCATATCAGCTTTGGAGATTTCTTCACAGTCCGATCTGAAACAGAAAAATCAGAATAATTAGAATTTTCAGACAAGTCACTATCATGTTTCCTTGACTTCTTTGATCTTCTTCTTTTACGCTTCTTTTTATAATATTGAACATTTAGCGTTAAAGAATCATCAATAATTGAATCAGAAGAATAAACTTTATCTAAGAAATCAGCCTGAGCATTCGACATTGAAGAACTAGCCTTGGATTGAGAATTTTGAAAAATGCACAAGTCGGGAGGAGGTTTGCGCATCCCATTGGTGGCGCAAACTGAACTTTGCGCGATCAACGGCTTGCGCAAAGTGTTGGTTTGCTTAACCAACTGGTTGCGCAAATGCACACTACTTTTAAGAACTTGAGTATTTTCCTTAGAATCTTTAGAAAATCCAGAAGAAATTTTGTCTTCAAAACTTGTTTTCATTATAAAAAGAAATAAATCGTTTTCTAAATCAGTTTGAAGACTTTGTTCTTCCAATTTATCTTCAAAATCAACTATCTTACCTTCTAACACTAATAGGGGAATGTAACTCCTAGAATCATACGACACTGGAGATGCATTTTCCTTATCAGTGTTAGCATATATATCAACAAATTCAGTTGGTAAAGAAGATTTATTGGAAGATTTGACATTTAAAACATTTTGAGATTTTCTGGATTTCCTTGATTGGTCAGGAAAATACTTGGCATTTTCAAACGTATAAACAAATGGCATTTCCATCTTCTTGTTATGCATCCTCTTTTGATTTTCAATTTCTAAAACTTGCTTTTCATTCAACCAGACAATTTTAAATTGAGGAGCATAATTCGCAAGAGTTAGATAATCAAAATTATATAAGGTTGGGGTTTTTGAAATAACATTGTTTAGACAATGAAGATTTTCAAAACCAAGTCCCCACCTTTATTTTATAGCCTCGTCACTCCTAGGTTTATTAATATATATAGTCTGCTCAGTTTGATTTCTCTTATACAATTTTTCTTCTAACACAATTATTTTATCAGATAAACTTTTGTTCAAAACAATCAATTCAGTCAACGAATCATGATAAGTCTGATTTGATAATTCTAAGTCATTCAAATTCTTTTGAAATTTCTCTTTTATGTCATTTAAAATGATCTTTTTTCATCTTTCAGAGAAATCTTCAGTTTTTCAATCAAAACAGACTTTTCTTGATTTTCAAGCTTTTCAGATTAGATTTGGCCTGGTTATCAGCTTGATATCTTAACAATTCATCAGCATCATACTTCCTTAAAGCTTTTTCAACAGTTGAAGCCAGAGTAGTTGCAGTAGCTGGTATAACTTTCATCAACCTCTCCATAGGACCCTCAGTCAGAGATTTCATCATGTTATCCCCCATTCGGTTGTCTTTCTATGAAGTTAATGAATCGGTCCTGCCACTGTTCAAATTCATTTTCGTTGATCAGTACGGGAGGTCGAGTGTCAGATCCCAATGACATCATCAGATCATTCTTGTAAACTTGAGCTTGCAAAGACATTTTGAGAAAATCAGAAGTTCAGAAAAAATTCCAAGTCTGGAACACACGCAAACAGATGGTTTGCGTAAGTAGTGAGATCCGCAAATTGAACTTTGCGTAAGCCAAATGATACGCGAACAGAACTTTGCGTAACTTGAGTGATGTGAGAAAACTTTTCGGGACAAGTAGGTTGCGCAATTGAGCTTTGCGTAATCAACGTGATGCGCAATACGAACTTTTCGGGACAAGAAGGTTGCGCAAACTGGGCTTTGCGTAATAAGCTTGGAACGCGAACTAGACTTTTCTTGAACTGAGAAATACGAAAAGCAGCTTTTCGGAAATCACTAGATACGCAAACTATGCTTTGCGTGAGTAGACCAATGCGCAAACCTATCCAAATTTTATGAAAAAGCAAAAAAACGAGATTTTCTTGAAAAAAATCAAGAAAATTGATCAAATTTTCTGCTTCAATCCACAAATTCAGAATCTAAAACACAATCTCTCAGTCCTCTCAAGATTCAGAATGCTCTGATACCAATTGAAAGTCCAAGAATCACTAAATCTCTAGAGAGAGAAAGTAGAGAGATCCAAATGTGTACGTTCTATTCAAAATGAGAGCAAAAGTTACAAAAACAAAGGCCTAAGGGGACTTAAATACCCCTAGCCTTAACAACACAGATAAGCACTCTAAGCACAGTATAGACTAGGAAAATAATTACAATGATTACTACAAAATCAGTATTAACACGTATCCTTGAGTAACTGAGAGCCAAATCTCACTTTCTGATCGTCCCCACACTCGGAGGAGCCGAAAGCCTGTTCGACCGCTTAGATCCATTTAACGCACGCAACTAGGTCTTCAGAACCCGAGAACTCTGGTGGTCCACAACCGAGAAAGGATTTGTAGGAGCAACTATTCCCACTTCTCAAAGCACCAACAACCCTGTGCTCTTCAGTCCTGATTCTGTTCCCGGTGCCTCCAGAACCAACCAACACATTCTCTTCCACCGCTTCGTGCCTTCTGAGGCTCGCATCACGGTCCTCCATCATCTTCAGAAACGCCTTTTGCTGCTTTTCCATAGCCGACGTCACCATCTTCATGACGCTGGCCATCATGTCAGCTTGAGGGTTTGCCTCTTGAATAACCGGGTTCGTGGATGACAAGTCCACCCTAGGCACTTGCTCCACTTCCCTAGTGAATATCGGTGGCATACCAGGAGGAACGATAGTCGGCACCCTTACCACCGGGTTTTGATTGGGCGAACTAACATCGCGAAGGTCTCCATCGCCTAACTGACGACTATGAGTGTTCACCATAAAGGAATAATGGCTGCAACACAAGCACGAGAAAGAGTAAGAGAGAGATAGAATAAAACACGAAGGAAAACGTACTACTATATTACCAATTGTCATAGTAACAATATTCCAAGCACATTCACGTAAAACATCCTCATAATAACATTAGTTAAGTGAGATTATGAACATATAATACATAAAGGTTCTCGTTACCATCGCCACAACGCTTGATAACCATAATTTTCCGTCAACTCTAAGACTAACCCATCTTAGAAGTTCTACCTAAACTCACAATCGTACTTAACATACTCAGTCTAAGTCTAGACATCTTACATTCATGCCTAGTTCACTTAAACTAGAGCTCTGATGCCAACTTGTAACACCCTAAAAATTAGAGTAATATAAAACTCGAAAATTTGGAAAAATGACGTTTGTATTTGGCATAAACCACCCTAGAAGGGCAAATGTAATAGGCATTTACAAAACCTGTGAACGGATATAGAAATTGACAACAAACTAATCTAAACATTTACTATCTAGATTACATCGGTTGTCAACCAAAATCACCAAAATATAGGGACTTAATCAATGCCCAACATATAATACTAATCATCTCAAAAATGCCTCAAGACCATGTTCGTCACTCAATCCCTTGGCAACCCACCGCTAAGGGAACCTGTTATACACATCATTTGAGAAAAAGTTGATAATCCCAAAATCACTAAATCATAGAGAGAAAAAGTAGAGAGAGAAAGATTGAAAGCGCAAAGTATGATGTAGTATAGAATATGCGTTAGTTCCTTACAAACACCAAAGCCACAAGGGACTTAAATACCCTTGGCTAATACAACACAGATAAACCTCTAAACACAGTATTAGACCAAGCCTATTAATACAATGATTACTATAAAATCTGACTTAACAATCTCCCCCTTAGTAATCATTGGCACTGTGGTCTTCAATATTCATCTTCTAAATCAACACGGACCATCTAAGCGACTTAGCGAAACTTCTTTCTTTAACTAAAAAAAAATTATTCTCAGCATCTTTCAGACTATGTTGCCTTTGTTGTCTTGACAAGACTGGACCAGTATGCAATAAACTTGAAAGAACAATTGGTTCATCAGCTTGTGCTCTAGACGACACACCTCTTTCAAATATACTTGAATGATCTGTGGTGGTCGGAGCAGGAACAGCAAAAATACAAGTATAGTTGAAGAAATAGAATCTTGAGCGAATCTTGATCAGCAGATAAACGTTTGAACTCTTTGTCTCTTTAACTTCTCCTTAACTTCTCCCCCTCATGACCTTGATGATCTGGATCAACTTGGTCATGCAAATGTTAGAGATGAGACAGCTTAAGATCTGCAAAATCAGACTTAAGGAGAAAGAGGGAAGATTTGCGCTACACGTTGGTGGCGCAAAGATTGTTTTGCGCTAGATGAAAGTGGTGCAAAGTTAGTTTTGCGCTACCAACTGGTGGCGCAAAGCTGACTTAAACTCAGAAAAAATTTTACCTGAAAAGCTCTTTGACTCCCCCTACACAAATGCACTAAATATGACAATTCAAGTTAGCATTCATATAGAGAATCAGATACTCCCCCTTGAAAACAGATATGATTTTTTTTTTAGAAAAAATCTCCTTATTCACTCCCCTTGAATAATGCACAAACCCATTTACAAAAATATGAGAACACAAGAATTGAAACATCAATGTAGAAAGAAAAAATATACTGAATATGTATTTTGAAACAACTAAATATATAAAATTTTAAACACTAAACAAATTAAACTCTACTTAGTAAAATATCACAGATTAATCCATCAGATGAAGTCAAGTGTATGTTGTTGGATACAGATACAAGTTTCATTGCATATCAAGTTAAAACATGTTCAGTTTCAAAAACTTTCATCAATCTATTCAGTGTGCTAGCATGCGAACTTCAATTAGCTTCAAGAAAATGCAATTCTAAAAATATAAAAGAAAACTTTGCATGTACTCACACTAATCCATCACGAATTAAGACTTTCACAAATTTATAGGTATATTGCAACTCGGAAATATCACCAAGTATCATGAGATGTGTGCTCATTGGCATCTTTTAGCATTGTGCACATTGGCATCTTCACATGAGTGTGCTCTTTGGCATCTTTTAAGCTTGTGCACTTTGGCATCTTTTAATCAAAAAGTTTGGTAAGTAAAGAACATGTCGTAAACGTAACTTTCTATCTGACCCTATTGCAGGATTTGGGTCAGTCGCTCCCAGACCAGTTGGCCTTAGGGGACTAGGTGTCAAGCACCCCTTGGAACTTACTCTCCCAGATCAGAAAGGCTACATCGACATATCATAAACCCATTCATACCAGTAGAACATGACTTTCGATCTGGTTCTATAGAAGGATTTGGGTTCGATCACTCCCAGACCAATTGACCTTAGGGGACCAGATGACAAGCATCCCATGGAACTTACTTTCCCAAACCAGAAAGGTCACAGGTACAAACTTTTAAACTTAGAGATTTCTATATTTTATATATAGAATTTTCATCTCAATTACTCAGTTTTACATCTAAGTGTTTAGCCCATATTTTCATTACGATCCATAATTCAGACTTTTTAGGATTTCCAAGCATTGTAAACTATAAATATTCCGAATCACACAACTTTAAAGCAGAATACAAAAGTTTCAAACATGTTGCTGACCTTTCGACTTTTGTAAGACTTGAAAGTTGATCATATAAAACTTCAATATAAACAAAACAACTTGAAAATTTATCCTAGACACACATTTTATTTAAAAGAAAGAAAAACCTGTAAAGCTTTTACTTTATAGAATAAAATTTGTAAAGATTTAAACTTTTAAATTCAAAATGCCGAGTTTGAAAATTTTTTCATTTAAGACAAATGTAAAGCATCGACAAATTGATATTTAGTTGGAACAAAATACAATTCAATAATATCATCTTTCACATAAAGTATAAAGAATTTGTGTCTCAAATGAATAATTTGGGAAGTACAAATTCAAGAGTTAGTTGAACTTGCTCAGATTCTTGAAAAATAAGAGAAAAAATGGAACAACATCATGATCAGAGATATATGCAGCGGAATTAAGTAGATGTACTCACAGTTTCTCATTTGTCCATAAGCTATATGCATTGAAGAACGAGTCCTAAACTAACATGTTTAGAAGTCGAAGTCCATTGAAGTACGGGTTCTAAGTTGATGTACTTAGAAGCCATCTTTCTCTTACTCCCCCTTAACATTAGGTGCCTGCAACTCAGAAACAATCTTTGGTTTTGGAACCCACTTGTATTTGGGTTCATGAAAGTTAGTTGCAGTTATTGTGGGGAAATATTTGTTAGATTTAACATGAAAAGCACGAGAAAAATTATCAGAATAATGAACATAAGAATCATTAGAAGAGAAAGCATAATCATCTGAACTAGAATCAGAAGAAGAATATGAGACATCTTTTAAAATTTGAATCATTTGCTTTATTGAGTATTTTGAAATTTTATTACAAGTAGCAAATGAATCACTTTTATAGATTTTGTCTACATATCTATCTTCATCAGTCGTAGGTTCATCAGATGTCCGCTTGACTCTCCATATTTGTTTTGTATGAGTGCTCAAAGTCCTATCTGAAATATTCGAATAAGAAGAATTAGAATTCTCAGAAATACCAGTATCTTGTTTCTTAGACTTCTTTGACCTTCTTCTTTTACGCTTTGGTTTATAATAATCATCATTTAGCGTAAAAGATTCATCAAGAATTTTCGATTTAATATTTGAATCAGAAGAAGCAATTTTACCTAAGAGACCCAACAAATCAACCAATAAATCTGAACTTACCTCGGAGTCAGAAAAATTTTGAGAAAAAATTTCAGATTTTAGAAATTCCTTTTTGTTTACTTGAAAATCAGAAGAAATACCAAAAACAGAATCTTGTTTTTGATAAATTAATTTTTCTTCAAGACTTGAAGTCATAAAAGAAAGAAATACATCTGATTCAATTTCTTTTTGAATATTTTGATCTTCCATTTTATCTTCAAGGTCAATGATTTTGCCTTCTAATACTAATGGAGGAGTATATCTTTTATAATCATAAAAGATTGGAGAGATATTTTCCTTATCAGATTTAGTGGCATATATATCAACATAATCATCAGATACTGAAGACTTAATGGGAGATATTTCATTTAAACTTTTTCTGCCTTTCTTTGATTTATCAGGAAAATATTTGGCATTTTCGCTTGTATAAACAAAAGAAATTTCCTTTTTCTTATTATTCATCCTTTTCTCATTTTCGATATCTAACAATTGCTTTTCATTCATCCAATCAATTTTAAATTGAGGAGCATATTTAGCAAGAGTTAGATAATCGTATTTATATAAAGTAGGGGATTTTTCAATAGCATTGTTTAAACAATGAGGATTTTCAAAACCAAGTCCCCATTTTTCTTTTATAGACTCGTAACTCCGCGGTTTGTTCAAATAAATAGTTTGTTCAGATTGATTCATTCGATATAATTTTTCTTCCAACTCATTTATTTTATCTGAAAAATTATCTTTTAATTTGGTCATTTCAGTCAAAGAATCAAGATAAGTCATATTTGATTTTTCTAAATCATCTAATTTCTTTTGAAAGATGTCTTTTGTATGAGCCAAAATATATTTTTTATCTTTCAAAGAAATTTGTAATTTATCAATCAAATTTGATTTTTCTGAATTTAAATTTTTTTCAGATAATAACTTCAAACGTAAATCATGTAAAGCAGTTATAATAATGTTCATCTGTGAAGAAATGAAAGTGAAATCAGAAACAGAAGGTACCTCATCATCATCAGTGTCATCATCAACACTTTGATCATCTCCGATGAAGCACATATGAGCAGTTTCGATATTATCAGCTTCATCATCGGAGTGATCTAGCCAAAACTCTTCTTCAGCAAGTAGAGCGGTTCCATTCTCTCTCTTTTAGGCCAGTTCCAATTTCTTCCGATAATATGTCGAATCCCGAACCTTCTTCACTCGACACTCTTTAACAATGTGACCCGGCTTTCCACAGTTGAAGCATGCATCATGTTTCTTAGCCTCGGGCACTTGAACATTCTTGGACCCAGAAGTGAAGCGAATAGTGTTTGAACTCGAACGAGGTTGGAACTTCTTCTGATAATGTTGAGAGAGAAGGATCATTGCCTTTTGAAGAGCCTCGCCATCATCATCAGTGGCCCCATCGTAAGCATTATCAGACAATGCTTGATCATCCAGATGGATCGTTAGAAGAGCAACCGGATCCACTGATTTCTTGTTCTTCTTATCAAGTTTAGCCTTCTTCTCTGTGACTATGCATTCATCTGTAAGCAAGATCTCATACATCTCTTGGATTTGCATAGTAGATATCCTGACATCATTCCTCAAGTGATGACAAGATTTGTTCCATTCCGGTTGAAGTGCATTGAGGAACTTCAGATTTGTTTTCAGCTCAGTCTTTTCTACTTTTATCTTTCTCAGTTCATTTATCACCACACAGAATATGTCATAAGTACTTTTCAGTAACTCCCCATCTTTGGCTTTAAATTCTTCAAAGTTGTTCATGTAGCGTGTATGCCGAAGTTGAGTTGCAACTGAAGACCCAAGCATAATCTTTTCTAGCTGTGCCCACATTAGTTTAGGATTGTTTTTGAAGCAATCAATCCTGTTGTATATAGAATTTGGCAAAGCTAGCATCAGATTAGCCTTTATATCACGATCGGCTTGATATTGCACCAACTCATCGGGTGTATATTCTTTCGTAGGCTTTAATAATCCAGAAGCCAGAGTGGGTTGTACAAAAGATCCTTCAGATAGAATCTTCATCATGTCATCTCCGTTCTTTTGTCGTTCGATGAAATTCAGAAACCGATCTTGCCACTGAGTAAATTCATTTTCATCAACTAGAACCGGAGGACGAGTTTCTGTACACAAAGACATCATGAGATTGCTTTTGTAGAACTGATCTTGAAACACAAATTTTTCAGAATCCATTGATGACAAATTTCAGAAAATACCAAGTCTGGAAGCATAGAGAATCTGGCGCAAACTATGATTCGCGCTAACAATGGATGGCGCAAACTTTCTTTTGCGTGAGAAGAAGCTGGCGCAAACTTAAATTTGCGCGAAGCGTTGATGGCACAAAAGATTCTAGAATGAACTTCTCGTGAGATAAGGATGGCGCAAACTTAGATTTGCGTGATGTACTGATGACGCAAAGTAGACTTTGCGTGAGATGATTTCGATGAGAACCTTCTTCGCTTGACAATTAAGTGGCGCAAAACTGACTTGCGCGAGACTTAGAAAACGCAAGACTTGCTTTGCGTGCAGCTTTGGTGGCGCAAATTATGATTTGCGCGAAGTATTGTTAGCAAGAACCACTCTTTGCGTAATAAGAAGATGACGCAAAACTGATTTGCATGACTAGTTACTGGTGAAAATTGAACTTTATCTTCAGCAACTGAATCCCTGAAAAACTTGATGAATTCACGCAAAGTATGGATGAACCCGCGCAAAATCGAAGAACTCGCGCAAAATATGGATCTGGCGCAAAACGATTATAAAATTCTGAATCCTTCCAAAAATCGATTACAACACAAAATTTGATGAAATTTTCTTGCACATAAATGTTCGAAAACAGATTTCTAACAACTTCTAAACAACTAACTCGATCAAAAACCACAAAATTGAAGATTTATGAATTAAACAGTACGTGAAAAACGTTTTTCCAGAAACTTGAAAACTCACAAAATTGAAGATCAAAACTCAATTTTCTTGCAATCTGATGTGAATCAAACGTATTCTCCTAGTAAAACCGGATCCAACGAACCAAAAAACAAGAAAATTCGATCACTAAACAGACCGAATTTGATAAAAAATCAAAAAATGAGATTTTCTTGAAAAAATCAAGAAAATCGATCAAATTTTCTGATTCAACACAAATTCAGATTTCGAAAAAACATTTCTCTCAAATCTCTCAGATTTAGAACAGCTCTGATACCAATTGATAATCCCAAAATCACTAAATCATAGAGAGAGAAAGTAGAGAGAGAAAGATTGAAAGCGCAAAGTATGATGTAGTATAGAATATGCGTTAGTTCCTTACAAACACCAAAGCCACAAGGGACTTAAATACCCTTGGTTAATACAACACAAATAAGCCTCTAAACACAGTATTAGACCAAGCCTATAAATACAATGATTACTATAAAATCTGACTTAACAAAAGTGTTAGGCTTAAAGCCTAGTGAGAACATACAGTTTATAATTCGAAGAAATACAGAAGATTGTAATAAAAGGAAATCTTTGCAAAAGAGTTGAGTTTACAATTGAAATCTTGTCACATAAGGACTTTTCGGTCCAAAATTCATCTTGTGATGACGGGGGATACCCGTTTTGCCAAGGATTGTGGCGGAACACCGAGTAAGCCACAATCCGAGTTATGAGCTAAATACTTGGAATCCATGGCCACGAACAACGCCGGTCCGTACTAAGATGTGGGGGAGGCACCCGAGAAAACCAAGTCATACTCGTTCACTAGGACTACATTATGATCCATGGCTAGTAACCGGTCCCACATAACCGTACCAAATGGCCTCCGAGGATCAAATGCATCCATAGCTACAATGGGGAAAACATCCCAAAATATATAAGCCGACTCAATACCTAGGGATCCACTAGTAGTAGTCTAGACTTGTCACTATTTCATTTGTGACTAACCAAAGCTAAACATATAACTTCCAACAACCGTTAATTCCAAAATACATTTTCCAAGTTTAACTGCTGATAAGAATGAAAATCATAAAATGCGATTATACATATTCTTTCAAATACTTCACCACAAGTGTGCAAGTAATACCTTATTTTAAACACATATCTAATGGTACCCTTCATTTTAACAAAATCTAGCAAGAACCCTAAAATCTCCCAAAACTCAAGTTAGGTCAAAATGTGATAATCATAAATCCAAAACCAAGGAGATATATATAAGTTCGAAAATATAAGTTTTGACATGCATAAGGTTTAGAAAATGATAGTACGAACTCACCAAGTAGGTTTTTGAAGAAAACCCAAAACCCTAGCTTTTGGTCCTTTGGAGAAGATGAAGATGGAGATGGTGGTTGAAGCTTACAAACCCGAATCCCTAGATGGAGCTCTTGATTCTAGCAATAAATGAAGTATATGGAGCTTTGAAGAAACCCTAACTTGGAGTAAATGAAGAGGGAGAGTTGAGAGAGAAATCAATAGAAGAAAGAGAATAAGAAATGAAGAAAAGGGCTGAAATCTCATTTAAGTCGGTCAGGGTCTCCGCGCGGGTAGCGGCGAGGGCAGAGTCGCGCGGTGACTCGCACCGAACACTGGATTCGCAAAAGAACAGGCCTCCGCGCGGGCCAAGCCGTGCGGCAACACGCGCGGGCCACTGCTTCCATTCTTCTTCAAATCTGGCCAACCCAAAATTCGGGGTGTTACACTCAACCCGTTTAACTTTGAACCCGACACGACACGTTTGCTAGGTCTAGCATCGGGGATGTGGTGGAATATCTCATATGCCCATGGTTCGAATCCACGCGTACACAACAATTCTGGCCATTGAGGTTTAATCAGGGCTGATGTATTACAGTCATAATTTGCTAAGGGATTAGTCTAGGCATATCCTAGGACACCATTCCCAAAAAAAAATATATGCGATTTTTGCACGTGATTTGGCTTTTTTCACATTCTCTTATTTAGTTATTATTCTCGTTTGAACTTTTCTCTCTCTCTATATATATATACACATATTTATATTCTCCTTTCACAAACCCAATAATTTGTATAAATACAAATCAATATTTATTTGTAGTTTCATATGTTATGTGTAACAATACATGAAAATTTGTTTGAAATATTTTGGGTTTGTAAATGATTATGTATGTATTATATACATACATATATATATATAGAGAGAGAGAGGGGGGGGAAGGTTCAAAAAAGAACGCTAACTATTTAAAAAAACAGCAACAAACAGCAAATCATGTATAAAATCATATATGATTTTATACTAACCCGAAAAAATCGGGCGTGGGCAATGTCCAGTGCGACCTACAGGTCGCGCACATAGTCGCGTGAAGCATATATGATTTTGTATGTGAATCATACTTGCACAACTACACCGTTGATTATCTACACGCATGGTTGAGATTGATTTGTAACAATTACATGGTTTGTATTTGATATTATATATATATATATAAAGAGAGATAGGTGGGTTCATACGAGAACAATATCTATTTAATAAAGCACGAGAACGGCCGAGTACATACAAAATCATATATGATTAATGTTACTTTGCTTGCGACTTAAGTCGCGGGCAAAGTCGTCCGCGTCCATTTTTTGGCTGTTAATACTGAATCATAGATGATTTTGCACATAATTTATTATTTTCTTGTTTTTTTAAATAGTTCTCGTCTGAACCTTCTTCTAAATATAGAGAGAGAGAGAGAGAAAGAGAAAGCAAGATTCACCCGTTCTCTTATATAGTGCATGTGGCCTATGCACAAACCCTCAACGATTCTACACAAACACAATTGGTTCTTAGTCTTCTAAAACACTTCAATTCAAATTTCTCACAAATTTTGAGAACCATTTTTCAAACATGCAATCACTACTCCAAGAACCAGAAATGAAGTTGATAAACAAAGTAACTGGTCCTCACTTGCATCCCACCCTCCCTCCCAATATTCAAGAAATGAGGTCCAAACTCATCACACTTTTCCACCATTTTAGGTTCCTTCACAAACCCTTTTCACCATCTCCATCTCTTCCCTTACTACTCCAATTACCTCAAACTCGAATACACCATCCTCAATCAACACCATTCCGCCCCCATCAATCTCAAGAACACAACTTTTCACAACTACGACATCGACGTTTTGGCGAATTCAATGGCTTCTCATCTTGTTTCTTCTCATCAAGATTTGTGCAAACGAATGGTATTCCATACAGCCGATATAATGGATGTGTGGGATGAGTTGAAAGAGTATGATGTGGTTTTCTTGGCTGCACTTGTGGGGATGGATATCGGTGAGAAGGTTAAGGCGATTGAACATTTGGCCAAGTATATGGCCCCAGGTGCCGTGCTCATGATCAGGAGTGCCCATGGTGCCCGTGCTTTTCTTTATCCGGTGGTTGATCCGAAAGTTCTTCAAGGGTTTCAAGTTCTTTCTGTTTTCCATCCGAATGACGATGTCGTTAATTCGGTTGTGATCGCACGTAAATTCATGGAGGAGGTGAAAACTGATCATGTTCATGATCATAATCATCATCATCATGAGTTGGGGATCGAGTCAATCGTGCCACCGAGTTGCAAATATTGTGAGTTCCAAGCTTTCGACAATCCTCTTAGCCAAACAAAAATGATGGTTGATTAGATCTAGTTATTTACGATTTGAATAAGGGTGGGATTGTCGGTAATAGTAACCGTATAGTAAACGCTTTCGGTAAAGCATCGGTGAAGTTATCACCCACGAAAGTTTGCCCAACGGATACCAACTTTCACTAACGAAACCTCAACTACGGATTTGTCCGTCAGTGAAAGTGCTCTGAATTGTAATGGTTTTCATTTCCTCTTGTATAATTAAATTTATGAAATAAAAATTAAGGATTTTATGTGATATTTTAAAATTTTATGTCCTGTTTACACGTTAAATTTTATGCAAAAAGTGTAATCATTTCATTTTAGAAACGAGAGTAATAGTTAAAATATGTGCTTAGATTTGGAGAATAGTTGATTTCTAGTAAAAATAGTAGTTATCATGAAAAGGGTAAAAAGTGATCTCCACCCTGGATCAATCCTAATTGAAGATCAATTAAAAATTCTTTTCTAAGGGGCCGTTTACCAAACGCTTATCCGGGTAAGCGCTTACCAAGTCATATTACCTTATGAATGAAGATGGCAATGAGCAAGAATTTTACCGGTAAGAGCTAAGACAAGGACCAAGAGTCTTACTCTGGTAAGTGATGGCGAAGACTCTTACCACGGTTGACGCTTACCGGGAAAATTATTACATACGATACCGTTTTTGTGGACTAAAATTTTACCCAGTAAGTGATAGTGTTAAATTTTACCGGTAAGCGCTTATCGGGAAAATTGTTGCATACGATACCGTTTTGGTGGACTAAAATCTTACCCGCTAAGTAAGTGATAGTGTTAAATTTTATTGGTAAGCGCTTACCCGGGTAAGTGTTTGGTAAACGACCCCTAAGCTAACTCATGGGTTATTTTGGGACTTAATTTGAACCATTAGATCAACACTAATTAAAAGAAATCAAGGGTCCAAATCCCTAACACTTGTCATTTTAACTCTTCACGATCCTTCGTGCTCTTTTGGAGTAAATATGGGGATTCGACATATTCAAACGAAACCGAAGTAATAAACACCCCTAGAAATAACATTAACTAAATATTCATACAACAAGGTCCTAATGAAAGGGTGAATCAACTTCAATCTTACAACTTTCATCTAAAATTAAATATGCATGCAGCTGCTGGATGCTATTTCTAAGCATCATATCTAGCTGCTTTTAGAAAGTTATCAAAAGGGCTGGCAGGAGGTAGCCTTAGACCATTCATTCCATCTTCACCCTGCAGAATCTATATATAATTAAACATAAGTCTCATGCATTGATGAGCAGTCATATATGAAATAATAAAAGATATGAAGAAATGATGTTTTTATATCAATCACCTTGATGACGTTTGAATTCCGACCGCCACACATATCTGCTGCTGTTGCTTTTGTATCGATGTTTGCAGAAGACAGCCAACTCGAGAGTTTTTTTCTTGAATCAGTGCCCAGGGCTTCACACTGCCCAGCCATGGCGCTGAACGGAAGGGGAGAAGTTGAGACAGATGCTCCAGCCACTTGACCAGCTGCTTCTAGTGCCTATGCCCCAAGGAATTGTTTAGAAATATCAATAATTTTTACTTGAAACAATAAAAACAAAAGCTTGGTTTCCATGGAACATCCTAAAACGGACTCTTTTAGAGAGAGATTGAAAAGGATTCTGCATATACTAACATGGTATCAGAGCAGGGTTCTGGCACCATCTAGGGATTTGACACTCTTTCTCAAGCCTCTTCTTGAGGGGGCGATCAAACTTGTATATATATATATACACACAGATGCATGATCATTTACAAACCCAATAAATCATAAAACTTACAAAACCAGTAATCATGTGTGAAAATGTTCAGTGTTGTTTCATAAAACGTCCCTAACGTGAAAAAGACAGTCATTAACGTTGCGCATATGAAACATCAGTGTATAAAAACTACATTTTCACACATGATGTTTCATATATGAAACAACACATGAAAACCAGTTTCTAAGTTTGTACAAAATATTGGGTTTGTAAAAGAAGGGACTACACATATATATGTGTGTGTGTAACAGTGTAAGAACATCCCTTCTCTCTATAAGGGCTCTTTTCGAGAGAGACTAGAAAGGCTTCTACATATTCTAACAGACTATTTGTCAAAAATCTAAAACAAGACAAATAAACTGATCTTGTGTGCCAAATCATTGTCATGATAATGGACAAATAGAGATTAACTTCAAATCTCTCAAAAAAAAAATCTACAAATGCTCTTGGAACATCCCAAAATGGAACTTTTTGCAATTTTCATGGGTCAGAGGAGTGATTAGAGACAGAAGGGGAAGAGAAGCATTACTGAATCAAGAAGCTGTCGGATGCTAATAACATGAGACATCGAGCTTGGTGTAGGAGATTTAGATATGAAGCGGGAAAGATCCGAAACAGATGATTCACTTGTTGCATCATCCTCAACTAGTGAATTTGTAGGAAAGTCCTGCAGAAAACAGTTTGACTCTAATCATTAGCACATGTAAAAAGCATAGAAACAGAAATAATGAAGACATCCGACATAAAATAAGTGTCTACTTTCAAAAAAGTAAGTGCCTACTTTCCAATTCCACCCTTAATTATGAGATGGGGAAATTCATTACTCCCTAAGGGTAAATTTGTTATTTAGTTGATTAAAAAGTGTAATAAGTACACATTTCTTTCTGAAAATCCGCTAAAGAGTTGTGTTATTTTAGGGCTGAGGGAGTATTGCACAAATATGTAACAGGGTACCGTGTCAAAAGAAAGGGATTCTTTTGAATGAGCAACTCTATGAGACTGATCCAAATGAAGCATTGACTCTGGACCGAACATTGCATCATCAGGTGTGAAAGTTTCCAACAACTGAATACGTAATTCTTCCGCCTCCATCTTATAAAAGTAGACATACACACAAGAAAACGTCAATTCTTGATCCATCAAAAAGAAAGATGAAAAAATAAACACATGCATGGTCCATCGGAAACTATACCTCGGTTACGTTAGATAATTTGTGGACTAAAATATCAACAATTGTCTCATAAGACTTGAACATCTTGCTTTGCAACTCAACAAGAAGGGAAGCAGCCGCTTGATTATCGTGGTCGGAACAATATTCGCTTACATCTGCCTGAGGCTTCACATAAACTTGGAAGTCATCACTGATACCCAAGTAGTTATCGACCTGAAGCAAAAATGATTATCAAGAAAAGCCAAAATAAAACAAAACCATACGGACCCGGTAAATATTCCTCGAAAGTAGGGTCAGGGACGGGTGAGATGTACAAAAACCTAACCTCTACCCCAAAGAGTAGAACGGTTGTTTTCGTAAAGAGTGTGAGCGAACAGGTAGTAGGAATAAAGATTAGCCATGAGAAAGTGAGTATGAAAAAGTAACTAATAGGTATAAATTTTTCTAAAAAATAATTAAAGTGGAATCTTACATCAGATTTAAGCATTGGTTCAAGTAGATCAGCAATATCAGGAATTTGATACATCTTGGCCGCAAACATCAGCATAGCAGTCGACAATGTAAGAAGTGATCTCTGGTGTGCCGGATATAACATTCCTAACCAATAGCAAAAACGAGCGAGTTCCATAATCTTATTCTAAGAATCTAAAACCAAATCAAACTAGCCCGGCTTATCCCACTCGCAAGTAGGGTTCAAGGAGGGTGGGATGTACGTAGTCTTGTCCTCTATCCCAAAGAATAGAGCAGTTGTTTTCATGAAGACCCCGTTTGCAAAAAGGGGTGTTGTTTGAATATATAGATGTGCAGTTTCACATACCATTGCTATGATCCAACAATATCTTCCATAGCGATAAGGGAAGTTGGAAGATGCGAACCACGAGATTATCAGTGGGGTTCTGAAATTAGATAATATAAAATGTAGCTTTAAGAATATCCAACAAGAGAACGATGTGTGAATGATGATTTAGCACACAAGTTACATGTCGATAAAAGTGATGGAGTCCCATATCGGCTAGACTTTTTTTTGGGGGGGAAGGGTGTCCTAGGCTATGCCTACTGTAAGACATCAGCCCTGATTAAACCTCAGTGGCCACAATTGTTGTGTACGCCTGGATTCGAACCCTGGGCAAATGGGATATTCCACCACATCCCCCAGGGCCTTAACCATTATCGGCTAGACTTGGACCTTTCTACTTCAATATATGTTGAAAAATCTCTTTCTCCACAAGTAATCTAGTGGGGCTCAACATATTTTCACAAACAGAATGAGATATGGCATCACACGAAGCAAATAAAAGATGTATGTCATCTCACCCTAAGCCGCAACGAAATGAGCGTTAAGCAGAAAGAATAAGCTAGAGCCTCGATACTTTGAAGACTGTTATCAGGAAGATTGGCTTGTATCCAGAAGGCGGACAATAGTTGAGTTATTTGATCCTCGCTAAACTTCATAACAGATGGTTCCTGTCACAATAGTCAAAGAAAAGAAAAAATTAAATCTTCTTTCATCTTACTGCTTATAAGTGAAATCAATCATGCATAACATGTCACTACAAAGAACTCGGCTTTATAGGACGCCAAATATGTCTAAACTGTAAAGGTGTTGCAATAAGTTTTTTGAGGGGAAAAAAACTTATTTTAACACTTCTGCATTTGATAAAACGCTTTTGGGCGCCCTAACAAGCTTTTAGGACACTATACATGATGTTATTTGAAAAAATGTCATACAAAAAGATGTGTTCATAAGATACTTCTCGAAACTGTCATGTAAAAGAGCTAATAAGACAGTTTATCTCAAAAGTGTCCTAAAAGACTTTTTAGGATGCCCAAATACATTCTAACATCCTATTGTAACACCTTTACATAGGGCGCACAATTGTTTGGTCCTATAAACGCAAGTCCTATGATGCAGTCTATCAAGATATTTAAACATATTTGGCGTCCTATACAGCCGATTCCTTTGTAGTGTGTAATCACGATGAAGGTGCTTACTGCATCAGACAACGTTATTTCCCCAGCTGTGATCGAACTAATTTTCTGGAAGTTGGGGGATTTCTTGTGTCCCCACACATCCTGAATACAAACTTCACGTTTCTCACCCTCTGTTCCATCTTTTTCTCTCCGAAGCTTATCGAGTAAAGATGTAACCGAGGCAAACACGGATGCAGTATCAGAACTCCATCTTCTTGTATGATTAGAGGCATCACGTCTCAAATGATTAGAACTTGGGATAAGAAGAACGGAAAAAATTTGATGGCCACTCAAACGTATTTCAACATCTGGATGCAGCATTAATTTCAAAAGTTGAAGAAGAAGACCCTCTGGAAACACCTGGTACAAGAAAGTTTGAGAATTTACAAAATTTTATTTTTGAAAACAGATGCTACGACAATCATGTGGGCATCTCAATTCTCACCTGCTGTGATCTTGAGGAAACAGATGCTACGACAATCATGTGGGCAAGAATAATCATCGATCCAGTAGTTGCCCTGGCAACAATACTACTAGAAGGCAGTTTCTCCAGTGTTGTTGACATTACATCAAACAGAGGGCGTGCATCAGCAATCTAGCAAAATCGTCATGATAATTCAAGTCAAAATCCTAAAGAAAGAATAATTCTCATTATTTAAGAAAATCTAAGTCGTATTCAACAAGGTTCTAAATAGCGTTAGGAATGGCATGGCGGTGAGGTCAAGCCTCAAGCCTTAGGAGCCACGGCGAGGCTACGGCGTTTTTCAAGGCGTGACTTATAGCGGCAAATTTGTACATTATATATATGATTATATATATATATATATACACACACAAATATGCTTTTTACTATTACTTAATGAGTCAATGAATTTAAACAATTTAAATTAGGTTATATACTAAAACCTAAAAAGTAAGACGCTAAAAGGGTAAAAAAATCAAATATTGCGGCAAAAACCGTGCGTTAGACTTACGCGTACAACGGCCTTAACATGGCGTTAGACACGAGCCTTGAGCCACGACGGCTGCCGCGGCAAGCCTTTTAGAACAATGGTATTCTATAAGATCCCCGTCTATTAATTTTTCATAATTTATTAATTCTTCTTGCTCTACGTCTTATAATTGACATTTTCTTTCTTTTTTACATTTAAAGGGTTTCTCCAAGATTTGTACACTATACTTTTTTGTTCGTGAAGGAAAATGGGAGGCGATAACGGGAGTAAAGAAGGTGTCTTTTTGAAAATGTAAATAGTCTTTAGTTAAAGTAATGCTACCATCGTCTTTCAATATATAATAAAATCCTAAACTGAAGTCTATACTTGTAAGATTTAATTATCTAACTAAAGTTTTAGTGGCAAGTAATGTGTATGGTGTGCTAAATACATTTATTTTGAGACAAATTAAAATAGAAATGTGGATGGTTATTTTGGGACGGAGGGATTAAATAACTATATTTATCGGGGAGAAAACCCATACCCCTTTGGCTATTTTGAGTAAGCAGTCTTCTATTGAAGATTGGAGAAAGGTATTCAAGCTTAACTCCTGTTCCCCAACTGATTCAACAGTTGCTTGAAGGCTTTTCCTCAAATGCCTGCAGAGATCGCTCACAAATCCAATATCTTTGAGTGCAACTTCAGATCTAACTTGCCAAGCCAGAGCAGTCGTAGTCTGTATGACGTATGATTTCAATTCCGGATCATGCGAAACATTTTTGTGGTCCAAATGGTGAACAACCGAAGCTAATATCAACTGCTGATTCTCTGAAATAAGAACAAATATATTGCTAACTAAATCAGAAAAAAATAAGAAATTATTTGTTTTCCCCTTGTTATTGAGTAAAACATTTCTTCGCCAGACCAAACCAACCCATCCCAAACGAGGCCAGTATACCCCACCCGAAGGTGGGGTATAGGGAGGGTGAGGGTCGGATGTTGATCTCTACCCTAAAGAGTAAAGTGGTTGTCTATGTGAAGATCATCGGCTTATGAAAAGTGTGCGAAAAAAAGAAAAATTCTGCACCCAAAAAAAACATGAAACAAAAAAAAATCAAAGCACCTGAGCTCTGTACAAAGTAGGCCATGTCAGATAGAACGATCAAGCCTAACCCATGAGGAGGAACCCATTGTCGATTAGTATCGAAATACACAAACATTGGATCCAATATTCGACGCATTGTTGTACTTTCCTTTGCAAGTTCTACCATTCTCTGAATGCAAATTTGTGCCCATACTTTTGGTGTTTCGGCCTCCTCTCTGTACCGGATGCAAAGAAACAACTCTCAAATAAAATACAGTTGGCATGTTATTGAAATATAAGCTTTTCACCGTCTGGAAGGAATGAGTATTATTATACCTGGTCAAAAGGGAAGGATCTTTCTTTTCTGCCCGTGGTTTGACAATCATGTAGCTAGAGTCGGTTTCGATGCCAGCCCCCCTCCCTTCACATCTAACCACTTCATCTACCCAATTATGATGCGCTTCCCCTCGATCATCATCTTGTTCGTTGTTTGTATTCGGTTCATAGTTGCCTAAAGTGACATGTACAATCTGCATTGTGGAAGTATGCAATAATGTCATCATTTGCGAGCATATTAAGCCTATGTTTGCCACACTGGCTGAGCTGTTAGCTGAAAAGCTAGTTGTCGGATAATAAACTAACTAAGAAGTGAGCTCATAAACTAGTCACGTTTGGTAAAAAATAGCTATTAAGCAAGATGACAATGTAAAACGACCTAAAAAACATGCTGAAAATTTAAATGGAAAAATATGAGGAATTTAGGATAATTGGAAAAAGGTGGAAAAAACCCCTAGAGCTTGTTCAAAGCTCGCTTACAAGCTAGTTATGGCTTACCAAAGGAGACTTTTACAATAAGCTCAAAAAATAAGCCCTAGCTTATCGTTGCCAAACACGGCCTAAAAGCAAACCATCAAAGAAGATGGAAAATAGACAGGTTAGATTCAGCTAAAATGTCGACTTTTTACATAAACAAAATACAAAAATAGTGAGATCAGAATGTCTTTCAAAAAGAAATGATTTGACATCCGCGCTAAAATCTATAATCCCACATGTGGTTCTTTTTCATTTGCTTGAACCACCACACAAACAAAAAAGCAAACGAAGTGGCAGAAGTAAACGAACCTCGTCAAAATCAACAAATATATGTGAGAACTCCGTCATAAACCAAATCTGCATGGGAAAAGATTAACGGGTAAACAAAGTGTTATATAAAGCCGAATAAAACAACAATTCTCATCCTAATTTAAGAAAATTACATTGTAAACTATATCACATTTGAACCGTTAGTTTATCACGTACCATGGCTGAAAGGCATTGCAAGCTTGCTGCCCTCAAACGTGTTTTTTCGTCTTCTTCCTCTGGTTTGCGGGCTAGCATACAAACCTTTTGAACTATATTTTCGAGATTATAAGTGTAAGTTCCATCCATCTGTAGTGAGCGATATTTTGAAGTAAGAGAACATATAAAAGGGGGTCTTTGATTGAGTAGCCATAACCGTATGCATACTTCCTATTTGATTTGAAACTATAGGCAACTCAACATCAAGAAATATGCACACAATTAATCAAACAATAATGAAAAGGAGAATTACCTGACTATAGATGAATCTAGTTAGAGTTTGACATCCAATTATCTGGACTGTATCTCGTTTAGAATCATCCAAAAGTTCAATAGAAACATTCAGCAGATTGACCGCAAAATATGCCCTGAAAATTTAGTAAAAGATAACACCATTATTGGCCTACTATTTTCCTATACACCGTTTCAATTTAAATAAAAAAAAAACAGGAGACATAAGCATAGAACATTAACAAGACGAGATAAATATTGCCTAAAATTTCCATATTGGACCATCAACCAGTTGTCATGGTCGAAACACAACCACTACCAAGCGAATTACCACATCCGAGAACAGAAATTCCAGGAAATATGATAAATAGGTATGGTTCATTAGCAATTACCATGGACACAAGGACAAAAAGACAGATATGATAAAGTTTTGAAAAGGTGGTTAAGAGAAAGCAATAACGTACATATAGAAACAGGTACAAAAAAAGCATAACCAATTTAAAGTATAGGCAGAAGGCATATTGTTAAAGTATTTGCGTGTTTTGTGGACATATTTGTGTGTGAGAGAGCGGCATGTGAAGGTTTTCAACTACAATCAAGATACATACTTCGTTAAGAACGTGTGTAATATAAAAGAAACAACTTACATTTGCTCTTTGCACATGCAAATCAACTTACTATACACCTCTGTGATGACATTAACTAGCTGGACATGATCTAACCGCAGCTCCTTGTAGCATCTTTCTTCAAGATATTTTGCAATCTATATGAAACAATTAGAATTCAATAATATGTTAGCACAGGTTACTTCAAGCCATTGATTCATTAATTGAGATAATAATAAGATAACGTTGTCACTAACTTTGGGGATACGGAAAGGGTTCTTAGCAGCATATTCACACAATTTAGCAATCTTCCGTTCATTTGGAGAGCCTCCCTGCACCAAAAGTAGAGCTTCACTTTCTTCGGCATTGAGGAAAAAATATTTCATTCATGGAACTAAAATTTACATGGCTTCTTAACATCAAAGGAAACGTTTTCAAATCCTTTATAATTAAATTCTTCCACATGCATGAAGACCATAGTGTCCGGCATCTTTTCCCGAACCACTCCACAGATCCATGCAAAGCACCCTCCACATGGCCCCGTCAACCTTTAGAACTTTTTCTATAACTACGGGTGTTCAAGCCAGCTTACGCGCAACTCTGATAGGAGTTAGACATGACGGCTTTAACTATTTCCAAGGACATGACTTGTGATAGGAGTTCTTGGAGACGCAAGATTAGGCTAGCCGACTAGGGGTGTTGTAGAGGTTAGGTTAGGCGTAGGGTTAGTGAGCCAGCAATTAGACCCCTACTAGTATCCTAGGTTAGACTGTAGTCCTTCCTACCTTGGTTACATTTGTTTTTTGTACTTGCTTCTGTTTGAATATGTTCTTTAATTTGCAAATGTTCATTTTATGTTCTTTTCCCACAAAAGAAAGAAAATACACCAAACCCCACTTGACCTACCAATATAAATATTTCATAACAGAATAATACACTTGGGTACTCATTGCAGGAACAGAATGCTGCTGCTAAAACAGTTGAATATGTGATACAAATACAAAACGAAAGTAAAGAATATACTAACAGGTGATTTGGGAAAGATTTCTGCAAGTAGTTTCTTGTATCTCTTCACAGGTTGCCTAGAACGTGATCTTAGAGAAGGACAGCAAACACACATGTTTACACATGCTGGAAATATCTTCCGAGAAATCACACCCATTTTCCTACAAACAATAATGTCAAAATTTAAAGCAATTATAAAACCCAAATGTAGTTTACAACTATAAAACCTAAATGTAGCTTAAAACCCGCCGAATGTAGCTTACAGCAAGGTAACCAGCGAAAATTAGGAAAAATTAGAAAATTCAAACCCCAAATTGATAAATCCGACTCCCACAACTACAAACATGAAGAATGTACTTAAATGATTCTTCCTTTGGTACACTTTCACTTGCATAGCGTCTTAATTCGAAGTGAAGTAAAACGGAAACCAGAAGAATGCGCCTAGAAACACAAAGATCAAAACAACCCAGATGCCCAGACTTCATAAACCCACAACACAGATGAAGAAAGTAGAAATCTTACATTCGAAAGTTTGGGGGGTTTTTTTGCAAAAAAGAAGGAAACAAGCAAAATCACACTTATAGAAGCAAACCCAGAACAGTAATCAGTAGAAGAAAGTAGAAATCTTACCTTCACCCAGAAAAGAAGCAGATTGGGGGTGTGTAAAACCCACCTCCTACCCAGCTGGGCTTTCAAAAAAAATGTCTGAAAGAAGGAGGACAGGAGGTGGTAAAATGGCGTTGGTGTGTTTGAATGGGCAAAGACAGTAGAGAGAGAGGGTGTGAAATGAAATGGAAGAGTGGAAGCGTAGGTCACGTGGGTGACAGGCGGAGAGAGTAATAGAAGAGAGAGAGAAAAAAGCTTTTTGTCAGATTCCTGGGAGACTGAAAAACCCCCAATGAAGACTTTTCTACTTTTCATGTTTTTGAACTTCAACTTTTCAATGTTTTTTATTGCTTTTTGAAGCCAAAGATTTGAAATTTTATTCTCTTCCCTCAACTCTCTCATTTTAAATGTTTATTTTCCATAATTTAAAGAGTAAAACATATAAGCTAGCTTATTTTTTGGGTACATGTTTGGATGATCATAAGCTAGCTTATACTTAAGGAGCTTTTTGCAAATATTCTAATTATGCCCTTCATTAATATTCATTATTATATATTAACTTTTAATTATAAATAAATAATTAATGTTTTTTTTGGTAATTTAAATGATTATAAGCTAGTTTTTGCCAAACGTGACTTTTTCATAAGCTAGCTTATCAGCTACCAGCTAGCTTATCAGTCATCAGCTAGCTTATCAGTAATCAGCTAGCTTATCAGCTAGTTTGCCAAACATAGCCTTAGGTGCCGTTTGTTTTTTAAAAGGTCTAAAGTCTGAAGTCTTATTTTTTAGTTATGATTAATAAGAGGTGGTGTATAAAAAAGTCTAAACGATTCAGACTTAAGAATCATTAAGAGGTTTTAAAAAAAAAAAAACGACCCCTTAGTTTTCTAAAATGAAAATAAATACAAGGATGGCCCTAATAACTATGAGCCTTGAGGTGCTATCCGAAGGTAATTGAATTTTGAGGTAATACTTGATAACGTTGATGTATGACATACTTTGTGTGTCATCACAATCAACGGAAACATGTATCCCACCTCACCAAAAGGTGTATTTTAGATATAGAGTTTTATCCATGTTTTTAATTATTTAAGATATAGAATTTTATCCATATTTTTGGTATTGTGAATATAGATCCATGTGTTTTGGTGTTTGGATATCGAGTCTTGCCCCTATGTTGGATGGATTTTGAATATTTGGTTTCATCCTAAAAGGGTGTTGATTATTTGATTTCATCGTGAAACTGTTGGGTTTCAAAAAGATGATTATTTTATTAAAAATATGTTTTCATTTGGGAAAATTGTTATTTAAAGAGCACGTGATGATCGATTCAACCTCTGATCAAAAAGATATACATTGGTTATATTTCATCTCTTCAACAAGTTTAGTAATGAACATAACGGCCCTAGTTTTACCGTTTTATATTTAAAATAAAAAATGATTGAACTCACTATGATTTAAGCCCAACATTTTTTCTTGTCGGCATGTGCATTAGGTCTTTGTGGAAGCAATACTAGCGACACTTGTGAAAATTTGAGTACTAGTTAGAAGCTCGAGGATGATTTGGTTGTTTGGGACATCTTCCATATTTTTTAGATAGCGACTGATATTGGGTTTAGTGACACATTTTTCCTAACTTAGTCCTTGTATAAGGATTAGTTTGGAAGTTGTTGACTTTTAATTTTGGTTTTGAGACCGGATTTGGAATACTTCTAGTGATTAATAGAAGTTTTAGATTAGTCATACTTTTTTTCATATTTTGGGATGTTACAAAAGGTCATCATCGTTACAGAGGATAAATCATCGTTATTAAGGAAGAGCAGGTTACTACAACGCCAATGAAAATGGAGCAGGCCACTGACCATCAAAAAACAATATCGATGCCGATGAGGACATATGCCCGTCATATGAGACGACAACCCTTTAAGGCCCCACCTTTCCTAACAGGGGTATCCATATCACACTGGTATCAAGTTCGAATGTTCTAATCACACCAATAGTAAGTTCGAAGTACATTTAGAAGTAGTTGGTTATGGAATCTCCGTAGCAACATCACGACTAAAACTTCCAAGGATACCACCATCCTCCTATACGTAAAACCACCCCAAGTTGTCTACACAACTCTGGATGAGAAAGGGATAACAATAAAGGAGATGAGTTTTTTTTTTTGCCATTGACTTTGAACTTTTTGATGATCTGGATATTTGTTTCAACTGGAGATGAGATAGGTAATAGTAAGGGAAATCGGTCTTTTGTCAAAG
Source organism: Arctium minus (assembly GCA_954870635.1). Taxonomy (NCBI): domain Eukaryota; kingdom Viridiplantae; phylum Streptophyta; class Magnoliopsida; order Asterales; family Asteraceae; genus Arctium; species Arctium minus. The sequence goes on along the minus strand of OX941080.1, from coordinate 57,561,723 downwards.
ATGAGAATGGTATGAGATGAGAACAGTCATTTTTTTTGTAAGGGGGAAGACGGTGAGTTTTTTTGGTCCTATAGTTTATCCCTAAATCTGAAAATCATCCATGTACTTCATTAAGTACATAAACTGTCACTATATTTTGCACCGGGCTCTTAATTAGGTCTTTTTCCCTAACATCATTAAAAGGATTGACCATTAAATGCATCATATGCCCCTTACGTGGGCCATTTTGGTCTTTTTATCCATTTCTTAGGGATGAGACTTGATAATAAATGGCAACCATATGGACCAAAACTGTAATGTGCTCGTTATGTTATTAAAATAATATATATATATATATATATATAGAGAGAGAGAGAGACCTTCTTTTGTTAACCAACAAAAGAGTCCAAACTTTATCAACCAAATTCAACCAATCATATTCAAACCTCTTAATTGGTTTAGATACATTCCTGATTTATTAATTAAGGGTATAAGTGTAATTCAAGATAGGCGTAGAGAGAGAGAGAGAGAGATTCCAGGCGTAGTGAGAGAGAGAGATTCCATATATTAAGGGCTCTTAAATATCTCGATAATAATGAAATTGAATATTTTATAAAAATTATTTATAGTTTTTTTTTGTATTCAATTTGATGATAATTACCAAATTCGTTTCTGTTCGGGTTACATAACAGAAATGGAGAAAAATAATTTCAGTGTTATGGAAGCAAGCAACATGAACGAGATTTCTGCAGAAATCAATTTATCGAGACGGATAAACACATCAGAGATTGAAGAACCTATCGATTCCCATGTGTTTGGTTAAATGGACGTCAGGAACGAGAATAATACATTGATTGATGAGTCGAGTCTTGATGATATATTGATTAATGATGAATCTGGTTTTGATCATGTTCGTGAAGATACATATGTACAACATTTCCATTACAACTTTACGTTGGTCTCCATTTAAGACCTTCAATGTATCAAATAAAGTCTTTGGAGAAGTTTTGGTTCTTAACCCTACAACTTTCCGGGCTTCCTTCTTATTCACAGTGTTCTTCGTGTTAGGAGATGGATTTTTATCTTTCACAGGTACGTCCCTCATTGGTTCATCCTCAAAATCACTATCTTAAGGATAACCTATTATAAAATAAATTGTTTAGGAACCAATTTTGTACAACCTTTTTTAGACAACCGACTAAAATTTACGTTTTAAGCAATATGTTTTACCTTGACAATGCTTCGTCTTACTGCGATCAACATCACTACCATGATCCACGTTGTTTGATCTTGTTACCCGTCAATCCTCAAAGGTAGGTTCAACCATAACGGTTTTGCATGTTTTCTCCATCCCCATTGATGTTTTAACTGTAAGGATATTTTAATGTCTCATTTATATCTTAACTTCTATAATCCCAAAATAAAGTTCACAAATCTAAGCAGTTTGTTCATCAAGTATTTAAACCAAAGTTATGTAATTTTATTCAACTTCATGCCTTTTTTTAACCCTCTTTTTCCTTCCCTTTCTCGCATGGATTGTCTCGAAACAACTTCGTGACTTACTTTGTCAATACCCGAATCGGATGCACTGACTTCAGCTTCTTTTCGCTTTCTATTTGCATCCGATACTGGGGTATTTACTGTAAAATTCATCAAAAAGATAGATACCGGTTATAATTGATGTTCACATATGTTATTATATGCACACATATGAACGGTTTCAATGCAAAGACAAACACACAACATGGTTATTCTCATATGTTTAAACAACTAACAAATTTCACTATCCTTTTATACAATGCAAATCAAAAAACCATGTTCTCATATATGTGCAATCGTGTATGTGTGCATATATGTGAACAATCACTATTTTTTTTATAGAGTGTAAATCAAAACACAATGTGTTCATGTATATGCACTTGTGCATATATGCACCCATATGAACAATGAAGAAATACACACAACACCATCGTTGATCACATATGTTGTCACATATATGAACAATAACTATTTGTTTTATAATTACTTTCTATCACATATGTTGTCACATATATGAACAATAACTATTTGTTTTATAATTACTTTCTATCAAGGATTTCCCATATTTGCACCCATATGAACATATTTCAATGCAAAAATACACCTAAGACCATGGTTGTTAACATATGTTTTCACATATGTGAACAATCACTATTCCTTTTATACTTACTTTCTATCCGGAATCTCCCATATGTGCACCCATATGAACACATTTCAATGCGAAAATAGACACAAGACCATTTTGTTCACTTATGTTTTCAATCACTATTTTTTTAGAGTGTGAATCAAAACACAATGTGTTCATGTATATGCAATTGTGCATATATGCACCCATATGAACAATGAAGAAATACACACAACACCATTGATGATCACATATATGAACAATAACTATTTGTTTTATAATTACTTTCTATCAAGGATTTCCCATATCTGCACCCATTTGAACATATTTCAATGCAAAAATACACCCAAGACCATGGTTGTTAACATATGTTTTCACATATGTGAACAATCACTATTCCTTTTATACTTACTTTCTATCAGGAATTTCCCATATGTGCACCCATATGATCAATGTGAAAATACACACAAGACCATGTTGTTCACTTATGTTTTCACACATGTGAACAAGCACTATTTTTTTAAGAGTGTAAATCAAAACACAATGTGTTCATGTATATGCAATTGTGCATATATGCACAAATATGAACAATGAAGAAATACACACAACACCATCATTGATCACATATGTTGTCACATATATGAACAATCACCATTTGTTTTATAATTACTTTCTATCAAGGATTTCCCATATTTGCACCCATTTGAACATATTTCAATGCAAAAATACACCCAAGACCATGGTTGTTAACATATGTTTTCACATATGTGAACAATCACTATTCCTTTTAATAGAGTGTATATGATCGAAACACACTGTGTTCATGGGTATGCGATTGTGAACCCATAACCAAAATATTTTTTTCACTAAACATGTTCCATCTACAACAAAAAAAATACACATCCACAAAATCACCAGATTCAGAAAGTTCAATAATCAAGGAAATGTTAATAAAACAAAATCCTAACAATTGATAATCGACAGAGGTTTAATGTATTACCTTCATCAGCAACATTTGTGTGCTTTTGTTTCTTCATATTCGACCCTAAATCAACACTCTTTGCCACTTTTGTTACTAGCTTCGATAGTGTCAGTTGGTCATCAACATCGTAATCAACCGGATCTTTCATTGTGTTTTTGAAGTTGAAAAACGACGTTTTGATCGCAATCCACTCACATTTTCTCCCAACTGCAACAAATCGTGTTCTTAGAAACCTAAATCATCAAGCAATTTATAAACCCTAAATTTTTCAAAAATTACCTCTTATCAAATCATTCTCGCCTTGAATGTGCGCCATTATCTTCTATGTTTTTGTAAATCATAAGCGAAGGAACCGAATTTGATGATTATCTTGTGCAATCAGAGAAGGATTCAAGTGGAGATAGGTCAATCGGTTTCGATCACTTCCCGTTCTAAGAGTCGATTAATTTGGGAACTGGTATCATTTCCTTATTAGATAGAGAGTGTTTTTGACATTTTTGTCCCTGTTCACTTATGAGCCATTGTACAAGCATCCATATTATGTATTAAATATGAATTAAAAAATCAATAAATGTGATTAATTTACAACCATTGATTTAATTGATGAACGGTTAAGATCGGTTAACAAGGTTAATACTAATTACCTAGATAACACAAGAATGGGACCCTATATATATATATATAGAGAGAGAGAGAGAGGTGGGTTCATATGAGGAGGGGACCTAATTAAAAAAATAAAGGGATGCATCTTAGCCCTTCTTTTATTAGATCAATGGTTGTGATTAAAAGATGACAAGAAATAAAAATAAAAATGAAATATAGCTGACATGGACGCGGGATAAATAAATGTAGGGGCAAAATTGGAAAAGTCACTAAAAAAAGATACGTGATATTTGAATTTGAAATTAGGGAATTATCATCCCTACCAAATAGGAGAAACCCCAGGAAGTAAAGTCGCTCCCAAAACCTTCAATCGCTCCCAAAACCTTCAACCTGAAATCGGAAAATTTTGAAGATCAATACACACAATCAGTTCAAACGAGGTCGAGAATATGAAAACAAAGAAGATTCCGACAACACATTCAATGGATTCGACATGTTTGAGGTTTTATTGCATGTTTGATTTTAGGGTTTTAAATGGATTCGACAGGTCTGATGAAATTTTGTGTTTCTTTATTGTTGAAGAACAACGAAAAAGTAAAAGAATAAAAAAGAAATCCAAGATTGGAGGTTCCAAAAACGATGAAGGAGAAGAGATAAATCACGAAGAAGGTACATAGGATTAAACTTACTGAATCATATGTGATTAAAGTTGTTTCATTTTAAATATAAAAATTATTTTGGATTAAGATTGTGAATACATTCAAAAAGTTAAAGTTGAATCATATGTGATTTACTAAGAGTGTTATCTTGTTTGATGATGGAAAAATCACTTAGTTATTAATCATATGTGATGTATAATATGATATCTCTTAGTAAATCATATGTGATTTAGAAACATATCTCTTAGTAAATCATATGTGATCTATAAGGATTGTTATATTCTTTAACAATCTGATGTAACTTAGTTATTAATCATATGTGATCTTGTTTTACAATATACGATGAAATGTTGTTAGGAACACCTAGTAAATCATATGTGATTAAGAAACATATCTCTTAGTAAATCATATGTGATCTATAAGGATTGTTATATTCTTTAACAATTTGATATAACTTAGTTATTAATCATATCTGATCTTGTTTTACAATATATGATGAAATGTTGTTAGCAACACCTAGTAAATCATAAACATATCTCTTAGTAAATCATATGTGACCTATAAGAACTGTTATATTGTTTAACAATCTGATGTTGCTTAGTTATTAATCATATGTGATCTTGTTTTACAATCTGATAGTATATGATGAAATGTTGTTAGGAACACCTAGTAAATCATATGTAATTAAGAAAAAATCTGATATCTCTTTGTAAATCATATGTGATCTATAAGAATTCAATTAGAACATTTTGATGACTTGAGACATGAATATTGCAATCGGTGATATGTAAATCATATATGATTTACCATTTCTTATGTACTAAATGTATTCCAATTTGGACAGGATCTTCATCGGTAGCAAAAAGAAAAAGAGAAAAGACAGTTGAAGGAGAAGAAAATGAAAAACAAGGAAAAAGGAGAAAGTTGATAAAGAAGAAACAACCAACACAAGCCAAAAGCATATGGTTGAGGACAACACCGTACCCACTGTTCAATGCTATTAGGTCACTTTCATATACACAACAAACATGTGTTAAGGAAATGGGTTTTGGTAGGATGATTGGAATGAAGTTGGATGGAATACCATCCAACCTAGGACTGTATGTAGCATTGAACTTTGATGAAGAAAACATGACAATCAAGACAACAAAAGGGACAATAACAATAAATGAAGAATCAGTAAGAGACATGATTGGAGCACCGATGGGACCTATAAAGTATGAAGAATGCGAAGCGAATGACTTTGGTGCTTCAATCAAGGGTGAATGGTTGAAGCAGTTCGATAAAGAAATTATAAGACCAACTGAGGTAAGTAAGAAAATAGTCTCATCAGAGGATGCAGACTGGAACTTTATGGTGAATTTCATTGTTCTCTTTTGCAATACAATGGGAAGTTGCAAATACAATGGAACTTGCGACCTAAATGTGTTATCTCGACTAACAAAGGAAACAAAGTTCCAAGATATAAACTGGTGTGAATACATCGTTACCCGTTTAAGGTATTGCAAGAACAGTTGGAGTGGTCGGGATGAAAAAGAATTCTTTTGTGGTCCAATGACAACACTTGTGGTAAGTTTTATAGATATATAATTACGTTTTTTTATTCTTTTTTGCAACTGATAACATTGTTTAAAATTTCTTTATAGTTGATGTACGTGGACAACATTAAGTGTGGTATACCACATGTCATAAGAGTTAGACCTGCAATCAAAGCATGGTCATATGAGTTGTTAAAGATGAGAGTGGAAGTAGAGGTTGAATTGGGAGGACTAGGAGTGGGGGATTTTGCTGAACCATATGATGAAAACCAAGCAAATGAAGATGAGGTTGACATGACAAATGTAGTACCTCCATCACCAGTGAAAATTGAGGTATATACATGTACATAATTATAAACACATATCATAATACATACTTTGTGTTATTGTAATTATGCATGCTTCACAAATCATATGTGATCATCTGTGGTAGTTTTAATAATCATATGTGATTAAACAAAATTGCATTCATCTGTATAGTATTTCAAATTTTGATAGTGTTAAAATCATATGTGATTTAAAGTTGATAATGTTGAAGTCATATGTGATTTAAAGCAGAAGAATATACTAGTATGGGTTTGGTTTTTATGGTAATATGATATTGGGAATTGATAGTGTTAAAATCATATGTGATTTAAAGTTGATAGTGTTGAAATCATATGTGATTTAAAGCAGAAGCATATACTAGTATGGGTTTGGTTTTTATGTTATTAACAACATGATATTGTGTAACACCCCGGATTTTCGTTTTGTATCTTGTTATTCTTGTGTTTAAGCTTTTGTCGTTAGCACCGCGGTTGGTTTGAAGTTGAGTTTGGATTTTTGGTGGTTTCGGGCAAACCACAGTGATCTGCGCGAGTTGCACCGCGACTTGAGGTCACAACACAACCCGCGAAACCTTCTATTTGTTTGGGTTTTGTGTTATCGGGCGAGTTACGCCGCGACTAGAGGTCGCGGCATAACCCGCGAGATCCCCTGGCCGAATTTTTTAGATATTTAGCCTAAATATCTTCATTTGGGTTTTAATCAATATCTTTTCTCTCTTTGCTCTCTCTTTCTATCTCTCTCTCTTTTCTAGTTCCTTAGACCTCGTTAATTACTAGTATTAAGTGCATCTAGCAAGGGTTCGGAATAGAAAGCTTCGTCTTCTCTCGGTGGTCGTTATCTGGTTTTCGGGTTTTATTTCTAAAACCTATTTGGTGAGTTCTTACTACCTTTTTACACCTTATACATGTCAAAGGTTACTTTTTGAACCTCTATATATCTCCACGGTTTCAGATCTAAGTTTACTACATTTTGATATAACTTGAGTTTTGGGAGATTTTAGGGTTCCGAATCATTTTCAACTAAAATGATGGGTTCCATCTTATTTGAAGTAAATGATATTTTACTTGCGCATTATGTGATTTATTTGAAAGAAATCATAAAATAAAGTACTACATGCACATTGAGTTGTGAGGTACTAAAAGGGAAAGTAAATTAAAGTACTACATGCACATTGAGTTGTGAGGTACTAAAAGAGAAAGTAAAATAAAGGACTACATGCACATTAAGTTGTGAGGTTCTGGAGAGAAAGTAAAATAAAGGACTACATGCACATTAAGTTGTGAGGTTCTGGAAAGAAAGTAAATTAAAGTACTACTTGCACATTGAGTTGTAAGGTACTAAAAGAGGACTACATGCACATTAAGTTGTGAAGTTCTGGAGAGAAAGTAAAATAAAGGACTACATGCACATTAAGTTATGAGGTTCTGGAAAGAAAGTAAAATAAAGGACTACATGCACATTAAGTTGTGAGGTTCTGGAAAGAAAGTAAATTAAAGTACTACATGCACATTGAGTTGTGAGGTACTAAAAGAGAAGGTAAAATAAAGGACTACATGCACATTAAGTTGTGAGGTTCTGGAGAGAAAGTAAAATAAAGGACTACATGCACATTAAGTTGTGAGGTTCTGGAAAGAAGGTAAAATAAAGGACTACATGCACATTAAGTTGTGAGGTTCTGGAAAGACTGTATATAGTCTCATTGTAATATTTCATTATTATCAACGTTTTGACTTGGGATTGCTTATTGAAAAGATTTCCTTTTGATACAAATGTTTATATCTCTTGAAATTATAAACTGTATGTTCTCACTAGGCTTTAAGCCTAACACTTTTTCTCAAATGATGTGTATAACAGGTTCCCATTAGTGGTGGGTTGCCAAGGGCTTGAGTGACGAGCTTGGTCTCGGGGGCTTTTTGTGATGTCTAGTATTTGTTGTTGGGCAATTGTTTAAGTCCCACATTCTTTTGGTGATATTGGATTAACAACCGATGTAATCTAGATAGTTTATGTTTAGATTAGTTTGTTGTTGAATTCCATATCCGCATACAGGTTTTGTATTGGTTAAGTACAATTCCCCTTTTTGGGAGGTTTATACCAAGTGGTGTTGTCTAATTATCTAGTTTCCGCGTTTTAAATTGACTCTGGTTTTTAGGGTGTTACAAGTTGGTATCAGAGCTCTAGTTTAAGTGATCTAGGCATGAATGTAAGATGTCTAGACTTAGACTGAGTATGTTAAGCATTAATTCGTGAGTTTGGGTAGAACTTCTAAGATGGGTTGGTCTTAGAATCGACGGAAATTATAGTTATCGAACGTTGTAGCGATGGTATTAAGAACCTTTATGTATTGTATGTTCATAATTTCACTTAGCTAATGTTATTATGAGAATATTTATACGTGTTTGTGCTTAATGTACCGTTACTATGACAATTGGTAATGTGGTATTCGTTCTTTCGTGTTTATTCGGTTGATCTGTCTCTCATTCTTTTCGTGCTTGTGTGGCAACCATTACTTAGGTATGATGAACACGCGTGGTCGTCCGTTAGGCGACGGAGATCTTCGCGATGTTAGTTCGCCTGAGCTAAATCCGGTGGTTAGAGTGCAAGCAGTCGTTCCTCCGGGCATGCCACCGATATTTACTAGGGAAGTGGAACTGCAACCAAGAGTAGATTTGGCATCCACCAGCCCCGTTATTCAAGTGGCAAACCCTCAAGCTGATATGATGGCCAGTGTCATGCAAATGGTGACGTCGGCCATGGAGAAACAACAAGAGGTTTTTCAGAAGATGTTGGAGGACCGGGACACGAGCCTCAGGAGGCATGAGGCAGTGGAGGAAAATGTGTTGGTTGGCTCTGGGGGCACCGGGAACAGAATCCGAACGGAGGAGAACATGATTGTGAGTGCACCGAGAAGTGGAAAGAGTTGTTCCTACAAATCTTTTCTGGGTTGTGGACCACCAGAGTTCTCTGGTTCCGAAGACCCAGTTGCGTGTGTTAAGTGGATCCGAGTTATCGAGCAGGACTTCGGTTCATCCGAGTGTGGTGATGACTAGAGGGTAAGATTCGGTACTCAATTACTCAGGGATACGACACTGACGTGGTGAAATGTTATCCAGTCCACCCTCTCTCCTATTGTTTTGGCCCAACTGTCTTGGGGTGAATTCAAGGTAAAACTGTTAGAAGAATACTGCAATGAGAGGGTCGTGGATCGGATCCAGGCAGAGTTCCGAGCGCTGGAGAAAGGGAATTTGACGGTGAGAGAGTATACCCGTCAATTCATGGAAAAGCTGGGGTTAGTGGGGCATGTGGCCTCAACTGAAAAGGAGAAGATTAAGGCCTATCTGAAGGGTCTACCGTCGGACATGATGACTATGGTCCGAAATTCGAAGGCTTCCAACCTTCGTAAGATGATTGAAGAGGCACAATTTATGGAGGAGGTTTACATGAGGGGTAAACCGGAGAAGGTGGTGGCGGTGGTTGAAAAGAGAAAGTGGGAGAACAGTTCAGTACCTCCCAAGAGAACCCGACCTTTTGTAGGAAACCGAAGCTTCAGCAGTTATCAAGAAACTAGGTGGTGCCAGAAGTGCAGAACCAAGCACCACGTTAACTGTAACACCACTTCTCAAACTTGCTTCAAGTGTGTTAAATCTGATCACATCACTCGTGACTGTCCGATCAGAGGGCTTGTATGTTATGAGTGCAAGACACCGCGACACATGAAGAGAGATTGCCCGAAGCTCATGTTGGGTAGCGCGCCGGTGAGGAGAGAGAACCCATCTAGGGTTCCGGGTCGAGCGTTTCAGATGTCGGCCGATGAGGCCAAGGCATCAGCTGATGTGGTATCGAGTACATTTCTTATAAACTCAGTACCTGTACGTGTTTTATTTGATACGGGTGCCAGTTTCTCTTTTATATCTGAGTTGTTCCGTCAAAAGATTGCTATGCCCACTACTGGTCTTGAGGATGCGTTAGTGGTTGAGATAGCAGATGGTAGTCAAGTTCTGATCCGCGATGTTCTGAAGAATTGTACTCTTGGAATCGAAGGGAGAGATTTCCCAATCGATTTGTTACCAATGTTAATCGGGGTTTTTGATGTTGTGGTTGGCATGGATTGGTTAGCGAACAATCATGCCGAAATCGTATGTTCCAAGAAATTGATTCGACTTCCCAATCCCCGTGGCGAAGTTGTTGTGATTTATGGTGAGAAGAGGAAGGGAGATGTGGCAATAATCACCATGACTAAATCACGCAAGTGTTTGGTGAAAGGATGCTCGTCTTTCCTAGCCTACGTGATCGATGCCAAGCTAGAGAAGTTAAAGCTTGAAGATGTGAAGATTGTGCGTGAGTTTCCAGACGTCTTTCCGGACGACTTGTCCGGGTTACCACCCGATCGTCAAGTGGAGTTTCGGATTGATCTCGTACCGGGAACGACTCTTGTTGCTAGAGCCCTTTACCGGTTAGCGCCAACGGAGATGCAGGAAATGATGGCACAACTCCAAGAGCTTTTGGAGAAGGGTTTCGTAAGACCGAGCTCGTCGCCGTGGGGATCTCCGATCATGTTCGTCAAGAAGAAGGATGGCACAATGAGAATGTGCATTGATTATCGTGAGTTGAACAAAGCTACAGTGAAGAACAAGTATCCACTTCCAAGAATTGATGACTTGTTCGATCAACTCCAAGGAGCGGGGTGTTTTTCCAAGATCGACTTACGTTCGGGTTACCATCAAGTGAAGGTAAGAGAAGAAGACGTTCCGAAGACAACCTTCAGAACGCGTTACGGCCATTATGAGTTTCTTGTAATGCCTTTTGTCCTAACGAACGCACCAACGGTATTTATGGATTTGATGAATAGGATGTGCCGACCAATCCTCGACAAGTCGGTCATTGTATTCATTGATGATATACCCGTGTACTCTAAGAGCGAGTTAGAGCACGAGAAACACCTACGCGAAGTTCTCGATGTGTTGAGAAAAGAAAGATTGTATGCCAAGTTTTCTAAGTGCGACTTTTGGCTTGAAGAAGTGCAATTTTTGGGTCACGTTGTCACTCGAGATGGAGTGAAAGTGGATCCCTCCAAGATTGAAGCTATGATGAATTGGGAGCCTCCCAAGAGTCCGTCAGAGATCCGAAGTTTCTTGGGTCTGGCGGGGTACTACCGGAGATTTATTCAAGACTTTTCAAAGATCGCTTCTTCCTTGACAGTTTTAACTCGGAAGAATGTGAAGTTCAATTGGACCGAAATGCAAGAGAAGGTGTTCCAGATTCTACAAAAGAAGTTGTGCGAAGCTCCAATCTTGTCATTGCCTGAAGGGTCGGAAGACTTCGTGGTCTATAGTGACGCTTCGAAGATGGGTTTGGGATGTGTGTTGATGCAAAGAGTCAAGGTAATCGCTTACGCCTCGAGGCAACTTAAAATACACGAGAAGAACTATCCTACCCACGATTTGGAGTTAGCAGTGGTGGTGTTCGCCTTGAAGCTTTGGCGACATTACCTCTATGGTACAAGATGTACACTCTACACGGATCATAAGAGCCTAAAGTATGTCTTTTATCAAAAAGAGTTGAATATGAGTCAAAGGCGGTGGCTCAAGTTGCTCAAGGATCACGATTGTGAATTGCTTTACCATCCCGGTAAGGCGAACGTGGTGGCCGATGCGTTAAGTTGGAAGGACTATAGCGGAAGTATTCGGGCTACCTATTCGAGAATCGAGTTAGTGTCTAGTCTTGTTGAAAAGATCAAGGCATTGCAGGCAGAAGCATTGTTGGAAGAAAATATCAAAGAGGAAGTCATGACGAAGCAACGTTCGCTCTTAACGGAAGATAGCCGTGGGGTAAAGTTGTTTAGCAGTCGTGTGTGGGTGCCCAAAGTTGGGGGTAACCGTGATCTATTGCTTGAGGATGCTCACAAGTCCAAGTATTCCATTCATCCGGGAAGTACAAAAATGTACAGGGACTTGAAGTTGCATTATTGGTGGCCAGTAATGAAGCCTGATGTGGCACGCTACGTAGAGCGTTGTGTGACGTGCTCGCAAGTTAAGGCCGAACATCAACGACCGTATGGGAGTCTCCAGTCCTTAGAGATTCTTGAGTGGAAGTGGGAACATATTACCATGGACTTTGTGACGAAGTTGCCTAAAACTCTTCGAGGTCACGATACCATCTGGGTAATAGTCGATAGATTGACTAAGAGCGCTCACTTCTTGGCTATGCGCGAGACTTTACTGATGGACAAGTTAGCGAAGCTTTACATCGATAAAGTGGTCTCGAGGCATGGAATACCCTTATCGATTATGTCGGATCGCGACAGTCGGTTCACTTAGAACTTTTGGGATGGGTTTCAGAAAGAGCTTGGTACGCGAGTAAAGTTGAGTACGCTTACCATCCACAAACCGACGAGCAAAGCGAGAGAACGATCCAAACGCTGGAAGACATGTTGAGGTCTTGTGTCATCGATTTCGGGGGTAGTTGGGACACTCACCTACCTTTGGTGGAGTTTGCTTACAACAATAGCTACCACTCGAGTATTGGGATGACACCATTTGAGGCGTTGTACGGGCGGAAGTTCCAAACTCCCGTGTGTTGGCTTGAAGCGGGAGAGAAGCAATTCGCCGGACCTGAGATCATGCAGGAGACGGCTGATAAGGTCAAGTGCATTCGTGAAAGATTGAAAGCGACTAAGGATCGGCAGAAGAGCTATGCCGATAAGAAGAGGCGGCCGATGGAGTTTCAAGTGGGCGATTGTGTGTTGCTTAAGGTATCGCTATGGAAGGTCATTATCAGGTTCGGAAAACGTGGGAAGCTGAGTCCCCGTTTCCTTGGAGCTTTCAAAGTACTTAAGCGGGTGGGTTTGCAAGCCTACCAATTGGAACTGCCTCCGGAGTTGAGCAGAATCCACAGCACGTTCCATATTTGTTACCTTCGGAAGTGTTTGGCGGAGGAAGAAAGCGTCATTACCCTCTCAGAGTTAAGATTGGACGAGGGTAACCGTTGTGTAGAAAAATCTGACGCTATCTTACAGGGAAAGTCCAAGAAGTTGCGTCACAAAGAGGTCACTATGGTCAAGGTGCAGTGGAAGTATCATCGGGGAGCCAACGTGACGTGGGAAGCCGAGGAGGATATGAAACGAAGATATCCTCGTCTTTTCGAGTAGATGGGATTTCGGGGACGAAATCATTCCCATGTTGGGGAGGATTGTAACACCCCGAATTTTCGTTTTGTATCTTGTTATTCTTGTGTTTAAGCTTTTGTTGTTAGCACCGCGGTTGGTTTGAAGTTGAGTTTGGATTTTTGGTGGTTTCGGACAAACCACAGTGATCTGCGCGAGTTGCACCGCTACTTGAGGTCGCGGCACAACCCGCGAAACCCTCTGTTTGTTTGGGTTTTGTGTTATCGGGCGAGTTACGCCGCGACTAGAGGTCGCAGCATAACCCGCGAGATCCCCTGGCCGAATTTTTTAGATATTTAGCCTAAATATCTTCATTTGGGTTTTAATCAATATCTTTTCTCTCTTTGCTCTCTCTTTTCTAGTTCCTTAGACCTCGTTAATTGCTAGTATTAAGTGCATCTAGCAAGGGTTCGAAATAGAAAGCTTCGTCTTCTCTCGGTGGTCGTTATCTGGTTTTCGGGTTTTATTTCTAAAACCTATTTGGTGAGTTCTTACTACCTTTTTACACCTTATACATGTCAAAGGTTACTTTTTGAACTTCTATATATCTCCACGGTTTCAGATCTAAGTTTACTACATTTTGATATAACTTGAGTTTTGGGAGATTTTAGGGTTCCGAATCATTTTCAACTAAAATGATGGGTTCCATCTTAATTGAAGTAAATGATATTTTACTTGCGCATTATGTGATTTATTTGAAAGAAATCATAAAATAAAGTACTACATGCACATTGAGTTGTGAGGTACTAAAAGGGAAAGTAAATTAAAGTACTACATGCACATTGAGTTGTGAGGTACTAAAAGGGAAAGTAAATTAAAGTACTACATGCACATTGAGTTGTGAGGTACTAAAAGAGAAAGTAAAATAAAGGACTACATGCACATTAAGTTGTGAGGTTCTAGAAAGAAAGTAAATTAAAGTACTACTTGTACATTGAGTTGTGAGGTACTAAAAGAGAAAGTAAAATAAAGGACTACATGCACATTAAGTTGTGAGGTTCTGGAGAGAAAGTAAAATAAAGGACTACATGCACATTAAGTTGTGAGGTTCTGGAAAGAAAGTAAAATAAAGGACTACATGCACATTAAGTTGTGAGGTTCTGGAAAGAAAGTAAATTAAAGTACTACATGCACATTGAGTTGTGAGGTACTAAAAGAGAAAGTAAAATAAAGGACTACATGTACATTAAGTTGCGAGGTTCTGGAGAGAAAGTAAAATAAAGGACTACATGCACATTAAGTTGTGAGGTTCTGGAAAGAAAGTAAAATAAAGGACTACATGCACATTAAGTTGTGAGGTTCTGGAAAGACGGTATATAGTCTCATTGTAATATTTCATTCTTATCAACGTTTTGACTTGGGATTACTTATTGAAAAGATTTCCTTTTGATACAAATGTTTATATCTCTTGAAATTATAAATTGTATGTTCTAACTAGGCTTTAAGCCTAACAGTTTTTCTCAAATGATGTGTATAACAAGTTCCCATTAGCGGTGGGTTGCCAAGGGCTTAAGTGACGAGCTTGGTTTCGGAGGCTTTTTGTGATGTCTAGTATTTGTTGTTGGGCAATTGTTTAAGTCCCACATTCTTTTGGTGATATTGTATTAACATCCGATGTAATCTAGATAGTTTATGTTTAGATTAGTTTGTTGTTGAATTCCATATCCGCATACACGTTTTGTATTGGTTAAGTACAATTCCCCTTTTTGGGAGGTTTATACCAAGTGGTGTTGTCTAATTGTCCAGTTTCCGCGTTTTAAATTCACTCTGGTTTTTAGGGTGTTACATATTGGGAATGTTTTAATAGGAATATCTGAGTTTCTTGGACAATACATACAACCAGCTGATGTCCTTCAAAACAAAATTCAACACAACTTTGGATAAGGCCTGTTTGAAATTCCCGGAAGAAGCGACTCTTGATGATTGGAGAACAAAACAACTTGATTTCGTGCTTATTGAACAACAAATTCCTGAAACTCAACAATGGAATGTACAAGTTAATGAAGAAGATGGTGAAGGAGGGAATGAAGGAGGTGGGGAAGGTGGATTAGAAGAAGGGAATGAAGAAGGTGGTGAAGGAAGGAATGAAGGAGGTGGGGAAGGTGGATTAGAAGAAGAGAATGAAGAAGGTGGGGAAACTGGAATAGAAGAAGACAATGTAGCAGAGAACATTGATCATCTTGTAGCAAAGTTAAGCATGGACATTTCAGAGACTACAACAGAAGGTGAGGAACATAACTTTGAGAGTTTTACACTAATTTTGCAACATATAAATGTTAATGACTCATGTGATTTCTTATTTGTAGTAAAAACAGGGGAAAAAGAAGCATTTGCAGTAATATTATCACAACCAAGTTTCAGCCTTGGTTTAACACAATTATTCGGTGAAGATATTCAAAAGACGGGAGAGATTGTGACAGAGAAGGTTGTAGCGGAAAAGGCAGAAGCATCTGCAGTAATATTATCACAACCAAGTTTCAGCCTTGGTTTAACACAATTATTCGGTGAAGATATTCAAAAGACGGGAGAGGTTGTGACAGAGAAGGTTGTGGCGGAAAAGGCTGTGACAGAGAAGGTTGTGACAGGAGAAGCTGTTACAGAACAACAAAAGGAACGGGAGCCTTCTAAAGAGAAGTTGACCGTAAAGTTGAAGGTGAATAAAGAGAAGATGAAAGAGACAGAAAAAGGTTGCACTGCCAATGTGCTCCCCATATTTGGACAGAAAGGTGGATGTAAATGCAGCAGTAACAAAAGATGAAAAGATGGTGGCTGATTGTATGTTTGCCATGAAAGGGGACAAGATGTAAGTGAAACATAAATTCGTTTAGTTATTAATAATGTTAAACGTGCACACTCAATTGCTTTAATCACATATGATCAATAAGCACGCACAATTGATTTAATCACATATGATTAATAATAGCACACCAGTATGCACATATGCATATATGTTCCATAGTTCGAACATTTTGATGAATTGGTACATAAATATTGTTGTTAGAATCTGTGTTTCAATGAAAGATCATATGTGATGTAGTATTTATATGTTATGTTAGGATTGTACATGTGGTTAGAATCTGGGTTGCAGTAAGAAATCATATGTGATTTACGGCTTGTACATGTGCTTATATATAACTAATCATATGTGATTTGATACATGAATATTGTTGTTAGGAACAGATTATGATTATGTATATCTAATCACATATGATTTAATACATGTAAAGATTGTACATGTGGTTAGATTTGATAAATGAATATTGTTGTTAGGAACATACTATGTTTATGTATATCTAATCATATATGATTTAATACATGGTTATCTTCAAAATGTAAGGGATGTCGTGTTCAAGACTATTACCGGAGGATAGGCACCTAAAGTGGTTTTTGAAAGCATGGCACCAGAAACTGCCATAAATGCTTCTGTTATTGATTTATGGTCAATAATCCTTAACAATGAAGAATAATTCAGAAGCAACTCATCACCACGTCGGTTATTCTTTACAACAACAACAATGGTACGTACGACTACAATTATCAACTAAATTAAGATTATTTAGAAAATATTACAAACATGAATATGTGGGTTTAAATATGAAGACCGAAGAAATGACTTCAATGGAGAAGGAGAATAGAATGGCAGCATTTACATCAAGTATGGAGGCTTCAATGACAAACATGAGTGAAATGTCTTCTCTCAGAAATGTTGATATGGTATGCATAATTGAAGTATCATTAAAATTTTATGTTAGTTGGGTAAATTTGGTACAATGATGTTTAGATATGCTAACTAATTATGTAGTTTTTTTCCACAACTTTTCTTTCCAATGAAAAAGTCAACACATTTCTACTTAATAGCTTTCAACCTAAAAGATCCAAGCTTTGTAATATTGGATAATAGCTCAACGGATGTGCCAAATGATGTGAAATATGGCGAGGTTCCAAATGTATTGGTAAGAATAAAACGTTAGAAAAACTAATGTAGAAGAATAAAATAAAATATTTGATAACTTATATATTATATATCATGTATTGCAGAAAAATACATTGGTGGAATACTTGAAGGTGGTGAAACATCCTCGAGTCAATAGCATGTCAAAAGTGAAACCAAACCGATACAGAATGAAGTGGAGAACAAAGGACAACTTCATTGATTGTGGAATTTTTGTCATGAGGCACATGGAAACATACAAAGGTGAGACGGTTAGCAAGTATGATTGTGGACTTGATAAGGAGTATGGAGCACAAGATAGCCAACTACACAAATTGAGGAAGAAATATATGTGTAAGATACTGCTGCTAAGCATGAACACTTTGAAGTACAAAGTGATAAGCCAATCTTCATCATTCTCAAAAATAGATGTTAAGATAACAAAGAAGTTGATTCAAGCGGCAGCGAAAAGAAAGGAAGAATGGTTGGCATAGGTGTTAGTTGATAGTATAACGTTTGGGAGGTTTAGTTTGTGTTGGAAAACTTGTGATGATACTATAGTATTTTGTTCAATGCTTTTGATAGCTGAATGATATATGTGAATTCTGATGTTTGTTTGGGATATTTCTAGTATGAATATGACACATATGTGATTTTGTTTTATTTGGAATGTTGCTAGTAATATGACTTAGTTAAACATTTTGATCATTTATGATGAAACATTTTCATATCACTTACTTATTAATCATATGTGATCATAAGGAGGGTTATATTGTTAAACAATATGATATGTCTTAGTAAATCATATGTGATCTATAAGAACTGTTATATTCTTTAACAATCTGATGTCACTTAGTTATTAATCACATGCGATCTATAAGGACAGTTATATTGTTTTACAATATGATATTATATGATGAATTTTTTTAGTATCACTTAATAAATCATATGTGATATAGAAAGACTGTAACATTGTCTTACAACTATGATTTAGAATAGAATTCCATATCACTTAGTAGTTAATTATATGTGCTTTAGAATAGAATTCCAGCCCATATATAATCACACATGATTTCGTTAAGATGCATAGTACTCATGCATTATATCCAACTTTTAGTATATAAAATCATATGTGATTTTTGAGGTCTTTCTTTTTTAATATGTTTATACAACTTCCAACGATTTTACATACTGATCCTAACATAACCTTAAAGTTAAAATTGTAGATAACGTAAAGCAAATATTATTTAAAGCAAACAATAACCAAAATAAGCGTTTAAATTGTCTAAATCAAGTTTAATCAATAATACGAGTAACATAACCAATCTACTCAATAATTCCTTTCTTTCTTGGACAACTGCGAGAGTCGTGGTTTGTAAGTTCACCACACCCTCTACACTTCCTCTTGTGTCGAGCATTTTTGATAGCCCTCTCATCGGCACCAATCAAGCGCTTACCGGTCCCACATCCTTTGTTTCTGATACCCTCAGGTGCATGTATTTCAATGGTCGTAGGCTTCGAGACACCCAACAATTTCTCAAATTTTGCATCCTTGTTAACCTTACCATATATTGAAGGTATGTTAGGGGCAACTTCATCCTTGATGGATCTAGCTTTTTTCCAAAAACAACGCAAGTTTGTCATTATCGCCATAAATGTTATTGAGTATTTGATCAAACTCGGACTGGATAGCATTAATCAACTTGTCAGATTGCTCGTTGCTTCCGGCATGGATACGGAAAGTTTGGAGAACATCCATAGGGATAACACCTCTCATCCATCTCCTACTAATATACTGCGTAGGTATCTCATCAACATCAATGTTGAATAATACATTGAATATGTGGCAACAAAGAATGCCAAAATACTCAAAATGTTGATAGGAACATGACAATGATCCATCATCTATCAATTGTACAACCTGTAAAGCAAAAATCACATATGATTAATGATTAGTGTGACTGTTAACATAAGCAGAAATCACATATGATTAATGATTAGTATGACTGTTAACATAAGCAAAAATTACAGATGATTAATGATTAGTATACCTTAAACTCTGCTTTCGTTTTAAACATTTCATCATTTTCCCTTATTGTGAATACTTGGCGCCCATTCTCAATAACAACATTCCATTGAGCACAATAACGATCTCCTTTAACTATTTGCTTTTGAACATCAAAAAAGACAGTCTTCGTGTAAATCATGGCAGCGTGTCTTTCAATCAACCTTAGAGTCTTGAAATTATGGATAGAAATATTGGTCTCGTGCTCATTAGTACGTTGCCTGTTTCTTTGTCTATCCATTGCGGAATCATGAGATAAGATAAAAGTCAACAGATCATTCCCATGGTGTGAAAAACTCTTAAAAAATGAATTCAAACTCTCAAACCGCGATGTCGTCTTCATTAAACCACACATAGGAAGATCTTGGAAGTATCCAGGAATCCATTTAGAACGAATACTGAACACCTCTGACAGCCATCCTTCCATATTAAATTCATCCATCAATACATTCCATTTAAGTTCAAACTCTTGTGGTCCCAAATACACACTCCAAACAAGCTTCAAAAGACGCTTCCTGAAATCTGTGTTAACCATCAAGTTTGTGCTAACCTGAATAAATCATACATGATCACTCAAAACATGAAGTCAATGAATCACTAAAAACATGAAGTCAATGAAATAAAGGCTAGTGATTATAAAATAAGTAAGTCGAATGAAAAGAAAAAAATCAAATAATTCGTACCCTATTTGGCAACTTATTCACTATGTGTCACATACAAAATCTATGTTTTGATTCATTCCAAACGATTGGAAACACCTCTCTAATAGCAACATCTTGATCAGTTAAGACGAGCTATGGTTGAGTACCATGAACTTTTAAAAATGCTTCCAGTAACCAAGTGTATGATGGAAGTTTTTCATCCCACAAAATGCCAGAACCAACAACAACCGAACTCTTGTTGTTATCAATAGCAAGAAATGGTACAAAGACCATACAATGCCTACAAAAGTAAATATATAAAGTAACACATTCAAACAAAGAACATAACAGGTGAAACAATAAAAATAAACAACAAAAACTTACTTGTTTGAACGATATGTGGCATCAAATGATATAACATGACCAAATTCTGAATAGTTAAACCTCGAGAGTTCATCAGCCC
The DNA here is from genome assembly GCA_954870635.1 of Arctium minus. Classification (NCBI taxonomy): domain Eukaryota; kingdom Viridiplantae; phylum Streptophyta; class Magnoliopsida; order Asterales; family Asteraceae; genus Arctium; species Arctium minus. The sequence goes on along the minus strand of OX941080.1, from coordinate 57,541,209 downwards.
AAAATAGACCTTGAAGTTTTCCTTCGCATACTTTAAACTCAAAAGCAAAGTTAGTCCCATTTACCACACACTCATTGACATGTTTACTACCATCTAAACATCGCCATCACCAACAAAAGTATCAAAATATCTCTGAAAATTCTTATAGTCGCTCCTACTACAACCAACTTCCTCATAACCACCCTTCAAACAGACTTGTATTCTATGTGCTTTGGATGCCCCAATATTTTCCCTTGCTGCACGATGTACAAGCCTCTTATCTGAAAACTTCATTTGCCTTCTATTTCGAGATAGCATTCTATCACTCTCATCTAACAAATTATGATTGTGATTGGGATGGAAATAGTAAAGCTTAAATTGTGACGTACCATTAACCCTATGAAATCTAACTTGTGCTTTGCAACCAGTTACTTTGAAGTTGGAGTTACGAAGCAACTTTCGTTTTTCACCAACATCCATGCTATCAACAGAACGTTTGTTAGGAACACCAGATCGATGACATACCAAATATTTCAACCTGACAGATTTGTCTTTAACGGTGTGTTTTGTAGATCTCCTTATATCAAAGCCAACATAATCTGCATATTTCCTATACATATCGATGCACTCACCAATGGTTTGAAACATTGAACCAACAACAGGTTTAACTCCTTCCGGGACATTTGGTATAACATTTATTGATGCACTATATTTATCCTTCTTTGATACATTCAAGGTTCCAATTTTGCCCAACATCTCAGTCTTAGAGACTGCATAAAAGATAAATTCTATGTCATATGAAGAACATAATCATATGTGATCAGACATGGAAAATGTAAAAATCATTAATCACAAACAACATAAACTGGTTCTATATCATATGAAGAATATAATCATATGTGATCATACATGGAAGATGTAAAAATCATAACTCTTGCAAACAATATCAACTGGTTCTCTGCCATATGAAGAACATAATCATATGTAATCATACATGCAAAATTTATAAAATCATAACTCTAACAAACAACAACTGGTTCTCTGTCATAGGAAGAACATAATCATATGTGATCATATAGGCAAAATTTTAAAATCATAACTCTAACAAAATGGAGAGTAAGATATTAACCTCTAACTAAAGAAAATATGATTTGATTTCAAATAAACAAAAGTAAGAAAAAAAGGCAATCACAACAATAAACCTAATAACTTAAAAAAATCAAAACAATCAAATAAAATAACAAACAAAATCAATAACAAAAAACTAAAATACACATTACTAGCAACATCCTCCATTAATATATGATCAATTGAATGCTCACTGTCACTGGAAATAGGTAAATTTGACGTAGAAGCTTGTTTAGATGAATCAATGGCAAAATCAGAACTCTCGCTTGAAATAGGTAATTCTGACCTAACAGCTTCTTTTGATGAATCATTAGCAGAATCAAAATTGCTTTTATGTGATAATTGAGACGTAATTGGGATTTCGAAAACATTACACTGTTTTGATGGAGCAATTGAGGAATATGAATTAATTTCCCCTCTGTTTTCTTCGTCTGAAACTTAAGATATGGGACGATCCATCAAGAAGACACCAATCGATAGGAAGAAGATATGATAATTCATGGAGAGCCTCAAAACAGAGAAGAAGTTCATATTGATTGAGTTGAGAGTTCGTTGATCTGAAGATTCATGTGTATAATTTCCAAAATAAAGAGGTAATAACTCAAATGACACAAATACCCTTTCCTAAAATAAAAAGGGAATTTTAATTTGATTGGCTGAGAATGCTCCTCTTATTTTCTTAAATTGTTACCATTCTCACATGAACCATCCTCTCTTTATATATATAGGGGCAGGTTCAAACGAGAAGGTAGTCAATTTGCGAGAAGGCGAGAAGGAATAAGAGCCACATAATTTATTAATTAAAAAATAGCATGAATAAATTATTTTTTTTAAAATTAGGATAATTACAATTTGAATCGGATAAATCCTTAAATATCTCATAATATCTTTTAAATTTATTTATTTTTTAATTTTAAAAAATTCATAATTTTTTTTATCAAATTTATATTATTATTTTCTAGATAAAATCATAATTTTCATCAAATATCACATGTGATATCCATAATTAATTCATTATTTATTTCACCATTTTTTTCTCTATTTTTTAGATTTACGTTTTAAATAACATGTGATATATTATTATGTATCACATATGATCCCACTAGGTGGATTTTTGTAAATATCACATATGATAATATGTCTGAATATAAATGACGCATAATCACATGTGATAATATTTACATCACAAAAAGATCTATAAATATAAATATACATAATCATATATGATTAACTAAAATATATACAATTATCACATGTGATAATATTTACATCACAAAAAGATCTATAAATAGAAGTATACATAATCACATATGATTAACTAAAATATATACAATTATCACATGTAATAATATGATATGTGATATACATAAATATTCATATAATGATATCACGTGTGATATTTGGTTAAAATTGTGATTTTTTTTATTAAAAGTATATTTTTATTATCCTAATTTCTAAAACTATTTTTTATTTTTATTTATTGTTTTTTTAATTAATAAATTATGTGGCCCACATTCCTTCTCGCCTTCTCGCAAACTAGTTTGCTTCTCGCATGATCCTCCCTCCCTCCCCTCTCTCTCTCTCTCTCTCTATATATATATATATATATATATATATGATGTACTCATACACTCACCCGACTGACACCATTTTCAGATTCGACTACCCTTTTCACGATTCTCTAGCCACTCCCTTGTCCATCTCATCAACTGATATCCAATTACATCTCCCCCTTCCCTCTTCTCCCCTATCCATCTTAGGGTTTGCAAAACCGGAAATAACTGAATTACCCGAACGAACATCCAAAACTGAAGGGTTTCAGTTTTTTCAAACCCCTTCGAACTAGCTAGACATTTGATACCCAAGCTATGAACTATAGTCAGGTAACAGAATTTAGATTGAATTTACAAAATGGTTTCCCGACCCGTCAAAAACCCCCCAATGCTTTTATAACTTTTTTTTTTCATTTTCCTAATTCCTAATTCCTAAAATCTAAATATCCTTCTATGTTCCCAATGCCTAAATTTTTATTTTTCCTAATTCCTAAAATCTAAATATCCTTCCATATTAATCATGGATTAAAAGGTTGCTACTGTTTTTTTTTTTGCTATCAATAATATACAGTTTACTTAGATTTCTCTGGTTTTTAGTTGTGATTATTAAACCTAGACCTCTAATTCAAAATAAGGTTTAATAGAACCAGTTTATGGTTGATGCTTTAGACTACAAAAATTATACCCTAATCAATACTCACATGCTAAATATATACTTCAAAATTCAAGGTTGAATTTCTTTAATGGATGGAAGAATAATAAGGCGCATAACATTAGATCAACATGAAAACATATGATATTTGGATGATTGTGAATGTTTTTAACCCTATTCAAAGTAAGTTAAATCAACTGGTTGTAGGTTGTTACTTGTTACTTTTTAGACCCAAACCTGATTGATCCCAACTTGAAGCTAATCCCACCCGAACCCACCGGATGCTATAAAAAAGTACATGAATTTTTGATAAATGATTTATTTTATATATTTTAACATCAAATTATACCTAAATTTATAAGTTTCTAGATTAAATATTACCCCTCTAAGTGTGGTTTGTGCTTATATTTATTATATTAGAACAATTAAAAGAAAAAAAAAACATTTTATTTGATGGATTTATAATTATTTCTTGATGGCAACAGGTAGTAAAAGAGAAAAAAAAATATTTTACTTTTTTTGATGGTCTCATCATGTATTAATATGTAATTGTATATTGCAGCAAAAAAAAATGTGTTACAAGCCCACAAGTTAGAGCCCATGTGAAAACAAGAAAAATGAAGTTGAGAGAGAAGCCCAATTTGCAGCAGGCCAGAAGTGAAGGAAAAGACGTCGAACAATCCAGACCTCTCTCTCTCGGCTCGTTCAATTCCAGGACGTCGGGCGACTTTTGCAGCGGTTTTAGCCGCTGCCCTTCTCGCGTTGGCCACTGATGTTCGGCGTTTCAAGACCCGGGCAGGTTTTCACGCGGGTTTAACCCACTCCCAAAGTCACGTCGTCGAAAAATCGATAGGCTACGTTTAAACGTTTTTTTTCTAATGAAGGTATAAAGGGGACGGGGTAGCCATCGTTTGAGGGGAATCGATCAATTTTTTTCAGAGGTGAACCACGAGAAGCGATTTCCAGATTTTGAAGAGCAATGGAGTCGATTTTGGATTTCTAAACTAGGGATCGAGTTTCCAGATTTTTAACATTTGTAAGTAATTTTGCATTTTAAAATAGGATTATGAATAGCTAGTTTTCTATTTCTAGTGATGAGATTTTAACTAGTTTGATTTAGATTATGTTGAGACTTGAATTGCATTTCAATATTAGTTGATTTTCCATTTTTGCAATCTCCATTATAATTGATGTTCATATTCGAGTATTTGAGTTTGAGTAGGATCCCTCAGATTTTCTGATTTGATTATGAGTTGCTATCCTAATTTGAGAATCCGTAATTGTTCTTAAATTTTGGCCAAGTAGCAAGTAGTGCAACTTTTGACCGCAAAATCAACCGACTTGCACTACGAGGTTGCTTATTCTAGCTTACATGGTTCGGCTTCTGATCGTTAGCTAGGGTTGGTGCTTATCTCAACTTTAATGCAATTGGTAGGTCAATTTCTATGTTCGTAACTAGAATTAGCTTAATCAGTTAGAAACTAATCCGTCAGGCGTCCGGTGCTAGTTTAATCATAAGGATAAATGGAGTGTTTTGCGCGTGTCGACACTCGCGGTCGATCTGGAATCAATTGAGAAAATGCATTTATACAAGTCAGTGATACATAGTCTTATAGAAACCGGTTAAGCTCATCACTAGAGCTCGTTATCTTATTGTTTATAATTTGTTTTAATGTGATGTTTAGTTTAATTATAAATCATCCACCCCCTTTATTTATTGTTTTAAATTACTTGCATATGACGTTGTATTGAACTTACGGTTGACACCGAGTCCCTGAGGAGACAACCCTACTTACCACTATCACAAATTATTGTGTTTTAAAGGTAATAGGTTACATTTTAATTATTTATTATTTGCCGGACTCGACACCCGTCAAATTTTTGGCGCCGTTGTCACACCCCGCTAAAGCGGAAACACGGAACATGACAGTTCGATAGACATAGCTTTAGGATACAGAAAGAAATACCACCATACATTCAACCATTGTTTACAATATGTTCCAAAAGTTTACAATCCTATTACATCATCAAAAGTTGAAGTACAAAAATCTCTATTATAAAAGTATTGCATGCGGTTTACACAAAAGATAAACTTTAATCGTTTCCATGTACCTTCTTGTTCCCTGAAAAGCATGTTCAAAATATGGTCAACTACGAGAGTTGGTGAGTTCACAGGTTTTTAAATATGCACAAGTCAAGTTTATATGCAAGTTGTCTTGAAAATCATACGCATAATCCAAACTTCAATCCATTGATTCATGAGTATCATAATTTAGCTTATATGACAAAAGGTATGCATTGATATAACCACGTTGAGCCACTACTAAACCTTTCCGGACCAAATCAACGCCCCATGATCTACCTCAGAGGTGGGCTTTAACCACATGTGTAGTCATATTTCTCTAGTACAGTGCACCCCTACTCGTCAGTATAAGGTGGGCTTGTCAGACCAAATAGCGCTATCCACTAATACTATAGGCCCATTTCTGGGTTAACTAGTAGTGTACCCGGGGACTTAACTATTTTTAAAACTCAACATATCATTGGCATACATGTCATATAACTTCTACATCAACCGTTTTACAACAAAGCCTCATAAATTTCAATACGTAACGCTTTATAACAAAGCCTCATGAATCTTTAAATATTCAATTTTAACATGCTTGTCACCCCAAGTTCAATCAAAACAATAAAAGTGGGGCTGTGAATACTCACCTCAATTGATGGTAATGCTAAATAACGCAACAACACGAATCTCTCAACCGGAGTCTTTACTTCCCTAGAGTTATTTGCATAAATGAACACCAAAAGTCAACATCCATCAATAATACTAACTTAACCATTCCTATATCTCAACATATGCCTTTATGTTTAATTTATTGTCTTAAAATAGAATATAGGATTAAAATACCAATAATAATCACTAAAACATACCCTTTTTAGTTTTAAAATCAATCTTCTGGATTTAGCACTTGCTGTCCAGAATTTGTGATCACAAAATGTGTTCCAAAATAACACTTCCCAAATATCAAAAATAACCAAATTTTTATAGGAGCTAATATACTGAGTTAAGAACATTTAGTCAAAATTTCATAATTTTTGGAGTTGTTTTGATGTTCCAAAGAATTTCCACAAACCAGAAGGTTACTGATTTTTGAATCAGTTGCGCACTTCTGTTGTGGCATGCTTTTGGAGGATCAAAACTCAACATAATTCAGTGATCCATATATGGATGCAAAGCTAACTCAAAAATATACTACATAAAAAAGAATTCACTTTAATTAGATGATTTATGAGGGAGTTATGGTCGTTAGAAGTAGGGTGTACTAATCTGTCAGCTCGGGACAGATTGCACAATTTTCTTCTAAAATACATTTGAATGACCAAAACCTCATAATTTTTAGTGATTCTTGATTCATTTGAAAACTAACTCATCAAATTAGTGCATGAAAGCAAAAAGCCCAAATTTCATGGAGTAAATATTGAGATACACAGCTTGGAAGTGGAAATTCCATTCTTGACAGCAAGCTGTGTAGACCAAGGTTTTTGTATTAAGCAATAAGGGGTCCATTTTCCATAGTTTCTTGTGAAACCAATTGGATTTAAACCCTTTTTCACTAAATAATTATCTATGACTGAAAACATACACCTTGGACACATTTATAACTACAAAATTTCATCCAAAGTGAGTTGCATGAGACAAAGAACACCAAATAAGTGATTTTTCATCACTTATAAATTTTTAAGACTCTTAATCACACAAGATTGAATAATCTTATCATAAGAGTTTGTTTAAACTTGAAATTACTACTAAAATGTTGATTATAAACCAACTAAAACATCAAAATTTTCGTACACAAAGTTGCACCCATGATAAAATTGACATAATCAACAAGAGACTCAAATATTTCACTTTTTAACTTGGTTTTTCATGGAAGATCATCTTATGGCATCATTTTATGAATGTTTTATTCATAAATGATGTCCATTTCACTTCTAAACCATAAATAAAATATTTCTACACATGCATGAAGATTTTATAAAGTTTAAAACAACAAACTTGAATAAAACTTGAAGAAATGAAGAAATAGGGTTTGTACCTTGTGTAGATGATGAAATAAACTTGAAATCCTCAATAATCTTGATGTTTTGATCTTAAACCAACCCTTATTTTGCTGGAAATTTTTGTGTTCTTGGTGGAGTTTGGATGAAGAAAATTGAAAATGAGAGAGAATGAGGAGGTGAAAAGTTGGTATTCAAATTTTGAGAGGTGAAAATGAACTTTCAAATGAAAAAAAAAAAAAAAATTAAAAAGAGAGGGGGAGGGAGGAGGGCCGGCCATGTGGCCTCTCCAAGCCCAAAAATATATATATATATATTTTTTTAAAAGAAATACAACATAAACTCTCAAATAAAACAGATAAATTGAGAACCGACAATTTATAAATTCTCAATTCTCTCTAAATTGAGTAAATTTTTACAAATAGATATATTTTTACCTAAATAATATAAACCTCATTATTTTAGGTATTTTAGACATGTGACATAATATTTGGCATTTTATGGGACGTTTTAGTCAGTTACTGATCCGAACCGGGCTTTCTAAATGACTACCGAAATATTTCGGGAAAAATTATAATCTAACCAATCTAATTAGATTCTAGAAAAGTAAATTCTATGAACTATTCTAATATCTTAAAGGATTCTAACCTTGAAGATTTTAATTTCTGACGGATGTCACAGCCGTTTCCGGGGACTCGGCAGGTTTAACTGTTTTATGCCAAGATCGTTAAGTATAGGATCACCAATTCCTATAGATCAAGAAATTGAAAGGACCGCGAAGAAAGTAAGAAAGTTAGCCAAGCTTCGAAAAAAGCAAGGTGAGACATCTACATCATTGGGTCCCAATTTTTGGAAAGACATCGACCTCTCTACTGATTTAGATAGTGAAGGAGAGAAGTTGGTCCACAAAGTGATAAAGGAAGAAGAAACGGCGGCTCCGGAACGCACTCTGAGACAATGGACAACCCCCGATGTCACACAACAACCTCATGCATCACATATCCTACAGAAGAGGTAAGTGCTGATTTAAAAACCGGACTAATCCATTTGTTACCTCGTTTTCATGGTCTAGATAGCGAGGATCCATACAAGCACCTCACAAACCGCATGGTACCACCGAGGAGAGCATCAAGCTAAAGGCATTCCCTTTCTCCCTAGTTGATGAGGCTAGGGATTGGCTCTTCTACCTTCCATCGGGGTCTTTCACCTCTTGGGCACAGATGGCAGGGGCATTCTTGGACAAGTTCTTTCCCACATCAAAAGCCGTTGGGCTTCGGAGACAGATTTGTGGGATCAAGCAAAAGGATGTTGAGACACTTTACGACTATTGGGAGCGTTTCAAGAGGTTATGTGTAAGTTGTCCTCAACATGGCATATCTGATCAATTACTAATACAATATTTTTATGAAGGTTTATTGCCAATGGAGAGGAAGATGATGGACACATCGAGTGGCGGGGCGATCGTGAACAAGACTCCAATGCAAGTAAAAGATTTGATCGCAACCATGACGAATAATTCGAAACAGTTTGGAGCTCGAAATGACTTCACCTGAGGAGCTAATGAGGTACATATCCAATCCTTAGAGACTAAGATTACTGACCTTACTAATCTTGTTAAACAACTTGCAATGGGAAATGTACAAGTCAAAGCATGCGGGATTTGTTCTACCGTAGGACACCCGACCGATGCATGTCCTACGCTACAAGAGTCATTCGAGCATGCTAATGCCATAGGGGGTAGAAACTTCCTAGGCTCCCAAAACCGTGGGTTTGATCCGTTCTCTCACACTTATAACCCCGGTTGGCGAAGTCATCCTAACTTGAGCTATGCTCCTAGGCAAGATCAAGGTCAATTCTAACAACATCAACAATTTCAAGCACCGTCGGGTGCTTAGTTCCATCAACCATCTTCTCAAGATTCTCAGAGCTCAGGTATGCCTTTAGATGAGATTGTGAAGATCATGGCCACTAATGCTCTTCAATTTCAGAAGGAAACACAAAAGTTCCAACAAGACGCACTTAAGTTCCAACAAGAGACTCAAACCAGCATCCAGAACTTAGAGGCGGCGGTTGGACAATTGATGAACAAGGGTAAGTTGCCATCCCAGACAGAAACCAGCCTGAAGGCACATATGAACGCAATCACCCTAGGAAGTGTTAAAGAGTCTCAAGGCGGTGAGAGTAAGAACGGGAGGATCGAAGAAGTCAAGGCGTCAGGAAGTAAAGTGCCTGGAAAGTATGTTAAATGCCTTATGTTCCCCGAGCATTCTGAGAAATCAAAGATAGAAAGAGTTCATGGACACCTTCCGAAAGGTGCAGGTAAATATTTCTATCTTAGATGCAATTAAACAAATCCCTAAATATGCTAAATTCCTTAAGGAATGGTGCATAAGCAAAAAGAAGTCTAAGGAGACAGAAAAGGTGGACTTGACTCAAAATGTGTCCGTCGTGTTCCAAAATGATCTTCCACCTAAGTGTTCTGATCCAGGCATGTTCACTATACCGTGTATAGTGGGCAATCTCACGGTTAATAAAGCAATGTTAGATTTAGGGTCCTCTATCAATGTTATGCCATACTCCCTTTATGCATCTTTGGATGTCGAGTCCCTAAAACCTACAAGTGTGGTAATCCATTTGGCGGACAAGTCCATTGTCTATCCTAGGGGTGTGTTAGAGGACGTGCTAGTTAAGATGAATGAATTGGTCTTCCCTGCTGATTTTTATGTAATTGACATGGAGGAGAATAATACCTCCAAGTCAAGTATGATGTTATTGGGAAGGCCATTCCTTAAAACCTCTAGAACTAAGATTGATGTCTATGATGGTACCCTTACGATGGAATTTGGTAGTGAGGTCATCAAGTTTAATATTCATGACACAATGAGGTACCCGAGAGATGTGCATTCTTTGTGTTTTGTGAATACTTCTACACCTTTGACTAATAATGTTTCTGCTTTAACTAACAATTTTGTTCTAAAAGGAAATTTTAGCGGAAATGAGAAGGTGGAAAATTTGGTGAGACTCACAAAAGCTCTCGGTTTGAATGATGAGACTTCAGAGAAGATTCCATGGGTGAAAAAGGGACATCAAAGGTATGACAGTCTTGACCATCATGTGTCTTATGCTAATGTGAAACCTTTGTCTATTTTTTACAGGCACCAGAAGTTGGTTTAAAGTCATTACCGGATCTAATGAAATATGAGTATTGGAGTGCGGGAAGTGCGACGACGATGGAGGAGGTGCCACTTGGATGGATGAATGCCAGGTTGGAGATGAAAGTCCCGTGATAGGGTTGGGATGCCGGCTAGATTGGACAAGCGTGCTTGAAGGGAGTCTAGCCAAAGACGATAAAGAAAGGCGCTACGTGGGAGGCAACCCACGAATTTTCATTCCTTATTTTACCGCTTTCCGTTATTTAGTTTTTTTTTTGTTAGATTCTCCAATTTTGTTCTTAGCTCTTTCTGTTATTCTCAGGTTCACACGAACGGTTGGAAGCTCAAGGGGACGCAACCCATCTTCACAGATTCATACATTGGAGGACAACTCACTAACTCAGGGGAGTTTTCTGTTCCATTTCTTTTACTGCTTAGAGTGTCTTATACATATTGAATACATTGAGGACAATGTATGAATTAAGTGTGGGGGTGGGGGAGATTTTCATGATTTGAAATTATTTGGGTAGATAAATGCTTCTTAGGGGTAAATTTTTTGCAAATTTTGTGCTTAATTGTGGGTCGTTGTCCGGTTGGTAATGTGTTACCATGTTTTTATGGGCTTAACATGTTGAAGATGATGAGTTTGGATGCATATATAGCATGATTGAGTTTGATTGATAGCACTTAGAGTCGATTAGTGCTAGTATATCGGTCAAGGTTAGACTTTTGCTAATCTCGTGAACTAGCTTTAACACCGTGAGACTTTGAGCCTATTAGACTAAACACTTTATATTAGTCTCAATTTCATTTCTTGTGCGATTACATCGTGCCTAGTCATGTATTTCTAGAACTTGATTTGTATCTCCTTAAGATTACATGGTACTTACATGCTAATAAATATGATAAAGGTCATCGTTTGTTCATTTTTAGTTAACCCATTAGCCTTAAGCCTACCCTTATGTCATGATTATCCTTTTTGCATACCACTTTGAGCCTTTGCCTATGTCTTTTGTCACCCATATTATGAACCGATCCAAACACGACTCACCCGACCAATCACCAATGGAGTGGTTCCGGTATCCCTATGTTCTTGAAAGTAAACTGTATACGTTGGGAAAGAAAAGAAATTAAAAAAAATGAATGAAAAAAAAGAAGAGAAAAATTCAAAAAAAAAAAAGAAATAAAGAAGATCTATGAGTAAATATGTCATCAAGAAAGAAAAAAAATGAGACGACGGAAATGATGATAAAGCTAAATATATATGTTTCATCTCTACTTCTTATCATCTAATGGGAATGTATTTAAAGTGTGTATATCAAGATCCCATGTGTTAAAAACATCAAATTAGTTTAACGGTTTCTCCGTTGGTGTACGGTCCTTCGTCACTCTTTCCCGATTGTATCCCCACTTTACCAAAAACCTTGGTTTACATTACATCCATAAAAGACCTTTTGATTTAATTGCATGTATTTATCCAAGTAGTGGAGGGTGAGAGACATTTCAAGCTTATGGTAAGTACATACTAACGTATGGACGGTCTGAGCGATACACTTTAACCCAAGAGTGAATTGAGCGTGTTGTTATTATCCCAATTGTGAGAGTTCTTGAAATTAGCTTGAGTCTACTTGATTACGTGTGTGCTCACTTTTTGATGCTAAGTTGCAAATCTTAAGTCCATGACATGCTATATGCGTTGATGATCTCGTTTGATTCATTTATATCTCTACGTGCTAACTTAAGTCATTGTCGGGACGAACAATGATCTAAGTGTGGGGGTATTTGATAAATGATTTATTTTATATATTTTAACATCAAATTATCCCTAAATTTACAAGTTTCTAGATTAAATATTACCCCTCTAAGTGTGGTTTGTGCTTTTATTTATTAGAACAATTAAAAGAAAAAAAAACATTTTATTTGATCGATTTATAATTATTTCTTGATGGCAGTAGGTAGTAAAAGAGAAAAAAAACCATTTTACTTTTTTTGATGGTCTCATCAAGTATTAATGTGTAATTGTGTACTGCAGCAAAAAGAAAAAAGAAAAAATGTGTTGCAAGCCCATAAGTTAGAGCCCACGTGAAAAGAAGAAAAAGGAAGTTGAGAGAGAAGCCCAATTTACAGCAGGCCAGAAGAAAGACGTCGAGCAATCCAGACCTCTCTCTCTCTCTCTCTCTCTCGGTTCGTTTAATTCCAGGACGTCGGGCAACTTTTGCAGCAACATTAGCCTCTGCCCTTCTCGCGTTGGCCACTGATGTTCGGCGTTTCAAGACCCGGGCGGGTTTTCGCGCGGGTTTAACTCACTCCCATAGTCGCATCGTCAAAAAATCGAGAGGCCACGTTTAAACGTTTTTTTTTTTTCTAATGGAGGTATAAAGGGGACGGGGTAGCCATCGTTTGAGGGGAATCGATCAATTTTTTTCAGAGGTGAACCACGAGAAGCGATTTCCAGATTTTGGAGAGCAATGGAGTCGATTTTGGATTTCTAAACTAGGGTTCTTCATCGAGTTTCCAGATTTTTAACATTTGTAAGTAATTTTTCATTTTAAAATAGGATTATGAATAGCTAATTTTCTATTTCTAGTGATGATATTTTAACAAGTTTGATTTAGATTATGAATAGTCGCGCCCTAAACCGCGCAGGGCTCTATCCATCAAGAAATTCCAGTGGACGGCGCGGATGACCGAGCGGGTCAAACCGCGCCGCGACCAGCGCGCGAGCCCTGATGAATTAAAAGGGGATTTCAACCCCATTTTTCATTAACTCCTCCATCTACTTTCTCTCAAAACTCTCTCCTCCCTTATTACTCCTCAAAATCGACTCAAGAGGCATTCCAACCACCATCCACTACATTTATTACAAGAATCAAGCTTCCCCAATCACATATTTCAACCGAGGATCTCAAGTGTAAAGATCATCTTCATCTTCCTCAACACCTCTAGGGTTTGATACTTTTCTAGGTTTTTTGACCTAAAACCTAGATTGTGATTTCATAAACTTTGTTAAAACTAGATACACATCATATCTCCCTATCTATTCTTGTCATGTATCTTTATTTGAACTACTTATTCATAATACTTGGGTTCTTGTGGATTCCATTATGTGTAAGTCGAAGTCTTCATTAATACATGGTGAAACTTCTCTAAGATGGTTTTGGGGCTCTTTGATTTTAAATAAATGGAAAAGATACTTGTATGGAATAATCTTGGTTAAGGGTTTAACTGGGGTGGTTGACCTAATTTTGGGAAGATGGTTTATTTAATGTTTACATGATAATATGATGATTTTATTACATGACATAGTTTGTTCTATGGAAAACAAGATGATGTGTTACTTGTGCCATCAAGAGATGGAAACATGATTCCATTAAAACAACTCATTCATGATAGCCTTGTATTGGTCTATATGCAACATATAATTGGTATGGTCTAATTTTATACCCATGGTTGGTATTGCGTTAATTCTTGTGCTTTATGAGCCTTGAGACCTACTAATAGCAATGTGGACGAACCAAGTTGGTAGACACTAGGAGGATATAGTCTTGGGTGCCACCGTAATGGTATGTGCCTAGACCTCCGCCATTCGGGGTAATGCCATGGTCGTAGTCCTCGGGTATGCCAGGCCTTTTGGATGTCACTCATGGTAGTTGGCATCAAGGTATATCGACTCTTTCGGTGGAACTTGTTTGGTGCTATGGGTCTCCCCCATTTACTCCACATATAATGAACTTTGGTTAACTGCTGATAAGAATTGTGCTTTAATTAATATGCTATATCTTGTATAAACTCACTAGGCTCTTTTGGCCTAACACTTGTTTGGTGTCGATGTGTATCTCAGGTTCTAGTGGCGCTGCTTCTAATCAGGCATAGTCGGTCCTTGGTGAGAATTTGGGGAAGGTGCATTGGGGCGCACTTTTTGGAGAAGGCTTTGATTGGAATTATAGACGACACCCTTTTTGTAATCTCTTTTCTATTATAGGAATTAGATTAGTTGGTTGTTGACTATTTTCCGCTAAATTACATCTGTAATTAAACATGCTTAAATATTTCCCCATTTTTGGGAGGCTCTTGCTATGGCAACTTTCGTATACCATGTGTTCGTTTTTCGGATTTTTGTTATCCCTATTTTTAGGGTGTTACAAGCTGGTATCAGAGCTTTAGTTTAAGTGAACTAGGTATTGACTTAGCATATCTAGACTTAAGCTTTAGTGTGACCGTAGGTTGTCCACCTTGGGGTAAAAGTCACAGGTGGGGAGAGCATTAGGATCTACGGAATTACATTGATTAAGGATTGTGATGACGGTAATGATGGATCCTTGTGTATAACACAATCATAATATCACGTAGCTAATGCTATTATGAATGTGCTTTACATGAGCATGCTTGAATTACTATTGTTATGATAATTGATAAGTGTACTAGTACGTACCATGAGTTTAACTCATTTAGTCTTTTCTCAACCTCCTTTCTCGTACGTGTGTGGCAGATAACCATGGTAAACACACGAAACAGACTGCAAAACCCGCCAGATGGTCATGTTGAAGACGAATCTACAGCCGACCAACCTGCTTTGGTCGTGGCTACTGAAGGGCTACCCGTGACCAATGTCCTGGGTGGGGGACCCGAACACGTATCACAACGCAATCTCGAATCTGCAAATCAAATCATGGAGGAAGTGACTATGGAAACAAGGATAAGAGATAGCATGATGCAAGCCATGAACTCGGCCATGGCCCAACAACAAGAATTCTTTATGAAACTATTGGAGGATTGAGATGCCAGTCACCGACAACCCGAGACGATGACGGAGAATATCGTGAATGGGTCGGGCGGTGGACCGGCCGTTGTGGTAACTGAAGAGCAACTAGTGAACGGAAGTAAAGTAAGAGCCAAGGGGTGCACTTACAAGGCTTTTATGGGGTGCAACCCGAACGAGTTTTCAGGTTCCGCCAATCTGGTTGCTTGCATGTATTGGCTTAAGGAAGTGGAGATGGCCTTTCAATCTAGCGAATGTGATGTCTCACAACGGGTTAAGTTCACTTCTCAACTACTTAGGGGTGAGGCTTTGATTTGGTGGAATCTCATCCGATCTGCCCTCACTCCCGAAGTTTTGGCTAAGTTAACTTGGTCGGTTTTCAAGCAGAAGATCATGGACAAGTATTGTAGTGAGAGATCTTTGGACAAGCTTGAAGAGGAGTTAAGAATCTGAAAAAAGGGGCTCTTTCTATTACCGACTACTCCAAGCTCTTCTTGGAGAAGCTAAATTTAGTGGGACATCTGGTCCCCGATGAGCGATCAAAGATCAAAGCTTATCAACATGGGTTACCGGCCGAGATGAGGATGGCGGTGAGGAATGCCAAAGGGTCGACACTTCAAGAGGTGATTGAAGAGTCCTTGCTTGTGGAGGACGACATGGTTACGGAGAAGGAAGAGAGAAGCCAACTTGGGGAAAAGTGGAAATGGGAAGGGCCATCTGGGCCCATTCGTCAATCTAAACCGTCTACAAGTGGAAGATTTGGAGACAGCCATCGCGAAACGAGATGGTGCCACAAGTGTAAGACCAAGCACTTCAGCCCATGCAATCCAAGGCCTCACTCGGGGCCCGCCTAGTGTGCCAAGTGTGGGAAGAAAGGACATATTATCCGAGAATGCCCCATCCGGGGCCGGTATATTTTGAATGTCGGGAACCGGGTCACATGAAGAAGGATTGTTCGAAGCTAGTGGGTGGCAACCGTGGGAGTTCTTTTGGGTCGACGACAAGAGTCGAGCAACCGTCGAGAGCGCCGAGTCGAGCATTCCGGATGACTACCGAGGAGGCAAACGAGACCGCCAAAGTTGTTTCGGGTACGTTCCTAGTAAACTTCTTGCCCGCTCGTGTGTTATTTGATTCGGGTGCTACGTGTTCTTTTGTGTCAGATACTTTCTGTAAGCAATTCGTCACCCCTAGTAGTATTCTCTCCGATGCTTTAATAGTAGAGGTAGCTAATGGAGACCAAGTGATTATTCGAAAGTGCTTCATGGGTTGTGCTCTAGAGATCGATGGGAACTCTTTTGGAATAGACTTATTACCTATGCCTATAGGCGGTTTCGATATGGTCATAGGCATGGATTGGTTGTCGAGGCATAAGGCCGACATTATTTGTTCCAAGAAAATTATCCGTGTTCCTTTGCCGGAAGGTGGTGTGGTCACCGTCTATGGAGAGAAAGGGAAGAGATGCAATCCCATCATCTCCTCTCTTAAATCCCGTAAATTCCTAACGAAGGGTTACCCTTCGTATCTAGATTATGTGGTGGATGCAAAGAAATAAAAGAAGTCGGTAGAGGACGTGAAGATCGTGCAAGACTTCCCGGATGTCTTTCCGGAGGATTTACCCGGGTTACCACCGGAACGTCAAGTGGAGTTTCAAATCGACCTTACTCCGGGAGCGGCTCCGATAGCCCGTGAACCCTACCATTTGGCTCCGACCGAGATGCAAGAGATGATGACACAACTCCAAGAACTCTTAGAGAAAGGATTCATTCGACCGAGATCGTCGCCTTGGGGAGCTCCGGTTTTATTTGTAAAGAAGAAGGATAGATCTATGTGGATGTGCATCGACTACCAAGAGTTGAATAAAGTCACGGTAAAGAACAAATATCCCTTACCTCGCATCGATGACCTTTTTGACCAACTCTAAGGCGCGAGATGTTTTTCGAAAATCGACCTTCGGTCCGGATACCATCAAGTTAGAGTAAAGAATGAGGACATTCCGAAAACGGCTTTCCGAACGAGATACGGTCACTAAGAGTTTTTGGTGATGCCCTTTGGCTTGACCAACGGTCCGGCCGTATTCATGGATTTGATGAATCGCGTGTGTCACTCTTTCTTGGACAAATCTGTGATTGTGTTCATCGACGACATCTTGATCTACTCAAAGGACGAGGCCGAGCATGAGAAGAATTTACGGAAGGTGTTGGACGTTCTCCGAAAAGAAAAGTTGTATGCAAAGTTCTTGAAGTGTGAATTTTGGCTCCAAGAAGTGAAATTCTTGGGCCACGTGGTGTCTAAAGACGGAGTGAAGGTAGACCCTGCAAAGATCGAGGCGATGATGAGTTGGGAACCGCCGACGAGTCCGACGGAAATCCGGAGTTTCTTGAGATTGGCGGGTTACTACAGGCGAATCATTCAAGACTTCTCCAAAATAGCTTCTCCACTCACCTCCCTCACGAGGAAGAATGTCAAATTTCTTTGGACCGACACGCAGGATCAATCCTTTCAAACGCTTAAGAAGAAGTTGTGCGAAACTCCCATTCTATCCCTACCTGAGGGTTCGGATGACTTCGTGGTATATAACGATGCTTCCAAGATGGGTCTCGGGTGTGTGTTAGTGCAATGAGGAAAAGTGATAGCTTATGCTTCTCGGCAACTAAAGGACCATGAGAAAAACTACCCGACTCATGACTTGGAATTGGCGGCGGTGGTCTTTGCATTGAAACTGTGGCGACATTATTTGTAACACCCGGAAATTTAAGGTAAGTATTTATAAATTCTAAAATATTTTATTTCCTTTAAGCTTTGGGATTTTTGTATTTGGATAGAAAATCGTTGGTGTGTTATCTTATATTCTTATACCTTGAGTTCCTATGCTTTTACTGTATCGACATCAGGAGTTTTGGGGGTTGGGCGATAGTGACCAGCGACTATGATAGTGGTCATAGTCGCGTGGCAATGTCGCGGGCCGGGGGGTGGTCTCGGTACACCCCCGGCGAGATTGACCAAGCGAGAGTGACATGGGTATTGTCGCCCTATCACAATCGTTGGAAGTGTACCGCAGGCACGGAGGAGGCAACGACTATGCCCCGTGACAGTGCCCAGGGCATTGTCGCCGGGCACTGTCGCCGATGAACACTGGGAGTATAAAAAACTCCTTCCAGCCGGGTTTCTTGAATTCATTTCACATTTCTGTCTTAAGAACGTATTTAGAGAGCATTTTGGGAGATTTTTCTTCTTCAAAACCCTAACTCCATTAATTTCAAGTCTTGGGGTTGGTAGAACTTGGGTGGAGCATTTAAGGATTCATTTAAATCTATTTAGTGGATATCCTTGCTTCGACCTATCATTTCTTCAACTTCTTGGATCTTCAAGTTTTCTAGGGTTTTGCATAAACTCTAGATTGTGAGTTTTCTACTACTATTTTCAAATGAGATACATGTCTTGTATGCTTACTTGTTTAGTATTTCATATTGTGAAGAAATTTGATCATCTGATAACTTTGGCCTAACTTCTACTTTTAGGATTGTTGAGAATTTGGTTATGGCACTTCATGTGGACCTTGATGATGTTATTATTGATGTTATTTAGACTTGGTTATGTGGTTTTGGTGAGCCATGAGTATAATATTTGGACTTGTACATTTTAGAGTTTTGTACCTAAAATATGCTTGGAAATATATGAGATCTTATACATGTATCTTGTTGATATGGAAATTATGTATAGTTATGAATATCGTACGTATATAGGATGAACCAAGAGTAAGTGCTAGGAGGATGTAGTCTTAGGTGCCACCATGACGGTATGCGCCTAGACCTCCGCCATTTGGAGTAATGCCTGGGAGGTAGTCTTCAAGTGTACCAGGCCTTCGGGATGTTGCTCATGCGAGTGAACATCAAGGTACATTGACTTGAGGTAAAACTCATTGGTGTGATGGGTCTCCCCCATTGATTCCCTTATGGCCCTTAGTGACTAAAATGATATAAAATGTTCATACCATGTTTATAAATGATATGCCATGTTTTTGTACAACTCACTAGGCCCGTTTGGCCTAACACTTGTTGGTTTGATGTGTATCTCAGGTTCGAGCGGCGCTACCGCCAAGAAGGTTTAGCCGACCTCTAGATGTGAGTTTGGGAGCATTTTTGGGATGCCATTTTTAGAAGATGATCACTTTTGGAAGTAGATGACAACTGACTGTAATCTTATTTCTAGTTAGATTTTAGATTAGGAGGTTGTCATCTATCATTGCTTCTTATTACAAACTTGTAATTAACAGGCATTTATTGTTCCTTTTTGGATGAGCTCATGCTTTGTCATTTATGTGATTACCACATTTCCATTTTCCAAAAATTTTTGTTTGTCCCATTTTTGGGGTGTTACATTATTTGTACGAGACGAAGTGCACTTTGTTTACCGATCACAAAAGCTTAAAGTACATCTTCGACCAAAAAGAACTCAACATGTGGCAAAGAAGATGGATTGAACTACTAAAGGACTACGATTGTGAACTGCTCTATCATCCCGGTAAGGCCAACGTTGTGGCGGATGCTTTAAGCCGGAGGAGCTATGAAGGTGGTGTTAAATTATGCCTCACTAGGATCGATGTGGTATCCAGTTTGTTGGAGAGCATCAAGTCATGTCAAACGGAGGCACTAAAGAGAGAAAACCTCAAATCCGAGGTTATGGTGAAGCAAAGTGGACTATTGACAGAAGATGGTCGTGGGCTTAAACTGATTCAGGGCCACATCTGGGTACCAAAGCTTGGTGGGAATCGGGATCTACTTCTAGAAGAGGTGCATAAGTCGAAATATTCTATACATCCCGGTAGCACCAAGATGTATAGAGACCTAAGGTTAAATTATTGGTGGCCGATGATGAAACTTGATGTGGCCAACTATGTGGAAAAGTGTGTTACGTGTATCCAAGTCAAGGCAAAACATCAATGGCCTTACGGAAGTTTGCAACCGTTGACCATCCTCGAGTGGAAATGGGACAACATCACCATGGATTTCGTGACGAAGGTACCAAAGACCTTGCGAGGTCATGATACCATTTGGGTGATCGTGGACCGTCTAACCAAGAGTGCGTACTTCCTTGCTATGCGGGAGACCTTGCCAATGGAGAAATTGGCCAAACTATATATTGATGAGGTGGTGTCGAGACATGGAGTTCCGCAATCCATTGTGTCAGATAGGGACAGTCGGTTCCAATCTAATTTTTGGGCTAGTTTGCAAAAGGAGTTGGGGACGAGACTGAATCTGAGCACGACTTACCATCCTCAAACGGATGTCCAAAGCGAGAGAACAATTCAGACTCTTGAAGATATGTTGAGGTCGTGTGTTATCGACTTTGGAGGAAGTTGGGACTCACATCTACCCTTAGTATAGTTCGCTTACAATAACAGTTACCACTCCAGTATTGGGATGGCCCCATTCAAGGCATTGTATAGGCGGAAGTGTAGAACGCCAGTTTGTTTGCTTGAAGCATGCGAGAAGCAATTCGCCGGACCAGAAATAGTTCAAGAGGCGACGGACAAAGTAAAAGAAATTCGAGAGAGATTGAAGGCGGCCCAAGACCGACAAAAAAGTTATGCGGACAAGAAGCGTAGACCAGTCGAATTCTAAGTAGGTGAGTGAGTCATGTTGAAAATATCGCCGTGGAACGGAATTATTCGTTTTGGAAAGCGCGGGAAGATTAGTCCCCGTTTCCTTGGACCCTTTACGATATTAGAAAAGATTGGACTTCAAGCATACAGATTGGACTTGCCGCCGGAAATGGACGGGATTCACCCAACATTTCACATATGCTACCTTCGCAAGTGCTTGGCCGAAGAAGAAAGCGTTATACCGTTGACGGAGATTCGGTGGACAATGGCAATCGGTGCGTTGAGGAGCCGGAAGCCATTTTGGAGTTGAAGACGAAGCAATTGTGACATAAGGAAGTAACAATGGTAAAGGTTAAATGGAAACACCATCGGGGTACGAACGTGACGTGGGAGTCGGAGGAGGACATGAAGAGGCGATACCCTCATATATTTTGAATCGTCGTGATTTCGAGGACGAAATCCTTATTAGGTGGGGAGGATTATAACACCCTAATTTCGGATTGAAGTGAAGAAAGCAGTGAAAGCAGTGCCCCGTGCAGATGGTCGCGCGGGTGGGGCCACGCCCTAAACCGCGCAGGGCTCTGTCCGTCAAGAAATTCCAGCGGCCGGCGCGGATAACCGCACGGGTCAAACCGTGCCACGACCCGCGCACGATCCCTGACGAATTAAAAGGGGATTTCAACCCCATTTTTCATTAACTCCTCCATCTACTTTCTCTCAAAACTCTCTCCTCCCTTATTACTCCTCAAAATCAATTAAAGAGGCATTCCAACCATTATCCACTACATTTATTGCAAGAATCAAGCTTCCCCAATCAAAGATTTCAACCGAGGATCTCAAGTCTAAAGATCATCTTCATCTTCCTCAACACCACTAGGGTTTGATACTTTTCTAGGTTTTTTGACCTAAAACCTAGATTGTGAGTTCATAAACTTTGTTAAAACTAGATACACATCATATCTCCCTATCTATTCTTGTCATGTATATTTATTTGAACTACTTATTCATAATACTTGGGTTCTTGTGGATTCCATTATGTGTAAATCGAAGTCTTCATTAATACATGGTGAAACTTCCCTAAGATGGTTTTGGGCCTCTTTGATTTTAAATAAATGGCAAGGGTACTTGTATGGAATAATCTTGGTTAAGGGTTTAACTGGGGTGGTTGACCTAATTTTGGGAAGATGGTTTATTTAACGTTTACATGATAATATGATGATTTTATTACATGACATAGTGTGTTCTATAGAAAACAAGATGATGTGTTACTTATGCCATCAAGAGATGGAAACATGATTCCATTAAAACAACTCATTCTTGATAGCCTTGTATTGGTCTATATGCATCATATAATTGGTATGGTTTAATTTTATACCCATGGTTGGTATTGCGTTAATTCTTGTGCTTTATGAGCCTTGAGACCTATTAATAGCAATGTGGACGAACCAAGTCGGTAGACACTAGGAGGATATAGTCTTGGGTGCCACCGTAATGGTATGTGCCTAAAAAAAAACTCCTCTCACACCGGTACTATTTAACTCCAATTACCAAAGTCTTCGATTTAAATCCTTATGTTGGTTCTCAATTAAAACAACCACATCAATCGGTCATCAAACCCGGAGCTTATTACTTACACTCCTAATCTCTCTCTATTATCAATTCAAACCTCGACCACTTGACTTGACACTCAGAGCCCCCCTACCGGCCCTCTAGGCTCCTAGAAGCGCTAATAACATCGATCTCTAGCATCAGGTACGAGAAACTGGCACCACTCATCCATTAAACGAGACAACGACAAACCATTCTAGCAAAGATTCGAACTCTATAGCTTAACTACTCTATGGAACGCAACAAGTAGGGAACGTACCTCTCGTCACCATCATGCCATCCCATCCTGGGTATGTTGTGCCCGCTTCCTGATCCTTCACTGATTCCTGCACGAGGGCAATCCTTCTTAATATGGCCCGACTCTTTACACACAAAACAAATAGTGCCCTTGATGGAACAATCCCGATGGGAGTGGCCCAACATGCCACACTTGAGACACGTCAAAGGGTTAGGGTTACACCTTCCCGCATGCTTGGCTCAACACTCCCGACACCACTTCGACTTCCTGCGATGGCTACTTTTCTACTCTTCTTCATAACTATGGTATTCATGGGGTGGACTCCATCGGTCCTCCCGTTTTCTCTTTTCCGAAAACTCTGTCTCTTCTTCTTCACCCCGGGAATGAACGTCTTCCATAAATTGCGATTCTTCTATCGCTTCCCGAAGAGTGGAAGCCTTGGAACATCGGACCATCACCTTTATGCGGGCTGGTAGTCCGTTCATGTAAGCCTTGACCCTGTCCTTCTCACTTGGGACAATATGTCCTACCAGATCCAATTTTTCCATGAATAGATTGGAGTATTCTCTCACCGATATATCTCCTTTCTTCAAGGCTCGGAATTCATCTTCTATTCTGTCTATCACCCTTTCGTTACAATATTCGTCCAACACTTGTTTCTTGAATGCATCCCACGTTAATGACGAAGCAGTAGCAGTTCCCATAGCGGTTTTGGTGACGTTCCACCAAGTAAGAGCTCGACCCCTCAACATGCGGGAGGCAAATTTCACCTTCTACCCCTCCTCACACTCGCTAGTGTCAAACGCTTGTTCCATCTCTTGGATCCAATTCAAGCACGCCACTGGAGTGTCAGTCCCTGAAAACTCTGGCGGCTTGCTGCACAGAAAATTCTTGTATACGCGAGTTCTCTCGTTATATTTCATGTTAGCAGCAACAAGATCCTCCAGCCGGGTCACATACCCGGTGTCACCGGGACTCTGTACAACATGCTCGTTAATTATTTCACGTCTCCGGTCATTCACATCTCTGACCTCTAACGCCTTCATTATTCTTTCCTCTTGTTGCTCCATAACCGACTTCATCAATCGAACCACGTTATCCAACAACTCGCCTTGAGGATTTGCCTCTTGAGTTTGCGTTTCCCTTCCTGCATCCGCCATTCTTTTCTGACACACACGAGAATGAGATTAAAAATCTTAGACCAATACTATAATCGCAACTTATGACATACCACACAACTCAAGCATCGTAAAAATGGTAGAGTTAAGCACGCTTACGTAACAGTATATTCATAATAGCAGTAGCTAAGTGAAATTATGAACATAATATCCATAAGGATCCTCGTCACCATAGCCACAACCCATAACTAGTGCATTTCTGTCGACCATCGAAACCTACACTCATCTAGAAGTTCTACCCATAACGAATAAGTCATAGCTTAAAGTCTCAGCTTAAGTCTAGGCATCTAAGATCCATACCTAGTTCACTTAAACTAGACCTCTAATACCAACTTGTAACACCCCTAAAATTAAAAAAAAACAGATAATTTAAAACTTACAAAAATCCCATAAATACAAAGCTTGGGAACAACAAACGTCTAAAGTTACAAGGAAGAATCACTAAAACAATATATCAGGGTTCTAACGGAACTATCTAGTCCCACAAATTAGGGACAACGTTAGTCGGGTGCTACTAGAACCACCAAAGCTGCTATCTTCACTAAACCGGACGACGTCACTAAAGCCATCCTACCGGAACTTCTACCAAGCTCCACTCACCACACAGATCCATCTAAGACCTGATATACATGTCGAAAAGAAAAAGTGTTAGGCTTAACGCCTAGTGAGTTAAAGCAGTTTTCATCATATAAATCATAAAAACATTTAAAGTGAACATTTTACTCCAAATAAGACCATTTTAGAAACACTGATTATAAAGAGGCTTTATTTGCAAATCAAGTTCCTTCAAATTTCCAACACATGTCTTAAATAATTAAACGACACCCAAATTTCCCCAAAACGCACCTACACGGTATTTTGCAAAAAGACTCTTTGTGCAAATAAAATGGTACGTTTTAACATCGAAGGCATGGGTAAGGGAATACCCAAATTAACACCTTTCGGTGACGGGGGAGATCCGATTCCATCGAATGTGGCGGGCACACAAAGTTAAGCCACTTATCAACGTTCTCGAGTTCCGCATAGACCATGGATCCCCGTATCTGGATCCTCTGAGCTACCACCGCAAGATACCCAAATGACCTAGCGTCTACTAGACCTCTATATGAGTCTCACCACAAAGTCACAAGTCCCCGTGTAACAACCCAAAAATTCAACAACAATAAAATGTGCATGAAACATGCCCAAACTTGGGTCCCAATACAAAATATCTGATCAGAAAGGATTTACATAGTCTGACGTTAAGTCTATTACAACCGAGAAACTATAATAAAAGCGTCTATGCCGCCACTAAGGCCCGCTCTCCAAATCTTATGAATTCTAGCATTTCTCTTTCCCTTTCGAGGATCCCGAAGCAACCCTGTTACCTGAAAAAAGGTTTTAGAGAAAAGTGGAAACGAGGATTAGACCGGAAGGTCTAGTGAATTCCCAACCTCGTCCATTTTATAATAATAGCACACCAATAAAATCATAGGGTTAATTTTACAAAATTTAGAATTTCAAGAAGTAGCTCGCTCCATGTCGGAGCCCTTTACCATAAACAGGACTACTCGTCCTCGGGCCCCCCAGTAGATCCCCATACGACCCCCTAGTCGATGTCGTTCCCGTGTGTAAGGAAACGAATTTCAAACACATGGCTCAACCATCCCCGATGATTGAAAATAAACCTTGATGCTCAATTCATAAAACAATACCAAATTCCATATAATGAACGGAGAGAAAATACGCATGCATAATATTGATTAAACCCAGTCTTTGACAGTTCAAAATTATAGATGCTAAAAAAATGATAAACATACAAGCATCCTCATGAAAAACCATTTCCAGTTTTATAAAGGTTTTAGGATAAAGGAACTCACCTGATGTCGAAAATCTCGATACCCACACCCGAATACTAACTTGAAAATATGAATACTACAATCCAAATTAATATAATAGGGATTAATTGCTTTGAAGAGGTTCAAGATTGACTATGTTGTTGGAGTCACAGAACCCCGGTCGCGAGGCCCCAGGTGGCCCCGGTCAAGACTGTACCGGGTGACCCCGGTCACCACACCTCGACCCCGATCCCCGGATGGTGCGCCCCCCGGTCGACCGAACCGGTCAAGAGAGCACATCGGTCGAGAACCAACACCGGTCGAGGGCACACCCCGGTCAAGAGCACACCGATCGAGACACACACAGACGACCTGTGGCGACGATTAACAGGTACGACCCTTCGATCTTTCTTCCCACTTTAGGCCTGACTTCTAACTATCTTAATCGTCTATAATAATCCCATAATACTCCAACATCTAATTGGTACTAAACCCGATTCACTAAACCCCTCCCCCGATTGTCTCTGGTCTCGATTCCAACAATTAAACCATTGAACATCTTCCCAACTAAGATTCGGTAAAACACATAAAAACAAAGAATGGAGTTTTAGGGTTCTAAATAGATTACTTACTTGCTGAAGAACCTCACAAAGATGCTACTGATTTCCCCTTTCTTCTTCACAACTTCAAGAATTCTCCCGAGAGCTTCAAAATTCCCTTCTCCCTGCTCTAGCACCGCACAACAAAAGAAAAGACCCAGACTAATGTTTAGCTTAAGGTTTTGAGCCCAAAATGCCCTTATTTCCAACTAAGTCCCTCAAATTTCATTAATTCCTACTTTCACCCCAATTACTAGATTTTACTTAACACAAGAATTCACGGTCGTTACACCCCGTATCCGGCTCACCATGGGCACCACCACAAGACTTAGCTCCGTATACGGCTCTCCAAGAGCACCACTGCAAGCTTACATAACAACATGACTTGGGATCACTCACTAGACTCAAACATGGACATCAAAACTCCGTGATGAACATAACGACTCATATGCCTATGGATCCAATGCATTATAGTCTAAACGTTACATGACTCAAACGAATGAACTAACGCATTCAACACATGTAACTCTCACATAAGATGCAACTAGGTACACCATACATCCAAGGTTCCTCAACGAGCTACCAAAATCGAACAAGTGTTCCAAAGACTCCACTGAGTACAAATCAAGTCCCAAGAGGCTTAATAGACGTTTGGCTAAAACACGAGAGCCAATATGGTTACATAACCCAAAATACACATTTTCCCAAAATCTTTGATTCTCAAATTACCATTGGCCTTCGGCCCAAAATTCAAAAGGTTTTCCATTTCTAAAATGTTCCCCAAAGTCGGTAATGATCCAAAACCAAAGGACTCACACCTTTACACTTTCCAAAACATCTCATTTCGCGAATGATGCATAAAACCCAACAAACTCTTAAAAGTGCATTTTTGACCAAATACCTATTTATGCAATAATTCTTCAAAACCCATTCATTTATGACACATTTATCGAAATGCCCAAAAACCACAAAGATGCGTACTATATATAAGTTTATAACGTTAAGCATTTCCAAAAGAACCAAACTTATCAGCAGTTAACAATTTCATGTAAGACACAAAATACTTCATAAAATATTGTAAGCCATTTATCAAGAGTTTGATAACACAACTTGTGCAAATATACAAATGTTCACAAAACTTTTCAAACCAAGGTAAACCCATAGACATATTTTCCAAACCCCAAAATATATGCATTTTGACATGTATATAGTTTTTCAAAGCAACTAAAACTCACCTTGCTAGATTTAGACTAAATCTAGGTTTTACCAACACAACTTGAGCTCCTTGAAGGAAGACTTGAAACCTTCTAGATCCTTAGCTCCAAACCCTCAACCAAGATCCTTAGATACAACACAAACTCATAGCTACATTAAATCCCAACAAATGGGGGAGAAGGAAGGAAATACCAAAGCCCTAGCCTTTAAGGTGAAGGATGGAGGAGATTACCTTGGCTACAACACTTGAATTCACAAGCTTAAGTTCTTGATGATCTACACTTGGTCTCAACAAATCCTAGGTTGACAAGGAATGAGGAGAGGGGTTTATGGAGAGAAAATCGCCTAAGAATCTCTCTAGATCGGATCTGAAACGAGTTGGGAGAGAAATGAGGTTGATTGGGATGAAAAATGGATTTTAACCCATCTGGACCCCGTGGGCGACAATGCCCGGCAACAGTGCCAAGGGCATTGTCGCGGGTCATAGTCGCGAGCCTCACCCAACGTTCGGTACCATCTCCGTGACAGTGACACGCGATTGTGCCACTGAAACTATCGCGGGTCATAGTCGCCTGGTACGTATCGCGACCTTCCCTTCTTCCGCGATTGTGACCAGCGACTATGACATGTGTCATAGTCGCGTGGCACTCTCGCGCCACACACTACTCGCCCCGTTTTTTTCGCTTTGTCGATCCAAGTGCCCAAGCTGAAACTACGGGATTCTTACACAGATTCCAAAGTGAGACATCACCTAAAACGGGGATTTTGAACGATGATATTTTTTTGAATTTTCCGGGTGTTACATTTATGATTTTAGACCCAACAAAGTTTGGATCCTAAAATATTTTCGAATCCCATAATATAAATTTTCAAATCCTTCATAAATTTTGGCTCCTACCAAAGTTCCGGTCCTTCACAATTTTCGGATCATATCCTTATACAAATTCGGATATGATAAAATATGATCCTTATTTTGTATTTCAGATTCTAGACAAAATCCATAAAACCTTCAAGTGTCTATCAAATGTATTTACATAATAATCAAATCAAATAGTTGAGACCAACAACTTTAATACGTAATTCTTATTTATTAAATTAATAAAAAATATATACATTAATGTTTTAATTTATTTGATTAGAGGGAGTTTCAACTATAAACCATATAAACAAATCTCAATTGTCCATTTAGTCTAATGAATATATTGTTTCATAAATATCTTGATTGTTTCCTGATTTAAAATGTTATAATCATAATAAATGAACTTTGATCATTTTCCTTACATATTATCATCATAAATAAACTCTTACCATTTCCATAAAATTTTTATTTGATTGATTTGTATAAGAGTAAACTACAATTTTAGTCCTTGTGGTATTCATGAATCTCCGAAAGTGGTCCCTAGACTTCAATAACTATAGTGAGCATCCCTACTGTTTACATTTTGCTTTGAAAATAAACCCTCGTTTTAACTCTGTTAAAATTTTTCCGTTAAATTAGGGATATTTCCGTCTTTTTACTTTTACAAGGGAAAGTTATACAATTTTGTTTAAATCATAGGGACCAAATTGTAATTTATATATTGATATTATATATATATATATATATATATATATATATACATATATATATGGAGTTAAGTTCGCGTGAGACCTAACAGTTTTCGTGAGACCGGTGAGACCAAACTTTAAAGTATGAAACTTCACACCAAAAAACTGTGAATGTAAAAAAAATCGAACTTTTCATAGGGAAAACACCGTAAATGTTACGTTCACGGTGTTTTTCGCTGTGAATGTTTGTTTTTTTTTACCTTCACAGCGTCTTCACTGTGAAGGTTCGGATATACCTTCATAGTCTTTTATCTGTGAAGGTTTGATTTTTTTTAACTTGGTTTAGGTTTTTTTACCTTCATAGTGTGATTACATTATGAAGGTTCAAATGTTTTTTACCTTCACAGTGTTTCGGTGTGAAGTTTCATGTTTTAAGGCTTGGTCTCACGCGGTCTCACGGAAACAGCTTGGTCTCACGTGAACCTGACCCTATATATATGTATGTATGTATGTATGTATGTATGTAGAGGGAGGATCAAACGAGAACAATAACTATTTAAAAGAACACGAAAACTAACAAAATCATTAATGATTTTACATTAACGTGCAAAAAAACCACGCTAACCTGAAGTCGTGGCCAAAGTCCTTTTTTTCGTGTGTTAGTGTAAAATCACTAATGATTTTGTTAGTTCTCGTGTTCTTTTAAATAGGTATTGTTCTCGTTTGAACCCGACTCTATGTATGTATTTACATCTGCGACCACAAACCAGATCTTTGGCGATCAAAGACCAAGTCTCTGGCGACCGACCACCCACCTCTGAGCGTCATGAACCACCACACACACACACACACACTCTCTCTCTCTCTCTCTCTCTCTCTCTCTGTCTTTGTATTTCGTTTGCATCACCCATCTCCCCTATCCCCTTCCATCTATGTCCCAAACACACACAAATATAATGTGGTCTCGAAGGCACCGTCTTCGGCAACAAATGAGGACGCCATCTCCGACAACATATGAGGACGCCATCTCCAGCGACCAAGACCACTACCATTTACCATATCGAATCTTGAAGTCCGACAAGAAATCAATGGCTTCCGATGGCCCGTCCTCGGAAATTGAAACAAAAGGAATCACCACAGGGACTAAACCATAGGGACGATGAGTTACAGTGAAGTTGGTCGCCAGAGGTTGGGGTTCTGTGGAGTTTCACGAGGAGGGGAGGAGTGACGAAGGAACTGGTTATGTGGAGTTTCAAGGGGGGTGACGATGGGGGGATATATATATATATATATATATATATATATATATAGGGAGAGGTTCATTTGAGAAATGGTAAATATATGAGAAATAGAGAAGTAATCTTAGCCATTCATCTGGTCAACATTTGCGGCTTTGACCGCGAAGCACCGGATAATTCCTTGCATGGTCTATACAAGGTAGAGGGGTAGTTTCGTAAAATACGTAGGATGAGTTCATATATGAACCTATATGATTCACATATGAACTATACGTTCATATATGAATCAGTTAATTAGTTCATATATGAATCTGTTAATTAGTTCAATTGATTCATACATGAACTTACAGTTAATTAATTCATATGTGAATCAGTTAATTAGTTCATATATGAATCACAAAGGTTCATATATGAATCAGTTAAAAAAGTTCAGATGTGAATTACACTTATTCATATATGAACATATAGTTCATATGTGAATTATACATGTTCATATATGAACACAACCCGTGTATTTTGTAAAAATTACGAAAGTGTCCTATTTTTGGAATAGCCTCAACTTTTGACCAGTCAAAGCCGCAACTTTTGACCAGTCAAATACGATCTTGACCATATGAATGGCTAGGATTAGTTCTCTATTTCTCATATATTTACCATTTCTCAAACGAACCTAAGGATATATATATATATATATATATTTAATACCTATATTCTATACTATATTATAAAACATGGATATAAAACTCTTAAATACAAATTATTAGGCACAATGTACCATCATTTTATGCAAGATTTTAAAAATCTCTTAATTTACAAGTAGCAAAGCACAAGATACATATTACTACTGCAGGCTTCTAACATCCACCAATTTGGTATGTGCAGGTCTTCCTTTTATGCAGACATTTCCATCTATCACTATTAATTAATATATTATATTACTATAATTTTGTTTTAATTATTTATTAAATATGTAATTGTTTATTTTTTTCTAGATGTCATTAAAATATATAAGATAATCATTGAATTCTAACAAAATACTTAATTTTTTTATATTAAAAACATTATATTATTAAGCCTAAATTAAACAAATTTATAAAAAAAACATTATCAATTTCTCAAAACCATCCAAAATCGTACTGTAAATCGACAAAAAAATAAAATGAAACATTAAAATTGTGATGTATCTCGCTGCATTGCGCGAGTACGCTTCTAGTAATATATAAAATTAATTTTAATTTGTTAATAGGAAAAAAAACAAAAAAGGTGTAAAAAGACGAAAGTACCCCTCACTTAACTGAGGTTTTTAAAGGAGTTAACGACGAGGGGAAATTTTCAAAGCAAAATGTAAACAGTAGGGACACTCAGTGTAGTTATTGAAGTCTATGGACCACTTTTGAAGATTCGTGTAAACCAAATGGACCAAAATTGTAGTTTACTCTTCGTATCTATACTATATTATAAAGCATTTGGTTCAAACTCTTAAAAACAATCTTTAACCATTTGGTACTGTTAGAGCATAAATCTGTTGGATACAAGATCAAGAAGACTGAAGGTCAAAATTCAAGAAAGTCAAAACTAAGAAAGTCAACTCTTAAGTGAAAGTCAAAGTCTTTTGTAATAAAAGTCAAATGTATTTGTATTTTGTATTTTAGTTTCCTTGTATTAGGAATTGGTATAAATAGATTTTATTTTTCAGTTTTGTTTAGTTAGTGAACAGAGTTATATTCGAGAGAGAGATTTGTAGAGAGAGAAAGAGAGAGTTCTAGAGAGAGAAAGTTGTAAATTGTGAATTGAAAGTGAAATCAAAACAGGTAATTGATTCTTGTTTATGTTTTGTTTTGATTAATTGATTAGAAACTAGAATCTGGAACAAACAATTGGTATCAGAGCAGATCCAAATCGAAATCAGATCAAGAAATTCAAGAAAGTTTTGGTTCGTCACTGTTCTTGAGCCGAGAATCAAATTTTTGAGTTTTAGTGTGTTTTTAGAGAAGAATTTGATTAGGTTTTGTTAGAAAAGTGTAATAGATTGAGTTTGTTTAGTTAATTGCATTAATTGCACTGTAATTCTCACGAATTTGTGATTTTTGTTGAGTTTTTGTTCACGAGTCTATATACACTGTATCATCAATCTTTTTGTATTGTGATTGTTTGTTTGTAAAGTTCTTGTGTTGTAATACGTTCCAGTATTGTAATCGAGCATCCGTTTAAAATTTCAAGCCAATTGGACAAAGTTTGGATCGAAAACAAATGAAAAAAAATCAAGATTTGGTTCGACTTTCTGAAGAACGCGCTAGATCTTCAAAACGTGCAAGTTCATCGAAAGAACGCGCAAGATTCATCCGCAAGAACGCGCAAGTCGAAGGGAATATTTTGGTCTCAAACGCGCAAGTAACAATCTGCGAGTTCTAGAAACTCGCTGATCGAAGTCTGCGAGTTTGGAAAAGTTGGAAAATTTTCTTAGGACCAGAACGCGCACATAGTGGTTAGCGAGTTCTTCAAACGCGCTAATCAAAGGATGCGAGTTTGAGCTGAAACAGTGATCTGCGAGTTCATTCGACGTGCGAGTTTGAAATTTCAAGAAAAAGTTCTAAGTGTGGAAACGCGCAAGTATAGCTAGAGAGTTTGTTCAAAACGCGCAAGCTTTGACGAGCGAGTTTTGGAAACACGCACGCCTCAGTTAGCAAATTTCATCATGAATAGTAATCTGCGTGTTTAGGCATTAGCGAGTTTCAGAGGGAATAGTGTTAGAGCATAAATCTGTTGGATACAAGATCAATAATACTGAAGGTCAAAGTTGAGAAAGTCAAAGTTGCAAAAGTCAAATCTCATTAAAAGTCAAAGTCTCTTAATAAAAGTCAATATATTTGTATTTGTTGTTTCCTTGTATTAGATGGTAGTATAAATAGTTTTTCTATTTGTATTTGTGTGGTTGGAAGTTGGAAAATTGTAATATCAGATTTGAGAGTGAGAGAGAATACGGTTTTAGTGAGAGAAAGAGTTCTAGAGAGAGAAAGTGTAAATTGTGAAATTCAAAGTAATCAAACAGGTAATCTTTGATTTGAATCTTGTTTGTTTGATTGTTATTGTTTAGAAACTAGAATTTGGAACAAACAAATAGTGTCTTGCGAGTTTCATCGATCTGCGAGTTTAGCAATCTGCGAGTTTATCAGAACAAGCAAGCCTGTGTTTGCGAGTTGTAAACCTATTGGAACCCCGATGGCACCAGGTACTAAGATTCACACTGATCCTTCGGGTAAAAGTGTTGATGTTAGAAACTATAGAGGTATGATAGGTTCATTAATGTATCTTACATCCAGTAGACCAGATATTATGTTTTCAACATGTTTATGTTCTAGATATCAGGCTGCTCCCAAAGAATCCCATTTGGCTGCTGTCAAACGGATTTTTAGATATCTGAAGGGGACTGCAGACCTTGGTTTGTGGTATCCTAAGGATACTGGGTTTCAACTGACTGCATATTCAGATGCAGATCATGCAGGTTGCATGTTGGACAGAAAGAGTACTTCAGGTCATGTTCAATTTCTTGGAGACAAGCTCGTTAGTTGGGCTTCAAAGAAACAATTATGCGTTTCCACATCGACTGCTGAAGCAGAGTACGTAGCTGCTGCAAGTTGCTGCTCTCAAGTCTTGTGGATGCGAACACAACTGCGAGACTATGGATTCAAGTTTGATAAAATTCCAATCTATTGTGACTCTAAGAGTGCAATTGCGATATCTGCTAATCCTGTCCAGCATACGAAAACCAAACACATTGATGTCAGGTATCATTTTAGATAATGTAGAAAAAGGAACAATTGAACTTTATTTTGTAAAGACAGATTATCAACTTGCAGATTTATTTACCAAACCCTTAGATGAAAAAAGATTTAATTTTCTTGTCTCTAAGCTTGGTATATTAAATCTTAAGACATAATCGGTTGTTACCTAATAAAGTTACGTATTGTTATTTTTCATCATTTTCTTTATCTTTATGTCTGAAGGATATCTGCACTTTAATTGTTTGCTCATGATCTCAGGGGGAGTAAGAGAAGATTTTAGATGATCTACATTATTTTAAGGGGGAGCATAACTGATTTCTGTATTTTACTTAACTGACAAAATTTTTGTAATGCATGATTTCAGGGGGAGCTTATCAAAAAGAGTAAGACTATGATTTCTGATTACTTAAGATCAGAACTCGTATCTTAAAAGTTTTATTGTCTTTATGTTTTTTAATTTTTGAATAAATTTTTGTGAATAAATTTTGACTAGACTTTGAGACTTATGCAGGATGAGAGAAGCTGACACGATCTTATCTTAATGACTACAGCTGACTTTATGAGTATTAAGATTGAGCGAAAAGGTAAATTTCTTATCTTAATCTCAAATGTATCTGAAAGAAGGACAACTTTCAGATATAGAAAACATGTTTTTAAAATGTTCAAACCACTTCTCGAATTTTAAACAGATTTTATAATTTGGAAGTGTGATTTTAAATGTTTTTCATTTTTTTTTGATTAATTGATAAACAAACCGTGTGTATCCAAAGATAAATACTTGTGTATTGTCTTTTCTATACACTTTTCAAGTATTCACACACATCGGTTTGACTTTGTTCAACATGTTCTTACCATGTCTCTAAATCGAAACAATTTTTTTTTCGATGGTAAGACACCCCACTTGTACTTCAAAGAATTTTGAGCGATATTTCATTTTGAAACGTTATTTCAAGAATGTCTATATTTTGTTTCATATAGACAAATATCAATTATTCTTGACCATAAGCTTTAATTGCTATATCATTCATTTCTGATCATTTTCATACAATGTCAGATTTTCAAACAAGTCTTTTGCATTCATGTTCATTCATTCAGTATACTTGTTTAAAAATATTTCAATGTCTAAAAATGCTCAAATTTTCATGATTATATTTTATGAGCATACATTGTCTGACATTTGT
The DNA here is from genome assembly GCA_954870635.1 of Arctium minus. Classification (NCBI taxonomy): domain Eukaryota; kingdom Viridiplantae; phylum Streptophyta; class Magnoliopsida; order Asterales; family Asteraceae; genus Arctium; species Arctium minus. The sequence continues at coordinate 57,505,918 of OX941080.1, read as the reverse complement.
ATATGAGCTTTAACTGTTATAGTTAAATCATTTGAGCAACACATGCTTTCTAGGAAAAATATGGGTTCTTTGTGCTAGGAATTATCTGAACTTCTATGGAATCACGTTAACAAGTGATTTCTACCCAAGAAGTTAATCCCTTAGTGATTGAGTGTGAGGAGTCAAAAGAAATGAGTATGGGTGTGACGAGGTAAAATGAAAATGAGAGATTGGTTAGTAGTAAGCTTACTGATTAAAAAGAAAGAGGGTGTGAGATCAGAGTAAAAGAATATCAAACTCTGCACCAACTACTTTCTGAGCCGGGCAGCCACATTACTAGCATTTCACAATTCTTTGGTGAATGTTATTGAAATAGGCAAATAGCCCATGCCAACTCTTGACTAAACCCCACAAGCTACTCATTTTCTTCTCAAAAAGAAAATGTTTCACATTTTTCTGGGGATGCAACATATAATCTATCTGATTTTCATTTGGAAAATCTGGATATTGAAAAAGAAGGAAGTTTGCCCCACCTTCGCACTTCAATCATGCACATTGAGTCTGTGTTTATCTACTGTTGTCTCAGTGGTTTACACAATGTTGAGCTTTAAAAGCAATCATCAAGTGCTTAATTTTTTTTTCTACACTTGCACGAACACACAAAGAATTCGTTTCTTTGTCATAACATTCATAGAAATTTCATTTGTGGTATTTCGATGATTGGATGGAAGCCCTGGGGGAGTGAACAACAAAAAGCTCCTTTATATTGTGTATTCGTTACACACAGTAACTTTGTGTTACTGACAGGCATAACTAATTCATTTGTTGATTCAGGAGTTACCTATTCTTATTTTGTCTGGATTTGCAAAGATCTAGATGAATACTTGGTTATGGTTACCGAATCAGAGGCTCAGTATGACAGATCAGAATGGTCAAAGACATTTCTTGGACGAAAAGTTTTGATGATATAGATGCTTAAATCATCAAAAAGAGGGAGATGATACGAAGAAATGTTAAAGTTTTGAAGTTTGGAAGAAATGATATCAAGAAGTGGTAAAGTTTTGTGAAGTTGATTTTCTGAAATGTTCAAGTCAGAAAGTTCAAAGGGAAGATTTGAAGATAATCAAAGAATTTCTGAAGATTTGAAGAAATTTTCTTTGAAGATTATTTGCTGAAGCAATCTGAGCTGAATTTGAAGATAATTTCTTTCCAAAGTCTGAAAGTGTTGTGTGAAAGTTTTGGGGAGATTGTTACTTGTTTGAAGACAGTTTTGGAAAGAAGACCGTCAAAGAAAAAGGGGAGATTATTTTGACAGAGCTTAAAGTGAAGAATGAATTGCTAGATTTTTTCAACAGTGATCTTGAATCCAAAGGGGGAGATTGTTAGAGCATAAATCTGTTGGATACAAGATCAATAATACTGAAGGTCAAAGTTGAGAAAGTCAAAGCTGCAAAAGTCAAATCTCATTAAAAGTCAAAGTCTCTTAATAAAAGTCAATGTATTTGTATTTGTTGTTTCCTTGTATTAGATGGTAGTATAAATAGTTTTTCTATTTGTATTTGTGTGGTTGGAAGTTGGAAAATTATAATATCAGATTTGAGAGTGAGAGAGAATACGATTTTAGTGAGAGAGAGAGTTCTAGAGAGAGAAAGTGTAAATTGTGAAATTCAAAGTAATCAAACAGGTAATCTTTGATTTGAATCTTGTTTGTTTGATTGTTATTGTTTAGAAACTAGAATTTGGAACAAACAAATAGTGTCTTGCGAGTTTCATCGATCTGCGAGTTTAGCAATCTGCGAGTTTATCAGAACAAGCAAGCCTGTGTTTGCGAGTTTTTCAAACGCGCAAGTCTCGATCTGCGTGTTTATCAGTGAATAGGGTTTTGCGAGTTTAAGTGCTTGCGAGTTCTATAGTGACTTGCGAGTTTTGTCACTTAGTCAAAATTTTCAAAACTGTAATATGCCCTTTAGCGGGACCCCCGTCCTAAGTCTGCGGAGGGGGACATATTTTTTTTATCAAAAATTTCTGATTTTATATTTCAAGTTTTCTGTATTTTCTTGATTGTTTCATTTGGACTAACGATCAGTTTCTAGTTTCTTATTGCATATATTTTTTCAAACAGGTACATTCAAGATGACTTCCAAAGACGCTCTTTCCATTGGCACTGATGTCAAGCCTCCTGTTCTGTTCAAAGGAGAGTATGAGCAGTGGAAGGATAGATTCCTGGATTTCATAGACCGATATGCAAATGGGGAAAATATTCTGCAGTCAATTACAGATGGTCCTATGAAACCAATCATAGTTCACGTACCTGCTGATGATGATTCATCTGATAGTGGACATGGTGATGAGGAAAAAGAACAAAAGACAAAACCAGTTAAAGTAGATGTCTCACAGTACTCTGAAGAACAGAAAAGCCGATACAAAGCAGACAAGCAAGCAAGATCTCTTCTACTTCAAAGCATTCCCAATGAGATCTACATCAAGATTGATAGCTACAAGGATGATGCTAAAAACATGTGGGATCAATGACAAAAGATGATGATGGGATCCAAGGTAGGGAATCAGATGAAAGTGGCTAACTGGATCAATAGCTACGAGGAATTCAAAGCCAAAGAGAATGAGAGTTTGGAAGACACATATGAACGGTTTACTTTGCTTCTGAATGAACTGACGAAGAACAAAGTGACAAAGAAGCAGCTGGAAAACAATGTCAAATTCCTGAGTATCCTACGACCTGAATGGAAGAAACATACACGTAAGATGAAGCAGATGAAAGACTTGAGTGAAATACCTCTTCACGAAGTCTATGAGACTCTGAGGCAAAATGAAGAGGAAGTTGAGGAGAAAAGAGCTAAAAAGAAGAAGGCAGAAAAGGTTCTTGATCCGATTGCTTTGGTAGTTGGAGAGAAGAAGAAAGAAAAGAAAGAAAAGGCAGAGAAGAAGAAAAAGAAGAAAGTGCTTACGAGCTCTGAGTCAGAATCTGAAACAGATGGTGATGATGGAGAAAGTCTGAAACAAGCCATGATGTTGCTAACCCGTGCCTTTCAAAAGAAATTCTACAAAAAGCCGGGATCAAATTCTCAACGATATTCTTCATCAAGTTCTAAGAATCACGAGCACCGAGAAAGGATGGAAGGAAGGAGATATGAATAGAACAGATATGTTGAGAAGAAACCTGATGAAAGGAAGAAGTTCGTGAATGACTACATTGTTGCCGAAAAACCAGCAAGTGATCCAGTCAAATGCTACAACTGTGGCAAGATTGGTCATTTTGCAAAAGATTGTAGAAATCCAAAAGTTCGTAATTCTCAGTACTATCAGAACAAATTGCTATTGGAAAAACAGCAAGAAGCAGGAATAGCTTTAATGGCTGAGGACGAATTTTGGTTGGATCATTCCGAAGGTGAAGAGGAAGAAAAGGAAGAAACAGCTCATCTCTGTCTCATGGGCAAAGAAGTAAAGTATGATGAGTCCGATGATGAGACATCTGATGAGGTATTAAACTTAACTCAAAAAGATTTCATTACCAAAATGGAAGCCATGGTGGTTGAGCTTCAAGATTTACAAAATAAACTGAAAAGGGAAAAAGAAAGAGTTGCTAAAAGGAACAAGAAGATCTTTGAACTTAATTCGTCTGTTATTGGGAACAAAGATCTGATTGATTCTTTACGCAAGTATGATTCTGATTCTAAATCACAAGTAGATTGTTTTGAAAAGAAGATTTCTGAGTTTGAAGTTAAAATTTCTAAATATGAGTTTGAGAAGAGAGAATCTGCACTAACTGTTCATAAATTGCAGGTTGAGAACAAGCTCTTGAATAAGAAGGTAAATGGTATGGAAGCCAAACTTTATGCGAGAGGTCAAACAGATCAAATCATTTTTCTTAATGCACCTAACGAAGAGGCTGATGTTAAGGAAAAATGGGGTCTTGGTTTTCAAAACCCTCATTACTTAAAGAAAGCCATCAGAAAACAACCGGCACTTTATAATTTTGATTTTCTTGCTTGTGCTGGTAAACATACTCATTTAAAACCCAAATTTGTTACCAAATTACCAGAAGAAGTTGAGGCTAAAGAAACTGAAAATAGAAAGAATATAAAGAAAATGCAACTACCATTTAACGATGCAAAGTTAAATGATAGTTATCTTTCAGAAACACAAAAAGTTCATTCAAACGATTATTTTGCTAGTTATTCTGTTTCTGAGATGAAGGCAAAACCTAAAGTTGCAAAGGTTTATGTTCCTCCACTCATTCTTGAAAGCAGAATAGTTGAGCTTGAAAATGTTTTATCTGATGAAAAACTTTTGGTTGATATTCAACAAAGTGTATTTTCTACAGTTTTAAAGAACACGGTTTTTCAATCCACATCTACAAAGTGTTATAAAGTTTCTGAGGCATCTCAAACTTCGTCTGATAATTGTGATGACTTATTTGAGTCTGCAATGATTTTATTAATTCTGATGATGGGTGCATAGACGAAATTGATATGTTTGACTTCAATGCTACACTTCCTGATCATTCTACTTGTCTTTTAAATGAAAAAGTGTTACCAAGTGGTTTTAATATTTGTGAATCATCAACTAAGGTTGGTGAATCAGTTTCTGTAACTGCTGATTACTATACTCAAGGTAAGAAACATAAGAAACAACGATTACAGAAACAGAAATACACTGGTACACAAAAGAAAACTCAATCTCAGAATTCTGATTTTTCTAATAAATCTAAATCTTTTGTTTCAGATATAAGGAAGAAAAGGTCGAAAGCGAGAACCGAATGGCGACCAAAAAGGAAGGATGATGAGATAACTGAATCAGTTTCTGATAATTCTTGTACTAGATCTGATAGTAGTGATTCTGATGTAGTTGGTCAATATGCTTCTCATAAACAAAACCTTGTAACTTCTTACAAGCGTTATTCAATAAAGCAATTGATTCAATTATCTCCTATTACTACTAAATCTTATCATTATCGGAGAAATGATTTTGCTTATTCTCATAATTCTTCTGATTGGTTTGGATCTTATCATGTTTATTCTTCATGATTAAATGTTTTTAAAAGTTTTCAAAGAAAAGGAGGGTCCATATTTAAATGGATACCAAAATCATGTGCTAATCTGTTAGGACCCGTTTTTAAATGGGTACCTAAATCTATTGTTTTCTGATTTCTCTTGCAGACCCGGTATATGTGGTACTTGTACAGTGGATGTTCCAAGCATATGACTGGGCAAAAAGCTTTATTGTCTAATTATACAGAGAAATTCAGTGGAAATGTCAGATTTGGAAACGATCAGCTTTCACCAATCTTAGGATATGGTGACATCATTCAAGACAACATAACGATCAGTAAGGTGAGTTATGTCGAAGGCTTAGGGCACAACCTGTTTAGCATTGGTCAATTCTGCGATAAAGGGTTAGAGGTCAACTTCAAATCTAAGAGTTGCTCGGTTCGTACTGAAGACGGCACAGAACTCTTAGGTGGACATCGCAAGACAAACCTCTATACCATCAACCTGTCCAAAGTTCAGATTGACAATCAAGTTTGCTTAATGACAAAAGCTTCAATGCAGCAAAGTTGGCTCTGGCACAGACGACTATCACATCTGAATTTTCGTTATATCAACAAGCTGGTTAGTGGAAAATTGGTAAAAGGACTTCCTGAGCTGAAATACGAGAAAGAACACTTATGTGCTGCATGTGAGAAGGGTAAGATGAAGAGAGCTCCGCATAAACCGAAGCCTGAACCAAGCACTAGTTCTCCGTTAGAATTGTTACATATGGATTTGTGTGGTCCAATGAGAACTCAGAGTTTAGGTGGAAAGAAATACGTGTTGGTTATTGTGGACGATTACTCAAGATACACGTGGGTCAAATTTCTTTGATCAAAAGATGAGACACCCGAAGTTCTCATTACTTTCTTAAAGACGACCCAGGTGAATATGCAAAGACACGTCAAGTTTCTTCGAACAGACAACGACACAGAGTTCAAAAACAAGATCGTTGAAGAATATCTCGAATCGGTCGGGATATCACATCAGTACTCTGATACTTGTACGCCTGAACAAAATGGAGTAGTCGAAAGGCGAAATCGGACGCTAGTCGAGGCCGCTCGTACTATGCTCAGCCAATCCGATCTACCTCTATTCTTGTGGGCAGAAGCTGTGTCAACTGCATGTCATACTCAAAATCGATCCATGATACACCGCCGTTTTCAAAAGACTCCATATGAGCTGATTAACAACAGAACACCAACAATCAAGTATTTTCACATATTTGGGTGTAAATGTTTTGTGCTTAACGACAGAGAGAGTCTGAATAAATTCAGTGCTAAGGCGGATGAAGGCATATTCATTGGTTATTCTTCAACATCGGCAGCATACCGTGTTTATCTAAAGAAGTCAAAGACAGTTGTCGAGAGCGTCAATGTAACATTTGATGAAGACATGGCTTCTGAACAACTCAGTTCAGAACCCGTGATAACTGGAGTATTAGCTTCTGGGAAGATCAGTCCAGAACCTGCTTCTACAGCGAATAATTCGAATAATGCTTCTACTTCTATTTCACATTTAACGGATTTAGATTTGTTATTTGAATTCTTTTATGATGAGTTTCTAGGTTCTAATATACCTAAAGCTGTTATGACTGACAGGTCTGAAGATACAAGTTGCAATCATCCAGTCACTTCAGATGTCATAACTGAACAAGCTTCCCCTGCTCAGTCAGAAACTCACATTCCTACAATTACTCCTACAGTTGAAGATGTACAAGAAATTGTTGCGCCAGAAGTAACTGTTTCAGTTGGGTGTCATACATTGTCTACTCAACAGCCAGATTCTGTTGTTCCAACTGATGCTTCTGCACCTGAAACTTCAACTGCAAACCCCCCTTCCATTAATCAAACTGAAGAGTCTGATAGTGGATTTCTAGATGATGATCATGTTCAATCAGTATCTACTCCACTCCCTCATGAGCATCGTTGGACCAAAGAGCATCCATTACACCAAGTAATTGGAGATCTCAACAAGCCTGTACAAACGAGGTCAACGACTCTTAATCAATGTATGCATGACTCATTCCTCAGTAAGATTGAGCCAACGCGAGTATCAGAGGCTCTTGCTGATTCGGACTGGGTATCTGTCATGCAAGAAGAGATCAATCAGTTTGAAGCCCTAAAGGTTTGGAGATTAGTTCCAAAACCGGAAGGAAAATCCATAATTGGCACTAAATGGGTATTCAAAAACAAAAAGGATGAAGATGGTATAGTCATAAGGAACAAAGCTAGACTTGTTGCCAAAGGTTACTGGCAAGAGGAAGGCATAGATTACGATGAGATGTATGCTCCTGTAGCGCGTATAGAGGCAATCCGCATGTTTCTAGCCTACGCAACTCATAAGAATTTCACAGTCTTTCAGATGGATGTGAAAACAGCCTTTCTGAATGACATTCTTAAAGAGGAAGTATACGTGTCTCAACCAGAAGGGTTCGTCAATCCAGATAAGCCAGATCATGTTTATATCTTGGACAAAGCCCTCTATGGTTTAAAACAAGCCCCTCGAGCATGGTATGACGTTCTACCCAAATTCTTGGTCAAGTCCGGTTTTTCTAAAGATGCAGATCATGCAGGTTGCATGTTGGACAGAAAGAGTACGTCTGGTCACGTTCAATTTCTTGGAGACAAGCTCGTTAGCTGGGCATCAAAGAAACAATTATGCGTTTCCACATCGACTGCTGAAGCAGAGTATGTAGTTGCTGCCAGTTGCTGCTCTCAAGTCTTGTGGATGCGAACACAGCTGCGAGGCTATGGATTCAAGTTTGATAAAATTCCAATATATTGTGACTCGAAGAGTGCAATCGCGATATCTGCTAATCCTGTCTAGCATACGAAAACCAAACACATTGATGTCAGGTATCATTTTATAAAAGATAATGTAGAAAAAGGAATAATTGAACTTTATTTTGTAAAAACAGATTATCAACTTGCAGATTTATTTACCAAACCCTTAGATGAAAAGAGATTTAATTTTCTTGTCTCTAAGCTTGGTATGTTAAATCTTAAGACATAATCGGTTGGTACCTCATAAAGTTACGTATTGTTATTTTTCATCATTTTCTTTATCATTATGTGTGAAGGATATCTGCACTTTAATTGTTTGCTCGTAATCTCAGGGGAGTAAAAGAAGATTTTAGATGATCTACATTATTTTGAGGGGGAGCATAACTAATTTCTGCATTTTGCTTAAATGACAAAATTTTTGTGATGCATGATTTTAGGGGGAGCATATAAGTCAAGTCAAAAGGAGTAAGACTATGATTTCTGATTATTTCTGATCAGAACTCGTACTTTAATTGTTTTACTGCTTTACATCTTTTATTTTTATTTTTATTTTCGAATAAATTTTGTGAATAAATTTTGACTAGACTTTGAGACTTGTGTAGAATGAGAGGAAGTTATCAAGATCATATCTTTATGACTTCAGCGTGACTTTATGAGTATTAAGATTGAGCGAAAAGATAAATTTCTTATCTTAATCTCAAATGTATCTGAAAGAAGGACAACTTTCAGATATAGAAAACATGTTCTTAAATGTTCAAACCACTTCTCGAATTTTAAACAGATTTTATAATTTGGAAGTGTGATTTTAAATATTTTCATTTTATTTTTGTGCTTAATTGATAAACAAACCGTGTGTTTCTAAAGATTAATACTTGCGTATTGTCTTTTCTATATACTTTCAAGTATTCACACGCACCGGTTTCAATTTTTGTTTAAATTGTTCTTACCATGTCTCATATTGAAACATATTTTCGATGGTAAGACACCCCGCTTCTACTTAAAAGAATTTTGAGCGATATTTCATTTCGAAACGTCATTTCAAGAATGTCTATATTTTGTTTCGTATGGACAATATCCGTTGTTTTTAATCATAAGCTTTGATTGTTATATCATTCATTTCTGATCATTTTCATACAATGTCAGATTTTCAAACAAGCCTTTTTGCATTCATGTTCATTCCTTCAATATACTTGTTTGAAAATACTTCAATGTTTAAAATGCTCATATCTTCATGATTATATTTTGAGCATACATTCATCTGACATTTGTATTATTGAGCTTTAACTGATAAAGTTAAACCATTTTGAGCAACGCATGCTTTATAGGAAAAATATGGGTTCTTTGTGCTAGGAATTAACTAAACTTCTATGAAATCACGTTAACCAATGATTTCTACCCAAGAAGTTAATCCTTAGTGATTGAGTGTAAGGAGTCTATAAAGAAATAAGTGTGGGTGTGATGAGGTAAAATGGAAAAGAGAGTTTGGTTAGTAGTGAGCTAATGATCAAAAGAAAAAGGGTGTGAGAACAGAGTAAAAGAATATCAAACACTGCACCAACTACTTTCTGAGCCGGGCAGCCACATTACTAGCGTTTCACAACTCTTTGGTGAACGTTATTGAAACAGGCAACTAGCCCATGCCAACTCTTGACTAGACCCCACAAGCTACTCATTTTCTTCTCAAAAAGAAAATGTTTCACATTTTCAAGGGGACGCAGCATATAATCTATCTGGTTTTCATTTGGAAAATCTGGATATTGAAAAAGAAGGAAGTCTGCCCACCTTCGCACTTCAATCATGCACATTGAGTCTGTGTTTATCTACTGTTGTCTCAGTGGTTTACACAATTTTGAGTCTTAATAAAGCAATCATTCGTGCTTAATTCTTTCTACACTTGCACGAACACACAAAGAATTTGTTTCTTTGTCATAATGTTCATAAAAATTGCCTTTGTGGTGTTTCGATGATTGGATGGAAGCCCTGGGGGAGTGAACATCAAAAAGCTCCTTTATATTGTGTATTCGTTACACACAGTGACTTCGTGTTACTGATAGGCATTTTAACTGATTCATTTGTTGATTCAGGGGTTACATGTTCTTATTTTGTCTGGATTTGCAAAGATCTAGATGAATACTTGGTTATGGATCACAGAATCAGAGGCTCAATTTGACAAATCAGAATGGTTAAAGACATTTCTTGGGAGAAAAGTTTTGATGATATAGATGCTCAAATCATCAAAAAGGGGGGAAATGGTATCAAGAAATGATAAAGTTTTGAGAGATGATTTTCAGAAATGTCCAAGTCAGAAAAGTTCAAAGTAAAGATTTGAAGAAGATGAAAGAATTTCTGAGGATGTACTGATTTGAGGAAATTTTCTTTGAAGATTATTTGCTAACGCAATTCGAGCTGATTCTGAAGATAATTTCTTTCCAAAGTCTGAAAGTATTATTGTGAAAGTTTTGGGGAGATTGTTAATCGTTTGAAGATAGTTTTGGAAAGAATATCGTCAAAGAAAAAGGGGAGATTGTACTGACAGAGCTTAAAGTGAAGACTGAATTGCTAGATCTTTCAACAGTGATCTTGAATCCAAATGGGGAGATTGTTAGAGCATAAATCTGTTAGATACAAGATCAAGAAGACTTAAGGTCAAAATTCAAGAAAGTCAAAGCTAAGAAAGTCAACTCTTAAGTGAAAGTCAAAGTCTTTTGTAATAAAAGTCAAATGTATTTGTATTTTGTATTTTAGTTTCCTTGTATTAGGAATTGGTATAAATAGATTTTATTTTTTAGTTTTGTTTAGATAGTGAACAAAGTTATATTCGAGAGAGAGATTTGTAGAGAGAGAAAGAGAGAGTTCTAGAGAGAGAAAGTTGTAAATTGTGAATTGAAAGTGAAATCAAAACAGGTAATTGATTCTTGTTTATGTTTTGTTTTGATTAATTGATTAGAAACTAGAATCTGGAACAAACAGGTACTACCAATTAATGCTAAATTACTTAAATTTCAACTTGCTACTGCTCATGATACAACTTGTTAAAGCACCCAATTGAAATTCAAAATCCAAAATGTAAAACCTCTCAAAGGTCGCTCATGTCATCCCCGCGAATCCTCCACCATCTCACCCTCGTTTGTCTCTCTCTCTCTCTATCCCCCCCCCCTCAAAGTGACGCTTCAGAAAAAAATGATTTGCCCAAAGCAATTTTCATCGCTCAATTGCTTTATAGGCGATTGCTTTCTCCAATATTGACGATTCAAAGCTTTTCTACTGAAATCAATCTAATCTTCCATCGACCCTTTTTCTTCGAAATCAGATAGTTTCTTTTTGCTTTCATGAAATAGATTGCTTTATTAGAATCGACTTTGGTTTGTTTGTGTTTAGTATTTGCATCTTTGTTTGTATCGTTTGCTTTGTATCGATTCTTCTATCAAAGGGTATCAGTTGGTTTGTTCTATCGATTGATTTCTTGAACAGGTTCTATCTTGCTTTTTGAACGAACATGCATATGCTCCTTCAATCGATTTTTCTATCAAGGTAGAACATGTTCTATGGACTCTTCCTCTTTGTTTCATTTTTGCTGCTTCTATAGATTTTAAGTTTCATGTTTATGCTGTTGGAAAAAAACCCGCTAAACCGATGATAACCACGTCCCTAACATATTTTTCACATTCAAGCTTTTCTTCCAACGATTTTAGCTTGAACCTTATGATATTATCGTATAAATTCGGGTGAGATACTACAATCTGTGTGTGTGGATTCGTATACACGTTTAAAAAAGTTTTGATTTATATGTCAAATTTTTCAATATCAAATTGAAATTAATTGTGTTGAAGTTTGTTGGGTAGTTGGTCTTGTGTTCCATTGGCAAATGATTCGATACATATCTACTTGCTAAAGAGATTGTGTATTGACTTTTACGATTTTACATCCCTAACCCCCCCTATTTCCTAAAATTTCTTTAACTTTTCAACAAAGATCGAAGGGGTTTGCTTTTGTCAGATATGCATCAACAGAGGAAGCTGAGAAGGCTCGTGAAGGAATGAAGTTACTTGGAGTACGTTCTCTGATTTTCCATTCGAGTTTTGTGTAGGGTTCAAAATTAGGCTTGTTAATTACATTGTATGGAATTTTAATTTATAGCAATCCATTGAATATCCAATTTCCCCATCCATCTCCTTGTCTTCTCCATTTTGAAGAAATCCTCCACGTTGCTGTTAGGTCATGGTATTTGTTCCCTTACCTTGCTTTTAACTAAAAGAAACTCTTTTTAATTTTATTGTTTTTCTTTTTGATAAAGTAACCTAATACACTCGGTCTTTTTTGTGCACATATTTATTGTTGCTTTGTTTTTTCTTTGCAATTGTCAGGTTGAGCTCTTGCATTCAAAAGATATTGATTGTAAATAATCATCATTCGTTTACGGTTTTGATTGTTTTATTTATTTGTTTCTTATATATATATATATATATATATAGTCGGGCTCAAACGAGAACGGTGCCTATCTAAAAGAACACGAGAACGGCAAATCACATACAAAATCATAAGTGATTTTACATTAGTGGGGTAGTTGTGCAAAATCACAGTACGCGGGCGACTTTTGCCGCGACCTTATCACATGTAAAATCACTTATAATTTTGTATGTGATTTGCCGTTCTCGTTTGATCCTCCCTCTCTCTCTCTATATATATATATATATTATATATTTTTTTCATTTATAGTTTGTTGGTTTTACTTTGATAGTTGGAGTCTTAAAGTTAGCAAAAGGAAGATTAGCAAAATGAGTGAAAAGAAATAAAATAAAAAAATAGAACTTGCAAAAAGATATAGGATCATCAGAATCATTATAATATTAAATTTTGAAACACTACTCATTGTTTGGGATAAAAAAACTGCTAGATAATGATGGTACCATTTGACCTGGGCATAAGGTTGGTCCTATTACACTGTCACCTCTATCCCCATATGAATGAGATTTATTGGATGATCTTTTATTGAGCAGTTTGTGATATACCATGTTGTTGTTAGAAAATTGTTTAGTCCTTTAGAGAAAGAGAAGTTGATTAAAGGGATAACCCCATAGGATGGCTTTACTTTTTTCTTGTTGCAATACATAATATGAATCTCATGGCTTGTAAAGCTTTTGGCAACCAGTAAACAGTCTTAAAGATTGTGAGTTATATCCATGGTGCAATGTTTGCCGCTTTATTTCAGAAGAACAGTCTAAAGAATGTGAGTTATATAAGCAACACAATTACTTGCTAAAACAAGAATCTTGATTTATGGACATTTTTTTTTCGTTCGGAATTTTCAGGTGGATTCAAGTCTCATGATTCCTTGCCTTGAAGAGGTATGAGATCGCCATTGAATGTTGAGCAGAAAATGAGTATGCTTGAATCTTTGGTGAAGTTTGGGAAGAATTTAAAGAAGATGAAGATCAAGATTCTTCGGATGTAAAGTGGGCACATCAATGCAGATGATTTTTTTGAGGAGATGTGCATATTTAGATACATGAGTCACAATTCACAAGTTAATCTCAATAGTATAAAACCCATGTTTTTTTACTCAATTCATTGCACAATCAGATCTTATAATTCTTGTTTGGAGTAATAACTTTTTTTTGGTAACCGTGGGTTTCCGGGCCAGCTTACGCGCACCGACTAATCCCCGGGCGACCACGAATGGCTTGGAGTCATCGCAGGTGAACCTCCATGGCCACAAGAGCTTTGACAGCGCCTGGATTTGAACCCTGGGTAGATGAGATCTTCCACTACATCCCCCAAAGGCTTTACCAGTGCGCCATAACCCAAGTGGTTTGGAGTAATAACTTTGATTACTCCTTCAATGATTTTGATGTTCACATGTATCTATTTGGTTTCATGTGTTTCCTTGTTTTAAGCAATCACTGATCAATTTAGTTACGTAAATGAGCCAGATTGTTTGTTCTTGATTTCTTTGTTCAAGTCTCACTTGTTGAAAAATGGGTCAGTTTTCTACTTTTTGAATTTGGTCCTTATAGTTTGTAAGGAACAATTGCTTTACACTTTGGGATAGATGTTAGATTTGTATACATCTTACCTCTAGATCCACCTTTGGGTGAGACATACATGTTTGTTTGGTTATTGTTCAATTGTTAAATGAATTGGGTTATTTAAGTTGCAAATTTTCAATTGCTCTCTCAATGTACTTATGCAGCTCTCTAACCTCTTTTTGTTATTTATTTTTATTTTATTAAGTTTATTTTTACTTTTTATTTCTAAAAGATAAATGTCACGAAATGTCCAAACTTGGTTACTAAAAACATAACCGGTTGTTACTGTTGAGAAAAAGATGGATAACATCGCCTTACAATAGGGATAGTTTTGTTTAACATTCTTTTTTGCTATTATAAGATTGTGTTTAAGTGTCTTTATAGACTCTTAACAAACATTAATACATAAAAAAATATGTTTTGATAGCTATAAAACCACTTCTTTTTCTACCCATTATCACACTCTACATAAAATGGTGTTGGATCAGTAATTGTATTCAAGATTAAAGTTCAGGGTTCAAATTGTATTTATTTAATAGTTATTTGTAACTAGGCCCAAAGCCCATTAGGCATTAGGCCTAAGTATAAATAGGTTTTATTAATTAGGTTTTGGGGTTAACTCTGATAATCCTCTAAGAATCCTCATTATTATCATAATCATAATTTTAGAGAGGAGGTAGTTGTATTGTAATCGCAAGCCTAAGGAACCAAGAACACACAACTGGTTTTCATTGATTAATCAAGGGATCGTGGTATGTTATTCTGATCTGTTTATCTCTTGATCTTTATTGTGTTGTGTGATTGTTATCAACTAGTAATCTGGGTTTAACAAGTGGTATCAGAGCCAAAAGAATCAAGCTTTTTGGAATTGAAATTGTGCTTATCGTTAACGTACTGTGTGATAATCGAGTTCATGAATTTATGAGTTATTATGCATAAAATTGATATGATTATATGTGTTTCATGCTTCTGAATGTTATCTGATTGTTTAATTGCATTTAAATCAATCAATCGACTAGCTTTTGATGATTTTGTGAATTCTGGGTACATAAACTGTCGACCTCTATCTTCTTAAAATTGAAGCTTAATAGTTGTTTTTAGGCAAAAAATTTTATTAGGATTCGATCGATACATGCATATGAATACTAATGTACGCTTTTTACACTGGAATTTAATTGCTTGTTGAGTTTTCTGGGTTGATTATTGTTGTTCTGGGTCAAACTCAAGAACACCGGTCGTTATTCATCGTAGTCCGGTCCCGGTCGCTTCATACCGGTCAGTCGATACCGGTCGCACCATATCGGTCTCCTCACAATATCCCACCCCGGTCAGCATCCCGGTCGACACTAAGGTCCGGTCGACACCGGTCGCTTGATCTGGTTGGAATACCGGTCGACGAGACACCGGTTAAGCAAGACCCCGATCGAGCAAAGGCACCGGTCGAGCTAGATACTGGTCGTGCAACATCCCAGGCTTCAAGACCCCGGTCGCTTTCTTTTGCGTCATTAGTCACTCGCGCAAACCTCAGCTTTGCGCCGTCCACTGTTCGCGCAAAACCATATTCCGCGCGACCTGTCTTTCACGCAAACCCTCCTTTGCGCCACCCAATCTTCGTGCAAACCTCACTTTTGCGCCACCTTCTAGTCACGCAAAATCCATCTCTCGCGACCCACATCTCGCGCATTCCTCAGATTCTCGCTAGCTTCAATTAGCGCAAAACTCAGTTTTTGCGCCAACTTCTCTTAGCGCGAGTTGACTATTGCGTAAATTTTTTCTCTAGGGGCGCTGCCCCCATATCCCGTGTTAAGTCTGCGGAGGGGGACAAAGTTCTGTTCGTGATCAAAATTTTCTTATTTTCAGTATTACTCTGTATTTAATTGATTTTATCCACTGTTTGTGAATTCTGCAGTTGATCATTTTTGGAAATTTATTTTTCTGAAAAATTTTTAGTGTAGTTTTTATCCAATTCTTGATTCTAAGATCTTACAAGTTGATTTAAGTGGTACAGATATTATCATGCATTACACAGACGAGAAGGGAATTACAGTACTGACCAAGAGAGACTGTGCTTTAGCGTACATGCCAGAGATTCCAGCACTAGAAGCTGAGAATGAAAATCTGAAGATTCAGAACTCATCTCTTCTAGAACAGATTGATAAATTGAAAAATGATAAGGACTTAAAGAAAGACTTTGTTTGCTCAGAATGTATCTCTAACTCAAAGATTAATTTTGCAGGAATTATTGAGTCGAAAGAGAAAGAGATCTTAAATCTTCAAGCAAAGCTGAAGAAGTCTGAAAGTCTTAATTCTAGCTCGAGCTGGTCAAAGAAGGAGTTAATGCAAAAAGAGCTTGATGAGCTGAGAAGAAGAGCAAACATTGCTAATGAGACATCTGAAGGGCTTAAAAAGACAAACTCTCGAATTTTTGCTGAAAGGGACTCCTTGAAAGATAAAGTCTTCAGTCTTGAGGTTGAGATTAATATGCTGAAAGAAAAGGCAACCCAAGACAGAGACAACACAATAGCTCAAGATGAGATGTTGAAGATTGAGAAAGAAAGACAAGAATTTGCTAAGAAATTCTCTGATTTCTCAAGAAAAGCCTTTGAAGAGAAGAAATTATTAGAGTTTAAATGTGTTAAGCTTTCTCAACAAGTTTCAGACTTTGAGAAAGTTATCATTCTGGAGAGAGACAAGGTTGAGAAAGAAAAGAAGAAAGCTGAGCAGAAGGATGTAAATAAAGACTTTTCTAAAGAAAAGAAAGATCTAGAGACTGAGATAGCTAAGCTGACAAGAAAGCTATCTGAGTTGTCAACAAACATCTTGAAGGAGAAGAATGCAAAATCTGAGTTGCATAAGAAGTTTGATCTGATTGCAAAGGAAAGAAACAGTTTGTCGTCAAAGATAAAGGAACTTGAAGAGATCGTATTCAAAGTGAAGCTGACTGAGCACAAGACGCCAGACACAATAGCTCGATCACCTAGATATGATCTAACTGCATTCGAATGTTCATTCAATTCAGCAGCAAGTTCAATTTTTACTAATGTGTCTAATAAACCCTTGTTTGATGTAATTGATGATCATATTTCTGAACATAAAGATCAGATTCGTCCTTCTAACCTTTTCTTTGACAAAAATGTTGACGGTTCAGGTAATTTCAAAAAGAACAAGTCTCAGAAGAAAAGGTTCTGGAGAAAGAAAGATGAAGAAAAAGATAGAGAAAATTGGATCTGGAGAGTTAAAGGACCTTCAGAGGAAAAGAAGAAAGAAAAATCATTTGTGCATACATCAAATGCTAAATGGAACTATGCCTCAAAAGGTAGAACTTTTGGCAAACCTGATCTGGTTTACACTATCAATCAATTGATCAGGTTAGCACAAAAGAAAATTAGTTGTTCCTACTGTGGCTCAAATGATTTTGTAAGAAAAGATTATGTGAATAACTGGTATGGTTCTTATTTTATATCTCCCACTAGAACTGCAACTAACCCATTAGGACCCAATTACCAGTGGGTACCAAAAGCTAAATCTGTGTTGCAGGCACCCAAGGTTTAAGGGGGAGAAAGAACTATGACTTCTGATTACTACAGATCAGGACTCTTGCCTCATTGTCAAAAAGATGACTTCTAAGTACAACAACTTAGGACTCGGACTTCAATGTCAAAGAGTTTGATTTCTGAATTTACTCTAATCCTAGTAATTCAGAACTTGATTTCATGATTAAGGATTATGCACATATTAAGAGGGAACTTATATGCTTTATACTTTTACTGATGTGTTTTCTGATGTTTCGGGAAAAGATTAAATACTATTCTCACCGGAGAATATGTATAATGGCTCTTGAATAATTCAGTTCACGACCCGTTCTTCAAGGATAAAGTAACAATGGCTTCTAATCACATCTGATTAGAACCCGCACTTCAGTGTTGTGTGTTCTTTTTATTCTATTAAAAAAAAATCTTAAGTTGAGGGGGAGCTTAATTGTCAAAGAGCTTAATTGTCAAACTCCTTTTTCGTTTAAGGGGGAGAATTGCATTGTGTATGTTTTGACTTCTGCAAATTTTTATTCTTCATGTTTGTATTCCTTTGTGCTTTCATGTACAAAATACTGTAGAACAACACGTTCCTTTAGGAAAATACAAGGGATTCAGTGTGAGCTTAACAAAACTTCCATGGATTCATGATAACCAGTGTTTCCTACCCAGGAAGTATTCCCTAAGTGATTGAGGGGAGAGGGGTCAAAAGATTGAGTGTTGGTGTATGAAGAGGTAAAATGGAAAAGAGATATTGGTTAGAAGTGAGAATTAAAAGAAAGAGGGTGAGAGAACAGAGTAAAAGAATATCAAACTCTGCACCAAACTTCTTTCTGAGTCGGGCAGCCACATTATCTGTTGTTTCACATTTCTTCGTGAATGACATTGAAAAAGACACCTAGCCCATGCCATCTCTTGCATACAACCTCACCAGCTACTCATTCTTTTCTCAAAAAGAGAATGTTTCACATTTTCTGGGGAAGCAGCACATATGCTATTGGTTCTTCATTTGGAAGATACTAATATTGAAAAAAAAGGAAAGTTGCCCCACCTTCGAACCCTTTCTCATGCACATTGAGTCTTTGTATAATTTATTGTTGTCTTAACAAGTTTACATACTTTGAGCCTACATTGAAAAGTAATCATCTATGCTTAATTCTTTCATACACATGCACAAGCACACAGAAATTTGTTTTCTGTCAGAACGTTCATAGATAACCATGTGTTATTCGATGATTGAATGGAAGTCCTGGGGAGCTAACATCAAAACCAGCTCCTTATATAGTAACTTTGTGTTACTCAGTAACTTTGTGTTACTGACAGGCATTTTAACTGAGTCATTTGTTGATTCAGGGTTACCACATTTATTTTATTTGAATCTGAAAAGATTGAAATAATCACTTTCTCCATTTGGAGAGACTGCTCTTATTTCCACACAGGGATCTATACATGAAGACATCGCTTAATTGATGACTATTTAAACAAGGGGAAGATTGTTTTGCTATGTTTTGATGATGATGATTCTCACCACTCATCAAAAAGGGGGAGAATACAATATACAAAGGGGGAGAATATAATCTGAAGACTGCTGAAGATTTCGAAGAATTCAAAGTGTCTGAGCTTATTTGATCTATCAAAAGTATGAATGAAGATGATCGTCAGAAGGACACTTCATTTAAAGAAAGAGAAAGATGAAGACTGTATCTGAAGTTTTCAAGAAAAGTGAAGACCCGAAGCAAATTGCCAAAAAAAATTTAATCTTGAATCCAAAGGGGGAGATTGTTGGATCAGTAATTGTATTCAAGATTAAAGTTCAGGGTTCAAATTGTATTTATTTAATAGTTATTTGTAACTGGGCCCAAAGCCCATTAGGCATTAGGCCTAAGTATAAATAGGTTTTATTAATTAGGTTTTGGGGTTAACTCTGATAATCCTCTAAGAATCCTCATTATTATCATAATAATAATTTTAGAGAGGAGGTAGCCGTATTGTAATCGCAAGCCTAAGGTACCAAGAACACACAACTGGTTTTCATTGATTAATCAAGGGATCATGGTATGTTATTCTGGTATGTTTATCTCTTGATCTTTATTGTGTTGTGTGATTGTTATCAACTAGTAATCTGGGTTTAACAAATGGAACCAATTATATGTATTATTTTATAAAAAACATATTTATACTGTGAATTTTTGCTTACATTTTTTTGAATTATGCATCACAACGCATTGCACGGGTACACAACTAGTAATTTGTTAATTGAAAGGTTTGTATTTGAAACTCCATCTATTTATTATATTTTATGTATTCTATTTTTAGTCGATAAATAAATTATACACAAACCATAATATAGTTGTATATTTATAATTTATAATTTGATAATAAAAATATTTATTGTAACACCCGTAATTTTCGGGTAAGTAATATCAAGTTTATGTAGAAATCGATTTTTCGAGAGAAATAGAAGAAATAGGATTTTGGATTGAATCCTATATTTTATAGTCTTGTTGGATGGAGAATTCAAATATGAGTCCAACGGTCCTTTTCGGAGCAAAAACGGAGCTAAAACGAAAAAGTATGACCAAAATAGTAATCGGGCAATAAATCGGGCGACCAGAGTCAAGTGAACGTCCGCATAGAGAAGCAAGTGGATGTAACACCCTGGATTTTCATTATACATATATCGTTGTAATCTTGTGTTTAACCGTTGTCGTTATCACCCCGTTTAGTATATCATTCGAGTTTATGGTTTTCGGTGAAATTATGAATTTCCAGTGAGTTTCGCGACTTGCTCGCGACTTGGAGTCGCGGCATAAGTCGCGATGTCCACTGTTGATTTTGGATTTACGAGATTCGCGACTTGCATGGGAGTGGTAGTCGCGGCATTAGTCGCGACATCCACTGTTTGGGTTTTGATTTGAGAACACGGGCGAGTTATGCCGCGAGTTGAGGTCGCGGCATAACCCGCGAAAGACCCTGGCCGACTTAAGGGTTTCAGTTTCCAAATATCTCATGGATCTCATTCTCTAAATCTCTCTCTCTAAATCGTTTCTCTCTCTCTCTCTCTAGAGTTTGGTAGTTAATATTTGGTGTTCGATTCGAGGATTCGATGTTTTAAGCTTCACCTCTACGTCGTGATCGTTATCTGATTTTCCGGGTTTTATCCTAAAACCTACTGTTGAGTTCCTACTACCATTTTTACAAACTTTATACATGTCAAAACTCTTATTTGCGAAATCCGAAGTATTTCTACGGTATGATTTCATGTTCTATACATTTTGATATAAATGAAGTTTTTGGTGATTTTAGGGTTCCCGATCATTTGTGTTTACTAAAATGATGGATCTTATCTTAATGAAGTAAAATGATGTTTTACTTGTACATTATGTGGATATATGAAAAGAATGTTTAAGAACTCATTTTAATGATTTTCATTCTTACCAAAAGTTGAACTGGAAATGACATTTTTTTAAATGTGTTTATACCATATGTTTATTTATGGTTGGTCACATATGTTGTTGTGACGAGTCTATACCATTACTAGCGGATCCCTAGGTTTTGAGTCGACTGTATTGTTGGGATGTCACATTCCCCATTTTGTAGCTATGGATGCATATGATCCTCGGGGGCAACTTGGTACGGTTATGTGAGGCCGAATACTAGCCATGGTTCATAGTGATCCTAGTGAAGGAGTATACATTGGTTTTGCTTGGGGCTAGATCTCACGTTGTAGCACGGACTTATGTGTTCGTATCCTTGGATTCCAAATTGTTTAGCTCATAACTCGGATTTTGGCCTACTTTGTGTTACGCCACAATCCTTGGTAAAATGTTTTATCGTTGGTCATTTGATGACATGTTTATAACGAAAAAGTCCGGTTGTGGCAAAGGTTTCAACTGTAAGATCAAACCTCTTTGGAAATATGATCTTATGATACAAATGTTTATATCTTTTGAGCTTTATAAACTGTATGTTCTCACCAGGCATTAAGTCTGACACTTTTTCTCAAATGATATGTATAACAGGTTTCCCTTAGCAGTGGGATGCACTGGGTTTTGAGAGACGAGTTGGGTCTCGAGGCATTTTGAGATGACTAAAGTGTTGATAGTTGGGCATTGTTAAGTCTCATTCTTTTGATGAATTTTGGATTGTCAACTGATGTAATCTAGATAGTTATATTTAGATTATGTTGTTGATGAATTCTAAATCCGTACAGGTTTTTGTAAAGTCTTAAGGACTGATACACTTTTTGAGAAGTTTATAGCAATACAGATGTCATATTGCCTTATTTTTGAAGTTTAAATTTACCCTGAATTTTAGGATGTTACAGTGGACGTCCGCATAGGGTCTTCTGCAGAAGCAACAGAAGTTTCCATCCTAATGCAAGTGGACATCCGCATAGGACTCCAAGTGGATGCCCGCATTGAGTGTGACGAAATTTTCACCCTTTTTCACCTTCAACTTTTCCCTCCTCTCTCTCCTACTTTTACCCCCATATCTAGATCTGATCTCCCTCTACCTCATTTCGTTTTTCTCCTCCAAAAACCCCAAATCCTTTCTCCTCCCTCCATCTTTCTCTCCCAAACCAAACCTCACACCATTTTTATGAACCTTAACCTTTGTAGAACCCCTTTCACTTCATCTTCCTCATCAAGTTTCTAGGGTTTTATCCAACCATTTTCTCCATATTAAAGATTGGGAGTTTGTGGTTCATTTTGGTGAGCCTAGAGGTATTTTGGTTGGTGGATTCAAGTTATGGTTAAGGTAATATGCTTTTTTCTTCATCTATGGAAATTAAAGTTCTGGTATAAGTTGATATCTTCATGTAAAATGTTTCGGGAACGATTCTAAATGGTTGGATATGAATATTTATGGTTGGAAACTTATGGATCTAGGTTTTTGGAAAATTTGGCTTGAGGATTCAAATTTCTTCAAAGGAGTTCAAGTTGGGGGAAAATCTAGATTTAGCCTAAATCTAGCAAGATGAGTTCAAGTTGATTTATGAAAACGTTGTACATGCCAAAATGTCCATTCTAAAGTGTTTATATTTTTACATGAAATTATCAATTGTTGAGTTATTTGGTGGGTTTTGTTTATTTGAAGTGTTTAACTTTATAAACCTTGTAAAAACACCCACATTTGGGACTTTTGGACGATTTGATAAATAAATCATAAATGAAAGTGTTTTGATGATTTATTGTGTAAATGGAGGTTGTTTGGTAAAAATACATTTTAGTGTTTGTTGAAAATATGCATATTTTGTGTTATGATATGTTTTGAAAATACCAACGTGTGGGTCATTGGATTTTGGTCATTCCTGACCTTGCGAACATTTCGGAAATTGTAAAACTTTTGGTTCTGGGGAAAAGATGTAGCTCGAATATTTTCATGAGTAAATCTTAGGTATTGATATTTTAACGATTTATCTTACGAGTATAAATCTTTTGGTATAAATGCACCTTGATGGGTGTTTTTGGAAAATGATTTATACTAACCTAGAGTCATGTGGAGTTATTTATGATCATGAGGCACGTTTCGCATAAACCTGGAATATTTACGTTTTATTGCATTTTATGGCTTTTAACAAATGGTCTTTTGATTAGTTGAGCTTGTGGCTCGGTATTTGATGTAACACTCGTAATTTTGGAAATTCCCTTGATGGTAATACGAGAGTCGTTTGACTCTTGGAATGTAAAAATATTGAGAAATCAAGTAAGTTTTATAATGGAACCATCAGGAATTGAATCGGGCGTGAAAAACGCGAGAAACGGGAGATTTTGGAGGTCCCGCGGGTTGGTGGGTGACCCTAGGCCGCGGCCTAGGAGGTGCAAGTCGCTGGAAGTGATGCTGAGGAAGTGCGGTTTACCCACGGGCCAAACCATGGGAACCGACCTGAGGGTTTTAAACTCGATTTTTGGGGATCTAACTTCATTCTCTCATAACTTTCTCCTCATAAATCCGATTTTGGTGATTCTTGAACCTAGAGTCTCATCTTTTGGAGCTTTTCAAGTAGATATAGAAAGGGGTTGAAGTTATTGGGTGGATCCAAGGGTTTTGATTGAGGTAACCTACTCATCTATTCATCTAAAAAGTTAGGGTTTGGTGTTCTTCATCTTCTTTTGTATTCTTAAGGTTTGGTAAATCTTTGTGAATGTTGTGGTAAGGAAACCTTGTGGAAACCTTGGAGTTAGTGGAAGGATTCAAGATCTCATCTAAGAAGATTCAAGTTTTGGGGGTAAAATCTAGATTTAGCCTAAATCTAGCAAGGTGAGTTCAAGTTGATTTGTGAAAACGTTGTACATGCCAAAATGTCTATTTTGAAGTGTTTATGTGTTTTGCATGAAATTATCATTTGTTGGGTTAGTTGGTGGGTATTGATTATTTGAAGTGTTTAACTTTATAAACCTTATAAAACAACCACATTTGGGACTTTTCGGAATTTTGTTAAATAAGTCATAAATAAAAGTGTTTTGATGATTTATTGCATAAATGAAGATTATTTGGTAGAAATGCATTTTTGTGTTTGTTGGAAATATGCATAGTTGAGTTATGAGATAGTTTGAAAGGGGTCAATGGTATAACCTTGTTTTGGAAAATGATATGTCTTATCCTAAGTTGTGTTGGAGTTTGGTCGTGTACTTTGGAGCACGTGTTTGCATAACGTTGGCCGTGTGCGTTTTATTGCATTTTATTGCTTTGGACAATGAGTCCTTTTGGTGGCTTAAGCATATGGCTCAGTATTTATTTATGATTGGGTTTTGGGGACATTTTTCCAGTTTTGATAGCTCGACTTAGAGCTTTGGTTACGATATTGGACGAGGAACTCAACGTAAGGACCTTTTATGGTTGAAGTTGACCTTCCGTGGGTGTACGTTTAAAGCTACTGAGCCTGACATCCATTGAGTTTAGAATCATTTGATCCGATGATGGAACGGTAGGATTCCACATTGAGGCACAGTTAGGCATCGGATGTGGTATAAGCCTACGTGTTAATACACTATATTGGATGAGGAACTCAACGTAAGGACCTTTTATAGTTGAAGTTGACATTCCGTGGGTGTACGTTTAAATCTACTGAGCCTGACATTCATTACGTGTACTTGTTTATATGACTTAGTCTTAACAACATAGTATGGGGCTTACTTTGTGTACCGCCACATTTTATGGAATCGGGTCTCCCCCATCATTGAAATGTGTTGTTTTGGGTATTGTGTTTTAGTATCCATGTTTTCGGTGATGTTTTACATTTACAAATTTTATATATGATTTATGGGTTGAGTATAATGCCCCACCCGTGTTTTGGGTGTTTCAGGATACAAAGTTTTATCCGCGTTTCATAAATTGGGAGTTCGGTCTCTATTCTCCTTTTGAGTGAGTTATGGGTTGCATCACTTTACAAATGAATGTTTTACTTTGGGGATTTCATCTATAAAATGTGTGTCGTTGGAAAACGAGTCGTTTTCATATTTGAAGCATATCATTTTGAAAGGTTATGATTTAAACTGCATTCTTTCTTTTCAACGATGTACTTACTAATGTTGAAAACTCTTGAACTCACTAGGCGTTAGCCTAACCTTTTTATTTGTCGGCATGTGCAATAGACTTCGTTGGGGAATAGTTCTGGTGACACTATGAAGAGAGAAGTGCTAGTTTTGTGCTCGTGAAATGAGTAGTTTGGTGAAGTCTTTCGCATTAGTTTTGTGAAGAGCAACTTGTATTGGGGTTATGTAGCACCCAACTTCGGTTTAGTCCTTGCATCTTATTGGAGTTTATATTTGTTGAGGTTAACTATGTAACACCCTCAAATTTGGAAAGAGCGACTAATTAAAAACTTTCAAAAATACCTCAAAGGATAATAAAATCTCTTACTAATAGTCCATCATTGAAATACATTTCTAGGTTGAACCATCAATAAATAAATAAAGTCTTACATAAAGACTAACTAAAGTCGAGTGTTACTATATCCCAATAACAATCGCTATCTCTAACATAAGTGCGGAAGACTTCATCAAGCTAATCACCTCTTCGAGCACACAACTAGCACTCATCACTTCTCAGTGTCGCTAGAACTAATCTCGGAATAGATCCTGATGCACATGCCGACAAATAAAAAGGTTAGGCTAACGCCTAGTGAGTTCAAGAGCTTTATATCATGATTATAAAGGAAAACGTAAAATGGAAATATTGCAACTTATAATCATGATCCTTTAAAATGATTTACTTTGAAATGATAGAACAACTCATTTACCAAATAAACGCATTTTATAGATGGACGCCTCAACGCCAAAATATTCTTTCATGAAATAATGCAATCCAACACTTACTCAAAACGAGAACAATGGTAATGCTCGAATAATGAAATTTGAGTAACTTTATAAAACAAACGACCAAAATATGAGTAAACTCAAGTCTCCAAAATTATAGCATAAGGGAGATAACCCAAACTCAAAGCGTCCCCGAAAATAAGGGTAACACTAAATACCTCTAGACAACACCTCAGTTTATAATTCGAAGAAATATAGACAATTGTAATAAAAGGAAAACTTTGCAAGAGAGTTGAGTTTACCAATGAAATCTTTGCCACATAAGGACTGTTCGGTCCAAAAATTCATCTTACGATGACAAGGGATACCCGTTTTACCAAGGATTATGGCGGAATACCGAGTAAGCCACAATCCGAGTTATGAGCTAAATACTTGGAATCCATGGCCACGAACAACGCCGGTCCGTACTAAGATATGAGGGAGATCTCCCGAGGAAACCAAGTCATACTCGTTCACTAGGACTACATTATGACCCATGGTTAGTAACCGATCTCACATAACCGTACCAAAGGCCCCCAAGGGTCAAATGCATCCATAGCTACAAAAAGGGGAAAAGACATCCCAATAATAATATCCAACTCAATACCTAGGGATCCACTAGTAATAGTCTAGACTTGTCACAATTTCATTGTGACCAACCATAGTTAGTCATATGGTTCCAAAAACATTTTAATCCCAAAATGCATTTCCATGTTTAACTGCTGATAAGAATGAAAATCATAAAATGAGACTATATACATTCTTTCAAATACCTCACATAAATGTGCAAGTAGTACGTTAAAAATCCTCTAATTTCAAGAATGATGCATAAAACCCGACATACATTTAAAAGTGCATTTCTTTGACCAAAGATCTATTTATGCGATAAATCATCAAAACATAACCACTTGTGACACCTTATCAAAATGCCCAAAAATCCCAAAATGTGGGGGTTTTACAAAGTTTATAAGGTTAAATACTTCAAATAACCAAACACTACCAAATAACCCAACATTTGATAATTTCATGTAAAACACATAAATGCTTTAAAATAGACATTTTGGCATGTACAACGTTTTCACAAATCAACTTGAACTCACCTTGCTAGATTTAGACTAAATCTAGATTTTACCCCGCTTAGAGCTTCCTTGAAGAAACTTGAATCCACAAGCACCATCCTTTCCAAAACCTAGATCCACACATTTCCAACCATAAATAATCATAATCAACCCTTTAGAATAGTTCCCCAAATAATTACATGAACATTTCATCTTATTACCAAAAACCCTAATTTTCCATACTTGAAGAAGGAGAAGGTTACCTCAACCAATAGCTTGAATCCACCAACTAAAACACTTATAGGTCACCAAAACGAAACATAAGCTTCCAAACTTCAAGTGATGAAAATGGCTAGATGAAACCCCAAGAACTTGGTGAGGGAGATGAAGATGAAGGTTTTATGGTTCTTGATCCCAACTTGCTAGATGATGAAGAACCATGTGATTTGAGGAAAAACCCTCAAAATGGGTTAGGGTTCGTTTTAGAGGTTGGGGGTCGGTTTGGGAGAGAAAGGGGAAAGGGATTTAGGGTTTTTGTGAGCAATGAAGTTTGGAGTTCGATTTCCTCTTTTATCAGTGCACAGAGGCTCCGCGCGGTTGGCGGCGCGGTTTGACCCGCGCGGAGAACTGCGCCGGGTTCTGGAGTTGGGACGGAATAGAGGCCCGCGCGGATGACCACGCGGTTCCACCCGCGCGGAGAGCCGCGCGGAACACTGTCGCGCTCTCCGTCAATCACTTGGCTACTCCGCTCAACTTCGGACTCCGACAAAATCTCCCAAAATTTGGGGTTTACAATCCTCCCAACCTTAAAAGAGATTTCGTCCTCGAAATCTGGCACCAAACAAAAGCCCAAAATTGCATTTAGCGAAATCAAACGGTTTTCCTACCCACGAGGGAAATACCTTCACGAATCCTTGCTTCCTATACAAAACCGATTGCATCCCGATTTAAGGTTTTCATTAAGTTCCTCATAACAAGCCGCCACGCACCCGCTCTCAACGTTCGACATACCTTGCTGAAGACGAAATGAACGTCAAGCCCTTATCAATTTATCTTCCTATCATTAAGGCCTCGGTTGCCTCCCAACCTTAGATTGCACTTACCACCAAAAGAGTAGCTTACGATTTCTGACTAACCACTTCCATGAAGGTCGCCACAGGGTGAATATTATCCTTAAATACTTCTAATTCTGACACATCACGGTCTCCTCGAGAACGATTTCTACTTATGGTCTACTTTGATGGCCTCACCATTTCCTCCAATAATCAATACCATAAAGGTTTATCATCCTTTCCTTGACGAAATCCCTAACACTAGCTTGATCCGATCCAACACAACATCGGATCCGCTCCTCAAGCTGACACAAGCACAACATCTGCAGATAGTGGATCACTTCAACCCCCCGGTTATGCAACTCCCATAATGTATTCCAGCATCGATTGCTAAATCAGCGGGAACCTCGCTGATTACAGATTCACCCATGATCGATCCCTAATTGCCAGCATCTAATATCCTTAAAGTTGCCACTTTAACTTGCTGACACACCCAAATTCTACGAGAGAGTACTGAAGCACCTCAACGGTCACTGTCCCCCAAATCGAGGGTCGACACCTATTCTCAAAACAACTATGCCGCAAATGTGGGTATACCACCACATACTTCATTCCGGACTTGCATTGAAGAGTTAATGTTGACACCTATCATGGCCCTAATATTTAAATCTTATATATCCAACAAACGAATCACCATATTTTCTTTATCTTCGAAGACTTACCGGATGGCACACATCCAACCCATACATGATGTCGACATTTAACCCGTTATTTCATCTATAATCATAAGCAATTAACCATCCAAAGCTCTAACCCGTAGTTTTACCGAACAGGACGATCACCACTTAAATAATGGAAGAATGCATAAATCTAATACATCAATTACCTCTGCATGAACCAGTCCATAAAACCGATATCCCAAATTCAAAACTAGCCATAGGTCAAGTCCTCAGACACTTCAACGTCCGAGGACTCCTTTAGTCCTTAAACACGACCTCTATCACAAGAGGGTTTGTACCTATAGCTCTAATGAGTTCAAGGTTTTTCAAATTACAATGCCAGTTTGTATTTTCTTAAAACTTCTAAATGCAAAAGTTTTATAACAAGTAATCATACGAATAAGAATTTCACTACTGTTTACTGGGTAGGTGTACAAAGTGGTCACAACCGCCACATATATAAAACCATTTCGGAAAATATTTGATCAAAAATCAGGGTAATACCGACAACAACGAAAGATATTTCAACAACCCCTTTTTTTTCAAAGGAACTGCTATGTTCCCAACATGTATAAGTTTGTGTCACTAGTGAGGAATAGTTTTACGTAATAAAACAGTGTATAACAAAGCGTTTGTACAAAACTACGGAAAGGGATATTCACGAAATCAAATCTCAAAATTTCGCATTTAACCATAAAATGTCATCAAATAAAACTTCCCAACGTGACTCGCATACATCGGTTTATTCCCCAAAATTTAGTAAAGACACATGCATGCGATTTGAGCAAACGTAAGAGTAATTTAGTTTGATTCCAAACTTTAGGTTGTACAAATAAAATTCTTGTAAAACCCAAAACAAAATTTTCCATGATGTCAAACTCTCAAAGTTTTCTCTCTTTTAGCCACAACGGGGCACAAAACAAGATCGCACAACAAAACTTGCATGGAACAGTTTATTTCACAAAATTAGTGAGGTGATATGTGCATGCACTTTGGTTAAAACATAAAGTAGTCTGTGTTGGTTTCAAGTTCAAAGCCAAATAATGATATGCTCTCATCATTCTAAAATGCTAGCTAAAACTCATTGACAGAAGTTCCAAATAGACATGTATGCATACTATATGCAACTCAAACAAAGCTCAAGGAAAATGATACCACTTGCCGCCATTTAAGTCACCCCATTAAATCCACAAAATCGCATGAATTAAAATTCTCAATAAAACTCAAACACCAAGATAATGGGAGATAACTTTTCGTCCAAAACCCTAGCATACGTGTAGGAGATCCAATGTTAAAGTCGTAAACCGCAGTTACTTATCAAATCCCCTAAACAACATCAAAATACGCACATCGTAAAATCCGAAATAACGTTGGACAACAATGTAAATAAAGAAAATCTTCAGCAAAGTTGCAACCTCATGCCATAAAACAATT
The DNA here is from genome assembly GCA_954870635.1 of Arctium minus. Lineage (NCBI taxonomy): Eukaryota > Viridiplantae > Streptophyta > Magnoliopsida > Asterales > Asteraceae > Arctium > Arctium minus. Next base: position 57,475,986 of record OX941080.1, on the reverse strand, counting down.
TTGTGCATGCTCGAATCATGGTTCAAAATTTTGTGTGTGCCAAAACATTGTGTGTGCTAAAACATTGCTAAAACATTGCTTCAAGATTTGCAATTTAATCTACATGACGATTCGGAAACATTAGAAATAATCGATGCAATTTATTTCAGAAATGAATTTTGTGCATGGATTTGATCGACACTCAACACCTCGAAACCATACTCCTCGATTTCCCAAGACCAAAGATCCTCAATTTCCCGGCACACTATTGTCATCCAGATACGCAATCATCTTAGGACAATAATTCAAGGGTTCCATAGGTTCACCTTACAATTCTCCTCGAATAATGTTGATTCCAAAATCCTATGGTTCTACTCTAACCAATCAATCCGACCAGAAACGGTCCACTTAACGCAATCACCATGCTTACCGTCACTCCAAGTGACGAATACTAGGATCATCAACATCTCATAACGGTTACTAACTTAGAACTTCTTCACTACCCCAACGGTCGTCACATATAAGTAGTCCAAGTATACACATGCAGCTCGTAGGTTCACCATAACACTGGCCAGGTGCAATTATGAACGTACAGTACATGATCATCCTTGTTACTCTCGACGTGATTCCCGCTCCTAGTGACTCCAATATCCTTAAAACATCCAATCTTATAGTACTTATTGGTGCAATCTCGCTTTCAATCACTTAAAGTACGCTAGTTCGAGTCTAGGCATCCAAAAATCAATACCTAGTTCTCTCAAACTTAAACTCTGATACCAACTTGTAACACCCTCAAATTTGGAAAGAGCGACTAATTAAAAACTTTCAAAAATACCTTAAAGGATAATAAAATCTCTTACTAATAGTCCATCATTGAAATACATTTCTAGGTTGAACCATCAACAAATAAATAAAGTCTTACATAAAGAATAACTAAAGTTGAGTGTTACTATATCCCAATAACAATCGTTATCTCCAATATAAGTGTGGAACACGTCATCAAGCTAATCACCTCTTCGAGCACACAACTAGCACTCATCACTTCTCAGTGTCGCTAGAACTAATCTGTAACACCCCGATTTTTTGTTGTAATAATTCTATCGTTCAGACTCCTAGCCTTCCGTATTTTAATCTTAGTTATCGCACATTATCCTATTCGTGGGTATCACGTGTTCCTAGCCAAGTTCTTGTGTCAAGTCTTGATTTTTGGATGAAGGGAACAGTGGATCACGCGACTTACCTCGTGGCTTGGAGTCGCGGAACTAGCCGCGTAGCCCACTGTTTGTCTAACTTCTCAGGGACACGGGCGACTTATGTCGCGACTTGAGTCCGCGGCATAACCCGCGGAACTCCTCTGGACGCCCAAATACGGGTTTCTTCCCCATTTTTCTCATTTATTGCAAGTGTGGAACTAAGGAGAACGATTTGGAACCCTAGGTAAGTCTTCTCTCATCTCCTTGCATTTATTGATCTATCACAAGCATTTATGGAGGTTTAATGCTTGGTTAGGGTGAACTTTCGGTGAACCTAGCTTGTGTCATCATCTCAAGTCTTCAACTCTCCCTCTACCATTTCTAGGGTTTGACTTTTCTCTTAGAAAGCCCTAAGGTGAGTTCTTACACTTTTATAAAACTTTATACATGTCAAATGTGGGTTTTAAATGCCTAAACATCTCCTTTTTCATATACTTGATTTATGGTATTTTATACCAAGTCTAACTTTTGGAGATTTTGGGATTTATGATGATTCTATGGAATAAAGTTTAATGAGACTTGAAAGTGTTGTTGTAGCTTACTTTCACTTGGGAAATGTGTTTCAAAGAATGGTTTCAATCATGTACAACTTATGGATTTGGAAATAATAATCTTGTGGTAAACTGCTGATAAGTTTATATTTTGGGATTCATCATGTTTTGGGGAATAAGGCTATTCTAATAGTCATTGATGTTTCAACTAATGAGCTTTTGGGTAAACAATGGGGGTTGCCTTTGTGAAAATTACCTCTTATCTTGTCTAATGCATATTATCACATGTTGATGCATTTATTGACCTTATAAGCATTATGTGGCTTAATTGGTGCATTTGGGAGTCATGGCCCCGTAAATTGTTATATTGTTGTTCCGGCGTTGGGACGACTAGTTTCCCACGTCGAGGCATGTTTAGGCATCGGATTGGGTTGTAAGTCCTACGTGCTCAAGTATTACGATATTGGATGAGGAGCTCGACGTAAGGACCCTTCGGGGTTGAACTTGAGTTTCCGTGGGTGTAAGTTTAAAGCCACTGAGCCTGACATCCCTTGTGTGTACTTTATTTGTGTATTGGCTATACTGACTCATCAAATGGCTTACTTTTGTGTTCCGTCATTTGTGTTAGTAAGCGGGTCTCCCCCGTTAACCCAAAAGGTACTTGTTACATTCAAGAGCATTATTATTATTGTCATTATCACAAATGGATTTCTTTACTCACTCTTATGTCCGATTACTTTAACTACAAATGTTTGATCTCACTAGGCTTTAGCCTAACACTTTTTCTTAAAATGACATGTATAACAGGTCAGGTTTCCGGTGGGATTCGTCGGGACTGAGTGGATGGCCTTGGGGTTGAGAGCGGTCTTTTTGGGAGATGTCTAGACCGGTATTTTGTTAGCGGACACATTTTTGGAAGAATAGCAACACCCGATACTAATCTTTCTTATTTAAGTTAGATTATTAGGTTGTTATGTGTATTCTTCATTTGATCAATTGTAAAGGTCATAACTTGTTTCCCCGTTTTATCGGGATGATACTTTAGGAGTGTTTATATCAGGTTTTATATACCCAGGTTTATCAATTTATAGCCGTCATATTTCAAAATTTTCGAATTGTTATTTCTCTAAAAATTTAGGGTGTTACAAGTTGGTATCAGAGCATTAGTTTAAGTGAACTAGGTATGGATGTAAGATACCTAGACTTAAGCTGTGAAGTTAGGCTATGATTGTGTGAGATTGGGTAGAACTCCTAAGATGGGATGGTCTTAGAGTCGACGAAAACTACACAAATTGAGAGTCATGGTAATGAGAATGAAAATTCTTGTGTATTGCATGTTCATAATTTCTCCTAGCTAACGTTATTATGAGGATGTTTTACGTGATTATGATTGTGTTCTATTGTTATGATAATTAATGAATGTGATAGTACGTTTCCTTGTTTATAATCTATATATCCTCATCTCACCTATATTCTCGCGTGTGTGGCAGACTATGGTTAATACGCGTAACCGGCCAGAAGGGCATAATACGGTGGCGTCTACGGCCGATCAACCTAGAGTGACCAATGTGGACTTGCCCCCACCTTTTTTAAACGTTTTGGGTGGAGAACTGGAACACATATCCCAACGTAACTTAACTGCAACTCATCCGATTATGGAGGAGGTTACTCCGGAAACTAGGATGATGGAGCGGATGATGCAGCCAATGAATGCAGCAATGGATCATCAACAGGAAGTATTTCTAACACTCTTGGATGATCGAGATGCTAACCAGCGTAGGCATGAGACGGTGGCGGAGAACGTTGTAGTGGCGGGATCCGGGGGTACGGGACCCGTAGTTCCTTCTAATGAAACACCAACCCCAGAAGTGAGGCAAGCGTCTAAGGCTTGTACCTTTAAGGCATTCCTCGGATGCCGACCACCGGAATTCAAGGGCACAAACGACCCGATGGCATGGATGAACTGGATAAGAGAGATGGAGCAGGCTTTCCGATCAAGCGAGTGTGGGGAAAGTCAGAAAGCTGTATTCGGATCCCAAATGCTGAGATGGGCCGCCCTCACATGGTGGAATGTATATTCCACTTCCATTGAGGCCACCGTATTGGCCAAACTGAGCTGGGAGACTTTCAAGAAGAAGGTTATGGAAGAATTCTGTAACGAGCGAGCTATGGATCGGATAATGGATGAGTTTCGGAGATTGAAGAAGGGGAATTTGTCGGTGAAGGAGTACAACAAGTTGTTTATGGATAAGTTGGGCTTGGTGGGATATATGGTCCCCACCGAAAGAGAGAAGATCAAGGCATACATCAAAGGTTTGCCTACAGAGATGATGAATATGGTTCGGGTGTCAAAGGCCTCTACTCTTCGAGAGGCAATCGAAGAAGCGCAACTTGTGGAAGAGTCTTATGGCTCAAGTAAGGTGGAGAGGAGGGGAGTAGTCGAGAAAAGAAGATGGGAGGGGGTCCCATACCCTCCAAGAGGTCGAAACACTTCAACAACACTCAAAGAGGAAATGGTCCTAGACGGGATTCTCCGTGGTGTTCAAGGTGCCGAAGCAAGCACACCGGCCCTTGCAATTCAGGGTCAGAACCGTGTTTCAAATGTGGTAAGCCCGACCACAATTTCCGTGATTGTCCAGTCAAGGGGCGAATTTGTTTCGAGTGCAAGGAGTCGGGCCATATCCGGAGTGAATGCCCGAAGGCAAAGGCAAGCTTTAGCGGAGGTAATAAGGTGGATACTCCGAAAGCGACGGGGAGAGCCTTTCAGATGACCACCGAGGAGGCGAAGGCGTCGACGGATGTAGTGTCGGGTACGTTTCTCCTAAACTCCGTACCTACACATGTATTATTTGACTCGGGAGCTAGTTTTTCGTTTGTATCAAGTTCGTTTTGCCCAAAACTATCCATGCCCACTACTAGTTTAGAAGATGCGTTAGTGGTAGAGCTAGCGGATGGTGATCAAGTAGTGGTTCGGGACGTTCTAAGAAATTGCAAGCTCGAAATCGAAGGGAGAGAATTCTCGATTGATCTAATGCCTATGGTCATCGGGGTATTTGATGTTGTAGTCGGTATGGATTGGTTGTCATCCAACCACGCTGAGATCTTGTGTGCTAAGAAGTTGATCCGAATTCCGGCTTCGGATGGGGATGCGGTGACCGTATATGGTGAGAAGCGGAAGGGTGAGGTTGCAATCATTAGCATGGCGAAGGCACGAAAGTGCTTGTCGAAGGGATGCTCATCCTTTTTAGCATATGTTATAGATGTCAAACTCGAGAAGAAGAAGCTAGAAGACTTCATCAAGCTAATCACCTCTTCAAGCACACAACTAGCACTCATCACTTCTAAGTGTCGCTAGAACTAATCCCGGAATGGATCCTGATGCACATGCCGACAAATAAAAAGGTTAGGCTAACGCCTAGTGAGTTCAAGAGCTTTATATCATGATTATAAAGGAAAACGTAAAATGGAAATATTGCAACTTATAATCATGATCCTTTAAAATGATTTACTTTAAAATGATAGAACAACTCATTTACAAAATAAACGCATTTTATAGATGGACGTCTCAACACCAAAACATTCTTTCATGAAATAATGCAATACAACACTTACTCAAAACGAGAACAATGGTAATGCTCGAATAATGAAATTTGAGTAACTTTATAAAACAAACGACCAAAATATGAGTAAACTCAAGTCTCCAAAATTATAGCATAAGGGAGATAATCCAAACTCAAAGCGTCCCCGAAAATTAGGGTAACACTAAATACCTCTAGACAACACCTCAGTTTATAATTCGAAGAAATATAGACAATTGTAATAAAAGGAAAACTTTGCAAGAGAGTTGAGTTTACCAATGAAATCTTTGCCACATAAGGATTGTTCTGTCCAAAAATTCATCTTACGATGACAGGGGATACCCGTTTTACCAAGGATTATGGCGGAATACCGAGTAAGCCACAATCCGAGTTATGAGCTAAATACTTGGAATCCATGGCCACGAACAACGTCGGTCCGTACTAAGATGTGAGGGAGATCCCCCGAGGAAACCAAGTCATACTCGTTCACTAGGACTACATTATGACCCATGGCTAGTAACCGATCTCACATAACCGTACCAAAGGCCCCCGAGGGTAAAATGCATCCATAGCTACAAAAAGGGGAAAAGACATCCCAATAATAATAACCGACTCAATACCTAGGGATCCACAAGTAATAGTCTAGACTTGTCACAATTTCATTGTGACCAACCATAGTTAGTCATATGGTTCCAAAAACATTTTAATCCCAAAATGCATTTCCAAGTTTAACTGCTGATAAGAATGAAAATCATAAAATGAGACTATATACATTCTTTCAAATACCTCACATAAATGTGCAAGTAGTACGTTAAAAATCCTCTAATTTCAGGAATGATGCATAAAACCCGACATACATTTAAAAGTGCATTTCTTTGACCAAAGATCTATTTATACGATAAATCATCAAAACATAACCACTTGTGACACCTTATCAAAATGCCCAAAAATCCCAAAATGTGGGGGTTTTACAAAGTTTATAAGGTTAAATACTTCAAATAACCAAACACTACCAAATAACCCAACATTTGATAATTTCATGTAAAACACATAAATGCTTTAAAATAGACATTTTGGCATGTACAACGTTTTCACAAATCAACTTGAACTCACCTTGCTAGATTTAGACTAAATCTAGATTTTACCCCACTTAGAGCTTCCTTGAAGAAACTTGAATCCACAAGCACCATCCTTTCCAAAACCTAGATCCACACATTTCCAACCATAAATAATCATAATCAACCCTTTAGAATAGTTCCCCAAATAATTACATGAACATTTCATCTTATTACCAAAAAACCTAATTTTCCATACTTGAATAATGAGAAGGTTACCTCAACCAATAGCTTGAATCCACCAACTAAAACACTTATAGGTCACCAAAACGAACCATAAGCTTCCAAACTTCAAGTGATGAAAATGGCTAGATGAAACCCTAAGAACTTGGTGAGGGAGATGAAGATGAAGGTTTTATGGTTCTTGATCCCAACTTGCTAGATGATGAAGAATCATGTGATTTAAGGAGGAAAAACCCTCAAAATGGGTTAGGGTTCGTTTTAGAGGTTGGGGGTCGGTTTGGGAGAGAAAGGGGAAAGGGATTTAGGGTTTTTGTGAGCAATGAAGTTTGGAGGCCAATTTCCTCTTTTATCAGTGCACAAAGGCTCCGCGCGGTTGGCGACGCGGTTTGACTCGCGCGGAGAACTGCGCCGGGTTCTAGAGTTGGGACGGGATAGAGGCCCGCTTGTATGACCGCACGGTTCCACCCGCGCGGAACACTGTCGCGCTCTCCGTCAATCACTTGGCTACTCCGCTCAACCTCGGACTCCGACAAAAGCTCCCAGAATTCGGGGTGTTACACTATAGAATTCTATATTGAGGTGTATTGAGTTTTGAATACGAAGAGGAAGCTTTGTTCCTCATTTGATGTTATATTGAATTTTTAAATTAGTTGCTCTTACCAAATTTGAGGGTGTTACATTTGATTATGTTGGGTTTTGGGGACATTTGTCCAATTTTGATAGCTCAACGTAGAGCTTTGGTCATAATTTATATTTATTTGATATTTACATGTTTTGAGTGTGTGTGACGTTCATTTGGAGTCATGTAATGTTTCAGACCTGATTGTTATGGATCCATGAGCACTAGAGTCATTATGCCCGATGATGGAGCACTAGTTTTCCACATTGAGGCACGGTTTAGGCATCGACAGTATGGTGTAAGTCCTACGTGCTAGTATGTTTTCTTAGATATGGATAATTCAATGTAGAGACCTAGAGGGGTTGAAGTTGACATTCCATGGGTGTACACTTTAAGTAGCTGAGCTTAGGCACGGATTAGGCATCAACGTTATGGTGTAAGTCCTACATGCTAGTATGTTTTTTTGGATATGGATAATTCAATGTAGAGACCTAGAGGGGTTGAAGTTGACATTCCATGAGTGTACGCTTTAAGTAGCCGAGCTCGACATCCAATATGTGTATGACCATGTGATTGGTTCTACTAACATAGTATGTGGCTTACTTTTTGTTTCACCACATTATATGGAATCGGGTCTCCCCCGTCACCGAAAAGTGTTGTTTTGGGTATTGAGTTTTAGTATCAATGTTTTCGGTGACGTTTTATATACATGGATTTTATCCATGAATTATGGGTTGAGTATTATGCCTCAATCGTGTTTTGGGTGTTTCGGGAAATAAAGTTTTATCTGCGCTTTTTTTATAAATTGGGAGTTCAATTTTCTGTTCACGTTTTTTGATGAGTTTGGGGTGAATTTACTTTACGAATGAATGTTTTATGTTGAGGTATTCGTCTTTAAAATGTGTGTTATTGGAAAACGGGTCGTTTCATTTTAAAGTAAATCATGTTGGAAGATTATGATTTAAACTGCATTCTTTCCTTTTAGCAATATATTTATTTATGATTGAAAACTCTTGAACTCACTAGTCATTAGTCTAACCTTTTTATTTGTCGACATGTGCATCGGACTTCGGTTGGGAATAGTTCTAGCGACACTGTGAAGAGACGAGTCCTAGTTGTATGCACAAGAGAGAGTTGCTTGGGTGAAGTCTTCCGCATAGTTGGAGATATCAGTTGTTGATGGGTTTAGTAATAACCGACCTTTATTTAGTCTTTATATAAGATTTGATTTATTATTTGTTGAGGTTAAATCTAGAATTCCATTTGAGGTATTTCATGTATTGATCTACAGAAAGAGATTTTATCCTTCTTTTGATGTATTTATTAAAAAAATTAAATTAGTTGTTATTTTCAAATTCGATGGTGTTATATTTATTTATAAGTTAAAATGGTTTTTTTATAAATAAAATAATAAAGTTATAATTCATGTCGTAAATTAAATTACAACCTATATTTTTTTAAAATTGAGTGGGATCCACATCTTAAAAAAAATTCCAAATTCAGAAAGTGGGGACGAATCTTAATTTATTGTCTGAGAATTAAAATTAAATTAAAAACTTCCAAAATAAAATATTCCAAAATTTTGGAGAACCTAAATTTGTTAAAATATATCTTAATTTTGTACATGCGAAGATGGCATGAACCAAAATAATTCTACAAATTACTTAGGTGGTGTTTGTTTTTTTAAGAGGTGTTGAAGTCTGAAATCTGATTTCACTTCTGATTTTTAAGAGATGGTGTTGAAGTCTAAAATCTAAATTAATAAGACTGTTTGTTTTTATAAATGAGAAATGTCTGAAGTCTGAAATGTCTTCAATTGACTTGGCATTTCATTTCATTCAAGTTAAATTTCCACTTATAAGCTTGGCTATTATTTTGATTCAAACTTTGAAACCAACAACATCGAAATTACATAAGAAAATTATGTTTCTACCCCAAATAACCACATTATTCATATTAAACAACACCAAAACAAGAAAAGAATGCAGTAACCGACAAACACAATCATCATCCTTATCTCTTCCCTTTCCTTTTCTCTTCCCCCTCTCTTCAACCTCTCTTCCCTAAGTTCCTCCACACTCTTCTTTATGTTACTGCTCTTACTTCCAAATCACAGTCATCATCCTTATCGATTCCTTTATCATCACCATTTGGGCTTTTTATCATGTACCAAGGTAACTTCACACCTTTTCCAGCCACTCCGTACCCTAATCGATACTTCTCATCCTCATGAGGACTCGGAAAATCAAGCAAAAATAACATGAGGACTCATAAAATCAAGCAAAAATAACATAAAGATGGGAGTAGGATCTCGACATACCTATTTGGAGAAGAAGATCGATAAGTGAAAAAGGCAGTGTTCGATAGTCCCTTTGAAGAAGAACGACTTGCAGACCTCGATAGTCCCTTTGAAGAAGGCAGTGTTCGATTGATTTGTTGCAGACGTCGATAGTCCCTTTGAAGAAGGCAGTGTTCGATCAATTTGTTGCAGACCTCGATTTGGAGAGTCGATTTCGAGAGCTTGGACTGACAGACTGTTCGGTCGATCTGGAGAGCAGAGAGGTGGAGGCGTTAGAGAATAAGTGAAAATAAGTGTTTAGTTTTTCACTTTTTCGGTTAGATTAAAATAAGTGATAAGTGGGACTTAATTAATGAAAAAAACAAACACTCTTAATTGGTATACATCTGACCGAAAAAGTGATAAGTGTCAAATAAGCTCTGATTTTTAAAAAACAAACAACCCCTTAGCCTGGTCACAATAAAAATTTACACACAAAAAAAGATTAAATGGATACAAATTCTTTTTAATAAAATAATAATAATAATAATAATAACATATAACACTTATGTTAAATAGTGCTTTTTGAATAAGTTCATTTAATTTATAATTTTAATGTTATGTTTATTTACAACTATTATAAGATATTGGCAAAATCGTCGTGTTAAATATAAATACAAGCACATTTAGATATTGTTTGCATCCTTTTAATCTTAGCCTAGTGTCATGAAACATTTTCTAGGGTGCGGAAGCTTTCACAACCATTTTACACAATCAATTATCATTCCGCACCAATTCATTATTATATCTCCCCATACGAGTATCTTTATGGTGTCTCACCCTCGTATGATTGCTCAAAAAGTAGGGTTATGTATATTTTTTATGTTACAACCACATCAACGCACTAAACTCAAACCCATATTTCGTCCATGTTTCTTGGTATATGGGACTGAACACAATCTAAACATAGCTATATGTTGCATCATGCACAAAACTTTTTGTCTCTCTAAATTTCAGGTTGACAGCTTCCTTTATCACACAAGTCCTCACATAGTTTCCATGTTATTATCTCCTGTAATTTCTCAAATTCCTCATGCACCTACTTTGCGTGATCTACTCATACTACCACTCTTGAATTGTCTTTTCCTCTCTTAATGCCTTCTACATCTCTAGAGAGTATCTCTCCTTCCCTTACAAATCTTGTTACTTAATCCTACACTTGGACCATCTCCACCTCGCTCCACCTCTGCCTTCGAATCTGACTTGACATTTGATTCCTCACTGACAAGTTGTCCAGAGACATCTGCTAAGTTTGAGAACTCTACGACCACTCAACCATTTGAACTGCGTTGGCCTGATCGGCTACACACCATTCTTCCTTCTTTTTCGTGATTATCACTTTTATGTCACCTTATTATCTCATCAGGACACATTATCCTACACCTAAAAATGGTCTAATCATTTGTGGCAAAAAAAACCTATGTTTGAGGAACTCATGCCTTAGATAAATCTTAGACTTGGGCATTTGTCCCTCTTCCACCAGACAAGTTTCCAATTATATATAAACGACTCTACAAAATCAAGACCAAGTCATATGGATCCATTCATATATACAAGGCTTGCCTGGTTTTAATCAAAAGTACGATATTGACTTGTTGGGTTACGGGATCTCACGCACAATGAAAAATAAAAGCGTAACCCTCCAAGGACCCAAACGAACCGGAATAAATAGGGTGTTTCAAAATTATACCTCAAGTTAACGAGACTTTGAATCACAGCAACAAACAAAGCTTGATGCATCCACGGTATCCACGCGAACAATCCGAATCTTTTGTCTTCTCGTGATGCTAGTCACGGTTTCAAAACTTAGAAAGAAAATGGAGCATGTAGTTGTAAGTGATTTTTGAGCGAGAATTGCAAGACTAAACTCTTGCAAAATGTCATACATTTTATATATTGATGGAAGTATGGCCTACAAAACACCATCATCTCCACACCTTACTTGAGTGTAAGAGTGGTCATGCACCATCACTTTCTTACATAGTCATACCTAGTCAACTTATTTAATGTCCAACAAAATAATATATAATTTTTTAATCAGATTAAATCAATATAAATCAGATATAATAATTAAATATTTTAATTATTGAAACTCATTATTCGAATATGTTCAAAATGTGTGACCCAATGGGTTCTTGACATGTTAGTAATAAATATAAATCTCGTATTTATAGTTATAAACGATGAGCGGCATCTAGCAATACATCATCGTCACCCAAATGACGAGAATTTGTGATACAACAAATTATCGGTTTGTAGTCAATTTTAGTTTACACATTTAATTCTTTTGTCCTTGATATCCAGATTGAACACAAGACATTGAATGTGTCATTCTCGTTATGTCCAATCTCTAGTTTCTTGATTCCCTAATATACTAATAAAACAGATCATGACATCTCATATCAATTATCCGAGCATGCATGCATTTCCTTAGTATATATTTATCAAGGGGCCCAGAGACATCACTCCCGTCATAAAGGAGGGACAAATCCTATCTCGATACATACTAGTTCTACCATGTGATTTATAACATACCCAACAATCATTCCGTCACACAGTAACTGAATGATTAGAACAAATGTCAAAATATATCTCACACATAACAAACTCCATATCTCTCAAGTCAAAGAATTACATGTACATTGACCACATGAGAAACACTTATGACACTCACATAACATCCAATGCAGTGTTCTCATAGTGAGTCGCGACCGATACACAAAATCTCCATTTTGTACCCATATGCAGATTCGATATCTCTATATGAATCGCTACATATGCTAGTTATTATCATATTACTTCAACCTTAAAACCCAAAATAATATTTAACTAGCAACATTTAGAATACATTATTCTAAGGTTATTTATTATGAATAATTAAAAACATAGAATATAACATAGACATAATTAAATGGGCAATGCCTTTTATTTATTTATTAATTTCATGAAACAAAACTCAAAATTACAATCATCATATGATTAGCTTTTGGGCATTCACTAACATGACTATGAGGAAGTTTTGATCCAATTGTCGGAGTTACTTTCGTACGCAACCTTCTTGGATTGCAGTTATCCATAAGTGGCAATTATATCAAACGACGTCAAAAATGCATTTCTCAGTGGTGATTTATCTGAAGAGGTCTACATGCATGAAACCTCCTCCAAGCATTCCTCACCCTAAAGGTTATGTTTGTCGATTACAAAAGGTCTTATATTGATAGTGGCAGACCCAGGAATTTTTTGAGCGGGTGCAACATTTAAGGTGAATCAAAGGCCCGTAAAATCGCGGGTTTGATCGAAGGGAAAGGTCGACATGTTTGATCCGAGGGAAATCCAATTATGTCGATTTCGGGGATATTTCATTTTTTTAATGTGAACCTTTTGAGTAAAACACAATACTACGTATTACGCCCGACGTGTTTTTAGCTGAATTATGTTGTTACGGGGAACTTAATTTGGTTTTTTTGGTTGATTTCATTATGCATCTAGAACTACTAGTATTAAATAAGATGTTTTGCAAATTAAAAATTAACTATGTTTTTTATTTCATTTCCTTATGCGTCTATGATTTCAACAATAATCAAATTAATAACTAAAAGCAAATTACAAAATACAAACAAATCAAGAGAAAAAACTCATATTTTTAGGGAAACTTAATTATCAAAAACATGATAATTTACAAGAGGATGTGAGGATTTAGTTAATAAACAAAAAGTGGAAACAAAATTTAGGAATTAATAGATGTGATTTATGGCGTTTGTGAAAGTGATTTATGATGACAAAAATAAGAGTGAGAATAGAAGTTATTGTCTCTCTGGTTGTTAAATAAAAAATTACATATTTACCGCAAGCGAGGATTAAACCCAAGACCTCTTACAAATAGGCGCTTTAGTTTAGCCAACCAAGACCAAGCGGTCCAACTTAAATTTTGTTACAAGACTGGTTTTAAAATATTACAGGGCACTCTCAAAATCACGCGACTGCACCTTAATGACGCATAATTTTTTTCTCTTGCGATAATCAGGTGAGCGGGTGCACGAGACCCTACTCGGTCCTTAGTAGGTCCGCCTTTGTATATGGTCTTAAGTAAGCTCCACGTCTCTCGATCAATAAATTTAGTATCATTCTCTCTTCATTTGGATTCTCATATAGTAATTATTAATGTAGTTTCTTCATACACACTATAGCGACATGCACTATTCTTCTTTGCTCTATATTGATATAATCATCACAAGAAATGGCACTACAAGTATTATTCATCTAAAAAATATCTCCCAGCTCCAGTTTTGAAATTAAAGATCTTTGTCTCTTCCACTACTTTCTTAGGCTTGAAGTTCTCTTAGAGTCCTTGGGTGTAACCACCTATGTCATGTTAAGGACATCTTCAACCTCTTATCTCGAGTTGGCATATCGACAACGAGATTGTTTCTATACCTCTTGAGCATGATCTACATCTCACAATTACTTGGGTCTCTACGATGTGGTCCACTTTATATTGCTATTCGATTGGCTCATTGTCTATCTAACAACTACTCGACCAAATCATGCTTATGTTGTAGATACTGTAGTAGGTCTTGGTTAACCCCCGCTCAAATCATCATTTGTTTGACAGAGATTATGTTTTATGGTTTAGACTTTTTGTAAGTCTCTTCCTTGACATTTCAACACTATGATGATGTTGTCTAGGATGGTGATTTGATTGATTGTTGTTCCATACTAGGTATTGCTTCTTGTGGATCCCAGAATAGTGCAATAATCAACAATAACCAAAGATTAACAATAAAGAATAAGGATTGAATCACAAAACCTGGTCATATGATTAGATTGATCGATAAAGGGTTTAAGGTTTACAGAGAAAATTTCAATATATGCGTGTAAACCTATTATGACCATTTCACCTCTCTAAAACCCTAAACACAAACTTTAAATACTAAGGGCTTGGGTTCTAAAGCTCAACGGCCATTACAACCAAACAAGCCCAAATTAACAATTAAGGCTTTTTACAATGCATTAAATAATAAAACATTAAAACTCTATAAATGCGTTATACAACTTTCAACGCACTAGGACTTTCAGTCCTAACAATCTCCCCCTAAAGTTGAATAAGACATTTATCATCTTGAAACTTCATACTTGATCTTCTCTCCCTCTTGAATCTTTGAAAAACTTTGGTGTTGCTTGTCTTCATGTCTTTCCAAGCTCCACATCAAATAAAGCTATTGGTCTTTATAGTTTCTACTTTGTAACCAGATTCAATGTACAATAGTCTCTACTGAATGCACAATTGAACAACTTTCAACTATAGAAACTCAACACATCGGATCATCACACAAGAAAGATAATGTGCAAGTTACGTGACATTCCACGGTGCATCTTCAATTTAAAACAACGAATCTGTCTTTGAACCGCAAGTTAAATATGCTTTCAGCTCAAGAACTTGTTGTTTCAATCAGCTCGTAGGAGGAAAAAACTTGTAGCAGAACACCATATAATAAGGGATAAGAAGAAACAATATTTGAAACTAATGGCTTTTCAACCTTAGATAAGAAATTATGTTACTCCCCCTCAACACGATAATCTGTGTCTTTGAATTTTGTGTCGTTCTCCCTCTCATGATGATTAGGAGAATCTTGAGCATCATGTAACTTCAAAGACTAAATGGATGAGTAACAAAATACCAAATAAAACGATTCAGTAACCAACGGTAACAACTAACACATAAACACAATAGTAATTGTTATCACAACAATTGAAATAATTGTGTGGCATATTTTCAGAGTTGGCAAAGGGGTATCTCTGATAGGACTTCCAGTTATCACTGAAATAGAATATTAAAACTTACTTTTCAAACTGTTCCGATAATATCACAAAGATATGCGATTGGAATCACAAAGATTCGTGCGTTTGTGAAAGAAATATAAATCATATCAATTTGGCTCAAAGATTGATTCAACCTGGGACGCAGGTTGAGAAATCAATAGACACTGTGAATAGAATATGAAATTCGGAGACCAAAGTTGATGTCTTCCTTTTTCAATATCTAAGACCTCCGAGTGAGGAATAGATAGACTGTGTGTTAATTCTCCGTGCATATATGAAACAAGTATCTTTTGTGAGATACTTGAGTGGTTGGGTGGGGTGACACGAGTTATCGACATTGGGTCCATGTCTGTTTCAATATCCATCTCCAAAGAACGAGAATGAATAGATTATGTGGTAACTCGGATAACTGACTCGGTTTGGTAAGGACCAATAATTCTTTTAGGTCATGTCACATCCTCACCATATTCTTTTCACTCTGAACTCATCTATCACGCTAGACCCCTCACTGATATCTATGAATGGGATGTGTTTCTTGGGTAGGTCCTTCCGGTTCTGGATTAACCATAGAAACTTTATAAGCCCTAACACTTCTTTAACTCGCTAAAATGAAACATTGATGTAAACATTGAGAAGTCAAACATTTAGAAACGAGTCAAACATTGATGTAACCTGGCTCTGATACCAATTGTGGATCCCAGAACAGTGCAATAATCAACAATAATCAAAGATTAACAATAAAGAATAAGGATTGAATCACAAAACCTGGTCATATGAGATAAAGGGTTTGAAGTTTACAGAGAGAATTTCAATATATGCGTGTAAACCTATTATGACCATTCCACCTCTCTAAAACCCTAAACACAAACTTTAAATACTAAGGGCTTGGGTTCTAAAGCCCAAAGCCCATTACAACCAAACAAACCCAAATTAACAATTAAGGCTTTTTACAACGCATTAAATAATAAAACATTAAAACTCTATAAATGTGTTATACAACTTTCAACGCACTAGGACTTTCAATCCTAACACTTCTTTCTTGGCAACTCCCGTATCTCTTAGCATAGCAAGAAACGATGTTTGATTGTTCGATCCAATATTGAAGCTAAATATCGTGCACTTGTGAGATACTACAACAAGAGTCAGTTTGGCTTCAACTCCTTTCTAACATAGAGGCTTATTAGCTATCCCCAACCATTCTCTAATGCAACAAGAGTGTTATTCATATTGCACATAATGATATGTTTCACGAATGCACAGAACATATCGAAGTCGATTATTACTTTTTGTACGTGGTTGGCAAGACAATCCTACTTTTGTCTATCTTTACTACTACAAAACAATCGATATCTTCACCAAACCAAGCCGTTTTCAGCTTCTAGTTTCCAAACTCAAAGTCAAACTAGTTCTCTTCCCGTCTTAAGTTTGAGAGGGCTGTTTAGACTAATCTTATGCTAATTAGTTACCATGTATGATACAACGACTAGTTTTGTCATTTCAGTATTCTAATATTAGTTATATATAAGTTTCTTTTATTCTTCATAAGTCTTGTTCTTTTATGTAGTTTTGACTCGATAAACCTACCCAAGCTTTGACTCACAAACATATATTCATCTTCAGGTTCTAACTTATAATCGAGTGTTGATCATTCAAAATCCAACTTCCATTTAGGGGTCGTTTACCCAAAGCTTACCCGGTAAATAAGAGTCGACATTACATCGGGTGGGATTTTAGTCCATTAAAACATCGTATGCAATAGTTTATCCCGTAAGTGCCTGGTAATTGTTTCTTGTCATTGCTCTTACCAAGTAAGATTATCTATCATTGTCATGATCATCTGATAAAATTGTACATTAATAAAATTGTAAACTAAAAAAACCAATCTTGCAAACCAACTCTTTCCACTGAAAGCAAAATTGCAACCATCAATGCATCGATTTCGACCAAGAAACGAAACAATACGTAAAAGATGTTGATAGCAACACTTGTACTTTCTTTATATACAAAAACCTGTATATTATGGGAAAGGTCAAAAATAAGGGCAGAAACTACTTCCTATCTCTCTTTTTGTAAGGATAGATATGGGCAGACCAATGTCTTTATCCCAAACCAAGCAGAGCAACACAACCTCCAACCCAAAATATCAACAACAATAATATGAAAATTAATAAGATCAAACCCGTAAAAGCAGATCATACAACTGCCTTTCGGTCCCAAAAATACGTGGTTTTACTCTTCCAAAACAGAAAAAAACTTTGAAAAGATCAGCAACCAAAACCCTCATTCGATGACGAGTGCTCTTCAGTGCTAACCTGAGCATTTAGAAAAGGCTTCCCTTGTATTATTTCATCATTTTCCGGAAGTTTTATCTTTGGGGAAAGCCTCTTGGCTTCTTCCGTGGTATATATGAAGATCTTTCGCACCATGCTGCAGAACTCGCTGTAGATACACAACCAAAATATATGCAAATTACATGCCGATAAGAAAGTCCCACCTACATTTTCTATTCTATGGAGAAGCAATCTCTATTCTCTAAGGGTGTGTTTGGTATGCAGACGAGAATGGACAGGACTAAACGGATGTAGGCAGGTGAAAGATTCCACCATTGCGAAAGGTTTCAAGGTTTTAATTTGACATGGGTATTTCTGTTCCACCTACTTTGGTGAGACATAGGAATTGGATTCTTTTCCTGCTCAGGTCATGTCCTGTCCCATGCTAATGTCGTGCCAAACGTGGGAAATCAAAGTTTTTATATAGTCTTGTCATGTGTACCAAACGTACCCTAAATAGCTAGCCTACAAAGTCAGAGTTAATCTTAAAAGTTGCATCTTCCCATACCTCGTATTCGTTCTTGACCTCGCTGATAATTATCATTCTATCTACTAATGCTTTTTATCACCACCTTTTCTTATTAGCTCATTTTAGTTATCAATATCCTCTTTTTTTTTTTTTTTGGTGGAAAGGGGGTAATAATGGTGATGAAATGAACTTACCACCATGGATCATCCCCGACCATCATAATGTCATCCTCGACGTCAGTGTATACAACCTGCCATTTCTTAGGTACCACGTGAAGTTCACCTTCAATTTCAAACATATTTTCCAGCTTCCCCAGTAAATCCTCGTAACAACTGAACTGCGTTAAATCGACAGCTCTACCAACAGCAATCCCTTGCATATGAACCTGCAAGAATTGATAACTATTGCATCAAACAGAACCCAAAAAATGATGCATTCGCTATTTATAGCAAACAGCACAAATCCTGAGATTGATTTAACGTGAACTTTTTTAACCAGATAATTTAATAATACTAATCAAGTAATCATATTCTATCATTTTTTCCAAGGCATTAAATAGTTAATCAACAATCAGTGCCACAATTTTCACATCTTAACAAAATAAGAAACATACTTTCGTACAGCTACGAATTTGCCTGGTATGCAACTCCTGAGATCTCATGCTGGACTTTTCAGGCTCACAACTTGCTGAAGGAATATCAGAACGGTTGACATTTGATGGTTCGGACCGCCAATCAGCTTCTGTATCAACAAGGCTGAGCGGTCGTTCCTCGGCCACTGCTCTAGACACAAGCATTGGTGAAGTTTCATCGATATTTGAGTGTTCAAGTAACTCGATTCCAAATAGCCTGTAGCCATTACTTTGTCTCTTTTCACCACTTTCTTTACTAGCAAGGGGTTCAAATGATTCAGTTGCCGCTTCCCTTAAGTTAGACCAATGCATAGAAGTACTGGAAGCAGGAGGCAAAGAACCATTCTCACTGTAGCTCAGAGAGATACCCTTGATAGAAGAGATGTTATTTGATGGATAGATATCACGCCCACGATGGGCATCACAATACTGGAAAGCCAAGGGACGGTCTACAGGCGATTTCCATATCCCTATAGACAAAAGGGACACAAAAAAAAGTTAGGAAGCAAATGGTCTTGAGAACCAGAAGCCTAAATCCTTAACCCCCCCCCCCCCCCGGCGGTATGCTCCCAATGTTGGCACAGAGAAGACGCATTGGGTGCACAGAAAAATTTATTTCCAATAAAGGTTCTAACTAAGCTACCATACCAGGTGCAGAAGGATCTGGCACAGAATTAGGTAAAACAGCTCGGGCCCGCTTATTCCTCTGTGGAGGTTGTGAGTTTGATGGACTGGATGCAACAAGTGGTTCTAGTTCCCAAGGTGAAACTCTATCAGGGCGTAGTATTGATGACGGTTCATCCCATTGAACCTGTAGTAGATGGCAACATTGTAAGTTTAAACATGAAGTTGGTTATAGTTAGAATTCCGGCAAGAAATATTACCATGAAGAAAGAAACATACAAGCTCAGACTAACTCCTCAATTTGTGGGTATAAAGAACAGGTCAACTAAGATTGTAAAATAAGATCATCTTCTCTAGATTGATAAGAGAAAAATGCAAACCACTTCATTTATATATCTAATCATTCATAGCAAAAGTAACACCGCTAAAATGTGAAGCACAAATACATCTGCCTCCTGTTAAATCCTTGTTTTGAGTGCTTCACAAGCACAGTTCTGCAGGTGCATCAAGAGGGGGAATACAGTGTTGGGATACAGGATGGCTGGTTATGACACTTCTTAGAGAATGGATATGAAAATTCACGAATTATAAATTTAGAAATTAAAGCCAAAAAGGAAAGAGCAGAGCAAAGCAAAAAAAATCTTTTCCCACGGTAGTTTAGACTGTTATCTGCACAGAAAGTAGAAGTAAAAGCAGGATGCTACTTTAGCTTAGGTATGTGCTTATTTTATATATGCTATTCATGTATTGTGTAGATAGACTACCAATTACTCTAAGGCTAAGTAAGCATGCTAACTGAGCTCTAGAGGGAAGGAATCCCTGGGTTGTAAAAACGGTCTAGGCACCTTTAGAGATCTCCATTCAGAGTCCAGCCATTTCGATGATGCTGTATCTCCAACACCAACTATGGTCCCACTAAACCTGCATCAAGAAGTAACATAACCAGTTTATGACATTTCTCAAGCACCCAACTGTGTTGATAATGAGCCAGCCATATACAGTAGGTACCTTCTTTCAGGAACCTCTTCACCCTCAAATCTCATCTTAAACCTCATTCCAACCGAAAGCTTGTGACTTCGAGCTTCAAGATACTTGTTAAGGCTGACAATGAACTCAGACCGACTAGTTCTGACCACAAATAATGCCAAAATCAGCAAAGACATTCTCTCAACAAACTATAATGGCAAATAACCATCATCATGTGTTTATGTCGGTGTGGTTAAATTTAAGCAAAATAGATCAAAAGAAAAATATCCATCATTGTTCTCTCGCACTTCCCAATTATATACTCGCACAACAATATTTAAAAATTACTTATAAGATCAACCCGAGGGTTGCTACTTGCTCCAAAGGCAGCAAACTTCGGCAAACTACATGAGTTTTGCCTTGAAAAGAAATCATAACACATTAAGTTCATGGAAAACCCAAAAAGACTCTTTGCCAATTGGACAGGAAAGAACTCATACAAGCACTTCCTCCCCAGCCATTGCAATGCCAAGGAACTTTGACGCACCCGGTCACCATAATTAAGCTTAAGCAAATCAAAATACTAACTCAAATAAAAAACTACAGTGTTTTCGGCTAATTATATCAGGTTGGTTCTTTATATGAACAACTAGGTTAAATTTCATTTTCCACTCATTCATAAAGCAGCTTAAACAAATTAGAGGGACACCGCTCCATATAAACTAAGGCTAATGAATACCTTGGTTTATAAAAAACTGAAAAAAGGGTTCCAGTTGCAATTGCATGTGAGGCTGTAGCAAGAACGCCAAGATGCATGCTATGACTTGATATCACAGATGATGGCATATTATTTAAAAGTCTCATAAGCCTTCTTACTCCAACACGTAGCTCTCCATTTTCCCCCCTGAAGAAAAGAAAAAGAAGGATTTCATTGAGTCAACTTTAGGCATTATTATTAGTAATTCAATCATCAGGTCCAGTTGTTCTTCAAACAACTTACCTTAGGAAGATAAAAGCATCGCCAGCAACCAACTTTTTTGCACTAACGAACACACTCCATCCAGTAGTCAGCAAGTGACGCCGAGGTTGCCCTGGGATATATATCAACCACCAGTCAGGGTCGAACCCAATAAAAAAGAATTGCTTGGGCAAATTCAACATCTAGCAGTACAGAAACAAGGAAACAGTTGTTGCCCAAAGAAGCTGCTCAGTAGAATTTCTTCCTTTGGGCAATCACATACAATACTATTTGTTAAACATACACTTCATCTGACATGGACAATTCCTACCCAATGTTAAGTTCCAAAAAAAAGAAAATGAAGAAGGATTCAGATGTTATCAGTGGGTCGATGCACAACAAGGAAAGACATCTCAAAAGACAAGACTAGCAAAATATAATGATGCCAAATCAATTTCACAGTTTCATGAAAGAAAAAACCTACAGGAATGCAGAGATTCAGAACATAGCACTTAGAAGGTACATCCATAAAGCACTCAACAAAGCTTTTGTTGAAATGAGAAGCTACAGCCAGCCATCAACATTAAGATTATAGGCTTATGGCACATGGAAGGTACATTCACAAAGCTGTCAACAACACTTTCTTTGATATGAAAAGCTATAGCCATGCAAACATTGAGATCCACAACATGAAAGGTACTCACAAAGTTACAAACTATAATAGAGAAATTTATTGGTGGGCTACAAGCCTACAACACATGAAATCCTTGTTATATAATTCTTTTTGTTGCTACCCCTTCCATAGAGCACTTAGCATTACAACTACGCCATGGGATCAAAGAAGCAATTGTTGCTTAGACGATCAATAGTCAACAAATAAAACCTTATTGAGATTCCAGCACTGGCCGCAAAAATTGAACACTGCTAAGGGCAAGAGGCATGGCACTACCAATTTACAAAACCTGGATTAAAACTCAACCCGATTCCAAACACAAACCAGCAATCCAACCATATAGGTTATACAAGACCAGACTTCAGTTTTGGAGATGCTTCAAGTGTTATGTAGGTGCAGATCCATTCAACCCTTCTGGAACTCGACCTCCTGAGGTTGAATTTCTATTTCTCTTTAAAAGTTAAACTGTATCAACAATTTTGCTCTTGGGGTGCAACAGAGTATTGTTAGTTGACATGACTTAAAATGGGTCTTGGTAGTGGAGTACCTGAGAAACTCAAGGAAATTGTCATGTATTCAGGTTAAAAGCCATGCATCACCAATTAGCCATGGGAGCAAAAGGGACATAGCTAGTCAAGGTGGCACAAAGTATCGTAGATCAGAATTGGTGTAGCAATTGGGTGTGTCCTCTATGGTCCCACGGAAAAGACTTCTTCATTTCGCACAGCTAGTTCAGTAGTGTTCTTACAGGGGATCGGAATGTTTACAGAACTATTTGATATATTTGTAATGTTGTTCAGTTCCTAACTGCAACAACATTACTATATCTAATCTTTCCATTAAATGTGGCATAGGCCATGCACACAGTCATGGTGAGTCACAGAGGAGACAAGCAGGACATATTTTACCATGAATGTACGTTTGATTACGCAATGAGCATGAGGACATATGATTGCTGGTTATAACTTACAATGCAACCCAAATGACTCAAGTATACAGAGCATACATGTTCAGATACATGTACACATGGTGTATTCTTTATGAGAGAGCAAGTCACAAAAAGTGTAACCTCGAAATATATGACGAAAATGCCATTCATTGCCATGAAGATCACTAGCAACCAGTTCTTGCCAGGGTGGCTGTTGAGACATATCCTGACCACAAAACTCAAAGTTAATAGCATGGCAGAGAAAAACCAAAGGCGGACTCCAGCTGATAAAAGATAGGCAGACAAAAAGCTAAATCTTACAAGTGGAGGCAAACAGTCATCCGCATGCCTACGAAGAACAGAGAATCCACCATGTGTGCTTGTGTCGGATGCAGTAAGTGTCTTGCAGAACGAGTGGACAGTGCAACTAGGAGGTTCTGCGGGTGGAGGATCTGGGCTTGTTACCTCATTTTGCTGAATCACAAAAGAACATAAGAATGAAAAACAGGAGGCTGGGGAGGGCATATTTGAAACCAAAAAAGGCAAAATATTATTCGTAAAAATAAAAAAAATGACTCAATAGGCTCACATCTGGATCAGGCAACAAAGTTATTTGTGCATAAACTTCATCAGTTTCTGGTTCAGCCTGAAAATAAGTCCAGAATCATTAGTCATTCTTACAATCATGAAATGTGATAACGCCTTTTCTTCTATGTACTTTGAAGGGGTATGATGCAGCTGAAAAAACCTGGTGCAGACAGCCCGACCCTCATTTTGGAGAGCATATATGAAGATTAATTTCAAACAGTTCTTCAAATAGAAAGGATATGACACTGTTGAAGGACCTGGGGATCTAAACCTATACTTGGGAAACATTGATTTCTCGCATATCATATGCAAGAGCGACTGGAGTCATGTCAATTTAAGGTTGCTAAATCACTCAATTATCGGAACCACGGATTACTATATGTTGACTCAATATCTTATATCTTGGGGATGAAAAAGGTTCTTCAAGGAAGCATGTGACCTAACTGTAGTTTGAGAAAAATACAAAGATGACTCGAAAGTAAAATATCCAAATTTGATTAGGGAAAAGTTCATAAAAACCCAACAAACTATTCCATTTTGAATGATTAAGTCCTTAAACTAATTTTTTGAATGAAAAAACCATTAAACTTTCTCATTTTAAATGATCAAGTCCCTGAACTATTTTTTTTGAATGAAAAAAATCATTAAACTTTTTCATTTTGAATCAAAAAACCATTAAATTTTCTCATTTTGAATAATTAAGTCCCTGGACATTTTTTTCAATAAATTAAATCATCGAACTTCTAAAAATTTGTTACTTACATCATTTTAACCAAAAAAAACTAACCTATAACCGGTTATCTTTTGAGTTTCCTCTTTTGATAGATACAAAATAGATCAAAAAGAGGGAGATCGATGATAGGGACAACGTGTTATGCGATATGGGGAATGGACAACGTTCGGGCAACGGGGAGTGGCGAGGCAGAGTGATACGATTGTTTGTGAGGGGTTTTAATGGCATAGAGTTTGAGAACGGTAAAACTGATTTAGATTTGTTTTTACTTTAAAACCTTCATAGTCAGTTCTAGGTACCTTTAAAAAAAGGTAACCAATTTTTAGAAGTTCGATAGTTTATTTATTCAAAAAAAATGTTTAGGGACTTAATCATTCAAAATTAGAAAGTTTAATGGTTTTTTCATTCGAAAAAATAGTTGAGGGACTTAATCATTCAAAATGCAAAAGTTGAATGGTTTTTTCATTCAAAAAAAAAGTTTAGGGGCTTAATCATTCAAAATGGGATAGTTTATTGGGTTTTTTTGAACTTTTCTCATTTGATTATAGAGTTCATAGTCTCCACAAAGACTAAATTACCTTGACTAGATTACAAAGTAAAATCCCCAATTACAACCTTTCTCGTCTGCCCAGTTAGACATGCACTTATTGCCAATAGAAAATAATCTTTATGATATGCTAGACTTGTGGTCCCCATTAATAACCGCAGAACTTACCCGAAGCTGTATATTCACCACTTTGCACAGTATTTTGGCTGGTAAGTTAAATGATGGGAGCTGCTGGTCTAAACCCTGATGCATGGAGGCCTCAAGCTGTAAGATCAACCAAAATTCTGTGTCATTACAGAGAATGAAATGCTCTAATTGTGGCATAATAAGAATATAACGAAACCGATGCATGTTGACTTGCAATTAATATTGAGGGGTATTTATTACTCATTGACACTACATGCATTCTTGCATTATAACAAAAGGTCCACACCATATGTCCAGATAAACCTTCACGAAGAAGAAATAACAAACCTGTTCCATGTGTCCTTGAGGGAAGTAATAAACTCGTTCTCCTTCACGGGGGACATTGACAAGGGGTCCAGCACAGGCATGCCACAATTCTTTGTATATGGCATCACCCAAGGATCCTGAAAGTCATGAATATGATGTTATAACCATCATAGGTGAAAAACTGGAGAACAAAAATGAAACATCAATTGCTGTAGAACATAACTTGCAGTATTTGAAGGAAGAGGCATTATCAAATGCTACTCCTATTGCAAAGCTTACACCAACTATTATTTTTCATTTCACCAACACTAGGTTAAACTAGTTAAATATTCACTCCCCTGACAACAAAGACTAAGCATTCAGAACTGTACCAAAAAGATGTGTTCAATCAGCATGGTTGATAATATTATCAAGACAGAGATAGCAACAGTTTGGTCGGCACGACACCTAACAACTATAAACAAAATTAAAGGCATGCAAAGATCCTTGTTTGCTTGAATATGAAGTACTTTGCATCAACTTCCAACAACAAAATCTTGGGAACGCTGCAGATACAAGTTCTCATAAGAGTCAAAGGCATGCAGTGAATATGAAACTAGCAATATTATTGATAGAACTTTCCAGGCATGATTTGATTGACGTGTGTTTGTGTATTGGATGGAGGTTGGGTGCTCAATTCTTAGTCAATTACAACAGAATCTCTAAGCTGAAATCAGCTTTAAAAAGTTGATCAGATAATAACCTGACTGAGGCCCTCCAGGGTAATGAGTTGCAGCAACATGTCCCATGAAGAAAACAATTTGATTAATGGAGCACCGCTAGGTAAAATCGACCTGAACTACAAAGTGTTGCGTCCTGTATTGAGTAGCTGTAACAAACACAACCACAAGCAAGAAACCAGAATGGTAACCAGTACACTAGCAATAAAACTCCAGAGCATTATCTAGTTAACAAAACAGATGGCAAGTAAGCCACTAGTATCATGACCTAAATAGTTCAGTGTTTCAGATGCCATCAGCTTTCTGGCCGTAAAGGCAGCAGAAAAAAGCCATTTTCTATGGTATTCAACCTGAAACTTCATAAAAAAAGCATGACCGTCCCAGGCGGTGGATCATATGCTACAAACCCCTTTTTTATACTTTTCCTTCCATTCAGGATAAAACTCTCCACAAAGTGAAAACCAAAAGTTCTTTGCAGTTCCCACTAACAGAATAGCTTGAACACTAACCAGAAAAACTCAAAACATAGTAACAGCATTTAAGTTACATTGTAAAATTACCATGTAAAGTAACTCCACCTAACCAACTATATCTCTCCTTTCCATCAACCATACTCCATACAGCCTAGACCACAAAAAGTAAATCCGACGATTGCAGATCAAACAGAAATCCAAACACCAAAAGATCGGACACAACAATGAAAAGGCAAAAAAACTGAAGGAACAAAAATCGAAGTAAAATTTATGCAGTTTCAAGTCAATACAATTTCTCCAGCTATCTAAGTAAACATTTATTAATAAATGAAACAAACCCAAAGCAAAACTAAATCAACAGGACATATGAACAACAACTTACAACGAATGTACCTACGAATTGAAGCAGAAGTGACTAGAAATGAAGGAGTAACAAGGATCATCACCCATATCCACACGAATCACAATCCAAACAAAGGGGAAAACGGAGGATCAAAGATAGAGGTAAGTTATAGTAAATGATTAGGGTTTCGAAGAAAAGAGTAAAGGGGAAAAGGGGAAGATTACAGATGATGGATTATTGATGGTCTTTGCCTGGTTGAAGCCGACACGACCCCTGCACACACACTATTTAAAACATCAATATACAAATCACATAAAACTTTTTTTTTTAAATTATTAATATTCATAAATTTATACAAAATAATCATTTTTTTGTCCCCTAAAATATATTCCTTATATATCATAAATAAATTAATTGATTTATAATTAAATTTTATTGAGTTTGACTTATAGTGATCATTTATCAAAGAATGACTCTGGTTATCAAATGATTGAACAACTGGAAGCAATTTATTTTTTTTGAAATATATAATTAAATATTTTTTTTTAAATATATAATTAAATATTTACTAGAAGTGTATTCGCGTAATACACGATTTTAATATTTAATTTTTTTTTGTTGATTTACAGTACGATTTTGGATGGTTTTGAGGAAGTGATAATTTTTTTTTATAAATTTGTTTAATTAATGTTTTTTATATAAAAAATTAAATATTTTGTTAGAATTCAATGATTATCTTATATATTTTAATGACATCTTGAAAAAATAACCAATTACATATTTAATAATATAATTAAAACAAATTTATCTATCTATATCTATACTATAAAACAGAGATAAAAAAAACTCTTAAATACAAATTATTAGGCACAAAGTACTATCATTTTATGCAAAACTTTAAAAATCTCTTAATTTACAAGTATCAAAGCACAAGATACATATTACTACTGCAGACTTTAACATCCACCAATTTGGTATGTACATGACATTCCTTTTATGCAGACATTTCCATGTATCATCATTTAGTTAATATATAATATTACTATAAATTTGTTTTAATTATATTATTAAATATGTAACTT
Source organism: Arctium minus (assembly GCA_954870635.1). Taxonomy (NCBI): domain Eukaryota; kingdom Viridiplantae; phylum Streptophyta; class Magnoliopsida; order Asterales; family Asteraceae; genus Arctium; species Arctium minus. Next base: position 57,448,093 of record OX941080.1, on the reverse strand, counting down.
GTTATTTTTTCTATATGTCATTAAAATATATAAGATAATCATTAAATTCTAACAAAATACTTAATTTTTTTATATAAAAAACATTATTAAGCCTAAATTAAACAAATTTATAAAAAAACATGATCACTTTCTCAAAATCATCCAAAATCGTACTATAAATCGACAAAAAAATAAAATGAAACATTAAAATCGTGATGTATCTCGCTGCATTGCGCGAGTACACTTCTAGTAGTAATAAAATATATTAATTAATATTGGTACATAGAAAGGTCTGCATAAAAGAAATGTCTTGCACATATCAAATTGGTGGGTGTTAGAAGTCTGCAGTAGTAATATGTATCTTGTGCTTTGAAACTTGTAAATTAAGAGATTTTTAAAATCTTGCATAAAATGATGGTACCTTGTGCCTAATAATTTATATTTAATAGTTTTTTATTCATGCTTTATAATATAGTATAGATAAACATATTTCTTATATGTATTTCATCCCATGGTTCATGGGGTTTATGAGTAGTTTGTTTTTCTCTATTGAAATTTGTTTTATTATCATTTTTTATTATCGTTTCAAACTTAAATTAAGAGACATATTATTTAATGTCTATGGAAAAAAAAACATTAGCAAATTGTAAGTTTTAGTTATGAATTTTATTTATAATATTTTTTATTTTTTCAATGATAGGTAAATATTTATATCTTATTACAAATCATGTTTAACTCAGTTGGTTTCCTCAAGGGCGGTAATATCCTGGGGGGTTGTGGATGGTATCCCAACCTACCCGGGTTCGAATCCAATGGGAGTCAATTTGTGGGCATGAGGAGTACCCAGTCCTTGGGCCGGTCCAGTCGTTAACTGGGTTGCCCCCCCCCCCTCCAGCCCAGTCTTAGACTATGGTTGGGCTTTAGGTTCAGTGTAAGCTGGGTCGGGACAGCGGCAAATTAGTGGGCTGCCTGTGGATGCCCGATACCGCCGGGGAGGCGTGCGTGTGTGTGTGCGTGAGTTCGTTGGTTCGATGCCGCTATGTTTTCCAAAAAAAATATTTATATCTTATTACTGAAGATTGTTTTGAGACAAGATAATTTAAAACACTTAAAATTTCAACGTTTTGATCATACAAAATTTTTAATTTTTAATTTTTAATTTTATATTTCTTATTTATTAGTTTTTAAAATAAATATAAAAATATATAAACAATTATCATAAAATATATTTACAAAAAAAAAAATTAAAGTGTATACTTAAAACATTAAAAAATTATAGTATATGCCTACCGAAATATATATATGCGTGCCAAATATATGTGCCAAACGAAACATTCATATATTGTTGCCCAATTTTATTAAATTTTTTTTGAACGGCTGAAAAATATATTACCAAAATACCGAGGCAGCGCCCCAAATACAAATGAACAGAGACGACCCAGAAAACAGAAAACAGGGCCACAAACGAAACGAAAGAGCACAAACACGAGGCCAAGCGAAACAAGAAAAATGTCCTAGACTCACAATTAACAGAACACCCGGTGTTTACGAGGTGCAAAACACCGCAACAGACCTGTACGAAGAAGAAAACCAGACGCCTTCTTAAGGATTGTCCAGCGACATGAACAGTGACCCAAGAAACAAAAACCCACTTCGATCACAAGTTCTCAACCCAATATTCCAGCCCCAACGATAGACTCCAACCGGATCATCTTGCCACCATCATCAGAGCACTTCGTTGTTCTAGGTCCCCGCTGGAGATGTCAGCCATTGCGCCTAATCCATCGCATATTCCTTCACTCTTTTTGTCACCCATTCGAACGTTTTCATCTGGATTCTAAAGAACTGTTCTGCCCTCGATCCACCCCCTTTTCCAAATACTAATTCGTTACGTTCCCTCCATATCATATACAAAACGCTATCCACCACTCCTTGCCACCTTTTACCTCCCATCAGTGATAGTGATGTTGAAGTTTGATCTATAAGAATTTCCTCCAGCAAGTTTATTGATTCAATGTCTACATTCCACCACTTTACTACATTCTCCCAAATTACTTTCACTTCCGGACAGGTTGCTAGTGCGTGGTCCACGGTCTCAATTTCGTTTTTGCACCTCGGACAAAGGATGGAGTCTAGATTCATGCCCATCTTATCCAATACCGACCTAACCGGAATCCTCCCTTTCGCTGCCCTCCACACAAAAATACTGACTTTTTTTGGAATGGCTTTGTTCCATCTCGTGCAAAGATCCGATGCTCCTGCCGATGCCCTTAGCTCTTCTATTTTTAGCTTAAGCTGTTTAACCGAGAACCCCCCTTCCTTGTCCAACTCCCATGAAACCTTATCTACCTCATCATCTCTTATGATATGATCGTTTAGCACCCTTCTAAGATCTTCTAGTTCACTTATCTCCCTTCCCAACGGCTCCCTCCTCCACCCCCACTCCCACGCCCCGGTTTGGCCACACCTACCTCGTCTACCTTTCACCAACACCTCTTTGTCCATTTCTAGATTATACAATCTCCTAAAGCAGTCCTTAAGACTCCCTTTGTTAGTCCACCTTTCATCCCAAAATCTTGTATTAGCCCCATCTCCAACCACCTTGCGGATGGACCCCGAGAACCCCAACCCTTCTTCATCTAATGTTTTCCCAATCCGGATTATGTTATCCCAAACGGTTAAACATCTACTCGACCTGCGACTCCTCTCGGTTTCTACTAACCCTCTGTCCCACCCGTAAATACTTTGTATGACTTTTACCCAAAGTGATTCTGATTCTGTGAAAAAACGCCACCACCACTTCACTAGCAATCCTCGGTTCATGTCACAAAGGCCCCCAATATTCAGTCCTCCCCTACTAAAGAACCCCACAATCGTATCCCATTTGACAAGCCAAGGTAAGTAAACGGAAGCCGACTCCACCCGCATTTCACACCATTTGTCCACGCCTGTGTCTCATCTTCGACCACTCCTACACCCACGCTTTTTGTGAAGTTAAGTTTAAGTCCAGAGACTAAATGGAAGCAGTGAAGGATTTTCATAAGGTTCTTTAAGTTGTTTATACTCCATGCTCCAAAGAAAATTACATCATCCGCAAACTGCATATGAGAAATTTGAAGCCCCTCACTACCAATTTTGATCCCTTCGAACATCTCACGTTCTACTGCTTCTTCCAACATCACATGTAGCCCCTCCGCAACTATTAAGAATAAAAACGGGGCAAGGGGATCCCCTTCCTAAGTCCCCACTCCATTTGGAACTGGTCCATTGGCGAACCATTAACAAGGACCGAAATCCTCGCCGATGTAAGGCAAGCTTCAATCCATTTCCTCCATTTGACCCCAAACCCCATATGCTCCATCATTTCTAAAAGGAATCCCCAATCCACCGTATCGTACGCCTTTTCGAAGTCGACCTTAAAGATAAGGCCCTTTTTCTTTGATTTTTTCAGATGACTGACCACTTCATTGGCAATGAGTATCCCGTCTAGAATTGATCTGTCCTTGATGAACGCACTCTGTTCAACACTAATCACCGAGCCAATGACTCCCTTTATCCTTTCCGCAAGGACCTTGGCTATGATTTTGTAGAGTATTTCGATCAGACTAATGGGTCGAAATTCCTCAAGGCCAATGGGATTATTATTTTTGGGAATCAGTGTTAGAAACGATGCGTTACAGCCCCCATGGATTTCCCCGACTCCCAGAAACGTGTTACAGCCGCCATCAGATCCCCTTTTACGGTCTCCCAGAATTTTTTCACAAAATTAATGGTAAACCCATCCGGACCCGGAGATTTATTATTCCCGCACTCCTTTATGGCATTCCAAACTTCTTCCTCCGTGACCATACCCTCAATTCTTGCTGCATCTGTCTCCGTCAGCTTCTTTATTCGGTCTAGCCACAATGATGGTTTTATACTCTTATCCGATTCATATTTCTTTTTAAAAAATTTGAACACATGGTTTTTTATCTCCCCGGGTTCCTCCGTCCACATATTGTCAACATTTAATCCAAGGATAGCATTTCTCCTATTTCGGTTTCTAATCGACGCATGAAAGAACCTGGAATTTTCGTCCCCTTCCAGTAACCATTTGATCTTCGCTCTTTGCCTTCCCATATCCACGACTTTCGATTCCAATTCCAGCCATCTTCTTCTTGATTCAAGCTATTGACTCCGTTCACCGTCAGACAATGAACCTGCATCCGCCCTATTCTCCCATCTTCTGACTTTTTCTTCTGCCCAATTTTATTTAATTACGTTTATGATAAATTATATTATATCTTATCATAGATAATTTAACATCTGGCCTAACAAATAAGTTAAGAATAAAAGTATTATGGTTTTAGGACAGGAAAAACAATATTTTTATTTTATGATTTCATTTTTAAGTTTTATATTTAATAAATAAAATTAGAAGTTCAATTTCTTATTTGCTATGCTATACAAAATCATATTTACAAATTTCATTAGGTTTACCTAAATAATAATACTTATATTCATGATATCTAATATTTATTTTAAGTAAACAATTGGGTACGTGAGCAGATTCATGTAGGGGCTAGTGGGGTCCTACATCACCATTTAACTGTCTTGACGTAAATGCAAAAAGAAGAAATAATCGTAATTAATGGTGTCGTTGTTTTTGATTAATGTGTGCCACCACAATATATTGTTGACACTAGTGGTGTTAAAAAAACGAAAAACCGAGAAGCCGAGCCGAATCGTTTGGTCCGAAACCAAAAAAATCGAAAAACAGGGTATTCACGGCTCGGTTTCGGTTTTAAATTGTAGGTATCTGCGGGTAATCGATCCGAACCGGTATATATTATACACTTAATAATATTATATTTAATATCAACTATTTAATTTTTAAATAATCATCAACTAAATAGTGGATATTTTTAAATTTGGGTAACCGTAAACCGAACCGCGGGTAACCGACTAATTTCGGTTCGGTTCGGTTTGGTTCATCTCGCGGTTCGGTTTCAGTTCAGGTAACCAAGTATCCGCCTCATACGGTTCGGTTCACATTTTTCTTACTAACCGAGCCGAACCGAATCGTGGACACCCCTAGTTGACGGATAAATGAGTTGCTATGATATCATATGAAATTCAAATTTGAGTTTTAATGGTTAATAATGATGGAACACAAAAATTTAACCATAAATCATCTAAATTTTGAACTGATTTCTTAGTATTTTATATTTTATATTGTATTTGTAATAATAATTAATGAATAATTTTTACCATATAATTGATTTTTATTCTATTTTATATATTAAATATCTCATGTCACATAACACCTTCTTTATATGGTTGTTGCAAGTACTATATAAACTTTTTTTTATCAAGTTTTAAAAAAAATGTTTTTAAATATATTTGATACACATTTCATAATGTATACATAACAATCTAAATATGAAGAATATTTCTCATTTTATTATTAAGAGTAAATATGTTATTTGATTAATTAAAAAACATAGTTGGTAAAGAGGTGGAACGCCTTTACCCAAATACAAGACATATTACGGATTCGATCACAACCCCCTCCCTTGCCGCTAATCTCAGTTGTTGAATGTTGGAGGCGAATTTTATATGGGACCGATTGAGTTTACTGATAATAATTTTCAAGTAATTATAAGTTTTTAAACGTGTGGTAACATTTATTTTAAGAATATACATATCTATATCTATACTATATTATAAAACACGGATAAAAAACTCTTAAATACAAATTATTAGGCACAAGGTACCATCATTTTATGCAAGATTTTAAAATTTTCTTAATTTACAAGTTTCAAAGCACAAGATACATATTACTACTGCAGACTTCTAACACCCACCAATTTGGTATGTACATAACCTTCTTTTTATACAGACATTTCCATGTATCACTATTAATTAATATATTATATTATTATAAATTTGTTTTAATTATATTATTAAATATGTAATTGGTTATTTTTTCTTGATGTCATTAAAATATATAAGATAATCATTGAATTCTAATAAAATATTTAATTTTTTATATAAAAAATATTATATTATTAAGCCTAAATTAAACAAATTTATAAAAAAAAACATTATCATTTTCTCAAAATCATCCAAAATCGTACCGTAAATCAACAAAAAAAAAATGAAACATTAAAATCGTGATGTATCTCGCTGCATTGCACGAATACGCTTCTAGTAATATTTTAATTAAATGAGAATATTGCGTAGGTTTGTAGCTTATTTATTAGTGTAATAATTATGGTAAATAATAAAAAGACAGGATCTGGGCGCAGGATAAGAAGGGTGCGCATTGCGCATACGTGGGTTTAAATAAACGGAGACATGTAACTAAGGAGATGAAAAGCGTGCCCCGATATGGAAACAAGTTCCCTCTCCAGTGTTCACGCGTATAAAGAAACAAAACAAAATCCTTTTTTCTTAATTAAATTAAATTTAATTAATTAATGATAAAATGAAAATTCATCCAACTTTTTTTTTCTTTTTCCCTTTTTTAAGAGAAGTCACATGCATGGAAATCACTCTCTCACTTTTCATTTATTTCACTCGATAAGCATGTGATTTCCCCAAATTGCCCTTGGTTTTCACGTTTAACAAAATAGTATGAGGTTATGATTTTTTAAGGGCTTTTCTTCCTACTTAAAGTTGTAATTTTTATTTGAGTGAATTACATTCTTGGTCCTTGTGGTTTGCTTCAAATGTGGCTATCGATCCTTAAACGCACTATCTATCTAGAGGTTCCTAACTTTTTATTTTCGTAACACCCATGAACCCTCGAGTTAACATCGTTAAAAAACTTCCGTTAAGTTGAGGTATGTGAGAAGCATACGGGGGTAGTATAGTCTTTTTACCTCTTTCTTTTTTTATTTTTAAAAAATAAAAAATTAATATTATATGCAAGTATAAAATGAAATATTATTAAATACATTTAATAATGTAATTAAATAAATTTAATATGTTACTAAATACACTTTACCGAATTTCCTCCTATACGTAAGGCCCCCTCTTGTTGATTCCTTCTTCGATGAAGAAGCTCCATTTTAGATCTCATATGTGTAGTGGTGGTTTGAGTTTAGGTGAACGCCTCGCGAACCACACCTCTATCTGCTTCACCAGTAAGTTCGAATCACGAATAAAAACACAGATGAACACCGACTTGTTTCGTTTCTTTTTCTGGGTTGTTTCTACATCTGGTTCATGAACCCAAAATAGAATATTCTCTTTGGTTTGTTTCTTCTTCTAGTTCGTGACCCCCCTCCCACCGATGAGCACCAACTTGCAGATCCAACAAAATAAAATTTACAACATCTATAGGGTTTGATTTTACACAATTATAGACTTAATTTTACTCAAGTTTGATTTAGGATTTTATTTTAAAAGTTAGGGTTTGATTTTAGGTTTTTGATTTTACATTGAGTTTTATATACATCAATTTTTTGTAATGAAATTATGGAAATATTTGTTTGGATTTGTGTTTGATTTTACATAGCTTGTGTTTGGATTAGGGACATTGGTTGGTGGTGGTATTGTATGAGCCAGGAGCAAGGATCCTAAAAGTGAATTCGAGTATGGGTGGTTGGTGTGGTCAGTGATGAAAGGTGGTGATATGTGGTGGTTAGTGGTGAAAGGTGGTGGCCTGTGGTGGTTGGTGGTCCTCGGTGATGTCGGTGATGGTGAGTGTTGGTGGTGGTAGGTGGTGCATATTCATTTTGGTTGAGAAAGGAGGTTTGGAAGAAGAAGATGGTAAAATGACCAATTTACCCTTATGTGAGGGGCCATATGCTTTCACTACACGTACCTTAAATTAAAGGTATGAACTCGAGGAGTTGCGGGTGTTATGAAAGTAGAGGGTTAGGGGCTGTAACGCCCTAGAATCCAGGGTAAATTTAAAACTGCGGAAACTGTACAATTAAGCATCAACCAAAGGTATAAACCTCCCAAAAAGGGGAACTGTACTTAACCTTTACAAAAATCTGAATACGGATAAGGATCCCAACAACAACCAATCTAAACATAAACTATCTAGATTACATAAGTTGTTGATCCAGAATCATCCAAAAATGTGGGATTTAACAATGCCCAACAATCCAATACTAAACATCTCAAAAACCCTCGGGATCAGTCCCGACACTCAAACCCTTGGCAACATGCCGCTAACGAGAACCTGAATACATATCATTTGAGAAAAAGTGTTAGGCTTGTAAAGCCTAGTGAGAACATACAGTTTATAAATTTCAAGAGATATAAACATTTGCATCCAAACGGAAATCTTTCAAACAAGCATTTCTAAGTTTACCATTGATAGGAACATAATCCATTAAAATAAGGTCATAAACCTTCTTTCCAGAACCTCACAATTTAATGCACACATAGTTCTTCGTTTTGGTAATCATGTAGAACCTCACAATTTAATGCACATGTAGTTCTGCTTTTATTTACGGCCAGAGCCTCACAATTTAATGCACATGTAGCTCTATATTTGTTAACAGCCAGAGTCTCACAATTTAATGCACATGTAACTCTACATTTATTAACGGCCAGAGCCTCACAATTTAATGCACATGTAGCTCTATATTTACTTTACTTGGTAACCTCCAAATAATACCAGTCGACTCAAAACCTAGGGATCCGCTAGTAATGGTACAAACTCGTCACAACAACATATGTGACCAACCATAAATAAACATATGGTATAAACACATTTTATAAACAAAATGTCATTTCCAGTTCAACTTCTGGTAAGAATGAAAATCATTAAAATGAGTTCTTAAACTTTCTTTTCACATATCCACATAATGTGCAAGTAAAACATCATTTTACTTCAATAAGATAAGATCCATCATTTTAGTAAACACAAATGATCGGGAACCCTAAAAATCTCCCAAAACTCAAGTTATATCAAATATGTAGAAAACTTAGATTTGAAACCATTGGGATATATAGGAGTTCCAAAAGGTAACTTTTGATATGTATAAAGTTTAAAATGATAGTAGGAACTCACCAAACAGGTTTATACGAAAACCCGAAAAACCAGATATCGACCCTCTCGAGGAGACGAAGCTTTCTACACCAAAACCCCGAGCACAACACTTAATACTAGCGATTAACGGAAGCTCGAAGATCCAAAGAAAACCAACTTAGATATATATATATATATATATATATATATATATATATATATTGAGAGTATCACACAAAAAAAGATATTTGTGGCTGAAGCCACTTAAGTCGGCCAGGGACTTTCGCGGGTTATGCTGCGACCTCAACTCGCGGCATAACTCGCTCGTGTTCTCAAACCCCAAAACCAACAGCGGACTTCGCGACCTATGCCGCGACTCCAAGTCGCGAGCAAGTCGCTAAACTAACTGGAAGTTCACATTTTCACCGAAAACCATAAACTCGAACGATATACTAAACGGGGTGTTAACGACAACGGTTAAACACAATATTACAACGATATATGTATAATGAAAATCCAGGGTGTTACAATCCTCCCCAACTTGGGAATGATTTCGTCCCCGAAATCCAAACTATACAAAAAGATGAGGATATCTTCGCTTCATATCCTCTTCGGATTCCCACATCACATTTGCTCCACGGTGATGCTTCCACTGCACCTTGACTAACGTGACTTCTTTGTGACGCAACTTCTTAGATTTTCTCTCTAAGATAGCGTCGGGTTCTTCTACACAACGGTTACCCTCGTCAACTGTCAATTCAGAGAAAGGAATAACGCTTTCCTCTTCCGCCAAACACTTCCGAAGGTAACAAATATGAAACGTGTTGTGGATTCTGCTCAACTCTGGCGGTAATTCCAATTGGTATGCTTGCAAACCTACCCGCTTGAGCACTTTGAAAGGTCCGAGGAAACGGGGACTCAACTTCCCACGCTTTCCGAACCGTATAATACCTTTCCACGGCGATACCTTAAGCAACAGACGATCGCCCACTTGGAATTCCATCGGCCGCCTCTTCTTATCGGCATAACTCTTCTGCCGATCCTGGGTCGCTTTCAATCTTTCACGAATACACTTGACCTTATCGGCCGTCTCTTGCACGATTTCAGGTCCGGCGAACTGCTTTTCTCCCGCTTCAAGCCAACACACGGGAGTTCGGCACTTTTGCCCGTACAACGCCTCAAAAGGTGCCATTCCAATACTCGAGTGGTAGCTATTATTGTAAGCAAACTCCACCAAAGGTAGGTGCGAGTCCCAACTACCCCCGAAATCGATGACACAAGACCTCAACATATCTTCTAACATCTGGATCGTTCTCTCGCTTTGCTCGTCGGTCTGTGGATGGTAAGCCGTACTCAACTTAACTCGTGTACCCAGCTCTTTCTGAAACCCATCCCAAAAGTTCGAAGTGAACCGACTGTCGCGATCTGACACGATCGACAAAGGTATTCCATGCCTTGAGACCACTTCATCGATATACAGTTTAGCTAACTTATCCATCGGTAAAGTCTCGCACATAGCCAAGAAGTGAGCGCTCTTTGTCCATCTGTCAACTACCACCCAAATGGTATCGTGACCCCGAAGAGTTTTAAGCAACTTGGTCATGAAATCCATGGTGATATGCTCCCACTTCCACTCGGGAATCTCTAAAGACTGAAGACTCCCATATGGTCGTTGGTGTTCGGCCTTAACTTGCGAGCACGTAACACAACGCTCCACATACCACACCACATCAAGTTTCATTACCGGCCACCAACAGTGCAGCTTCAAGTCCCTGTACATCTTTGTACTTCCCGAATGAATGGAATACTTGGACTTGTGAGCATCTTCTAGTAGTAGATCACGGTTACCCCCAATATTGGGTACCCACACACGACCGCTGAACAGTTTTACCCCACAACTATCTTCCGTTAAGAGTAAACGCTGCTTCGTCATGACTTCCTCTTTGAGATTCTCTTCTAACAAGGCTTCAATCTGCGATGCCTTGATCTTTTCAACAAGGGTGGATACTAACTCGATTCTCGAACAGGTAGCCTGAATACTTCCGCTATAGTCTTTCCGACTTAACGCATCGGCTACCAAGTTTGCCTTCCCGGGATGGTAAAGCAACTCCCAGTCGTAATCTTTAAGCAATTCGAGCCACCGCCGTTGTCTCATATTCAACTCTTTCTGATCAAAGACATACTTCAAGCTCTTATGATCTGTGTAGAGTGTACACTTCGTGCCATAGAGATAATGTCGCCAAAGCTTCAAGGCGAACACTACTACTGCTAACTCCAAATCGTGGCTAGGATAGTTCTTTTCGTGTATCTTAAGCTGTCTCGAGGCGTAAGCGATTACCTTGCCCCGCTGCATCAACACACAACCTAAACCCATCTTTGAAGCATCGCTATAGACCACGAAGTCTTCTGACCCTTCAGGTAACGACAAGATCAGAGCTTCACATAATTTCTTTTGAAGAATCCGGAACGCCTTCTCTTGCGTTTCGGTCCAATCAAACTTCGCATTCTTCCGAGTTAGAACTGTCAAGGAAGAAGCGATCTTCGAAAAATTCTGAATAAATCTCCGATAATATCCCGCCAGACCCAAGAAACTTTGGATCTTGGACGGGTTCTTGGGAGGCTCCCAATTCATCATAGCTTCAATTTTGGAGGGATCTACTTTCACTCCGTCTCGGGTGACAACATGACCCAAAAACTGTACCTCTTTAAGCCAAAAGTCACACTTGGAAAATTTGGCGTACAATCTTTCTTTTCTCAGCACATCAAGAACTTCGCGAAGGTGCTGCTCGTGCTCCAACTCGCTCTTAGAGTACACGAGTATGTCATCAATGAATACGATGACCGACTTGTCGAGGAATGGTCGGCACACCCTATTCATCAAATCCATAAATACCGATGGTGCGTTCGTTAGGCCAAAAGGCATCACGAGAAACTCGTAATGGCCGTAACGCGTTCTAAAGGCTGTCTTCGGAACGTCTTCTTATCTTATCTTCACTTGGTGATAACCCGAACGTAAGTCAATCTTGGAAAAACAACCCGCTCCTTGCAGTTGATCAAACAAGTCGTCGATTCTCGGAAGCAGATATTTGTTTTTCACTGTCGCTTTGTTCAACTCACGATAATCAATGCACATTCTCATTGTGCCATCCTTCTTCTTGACGAATAGGACCGGAGCTCCCCAAGGTGACGAGCTCGGTCTGGTGAAACCCTTCTCCAAAAGCTCTTGGAGTTGTGCCATCATCTCTTGCATCTCTGATGGTGCTAAACGGTAAGGAGCTCTAGCAATAGGAGCTGCTCCCGGCACGAGATCAATCTGAAACTCTACTTGACGATCAGGTGGTAATCCAGGCAAGTCGTCAGGAAAGACGTCTGGAAACTCGCGCACATTCTTTACGTCAACCAGCTTTGACTTTTCTAACTTGGCGTCGATCACGTAGGCTAGGAAAGATGAACATCCTTTTACCAAGGACTTGCGTGCCTTTGCCATTGTGATTATTGCCACTTCACCTTTTCTCTTCTCACCATAGATCACAACGACTTCGCCACAGGGATTGGGAAGTCGAATTAACTTTTTAGAACACACGATCTCAGCATGATTGTTCGCCAACCAATCCATACCAACTACCACGTCAAAACCTTCGATTATCATCGGCAGTAAATCAATCGAGAATTCTGTTCCCTCGTTACCGAGAATACACTTCTTCAGAACATCACAGATTAGAACCTTACTACCATCAGCTATCTCTACTACTAACGCATCTTCAAGACTAGTAGTGGGCATAGCAATCTTTTGACAAAACAACTCAGATACCAAAGAGAAACTGGCACCCGTATCGAATAAAACACGAGCAGGTACTGAGTTTAAAAGAAAAGTACCCGATACCACATCAGCGGATGCCTTGGCCTCTTCGGCCGTCATCTGGAATGCTCGACCCGGAACCCTAGGTGGGTTCTCTTTCTTTACTGGCGCGTTGCTCGATACAAGCTTCGGGCAATCTCTCTTTACGTGCCCCGGTGCCTTGCACTCATAACATACAAGTCCTCTGATCGGACAGTCACGTGAGATGTGTTCAGACTTACCACACTTGTAAAAAGATTGAGGAGCGGCATTACAGCTACCGTGGTGTTTAGTTCGACACTTGCGACACCACCCGGCTTCCTGCTGGCTGCCGAAGCTTCGGTTCCCGGAAAAGGGTCGGGATCTCCTGGGAGGTACAAAACTGTTCTCCCATTTTCTCTTGTCAGACACCACCACTGCTTTCTCAGTTTTGCTTCTCAAGAACAACTCCTCCATAAACTGAGCTTCTTCAACCATCTCTCGGAGATTGGAAGCTTTAGAATTGTGGACCAAAGATAACAGGTCCGCTGGTAGGCCATTAAGATAGGCCTTCATCTTATCTTTTTCCGTTGGGGCCACGTGCCCCACCAAATCCAGCTTTTCCATGAACTGACGGGTATACTCCCTCACCGTCAGGTTTCCTTTTACAAGAGACCGAAATTCTTTCTCGATTCAGTCCATAGTCCTTTCACTGTAGAACTCTTCCAACAACTTCTTTTTAAACTCGGCCCAAGACAACTGAGCCAACACAGTAGAAGACAGGGTGGATTGAACGATATTCCACCAAGTGAGGGCCGTATCCCTAAGCAATTGGGTACCAAACCTCACCCTTTGATCATCCCCACATTCGGAAGAGCCAAAATCCTGCTCGACTGCTCGAATCCATTTAACACAAGCAACTGGGTCTTCAGAACCAGAGAACTCTGGTGGTCCGCAACCCAGAAAAGATTTGTAGGAACAACTCTTCCCACTTTTCGGAGCACCAACAACCCTGTGCTCTTCAGCTCTGACTCCGCCCCCAGAGCCCCCATCGCCAGTCAGCACATTCTCTTCCACTGCCCCATGCCTTCTGAGGCTCGCGTCCCGGTCTTCCAACATTTTCAGAAAAACCTCTTGCTGTTTCTCCATGGCCGTCGTCACCATTTGCATGACGCTGGCCATCATATCAGCTTGAGGGCTAGCTAACTGAACAACGGGACTGGTGGACGTCAGAACCACTCTTGGTCCTAGCTCCACATCCCCGGTAAGTAACGGTGGCATGCCCGAAGGAATGACGGTCGCCGCCCTAACTACGGGATCTCGCTCAGGCGAACTATCGTCACGCAGATCTCCATCGACTAACGGTCGACTTCGCGTATTTACCATCCTAAAATGGTTGCCACACAAATACGAGAAGAGTAAGAGACAGGTCGAGAGAATAAACACAAAAGAACGTACTATTACAGTACCAATTGTCATAGCAATAGTAATTCAGGTACAATCACGTATAAATATTCTCATAATAACATTAGCTAAGTGAGATTATGAACATACAATACATAACGGTTCTGGATACCATCACCACAACGTTTGATAACTACAATTTCCGTCAACTCTAAGACCAACCCATCTTAGTAGTTCTACCCAATACTCACGAATCAATGCTTAAAATACTCAGTCTAAGTCTAGACATCTTACATTCATGCCTAGATCACTTAAACTAGAGCTTTGATACCAACTTGTAACTCCCTAGAATCCAGGGTAAATTTAAAACTACGAAAACTATACAATTAAGCATCAACCAAAGGTATAAACCTCCCAAAAAGGGGAACTGTACTTAACCTTTACAAAAATCTGAATACGGATAAGGATCCCAACAACAACCAATCTAAACATAAACTATCTAGATTACATAAGTTGTTGATCCAGAATCATCCAAAAATGTGGGACTTAACAATGCCCAACAATCCAATACTAAACATCTCAAAAACCCTCAGGATCAGTCCCGACACTCAAACCCTTGGCAACCTGCCGCTAACGAGAACTTGAATACATATCATTTGAGAAAAAGTGTTAGGCTTGTAAAGCCTAGTGAGAACATACAGTTTATAAATTTCAAGAGATATAAACATTTGCATCAAAACGGAAATCTTTCAAACAAGCATTTCCAAGTTTACCATTGATAGGAACATAATCCATTAAAATAAGGTCATAAACCTTCTTTCCAGAACCTCACAATTTAATGCACATGTAGTTCTTCGTTTTGGTAATCATGTAGAATCTCACAATTTAATGCACATGTAGTTCTACTTTTATTTACGGCCAGAGCCTCACAATTTAATGCACATGTAGCTCTATATTTGTTAACAGCCAGAGCCTCACAATTTAATGCACATGTAGCTCTACATTTATTAACGGCCAGAGCCTCACAATTTAATGCACATGTAGCTCTATATTTACTTTACTTGGTAACCTCCAAATAATATCAGTCGACTCAAAACCTAGGGATCCGCTAGTAATGGTACAGACTCGTCACAACAACATATGTGACCAACCATAAATAAACATATGGTATAAACACATTTTATAAACAAAATGTCATTTCCAGTTCAACTTCTGGTAAGAATGAAAATCATTAAAATGAGTTCTTAAACTTTCTTTTCACATATCCACATAATGTGCAAGTAAAACATCATTTTACTTCAATAAGATAAGATCCATCATTTTAGTAAACACAAATGATCGGGAACCCTAAAATCTCCCAAAACTCAAGTTATATCAAATATGTAGAAAACTTAGATTTGAAACCATTGGGATATATAGGAGTTCCAAAAGGTAACTTTTGATATGTATAAAGTTTAAAATGATAGTAGGAACTCACCAAACAGGTTTATACGAAAACCCGAAAAACCAGATATCGACCCCCTCGAGGAGACGAAGCTTTCTACATCGAAACCCCGAGCACAACACTTAATACTAGCGATTAACGGAAGCTCGAAGATCCAAAGAAAACCAACTTAGAGAGAGAGAGAGATATATTGAGAGTATCACACAAAAAAAGATATTTGTGGCTGAAGCCACTTAAGTCGGCCAAGGACTTTCGCGGGTTATGCCGCGACCTCAACTCGCGGCATAACTCGCCCGTGTTCTCAAACCCCAAAACCAACAACGGACTTCGCGACCTATGCCGCGACTCCAAGTCGCGAGCAAGTCGCGAAACTCACTGGAAGTTCACATTTTCACCGAAAACCATAAACTCGAACGATATACTAAACGGGGTGTTAACGACAACGGTTAAACACAATATTACAACGATATATGTATAATGAAAATCCAGGGTGTTACAGGGGCCTCCGTGTAAATAGTTTATTTAAGGGACGATATCCAGATTTGGACCAGACCATATAGACTATAGTGTAACTCATTCTAATTATTTCTTATGGTGTTAGATGTTTAACGAATTTTGATTATTGAATGATGTAATAGTCAAAATCATGATATGTAATTAACTTTATTATGTTATCTATAATCAATTTTATTGTAAATGTATTAAGGGAAAGAAGAGAGCCAAGTTGATGCAAGACTATGAACGTAAAGATAGCTTGCTTGAAGAAGAACCACAAGTAAGTTTAGCTTATTTATATCAATTGTTGATCCAGTAAGTTCTAATGAGGTTGTGAAGGAAGAAAAATGGTAGGAGGCCCCATGAAACTTGAAATTCAAGCTATTGAGAGGAACCAGACGTGCGAGCTCGTGACATTGCTAAGTCATGCAAAGAAGATTGGCATTAAATGGGTTTATAAGACAAAATTTTAATAAACAAGCTAGGTAGATAAATGCAAAACTAGGCTTGTCTTCAAAGGATACATACTCACAAATAGTAGGGGTCAACTACAATGAAATTTACACACAACCAGCTCGTTGGGACACCATCAGGATCCTTTGGAAGTAGCAACTCAACATGGATGGTGCGTCTATCAATTAGAAGTCAAAAGTGTTGGATTATGGGATCTCAAGCACAACGAAAATAAAATTGTAACCCTCCAAGGACCCATACGAACTGGAATAAATCAGGTGTTTCAAAATTATACCTCACAATTAGAGAGACTTTGAATCAAAACAACAAAAATGCTTGATGATTCTACGATATCCACACGAACAATCTGAATCATTTGCCTTCTTGTGATGCTAGTCATGGTTTCAAAACTAAGAAAGAAAAGGAAACATTTAATTGTAGGTTATGGAGAGAAAATTGTAAGATCATTTTCTTGCATAAAAATGTCATATATTTTATGGTATTAAAAAGTATGACATACAATTACCACCATCCCTACACCTTACTTGAGTGTAAGAGTATCCATACACCATCACTCTCCTTTTTAAGACCATCCCTAGTCAACCTAATTTATGTCTAACATAATAAGATCTGGTTTTTATTTAATCAGATTAAATCAATACAAATTAAATATAATAATTAAACATTTTAATTATAGGAACTCGTTATCCAGATATGTTTAAAGCATGTGACCCAATGAGTTTTCGACATATTGGTAATAAATATAAATTTTGTCTTTATATTTATGAACTGATGAGCGATATCTAGCAATACGTCACCATCCCAAATGACTCAAAATCTAATTTGCCCAATAATCCATCTTTATGGAGTTTGGAAATGTGAGTTTCGTTTATATGGCCGAGACGATAATGCCAGAGATAGGTAAAATTCGAACTATTCGATTTGAACTCCATTTTATCTATGTTATAAATCAGATTATCCATATTAAGAACATAAAGACCATTTATCAAACTTGTGTCACCATAATATATATTACCAAAAGAGAATGAACACAATTTGTTCCCAATACTAAAGGTAAAACCTTTCCTATCCAAACAAGATACATATCAAATTTCTAGATATAGGTCCTACGCAATAACATTCATCAAGTTATAATATTAATCCGGTCGGTGAAGTCAACAAAATAGATCATACGACTATGACATCAACTTTTGCCATATTTCCGACGCGTAGATCAACTTTACCTTTATTCAATCTTCTAGTCCTTTTTAGTCCCTGCATGTTTCTACAAATATGAGAACCACATCCGATATCTAATACCCATGATGTATAAGAAGTAGAAAGATTAGCTTATATCATAAATACCTGAAGTGGAAGTTACATTTCCTTTATTCTTTTCCTGAAGGTAGAGAGGACAGTTCCTCCTCCAATGCTCGAGTTTGTTGCAATGAAAGCACTCACCCTACTTAGGTACAATTACCTTAGGTTTCTTCTTAATGCCTCTTTTTGGCTTCAAAGATTTAGAAGTGGGTTTGGCAATGGACTTTCCTTTTGCCTTTCCCCTTCTTGTCCTTACGAACCATCAAAACGGTGGACTTGTTCTTTACAAGCTCTTGTTCAGCTGTTCATAACATGTTGAGTAATTCTGGAAGGGATTTGTCAAAGTCATGCATGTTTTAGTTCATCACAAATTGGTTGTAGCCATTTGGAAACAATTGCAGAACTACATCAATGGCCAACTCCTTTCGTAAAGGAAAACTTAGTCCTTCAAGGCGCGTAATATGCCCAATCATCTTAAGCATACGAGTCCTAATGGGACTACCTTCGACCATTCTACAATGGAACAATTCCTTAGATGTTTTGTAGCTCTCATGTCTAACTTACTCTTGGAATAACAATTTTAGGTGTTTGATCATATGAACTCCCCCATGTTTTCATGTTGCTTCTGAAGATCAGGTTCCATGGTTATTAGCATTAGACATGAGACGTCTAAAACATCCTCATCATGCCTTTTAAAAGTGTCCCTTTTAGTTCTAGGAGCACTGGAATTAGGCTCTTTAGGGATTTGTTGCTCCAAGACATATAATTTCTTTTCAAGTTTAAGGACAATTCTTGTAACACCCCGAATTTCGAAAAACATCACTTCAAGTTAATACATAAATCAGTAGCTTTAAAGAGAAAATAAAATATATGATTTTGGACTTGAATCCTAGATTTTATAGTCTTGGTGGATGAAGGATTCAATTACGAGTCCAACGGTTCTTTCCGGAGCAAAATCGGAGCTATAACGAAGAAGTTACGACCAAAACAGTGAATAATGAAGAAACCAGACAAACAGTGCATGGGGCGAGTTGTGGCGCGACTTAGGTCGCCCTATAACCCGCCCGGAGCCCTGTTCAAGCATAAAACCCATTCGGGCGACTTGTGGCGCGATCTAGGCCGCCCGGTAACCCGCGCGGAGCCCTTTTCGAGCTTAAAACCCGATTTTTCAGCCACCAAACTTCATTTCTTCATATCTTTTGCATCACAACTCCGATTTTAGTGATTCAAGTTGCCCCGGTTTCGTTTTTTAGAGATCTTCAAGGATATATCAATAGATTGGAAGTCTATTGGAAGATCCAAGGGTATTTGGTGGTGGTAAGTTCCTCATCTCTCTCAATGTTAAGCTAGGGTTAGATGGTTTCACCCTTTTTCCTTTCATCCTCCAACTTAGGTGTGTTTTTGGTGACTTGTATATTGAAGGAACCTTGTAGATGTGTTGGATCTATGATCTAGAGAAGTTTCTTGGAGATTCAAGCCTTCATCTTTAGAGATTCAAGTTTTGGGGGTAAAATCTAGATTTAGCCTAAATCTAGCAAGGTGAGTTCAAGTTGGATTGTGAAAATGTTGTACATGCCAAAAATGTTCATTTTAAAGTATTTACATGTTTACATGAAGTTTATTAAAAGTTGGGTATTTGAAGAGTTTCACTCATTTGGATTATTTGGTTTTATAAAATTTGTGAACCACCCACATTTGGGATTCTTTAACATTTTGGTGAATAAATCATGTTAATACACTCCCTAGATGATTTTATATATATAAATGGAGTTCCTTTGATGTAAATGTCCTTTTGTGCATGCGATTTTATAAACCGTTTGGAAAATGCATATTATTGTATTATGAGGCATTTGGAAAATATAAGGGTATAAGTTCATTTGGAAAGTGAGTTGCCTCAACTAATGTTGAGTTTTTAACTAATCTTACTTTTGGTCGTTGTGTTTGCATATCCGTTGGTCAAACGTGTTTTAATGTTTACACTGACTTTCATTTGGAGATTTAAGTAAACTGATGAGCCTTGGCTCGATTTTGACTAAAACGAGTTTTAATGCAATTGACCGGTTGACTAGCCTGGGGTGGAAGCTTTTAGTACAATTGATCGGTTGACTAGCCCAGGGTGGAAGCTTTTAATTCAATTGACCGGTTGACTAGCCCGGGGTGGAAGCTTTTAGTACAATGGCGTTTATTACGTGTCATTTGAGAGTTACATGTTTTGAGTGCGTTGGTCATTCATTTGGAGTCATTAATGTTTTAGACTGTAATGTAGTGGATCCATAGGCATATGAGTCGATCCTTATTATGTAAAAAGAAAATGGGTTATTATTTATATATTGGCCAGAATTAGTCTTGGGATCTCGAGGATAATACGGTGAGGGCTCTTGAAGTCCAATATCCGGACCTGCATCCGCGAGTTAATTTATGTGCCTGTTTTTATGGGATAGTCACTTCCCATTTGTAGATAGTTGAGACATTGGGTCCTCCGGGGCAACTTGGTACGGTTATGTGGGACCGATTACTAGCCATGGACCGTAAATGTAATCCTAGCGAATGAGCATGATTGGGAATCCTCGAGGGCCCACCCCCACATCTTAGTACGAGTCGGCGAGCTCGTGGCCATGGGTTCCTAATATGGTGAGCTCAATAACTTGGAATGTGGCTTACTCTGTGTTCTGCCACTAGCCATGGAATTCGGGTTTCCTCCGTCATCGAAAGGTGTTGTTTTGGGTATTTAACTTTATCCTTGTTTTCGGTGACGCTTTGAGTTTGGGTCTTTCCCCTTATGCTTTAATTTTGGTCGTTTGGTTTATAAAGTTTTATTCAAACATCATCATTGGGGCATTTACAACTATTCACGTTTTGAGTAAGTGTTGGATTGCATTACTTCATGAAATAATGTTTGGCGTTGAGGCGTTCATTTATAAATTGCTTAATTATTGGAAAACGAGTCATTCTCATATTTGAAGTAATTCATTTTAAAGACTCATGATTTAAGTTGCATTATTTCCATTTAATGGTTTTTATATTCTTGATGAAAACTCTTGAACTCACTAGGCGTTAGCCTAACCCTTTTTATTTGTCGGCATGTGCAACAGGTTCCGGTTGGGAATAGTTCTAGTGAGACTGTGAAGAGATGAGTGCTAGTGGTGTGCTCGAAAAGGGGATTAGCTTGTTGAAGTCTTCCGCACTTATATTGGAGATAGCGATTGGTATTGGGTTATAGTAACACCCGACTTTAGTTAGTCTTTATGTAAGACTTTATTTTCTCGTTGATGGTTCAATCTAGAAATGTATTGCATTTACGGATTTGTAGTAAGAGATTTTATCCCTCTTTGAGGTGTTATTGAAAGTTTTAATTTAGTCGCTCTTTCCAAATTTTAAGGGTGTTACAATTCTCAAATTACAATACCAATTGATGAAATTTGTTCCATTTAGTTTTTCTTTCTCAAGGATCGATCACAAAGTGTTTTTGTTTCCATTGTTGGTTTGTGTCATTGATAATCTATAATAGAAAAGCGAAGTTCTTAGTGTCATGAAATTATTAATTTTTAATAAGGACTTTCATCAAACAAGTTCCCACTATTTCAATCAAAAGAACAACCCTCTTTTATTGTTTCGGAAAATGTCATAAGCTTTCTAGCGGGCCAAGATCCATATTCTCATTATCGATCAATTTAGCTTTAGCTAACCTGTAACACCCCAAAAATTGGGGATAACAAAAAATTCCGGAAAATGGAAATGTGGTAATTAAATACACCATAGCATCGAGCCTCCAAAAAATGGGGAATAAATAATCGCCTGTTAAATACAAATTGTAATCTAAAGCAATGGACTAACAACCTAATAATCTAATTTCATATGAAACAAGATTATAGCTCGCGTGTCACCCAACTACTTTCAAAATAAAGGTCTTCTAAGAATTGGCGTCCAAAAATCTCTTCCCCAAGCTCGCTCTAAGGCCGACTAAACCTTCTTATGACCGGCTCCGCTAGAACCTGAGATACACACCAAACACACAAGTGTTAGGCCAAAAAGCCTAGTGAGCTTGAACAATGAAATACACATATAGTTAAAATGAAATCAATATATGAACAAGGGTACAATAATAATTGGAGTCAATGGGGGAGACCCACAACACGAATCAAGTTCCACCTAAAAAGTCGAGATACCTTAGTGCTGACCCACAAACATCGACACCCAAAGGCCCGATACACTCAAGGGTTACAACATAGGCATTGCCTCGAATAGCGGGGGTCTAGGCGCATACCCACACGGTGGCGCCCAAGACTATGTCCTCCTAGTGTCTACTTGCCTTGGTTCGTCCAATGTTTTCGTCAAGCCCAAAAGTAACTTTCCAAGTAGGAATGCTTACATGTACCATTATGACAATAGTAGTCCAATGCCCCATTTGTAGAAGCCAAACCCACTTACCATTCCAACATACCCCCAACAATATATTTGCCATAAAAAGACCCAAGGTGCACCCAACCACAACTCATCATGATCATTTAATGCATTTATGGTCAATTTGCAAAATAAGATTTAGATGCACATTATGACAAATCTCAACATAAATAGTAGGTTGTGTGATCAAACATGCACATCATCTCCAAGAGGTCATTCATAGCTTTTTATTCATCAACAAGGTTGGTCTCATACATAAGACCCATCATATTTTCACATAGATTCATAATATTGGTCATTCATGACAAAGGAGAAATTAGTAGCAAATAGGTAGCAAATAACTAGTAATAATGTAAACAATGATGTGTATCAAGTTTTATAAAAGGTTAGAAACTCACAACCTAGGTTTTGGATCAAAATCTAAAGAAGTTAGCAAACCCCAGAAGGTTGAGGAGATGAGACCAAGACTTGATTTTCGGTTGGGGATCCACAATAAATGCTTCCACTAAATGCTTGAGACCCAAATCAAACACCCTAACCACCCTTAGATTTGGAATAAATTAAGAGAGAGGGTAGAGGAAGAAAAATCGCCTCTCACAAGCTCTCAAGTCGTATATGATTTGGGAATGAGGAGGACAATGGTTGAAAATGGGTTTGAGCGGGTTTTTAAACCCTAAGATGCGCCAGGCGATTGTGCCCCGCGACTTTGCCAGGGGCATTGTCGTGAGGGCACTCTCGCGGTCCCTCCACAGCTCATGGTACAAAGTGAGCGAGTTTGCCCCGCGATAGTGCCTAGTGTCAATCTCGCCGGTCACAACAGCGACCATGGTACTGTAAGTCCTCAACAATCTGCAACTTTGCCATGCGGTAGTGCCCCTTGGCACTATCACAGGCATTGTCGCCCAAACCTCCAGGACCGCTGAAAATTCCCAAAATCCGATCCTTTGGGCGTCGATGCTTAGGTTCAACCAATATGAGATTAAAGAAAGTAATTTTCTGAGGATAAAAATGAGATGATTAAAGGAGTTGGTTAAGTTAAGACTTACCGAGGTTTTCGGGTGTTACATAACCGATCAACCAATAATGTTTTAGGTAAGCAACAACATTGCTAATTACATCTTTATGTAACTCTTGGATAGCTGGGTGAATATCTTTAAATTCATCATATGAATGTTTCCAACCCATGCCTCCAAATCCCTAATCTTATTAGGCTTAATTTGGTTAAATCTGACCCAAAATGGCTTGTAGGAATCATATGCTTACTTATCTTACTAAGATTAAAGAGAGTACCCAACTTTAGCATGACCTACCCTCGATGATCAAAGTCTTGACAAGACATGTTTGGAAGACATCTTAACTTAATATTTTGGTGAGGGATTATTGTTAGTTTGATTTTACCATTCTTTCTTTTGTAATAGATCATTTCCTCATAGCTTGATTCAATCGGAATCCATATTGGAGGAGGATCACTTGAATACCTTCATTTCTTTGGCAATTTAGGCCATTTGTGACAATACCGGTTGAAATCTTACTTTGATGTACTAAGACCTTATCACTCGAGATCGACGGTCCATTTTAATGATAATTCCCAAGATCAAGTTCTTATCACAGAATTACGATTAAGATGACAATATGACAATCAAATAAATCTTGTTTCCAATTCAATCAAGAATTCGTACAATGTGCTATCTGACTTTCTCTCTCTAGAAAAAAATGCGTACAACTCTCTCTAGATACAACTAGCCATATACCTGTTTGAAAAACACTTATATACTAACAACACTTACAACACAAACTTTGACTTTTAACTTTGACTATGCTTGAGAGTTTGACTTGAGCTCTTTGACTTTTCTTGACTTTCATCTTCAGCCTTCTATGATCTTGTATCCAACATATTTCTGCACTAACAATCTCCCCCTTTGGATCAAGATCATCTTAAAAAAAATAAGCATTGAAGCACAATCTCCATTTTATGTTAAAAAACAGTCTTCAATCTTTCTGTAATCTCCCCAAAGTCTGTGATAACGATCTTCAATAATCTTGACCGATCTTCTCCAAGATAATAAAATCTTTTTCAGACTTCAGAATGAAATTATCTTCAGATTTAGCTCGGTTTATTTCAGCAAATCAATCTTCAAAGAAAATTTCAGTAATTTCCCACAAACATTTTGAAACTTTTGAACTTTCTCTTTCAAATCTGAACAATCTTCCCACAACTTGCATTCTTTGACAAAATCTTGCAATGAACTTTCACCAAATCAGCTTTCTTGAAATAAATTTATCCATTTCTTGAGTCTCTCCCCATAACTGTTACAAACTTGTCTTTAGTAAACATTTCTTGAACAAAAAATTTCTCCCCCTTTTTGATGATTGTAGCACAAAAATCATCAAAACTTCTTCAAGAAATGTCCTTAATCTTGTTCTGACCATTGATCTTAATCACTGAGCCTCTGACCATCCACCAATTCATAAAGTATTTATCTGAATCGTTACAAATCCAGACAAATAAGAATGGTAACACCTGAATCAACTAATGAATAAATTAAGATGTCTGTCAGTAGCACAAAGCCACTGTGTGTAACAAATACACATTGGAAATGAGCTTTTTGATGTTCACTCCTCCAGGTCTTCCATTCAATCATCGAATAACACAAGGTTAAACTATGAACGTTTAGACAGAAAAAGGAATTTCTTGTGTGTATGTGCTTGTGTATGAAAGAGTTAAGCACATGATGATTGCTTTTGATTATCGGCTCAAAATTGTGTAAACCATTGACACAACAACAGTAATACACAGACTCAATTGTGCATGATCGAAATGCGAAGGTGGGGCATACTTCCTTCCTTTTCAATATCCAGATCTTCCAAATGAAAATCAGATAGATTATGTGTTGCATCCCCATGAAAAATTGAAACATATTCTTTTTAAGAAAAAAGATGAGTAGCTGGTGGGGTGTTAAACAAGAATTGGCATGGGCTAGTTGCCTTTTTCAATGATGTTCACGAAGAATTGTGAAACAACAGTAATGTGGCTGCCCGACTCAGAAAAGTTGGTGCAGAGTTTGATATTCTTTTACTCTGATCTCTCACCCTCTTTCTTTTTTAACATTTAAGCTCACTTCTAACCAAACTGTCTTTTCATTTTACCTCATCACACATAACCACACTCAGATATTTTGACACCTCGCCTCTCGATCACTCAAGGATAAACTTCTTGGGTAGGAACCACTGGTTAACGTGAATCCATAGAAGTTCTGTTAAGTCCTCACACAATGTTGCTCAAACGGTTTAACTTTTTAGTTAAAGCACAGAAATACATGTCAGATGTATGCATGCTCATGAATGTAATCATGAAGTTTTGAGCATTTGATCATGGAAGATATTTCAAAACAATTATATTGAATGAATGAAATGAATACAAGAATATTGTTTGAAAATCTGACATTGTATGATAAGATCAAATATGAATGATTTAACAATCAAGGCTTAGGTCATCAAAAATGGATGTTGTCTATAAGAACAATTATAGACATTCTTGAATGAAATGTTTTGAATAAAATCAAAGCTTAACAAACATTGAATTTCAAATGGGGTGTCTTACCATCGAAAATTGTTTCAATTTGAGATATGGTAAGAACTTGGTCTATAAAAGTACTAAACCGGTGTGTGTGAATACGTGAAAGTATATGGAAAAGATAATACAAAAGTATTTATCTTTGGAAACACACGGTTAGTTTAACAATTAAGCTCATGAAAAATGAAATGAAAACCATTTAAAATCACACTTCTAAATTCATGAAATCATTTTGAGAATAGAGAAGTGGTTTGAACATTTAGAAACATGTTTTCATATCTGAAAGTCGTCCTTCTTTCAGACATGTATGAGATTAAGTTTAGAATGAACCGTACACTCAGCTTAAATCTCATGAAGTCAGCTTGAAAGTCATATTGGATATGAACATGTAAGCTCCCCCTTTGTTAGAGCATAAATATGTTGGATACAAGATCATGAAGACTGAAGACTGAAAGTCAAGCAAGTCAAAGCTCAAGTCAACTCTCAGACATAAAAGTCATAGTCTTTTGTAATAAATGTAAAAGTCAAAGTCAATGTATTTTGTTTTAGTTGTGTTGTGCGCGTGTGTTAAATAGGTATATGGCTAGATGTCTTATAAGTGTTATTAGTTGCAAGTGAGAGTTGTACGCGGATATAGTTTTCTAGAGAGAGAAAGTTGTCTGAGAGCATTGTATACGAAATCTTAAATCGAATTGAAAAATAGGTTGATTGATTCTCTTGTTCTTATATTGTCATCTTGATTGTATTGTAATTAGAACTTGAATTTAGGGATTAATAATTGGTATCAGAGCAGAGTTCATATCGAAATCATTCAAGAAATGGAGTTTCGCACTGGTTTCTGAGTCTTTGATCGAATTTTGTTTTAGAGAGTGTAATTGCAAGTCTTTTGGGGTAAATTGAGTTCGTATAGTGTTTTTGAACAATGTTGTATAGGTTTGTTGGAATCTTGCACTGTAATTGTGATCAATTTGTGAGATTTTACGATTTTAGAGTTCACGAGTTTGAACGCACTGTAATTGAGTCAATTTGTACGTTTGAGTGAATTTCGTTGAAATTCATTTGTTGTAATTGATTCTAGATGTGTAAGTGGTTGAATTGTCAAAGTTTCAGATCGAAAGTCAAAGATTTCATGGGTTTTTGAGCTGATCAGAGTGATTTTTAATCGAGATCTCAAGAACTCGCATAGAATCTCAAGAACTCGCATCAAGAACTCGCAGATCAATTGTTTTCGCATAATTTTGGTGTCTGAAAATTTCACAAGTGTAGAATTCACATGAGTGTGATATGCGAATTGTGCTAAATTCGCATGTGTGTGTTGTGAGGATTCCTCAGAATTCGTACATGCCTATGTGTGAAATGTCAGAATTCGCATAAATTTTTTTTTATACGAAAAGTTGTGTGAAGAACTTTCTAAGGATAGAATTCGCATATGCCTATATGCGAAAAGTAAAGAACTCGCATAAAGGGGCATACAAATTCCTAGAATTCGCATTGTGCTTTATGCGAATTGCTCAGAATTCGCATAAGTGTGATATACGAATTCCTTTAATTTCGCATAAGAAGTTTCAAAAATTTTTAAGTACAGAATTCGCATAATTCTGTTGTGCGAAAATTTTATACGAAAAGTAGTTTTTCAAATTTTTTCCAAGTCTAGATTTCGCATAGTGTTGTATGCGAATTCCTAGAACTTGCATAAAACTATGTGCGAATTATGTGCGTGCGAATTCTGAAGTTTTTAAGTGTGCGAATTATTGGCTAATTTTTCTTGTGTGCGAATTGCTTTTATCTTAGTGTGGTGTCCGAATTCCATACTTAGGAAATTTTTGGAAATTTTATTTTCTGAAAATTCTTTCTAAGTTTTTCTGTATTCTGATTTCTATTGAACTAACGATCATTTCAAGTTCTTATTGAAACAGTTTTTGAAAACAGGATGACTTCAAGGGAAGCACTAGCCATTGGAACTGATGTGAAGCCACCGGTGTTATTCAAAGGTGAATACGAACAATGGAAGGACCGTTTCCTGGACTTCATAGACCGCAATGATCTGGGTGATTATATTCGGTTATCTCTGAAAGAAGGTGTTATGAAAACTCCCACCAAGATCTTATCTACTAAAGGTTATTATATAAAAAATACGAGTTCTGATCAAATGTAATCAGAAATCAATGTCCTTACTCCCCCTGAAAAATTGCATTATGATATGTCAGTATATATGCAAAAATTTGAACTTCCCCTAAAATGTAGATCATCTTAACATTGTCTCACACTCCCCTTGAAATCATGAACAAACCTTTCAGTTCAGATATCTTTCAGATAAAGAAATGAAGAAAAATAACAAAACAAAACTGTACTAGGTAACAACAGATTAAGTCTTGAGATTTAGCATGCCAAATTTTGAAATGAGAAAATTAAATCTCTTTTCATCAAGTGGCTTGGTAAATAAATCAGCAAGTTGATAATCTGTGTTTACAAAGTAAAGTTCGATTGTACCTTTTTCAACATTGTCTTTGATAAAGTGATATCTCACATCGATGTGCTTGGTCTTTGTATGTTTCACAGGGTTAGCAGATATTGCAATGGTGCACTTTGAATCATAGTAGATTGGGATTTTGTCGTACCTGAAACCATAATCTCGGAGTTGCGTTCGCATCCCCAGCACTTGAGAACAACATATAGTCGTAGCCACGTACTCTGCCTTTGCTGTTGAAGTAGATACACATAGTTGTTTCTTCAAAGCCCAACTCACGAGTTTATCTCCAAGAAATTGTATGTGTCCCGAAGTACTCTTCTTGTCAAGCATACAACCTGCATGATCTGCATCTGAATATGTCGTGAGCTCAAAACCAGTATTCTTAGGATACCACAGACCAAGATCTGCAGCACCCTTCAGATATCTAAAAATTCGCTTAACTGCAGACATATGAGATTCTTTTGGCGAAGCCTGATATCTAGCACATAAACATGTAGAAAACATTATATCCGGCCGACTGGATGTCAAGTACATTAAGGAGCCAATCATACCTCTATAGGTTCTAACATGGAAAGTTTTTCCAGAAGGATCAACTCCGATCTTAGTTCCAGGTGCCATCGGGGTACCAATTGGAGTACAATTTTCCATTTTAAATTTTCTGAGAATATCCAAAATGTACTTCGCTTGATTAATAAAAATCCCCATAGAAAATTGTTTGAATTGTAATCCGAGAAAGAAATTCATCTCTCCCATCATACTCATCTGAAATCTGGACACCATGAGGTTTGAAAAATTCTTACAGTACTTAGGATTTGTTGAGCAAAATATGATGTCATCCACATATATTTGAATTAAGATGATATCAGCTTTCTCCTTTTTAATGAAAAGAGTAGTATCGATTTTACCTTTTGAGAAACCCGGCTTGACTAAGAATTTAGATAGAACTTCGTACCAGGCGCGAGGGGCTTGTTTCAGACCATAAAGAGCTTTGTCCAGAATGTATACATGATTTGGCTTATCTGGATTGACAAAACCTTCAGGCTGAGAGACATAGACTTCCTCCTTTAAGATGCCGTTCAGAAAAACAATTTTCACGTCCATTTGATAAACGGTGAAGTTCTTGTGTGCCGCATAAACTAGAAACATGCGGATTACTTCTATGCGGGCAACTAGAGCATAAGTCTCGTCATAATCTATACCTTCCTCTTGCCTATATCCTTTATCTACAAGTCTTGCTTTGTTCCTTATGACGAGACCATCTTCATATTTCTTATTCTTGAAAACCCATTTCGTGCCGATAATTGTCTTTCCTTCAGGTTTAGGCACAAGTCTCCAGACTTTAAGCGCTTCGAACTGATTCAACTCTTCTTGCATCACAGTCACCCAGTCTGAGTCAGCTAGAGCTTCAAATACTCGTGTAGGCTCTATCTTGCTCAGGAATGAATCATGCATGCACTGGTTTAATGTCGTAGACCTAGTTTGCACTGGTTTGGACGGATCTCCAATGATTTGATGTATTGGGTGCTCTTTAGTCCACTTATGTTCATGAGGGAGTGGATTAGATTTCGATTGATAAATTTCATCATCTAAGAATCCACTTTCTTCTTGTTCTTGTAGGGGTTCAGTTGAAGTATTTGGTGCAGAAACTTTAGTTGGTTGGACATTTGCTGTCTGTTGAATAGGGATGGTGATTTGGCCCGACCCGGTGGGGAACCCGGTCCACCCGACCCGGATGGGACCGGGGAATCCCCGCAAAAACGAGTCCGGGGATACCCGGTAGGCTCAAACCGGGGCCGGGGCCGAGTGACATACCCCCCGACCCGCCCGGTACCCGGTATATATATATATATATATATATAAAATTTATACTTTTATATATCTATATATATATTAAATTTAAACTTTTATATTATATATATATGTATATTAAATATATATATATATATAACGGGTAAACGGGTACGAATCGGGTTAACGGGGGCGGGGATAGACCGGGTATTGACCGGATGTTGACCGGGTATTGACCGGGACCGGGTAGTCGATCCCCCGTACCCGCCGGGGACCGAGGCCGGGGCCATCCATTATAAACCGGGGCCAGGGCTGGGTAAGGGGATACCCGCCCCATTACCATCCCTACTGTTGAGTAGGCATGACAGTGCATCCAACTGATTCAGTTACTTCTGGGTAGACAGTTTCATGTACAACTTCAACTGATGGAGTAGGCATTTGAATTTGAACTTCTTGCTGAATTGGGGAATTGGATTCAATTGATATATCTGAAGTGGTTGGATGATTATTCCTCGAACCGTCCGATCTATCAATAACAACAGGTTTAGTAACTCTAGTACCGAGAAATTCATCATAAAACAATTCAAATAGTAAATCTAAATCAGACAAATGAGATGTCGACGATGACGCTTTATCAGATTTAGTATCACTAATCACAGGTTCTGGACTGATTTGTCCAGAAGCTAAAACTCCGGTAAGAACGGGTTCTGAACTGCTTTGATCAGAAGCCATCTCTTCAACGAATGTAACGTTGACGCTCTCTACAACAATCTTTGACTTCTTCAGCTATACTCTGAAAGCAGCAGACATTTGAGAATAGCCAATAAAAACGCCTTCATTAGCTTTTGGACTGAACTTGTTCAAGTTCTCCTTATCATTCAGTACAAAACACCTGCATCCAAAAATATGGAAATGTTTAATGCTAGGTATTCTTTTATTTATTAAAGCATATGGTGTTTTACCGAACCGGTGATGGATAATGGAGCGATTTTTCATGTAGCAAGCAGCGACACAACTTCAGCCCATAGAAATAGAGGTAGATCTGATTGACTCAACATAGTAAGAGCGTCCTCGACTAGTGTTCTGTTACGTATCTCTACGACTCCATTCTATTCAGGCGTTCTGGCAGCAGAAAATTGGTGTGTTATCCCGACCGATTCGAGATAATCATCAACAATCCTGTTCTTGAATTCTGTGCCATTGTCCGTTCTAAGAAACTTGAATGTCTTCTGCAGATTCCATTGAATGGTCTTTAGAAATGTGATGATGACATCGGGTGTTTCATCCTTTGATCTCAGAAATTTGACCCAAGTGTATCTGGAGTAATCGTCCACAATCACTAGCACATATTTCTTGCCGTTTATGCTTTGTGTTCGCATTGGACCACAAAGATCCATATGCAGTAGTTCCAGTGGAGAACTTGTACTCGGATTAGGCTTCGGCTTATGAGCGGCTCTTTTCATCTTGCTCTTCTCACACGCTGCACACAGATGTTCTTTAACATATTTAAGCTCTGGAAGTCCTTTCACCAAATTTCCCGTGCCAACTTGTTGATGTACCTAAAGTTCATGTGAGATAGCCGTCTATGTCATAACCAGCTCTGTTGCATAGAGGCTTTTGATAGTAGACACACCTCATGATCAGTCTTGACTTTTGACAAATTAATCGTGTAGAGGTTTGACTTTCTCGTCCCGACCAAGAGTTATGTTCCGTCTTGAGTTCTCACACAACATCTCTTGGCCTTGAAATTAATCTCTAAGTCCTTGTCGCAAAACTAACCAATGATGAATAGGTTATGTCCTAGTCCTTCAACGTAGCTTACCTTCTTAATCGTTACGTTCTCTTGAATAACATCACCATATCCGAGAATAGGTGAAAACTGGTCATTGCCAAAGCGAACGTTCCCACAAAATTTCTCTGTATAATTAGAGAATATATCTTTCTGCCCAGTCATATGCTTGGAGCAACCAGAATCCAAGTACCACATATGACGGTTATGCACAGGAGAAATCAGGAAACAATTGGTTTAGGTACCCATTTATAGATGGGTCTTACAGTGTTAGCACATGATTTTGGCACCCATTTGAATTTGGGTCCTCTTTTCTTTTGAAAATCTTTTAAAACACGAGAATTATATATATGATATGAACCAAACCAATCATCAGAATATTGACGAGACACAAAACCATTTCTACTATAAGTAGAAATCCTATTAGTAGACGAAGATAATTGGACTAATTGCTTTATTGAATATCTCTTGTAAGAAATTACAAGTTTTTGTTTATGAAAAGCAACATTGTCAACTACATCAGTTTTACTATTAGTCTTTCTATTACAATTAGAATCAGAAGATGATTTTTCAGTCTCATCAACTTTCTGTATTGGTCGCCATTCTGATCTTACTCCAGACTTTCTCTTACTCATATCTGAAACATATGAAATTTTCAAGTTAGAATTGTGAGATTTGAAAGATTGCTTATTCTTAGAGTTACCAGTGGTTGTCCGTTTCTGTGAATGCCTAGTTTTCTTCTTCTTACCTTTGGCATCCTTGGTATTCACAGAGACTAGTTTATCAACTTTTGTTGATGTTTCACCCTTTTCAAACACACTGGGTAATCCAAAAGAATTGATAATAAATTGCGAATGATCAGGAAGTTTTGCATTAAAATCAAATTAATCAACACAATCATCTAAACAACCATGAGAGTTAAGGAAATCAAACTCTTCATCAACCAGACTCTTAACATCATCAGATTTTGAAGCTTTAGAGGATTTTGAAAAATCGGTGTTGAGAAAAACAGTTGAAAACACTATTTGTTCTAGATCAGTCAAAATCCTTTCTTCTACCAGAGTGTTCTCAAGTTTAGAAATTTTACTTTCTAACACGAGTGGAGGAACATAAATTTTACCTTCAACTGGTTTTGCCTCCACTTCCTCTGTAGAATAGATTTCGAAATAATCGTTAGAAAGAAATTTTGTTTGATCAGAACTTTAATTAGAATTCAACCTCTCATATCGAAATGGAAGTTGCATTTTAGTTTTGTTCTTTATTTTCTCCCTTTCCTTAGCTTCATCCTCTTCTGATAGTTTAGTCCATTTAACTTTGAGTTCAGGGTATTATGGTGCCAATTTTAAAAATCCAAAATCGTATAAAGTAGGCACTTTAGAAATACCCTTTTTGAGATAGTGTGGGTTCTCGTAACCAAGACCCCAACACTCACAACTCTCCTTTGGTTTGTTCAGGTGAATGGTTTGCTTAGTTTGACCCAAAGTATAAAGTTTTTCCTCCAAAACATTCACTTTTTCAGTTAAAGATTTATTTTCTTTCTTTAATGATGAACATTTTTTCGCAACTTCTTTAACCTCAAATTCACACAATTTAAATTTAGAAGTAATTTCAGACAATTGATTATGAATTATAGTCTTCTCTTTTGCGCTGGTATCAATGTTCTTGTGTAAAGCCTCAATCAATACGTTCTTCTCAGCAATAACATTGTCGAGTTTCAGTATTGACTGGTTTTTCTCTTTATTGATACCTTTTTTCGCGTTTAAGCATAGACTGTAATTCATGGAGTTCAATCATCATGACATTCATTTGGTTTAAGAAATCTGATTCAGACATATCACATACCTCTTCGTTGTCTTCATCATTAGAATCTGCTTCCGCTTCAGTATCATTTTTACCCGTAAAACACATATGAGCCTTTTCTTCTTTCTCTTCATCATCTTCAGAGTGATCAATCCAGTACTCGTCTTCGACCATTAGTGCTTTGCCATCCTTCTGTTGCTTGGCCAAAAGAATCTTGTTCTTGTAGTATTCGGAATTGTGGACCTTCGATTTCCGACATTCTTTTGCATAGTGCCCTACTTTCCCGCAATTGTAGCATTTAACTGGCTCAGACTCTTTTTTTTCCTCACTCATATACCTCTTCTCTTCAGGCTTCTTCTCTTCAAACCTCTTGCTTTCAATCCTCTCTTTGTGCTCGTAATTTCTCGAACCCGATGAGTATCTCTGACTGTTCGACCCTGGCTTTTTATAGAATTTCTTTTGGAAAGGTTTTGTCAATAACAACATGGCCTATTTCAGGTTCTCACAGTCACCGAAGTCAGAATCCTCCACACTATCAGCATCCTCAGATTCAGAAATTACAACCTTCTTTTTCTTCTTCATGCTCACAGATCTATTTTCTTTCTTTTTCACCACCAAAGCAACCTAATTTGCAACCACTTTCTCAGGTTTCCTTTTCTCATCCTTAATATCATCAACCTCTTCTTCATTCTTTCTGAGAGTCTCATATACCTCGTGAAGTGGTATCTCGTTCAAATCTTTCATTTGCTTCATTTGCCTTGTGAACCTCTTCCACTAGGGCTGTAGAATGCTCAGAAACTTGACATTCAGCTCTATTTGAGACATATTGACTCTGTTCTTGCTGAATTCGTTCATAAGTGTCACAAATCTAATCATAAGTTGCTTCAAAAGATTCACCCTCCTTAGCCTTGAATTCTTCGTAATTATTTAGGCAGTTTGAGACTTTCAGTTGGTTACCGATCTTGATCCGAGCATCATTTTCTCGAGCCGATCCCACATATCTTTGCCCATAGCATTGTAGCTATCAATCTTTACATAGATCTCGTTCGGAATCCCTTGCAGAATGAATGACCTCGCCAATCTATCAGCTTTAACTCTTTTTCTCTATTCATCTGTATATTCCTCAAGTGGCAATGGGTACTCCTTGTTGACTACTTCCTCACCATTTTCTCCTTTAGTAGACAAAATCTTTGTCGGAGGTTTCATCACTCCTTCCTTGAGAGATAATCTGATATAGTCTCCTAAGTCATTGCGGTCTATAAAATCGAGGAACCTATCTTTCCATTGTTCGTATTCGCCTTTAAAGAGCACCGGTGGCTTCACATCCGTACCAATAGCTAAAGCCTCTCTGGAAGTCATCCTGACAAGAACACTGTACAATAAGAACTTGAAATGATCGTTAGTTCAAATGAAATCAAAATACAGAAAGAATTTTTCAGAAATAAAATTTCCAAAAATCTCTTAAGTATGGAATTCGCACACCACACTATGACCAAACAATTCGCACAAACAAACTATTCTTCAAAATTCGCACACAAGCACAATATTCAGAATTCGCACACTTCAGAATTCGCACGAAGCTATATGAGAGTTCTAAGAATTCACACACAACACTATACGCAATCTAGACTTAGAAAAATTCTAAAAATAACTTTTCGCATAAGCTTTTTGCACAACAGAAACATACGGATTCTGTACTTAGAAACTTTTTCAAACTCAAAACAATTCGCATCGATACGAATTCTATACTTAGAAAATTTTAAAACTTTCTATGCGAAATCTGATGAATTCGTATATCACTCTTATGCGAATTTTGAACAATTCGTATAAAGCACAATGCGAATTCTAGGAATTCGTATACCACTATATGCGAGTTCTTTACTTTTCACACGCATATGCGAATTCTGTCCTTAGAAAAATTTCCAACAAACTTTTCGTATAAATGAGCTATGCGAATTCCGACTTTTCGTCCACAGGCTTGTACGAATTCTGAGGAATTCTCATCCTATACATATGCGAATTCTATACTTGTAAAATTTCAGACAAAATTTATGCGAAATCTTCTCTTTATGTGAGTTCTTCAGTATCTCATGCGAGTTCTTCAGATTTTATGTGAATTTCGTAGATCTCGAACTAAAATCACTTTAATTTGGCCAAAAACTCCATCAAATCTTCGAATTATGATCCCAAACTTCACCAAATTGATCTAATATACTATTAGAACCTTTTACAAATGATGAATTTCAAAGAAATTCAATTAAAAGTACAAATTAAATCTGAACAGTGCGTATGAACTCGTGAAAAGAAAACTCGTAAAATCTCAAAAATTGATCAAAATTACAGTGCAAGATCACTAAAAATCGATTAAAGATTTGTCTAATACGACATACGAACTCACTAGACTCAATTTCTTTCACAATTACACACAAAATTTGAAAATTTGATAAAAAAACTCAATAAACAGTGCGAAACTCCATTTTCTTGAATGATTTCAATTTGAATTCTGCTCTGATACCAATTGATAATTCCCAAGATCAAGTTCTTATCATAGAATTACGATTAAGATGACAATATGACAATCAAATAAACCTTGTTTCCAATTCAATCAAGAATTCGTACAATGTGCTCTCTGACTTTCGCTCTCTAGAACAAAATGCGTACAACTCTCTCTAGATACAACTAGCCATATATCTATTTGAAAAACACTTATATACTAACAACACTTACAACACAAACTTTGACTTTATTACAAAGACTTTGACTATGCTTGAGAGTTTGACTTGAGCTCTTTGACTTTTCTTGACTTTCATCTTCAACCTTCTATGATCTTGTATCCAATATATTTCTGCATTAACAATATCTTATATAAATATCAAAATTTTAAACTTTTATCAAAACTCAATTTGATTTGTAAAACTTCTTTTACTTATATATTTTAAAATCATAATTTTGTTTTAAATGGTTGTAACAAGTATCACATTGTAACACCCGTGATTTTCAGTAAGCCATGGCCACCCGGATGTTTTTGTGACTTGTAAACGGCGTAATTTTGTTGGGATGATTCTATCAAAAGCCCCTTTTGAGTATCGAGAGCGTAGCGTATCAGAACAAGCCAAAATTCAAGCTTCGGGGTGTCTGGGTGAAAGTGACAGCAAGAGTGCCATATGGCACAATCGCGTGTCACTCTCGCGGAGGCCATTATGGTGAACCTACATGCTACATGTGTATACTTGAACTGTCTTGGTATGATGACCGTTGGGGTAGTGAGGAAGTTTATAAGTGAGTAACCGATAGAATAATTGATGTTTATAGCATTGTCATATTGGGACGATGGTTAAGCACGTCGGATACACTAAGTTGACCCTTTTGGGTCGGATTTATTAGTTGAATTAGAATCATAGGCTTGTTACATTGACTCTACTTCGAGGAGAAATTGTAAGTTAATCAAATTGGTGTGATTATGACTTTTAGATGTTTGATGCATTCGGATGACGATAGCGTGGCTAGGAAATTGAGAAGCGTAGTCCTAAGATGTTGAGTGCCGACCAAATTCATGCACAAAATTTATTCCTAAATAAGTTTGCATAAGTTATTTTCTCATGTTTTCAAAGTATAAAGTGAGTTATGTTACGAAGTCTTGGTAAAGCATTTAGTACTCATCAGATTTTAAACTGTGAGCTTAAACATTCATGATTGCTGCATGTGGTTGCAAATATTTTATTGAAAACCTCTTTATCCCCGTTTCGTGTCTAACACTATTTTCGGATCTTGTAATATCCGGGTTTTAATGTTATCTGGGGTATTGGGCAAGTAACTATAGAATTTTTAACCTTGACATTGGATCTCCTCCACGTATGTTAAGGTTTTAAAGGAAGAGTAGTCCCCATGTTCTTGAATCGGAATTTTCTTGGGAATTTTAGTCTGTACGAGTCGTGTTGAATTTTAGGAATATTGTTTTGCGATGTTTTGGGCGCGTGAATGTAATTTGAAATGCGTGGGTTTTAATTTTATTGCGTGTAACTTTACGAGCTTATTGGGCGTCGTGTCCCATGTAAGTTTTGTTGAGAAGGGTCACTTTATCTTACGTTGTGGTCTTAGAATTTTTTTAAACATTTTTAGACTTATTGTCGTCTTATGCTTTTATGATGGGAGATTAAGATTTTGACACCCCTTGATTTTAGAGTTAATGAGTTATATGAAAATTCAATTGGGTTTTATGGCGTCTTATTTTGCGACGTTTTGAGTCGCAGAGATAAAATTTTGGAACGCTAATACTTGCATTATTGTGTGTGTTAACTTGTGAGTATTGTTTAGTATTTTTGTCTCATGCGGGTTTTGCTTCGGTATTTTGCAACTGTAAGAGACGTCTTGTGAGTTTTATTAGTATGAATCACCCCATATGTTATTTTGAAAGTTTCAAGGTCATGTGATTTCTCTTTTGGGTTTTATGCAAGTGTTATTCGATGCATGCAACAAAGTAATTGAATTAATTTATACTGTTGGCGTGAGTAAGCATATGAAAAATTTATGTCTTTTCGTGTTGAACTTCTTTTGGAACATATTTCAGTTGTTGATTTTACTGTTATAAAATTTCCGCAACGTGTTAAATGAATTATCGGTATACATGTCGTTGTAAATACTATTTTTGGACAAGTGCGTTTTATCTGTGCGGCCCAAAGTTTGAACTCGATTTAAAATTTATTTACGTTCCTATCATTTCGCTAAATTTGGAGAATAAACTGACGTATATGGGCCTTGTTGGGGATTTTATCCTCCGACGTTTTGTGGTATAGAGGAAAAGATTTTAAAGTCGAATTGTGAAATTCTCTTTTGGAGTTGTACGAACTTCTGTTGCACATGTTAGAGTGCGGAAAATTATTTTCATATGCATAGTATAAATTGATGCATGCTAGGACCATGGTAGTCCGTTTAAAATTTTTATTGCGCATCTTTGTTATTATTTTTATTAACGCAAGTATTGATCAAATGAATATTGAAAGGGTTTTATATGCATGACATTGATGACCATTTTGCACACCTATCGAGTGAACGGTAGTGGATTTTTCCGCCGATTAATTGTTGTAAAGCTTGTATATTGTAAAGTTTAATAAATTTTAAATTGACATACTAGTTGAAAAACCTTGAACTCATTAGGGCTACAGATTTAAAACCCTATCTGGGAAAAGAGTTGTAATCAGGGACTAGAGGAGTCCTTGGGATTTGAAGCGTCGGATGATTCGACTTGTGGTCTGCCTTGAATGTTGGGTTTCAGTTTTGGATCCGTGCACACATAAATAATTGAGGTATTAGAGTCATGCCTTCCTAGTTAATTTAGGGGTAATCTTTCTGTCTCGATAAACCTACGGGATAAGGTCTTGTGGGAATTATTTGCGCCTGGTTGGGTTCGACTTGATGGGTCACTTGTTCGTTTGACGTCATGTTATATATTGGCGGTGTGCTGTCTTAATGGGTTTTCGTGAACAAAGGATTTATTGTGGTCCGTTTTTTAGGGATGTAAGATTGGGAATATTAGTTCTCTTCTAGGTGTCAACCTGAATGCGTCAATACTTCTGGAATGAAGTATTGGGCGGGATGTCCACGTTTTCGATATCACTCTTTTGGTTTAGGGGTCGACTCATTTTCGTGAAGTCAATGAATCTTGGAATGATTGGAAGTATCCCGGTTAGATCATGAGAAATGTTGACCTCTCGGTGGTGGAATTTAAAGAAAGGTTAGATGTTGGTAATTAAGTATCAATGTGTATAAGTTTTCCCGATGTGGTAAAGATCTTATTGAGGGAATGTTTTGAGGTTTGAGAGTAGATCGAAGTGGGGTGATAGCCGGATCTGTATCAACCAGCTAACCGGAGAGTATATTGGTACACCCTCGGAAGGATGGCCTTATCAATATCAAGACCGGATCAATAAGAATTTTGAGAATTCTTTGAAGTTTGATGTCGGTCGTTGGTTTTCGGTTTCAGAATCGGGTGGAATTGAAACGATCTAGTTAGTAGAAAGTTGGGGGTCACAAGATATCCTTGAGGTAGTATGTGACGCCTAAGGTTGGGAGACGACCAAAATCTCATGGTTAGGAATCGCTTCAATAAGGTTTAATGTTCACTCTAGTACGAGTGTGTCGTGTCAAGGTGGTTACGTGGTGTGAGTGTCTTTGCAGAAATCAGTGTGGCAGTTTCGTCAGGAAGTTAATCGGTTTAGCTCAAGGATGAAAGTGATTAGAGACAACCCCTCGGAAAGGGAAGCGGTAGTTTTGGGAGCATGACATCATTGTGGTATGTGATATGTTGTGTCCTTGGGGACAGAGGAAACCCAATAAGTGCTAAGGGCGGTGATGGAATGTCTTGGGTGAGGAGTAGATTTCGGGGACGAAATCATTCTAAGGTTGGGAGGATTGTAACACCTGTGATTTTCAATAAGCCATGGCCACCCGGATGTTTTTGTGACTTATAAACGGCATAATTCTGTTGGGATGATTCTATGAAAAGCCCCTTTTGAGTATCGAGAGCGTAGCGTATCAGAAAAAGCCAAAATTCGAGCTTCGGGGTGTCTGGGCGAAAGTGACAGCGAGAGTGCCATATGGCACAACCGCATGTCACTCTCACGGAGGCCATTATGCCCGCGGTACACTCTCAACGAGAGTGCTCGGCGAAAGTGACATGTGTCACAATCGCTGGGCATACTCGCCGTCGGGGTCCAAACCTCATAAAACCCAATTTTCTCACTTTTCTCATTCATTTTCTTAACCCACTCTCTCCTAAAAACTCTTCCAACCGAACCCACACCCTCTCATATGAACCCTAATCCATTTTTGGGGTTTTCTCCCCTAAAACCAAGTGCTCTCACCATCTATACTTGTGATTTCGACCTCATGAGCTAGATTCAAGGGTTCACCACTATTATTTCTTGAAGATTTCTAAGATTAGGTTTTTTGCTCAAAACCTATTTGGTGAGTTTATCCTCCTCTTTTTTCTAAACATTTATATGCGTTATAAATGTTCATTTGATGATCTCCTAGTCGTTATATCTCTCAAATGTTGGATTTGATGATGTTGGAGAAATTAGGTCAAAATTAGGGTTTGGGTCAAGTTGGGGGTTTTGATACAAAGTGTTTGGGGAATGTTTCTCAATGGTTGGATGAGATTGTTTATGGGTGGAAATTGTGTGTTTAGGTTTTGGAAGAATCTTTGCTTGCAGATTCAGAATTCTTCAAGGAAGCTCAACTTGGGATAAAATTTAGATTTAGCCTAAATCTAGCAAGGTGAGTTCAAGTTGATTTGTGAAAACGGTGTACATGCCAAATGTTTATTTTAAAGTGTTTATATGTCTTGCATGAAATTATTAACTATTGAGTTTTTGGTGAATGTTGATTATTGAAGGGTTTAATTTTATAAACATGGTGAAACACCCATTTTGGGATTTTTGAACATTTAGGTAAATAAATCATGTTGAGATGTTTCCTTGACGATTTTGCATATATAAATGGAGTTCATTTAGTGTAAGTGTCGTCTTTTGTGTATTTTATCTTATAAATCATTTGGAAAATGCGTATTATTGTGTGACGAGACATTTTGGAAATATAAGGGTATGAGTTCATTTGGAAAATGGTTTGCCTCAAACAATGATGAGCTTGAATTAATCATACTTTTGGTCGTCGTGTCTGCATAACCGTCGGTCAAGCGTGTTTTAATGTTTACAATAGCTTTCGTTAGAGATTTACGTAAACTGTTGGGCCTTTGGCTCGGTTTTGACTAAATGGAGTCTTGAGGACATTTGTCCAGTCTAAAAACCGTTGTGGAGTTTTGGAGTATGATGGCGTTTATTTCGTGTCATTTGAGAGTTACATGTTTTGGGTGCTTTGGTCATTCAATTGGAGTCATGTAATGTTAGATAACGTTGTATTGGATCCATAGGCATGTACGTCTGTCTGTTTTGGGAAAGCGGGTAAGGTTGGTTATAACCGTTGACCGCTTGGGTTCGCAAGCGAGTAGGCAATAAGTGGCGCAAGCCTCCGAGTTGTAACTCGTCTAGATTGGATAGGCACCCATGTCTGTAAGCCCTTAAGGTGGAACTCGACGGAGTATGGCTAAAGGCATAAACGGTCCGAGGATTGTCGTATCTTAATATTGTTTGTTTTGTGTGGTCGACAGTAAATGATGGCCTTAATATTGGGTTTCCCCCACGTATACTAAGGTTGAATAAAATACGTCATTTCCACGTTTTGGTATTTGGGTTCCTTCTATTTTATGGTTGTGTGAGTATTGGGTCTAATGTCCGTATTTGAGGTGACACTTGTTTATATGGTTTGTCACCCATGGTTTATGGGTTGAGTGTCATGTCCCACCCGTGCTTTGGGTGTTTTGGGATATAAAATTTTACCCGCGTTTTATAAATTGGGAGTCCGCTTTCTATTCTCATTTTGAGTGAGTTTTGGGTTGAATCCAAATTTACGAAAGAATGTTTTATATTGGGATCTTAGCCCTTAAAACAGTTTGGTTTTGGATAACGTTTACAATGGTGTCTTTTTCGTTTAAAATGCATATTATTGGCAAACGATTCGTTTTCATAATTGAAGCATATCATCTTGAAAGATTATGATTTCCTTTGCATTCTTCCTTTCTAACGATACAAATATAATTATTGAAAACTCTTGAGCTCACTAGGCATTAAGCCTAACCTTTTTATTTGTCGGCATGTGCATCAGGTTCCAGTTGGGGGTTTGGTTTTAGCAGTGCTATGAAGAGATGAGCCTTAGCTTTGCACAAGGGTAAGTAGTTGGTGAAGTCTTCCGCAGTTTCGGAGATAGTGACTGTTATTGGGTTTTAGTAGCACCCGTCCTTATTATAGACTGTATGCCTAGAATGAAATGTGTGTATTGAGGTTAAACCTTAAATTGTGATGGTAGATGAATCAATTATTTATGTATTTAGAAAATTTTTAATTAGT
Source organism: Arctium minus (assembly GCA_954870635.1). Taxonomy (NCBI): domain Eukaryota; kingdom Viridiplantae; phylum Streptophyta; class Magnoliopsida; order Asterales; family Asteraceae; genus Arctium; species Arctium minus. Next base: position 57,405,425 of record OX941080.1, on the reverse strand, counting down.
TGCTATTTCCAGATTTGAGGGTGTTACACACATACATACAACCACACATAATATATAACAATATATATAAAGCGTAAAATAAAGCGTAAATAAACGTGAGATGGTCATAACCCCCTTATGTGATATTCATAGAGCCAATTATGAATATCATTACATAAAGTAAAGTCCTATGGTTCTAAGCGTTCTCATCTTCATCACTACATAACGTCTCCATCTCTCGCTTTCTTTTATACAAAAAATAATTTACATTACAAACAAAGAAACCTCAAGTTACATTCAAGGTGATTGGATGAGAGAAAAATGTACAAATAGAGTATATAGAGAAAGGCACGACATGCAAGTCGTATTTATCAAATATACTTACATCACTACTACACGAATGACATTTTTAAACGCCCTTTTTATATTGTTTTAGAAAAAACCGTTTAAAAAAGAACCCGTGTTTTTTTTTTAATTTCCATTTACACGGTTTCGTGGTAGTGTAATAGTTTGAAAAAGTCCTCCGACTTTTTTAAACGGGTTTGGTTAAAAACCGTGTAAAAAAGTGTACGCATTTTACACGGTTAAAATAAAAAAACCACATAAAAACCTCCGATGACCTTTTCACACGGTTTCTATTTTGACCGTGTAAAATAAATACACCTTTTTACACGGTTTTTGAACACAACCGTGTGAAAAGGTGGGACGAAATTTTCAAATGGTTCCACAACCACATAACCGTGTAAAAAGGCTAAAAAATATATAGGGTTTTCTTATATATAGAAGGCGCCTTTTTTCCTCTATCTAGCCTCTCCATCTTCTTTATTTTCTGTCTACACACATATCGAGGAACCGTTGATCAATTGAAAGTTATTAAATATCGTCAAGGTACGTAATTAACTAATTTCATTAATTCTGACCGATCAATGTGGATATTATTAACCAATTTCATTGATGGGTTGATTTCATAATTTATTAACCTACCATTTATTAATGATGTTTCTTATGTTTTTTTAGGTATCCGTGGGTTTCTAGGCCAACTTATGTTTTCTCATTAATGTTCTTCATATTCGATAATATATATGTGTATATATACAATTTATAATTGGTAATCGACTTAAATGTTTGTAGAACGACGTACCACTTGATCAAGAGAATATACGTAAAGGTGTACGATGACTACTATCGTTGTACTTTTCATTAGTTGATCTGTGGGTTTTTTTGTAATTTATGCTTTTCACATTACTTTACATTCTTTTCATTTCTTTTGTCAAGTATACAGGTTTTTGGCTTATAATTTTCAAACATCTTATATATACTTGCAAATAGAATTATAGTAACATGCATGTATGCATTTATTATATAATTAAGTTCATATGCCTGTAGGTTACCCGTCCGAAATTGATCTAATAGAGGTTAATTTCAGATAGTCTCTGGTTTTGGGGTTGCTTTTTGGATACTTTGTCTCATTTAGGATGTGAATGTGTATAACAGATTGATTATTTAAAGAAAATTAGATAGACATTTCCCTTTGCTCCTACGAATATGTGTTCTAATTATAGACATATTTGGGGAGTTAAGGGGAAATGTTGTCGATTTTTTCTTAAGTAATCAATTTGTTATAGACATTCATATGTGAGACAAAGTATTCTAAAAGTGGGTTAGGATTGTTGGTCCCGAAGGTGTTATACAAGTTTGTAGAAGGGGGTTGAATACAAACACAAATTTTCAGTTTAATAAATAGTTTATTGATAAATCAAATTACAATTTACAGTTTGTTGTGGAATAAGATTAAATAGAACCTAATCTAAACAAACTTGAGAATCACTAAGTATGGTTTGCACAAGAACAGAGAGAAATGGAGGTTGAGGAGCTTATAAAAAACAAGAGCTTCTAAAATATACACGAAGAGAGAAAAGGCAGTAGGCAACCCTTCACAATGAAGGATGAACCTCCTATTTATACCCTATGCATTTAATGCATGGCAGATGTACTTTACACGTGTCAGCATCTAGTTTGGTGCATGCTTCTGAATTTTAGCGACATACTCCGGGAAGTATGGTGAACAGTGTAGTCTTCAGAGTTGTTATATGATTCTGGAAAAAAGCATGTATCTTCTAACAATTCGTACTATGTGTGCAAAGGACAAGACAAATGAACCTTGGAGTGTACGCTACATGATCAATGATCGCTGATGAAGTCTTTTATCATTGAGCTCTGATAAAAGTCATCTATCGCTGAAGTTTTCCTTCTTGGTTTGTCGCATGTGTAGACTTGACTTGGTTTCACTGATATCTGCATTAGATCATGAGTAGACTTGTCACTTGTGCACCAGCTTTATCTTTGATATCAACGATGAACGTCATTATTGCGAAACTTGTCTTCAGGCATTACATTTAACAGTTACATCAGAGATCATCAGCGATATTGAACAGACTCAGTATATTATCGCTGATGGTGAAACACTAATATATACAAATGTAAATGTAATTTTCACTAAGTAATTTTAAGGATCATCATCAAATCACTGAGAGAGTTTGGATCAACAAGGATGACCACCTATAGTCTTTTGTTCTCTACTCATGTCATCCATGCATTACTTAATAATTTATTTTCAAAATTACAGATGGATCACATTGATTGAATGTATGAAATACCACGTGCTACGCAAGAATATTTAGCCGGTCTCGATGAATTTATGGAAGTTGCTAAGAATTACCAGTTGAATAGTGGTGAAAGTGGAATTTGGTGTCCTTGTCGAAAATGTAGAAATTTTTCGAAACATAGTGATCATAATGTAGTTAAAGAGTTAAAGAGCATCTAGTTTGTCATAATTTTATGCAACGATACACTAGTTGGATACGACATGGAGAGGATTTTGATGATTGTAATCATGGGGTTGATCGTTATTGTAATGAAGATAATAAGAACTATGAATCAGACAATGAGATATGCGATAATGTTGATCAAATTACATGATGTGGAGGTGATATTGCTGATAAGGATAATGATAAATTTGAACAACTATTTGTCGACTCTAAAAAACCATTGTATGTTGGGTGTGCAAAGTTTACCAGACCTTCGGTTATGTTGAAACTATTTAACTTAAAAGCAAGCAATGGTTGGAGCGATAAAAGTTTCACAAGCTTACTGGAGCTTTTGAAACTGATGTGTCCAATGGGTTTGGAAGTAGAAAAAATACATGCATGCCCGAATGATTGTATGTTATACATAAATGAGTATGTTGACCTACACGAGTTCCTTATATGTGGTACGTCGAGGTATAAGAGGAAAAACCAAATGGAAGAAAATAGTGATGTGAAACGAAAGGTTGGCCCGCCCGCAAGAATGTTGCGGTATTTGCCTATCGTTCCAAGATTGAAACGGTTATTTGTAAGCGTCAAGGATGCAAAGTTGTTGCGTTGGCATGCTGGAGAGCGTAAAATAGATGGTCAAATTAGTCACATGGCTGATTCTCCTCAAAGGAGAAATATCGATCTCATTTTTGAAGAATTTGAAAAGGAAAATAGAAATATTCGGCTGGGACTTAGTTCAGACGAAATTAATCCATTCGAAAACATGAGTAGTCGTCTTAACACTTGGTCTCCCTGGTTATGTATTAAACGCAAATACATTATGATGTCATTGCTAATTTAGGGTCCCAAACAACCAGGGAATGATATTGATGTATATTTGGCTCCACTAATTGATGACTTGAAAGAATTGTGGAGTCCAGGTGTTGAAGTGTATGATGCATATGGGAAGGAATGTTTCCTACTATGAGCCATGATTTTTTGCACCATAAATGATTTTCCAGCTTATGGGAATTTGTCGGGATACAACACCAAAGGAGAAAAACATGTCCTGTATGTGAAGATGACACACATGCTCTAAGGTTGAGAAATTGTGGAAAACATATGTATATGGGCCATCGAAGGTATCTTCCAAAGAACCACCACTATCGCAAACTAAAGTTAGTGTTTGACGGGAAAACTAAATTTCGAGTAGCAAGGCAACCATTAAATGGAAGAAATGTATATTCTCTAGTTAAAGATCTATAGACATTATGTTTGGGAAAGGTCGTCCAACTCCTCCCAAAAATATTTGGAAGAAGAAATCTATTTTTTTGGATTTACCATACTAGGAGCATTTGAAAGTTCAATACTATCTTGATATAATGCATATTGAAAAACTGTATGTGATAACTTAATAGGATTATTGTTGAACATTTCGGGAAAATCAAAAGATGGAGTTAAAGTTTGTAAGGACATGGTAGAAATGGGGATTCAATCAGAGTTTGCTCCTGTTGATAATGGAAAACGAACGTATCTGCCACCAGCTAGTAATACCTTGTCGAAGTTTGAGAAAACTAGATTCTGCCGGTGCTTACATGGTATTAAGGTTCCATTCGACTATTTTTCTAACATTAAGAAATTAGTGTCAATGAAAGACTTGAAGTTGCTTGCTATGAAGTCCCACGATTTTCATGTTCTAATGACACATATGATTCCTATTGCAATTCGTGGAGTATTACCAGATCACATTCGACACACAATTGCAAAACTTTGCTTGTTCTTTAACTTGATTCATTTGAAAATGCTCGATCCTGAGGTGTTGGATTCATGGGAAAGTGATATTATCCTCACTTTATGACAACTAGAGATGTACTTCCCGCCTTCATTTTTCGATGTGATGGTACATCTAATATCTCATATTGTTAGAGAAATAAAGTTTTATGGTCTTGTTTTCCTACGATACATGTATCCATTCGAGAGATATATGGGTTTTTTAAAAGGATATGTAAGGAACCGATCCCAACCAAAGACAATATTGTTGAAGGATATGCTTCCGATGAGGTGATTGATTTCTGCGCAGACTATCTGGACGGTGTAAAAAATATTGGCATCCCACAATCTCGACATGAAGGTAGACTTGGAGGGGTTGGGACAGTTGGAATGAAATTTATCACTCCAGATTACGATGAACTACAAAATCAACATTTTTTCATCCTACAAAACATGATAGCAATTGCTCCATATGTACATGAGCATATGGCAATGTTGCACCAAATGCACCGATCGAAGAGTGATAAATGGTTGGTTACTGAGCATAATAAAACGTTTTCTTAGTAGCTGAAAGAGAGAGTGAAACCAAGCTATGTGGGAGAACCAGTTGATCAAGTAGTGGAATATTTGGCATATGGGCTCGTGCATGTCGTGTTAACATACCAAGGATATGATATTAATAGATATACGTTTTATACAAAAAAAAACAAGATGAAAAAAGTACATTGGAAAACAGCGGAGTGACATTAATAGCCACAACGATTGAGTTCCATAGGGCGAATAATGATGCTAGGTCGAGGATTGCCAAAGATTCACATTACGGTGTCATTCAAGAAATATGGGAGATTAATTACACTTTCTTCAAGATACCTTTGTTTAAGTGTAAGTGGGACGAAAATCAATGAGGTGTCTGTTGGATCCCAGATTCAGTCTTTTGACAATGATATAAACATATAATAACAATAAGAACAACGGAAGAAAGTAATGTTTAAATCAAAGCAAGATTCACATACAGTAATAAGAAGAGATATCCAATAAAGTAAATATAAGAACAAACTAATATTCACTAGACAATGCAGGTAGATTATCAAGAACACCTAAAAAGGTGGTTTAATCTTACGAGATCTTCACGAATACTTTTCAGTATATTGAAGTAATTCTTTTTCAAGTTAGTAAAGAAAAGCACCCTTTGAGTAGTGGATGCACGTCCTATTTATAGGACCATAAAGTGAATAGTGTACTTTCCTGACATAAGAAGCATGCTTGAACAGTGTTTTACCTAACAGGTAAGCTCAAGACATGCTTGAACAGTAACCTATCTAGAAAGGTAAATCTTATTACCAAGTGACGTGTCTTCTATTCTTGTGTCAATACTTGTAGAATTCTTCAGATTGATCTTCAGAGACAATGTCTTCAGAGCTCTGATGTAGGCACCTCTGATGAAGCTATCTCTGAAATTCTTCTGCTGTATCTCTGGAATGATGTTCAAAGGCATGCTTGCTCTCTGAAGGCTATCTCTGGAAGTTCTCTGAAATAGGACAGATTATTTTCAATACTTTTACAATTCAGAATTGGGGCTAACAGTGTCAAAGTTGACAATGACGGTTTCACATTGGTAGATCTTTCTAGGGAGGGTTATGTATCTGAACCATTCATTCTAGCGAAACAAGTCTCACAAGTCTTCTTCGTTGAGGACCCGAAAGATTCTAAGTGACACATTGTCCTACATGGTAAAAGACACATAGTTGGTATTGAAAATGTTGTCAATGAAGAAGAATATGACCAGTTTGATGAGCTACCTTCCTTTTCTGTCGGAATTCCTTCTCAGGTCAGTGAATTGATGATGATACTTACTTGAGAACCGACCATGCCGAAGGATCATGGGTTAATGAAACCCGTAATACATAATCAAAATAAGTATGTAGAAGATGCATTGAAATCATATGTTCAAACACCACTTTAATTTCTATTTGATTTTTTTATCTAGAAATTGCATTAAAATCACAATACCGATTACAATAAAATGTAATAATAATATTAAAATAGTTATAAAATATAAAAAATATTTATAATAGTAATAATAGGCAAATGAAATCAAATAAAAATTCTCAGCCAAATTTTATAAGATCACGTAATTAGGAAATTACATAATCTTTTAATTTGTTTTCTAGGACCATGTCTTCTCTAGGAGACTTCTCCAACTGGTAATGATGAACCACCAAGGCAACGACGCTGATGAACTTCGCGTGAACGGAGATTACTTTTTAAGAGACGATGAAATTAGCACCGATAATGACGAACGACTTACTCCAATGGCAGGTTTGAATGTCTTCATCTTTCTAGGGTTTAGCTAAGAATATTTCGAAAATCAAATTAAACAGAGCAAAGCATATTTCTAAGGTTTATCTTTAAGTTATTTAGCTTTTTGGTTTCTATCTGGACTCATTCTCATTTTATTGTTGTATGTTTGGACTCATTCTCATATATATATGGTTATGTGTTTGGACTCATTCTCATATTATTGTTGTGTAATCAAACTTGTACATCTTGTAATCAAACTTGTACCTTTAGATTTAGCCAAACATATTTATGCTCCTTCCTATTTTCATCCATTTTACTGCTATTTTGATGTTCTATACATTAGTTAGGACATTCACAACCACTATGGAATACAAAACGCTATGCATTCAACTGAAAAGAAGAAAAATCATCATCCATAGGACATAGTGAAAAGAGATTCAAATAAGGAATATTTGACTTTCAGAGAAGATTTAATCAAAATCTTGGCATGTCGGACCATCAACGCTTACTTATATATTTTTATATAAATACAAGAAAAAGGCAAAAACAAAGACAACTCATAACCATCCCTATAGTAGTAGCTTTTCTGAACCTGTTGGGAGCCTTTTTAGACTAAAAGACCACCCTTTTATCTCCCAATACTCCAATTCTAAAGTGCAAAACCAAAAACAATCCCAAATCCAACAAATAGGAATTTGTCTTTTGATCATAACAGAATTTAGCAATTGGGCATCTCCAATACAATAGCATAAGTTAGGTTCTAAGCAATAACCAAATCCATTCAATAAGAGATATAAGGCACATATATTGAAACCACAAAGCCTGCATTAACCACATCTAACCCCATATCCAACCCTTAATCCTTATATCTCTATAGCACCTAATCAACAAAAGACCACCCTTATCCCTTTAAACCCAAACCATCTTATTCTTGACATCAAACATAATGTCAAAGGGATGTTGTAGTCTTTCCAATTTCCATAAGATTATGCAAATAATGAGAATTGGTTTAGCACATCAGGAAAAAAGCTGCTCAAGCTCCAACATGCCATAAGAGCAGAGGTCTGATCTATATAGGATAAAAATTGTTGAACCTAAGCACTGAAACCAACAACAAATCCAAAATAAACCCATATCAAATCCGGAATAAAGGAGAGCTCAAGTATATACCCCAAATGGATATTCACTAGCCTTATATAGCCATTGATTGTTGAAGAACAAAGCTACAATTTTGATTTGTAGATATGCCCTGCCACTGGCTGCCATTTGTGGTATTTGGCTTTAGATTAACCACCTCTTATGCTTGTAAGTTGCAAGATTGGATTTGTAATGAAGCAAAACTATAATGTAAACAAAAATCAGAATAGCTACTGCATTGTTTATACCAGAAAGAAAGAAAAACACAATATTTTTTCCTCTTGCTTCACCAGTAACCCCTGCAAGAACAAAACACAACTTGTTCCAGCCTTCCTGTTTTGGTTCCTTATCAAGTCTGAAAATTGCTTATCCTATATGCTAATATGGTTTGGACAGTGGACATGGGACTGTTTCATCTATAGAATCTGATTTATGCATATTGGTTTCTGTTTCTAATTTAAAGCCCTACGGTTTCAGACCTAGTATGATGGTTTAAAGCCCTCTAACTGAATAGTCGTGGTATTATGTGCACACAAGTATAATACAAGTTATGAAATGGGCCCTCATATCTCTATTCACGACTTACAACTAGTCTCATTTTATGTCTTAAGAAACATGAGGCTCTTGTTATTTGATTCACCAAAGAACTTAAGAGAGATGAATGAATATGTCTGCCACTAATGCCCCAAAATCAACGCTTTCAAGGATAACCCATGAGATACACATTATTATTCCCTAATTATCAAGTTCTAATTGCAAACTAAACACAATAACAAGATGAGAATCAATTTAATCCATTAACCTGTTTTTCCAATTCAATGAAAGATTTCGTATACAGACACTTTGTAGAACTTTCTCTCTCTAGAACTCGGTCTACGTACAACTTAACTTCTAACTTGGTACTTTCAACTACTATAGTCATATGTCTATTAAAACAGACGCTTACAACAAAACACTTAAACCAAATACATGACTTTGACTATTTATTACAAAGAGACTTTGACTTTGCTTTGAGAGTTGACTTTGGCTTTGACTTGGTTGACTTTCAATCTTCAGTCTTCATGATCTTGTATCCAACAAATATATGCTCTAACACACATCCAACAAAAAAACTTTGAAAATAATGAATAAACATATATTAAGTTACAATGAAGGGTTACACCTATAAGCTACCTATGTTTTCAATGTATTGCCTTTTAATCTCTTGATCAAATTTCTCATCCACTCATTGTTTGGAAAATAAAGATTGTACCGCGTCGACCTTGACCTAGACCCGAGGAGTGCTATAATTGGAAAAAGCGAGAAAATTTCCGGATTGTACCATTCGGATTTGTCCTAAGACTCTTAAGCCAATATGGGAGTATTCGACAAAATATTGTGCTTGGGTAGGATTGGAGGTGAAATCAAGGATTTCAATTATCATCACTGATTGGCGCAAAGGTGAGAAAGTAGATAAGGTCGAATGTGTATGGACATCAAGGTATATAATATGTTTATAATTTACGCCTACCTTCATCAAAATTTTATAAGTTTCATATCATTGGTTTTTTGATGTATTTTGATACTACTACAACATTGGCATTTGACGAATGGCACTTTGAAGAAAGAAACACTAAAGGTTGCAAATACGGCATGGAAGATTTTCAAAAGTTATCTTATATCCGATTACAAGAAGAAGAACAAAAATCAATGTGTTCCATACCTGTATATTGAAAAAGGGCATTTGGGAAAAAAATTGTGCCCACAAGTCAACTCAGGAATTTGAGATCTTGGAAAAATTCAATATTTTTTATGATAATATACTATAATGACCACTATTTCTAATTGGTTATTATTTATTATGTGAAGGCACTAAGCAAAACAAATAGTGAACGTGCAAAGATGAACAAAAACCCATATTACTTGGGACCACGTGGGTATCTTGGGAAGTATGATGTGTGGGATATAGAGAAAGATAAAGGTATAATGCCCGAGATACACAACATGTTTCACGAGAGGTCACGACACACTTCCTATTGGGGAGGTGAAAAAAATAGCCTGCAATGACTACGTCCTACCGAAGCATATTCAATCCTTAGCAGATGAGCTTGTAAACTAAAAATATGCCTTACTTTTAAATATGTTTATCAAATTGTTTTCCTTAATTACTTGCTTTTATTTTTTTGAACATGACAGATACAAAAAGATAGACAAATCTCTCAGGGAGATGGGCACCCTGAATTGGGAGATGATCCATTGGTAGTGGTGTTGGGCCCCGAACACCTAGGTACCAGGGGTGTCAGGCGCAATGTGGGTCTGTGTGTTGGCCTAGGAAAGGGAAATAAGAAGAGAAATCAATGAAAGAAATCAAACCTGGATACAGAGATTCTCAAGCAGTTCGTGTAGAGATGCAAAAGAAACAAAGTGAATGGGAGGAACGTAGGGAGCATGACAAAAGAGAATGGGAGGAGCATATGGAGCAGGAAAGAAGAGAATGGAAGGAGAATAATCAGAATTTACAGCAACATTTGCATATGGTTTTGGCATCACAATTGGGGAGGAATGATGCTAGCCCTGATGGAAGCACGGGGTTAAGCAAAATCAACGTTTGCTCAACTACTTGCGTTCCACATATTGTATCCATTGAAGGAACTCTTCATTTATACGTACTTACTTTTTGGAGTTCGAATCGAACCATTATTTAAATCATAATGTTTACGTGATCTGTTTGCAGCATGCTACCCCATGCAATTTGGTATTTTGTTGTAGGAAGGCCAAAGTTGTAGTTTCCAAGGGCATGGCTTATCCTTTAGCGGATTGCACTATTCATGGTGTTCCCTTGGAGGATAGATTCATTAAAGTTTTGGTAGAGTTGGTTATGAATGGATGTGAGGGGTTTGAACTACCCGTACCTTTATCAAACGAGGGTATTGAAATGTTAGGTGTAGATCCCTGTACAGTGCAATAATAGAAATAATCAAAGATTATCAGTAAAGAATATAGATTGAATCACAAAACCTGGTCATATGATTGGATTGATCAATAAAGGGATTAAACGATTATAGAGAGAATATGAGTTATAATCCGTGTAATGCTTACGACCATTCAACCTCTTGACCCTAATCTCACACAAAATAAATCTTAAATACCAAGGGCCTAACCTAAAGCCCAAGGCCCATTAAACAAGACTAAGACCAATAACAATTAAAGGCTTTTACAACGCTTTTAAATAAAACAATTAAACTATATAAATACTTTATATAACTTTCAATGCACAAGGACTTTCAGTCCTAACAACTTCCCCCTAAAGTTGTATAAAGAATTTATCATCTTGAAATCTTCATGTTTTGATCTTCTCTCCCTTGTGAATCTCTGAAAAACTTTGGTGTTGTTTGTCTTCATGTCTTTCCTAGCTCCCCTTTGAATAAATTTATTGGTCTTCATAGTTTCAACTTTGTAACTTGATTCAATGTACAATAGTCTCGACAGAATGCACTATTGAGCATCTTTCAACTGTAGAAACTTAACACATCGGATCAGCACATAAGAAAGATAATGTGTGAGTTACATGACATTCCACAGTGCAACTTCAGTTTAAAAATAAAGAATCTGTCTTTGAATCGCGAGTTGAATTGACTTTCAGCTTAAGAACTTGTAGAACCAATATGCTTGTAGGAGGAATCAACTTGTAGCAAGCACCACTTGATAAATGATAGAAGAATCAATGCAATCTTGAAATCCATGCCTTTTCAACCTCAGATTTAAGAAAATAGGATTATGTTTCTCCCCTTCCGATTTTGCTAACTCCCCATCAACATGATAATCTGTCTTTGAAACTTGTGTCTTTGTTATTGCAATCTCCCCCTCACGATGATTAGGAGAATCCTGAGCATCATGTATGTTCAAAGACTAACCGAATGAGTAGCAAAATATCATATAAAAACGGTTAAGTATCCAAAATGGGGTAATCAACTAACACAAAAACACCATAGTAACTGTTATCACAACAATTAAATAATTGTGTGGACTATTTTCAGAGCCGGCATAGATGTATCTATGATAGGACTTCCAGTTATCACTGAAGTGAAATTATAAGAATCTACTTCTCAAATTGTTCCGACAATATCACAAAGATATGCAAGTGGAATCATAAAGATTCGTGCATGTATGAAAGAAATATAATCATCAGATTAAGCTCAAAGATGATTCAATCTGGGACGCAGGTTAAAATCCATAGACATAGTGAAATGAATATGAAGTTCGGAGACCGAAGCTGATGTCTTCCTTTTTCAATATCTAAGACCTCTGAGTGAGGAATAAATAGATTATGTGCTAAATCTCTGTGAATATATGAAACAAGTATCTTTTGTGAGACACCTGAGTGGCTAGATGGGGTGACACGAGTTATCGACACTGGGTCTATGTCTGTTTGAATATCCATCTCCAAAGAACGAGAATGAATAGATTATGTGGTAACCCGGATAACTGACTAGGTTTGGTAAGGACCAATATTTCTTTTAAGTCATGTCACATCCTCACCATATTCTTTTCACTCCGAACTCATCTATCAAGCTAGACCCCTCACTGATATTTATGAATGAGATGTGTTTCTTGGGTAGGTCCTTCCGGTTATGGATTGACCATAGAAACTTTATGAGTCCTAACACTCCTTTAACTAGCCAAAATGAAACATTGATGTAAACATTGAGAAGTCAAACATTTAGGAACGAGTCCTAAACTGAAGTGTTCAGAAGTCGATATGAAAATTTAACAACATGGGACTCCCCCTCAAAAGATGGCATAACCCTTGATTGTAGTCATGTGACCTTATAATCTGAATTAAATCATACATGACATTCCTGCAAAACAGATTAGGAAAATTTTGGTTTTGGTATCCTTGCTTTAATGGATCCTTGATGGTTAGTTGCCTTAGCTTTGAAGTTATTAAATTGAGAATTGGGGATGTTATAAGTACCATACCAACTATTAACGTACCTTGGATGGACAAAGGGGTTGTTTGGCAGTTGCTGAATGGTTTGGTGCAGAATGATTAAGTGGTTAGAATGATTAAGAGGCTCTTATGATATAGTGAAAAATGAAATACGATTGTTTTTTGATTGTTCAAAATGAAATCAAGACTCTTAATGGTTAAGGGAGGGTTAGGATACAAAATCATTCAGAGAGTTTTGGAACCATTAAGAGGCAAACATTTTCTTTTCCAAACAAGAATTACCTCTTATCGATCCAGATATTGCCTCTTAATGTAATCATTAAGAGGTAAACAAACATCCCCAAAGTCACTCTTTCCACAATGAGTGCAACAGATCTTTTATCGGCTCAGACTGATCAACTTTCCTGTAGAATAGACATAAGTAGGTGAATCAGTCATGGAAATAAATGATTTTGTATCAACTACAGGAGAATCATGAGACTTGTCTCTATCACTACTTTCTGTAGTCAATTTCTTTCTCCAAACCATCTTTACTTTTTTAAACACTTGATTATTTGAATCATCAACAAGATAATTATAGAAAAGATTTGAAGGGTGAATTTGATATTTTGAAAATTCATTTGCTTTGATAGAACTCTTCGAAGAAATAGTTGTAGAAGTTGAACTTGAAGAATAAGGAGAGTGAACAACAGTATCGGGCCTGGCTTGTTCAGATAAATCAACTTTAAAGTTTGTTTCTTCAAGTTTCTTGACTTTTGCGGATAAAACATTTCTTTCTTCGATAATTAAATCAAGTTGTTTTTGTAAATCATATTTTATCTTCGGCTCTTTCAAAATCTCTGTTGCTAGTCCAGAAAATTTTTGTGAAATCTTATGAATTTTTGTTTCGAAAATCTTCCTTTCACTTTCAAAGTCTTTTTCAATATTGTTGTGTTTATCAGATATTTCTTTGAAAATTGCAACATTCTTCTTTTCTAGCACTTTCTTTTCATTCTCAAAAGATTTTCTTTCTTTCTCAAAATTATCTCGCTCAATTATCAAAACTTTTTCAAAATCAGAAAGCTGTTTAGAAAGTTTTGCATTTTGAAGTTCAAAAACCTTTCTTTCGTGCTTAAAGATATCTTCTTTCTTCAAAAATCTTCTTTGAAAGATCAAGAATTTTACATTCAAACCCCTTTCTTTCATTAGCAAAACCACTTCTTTCATTCTCAAAATCCTTTCTGTCATTTTCAATCCCCTTCTCAAATCAGAAATCTTTTGTTTCAGTTCGAGATTGTTATTCTTTAAAGCATTTCAATGAATCAACTGAATCTTTGCTTTTATTTTCAAGAATTTTCAGATCTTCTTCAGGTTATGAATCATCATATGATTTTACGAATTTACCATTCACATACATATATGTTCTTCCCATTGTTACTTGAACAAAATGATTGTTAAACAAATACTTCAATTAGAAGTTGAGCTATGCTAACAAGATCAACTCAAAATCATACACTTGAAAGTACAAGGATTTAAAGTGTACACCTTCCAAACTTGAAAGTCTAGGGACTAAACTTGACAAGAGATGAAACTTTAAAGTGCAAGGACCAAAAGTGACAGTGAGTGAAACATGAAAGTTTAGGGGTCAAATTGACAAAAGATTGAAACTTAAAAGTTCAGGGGTCAAAAATTACAAACGTTGAAACTTAAAAGTTCAGGGGTTAAAAATGACAAACGTTGAAACCTTTGAATTACGGGAACTAAAAATGACACAAACTGAAATTTAAGACTACAAGGACTAAAAGAGACAGAAAATTAAACTTAAAACTAGAGGGACTAGAAATGATAGAAATTGAAACTATCAACTACAGGGACTAAAAATGTAAAGTTTGAAACTTCTAACGAACTTAACGGAAAAACCAAACGGAAGGACTAAAAAAGTAACAAATTAACTGAAAAACTAACGGACAGTTGACTGACACCTAACTAATGACACTAACCAAAGAAATAACGAAAAGGGACTAAAAAAATAAAGAAAGTACCAACTCTAACGAACTTTAGTGAGACTTAACGAAAATTGGACCAAAAATGTTAGAAAAACTAACGAAACTAACGGAGTTCCGTTAAAACACTATTCATCGTCTTCTCCAAATTGACACACCTGCAAATCTTAGAAACGGGTTAGAAATATTCAATACAAAACGATCGTTAAAGCTCCGTGATCACTCTTTAACTGATTAAAATTCAAACGATCAATCTACGATCACAAACGAACCAACTGAATTCGGAAAATGATAAAAAACTCAAAAACACGATATGAGTTAAAAAATTTCGACTGAAAGCGATCGTTTAAGCTTCATGAACACGCCTTAACAGTTTATAGTCCAAATGATCAACCCACATCGAAAACGAAGCAACCGATTTTTTTTGGAAAACGAACGAAAACTTAAAAACTGAATATGGGTTGAAAGTTTCAATAAAAAATGGTCGTTTAAGCTTCGTAAACAACCCTTAACAGTTTAAAAACGAAAAACTTCGTCCACGATCACTACCAAATCAACCAAAAAACTTTTTGAAAAACCGATCAAAAACTTGAAACTTGAAATGATCAACCCAAGCTTTGAGAATCCATAACCATAACTCCAAATCGACTGAAAGCTTAAGATAGAAACACAGAATTCCTTAGCTCGAAAACAACTCAATTTGATTAGATTGACGATTATACACAAAACTAAACTTAGTTATCGTTCAAAACTTATCCGAAAGAACTAGGGAGTAGAGAGTCGGTCACACCCGGGTGGGGGTAACGAGGAGTCGGTCCCGGGTGTGGTACCCGGGAGTTGGTCACCCGGATGATATTGAGTCCCGGTTCTAAGCAATTCAAAGCCGCCAATTACAATTATAACTTCACCGCCTCTCACAATTTCACAATTTGGATTTCATTTGAGAAACCCATAACCACCATCAATTAAAATTGAACCACCGTCTTAGCATCCAATTTTAATTTATTGAATATCACAAAACTACCGCCATCAATAACTTGCAGCCGCCGATTGCTTTTGATAAAACCACCGACCCCCTATATAATTACTTTGCAAAGCCGCTTGTTTCCAAACTTCATCGACCGACCCATTACAATTTATTGAAAAAAAACAATTTATCCTTCCTAGCAAACAGTTCAGCCGCTGTTCAAATAGAAAACACCACCGAAAATTGATAATCAACAGCCGCCAAACAAATTTTACTATCACCGACCCACGATTAAAGCAACAGCCGTCATCTCTTTTGCCTATCAAACTCCAACTCCCGGTTGGCAATGAGTCCCGGGTAATAACGGGTATCAAGTCCCGGGTAATAAGAAGACCCGGGTCCAAGGGTTAAACTCCGGGATGAGAAGTAACTCCCGGGGTGGTGAGGAACTCCCGGGTCCATAGGGTATTAGGTCCCGATTTCAAACTCCCGGGTCTAAAATCAAATTGTCCAAATTAATCGAATTAACAAAAAATTGATGATTACTTTATGTTTCTAACCACAAATCAAACAATCCTTTGCAATCAAATCGGATCAAAATATGAAAAATTGTACCAAAATTTTCAAGAATTTGAAGAACACAATGTCGACCAAAAATCTCCAGATCTGATCGATTTCTTTCAAAAAGTTTCAAAACTTGATCGAACTTTTCCAAATATAAAACCAAAAACTCAAACCCAAAATCCAACACGAATTTAACACAATAATAACCAAAACTTAAACCAAAAACTTTAATTTTGAAGAACTCGGTGATGCACTGTATTAAGCTAGAAGTCGATAAAAATTAGGAATTTAGACAAACCTTTTGATCGTATCGAATGAAAATTTATTTGATTCTACTCTGATACCACTTGTAGATCCCAGTACAGTGCAATATCAGTAATAATCAGAGATTAACCGTAAAGAATAGAGGTTGAATCACAAAACTTGGTCATATGATTGGATTGATCGATAAAGGGTTTAAGCGATTACAGAGAGAATATGAGTTATGAGCCGCGTAATGCTTACGACCATTCAACCTCTTGACCCTAATCTCACACAAAATAAACCTTAAATACCAAGGGCCTAAACCTAAAGCCCAAGGCCCATTAAACAAGACTAAGCCCAATAAAAATTAAAGGCTTTTACAACACTTTTAAATAAAACAATTAAACTCTATAAATACTTTATATAACTTTCAACGCACTAGGACTTTCAGTCCTAACATTAGGTCAAGCTCTTGGCAACTTCATCAGCAAGAATATGTGGTCTTGCAACAAATACGCATATGTTTTAATTTTGATGTAAAGTTGCAGTGAGATATTTTTATCCATACACATCATGTTTATTGGCATTATCATTTTTTTCTTAATAGGCTCCTACCACCAATACAAATGTCCCTGCTCGTGAAATGATGCCACCAAGGAGAGCCCATTTCATTTACAGTCAAGTCAACCCAGGTGCCACCAAGGAGTGATCTTATTACCCATCAAGTATACACTCGAACTTTGACTATATATATGCATAATCCCACTGATGGTGTAAGATAAGTAGTCAAATGTATTATTAGTATAGGTTCAAAAAGAGGACGATGCCCATTCAAAGAGAGTGGTCATTGCAACTGATGAGTCACAAAGAAAAAAACAGTTGGCTAAAAAGTTGAAGCCCTTACCTAAAGAAATACAAGATCGGATGACTGTGACGAAAGACCTATTTAGACGCCTACATTCCAATGCACAATGGTTGAAGAATGGGGTTACGGTTCAGGTCGAGCCAGGGGTCTTTGGCTCTACGAGTATGTCAATAGCGGTCGAGTATCATGACTTGAAGTAATTAATAACAAAGGGGTTGCTCGATCAGAATATTATCACATGGTTCATGGCATAAGTTATCACTTATATATGTCTACCTATTATTGCGTCTATAATTATTCACAATATTCAGTTTAATCATACTGTAATCTTTTAGGGATTTATATATGATAATATAACGAAATTCGAAGAACCGTTGTGCATTTATTGCTCGAGAAAAATTAATGAACCTTATTCCTTTCTGTTAAACACGTGTTCGTGTGTGGATCTCATTAGAGGAAACCTACAGTGGTTTCTAAGTGTTTCGTTCAGATTCCACCTAGAAAACCTAAAGGTAATTTACTAAACACCCTATGGTTTGTATATTCAACTTTAATATTGTCGTTTGATCCGTTAAGGGTTTCTTTTGTGAAAAGTTTTCTAAAGAAAAACAACCTTTGTAGATGAAGTTTTAATTTTTTGTTGCGTTTTCAATAAGGTTACTTTTAAATGAAACCCTTCAGTGATGTCTGAGACACTTTGACATGTTAAATTGAATAATCAGAATGAAATCATACAAAAATGAATCAGATCCCTCCCCCGAATGCCGACGCCATACACCAGGCGAAGGACGTGTGACCTAAGTCGCCAGTGCCCTTTGCTCGTGTCTAGGACTGGTGCCGCACTCGGCTTGCTGCCTCATAGTCCCATTTATGGGTAAGGTTAGGGTAATATAACTCGAGGATGCCAACCTCCTCTTCAAAGGGTTCATTAACGAAAAAGTAATTCTTGGCACTTAAAAAAGGGGGATTAGCTGTGAAAGAATGGGCCAGCATTACTACGAACTTTTACATCGCTCTAATTTGCAATAATTCTTGCGCTAAAGAATCAACGATAGTTGCAAGGTTTATTGTGATTAAATGATTATTTAAAAGATCAAATATGTAAAATTTTCATAAAGCATGTTATTTATAACAACTTAAACTTGAAAATATAGGCTACTTGATTTTTCAAAGTCAAATTTACGAAGTACTACAATTAACAAGAAGGTAAAAATGACCACCATCACAGAGAAGACATTTTGTTAAGAATTTCCAAACAGACAATTTAATTATTCTTGTTAAAGCTCATTCAACATGTTGACATAAAAGATTTGAAAAATCCATTTATGAATTTTCGTCACTTGTGTGTTCTTTATAACATCATTCGAGTCCAAGAGCAGATTTTCCGGCTGCAATGAATACAAGGGGTACAAAGTAAGAATTCAGAGTGTAAGACAAATCATTTGTTAGTGCACAAATGTGTTGGATACAAGATCATGAAGATGAAAGATGAAAGTCAAAGTCAAAAGCTCAAGTCAAAACCTCTCAAGCAAAAGTCAAAGTCTTTTGTAATAAGTAAAAAGTCAAAGTCAATGTATTTTGTGTTTAGATTCCTTTGTAATTAGTGGTAGGTATAAATAGCTTTTGTTTTTGTTAGTAGAATCATTAGACTAGAAGTCATTAGACTGAGAGAGAAGTGATTGTAGTGAGAGAAATATTGAGTTCGTTGTGAGCATTTTGTAATAGTTGGATTCAAGATATACAAATGGCTTAGTGAATTGATTTGTGTTGTCATATTGATTGATTGCACGTATTGTGGGACACACAATTGGTATCAGAGCATACAAGAATTCAGAATCATGTTAATAATTTGATTTTTGGTCGACTATTTTCAAGAACTCGCAAGACAAACTGTCGAAGATCGATTTCTGAGAATTAATGATGTTTTTGAGTTAGATTTGATACCATTGTACTCGTTTTTGTATCTAGAATACAATTGATTTTTATATTTTAGCCTAATTCACAACAATTAGGTGTGAATTTTGGATTTTAGTGTAATTTTGTTCGAGTTTTGTAAACGCACTGTTCTTGAGATCGATTTGTAGTTTTTGTTGATTTAATTGTAATCAATTGTTTGTAAGGTGTTCAGATTGTTATCGAGGACAAATTGACAAAGTTTCATGGACTGATTCAGAGATTTGAATCGAATCTGGGCTGAAAAGTTAGTTTTTGGTCGAAGTGGTGAAGAACTCGCTAGATCTGAAGAACACGCAAGGCTCATAAGCAAGAACACGCAAAAGGCTAGAACGCGCAGAGGGTGAAGAACGCGCAGACGCATTGCGCGAAGTTAAAGTCTGAAATTTTTTCTAAGTGTAGGAACTTGCAGAGAGTTTGCGTGAAGTGATCCTCAAAACGCGCAAGTCTAAGCCTGCACGAAGTAAGAATGCGCAGATCAAAGCGTGCGCGAAGCAAGAACTCGCATATCAAAGCCTGCGAGAAGCTCAGAACACGCAAACTATAGCCTGCGCGAACCAAGGACGCGCAAGCTGCTTTTTTGCGCGAACCAAGAACTTGCATAGTTCTTTCTGCGCGAACCTAGAACACGCAAAGAACTGTGTGCGCGAAGTTTGGTCTACAATGTTCTGCGAGTTTTGACACTTAGAACATTTTCTGAGTTTTTTGAGTGTTGACCAAGTTTGAATTTTACAGTTTAGTTATGAATTTTTGGACGATCAAATCAGTGCAAATTTCAAAATGACTTCAAGTGAGGATCTTGCTATTGGAACATATGTTAAACCACCAGTTCTTTTCAAAGGAGAATACGAGCAATGGAAGGACAGATTCCTAGACTTCATTGATAGAAATGATCTGGGTGATTACATCAGACTATCATTGAAAGAAGGAGTGATGAAACCTCCAACTAAGATTCATTCTACTGAAGCTGCTGGATAGGAGGTTGTAAACCAGGAATATCCAATGCCTGTTGAAGAATATTATGAGGAACAGAAGAAAAGGCAAAAAGCTGACAAAGTTAGCCAGATCTTTTATACTGCAAGGAATTCCCAATGAGATATATGTGAAAATAGATAGCTACAATGCTACAGGAAAGCATATGTGGGATCAACTGGAGAAGATGATGTTAGGGTCTAAGATAGGAAATCAGCTGAAAGTATCAAACCGCCTTAACAATTATGAAGAGTTCAAAGCAAAGGAAGGTGAAAGTCTAGAGGCTACTTATGATAGATTTGTTACTCTTCTGAATGAGCTAAGCAAGAACAGAGTACAAAAATCTCAGATTGATTTGAATGTCAAGTTTCTGAGCATATTACAACCCGAGTGGAAAAGATTTACTCGGCAGATGAAACAGATGAAAGATCTGAATGAGATACCTCTTCATGAAGTTTATGAGACTCTCAAACAGAATGAGGAAGAGGTAGAAGATATAAGAGATGAAAAGAAGAAAGCTCAGAAACTGATAGCAGATCCAGTTGCATTAGTGGTTAAGAAGAAAGAGAAAAGGTCAGCGAGTGTTAAGAAGAAAAAGGTGTTGGTTTCTGAGTCTGATGAAGAAGTAAGTGAGGATTCTGATTCTGATGATGGTGAGAACCTAAAGCAAGCAATGCTACTGTTGACCAAAGCTTTCCAGAATAAATTTTACAAGAAGCCAGGGTCAAACAGTCAAAGATATTCATCAGGGTCAAAGAACTTTAAGCACAAAGAGAGAGTGGAAGGTAAGAGGTTTGAGGAGAAGATGTCGGAAGTAAAGAAGTATGTGAACATATGTGAGGAGAAAAAAGAGGCTGAACCAGTAAAGTGCTATAACTGTGGCAAAGTAGGCCATTTTGCTAAAGATTGTCGAAAGCCAAAGGTTCGTAACTCAGAATATTACAAGAAAAAAATGCTTCTGGCTAAGAAACAAGAAGCTTGTTGATCCAAACTCTCTCAGTGATTTGATAACGACCCTCTTTTATACTTAGTGAAAATTACGTTATTATATGTATTAGTGTTTCATCATCAGCGATCAGACTGAGTCTGTTTAGTTATCGCTGATGACCTTTCTGTAAACATTTAATATGTATGTGTTTCACTTTCAGCAATCAAACTGAGTCTGTTCAGTCATCGCTGATAGTTTCCCATGTAACACAGTTAACGTAATCCCTGAAGACAAGTCTCGCGTCAACATAGTTCATAGCTGAATCAAAGACGAAGCCACTGAACAATAGATAAGTCTACTAGTGACCTGATGCGGATATCAGCGAAGACCAGACGAATCTACTTACGCGAAGAAGCCTGAGGAAAAGCTTCAGCGATAGCTGAACTTCTTTATCTCTGAAAGAAGAGATACTCAGCGATCAACGATCACAAAGCTTATGCCTCAAGTTTCCTTTTGTCTTACCTTGCACAACCAGTACGATGTGTCAGAACGGACACGTCTCTGCCACAAATCGTACAACAACTCTGTCAACTACACTGTTCATAAAACGGCCAAAAACATGTCTCCAAAAGTAAGACTCCCAAAGCCAATCTATGAACGCCACGTGTAAAGTGCCTTGCCATGCATTTAATGCATAGGGTATAAATAGGAAGCTCACCCCTTCATCTGAAGGTGTGCTCAATCCTTGAACTCCATAATAGAAACCCTTGTTTTCTATCTCTCTTAAATCCCCCATTCTCTGAATTTCTTGTGCAACCATCTTAGTGTTTCTTAAGTTTGTTTAGATTAAGTCTGTCTTAATCTTATTCCGCAACAAACTTGTAAATTGTATTTTGATTTATCAATAAACAATTTTTTAAACTTTAATTTCTGTGTTTGTATTCAACCCCCCCCTTCTACAAACTTGTTTAGCACCTTCGGGACCAACAAGTGGTATCAGAGCGGTTTGTTTAATCTAATAAACAAGATCTTGCTGTATACTCTTCCTTGCTATTCTAAAATGGCACTAAACACAAACACAAACTACTATGATAATGGTTCACTTTCTAAACCTCCTCGATTTAGCAGAGATACCTTTTCTCTATGGAAAAATCGAATGATGCTATTTCTTGAAGGTGCAGATCCTACTATACCTGAATATATAGAAAACGGACCCTATGAACCTGTTAGAATTATAGCTGCGGTTCCCGCTACTGCCACCACTGAAGCTGTCCCTGAACGATATGTCGTTAAGGAAATAAGACAGTGGAGTGATGAAGATAAAAAGAAGGTAGGCATAGATGCAAGAGCAAAGACCATTATATCAATGGCTCTGCCTGATGAAGTTTTCCATTCCATCATGCATCTAAAAACTTCTAAAGAAATGTGGGAAACCATATGTGTTCAATATGAGGGCACCACTGAAATCCAAGAGACCCGAAAGATTAACTTGGTAAGACAGTATGAAAGTTTTATCGCTGGTAAGAATGAATCTCTTTCTGACATTCATCAGCGGTTTAACTGCCTGATCATTGACCTAAGAACTGTTGGAAGGACCTATTCTAATTCTGAGGTCCTAACAAAATTCTTGGAAAGTCTTCCTGAAAGCTGGGACAGTTATTCAATATGTCTTAAGCTGACAAAAGACTTACATACTCTCTCTCTAAGCACTCTGTATGGAATATTGCTCAACTATGAGCAATCTAATCTCCTGAAGAAGAATCTTGTAAAAGACTCTAAAGACTCCAAAAGCACTGCTGTTGCTTTAGTCTCGTCAGAGATAATTCCATCCCAGCGATCTACTCTCACCATCACTGAGTTAGATTCTGAATCTGAGGATTTATCAGACCCTGATCTTTCAGAGTTTAATGAGTCCTTAGCACTCTTGAAAAACTCTTTTAAGAGATTTGCAAGAAAGAGTAACTTCCGAAGAAGTAAACCTCTCTCTCTTACTGAAAAGCCAAAATCAACTCCAGTTGATAAGGCTACAGCCACTTGCTATAACTGCGAAAAAATTGGACATTTTGCTAGTGAGTGCAGGTCGAAAAAGGTCTTCAAACCTTCTACCTCAAGAAGATCCAGTGATGACAAATACCATAAGCTGAAGAACAAATATCAAAAGTTGAAAAGCTATCAGCGAAAAGGTAAAGGTCTCATCGCTGAAGAACATGACTGGGCTGAATCAGAAGAATCATCTTCTGATGAAGAAGAAGTCGCTAATCTTTGCCTCATGGCTGAGATTAAAGAAGAAGTAGAAGAACCATCTGAACCTTATATGAGATACATATCATCTCAGGTATCTATCTCTACAAATCCCTCTCTGCCTGAAGCTGAGAGAAGTCGCGCTGTTGATGTGCTGACGATTGACCTTTATAATGCTCTAAACGACAAAACTCAAGCTGAAAATAAAAATGTTTATTTAACACAAGAGCTAGAGAAATGTCATGAAAAGATCAGTGAACTAAATCTTTTAGAAGAAAAGCTGAAAGATCAAGTCATTATAAATGAAATCATCAGCATTGAACGCGAACAAGCCATCGCTGCTCTAAAAGCAGAAAAGGCTCATGTTGAAAAATGGTGCAAATCATCAACAAAGATCTCTGAGATAATAAATGCTCAAACTCCTGAAAGTGATAGAACTGGTCTTGGTTTTTGGACACCACAGGATGAACCTAAAGAAGAAAGTTCCTCGCTTAAGTTTGGAACTTTTGTCACATCTTTCTTTGACACTTCTTATAATCAATTCTATCCCTGTTCTTCTTCAAATCCCATCCCTGAGGAGATATCTGCAAGATCTAAGCCTGCAGATAAAGGAAAGTCTATTCTCCCTCCTCAGAAGGCTTCCAAGAAAACCAAACTGAAAGTTCCTTCCAAACCTTCAGTGGATAAACCTTCTAGCTCAGTGACAGAAATCTTTGATATCTGTCCTCCAAAGCTGAAGGTTGATCTAAAGCCCATGAGACCTGAAGAAATAAAAATTCCTCCCAGATCTCGTGCTAAAGTCATTCTTGGAGCTGGACCTGCTCATCTTAAGTTTTCAAAACCTTTTGGTTATAAAACCACCATCAGATATAGAAAATGTTATCACTGTGGATTTACTGACCATATTGCGAGCAAGTGTCCAAATACCACCAAAGCTGATAAAACAGCTAAAGTGAAGAAAAATGCCTCTAAGGCAAATAAAGTCACCAAGGTTGAAAAATCAACCAAAGTGAAAAATACCACTAAGGTTAAGAAATTAACCAAAGTGAAGATTACCACTGAAGCTGAATCTTCATCAGCTGTGAAGACTGCTAAATCTTCCTTATCCACTAACTCTGAAGGACCCATTGAAAAGTGGGTACCAAACAACGCTTAATCTTCCTTATGTATGCAGGGATCAAAGGGCATCTGGTATCTCGATAGTGGATGTTCTCGTCATATGACTGGACAAAGAGACCTGCTCACTGAATACAAGGAAGAGAAAGGCCCCTCTGTTACCTTTGGTGGAAATGGAAAAGGATTTACCCGAGGGTTTGGTGTCCTCAGCAATGGGACAACTACCTTTCGAAGAGTCGCTTATGTAGATGGACTGAAGCACAATCTTCTAAGCATCAGTCAACTATGTGACAAAGACTACGAAGTTCGCTTTTCTAAGAAAGCATGTTCAGTGGTAGATGAAAAAGGAAAACTTGCTCTCAGTGGTTATAGAAGAGAAAATGTCTATGTAATAGATATGGACTCTACTATCACTGAAAACTTATGTTTTCTCTCTAAGGCCTCTTCTGATGTCAACTGGCTATGGCATAAAAGGCTCTCTCATCTAAACTTCAAAACCCTGAATTCTCTCTCATCTAAGGAACTGGTTTCTGGTCTTCCTCAGCACTCATATGCTAAAGAATCTCTCTGCTCAGCATGTGAAAAAGGAAAACAAACAAAAGCTAGTTTCAAGTCGAAACAAGTTTCCTCAGTGACAAGTCCTCTTCAGCTCTTGCATATGGATCTATTTGGCCCTGTCAACATCCAATCAATAGCTGGAAAGAAATATACGCTTGTCATTGTAGATGAATATTCTCGCTACACCTGGGTTATTTTTCTTCGCTGTAAGAGTGATACTCCAGAAGAACTAATATCTTTTGTCAAAAAGATGGAAGTGCTGAATAATCTTACTGTTCGTTCAATAAGAAGTGATCATGGAACTGAATTCAAAAATAGTTCCCTGGACAATTTCTTTGAGAACAAGGGAATATCTCACAACTTCTCTTCAGTAAGAACACCTCAGCAAAATGGAGTCGCTGAAAGAAGAAACAGAACGATCATAGAAGCTGCTAGATCAATGCTCAGCGATTCTCACCTCCCTACTCAATTTTGGGCAGAAGCTGTAAACACTGCATGTTTTACTCAAAACAGATCGCTGATAATAAAGCGATTTGGGAAGACAGCTTATGAAATTTTTCTTGGAAGGAAGCCTTCTATCAGCTTTCTTCATATCTTTGGTTGTCAGTGCTTTATCTTAAACAACAAAGATCAACTTGGAAAGTTCGACCCAAAAGCCGATGATGGAATATTTCTAGGATATTCCTCCATCTCCAAAGCCTACAGAGTTTTCAACAAGAGAAGACAAACCGTAGAAGAAACCATTCATGTCACGTTTGATGAAACGCGCTCAGCGAACTCTAAACCAATCGCTGACAATGAAGAACTGAATACTTGGATGCTCTCTCACTATAGAGGAACTGAACCTTTCTTCTCAAACCATCAGCACACTGAAACTCCAGCTGCTGATGAAGAACCAAGTATCATACCTCCCACCGCTGAATCCACCTCATGGGTTTCAGCTGAACCTCTAAACACATTACCACCATCAAATCTGCCTTCGTCTGGAAACCTCTCTAGTGAACCTACTCAACAGTTAATTGCTGATGAACCTCAAACGTCCTCATCAGTAAACATCCCAATTGTTGATCCAACCTCTGAGTTAAGCGATCATGCTCCTGCTCAGCGATGGACAAGAGATCACCCAATAGATCAAATTCTCGGTGATCCAGATGCAGGTATTCAGACACGACGAAGCTCAGGTAATATCTGTCTCTTTGTAAACTTTCTCTCCTTAATAGAACCAAAGAAGACTGATGATGCCCTCAGAGATCCAAACTGGGTCAGCGCTATGCAAGAAGAGCTGACTGAATTTTCTCGAAACAAAGTTTGGAATCTCGTTCCTAGACCATCTGATAAAACTGTAATAGGCACCAAATGGGTGTTTAGAAACAAGTTAGATGAACATGGAACTGTAACCCGCAACAAGGCTCGACTTGTTGCTCAGGGATACAGACAAGAGGAAGGCATAGACTATGATGAAACCTTTGCCCCCGTGGCCAGGCTCGAAGCAATTCGACTATTCTTAGCTTATGCAGTCTATAAAGAGTCACCTCTGTACTGAAGCTGCCATCTCCTCTTCCTCCCAAATCTTTGAAACTCAAGAGAAGAATTTGGTCCTCCTCCTCTGAAGACGTCGCCATCATCAGGAATGAAACTTCTATCAAATTTTCAAGAGATGCACTGTTTGGTCCTCCTCCCGATCTTTCAGTTCTGGATCTATCTCTGCCTCCTGGTGGTCCTTTCCAAGCTGGTCAAGTAATTGACAATCCTTATGGAATATTCTTCAGAGATGATGATGAGGAACTCAGATTTCAAAGAATCTCTGAGATTCCTATCTGTCCTCTGAATCATCTCAAGGATCTCTTATGCTTATGGTGTGACTTCTTCCCTGCTGCTGAAAAAATTAAAGAAATTATCAGTAAAGAATCTTTGGAACGAAGACAGAAAGGAGAAGAAATACCTGAGTATATGATTAATCCTCCTAAATCTTCTTTTAATAGCTGATAGATTAGTTTCCTTCTCTGTAATCTGTTAGTTATACTTACAGTAGTTAGTTATTCACTTGTAATTTTCATAGCTTGTAATTCGATCCCTGAATTAAATGAAAACTGCAATGATGTACTTAACCCTATCAGTACTGTAAAAGATCCCTCAAAATTGTAATTGGGACATGCATTCTATGAGTCCTTTTTATTCCCATATTTTGAATTATAAAGTAATTTTCCTCAGTTACTTTGTCATTATCAAATAGGGGGAGCTTGTTGATCCAAACTCTCTCAGTGATTTGATAACGACCCTCTTTTATACTTAGTGAAAATTACGTTATTATATGTATTAGTGTTTCATCATCAGCGATCAGACTGAGTCTGTTTAGTTATCGCTGATGACCTTTCTGTAAACATTTAATATGTATGTGTTTCACTTTCAGCAATCAAACTTAGTCTGTTCAGTCATCGCTGATAGTTTCCCATGTAACACAGTTAACGTAATCCCTGAAGACAAGTCTCGCGTCAACATAGTTCATAGCTGAATCGAAGACGAAGCCACTGAACAATAGATAAGTCTACTAGTGACCTGATGCGGATATCAGCGAAGACCAGACGAATCTACTTACGCGAAGAAGCCTGAGGAAAAGCTTCAGCGATAGCTGAACTTCTTTATCTCTGAAAGAAGAGATACTCAGCGATCAACGATCACAAAGCTTATGCCTCAAGTTTCCTTTTGTCTTACCTTGCACAACCAGTACGATGTGTCAGAACGGACACGTCTCTGCCACAAATCGTACAACAACTCTGTCAACTACACTGTTCATAAAACGGCCAAAAGCATGTCTCCAAAAGTAAGACTCCCAAAGCCAATCTATGAACGCCACGTGTAAAGTGCCCTGCCATGCATTTAATGCATAGGGTATAAATAGGAAGCTCACCCCTTCATCTGAAGGTGTGCTCAATCCTTGAACTCCATAATAGAAACCCTTGTTTTCTATCTCTCTTAAATCCCCCATTCTCTGAATTTCTTGTGCAACCATCTTAGTGTTTCTTAAGTTTGTTTAGATTAAGTCTGTCTTAATCTTATTCCGCAACAAACTTGTAAATTGTATTTTGATTTATCAATAAACAATTTATTAAACTTTAATTTCTGTGTTTGTATTCAACCCCCCCCCCCTTCTACAAACTTGTTTAGCACCTTCGGGACCAACAAAGCTGGCAAAGCATTAATGGCTGAAGACGAATACTGGTTGGATCATTCTGAAACTGATTCTGACAAAGAGGAAACTGCTCACATGTGCTTCATGGGTCATAATATCACTGAAGAAGATTCTGATGCTGAGGATACTGAAGAGGTCTGTGATATGACTGAATCCGATTTCTTAACTCAAATGCAATCCATGATGATTGAACTTCAGGATTTACAGTCTAAACTTATACACGAAAAAGGTATCATTAAAGAGAAAAACAAAGCAATACTGAAACTCAACAATGATATTGCTGAGAAGAATGTATTGATTGAGGCTTTACACAAAAATATTGATACCAGTGCTAGAGAAAAGACTATAATCCATAATCAACTATCTGAAACATCATCCAAATTCAAACTGTGCGAACTTGAGATTAAAGAGGTTGCTAAAAAGTGTTTATCAGTAAAGAAAGAAAACAAATATTTGGTTGAGAAAGTGAGTGGTTTGGAAGAAAAACTTTATACTCTAGGTCAGACTGAGCAAACCATTCATCTTAATAAACCAAATGAGAGTAGTGAGTGTTGGGGTATTGGTTACAATAACCCACATTATTTGAAAAAGGGTATTTCCAAGGTGCCTGCTCTATATGATTTTGGTTTTCTAAAATTGACACCTCAATATCCTAAACTCAAAGTTAAATGGACAAAATTATTAGATGAGGATGAAGCTAAGGAAATTGAGAAAAGGAAAAAATAAAACTAAAATGCAACTTTCATTTCGTTATAAGAGGTTGAATTCTAGTTACAGTTCTATACAGTCAAATTTTTTTTCTAATGATTATTTTCAAAGCTATTCTATAGAGGAAATGGAGGCAAAACCGGTTGAAGGCAAAATTTATGTTCCTCCACTCATTTTAGAAAGTAAAATTTTTGAACTTGAGAACACTCTTGTAGATGAGAGGATTTTGACTGGGCTAGAACAAATGATTTTTTCAACTGTTTTCGTTAACACAGATTTCTCAAATTCTTCCAAAGTTTCTAAATCAAATGATGCTAATGGTCTGTTTGATGAAGAGTTTGATTTCCTAAACTCTGATGGTTGTTTTGATGACTGTGTTGGTCAATTTGATTTTAATGCAAAACTTCCAGATCATTCTCAATTTATTGTAAATTCCGAAGGTTTACCAAGTGTATTTGAAAAGGGTGAATCATCAACGAATGTTGATAAATCAGTTTTTGTGAGTAACACACATGCCAAAGGTAAGAAGAAAAAGAATAGGCATTCACAGAAACAGATTAACACTGGTAAATCTTGGAAAAGACAATCTTTTAAATCTCACAGTTCTAACTTTCAAAATTGATATGTTTCAGATGTGAAAAAGAAAAAACCTGAAGTGAGATCGGAATGGATACCAAAGAAGAAAGTTGAAGAGACTACAAAATCATGTTCTGATATTGATTGTAATAGAATGACTGTTTTTGATATTGATGTAGTTGGTAATATTGCTTTTCTTAAACCAAAACTTGTATCTTCTTACAAGGCCTATTCAATAAAGCAATTGCTCCAATTATCTCAGTCTACTAATAAGTCTTCTAAATATCGTAGAAATGATTTTGTATCTCGACAATATTCTGATAATTGGTTTGGATCATATCATATATATTCTAATAATTCATATGTTTCAAAAGATTTTCAAAAGATCAAAGGGTCCAAATTCAAATGGATGCCAAAATCATGTGCTAACTTTCTAGGACCCATTTATAAATGGGTACCTAAACCTGTTATTACTCCTAACGAAACTGCAACTAACAAACATGGACCCAAATACCAGTGGGTACCAAAGCCAAAAGATTCATCTGTGTTGTAGGCACCTCAAGTCTAGGGGGAGTAAAGGAACCATGACTCTTCGATAACACAGTTTAAGACCCGTACTTCAATGTCAAAGAGTTTGACTTCTAAACACAACAGTTTAGAACTCGTACTTCAACGATCAAACGAAAGTGTACTCCAATTCATCACAAGAGATGATCAATCTTCAAGGGTGAGTATACATATTAACTCTACTGATAATATTGCAGATGCATATTTTCAGGGGGAGTAAGTACAATGATTTTTGATTACATCTGATCAGAACTCGTTCTTAAAAGTTTTATTGCTTTCATGTCTTTATTTTTCAATAAAGTTTGTGAATAAGACTTTGTACTTTGACGACTTTTTGACTGAATGCAGATTTTGAGGGGGAGCTTACATGATCATATCATTAATGACTTTGGAGTTGACTTCATGAGATTTAAGATGAGCGTAAGGCATATTCTATTCTTAATCTCTTACATATTTGAAAGATGGACGACTTTCAGATATGAAAACATGTTCTTAAATGTTCAAACCACTTCTCGATTCTTAAACATATTTCATGAATTTAGAAGTGTGATTTTAAATGTTTTCATTTTATGAGCTTCAATGTTTAACTAACCATGTGTTTCTAAAGATATATACTTGTGTATTATCTTTTCCATATACTGTCAAGTATTTATACACACCCGTTTAGTACTTTTATTGACTAAGTTCTTACCATGTCTCAAAATTGAACATAATTTTCGATGGCAAGACACCCCGTTTGAAATTCATTGATATTCGAGCGTTATTTCATTCAAAATGTTTCTTTCAAGATTGTCTATATTTGATTCGTATAGACAACATCCAATTTTTCATGACCTAAGCTTTTATTGATCAATCATTCATATTTGATCTTTTCATACAATGTCAGATTCTCAAACAAGTCTTTTGTATTCATTTCATTCATTCAAATATACTTGTTATGAGAAGAATCTTCATGATTATCTTCCTGGGCATACATATTTCTGACATGTATTTCATATTGTGCTTTAACTGAAAAAGTTAAACCAACTGAGCAACATTTTGCTTATAGGACAATATACATGGGTTTATTGTGTGAGGACTTAACAAAACTTCTATGGATTCACGATAACTAGTGTTTCCTACCCAAGAAGTTAATCTTGAGTGATCGAGAGGCGAGGATTCAATATTTGAGTGTGGGTGTGTGCTGAGATAAAATGAAAAGAGAGTTTACTTAGATGTGAGCTCAAGGTTAAAAAGAAAGAGGGTGAGAGATCAGAGTAAAATAATATCAAACTCTGCACCAACTTTTTCTGAGCCGGGCAGCCATATTAATGTTGTTTCACAAATTATTTCGTGAACATCATTAAAACAGGAAACTAGCCCATGCCAACTCTTGCTTTATACCCCACCAGCTACTCATCTTTTTCTCAACAAAGAGATGTTTCAATTTTTCTGGGGATGCAACACATAATCTTTCTCATCTTCATTTGAAAGATGTGGATATTGAAAAAGAAGGAAGTCTGCCCCACCTTCGCACTTCCATCATACACAATTGAGTCCGTGTATTACTATTGTTGTCTCAATGGTTTACACATTTTGAGCCTAATTGATAAAGCAATCATTATGCTTAATTCTTTCATACACAAACACACAGAAAATTTATTTTTTTGTCTGAACATTCATAGCTTAACCTTGTGTTATTCGATGATTGAATGGAAGACCTGGGGGAGTGAACATCAAAAAGCTCCTTTCCAATGTGTATTTGTTACACACAGTGGCTTCGTGCTACTAACATACATTATTAACTGATTCATTTGTTGATTCAGGTGTTACACTCTTATTTGTCTGCATTTGAAAAGATTCAGATGAATATTTTATGAATTGACGGATGTTCAGTGGCTCAGTGGCAAAGATCAATGGTCAGAAAAGATTAATGACATTTCTTGTAGAAGTTTTGATGATTTCTATGCTCTACATCATCAAAAAGGGGGAGAGATGATCAAGAAATGTAACAGTTTTGGAGAAAGTCAAGAAATGGAAAACAAATAGTTTTGGGGAGATTTTCAAGTTTTGAAAGAAAGTTCGAAGATTTTGGAAAGTTTGCTGAAATTTGCAAAAAAATTCTTTGAAGTTTGATTGATGAAGAAAATTGAGCTAAATCTGTAGATAATCTTCTTTCTGAAGTTTGAGAGAGATTTTATCAACTTGGGGGAGATTGAATTTTTCAAAGGAAAGGTTACTTGAAAGAATCAAAGAAGAAGATTGCTCGAGAATGCTAAAAGTTGATTTTGCTTATCCGAAAGGAGATAATTTGTTTCTAATTCAAAAGGGGAGCTCGAGATATTATTCTTTGAAGATGATCAGTGTTATTTCCAAAGAGGAAGATTATGTTTTGTTAACGATTCTTAACAAAGTTAACAAAGGGGGAGATTGTGCTTTATTGCTGGAATTTCTTGTTGAAGATGATCTTGAATCCAAAGGGGGAGATTGTTAGTGCACAAATGTGTTGGATACAAGATCATGAAGATGAAAGATGAAAGTCAAAGTCAAAAGCTCAAGTCAAAGCCTCTCAAGCAAAAGTCAAAGTCTTTTGTAATAAGTAAAAAGTCAAAGTCAATGTATTTTGTGTTTAGATTCCTTTGTAATTAGTGGTAGGTATAAATAGCTTTTGTTTTTGTTAGTAGAATCATTAGACTAAAAGTCATTAGACTAGAAGTCATTAGACTGAGAGAAAAGTGATTGTAGTGAGAGAAATATTGAGTTCGTTGAGAGCATTTTGTAATAGTTGGATTCAAGAAATATAAATGGCGTAGTGAATTGATTTGTTTGTCATCTTGATTGATTGCACGTATTGTGGGACACACATCGTTTCATCACTTAATGCTCTATGTATCAAGATTTCAAGTAATAAAAAGACAGTTTTCTATTGGTGACTAAGATTTCAAAAGATAAGATAAAACTCCTCTGGTTCTACGGTTAGAATTATTGTAAAACCCTAAAAAATAAGAGCAATTCAAACTTGTAATTTGACATGAATGTAATTCTTAAATAAATAAATGACCCATAAATGGGGAAATGATATAGTGTTTGCAATCCCATAATATGAATAAGATAATTAACAACCTACTAATCTAAACTAAGTCAAGCTCAGATTAAGAACGGGTGTCACTATGTTCTCCCAAAAGATTTCCTGCCAAAAGAGTATACGCCTATAAACAAAAGTCTTTGACCCCAAAAGATGCCTTTACTGACAACCATCATTCCGCTCACGACTTCGGAGCCCCACCACTAAGAGAACCTGTTATACATGTAATTTTAAGAAAAAAGTGTTAGGTTTGACGCCTAGTGAGAACAAACAATTACATGATTAAGTGTTAGTGCACAAATATGTTGGATCCAAGATCATGATAATTAAAATTCAAAGCCCAAGTCAACCCTCAAGAAAAGTCAAAGGATCTATTAAAGGAAAGTCAAAGTCAAAGCAAGTCAGTGTGTGTTAGTTAGTTTTGTCTTGTAACCTTATAGGTGTAAATAGATTTTAAGTTTTGTTGAATCATTAGGTTCCTTGATAGAGATACTTTTAGAGAGAGAAATATTATATGTCAGAGAGAGTGTAAATCTGTTCATATTGAAGATCAATAACATGGAATATTTGATTTGATTGATGTTGTTATCTTGATTTGCACATTGTTTGGGACACACATTAAGTTATAAAACAATATAACAGTAGTGTATCTTAAAATCAAGACATTCGGTAAGAATAAACCATTTCATTCTTTAGAAGGGCAATAACATCATAAGATGACGGGGGAGACCCGATTTACCACACGTCGTGACGGAACACAAAAGTAAGCCATGAACTAATGTTTTAAACATATATCAAGGATGGATAATTATTGACATCAACCCTATCCAGGTCTTTAGTCATTTTGAACATCAACTATATTCAAGTCTTTACTCTAACATAAAAATGAGTTCAACTCTATCCAACTCTTTTACTCCAAGGATCACCAAGTTCAACCCTATCTAGGTATTTACCTTAGGATCTCATGATTCGAGACAAGCTTATTTGTTTAGGAACCATATCATGTAATTGATGTCTATTCCCAAATTACAAATTGGGAGCTGACTCTCATCCCATCATTATAAAATAAATCTGACTATTATGCCTATGGATCCATTACATTATTGTCTAACATGTATTTACCTTCAAGATATAACATACCACTATTTAATACATACCATTTATGTACAAGAAGCTATCAAGTGTTTTAGATCCAAATTTTGCCAATAATATCATAAATATGGAATCACCATTTTGGATTCCAAAACTCATAAAAACTTGAAATAGATAACATTTAGTGTGTGTCCCACAATCAGTATAAATCAAGATTATATCACTCAAATTCCAATTCAAATTCTTTATTGATCTTGATTAAACGATTACAACTTTCTCTCTAAAATCTCTCTCTCTCTACAAAACTCTCTCTGGATCACCTATAATATTTCAACTCGTCATCTATCCATTAAACAGCAAAAACAACTATTTATACCTACAACTAATTACAAGAAAATAAAACAAATACAATTGACTTTGACTTTCCATGAGAGTTGACTTTCCAGCTTTGACTTCTCGTATCTTTGACCTCTAGTCTTCATGATCCTGTATCCAACATATTTCTGCTCTAACAATCTCCCCCTTTAGATTCAAGATCATCTTTGAAAGATTTAGCAAATCAATCTCCCCCTTTGGTTCAATCTGGACAATCTATTCCTTTTGTTTAACGATATTCTTCCCAAGTCTGTCTTTGAACAAAATTAATAATCTCCCCAAATATGGTAGAAACAATCTTCAATAATCTCCCAAAATTATCACAAGACTCTTTCAGACTTCGGAAAGAAATTATCTTCATATTTAGCTCGAATTGCTTCAGCGAATAATCTTCAAAGAAAATTTCAGAAAATCAGCACATCTTCAAACATCTTTGACTTTGCTTGAACAATCTTTCAAACTTTGAACTTTGTCTTCTTCAAATCTTTAACTTTGAAATTTCTGATCCGGACATTTCTGTAATTCATCTCCCCCTTTTTGATGAATAGAGCATCTATAACATCAAAACTTTCATCAAGAAATGTCTTTGACCATTCTGATCTGTCCAAGAGCCTTTGATTCGTTGCCAATTCGAACAATGTGTTCATCTAGATCTTTTCAAATCTAGACAAAATAGAAATGTAAAACCTGAATCAACAAATGAATCAGTTAATGTGCCTGTCAGTAACACGAAGTTACTGTGTGTAACGGATACACATAGGAAAGGAGATTTTTGATGTTCACTCCCCCAGGGCTTCCATCCAATCATCGAAACACCACAAAGACAATTTTTATGGATGTTATGACAAGAAAAACAAATTCCTTGTGTGTTCGTGCAAGTGTAGAAAGAATTAAGTATATGATGATTGCTCTTAATAAGGCTCACCATTGTGTAAACCACTGAGACAATAGTAGATAAACACAGACTCAATGGCATGATTGAAGTGCGAAGGTGGGGCAGACTTCCTTCTTTTTCAATATCCAGATTTTCCAAATGAAAATCAGATAGATAATGTGCTGCGTCCCCATAAAAATATGAAACACTTTCTTTTTAAGAAGAAAATGAGTGGCTGGTGGGGTTAATGATCAAGAGTTGGCATGGGCTAGTTGTCTGTTTCAATAATGTTCACGAAGAATTGTGAAACATTAGTAATGTGGCTGCCCGACTCAGAAAGTAGTTGGTGCAGAGTTTGATATTCTTTTACTCCGATCTCGCACCCTCTTTCTTTTAATCATTAAGATCACATCTAACCAAACTCTCATTTCCATTTTACCTCAACGCACAAATCACACTCATTTCTTTTCGACTCCTCACACTCAATCACTATAGATTAACTTCTTGGGTAGGAGACACTGGTAATTGTGAATCCATAGAAGTTCATTTAAGTCATAGCACAAAGAACCCATATTCCTATGAAGCATATGTTGCTCAATATGGTTTAACTTTATCAGTTAAAGCTCGAATACAAGTCAGAATATAATTATTCATTTTAAACATTGAAGATATTTCAAACAAGTAAATTGAATGAATAGATATGAATGCAAGAGACTTGTTTGAAAATCTGACATTGTATGAAAATGATCAGAATCAAATGATATAGCAATTAAAGCTTATGGTAAAAAATAATGGATATTGTCCATATGAAACAAAATATAGACATTCTTGAAAGACGTTTCGAAATGAAATAACGCTCAAAATTCTTTGAAATACAAGCGGGGTGTCTTACCATCGAAAAAATATGTTTCAAATTTAATACATGGTAAGAACATATTGAATAAAAATTCAAACCGGTGTGTGTGAATACTTGAAAGTATATAGAAAAGACAATACGCAAGTATGTATCTTTGGAAACACACGGTTTGTAAATCGTTGAAGCACAAGTAAAATGAAAACATTTAAAATCACACTTCCAATTCATGAAATCTGTTTAAGAATCGGGAAGTGGTGTGAACATTTAAGAACTTGTTTTCTATGATTGAAAATCGTCCTTCTTCCAACCATATATGAGATTAAGATAAGAAATTAACCTTTTCGCTTCGTCTTAAATCTCATGAAGTCATGCTTAAGTCATAAAGATATGATCTTGATAGCTTCTCTCATTCTGCACAAGTCTCAAAGTCATGTCAAAGCAACTTTATTCACAAATTTATTGAAAAATAAAAACATAAAGCAATAAAACGATTAAAGTACGAGTTCTGATTTGAATTAATCAGAAATCATATCCTTACTCCTTTTGTTATACTCATAACCCCCCCCCTAAAATCATGCATTACAAAAATTTAACAGTTAAGTAAATGCTAGAAATCTATAAGCTCCCTCTCAAAATAATATTGATCATCTTAAAGTCTTGTCTCACTCCCCCTGAGATCATGAACAACACGTTAAAGTGCAAATATCCTTTCAGAAATAATAATAAAGAAATGATGAAAAATTACAATAAAAGAAACTTTAATAGGTAATTACTGATTAGATTTTGAGATTTAACATACCAAGCTTAGACACAAGGAAATTAAATCTCTTTTCATCTAAAGCTTTGGTAAACAAATCTGCAAGTTGATAATCAGTTTTTACAAAGTAAAGTTCTATTGTACCTTTTTTGTAACACCTCAAAAATCAGAGTAAATCAAAACCTGGAAACCTGACAATATAACGAAAGTAAATCTATTAACTTCCCATAAATGGAACCAGTCTTTAAGACTATACAATCCTATACAAGGATTTTATCAAAGGAATGGGACTTAACAATGCCCAACAACAATACTAAACAACTCCAAAAACCTCGAGACTCAAAACTCGTCTCTCCAAAAACCCCGGCAACCCACCGCTAATGGAAACCTGATACACATACCATTTGAGAAAAAGTGTCAGACTTAAAGCCTGGTGAGAACATACAGTTTATGAAGCTCAAAAGATAAAACATTTGCATCAAGATAGTATTTCCAAAGCGATTAAATTTACACATTAGGTCCTTGCCACAAACGGGCTTTTTCGTTATAAACACGCCATAAGAGGACCGAAAACAAAACATTTTACCAAGGATTGTGGCGTAACACAAAGTTAGGCCAAAAATCCGAGTTACGAGCTAAACCAATTGGAGTCCGCGGATACGAATCACAAAGTCCGTGCTACAATGTGAGATCAAGCCCCAAGCGCAAAACCAAGGTATACTCCTTCGCTAGGATCACTATGAACCATGGCTAGTATCCGGCCTCACATAACCGTACCAAGTTGCCCTCAAGGAACAAGTGATCCCTAGCTACAATTCTGAGGAATGTAACATCCCAACAATACAGTCTACTCAAAACCTAGGGATCCACTAGTAATGGTAAGGACTCGTCACAACAACGTATGTGACCAACCATAAATAAACATATGGTTACAAACACATTTTTATAAACAAAATGCTATTCCCAGTTCAACTTCTGGTAAGAATGAAAAGCATTTAAAAGAAGTTCCTTTGAATATTTCTTTCGCATAACGCACAGGTAAAACATCATTTTACTTTTAAAATAAGAGAAGATCAAAAAGGTAACTTTTGATATGTATACAGTTTAAAATGATAGTAGGAACTCACCTCTGTTTCCTTCTTCTTAACGAGCGCTACCTATGATAACAACGAAAGAATCGGTAAGTCGAAATACGGATAAACCTCTCGTTACTTGAATAGGACTCAAAGACACAGAAGCTAACAACTTAACAGAACCTAAACTGGTCAAAGGACCACACCGGTCTACAACAACACCGGTCGAACGACCTCCGGTCGGGCACAACCATTCGGTCGAACACCCTCGATCGAACAGGCTTCGGGTCGAGGGACCATCCGGTCGAACAACCATCCGGTCGAACGACACACCGGTCGAACAACCATCCGGTCGAGCGACCATCCGGTCGAACAACCATCCGGTCGAACGACCATCGCCTTGTTCATCAAGAACAGCGACGCAGAACCCAGATTTCAACCCAGATCCAAATGAGAAAATACTCAGATCTCAAAATGGAACGGTTCAAAACCTTCACAACGAGATTCTACTCGGCTAAAAGCATTCAGATCAAAGCATTAAGCTAGATTCGTACCTCGATTTGCCCGAAACGATCGACCCTTTACAAAGCTTCTCCTGCACTCTTCCTTTCTCTCTGACTTCTCAAAACCAAGAAACTGATATTTGTGATATTTATCAAAATATCTAATTTGATTTTGTATATATATAACCCAAGTTACATTTAACCCCCCTGAACTTTGGGTAACGGTCAACTTCTCACCCAATCCCAAAATTCAGGGTGTTACATTTTTCTACATTATCTTTTATAAAATGATAACTGACATCAATGTGCTTTGTTTTAGTATGCTGCACAGGATTAGCTGATATAACGATAGCACTCTTCGAGGCACAATACATCGGTATTTTGTCAAACTTGAATCCATAGTCTCGCAGATGTGTCCTCATCCACAAAACTTGAGAGCAGCAACTAGAAGCAGCTACATACTCTGCTTCTGTAGTCGAAGTGGAAACACAAAATTGTTTCTTTGACGCCCAGCTAACGAGCTTGTCTCCAAGGAATTGAATATGACCTAAAGTGCTCTTCCTGTCTAACATACATCCAGCATGATCTGCGTCTGAATAAGAAGTTAGTTCAAACCCAGTATCTTTAGGATACCACAGACCAAGATCTGCAGTCCCCTTCAGATATCTAAAGATCCATTTGACAGCAGCCAAATGGGATTATTTAGGATCAACCTGATATCTTGCACATAAATATGTTGAGAACATAATATCTGGCCTACTTGAAGTAAGATACATTAAAGAACCTATCATTCCTCTATAAGTCCTAACATCAACACTTTTACCTGAAGGATCAGTGCCGATCTTAGTACCTGGTGCCATTGGGGTTCCAATTGGTTTGCAATTTTCCATTTTGAACTTCCGAAGAATATCAACAATGTACTTAGATTGGTTAATGAAAATCCCCATTAAAAATTGTTTTACTTGTAATCCGAGAAAGAAATTCATCTCTTCCATCATACTCATTTGAAATCTTGACACCATTAAGTTTGAAAAGTTCTTACAGTATTTAGGATTTGTAGAGCCAAATATTATATCATCAACATATATCTGAATAAGGATGATATTGGTTTTTTCCTTTTTAATGAATAAAGTGGTTCGACTTTACCTTTTGAAAAACCTGATTTGACCAAGAATTTTGATAATACGTCATACCAGGCTCGAGGCGCTTGTTTTAACCCATAAAGTGCTTTATCCAAGATGTAGACATAATCTGGTTTATCTGGATTCACAAAGCCTTCTGGTTGTGAGACGTAGACTTCCTCCTTAAGAATGCCATTTAGAAAGGCAGTCTTCACGTCCATTTGATAAACTGTGAAGTTCTTGTGAGCTGCGTAGGCGAGAAACATGCAGATTGCCTCTATACGCGCTACTGGAGCATAAGTCTCGTCGTAATCTATCCCTTCCTCTTGCCGGTAACCTTTGGCAACAAGTCTTGCTTTGTTTCGAATAACAATACCATCTTTGTCCTTTTTATATTTGAATACCCATTTAGTGCCGATAACGGTCTTTCCTTCTGGTTTTGGCACTAGTCTCCAGACCTTCAAGGCTTCGAACTGGTTTAACTCTTCTTGCATAGCAGACACCCAATCCGAATCAGCTAGAGCCTCTGATACACGAGTGGGCTCTATCTTGCTGAGGAATGAGTCATGCATACATTGATTCAAAGTTTTTTTTTTTTGGAGAGGGTATCCCAGACCACATTGGGCCCAGACTAATCCCTGGCAATATGGGCCGAAGCCCGACTGCTAAAGCATGCAGCCCGGGGTCGAAGCCCCCGTACCTCCAGGATGCGTCCCCCAGGGTTCGAACATGAGACCGCTACTAGCTAGTCCACATGCCTTACCACTAGGCTAACACCCTTTTGGTTACATTGATTCAAAGTTGCTGACCTAGTTTGCACAAGTTTGTCTAAATCTCCAATAATTTGGTGAAGAGGGTGCTCTTTGGTCCAGCGATGTTCATGAGGGAGTGGAGTAGATGAAGATTGATCATGATTATCATCTAAAAATCCACTATCAACTTCTTCAGTTTGTACATCTTGAGGGAGGGATTCAGTTGAAGTAATTGGTGCAGAAGCTTCAGTAGGTACAACTTGTTCAGTCTGTTGATCTGTCCTTACATCACATCCTACTGTCTCAGCAACTTCTGGCTCATCATTAGTAGATACAACTTCAACTATTGGAGTAGGCATTTGAACTGGAATATCTTGCTGAATCGGGGAATTTGATTCAGTGGAAACATCTGAAGTGGTTGGATGATTAGCCGTTGAATCTTCCATCCTGTCAACCACAACAGGTTTATTCACATTAGATCCAAGATATTCATCATAAAATAGTTCAAATAAAAGATCTAAATCAGATAAATGATTAGTATACGTTGATGCTTCATCTGATTTGTTTTTTTTTCCGATACAGATTACGAACTGAGTTGTCCAGAAGCTAACACTCCGGTTATCACGGGTTCTGAACTGACTTGTTCAGAAGCCATTTCCTCATCGATTGTGACGTTTACGCTTTCGATCACAAACTTCGACTTCTTCAAATAAACTCGATATGCAGTAGATATAGAAGAATATCCAATGAAGATGCCCTCGTCTGCCTTTGCACTGAACTTGTTCATATTCTCTGTGTCGTTTAGCACAAAACACTTACAACCAAAAATATGAAAATATTTGATGGTTGGTGCTCAATTGTTGATCAAAGCATACGAAGTCTTTTGAAATCTGCGGTGTATCATGGAACGGTTTTGAGTGTAGCACACAGTCAAAATTGCTTCTGTCCATAGAAATACAGGTAAGTTTGATTGGCTGAGCATAGTGAGAGCGTCCTCGACTAGCGTTCGATTTCGCCTTTCGACTACTCTATTATGTTCGGGTGTACGAGCATCAGAGTATTGATGTGATATCCCAACCGATTCGAGATATTCTTCAACAGTTTTGTTTTTAAACTCTATGTCGTTATCAGTTTTGAGAAGCTTGACTGGTTTCTACAAATTCACCTGGATCGTCTTCAGAAATGTAATGAGTACTTCGGACGTCTCATCTTTTGATCGTAGAAATTTGACCCAAGTGTATCGCGAATAATCGTCCACGATAACAAGAACATATTTCTTTCCGCCTAAGCTCTGCGTTCGCATCGGACCACAAAGATCCATATGCAACAACTCTAATGGAGAATTGGTACTAGGTTCAGGCTTCAGTTTATGTGGAGCTCTCTTCATCTTCCCTTTTTCACAAGCTGCACACAAGTGTTCTTTCTCGTATCTCAATTCAGGAAGTCCATTCACCAATATGCCTTGAACCAATTTGTTGATATAACGAAAATTCAGGTGTGACAGTCGTCGGTGCCATAGCCAACTTTGTTGCATCGAAGCTTTTGTCAATAAACAAACCTGATTGTCAGTCTGGACCTTTGCAAGATTGATGGTGTAGAGGTTTGAATTGCGAGTGCCAACTAAGAGTTCTTTGCCGTCTTCAGTACACACTGAGCAAATCTTAGCCTTGAAATTGACCTCTAATTCTTTGTCGCAGAACTGAACAATACTAAATAGGTTGTGCCCTAAGCCTTCGACATAACTCACCTTCGTAATCGTTATGTTGTCTTGAATGATGTCACCAAATCCTAAGATCGGAACAACCGCTATTCATATGCTTGGATTTCTCTGTATAATTAGAGAATAAAGCTTTATGCCCGGTCATATGCTTGGAACAACCGCTATCCAAGTACCACATATGCCGGGTCTGCAAGAGAAATCAGGAAACAACATATTTAGGTACCCATTTAAAAACGGGTCCTAACAGATTAGCACAAGATTTTGGTATCCATTTGAATATGGATCCTCTTTTCTTTTGAAAACCTTTGAAAACATTTTTTTTAGAAGAATAAACATGATAAGATCCAAACCAATCATTAGAATTATGATGATAAGCAAAATCATTCCACTGATAAGAATAAGATTTAGTAGTAGTAGGAGATAATCGGAACAATTGCTTTATAGAATATCTCTTGTAAGAATTTACAAGGTTTTTATTAGTAGAAGCAACAGAACCAACTACATCATTCAAACTACTATTTGATCTATCAATAACTACATCAGGAAGTGATTCTGCCTTTTCATCATTCTTCTTTTTAGGTCGCCATTCAGTTCTCTCTTCAGACATTTTCTTTCTTATATCTGAAACAAAAAATTTAGATTTATTAGGATAATCAAATTTCTGAAATTGAATTTTCTTGTGTTTACCAGTGTTGTTCTGTTTCTGTGAGCGTTGTTTCTTATGTTTCTTACCCTTTGCATAGTAATCAGCATTCACAGAAACTGATTCACCAACCTTAGTTGATGATTCACCTTTTTCATAAACACTTGGTAAAACTTGTCCATTAATCACAAAAGTAGAATGATTTGGAAGTGGAGCATTAAAGGCAAACATATCAATTTCTTCTATACACCCGTCATCAGAAATTAGGAAATCATTTGCAGACTCAAATTAATCATCAAAATCAGTCTCAGAAGTTTGAAGTACTTTAGAAGATGAAGAACACACTTTAGATTTAAAATGAAAATCTGTGTTCTTCAACACTGTAGAAAAAACATCTAGTGTTAGATCACCCAAAATTCTTTCATCAGATAAAATATTTTCTAATTCAATTATTTTGCTTTCTAAGACGAGTGGAGGTACATAAATTTTAGCTTGAGTAGGTTTTGCCTCCATCTCAGTAGAAGAATAACTAACAAAAAAAAATCATTTGAAAGAAATTTTGATGTTTTAGAAAGATAACTATCATTCAGTCTTTCATAACAGAATGGTAGATGCATTTTCTTTAAATTCATTTTTTTCTCATCTTCTTTTTCGTCAACTTCTTTTGATGATTTGGTAATAAATTTGGGTTTCAAATGAGGATATTTATCAGCAACATACATATAATTTGCATTATATATAGCTGGCTGTTTTCTGATAGCTTTTTCTAGGTAATGAGGATTATCATAACCTAGTCCCCATTTTTCTTTAAAATTAGCTTCTTCATTAGGTGTATTCAAAAAAATTGTTTGATCTGTTTGGCCTCGAACATATAATTTTGCTTCTAGACCATTTACCTTTTGCTCTAAAGTCTTGTTCTCAACCTGTAGTTTAAACGCTTTTAGAACACATTCTTGTTTTTCAGAATCAGAATCAGACTTAGACAATTGTTTTTCAATATCAGAAATCTTACTTTCAAAACAATCTTTTTCATTTTTAAAATCAGAAGCAAATTTGCATAGAGAATCAATTAAACTTTGTTCCCAATAACTGATTTATTAAGTTCAAAAATCTGTTGAGTTCTCCTAGAAAGTTTGTCTTTTTCCTTTTTCAGTTTTAATTGAAGGTCTTGAAGTTCGACCATCATGGCTTCCATTTTGGTCATAAAATCATTTTCAGTTAAATTCATTACCTCGTCAACAGTCTCATCATCAGAATCATAGTCTTTCACCTCTTTTCCCATCAAGCATATATGAGCTGACTCTTCTTGTTCTTCCTCCACATCAGAATGATCCAACCAGAATTCATCTTCAGCCATTAATGCCTTGCCTGCCTTCTGTTGCTTGGCCAAGAGCATTTTGTTCTTATAATACTCAGAGTTGCGAACCTTCGACTTTCGACAATCTTTAGCATAATGTCCAACCTTGCCACAGTTGTAGCATTTGATCAAATCATTAGCT
The DNA here is from genome assembly GCA_954870635.1 of Arctium minus. NCBI lineage: Eukaryota > Viridiplantae > Streptophyta > Magnoliopsida > Asterales > Asteraceae > Arctium > Arctium minus. The sequence continues at coordinate 57,360,754 of OX941080.1, read as the reverse complement.
GTCTTCTCAGTACTGGTGTAATCATTCACATATTTCTTCTTTTCTTCCGGCTTCTTCTCAACATATCTATTTCCTTCCACTCTTTCTCTATGCTCGTGGTTTTTTGAACTTGATGAAGAGTATCTCTGAGAATTAGAACCCGATTTCTTGTAGAATTTCTTTTGAAAAGCACGGGCCAGTAAAAGCATTGCTTGCTTAAGTTTCTCTCCATCATCTCCATCAGATTCAGATTCTGATTCAGAACTGGACATCACTATCTTCTTCTTCTCTTTCTTTTCCTTCTCTTTCTCTGCAACCACCAATGCTATGGGATCAACAGCCTTCTCAACTTTCTTTTTCTCAGATCTTTTCTCCTCAACCTCTTCCTCATTCTGTCGTAGAGTCTCGTAGACTTCATGTAGTGGAATCTCACTCAAATCTTTTATCTGCTTCATTCGACGAGTGTGCTTTTTCCACTCAGGTTGCAATATGCTAAAAAACTTCACATTGTTCTCAATCTGTTGCTTCTTAACCTTGTTCTTGGAAAGCTCATTTAGAAGAAGTACAAATCTTTCATAAGTATCCTCCAAACTTTCATTCTCTTTAGCCTTGAATTCTTCATAATTGTTGATATAGTTGGCCACCTTCATTTGATTCCCAACTTTAGAACCCAACATCATCTTTCTTAGCTGATCCCACATAGATTTTGCAGATGCATTGTAGCTGTCTATTTTCACATAGATTTCATTGGTCATACTTTGTAAAAGCAAAGATCTGGCCTTTTTATCAGCATCAAACCGATTCTTTTGTTCATCAGAGAATTTTGCATAATCTTTCTCAACTCTCTTTGTTTTCGGAGCTCCATCTGAATCATTACCTTCTGCAGGAATCTCCTCAGTAATTTTTGGCATTGGACCATATTCTATTGATGCTAGAATGTTCTTTCCATTCGTTTTCCGATCAATAAAATCGAGAAATCTGTCTTTCCATTGCTCATATTCCCCTTTAAACAATACTGGGGGCTTGACATCTATGCCAATTGAGAGAGCGTCTCTGGAAGTCATCTTGATCTACACTGTTTACTTGATCGTCAAAATTCAGAAAGTAAAGCTGGATCTACAAAAATCAAACTTAGTTAAATTTCAAAAAAAAATTCAGATTTTTTTTCCTAAAATCAAGATTATATCACTCAAATTCCAATTCAAATTCTTTATTGATCTTGATTAAACGATTACAACTTTCTCCCTCTAAAATCTCTTTCTCTCTCTACAAAACTCTCTCTGGATCACCTATAATATTTCAACTCGTCATCTATCTATTAAACAGTAAAAACAACTATTTATACCTACAACTAATTAGAAGGAAATAAAACAAATACAATTGACTTTAACTTTATTACAAAATGCCTTTGACTTTCCATGAGAGTTGACTTTCCAGCTTTGACTTCTCGTATCTTTGACCTCTAGTCTTTATGATCTTGTATCCAACATATTTCTGCTCTAACATTTAGGTATAGAAAACCATTCCTTATAATTATTCCAATAAAATATCCAAAACCCTTAAAACCCTAGTTTTGACCTAGGTTTTCCAAAATCAACCAAACAAGGAGTAAAAGATAATAATGCTTTGGAAGAACGTAAATAAAACACTTTAACATGTATAAAGTTTAGACAAGTGTAGATTGAACTCACAATACTAGGTTTTGTATATAAAACCTGTTAGGGTGTTTTATATGTTAAATAGAAGTTCAGGGTGAATTAATATAATTATTCTAAAGTTTTATTTTGTTAGTTGGGACTAGAGCCCATTAGCCCATTAAAGTTGTAAGCCTAAGTATATAAAGGCATATTTAGTTTCATATTTCAGCTTAGAAAGTTTTCATCTTTCATAGTTCTCTAGTCAATACGTTTACATTTACTGATCATATATTATCTCTGTAAACCTAAACCCTTTCTTGAATATTAATCATATGACTAGAGGTTGTGGCTATATTATTGTTCTTCATTGTTGATTATTGTTCGTGATTGCACTGTACAGGGATCTACAATTGGTATCAGAGCAAAGAGACTGAAGGTTTGATCCAAAAAGGTTTGTCTAAAACCCTTTAATCGATTATTTACTTAATATTGTTTATCGTATTCGATAGATTTCTGGGCAGATTATTTTTTTATTGAAAATCGACTTTTATCTGGGTAATTAAGTTTCTGCAAAATCGATTTTTATAATGTGTTATCGGTCGAATGTTCTGGGTTTTTAGTTCGGTCGATTGTTTGATAAATTGGTTTCTGGGTTGAAGTTTGGTCGTCTGTGTTTTTGAAATTTTTTTTATCGGTCTGAGTGTGTCTGTGTTCTTGAAAATCAATTAGTCGATTGAGTTTTCTGGGTTTACAAATCGATCTGCAAAATTGTTCATTGATCATTCAATTTCTAGGTCGATCGATTTCAGATTCATCGATTTTATCGGTAGTTTAGCTGTTAATCGATTTATCTGTTATCTGTTTGTGTTTATCTGTTCGATATCGACCAGCCCTATTGACCGGACCCATGCGACCGATATCTAGTCGACCGATACTTTGTTGACCGATACCTTGTTGACCGATATTTGTTCGACCGGTACATTGCCTTGACCGGTACGTTGTTCGACCAATACTCTAAGGTCGACCGGTACATTGCTGACCGGCATATTGTCTTGACCGGTGCCCGTCTGTGACTTGTACCCTGCCCTGACCGATACCTGGACTCGACCGGTGACTTGTTCGACCGGTACTCTTTTTGACCGATACTCAACAGTCGACCGGTACTCTTTGTGGACCGGTATCTCTGTCCGACCGGACCTCTGTTCGATCGGGACCCTGCTCGACCGGGTTCTTGCTCGACCGAGTCCTTGCTCGACCGGGTCCTTGTCCTGCTTATTTTCTATAAATATTGTTTTTGGATCATTCTGTTTGTCTCACGATCGCTACAATGCATTTTAAGTTTAACGAGATAAGATGAATTCGAGAGACGCCTTAGCTATCGGTTCAGATCAAAAACCCCCGGTGCTCTATCGGGCAAAATACCCTCAATGGAATGATCGCTTCATGAACTTTATCGAAGCGAAATCAAACTACGAGGAAATACTCAAGTGTCTGAAGGAGGGGCCGCAACCCTGGCCGATGAAAATCCTGCCTGGATACCAAGCCGAGGGTCGACCAGACCGTGAGGTTCGAAAAACTCTCCGTGAGTTTACCCCTCCAGAAAAGAGCATGTATGAGGCTGAAAAACATGCAAAGTCTTATCTTCTATAAAGTCTACCCAACGACATATATGCCTGCATCGATAGTTACAAGGAGACGGCAAAAGGTATGTGGGACCAGATTGAGAAGATGATGATGGGTAGCAGAATAAACGCTCAGCTGAAGGTGACAAATTGCATCACCCGATATGATGGCTTCAAAGCTAGAAAAGGCGAGACGCTCACGGAAACCTATGAACGGTTCAACCTGCTTCTGAATGATCTGCATAAAAACAAAATCACGAAGACGAACACCGAGAACAACATCAAGTTCATGAACAATCTTCAGCCAGAGTGGAAGACGTTCGTCTCTCATATCCGTCATACTCAAGCCATGGAGAAGATTTCACTACCTGAACTATATGAAATGCTTCTCCAAGATGAAGAGGAAGTTCTTGAGTTGATGGGAAATCAAAAAGCAGATAAAAAGCCGGTAGTTGATCCGTTAGCAGTTGTCTCAGATAAAAGAGGTAAATCTGTCAGCCGCTCGTCTGAAAAGGAGCCAGTGAAAAGTGATTATGAACCCGAAGACCCTGACAGTGACTCGGATCCGGAATACACTCAGATTAAAGAAGCAGTGTTGTTCTTGACCCAAGCATTTCAGAAAAGGAAGCTCTTTAACAAGTCTTCGAACAAGCAAAGATACTCCACTACTCCTCTCAATCAATGTAATCATAAAGAGAAAGAGAAGTATGAAGGGAAGAGACGCGCTGATGAAGGTAAGAAGCCTGAGAAGAGACATGATGAGAAGCCAAAAGAGGAGTCGATCAAATGCTATAACTGTGGTCGGTTGGGTCACTTTGCCAAAGATTGTCGCAAGTCTATTGTGCGCAACTCAGATTACTATAAAGCCAAGATGTTGCTGGCCAAAGAAAAGGAAGTAGGTAAGGCTCTCATGGCAGAAGATGACTACTGGCTGAACGTATCTGATGAAGAAGATGATGATGCTGAAGCACATCTGTGTTTCATGGGTAAGCACTCAACACAGTCCGATACTGATGATGATGATCGTGATTCCCCATGTCAGGTATGTGCTCCTTACCTAGAAGCTTTAATTGAACAGATGCAAATCACTGTGCACAAATTAGACTCCTGCAAGCTAACCATTAAAGAAAATGAACAACTCATCTCATCTCTAGAAAAACGAGTGTCTGCACAGTCTGAATGTATTGAAAAACAAAGCATAAAAATTGCTGGCAACCTGTGCATAATTTCTAACTTAAAAGAAGAGTGTGAGAGTTGTTCAAAAGAATCAAAAGAATTGAAGAGCAAAGTAGATGACCTTAAGATACGTATGTAAGAAAATGGGAAAATTGATATTGTGACTCAAAGCGTGGCTTACAAAAATGAAAATCAAAGGTTATCTAATCAATTAAAGGATCTTGAACGGAAACTTTATAAAATTGGTCAATCTCATCAAACGCTGAATCTAATTGCACCAAAAGATCCCAAGTATGCGGATACGGGTATCGGTTACGATAACCTATATTATCTAAAAAAGGCCTTATCCGAAGTTCCTACGTTATATGCGTTCGAATTTCTTGGAATAGACAAAACTTATCCAGAGTACAAAATCAATTGGACCAAACCACTTGATGATGAGGACATGGAAGAGGACAATTTGCGAAGGAAGAACTCTACCAAAATGCAACTTCCTTTTGTTTATTATTCTTTGAATACGTCTTATAACGATGACAAACCCTGTTTCCTGTCAAACGACTATTTTTGAAGTTACACTCAAGCTAAACTAGATGCTAAAACCGTTGAAACTGAGGAGGAACCTCTAGACCATAAAGTTTATGTTCCACCTCTGATTTTAGAAAAGAAAATTGTTCAGCTAGAAGAGTCATTTGCACAGGAGAGGAACAATTTTCAAAAGGAAAAACAAGAGCTTTTATCCCAAATTGAGTGTCTCAATTTCAATAAAAAGGAAACTGTGTCAGATGAGGAAAAAGAATACTTTCAGACAGAGACAAAGAAGTTAAATTCACAACTGACTGCTTTGGCAGCAGATCGGATGAAAAAGCAACTTCACAAGGCTGAGCCTCAAGCTAAGCCTACAATTCTCCAAGTTGAGAAAACTCATATGTCTGAAAATTCCTATCCATCCTCGGACACATCTTCCTGTAAAGCCTTTTTAGGCGACTCGTCACCAAATCTTTCAAACAAAGGAAAAGAGCCTCAAGTTTTAGAAACGGATCATTGTTCTGATTTTAAAAATGCTTCCGCCTATGATCCTCTTAAAGAAACAAACCCTTCCGATGTCCTGAATTCATCAAGTGATAAGGCTCCTTCTGATGAGGAAATGGAATTTTCAGCATTCTTGAATTCTGAGGTGTGCCTAGATAGTCAATTGGACCAATTTGATTTTAATCCTTCTCTACCAAGTCACGTTGATTTTCTAACTTCTTCTTGTGAGCCTCCGGTAAAATTTTACAAGGGTGAATGTTCCACATCTGCCCCACAAAACTCTTCTGTGAATAATTCTTCAAATTCTAAATCAAAAAGACGTTCACAGAAGAAGAAAAAGACCGGTCGCTCTAAAAAGCAACAATTATCAAAATTCAAATCTTCTGACTATGGGTTTAACGGTATTTCAAATACTTTTGGTCGATGCAAAGAAGTCAAATATGCGTGGGTAGCTAAGAAGTCTAAGGAGAGCACGACGACGACAAAATTAGTTAAACCAGTTTTGAATTCTAGGAAAAACAATAACAGTCATGATGTTTTTAATTCTAAACCTTTGGTTGAATGTAATGGATCTTTACCTTTAAAAGTTTATTCAATTTCGCAATTACTTCAATTGTCTCATGATTGTCTTTGTTTCTCCTACTGTGGATTGAATGATTTTGTTGACCGTCGTTTTGCATCTGATTGGTTTGGTTCTTATCATGTGTCTAATTTTCATTCTAAGTTTGATGTTCCCCGCCATAGAAACAGACCTAAGTCTAAACGGGCCTCCCAGTCGGGTGTTAAGTCTAACCCCAAAGGACCCATTTACGAATGGGTACCTAAAAAGCCTTAACTTGTTTTGCAGGACGGTCATGTGTGGTATTTAGATTCAGGTTGCTCCAAGCACATGACCGGAAGAAAGGAGCTTCTCACAAACTTCACCGAGAAGTTTTGTGGGAATGTGCGATTTGGGAATGATCATTATTCTCCCATCATGGGTTATGGCGATATCGTTAAGGATAATCTCACGATTAAGAAAATGTTCTACGTCGAAGGTCTTGGTCACAACTTGTTCAACATCGGTCAATTATACGATAAGAATCTAGAGGTCACCTTCAAAGCCAAGAGGTGCAGCGTTCGGACTGAAGATGGAAAAGAAATTCTTGCTGGAACGCGTCGCACCAATCTCTACACGGTTGACCTCTCATCCCTGAAAGCAGATAAGGAAGTTTGTTTGATGTCCAAAGCCTCAGCTGAACAAAACTGGTTATGGCATCGTAGACTCTCGTACCTGAACTTCAAGACTATCAATAAGTTGGTGCTCGGTGGACACGTGAGGGGAATGCCAGATCTTAAGTTTGAAAAAGATCACCTGTGTGCCGCCTGTGAAATGGGCAAGATTAAGAAGGCTTCTCACAAGCCTAAAGCCACTCCAAGTACTTCTCGGTCCCTCGAACTCATTCATATGGATTTTTGTGGACCGATGCGCATTCAGAGTATCAATCACAAGAAGTATGTCCTGGTGATGGTTGATGACTTTTCTCACTACACGTGGGTTAGATTCCTTCGTTCAAAGGATGAAACCCCCGAATTGATCATTTCTTTCCTGAAGAGCATTCAAGTCAGTCTCAACCTATCAGTCCAGACCATTAGAACGGATAACGGCACGGAGTTCAAGAATCAAGTGCTCACCGGTTACCTGACTTCAGTGGGCATCACACATACCTTTTCAGCTGCTCGTACTCCTCAGCAAAACGGGGTAGTAGAGCGCCAGAATCGAACTATTGTAGAAGCCGCACATTCGATGTTATCCCAGTCCAAGCTCCCGCTATTTTTATGGGCAGAAGCAGTTGCTACCGCATGCTACACTCAAAACCGTACTATCATCAACAAGCGGTTCAACAAGACCCCATACGAGATTATCAACAATCGCATCCCGAACATCAAGTATTTCCATGCATTCGGGTGCATGTGCTTCGTACTGAATGACAAGGATGATCTTGGAAAATTCAGCCCGAAAGCGGACGAAGGAGTGTTCATCGGCTATTCACAGCAAGCCAAAGCCTACAGAGTCTACAACAAACGGACGAAGACCGTCGTTGAGAGTGTAAACGTGACTTTTTACGAGCCCGCTGATATGGCTTCTGAACACATCAGTTCAGAACCCTCTTTAACTGGTGTGTTAGCTTCTGGACAATTACGTTCAGGATCTACACAATCTCCAGTAGATCCAAATCAAGCGTCTACGTCAAGAGCACATCTTTCAGATTTGGATTTACTTTTTGAGCATTTTTATGATGATTATTTTCCTTCTACACATAATGCTATATCATGTAACAGGAATGATGCTCATGCACCAGAAGTGACCCAGGTCACTGGTCCAACAGATTCAGGTGATTCAACCTCGCCTGACCCCCCTCCTACTTCTCAAGTTCCTCCTGACGCTCCGGCACTAGTTGGAACTCCTGAACCGACCCCTGCTGAAGGTGCTACCGAAGTTCCCTCTCCAAAAATCCCGGATACTATCATTGACTCATCACCCGCTAAGTCGACCTCGACTTCACGCCCGACTCCAGCCCCGGAGCTTCCACCTCACAGGCCGTCATCCCTCGAAGCAGTTCAGGATCTACCCCTCGGTGGTTATGTGGATTCCGATACTTCTCAACAGACATATCAACCTCTGCCACATGCCACCAAGTGGACTCGAGCTCATCCCCTTCATCAGATCATCGGTGATCCCAATTCACCTGTTCAGACTCGATCTACCACTGCGAATGACTGCTTATTTTCTTCGTTCCTTAGCCGTATCGAACCTTTAACCGTCTCCGAAGCATTGAATGATCCAGACTGGGTAATAGCTATGCAAGAGGAACTCAATCAATTTGAGAGCCTCAAAGTATGGCGCCTTGTTACCGGCCAAAGAATAAGACGGTGATTGGAACGAAATGGATCTTCAAGAACAAGAAGGACGAACATGGAATCATAATCCGGAACAAAGCGCGTCTGGTAGCTAAAGGATATCGCCAGCAGGAAGGAATAGATTACGATGAGACGTTTGCACCGGTTGCCCGCATTGAAGTGATTCACATGTTCCTTGCCTACGCCGCTCACAAGAACTTCATCATCTTTCAAATGGATGTGAAATCCGCGTTTCTGAATGGCGTTCTCAAGGAGGAAGTTTATGTTTCGCAACCCGAAGGATTCGTGAGTTCTGAAAACCCTAATCATGTCTACTTTCTTGACAAGGCCTTATACGGTCTTAAGCAAGCGCCACGAGCCTGGTATGATGCACTCCAAAGGTAAGATCGACACTACCCTATTTATTAAAAGAGAAAAGCGCGATATTATTCTTGTACAGATCTATGTCGATGACATAATCTTTGGCTCTACAAACCCCAAGTACTGTCAGAACTTCTCAGCCCTCATGAGTAAACATTTTCAAATGAGCATGATGGGGCAAATGAATTTTTTTTTGGGTCTTCAAGTTAAAAAATTAGCAACAGGAATTTTCATTAATCAATCTAAGTACATCTCGGATATTCTTCGGAAATACCAGATGGAAAATTCTTTACCTATGAAAACCCCCATGTCTACTAGTATAAAGCTACACTCCGATCCCGACGGAAAGGATGTGAATGCTACAACTTATAGAGGAATGATAGGTTCTCTGATGTACTTGACGACTAGCCGGCCAGACATTATGTTCTCGACTTTTTTGTGTGCAAGATTTCAGTCCAAACCTAAAGAGTCTCACTTAGCTGCAGTTAAGCGTATTTTTCGTTATTTAAAAGGTACTGCTGATCTTGGTTTGTGGTACCCGAAAGAGATAGGTTTTGAATTGATAGCTTATTCAGACGCTGACCATGCCGGAAATATGCTGGACCGGAAAAGCACGTTGGGACATGTCCAGTTCCTGGGTGATCGTCTTGTCAGCTGGGCTTCGAAGAAGCAAAACTGCGTATCAACCTCTACAGCCGAGGCCGAATATGTAGCAGCTGCCAGTTGCTGCTCACAAGTCATTTGGATGCGCACCCAGCTGAAAGACTATGGCTTTCACTACTCGAAGATCCCCATCTACTGTGACTCGAAGAGCGCAATTGCAATATCCAGCAATCCCGTCCAACACACGAAGACGAAGCACATTGATGTGCGCTATTATTTCATAAAAGACCACGTCGAAAGAGGTACCATCGAACTATACTTTGTTAAGACAGAGCATCAGTTAGCAGACCTGTTTACCAAAGCCTTGGACGAAAAACGCTTTAATTATCTAGTGTCCAAGCTAGGTATGCTAAATCTGAAAGTTTGATCCGTTCACAGACCTATACGAGTCTCATTCAATCACGAGTGACTGTGACTTAGTGCTCCAGTGACTTGTCTCTGGTTGTTCATGTTCACACTCATTGGTGTTTGACTTTTACTCGTTAAGTTCTGTACAAGTTTCACTTATGTATTAATAAATTAGATTTCGTTTGTTTCGATTTTTTTCTCGTGTGTTTTTCTTTTCTTCATGGTGTTTTGCTTTGCTTTTGCAGTCTAGTAGTTCGATCACTTCAAGAGTATGTCGTTTGTGGTGATTTTTCGAAGATGTTCATGTGTTCAGGGGGAGCACTATCACAAGATGATTGGTAAGGTTCACTAGTCCTCCGTTCGAGGGGGAGCAGGTAAGTTTCTCTCTTGGTATTCGTCAAGGGGGAGCGGATTTCGTTTATGAGCGTAGGTGATTCCCAATTTGAGGGGGAGCCGGATCAATTTTTTTTATTTTCTCGGGCCTTGGTTTCTTTTAGTTTTCTTTTAGTTTTCTTTTTCTTTCTTAAAAGCTTCTTAGTTTAGATTTTTTTTATTTTTATTTTTTTTAATTTATTTTCCTAAAAAAAATCTTATTTGATATTTGGACCGGTCCAAAATGATTTCCGGCCCAAACAACCTCGGCCTGCCCCGGAATCCAGCTCATCCCCGACCCTCATCCGGCCCATAACCCGACCCAATCGGGTCTTGCTCTCAAACCACGACGGGGTATTTAAAACCCCGGTCTCTCTCTTTTTCCCTCACTCAATCTCAATCTATCTATCTCTCAATCTCTCATCGTCCTCATCTCTTACTCGATCTCTCTCAAAATCACTCGCTCTCTCCAATCCATCTCGATATCTCTCACGCACCAGATCTTTCTCGTCTCCCTCGACCTCGATTATTCTAAGGTATGTGTTTCGATCTCTTTTATCTCTCTCGCTATCTAGATATCTCTCTGTCGAGTTCGATATACATCGACCACCGGTCGACGTCTAATCGACCCACGGTCGATCGCCGCTGCGTCGAATCGCTCGCCACCGCCACCGCCGGCCTCCGTTCCGATCGACCTTATGTCGATTCAGGGCTCGAATGGTTCAATTTCGTTTGATATGTGTTTTAAGGTTTAATCTGGGTTTGGAGTATGTTCATATTCAGATTGGGTTCATCCCGGTCGATGTCTCTACCGGTCGATATATATACCGGTCGATATATAAACCGGTCGATGATCCCAGTCAATAAGTGCCCCGGTCGTTCCTAATACCACCGGTCGATTGGTTTGATACCGGTCGATCGGTATACCCCGGTTGGTGTCTCTACTAGTTGATGTCTCTACCGGTCGGTGTCTCTACCGGTCGGTGTCTCTACCGGTCGATGTCTCTACCGGTCGGTGTCTCTACCGGTAGGTGTCTATACTGGTCGAATTTTATACCGGTCGGTGTCCATACCGGTAGATGGCTTGACCCCAGTCAATGCTTGATACCGGTCGACTTGGTGTTAATATTTGCAATTTTCTGATTGTGAGTTGCATCTATGATGATAGTTGAGTTTATGCAACCTTCAAATGGTTGAATTTTTGAGAGACTTGGTTCTTGACCCTGGTTCACAGATTAGGGTTTGAATTGTTCCACGACTTGGAGTTTGACTTGGTTATGGGTTTAAACCATTGACCGGATAACTCCAAGGACATATTGCCTTTCAATGTACCTACGGACTAACTGCTCTATCTATCCTAACACGTACAATGGCTCACAACCCAAACTAGGCGATTGACCCTATAGCTGATGCCGAACTAATTCTTGAGGATCAGTTCCTTCCACTCACGCCCAACAATTTCCATCTCGATATCACTCAACTTGATATCCAATATCAGGTGATGATCGAGATCCTCCGTGGTCACCCTCTCTCTTATGCACTCACGGAGACAGCTGAAGTTCCCCACCTATATCTGCAACAATTCTGGCGTTCTCTTACTCCTCTGGAGGCCGACGATGGCTTCTAGTTGGAGGGTCGGATTGACCACACGCCCGTACTGCTCACCCGAAATCTTTTTCGCCAGTTTCTCCATTTGCCGACCGCCGCTGCATTTCCGGGGAGAAACAGTTATGACCCAATTGTGTCCGACGCAACTCTCTGCTCCGACATCCAGTCCCTGGGTTACGGCTCGATTCTACGCCTTCCATATGGATTCAATAGGAAGAATCTCACCACCATTTGGTACACACTCTTCACGTACCTAAATCGGTGCCTCTCGGCTATCACGAAAGGCATCGATGAATCGAGTATCAACATCCTCCGCTTATTCCATGCTGTGGCATTCCATCGCCATGCCGACTATGCCGACATCCTCTGGTTCGAGCTAGTTCAGAAAGTACGAGACAACGCGACAAAAAGACGGAACTTCATTCCGTTCATGCGTTTTCTCCAGATTATCATCCGCAACTTCATGGTTCTTTATCCTGCCATTGCGCGCCGATCTTCGCACCCGACATGTCCGCAAAACCAGAAGGACTAGTCGCTAGACTTATTCTAGACGGGTTACTGGCCTACGCTAGTCCTACGGCGCTGAGTGTGATAGATTATAGGCGCACACACAATCCAGCACCGGAAGGACCTCCTCAGGGAGAAAGACCCGAGCGGCGTGAGGGTCCACGTACGATAGGCGGTAGAGTCCGGAGGGCTGGGGCTCCCGGACAGGGTGTGCTGAGAGAAAATATTATGAGGGGATCTGGAGTGGGCAGCGCCGTTCGACAAATCCAGGACGATACTTCTCGACGATCGCCTTCACTGACAGCCACTCAGATGGTGGAAGAGGACACATCTACTGAAATCGCACATGTTCAGTCCTCTTCTGCCACCGAATCTGAGAAAACGACAGAACAATCCGGCACTCAGTCGGATTCCGCCACCGAAGCATCAGCATCAAGTGATTAGTCTTCTGACTCTGATGGTGACTTTGATACTGAGCGTACACGAGTGATGAGGCAACCATCTATGGTTGACCTCCCCCTGACCTCATATAGCCAGGTAGCCACATCTGCTACCCAGTCTCATGTGTTGAAACAGGGTATTGAAGGAGCCGTCGTGGACCCCTAGCCACTTTACCATCTCTCAACAGATGGTGGTTTCAATTTCTCACGGGGATTTAGCACATACGCTACCGGTCTCTCGCTTGGAGAGTTCTAGTATTGAAACAAGAGGACAGCTGCCCCCGTCCTCGACTTCTTTGGGTGCATAGATTCTAGAGCCGTTTGATGTTATATCTCCTATTCCTAGGACACAGGTAACCTTCTCGGCTACTGCTGGAGGCCTTAGTGGCCCGGACGGAACACCTATAGTTATTCCAACTTCGGTTGGTTTACGAGGATTGGGTGAAAGTCCTACTACAACTATCATCACGCCAGCTGTGAACGTAGGCGGTTAGACTTCTACAGTCGTAACCACAACTGGAAGTCTAAGTGACCCAGGAGTTACTCACCCAGAGTTCGTCTCAAGGGAATTCATGGACGACGTCCTAAAGGCTGTCCACACCATCATGCGAGCCGAACTGAGGGAGGAGGTAGATGCGTTGAAACGTCTGATCAAAGGTAAAGCTCCAACTACTGAGCCTGAACCACTACCTCCTACACCACAACCCTCTACTGCTGCTGCCGATATGTCTATCGATGACCTCAAGTCCATCCTCCTTGCCAAACTACTTGCCCAATCTCAAAACGAACTTACCCAAGATGCCGATCTACTTTCCTTGCTCCATGCCCAAGCATCTACACCTACTCCACCCCCAACCCACTATATCTTCAGAAGCTTTCCAGCATCAACAAGCCCTCCTTCAGTCTTTGCAGCAAACAGTAGCTGTATTGACTGAACGACTATCATCCGTGGAAGACACCTGCCGGAGCCAGGCAGATAGGCTCAAGCGCCGACATGATGATCCTGATCACCATGAGGTGGAGAAGCACCAAAGACTATCCGAGCTGGAGACACAGTCAGTGGGTACAGTTCAGGTGGAAACGAAAAGGGGTTTGGGTTCTGGTTCTCAACCGGAAGGGCAAGGACAGGCAAAGGAGCATTCTATGGATTTGGTATTATACGACATTCCAATGGTTGAAAATCCTGAGGAACAAGATGTAGGTTCACCGATAGATCCTGAAAACTGGGCTTTGATTGTCGATCCTTATTCTGTTTCAAACCCGACAGAAGAACAGGCCAACACCGAAAGAGCACTGGTAGTCCTTCAAGCTGAGATTGATGAGCTTATCAATTCTGAAGATTATCAGCCAATCATACAAACTTCTGTCAAGGTTCCGCTTTTGACTTACACTGCTGCAGATCACCCTGATCTTCCTCCGTCAGATACTCCTGTTCGATCTCCTCCTGCATCACCAGTTTTGGGAACAGATAGTACTCCGCCAGCTAAGCCGTCCAAGTGGGAAAGAGTCATAATTAAAGTTCCATTTCTGGAAGAAATCCAGAAGAAGATCTTTGCCCAATGGATTCGTGAATATGATGAAGTCGTGGTTCATGGTCTCCAGTCGATGAAAAGCAAGGAAAAGCAGCGTGAGATCATATTTGTGTATAACTACTTTAAAGACAGATACATAATGACAAAGCTCCGAATTACATCTGTCGATCAGATTCACGCTTCTTCATGGGAGTAAAGTATTTATACTTCGTGGTAACTCGAGAAGATGGTGGGAAGTGGAATTTTTCTGAAGCTGATTTTCCACGTCTTGAACCACAAGATCTGCTATTTCTTCTTAGAGACTTTAAGACCAGAACTATCAGACCAGGGGAAGTTACAGATGCACTCGAGACTGTCAAGAGATACATGAAGTGTGCAATGAAGCTTGCCTCGGTAGAAGACTTTCAGATTGGGTTAGAAAGCAACCAACCGAAGATCAATCTGCTCAAACCTGATTTGAGGATTCCTTCTGATGCCTAGAATGTACCAGCCTTCACCGTTCTAAAGTTTCCAGAATTAGGCATGACTTACACAAACAACAAAGGTGATATGCGTTTTATCCGTTTCAGTCAGATTGTCAGATTCTGCGATGGTACTTTGATGTTGCTTAAAGACAAGTTGAAGCGTGTTGTTGATCAAGATGAAAAAGGGGTTCAACCATTGGATCCGAAATACAAGGAACTTGTTCTTCAAGCATTTGGTGTTATCATTGATCGGTTGGAGTACATAACACAAATGCGATATTTCGAGATCAGTTTTGGGTTTCAAAAGACATATGTTCCAAACTGGCATGATTTCGAACTTATATTTAAAGGGGGAGATTGTTAGGGTGTTTTATATGTTAAATAGAAGTTCAGGGTGAATTAATGTAATTATTCTAAAGTTTTATTTTGTTAGTTGGGCCTAAAGCCCATTAGCCCATTAAAGTTGTAAGCCTAAGTATATAAAGGCATATTTAGTTTCATATTTCAGTTTAGAAAGTTTTCATCTTTCATAATTCTCTAGTCAACAGGTTTACATTTACTGATCATATATTCTCTCTGTAAACCTAAACCCTTTCTTGAATATTAATCATATGACTAGAGGTTGTGGCTATATTATTGTTCTTCATTGTTGATTATTGTTCATGATTGAACTATACAGTGATCTACAAAACCTAGAAATCTAGCTCTCATTTGAGGGTGGAAGAGAAGATGGATTCCTAGTCTTAACCTCCAAAACCCTAGCTTTGATGATGCCAAAAATCTTGAGAATTGGTTGAGATGAAGTCTTGAATTCTTACCAAACCGTTTTGAATGAAGAGAGATGAGAGAAAATGGAAGGGGAGTGAAGTAGATAAGGAATAAAAGAAACAAAGACTGAAAATCAGATTTTATGCAAGTCTTGACCCCGATCGCGACAGTGACATGCTATAGTGCCAGATATCACTATTGCGGGCACTATCGCGCCAAATGTACCGAGGCTTCACTCTTTGGTGCTATTCTGACATGCTACAGTGTCAGATGTCACTGTCGAGGGCACTGTCACGCCAATTGGCGCGATTGTGACATGCTACTGTGCCATATGTCATTGTAGCGGGCACTGCCACGCCAAGTGTACCGTGGCCTTACTCTTTGGTGCAATTATGACATGCTACAGTACCAGATGTCACTGCCATGGGAACTGTAGCGCGGAGTGTACCGTGGCCAAAATTTCGCGTTCATAATTTTGGGTTTTCGTGCCTCCTACGACGTTCTATTATATACCAAACTTTAAACACTAGGATAAAATTTAAAAGCATTAATGGGAAAGAAATAAGATAAATATGGAATTCTTCTTACCCAAAAATCTGTGTGTTACAATCCTCCCCAACTTGGAAATGATTTCGTCCTCGAAATCAAAGCTTATGCAAATAAATGGGGGTATCTCTGCTTCATGTCCTCTTCCGCTTCCCAAGTCACGTTGGCTCCACGATGAGTCTTCCATTGCACTTTGACCATCGTGACCTCCTTATGGAGAAGTTTCTTCGACTTCCTCTAGAAGATGGCGTTAGGTTCTTCAATGCAACGGTTACCCCCACTCTTATTTCCGAGAGAGGAATAACACTTTCTTCCTCCGCTAAACACTTCTGAAGGTAGCAAATGTGGAACGTATTATGAATTCTATTCATCTCGGGTGGAAGTTCCAATTGATAGGTTTGGAGTTCAACCCTCCTTGTTATAGTGAATGGTCCAAGGAAACGAGGACTTAGCTTCCCACATTTCCCAAACCGGATTACTCCTTTCCAAGGCGACACCTTGAGCATGACTTGGTCTCCAACTTGGAATTCCATCGGTCCCCTTTTCTTATCAGCATAACTCTTTTGGCGGTCTTGGGCCGCTTTCAAGCGTTCTCGAATGCCCTTAACCTTGTCAGCGGTTTCTTGAACAATTTTGGGGTCGAAAAACTGCTTTTCACCCGCCTTAAGCCAACAAACGGGACTCACTATTGTTGTAGTCGAACTACACTAGAGGTTGGTGAGAATCTCAACTTCCGCTAAAGTCAATGATACATGACCGGATCATATCTTCAAGGGTTTGAATAGTTCTTTCACTTTGGCCGTCGGTTTACGGATGGTAAACCGTGCTCAATTTCACCCTTGTGCCCAATTCTTTTTGAAGGTTGTCCCAAAAATTTGAAGTAAACCGACTATCTCTATCTGACACATTGGACAATGGCACTCCATGTCTCAAGATGACTTCATCAATGTATAGCTTTGCCAATTTGTCCATCAGGAACGTTTCTCGCTTGGCAAATTAGTGCGCACTCTTAGTTAAACGGTCAATAACCACCCATATGGTATCGTGACCTCTTAGAGTCTTTGGCAATTTGGTCACGAAGTCCATGGTGATGTGTTCCCACTTCCACTCCAGGATTTTTAACGATTGGAGGCTCCCATATGGTCGTTGATATTCGGCTTTAAGTTCTAGGGACATCACGCACCACTCCACGTAATTTTCCACATCCAAATTCATGACGGGCCACCAATAGTTTAACTTCAAATCTCTGCACATTTTTGTACTTCCCGTGTGTATGGAATACTTGGACTTGTAGGCATCTTCTAAGAGTAATTCATGGTTACCCCCAATCTTGAGCACCCACACCTGACCTTTGAATAGTTTCAACCCGTGGCCATCTTCAGTCAAGAGTAGGCGTTGTCTCACCATCACTTCACTCTTAATATTCCTTTCTAATAGCGCCTCGACTTGGCATGTTTTGATTTTCTCAATCAAATTCGATACTATGTCGATTCTAGAAAGAGCAGCTCGAATGCTACCTCTATACTCCTTTCGACTTAAAGCATCGACCACCAATTTTGTCTTTCCGAGGTTGTAGAGCAACTCTCAATCGTAGTCTTGGAGTAGTTCTAGCCATCTCCTCTACCTCATGTTTAACTCTTTCTGCTTTAAAAACTTACTTCAAACTTTTATTATCCGTATAAAGGGTGTACTTAGTGCCATTGAGGTAGTGTCACCATGGCTTCAGAGCGAACACCACCGCTGCCAACTCTAAATCGTGCGTAGGGTAATTCTTCTTGTGAATTTTGAGTTGTCTCGATGCATAGGCAATCACCTTGCCTCGTTGCATCAAGAGGTAACTTAAATCCATCTTTGAGGCATCGCTAAAGACCAAGAAATCCACAGCTCCTTCGGGTAAGGATAGAATCGGTACTTCACATAGTTTCTTCTGAAGAGTATACACGAACTTCACGTTCTTTCGAGTAAGGGCGGTCAAAGAAAAAGTGATCTTAGGGAAGTCCTGGATGAATCTCCAGTAATAACCCGCTAAACCCAATGAGCTTTGAATCTCGGACGGACTTTTTTGCGGTTTCCAATTCATCATGGCTTCAATCTTAGAGGGTTCCACCTTCACTCCATCTCGAGTGACCACGTGCCCCAAGAATTGGACCTCTTTCAACCAGAAGTCACATTTGTAGAACTTAGCATACAACTTCCCTTTCTCAAAACTTCTAGGACCTCGCGAAGATGTCATTCATGTGCGAGTTCATCTTTTGAACATACAAGAATGTCGTCAATAAATACGATCACTGATTTGTCAAGGAATGATCGACACGCTCGCTTCATTAAATCCATAAACAACGCTGACGCGTTTGTTAACCCAAAAGGCATAACCAAAAACTCGTAGTAACCATAGCGGGTCCTAAATGCAGTCTCAGGGATGTCCTCACTCCTCACCCTCACTTGGTGATATCCCAAACGGAGGTCTATCTTTAAAAAGCAACCGACTCCTTGTAGCTGATCAAATAGGTCATCGATTCTCGGAAGCGAATATTTGTTCTTCACCATTGCCTTGTTCAACTCCCTATAGTCGATGCACATCCTCATGGTGCCATTCTTCCTCTTGACGAATAAGATTGGAGCTCCCCACAGTGACGAGCTCAGTCTCTCAATCCCTTCTCGAGAAGGTCTTGAAGTTGTGACATCATTTCCTGCATTTCAGATAGGGATAACCGATAAGGAGCTCTAGCGATTGTAGCTACCCCTGGGACAAGATCGATTCAAAATTCTACCTGTCGGTCAGGTGGCAAGCCGGGAAAACGTCGGGAAACTTCCAAACCATATTCACATCCTCAAGCTTCTTTTTCTTCGAGTTTGGCATCTAGCACATATGCTAAGAAAGAGGAGCATCCTTTTACCAAGCACTTACGTGCTTTAGCCATGGTAATGACTGCGATGTCCCCTTTCCTCCTCTCTCTCGGACGATCACATCATTACCGTCCGACGTTGGGATTCGGATCAACTTCTTTGCGCATAAGATCTTCACTTGGTTTTCCGCCAACCAATCCATTCCAATCACTATGTCGAACCTGCCGATGACCATAAACATGAGGTTGATCGAAAATTTTCTTCCCCCGATCTCCATGGTACAACCCTTTAACATTTCACGGACCACTACATGACTACCATTATCTATCTCTACAACTAAGGCATCGTCTAACTTGCTAATGTCCATTGAAAGATTTTGACAAAACGAACCCGACACAAACGAGAAGCTTGCACCATAGTCAAATAATATACGAGCTGGTATGGAGTTAACGGAGAACGTACCCAAAACAACATCCGGTGATGCCTTCGCCTCTTTGACGGTCATCTGAAATGCCCTCCCTGGCAGTCTCGAGGATCTCTCATTCTTCCCTTGTGATCCTCCCATCCTCAGCTTCGGTCATTCACTTCGGACATGGCCCGACTCTTTGCACTCATAGCATATAAACCCTTTGATCGGGCAATCGTTGCAGATGTGACCAACCTTCTCACACTTGAAACAACTCACCGCATTTGAGTTGCATAGGCCGAATTGTTTGCTTCGGCACTTGGAACACCAATTAGCCTCTCTTCTAGGATTGGCCCCACGGTTGTTGGTGAAGGTTCTTGGTTTCTTGGAGGGTACGGAGTTGCCTTCCCACCTCCTCTTCTCTCCCATCCCAACTCTCTCTTCTCTACCTTGAGCATAGACATCTTCCATAATTTGGGCTTCTTCTTTGGCTTCATGGAGGGTGGAGGCCTTTGTGTTGCGGACCATTGCCATCATTTCGTCCAACAAGCCTTTGAGATAGTCATTCACCTTTTCTTTATCAGTTGGATCCACATGCCCCACTAGATCCAACTTCTCTACAAATTTCCGGGTATAGTCTCTCACTAACATTCTCCCATTCTTGAGAGCTTGAAATTCGTTCTCTATGCGGTCAACTGCTCTCTCAATGCAATATTCATCCATCACTTTCCTCATGAATATGGCCCAAATCAGCTGTGCAATAATGGTGGCATAAAGGGTGGACATGGTGACATTCCACCATCGAAGAGTTGGGCTTCTCATTATTTGTGAGGCAAATCTTACCTTCTGTCTCTCTTCACATTCGTTGGAATCGAATGCTTGTTCAATTTCTTGAATCCTATTCTTATTCGTTATTGGATTATCAGACCCCGAAAACTCCAACGGTTTACTATAAATGAAGGTTTTGTAGGAGCAAGTCCTCCTGCCTCTCCTGGAGTCGGCAACAACATGCTCCTCAGTCCTGACCAAGTTCCAGGTGCCCCCAGAACCCACCAGTACATTTTTTGCAATTGTTCATGTGTTCGGAGACTGACATCCTTATCCTCCAACATCTTAAGGAATGCCTCTTGCTGTTTTTCCATAGCCGAGGTTACCATCTGTATAACGCTGGACATCATATCTTCTTGAGGGTTCACCTCTTGTAGTACTATGTCAAATGAAATGTATCCTTAATTTTTACAAATTTTCGTGATTATAGAATGGGGCAATGGCTCTACCTTATAATCTTTGGAATATTGCAAGCAAATTGAAGTTTCAATGATAACTCTTTCTTAACAAATTGTGCTTCAAACACAATAATGCTCATTATAGTAATGTTTCCCAATCAAAACATATATAGTGAAATAAAAAAGATAAGAAGGCCAAAAAGCTTTCCCACATTAATACCACACTATCCCTTGCTTGTATACAATCCCAAAGAAAGCACAATTAAACAAGGTATCTAAAACAAAACAAAATAAGTCTAATCTAATCAATAAAACAAAACAAAAACATCCAACATCTAAACAAGAAGATACATTCAGGAATTTACCAAATACCAATACTTTGTTCAAATGCTCCTTACTCCTTAGATTATATAATCAAATGCTTTAGCTTTTAGAGTTTAGGGCAAATTTAAGTAGTCTGTAGAAGAGAGTGAGAGATTCATATCAAGTCCATGGTCCACATGAATCGAGAGAGGGGGTACTGAGTTAGGGTATAATCACATATTTGTAACCTGAAAGCTGATAAACGAACTTGGCTTTTGAGGTTTAGGGTAGAGACTAGATTTGTTTAGATTGAGAGGCAATTGAACAAT
The DNA here is from genome assembly GCA_954870635.1 of Arctium minus. Classification (NCBI taxonomy): domain Eukaryota; kingdom Viridiplantae; phylum Streptophyta; class Magnoliopsida; order Asterales; family Asteraceae; genus Arctium; species Arctium minus. Next base: position 57,339,691 of record OX941080.1, on the reverse strand, counting down.
CTGAAAGAAATTGAACGGTGAATGGGTGGGAACGATGAAGACTACATTCATTGAACGCTCGATTTTCCTCAGCCGATATGAAAATATGGTAACCTAGTAATTTCTAAAAAGTTTTTTCATTTTATATGGGTTAACTTCCTACGGAATATCTGTCGGAAAATTTCCTCCAAAATTTTTAAACTAATTTGAATTATCGACAGATTTCCAAAAGATATTTAAAATTTATTAAAAAAAATATCTTTTTTTGAAGTATTTCTAATGGATTTTAAAATTAATTAAAGTTTTATTTTGTAACACATTCGTCGAAAATCTATCGGAAATTTGTAGGTATACATACATATATATAGATGTATATGTAATGTATCTAGATATGTAATTTTCATGTAGACATATACATATATCTATTCACTAGATACATGCATGCATATATAGTATACATACATTCATGGATGCATATGTAATTTGTAGGTAATTTCAATTTTTTTTGGATATATATATGTATCTGGTAGATTTTAGTGGCTCTTAGTGAATTGTAATGGGTCTTGATGGGTCGTATTATAATCACTGGTTATTAATGAACTGTATTGGACATTCATGGGCTTTAGTGGTTCTTAATGAACTTGATTGACCTTGATGGGCTTTTGTGGTTCTTAATGAACTCTAATGGGCCTTGATGGATCGTATAAGATTAAGTAGATGTTAATGAACTGTATTGGGTCTTCACGTGCTTAAGTGGCACTTCATGAAATGTATTATGCCTTTATTAGCTTCAGTGGCTCTTGATAAATTGTTATTAGCCTTGATGGATTGTATCTAACTCAATGACTGTTAATGACCTCACTAGATATTCATTGCTTTGTTGCTTCGATGACTCTCAATAAATTATATTGGGGCCTGAAGCGTGGTTCTTAATGAAATGCATTGGACCTTTGATGAGTTACAATGGCTCTTAATGAACTATTGGGCCTTGATAGGCTGTATTGGACTGACCGGTTGTTAATGAACTATATTGGGTCTTCATGGGCATTGGTGGCTTTTAATGAACTGTAATTGGCCTTGGTGTGTCGTATATGACTCCGTGATTGTTAGTGAACCTCACTGGGACATTCACGGGCTTTAGTGATTCTTAGTGAATTGTATTGGGCCATGGTGGACAGTTTTTAATGAACTGTATTGGGCATTCACGAGTTTCAGTGGCTTTTAATAAATTGTATTGCGCCTTGATGGGTTACAATAACTCTCAAAGAATTGTTTGTCATTGATTTGTCGCAAATCTATGCAAATTTGTTACCCATCAATAGATATGATACTAAATTTATCTGCATTTTCCCAATTTAGACCAAATAAGAATGCAATTTTATTCTTGTTGTGTTATATATTACTTTTTGACAGATGTCCAATGAAATATGAAAATTAATTAAAAATGTAACTTCTAAAATCAAATAATGTATTCAGACGAATTTCAAGAATTAATAATTTTTTTAATTCATGTAATGCATTCCGTAGGAAATTCGTATGATAATTCTAATATTTTCTGACGAATTTCTAACGGGTTTTTAGAATTAATAAAAAAATGTTTTTTTTAATTCATGTAATGCATTCCGTAGAAAATTTCTAATATTTTTTGACGGATTTCCAGAATCAATAAAAAAATGTTTTTTAAATTCATGTAATGCATTCGGTAGGAAATCTGTAGGAGAATATTATAAATTTCCTATGTATTTACAATGAATTTCCAGAATTAATAAAAAAATGTTTTTTAAATTCATGTAATCTCCTCACCCGAGGAGCACTTTCTCATGTGAGCTAGAGATTTTCTATAGCCTTAGCAAAGTTGATCGCCATAGAAAAATTCTAATATTTTCTTAAATATGGATTTCCATAATTAATAAAAAAAATGCATTTTAAATTCATGTAATGCATTCTGTAGGAAAATTCTAATATTTTCCTAAGATTTTCCAACGAATTTCCGGAATTAATAAAAAAAATGTTCTTTAAATTCATGTAATGCATTTCGTAGGAAAATTTTAATATTTTTTCTAAGGATTTCTGACGGATTTTTAGAATTAATAAAGAAAATGTTTTTTAAATGAATTCTAATATTTTCGACCGACATTTGCCACGTATTCCTAGAATTAATAAAAAAAATGTTTTTAATGCATTCCGTTGAAATGGCATCGGAAATCCGTAGGAAATATGTAATTTAGTCGTTTTCTTGTTTTTATATTTTGATCCTCTTCTCGTTTGAACGTACACCTCGCTCTATATATGTTGCGACCGGACTAAAAAAATTGCCCTCTGGTCTGGCCCATGAAACAAATTTTCCTTTCAAGGCCACTGACCCAAGAAGGGGCTCCGAGACCCCATTGAAGTGCTTGCAAGCGTCATGGCAAACCAACTTCAAACAGTCATCACACTCCATTAATTAGTGTTGTTGGACCATATTTACTGCCGTTCATACATCCAACCATAGCTCCATCGATCTCTTACTTTTATGTATGGTTGCTTAATTACTTCTTTACGTCATGATCAGAACTATATATGTCTTGCTTTCTATTATTATAATCAAGGACAAGGATACGGAGATGCTTCATGATTTTTCATACTTCGTTTTTTGTTGAAAATTATCAGTTTCCATAATAGCAACAGCAGTATATAGTTATAATACCGTACGTGTTCCATTTCTGTTTCGAAGTAGCATTTGTTTTAAGCACGGAGCTAGCCTTAATTAGGAAGGGTTAATTTATATTCATTACGTAAAGCCAATCTACCCGTTATCAACTTTCTCTTTTCCAAGTTGAGATTTCCATTCAAAAGATGAACAACATCCCAACTTTCCCTGGCAATTGTTGCTTCTCTTCTGATTTCTCTCGTACGTATACAAGTATACCTGAAACATTGTTCTGATTGTGGTGGAACACTGGCAGATAATCCTTTTGAAATGATATAATACATCTTAAATTAGCAGATTGTTGGTTAAATTAATTCGCAACCCATTTAATTTGTGAGAAAATTAAATGAATATATATGTTTAAGGGATAAAAGAACCCTATTGACAACAGGTGAAATGTTGTATCGTACGACCCTTTGGCTTTTTAATTAACCTTTTCTTAAAACTTTTATGGGTTCGATAGAATAGGGTATAGATTTCAGTTTATGTAGGAATTAGGTTTACAAGAGATACTGGTCAAAAAAATAATAATAATAAAATATGCTTATACAGCTTTGTATTTCGAATATATTTGAGCAAAACCGAGTCGAAGCTTGCTCAATCTGTGAAACTAAAAAACATTGGGTTCTCTTGTGGCTTTGCAAGCTTGAAAGCTCGCGCTCACCTCATGCAAGCTTGAGCTTTGCTTGGTTTGCATAGGTAATGATACCAACTCACACAGGATTGTATAAGCTCAAAGTTTGTAGTGTCAATTTGTATAGGTTTGGTTTTAATGGCTTGCATCAGTTTGTATATATAAACTTGAGCCTTGGCTTGTGTTTGTGTGATTGTGTCTATTCTGATGATTAAGAATTGGATAGCAAAGTTGGAAGAAAAGCATTAATTCTGAGTGGTAGGAATTGAAGAAGAACAAGGGGCTCTAGCTAGTGGGGAACATAAAGCCATGTTAGGAGGACAATTATTCTCAATACCAATTAAATTAACTTTTCATTTTACATCAATTACCATATGATGACGTGGTAGGATCAATTTCAACCAGATAAATTATAAAGCAGTCTTAACAAAATTAAACCTGAAATTTCTGGGAAAAATGTACATGTGAACAGGAGTTGTAGGGAATGGGAAGAAATGTGGTTGGCACAGATGCATGAATGAATAAGGGTAATTGGGCAAGGTGAAGAGAACAGAAATTAAGGTTCGTGGGTGGGTGTGGGTGGATGTGGAATGGAGATATATTTGAGTGGCGTTTGTTGTCATGTGGACTTGCCTCTTTTCATTCATCCATGTCTCACTAAATAATTAAGAGTTCCATGTGCATGCATCATTTGGACATATAGTAAAAGTTAGATATTAATTAGAACATGTAAAAACGAGTCTGTATTTATTGTTTCATAGATGAAATAATACATATAATTAAACATTCAATGTTTATACAATATTATTTTATACATGAAACATCACCGAATATGTAAATATGTTTTGTGTGTGAAGAAAACACCAAAACACGTTGATACACGAAACACACGTTTCATACTCGTATAAAAGAAAAAAAACATGTGAAATAATATTAATCATAGGTTAAAATCGAACACATTAGATGTAATTTGTATGGGGTTTGGTTTTCACATGTGTTATTTCACATGTGTTCAGTTGGTTGCGCAAAGTGTGTCACGCAAAGTGAAGTTTGCGTGAGTTCTTCTCTGTGTTTGCGCAAGTTCGTCCTGTACTTCGAAAATCAACTGAAAACCTGTATCTACGTCGATTAGCAGTACCAAACACTACCAATATGACTAAAAACACTTTTAGTACTGATTGTGACCACTTGATCTCGATAAATATCACTTTTTGAAAATTAAATCGATGGCACAGTAACTTTTTAAACTCGAACTCAGACCACAAAATCACCAAAATGGAACTCGGTTTAAGCTTTAAACTGAAATCAAACCACAACAACTCGATCTAGCATTCTAATCGATCACAACCTGATCGATTTTAACACCTAAAACACTCAAAATCTCAAAATCGATTTTCAAATAAGAACACAGAGTCGGTTTTTGAAAAACTTGATTTTGAATCACTTATCAGGCTCTGATACCAATTGTCGGTCCACAATGTTTATCAAGTTTTATAGATTACAACACATTTAACGATTACCAACCTGTATTGATTAATAGAAATGGTTACAAGGTTGATCTTTGAAGCTTTCGTGTGTGTTCTATGTTTTACACCTTTTAGTGTGTGTTTTTGTGTGTTCTGATTATCTTAGTGTGTGAGACACACTTGCTTCACCTAACATACATAATATTTAATATCTAATAACTAAAGTAATATCTAGATATTATTACTAACTAAATCTAATATCTAACATAATCAGATATTTAAACTAAGTTAAACTAAATACTAAAATTACAATAAACAATAATTTACTTCGACATTTATTACAAACGACATTAGACTTTATATCGAGAGTCGACTTTCCGGCTTTAGCTTCAGATTGGATCTTCAGATTGGATGATCTTGAATCCAATAGATATGTGATCTAACAATCTCCCCCTTTGGATCAAGATCATTACTAAAAAGATTTTAGCAATTCAGTCTTCTTCTTCAGCTCAGAAGATGCAATCTCTTTCTCTAGCTCAGAATGCTTTAGCAAAGTATCTTCAAAGAAAATTTATCTGAAATCAGCATGTCTTCAGAATACTTTGATCTCGCAGTTCTTGGTTAGCTTTTCTCTTCTCCAATGTCTTGTAATGTAATGGACTGTACATTTCTTCAAGCTTTAGATTCTCCCCCTTTTTGATGAAAAGTGCAACGACTTCATCAAAACGTTGAGTAAGAAATGTCTTTCACTTGGAGCCTCTGATCCGTTAATTCAAAAGATATTCATCCAGATCTTGGAAATCCAGACAAAATTATCGTGTAACACCTGAATCAACTAATGAATCAGTTAACATGCATGTCAGTAACACTAAGTCACTGTGTGTAACTAATACACATTGGAAATGAGTTGTTTGATGTTGACTCCCCCAGGGCTTACATTTAATCATCGAAACACCACAAAGGTTATTTCTATAAACGTTATGAGAAAGAAACAAATTCCTTGTGTGTTCGTGCTTGTGATAGAAAGAATTAAGCACTTGATGATTGCTTATAGGCTCAAAATTGTGTAAACCACTAAGACAACAGTAAGTTAAACACAAACTCAATGTGCATGATTTAAGTGCGAAGGTGGGGCAGACTTCCTTCTTTTCAATATCCAGATTTTCCAAATGAAAATCAGATAGCAAATGTGCTGCTTCCCCTTTGAAAATGTGAAACACTTTCTTGTTGAGAAGAAAATGAGTAGATAGTGAGGTTTGATCAAGAGTTGGCATGGGCTAGTTGCCTGTTTCAATAATGTTCACCAAAGAATTGTGAAACACTAGTAATGTGGCTGCCCGACTCAGAAAGTAGTTGGTGCAGAGTTGTGATATTCTTTTTACTCTGTTCTCACACGCTCTTTCTTTTAAACATTAAGCTCACTCTAATCAAACTTTCTTTATTTGTTTAACACACTCATTTCTTTTGACTTCTCACACTCAATCACTATGGATTAACTTCTTGGGTAGAAATCATTGGTTAAGGTGATTCCATAGAAGTTGTGTTAATTCCTAGCACAAAGAAATCCTTGTTTTCCTATTATGCATATGATGCTCAGAATGGTTTAACTATTTCAGTTAAAGCATAAAGTACAATTTGAAAACATTTAAAGTCACACTTCCAATTCATGAATTCGTTTTGAGAATCGGGAAGTGGTTTGAACATTTGATAACAATGTTTTCTATGATTGAAAGTTGTCCACTTATCAACAATATATGAGATTAAGATAAAGGATTATACCTTAACGTGCGATAATACATCTCATGAAGCTAAGCTTAAAGTCATAAACATATGAACTTGTAAGCATCTCTCAAAAATTCTGCAAAAGTCTTATGTCAAGTCAAAGTAAAATTTATTCACTTAAATTGAAAAGACAAAAAGCAGTGAAACTTTTAAAGTACGAGTTCTGATCAGAAATAATTAGAAGTCATATCCAAACTCCTTTGACTTGAAGAGCTCCCCCTAAAATCTTGCATTACAAAAATTTGACATAAAAGGTAAATGCAGAAATCTTATGAGCTCCCCCTCAAAATAAGATTGACCACTTGTCAATTTCTTCTCATACTCCCCCTTGGATCATGAACAGAACATTTGAAGTGCAGATATCAATCATAATTAAGAATGAAGAAATGATGAAAAAGTATGCAATTAGAAAACTTTGATAGGTAACTACTGATTAAATCTTAAGATTTAACATACCAAGCTTAGAGACAAGAAAGGTAAACCTCTTTTCGTCTAAAGGTTTGGTAAACAAATCGGCAAGCTGATAATCGGTTTTTACAAAGAAAAGTTCAATTGTTCCTTTTTCAACATGATCTTTAATAAAATGATACATGACGTCTATGTGTTTGGTCTTGGTGTGCTGAACAGGATTCGCTGTTATTGCGATGGCGCTTTTGGAGTCACAGTATATCGGGATTTTGTTGAAGTGGAAACCGTAGTCGCGCAATTGAGTTCTCATTCATAAGACCTGAGAACAGCAGCTAGCAGTAGCTACATATTCTGCTTCGGCCATTGAAGTTGAAACACAAAGTTGCTTCTTCAATGCCCAACTTACGAGCTTATCACCGAGGAACTGTACATGTCCTGACGTGCTCTTCCTGTCTAACATACAACCAACATGATCTGCATCTGTATACGCTGTTAGTTCAAAACTAGTATCTTTAGGATACCACAGACCAAGATCTGCAGTGCCCTTCAGATACCTAAATATGCGCTTCACAGCAGACATATGGATTTCTTTAGGATTGGTCTGATATCTTGCACATAAGCATGTTGAAAACATTATATCTGGCCTACTAGAAGTAAGATACATTAAAGAACCTATCGTTCCTCTGTAAGTCCTAACATCAACAGCCTTACCCGAAGGATCGGTGCCAATCTTAGTACCTCGTGCCATGGGGGTACCAATCGGTTTTGAATTTTCCATTTTGAACTTCCGAAGAATATCCATAATGTATTTTGATTGATTGATAAAAATACCCGATGAAAATTGTTTGACTTGTAATCCGAGAAAGAAATTCACCTCTCCCATCATATTCATCTGAAATCTAGACACCATAAGGTTTGAAAATTTCTTACAGTACTTAGGATTTGTAGAGCCAAAAATAATATCATCTACATAGATTTGAATTAAAATGATATCGGCTTTTTCCTTTTTGATAAACAAAGTGGTATCCACCGTACCTTTTGAAAAACCAGACTTGACTAGAAATTTGGAAAGGACATCATACCAGGCTCGAGGAGCTTGTTTCAGACCGCAGAGTGCTTTGTCGATAATGTAGACGTGATTAGGCTTCTCTTGATTGACAAAACCCTCTGGCTGAGAGACGTAGACTTCCTCCTTCAGAATGCCATTCAGAAAGGCAGTCTTCACGTCCATTTGAAAGACCGTGAAGTTCTTGTGGGCTGCGTAGGCTAGAAACATTCTAATTGCCTCTAATCGCGCCACAAGAGCATATGTCTCGTCATAGTCGATTCCTTCCTCTTTTCTGTATCCTTTGGCTACTAGTCTTGCCTTGTTTCGGATAACGGTACCATCTTCGTCTTTCTTTATCTTGAAAACCCACTTCGTACCTATAATTGTTTTACCTTGAGGTTTTGGTACGAGTCTCCAGACTTGAAGTGCATCGAACTGATTCAGCTCTTCTTGCATTGAGATCACCCATTCTAGATCAGCAAGTGCCTCTGATACGCGAGTTGGCTCGAACTTGCTCAGAAAGGAGTAATGCAAACACATGTTCATTGACGCTGACCTAGTTTGCACCGGTTTTGATGGATCGCCAATGATCTGGCTTATCGGGTGCTCTTTGGTCCATTTATGTTCATGAGGTAGTGGATTATATGAATGTATGTCAATTGTATCATCTATAAATCCACTTGTACCTTCTTCAGCTTGTTCAGGAGGAATGATGATTGCAGTTGAAGTGGTAGGTTCAGAAGGCTCAGCAGTTACATCTTGTTTTGGCTGTAGATTGATCTGAATAGAACATCCTACTATTTCAGCTACTTCTGTCTCTTCATCACATGGCACTTCTTCAACTGTTGGAGTCGGAATTTGAATTGGAATTTCTTGTTGAATCGGGGCGTTGGATTCAATAGGAACATCTGAACTGGTTGTATGAGTAGTCGTTAAGTCTTCCATCCTGTCAACCACAACAGATTTCTTGACATTAGATCCAAGAAATTCATCATAAAACAATTCAAATAATAAGTCTAAATCAGATAAATGATTAGTTGACGTTGATGCTTCATCTGATTTATTCCGTTGAGACGCAGGTTCTGGACTGATTTGCCCAGAAGCTAGTACTCCGGTTATAACGGGTTCTGAACTGTGTTGTTCGGAAGCCATCTCTTCATCAAACGTGACGTTGATGCTTTCAATCACCGTCTTTGACTTCTTCAGATAAACACGGAATGCAGTTGATGTCGATGAATAACCAATGAAGATGCCTTCGTCCGCCTTGGCACTGAACTTGTTGAGACTCTCCCTATCGTTTAGCACAAAACACTTACACCCAAATATATGGAAATATTTGATTGTCGGTGTTCGGTTATTGATTAACGCATAAGGAGTCTTCTTGAATCTGCGATGTATCATGGAATGATTCTGTGTATAACACGCAGTCGATACAACTTCTGCCCACAAAAATAGACGTAAGTCTGATTGACTTAGCATAGTACGAGCAGCCTCGACTAGCGTACGATTTCTTCTTTCGACCACTCCATTTTTTTGAGGCGTACGAGCAGCAGAGTATTGATGTGAAATCCCGACAGATTCGAGATATTCTTCAACCTTCTTGTTCTTGAACTCTATGCCGTTGTCTGTTCGTAGAAGCTTGACCAGTTTCTGCAGATTCACCTGGGTCATCTTCAAGAATGTGATGAGAACATCAGGTGTCTCATCCTTTGAACGTAGAAACTTGACCCATGTGTATCGCAAGTAATCGTCCACGATAACGAGTATATACTTCTTTCCTCCTAGACTCTGAGTTCGCATCGGACCGCATAAGTCCATATGCAATAACTCTAACGGAGCGCTTGTACTTGGTTCAGGCTTTGGTTTATGTGGAGCCCTCTTCATCTTTCCCTTTTCACATGCTGCACAAAGATGTTCTCTTTCATACTTCAGCTCTGGAAGTCCTTTGACGAGCTTTCCACTGACCAGATTGTTGATGTACCTGAAGTTGAGGTGAGAGAGCCTTCGATGCCATAGCCAACTTTGTTGCATCGAGGCTTTCGTCAGTAGACAAACCTGCTTGTCAGTCTGGACTTTTGACAAGTTAATTGTGTAGAGGTCTGACTTTCTTGTGCCGACCAAGAGTTCCTCGCCTTCTTCAGTGCGAACTGAACACGTCCTGGCTTTGAAATTGACCTCTAAGCTTTTGTCACAGAACTGGCCGATACTGAACAAGTTGTGTCGTAAGCCTTTAACATAGCTCACCTTCTTGATCGTGACATTGTAATGTTGTACATCACCATATCCCATTATTGGTGAAAACAGGTCATTGCCGAATCTGACTGTTCCGCAATACTTCTCTTTAAAATTGGACAACATCTCTTTTTGTCCAGTCATATGCTTGGAACATCCGCTATCCAAGTATCACATATGACGGATCTGCACAAGAGAAATAACGAAACAAGAGATTTAGATAGTCATAAGTCAAAATTTAAGACTTTTGAGCATTGAAGTGTGGGTCTTGAACTGATTTGTTCAAAATCCATATCCTCTTCTTAAGCACGGGTTCTGAACAGACGTGTTCAGAAACCATTGTTTTATCTTTGAAGTGCGGGTCTTGAACTGTTGTATTCAAGAACTTAGTTTCTTTGAGGAACGAGTCCTAGACTGTTTTGTCTAGAAGTCATTTCCTAAGCTCTCTTAAACTTTGTGTGCCTGCAACACAGATTTAGCCTTTGGTACCCACTGGAATTTGGGTCCTACTGTGTTAGTACAAGATTTTGGTACCCATTTGAAATTGGGTCCTCTTTTCATTTGAAAGTCATTTGAAGCATTATAATCAGATGAATACACATGATAATTGCCAAACCAATCTTCAGAATCTTGACAAGAAGTAGAAACATGTTTATCATAAATAGAAGACTTTCTAGCAGATAAAGATAACAGAAATAATGGCTTCATTGTATATTGTTTACGAGAAACAGCAAGTTTTGAGTTCAAAATAGCAACATCAGCAATTAAGACATCTTTACTAGGCGAAGTCTTACTACAATTAACACTACAAAACGATTTAACGGTCTTGTCAAGCTTCTGTTTCGGTTGCCACTGAGATTTAACTTCTGGCCTTTGCTTGCTCAGATCTGAAACATGTGAAAATCGAGAGTTAGACTGTTGAGAAACAAACGAACGCTTCTTCTTCGGATGACCAGTAGTGTTCGGTTTCTGTGAATGCTTAGATATAATCTTACCTTTAGCACTCTTTGCTTTCACAGAGACTGAGTTATCAACTTTCGTTGATTTTGCACTGTTAACAGGCATACTGTTTTTTCCCAAAGATTTCTTAACAAAGGATGAATGATTAGGAAGTTTTGCATTAAAGTCAAATTGATTAATACAATCATCTAAACCACCGTCAGAGTTCAGAAAATCAAACCCTTTATTTGCTAGACCAAACATATCCTCAGAGTTTGAAGCCTTTGAAATAATAACATTTTTCAGCACGGTTGAAAAAACTTTTTGTTGAATCTCAATCAAAAGTCTTTCATTTGTTAAAGAGTTATTGAGTTCAGAAATTTGACTTTCCAAAACAAGAGGAGGGACGTAAAGTTTACCTTTAATAGGCTTCGCCTCCATCTCTTTTACAGAATAACTTTGAAAGAGGTCATTTGAAAGAGATTTCTTTTGATCTTTTTGATCATAACTATTATTCAGCTTCGCATAATAAAATGGAAGGTGAACTTTAGATGATTTTCTCTGGTTTTCCGTTTCTTTGGCTTCATCCTCTTTTGAAAGTCTAGTCCAGAAAACTTTAAGCTTAGGGATTCTTCGAGCTAGTTTCAAAGAAAGAAGATCATAAAGTGCAGGCACTTCAGATATTCCTTTTTGAAGACAGTAAGGATTCTTATAACCGATTCCCCATTTTTCTATTTCCTCTTTGGGTTTGTTCAAATGAATAGTTTGTTCAGTTTGACCCAATTTGTATAACTTCTCTTCCAAACTTTTTAATTTTGCAATTAAAGTTTTGTTTTCTTCAGTACATGAAGAATGCATTTTCGTAAGCTCATATAAATCAAGCTCACTTTTTTCTCAGTTTAGACTTGAGTTCAGAATTCTCTTTAAGAATTATTGTCTTTTCCTTTGCGCTGGTGTCATTATTTCTATGTAAAACCTCAACCAATACTTTCTTCTCAGCAATTTCGTCGCTAAGTTTCTGTATCAATTGGTTTTTGTCAGTAATAACACCATTTTCTCGCTTAAGTTTTGACTCTAACTCTTGTTGTTTTAAATTCATGGCATGCATTTTGTTTATGAAATCTGAATAAGATAAATCACATACCTCATCTGACTCATCCTCTTCTGAATCTGCTTCAGCGTCTGATTCCTGCTTTCCCATCAAGCACATGTTGACTGCTTCATCTCTCTCTTCATCTTCTTCTTCCTCGTCTGAATGATCAAGCTAGTACTCATACTCTGCCATCAGTGCCTTACCCGCCTCCTGTTGCTTTGCAAGAAGCATCTTGTTCTTGTAGTAATCGGAGTTTCTGACTTTGGATCTGCGGCAATCTTTGGCAAAGTGACCTATTTTGCCACAGTTGTAGCACGTTGGTGGTTCTGACTGACTGGATCCTTCAGTTTTAAACTTTCTCTCTTCAGGCTTCCTCTCCTCTATTCTCTTCCCTTCGTACCTTTTTCCTTCAACCCTTTCCTTGTGGATGTAATTGCTCGGACCAGAAGAATACCTCTGACTATTTGAACTTGGCTTCGTGTAGAACTTTTTCTGAAAAGCCTTAGTCAGCATTGTCATTGCTTGCTTCAGTTGTTCACACTCATCGGAGTCAGAGTTTGCTTCAGCTTCATTTTCTTCTTAATCATACACAATTGTCTTGTTCTTCTTCTTCTTGACAACAAGAGCAACCGTGTCTTCAACTTTCTTCACTTCCTTTCTCTTCTCATCTAGAATTTCATCCACCTCTTCTTCATTTTGTTTGAGGGTTTCATACACCTCATGAAGTGGAATCTCATTCAGATCTTTGATCTGCTTCATCTGCCTGGCAAATCTCTTCCATTCAAGTTGTAGAATACTGAGGAACTTGACATTTAGCTCAATTTGTGATTTGGTGACCTTGTTCTTGCTCAGTTCATTCAACAAGGTCACGAATCTGTCATAGGTTCCTTCTAGAGACTCTCCAGCTCTGCCTTTAAATTCTTCATAATTGTTTAGGCAGTTGGAAATTTTAAGTTAATTCCCAACCTTTGAGCCCAACATCATCTTCTCTAGCTGATCCCACATTTGTTTGCCGGAGGCCTTGTAGCTGTCAATCTTTACATAGATTTCGTTTAGAATTCCTTGTAGAATGTATGACTTAGCTAATCTGTCACCTTTCGCTCTGTCTTTGTCTTTACCTTCGAGCTCTTCATACTTAATTTCAACCTTTTCCTCATCGGTTCCCTCTGTAGGTTCCCTATAAGTTGGTTTCATTGGTCCTTCTTCTAAGGATATCTTAATGTAATTACCCAAATCTTGACTTTCAATAAAGTTCAAGAACCGATCCTTCCACTGTTCGTATTCTCCTCTAAAGAGAACTGGTAGCTTGGTGTCAGTTCCGATTGCAAGGGCTTCTCTGGATGTCATTCTGAATAAAATTCTAAGTTTGGAAAAACTTTGCGTTTTTAGAAGGTGGCGCAAATGAGGTTTGCACGAGAGGTGGGTCGCACAAACTGAAGTTTGCGTTTCAAGTTGATCCCGCGAAGTGAGCTTTGCGTGAGCTGTACGTAGCGCGAATTGAGCTTTGCGTTTCAAGAGGTTTGCGTTTGTTTGTTGTTGCGAGAAGTGAGGTTTGCGTGACAAGAGTGTAGCGAGAGTTGAGGTTTGCGTTTCAAGTGAGTCACGAAAACTGATGTTCGCGTGAGCCGTTGGTCAAAGTGGGCTTTGCGTAAGTGGTCAAAGGCGAGAAGTGAGCTTTGCGTGAGCTTTGAGTTGCGCAAAGTGGGCTTTGCGTAAGTAGAGTGTTGCGCAAAGTAGACTTTGCGTGATACGTTGGTTGCGCAAAGTGAGCTTTGTGTTTTACGAGGGTTGCGCAAAGTAGACTTTGCGTGTTCAGTTGGTTGCGCAAAGTGTTTCACGCAAAGTGAAGTTTGCGTGAGTTCTTCCCTGTGTTTGCGCAAGTTCGTCCTGTACTTCAAAAATCAACTGAAAACCTGTATCTACGTCGATTAGCAGTACCAAACACTACCAATATGACTAAAAACAATTCTAGTACTGATTGTGACCACTTGATCTCGATAAATATCACTTTTTGAAAATTAAATCGATGGCACAGTAACTTTTTAAACTCGAACTCAGACCACAAAATCACCAAAATGGAACTCGGATTAAGCTTTAAACTGAAATCAAACCACAACAACTCGATCTAGCAGCCTAATCGATCACAACCTGATCGATTTTAACACCTAAAACACTCAAAATCTCAAAATCGATTTTCAAATAAGAACACAGAGTCGGTTTTTGAAAAACTTGATTTTGAATCACTTATCATGCTCTGATACCAATTGTCGGTCCACAATGTTTATCAAGTTTTATAGATTACAACACATTTAACGATTACCAACCTGTATTGATTAATAGAAATGGTTACAAGGCTGATCTTTGAAGCTCTCGTGTGTGTTCTCTGTTTTACACCTTTTAGTGTGTGTTTTTGTGTGTTCTGATTATCTTAGTGTGTGAGACACACTTGCTTCACCTAACATACATAATATCTAATATCTAATAACTAAAGTAATATCTAGATATTATCAAGATATTATTACTAACTAAATCTAATATCTAACATACTTAGATATTTAAACTAAGTTAAAGTAAATACTAAAATTACAATAAACAATAATTTACTTCGAAATTTATTACAAATGACATTAGACTTTATATCGAGAGTCGACTTTCCGGATTTAGCTTTAGATTGGATCTTCATATTGGATGATCTTGAATCCAATAGATATGTGATCTAACAAGATCAATCACATACGCGTTGTCATTGATCTTCTTCAAGACTTTGTAAGGGCCATACTTTTGTTGCTTCAATTTGCTGAACGTCCCTATAGGGAAACGTTCTTTTATGAGAAAAAAGCATAACTTGATCGTCTTCGTTAAATAACTTTTCGCGCCGCTTAACATCAACATTGTTTTTATACTTTTCATTCTTTGCTTCTAGCCTCGCTTTCACACTAGCTTATATGTCTTGCACCTGTTCTGCCATGGCCTCGGCTGCAGTACTTGAACCAACCACTTTTGGTAACTTTGCTAGGTCTAAAGCATGTTTAGGAGGTTGTCTATTGACCAGTGAGAACGGGGACTGGCCGATGGCGTTATGGACCGTGTTATTGTACGCAAATTATGCTTGTGCCAAAGCTAAATCCCATTGTTTTGGCTTGCCCCCACATATGCTTCAGATCAAATTTCCTAATGTACGATTCAAGTTTTCAGTCTGGCCATCTGTCTAGGGGTGTGCAGTGCTGCTAAAGTTTAGGCTTGTGTCCATACGTCACCACAAGGTGATCCAAAAATGACCTAGGAATTTCGAATCTCTGTCTGACGTAATGGATTTAGGGACTCCGTGCAAACGAACTATTTCCTGGAAGAACAGTTGAGCTATATGGGACGCGTCTGACCTCTTTTTGCAAGTAATAAAATGCCCCATCTTTGAGAACCTGTCAACCACGACGAAAATCGTATCGACTCCACGTTGAGTTCGCGGTAGTCCTAAAACAAAATCCATGGCTAAGTCTTCCTATATAGCGTTGGGTACAGGTAATGGCATATATAGACCAATATTTTGAGTCTGCCCTTTCGCTGTTTGACAGACATAGCACTTTCGAACAAACTTCCCTACGTCACACTTTAGTTGGGGCCAATGGAACCTCTCTTCTACACTGTCAATAGTTTTATCACGTCTGTAACACCCTAAAATTTAGAGGAAATAAAAACGAAAATTTCAGCAATATGACGGCTATAAACTGAGTAAACCTGGGTAAACCAAACCTGCCATAACAATCCCAAAATATCATCCCGATAACGAGGAAATATAGTTGTAGTTTTACAAATAAGTCAATTGAAGAATATTACTCAAGAACCTAATAATCTAACTTAGACAAGAAAGATTAAGATCGGGTGTTCCTATTCTTCCAAAATGTGTATCCACTATCACCATCGTATGGTCAATATATCAACCCAAAAAGACCACTCTCGACCCCTAGGCCGTCCGCTCATTCCCGACGAATCCCATCGCTAGGTTGACATGCTACACATGTCATTTTAAGAAAAAGTGTTAGGCTAAAGCCTAGTAAGATCAAACAATTGTATTTAAAATAATCAAAGATAAACGTAATAAGGAAAGTGATGTTATAATAGGAATAATAGTGCTTTTTACCATAAACAGTTACCTCTTGGTTTAACGAGGGAGACCCGCTTACTAATACAAGTGACGGAACACAAAAGCGGCCACTCGACAAGTCAGTAAAGCCAAAACACATAAAAGTACACGCAAGGGATGTTAGGCTCGATGGATTTAAACGTATACCCTCTAAAAGTCAACTTCAACCACATAGGGCCCTTACGTTGAGATCCTCATCCAATATCGTAATACTTAGCAAGTAGGACTTATAACCCAATCCGATGCCTAAACGTACCTCAACGTGAGAAACAATGTTCCAACATCGGACTAAATGCAACAACAATTATGGGGTCATGATTCCCAAGTGAAACCAAATATGCCACATAGAATAAATCGACTAACCGATAATTCAACGTTAAGATATAATATCCAAGACATTGACAAAAGAAGGTTTTCGCATGATACTTGCATAGTTTTACCAAGAGGTTCCAATTTGACATATGAATCACATACCCATATCCCAACCATTTGGGTCACTTTGATATTTCAAATTTTAGTTTGGGATCCCAAGTACTCAACCCAAGGTTATAACAAAACAAGTTTCCAATGTACAAACTTATCAGCAGTTCAATGTAAAATGTCATCAACCCATCATTAATAAATCTTTAAGGTTAGAGAATGAAATAGCATAATGCTAAGTCATATTCACATATAAATACAAGATACTCCTTTTCTTTTCTTGAAATCATTTCCAAACGTATAAACCCTAGAATCTCCAAAGTTAGGGTTTTGGGTGAAAATGCACCCCAAGTTATAGAAGTAAAAATAGAGATGTCTAGTAGGTTAAAAGTATGATTTTAACATGTATAGAGTTTATAAAAGGATGAACACACCTTGTAGGGTTGTATATGATACCCTAGAACTCAAAAGCTTAAGGAGATGAGGCTAGGATCTTGAGGAGACTTGAATCTACCACAATGGATGCTTAAATAACTCCTAGATCACCATTAATGGTCAAGAGATATGGTTGGTGGGATGCATTGTTAACAAAGGAAGATGGGAAGATGAAACTTACCAAGTTCTAGAGAGAAAAATGTAGCCTCCTAGAGTTCTAAAAGCTAAAATTAGAAAAATGAGAGTTTTTAGCCGATTTCCCCCTATTATTTGGAGTCTGCGCGCACGAGCGAGTTTCCGCGCGGTTCCACTCGCGCGGTGAGCCGCACAAAGCACTGGAGCTACGGTTGAGCAGAGACCCGCACGGTGGGCCGCGCGGTTAGTCGCACCAAACACTGCTGGACTTTCTTCTTCTTCTTTTCTACCACCTTGACTAACAAGTGAAAAAGATAGATATTTCAAATCGTAACACCATTAAGACTCAAAAATTCGGGGTGTTACAATCCTCCCCACCTTGGAATGGATTTCGTCCCCGAAATCCCGGCTATCCGAACAAATTGGGATATCTACTCTTCATGTCCTCTCCGCCTCCCATGTCACATTGGCACCACGATGGTGCTTTCATTGTACCTTCACCATTGCCACTTCCTTGTGTCGGAGTTTCTTAGTCACCTTTTCCAGAATGGCCTTGGGTTCTTCAACACAACGGTTGTCGTCCACTCGGATTTCGGACAACGGTATGACACTCTTTTCTTCCGCTAAGCACCTCCGTAGATAACACACATGGAACGTAGGGTGGATTCCGTCCATCTCCGGTGGTAAGTCTAACTTGTAGGATTGAAGCCCAATACGCTCAAGGATAGTAAACGGTCCAAGGAAACGAGGACTCAGCTTTCCTCGTTTTCCAAACCGAATCAAACCCTTCCAAGGGGATACTTTCAACATTACACGGTCCCCCACTTGAAACTCCACGGGTCATCTCTTTTTGTCGGCATAGCTCTTTTTCCGATCTTGTGCCGCCTTCAAACTCTCTCGGATAGCTTTGACCTTATCGGCCGTCTCTTGTACAATTTTTGGGCTGGCAAATTGCTTCTCACCCGCCTCTAGCCAACACACGGGGGTTCTACATTTTCGTCCGTACAAGGTTTCAAACGGTGCCACTCCTAGACTGGAGTGATAACTGTTATTGTAAGCAAAATCTAGCAAGGGTAGATGGGTATCCCAACTACCGCCAAAGTCGATCACGCACGATCAAAGCATGTCCTCCAAAGTTTGTATCGTCCTCTCGCTCTGTCCGTCGGTTTGGGGGTGGTAAGTCGTGCTCAAGTTCACCCGCGTGCCTAATTCTTGCTGCAAGGCTCCCCAAAATCTTGATGTAAAACGGCTATCACGATCAGAGACTATAGACAAGGGTATACCATGTCTAGAGACCACCTCATCAATATACAGTTTCGCCAGCTTATCCATTAGCAAGGTTTCTCACATCGCTAGAAAATGCACACTCTTCATCAAACGGTCAACAATCATCCAAATTGTGTCATTGCCCCTCAAGGTCTTTGGTAGTTTGGTCACGAAGTCCATAGTAATCTTGTCCCACTTCCACTCGGGTATTTCTAACGATTGGAGGCTCCCATAAGGTCGTTGGTTCTCGACCTTCACTTGCGAACAAGTCACGCATCGCTCCATGTAGTGTGCCACATCTAACTTCATACCCGACCACCAATAGTGCAACTTCAAGTCCCTATATATCTTCGTACTTCCCGGGTGGATGGAGTATTAGGACTTGTGTGCTTCTTCCAAGAGTAGCTCACGGTTCCCGCCAATCTTCGGAACCCAAACTCGCCCATCAAAACATTTCATCCCTCGGCCATCTTCGGTCAAGTGTAGGCATTGCTTGACCATCACTTCATCCTTGAGATTCTTCTCCAACAAGGCCTCGGTTTGCGACATTTTAATCCTTTCCATGAGACTACACACTAACTCGATTCTCATAAGCTTGGCTTGAAGTTTCCCACTATACTCTTTCTGACTCAAGGCATAGGCCACCACATTTTCCTTCCCCGGGTGGTAAAGTAGTTCACAATCATAGTCCTTGAGTAGTTCCAACCATCTTCTTTGTCTCATGTTGAGATCCTTCTGATCAAAGACATATTTCAAACTCTTGTGGTCCGTATACAAGGTACACTTCGTGCCATAGAGATAATGTCGCCACAACTTCAAAGCGAACACTACTGCTGCTAATTCCAAATCATGAGTGGGGTAATTCTTTTCGTGTACTTTCAGTTGCCTTGATGCATAGGCAATCACCTTTCCCCTTTGCATGAGCATACACCCAAGCCCCATTTTGGATGCATCGTTATAGACCACAAAGTCCTCCGATCCTTTCGACAAGGATAAGATTGGAGTCTGGCACAACTTCCTTTGCAATGTACGGAAAGCTTCTTCTTGTGCTTTGGTCCACACAAATTTTACATTCTTCTTGGTCAATGCTGTCAACGAAGAGACAATCTTGGAAAAATCCTGAATGAACCTTCGGTAATAGCCCGCCAAACCCAAAAAGCTCCGGATCTCATATGGGCTCTTTGGAGGTTCCCAATTCATCATAACTTCTATCTTCGCCGGATCTACCTTCACTCCGTCTTTCATGACCACGTGTCCCAAAAACTGCAACTCCTTCAACCAAAACTCACACTTGGAGAATTTTTCATAAAGTTTCTCCTTCCTCAAGACTTCCAGAACATCACGGAGATGACGCACGTGATCGGACTCATCCTTGGAGTAAATTAGAATATCATCATTAAACACGATGACCGACTTATCAATGAAGGGTCGACACACGCGGTTCATTAAGTCCATGAACACCGCCGGGGCGTTTGTCAAGCCAAAAGGCATCACTAAAAACTCATAGTGACGATAATGCGTCCTGAATGCGTTCTTCGGAATATCATCCTCCTTGACCTTCACTTGATGGTAGCCCGAACGTATATCAATCTTCGAAAAACAACCCGCTCCATGAAGTTGGTCGAATAAGTCATCGATTCTAGGGAGTGAGTACTTATTCTTCACAGTCACTTTATTCAACTCCCTATAATCGATACACATTCGCATGGTGCCATCTTTCTTCTTCACAAACAGGACCGGTGCTCCCCACGGCGACGAGCTCGGTCTCACAAACCCCTTCTCAAGAAGTTCCTGTAACTGACCCATCATCTCTTTCATCTCTGACGGGGCCAAACGATATGGATCTCTGGCTATCGGTGCCGCTCCCAGTGCGAGGTCACTCTTGAACTCTACTTGACGATCGGGTGGTAAACCAGGAAAGTCGTCCGGGAACACATCGGGGAACTCTTTCACCACCTCTACATCCTCTAGCTTATAATTGCTACTTCGCCTTTCCGCCTCTCTCCGTACACGGTCACCGACTCAACATCTGAAATTGGGATTCGAATCAGCTTCTTTGCACAAAGGATTTCGGCATGGTTATTCGACAACCAATCCACCATTGGCATTAGATCAACCGGGAATTCTCTCCCTACAACTTTTAGCTTACAACCCTTAAGGACGTCTCGAACTACCACTTGATCACCATCCGCTAGTTCTACCACTAACGCCTCCTCTAAACTAGTAGTGGGCATGGATAGCTATGGGCAAAACGAACTTGACACAAACGAAAAGCTAGCTCCCGAATCAAATAAAACACGTGTAGGTATGGAGTTTAGGAGAAACGTACCCGACACTACATCTGTGGAAGCCTTCGCCTCCTCGGTAGTCATCTGGAATGCTCTCCCAGTTGCTTTCGGTGGTTCCACTTTCTTTCCTCCACTGAAACCCGTCTTCGCCTTCGGACACTCACTCCTAATATGACCTGGTTCCTTGCATCCAAAACAAATTTGTCCTCTGATCGGACAATCTCGAAAACTATGATCGGGCTTGCCACATTTAAAACATGGCTCGGTTCCCGAGTTGCAAGGGCCAAGATGTTTGCTTCGACATTTGGAACACCAAGGAACATCTCGTCTCGGGCAAACTCCTCGTTGATTGTTTTTGTTGAACTGTCTCGATCTCTTGGAGGGCATCGAACTTCCCTCCCATCTTCTTTTCTCAACTACACCACTCCTCTCCATCTTGTTTGAACCATAAGAATCCTCCACCAGTTGTGCCTCCTCGATTGCCTCCCAAAGAGTAGAGGCCTTCGACACTCGTACCATATTCATCATTTCGGTAGGCAAACCCTTGATGTAGGCCTTGATCTTCTCTCTTTTGGTTGGGACCAGATGTCCCACCAAACCCAGTTTATCCATAAACGACTTGTTGTACTCTTTTACTAACAGATTCCCTTTCTTCAAACCGCGGAATTCGTTAATGATACGGTCCATGGCTCGCTTGTTGCAGAATTCTTCCATCACCTTCTTCTTGAAAGTTTCCCAACTTAGTTTGGCCAACACGGTGGCCTAAATGGAAGTGGAATACACGTTCCACCATGTGAGAGCCGCCCCTCTAAGCATTTGAGACCCAAATACAGCTTTATGGTTTTCCCCACACTCGCTCGATCGAAAGGTCTGCTCCATTTCTCGGATCCAGTTCATGCATGCCACCGGGTCGTCTGAGCCCTTGAATTCCGGTGGTCGGCATCCGAGGAATGATTTAAAAGTACAAGTCTTTGACACTTATCTTGCCTCCGGGGTTGGGGTCTCATTAGAAGGAATGTCGGGTCTGGTACACCCGGATCCCGCCACCAAGATATTTTCCGTGAACGCTTCGTGCCTACGGTTGCTAGCATCTCGGTCTTCCAGTAGCTTCAGGAACATTTCTTGTTGTTGGGCCATCGCCGCATTCATGGCCTGCATCATTCGATTCATTATCCTTGATTTTGGGGTCACTTCTTCCATTAACGATTCGGATGAGACTATGTTGTGACGGGGCACATGCTCAGGCCCTTCGCCCAACATATTTTGCGGTCGTGGGGGCAAACCCGTCGTTGTAACTCTAGGGTGGTCGGTCGTAGATGCCGACGCCTCTTGGACCTCCGACCAATTTCGAGTGTTTACCATTGACTGTCACACAACGCGAGAATATAGGTGAGATAAAGATTAAACGAATTATAGATAGGGAAACATGCTACTATATTCATTAATTATCATAACAATGGAAAACAAGCATAATCACGTAAAACATCCTCATAATAACGTTAGCTAAGCGAAATTATGAACATGCGATACATAAGAATTTTTATCAACATTACCATAACTCTAAATTTGTGTAGTTTTCGTCGACTCTAAGACCATCCTATCTTAGGAGTTCTACCCAATCTCACTCGATCATAACTTAAAATCAGTGCTTAAGTCTAGGTATTCTACATTCATACCTAGTTCACTTAAACTAAGGCTCTGATACCAACTTGTAACACCCTAAAATTTAGAGGAAATAAAAACGAAAATTTCAGCAATATGATGGCTATAAACTGAGTAAACCTGGGTAAACCAAACCTGCCATAACAATCCCAAAGTATCATCCCGAGAACGGGGAAATATAGTTGTAGTTTTACAAATGAGTCAATTAAAGAATATTACTCAACAACCTAATAATCTAAGTTAGACAAGAAAGATTAAGATCGGGTGTTGCTATTCTTCCAAAATGTATATCCACTATCACCATCATATTGGTCAATATATCAACCCAAAAAGACCGCTCTCGACCCCTAGGTCGTCCGCTCATTCTCGACGAATCACATCGCTAGTTTGACCTGCTATACATGTCATTTTAAGAAAAAATGTTAGGCTAAAGCCTAGTAAGATCAAACAGTTGTATTTAAAATAATCTAAGATAAACGTAATCAGGAAAGTGAAGTTATAATAGGAATAATATTGATTTTTACCATAAACAGTTACCTCTTGGTTTAACGGGGGAGACCCGCTTACTAACACAAGTGACGGAACACAAAAGTAGGCCACTCGACAAGTCAGTAAAGCCAAAACACATAAAAGTACATGCAAGGGATGTTAGGCTTGGTGGCTTTAAACGTACACCCACGGAAAGTCAACTTCAACCACATAGGGCCCTTACGTTGAGTCCTCATCCAATACCGTAATACTTAGCATGTAGGACTTATAATACAATCTGATGCCTAAACGTGCCTCGACGTGAGAAACAATGTCCCAACGTCGGACTAAATGCAACAACAATTATGGGGTCATGATTCCTAAGTGAAACCAAATATGCCACATAGAATAAATCGACTAACTGATAATTCAACGTTAAGATATAATATCCAATACATTGACAAAAGAAGGTTTTCGCATAATACTTGCATAATTTTACCAAGAGGTTCCAATTTGACATATGAATCACATACCCATATCCCAACCATTTGGGTCACTTTGATATTTCAAATTTTAGTCTGGGATCCCAAGTACTCAACCCAAGGTTATAACAAAACAAGTTTCCAATGTACAAACTTATCAGCAGTTCAATGTAAAATGTCATCAACCCATCACTAATAAATCTTTAAGGCCAAAGAATGGAAAAGCATAATGCTAAGTCATATTCATAAATAAATCCAAGATACTCCTTTTCTTTTCTTGAAATCAATTTCAAACATATAAACCCTAGAATCTCCAAAGTTAGGGTTTTGGGTGAAAATGCACCCCAAGTTACATAAGTAAAAATGAAGATGTCTAGTAGGTTAAAAGTGTGATTTTAACATGTATAGAGTTTATAAAAGGATGAACTCACCTTGTAGGGTTGTATATGAAACCCTAGAACTCAAAAGCTTAAGGAGGTGAGGCTAGGATCTTGAGGAGGCTTGAATCTACCATAATGGATGCTTAAATACCACCTAGATCACCATTAATGGTCAAGAGATATGGTTGGTGGGATGCATTGATAACAAAGGAAGATGGGAAGATGAAACTTACCAAGTTCTAGAGAGAAGAACGTAGCCTCCAAGAATTCTAAAAGCTAAAATTAGAAAAATGAGGGTTTTGGCCGATTTCCCCCTATTATTTGAAGTCTGCACGTGCGCGCGAGTTCCCACGTGGTTCCACTCGCGCGGTGAGCCGCACGAAGCACTGGAGCCACGGTTGAACAGAAACCCGCACGGTTGGCCACGCGGTTTCACTCGCGCGGTTAGTCGCGCCAAATACTGTTGGACTTTCTTCTTCTTATTTTCTATCGCCTTGACTAACAAGTGAAAGAGATAGATATTTTAGATCGTAACACCATTAAGACTCAAAAATTCGGGGTGTTACAACGTCCAAGGTGCCTACTTAGGCCACCACAGTGCAGGTCTCGAATTAATTTTTCTCTTTGGGAATCATAGGGATGCATAACTGATTGCAGCAAAATAAAAAACCACCAGTTATATGATACTTACCGGTACCATGCCCTGTGACGCATTGCTCCCAAAGAGGTCCAAAGTCCTCATCGTCGGTATATAGTTCTTTGAGAAATTCGAAACCTACGACTTCTTGTTGCATGACCACCAATAGATGAGAACAACGACTTAGTGCATCCACTACCTTGTTAGAAGTACCATGCTTATGGTTCAGAACAAATTGAAACTTTTGAATGTAGTTTAACCATCTCACGTGCATGTTGCTCATATGTTTCTGGTTGTTCAAGTACTTCAAATCTTGATGATCGGTATGGAGAAGGAACTGCTTTTGAAAAAGATAATACTCCCAATGTTTCAACGCCCGAAATACTGCATAAAACTCCTTCTCGTATGTACTCCACTTTTGTCGTGCATCACTAAGTTTCTCACTAAAAAATGCAATGTACTTCTTTTCTTGGGACAAGACAGCCCCGATTCCTACCCCACTTGCATCACACTCTACTTCGAAAGGCTTGTCAAAATTTGGTAAAGCCAGGACTGGGGTGGTACATAATTTTTGCTTTATTTTTGAAAACGCCCTTTCTGCCGACTCTCCCCATTGAAACTTCCCCTTCTTTAAACATTCAGTAATGGGTGCTACGATGCTACTGAAATTTCGAATGAATCGCCGATAAAAAGTTGCCA
This sequence comes from Arctium minus, assembly GCA_954870635.1. Lineage (NCBI taxonomy): Eukaryota > Viridiplantae > Streptophyta > Magnoliopsida > Asterales > Asteraceae > Arctium > Arctium minus. The sequence continues at coordinate 57,314,405 of OX941080.1, read as the reverse complement.
GTCTGTGAAAACTCCTAACTTCACCCACCGTTTTGGGTGTTGGTCAGTCTCTGATAGCTCTTATCTTCTCATCATCGACTAGTATGTCGTCCGAGCTTATGACAAACCCTAGGAAGAGTAGCTTGTTGGTCATCCAACTACACTTCTTTAGGTTGATAAATAATTTATTTTTATTCAAGGCTCCAAAAACTTCCTTCAAGTGTAAAATGTGATCCTTTTTGTTTCGACTATAAATCAAGATATCATCGAAATAGACGACAACAAATTTGCCAATAAAATGTCGTAGGACCTGATTCATTAGGCGCATAAAAGTGCTCGGAGCATTGGACAATCCGAACGGCATTACCATCCATTCATAAAGGCCATCTTTTTTTTGAAGGTTGTCTTCCATTTGTCTCCCGGTTTTACTCGAATTTGATGGTATCCGCTCCGTAAATCTATTTTCGAGAACAATTTTGAGCCTTCAAGCATGTCTAACATATCATCAAGTCTCGGTATGGGAAAACTGTACCAGGCTGGTATTTTGTTGATGGCTCTACTGTCAACACACATCCTCCATCTCCCGTCCTTCTTAGGAACCAACAATGTCGGGACAACACAAGGACTCATACTTTCTCTAATAAATCCCTTTTGTAGTAGCTCTTCGACCTTTTCTTGTAAGATTTGATTCTCCTTTGGGATCATTCTATAGTGAGGGAGGTTTGGCAGACTTGCTCCCGGGAGTAGATCGATGTGATGTTGTATGTTACGTAGGGGGAGGGGGAATTCATTTGGAAGATCATCAGCAACCAATTCACTGAATTCTTCGAGGAGTGGTCGAATGGTATCAGGTACCACGTCGTTTGTTTTGGGATTTCCTTCTACCACCAAAGCTTGTACTATCACCATATGTATCTCCTTTGCATCCCGGATTTCTGCCTCTAACTCCTTTTCGGACGTCACCAGTGACAATAAGGATGGATCCTTAGTCCCCCCTGTTTTGATTCCAGTAAATTCACCTTTATTTAGAACCATCGCGATCTTTTTGTCACCCCAATTAAAGATATAGATATTCTTACGTCCTTTATAGGTAGTGTCCACATCGAATTGCCATGGCCTTCCCAATAGGACATGGCTGGTATCCATGTCGATTACATCACAAAGAACGTCATCTTGAAAGTTTTTTCCAATCGAGATCGGGACTTTACATACCTCGGTCACATTTACCTTGGGACCCTTTTAAATCCAGCCGGTGTATGGTTTTGGGTGTTTCTCTGTTCTCAGCTTCAGGTGATCTACTAGCCTTTTAGATACAAAATTCTCACAGCTGCCACTGTCTATGATCAGGTCGCAGACACTCCCCTTGACACTGAAATTTGCTCTAATGATGTTATTTCTTTGTGAAATATCCTGTAACTTGGTGGCGCACATAACACGCTGTATAACGCAATTGACCTTGTTCCCTTCTTCTTCAGCTACCTCCGCACCATCCAATTCTTCCAAATAGTCATCCATATCACCATGTTCAGCTCCTTCTTCATCTTCTATGTCCACCAGATTTACTGGTTTTCTTTGAGGACACGTATTGGATCGGTGCCCAATCTGGTTGCATCTGTAACACTTAATTACTCCGATGTTCGTATACGAATTGGATGATCTTTGCGGGTTTGGTGAGGCGTGGGCCCTTTGGTTGGGAGGCTTTGGTTTAGTACGGTCGATGGTTTGAGGGGTTTTACCTTTCTCGATGGTGTTGTTAGAGGTTTCAACGACGTCTCTCTTGTAGTTAGAGAACCTGTTAGTTGTCCTATCCATTAGCTCTGCCTTGAGTGCTAGATTTTGAGCTTCATCAACTGTCCACACCACTTGCAACCCAATTCTGTCTTGTAGGCTTTAGATCACTCAAATATCTTGAGACTTGTTGTACGTCGGTTTCGTTTAGGTTATTTCGAACCGATAACCTATACCATTCTTCTGAATATTCGGCCACACTTCAGTTACCTTGAAAGCAGTTTTGGTAGCTTTGGAATATGAACTGCTCATAATCTGGTGGTAAGAAACGGTTCTTCAGCAACTGTTTCATCCTTGCCCACGACTGAATTGGAGTGCTACCCTTACGTCGTCTGTCGCTTTGTAACTTTTCCCACCAAACAGCAGTACCACTTCGCAACTTATATGCTACCACCCTGACCTGACGCTCACACGTAACATCGGTTACCTCAAAGAACCTTTCGATTTCTGACAACCAGTCCAAGAACTCTTCAATTTGCAGATTTCCATAGAACAAAGATATGTCTACTTGTATTTTATACTCGTGCCGGTTGTGGTCGGGCTGATGGCGTCCACTTCGCTGATCGATGGTTTCTTCCTCAGAATCATCATCGTCGAGGTCAGCTTGTTCTTCAAATCTTGCTTCCCTTGGTTGTTGTCTCCCAGCAGGTTGGACGAAGGCAATCCCTCCGTCTCTATTGGGGTTTTGTTGCGGGAGTTGTCGTGCTAGTAGTTGTTGTACCACTGCTTCTAGATGCCTTAACGATTGTTGTTGTTGTTCGATCGCCGCCCATAGTGCGGCTTCCCTGCGACCAACATCATCAGGGTTGTTTTTTCCGCCTTCGTTATCACCCATCAAGCGAGGTGTGTTAGGCTCTGATACCACTTGACGCAGAACGGAAAACAATTAAATCACACCAACGTGTGGTTTGAAGAAATTACTTGGAATCCACCAATTGTGTTATAAAATATTAATCTAAATGTATCAAAAATAAAGACATTGATCCCTATTTATACTAAAACTTATCCAAGAAATCTAAAAGGATTCAAATACCTATAGACTTATCCTAAAACAAAAAAAAGGAAAGGAAATTAACTTGATAAAGGAAATAAAACTTAATACTTATTTAAATAAAACTTAAATTAGGAAACTTTGACTTCTTTGACTTTAGCTTAGGATTTTCGGGTTCGATCGATCTTCTCTTCAAACTCTAAAGTTGCCTGTTGTACATCAAATGTAGAGTTGAAAACGTTGAATCCAATCGAGATGATTGTATGGGTAAGGTTTTTTTATGTGTGAGAAAAATTTATTTTCATAGTTAGGTTCATGTTTATCATATTTGACTAGGTGGTATATGTCATAAGGAACCAAGTTTATCCATATGATAATAACGGATGTCATGGTGTGTGTGACATTGAGTTTTAGTTCATGAATGTTCATGAACTTGGTTTTTGGAGAAGTAACATCTTCTAATGATGGAACCTTGTCCATAGTTGTGTTATGGTGAATTTATCAAATTAAATTTTGGTACTCCTTCCCACTTTCTATTTTGGGTAACAAATGCTATGTAGCATGCACACCTTGTACTTCTAGCATTCATTTGGCCTAGCTAGCACATGCTAACATCTCCATGTTACATTCTTCAAACATCTGTATTTTGGATTGGTTCCTGTTGTCTGAAGATGCAATATGATAAAGCATCATGAACATGAATGAACATGCCTTTGAGAAATCAGATGATATTTTCTACACATGAACACTATGAACACAAAAATTAGTGTTCATGAATATGCAATCCAATCAGATCACCATGGTTCATAGAATCGAGAGTGTTCATATGATCATGATTGTTCATGGTTCGTATGTATTCAATCATTAACACCAAGAACATGCAAACTTTAGTGCTCATGAATATGCAAACCAATAAGATCTACGTGGTTCATAGATTATGAGTGTTCTTGGTGTTCATGATTGTTCATATAGGGTTGGGTTCATGATTGTTCATATGTGTGTAAGTGATGTACATTGCGTTAATTGAGGGATAGTTATCCGGGGTAGATAGTAAATGTGAAACAAGGTTGTGAGCTAATTTCCTCAAATGCCCTAACACTGATGTTCAATATCATTAAATATTACAAGGTCCACAAATCATAATTAATTTTTCTTTGATTTTGATCTCAGTCGTCCATTTCAATATCAATGGGTGATATTTAACAAATGAACCCAACCCTATATATATATATATATATATATATATATATATTAAAAGGGTGTCTCAGGCTATGCCCAGACTAATCTCGACAAATTGTGACTACAAGAAATCAGTCCTAATAAACTAAGTGGTCACAAATGTTGTGTACGTCTGGAATTGAACCATGTGAAATTGAAACCTGGACAGATGTGATATTCCATCACATCCCCCAGGGGCTTAACCACTATGCCGACCACAACCCTTGTGGTACAATGCAATATATATTCCCGGAAAGAGATGTTACAATGCATTTTATAAAAATGGTTACAATAAATTAATTTGCAACCTAGTAAACAAACATATCACAAAATAAATCAAACAAACAACCACAGAAACCAGAGATTAATTGTTAATTTAGATTAGTGTACCACACCTAGTTTGAATATTTAACTTAATTCAAATATATAAAACAGGAGTAATGAAGTATCTCTAGCTTGCATACACCCATTTCTATATAGTAGGTTTCTACTAGATCTTCTCGCGTGTTATAGCATGCTTCCCGTCATGCTTGAGGTCTTCATTCCAAAAACAAAACCTGAACTTCACTTCCCCCAAGGTGCAATGATTTAGCAAGTTGATCTTATGCTTGGCTTTGCAAAATATACTATTGTAGCACCATAATTGTATGTGGGAAACTAGCATAATGCTAAACTTAAGTATGTATAATGTTGATATCTCTACCTTGATCATCTTGTTAGTAGAATTCGACATCTATTTATACTTGAAGTTATCTGGATCCAAAGAGAAAATATAACAAGTGATCGGTGAAACGTTCTTCAACTTGTTTTATCCATTTTGATTCCCAAGAACTCTTATTAGCCACCAAATGGGCTATTGGCCCAATTATATTATCCAGTAACTCGAAGATGTCAAGGGTTCAAGGTTCACCAAAGCTGAGAAAAGTGTGTGAGTTTAATTTGTATTATATAAAGTCCCATTTTTTTACAAATTAACCAATATCTTAGTAAAAACTTGCAATACAACTCTTTTCATGAACACGCGTGAAAGTACATGCAATGTTTATACAATGTTGTTTCACATGTGAAACGTTCATGATTGTTTTCTTCACATGCAAAACAAACGCTTTACATATCAAACAATACTATATAAACATTGTAGTTTTATATATACTTTTTCATATATGAAATAACACATGAAAACTGGTTTATACCAAAATCTTTGTTTGTAGAGTAAACTATGATTTTCGTCCTTGTGATATGATGTTTATAATGATCTTTGTCCCTAGTCTTTAAAAACTGTTTTTTCATCCCTGTGGTTTCCATTTTGCTTCCATTTTCGTCTCTGCATCCAACCACGTTAAAATCAGGTGTTAACTCATCCAAAAAGTGATTGAATAAATTACATATTTGGTCCTTGTGGTGTACCAATTTTATATATTTATCCTTGAATTACATAGTTTACATTTTTTTTAATTTTTACATTTTTTTCTTTATTATATTTTAATAACACACACACACACACACACATATATAGGAAAGGTTTCAAACGGAACACCATTGTTTTATGAAAATCCGAAAACACTTCCGAGCCTTCAAATTATTTAACCCATATCGAAAACTTGTTAGCTTCCAAATGATCGAATTTTCTTTACGCCGATGCCTCCGTTGTTGATAATGATGTGATTTTGCTGTGATAATAATGTGATTTTGTTGTGATACTGCTTTGATAAATCGAAAACTTCTTATGATGTGATTTTACTATTGTAATATTGTGATCATGATGTGATTTATGATGCGATAATAATGTGATAATGTTGTGATAAATTGAAAAGTAATGATGATCACGTCGATAATTATCGGCTCTGTCTGTTCATGATGTGATAATATGCTATTTGTTGTTTTCACCCATTTTAAACCAACCGATCTTTAAAACGAATTTAATAAAGAAAACCAACCGATTTTTAAAAAATAAAAAATTTGATAAAAAAATAAATAAAAAATTATTATAACTTTAATAATAAAATAATTTTATTAAAATTATTAATAGTTATGATATTTTTTTTCCAAAGTTTTAGGTTGAAATCTCCTAAAAATAATATTTTTTATTTATTATTAAAGTTTTTTATTTATGTTAAATTACCATTGGAAGACATTTAATAGAATTGTGAAAAAATTTAGTTTTATTTTATAACAATTGGTTGTTGTTTTTATTAAATGCACTTTACTCCTACTATTTCATATTTTGATTTAAAGTTTATTTATTGTTAATTAATCAAATTTGTTTAACATTTAAATTAAAACACACACACACACACATATATAGATATAGATATAGATATAGATATAGATATAGATATAGATATAGATATAATATACAAAATCATTAAATCACATCATTATCACAACATTATCGACAACTAAGGCATTGACATAAAAAAGTTTTCGATAATTTGGAGTCCCATAAGTTTTCGATAAGGGATAAAGACAAATATAAGATAGCATAAAATAGTTGATAAATACTAATTTATTCCGCCTATATATATGTGTGTGTGTGTGTGTGTGTGTGTGTGTGTGTGTCATTAAAATATAATAAAGAAAGAAAAAGTATAAAATATAAACAATGTTCAAGGATAAATATGTAAAATGTGTTGAAAAACTTAAATCAGATAAGTTTTATTGGTGTTGTGCAACTCACCAAGCACTATGTACAAGTTCTTGAAGCATAGATATGTGGATTAATATGAACCACATATCTTGGAAGACTTGCATGGGAAATATGGATGACAACTTGCATTCATATGACATCATCCACATGACATCATCCATATGTCATCCTCCATTTTCCCCCTATAAATATTTGCATCCATTCCATTCTAAAACACACCAACAAGAAGTTAGAAATCTTCTTTCTAACTTTCTTCTTCTTCTTCTTCCTTGTTCCCTTTTGTTGATATATATATATATATATATATATATATATATATATATATATATCATTGATATATATTTATATATCTTGTTTTGGTGTAACATTTGGTTAGCTGATTTGTTGATCCAAGGATCTCGTAAACACGTTGTAATTTCTCCCGGTTGGTAATATAAAGATCTCTCTCTCCCTGTGGATGTACACTATCACACTGATAGTGGAACCACGTTAAATATTGTTGTCTCGATTTATTTGCTGTTTCGTTATATTTTATCGTATATTCGATAACTGTTATATTTACGCTTGTAGATCGATATGAATCAATAGACCAAAATATACAATATTTAGATCTTGTTATTCCGCATTTGTTGTAACGGGTCAGTTGCACGTGATTTATTGTTATCATTTTTGGGACCGTAAATCACTTGAAATACGATTTTGTAACTGCCACCGACCCTTACAATTGGTATCAGAGCTTCTAGATCTAAATTTGTCTTACATTGTATATTTTTAGTCGCACGATAAGTGCTTGTTCAAAATGTCTGTTGATTCAGGAAATCCATTCGTCGGTTCCGTTTCCAACTCGGACCCAAATGTTTATCAAAAAGGTGCTTTTAAATTATCGGGGGTCGGGATTAGAATAGAAAAATGGAACGGGGAGGGTGATTTTGGTAAATGACAGTTTACTACAGCAGCAACACTTAGAAAAAACGATGTTCACCCCGTAGTCTTTGCTCCGGAAGAAATAAATCCGGATATGTCCACCTTAGAAGCTAAGGAAATGGAGGCTTGGGCCTTCACTACCTTACAAATGGCTATGAGTCCAAATGTAATTTCTGAAATCGTTTCTGAAAAGACAACCGCAGGGATTTGGAAAAGACTTGAGAATCTTTATCTCAAGAAAACTTTAACTAACCGACTGTTATTGATGAGGTCGTGTCTGTTCTTCAAAATGAAGGAAGGCACTACCATTCAGTCCCACATGACTGAATTCGAAGATATCATCATGAAGTTGAAGGCAACATATTCTATTTTTGCCACAGATAATGAGGCTCTCGCCTTGATTCTGTTGTATTCACTTCCCGAAAAGTATTCCCAGTTCACTAACAGTTTTATTTATGGAAGAGATTCCATATCTTTGTCTGACGTGAAAACAGGGATGATCTGTGAAGAACAGAGAATTCAGATGAAAATCGGTAACAGTTCGCGGGAGAACAATCACAACAGTCATGGTCTATTTGCCGAAAGAGACCAAGACGATCAACTCAGGGGAAGAACTCGTGGCCGCTCCCACTCTCGTAAACCTGGTCATCGCAGGAAATCTAAGAAACGTGGCAATTGTAATTATTGCCACAAACCAGGTCATTGGGTCAGAGATTGTCCGAGTTTGAAAAACAAGGACAAGAACAAAACAGAATCTTCAGCAGTTGCAACCGAACAAGATACAGGCTTCTCAGCAACGGTTACTGCACTGCAAGGCGACAGGCGTTGGGTGTTGGATACCGGAGCTTCGTGCCATATGACACCATTTCGGGACTATTTCACTACTTTCGAGGAGTTCGAAGGTAACCATATTTATATGGGAAACAGTACATCGTGTGTCACTCGGGCCATCGGTTCAGTCAGAATCAAAATGTTTGACGGTACTATTCGAACTTTATCAAATGTTAAATTTGTACCGTCTATGACTCATTCTTTGATTTCTGTTGGACAACTGTCCAAACTTGGCTGTAAGATTCGAATAGAGAATGGGAGTATGCGCATCTCCAGAGGGAACTTTGTTGTGATGAAAGGTGAGCAGGCAGAAAATAACCTGTTTCATCTGGTAGGCGAAACAGTATGTTCTGATGCGTGTGTCGCGGATAGTTCGAGAAACTTAGATGCTACCCGTTTGTGGCATCTTAGATTGGGGCACACTTCGGAGAAGAATTTGGAGATTCTGCGCAAGCGAAAACTCATTGCAGTTGACACGCCTACGAGTCTGGACTTTTGTTCAGAATGTGTCTCGGGTAAACAGACGCGTGTTTCTTTTGGTGTTGGAAAACACAACACCAAAGGGATCCTCGATTATGTTCATACCGACGTCTGGGGACCATCTTCGACACAATCCCTCAGTGGAGGTAAGTACTATGTTATTTTTATTGATGATTTCTCGTACAAACTTTGGGTGTATGTGATTAAGTTAAAGTCAGACGTTTTTGAAATATTCAAAACTTGGTTAGCACTAGTCGAAGTCGAGACTGGTAGAAAATTAAAAGTGCTTAGATCTGACAATGGTGGTGAATACACTAGTGGTAACTTTAAAGACTTTTGTTCACGTAGAGGTATTCACCGACACTACACCACACCTGGCGATCCGCAATCAAACGGAGTCGCCGAGCGGATGAATAGGACCTTGTTAGAAAAATTCCGATGTATGTTAGTTACATCTGGTTTCCCTAAAATGTTTTGGGCTGAAGCACTTCACACTGCTGTACACATTGTGAATCGGTTACCGTGTTCAGCCATTAGGGGGAAAATTCCGGAAGAAATTTAGAGGGGTAAGGGTTGTATCTGTTTAAAATACATACGTGTATTTGGATGTCCTGTGTATATTCATGTGACAGGTCAGGACAAGTTGGATCCCAGAGCCACCAAGGGATTCCTACTCGGCTATACAGATGGAATCAAGGGTTATCGAATCTGGAACCCGGTCACCCGAAAGGTGATTCACTCTTGACATGTGATCTTCGATGAGTCGATTATGTTCAAGTCTAATCATAATCGACAACCCGCTCTAGAACCGGAAATTATCTCATCTGTTTCTCCAACAGCCGATGGAGATGAGATAATTGTCAGTCCTATTGTACCCAACTCATCTGCTTGTGGTTTCACTTTGGGATCAGAATCTGAAGAAGATGTTAGTCCACCAGATACATCTACTTCTGATCCAGTTAGCTCAGTTCAGGAAGAAATTCTGAATGATGGTGGAGGTCAAGGCGATACAATTCCAGTATCAGTACCTGTGAGGCAGAGCCAGAGAACTATCCGTCCTCCTAATAGGTATGGTGATTGGGATTTTGCAAATATGAGTTTTACTGACCAACTAGAGTATGCTTTGCATGTTGTACAGGATGAGTCGTTTGACTATTCGGAGGCCCTAGCTTCGAGCCACTGTGATAAGTGGTTAGGAGCTATGTATGAGGAAATGGAAGCTCTATCTAAAAATAACACTTGGGAGCTTTGTCCATTACCGAAAGGCAGTCGTGCAATTGGCTGCAAATGGGTCTATAAAGTCAAAGACGATAAGCGTTATAAAGCTCGCCTGGTTGCAAAAGGCTTTGCACAGCGGAAGGGTATCAAGTATGACGATATCTTCGCGCCTGTGGTTCGACACACATCTATCCGGGTCCTTCTGGCCCTTGTGGCAATTCTTGATATGGAGCTCGAACAATTAGATGTGAAAACAGCTTTTCTGCACGGAGATCTTGAAGAAACCATCTACATGAAGCAACCGGAAGGTTTCATCTCCGACAACAAACCTGATTGGGTCTGTAAATTGAAAAAGTCCCTGTATGGACTTAAACAGTCGCCTCGACAGTGGTACAAGAAGTTTGATTTATTTATGCTCTCGTTGGGTTTTGAGCGTAGTGAGAAAGACGCTTGTGTCTATCATAGATCAAGCGGTGGCATTTCTATTTATCTACTTCTTTATGTTGATGACATGCTGATAGCTTGCAGGGATCGTTCTGAAATCAACCGTTTGAAAGATAGGTTGAAATCAGAATTTGAAATGAAGGATCTCGGTGAAGCTCGTGTTATTCTCGGCATGGAAATTGTTCGAGACAGAAAGTCTCGTACTCTCAGGTTAACACAGAAGAGCTATATTCAGAAGATTTTGAAGCGGTTTAATCTTGATGAAGCAAAGTCGGTGTCTACGCCACTTCCAAGACACATCAAGATTACAAAAGACGATTGTCCAGTAGACGATATTGGAAAGGCTGAGATGGCAAAGATTTCGTATGCCAGTGTAGTCGGGAGCCTCATGTATTCTATGGTATGCACCCGTCCCGATCTTGCACATTCCGTTGGTGTAATTAGTCGGTTTCTATCAAACCCGGGTAAGTCACATTGGAATGCAGTGAAAACTGTATTTCGTTACTTGAAAGGTACGGAAACTCACGGCCTGATTTATGGTATGCAAAACAACTGTGATATTCTTGGTTACTGCGATTCAGATTATGCAGGTGATCGTGTCAGTTGGAAATCCACCTCTGGTTATGTTTTTACATTAGGTGGAACAACTGTCAGTTGGAGATCTCGTTTACAGTCTGTTGTTGCATTATCGACTACCGAAGCTGAACTTATTGCAGCGGTCGAGTCTGCTAAAGAAGCAGTTCATTTACAGGAACTCTTGTATGGTTTGGGCCTGAAGTAGACTACTGTCCGTATTAATTGTGATAGCCAGAGTGCTATTCACTTGGCTACAAATTTGGCGTTCAGCTCTCGAACGAAGCACATTAATGTGCGTGATGCATTTATGGTAGCTTTACACGACGCAAAGGTTGTGTACTTGAAGAAAATATTATCTGAAGATAATGTTGCCGATATGTTCACCAAGTCGTTACCGCCAGCCGCATTCGAGCACTGCTCGAATTTGATCCAGCTTAGATTGTGTTAGTGTCGTTTGGCACTTTGTGGGAGAGATGAGAATATTGCTACAGATGACATAGCGACATCTTTGGGGAGTTATTACTTTTTACGTGTTTTTGGGTTGCTTAACTCGTTCGTCTATTAAGATTGCTCACTTGAGGATTTTTGCTTTTGATTTTGACGGGTGATGGCCGAGCCGAAGCTCGTCACGATCAAAATGCATTCTGTTACCTCGTGTCAATCTCTATCAGCTATTTGTCCGTATTCGGGGGATTGGTTCGTGCTTTGGTTTCGTCGGGTGATTTGCACATCATGGTGGAGTGTTGAAAAACTTAAATCAGATAAGTTTTATTGGTGGTGTGCAACTCACCAAGCACTATGTACAAGTTCTTGAAGCATAGATATGTGGATTAATATGAACCACATATCTTGGAAGACTTGCATGGGAAATATGGATGAGAACTTGCATCCATATGACATCATCCACATGACATCCTCCATATGTCATCCTCCATTTTTCCCCTATAAATACTTGCATCCATTCCATTATAAAACACACCAACAAGAAGTTAGAAATCTTCTTTCTAACTTTCTTCTTCTTCTTCCTTGTTCCCTTTTGTTGATCCAAGGATCTCGTAAACACGTTGTAATTTCTCCCGGTTGGTAATATAAAGATCTCTCTCTCCCTGTGGATGTACACTATCACACTGATAGTGGAACCACGTTAAATATTGTTGTCTCGATTTATTTGTTGTTTCGTTATATTTTATCGTATATTCGATAACTGTTATATTTACGCTTGTGGATCGATATGAATCAATAGACCAAAATATACAATATTTAGATCTTGTTATTCCGCATTTGTTGTAACGGGTCAGTTGCACGTGATTTATTGTTATCATTTTTGGGACCGTAAATCACTTGAAATACGATTTTGTAACTGTCACCGACCCTTACAAAATGGTATACAAGTACCAAATATATAATTTACTTTATCACTCTTCGGATGAGTTAACGCCACATTTTAATGGTGTTGGATGCATGGACGAAAATGGAAGCAATATGAAAACCACGTGGACGATAAAAACAATTTTTAAAGATCAAAGACGAAAATCGTTATAAACATCAAAGGACGAAAATTGTTGTTTACTATTGTTCGTAAATGATTGGGAGTCATACTTAAAAAAAAAAAACCTTATTAGCCTTAATAGTATGAAGTATTCTTTTAGAGACTTGATGCAATTAATGATATTAGCTCATTCAAAGTAATTTGCAAAACAATTATTTAACTTAAACCTCATGGGTGACTGTTACAAATAAGAGAAACCAATATTTCAGTACGCAGATAAAGGGGTTTAATTAAAGGGGTTTTTTGAAAAGCAGAAAAGGAGCTGCCGACCACCATGTCTCATGATGTAAATAATCAGTTTACAGAGAGAGTCGATTGTTGATCGAAATGAATTATTCAGATGCGAAAGCCAATCCACTGACGAACTTAATTAAAATTCTGTGGAGATTTATTAATATTATGGAAAAGAAATCTTACCACCCCACTTTCCTAGGAAAAAAACCTTTTATATATATATATAGAGAGAGAGGGTGCGTTTCTTTTGCAAACCAAGCAATTTGTACAAACTATGCAAACCACTATTTTAGGAAACAATAGATATATTTATGGATAATGATTATGATTCATTAATAATGATTGTGATATATATGAAAAATGTTAAGTTTATTCAATATAATCATGATTTTAAATTAGGAAATGTTAAGTTTATTCATTATAATCATGATTTTAAATTAGGAAACATAATAAAATCATATATTCATTAGACTTGATGAACGGCTAAGATTGGTTCACAAAGTTTGCACAATCTAACTGGTTTGCAAAAGATACGTCCCCTATATATATATATATAGACAGGGGTTTAAATGAAAATTTTAACTATTTAAGAAAATACGAGAATAACAAATTATGTGCAAAATCATATATGATTTGACATTAACGACAAAAAAAATGGCCGCAGAAGACTTTGTAAAATCACGTGAATCATCTATAATTAAGTCGCGGGGCAAAGTCACGTGAATCATATATGATCTTATACGTGACTCCAGTGTAAAATCATATATGATTCGGTCGTTCTCGTTTTTTCTTAAATAATTAGCGTTTTCGTTTGAACCTACCCCACACTCTCTCTCTCTCTATATATATATAGGAAAGCTCAAATGAAAACTCATTTTTCATCGTGCACATGAGGACAAATAGCAGTCACTCGATCTCTTTTGATCCAACAACTCATATTAAATAGAGTTTTTAATTTTAAATGCTTAGGGGTAAAAATGGAAGAAACACGCCTACCATATTTGACTTTTTATTTTCTTTTTTAATTTAAAATTTTTTACCCAATTAAAGTTTAAAATAAATTATCTTAAAAATTACTAATATTTTAATCAAACAAATTACATCAAAAAAACGAGAATTTCGTTCTCTTCGATATGACATCCATCTCGACATAGTTTTTTTTTTGTCGTTCTAACCGTTTTTTACGTGCAATGTTATATATGTGTTATATTCATTATGAATATATTATGTACGTTCAAGTTTGTACAATGATAACTCTCAAATATTGAGAGTTAATTCCTCTCTTTTTATATTCGTTTTACCACATTTTCCCCCGTTTTGTCTCTCATCTCCTTCATTTTGTCTTAAGTGTTCAAACATGATGATGAAGTCTCAAGAATGCAAAAATTTCGGTTTCACTAACTTTTGTGCAGAAAGTGGCCACCTTGATGGCACCTTGTCACCACGTTGAACATGGGCTGAAAATTTGTTGATAAGATTTAGCCATTTTGGGAAAGATTGACTTTTGAGGAAATGAAAAGAGCTTTCTGATCTTTCACTAGAATATTCAAGGAAGAGGACAAAAAGTGGAGGTCCAAGGAAAGTTCAACACTCTTCCTTAAAAGCTACTTTTGAGGAATAGTCACATCACACTTTTCTCTTCCTTGGGCTATAAATTGGAGCTTGAAGGAATCTTTTCAACACAACAACTTCCAGGAGCATTGAAGACTTCTGGAGCTTAAACATTTAATTTCTAGTCTCTCTTTGAAGCTTGTATTTAGTTGCATTTAATTTTAACTTCTTTGTAAAAGCTATCGCCAAAGTGGCCACCTTGTCATCACTTTTGCAGTAGCTCTTTAGTTATTTATGCACTTTATGTTTATGTTTTCTCCTTCTTCTCCCATGTCTTTTGCTGTTAGTATGAGCTAAACACCCCCTTGGGTGTGGGTATGAGCCAAAGCTAAGACTAGTAGGCAACACTTGGGTGTTGCTATCGTTGCTAACTCTTAGACTTGGTCACTTGAGTCGGGACTTCAACTCAACGCGGACAAGCCGATCACTTGTTAGTGTTAATATTAGATCTTAGACCTCGAGAGAGGCAGATCTGAAATACGGTTTGGGTGATGCAAAGAAGATTTGAGAAAGTCTTTTATAACCACGTAGAGATGCGGGTTTTTGCATGACTTTAACTAAGGTTCAAATGTCGGTTGATATGGGTGTCACAAAGAGATTTGGGCGTTCATATCTATACTGGTGGAACTGAAATCCTTAGAGGTTTACTTAGTTAAGTCGGCAAGTCTAGAGTTGGCCAACGTGGTGACAAAGTGGGGACAAGGTGGCCACGTTCCGAGGAAGCTCATTTTCGAGAGAAAAAGGTTTTACGGCTGTCGTGTGTCATTTTGTTTCTAACCAAGTTGTTACTACATCAGTCTTAGTCAATGCTTGTACCCACATCCTATCTTTAATACTGTTAATCCCGTTAATCGTTGTTTAATTCGCTTAAAACCCACAAAATATTGATATTGTTCTCAAAAATCAACCAAGCACTAGAAGTTCATGAAAACGTCTCTGATTCTTAGTTGACTAGTCCCTGTGGAAACGATCTCGGTACTCTACCACTTTATTACTTGTAGCGATCATAGTGTCCGGTGTGCACTTGCACCGCCACTGTGGCAACATAGTGGCCACTTTGTGGACCTATACGATTTTCCGCTACCATACAACGCCTCAACACCGTAAGTATGTAACTCGACATCACCTTCTTCAACACTTTCTTCAACGTCGTAAGTCATCACGTTTCTTCAGCACCGTAACCCAACACCCATCAAGACGAATCGAGAACCTATCGAGTAATTCTGTTGTGAATCGGGGAACAAAAGAGAGTGCGTCATTCATGTGTTATTCATAATGAATAATGTATCATTCAGGATGAATAATACAACATCCAGGGTGAATAATTCACGATTCATGAATTCGTGTATTATTCGTCATGAATGTTGCGCAATTCATCCTGAATATTATATTATTCATAATGAATAATTAATGAGCGTTCAAATTTGTTATTCATACTGAATGTGGGACATTCGGGGATGCGCATACATATTCATAATGAATTAAACCAAATTTCGATTGTGAATTGGGAAACAAAAGAGAGTGTGCCATGTGTCTACACCTTCACGGGTCATTCATATATTATTCATCATGAATAATGTATCATTCAGGATGAATAATAGAACATTCAGGGTAAATAATACACGATTCATGATAAATAATACATGAATCATGTATTCGTGTATTATTCATTCTGAATATTGTATTATACATCCTGAATATTGTATTATTCATCATGAATAGTAAATGAACGTTTATCTTTGTTATTCATACTGAATGTTGACACCCGAGGACGTGCATGCATATTCATAATGAATATAACACATATATAGAATTTGACGTAAAAAATGGTTAAAACGAAAAAAATCCTGAATATTGTATTATTCATCCTGCATACGGTATTATTCATCATGAATAGTGAATGAACATTCACCTTTGTTATTCATACTGAATGTGGACACCCGAAGACGGGCATGCATATTCATAATGAATATAACACATATATAGAATTTCACGTAAAAAAACGGTTAAAACGAAAAAAAAAAAACTATATCGAGATGGATGTCATATCGAAGAGCACGAAACTCTCGCTTTTTTTATGTAATTTGTTTGATTAAAATATTAGTAATTTTTAAGATAAATTATTTTAAAGTTTAAGGGGGTAAATTTTTTTTAATTAAAAATAAAAATAAAAAGTCAAAGAAGGTAGACGTTGATTCAAAATTACAATTTTGTCCTTAATCACTTCACAATTAACCTTATTATGTATTAACCATTGATTAATTTTCTAAGTTTTGATCAATGGTTAAGATTTGTCCTCATGTACACAATGAAATATTAGTTTTCATTTGAACCCACTCCTATATATATATGTGTGTGTGTGTGTGTGTGTGTCGTCTTGCATCTTCTTCCTATGGAAATCATGGTGAACAACGTCCGAGCTCCAATTATTGATTGTATTTATATTTGTTTATACACTTTATATACTATTGAGTTATTGATTGTATTTATATTTGTTTATACACTTTATATACTATTGGGTCATCAAGGATTTGAAGATGACCCCCTCTTTGAATCTTCAAGATTATGAGGATGTATGTACTCCCGATTCCTACTTGTAGTATTTGAAGAACATCTTTTGTACTTAGATACTTTTTAGGTTATTTGTAATAGTTTAGTCATGCTTGTAAAGATCGGTGAAGTCGAAGATTAGCCAAAATCAACAAGAAGTAAATCTTCAGATGCAGATCAAGATGAACTCCCAATATTCAACTAAGCTACCCATTTCTGCCGATTGCTCTTGACAAATCAGTAGGACTCCCTCCCGCGGATTTGGTCCTAACATATCGGTAGGACTCCATCCTGTCGATTTGGTCTTGATAAATCGGTAGGACCCTCTGTTGCCGATTTCCATCTTGACAAATCAGTGAGATCTCTTTGTCCACTTGCATAGAAGATCTTCACCAAATCATGGAATGATGGGGACATTCTCTGAAGAATCAGAAAAAAGGATGTTTGTTGTTTACATCATTTTCAAGTGTAGTCTACAACAAGGTCCAAAGGTCAACTATGCTCCATAATAAGACAAAAAAGACACTTTGTCTTTTTGAATGACATGTCTGACATTCAATCCTAAAGTGACAAATGTCCTTAGCATTTAATGCACATGGTGATATATAAAGGTGAAGACCCCTCTAATGCAAGGTTACGCTTTTGAAAAGAGACCTAAGTGCACTCAAACAAAAAGTTGGCAGATCTGTTCTCTCTCAAACTTCATAGCTTTAATTTTTGTGTTTTCAAGTTGTGTTTAAGTTTTCTTGTTTCTTAGTAAAAGATTGTTAGAATAGTTTTATCTGTTCTTTCCGCAACAATCTTGAAAGTTTTCTGTGTGTAATTCTTGATATTATATGAATAAAGAATAAAAATTAAGTGAAAATTTTGAGCATTGTATTCAACCACCCTTCCACAATTGCTTACCTTGCCATTACATTTTGGGACTCACATATACCATGCGCCCAAAACGTAAACCAGAAATAAAGATTATGACAGGTACGTAGGTATGCATAGGGACGGACCTGGTATGGTGGCCACGGTGGCACGTGCCACCGTATTATTTCTCCGACGAAGAGTAAAAAAATTTAGGTTCGTGAAAGGTGCAACCGTATCGTTTTGGAAGGTGCTACCATATTATTTTGGAAACTTTAAGAATGTGTAACCGTACCTCGTAATCAACAAAAAAAACTCTTGAAATCAACCAAAAAACTGGAAAAAAAACCTCTAGAAATCAAACAAAAAAACTGAAAAAAACCCATCAAAATCAATAAAAAAAAAACTTAAAAAACCCTAGAAATCAAGCAAAAAACTTTAAAAATCCCTCGAAATGATGAAATTAGGCTAAAAACATATCAGACAATATTGAACATATATAAAAAGATGAATACACGTAAATAAAAACTATGCTTTTTAAAATTATTTTTTATCTATATTATATAGTGTTACCGTTTGAAAAAATTTGTGGTCCATCCCTAGATATGCACCACTAGTTTTGGAAATGGAACTAGTTTTGCTAATTATTGACTTGTGTTTTCTAGTTCACTGTGAGTAGCTATCTAGGTGTCATCTTAGAGCATCCACAATGTGGTTATTATGAGGTTTTTGGGAGGTTTTTCAAAAAGTAAAAACCTAATTTTGAGGTTTTTTACATAGTAGAGAGGTTTTTTACTTGAGGTTTTTCGTGAAGTTTTTCGGCATAGGTCGTAATTTCACGACCTGTTTTTTCGTAGATTTTTCGTATTTAATTAGTTTTAATTTTATATAATTTTATAAAAGTTTCGTATTTAATCAGTTTTATTTATTAACCAATTTTATTTATTAATATATTTAAAGTAATCATATTTGAATATAATTATTAAATAAATAATATAAATAAATACAAAATGAAACTAATTATATTTTTATATTTTTAAAATAATATCATAAATTTGACATATATATACAATTCTAACAGATTTCTTAATGACCCAATTTATATTTTCGGTTATACATATTTTTAAATTTAAAATTTTTAAAATTTTATTTTACATACTTTTTATACAACTTTTATATATTTCTTAATATAAAGTATTGTTTAATTTAGTTTTATTTAAGTGGTTAATTGTTTTACAATAAGAAATTTATATATAATATATATTGTATTAAAATATTTAAAAAAATTATGTAAAATATATACATAATTAAATTAATAATATTTTCTTGATATAAATAAATATGTATTTGTATGAATTTTAATGTATTTATTTTTTATAAATAAGAATAAAAATGATATAAAGTTAAAATGGTGAGACCATGAATAGTTTAAAAAAGTAATGAAAAAACTTCGATAAGGTTTTTCACATAATGAAGATATATAAAAGTTTTTAAGTTGTTAAGGTGGCAATAATGTATAAAAAAAAACTATAAAAAAGCTCGATAAAAAAGTCACACACTGTGGATGCTCTTATGGTGGAGCATTGAAGCCCTAAACTAGCTTCCGCATTAAAGAGATTGATTAGAAAACAAATCTCACTTTTAATTGCCGACCACACTTTTGACTTTGGTTTTTTTGCCCATCTTTCCCCCAGCACATTCAATTACATCCTTTTCTTTTCATAGGATAACCCTTTTCTCAATGATGGATAAAACTTGTCTATCTTTTTTAATTTTATCATATAAGGTCAGGTTCAGGGGAAAAACTCAAAAAAACGGAAAACTGAGGAACACCCTGATAGTCTTTAATCTGGACGGTATGCACTTGTGCATACATATAATTTTGAACATACACGCGTGTATGCACAAGTGCATACCGTCCAGATTAAAGTATGCATTTGTGCATACACGTGTGCATGTTCAAAATTATTTGTATGCACAAGTGCATACCGTCCAGATTAAAGGCTATCAGGGTGTTCCTCAGTTTTCCGTTATTTTGAGGTTTTTCCTTAAACTCCGTCTTATCATATATATTCACATTTTTATTATTATATTAATTAGGTAGGTTATTTACTTCCATATATAACAATCTCATTATGTTATAAATTAAATATCAACAATGATTGACATTTTGTTTGTTAAACTGTGCTTCTTAATTAATTTTGACCCCCTTCTCCCAAATTAATCGAATATTAATGGGAGTTAATTTTATATAAATATATGATTAAGGAAGGTGTGAAAGTTACCTTAAATTATATATATTCTTAAGTAATATTTCAAATGATAGGGCATAAATCTAATTTACATTTGAAAAACAATCATCATGACCTCCTGGGAACTGAAATTAGTTAAATCTCATGGCTCTAAGAGAACTTTTACATCTTTTTACTCCTTCGTTAATCTCCTTCCACAGTAATATCTCTGAATATAAATCATAAATGGATATTGTTAAAGTAGGAATCGGTTAAATAAATAATTTCTTAGTATTAAGAGTTACCATAATGTATATTTCCTTTTCATTGTAAACTCATCTCTATTTAAAGGGTTCATTGTTAATGAGAATTAACGACTTTTGAATATCTCTGTATTAATTGTTTTACAACACGTTATCAGCACGTTGCTCGACTAAGATAATTTTACAGAGAAGTAAAGTTAGGGTTTCTACGGCATTGCTACCGATTTGAGGTACATTTTTATATTAAACTTTCAATTGATAGTTCATTAATAGTTATATAATATAATAAAACTGTTTAGTAATAATTTTAGAACGTAATCATGGCTAAACAGCATCCGGTTATTGTTCTCGCAATGTTTCTGTTAGTTTGTGATATTGATGTATATATATATATATATATGATTTCTTATTGTTATATTTTTGTTGTTGATACCAATTGAATTCATAATTATTTAATTTTGAATGGAATAATTAAAAAAATGAATATTAACGTAAAAAAAAGGGAATTATACTAAAAAAAATGATTATTTAAACTCATATGTATTTTCGTTGTAATTTCAATATAATTATAAATTAAACATATGTTTTTTTTTTTTTTTTTGGCCGTATAAGAAAAAAAATCAACTTTTGTTTCCTTACATGATTATTTTCAATTAGTTTTTTAGTATATGGTATGTATGTTGAAGGACCATCTAGTTGCTATCAATTTTGGACCTTTTTATCTAATTTTAATTAAGGCAATTATCTTTTTTTAAATTAGACCAATTAAAATTTTGAACATAATAAAAAAAATTGTATATGTATGTTCATTATCTGTTTTAGTTATTAACTAGAAGCGTAATCGCGCAATGCAGCGAGATACATTACGATTTTAATGTTTCATTTTTTTTTTGTTTTTTTTTTTGTCGATTTATAGTATGATTTTGGATGGTTTTGAGAAAGTGATAACGTTTTTTTTTTATAAATATGTTTAATTTAGGCTTAATAATATAATGTTTTTTATATAAAAAAAATAAGTATTTTG
Organism: Arctium minus; assembly: GCA_954870635.1. Lineage (NCBI taxonomy): Eukaryota > Viridiplantae > Streptophyta > Magnoliopsida > Asterales > Asteraceae > Arctium > Arctium minus. Next base: position 57,292,992 of record OX941080.1, on the reverse strand, counting down.
TTAGAATTCAATGATTATCTTATGTATTTTAATGAAATTTAGAAAAAATAACTAATTATATATTTAATAATATAATTAAAACAAATTTATAGTAATATAATATATTAATTAATAGTAATACATGGAAATGTCTGCACATACCAAATTGGTGGGTGTTAGAAGTCTGCAGTAGTAATACGTATCTTGTGCTTTGATACTTGTAAATTAAGATATTTTTAAAATCTTGCATAAAATGATGATACCTTATGCCTAATAATTTGTATTTAAGAGTTTTTTTATTAGCGCTTTATAATATAGTATAGATTATAATAGTAAGCCATATACTTTAAAATTTAATATTGTTTAAGTAAGTTGTGTTTATCTGTATATAATTATTTTTATATTTTAGTTATGGCAATGATTGTTATATCTTATGATTATTTATGTGTTATTATATTTTAGTTATTGCAAGAAATCTGCCATATTTAGGTAAAAGAAAACAATAATCATAAATTGGCAAATCCTTGGACTTTGTCTCTCTCATTTATGCCATTTTCGTTTAATTTTTTTATTGCATTTAATATTTTGAGCATATTGTTCTTATTTGTTCATCTAGTTTTATTTTAATGGATTTGTTAAACTTTATTAATTTAGTTATAACTTTAGTATTTTGAATTGTTTTGCTTACATAAATATTCACAGATCCGCTTAATCCATAACTTCTTATAACTAATTATTTTTAGGAGTTACACTCCTTTATATCTAATTTATTTTGGCATCATGCCAAAATCTCATTAAAATATTATAAACTTAATTGTCAAAAGTCCCATTTTTTTAAAAGATAAAAAGCCATATTGAAATCCAAGCCAAATCCACAAAATTGTTAATGTTATTAGTGTATTTCATAAACAAAGTGATCGTATGACACCAAAAGATTTTGTCAAAATGGGTGTAAATAGCCTTAAATGTTTGTAGGGACTTAAGTAATCCTCGTGATTCCCCTCCTGCATGGAAATCCAAAAGTGTTTAGCGATTCATTTTTCGGATATTGAAATACTAATATAACATTATCAGCATAAGAAATGTTTAAAAATACCATATTTTTAATCCTATATTGCCATGATAATGAACTTTCATAAGTTTTATTTTCATAAAATAAAATACCTTATCTCTTGTTTATGTAGATGGCTGAACCAACTCGTCCCAAATTTGATATCGTGGATTCAGAATGACTTGAATACCACAGATGGGTATTTGATGTAGAGACTACCTTTATTGGAAAGGACTACACCTATACAATCAACCCCCTACTGGCCCTAAAGACAAACCATCAGAGAAAGTACAAGCAAATGCCTTAATGTTCTTGAGACGACATATCGATCCCAGCCTTCGGTGGGAGTACCTTCAAATGAAAACCCCCAAAGAACTGTGGGACGTACTGAAAGGAAGATTTGGGAATATTCATGACTCTTTACTTCCTGAACTAATCATACAGTGGAATGAAACCCGCTTACTCGATTACAAAAAAGGTAAATGATTTCAACAAAGAAATGTTGCGTTTCAAAGCACGTTTAAACTTCTGTGGCAAGGAACTCATGGAAGAAGACATGATTCTAAAGACACTTTCCACTTTTACTACATCTGTAATCTAATGAATCAGTATCGATTGGAGTATGATAGTAAAAGAATCACAACCTTTAACAAACTTATCAACCCACTGCAACTGGTTGAAAGACATAATGAGGTTCTTTTGAATAACAACGTTATACCTGTCGGGACAAAGAAAATTCCCGAATTTAATCATGCAAGCGTTAGAGGTGGAAGAACTCCAAAGAACAGGGAACCAAACATACTGAATCACACATACGTGGCAATTATTCATCACGTGGACGGGGTCGTGGAGAGGGTCATGTACAGGGTCGTGGACAAGGTCGTGGCATTGGTCGTGGTGGATTTTCCAACACATGGTGCAAAGATACAACTGCTGACCCAAGTAATCAAGGACATTCAAAAGGAAAAGCACCAATGACCAATCCTACCAAAAGAGTAAGAGATGGAACTGAACCTTGCTACAGGTGTGGCATCGTTGGGTACTGGTACAAGAATTGTCGTGCAAGCAACAATGTAGCGACCACCTACAAGAGATATAGGAAGTCCAAAGAACAGGAATCTCACTACCTTGAAGAAACAAGTAATGACCCAGAAGTCAACCTAACAATTGGAGATTTCACTCACATCAACAACAATGATCCATATCTAGAGCTCTCAGATTTTGACTAATCTACCTCACCTACTTTACAAAGACAATAGTTATTTAGACAATATTCATTGTTTTTTGATGAACTTGATTTATTGTTTGGATTCGTGGATTATTAATTTACTGTTAGGATTAGTGGAATCTTGATTTACTTTTGAAATTTATTAAATAATCTTTGACTTTCGTATAAACACTATACAAACCAATGATGTAAAGGAACACGTCAAAACAAAATATCGAGGAGAACTTGAGTGCTTAGTTGATTGTGGAACCACCCACACAATACTAAGAAATAGACTATTATTTACTAAAATAACCGCTTATAAATCCTCAATGACCACAATGATTGGATCATCCAATTTAATACATGGTCGAGAAACTGCCACTTTCTTAATGCTTAATGGCACTAAAATAACGGTCATAGAAGCACTCTATGCTCCAAAAGCTAACCGAACCTTGTTAAGTTTCAAAGATATACGCTTCAACGGTTATCATATTGAAACACGTTGTAAGAATGGAAATGAATATATGTATATCACCTCAAATGAATACAGAAGGAAACGTATATTAGAGAAATTAACATGTCAAACTAGTGGGTTATATCTTTCGAATGAAAGGTAAGATGGTACAATTACATGAAACTACCAAATTGCAACCATTGACTTCTAAAGAAAAAGAAGCAACACCATCATCATAATATGCCTCCTTAAAAGCCCCAAATTTTTGCAAATCCTGCTCCGTAGCTAAAACAGGATCAAGACCATCCTACGCTAAAGACACAAAGCAAAACATTCCATTCTTACAACGTATACAAGGTGATATTTGTGGACCTATACATCCAGAATGCGGGTCGTTCAAGTATTTTATAGTTTTGGTTGACACTTCGAAAAGATGGACGCATGTCACACTATTGTCCATACGAAACACTACATTTGCAAAACTCCTAGCACAAATTATACGTGTAAGGGCTCACCACCCTGATTATCCTATCAAGTCTCTACGACTTGATAATGCTGGAGAATTTACATCACAAGCATTTGATGATTATTGCATGTCTATTGGGATCGATGTAGAGCATCCCGTACCCCATGTGCGTACACAAAATGGTCTCGTAGAAGCTAACATCAAAAGGATACAAATGATAGCTAGGGCATTGGTTATGCACACCAATTTACCCACTTCTTCCTGAGGTTATGCAACATTACATGCAACTTTACTTATTCGCTTTAGACCCACTGCTAGCCAACCATTTTCTGCATACCAGTTGGTAACTGAATATGAGTCTGATATTTCACATTTACGTATATTTGGTTGTGCAGTATATGTGCCAATTGCTCCCCCACAGCGCACCAAAATGGGTCCTCAAAGACGATTAAGTATATATGTTGGATATGAATCTCCAACAATTATCCGCTATTTAGAACCCCTGACGGGTGATCTATTTACAGCAAGACTTGCGGATTGTCACTTTGATGAGACAGTCTTCCCGTCGTTAAGGGGAGATAGGAAAAATGATTTTCCAAGGGAACGACAGGAGTTGTTATGGAATGTTCCCACTCAGTCTGATTTTGATCCATGCACTTCACAATGTGAAAGTGAAGTGAAACGAATACTAAATCTTCAAAACGTAGCAGACTCGATACCTAATGCATTCACTGATATTGCAAAAGTGACAAGATCATATATACCAGTTGCACATGTACCCGTAAGGTTAGAAGTCCCCAAACAGGGGCACAATACTCCTAGAAAGAGTGTTGCAAACACACATAGTGGAAGTGTGGTTGAGGCTATGGCTCCCAAAAGGAAAAGGGGGAGGCCACTTGGTTCGATAGCTACTCATCCCAGGAAGAAAAGGAAGAGTAGGAAGAGTAAGGTACAATCTGATCCACTTGTCATCAATACCGAAAACCCTTCTCATGAGATTGTCTCTGATTATTGTTATGTCCATGAATCATTATTGGAGGACGCTCCGATGTCAATATTGATTACAGAGAATAATGAAATCTCAGTGAATTATGAGAATGCATACGAGTTAATGGAAAGATCATCCATACTCATTGATGACATATTTTCATATACTATTGCTCATGAGATCATAGAGCACGATGACATCAAACCACGCTCAGTTGAAAAATGTCAACAAAGAGCAGACTGGCCTAAATGGAAAGAAGCAATCCAGGCAAAACTAGATTCTTTGGCAAAGGGACAGGTATTTGGTCCGGTAGTGCTAACCCCACCAAGTGTAAAGCCTGTAGAACATAAATGGGTCTTTATCAGAAAACGTAATGAGAATAATGAAGTCATAAGATATAAGGCTCGCCTTGTGGCGCAAGGTTTCTTACAACGCCCTGGGATTGACTATGAGGAGACATACTCCCCAGTAATGGACATAATAACGTTTCGCTATCTAATTAGTCTAGTAGTTTCCGAAGTATTGGAAATGAAGCTTATGATGTGGTTACTGCATATCTTTATGGGGATCTAGATTCAGAGATATACATGAAAGTGCCAAATGGCCTTCCACTTCCCGATTCAAGTAAACCACGAAGTGCCTTTGCAATTAAACTAAAACGTTCACTTTACAGATTAAAACAATCTGGACGGATGTGGTATACCTGTTTGAGTGAATACTTGATTGGAAATGGATATAAGAATGATGAACTGTGCCCTTGCGTTTTTATAAAGAAGACGAGTTCTGGATTTTCGATCATAGCTGTGTATGTTGATGATATTAACATAATAGGTACTCTTGATGAAATAAGAGATACTGCAGGCTATTTGAAATCTGAATTTGAGATGAAAGATCTTGGGAAAACTCGATTTTGTCTAGGTATATGACTCGAACATCGAGCTTGTGGAATCCTTATCCACCAATCTACTTATATCCAGAAAATGCTCAGGCGATTTAATATGAATAAAGCTCACCCGACTAGCACTCCCATGATCGGTCGAAACTTGGATACAAGGAAAGATCCATTTCGTCCAAAGGATGATGACGAGGAGGTGTTGGGAGTTGAAATTCCCTATCTAAGTGCGATAGGCACGTTATTGTACTTAGCACAATGTACTCGACCATATATTTCACTCTCAGTGAACTTGTTAGCAAAGATTTAGCTCGACGCCAACGCAATGTCATTGGAATGGTATCAAGAATATATTTCGATATCTAAAAGGAACCATTGACATGGGCTTATTCTTTCCTTACATAGAGAAAATTGGGGTTACAATACCTGTTAATGATATTAACAAAGAAAATGTTGTCCCGTATAATGAAACCCCAAATGATATATTAGTAGGTTTTGCCGATGCTGGGTATCTCTCTGACCCACACAAAGGTCGTTCCCAAACAGGATATGTTTTTACAATTGGGAACACGACGATTTCTTGGAAATCAACCAAGCAAACCCTTGTAGCTACCTCATCAAACTCTTCTGAGATTATTGCTCTACATGAGGCGGTTCGAGAATGTATATGGCTAAGGTCTATCATTACACATATCAGAGGGGCTAGTGGTTTAAGTTCTACCACTAAAAATCCTACATGCATTTATGAAGATAATGCATCTTGTATCGAACAAATGAAAATAGGATATATCAAGGGAGATAATACAAAGCATATATCGCCAAAGTTTTTCTATAATCAGCAACAACAGACTCTCCTTAAGATTCAAGTGAATCAAGTAAGGTCTGAGGATAATGTGGCTGATTTGTTCACCAAATCACTGCCTAAGGCCACATTTGAGAAACATGTGGAAAGCATTGGAATGCGGAGACTTTCCAAACTCCCTTGATTAATGTATGAATCAGGGGGAGTAATGGACTAAAGAAGGTGTCTATTACACATGTACAATTGATGGGTTGTGCTCTTTCCTTTGCCCAATGTTTTATTTTTCCCACTGAGTTTTGTTCCTTGGTGCAAGGTTTTAGTGAGACAACAGTCTTAAACCATCTCGTTTTCTAAACCTCTTTGATTGATGTATGAATCAAGGATGATACTAAACTAAAGAAATTGTTTAGTGGTGCATTATATTCTTTCCTTCGTCTAAGGTTTTCATTTTTCCCAATAGGTTTTGTTTTTTCGACGTAAGGTTTTAATGAGGCAAGAGTTATGCACCATCATCCCTTTGACTCGGCACAAGAGGGAGTGTTGAAGAATATTGTGTCTTCATCAAAAAGGAAATGATTGAAGAAATAATTTATTAGTATTAGGAGTTACCATATTGTATATTTCCTTTTCATTGTAAACTCATCCCTATTTAAAGGGTTCATTGTTAATGAGAATTAACGTCTTTTGATTATCTCTGTATTGATTGTTCTACAACAAATATCAAATTTTAAGGTACATTTCTTTCTAAAAATATCAACAGTTTTTTCTCCTACTATTTTCATATACTATATCTTTTTCCTGGGTAAGTACAATGTTAGCTCCATATGCGCTCTTCTTCCTAAGCTAAATTAACTGAAGAGTATTCTGAATATTTGGAGCTATAACAAAATAATCCTTAATCAGAACAATGTATATTTAACACGCCATGGACTATATTTTTCATTTCATTATTAGTATGAATGAATGATACATAGGACGTTATTAATACAGAAGATTTTGCTCCAATTCATGTAGCCTTGCATAAACTACAATGGTCTTACCACTACTTAGACCACCATGTAACTTTTTAGATTTAAAAAAAATAAAAATAATCTTCAAAATTAGTGACGGGTTACTGGCTGATTCTTTTTAAAATAGATAAAATAATTAAATTATGCTGATAAAGTATTTGAAAATAAAAGATAAAAAATTAATTAAAAACCAACAAATCCGTTTAAAAAGTCAATTATCTCGGATCCGTCACCGATCCACGAGTGATGTCCGTTAATGAAAACCATTTCCCTAGTAGTGCTTTGGCCGTCCGACATATTATTCTCTTAATATATAGTTACAGATGGATCACCGACAAAATAGGATTTTAAAAATTTGTACATATTCATATCCGAGCATAATGTATACAACCACCGAGGGATTACTAAGAAACTAGAAAAACATGATTTAAAAAAATAATTTTTTTCTAACATTCGTCGTCTACAAAGGATCACCGATGAAATTAGGAAAACATCAAACAAAAAATAGAAAATGAAATTCAGACAACCTTTGGTAATCTCTCCATATATAACCAGCAAAGGATTACTAATGGGTTTAGAAAAACTTCAAACAAAGAAACAAAATCAAAAATATGATCTGAATAATCCATCGGCAATCCTCAAGAACCACCAAAAGGATTACCCAAAATTAGAAAAATATTAAATAAAATAATGAAAAATGAAATTTATTTAACAATCCGTCGGTAATCCTTAGTACAAGATTTCTACATTAGCTTGAGACTTGGCCAGGCCTTCCGTCTCCCTCCCCCTCCACGACTATGCTATTTAATTTATATATTTTGATCGAATAATTAGATCTTTTTTATAAAATTGATTTTGTCATTTAATGCATTATATACAAGAACTGAAAATGTGTATTTATACAAGATAATACGATAACTTTGAATTATTTTTTAAGAAAAACATGCAAATATTACTGACAAATTACGAAAAAAATCTGTTTGTAAAGGGTGTCGTCAGAAATTCGTTGGTATGGTGATCAGATGGAGGCTTTTAGAAATATGTCGGTAACATAATCTCTCGGAAATCAGTCAGTAAACGTGTCTCTATGAAATCCATCGGTAAAACTAGTTGTTGGAATCCGTCGGTAAGTGAATCTCTCGGAGACCCGTGGGTAAAACTGGAATGTCAGAAATCCGTAGGTCTCTGGGCTGTTGGAAATCCATCGGTAAACTCGTTTGATGGAGATCCATTGGTAGACCATTGGAGATTGTTTTTCTACCAAGACTTTGCTAGCATTCCGACTGATTACCAACGAAAATTAACAATACCAACGGATTTGTGAAGGATTTATCCATCATTTACGGTCTGTAAGGCTATACATGTTGGGTTTCAACGGGATCACAAAAATTACAGCGGATATAAAAACACTAAACATATATAAATGAAAGTAACCCTGAAAGCCATAATGGCCCGAATCCAATGCATACGTAAATAGAAGCAAATACAACCATAGGGTGTTTTACGAAAACTTGCTCAATGATTGACGGCGAGAAGGTTGAAGCACGAGAGACCAACGTAGGCCTCCTCTAGCGGTATTGACATGTGAGTATGCTCCAAATCCTAAACCGGTTGCTAGCCAGTTGAACCAAAAAACCACACAAGAAAAAAAAACGATTCTCTTGTGTGTGTGTTGTTGCTCAAAGAGAGGACAGGGAGGAGGTGACAAAGATAATATTTCTTAACCCTAAACCTAATCATACCTAGGTTTATATATCATCTCTTTTCATATATGGACCGGACCCTTTAACTTAATCAAGTTTTTGGCCTTTTAATGCCATTAATGATTCAATTAATTAATAACTTAATAATTAATTCATTATTCGGCGCAACTAAATCATTACTTTAATAATTTTGGGATTTTCAAGGCTTAACTAATTATTAAAATAATAATTAATTATTCATTAAGCCCCAATTTAATCATCTTCTTATTGTAATTATCATAACCAGTGTGTCACCCGCGCGTTGCACGGTAGCGAAAAAATATTTTAAAGAAATATTTGTCCGAGTTAATATAAAATGTAATTAGTTTTTTGGTTAATAATTTATAAGATCCAAATAAAAATGAATAATGTATTTTCATAAGTGGTATATTTTCATTTATTGATAATCGTTTGTTGTTATGAAAAGTCTAAGATGTATTGATTATAATTTTTTGTGTTATGCTTTTTAGAACTCAAAGTCTCAAACCACATGTCAAACAACCATATCAATATTGTTGTTACAAAAGGTTCGACTAAAATTAGCTAACCTTATGAGTTGCAATAATTTGACATCCTCTCCTCTTGTCAATATAAAAGCATATGTTTCATAAAAAAAATCATCTTCTCACCTATATAGGATTACAAAACTCATCAAATTTCATATTTATATAAAACATTTATTCCTCATTTCTTATAGTCACCTAAAATCTCCAATCTAGCGTTCTCTCATCCATGTAGGATGACTAAAACAACATCAAAATGCAAGATTTGGGAATACACAAATATTACAATACCATCTCAAATACCCTTGGTTATTTCTTTTGTACATATAAAAAAGAAAGATTTATTTAATGTTTTGTAAAAAATTTCTATTGAGGGGTTAGTTAAAAGATATTTTTAGCCAAGTAAACATTTTAATAATCAAAATCATCTCTCCCCCTTTCTTATAACAATCTTAGTTCTCAAATTTAATATTTTTTAATCAATGTGGGATAAATAAAGCAATACCACAATGCAATATTTGGGAATATTCAATTATCATAATGCCACCTCAAATACCCTTGGTTGTTCCTTTAATATGTATAAAGATAAAGATTGAGAGATTTTAATATAATGAATTGTTTTATCATGAAAATTAAATAATATAGCAATGAAATCTTCAAAAAAAATATTCTATACTTTTATACTTGTTCATTCTTATACCCACCTCGTTTCACATATATCTTATCCTCGTTTCTTATATACCCTTATTTATTCCAATCTTTTAACTTTTCATCAATGTAGGACAACTTAAACTCAACCACAATCCATCATTTGAGAATATGCAATTCTCACAATACCATCTCAAATACCCTTGGTTGTTTCTTTTGTGTATGTACATATAAAAATATAAATTTTGTTCATTCTGATATCCACCTCCTTCCGGTCTATCATCTTCTAAAATATCACCCTACACTTATGGTTGTTGTTCCTTTAATATATATTGAGAGATTTTGATATAAGTTAATCATTGACTTTTTATGATCGATTTTTCCAGTTGAATTTTATATAATAAGACCCTTTTATATATATATATATATATATATATTGATAGATATAGATTTTAAACTTTTGGGTTGGCCAAAATGAGCCAACCTATTAGCTTGGAGGGTCGGCCAAAATAAGCCAACAACATAATCTTAGAGGATCGGCTAGGATGAGCCAACCCCTTAAGTTGCCACAAAGACATCTCAACCTCCATTTATATATCCACAATTCATTGTCAATATTTTGTTTCTCCATCAATGTGGTATACAAAAAACTCAAAAACAATTCATGAAATGGGGAAAACTTCATCCTTTCAATTTTTTTGTCGAGTTTCCTTTTACATATATGTAGATATACATTTTAAACTTTTGGGTTGACCAAAATGAGCCACTCTATTAGTTTGGAGGGTCAACCAAAATAAGCTAAGAACACGAGTTTAAAGGATCAACCAACATGAATCAACCTCATGAGTTGCCACAAAGGCTATAAATAGATATAGATTTTAAACTTTTGAGTTGACCAAAATGAGCCAACCTATTAGCTTGGAGGGTCGGCCAAAATAAGCCAACAACATAATCTTAGAGGATCGGCTAGGATGAGCCAACCCCTTAAGTTGCAACAAAGGCATCTCAACCTTCATTTATACATCCACAATTAATTTTCAATCTTTTGTCTTTCCATCAATGTGGGATACATAAGAATCAACCACAATTCAAGAAATGGTGAATTCTCAATTCTTAGGATGCCACCTCATTTTTTGTGGGTTTTCCTTTTATATATATAATATAAAGATTACATTTTACACACATAATTTTTTAGTTATTACTCTACTAGAATAATTATTATTTTTTATTATCACAACATGTAATACAATTCGATATGGTTCATGATCACCATGATCAAAAGCTCAAGACATACATACTTTATGTGTGTGACCCTATAGTATCTAATACCTATGATGTAACACCCGAATTTTTGGTAAGAAAAGCTTATTACTAGGAGTGTTTAGAAATTCCACTTTCATAAGCTGCCTAGTGGGAAATGTCATGCTTTCTACCTTAGCGCGAGTCGAGGGCTTTCAGGTGAGAAGAGTCAAAATTCCAGGCTCGATACACATTAGGGTGACTATGCCCGGTGAGAGTGCCTAAGGGCACAACGCATGGGATTGTCGCGGGACTTAAAACCCCTCACGGTACAGATGGGGCGATTATGCTTGGTGAGAGTGCCCAAGGGCATAATCGCAAGGCATAGTCGTGGGGGAAACCTCATCCTTAGTACAACCCGGGAGATTGTGCCTGGCGAGAATGCCATGGCACAATCGCATGGCATTATCGCCGCCAGGCCCTAGTCCATTTAATGTTTGATTTCTTCCCCTTTGGTATTTAAGACTTCAACCATTACTTCTATTTCTCTCAAAACCGAAGACCCACTACATTTATTTCAATTTGAGAGCATTTAAAGCCTAGAGTTGGAGCCCTAAAGTGAATCATCATCATCCTCAAGCTAAGATTTGGAACCTACACCTCAAGAGTTCTTCATCTCACCATCTTCACCATCAAGTTCTAGAGTCTTGGAATATTTCTAGGTTTTATACAAAACCTAGTATTGTGAGTTCATCCTACCATTTCTAAACTATATACATGTTAAACTCTACATTTGAAACTCCTAAACATCTCCTTATTTGCATTTTCTTATTTGAAAGATTTTGATCTAACATTGGGATTTTGAAGATTTTAGGGTTTTTACCATTTTGAAATATGAGGAAGGATTCTATGATTTGTGATATCAAAATGTGATTAAAATTACTTATTTGTGGTTAAATACTTGGATGTACACATTTTAGTCACATTTATGGTTTTCACTACAATTGTGAGATTTACTTGGTGAAAGTGAGTTTTTTGAGAAAGAAATATGTGGATGGTTATTTGTTGTAATAATGATCGTTTTAAAGTTGTACAACTATTGGGAAATCTAATCTATAAACGATTTTTATGGGAAATGAAAATGATCATGGTTAGACCTTTATATTAATTTAGTTCCATATAATATTGATTATACAAAGGAGTGCATTTTATGGATATATGATTTGAGAAACGATATGCGTGATTATAGTTTGGTTACAAATGTAATTGTGACAAACCTTAGATGATTACTAATGGATCCATAGGTATAGAGTCGACTTATTTGTGGGATACTCCCGTTTGTAACTAGTTGAGACATTGGGTGCTGGAAAGATAACTTGGTACGGTTATGTGGGACCGGTTACTATCCATGGACCGTAAATGTAATCCTAGTGGATGAGTATGATTAGGATCATTGAGTGCCCTTCCCACATTTGAGTACGAGTCGACGAGCTCGTGGCCTTGATCCTAGTATTGAGCTCACAACTTGGTGAGTAGCTTACTTTCGTGTTCCACTACAATCCTTGGAAATCGAGTCTCCCCCGTTATCGTAAGATGCTTTTAGACCGTATGATTCGTATGTGGTATATTTGGAAAGCAAGATTACTTCACTCATTTAAAATTCACTTGTTGTCGATTTTAGACTTTGCTGTATTATATAAAATGTTTGTTCTCACTAGGCGTAAAGCCTAACACTTTTCTTAAATGACATGTATATCAGGTTTTATTAGCGGCGGAGTTCCCAAGATTTGAGGGATGAGTGTTGGGCCGATAGAGGGAACTTTTGGAGATAGTCCTTTGGAGATTTGGACTATATAAATGTGATTGATACTTTTGGGAGATTGAGTTGACAACCGTTATAATCTAGATATAAACTGTCTAGATTAGTATGTTGTCGACTTTAATGTCCATTCATAGAATTTGTAAATGCTAGTACTATTTCCCCTTTTTGGGTGATTTTCCTTTATTTAAGATGTCATATTTCGCATTTATTCAGGCAACCGCTTCGACGACCGACCAAACAGAAAGGGTCGAGGCAACGATGGCTCCATCTTTTCCGCCATTGTTGAGAGGAGGGCCCAAGGTTATACCAAGGGTTAACTCGGCTTCATCCAACCCGGTTATTCGTGGTGTGACCCCTCAATCGGAGATGATGACTAACATGATGTTGATGATGAACAAAGCTATGGCCAAACAACAAGAATTCCTCATGAAGATGATCGAGGACAGGGATGTCAACAACCGTAGGAATGAGAGAGTTTCCAAGAACGTGGTAGTTATGGGATCCTGGGGGTACCGAAAATGTAATCCCGACCGAGGAGCATGTGACAAATGATGTGAGACAAACAAGGAGAACTTGCTCCTACAAATCCTTTTTGTGTAGCAAGCCATCGGCGTTCACCGGATCGGACAACCTAGTTGCTTGTATGAACTAGATCCGGGAAATCGAGCAAGCTTTCGACGCTTACAAATACGAAGAGAATTAGAAGGTGAGGTTTGGCTCCCAAATTCTGAGGGGGCCAACTCTCATTTGGTGGAATATCACTAAGTCTACCCTCTCGGCTACTGTTCTGGCCCCATTAACTTGGGCCGAATTCAAGAAGAAAGTCATGGACGAGTACTGTAATAAGAGAGCCATGGACCGCATTGAAAAAGAGTTCCGAGCTCTCAAGAAAGGGAACATGTCGTTGAGGGAGTACACCCAAAAATTCATGGGAAGTTGGCGTTGGTGGGACATGTGGGCCCGTCTGAGAAAGAAAAGGTTAAAGCCTACCGCAAAGGTCTACCGGCGGACATGATGTCAATGGTCCGTATGTCTAAATCCTCTACCCTCCATGAGGCAATAGAGGACTCTTAAATCATAGAAGACGTCTACGTTCGGGGAAAGGAATAGAGAGTGGTGGTGGGAGAGAAAAGAAAATGGGATAGCAATCCCGTGCCTTTCAAGAGGTCAAGACCGTTCATTGAGGGAAGAAATTTTGATAACCGTCGAGAGGCGAGGTGGTTCCCAAAGTGTCGAAGTAAGCACCACGACACTTATAACTCCAATCCGAACCCTTGCTCTAAGTGTGGGAGGACCGACCATCCCACGAGAGATTGCCCGATGAAGGGGTTTATTTGTTATGAATGCATGACACCGGGGTACTTTGGAAAAGATTGCCTGAAGTGAAAGGGAGGTAGTGCACCGAAAAAATAAGGAAAACCCTCTGAGGGTTCCGGATCGAGCCTTTCAGATGACAACTGAGGAAGCCAAGGCATTGACTGATGTGGTATCTGGTACGTTTCTCCTAAACTCCATACCTACACGTGTGTTATTTGATTCGGGTGCCGATTTCTCTTTTATATTAGATTCGTTTTGCTAAAAGCATGTTATGCCCACTAGTAGTTTAGAGGATGCTTTAGTGGTAGAAATAGAGAATGGTGGCCAAGTGTTAATTCGTGATGTCTTGAAGGGTTGTACTCTTGAAATTAAAGGGAAGAAGTTATCAATAAACTTGATGCCTATGTTGATTGGCGGGTTCGACGTGGTGGTCGAAATGGATTGGCTAGCGGAGAATCAAGCCGAAATCGTGTGTTCCAAGAAGTTGATCCGGTTCCCAATTTCGGGGAGTGAGATGGTGGTTGTGTATGGTGAAAAAAGAAAGGGTGATGTAGCAATTATCACCATGGCCGAGGCATGAAGACACTTAGTGAAGGGATGTTCGTCCTTTCTGGATTACGTGATAGATGCCAAACTTGAGAAGAAGAAACTCGAGGACATGAAGGTGGTACATGAGTTTCCTGATGTCTTCCCGGATGACTTGCCCGATTTACCACCCGATCGTCAAGTGGAGTTTAAGATAGACCTAGTTCAGGGAGTGACTCTAATCGCTAGAGATCCCTACCGGTTAGCTCCATCTGAGATGCAAAAGATGATGGCACAACTCCAAGACCTTCTTGATAAGGGGTTCGTGAGACCGAGCTCGTCACCTCGGGGAGCTCCGGTCTTATTTGTTAAGAAGAAGGATGGCACAATGTGGATGTGAATCGACTATAGAGAGTTGAACAAGACGATCGTGAAGAACAAGTATTCGCTCGACTTGTTTGACCAACTTCAAAGATAGGGTTGTTTCTCGAAGATCGATCTACGGTCGGGATATCATCAAGCGAGGGTCAAAGAAGATGACGTTTAGGACGCGTTACGACCATTAAGAATTTGTGGTAATGCCGCTTGGTCTAACTAATGCACCGACGATGTTCATGGATTTGATGAATAAAGTGTGCCGACCATTCCTCGACAAGTCAGTAATTATATTCATCGATGATATACTTGTGTATTCAAAGAATGATACAGATCATGAGCCACACCTATGAGAGGTCCTAGAAGTGTTGAGGAAGGAGAGGTTGTTTGCGAAATTCTCCAAGTACAAATTTTGGTTAGAAGAGGTATAATTCTTGGGCTATGTGGTCACTCGAGACGGAGTGAAAGTGGACCCCTCTAATACTGAAACAATGATGAAATGAGAAACTCCCAAGGTCTGTCTGAGATGTGAAGCTTCTTGGGTTTGGCAGGTTACTACCGGAGATTTGTTCAAGACTTCTCCAAGATTGCTTCTTCTTTGATGACCTTAACTCGGAAGAATGTAAAGTTCGTTTGGACCGAAGCGCAAGAGAAGACGTTTCAAACCTTACAAAAGAAACTTTGTGAAGATCCAATTTCATATCTACCCGAAGGATTGTGAAGATTTCGTGGTTTATAGCGACGCTTCGAAAATGGGTTTAGGTTGCGTGTTGATACAAGGGGAAAGGTGATCGCCTACGCATCAAGACAACTCAAAGTTCATGAAAAGAATTATCCTACCCATGATTTGGAGTTAGCGGCAAAAGTGTTTGCCTTGAAGCTTTGGCAACACTATCTCTACGGCATGAAGTGTACACTCTACACAGATCATAAGAGTTTGAAATACGTCTTTGATCAAAAAGAGTTGAATATGAGGCAAATGAGATGACTTGAACTACTCAAGGATTATGATTGTGAATTACTATACTATCCGAGTAAAGCAAATGTGGTAACCTATGCCTTGAGTCGAAAGGACTATAGTGGAAGCATTTGGGCCACTCTTTCAGGGATTGAATTGGTGTCAAGCCTCATCGAACGAATCAAGATGTATCAAGCCGAAGCTTTATTGGAAGAAAATCTCAAAGAGGAAGCAAAGACAAAACAATGATTACTCTTGACGGAGGATAGCTGTAGAGTGAAGTTGTTTAATGGGCGTGTCTGGGTGCCTAAGATTGGAAGCAATCGGGAACTTCTACTTGAAGACGCCTACAAATCCAAATATTCCATCCATCCGAGAAGTACAAAAATGTATAGAGACTTGAAACTACATTATTAGTGGCTAGTTATAAAGATAGATGTGGCACGCTATGTGAAGCGGTGTGTGACTTGCTTACAAGTGAAAGCCGAGCATCATCGACCTTCTGGAAGTCTTCAACCCCTAGAGATCCCCAAATGGAAATGGGAACACATTACCATGGACTTTGTGACCAAATTTCCGAAAACCTTAAGGGGTCACGATACCATTTGGGTAATAGTCGATCGGTTGACCAAGATCGCTCACTTCTTAGCCATACCTGAGACCCTACCAATGGACAAATTGGCAAAGTTATATATCGACGAGGTGGTTTCAAGGCATGGGTTTCCTTTTTCCATTGTCTTGGATCAAGATAGTCGGTTTACCTCAAATGTTTGGGACGACCTACAGAAAGAATTGGGTACAAGGGTAAAATTGAGTACAACCTACTATCCCCAAACTGACGGCCAAAGTGAGAGAACAATTCAGATGCTAAAAGACATGTTAAGATCTTGTGTGATCGACTTTGGTGGTAGTTGGGACTCTCATTTACCATTGGTGAAAGTTGTGTACAACAGTTATCACTCGAGCATTTATATGGCACCATTTGAGGCCTTGTATGGGCGAAAGTGTAGGACTCCCGTGTGTTGGTTAGAGGCGGGAGAAAAGCAGTTTGTCGGTCCGGAAATTGTTCAAGAGACAACTGACAAGGTTAAAGGAATCAGAGAATGCTTGAACGTGGCCCAAGATCGCTAGAAAAGCTATGCCGATAAGAAGAGGCGACCCATGGAGTTCCAGGTGGGAGACCGAGTAATGTTGAAGGTGTCTCCTTGGGAGGGGATCATCCAATTCGGAAAGCGTGGAAAATTGAGTCCCTGTTTTCTTGGACCGTTTACAGTGCTTAGGTGTGTGAGAATTCAAGCTTATCAATTGGAGTTCCCACCAGAAATGAGTGAGATCCACAACACATTCCACATTTGCTATCTTCGAAAGTGTCTGGCAGAAGTGGAAAGTGTCATTCCCTTCTCGGAAATCTGAGTTGGCGAAGGAAACCAATGCATCCAAGAATCCGACACTATCTTCGAGAGAAATTTGAAGAAACTTTGTCATAAAGAAGTCACAATGGTCAAGGTGCAGTGAAAACACCATCGTGGTGCCAACGTGACTTGGGAAGCCGAGGAAGACATGAAGAGAAGATGTCCCAATTTGTTTACTTAGCAAAGATTTCGAGAACGAAATCAATTCTCAGGTGGGGAGGATTGTAACACCCGGATTTTTGGTAAGAAAAGTTTATTACTAGTAGTGCTTAAAAATTCAACTTTTATAAGCTGCCTAGTGAGAAATGTCATGCGTTCTACCTTAGCGCGAGTCGAGGGATTTTGGGTGAAAAGAGTCAAAATTCTAGGCTCAATACACATTGGATCAACTATGCCCGACGAGAGTGCCTAAGGGCATATTCGCATGGCATTGTCGCGGGACTCAAACCCCTCATGGTACAGCTGGGGCGATTATGCCTGGAGAGAGTGCCCATTGGGATAATTGCAAGGCATAGTAGCGGGGGAACCCTCAGCCTCGGTACAACCCGGGAGATTGTGCCTGGTGAGAATGCCATAGCCCAATCACATGGCATTACGCCTCCAGACCCCAGTCCATTTAATGTGCGATTTTTCCCCTTTGGCATTAAAGACTTCAACCATTCCTCGTTTTTTTCTCAAAACCGAAGACCCACTAAATTTATTTCAATTTAGGAGCATTTAAAGCCTAGAGTTGGACCCCTAAAGTGAATCATCATCATCATCTTCAAGCTAAGATTTGAAACCTACACCTCAAGAGTTCTTCATCTCACCATCTTTACCATTAAGTTCTAGAGTTTTGGAATATTTCTAGGTTTTAGACAAAATATAGTATTGTGAGTTCATCCTACCATTTCTAAACTATATACTTGTTAAAACTCTACATTTTGAAACTCTTAAACATATCCTTATTTGCATTTTCTTATTTGAAAGATTTTGACCTAACATTGTGATTTTGGAGATTTTAGGGTTTTTTCCATTTGGAAATATGATGAAGGGTTCTATGATTTGTGATATCAAAATTTTATTAAAATTACATATTTGTTGTTAAATACGTAGATGTACACATTTTAGTCACATTTATGGTTTTCACTAAATCTGTGATATTTACTTGGTGAAAGTGAGTATTTGGAGAAAGAAAAATGTGGATGGTTATCTGTTGTATCAATTAATGATCGTTTTAAAGTTGTACAACTATTGGGAAATCTACTTTACAAACGATTTTTATGGGAAATGAAAATGGTCATAGTTAGACCTTTATATTGATTTAGTTCCAGATGATATTGATTATAGAAAGGAGTCCATTTTATGGATATATGACTTGAGAAACTGTATGTGTGATTATAGTTTGGTCACAAATGTAATTGTGACAAGCCTTAAACGATTACTAATGGATCCAGAGGTATAGAGTCGACTTATTTGTGGGATAACTCTCGTTGGTAACTAGTTGAGACATTGGGTCCTCGAAAGGCAACTTGGTACAGTTACAAGCCATGGATCATAAATGTAGTCCTAGTGAATGAGTATGATTAGGATCATTGGGTGCTCTCCCCCACATCTGAGTACAAGTGGACAAGCTCTTGGCCTTGATCCTAGTATTGAGCTCACAACTTGGTAAGTAGCTTACTTTTGTGTTCCGCTACAATCCTTGTTCTCACTAGGTGTAATGCCTGACACTTTTTTTAAATGACATGTATATCAGATTCCGTTACCGGCGGGGTTCCCAAGATTTTAGGGACGAGTGTCGAGCTGATAGGTAACTTTTGGAGATAGTCCTTTAGAGATTTGGTGGTGTGTGATTTGCTTACTAGTTATCAAACCATACCGATTTTTTAAACATTATAAACCAAATAATATTTTTCTAAACCAATTACCGACTCAAAAATGTTTTAAATCCATGTTTTAAAAATTAAATTATTTCTAGAGATCACAATTGGAAGTTGCCTACCTTAATATCTATCTCTCACAATTTGTGCATTGATCAATCGTGATATTTAGTAAAATATCAAATATGGATCCTAGCTTATTTTTGGATTTAAAGGGTTATTCAAATTTTGAGAAACTATTACTAAAATGAACTTTATTTTTCTGTAGATCTCTGCTAATCAAGATTCTAATAACACAAACAACTCGAACATCACTTAGTTCACTCTTTGCTTAATACTAGACAAAGAGAAATCGAATGGTCAGAACTTATTGGAATAGTTCTGCTTCCTGAGAGTCGTCCTCAAGCATGAGGAGAAGTTCTTCGTTCTCGAGAACCCCCTCCAAATCCTTTTGCCAAAAACGTATCTGAAAATGTTCGCGCTACTTATGATAAGTATTGTCGAGACTCTCTGAGTGTTGCATTTCTGTATGAATCATAAACTCTTGAGGGATCATGAGAAAATGTTGGCATGAGATATGATTTCATCCTGAGGACCATGTTTGCTCAACAGGATAGGTAGGAGATATTTGACACTGTAAGATCACTACATGCTTGTATGATGCAGGAAGGGACACCGGAAGTGCTCATGTTCTGAGAATGAAAAGGTTCATTGACCGACTGACTCGACAGGGATTCCATCTTGGGCAAGAGTAGGGGGTCGATTTGATCCTCCATTCTTTACCCAAATCGTATGATAAATTTTTGCTCAACTATCATATGAAAGACTTGGGCAATTCCATAACTGAACTACATGGAAAGTTAAAAACTGCTGAAAGAGGGATTACATCCAAGGTGGAGAAACCCGAGCCTGTCCTAATGATCAAGGAAAAAGGAGGGATAACCAAAAGGAAGAGTGTGAATGGAAAAGGAAAGGTAAAATCTAGAAGCTCCAGCAATCCAAAGAAGAATGAGGGAAATATTCCCCGGATGCTGTTTGCTTTGAATGTTATGAGAAAGGGCATTGGAAAAGGAATTGTCCGATTTTAATAACAAAGGCAAGGAAGGAGAAGGCTCATGGAACCGAAACTTCAGGTATGTATACCATCAATTTGTTCACTTCTAATTACGGCTTCTGGGTATTGGATTCCGGATGTGGAACTCATATTTGTTCCTCTTCGCAGGGACTAAGAAGTGAGAGGCAACTGAGGCCAGACCAGTTTGAGGTCAAGATTGGCAATGGGTCCACAGTAGATACTTCTAATTATGATATGATCTTTCCCATTGGTTTGGTTTTTATACTGAGGGATTGTCTTTATGTTCTCAGTATTGTTAGAAACTATGTTTCGGTTTCTTGTTGAAGACAAGATGGACTTATGTTTAAATTTCAAGACGAAAATTCTATTTTTGCATGTTTGCTTGATATTTCTTATTTTGCTGCTAAGATAGTAAATGGAATTTATGAAATAGATACTCGTAATAGTGTTAATTCAGAATCGATGTACAATGTCAGTTCAAAAAGGCTCAAACAATACTTGAGTGGCATTGTCGCCTTGGCCATATAAAGAAGAAAGTCATTGCCAAGCTCCAGGTGGATGGGATCTTGATATTATCTGATGATTCATAACTGTGAGTCTTGTTTGTTATGCATGATGACTAAGTCACATTTCAAAGGTAAACGTAAAAGAGCAAGTGAGTTGCTGGAAGTAATACATACTAATGTATGTGGGCCCTTCAACCGACCCACAAGAAGCGGTTGCTACTACTTCATTACATTTATTGATGACTTCAGTAAATATGGATATGTTTATCTAATGAAGCAAAAATCTGAAAGGGTTGAACTTTTCATGGAGTTTCAGAATGAAGTAGAGAAACAACTTGGAAAAAAGATAAAAGCCCTTCGGTCTGATTGAGATAGTAAATATATGAGCCAATAATTCACTAATCATCTTAGAGACTGTAGGATTATCCCACAACTCCTCCTCCCAGAACACTATAACATAATGGTGTGTCTGAATGGAGGAATAGTATATTTCTAGATATGGTTAGATCTTTGATGGGTCATACCACATTACCTAAAAGATTTTGGGGTGTATTCTTTGGAAGCTTCCGCCAAAATGCTAAACAATATACCAACCAAGAAGGTTGACAAGACCCCATATGAAATATGGTTTGGGAAGGTCCCGAAACTATCATATATGAAGGTTTGGGGTTGTGACACTTATGTTAAGTGAGAGGCTTCTAAAAAGCTCGAGCTTAGATATGAAAGTTGAATCTTTGTAGGATACCCTAAGGAAACTATTGGATATTATTTCTATAACCCTAACAAGAATAAGGTATTTATTGCAAGCAAGGACGAGTGTTTAGAAAATGATTTTCTGACTAAGCCTAAGGTAGGGGATAAGGTGGAACTTAAAGAAATTCAAGAAATGTGCAATGATGCACATGTTGACACTGGTGATCAACAAGTTGTTGAATCTCAACAAGACGTTGAATCTCAACAGGATGTTGAGGAAACTAATAAGATATTGACGATCCGAAGGTCGGGGAGGATTTGTCAAGAGCCAGATAGGTACCATGGGTATATAGTAAGATGTGACGACATGGTTGATGATGAACCGATGACCTACCGACAGGCTATGTCAGGTACATAATCTAACTGTTGGGTTTTATTCGAAATTGTAACCGATATGCGCAGCGGAAATTAAATTAATTTTGTTTACAACGAAAGAAAATTTTCTAAACAATTAAAAACCCAATCGGATCCAATGATGTATTTAATCAAAAACTCAAAACCACACCATAGGGTGTTTAGAGATGTACCTTTTCAGATTTGTTGTGGTTGAACTAGCTGAGCACTTAGAAACCAATCGAGGTTTCCTCTAGCGGTATCCACACACGAACACGCGAAATTCCACCGGGTGCTAGCCCAATAACCCTAGATCTATATGTGTTTTACATAAAAGAAAAGGGTTTCTTTTCTATATATTTTCTGAAAGGCTATTCTAATTCAATTGTATATCAAATGGTTTAGCTTAACCCCTTATTTATACCAGAAGAATTATAGTTAGACTATAATTCAATTAAGGATTAAATAAGGTTTAGTAATTATTTGTAATATTCAAATTCAAATATATATATATATATATATATATATAATTATCCTTTTAAACTTTAAAATATAATTATATAAATATATATAATTATCCTTTTAAACTTTAAAATATAATTATATAATTACAGATAATCCTCCGTAATTAACATAATCACGTTTTCACCCTGTAATTATCATAATTACAGTTTAACACATATTTTCATAAAATCCGGGTTTCTACAAATGGAAACAAACACATTCTTTGTGTGCGACCCTATAAGTTTACATACTCCTCAGCAGTATCTCTGTGTGACACGTGTCGTGGGCATATAATAACTTACATTCTCCCACTTGCACACGATACACAGTAACACAGACGATGGTAAGCGTCTAGCAACACGTCACCGCCCCCAAGGCTATGTAAATGTGCTTTTACCTTCGAGAAATTTGATTGATCTAATCAATCATATAGTAGAATCATTCATTATCCTTTTGCTTCACGATATTTTATTTTGAACTTAAGGCATAGATCTATCTCATCATTTATAATTCAAAGATTGTGTTTCTCGATCCCAACATATTTGATTATACAAGTGTCATTAGTCCAACTAATCCACTTGTTAATGCATGTAAATCATAATATGTAATCGAGGGGCCCAAAAATATCTCTCTCATCTTGAGAGGAGCAAATCCCATATTGCATGTACACGACTAACTACACAATTCATGTTATACCTAATATAACCCTTATTGTTAAGACACAGTCTCATTGGATTCAAGATCATCCAAAAACGAAGATCGCAATCTGAAGTTAATGCTGAAAGTTACTCTCAACCATAGTCTAGGGTCTATTCTGTAATAAAGTCAAAGTTGTTTTTAATATCTAGATATTATTTAGATATTATGTTTTAGTTTAATATTAGTTTTTATTAGTTTTTGATAATATCTTATCATATATTATCCATCTCTCTTTCTATCGTTTACAACACATTTCACACACAATACACACACATCAAAGGTGTAAAGAGAGAAAAACAAACAGAGAACTCAATCTCAAGAAATCAACCGTGTAATCATCGTTTGTTATCGAATCAGGTTGGTTTATTATCTATTGTTTGTTGTTTTGATTATCTGGTAATGATCACGGACTCACAATTGGTATCAGAGCTGATCCAGATCAAATAAAAAATTTTCAACTCTCTGTGTTCTTCATTTTTGAAGAACACTGATCTTTAGATCAAAACTTGATTTTGTGGTTGTTTTCGAAATCAAGTGGTTGTATCTTGTTCTAATTGATAAGGAGATCGTTGTGTCAAAGTTTGGTGTGGTAAATCGACCTCTAGCTGGGTTAATTTTAGAGTTACAGTTGATTTAATCGGAGAAGACGACGTATCGGTCTTAAGCGTACCGGTCGAACCTTAGTTTTTACATTCTATCGGTCTTAAGCATTCGACCGGACACTTGCAAATACCGGTCGAATCTCTCACAAAACTCTTCCGGTCAAACTCCTACTTTAATCCGGTCGAATCACACAAACTCATACCCGGTCTTCCTCACTTCACCGGTCGAATAAAACCACAATCTTTCCCGGTCAAAGCCTTTTAAACACAAACAAAGCCCCGGTCTTACCTCTCTCTCTTCCGGTCAAACATCTTGATCCGGTCAAACACCACAAACACCGGTCGAACTTGAAAACTACTTCCGGTCTTATCTAAACCCACTTCCGGTCAAACCTTTTCTTTCTCGGTCATACCCACAATCCCTGGTCTTAGAACCTTAGTTTAAACACTCTCGGTCAAACCCTCAACCACGTGTCTCACCCACACACATATTCCGGTTATAGAAATTACACTCTCGGTCTTACCTTAGTTTCGGTCCATTGAATTGTTGCATGGTTTTGGTCCAATCACAACTCTCCACTCAAATATTCCACATGCAAACTCTCATGCAAACACACCCTCACGGTTCCAATTACTTCCATTTCCTCACTTACCTCACTTCCTAAGAATTACTTCCACCACACGTGTCCAATTTAAAGAATTCTCAAGTTCATATTCCAAAAACAAGTTCACGTGGCATTTAATTGGAATCCAATCTTTTTACCGGTCGAAAATTTTATCGGTTCTTTACGTCTTATCGGTCGAATTTCACTTTGCGCAATCAACCTCTCGCGCAAACCTTCTCTAAACGCAAAGTTTTTCCAGACTTAGAACTTTATTCAAAATGACATCCAGAGAAGCCCTTGCAATCGGAACTGACACCAAGCCACCAGTTCTCTTTAGAGGAGAATACGAACAGTGGAAGGATCGGTTCCTGAACTTCATCGAAAGACAGGAATTGGGTGATTTCATCAAACAATCCTTAGAAGAAGGCCTAATGGAAACAAAATATAGGGAACCAGCAGCAGGTACTCAAGAAGTACGACATGCACTTTCTTATGGAGATCTAACAGGTGATGATAAGCTAAGAGCAAAAGGCGACATGTTAGCCAAGTCATACATTCTACAAGGGATTACGAATGAAATCTATGTAAAGATTGACAGCTACAAGGCCTCCGGAAAACAAATGTGGGATCAACTAGAGAAAATGATGTTGGGTTCAAAGATTGGGAACCAACTGAAAATCTCTAACTGCCTGCACAGTTTTGAAGAATTCAAAGGCAGAACTGGAGAAACTCTAGAGGGAACATATGATAGGTTTGTGACTTTGCTAAACGAATTAAGCAAGAATAAGGTCAACAAATCTCAAATCGAGCTGAATATCAAATTCCTGAGTATTCTACAACCAGAATGGAAAAGTTTTGCCAGGCAGATGAGGCAGATAAAAGACCTGAATGAGATTCCACTTCACGAGGTGTATGAAACCCTCCGACAAAATGAAGATGAGGTGGATGAAATTCTAGCAGAAAAGAGAAAAGGAAAGACAGTTGAAGACACAGTCGCTCTTGTTGTAAAGAAGAAAAAGAACAAGACGATTGTGTATGAATCAGAAGAAGCTGAAGCTGAGACCGTCTCTGACTCGGATGAAAATGAACAAATGCAGCAAACAATGCAGTTTCTGACAAATGCATTTCAGAAAAAGTTCTACAGGAATCCAACGTCTAATAGTCAGAGGTACTCTTCTGGACCAAACAACTATGCTCACAAGGAAAGAATTGAAGGAAGCAGATATGAAGGAAATAAGTATGAAGGGAAGAGATTTGAGGGAAAGAGAACAGAGGAGAAGAAACCTGAAGAGAGAAGATATCAGACTGAAGGAAAAAGGTTAGTGGAGAGGAATCCTGAAGAGAGGAAATTTAAAGCTGAAGGATCAAGTCAGCCAGGACCACCGATGTGCTACAATTGTGGCAAAACAGGTCACTTTGCCAAGGATTGCCGCAGATCAAAAGTCAGAAACTCCGATTACTACAAGAACAAGATGCTTCTTGCAAAGCAACAGGAGGCAGGCAAGGCACTGATGGCTGAAGATGAATACTGGCTGGATCACTCAGATGAAGAAGAAGATGATGAAGAAAAGGATGAAGCCGTCAATATGTGCTTGATGGGCAAAATCGAATCAGATGCTGAAGCTAATTCAGAAAATGAAGAAGAGGAGGTATGTGTTTTATCGTATAAAGATTTAATGAATAAAATGCATGCTATGGTTTTAAAACAAGAAGAGTTAGAATCTAATCTTAAGCGAGAAAATGGTGTTATAATTAACAAAAACCAATTGATACAGAAACTTAGCGATGAAATTGCTGAGAAGAAAGTATTAGTTGAGGTTTTACATACAAACGGTGACACCAATGCAAAAGAACAGACTATAATTCTAAAAGAGAATACTGAGCTCAAGTCTAAATTGACAAAAAGTGAGATTGATTTTTATAAGCTTACTGATATGCATTCTTTATGTACTAAAGAAAACAAGACCTTAATTGCTAAATTAGACGCTTTGGAAAAGAAGCTATACTCATTAGGTCAAAGTGAGCAAACCATTCATCTTAACAAACCGAAAAAGAATAAAGAAAATTGGGGAATCGGTTATGTGAAACCTCAACGTCTTCAAAAGGGTATAAGAGAAGTGCCTGCACTCTATGACTATACCTCTATGCTAGTTTCTCACCGAATCTCCTCACTTAAAGTTTTTAATACTAAACTATCAGAAGAGGATGAAGCTAATGAATTTGAAAAACGGATGAAGTCAACTAAAGTTCACGCTCCATTTTATTATGCGAAGTTGAATAATAGTTATGACTATCCCAATGATGAAAAGAAATCTCTTTCAACTGACTACTTTCAAAGTTATTCTGAAAAAGAGATGGAGGCGAAGCCTGTCATAGGTAAAATTTATGTCCCTTCTCTCGTGTTAGAAAGTAAAATTTCTGAACTCGAGAACTCTTTATCAGATGAAAGACTTATGATTGAGATTCAACAAAAGGTTTTTTCAACTGTTATGAAAAATGTTGTTCTTTCAAAGGCTTCTACTTCTGATGACATGTTTGGTTCATCAAACGAAGAGTTTAATTTTCTTAATTCTGACGGTGGTTTAGATGGTTGTTTTGAACAAGTTGATTTTAATGTGAAACTTCCTAACCATGCATCTTTTGTTAAGAAAACTTCAAGAAAAACCAGTATGTCTGTGAACAGTGCAAAATCAACGAAAGTTGATTACTCAGTCTCTGTGAAAGCTAACAATGCTAAAGGTAAGAAAATATCTCAGCATCCACAGAAACCGACCACTACTGGTAATTCTGAGAAGAAGCACTCAGTTGTTGCTCAAAGGTCTAACTCACTAGTTTTACGTGTTTCAGATATGAGCAAGCCAAGGCCTGAAGCCAATTCTCAATGGCAACCAAAAAGGAATCTTGACAAGGCCATTTTATCGTTTAGTAGTGTTAATTGTAATAGGACTTCGCTTACTAAAGATGTTGTGATTGCTGATATTGCTGTTTTGCATCCAAAACTTGTTGTTTCTCGTAAACAATGTACAATGAAGCAATTATTTCAGTTATCTTTATTTGCTGGAAAGTCCTCTATCTATAATAAACATGTTTCTGTTACTTGTCAAGATTCTGGTGATTGGTTTGGAAATTACCATGTGCATACATCTCATATTAATTCTTCTCATGCATTTCAAAAGAAAAGAGGAACCAATTTGAAATGGTTACCAAAATCTTGTGCTAACACACCCAAATTCCAGTGGGTACCTAAGGCTAAATCTGTGTTGCAGGCACACAAAGCTTAGAGAGAAAGCGACTTCTGATTATGTACAGATCAGGACTCGTTCTTCAATGTCAAAAATAGGTTTTTGGATAATGCAGTTCAAAACCCGAACTTCAAAGACAAAATAGGCTATTGAACAAATCAGTTCAAGACCCGCACTTCGATGATCAAAGTGTAGATTCCAATGTTGTCATATACAAATCTAAATTTTCTTATTTTTCTTATGCAGACCAGTCATACGTGGTTCTTGGACAGCGGATGTTCCAAGCACATGACAGGGCAAAAGGAGATACTGTCCAACTTTAAAGAAAAATATTGTGGAACAGTAAGATTTGGCAACGACCAGTTTTCTCCAATCATGGGATATGGTGATGTACAACATGACAATGTCACGATCAAGAAGGTGAGCTATGTAGAAGGCTTACGACACAACTTGTTCAGTATAGGCCAGTTCTGTGACAAAGACTTAGAGGTCAACTTCAAAGCCAAGAGATGTTCAGTTCGCAATGAAAAGGCGAAGAACTCTTGGTCGATACACGAGAATCAGACCTCTACACAATCAACTTATCTGATGTCCAGACTGACAAACAAGTTTGTCTACTATCGAAAGCTTCGATGCAACAAAGTTGGTTATGGCATCGACGTCTTTCTCACCTCAACTTTCGGTACATCAACAACCTGGTCAGTGGAAAGCTCGTCAAAGGACTTCCAGAGCTGAGATATGAAAGAGAACATCTTTGTGCAGCTTGTGAGAAGGGCAAGATGAAGAGGGCACCTCATAAACCGAAGCCTGAACCAAGTACAAAAGCTCCTTTAGAGTTATTGCATATGGATCTATGCGGTCCAATGCGCACTCAAAGCTTAGGCGGAAAGAAGTACATACTCGTGATCGTGGACGATTACTCGCGATACACATGGGTCAAGTTTCTACGTTCAAAGGATGAGACACCAGATGTTCTCATCACATTCCTAAAGACGACCCAAGTGAATCTGCAGAAATCGATCAAGTTTCTACGAACAGATAACGGCACAGAGTTCAAGAACAACAAAGTTGAAGAATATCTCGAATCTGTCGGGATTTCACATCAATACTCTGCTGCACGTACGCCTCAACAAAATGGAGTGGTTGAAAGAAGAAACCGAACGCTAGTCGAGGCTGCTCGTACTATGCTAAGTCAATCAGACTTACCTCTATTTTTGTGGGCAGAAGCTGTTTCGACCGCGTGCTATACACAGAATCGATCCATGATACATCGAAGATTCAAGAAGACTCCTTATGCATTAATCAACAACCGAACACCGACAATCAAATATTTCCATATATTTGGGTGTAAGTGTTTCGTTCTAAATGACAGGGAGAGTTTAAATAAGTTCAGTGCTAAAAAGGATGAAGGAATCTTCATTGGCTATTCCTCGACATCAACTGCATTCCGAGTTTATCTGAAGAAGTCAAGAACGGTGATTGAAAGCATCAACGTCACCTTTGATGAAGAAATGGCTTCCGAACAACAACGTTCAGAACCCGTTATAACCGGAGTACTAGCTTCTGGGCAACTCAGTCCAGAACCTGCGTCTCAACAGAATAAATCAGACGAAGCTTCAACTTCAACTAACCATTTATCTGATTTAGATTTATTATTTGAATTGTTTTATGATGAATTTCTTGGATCTAATGTAAAGAAATCTGTTGTGGTTGACAGGATGGAAGACTTAACGACTACTCATCCAACCAGTTCAGATGACTCTATTGAATCAAACGCCCCGATTCAACAAGAAATTACAATTCAAATGCCGACTCCAATAGTTGAAGAAATGACAAATGATAAAGAGACAGAAGTAGCTGAAACAGTAGGTTGTTCTATACAGACTAATCTACAGCCGGAACAAGTTGTACCTACTGAGACTTCTGCACCATCTACTTCAACTGAACCCCCCATTCCTTTTTATATTGATCTCTCATCATATAATACACTTCCACCAATTACTTCAACTGAAACCACAATTCCTCCAGAACAAACCGAAGAAGGTACAAGTGGATTTATAGATAATTCAATTGACATACATTCATATAATCCACTGCCTCATGAACATAAATGGACCAAAGAGCATCCGATAAGCCAAGTCATTGGCGATCCATCAAAACCGGTGCAAACTAGGTCAGCATCAATGAACATGTGCATGCATGACTCCTTTCTGAGCAAGTTCGAGCCAACTCGCGTATCAGAGGCACTTGCGGATCCAGAATGGGTGATCTCAATGCAAGAAGAGCTGAATCAGTTAAATGCACTTAAAGTCTGGAGACTCGTACCGAAACCTCAAGGTAAAACAATTATAGGTACGAAGTGGATTTTCAAGATAAAGAAAGACGAAGATGGTACCGTTATCCGAAACAAGGCAAGACTAGTAGCCAAAGGATACAGACAAGAGGAAGGAATAGACTATGATGAAACATATGCTCCTGTGGCGCGATTAGAGGCAATCAGAATGTTTTTAGCCTACGCAGCCCACAAGAACTTCACGGTCTTTCAAATGGACATGAAGACAGCATTCCTCAATGGAATTCTGAAGGAGGAAGTCTACGTCTCTCAGCTAGAAGGTTTTGTCAATCAAGAGAAGCCAAATCACGTTTACATTCTCGACAAAGCACTCTACGGTCTGAAACAAGCACCTCGAGCCTGGTATGATGTCCTTTCCACTTTTCTAGTCAAGTCTGGGTTTTCAAAAGGTACGGTGGATACCACTTTGTTTATTAAAAAGGAAAAAGCCGATATCATTTTAATTCAAATCTATGTAGATGATATTATCTTTGGTTCTACAAATACTAAGTACTGTAAGAATTTTGCAAACCTTATGGTGTCTAGATTTCAAATAAACTTGATGGGAGAGATGAATTTCTTCCTCGGTTTACAAGTAAAACAATTTTCATCAGGTATTTTTATCAATCAATCAAAATACATTATGGATATTCTTCGGAAGTTCAAAATGGAAAATTCAAAACCGATTGGTACCCCAATGGCACCAGGTACTAAGATTGGCAGCGATCATTCGGGAAAGGCTGTTGATGTTAGGACTTATCGAGGGATGATAGGTTCTTTAATGTATCTTACTTCTAGTAGGCCAGATATAATGTTTTCAACATGCTTATGTGCACGATATCAGGCCAATCCTAAAGAAATCCATATGTCTGCTGTAAAGCGCATTTTTAGATATCTGAAGGGCACTGCAGATCTTGGTTTGTGGTATCCTAAAGATACTAGTTTTGAACTAACAGCCTACACAGATGCAGATCATGCAGGTTGTATGTTAGACAGGAAGAGCACGTCAGGACATGTGCAATTCCTCGGTGACAAATTAGTAAGTTGGGGATCAAAAAAGCAACTGTGTGTTTCAACTTCCACGGCAGAAGCAGAATATGTAGCTGCTGCTAGCTGCTGTTCTCAGGTCTTGTGGATGAGAACTCAGTTACGCGACTACGGTTTCCACTTCAACAAGATCCCGATCTACTGTGATTCCAAGAGCGCCATCGCAATAACGGCGAATCCTGTTCAACACACGAAGACAAAGCATATAGACGTCAGGTATCATTTTATCAAGGATAATGTAGAGAAAGGAACAATTGAACTTTTCTTTGTAAAGACTGAGTATCAACTTGCTGATTTGTTCACCAAACCTTTAGACGAAAAGAGGTTTACCTTTCTAGTCTCGAAGCTTGGTATGCTAAATCTCAAAGTATAACCAGTAATTACCTATAAAAGTTTTCTAATTGTATACTTTTTCATCCTTATCTTATTCTTAAATCTGATTGCTATCTGCAAGTTAACATTCTGTTCATGATAGAAGGGGGAGTATGAAAAGAAATTGACATCTGGTCAATATTACTTCGAGGGGGAGCTCATAAAATTTGCATATACCTTTTAAAAATGTCAATTTTTTTTTGTAATGCAAGATTTTAGGGGGAGCTCTTCAAGTCAAAAGGGGAGTTCGGACATGATTTTTGATTATTTCAGATCAGGACTCATACTTTAAAAAGTTTTACTGCTTTTTGTCTTTTCAATTTAAGTGAATAAATTTACTTTGACTTGACATTAGACTTTTGCAGAATTTTTGAGAGAAGCTTACAAGTTCATATGTTTATGACTTTACGCTTAGCTTCATGAGATGAAAGATCACTCGTTAAGGTATAAACCTTTATCTTCATCTCACATATGGTTGAAAGAAGGACAACTTTCAATCATAAGAAAACATTGTTTTTAATGTTCAAAACACTTCCCGATTTTTCATCACATTTTATATTTTGGGAGTGTATTTTAAATGTTTTCATGATCTAAATTGTGCTTTAACTGAAATAGTTAAACCAATCTGAGCATCACATGCATCATAGGAAAACAACGAATCATTGTGCTAGGTATTAACACAACTTCTATGGAATCACCTTAACCAGTGATTTCTACCCAAGAAGTTAATCCTTAGTGATTGAGTGTGATTAGAGAAAGCAAAAAGTTTAAAAGAAAGAGCGTGTGAGAACAGAGTTAAAAGAATATCACAACTCTGCACCAACTTTTTCTGAGCCGGGTAGCCACAATTCTAGTGATTCACAATTCTTTGGTGATCATTATTGAAACAGGCAACTAACCCATGCCAACTCTTGATCAAACCTCACCATCTACTCATTTTCTTCTCAAATAGATAATGTTTCATTTTCAAAGGGGATGCAGCACATTTGCTATCTGATTTTCAATTGGAAAATCTGGATATTGAAAAGAAGGAAGTCTGCCCCACCTTCGCACTTCAATCATGCACATTGAGTCTGTGTTTAACTTACTGTTGTCTCAGTGGTTTACACAATTTTGAGCCTAATAAGCAATCATCAAGTGCTTAATTCTTTCTATCACAAGCACGAACACACAAGGAATTTGTTTCTTTGTCATAACGTTTATAGAAATAACCTTTGTGGTGTTTCGATGATTAAATGGAAGCCTTGGGGGAGTCAACATCAAACAACTCCTTTCCATATGTGTATTCGTTACACACATTGACTTAGTGTTACTGACAGGCATTCTAACTGATTCATTAGTTGATTCAGGTGTTACATGATTATTTTGTCTGGATTTGCAAAGATCTGGATGAATAACTATTGAATTGACGGATCAGAGACTACAAGTGGTTGACATTTCTTACTCAAAGTTTTGATGAAGTCGTTGCACTTTCCATCAAAAAGGGGGAGAATCTAAAGCTTGAAGAAATGTTCAGTCCATTATATTACAAGACCAAGAACTGCAAGATCAAAGTATTCTGAAGACATGCTGATTTCAGATAAATTTTCTTTGAAGATACTTTGCTAAAGCATTCTGAGCTAGAGAAAGAGATTGCATCTTCTGTGCTGAAAATGAAGATCGCATTGCTAAATCATTTTCATAATGATCTTGATCCAAAGGGGGAGATTGTTAAGACACAGTCTCATTGGATTCAAGATCATCCAAAAACGAAGATCGCAATCTGAAGTTAATGCTGAAAGTTACTCTCAACCATAGTCTAGGGTCTATTCTGTAATAAAGTCAAAGTTGTTTTTAATATCTAGATATTATTTAGATATTATGTTTTAGTTTTATATTAGTTTTTATTAGTTTTTGATAATATCTTATCAGATATTATCCATCTGTCTTTCTATCGTTTACAACACATTTCACACACAATACACACACATCAAAGGTGTAAAGAGAGAAAAACAAACAGAGAACTCAATCTCAAGAAATCAACCGTGTAATCATCGTTTGTTATCGAATCAGCTTGGTTTATTATCTATTGTTTGTTGTTTTGATTATCTGGTAACGATCACAGACTCACACTTATGATTACCCGGTCAAGTGTAACGTTAGACTTTATCAAAGTATAACACTCTTTGTGCATTAGATCCCAAAGCACATCTCAAGTCTGAGGATAAATAGTGCTGTACTATTTCAAGACTCACCTTATGACACCGATCTATGAGGTGATCTTGACCGTGGGTCTTGTCCAACGCCTTGTGCTCCAACAAGCGCATGTGACTCTGGTTGCACCTAGTGCACTTCCAACTTGGACTATGACCAGACTTCACAATGATCTTGATTTATTACTAGTCCCCTAGTAATAAGTGATCAAGGACAATTCTAAATAATATGACCATCATATTTATTTAAGGATACTTAAACATGCTAAAACGAACACAAAGATGTTTAATTAAATACTCATATCCAATATGCCATAACTGTAAAACATAACTGTTTTAATGTTCACAAAGTAAAAGATTACTAAAATTTTACAAATAAGACTAAATTATTACAAAACCTCAAGCCTATTGAGCTAATGTGAGTATCATGCTTGCTTTGACTCAAAGGTTTGGTAAGAGGATCTGCTGGATTGTCTTCTGATCAAACTTTACATATCTTTATGTCGCCTTTTTCAATAATCTCTCGAATTAGGTGATATCATTTCATGATATGCTTGGAGCGCTGATGTGGCCTTGGTTCCTTTGCCTGAGCAATGACACCCTCATTGTCGCAATAGATCTCGACAGGGTCACATATGCTAGGGACTACTCCCAGATCTGTGATGAATTTCTTCATCCAAACAACTTCCTTTGCGGCGTCCGACGCTGCAATGTACTCCGATTCTGTAGTTGAGTCCGCTATTATGCTTTGTTTGTAGCTCTTCCAGCTCACATCACCCCCGTTTAACACAAACACGTATCCCGACTGTGATTTATAGTCATCTCGGTCGGTTTGGAAACTAGCATTTGTGTATCCTTGAATACACATATTTCTTTCTTGACCGTCGTACAGTAAGAACATTTCTTTAGTTCTTCTCAGATACTTTAGATTATTCTTTACTGCTACCCAGTGAGCATCACCTGGGTTTGACTGATACCTGCTCGTCATGCTTAGGGCATACGAGACATCTGGTCTAGTACATAACATGGCATACATAATTGAACCGATGGACGAAGCATAGGGAACACCCTTCATGCGGTTCATGTCCTCTTTAGATATAGGACTCTGAGTTTTGCTCAGATGTACACCATGTACCATTGGTAAGTTTCCTCTTTTAGAACCCTCCATCTTGAAGCGTCTTAAGATCTTGTCAATATATGTACTTTGGCTTAATCCAATTAAGTGTTTCGATCTATCACGATAGATCTTTATACCAAGGATATAAGCTGCTTCTCCTAGATCCTTCATCGCGAAACACCTCCCTAACCAGGCTTTTACACCTTTAACGGTAGGGATGTCATTTCCGATGATCAATATATCATCGACATATAGGATCAAGAATACTACTATGCTCCCACTGACTTTCTTGTATACATAAGGTTCATCTTCATTCTTTAAGAAACCAAATTCTTTAATCTTTTCATCAAAATGAAGATTCCAACTATGAGATGCTTGCTTTAGTCCATATATGGACTTTTGCATCTTACATACCTTTTTAGGAAAATTTGGATGTTTAAAACCATCTGGTTGTACCATGTACACGTCCTCGCTTAAAGTTCCGTTAAGAAACGTGGTTTTAACATCCATTTGCCATATTTCATAATCATGAAATGCAACTATGGCAAGAAATATCCTGATGTATTTAATCATGGCTACTGGAGAAAAAGTTTCATCATAATCTACTCCATGAGTCTGAGTGAAACCTTTAGCTACCAACCTAGCCTTATAGGTATGTACAATCCCATCCATGTCAGTTTTATTTTTTAAAATACCCACTTGCACCCTACGACTTTGCAGCCGGTAGGTACATCTACCAAGTTCCAAACTTGGATATCTGACATGGATTATATTTCAGCCTTCATTGCATCTTGCCATTTATCAGATTCTAAACCTGATACGGCTTTCTGATAGGTTACGGGTTCATCATGAACCGTATCGTCATTGCCAATGAGATAACCATATCTCTCAGGCTCTTGACGACTCCTATTCTATGTTCGGATTGTTTGTATCTCATCATTACCTTCAACAACTTGTTGATGCTTAACATCATGTTGATTGTCAGTATCAACCATTGTTTCATCTTGTGGTTCTTGAATTTCTTCAAGATCTACTGTATCCCCTGTTGTGGTTCTCGATAGAAAATCATTTTCTAGGAACTCACCGCGGTGCGCAACAAAAACTTTGTTCTCGCTGGGTTTGTAGAAATAATATCAAACTGTCTCTTTTGGATATCCTACAAAGATGCATTTTTCAGACCTTGAATCAAGCTTCCCAGAAAATTTTGAGCGAGGATGTATACATGGTACAAATAGAAAATTTTGAACATCCCAAGAATCTTAATAAAGTATGCAAATTGAAAAAGTACATTTATGGATTAAAGCAAGCGTCTCGAAGTTAGAAGCTTCAGTTTGATGAGAAAATTAAAGAATATGATTTCATCAAAAATGAAGATGAGACTTGTGTATACAAGAAGGCCAGTGGGAGCATTCTTGTCCCTAATCTTATATGTTGATGACTATTGATCATCGAAAGCGATATCCCAACACTGGAAAGTGTAAAAACCTGGCTAAGGAAATGTTTCACGATGAAAGATTTGTGAGAGGCTGCCTATATCCTTGGAAATAAGATATACCGTGATAGATCAAAATGCTTGATTGAATTGAACCAAATTATATATATTGAAAAGGTCTTGAAATGCTTGAAGATGGAGGGTTTCAAGAGGGGTAAATTGCCAATGGCATATGGTATACATTTGAGCAAGACTCAATGTCCTTCTACCAAGGAATATATGGATCACATGAAGGGTTTTCCTTATGCTTTGCTATTGGATTCATAATGTATGACATGATATGTACTAGACCTGATATATCGTATGCTTTAATCATGACGAGCATATATCTGTCAAACCCAGGTGATGCTCACTGGGTGGCAGTAAAGAATATCCTCAAGTACCGGAGAAGGACTAAGGATATATTCCTACTATAGGGTGGCACAGAAGGAGATTTTATTATTCAAGGATACACAGATGCTAGCTTTCAAACCGACTGTGATGACTTCAGGTCACAATTGGGGTTTGTGTTTACATTGAATGGAGGTGGAGTGAGCTAGAAGAGCTTCAAGCAGAGCACGATTGAATATTTTACTACAGAGTCAGAATACCTGGCAACTTCAGATGCTGGAAAGGAATCTGTATGGATGAAGAAGTTCATCACAGACCTTGGTGTAGTTCCTAGTATTAGTGGCCTTATCAAAATTTACTGCGACAATGAGGATGCTATAGCACAGGCAAAGGAACCATGGTCTCACCAGTTATCTAAGCACATTATGAGGAAATCTCACATCATTTGAGTGATGATTAATCGAGAGGATGTAAAGATTTGTAAAGTTCGATTGAAAGAAAATCTAGTAGATCCGTTCACTAAGCCTATAAGTCAGAGAAACATGATGATCACACTAGCTCTATAGGTTTAAATTTATTGAATGTTTGAAATGATCTGTATTTTATTATACTTTTGGAACATTAAGGAATGAAAATTCTATCTATTTTAGCATACTGGGTATGAGTCATTACATTAACTTCATTATGTTATATATTAGCATGTTTAAATCCATAAATGATATGATATTGTTTAAAAGTATCCATGATCAATTGTTACTGGGGACTGGTAACAAGTTAAGGTCATTGTGAAGTCTGGTCATGGTCAAGTTGGACCTGCACGGGGTGCAACCAAAGTCACATGCACTTGTGGGGACAAGTGTTAGACATACCCACTTTCAAGATCTCTTCATAGATCAACATCATAAAGTGAATCTTGGAAAGGTAGATATTCATTTATCCTTACACATGAGATGTGCATTGGGATCTCATGCACAAGGAACGTTGGGCTTTAGTATACATTTAATATTGCCTTTTACTGAGTTATCATAAGGGCTATATTAGGCATGGTGTGAATTATGTAAGAGTCATGTACATGCAATATGGAATTTGCTCCTCTCATGACGAAAGAGAAATCTCGAGGGCCCATGATGATATAGATTGAGAAATGTGTGGCAACAAATAAGTAGATTGGATGAACCAATAGTACTTGTTTACTCAAAAAATATCGGGATCAAGAAACATAATCCTTGAACATACATGGATGAGCTTGATCTATACCTTGAGTTCAATATGAGATATTGTGTAGCAAGGGATAAGAAATAATATATTCATACCATTGATTGTATTGATGGGATGCTTGGAAAACACTCATTCCTTTGACTTCATTGGCAGTGGCGTGCTGCTAGACACATAACACTGTCTGTATTATTATGTGTCGTTTGTAAATGGGAGACTATAGGTTTTTTGTATGCCCATGTCACATACGAATACTACTGATATCAAATGAACTTATGAGGATCGCACACATAGAGTATATATGTCTTGAGCTTGAACATGGTGATCATGAACCATATTGAATTATATTACATGTTGTGATAATAAAGAATAAGCAATAATTAATAAGTTTTGTGTGTAAATTTTAATTTCGATAATTACACTAAAAAGAGGATTGATTGGGGCTTAATGAATAAGTATTTATTAAGTTAATAATTAATCAAGCCTTGAAAAGCCTAAGATTATTAAGTAATGATTTAATTGAACTTACTAATTAATTATTTATAAAGCTAACAAATAATTGAATCATTAAAGGCCTTAAAAGGCCCAAAAACTTGATTAAGTTAAAGGGATCGATCCATATATGTAAAGAGGGGATGTATAAACCTAGCTATGTTTAGGTTTAGGGTTAAGAAAAATTATCTTTGCCTCTACCTCCATAACACAAGCGAATTTTGAGCTTTTGATTTTGATTAATTCTTTTTTGAAGGGGGCATCGGGGGTCTTTTGCCAAGAACCTTGCAAGGTTGAATTGGATGAACATTGATCCGTAGTGGGGCTCATTAACATATAGATGTGGCTTACTTTTGTGTTTCGTTACATCCAATGGAATCATGTCTCCCCCCTTCACCGAAATATGCATTTTGAATTTTTTTTTGTTCATTTTTTAATGTTGTTGTGTACGGTATGTACTTAGGATTTGATGTTTGGATGTCGTTTATTATCCCTATGTTGTTGCTTTGGATACTTGTTTTTTATCTATGTTTTCCAGTATTTAAATATCAAGCTTTATTCATGTATTGTATGAGTGTTGGGTTTGATTCCATGTTTAAATGGGTACTTCGGTCACCGATATTTCAGTTTGAAAATGGTGGGTTATGGGAAAGAGTTAGCTTTTATATTTAATGAATTTCATTTTTAAATTGTGATTTAGATAGCATTATTTTAGTTTTACCATTTTATATTAATGATGAAAACTCTTGAACTCCCTAGGAGTTTAGCCTAACCTTTTTTATTTGTCAGCATATGTGCATTAGGTTATTATTGGGAATGGTACTAGCGACACCGTGAAGAGATATCTGCTAGTTAGATGCACGAGGATGATTTAGCTATTTGGTGATGTCTTTCGCACCTTGGAGATAGCGACAGTTTTTGGGTTTTAGTAACACCCGACCTTAACCTAGACTTTATGTAAAGTTTACTTTATCTTTTATGAGCATCAAATCTGGATTTGTTATTCGAGGTAATTCAAGTATTGATTCATATAAGGGGATTTATCATTTATTTGATATAATAATGGAAAATTTAAATTAGTCGCTCTTTCCAAATTTGAAGGTGTTCCATCCTTCCTCTCAGCTCTTTGGGCGACGAGACACACAAACACACTTCTTGGGTTCCCTCCAAGTCACGGGATAAGTCGCGCAAGTCGCTATTTTAGATTTGTTTGGTTTGTTGGTTGTTTTGCACTCGTGTCGTTTCGGGGTATCGTATTGGGGTATTTATACTCGTTTTAAGTGTAGAATAAAATATAATCACGTAGAACATGTTGTTATGTGCCAATTACAGATCCTAAGTATCGTGTTTGACGTTGGTTATCGGTTTCACTCAGTTGTTCGGTTTTGCTATTTTACGTGATTTTGATCAAAGTGAGTTTTCTTTTAACCATTTTCGAACTGGAATACTTATTGTATGAGATGATTAATATGTGATATGTAATGTGATGATTGTAAGTTATATGTAATGTGTATATTGAGATACAATTCTATTTGGTTGAGCATTGCACTACACTATTGTGTGTCGCAATATGCAAGTGTTTGAACAATGTAATACACAATGCAATCCCAAAACTCACTTGTTATTAATCTTGAATACGAATTACAAAGCTTTCTCTCTCTACTCCCTCTCTCTACAATCTCTCAGTGATATAGAATGAAAAGCACAACTTAAGATTACAAGGAAGCTAAAGCTATTTATACCTACTACTTTACAAGGAAACTAACAACTAACTAATACAAGCATTGACTTTTAAACTAAGACACCTTGACTTTGAATTTCTTTAATATGCATGTTGACTTTGACTTTCACACTTGTGGCTTTGACTTGAGGTTTTGACTTCTTCAATCTTGATGATCTTGAATACAACAAATAATGCACTAACAACTATTGCATTTTTTGCCGGACTTAGAGGCCGAATGGAGTTGGTTGTACCAAAAAGGGGTAGCGGAGTTGGTTGTACTTGAGGTACTTCAGAGTAACTTAATTAGTTGTGCTTAGCACCCAACTGATTGTGATATGGTAATGGTTGTTGGTATCATAGGACAACGGAGTATGTTGCGCATAGTGAATGAGATTTACTGTTAAATATAAGAATAATAGTTTCAAATCAATGCTTTCATAATGTCGTTATTGAAATGTTAAGGATTTTCTCACTTAGACCAATTGTCCTAACCCTCATTGTTTTCCAAAATTTGTATTCCAGGTCAAGCGAAGGGTAAGAACAAAGGAAAGAAAAAGTTATGATTTCATGTGAAGTTATGTGCATGTACTTGGGAAGTTATTACGAGATACTACTTTTAGTTATACAAGCTTATGTGAAAATGGTTTTGTTGGATGTATTATTATGTATATATGTCTGTAATGATGTATTAGAAGCGAAAAGTTTGTACTGTATTATGTAACTAGTGTACTTCTAGACTTTGGGACCCTATATGTAATATGTGGGTGTTTGTAACGTACATGTTTGTATGTATTGTATGTTACATGTTATATCCTCATGGTGGGTTGTTACACAACAGAATTTCTCATAAGAGGCATCTCTGGTCCTT
This sequence comes from Arctium minus, assembly GCA_954870635.1. Lineage (NCBI taxonomy): Eukaryota > Viridiplantae > Streptophyta > Magnoliopsida > Asterales > Asteraceae > Arctium > Arctium minus. The sequence goes on along the minus strand of OX941080.1, from coordinate 57,252,238 downwards.
AGGACTTAGTAACTATTCAATACTTTTTACAATGTAGAAAGTGGGACTAACAATTTGGATTCAATCACCTTACTTTTAGTAAAGTTGCCATTTTGTAACTGTTACCTATTAATTAACGGTGCTTTCATTCTTGGTTTTAAGATACAAAAAGGTTGCAACTTCTTTAGGTTTAAATCTATTAATTTTTTGTCAAATTCGAGAGTGTGAATTAAATTATCCTCAACAAATTTTGTGCAATCTAGACAGAAATGTAACACCCTGAATTTCGGTATGTTATAATTCCCTTAAAATGTTTTGGTGACCTTAGTCATTCAGTCTAATCATTGGATCAAGTTTAATTATTTTTCTTCGTCAGTTGAGCCAGGAGCGTTTATGTTTGAAAACTCAAGTTTCAGGGTCAGGTAGGCCTAGGGCGAGAGTGCCCGACGACAGTGACAGTGGTCACAATCGCATGGGAAACAATTGTGTGGCTCTTGCCACTCTCGGTACACTGTGTGAGAGTGACCGCAAGAGTGACAGTGGCACAATCGCGATGTCACAATCGTGGGAGCGGGGTAATCCACGGTACCTTTTATGCGAGTGTGCCATTGGCACAATCGCTTGGCATACCGGTGGTTAGGGTGCAGGAGCTTAAAATGCTTAACCCTTCCAACCCTTTTTCATTTATCACTTTCACCAACCATTATCTCTATCTCTCTCTCTCTCGCTTTCTGCTACGATTTGTAGGCACAAAATATCTTCAATAAAGAAATTATCTTCAGCTTTTGGTCACTTTTCTTTTTCAAACAATCTTCAAAGAAAATTTCTATGATCTTCACCAAACTTTCAGAATTCTTTGAATCAACACATTCTGAACTGTGTTTCTTTCTCCGAAACTGCTTTATCTTTCTCTATTTCTCATGTCTCCCCGTATCTTTGAAATTGAATCTTTTACAATATGTCATTTCTTCATAACTTCTCCATTTAATTCCTTGATCTTTCTTAGAAACTGCTTTTTCATTCTTTATTTCTCCCCCTTTTTGATGATTGTGAGCATCAAAATCATCAAAAATTTGCATGAAAAAGCACTCTTTTATTCTTTCTGACAAAATATCATCTGATCTTTTGCACTGATATAAAAACCACCCATTAATTCAAAAATGATTTGAATCTTTCAAATTCAGAACTGAGTGGTAACCCTGAATCAACAAATGAAACAATTAAGATGCCTGTAAGTAGCACAGAGCCACTTAGTACAACGAATGTACTTGATAAGAAGTTTTATTGATGTTCAATCCCCAGGGCTTCAATTCAATCATCGGAAAACACAAGGAATTTCTATGAACGTTCTGATAGAAAAACATATTCTCTGTGTGTATGTGCTTGTGTTTGAAAGAATTTAAGCATTTTGTGCCATATTAGTCTCAAATTGTGTAAACTATTGAGACAACAACAAGTTTTCCACAGATTCAATGTGCATGAACGAAGGTCGAAGGTGGGGCAAAAATCCTTTTTTTTAATATCCAAATCTTCCGAATGAAGATTAGATAGATTATATGCTGCGTCCCCATTAAAATTGAAATATTCCTTTGTTGAGATAGAAATGAGTAGCTAGTGGGGTTAAAGCAAGAGTTGGCATGAGCACACTGCCTGTTCAATGATGTTCACGAATGAATTGCGAAACAACAGTAATGTGGATGCCCGACTCAAAAAGTAGTTGGTGTAGAGTTCTCGTATTCTTTTAAATCTGTTCTCACACCCTTTTTCTTTTTATCATTTTGCTCACTTCTAACAAAACTCTCATTTCCATTTTATCTCTCATCGCACTGAGGTTGTTCAACAGAATGAACTTCCTCCCCCACTCTTTGATATTGACCCTTCACTCCTCAATCACTCAGGATAACTTCTTGGGTAGGAAACACTGGTGAACGTGAATCCACATAAATCTTTTACTCTCACACATTTATCCTATGAAAATGTTGTCCTACAAGAATAATGTTCAACAATTTAACTTGAACATTTAAAGCTCATAAATATGAATCACGCTGTTAGTGAATGTATGCTCAACAAAGTTATCATGAATATTTGAACTTTGTAGATTTCTCACAACAAGTACTATAAATGAATGAAATGAATATAAAAGACTTGTTTGAGAATCTGACAATGTATCAAAAAGATCAAAAATGAATGATACACAATATAAAGCTTAGGTCATGAAAGAATTGGAATGTGTCTATATGAACAAATATAGACATTCATGAAAGAATAGCTTATGTTTGAATGAATATGACGCTCAACAAACATTAAAATTCAAACGGGGTGTATTACCATCGAAAATTGTTTCAATATCAGACATGGTAATAACAAATTCAACAAGAAATATTGAACCCCTGTGTATGAATACTTGACATTATATGGAAAAGATAATACACAAGTATTTATCTTTGGAAACACACGATCAGTAAATCAATAAAGCTCATGTATGAAAACATTTAAACACCACACTTCTAAATTCATGAAATCTTTTTGAGATTCGAGAAGTGGTTTGAACGTTTAAGAAAATTGTTTTCATGTTTGAAAGTCGTCCTTCTTTCAAACATTCGAAGAATAAAACCAAAAAATACTTACAATCAATACAAACCTCAGAACTCTTAACTTCCCTCAAATCATGATTAATTGAATAAAATCTTGTAATCTCCCCCTCAAGATCTGCATAAAGTCAAAAAGTCGTCAAAATATCAAAGTCTTAGTCAAAGAAAACCATATAGAAACGAGTTCTGATTTGAATTAATCAAAAGTCAATATTTCACTAAAATTGAGGTCTAAACTGATGTGTTTATAGGTCATTAACTCCCCCTAAAACTTTGCATCCAGTAAAAAATTTGTCAGTATCAAACATGTTTTATATATATACTCCCCCTTGACAGTTGATCATCTAGTTTTGTTACTTACTCCCCCTGAAATCATGAGCAAACCTTCAGTGCAGATATCTTTCAGAATGAAAAATAAAGACACACATAAAAAATGTAGACCAAACTATACTACACAAATACAGATTATGTAAAAATTAAGTTTTAAGATTCAACATGCCTAATTTTGAAATCAGAAAATTAAATCTCTTTTCATCTAAAGGCTTAGTGAAAAGATCTGCAAGCTGATAATCAGTATTCACAAAGTACAATTCGATTGTACCTTTCTCAACATGTTTTTTTTATAAAATGATATCTGACATCTATGTGCTTTGTCTTGGTATGTTGAACAAGATTAACTGATATTGCAATTGCGCTCTTCGAGTCACAGTAAATCCATAGCTTATTATATTTGAAACCATAGTCTCGTAACTGTGTCCTTATCCACAACACTTGAGAACAACAACTGGTAGCAGCTACATATTTAGCTTCCGCTGTTGATGTGGATACACAAAGTTTTTTCTTCGAAACCCAACTTACGAGCTTGTCTCCCAGAAATTGAATATGAACCGATGTACTCTTCCTGTCTAGCTTACATCCAGCATGATCTGCATGTGAATAAGCTCTCAGTTCAAATCTTGTATCTCTAGGATACCACAAACCAAGATCTGTGGTGCCCTTTAGATATCTAAAAATTATTTTAACAACCAAGATATGGGACTCTTTGGGCTTGGATGGATATCTCGCACACAAACATGTCGAAAGCATAATATTAGGTGGACTCGCAGTTAAGTACATTAGAGAACCTATCATGCCTCTATAGGTCTTTAGATCAATCGCTTTCTCGTTAAGGTCAGCAACAATCTTAGTACCTGGTGCCATCAGGGTGCTAATAGGTGTACAATTTTCCATTTTAAATTTCTTTAAAATGTCACAAATATACTTAGCTTGATTTATAAAAATCCCCGTAGAAAATTGTCTAGCTTGTAATCCGAGAAAGAAATTCATCTCTACCATCATACTCATCTTAAAACGTGACACCATTAAGGCTAAAAAATTCTTACAATACTTAAGATTAGTAGTAGGGGTTCTCAAAAAACCGACCAACCCGACCAACCCAACCCGAAAAAAAATCAACCCAAGGTAACCCGACATATAATCGATACAAAATTAGGACAACCCGAATCTATTTGGTTGATATTGGGTTAGGCTCAAAGTAACCCGACCAACTCGATAACCCGATCAACCCGATAAACGTTTTAACGACTTCTCTAAAATTATTTGTATCTCTCTTTAATATATAAAAACTATCAAAAACAACTCGAAAATAATGATAAATGGAACTCATAAGAGGACATTATTAGAAAACTATATGTAATACCTAAATATTTGATGAACTCGTATATTGTTTTGAATGATGGGTCATATTTCAAAGAAAAATTTCCTTATTTTTATGTTTTCAATATTGTTTTTACTTTGTTTAAAACACAACCCGATCAACCCGACCAACCTGAACGGGTTGGGTTGGGTTGCACTTTTGTTTGGGTTGGGTTGGGTTGAAAATTTTTAAATCGCCAACATTGTGTTGGGTTGTTGAAACGCCTTCAACCCGATCAACCCAACCCGTGAGCACCCCTAATTAGTAGACCCAAAAATTATGTCATCTACATAGATTTGTATGAGAATAATATCTCATTTTTCTTTCCTAATGAATAGAGTAGTGTCAATCTTACCTTTTGAGAACCCTGACTTGACTAGAAATTTGGAAAGGGCATCATACAAGGCGCGATGTGCTTGCTTTAATCCATTAAAGGATTTGTCTAAGACGTAGACATGATATGGTTTATCAGCACTGCCAAACCCTTCAGGTTGAGACACATATACTTCCTCTTTGAGTATGTCGTTCAGAAAAGCCATTTTCACGTCCATCTGAAAGACAGTAAAATTCTTGTGCACCGCATATACTAGAAACATTGTAATTGCTTCAATACGTGCAACTAGAGCATATGTCTCATCATAATCAATTCCCTTTTCTTGCATGTAACCTTTAGCCACAAGTTGAGCTTTGTTCCTGACAACAACACCGTCTTCATCTTTCTTATTCTTGAATACCTATTTAGTGCCGATTATAGTTTTACCTTCAGGTCTGGGCACGAGTCTTCATAATTTCAGTACTTCGAACTGATTTAGCTCTTCTTGCATCACAACTATCCAATCTGGATCTTCAAGAACTTCTGATACGCGAGTAAGTTCTATCTTGCTCAAGAAATAATCATATAAGCACTCGTTTTCTGTAACATACCTAGTTTGCATAGGTTTTGAAGGATCAACGATGATCTGGTGCACCGGGTGCTCTTTGGTCCACTTGTTAGTGTGAGGGAGTGGAATATATGGAGATTGATCATTCTGATCGTCTATGTATCCATCATTCTGGGGTTCAGTTGAAGTTAAAGTTGCAGAAGTCTCAACTGGTTGAACACTTGTTGTTTGTGGAATATACGATTCCGTACTAGCAACCGACTGTACAACTTCTGTCTGATCAATATTTTGTGCATCTTCAACTGATTGAGTCTCTAATTGAGTTTCTGGCAGAACTGGGGGAACAGATTTAGTTGATACATCTGAAGTGATTGGTTGATGTTCGATTGACTCTTCAGAAATGTCAATCACAACAGGTTTAGACACTTTAGATCCTACAAACTCATCATAGAAATGTTCAAATAATAAATCTAATTCAGTTAAATGTGAAGTAGAAGTAGAAGCTTTATCAGAATTAGAAACATTAGAACCAGGTTCTAGACTAATATTTCCAGAAGCTAAAACTCCAGTAATCACGGGTTCTGAACTGCTATGTTCAGAAGCCAATTCCATAGCTTCATCAAATGTAACATTTACGCTCTCCACAACTATCTTCGAATTCTTCAATTAAACTCTGTATGATGTTGATGTTGAGAGTATCAAATAAAAATCCCTTCTTCCGCTTTTGGACTGAACTTGTTCAAATTCTCCTTGTCATTAAGCACATAACACCTGCATCCAAAAATATGAAAATGTTTAATGCTTGGTGTTCTATTATTTATAAGAGCATATGGCGTTTTACCGAAACGACGATGAATAATTGATCGGTTTTGTATATAACATGCAATAGAAACAGCCTCAGCCCATAGGAATAGAGGTAACTTTGATTGACTTAACATCATTCGAGCAACCTCAACAAGAGTTCTGTTGCATTTTTCGACGACCCCATTCTGTTCAGACGTTCTAGCAGCAGAGTATTGATGTGTTATTCTGACCAATTCGAGATAATCTTCAACTATCTTGTTTTTGAACTCCGTATCGTTATCTAATCTAATAAACTTTACTGTTCTCTATAGATTCACTTGGATGCTTTTGAGGAATGAGATGATAATTTCAGGAGTCTCGACCATTGTCCGTAAGAACTTCACCCAAGTATATCTTGAAAAATCATCCACAATCACTAACACATACCGTTTGCCATTTATGATTTGTGTACGCATTGGACTATATAAATCCATGTGCAGCAATTCCAAAGGATCATTTGTGTTCTGTTGAGGCTTTATCTTATGAGAAGCTCTTTTCATCTTACCTTTCTCACACGCATCACACATATGTTCTTTTTTCATATTTCAGATCTGGTAATCCTTTCGCCAAATTTCCTTTCACCAGCTTGTTAATGTATATGAAGTTGAGGAGAGAAAGACGTCTATGCCATAACTAGCTTTGCTGGAAAGATGCTTTTGATAGTAGACACACTGCACTATCAGGCTTTACATTGGACAGGTTTATTGTGTAGAGGTTAGACTTTCGAGTTCCGACCAAGAGTTCCTTACCATCTGTTGTTCGAACGCAACACCTCTTGGATTTGAAATTAACCTCCAAATCTTTATCGCAAAACTGTCTGATGCTAAATAAGTTGTGTCCTAGTCCTTCAACATATCTCACCTTCTTGATCATTATGTTCTTTTGTACTACATTTCCAAACTGCACATTGCCACATAATTTCTTTATATAATTAAACAAAATATCTTTCCTCCTTGTCATATGCTTGGAACAGCCTGAATCCAAGTACCACGTATGACGGGTCTGCACAAGAGAAACCATTCAATAACTAGTTTAGGTACCCACTTGTAAATGGATCCTTTTTGGTTAGTATCTGATTTTGGCACCTATTGAAATTTGGGTCCTCTTTTCCTTCTAAAAACATTTGATCTCTCAAAATGATATATATAATAAGAACCAAACCAATTATCAGAAAATCTACAATCAACAAAATCATTTCGGCCATAAGTAGAACAACGAATAGTGGCATGAGAAAATTGAATCAATTGCTTTATTGTATAAATCTTGCAAGGAAGTACAAGTTTTTGTTTATTTGAAGCAAATTGATCAATTACATCATAACACTTATCAGTTGTCCTATTACAATCAGAAGTAGACAATAATTTTGCTGATTACGCGTCTTTCTTTGATCTCCACTCAAGTTTCACTTTAGACCTTTCATATCTCATATCTAAACAGAAAATTTATACTTCTTAGAACTATGAGACGCGAGAGTTTGTTTCTTCTTAGACTTACCAGTGTTTTTCCATTTTTGTGAGTGCTTCTTTTTCTTGCCTTCAGCAAAGTAAGCACTAACGGGAACCTTAGTTGATGACTCTCCAACTTTAAACACACTAGATAATTCTTCAGATTTAACAACAAAGTTAGAATGATCCGGAAGTTTTGCATTAAAATCAAACTTATCCAAACACTCATCAGAACATTCCTCGGAATTAAGAAAATCAACCTCATCAAACAGATCCTCATCATCCAAAGATTGTGATGCACTTGATGATTTTGGAAACATAAAATCATTAAATTCTTTTGAACACTGTTTTTGATAAGGTGTTTGTTCAAAATCTGATGGTTTAATAGTACAAAATATATTTCCCATGAAATCTTTTCAAGAAGATACATCTGAATCCTTAGAGCCATTTCACACACTCTGTCTGACTCGGATTTAACTTCTACTTTAAACTCAGATTTTGAATCAGTGTTCAACAAAACAGTTGAAAACACAATCTTTTCTAACTCAACCAAAATCCTTTCTTCTAAAGTTTTCTCAAGCTGAGAAATTTTGCTTTCTAAGACGAGTGGAGGAACATAATTTTTTCTCTCAACAGAATTTGCCTCCATCTCTTCATTAGAATAACTTTGAAAATAATCATTAGAAAGAAACGTTGGTTGATCAAAAATGTAACTATCATTCTGTTGATCCAACACTCTCAGTGATTTGATAATGACCCACTGTTATACTTAGTGAAAATTACGTTTAACATCTGTATGTATAAGTGTTTCACCATCAGCGATCAAATACTGAGTGTGTTCAGTATCGCTGATGATATCTCTTGTAAACAGTTATACGTAATCCCTGAAGACAAGTTTCGCGTTAAAATATGTTCACTGCTGAATCGAAGACAAAGTAGCTGAACAAAGGACAAGTCTACTCATGATCTGATGCGGATATCAGTGAAACCAAGACAAGTCTACATACATGCAAAGAAACCTGAGGAAAAGATATTCAGCGATCGAAGATCACTTAGATTATATCTCAAGTCTCTTTTGTCTTACCTTTGCACACATAGTACAAATGTCATAAGAGACATACCTCTGCAACAGATCGTACAACAACTCTGATATCTACACTGTTCATCATACGGTCAAAAGCATGTCTCCAAAAGTCAGACGCATGCAACCAACAATCGAAGGACATGTGTAAAGTACCCTGCCATGCATTTAATCCATGGGGTATAAATAGAAAGATCAAGACTCTATCTGAGAGTTGTCTTCTATCTTTCTAAAACATATAGAAACCCTTGCTTTCTATATTCTGTTAATCTCTATTATCTATTTCTTGTGCAACACTCTGTGTGTTTCTTAAGTTTTTTTAGATTAGGTTTTACTTAGTCTTATTCTGCAACAAACTTGTAAATTGTATTTTGATTTATCAATAAACAATTTATTAAACCTATAAAATTTGTGTTTGTATTCAACCCCCCTTCTACAAACTTGTTAAGCACCTACGAAACCAACACATTCAGTTTGTCATAACAGAATGGTAGTTGCATTTTAACTATGTTTTTCCTTTTAAGGTCTTCTAGTGCTTCAACCTCTTCAGATGACTTAGTCCATCTAACTTTCAATTTGGGGGTGTTTGTCGGCCAACTATAGAAAATCAAAATCATAAAGAGCAGGCCGTTTTTAAATTCTTTTCTTCAAACAATGTGGGTTGTCATACCCAATACACCAGTAAGCGTCGAAATATTTAAATTTTCCTTCGGTTTGTTTAGATGAATGGTTTGGTCAGTTTGGCCTCTAGCATAAATCTTTTATTCCAAACTACTAATCTTTGTAATCAAAGATTTGTTTACAGATTTTAAAGATTTATATTTACAAATAACCTCTTATTTGTCAAGTTCACACAAGGTAATATTGGAAGTTGCTTCAGATATTTGATTGTTTAAATCAGTCTTTTATTTTTCAAAAGTGATGTGGTCGTTGTTCAAAGATTCAATCAGTATTTTCTTCTCAACATTATCTTTGTTGAGCTTAAATATTGTTTGGCGATTTTTCTTGTTAGATCACAAATTTATTGGATTCAAGATCATCCAATCTGAAGTATGGAATCTGAAGCTAAAGTCGGAAAGTCGACTCTTAATATAAGTCTAATGTCGTTTGTAATAAAATGTCAAAGTATTGTTTTTAGTGTTTTATATTAGTTCCTGAATATCTAGATATTATATTAATTTAGATATTTAGTTAGTTATTATATTAGTTTAGTTAATATAATATCTTAGTTTAGATATTATGTAATGTGTAGTGTGTCAAGCAAGTTGTAAGAAATCAGATCACCCAACACACACACACACTTTACTATTCATCAGAGAGAAAGTCGAGAGCTTCAAGAACAAACATCAATCCTGTAATCTTTGTTATTAATCAAACAGGTTGGTTAATCATTTATGTGTTTGTGTCGATAAGAACTTGATTTATTGTGGACCGACAAGTGGTATCAGAGCTTAAAATAGATTCAGATCAAGTTTTTCAATAGTCGACTATGTGTTCTTCATTTCAAAATCATTTTCGAGTTTTAAAGTGTTTTTGGGTTTGAAATCGATCAGGTTAGGATCGATTAGTGTGCTAGATCCAGTTGGTAGTGTTTAATTCCTGTATAGATCTACAAACGATTCAATTTTTGTGTTTTTGTTGCAAAACTGTTCACGAGCAAAAACTCACTGTTCCATCGATCTTTTCTTCAAAAAGTGCTTGTTCTTGAGATCAAGTGTTTATAATCTGTTCTAGAAGTGTTAGTGGTCGATTTGCCAAAGTTGGGTCTGCTAAATCGAAGTCTAGATAGGTTTATTGTGGTTTTCAGTCGATTTTCGAAGCTGCAGGTAGGGGTGAGTAGAACCCGACCGACCCGAGTTACCCGACCCGACCCGAACCGAATTGAGGCAAAAAACCCGAAACCCGTATATCCGATATCCGAAATCCCCCGATCCGAAAACTTTTACGGGTAAAGTGAGATCGGGTTGGGTACCCAAAACCGAAACCCGACCCGCCCGAATATCCGAATTTTTTTTAAATTTAAAAAATCAGTTTTATTTTATATTTATATTATATAATCCTAATTCTAATTTGTAATTCTAAACCAAATCGACTGATTTCGTAACATAGACTTCAACGATATCGACCTAAATCCATCGACTCATCTCATTGTAGTTTATAGTTTGAGAAAACAAGTCCAAAAAAAAGGCCCATCGAGGCCCACTACCCGAATACCCGACCCGAAGTCACCCGAACCCGAGAAACCCGAATTTTAAACTGACGGATTTCGGGTCTTCCTCCACTACCCGAATATCCGATCGGGTTTGGGTTTTGGATATCCGACCAGACCAGACCCGACTGATGCACACCCCTAGCTGCAGGGACGAACTCGCGCAAAGTTCAAATTTGCGCCAGTTCATAGTCAGTTTTGTGCCATCAACGTATCGCGCAAAAGTTCTTTCACGCGACCAACTGCTCACGCAAACATTGTTTTGCACCAACCATTACTCGCGCAAACCTCAATTCGCGCGACCTTCGACTAGCGGAAACCTCAGCTTGCGCCACCTTCATCTCGCGCAAATCCCTGTTTTGCGCCAACTACATCTCACGCAAACTTTGCTTTGCGCCAACCTCTTCTCGCGCAAACTTCAGTTCTCGCGACCCACTTCTCACGCAAAGTTTATTTTTGCGCCAACCACCTCACACGCAAAGTTTGACTTTTGCGCCACCTTCAAGTAGCGCAAATTATGCTTTTTGCGCCAATTCAGACTTGGTTAAATTTGGAAATTTTACTTTTGAATTTTATCTGATTTTATTTTGATTAACGATCATATCTGTCAATTTCTCTTAACAAACAGGATGTCATCCAGAGAAATTCTAGCTATCGGAACTAAAACAAAGCCACCGGTACTCTTCAGGGGAGAGTATGAGCAGTGGAAAGATTGGTTCATGGTCTTCATAGATAGACAAAAATTAAGGGATTTTATTAGAATATCTATGTTGCAACGGAGTATGACAGTCCCAAGGAGAGTTTTTACTATTAGCATGGAGAATGGAGAAAAAGAAGAAAAACTGCTTAAAATACCTCTTGATATGTACTCAGACGAGCAAAGAAAGAGATATGATGCTGACATCTTAGCTCGATCTTTCCTATTGGAAGGAATTTCAGAAGAAATTTGTATCAATTTAAATATCAAAGAGGCTACAACAAATCAGTTGTGGGATCAACTTGAAAATAAATCAAGAGCTAAGAATTGGGTAGCTGAGAACTCTGCGCTAAAAAGAATGATTTCTGATTTGGAAGCTCAAATACAGAAGCAAGAGTCTGTTGAGATGAATGAGAAGAAATCTAAGGATTTGGAGAGTACAAATGCTAATCTTCAAAAGAAAATATCAGAGTTTGAGAAGAAGTTCTCAGACTTTTCCAAGAAGAGTATTGAAGAGAAGAAGGTGATTGAGCTTAAGAGTTTAAAGCTTTCTCAACAAGTTAGTAACTTTGAGAAAGTAATCATTTTAGAAAGAGATCATTTTACCAAAGTAAAGAAGGCAATTGAACAGAAGAACATTGGATTCTTAAAAGAGATATTAGATGGAAGAAAGGGTGCAAAGAAGGAATTTGAAGAAGAGAGAAGCACCTTTGAAGCTGCAATTAGAAAGCTTAATGCAAAGCTATCTGAACTTTCTAAGAGTGCACAGAAAGAGAAGAAAAAGAAGTGTGAGCTTGAGACGAAGATTGACCTTCTTGTCAAAGAAAGAAACAATTATTCTTCAAAGATTAATGAGCTTGAAAAGATTATTTCAATGGTGGTGTTGACTGAGCACAAGACTCCAGAGTCAATTGTCCACTCACCTAGAGATGATTCAGCTGATTCAGAATGCTCTTTCAAGTCAGCTGCAAGTTCAACATCCAAATCTGTTTCTTCAAAAAGGTCAGTTAAATCTTCTGATCAAATTCATAATTATAACATTTTCTTTGATAGAAATACAGATGGTTCAAGTACACTTCAAAGAAGGAGAAGCAGCTACAAAGAAGCTAAACTGGTATGGAACAGGAAACCAGTTGAAGCATAGAAGAAAGATGATCTGAAGAGTAAGAAGTCATGTGTACATACGCCGAATGCCAAGAAGAACAATGCGCATAAAGGTAAACCTGATTTTGTCTACACGAGTGATAAATTAATCAGTTTGTCAGGTAAGAAATTCTATTGTTCTTATTGTCGTACACATGATCCTATTCATAAAACGAGTGACCATTACTGGTATGGTTGTTACTCAGTAACCCCCATAAGAACTGCAACTAACACTCATGGACCCAAATACCAGTGGGTACCAAAGAAAAGGGGTAATTCTGTGTTGCAGGCACCTACTGTCAAGGGGGAGTAGGAGAAATATGGTTCTTGAGTAAATCAACTCAAGACCCGGACATCAATGTCAACAAAGGCTCTTGAATACAACAGTTCAAGACCCAGACTTAAATGTCAAAACGGAGGCTTCTAAGTAAATCAGCTTAGAACCTGTACTTCAACGATGTTTGACTTCTAAAGACAACAGTTTAGGACTCGTACTTCAGTGATCAAAAGACATTACTCCTGTGCTGATAAGAGATTGTACTCCAATACTCGAATGAGGAAATCAACCTTCAAGGGGGAGTACATATTTGTCTGAAATTTTAATGCATATCTTTTTAACTGACATATTTTTGAATGCATAATTTCAGGGGGAGTAAAAAGGTGACGGCTTCTGATTATTTCAGATCAGAACTCGTACTTTCATTGTTTTTCTACTTTTTGTCATTTTAATTTAAGTGAATAAATTTGCTTTGACTATGACATAAGACTTTTGCAGTTTTTGAGAGATGCTTACATGTTCATATCTTTATGAATTTAAGCTTAGCTTCATGAGATGTAAGATCGCACGTACAGGTATAATCCTTTATCTTAATCTCATATATGGTTGAAAGAAGGACAACTTTCAATCAAAGAAAACATTGTTCTTAAAAGTTCAAACCACTTCCCGAATCTCAAACCGATTTCATGAATTGGAAGTGTGCGTTTAAATGTTTTCAAGATCTACATTGTGCTTTAACTGAAATAGTTAAACCATTTTGAGCATCATATGCTTTCTAGGAAAACATGATTTCATTGTGCTAGGACTTAACACAACTTCTATGGAATCACCTTAACCAGTGATTTCTACCCACGAAGTTAATTCATAGTGATTGAGTGTAAGGAGTCGAAAAGAAATGAGTTTGGTTAGAGTAAGCTAAAAGATAAAAAGAAAGAGGGTGTGAGAACAGAGTTAAAAGAATATCAGAACTCTGCACCAACTACTTTCTGAACTGGGCAGCCACATTTCTAGTGTTTCACATTTCTTTGGTGAACATTATTGAAACAGGAAACTAGCTCATGCCAACTCTTGATCAAACCTCACCAACTACTCATTTTCTTCTTAACAGGAAAGTGTTTCACATTTTCAAAGGGGAAGCAGCACATTTGCTATCTGATTTTCATTTGGAAAATCTGGATATTGAAAAGAAGGAAGTCTGCCCCACCTTCAAACTTCACTCATGCACATTGAGTTTGTGTTTAACTTACTGTTGTCTCAGTGGTTTACACAATTTTGAGCCTATAAGCAATCATCCGTGCTTAATTCTTTCTATCACAAGCACAAACACACAAGGAACTTGTTTCTTTGTCATAACGTTCATAGAATTTACCTTTGTGGTGTTTCGATGATTGAATGGAAGCCCTGGGGGAGTGAACATCATAAAAGCTCCTTTCCAATGTGTATTTGTTACACACAGTAACTTTGTGTTACTGACAGGCATTTTAACTGATTCATTTGTTGATTCAGGTGTTACACGACTATTTTGTCTGGATTTGCAAAGATCTGGATGAATATCTTTTAAATTGACGGATCAGAAGCTCCAAATGAAAGACATTTCTTGCTGTCAGTTTTGATGAAAGCGTTGCTTTTTTCATCAAAAAGGGGGAGAACCTAAAGTCTGAAGAAATGTCCATTACAACTTGTGTCTCAAGAAATGCGAGAGATCAAAGTATTCTGAAGACATGCTGATTTTAGATAAATTTTCTTTGAAGATACTTTGCTAAAGCATTCTGAGCTAAAGAAGGAGATTCCATCTTCTGAGTTGAAAGAGAAGACTGGATTGCTAAATCATTTTAGTAATGATCTTGATCCAAAGGGGGAGATTGTTAGATCACAGATTTATTGGATTCAAGATCATCCGATCTGAATTATGAAATTTGAAGCTAAAGCCGGAAAGTCGACTCTTAATATAAGTCTAATGTCGTTTGTAATAAAATGTCAAAGTATTGTTTTTAGTGTTTTATATTAGTTCCTAAATATCTAGATATTATATTAATTTAGATATTTAGTTAGTTATTATATTAGTTTAGTTAATATAATATCTTAGTTTAGATATTATGTAATGTGTAGTGTGTCAAGCAAGTTGTAAGAAATTAGATCACCCAACACACACACACACTTTACTGTTCAAGAACAAACATCAATCCTGTAATCTTTGTTATTAATCAAACAGGTTGGTTAATCATTTATGTGTTTGTGTCGATAAGAACTTGATTTATTGTGGACAGACATTTCTCAACAACGCCTTTTTCCTTTTAAGCTTAGACTGAAGATCTTGAAGTTCAACCATCATAGAATCCATTTGATTAAGAAAATCAGCTTCAGGTAAATCTGTTACCTCATCAGATGTGTCGTCATCAGATTCATCATACTTATCTTGTTTTCCCATGAGACACATGTAGGCAACCTCATCGTTATCACTCTCCGTGTCTGTTTGATCAAGCCAGTGATCATTCTCAGCCATCAGTGCCTTCTTAGCTTCTTTCTACTTTGCAAGCAAGATCTTGTTCTTGTAATAGTCTGACTTGGGCACTTTAGGATTTCTATAATCCATGGCATAATGACCGATCTTTCCACATTTATAGCACTTGACCGGTTCATCTGGCTTCTTTTCCTCACATTTGTTGACATACTTTTTATCTTCAAACCTTTAGTCATCATAATTCTTATCCTCATACCTCTTCTCTTTCATTCCACTCTTTCCTTATGCTCATAATTCCTTGTCCCAGATGAGTATCTCTGACTTTTAGACCCTGGCTTCTTGTAGAATTTCTTTTGAAATTCCCGAGTCAATAGAATCATTGCTTGCTTCAGACTTTCCCCATCATCTGAATCAGAAACCGCACTATCAACCTCATCAGACTCAGAAAGCACAACTTTCTTCTTCTTCTTCTTCTTATTCTATTTCCTTTCAACCACTTCTCAACTTTGTTCTTCTCAGCCCTGATCTCTTCAACTTCTTTTTCATTCTGCCACAAGGTTTCATACACTTTATGTAGTGGGATCTCATGGAGATCCTTTAACTATTTCATCTGCCTGGTAAGTTTCTTCCACTCAGGCTGGAGAATGTTGAGGAATTTCACATTGTTCTCAATCTGTTTCTTCTTCACTTTCTTCTTGGTCATCTCATTTAATAAAGAAACAAATCTTTCATATGTTGGTTCCAGACTCTCTCCTTCCTTTGCTTTAAACTCCTCATAAATGTTGATGCAGTTAGCCACCTTCATCTGATTTCCAATCTTGGAATCCATCATCACCTTTTCGAACTAATCCCACATCTTCTTTCCAGTTGCTTTGTAACTATCAATCTTAATGTAGATGTCATTCAGGATACTTTAGAGCCGGAGAGATCTAGCTTGCTTGTCAGCTTTGTACCTTTTCCTTTGTTCAGTTGAATAGTTTGAAATATCAAGATCAATTTTCATAGTCTTTGGCTCTCTAGGTTCATCACCATCTTCACTGTCAGAAGAATCAACATCTGGTACTTCTACTGTAATAGGCTTCATCTCACCCTCATCCAAAAATTGTTTAATATACTCACCATTCTCATGACGATCAATAAAATCCAAAAATCTGTCTTTCCATTGCTCGTATTCGCCTTTGAAGGGAACTGATGGTTTCATATCAGTACCAATCGCGAGAGCATCTTTGGAAGTCATCTTGAAAAACACTTGTTGTGAACTTGTCGCAAACCACAGAAACAACTTGTCACAACCCACTGAAATAACTTGTCGCAAATCAATGAGAAAAACTTGTCGCAGGCTACTGGAATACACTTGTCGCAAGCCTCTATACTTGAATAGTAACCTGTCGCAAGCTACTACACCCGAGAAGTAGCTTGTCGTAGGAGATTGGACCTGAGAAGTCACTATTCGCAAACGCCTATACCCGAAAAATCCACTATTCATAGACCAAAAGACACGAGAACCTCACTATTCGCAAACCCTTGAACCCGAGAACTAAGCTATTCACAAGCCGAAGGACCCGAGAACTTAACTTGTCAAATTCAACACAATCCGAGAAGTTTTTGAATAGTAACTTGACGCAACACTTGGCATGTGTTAAGTTTACTTGTCGCATGCTTTGATTTGTGTCAAGTAAGCTTGACGTATGCTGCTAGATGCGAATTATCAACTTGTCATATGTAAAGTCTTGAGAATTCTAGACTTAGAAAAAAAATTCAACCAAAACTTCAAAACACACAAGAATCTTGCATCAACCACTATGATGCTTGCGAGAAGCTCGATGAACTTTCGAGTTCTTCAGATATTGCGTGAAGTGAACTATTTTAAAACATCAATCGATGACAGTACAACCAATCTTGAATGAAAAAGACTCAAAAACAATAGAATTCGACTATGAACAATGACTTTCTGCGACTTTCCAAGAATAGCAACAAATTCTTCAAATTTGATCAAAATCTCTGAATTCTTGTCTGCTCTGATACCAATTGTGTGTCCCAGTATGCAAGTGTTTTAACAATGTAATACACAATAAAATCCCAAATCTCACTTGTTATTAATCTTGAATACGAATTACAAAGCTTTCTCTCTCTATTCTACTCTCTCTACAATCTCTCTCAATGATATAAAATGAAAAACACACTTTAAGATTACAAGGAAGCTAAAGCTATTTATACCTACAACTTTACAAGGAAACTAACAACTACCTAATACAATCATTAACTTTTAAACTAAGACACCTTGACTTTGACTTTCTTTAATAAGCATGTTGACTTTGACTTTCACACTTGAGGCTTTGACTTCTTCAATCTTGATGATCTTGAATATAACAAATATTGCACTAACAACTATTGCATTTTTTTTTCCGGACTTAGAGGCCGAATTGATTTGGTTATACCAAAAAGGGGCAGCGGAGTTGGTTGTACTTGAGGTACTTCGGAGTAACTTAATTAGTTGTACTTAGCGCCCAACTGATTGTGATATGGCAATGGTTGTTGGTTTCATAGGACAACAGAGTATGTTGTGCAAAGTGAATGATATTTACTGTTATATATATGAATAATAGTTTCATGTCAACGTTTTCATAATGTCGTTATTGAAATGTTAAGGCTTTTCTCACTTAGACCAATTGTCCTAACCCTCATTGTTTTCCAAATTTTGTATTCCAGATCAAGCGAAGGGTAAGGACAAAGGAAAGGAAAAGTTATGATTTCATGTGAAGTTATGTGCATGTACTTAGGAAGTTATACGAGATACTACTTTTAGTTCTACAAGCTTATGTGAAAATGGTTTTGTTGGATGTATTGTTATGTATATATGTCTGTAATGATGTATTATAAGCAAAAAGTTTGTACTGTATTATGTAACTAGTGTAATTCTAGACTTTGGGACCCTATATGGAATATGTAGGTGTTTGTAACGTACATTTTTGTATGTATTGTATGTTACATGTTATATATTCAGGGTGGGTTGTTACACAACAGACTTTCTCATAAGAGACATCTCTGGTCCTTAGGATTTAGTAACTTTTCAATACTTTTTACAATGTAGAAAGTGGGACTAACAATTTGGATTCAATCACCTTACTTTTAGTTGCCATTTTGTAACCGTTACCTATTAATTAACGGTGCTTTCATTCTTGGTTTAAGATACAAAAAGGTTACAACTTCTTTAGGTTTAAAGCTATTTATTTTTTGTCAAAATCGAGAGTGTGAATTGAATTATCCTCAAACAAATTTTGTGCAATCTAGACAGAAATGTAACACCCTGAATTTCGGTATGTTATAATTCCCTTAAAATGTTTGGGTGACCTTAGTTATTTAGTCTAATCATTAGATCAAGTTTAGTTTTTCTTCGTTAGTTGAGCCAGGAGCGTTTATGTTTGAAAACTCAAGTTTCAGGGTCAGGCGGGCCTGGGGCGAGAGTGCCCGGCGAAAGTGACAGTGGTCACAATCGCACAGGAAACAATCGTGTGGCTCTTGACACTCTCGACACACTGTGTGAGTGTGACCACAAGAGAGACAATGGCACAATCGTGATGGCACAATCGTGATGTCATAATCGTGGGAGCGGGGCAACCTACGGTACCTTTTGTGCGAGTGTGCCATTGGCACACTCGCTTTGCATACTCGCGGTTGGGGTACAGGAGCTTATAATGCTCAACCCTTCCAACCCTTTTTCATTTATCACTTTCACCAACCATTATCTCTCTCTCTCGCGCGCGCTTTCTGTTACGATTTTACTCTCATTTACTCATAATCGTAGCTCATATAAAGCTTCAATTCTTGAAGATAAAGTGGTTTATCATCATCAAGCTAGAGTCCAACCTAGAGGATTAGCTTAAGCAACTTCTCATCCATCTCTAGTGATTCCATGGTTTTAGGTTTTAAATAAACTAAGCATTGTGAGTACCTTCTTGACTTTTAAAACTTTATACATGTCAAAATTACACCTTTTGATCCTAAAATCATATCCTTGTATACATTTTCATTATTTGTAAGTTTTGACCTAAAATGGGGTTTGGAATTTTTAGGGTTCTACCTACATTTTTAAATGTGTTGTTGGAAATCATGGATGGTAGCATAAAATACGTTCATTTACATTTTTATGACTAAAGGTATGAATGAAATCATCTTATTATAGTTATTAGGGTTTTCCCTAAAAATGGAGATATTATTATTTGGTGAAATGGTATTTTGGTATATGACAAAGTTTGGAATAAATGATGACCAAATGTTAGTAAACCTCACTTTGGAGACATCCTATGTTAAAAGTGGAAATGACCGATTGTCGTGTACTATTTGATTTCAAATGCATGAAAAGAGTTTATGTGTGTAAATAGTTTTATGAAGATTCAATTATGGGACCTATATGTTTGATTACAGTTTTGTCATAAATGTAATCATGACATGCCTTAGACTGTTACCAGTGGATCCATAGGAATAGGACTTGGCTTACTGGTTGGGATGCTTCCCATTGTAACTAGTTGAGTCATTGGGTCATTGAGGACAATTTGGTACGGTTACTAGCCATTGACTGTAAATGTAATTGTAGCGAATGAGTATGATTAGGATCATAGGGGGACCATATCCACATTTATAGTACGAGTCAATGGATGAGCTCGTGGCCATTGATCCTAATATGAGCTCACTAACTTGGAAGGTGGCTTACTTTTGTGTTCCACTACCTTCCTTGGAAATCGAGTCTCCCCCCCCCCCCCGATAAAGCGCGAACCAAGATCCGTGATACGAAACCAAAACCAAGACAAGTAATAGCAGGATATCATCGTGGATGTTTAAGTCTAAATCGAACATCACAAGATTTTGTTGAACCATACATCCTTTGTATGCTTTGATGGAATAAGTCTTATTTCAACCTCATGAGGAAAAGATTTATGTTGTCTTACGTTTATTCAATTTTATAATTAATTTTATCTCACTAGGTGCAAAGCCTAACACCTATTTTTTCTAAATGACATGTATAACAGGTTTTTTTAGCGGCAAGGCTCCAAGGTCTTGAGTGGAGAGTTAGTTGCAGGTAGAGGCTCTTTTGTGATAGACGACTTTAGTTAGCTTTGGCATACAATTTCTTTTGAAGGATTCTTTTGGAAGTTGATAATGACACCCATCTATAATCTAGGCTTAGCATAGCTTTGGATAGTAAGTTGTTATATATCGTATTCATTCGTTGTGTAAACGCTCATACTACTTCCCCTTTTGGGTGATCCCATTTATGTAGTTGTCATTTATCCATTATTTTCAGGTTTGAGATTACCTTTATTTTTAGGGGTGTTACAAGTTGGTATCAGAGCAGTAATTTTAGTGAACTAGGTATGAATGTAAGATGCCTAAAATTAAGCTGATATGTTAAGTTGTGATATGTGAGATTTGGGTAAAAGTCCTAAGATAGGATCGTCTTAGAGTCAACAGAATTGCACTAATTAAGAATTGTAAATATGGTAGCGAGAATTATTATGTGTGATGTGTTCATAATTTCACCTAGCTAACGCTATTATGAATGTGTTACTAGGTTAGCATGTTTGGCATACTGTTGTTATGATGATTGATGAATCTAGTAGTACGTTTACTTACGTATTAACTCTTATAGCCTAATTCCTATCTCATTTCTCATGTATGTGTGGCAGACAAAGATGGTTAGCACGCATGATAGGCCGCAGAACTGTGTAGATAGACACGAAGCGACCGCTTCAACAACTGACCAACCGAATAGGGTTGAGGCCGCAGTAATCCCTCCTGTGCTGCCACTTTTGGGTAGAGGGCCCGAAGTTATACCAAGGGTTGATATGGCTTCGTCTAACCTGGTCATTCGTGAAGTGACCCCTCAATCAGAAATGATGGCCGATATGATGTTGTTGATGAACGAAGCCATGGCACCGAGAATGTGATCCCTCTCGAAGAGCCTACACCGACTGATGTGAGGCAAGGTAGGGGGCTTGATCCTACAAATCCTTCCAATGTAGCAAGCGATGGGAGTTTTTTGGGTCGAACAACCTAGTTGTTTGCATGAACTGGATTCGAGAAATGGAACAAGTCTTCCTAGCTTCGGGGACCCGCTCTTATTTGGTAGAATGTCACCAAGTCCACCCTCGTGACTACGGTTTTGGCACAATTGACTTGGGCCACATTCAAGGAAAAATTTATGGAGGAGTATTGCAATGAGCGAGCTACACCCGACGTTTTATGGAGAAACTAGGTTTGGTGGGGCATGTGACCCCGATCAAAAAGGAAAAGATCAAGGCCTATCTCAAGGGCCTTCTGACCGACATGATGGCTATGGTGAGAAACTCCAAAGCCTCTACCCTTCGCAAAACAATTGAAGAGGCATAGATCATGGAAGAGGACTATGTGCGGGGTAAAGAAGAAAATATTGTGGTAGGAGAAAAGAGGAGGTGGGAGAGCCACCCCGACCCTCTCAAGAGATCACGACCGTTTGTCTCAGGAAGAAATTTTGATAATCGCCGAGAGGCTATGTGGTGTCCAAAGTGTCGAAGAAAGCACCATGGACTTTGCAACTCCGACTAACTCAATTTCTTTAAGTGTGGGAAACAGGACCATCCAACTAAGGACTGCCCAGTAAAGGGGTTTGTATGTTTGGGTACAAGGCACTGGGACATTTCAAGAAAGATTGCCCGAAGTTGAAGTCACGTAGTGGTCAAGACAAGAGGGAAAACCTTCCCAAAGTGCCTGACCGAGCTTTCCAGATGACTACCAAAGAGGCTAAGGAGTCAACTAACGTGGTTTCGAATACGTTTCTCATAAACACCATACCTGCTCGTGTGTTATTTGATTCGGGCACGAGCTTCTCATTCGTATCAAATTCTTTTGCCAGAAGCTTTTCATGCCCACTAGTCGGTTAGAGGATGCTTAATAACCAATGGTGGTCGAATAGTGATACGTGATGTGTTGAAGAGTTGTACTCTATAGGTTGAAGGGAAGGAGCTTCTGATCAATTTGTTGGCAATGCTGATTGGTGGGTTTGATATAGTGATCGGGATGGATTGGCTGGCGGAAAACCAAGCCGGAATATTGTGCTCTAAGAAACTGATCTTAATCCCAATATAGGAAGGTGAAGTCGTCTCTATCTACGAGGAAAAGAGGATGGGAGATGTCGTAGTCATTACCATGGCTAAAGCATGCAAATGCATGGTAAAAGGGTGCTCATCCTTCTTGGCTTATGTGATAGATACCAAGCTCGAGAAGAAGAAGCAGAAGACGTGAAAGTGGTCTATGAGTTTCCCGATGTATTCCCGGATGACTTGCTTGGTCTAGCTCCATTTGAGATGTGTGAAATGATGGTGCAACTGCAAGACCTTCTGGAGAAAGGATTCGTGAGGCCGAGCTCGTCACCTTTGGGAGCTCCGGTCTTGTTTGTAAAGAAGAAGGATGGCACGATGAGAATGTGCATCGACTATCGAGAATTAAATAAGGCAACCATGAAGAACGGGTATCGACTTCCGAGGATCGACGACTTGTTCGACTAACTTCAAGGTGCGTGATGTTTCTCGAAGATAAATCTTCACTCGGGATATCATCAAGTAAGAGTGAGAAAGGATGACGTTCCCAAGACAACTTTTAGGAAGCATACGGCCATTAGGCATTCTTGGTAAAGTCGATTGGCTTGACTAACGCATCGGCGGTGTTCATGGACTTGATAAACCTAGTGTGTTGACTGTCCCTTGACAAGTCGGTTATCGTATTCATTGATGACATAGTCGTTTACTTCAAGAGTGAGTCAGATCACTAGCAACACCTACGAAAAGTGCTAGAAGTACTATGGAAGGAGAAGCTCTATGAGAAGTTCTCCAAGTGTAATTTTTGGTTAGAAGAGGTTCAATTTTTGGTTCACATGGTGACTCGATACGGGGTGAAGGTGGACGCCTCCAAGATCGAGTCCATGATGAATTGGGAACCTCCCAAGACTCCATCGGAAATTCGAAGTTTCTTAGTCTTGGCGGATTACTACTGATGATTTATACAAGACTTTTCCAAGATCGCTTCCTCCTTGACGGTCTTAACAAGGAAGAATGTAAAGTTTGTGTGGCCGGACACGCAAGAGAAAGAATTTCGGACACTACAAAGGAAGCTTTGCGAAGCACCAATATTGTCCCTACCTGAGGGATCCGAAGACTTCGTAGTCTACATCGACGCTTCTAAAATGGGATTGGGTTGTGTTTTGATGCAAAGGGGCATGGTGATCGCTTACGCGTCAAGACAAGTCAAGATTAATGAAAGGAACTACCCCATCCATGACTTGGAGCTAGCAGCGGTAGTGTTTGCCTTGAAGTTATGGAGACATTACCTTTATGGCACAAAGTGTACTCTCTATACAGATCATAAGAGTTTGAAATACGTCTTTGATCAAAAAGAGTTGAATATGAGGCAGAGGTGACGACTTGAACTGCTCAAAGATTATGACTGTGAATTGCTTTACCATACCGGTAAAGGAAATATGGTGGCCGACGTCTTGATCCAGAAGGACTATAGTGGAAGCATCCAAACCACTCTTACGAGAATCGAGCTAGTGTCAAGCCTTACCGAAAGAAATAAAGCTTTGCAAGTCGAAGCATTGAGAACCTTAAGGAAGAAGTAATGGCAAAGCAAACCTACTTCTGACAGAGCATATCCATGGAGTAAAGTTGTTCAAGGGATGCATTTGGGTGTCTAAGATAGGAGGTAACCAAATTTTACTTGTAGAAGAAGATCACAAATCCCAGTACTTCATCCACCTGGGGAGTACGAAGATGTATAGTGACTTGAAGGTGAACTAATGGTGGTCGGTCATGAAATTAGATGTGTCAAGCTATGTGGAGCGATGCGTGACATGTTTGTAAGTGAAAGTCGAACAACAACGACCTTATGGTAGGCTCCAATCTTTAGAGATGCCCGAGTGGAAGTGGGAGCACATCACAATGGACTTTGTGACCAAACTGCCAAAAACCCTAAGTGGCCACGATACCATTTGGGTGATTGTGGATCACTTGACCAAGAGTGCTCATTTCATGGCCATGCGTGAAACTTTACCGATGGACAAGTTGGCAAAATTGTACATTGATGAAGTACTTTCTAGGCACGGGGTGCCCGTATTAGTTGCCTCAGACCGTGATAGCCGTTTTACTTCGAACTTTTCAGATGGTGTACAGAAATAATTGGGTACAAAAGTGAAGTTGAGTACGGCCTATCACCGCCAAACCTATGGTCAGAGTGAGAGGGCAATTCAAACCTTGTGTTAACCCAGATAACAATGTAATTAAGATGACACTTCCAATTTCAATCAATCTCACTTTTATTTCAATCACAGAATCAATATACAATTATGCTCTCAAACTTTCTCTCTCTAACACTTATGCGCACAATACAATCTCAAATCTACACGCACACCAAAACTCAAAACCCTATTTATACAAAAGACCAATACACGCACACCACAAAAACACGCATACAATAGAAACACTAAAACAACTAAAACACTTACAACACATGCTTTGAATTTTGACTTTATTACAATGACTTTGACTTTCACTTTGAGAGTTGACTTTGAGCTTTGACTTGGCTTGACTTTCAACTTCAGACTTTATGATCTTGTATCCAACAAATATATGCTTTAACACCTTGAAGGGCATGTTGAGGTCATGCGTGATTGATTTTGGTGGTAGTTGGGACTCGCACCCACCCTTGGTGGAGTTTGCCTACAATAATAGCTATCACTTTAGCATCGGGATGGCACCGTTTGAATCCTTATATGGGAGGAAGTGTATAACTCCTGTGTGTTGGCTAGAAGTGGGTGAGAAGCAGTTTTGTCGGTTCCGAAATTGTGCAAGAGACGACCGACAAGGTTAAAGTTATCCGAGAGCGTTTGAAGGCAGCTCAGGACCGTAAAAAGAGCTACGCCGATAAGAAAAGGCGACCAATGGAATTGAGTGATGTTGAAGGTTTCCCCTTGGAAGGGCATTATCTAGTTCAGAAAGCGTGGGAAGTTGAGCCCCCATTTCCTTGGACCGTTCACCGTAATCAAGCAAGTACGGCTGCAAGCCTATCAACTAGAATTACTTCTGGAAATGCATGGAATCCCTAATACATTCCATATTTGTTACCTTCGAAAATGTTTGACGGAAGAGGAAAGCATCACTCCCCTATCAGAGATCATGATGGTCAAGGTGCAGTGGAAGCATCATCGTGTCGCCAATGTGACGTGGGAGGCCGAAGAAGACAAGAATAGAAGGTACCCCGATATGTTCTTATAGCGAAGATTTCGAGGAAGAAATCCATTCCAATAAGGGAGGATTGTAACATCCTGAATTTCAGTATGTTATACTTCCCTTAAAATGTTTCGGTGACGTGAGTCGTTCAGCCTAATCATTGGATCAAGTTTAGTTTTTCTGAGTCAGTTGAGCTAGGAGTGTTTGGGTTTGAAAAGTCAAGTTTCAGGGTCAAGCGGGCCTGGGACGAGAGTGCCCAGCGATAGTGGTAGTGGTCACAATCGCATGGCTCTTGCCACTCTCGGTACACTCCATGCGAGAGTGACCGCGAGAGTGACAGTGGCACAATCGTGGGAGCGGGGCAACCCACGACACCTTTTGTGTGAGTGTGCCTCACGAGAGTGTCATTGGCACAATCGCTTCGAATACTCACGGTCGACGTGCAGGAGCTTAAATGCTCAACCCTTCCAACCCTTTTTCATTTATCACCTTCGCCAACCATTTATCTCTCTCTCTCCCAAGATTTTACTCTCATTTACTACTAACCGTAGCTCATTTAAAGCTCCAATCCTTGAATATCAAGTGGTTTATCATCATCAAGCTAGAGTCCAACCTAGAGGATTAGCTTAAGTAACTTCTCATCCATCTCTAGTGATTCCTTGGTTTTAGGTTTAAAACAAACCAAGCATTGTGAGTACATTATTGACTTTTAAAACTTTATACATGTCAAAATTACACCTTTTGATCCTAAAATCATGTCCTTGTATGCATTTTCATTATTTGCAAGTTTTGACCTAAAATGGGTGTTGGAGATTTTTCGGGTTCTACCTACATTTTGAAATGCGTTGTTGGAAATCATGGATGGTAGCATAAAATACGTTCATTTACATCTTTATGACTAATAGTATGAATGAAATCATATTATTATCGTTATTTGGGGTTTTCTCTAAAAACGGAGATATTATTATTTGGTGAAGTGGTATTTGGGTATATGACAAATTTTGGAATAAAGGATTACCAAATGTAGTAAACCTCACTTTGGAGGCATCCTATGTGAAAAGTGGAAATGACCGATTGTTGTCTATTATTTGATTTCAAATGCATGAAAAGAGTTTATGTGCGTAAATCCTTTTATGAGGATTCTATTATGGGAACTATATGTTTGATTATAGTTTTGTTATAAATGTAATTATGACAAGCCTTAGACTGTTACTAGTGGATCCATAGGAATAGGACTTGGATTATTGGCTTGGGATGCTTCCCATTGTAACTAGTTGAGACATTGGGTCATTGAGGGGAATTTGGTATGGTAATGTGGAGCTGGTTACTGGCCATTGACCGTAAATATAATTCTAGCGATTAAGTATGATTAGGATCATCGGGAGTCCATATCAAAATCTATAGTACGAGGCAACGAGCTCGTGACCATTGATCCTAGTATGAGCTCACTAACTTGGAAGGTGACTTACTTTTGTGTTCCACTACCTTCCTTGGAAATCGGGTCTCCCTCGTCATTGCAATATTTTGTTGAACCGTACATCCTTTGAATGCTTTGATGGAATAAATCTTATCCCAACCTCATAGGAAATTATTTATGTTGTCTTACGTTTATTCAATTTTATAATTGTTTGTTCTCACTAGGCGTAAAGCCTAACACTCGTTTTTTCTTAAATGACATGTATAATAGGTTACTTTAGCGGCGTGGCTCCAAGGTCTTGAGTGGAGATTTGGTCGCTGGTAGAGGCTCTTTTGTGATAGACGACTTTAGTTAGCTTTGGAGTACAATTTCTTTTGAAGGATTCCTTTGGAAGTCGATAGTGACACCCATCTATAATCTTGGTTTACAATATCTTAGATTAGTAGGTTGTTATGTATTGTATTCATTTATTGTGTAAACGCTCTTACTACTTCCCCTTTTGGGTGATCCCATTTATATAGTCGTCATTTATCCATTACTTTTAGGTTTGAATTTACCTTTATTTTGAGGGGTGTTACAAGAAAGTATAGGGTCGAAATATTTCTTAAAGAAAATGATCCCTTACATGATCTCATATTCATATCAAGTTTCTATGTTGTAATTTCTCACAAGACCCTATTCCATAACAAATTTTACAACAACCTAGAGAATGAATGAGATACCACTATCATATAAATCAAAATTGAAAAGGAAATGCAAAAAAGTTATGGAACAAACAGAATGAGAAAGACAAACTTCTTGTTGGAAACATGAAACAAAATATTTTGTAGTTCGAAGGGTTCATGTTGAAAGGGTATTTATGGAGGTTTAATTGATGGTCAAGATTAATCAACGAATACAAGCAGTCCTAGTCATGTGAGGTGAAAGGTCACATCACATAACCCATCAAGTCAATCCTTTGTTAAACATCAATCAGAAGAGAAATAATGTTTATGATAAGGAGTTAGAGTTTGTTATAACTAAAATCCCCTTTTAGTTTATGTTAAAGATGGCAATTGATTGTAATTCTACCAACTATACATAGGAGTTCCATTCTTGTATAAAGGCATAAAGATAATAAAAATGATTTCTCTTTTTATAATTCTCTCTCTATTCTCTTCTACCTAAATCTCTCATATCCCCTGTTCTGCAATTAAAGGTTAGCTTAAAGCTTCATGTATTAGTGGTATCAGAGCCCAAAAATCCTGCAAAGTCTATCAACCCAATTACAATTCTGGATCCCTCCAGCGAGAAGAAAAACAACAGCAACCATGGATGAATAAATCAAGACATAGGAGAAGAAAATCAAAGACCAAAACAAGAAATTTGAAGAAATGATAAAGATGATGCGTGCAATGAAAGACAGTTCTCCAAGAATTCGTAGCAATGTAAGAGGTAACTCAAGTCGATCTCTTGGGTATGTACTTAAATTTCACTTTCCAAAATTTGATGGGTTAAAGCCTAGAATTTAGATAAAAAATGTTGCAAATACTTTACTCTGTGTATGATGGATCAAAGAGTGGATTTAGCTTCTTTGAACATGGTTGATAACACAAAAATTGGGTTTCTAGTTATTTGTCCGTGAGAAATAATGTGCACCGGAATGATTTTGTGATTCATCTTAATTACTGCAAGTTTTAAGGATGAATTTTGGAGTAATATAGCAGAACAGTTTAACAAATTGCAAAAATATGATTCTCTTGAAGCTTACATTGA
The DNA here is from genome assembly GCA_954870635.1 of Arctium minus. Taxonomy (NCBI): domain Eukaryota; kingdom Viridiplantae; phylum Streptophyta; class Magnoliopsida; order Asterales; family Asteraceae; genus Arctium; species Arctium minus. The sequence goes on along the minus strand of OX941080.1, from coordinate 57,223,507 downwards.
TGAATTTGAGAGCCATAATGTTACAAAACAATCATGTGTTACCTTATTCTTACATTTTGGATAACTTTATTGGGGGTGTGAAACCGGCTGTCAAACCTTTTGTAAGAGCTTTCAAGCCTACTTCATCGACAAGAGTAGAATTTGCAAGATTGCAAGAAGAACCCATGAATTATATTAATTCAGATACAAAACCTAATAAATCTATTTCACCAAAACTCCTCCAAGAAGTACCTATGACCGATAACATTCAATCACCTCTATTACCAATTACTCCTCTGGCTAACATTCAAAGACCTCTATTACCAACTCCTTCGGCCAAGACAATAACAATTCCTTTGGCGAAGCTTCATCCAAAAACCATTAAGAATTTCAGACATATCCTAGCAGATGTGAGAACCGAGAAAATTGAAAAAAGACATGTTATTTTCTGTGATAAGACTTATGATAGACAACATAAGTATCAATTCAAGGAGCCACAATTGCTTACATTTGAAATTCAAGGAGGGGATGGCGAATACTTCAACATGATGATGATGGAACAAGATGATTCAGTGTCAATTAAAGGAGCCATAATTGCTTACAGTTGAAATTCAAGGAGGGGATGGCGAATACTTCAACTTGGTTATGATGGAACAAGATGATCCAGAGCTACTTCCACACCTAACAAGTTAAAGGATTGACATAGACTTTTTTTTGGAAAGGGTATCCTGGGCCTATGGCCCAGACTAATCCCTGGCAATTAGGGCCTTTGGCCCAGCTGCTAAAGCGTGCAACCCTGAGTTTATCCTCAGTGGCCACAAGTGCTGCTAGTGGGGCTCGAACCCGAGTTGGCCACAAATTTTTGAAGGGGGAAGTATGATAAGAGAGTTAAACTCCCCTTTTGGTTTTATTAAAGATTGTAATTGATTGTAATTCTACCGTCTATAAATAGTTCTATTATTGTAGAAAGGATTGAAGAGAATAAAAATGATTTCCCTTTCTATAATTCTCTCCATGCGTTCATGAGGAAGTTTCAAGATCACTCATTTCCCCCTCCGTAGGATTACGTTTTGTACTACGTTATGTATTTCTAGATATTAAATTAAGGTTTTGTACAGTTTAAAACTTAATATTAAATAAAAATTGGCAGGTTTTGTATATGTTATAAACTGACATTTTTTAATTTTTAATTTTTAATTATTTTTTTTTAAAATTACAGTGCCGACGGATTACCAACGGATAATCCGTCGGTAAATGATTTTTAATTTAATTTTTATTTATTAAATATCTGTAGGAATTCCGTCGCTAATTCCGTCGTAAATGATCCGTCGGTAATCCGTCGGAAAATGGTGACCGTCGGTGATCCGTCGGAAATTAACCACGCCGTCGGTGATCCGTCGGTAATCTGAACGCCGACCACTGAAATACCGATGACCTTTTACCGACGGATCACCGACAGATTTGTCCGTCGGTGATAAGCGTCTTTTTTGTAGTGTCTCTTATCTCCCCTGTTCTGCCATTATAGGAAAGCTTCAAGCTTCTTGTATCAGTTTGGGGCCACTTAACTTCGAAAGATGCCTTGCTAGGATCATAGGAATGACAACTCGAGAGGTGAAAGGGAAGTAAATTTTTTGGTTAATTTTCATATGTAATACAAAAGTTCCCATGCATATGAATATTTTGGAGGTTTGGTGTATACCCCCTCATTTATCATATTGGAAGGGGAATAAACAAAAATTAGATGAGTCCGAAACCGTCCAAATTCAAGAGAATATTTTCTCTAAGTTTCAATAATAAACTGTGTATTATGTTTGACCAGCAATGGGAACTTAAAAAAGGCATGGCACCTCATATTACAAGCTATGGATATGTCAAACATATGTAGGGTTACAATGATATTGGTAAGTAGGCGGATGTTGCCTTTATATTGTTGACTCTTTTGTATGGTCTTTCCTTCCTTCTCCCTCACTCCCTCCCTTCCTCTCTCTCTCTCTCTCTCTCTCTCTCTCTCTCTCACACACACACACACACACACACACACACATACACATACACATACACATACACATACACATACACATACACATACACACAGTTACAACAACACACAATTTCTTTTTTAATTAATTATCTTTTGTAAAAGAATAAATCACAAGAAATGAAGAGGGTACTTAGTGGGGATAGTTGTATATAAAATGGGGGAAGATAGAGGCCAACTTGCCACAATTCAGCAAAGAGAGTTTAAGCCTCCACATACTTTCAATTATCACTCCTATTTTAACCACCATGTTTATCATGTGAAGAGGCTCTCAATACAGCTTTTGTTATCTTGTGGCAAAATATAAGAGCTTTGGCTCTTCCAAACTACTTGTTCTTGGTTCCTGTTCCGTCAGTTTAGTGATTAATCTCCTTCCTTACATTACCTAAGGCGCCACATCACACGCATACACAGGTATGGATCACTCAAGGAGGCAAAATCAAAAAGGAGAAAACATTTCTGAAGAACCAACAGTTGATTGGAAAGGCAGACCCTTGAATCCCAATACACTTGGGGGTATGAAGGCTGCTGCGTTTGTTCTTGGTCTGTTTGCTCTCTCTCTCTCTCTCTCTCTCCATATATTTTTATACCTTTTACTTTTTGGCTTACAATTAATATTATCAGCCTGAAGTATAGATTTTTATCCCTATGGTACTAAAATATTTACCTATATATATATATGTGAGCATACAAATATATATATATATATATATATTATATTTTTGTATAGTAGAACGTATATTCATGCTTCTTTTTGGACAAAAATAGTTAGCTGAATATTCTGGCATGACTTGCAGGGGTACAAGCATTTGAGATAATGGCAATAGCAGCAGTTGGTAATAATCTTATAACATACCTGACAAATGAGATGCACTTTTCTCTGTCGAAAGCAGCAAACATAGTAACAAACTTCATCGGTACTGTCTTCATCCTCTCCCTCTTTGGTGGCTACCTATCTGATTCTTATCTCGGTTGTTTCTGGACCATGGTTATCTTCGGCTTTATCGAACTCTCTGTAAGTTCAATCCCTTTCATTCCCCTAACCCATGGTCTTAATTGCTAAATTATTTCACCTTTATTTGGTTTAGATATTGTCTAAGAAAAGTGTGAGAACAATTTGTCTTAATTGCATATAATATTCACTAGCTGTTTTTGTAATTGTTGTAGGGTTTCATATTGTTATCAGTCCAAGCACACCTCCCTCAACTGAAGCCACCACAGTGCAACATGCTAACTGATGGAGATAGATGCTTAGAGGCCAAGGGAGTGGAGGCTACTATATTCTTTGTAGCTCTCTACTTGGTGGCACTAGGGAGTGGCTGTGTGAAGCCAAACATGCTTGCTCATGGTGCTGATCAACTGAATAAAAGTGACTCAAAGCAGGCCAAGAAGCTCTCCACCTACTTCAATGCTGCTTACTTTGCTTTCTCCATGGGCGAACTCGTTGCTCTCACCCTCCTTGTTTGGATCCAAACGCATTCGGGAATGGATATCGGGTTTGGGGTATCTGCCATCGTCATGGCGATGGGCCTGATTTGCTTGGTTTCTGGTACACTATTTTATAGGAACAAGCCTCCTCAAGGAAGCATTTTAGCCCCTATTGCACAAGTAAGATCCTTTTTCTTCTAAACCCTCTTAATTAGCATGGTATGAAATTAAAGAGCATGGCATCACCATAGACTTCATAAATGCAATTCGATATTTCTATTTCTCTCCTAAAAACAAAAAGCTTCTACAAAAGGATATTTTATCACTTTTTCCTGCTTTTGAGAAGAGAAAAACAATGTACATACGTACGCAATAATTTATGTATTTTTTTGTTTATGATTGTCTTTTATAACAATTCAAAATTCTCTTCTCCCATCCAAGCTGCGATTGATGGAACCTTCCTGCGGTGGTCCTTTAATTGGGTGATTTAATATATTTATATTCCAAATAGAATAGAAAATTAATAAAACCCTTGAAGATTCTATATATACTTTATTTATTGCTTTGTCCTGCTTATGCATGCAAACTTGTTTGCATTTGATCGCTTAATATTAATATAATGCTCATTTTGCAACATACCAAATTTAATTTGTTTGCTTTTCTATGATCCACTTAATTACGTTTCCTCTATCCTTTGACCAACTTTTTCTTTCCTGTTTTACTAAATCTGTAGTTTGGAATTTGGATTATACGTTATGCAGGTTTTTGTTGCTGCAACTTTAAAGAGGAGTCTAGTGTGCCCATCTAATCCCCACATGCTTCATGGAAGCAAAAATGAGCATTGGAACAGCCTTTCCACAATGTCAAATGAGACTGCGAATCTTTGTCATACTGATAGGTTCAGGTAATTAACATTGAACATTGATCATTCATCTTTTCTCAATACTATCAAAATTTATTTGTAAGTTTCAGTTTAATTGAGTAATTATACTTTACTAGTAATCGACATACAAGTTGTACCCGCAAAAAAGGGCTAGAGTCACTATAAAAAAAACATGCCGATGCTATAAAAGAGAATCCAACAATGCATATGCTTATAGGACGCCTGTTAATCACCTTGCTTTATCGGTTACGGTCTTTATAATCAATAATTAACCATCCTGATTAGTGCAAAACAATTTTCAGGTTCTTAGACAAAGGTTGCATAAGGAAACAAGAAGGGAATAATAATAATGCAAAGGAAAGCCCCTGGAAACTGTGCACTGTGAACCAGGTTGAGCAAGTGAAGATCCTAATCTCAATCATCCCAATATTTGCTTGCACAATTGTTTTCAACACCATTTTAGCACAGCTTCAAACGTTCTCTGTCTCACAAGGAAGTGCGATGAACAACCAAATCACAAAATCGTTCCATATCCCACCAGCGTCACTCCAAGCCATCCCTTACATCTTGCTAATCTTTGTAGTCCCTCTCTATGACTACTTTTTTGTCCCCTTTGCCCGAAAATTCACTGGTCATATTTCGGGAATCACTCCTTTACAGCGTATTGGGTTCGGCTTATTTTTTGCAACTTTTTCAATGGTCTCTGCTGCCATAATGGAGAAAAAGAGAAGGGATTCATTTATGAACTCTGGTCAAACGTTATCCATATTTTGGTTAACCCCACAATACTTAATCTTTGGATTATCTGAAATGTTTACAGCTGTGGGGTTGATCGAGTTCTTTTACAAGCAGAGTTTGAGAGGGATGCAGTCTTTCTTGACGGCTATCACATACTGTTCATACTCCTTTGGTTTTTATCTAAGCTCAGTGCTTGTTTCTTTGGTGAATAAGATTACGACGAGATCAATGGATGGTGGTTGGCTCGGAGGTATTGATCTAAATAAGGGCAGATTAGACCTTTTTTACTGGCTGTTAACGGGACTAAGTTTGATCAACTTCTTCAACTATCTCTTCTGGGCAAGGTGGTATAACAATTCATGTAATGGTTCTTCATCAGGCAAACCACACCATGATTCCATCCAAGAAGACTTTGATAATACCTTCAACCCTGCAAAAGTTGCTGGAGATGACAATATTCCTTGAATTATGATATCAGAATAATTTATATTTGAGCAGTCTAGGTATTTTAGTTGAATAGAAATAAAAAAGAACTTGTAAGATAAAGGATATGCTATATATGTATAGAAAAAGGTTCCATATTTGTAATGCAAGTATTATCCTGTATATGGAAGGAAAAACCATTTGAAATGTCTTTTGCTCAGTTTCTGCTCATTCACGTGGCTTATTAACCGAGGGGTTTACGGCAAGAATCTGAGAGGGATTGTGTAATAATCCTATTTGAGATATTCAATGAAATTTTCTTATTAATTGTGAAAAAGGCCTCATCACATTCTTTTGTATGCCATAAAGTGAACAGCTCAAGTGGTAATTGGTTTAGTGCCTTCGCTTTTGAAAATTTGAATGCGAGGAATGTGGGCCGTCTCTTAATGAGAGCTTTGCTTCTAGCAAATCAAACTAGATTCCAATGAAATGCATGTTTAGAAGCAAAGTGGAAGTCCCTTTCTGTAAAAGCCTAAAAGGAAAAGTGTTGAGAAACAAACTATATATACAATACTCTTTTCAGTTCTTCATGTTTCATATATCATTACACCTCTTATGTACCTTACGTGGCATGTTTTAAGCTTTGTTTGGCCTTTCTTTTCTAACAAAACGAGTAGAAGCACAAAAGCTTTGTTTGGCCTTTCTTTTCTAACAAAACGAGTAGAAGCACAAAACTTTTAGCGTATATATTAACCAAACAAAGCTAAACAAACTCATTAGATTCTACTTCAACAAACCTAGTAAATCCTACATGGAGTGGGATTTGGGGACAATAAGATATACAAAGTCTTTCCTCTATTGATACCGCATTTAGCGTAATTGAACCGGGCAACTTCCACTCGAACTCCAACATATATTTATTCTCCTAACCTTCTCAAAGGGCTAGTTATCACTCTGTTTTGGGGACCCCTAAGACTGTGTTTTCTAGTCTATATATAGGTCCAATCTCATTTGCTAGCGCTTCTTCGTTGCTTGGTCGGGACACATTCATCGATTTCTTTTAATTCTTCTTGGGCTTGCATGTGACTTACTTCTTTTGGCTGTTCTTGCTATCTTAAGTCGTCCTCTTTTCTTTAGAAGTTGTTAAATGATTTCGTAGGGGACCCTAGTTTAAGGAGAGGAACGCTCAATGCGCCCCATTCCCTTCCACAACCGGACTCGTTTATTTACCCTAGTTATCAAGCCTTCGCTAGTGGCTCATAATCTTCCACTTAGAATATTGTATACGGTGGCGAATAAACCCTTCCACAAAACTTTTAGTGCATATCTATGTTATATCTATATTTCTATGTAGTTAACTTTTAAGTTTCAAGTACAAGTCGATTTATTTCTTATATTAGTTTTGCTTTTATACATGCATATATGTACACACACACGGATATATATATATATAGAGAGAGAGAGAGAGAGGGAGGATCAAACGAGAACAGTAACTATTTAAAAGAACACGAGAATTAACAAAATCATTACTGATTTTACATTAACGTGCAAAAGTCACGCGGACCTGAAGCCGCGGCCAACATCCTTTTTTCGTATGTTAATGTAAAATCACTAATGATTTTGTTAATTCTCGTGTTCTTTTAAATAGGTACTGTTCTCGTTTGAACCTGACTCTCTCTCTCTCTCTCTCTCTCTCTCTATATATATATATATAGAGAGAGAGAGAGAGAGAGGGGTGTTCAAATGCAACCCATGCAACCCACCTATCTACCACTCATTTTTTTCACCTTTTTAATTAAAAAAGATGAAAATAAAATGAGTGGTAGATAGGTGGGTTGCATGGATTGCACCATTAAAAATGTTGCACAATAACTCACCTATATATATATATATTTGAGAAATGGTAAATATATGAGAAATAGAGAAGTAATCCTAGCCATTCATATGGTCAATATCGGATTTGAGTGGTCAAATATTGTGGCTTTGACTGGTCAAAAGTTGCGGCTTTGACTGGTCAAAAGTTGCGGCTTTGACTGGTCAAAAGTTGCGTCTATTCCAAAAATAGAAGGACATTTTCGTAATTTTTACAAAATACACCGGTTGTGTTCATATATGAACATGTATAATTCACATATGAACTATATGTTCATATATGAATCAGTGTAATTCACATATGAACTCTTTTAACTGATTCATATATGAACCTTTCTGATTCACATATGAATTAATTAACTGTAAGTTCATATATGAATCAGTTGAACTAATTAACAGATTCGTATATGAACTTTTGTGATTCATATATGAACTAATTAACTGATTCATATATGAACGTATAGTTCATATGTGAATCATATATGTTCATATATGAACTCATCCTGCGTATTTTACGAAACTAACTCTCTACCTTCTATAGACTATGCAAGGAATTATCCGGTGTTTCACGGTCAAAGCCGCAAATGTTGACCAGATGAATGACTAATATTACTTCTCTATTTCTCATACATTTACCATTTCTCAAATGAACATCTCCCTATATATATATATATATATATATATAGGGAGATGTTCATTTGAAAAATGGTAAATGTATGAGAAACATAGGGTCGGGTTATAGTGCAAACCATCATATTTGTAAAAACTGTACAAACCTATATGAACCATGGATCGCATTATTCAATGGTTATGATTAATTTGATCTAATTGTATTAAAAATGAAATTATTTTTATTTTATAAATTAGAAAAAAGGCCGGGAAGGACATATTAGTATTTTGAAATCAAATTACAAATAAGGAAATAGGGTGAAATCCCGATTATTTTTGGTAATTTGAAACAAGGTACTATGAATTTTGCATTGGAGAAAACAATGTAGTATGAACAAGGTATTTTTGGAATTTTATTAACCACATGTTAGTAAAAACAAGGCAATGTGAACTTTGCATTGGTGAAATGTTATTGTATTTTTGGTAATTTGAATTCGTTGTTATTATTTCCTTAACTATATGATGAAACATAGTGGTGGAATGAAACTCAGGGATATAACGATGATGAAACTCATTCTTAAAATTGAACACATTTTTCTGAGGAAACACGGTTGTTTAATGAAACATGCATAATTGTATAGTGAAACACAATTGTATAATGGAACACGGTTGTTTAGTGAAACATAATTGTATAATCAAACACAGTTGTATAATGAAACACAATTGTTCTAATTAATGAAACACAGTTGGCTTGAGGAAACACAATGCTCTGATTAATCACAGTGGCTCTAATGAAACCAATTCATCTATATTTCGCTTTAAAATGAATGAAACTAATCCCCAATTGAAAATAATAATATTAATATTACTAAAAATATAAATTCAATAATTATCAAGAAAGAATTAAAAAAAATCTCTTCCTTAAAGAAAGACTTATCTCTTCCTATCAAATTTACAGCCTAATTTAATTAACAAAATAATATCATAATTACCTTATTGTCTTTTTCAATTAAAAATAAGGAAAACATCAAAAGAAATTATTATATATATATAGAGAGAGAGAGAAGAAGAAAGTTCAAATGAAAACTCATTTTTCATTATGCACGTGGGAACAAATATCAGCCACTCGATCTCTTTTGATCCAACAACTCATATTAAATAGAGTTTTTTATTTTAAAATACTTAGGATAAAAATGGAAGAAAATTTAAACACACGTCTACCATATTTGACTTTTTATTTTATTTTTTTAATTAAAAACTTTTTACCCAATTAAAGTTTAAAATAAATTATCTTAAAAATTACTAATATTTTAATCAAACAAATTACATCAAAAAAACGAGAATTTCGTGCTCTTCAATATGACATCCATCTCGATATAGTTTTTTTTTGTCGTTTTAACCGTTTTTTAGGTGAAATGTTATATATGTGCTATATTCATTATAAATATTTATGTACATTCAAGTTTATACAATGTCTCGACACCTTAAGTATGTAACTCGACATCACATTCTTCAACGTCGTAAGGCATCACGTTTCTTCAGCACTATAACCCAACACCCATCAAGACGAATCGAGAACCTATCGAGTAATTTTGTTGTGAATCGGGGAACAAAAGAGAGCGTGTCACGTCTCCACATCTTCTCAGGTCATTCATGTGTTATTCATCATGAATAATGTATCATTCAGGATGAATAATAGAACATTCAAGGTGAATAATTCACGATTCATGAATTCGTGTATTATTCGTCATGAATGTTGTGTAATTCATCCTGAATATTATATTATTCATCATGAATAATGAATGAACGTTTACATTTGTTATTCATATTGAATATGGGACATCCGGAGATGCGCATACATATTCATAATGAATTAAACCAAATTTTGGTTGTGAATTAGGAAACAAAAGAGAGTGCGTCATGTGTCTACACCTTTACGGGTCATTCATATATTATTCATCATGAATAATGTATCATTCAGGATGAATAATACACGATTCATGATAAATAATACATAAATCATGGATTCGTGTATTATTTATCCTAAATATTGTATTATTCATCCTGAATATTGTATTATTCATCATGAATAGTAAATGAACGTTCATCTTTGTTATTCATACTGAATGTGGACACCTGAGGACGTGCATACATATTCATAATGAATATAACACATATATAGAATTTGACGTAAAAAACGGTTAAAACGAAAAAATCCGGAATATTGTATTATTCATCCTGCATACGATATTATTCATCATGAATAGTGAATGAACGTTCACCTTTGTTATTCATACTGAATGTGGACACCCGAAGACGTGCATGCATATTCATAATGAATATAACATGTATATAGAATTTCACGTTTTTTTTATGTAATTTGTTTGATTTAAATATTAGTAATTTTTAAGATAAATTATTTTAAAGTTTAAGGGGGTAAATTTTTTTAATTAAAAATAAAAATAAAAATCAAATAAGGTAGACGTTGATTCAAAATTACAATTTTGTCCTTAATCAATTCCCAATTAACCTTATTATATATTAACCATTGATTAGTTTTCTAAGTTTTGATCAATAGTTAAAATTTGTCCTCATGTGCACAATGAAAGATGAGTTTTCAATTGAACTCACCCTATATATATATATATATATGAGAAGTGTTAAATGTATGAGAAGTAGATAAGTGATCTTAGTCTTTCATTTTATCAACATTTGCGGCTTTCACCGTGAATCACCAGATAATTCCTCGTATGCTCTGTAAAACATAGAGGGGTAGTTTCATAACTTTTACAAATAGACGACAAACAAGTTCATATGTGAACCGTTGATTAATTACACTACTAAAATAAATCGTATTACCGACGGCTGAAACATTCGGTAAATTGTCGGAAAAAGGCTTTAGCGACGGTTTTGTGACGGGAATGATCGTTGGTAAAAAGCTGGTCGGTAATATTCAGCGACGGTTTTCCGACGACAACTACCGACAACTTACCGACGGTTCCAGTTACCGACGGTTTTCCGACGGTATTTACTTATTAAAAATAAATATAAAATAAAATGAAAAAAACAACCGTCGGTAAGCCGTCGGTATTTCACTAATTTTTCCGACGGTTTTCCGACGACTTATTAAAAATAAATAAAAAATAAAATTAAAAAGATACCGTTGGTAGGCCGTCGGTAAATACCGACTGTTTTTTGCCGTCGGTAATTGTCGTCGGTATTTCACATTTTTCTAGTAGTGTTAGTTCACATGTGAACTATTTAACTGATATGGTTCACATATGAATAATTAGTTTAGTATAAGAATCAATAAATTAGTTCATATGTGAATCGTAAGGGTTTATATGTAATTTGTTAATTCGTTCATATGGGTTCATATGAATCAATTAATTAGTTCATATGTGAATAAATTAAAATAGTTTATATATGAACATATAGATCAGACGTGAACCCGTTTGCTAGCTATTTATAAAAGTTATGAAACTACCCCTCTATTTTTGGCATGTCCACAAATTTTGACTAGTGAAAGCCGCAATTTTAACCAGTCAAATCCGATCCTGATTGTATGAAGGGATACGCTACTAGAAAATTCGTTAATTCCGATGGACACAAACCGTCGGTGAATAGCGACGGAATACCGACAGAGTCTAGATTTTAGCGACGAAAAACTTTGCCATCGGTAAACTGTCGGTAAAAATACCCATCCGTCGCTAAGCTGACGGTAAAAATAATGGTTTCCGATGGATTACCGACGGACACTTTAATATTTTAATTTTGATTTACTTTTATTATATATTTTGTCGGTATTCCGTCGGTAAATAATTAAATCATTTAAAAAAAATATTAAAAACTAGTCGGTAATCCGTCACAAATCACCGACGGACCCTTTAATATTTATTTATTTTTATTATAAATTTCATCGGTATTCCGTCGGTAAATAATTAATTTTTTTTTAAATATTAAGAAACCGTCGATAATCCATCACAAATCATCGACGGATTTAATTATTTTTTTATTAAAAAAATATTAAATTACCGACGGACGTTTTACTATTTTAGTTTTTATTATAAATTCCGTCAGTATTCCGTAGGTAAATAACTAAAACATTTAAAAAAGTATTAAATCCCGTCGGTAATCCGTTGGAAAATAATTAATTTAATTTAAATAAAATCCAAAATTAATTTTAAAATAATTTTAAATTCAAAATACTCAAAATAATTTTAAGTTTTTAGAATTAAAATTAAAATTCAAAATTTAAGACAATTCAATTTTAGGAACCATTTATTAAATAATAATTATTTTAAAATTAATTTTGGATTTTATATGTGTAAAGAAGCACATAATATGTCATCACTTGTGTGTTTGGGCCTTAATAAGTCAACAACGATCATAATGGGTTTTGATAGGTTCAATTGGCTTACTGGTTCATATTGAGATATGTTGGTTTAGTTGATTTATCGAACCGACTACAAACCACACCCACATATGTGGTACATATTAGTACACAAACACATATTAATTCAGATATGGTGTTATGTTGGGCCTTAATAAATTGTAAAAGGTCATATTGGGCTATAATGGTGATTTAGTGGTCCGTATTTTGGTATAATGGTTCTTATTTGTCTTATCGACCGTAAGAGATAACACATACATCTATGCTTAGATACGTGCACACAATAACATAATAAGTCACGACTAGTGTTATTGGGCCTTAATAAGTCATAAAATGTCATATTGGGCTATAATGGTGGTTGAATGGTTCATATCGGGGTATAATGGTGATTAGTTGTCTAATTGACCCGAATACACGACACATGCATCTATGTGACCAATATCTGCACACAAGCACGTAATAAGTCACCACTGGTGTTATTGGGCATTAATAAGTCATAAAATGTCATATTGGACTATAATGGTAGTTGAGTGGTTCATATCCGGGTATAATGATGTTTAGTTGTCTAATTGACCCGAATACACGACACAATCATCTATGAAGTCGATACGTGTAAAGAAGCACATAATAAGTCATCATTTGTGTGTTTGGGCCTTAATCATTTGTGTGTTTGGGCCTTAATAAGTCAACGACAATCATAATGGGCTTTGATAGGTTCAACTGGGATTTGATGGGTTATATTGATCTTAAATCGGTTCAATTGGGCTTAAATCGGTTCTTTTGGGATTAAATCGGTTATGTTGGTCTTAAATCGGTTCAGTTGGGTTTTAATAGATTATATCGGGACTTAATAAGTTCCAATATAGTTCATTTTCACCCACTATAGCCCATGAAGGCCCAATATAGTTAATTAAGAGTAATTGAAGCACACCAAGACCCAATGAGGATAATTAACATTCACCGAGTTTAATACGATCCATCAAGACCTAAGATAGTTCATTAAGAGTCGTTAAAGCCCATAAAGATCCAATCAAGTTCATTAAGAACCACTAAATAGGCTATAATGGGCCTTAGTAAGTCATGAAAGGTTTTGGTGGGCTATATTGGTTCTTAATAGGCTCTAGTGGGCCTTAGTAAGTCATGAAAGGTTTTGGTGGGCTATATTTGTTCTTCATAGGCTATAGTGGGCCTTAGTGGTCTTATGAAGCTCAATACACACCACATGCATATATGCAGTACATACATGCATACAAACACATAATATGTCACTATTGGTGTTATCGGACATTAATAAGTCATAATGATTCTTAGTAGGTCTTTGTGATCATATTGAGCCAACCAATACACATGGAAAGAAAAATATAAGTTTAGATTTTTCTAAAAATTGAAGTAAATCTATATGTTTGAACTTAATCCGTTCACATGGAAATGAAAATATAAGTTTCTAAACCTTTTAAACTTATAATTTTTTGTTTAAAAATTAGATAAAATGAGTAAAATCAGAAGATTTTATATGTATAATTATTTTCTACATAATAATTTAACAATATATATACTTTAAAAACAAAGACATGTTAAAAATAAAAAGATAAATTTATTATTTTCCAAAGCTTAATTTCCCTCTTATTTTTTCATCTCCCCCTTAAAACTTAGACATAATTTGTTAATCCGATTCAAGTCAATCCGATTGACATCGTAGGGCTTCATCCCAAAAAGGGGCGGGCTTTTCCCCCCTCCCCAAAATTGAAGGGTTTAACCCTAAAAAATATCGCCTCCCTCACCTCCCCATCTCGCCTCTACCTCCCTCAACCTCCCTCTGCCACCCTCAGCCTCCTTCGCCTCCCCATCTAGTCCATTCAAAGATTCAACAACTATCTCTTTCCTTTCTTCCTTCTATTCATCACACTCTCTTTCATCTTCTTTCTCGCTCTAAGGTCATCATCTCCACATACCATTTCAAAGACCCTCTCAAAACCTAATTCCATCTCCCGTACGCCCAATAACTTGCCTGAAGTTCCTCAATTTGCATATTTCATTACTGGTACAGAGACGATGAAGCTCGTTTGGAAGGTTGATTCGAGCAGTGTATCATCCGAGAAATTATTACTTGTTGCATCTGGATCTAGAATCTTTTGACGCAAAGAGGCTTGATCTCGCTAAAAATGTCAAGGTTTTAAAGAATGTGATGGTGGTTGGGAAGGCTAATTTTGTTACTGCGAAAGGACCTACCATCATTGCTTGTATGTTTCATGATGTTGCTCTTTTGTTGAAGCAAGGAAAGCACTGGCTTGTATGTTGCACACTAGTACTCTTTCTAGTCTTCATGTTAGTACTATAATTTGTTAATGAAGAAAGAGTTCGAGTTGTTTAGTTTCTGCAATTTGATCATCATTTTGTACCTTCCTCAGAGTGATATGATATGAATACAATTTTACAGTTGAAACTACTTATTTTCTCTTTCTCTAAAATAAAATAAAGCTTTCATTTGTGGACCATGGCAAATTGCATAACAATAATACCCTTTTTACATTTCTATTAGGTTTTTAAACGAGTTTCTTCATCCTCTTGGCTTTACGTTGTCTAGGTTGTGGATGTTTCATCTCCTTCTCAGATCAGGCTCTTTGTCAAAAAAAAAAAAAACCCCATCAAACTACCTCACCGATCTAGTTCAAAGAGGTAACATAGGTATGAAGTTTTCTTGGAATTTGTTGATGTCAAAAGGTGTGGGATGTTTTGGGGTTTTCTCACAGATTTGGTAAAAAAAACCAATCATTCTCAAACTATATTTTTGATTAAAAGATATGTTTCTGATGAAGTATGTTTGATGTTCTATCTTCCATTAGATATGTTACAGTTATGTAGATTAACATTTTTTTTAGCATATATAGATAGACTATTGAAAATTGTGTTTCCTTATTGTGGCATATAATTTTATCATTATTTACATTTGGAACTTTGTCGTTTAATTGGCTCTTGTAGGCAGATTGGACTTCTGTTTCTATTGTGGCAGTGTGGTTTAGCATCTTGATGGTTCATCTAATGATTAGGTTAATATCTAGATCAATTAAGGTTGGTTGCACAATTTTTAAATAGGTTTATTTAAGCCATTGAACATCAATAATTTCTCCTAATTACATCAAATCATTGGTAAAATTCATCTCCATTCCTACTTTTGGCTGTCTTATTCTCAAATATGGATCATTTTGTTGTTCATGGATGCAACCATGCAGGATTGCCCTATTTTTTGGGCAACAGAAAATTGTAAAACATAGAATTAAGCATCTTTTTATTGATGATTTTTGTTCCCTTTTAAGAGAACATGGTTGAAGTATATCTAATTGAAGTTGATCTTCATATACTGAGCCATATGAAACATTGTCGTGTAAATTGTGTGTAAAAGTTTAGAAAAGATATAGTTCACCCATTTGAATACTTGACCCTAGAGGTTAGTTGGGCATATAGATTAGCCAGAGAACCATAATCCTACCCTGCTTGAAACCACTCTCATCATGCATACTATGTTTGTTAAGCTTAAAGTATGGTCATTTATTAATATCACGCATATTGGAACTTCACATAGAAAGTAATAGTCCCATAAATTTGGAGCTTCTTGTTAGGTTGTGTTACCAGATGTTGTCATTTAATTATTGTATCTAATAGCTCACGTGGTTTTTGAAAAAAAGGTTTTGGCATCCGACTGTTGTTTCCATGTATGACTAAGAGGTTGTTTACACAACTCTTATGCGATATGCGTTTACAGGTAAGCATTCGACTTTCCTTCTGTTAATGGTGAATTAGCAAATAGTGCATTTGCAATCTGATTCATGTTAAACCATGAGATCCATATATCATTATAAATTTATAGCCGTAAGTGAACATTAGAAAGCATACTCACTCGCTTTAAAGCAAGACCAACATGGATTTTCTTATCATATCAATTTCAGAAGAAAAGTCCAGGTTAACCGGTTAAGGACAAATGTGCACTCAACTTTGTATTTAAAATAATTAGATATAATGATAAATAGGTTACTAAATTGGCTTGTTCATATATGATTGGATGATTTTACCAATTTTACAAACCTCTAACAATTTGTGCATCATTCATACTTTAGAAAACAACACATTTTTTTAATTTTAATAGTTTGCTACAAGACTTAATGATGCTATTTGACAAATTGTATCTGCTAGCATTGTTGCAGGTATTCTTCTTCTATCAGCTTATGCTTAATCAAAAGTTGGATCTTCATTCGGTTTGTCTTTAGTTGCCCCATCTATCCTTCTGATAAATGAGTTGTGTCATTATGGTCTCAACTTAGGACGTCCAACTCTGCTGTAGGTATTGATCTTCCCATTTATCCGTTTTAGTTTTGTTGATACTCGAGTTTTGTAAATGATTAAGATGGATGAGGAGTGCCAAAGAAATGTTGACGTATGTAACATGTTAACGAATATGTTGTTGTTTTTGTGCCATTAAGGTCTTTAGGTGGATATGTCTCGACATATTCCTGATCTGCATGTTCACAGTTGGATATTTGGGCATAAGTTGCATTTTGCGAAGTGGGATAAATGATGTTGGACCTGTGTATGTTTCTAATTCTCATCAGCATCAACAACTGTTTATGTAGTACAAATTGATCGGTATGAACTTCTGTAGGGGCTGGAAACTTCTAATTTTAAGTTAGATGAATAGTGGTTTATTTAGTACAAATTGATCATTGTATATATAGGAAAATTCGTATAAAATAAATACGGGTTTTAATTTTTTTAAATAAAAAATCAAGAATTACCACTGAAAAATCTAGTTGTTTTGTAGTGATTATGTTCTAATCACAGGGTTTTTGTACAGTTTTTTCTGTATTTTTAATTATTTTTAATTAAAATAAAAATTATGGACGAATTACCGACGGATAATTCGTCAGTAATGTTTAAACAATATAATTTAATATTTAAAATAATTTAATTTTAATTTAATTTAAATAAATTTACCGACAACTAATCCGTCACTAAACCGTGGGTACATAAGTCCGTCGGTAAACACCGTCGTCGCTTATTCGTCGTTAATCCGTCGGTAATCATAGTCGTTGGTAATCCGTCGCTAAATCCGTCGGTAAAATAAATTCCTACCAGATAATTTCCGACGACGATTACCGACGGATCTTACCCATTACCGATGGTTTGTGCCGTCAGAAATTATTGTTTTATATGCATTCAGAGAGGGAGATTTCTCATATCAAAATTAGCAAAGAACCAGGCGTAGATAAAAATATTATGGACATGGCTATGCAAATGGGTTTATCATTTTAAGGAATTGAGAAGCTGAAAAACTTTATGTTGTCATTCTACCGGAATAAAAGATGTTAAGATTGATATCCTACAATTGGTAGCTCGATGCAATTCATCCAGTTTTAGCTCACGTTTCCTTTTGATCTTTAGTGCCCCCCCCCCCCTTCCCAATTGCTTAATATGGAAGCTATAGTTTGGTTTGAGAATGAAGGCCTTTGGCTATTGTGCACCCTGGTGGTGTGGACGATTTTATAACCGACTTTGACTTGATTCCTATTTTGAGAACCAATTTTTATAGTCTTCAGTTTATCGGTTAGAATAAACTTTGCAAATATTTTAGGATTCCAGGAACCTATAACCTAAAAATGATGACATGGATACAATCTTACATGACATTTTTTTTCAATACCAACTAAAATTTCATGTATTTTCAGATAAATATAGTTTTAGGATGTATCTTCCATATTTATATTTTCCTATTTGACTTCGATTAGGATTCTTCTCCCTTGTTTTCATGACAAAAGAAGCATGGGATTCTTATTAGCTTGTCTCATCTTCTCTATGTATATTCTTTATTGAATGAATAATAAAATCAAGCTTTTTACCTCTACATTATGATGGTATATGAGGTTTTGTTTGGAAAGCCTCCTACATAGGGTGAAATACGGGTTTAGGGTTCTTTGTGTTATGTGCATAATTAACATATTAATGTAGATATATTTACTAGTATAGGCTTGGGTTACCCATTTGGAAAAGAGGTGTTGAAGTTTCTATGATCTTGACACCAAGAAATTTTTTGTATCCCAAGAAATTTTTTGTATCCTTTCTCCGATGCTACCTCCGTTGTGCATGAACCTAACCCTAAACCCACTAATAGGTCTCTTAAAGGCTTCCCATTCTAGATCCTAACCTTGATAAGTACCTATGCCTCATGGGCAACCCCGCTGGACAGCGCCATTGGAGCACACCAACCATGCCACCACAATGAGTCAACACACAATTTTTTTCGGAGGGGGGTAACACCGGACATGGAGAACCCTAATGCCCTCCGAAACTACTATATTATCAGTCCCTTTTGGGTCGTCTGGATCATGAAAAAATTCCTACCTGCAGATTAAAGGCTTTTGTTACTCATACCGTCATCCACAAAAGTCCATCTTCTGTCTTCTTGTCTCGTCCAGGTACTCCCTTTCATATAGCATACGATGTGAATTATGACAAACTTTTTTTGTGAAACACCACGCCTTTCTTGTTGCCAATACTATGGGTGTTGAACCCTAGTCCTTTGACATTTTTTTACCCTAGACACTTTAGCATCATTGTTGACTCAATTTTTAAAAACGTGTAATTATTCTTACCCGAATTGAACCGTAATTAAATATGACAACCAAATTTAGTTGAGGGGTTAAAACTGTCATTTGTCCAAACTCTTAATAATTATCTATACTACCTTATAAACCAAATTTCTAAAAAGTCTTAAAGTCTTAAAAAAAACTCTTTATGCACTATGTACTATCACTAAAGCAGGAAGTTTGAGACTTTTAAAACTTTAAACACGGTGTACAAGATTTAAAGCCTAATATACAATTCATCGATGCACATCTTTTTATTCATCAAGGTTTATGTTTCCAAGAAGATTAAATCATGTCTCACCCTCTCTGTTTTAATTTCCCTCTCCTCTCCCAAGACTGACGTTTCATGTTGTCGAGAACAACGATTCCCTCTCCCACTCCGATTCAATTCAAATCCCTGATAAATCTTCTTCCCTAGACATCGATTCAGTCTTCAATGCATCGTATAATTATAAGGTTAGGGTTCTTTCATTCTTCAGTTCTTGATCTCCATATTTGATTCTCCATCGCACCATCTCAGGTAAAGATTTTCACTCTTCATCTTCATTTTCAATCTGGACAATTGATTGTCCATCTCTATTCGAAATGGTTTTTCTTCATCACAATTTTTCATCTGTTTGATTTTTGTTAGGGTTTGGAGGAACAGATTTGAACTAAGCTGTCAAGATCGAAAAATTCTAATGAAGAATTTAATTAACACACTCAGAAACAATGTTAAATAAGTTGCAGAAAAACACTCTAAAAATAGGGCAAATTGCATGAAAAGGTAACGTACTTTAGTATGATTCCTGTTTTAGGTAACTTACTTTCAAAACTTCTATTTTGATACCTGAGATGTGAAATCTCAAACTTTTAAGTACCTAGTTACATATAAATGATTACTAGGATTAGGTTTTTTTTGACATGACATTATTTATTTATTTTTCTAACGCCAACTAAGAATATCAATTCCATGTTATCATTTTTTAAAATATAAAATATATTTTTTAAAATCTTAAATTTATCACAATTTTCTTAAAAACCAAGAAAATCAAATTAACATAATTTTTTTAAAGCAATACAATTTGTAATTCTTTTTCTTTATTAAAAAAATGACCATAAAATTTGTAAAACTATTTAGGTGATTGTAATTCTTATAATTCTTTATTAAAAAAATACCATAAAATAAAAATATTACAAGAATTACAATCATCTAAATAGTTTTATAAATTTTATGGTCATTTTTTTAATAAAGAAAAAAACTAAAAATTTTATTGATTTAAAAAAATTACGTTAATTTGATTTTCTTAGTTTATAAAAAAAATTGTGATAAGTTTTTAGAATTAAAAAAATTTATATGAAATTTTCTTCTTAATTAAAAAAATATAAGTTTTATATTTTAAAAAATGATGACATGGAATTTATATTCTTAGTTGGCGTTAGAAAAATAAATAAATAATGCCATGTCAAAGAAAACCTAATCCTAGTAAGCATTTATATGTAACTAGGTACTTAAAAGTTTGAGATTTCACATCTAAGGTACCAAAATAGAAGTTTTGAAAGTACGTTATCTAAAACAGGAATCAGACTAAAGTACGTTACCTTTTCATGCAATTTGCCCCTAAAAATAAATCAATGGAACAGTACTTCAATGCAAATCACAAGTTATATTGATAAACTTAATGATTACAAACACAACCTCAATCTGTTGAACAGGCTCAACAGACGTTCAATACATCTCTATTGAAAGGACTTCTAAGAACCTTGAGGTTAATTCTCTAAACAAACGTATATTGAAAACTGTATCAAAAACTATATCTCTATCAAGGACTTCTAGACTATATATATAGAATTAATTACAAGATAATTATCGAAACAAAATTGATCTTCATAATCCATTCCATAATTATCTTCATCTCTATCTACAACTCCTATTCTTTCTCTTCAAGCAATATCTTCATAAGCAGTATTAACTTCATTCTTATCCAGCAGTATTAACATCCTCAGCAGTATAAACATGCTTGCAGTATTAACCATTCACTTGCAGTAGTAATCTTCAAGCAATACTAACTACTAGCAGTACTAACTCTCCAAGCAGTACTAACTATTAAAGTAGCAGCACTAACTCTTCAAGCAGTATTAATTCTACTAGCAGTAGTAATATTTCATCTTGCAGTAGTAATACCTTTCAAGTAGCAGCATTATTCATCCTTAGCACATTCAGACCCAACAATCTCCCCCTAACTTAACTTTTCAAAAAGAAGTTAAGTTCTTCAACATAGGGTCTTCATGATGCTTTCAACACTTCAGCTTAATTTCCCAGATTTGGATCCAATCCCTGACTTTGATTAATTGTCCTTCTAATCACAATTCTGGCCATTTCTGATCCTTTAGCACATACCAGCTTGGCTTTCAACATCCCTTCCAACTTAGCTTTGCTGTGGTCATAGATCTTGTCAACCAAGTAGTACTCATGGTAGCTTTTGTCAATTGTGATCATGTAGACACCACAATTTTCAAATAACATCCAATGATCAACCTTTTTGAATCCATACTCATGATGTAAGTCTTTGATCCTGTACTTCACTCTTTCAGGCTCAAACAACATGCATAAGTACTCCATGGCAATCTTGATTAAGCTCATTTTAGTTCCTTGCAACACAGATTCATACAACTTTATTCCAACTTTGTACATTTCCTCCAAGTCAGCTCTGGAACAAGTTCTAATCACTTTTCCCCAAGTTGCATAAACCTCAAACTGATCACCCATTCTTTTGAATCTGAAATATTCTTTTCTGTTGTCCTTCAGAATATCCCAAAAGATAATTTCTGGTGCTTTCATGGAGATAGGGTCAGCTTGCACTGGTTCTTCATTTGTCAAAGTCATGTACAAATGGAATTGCTCATTGGATTGTTGATTGGACTGCTCTTGATTCTGTTCTGGCTCTGCTGAAGATTCTGCTCTTGCACTTTCAATCTCCTTTTCAACTTCTTCAATTCTTGGCCTCTTTGCCTTAGGTTTGGTAGCAATAGATTTCTTTCTTTTGATAGCTCCAATCTGTTGAGCTAAAGTCTCTTCTTGCTAAGCTTCTGTCTTTTCTTTGATAGGAGTGCCTTCCTCACTATCAGGGAAGGGCTGTTGTATGTTAAGGTCATGCCTTTCTTTCATCTCTCTTTCAACCTCTACCCTTTGAGTTAAATCCCCTTGTAGTTTGGCCATCTCCTTTTTATACAGTTCTTCTATTCTACCATAAGACATGTTGGTAAGCATCCCTTCTTTGACTCCAACGGACCCTTTCAGAAAGTTGGTCATCTTTCTTCTTTCTTGATTGGCCAGGAATGTCTTTGAAGGCTGTCTTTGTCTTGTCTTTAATGTCAGCCTTTGCCTTGATGCCTTCTTTGTTACTTTCTTAGCAGCAGCAACAATATTTAAACTCCTTTGAAATTCCTCATTAAGCTTTGTAGACAACTCCAAAGCCATCTCTCTGTCTTTTGCAGATTGGATTTCTTCTTCCATTACCATCTATTCTTGCAGTTCTTTGCTAGCTCTTCATCCAAATCAATATGTTTCAGCTTCTTCATTGGTTTCTCAGACTCAACCACTTTCTCTTTCCCTTTCTTTTTGATCTCTTCCTTACTGATCTTTTTCTTTATCTGTTCTGATTCTCCTTCTTTAATGACCACTCCCTTAGCCTTTTGAGTGGCCTTGGGAATGTCATTCTTTGCCTTTACTAGAGTCTCTGCAATTGCTATTTCCTCTGCAGACATACCTGTTTTAGCTGCAACTTTCTCTGTTTCTACTGCTGTTGTTACTACTTCTGGTGTAGTTACTGCTGCTGATGTAGTTTCTACTTCTTTTGCTGTTTCTGCTTCTGCATCAATCTCCCCCTCAAAATGAGATTCCATTATAACAGGGCTTTGCTTTTCAACTTCAGCTTGACTCTCCCCCTTTTTGGAAACATCATGAGGAATGCTCCTTTTCTTCAATACAAACTATGTTCTTTTCCTTTTGTGCACCAGCTTAAGAACCATCTTTTTGAGTTTAGCAATCTGCCCCTGTTGGGAGATAATCACCTTTTGCATTTCCTTTATTTCTGCACCCTGTTTGAGTACATCCAGGTTGACATTGGCAATAGTTTCCATCAATTCCTCATAGTTATATCTGTCCTCACCTTCTTTGGGTGTGTTGACCACCCTTGAAGGATCCTTGGATTTTTTAGTAGAGGCCTTCTTCCTAGCAGAAGCACCTTCTACCCCCTTGGTTTCTTGGCACCTGGGACCTTTGTATGATTGCTCATCTAAATTTGCCGTGGGGAAGGTCTTAGGTATGTTCACACTGTCTTGTCCTACACGTTGTGCAGAAACAGTAGTGTGAGCCTTGCTGCCCACATGCTCATCCTTCTCCTCATAGAGAACCTTCTGAGGGTTGGGAGACACCCCTGTGGTTTCCCTTTGGATATTCTCTGATGGAAAATGCTCCATCAGAGGGCTTGAAGGCTTTGGGGGTGAAGGTACACGAAGGGAAGGAACCTTCTGCACATTTTTCCTTATATATATTTTGGTGATGGGGGATGTTGGCTGGACAATAGGGATCTGAGGAATATTCATAGAACAGAATGGTGTGGGTAGGTCATCAATGGGGTGGTCAAATGTGGGTTGTGACCCTGATGCCTCACCATGGGAAAGAGACACACCCATCATTGTAGAGAATAATGGAGTGTCTTGACCAGAAAAGTCCTTGGAAGGCGTTTTCATGTTTGAGAACACTTTCCCCTTAGGGAGTTTTGGTACATATACCTCCTTGAAGGTAGATAAATCCGTCATTTCCTTATTAAGTACTTCTTGTACAAACCTTGGATACATATAAAAGATTTTTGATTTGGTATCCAGGTTTGACAATAAATCATTTAAGATCATTTGAGAGAAATTAAACTTTCTAGAGGTAGCTAAGCAGACCAAAGCATAGGCTATGGTGCTGCTGAACTCACTCCAGCCAGTTGTTTTTCTTGAAATGCAGTGTTGTAGGGTATGAACAAAGAATCTCCACTGAGGTGAAAATCTGTTCTTGAAGAACTTGAATACCTCTGTGGGACCTTCATACCCCATACGATTTAGAACTTGGAAGAGATCTTCCTTAGGAAGAGATGTAATACCTGAGGCCTCCTCTAAGCGTAGATGAATGCGAATACAACCTTCTATGATGGTTAGAGGTTTATCACAAACCCTTGATTTGATGACCTGATTGCCCTCTTCTGTGTGGATGGTAGCATTTGCCCAAAATTGTCGTAGATGTTCCACACAGATTGTGGGATTGACAGTGAGGGCATAGGCAATGTGGGACGATCTGAGGAAATCCACAATTGGATGAAAACCTTCAGCCTGTTTGGGTTTTTGCAGCATAGCAACCTCATTGTGTTCATCAAAGAATTCTAGTCCTGCCATCGTTCTGATTGATTCTAGGATTCGAATCGCAATTAGGGTGTACACTGGTGAGCAAGAAATCGAGAGAGAGAGAGAAAGAGTAGTAATGGAAGTTCAAAGAGCCGTTTGTATTTTGGCGGTCACACAGGGTATTTATAGCTGGAGTGTTTCAGTTAGAAGAAGTACTAAGTACCCTAGCAGTATTAACCAGCTCGCAGTATTAACTCAGAGTAGCAGTAGTAACACATAGTCGCAGTACTAACACAGACTAGCAGTATTAACAAAGACTAGCAGTATTAACACCTACCAGTAGTAGTAACACTGATTAGCAGTATAAATAAAGCCAGCAGTAGTAACTTTTGCACTGGAAGTATAAACCACCTAGCAGTAGTAACCATACTTGACCATATTGGAACTGACATCATGAGTAATATACAGAGCAGTATTAACTGAACTAGAAGTACTAAGTATTCAGTTGAAGCAATCTGAAACACTTAAACACACAAGGTTAGCAGCACCATGCACAATATAAAATGAGAAAGTAAGCAGGAAGGAATCTATACAAGTACATGAGTCAAAAGATAATAGGATTATTCAGAGTTTATCATTCCCACACTTGTGACCAAAAATGTGAATCTACCCACATCAAAAGATTTAGTGAATAGATCAACAAATTGGTTACTTTTATGGACTTTCACAACCTGAATTAGCTTCTTTTCATTACAGTCTCTGATAAAATGGTACCTGATTTCAATATGCTTTGTTTTGGAGTGCTTAACTGGATTATTAACAATGCTAATAGCACTGCTATTGTCTATGAAGATTGGAGTGTGAAGAAAAGTCATACCATAGTCCAACATTTGATTCTGAATCCAGAGTACTTGTGAACAACAACTTGTAGCAGCTATATACTCTGCTTCTGTTGTAGAGGTGGACACTGTGGTTTGTTTCTTGCACTGCCATGACACTAGTCTTGCACCCAAAAACTGACATCCCCCTGAAGTTGACTTTCTATCCAAATTTGCACCACCCAAGTCACTGTCTGAATAAGCAAGTAGGTCAAATGGTGAGTCATGAGGATACCAAAGACCTAATCTAGGTTGGCCTTTGAGATATCTGAATATCCTCTTGACTGCTTGAAAGTATGACTGCTTAGGCCTTACTTGAAATCTTGCACACACACAAACAGGAAACATGATATATGGTCTTGAAGCAGTGAGACACATGAGGGAGCCAATCATGTATCTATAGTGATGAGCATCCACATCCTCCCCCTCAAGATCTGCAGTGATCTGTTTGTGTGTCTCCATGGGTGTGCTTGCAGGCTTTGAATCTGAGAATACAAACTTAGTAAGAATGTCATGCACATACTTGGATTAGCTTAGAAATATCCCATCTTTCTTCTGCTTAACTTGTTGCCCAAGGAAGAAATTAAGTTCACCCATAGAACTCATCTTGAATCTCTTGTGCATCAAATCTTCAAAATCTCTACACATTTGATCTTTTGTGGATCCAAAGATAATATCATCCACATAGATTTGCACTATTAGGATGTCCTTCTTCTTCCTCTGAATGAACAGAGTCTTGTCTATGATTCCTCTTTGAAAACCATTTTCCAAGAGATAGGTAGACAAAGTGTCATACCATGCCCTTGGTGCTTGATGTAGCCCATAGAGTGCCTTCTTCAATTTGTATACTCTGTCAGGATAATTTGGATTCTCAAACCCTGGAGGCTGACAGACATACACTTCTTCTTCAATTCTCCCATACAGAAAAACACTCTTTACATCCATTTGGTAGACCCTGAACTTCATGAAAGAAGCATAGGATAAAAATAGCCTAATTGCCTCAATCCTGGCCACTGGTGCAAATACCTCTTCATAGTCAATTCCTTCTTCTTGAGTATACCCTTGTGCCACTAATCTGGCCTTGTTCTTTATTACTATTCCTCTCTCATCTTTCTTGTTCCTGAAGATCCATTTAGTGCCTATAGCTCTGTGTCCTTTTGGAAGATCAACCAAATCCCATACATCCTGCAGCACAAACTGTAGTAGCTCCTCTTGCATTGCTTCTATCCAGCTTGGATCCTTCATTGCATCATTTGCCTTTTTGGGTTCAACCTGTGATAGAAAACAAGATAGTAATCCCGATTGTATGTCCTTCAATCCTCCCAACTTGCTTTGATTCCTTGTGATTATAGAAGAATTGATGTCACCAATCACCAATTGAGGAGGATGATTTTTCTGAACTCTTGTTTGATGAGCATCATCTTCATTAATATCTTTTCAGGAGTGCTGCCACCAAAAACTGAAGAGTTATCATCATCTGTGTCATCTTCTTCCAAACATGGCATCTCAGGACCTTTGATTCCTGAATTTGAGGGTTGATCTTCCTTTTCACCTCTGTCCTCTTCATTCTGAGCTGGTTCAGTGTCCTTTGATTCTGAAGTATCTTTCTTATCTTGGTCACAAAATTCAACAGGATCAGCAGTAGGTGTTGGGAACAGAACAAACTCTTGTCTTTGTACTTGTACATTTTTTGTCCATGTTCCTGCATTATGCTCATTACTGAAACCCAAAGAATTAGATAGTAAATCAATGTCAAATAGCCAATCAGGACCTGAACCAAGTTGATTTGGTGTGTTCTCATTGCATTTAACGTTGTCACTTTCCTCAATAATCCTAGAAGAGGTGTTGAAAACTCTGTAGGCCTTACTTTGAGATGAATATCCAACAAGAAACCCATCCTCAGCTTTGCTATCAAACTTGCCTAGGTGAGTTTTGGTATTGAGAATTGTGCAAGGACACCCAAATGGTTTGAAAAATCCAATAAAAGGTTTCTTCTTTTTAAAAAGCTCATAAGGTGTCTTGTCTTGGGATTTCACTACTAGAACTTTGTTTTGAACATAGCAGGCAGTATTAACTGCTTCTGCCCAAAAAGTGATTGGAAGTTTTGAATCTGCCAGCAGAGATCTAGCAGCTTCTATCAGAGTCCTATTTCTCCTTTCCGCAACACCATTCTGTTGAGGAGTCCTAGGAGCACTGTATTGTCTCTCAATGCCTTTTTCCTCACAGAAGCTGTTTAGGTCGTTGTTTTTAAATTCAGTTCCATTATCAGACCTGATGACTTTAACTCTTAGATTTGTTTGGTTTTCAACTCTAAGAACAAAGGATTTGATCAGTCCACTTGTCTCATCCTTAGTCCTCAGAAAATAGACCCAAGTGAATCTAGAGAAATCATCAACAATAACCAAGCAGTAGGATTTCTTACCAATACTCATCACATTTGTAGGACCAAACAGATCCATATGCAGTAAATTAAGAGGTGAAGAGATTGTATTTATATCTTTGGACTTATGAGAAGTTTTGTGTTGTTTGCCTTTAAGACATGCAACACAATGATCATCACATGAAAATAGCTTTTGTGGCAAACCTCTTACAAGGTTGTTTTTCACAAGTTTGTTCATTGTTTTAAAGTTCATGTGACACATCCTTCTGTGCCAAAGAGATGATTCATCCAAAGAAGCTTTTGAAAATAAACAATTTAAAGATGAATCAGAAGCTACACTCTCCAAGTCTAAGCAATAAACATTGTCCTTTCTAGGAGTTCTAAGTAGTATCATACTTTCATCAACTACCTTGAACCCTGGAGCAAGGATAATACATTCAGTATCATTGAATAATATGCTATGTTTCTTGTCACAGACCTGTGATACACTTAGCAGGTTGTATCTCAATTGCTCAACATAGTATACATCCTCAAAGGTCATCTTACATTTTGACACATTACCTTTTCCACTTATCTTTCCACCTGCTGGATTATCACCAAAAGCAACATGTCCTCCATCAATTCTTTTGAAGTTGTGAAGGCAGGCCATGTTACCTGTCATGTGCCTGGAACAACCACTATCAACATACCAAATGCTCCTTCCCTTGAGCTGTTGGTTGCCCTGCACATATAATAAAGCAGTTAGTTTTTAATAGGAACCCAAGCCAAAGTGGTCTTGGGTTTCCCATTCTCATCAACATATTCATATTCAGACTTGATGAGATTATCAAACTGAGGAATCTTATTGCTTGAATACTTTCTCAGAAGAATGGGCCTGTCACTGGAAGCAGTACTAACTTGATTGGCAGTACTAACTTTGTTAGAAGTACTAACATCATTAGCAGTACTAATTGGGTTAGCAGTACTAGCTTTGTTAGCAGTACTAACTTGGTTAGCAGTAGTATTACTTGCAACAACACTATTTCTGTCAGCAGTACTATTTGAAGTAGCAGTTCTAACAGATTTCTTTACTTTTGGAACCCAAACCTGGACAAAGTTGTTTGCTTTCTTTTTCTTTAAGATACTCCTTGTCTTATTTGAAGTATTTTTCTTTGAATTAGCAAACTTATTCTGAGCATGAGATTTTATAGGTGCCCTTTTCACATTCTCAGCCATATGATTCCTTATTTGCTTCCTATAACCAACAGGATTTTGTATATTTCTTTGAAAAGTGATCCTTTGGTTAATAGGATTGAAATAACAGTGTTTGGCTAGATGATTTAACTTGCCACAGATAAAACAAGGCTTTGGTCTGTTAATTTTTCTCAGATCAATTCCTTGTTTTAAAGCCCACTGATTATTTATGTTTCTTTGATTTTCCCTTGTTTTATCATGTTGTTGGGGTTGATTCTGTTTACAAGTACAGGGATTAACAACAGTGGTTTGCATGTAATGGACTCCATGTACCTTTCCCTTCCCTCTCTTAGAACTTTCAGCCTTTTCACTCTCTACAAAAGGTTTAACCCCCCTTTCATTTGTAAGGATATGATTTTCTAAAGGAATTTCTTTAAGGTCATCCTTATTCTTACCTTTAGTGGTCTCTTCTTCAGTCTCTTCCTCAATCACTACATTGTCAAGAGGATCTACATCTGTGGCTCCTGCAGGTAAGTCTATTTTTTCTTGTCTTTCTAAGAGGTCTGAAGTGGGAGGGATATAGTTATTGTTATAGGGTGGAGGGGTACTGTTGTATCCTAAACCTCTTTTCAGGTTGTCATGGACTTGAGATTTTAGAAGTGAGTCCATTGCTTTAGAAGCATTGGAAAACTTCTCAATGTCCAACTTGGCTTTCTCAAAATCACTCCTTATCTTCTCACATTCCTCTTCAGACTTTTTAAGCTTAAAATCTAACTAATTCTTTTTCCACTTCCAGTAGTTAGTATCATATGTGTGTTGAAGTTCATTGGCTTTGTATGCCTTAATCTGTTCTTCCAAATTCTCAACAATCACAACATACTCTCTTCTATCTTTCTCTAACCTTTTTAGGTCATCACACATGCTTTGATTGTGATCCCTGTACTTTTTAACAGTTTCTATGCAAGATTTTGAGCAAAGGTTAGATTTTACCTCTGTGGGAATATCAGTGCTTGCTGACTCTGAAACTTTAGCCATTAAAGCTTGATTCTGAACTGCTTCTTCTGCTTGGTCACTCCAATCAAATCCCATTCCTTCTTGGGAAACAAGAGCTTGAGAAGAGTTCCTGTTGTTGAAGCTAGTGGACTATGATGGTTGATGGTTGCTAGTATGTTGTTGAGGCATTCCACTTCTGCATTCTCTTGCAAAGTGCCCCAACTTGTGACACTTGTAACATTCAACCTTGGATTTATCAAATCCAACCCCATCTTCTCTTTTCTGAGCAAAGTTGTTCCTTCCAGTCCTTTTGATGAATCTTTTTACCCTCATTGTGAGCATAGTCATCTGCCACTTGATATCCATCTCTTCCAGATCATTAGCATTTATCTGTTCTAAGTCATCATTAATTAGAGTGGAATTAGCATGACTGGCTAGAAAAGATTCTAAAACTGAGTCATTAGATCCATCTTGCTTTGATCCACAGGCAGCACTAACTGATTCTGTATTAGCAGCATAATCAGTAGAAGATGATAAAAGAGCAGCATTGTATGAGTATCCAGAGGGCCTCTTCTTTGCTTCTACCTCTGCTTCAAACACCCTAAGGTCATTATAGAGGTCATCCAGTTCCTTGTCCTCCAGTTGGTCATTCTGTCTGAAGGAGACAGTGTACATAGTCCATTCATCACCAAGAGATCTTAGAAATTTTCTGTTGACATCATCTTGATCTATCTTCACACCAACAGTAGCCAATTCACCAATTAAGTTATTAAATCTATCAAAAGTTTGAGTCATGGACTCATTCTTTGGAGACATGAAGTTTTCATATTGCTGCTTCATGATGGCCTTCTGATTTCTCTTGGTACTTTTGGTACCAGAAAATCTTTTCTCCAGTGCATTCCATAGAATTTGTGCATCAGAACAGTTGCAGAATTGATGTTGGTACTCATTAGGAATAGCCAAGAGCAGAGTGCTCAAGTCTTTCATCTCTGTCTGCCTCATCTTTCTTTCTCCACCAGTCTTTGGTGGAGGTCTTTTGCCTTCTGCATCCATCTTTCCTCCATCTGAGGGACCATTCTCAATGATGTCCCACATTGAGAAGTCTGTGAGAAGAATGTACTGCCTGATTATGATCTTCCACATGTCAAATTCATTGGGTTTGAGCATGGGAACCTTTGATACCAAAACGCAATCGCTTGAACTGTCCATGATTATAGGTTTCTGAGTTTTCTTGCTCTGATACCACTTGTCAATATCGAAAAATTCTAATGAAGAATTTAATTAACACACTCAGAAACAATGTTAAAGAAGTTGAGGAAAAACACTCTAACAATAAATCAATGGAACAGTACTTGAATGCAAATCACAAGTTATATTGATAAACTTAATGATTACAAACACAACCTCAATCTGTTGAACAGGCTCAACAGACGTTCAATACTTCTCTATTAAAAGGACTTCTAAGAACCTTGAGGTTAATTCTCTAAACAAACATATATTGAAAACTGTATCAAAAACTATATCTCTATCAAGGACTTCTAGACTATATATATAGAATTAATTACAAGATAATTATCAAAACAAAACTGATCTTCATAATCCATTCCATAATTATCTTCATCTCTATCTTCAGTTCCTATTCTTTCTCTTCAAGCAATATCTTCATAAGCAGTATTTACTTCATTCTTATCCAGCAGTATTAACATCCTCAGCAGTATAAACATGCTTGCAGTATTAACCATTCACTTGCAGTAGTAATCTTCAAGCAATACTAACTACTAGCAGTACTAACTCTCCAAGCAGTACTAACTATTAAAGTAGCAGCACTAACTCTTCAAGCAGTATTAATTCTACTAGCAGTAGTAATATTTCATCTTGCAGTAGTAATACCTTTCAAGTAGCAGCATTATTCATCCTTAGCACATTCAGACCCAACATAAGCATAGACACAATCAAGAAAAACATTGGGTCCGGTTTTTTATGGTGCCAACGAATCCATGGAACTCATGGTTGCAGCTAAGAAGGTTTATTTCAAATTTGATATTTTTCATTCTTTTAGTTATTTCCTTTTCCCTAAACCTTGTAGATTTCTACTACATTTGTATGTTTTACATTTTTTTTTTCAGAAATTTGTTGTCATCGGCAAGATAAGGGTCAACAATGATGCTAAAGTGTGAGTACAACAGTGATGGGGAAATCGAAGGTGAATTAGAAGAGACTAATGAAATTGCAATGCTTTCCGTTTTGATGAGGGTGTGATGATTGAGAGGGAAAAATATTTCCTTTAAGGGTTTGATGATAGTTTAAGTTTTATAGTTAGCTTGTGAGTTTGAAGTTTTGTATATCTATCAATTCTCATGGTTTAAACTTCTACAATCAATGGTCTTTTTTGTGAATCACATATCGTATTTTTGTATTGATTTGTCTGAAATCGTCCATTTTTGCAATCAAGAAAGACAATTTGTTTACTATATGGTTTTCATTTTGTTCAGTGATGCTTATAGTTTGAGTTGTTTGGTTAATAATTGTAAATATTCCATGCTTTTTGCCTATATAAATAAATTTGGAAGCCAGACTGAATAATTTTGGTTTTGCTTGTGCTAGGCAGGTACCAAGGGTAACAGAAGGTGAATCAATAGAAATGTGGGTCCTGAAGGTAGTATTTATCTGTTGAACTCAAGTAAACAAAAGCCATAAACTAAAGTGCATTATTTATTGAAAAGCTGAAAAAAGTTATTTTAAATAATCATAATGACAATTGGTTCTAATTAGTTTTTATATAGGGAAAATTGCTACATATTTTGTTGTAAGTTGATGGATTCATGTTGCAAAAAAACAGTTTTTACACAGTTGGGTTTCTTCATTTTTTCTCGATTTCTCCATCTCTCTATCTTCACTACCTCAAGATATCAAGTTGTATATAGTTTTGATGTCACTATGTTGCAATTGTTTGTTAACACACATAAATTATAATTGTAAGCATACAATTTTTATGAATCCCAATGATTTTTGCAATTTTGTTTGGGCGAGAGCTTGTGCACATATTACATAATATATTTCTTTTTTTACCCTAGATGAAGTCTAACATACTGATTATAAACTTATGGTTGTTTAGTGATGGGAATTTGTTTTTTTCTTCCTTCACCCTAACATATTTTACATATCTTGCACCTAAAAGCTAAAACAACTATTAGATTACCGAATTCATGGTGCAGATACATGTCTAAGCTCTACAATGTTGAATATTTCTTTCTACTTACGTATGCTTTTTTTTTTTGCATCTGGTAGGCTTTCTTATCTCCTAAAAACTTGAATGTTGAGTACCAGAGATTGTTTTGAGTCCTGTTTTGATTTCTCAAGGGTGAAACTGCACCAAACTGCACTAAATTGGGTTAAGCAGGTATTTCAACTCCCCATTTCCTTATTTCTTTCAAATCACACACAATAAAGAACAAAATAAGAATCATCATATGTATGTATTTATTCATAAGAGTATTGAACATATATGCCCAAGCTCATATCCTTGGTAGTTTTGGAAAAAGAGAGTATAGTTCTTGAATGTTATGTAGCAGGACTAGAGAAATAAAGAGTTCGCCTTATTGTTTGGTGTAAGGACTGATGATGTGGATTCCCTGTTTAATGTATCTCAAACATAGATTAATTCATTTTATTGGTTTTGTCTCAAGTCTGGGTGGTTTTCACATTTAATAGAAATTGGTGGTTAGGAGAATGGATAAAATTGGTCTTAGGATCTATCTCAGACTTAGATTAATTCTTTTTATTTTTTTGGAATCTACTTGAGACCATACTATGCTTTTGTTTGGATTAGTCTTGTTGGATTATAAGGGTTCGTTTGGTTTGTAGGAATGGAATGTATTGGATTTCATATAGGGATTTGGATTTAAGAGGATTTAGAATCCTTTTGTGTGTTTGGTTTGTATGATTTGAATGGATTTGAATTCCATTGTTTGTGAAAAAATCATTATAAAAATTATGAAAAAATATAAAAGAAATTAAATTACCTTTTATTTATCTGATTATTATTATCCTAGCCATTCCCTTGAGATTTCAAAATCATGTGTTAGTGGGATTTTAAAGAAATCATATGATTTCAAATCCGGTTAATCCTGCAAACCAAACATGGGATAGGAATGGATTTGAAATCCAAATTCCTCCAATTCTAATATATTCTGACAAACCAAATATGCCTTAATAATTAGATTAATTCTTTTTGTTCAACATGTTGCAACCCTGTTGTCTTGGTTCTGCCTCAAGTCTGATGGTTTATTGATGATATTAGCCTGGTGCAGAATCTGTATAGATGCTCATTTTGGTGCTGACCTATTTTGGATTTGTTATTTTGCAATAACCTTTGACCATTTTGCAAAATGTTCGATTGATATCTTGGTGATTGATTTTGATTGCTAGAGTTGGTCTATCTTTAGTCTTGGTACTCAATTGCAACAATCCGGATGGAGTAATGAAGTTTTTCAGCTACTTTTATTGGTTCCTCTTCAGTCTTAAAGACATACTTCATATGATTTTTCAGGTTGTGGATTATGATCATGAATTTCAATTGGAATTGAGATTGGTTCACTTTATATCTTTTTGGTATAAGGCCTGTGATTCTGGAAGGCCTATTGCTTCAGTGGATTATCATGTTTGGCTACAAAAGTCATGGTGGTTTTCACATTCAATAGAAATCGATGGTGTAAGAGAATGGATAAAAGTTTCTCGTGGAATCTATCTCAAACTTGGTCCCAAAGTAATATCTTTGTCTGGATGGTTCCTGTTTCTAATTCTGATTCCATAAGAATTCATCAACAACAGTGTTTGAAAGCCATCTTGGTTAGTCTTTTTTTCTATTGGTGGTTTCTAGTTAGTCCTTACTGCAACAGAAGGATGTTTTGTTGTCTATTCTGGTTGAATGATTTGGATTTGGCCTCAAAGCATGGTTTTGTGACTTGTAGTATCATTTTTGCAATGGTCGAATCAAATTTTACTTTTTTAAGATTTTTAGGAAAATACGGTTTGATAGATGAAGAGGTATGCAAACTACACATTAAATTTAATGTAATATGTTTTTGACATCCATAAGGTAAACCAAACTATGTTACTTAGTAAAAGTATAATTGTATTATGCATTTTACTTGCACGTATTCGAAGTTTACATCCTGCCGCATTGCACGGGTACCCAACTAGTATAAAATAAAATAAAATAAAGTTAAAGTTATCAAGAGTAACATTACAAACCCATCGTTTCCTTCAATTTGAGTTCATTTTGCATCCTCACCGCCATCTTTAATCTCTCTCTCTCTAAAACCCTATTACCTCTCTCTAAAATTACTCCCAAATCGTCGAAGTAATCGAAGAAACAATTACATATTCGGAATCTACGCTTTGAATACTTTCTAGAGGTATAAATTTCTTTTTAAGTTATTTAAGTTGGTAGGTTAGGGTAGTTGAAGTTGGTTGGTAGATTATGATGTGTTATTGCAAAGTTATAATCAAATACATGTTTATGAATGTTTTTTTGGTCAAAATTGAAAAATGGTAAAGTTTGGAATCAAAATGATGAATTTTGTATTTATATGTTTAACCGCACACCACGTGTTCGATTTAATGCCTAGGAGAATAGAATTTCGTGAATAAGCTTAGGATAATAACCATTGAGTTTGTTGATCCAAACTCTCTCAGTGATTTGATGACGACCCATTAAAATACTTAGTGAAAATTACGTTTAATATTTGTATGTATTAGTGTTTCACCATCAGCGAATAAATATTGAGTATGTTCAGTATCGCTGATGATCTCTCTACTATCACTTAGACGTAATCCCTGAAAACAAGTTTCGCGACAAAGATGTTCACTACTGAATCGAAGACAAAGATGCTGAACAAACGACATGTCTACTCATGATCTGATGTGGATATCAGTGAAACCAAGACAAGTCAGCAATACGCGAAGAAACCTGAAGAAAAGCTTCAGCGATCACTGAACTTCCTTTTATCTCAATGAAGGAAGAGATATTCAGCGACTGAAGATAACATAGCTTATGCTCCAATTTCTTTTGTCTTATCCTTGCACACATAGTACAAATGTCAGAAGAGACATACCTCTGCGACAAATCGTACAACAACTTTGAAGACTACATTGTTCACTATTCGGCCAAAAGCATGTCTCCAAAAGACAGAGACATGCAACCAACCAAAGGGTGACACGTGTAAAGTACCCTGCCATGCATTTAATGCATAGAGTATAAATAGAAAGGTTGAGACTCTCTCTGAAGTAGCCTTCTATCCTTCTTTTCTTGAACAATAATATAGAAACCCTTGTTTTCTATATCTTTTCAACCTTTATTCTCTAGTTCTTGTGCAAAAATCTATGTGTTTCTTAAGTTTGTTTAGATTAGGTCTTAATCATATTCCACAACAAGCTGTAAATTGTGATTTGATTTATCAATAAACAATCTATTAACCCATTTTTTTGTGTGTGTATTCAACCTCCCCCCCCCCCTCTACAAACTTGTTAAGCACCTTCGGGACCAACAAGTGGTATCAGAGTAGATTGTTTAATCTCATAAACAAGATCTTGCTTTATTCTCTTCCTTGCTATTCTCAAAATGGCACTCATCACAAACTCTAACTATTATGATAATGGTTCACTCTCAAAACTCCCTCGATTTAGCAGAGACAACTTTGCTCTCTTGAAAAATCGAATGATGATATTTCTAGAAGGTGTAGATCCTACTATACCTGAATATGTGGCAAATGGTCCATATGAACCTTTTATGATCATAGCCGTAGTTCCTGCCATCGCAACCACCCCTTCTATTCCTGAAAGATATGCTCTTAAGAAAATTAGACAATGGAGTGATGATGACAAAAAGAAAGTAGGATTAGATGCTAAGGCAAAAACAATTATTTCTATGGCCTTGCCTGATGAAGCCTTCCATTCCATCATGCATCTAAAACTGCTAAAGAAATGTGGGACACTATATGTGTTCAGTATCAAGGTACCACTGAAATCCAAGAAACCAAAAAGATCAATTTGGTAAGACAATATGAAAGTTTTATTTGTGGTAAGAATGAATCTCTATCTGATGTTCACCAAAGATTTAACTGTTTAATCATTGATCTAAGGACTTTTGGTAGGACCTATTCTAATTCTGAGGTCCTAACTAAATTCTTGGAAAGTCTTCCTGAAAACTGGGACAACTATTCAATGTGTCTCAAGCTGACCAAAGACTTAAATCATCTTTCTCTTAGCACTTTGTATGGAATATTACTCAACTATGAGCAATCAAATTTCCTGAAGAAAAATTTTGTAAAAGATTTTAAAGACTTCAAAAGAACTCCTGTTGCTTTAGTCTCTTTAGAGATCATTCCATCTCAGCGATCTACTCTCACCCTCATTGAGTTAGATTCTAACTCTAAGGAATTATCATACACTGACCTTTCAGAGTTTGACGAATCCTTATCACTCTTGACAAACTCTTTCAAAATATTTGCAAGAAAGAGCAATATCAGAAGAAATAAGCATCTCTCTCTATTTGACAAGCCAAAATCAACTTTTGTTGATAAGGCTACTGCTACTTGCTATAACTGTGAGAAAGTTGAAATTTTGCTAGCGAATGCAGGTGAAAGAAAATCTTCAAACCTTTCACATCCAGGAAAACCAATGATAAAAAATACCTCAAGCTGAAAGAAAAATATCGAAAGATGAAAGGCTTTAAGCGAAAAGGTAAAGGTCTCATTGCTGAAGAGCATGATTGGGCTGAATCAGAAGAATCAAGTTCTGATGAAGAAGTCGCTAATATCTGTCTTATGCCTGAGATTAAAGAAGAAGTGGAAGAACCAACTGGAACTTCTATGAGTTACATCTTCTCTCAGGTATCAATCTCTACCACTCCATCTCTTTCTGAGGCTTAGAGAAGTCATGCGGTTGATGTGCTGACAATAGACTTGTACAATGCACTGAATGACAAAACTTTAGCTGAAAACAAAAATATTGATTTAATTGAACATCTATAAAAATTCCATTTAAGGATCAAAGAACTAACTCTTTTAGAGGAAAGTTTAAAAGATCAAGTCATGGTCAATGAAATTATCATCATTGAATGCGAATAAGCCATCGCAGCTCTAAAAGCTGAAAAGGCAACTGTTGAGAGATGGTTAAATCTTCAACCAAGATCACTGAAATCTTAAGTGCTCAAATTCCTTCTCATGACAAAACCGGTCTCAGTTATCGATATGAAAAGGATGAACCTAGTAGAGGCTGCTCCATGCTTAAGTTTGGGATGTTCGTCTCTTCTATCCTTGACACTTCTTCCACTCAGTGCTCCTTGTCCTCTAATCCTATCCCTGAGAACTTATCTAAGAGATCCAAGCTCGCTGATAAAGGGAAATCAATTTCCCATCATTCTCAGAAGGCTATAAAGATAGCAAAGTTGAAGGTCTCATCCAAACCTTCAGTAAATCAATCCTCCAGCTCTGGATTAAAAATCACCGACTTCACTCAGAGATCCACTCCAAAGCTGAAAATTGGTATCAAGCCTAAGAAATCAGAAGAACTGAAAGTTCTTCCGAGATCCAATGCTAAGGGCATTCTTGGAGCTGGCCTGCTCACCTTAAGTTTTCTAATACGACTGTTTCTGGTCTTAAAGCTACTGTCATCTATAGAAAGTGCTATCACTGTGGACTTACTGACCATATTGCCAGTAAATGTCCTATTGCCACAAGAGCTGAAAAGACAACTAACGTGAAGATGAATGCCTCCAAGGCTAAGAAGGTCACAAAAGCTGAGAAATCTGCCATGGTGAAAAATGCCACTAAGGTTAAACAATTAACCAAAGTGAAAGTTACCACTGACGCTGAATCTTCAGATGTCGTGAAGATTGTTGAACCTTCCATCTCCACTAACCTTATTGGACCCATTGAAAAGTGGGTACCAATCAAAACTTAGTCTTCCTTATGTTTGCAGGGATCAAAGGGTATCTGGTATCTAGATAGTGGATGCTCTCGACACATGAGTGGCATAAAAGACCTGCTCACTGAATACAAGGAAGAGAAAGGTCCCTCAGTGACTTTTGGTGGAAATGGAAAAGGTTATACCAGAGGGTTTGGTGTACTTAGTAATGAGAAAACTACCTTCCGAAGAGTCGCTTATGTAGATGGATTGAAGCACAATCTTCTCAGCATCAGTCAGCTATGTGACAAAGACTATGAGATACGCTTTTGTAAGAAATCATGTTCAGTGGTGGACGAAAAAGAAAAGCTTGCTCTCACTGGTTATCGTATGGAACTTGTTTATGTAATAGACATAGACTCTATATCCACTGAAAACGTTTGTTTTCTGTCCAAAACCACTCCTGATGTCAACTGGCTGTGGCACAAAAGGCTCTCTCGTCTCAACTTCAAAACACTAAATACTCTCTCCTCAAAAGAATTAGTCTCCGATCTTCCTCAACATTCATATGCCAAGGAATCCCTTTGTTCAACATATGAAAAGGGAAAACAAACTAAAGCTAGTTTCAAATCTAAACAAGTTTCTTCAGTGACAAGTCCTCTTCAACTCTTGCATATAGATTTGTTTGGCCCTGTCAATATTCAATCCATAGCTGGAAAGAAATATACTCTTGTCATAGTAGATGAATACTCTCACTACACCTGGGTAATCTTCCTTCTCTCTAAGAGTGATACTCTAGAAGAACTTATATCTTTTGTTAGAAAGATGGAAGTGTTGAACAACTTAATTGTTCGCTCAATAAGAAGTGATCATGGAACTGAATTCAAAAATATTTCCCTAAACAACTTTTTTGAGAGTAAGGGAATTTCGCTGTCAGGATCGAATTCTCAACAAGAATTAATTCTCAGAAACAATATCAAAGAAGTTTGCGGAATAACACTTTGATATTCAATGAAACAGTAAATCAACACAGTAAATATGAAGAACAAACTGTAAACTTGTATTGAATGATTAGAATCACAAGATTACACACTCAACCTCAATCTTGAAGAACAAACTCTTTCAAGACGAATTCTACTTCTCTAGAATTAGGATCTATATCTTGAGGTTGATTCTCTCTCTAATTGAATGAAAAAAACAAAAGTTATCTCACTATTCTAAACAATACAATATATATATTGAAGATAAAAGATAATTACAATTTATACAATATCTCCAGAATATCTTCCATCATTGTCTCTAAGCTTCCATGAATATCTTCAGTTTATCCAGCTGTCATCCTTTCCATACAGATCTCCATCTTATAAGCAGTATTAATCATAAGCAGCATTAATACTCTGAGCAGTATTAACTCTAGCAGTACTAACCATGCTCAGCAGCATTAATCTCTTCAAGCAGTACTAACTTTGAACTAGCAGTACTAATCTTGTTGAGCAACATTAACCATCAACTAGCAGCATTAAAGAACAGAAGTACTAACTAGAAGTATTAACTGTTTTCTTCTAGCAGCATTAACTAGAAGTATTAACTAGAAGTATTAACTTTGTTCCAGCAACATTAACTTTGTTCCAGCAACATTAACTACAACTGGCAACATTAACCACAGAAGTAGTAACCTCAGAAGTATTAACCAAGTTCTTCTAGCAGCATTAACTTAAGAAGTAGTAACCATGTTGAACTAGAAGTAGTAACCATGTTGAACTAGAAGTAGTAACCATGATTCACTAGAAGTAGTAACCATGTTGAACTAGAAGTAGTAACCATGTTGAACATTAACTTCAGAAGTATTAACTACAACTAGAAGTAGTAACCATGATTGACATATTTCAGACCCAACAATCTCCCCCTAACTTAACTTTTCAAAACTGAGAAGTTAAGTTCTTCAGTATAGGGTCTTTATGATAATTTCAAAACTTTCTGCAATTACTAGTTCTTCTTGATTCAGTTTCTGCTGTTATCTTCTTTTCTGTTTCTGTTGTTATCTTCTTTTCTGTTTCTGTTGTTATCTTCTTTTCTGTTTCTGCTGTAGTTACTGCTTTGTTTCATCTTCTTCACTTATCTCCCCCTCAAAATAAGATTTCATATCAACTTGATTCTCCTTCTCAATTCTTCTCAAGTTCAGATGTTTAAGTCTCCCCCTTTTTGAAATAATCATGATCTTTTCATCTCTTTTATCTCCATAATTTGATTGTGAACTTTCAGACAAATTGTACCAAGTGTATCCATCAATTCTTTGTAGTTAAACTGTCCTCACCTCCTTTAGATGTGTTACCACCCTTGAAGGATCCTTGGATCTTTTAGTAGAGATCTTCTGCCTAGCAGAAGCACCTTCTACTCCCTTGGTTTCTTGGTACCTGGGACCTTTAGATAATTACTCATCTAAAGTTGCCATGGGGAAGGTCTTAGATATGTTCACACTGTCCTGTCCTGCACTTTGTGCAAAGTCAGTAGTGTGAGCCTTACAACCCATATGCTCTTGCATCTCCTTATTGAGCACCTTCTTGAGGTTGGGAGACACCTCTATGGTTTCCCTTTGGATATTCTCTGATGAAAAAGGCTCCATCAGAGGGCTTGTAGGTTTTGAGGTTGAAGATACAAGAAGGGAAGGAACCTTCAGTATCTTTTCCTTATATAATATAGTAATGGGGAATGTTGGTTTGACAAAAGGAATCTGAAGATTTATGCTTGGTAGTGGAAGGTATGGATAGGTCATCAGTGGGTTGGTCTAATGAGGGCTTTGACCCTGATGCCTTACCTTCTTGATTGTGGGACACCACCATCATTGTTGAGAACAATGGGGTGTCAACTCCTTCAGAGTCCCTAGCAGATCTTCTCATGTTTGAGAAAACCTTGCCTTTAGGGGGTTTAGGTACATATACCTTATCAAAGTGAGGTATGTCCGTCAATTCATTATTAAGTACTTCTTGTACAAACCTTGGATACAGATAAAAGCTTTTTGATTGATATCCAGGTTTGACATTAAATCATTGAAGATCATTTTTAGGTATAGAAAACTTACATTAGCAGTAGTAACACTTATCAGCAGCATTAACACAAACTGGCAGTAGTAACACATACCAGCAGCATTAACACAGTCTGACAGTATCCACTGAACTAGAAGTACTAACTACCTTTCAGTATTAGCAACCTTTTTCACTTTTCTTACCTTCTGCTGGATCAAAAGTAACATGTCCTCCATCAACTCTTTTGAAGAATTTGAAGGCAATCCATGTTCCTTGTTATGTGCCAAGAGCAACCATTATCTTCATTCCAAATGCTCTTCCTCTTGAGCTTTTGATTGCCCTGCACACTTGATAAATCAGTTAGTCTTTGAGGGAACCCAAGCCAAAGTGGTCTTGGGTTGACCTTTCTCATTAATATAATCTGTCAGTTTGGTCTGAATGAGTTGTTTAGGAATCTCATGACTGGAGTACTTTGTCAAGATTATAGGCTTGGCTGCATTACTACTAGAAGCAACACTAGCCTTGTTAGCA
Source organism: Arctium minus (assembly GCA_954870635.1). Lineage (NCBI taxonomy): Eukaryota > Viridiplantae > Streptophyta > Magnoliopsida > Asterales > Asteraceae > Arctium > Arctium minus. The sequence goes on along the minus strand of OX941080.1, from coordinate 57,181,254 downwards.
GTACTAACTTGGTTAGCAGTACTAATCAAGTTAGCAGCACTATTCTTGTTAGCAGTACGATCTGGGATAGCAGTACTAACAGGTTTCTTTACAATTGGAACCCAAACTTGAACAAAGTTGTTTGCTTTGTTTGTCTTTAAATTACTCCTTGGCTTATTTGGAGTATTTTTCTTTGGTTTAGCAAACTTATTTTGAACATGAGACTTTTTAGGTGCTCTGTTCTCAGCCATTTGATTCCTTCCTTGCTTCCTATAACCAAAGGAGTTTTGAGTTTGTCTTTGAAAATTTACTCTTTGGTTTATAGGATTGAAATAACAGTATTTGGCAATATGATTAAGCTTTCCACAAATAAAACAAGGTTTTGGTCTATTGATTTTACTTAGATCAACCCCTTGTTTTTGTGCCCACTGATTATTCCAATTTCTCTGATTTCCCCTCCTTTTATCATGTTTTTAGGGCTCAGATTTATTGCAAGTACACTGTTTGCAAGGGACAGGATTCACAATTGTTGTCTGTTTGTAGTGGACCTTACCAGACTTTCCCTCTGTCTTTTCTATGTCCTTAGATTTGACCCAAGTCTTTCCACATCCCTCATTGGTGATAATGTGATTTTCTAGGGGAATCTCACCACTCACAGTGTTCTCCTTACTCTTATTATTAGAGTACTCTCCTTCAGAGTCTGTTTCAACCACCACTTTGTCTAATGGATCTACCTTAGTGGCTTCATCAGACAATTCCTTCCTATTCTTGGTCTCTAGCAAGTCTGATATAGGAGGGATGTAATTGTTGTTGTATGGTGGTGGTGTGGTGTTATAACCTATTCCTCTTCTAAGTTTGTCATGGATTTGAGTTTGGAGCAAAGAGTCCATTGCTTTAGAAGCATTGGAAAATTTCTCAATATCCAGCTTTGCTTTCTCAAACTCACTCTTTATCTTCTCATTCTCCTCTTCTTTCTGTTTAAGCTTAGACTCATACTGATCTTTCTCCCACTTCCAGTAGTTTGAGTCATAAGAGTGTTGAAGCTCATTGGCTTGGAAACTCTTGATCTGTTCCTCAAAACTTTCAACAATTCTTACATAGTCTTTTATATCTCTCTCTAATCTTTTCAGGTCATCACTCATTGTCTGGTTGTGATCCCTGTACCTTTTAACAGTTTCCATACAAATTTTAGAGCAAAGATTAGACATTACCTCTGTGGGGATTTCTGTGCTTGAAGAATCTGAAACTTTAGCCATTGATGATTTCTGATTTCAAGGAAGAATGATGATTGCAGGTTTCTGAGAATACTAGCTCTGATACCACTTGTCAGGATCGAATTCTCAACAAGAATTAATTCTCAGAAACAATATCAAAGAAGTTTGCGGAATAACACTTTGATATTCAATGAAACAGTAAATCAACACAGTAAATATGAAGAACAAACTGTAAACTTGTATTGAATGATTAGAATCACAAGATTACACACTCAACCTCAATCTTGAAGAACAAACTCTTTCAAGACGAATTCTACTTCTCTAGAATTAGGATCTATATCTTGAGGTTGATTCTCTCTCTAATTGAATGAAAAAAACAAAAGTTATCTCACTATTCTAAACAATACAATATATATATTGAAGATAAAAGATAATTACAATTTATACAATATCTCCAGAATATCTTCCATCATTGTCTCTAAGCTTCCATGAATATCTTCAGTTTATCCAGCTGTCATCCTTTCCATACAGATCTCCATCTTATAAGCAGTATTAATCATAAGCAGCATTAATACTCTGAGCAGTATTAACTCTAGCAGTACTAACCATGCTCAGCAGCATTAATCTCTTCAAGCAGTACTAACTTTGAACTAGCAGTACTAATCTTGTTGAGCAACATTAACCATCAACTAGCAGCATTAAAGAACAGAAGTACTAACTAGAAGTATTAACTGTTTTCTTCTAGCAGCATTAACTAGAAGTATTAACTAGAAGTATTAACTTTGTTCCAGCAACATTAACTTTGTTCCAGCAACATTAACTACAACTGGCAACATTAACCACAGAAGTAGTAACCTCAGAAGTATTAACCAAGTTCTTCTAGCAGCATTAACTTAAGAAGTAGTAACCATGTTGAACTAGAAGTAGTAACCATGTTGAACTAGAAGTAGTAACCATGATTCACTAGAAGTAGTAACCATGTTGAACTAGAAGTAGTAACCATGTTGAACATTAACTTCAGAAGTATTAACTACAACTAGAAGTAGTAACCATGATTGACATATTTCAGACCCAACAATCGCACAATTTTTCTTCTGTAAGAACCCCTCAGCAAAACGGAGTTACTGAAAGAAGAAATAGAACGATCATTGAAGCTGCCAGATCAATGCTCATCGATTCTCATCTTCCAACTCAATTTTAGGTAGAAGTTGTCAACATAACTTGTTTTACTCAAAACAAGTCACTGATAGTAAAACGATTCAACAAGACCGCTTATGAACTCTTCCATGGAAGAAAAACTTCTATCAATTTTCTTCACATCTTTGGCTGTCAGTGTTTCATCTTAAAAAACAAAGATACACTTGAAAAGTTTGACCCAAAAGCTGATGATGGAATATTTATTGGATATTCCTCAGTTTCTAAAGCCTACAGAGTCTTCAACAAGAGAAGACAAACTATAGAAGAAACAATTCACATCACCATTGACGAATCCAAATCAGCGAACTCTAAACCTATCGCTGATAATGATGAACTGAATGCATGGATGTTTTCACATTACAGGGAAACTGAACCTCTCTTCAACTGACATCAGCATGCAGATTCTCCAAATGCTGATGATGATCCAAACATCATACCTCCTAACGCTGAATCTACCTCATGGGTTTCAGTTGTTCTACTAAACACACTCCCTCCATCAGATTCTCCCACTTCTGAAAAACTCTCAGTGAATAATGTTCTATCTGAATCACAACAATTGATAGCTGAAGAACCTCAAGCTTCTTCATCAGTGAACATTCCTATTCATGATCCAACTCCTGAGTTAAGTAATTATGCTACAGCTCAACGATGGACTACAGATCACCCCATAGATCAATTTCTTGTTGATCCTGATGCAGGTATTCAAACTCGACGAATTTCAGGTAATATCTTTCTTTTTGTTAATTTTCTCTCTCTCATTGAGCCTAAGAAGACTGATAATGCCCTTAGAGATCCAAACTGGGCCAGCACTATGCAAGAAGAGCTGACTGAGTTTGCAAGAAACAAAGTTTGGAATCTCGTTCCCAGACCATCTGATAAATCTGTTATAGACACTAAATGGGTGTTTAGAAACAAATTAGATGAAAATGGGACTGTAACCCACAATAAAGCTAGGATAGTTGCTTAGGGATACAGACAAGAGGAAGGCATAGACTATGATGAAACCTTTACCCTTGTGGCTAGACTTGAAGCAATTCGATTATTCTTAGCATATGCAGTTCACAAAGACTTCAAACTCTATCAAATGGACGTCAAGTCATCATTTATTAATGGAAAGTTGAATGAAGAAGTCTTTGTTGAACAACCCCCAGGGTTCTCTGACTCTAAGCATCCACATTTTGTATATAAGTTGGATAAGGCTCTCTATGGGTTAAAACAAGCTCCTCGCGCTTGGTATGACACCCTCTCTTCTTTCCTTATCTCTAAAAAATTTGAGCGTGGAAAAATTGACAACACATTATTTTTCAGAAAGATAAAAGGTCATATTATTCTTGTGCAAATATATGTTGATGACATTATATTTTATTCTACTAACCCATCTTTGTGTACTCATTTCGCTGAAAGAATGAAGAAAGAATATAGAATGAGTATGATGGGTGAACTAACTTACTTCTTTGGACTTCATATCAAGAAATCTGAAAAAGGTACGTCTATTCATCAGGGTAAGTATGTTAAAGATATGCTGAAAAAGTTTGATCTCACTCAAACCTCGGCAATGAAAACTCCTATGGCACCTCCGCTGGCATTAAACAAGGATCCAGCTGAAAACCTGTAAATGTCACTGCCTATAGAGGAATGATAGGCTCTCTGCTGTATCTTACAGCAAGCCGACCTGATATCATGTATTCTACCTATCTCTGTGCACGCCATCAATAAGAATCGAAGGAATCTCATACGATTGCTGTTAAGCGAATTTTCAGATATCTTAAGGGATCTCCTAACCTCGGTCTTTGGTACCCCAAAGATTCAGGGTTCGATCTCACTGGCTTTTCAGATAGTGATTTTGCAGGTTGCAAACTTGATAGAAAAAGCAACACTGCGGATGTCAACTCCTAGGTGGAAAGCTGGTAAGTTGGACTAGCAAAAAACAGAACTCAGTATCCACTTCTACAGCTGAAGCTGAGTACGTAGCAGCTGGAAGTTGTTGTGCTCAAGTCTTGTGGTTGAGAAATAAACTATTAGACTATGACCTTCAACTATCTAAGATTCCAATCTATTGCGACAGCAGTAGTGCCATGGCTATAGCAAACAATCCAGTACTACACTTAAAGAAAAAGCACATTGAGATCAGATATCATTTTATCAGAGATCATGTGATGAACGGTGATATAGAACTCCACTTTATTCGTACTAACTATCAGCTCGCTGATCTTTTCACCAAACCTGTTGATGAGACAAGATTTAACTCTCTCATTAGTGAGCTTGAAATGCTGAACCTTGAAGAATAACTCTTCAACTTTCATGCATTATGTCATTCATGAAGTTCTATTTCATTTTATCATCTCTGACTAAATACCAAAACTTAAATCACTAACATTCTTCAAGTGATTAAAAGCTTTTTGAAAAACAAAACTTATCACTGATATTTCTCATCAGTGATCCTTTGAAAATAAACCCTATCCCTGACTTTCTATCAGAGATACTTTCCAAAAATAGAAACGACTTTCTCTCTCTTGTGACGTCATTCGAACCGATAATCCATGACATGCCTTTTTCTGACACGTTCGTCCGTTGCACTTCTTGTCCAATCAACTTCGTGGGACGTGTTCGTGTCATGATGACCACTTTTTCCCGCTCTTAATTCTTTCTCTCTCCTCATATAAAAGGAATTCCATTCATAACTTTACCTTTTACGCTATCTAAAACTCAAAAGGCAAGAATTACTCTCGGCATTCAAGATAAGAACTCAAGAACACTTGAATCTTCAAACTCTTCAAGTAATCTAGATTTTTATTCTTTACTTCTTTTTCTATCAAAAACCCTTGTTTAATCCTAGATCTTCTCTTTATCTTGGATTAAAACTGTTTTTGGTATCAATTCATTTTTTAATGATTTTCTTAAAACAAACTTATTGTTTTTAAGACTGTTCATGTCCCCTTACTAACAAGGAAACTGGATTTTTCTTAACCAAACTTCTTTCTTCAATAAGAAACTGGTCAAATTATTCTCATTTTTTTGGATTCTAAAACATCTTCGTTACATTATTCCCTTACCATTCTTCAGAAATGGCCTTCCAATCTACTCTCATCAAGTCCAAAAATGTGAAGTTTGAACTTTCAGCTTCACAATTTGCTAGCAACAATCATTTGGGACCTTTGGATCTTCCCAAAAACAAACCATCTTCTCATATTCAATATGCCGCTGACTTCCTCAAGGCATCTTCTCTCAGCTACGCTCTTAAAGTTGCTCCTATACCATCCAAGACTCTTCTTCAAGAGTTCTGGTTTATTGCTGAAAAGGGTGAAGTCCTGAACAGGCAAGGAAAGCCAATCACTCCTATCAACTTTTAGACTCAGCATGAAACTGGTGCTATCACTCTTCTTGTCATCCGTACAGCTCATCGCTTTCCTTCCCAGACCAAAGATAGCTTCAACTCCTTGCCCACTGATGAGGAACTCATCCAATTCCTTGACCACATGGGATATCAATGGGACTACAAACCCCGCACCACTGTACCTAATAAGAAACTTACAAAGATTCTCAAGGCAAAGATGCCCTCTGAGTTGAACTATGTCTTCTGTCACATAATTCAATACATGAGTGGCAATCAGGGTTCACTTGATCAAGCGAGCAAGGTTCAGCTGCAAACGGGTTACTCAGTGATTACTGGCCGACATGTCGACTACGCTAGTATAATCTTTGATGACTTGTTGTCCAAGATTGAGAAATCTGACAGGGAAATCAAAATTCCCTATGTCCGGTTCATCTCAGCGATCCTGTAATTCTTCTTAAAGGACCGCTAACCTACGGATAGTGACTGCAAATTTGCCAAAGTTGTTTCCAGAATTCTCGACATCCCCACTGCTAAAAACGTAGTAAGTCTTCGCACCCTACGCTCTCTTCTCTCTCCAAATTCTTCTTCTTTAGTGGCTACGTTGATGGTTCCTTCATCAACTACCCCCGCCACTACCACCTCTTTAAAGCGCAAATCATCAGCTCCTTCTGGGAGCAAACCTCTCAGCTGCCTCCAACTGGGGTTGTCTCTCAACTGACCACATTAGATGATTTCATGGGCCGCTCCTCCACTTTTTCTCCCGTAACAACCATTTCAGTGGCTTCTACCACTGACTCACTACTGGTGTCCACCCCGTTTACTTCAGTTTCTCCATCCGCTACTGAGGTAATTCACATAATCACAAGTGCTCTTCTTTCTTTCCCATCTATTTCTTCTTCTATCTCTTTGGTCTCTAACATCCCACATTTACAGCAGCCTGCCATTGAAGCTGCAAATCTAGGACCTGGTGGCCTCCTTCTTGAAGGTTTTCCTCAAACATCCCTGCCACCCTCTTTACTTGAAAGGGACATGGCATTTTACAACATGTTTCATACATCAGGTATTTCTTCATCCCTACACACTTCTCCCAACCCTCTAAATTAGCCTGAGCATTGTCTTGCTCAACCACTAACTTATTTTTCAGATCCTAGTTTGGGAACAGTTGACGCCTCGCTGAATAAAGTTGTAGAGAATGTGGACTCTCTTGTTACTTTTATAAACACCAATGTTTGGATCGAAATTCAAACAAGAATTTAATTCACACACACTCAGAATCAATGCTAAAGAAGTTGCGAAAAAATACTTTAACACTAACAATCAATGAAACAGTATATGAACTTAAATCACAAGTTATATTGATTAAACTTGATGATTACACACAAAACCTCAATCTGTTGAACATGCTCAACAGACAATCTATACTTCTCTATAGAAAGGATCTAAAGTAGTCTTGAGGTTGATTCTCTCTAAAACAAAACGTATGAATATTAATTATCTTTTTATCAAAGACTTCTATACTATATATACAAGACTGATTACAAGATAATCATCAAAATAAAATTGATCTTCAGTCCATAATTATCTCCTTTACTTTAGCTTCAATCTATACAGCTGTCTTCATTCTCATACGGAGTCTTCATCTCATAAGCAGCACTATCTTCATGAGCAGTAGTAATTCTGAACTAGCAGTATTAATCTCAGCAAGCAGTATTAATTTTGTCTCAGCAGCATTAACTCCTTCAAGCAGTAGTAATTGTGATCTGGCAGTACTAACTTCCTCAGGCAGTAGTAATAGTCATGTCTAGCAGTAGTAACCATCATTAGCACATTTCAGACCCAACAATCTCCCCCTAACTTAAATTTTCAAAATGAGAAGTTAAGTTCTTCAAAAGATGGTCTTCATGATGCTTTCAAAACCTAAGTTTACACCCCTACATTAGGATCCAAACCCATGCTTTGATTGATGATCCTGCTAACCATAATCCTTGCCATTTCTGAGCCTTGAGGACAGATTAGTTTGGCTTTCAGCATCCCATGTAGCTTGGCTAGGCTATGGTCATATATCTTATCCACCAGGTAATATTCATGAAAACTTTTGTCAATGGTTAAGATATATACCCCACACCTTTCTATAAGCATCCAGTTATCCACAGACTTGAAGACATCTTTGATGACATGTTTGACAAGATCTGGACTGAACATCATGCATAAATACTCCATTGCTAGTTTCTTGATGTTCATCCCTGGAATCTTCAGCATATCCCCATACAGATTCATTCCCACTTACAACATCTGACTATCTTCCCCCAAGTATAATAGACTTCAAAGTGATCACCCATTCTTTTGATTCTGAAATATTCTTTGCCTTGATCTTCAATAATATCCAAGTGGATGATTTCAGGGGCTTAGACTGAAATGGGATCTGCCTTCATTGGATCATTATCTGTTACAGTCATGTAAAGTTCAAAATGCACATCAGATTGACTTGGTTGCTGTGCACTTTGACTTGATTGCTCAGCTTGACCTGTAACAGATGGTTCTGTTTCTTTCTCAGCTTCTGCAACCCTTGGCTTCTTAGACAGTTTCTTGGAAGGTATTGTCTTCAACCTTTTAACAGATTTGACTTCTTTAGTAGTAGCTTCCTCTTTCTTTTCTTCAGCCTTAGGGGTGGTCTCGTTACTCTCAGGGAAGGGTTGTTGAATATTGAGATCATGTCTCTCTTTCATTTGTCTTTCAAATTCTATCATTTGAGTGAAGTCCCCTTGAAGCTTTGCCATTTCCTTCTTTTATAGATCTTCAACTCTTGAGTAGGACATATCAGCAAACATTTCTTCCTTAACCCCCACTAAGCCTTTCAGAAAGTTAATCATCTTTCTCCTTTCTTGATTGGCCAGGTAAGTTTTAGAAGGTTGTCTTTTCTGCTTCTTTGCTGACAGTCTTTGTATGGAAGCTTTCACAGTGCTTTTCTTGGCCTCACCTGCAACCCTTAAGCTTTCTTGATATTCCTCATTCAACCTAGTGGACAGATCTAGAGCAATCTGCCTATCTTTGGCCTTCTGAGTTTTTTCTTCTTGTTGTAGCTCAGCCTGCAGCTTCTTAGCCAGTTCCTCATCTAGTTCAATTTGTTTTAGCTTCTTTGGTGGCTTTGCAGATTCATCCACCTTTGCCTTTCCTTTCCTCTTAAGTTCAACCTCACTGATTTCTTTCCTTTTTAGCTCAGGGCCTCCCTCTTTGATTTCCACTCCCCTGGCCTTTTGAGAGGCTTTGGGAGTGTCTGTTTTGGCCTTTAGAAGGGTTTCTGCTATCTCTATTTCTTCAACAGAAAGCCCTGTTACTGCTGCTGTACTTGTTTCTCCTGCTAAGCCAATTGATGCTGCTTTCTTGAATGTTTCTACTGCTGGCTCTGTTTCTACTGCTGTACTGGTTTCTGCTTCTTTGCCCTTCTCCCCCTCAAAAGTAGAGTCCATTCTAACAAGACTCTGTTTCTCAGATTCAACTCTATTCTCCCCCTCTTTGGAAGCATCATGAGGGATGCTCCTCTTCTTCAGTATGAATTTGGTTCTCTTCTTTTGCACATGCTTGAGGACCATTTTCTTGAGGTTGGAAATCTGGACTTGTTGGGATAAGATCACTTGTTGCAGCTTCTCAATAAGTTTGCCCTGAGATAGGACATCATTATTGATATTGGCAATAGTTTCCATCAATTCATCGTATGTATATCTATCCTCACCACCTTTAGGTGTCTTTACCACCCTTGGAGGATCACTGGAACTTTTAGTAGGGGTCCTCTGCCTAGCAGAGGCACCTTCTACCCCCATGGTTTCTTGGCACCGGGGACCTTTGGATGATTGCTCACCCAAAGTTTCCGTGGGGAAGGTCTTAGAGACGTTCACACTGTCCTGTCCTGCACTTTGTGCAGAAACAGTAGTGTGAGCCTTTCTGCCCACATGCTTAACCTTCTCCTTAGTAAGCACCTTCTTGGGGTTGGGAGACACCCCTTTGGTTTCCTTTTGGATATTCTCTAATGAAGAATGCTCCATTAGAGGGCTTGTAGGATTAGAGGGTGTTGGTACATGAAGGGAAGGATCCTTCTGCACCTTCTTTTAAGAGTATAATTTGGTGATGGGAGGGGTTGGTCTGTTCAGAAGGGACAGAGGAATTGTTTTTATGGTGGAAGGTGTGGGTAGGTCATCAGTGGGTTGGTCCAATGAGGCTTGGGACCCTGATGCCTCACCTGTAGAGTGGGACACAACCATCATTGTTGAGAACAATGGTGTGTCAATACCTGAGAAGCCCTTACAGGTCCTCCTCATATTAGAAAACACCTTCCCTTTCGGGACCTTAGGTACATATACCTCATTAAAATGAGGTAATTCCGTCAATTCCTTATTCAATATAGCTTGTACAAACCTGGGATACATATAAAAGGATTTTGACTTGATATCCAGGTTTGACAGAAAATCATTTAAGATCATTTGCGAAAAATTGAACTTTCTGGAGGTTGCTAAGCAGACCAAAACATAAGCAATGGTACTGCTGAACTCACTCCAGCCAGTTGTTTTCTTTGAAATGCAATGCTGGAGAGTATGAACAAAGAATCTCCACTGAGTTGAGAATTTGTTCTTAAAGAACTTATAAATCTCAGTGGGATCTTCATATCCCATTCTGCTTATATTTTCAAAAAGATCTTCCTTGGTTAGAGATGTTATACCTGAGGCATCATGTAACAGTAGATGAATGCGAATGGTCTCCTCTGAGATGGTCAGGGGTTTATCACAAACCCTTGAGTTAATAACCTGAGTACCCTCTTCATTATGGATAGTGGCATTTTCCCAGAACTGTCTTTGATGCTCCACATAGATTGTGGGATTGACCGTTAAAGCGTGGGGAGATATGTGTGGATTTTAGGAAGTCCACAATCTGTTGAAATCCTTCGGCTTGGTTGGGTTTATTCAGCATTGCCAACTCATTGTGGTCATCAACAAATACAAGACCTGCCATTTGAGAGAGATTTGACTGCGAACTAGGGTTGAGAGCTTGAAGAGCAAGAACGTTAGGGAGAACGAGAGAGAAATAAGATAAATGAGTGCAAGAAATTCAAAGAGCCGTTTTGATTTTTGGCAGACTAAGGGGTTATTTATACAATCATTGAAACAGTTAAGAGCAGTACTAAGTTACATTAGCAGTAGTAACTGACCCCCGCAGTAGTAACTACAGACTAGCAGTAGTAATACATACTAGCAGTATTAACACAGACTAGCAACATTAACACAGACTGGCAGTAGGAAAACTAACCAGCAGTAGTAACACAGACTAGCAGTGGTAATACAGACTAGCAGTAGTGATACATACTAGCAGTATTAACTATACTTCACTTTTGTTTGGCCTTTCATCCTGAAACACTTAAGCACATAAGTGTTAATAGCATCAATTTAATGAAAGTAAATAAGGAGGAATCTATATAGGTACATAGAGAGACTGAGAATATATTTATTCATTGTTCATCATGCCCACACTTGTGACCAAGAATGTGAATCTACCCACATCAAAAGCTTTTGTGAATAAATCAGCAAACTGGTTACTTGTGTGTACTTTCTGAACCTGAATTAGCTTCTTCTCATCACAGTCTCTGATAAAATGGCACCTTATTTCTATATTCTTTGTTTTTGAATGCTTGACAGGATTATTAACAATGCTAATAGCACTGCTGTTGTCTATGAAAATAGGAGTGTGAAGAAATGTCATACCATAGTCCATCATTTGATTCTGAATCCATAGCACTTGTGAGTAGCAGCTTGCGGCAGCTATGTATTCTGCTTCTGTTGTTGAAGTGGACACTGTGGTTTGCTTCTTACACTGCCATGATACTAGTCTTGCACGCAAAAACTGACATCCTCCAGTTGTAGACTTTCTGTCCAAGTTAGCTCTAACCAAATCACTATCTGAATATGTCAGTAGGTCAAATGGTGAGTCATGAGGATACCAAAGTCCTAATCTGGGTTGACCTTTGAGATATCTGAATATCCTCTTGACTGCTTGAAGATGTGATTGCTTTGGCCTAACTTGAAATCTTGCACACACACAAACAGGGAACATGATATATGGTCTAGAAGTTGTGAGATACATGAGAGAGCCAATCATGGATCTATAATAATGAACATCCACATCCTCCCCCTCAAGATCTGCAGTTATTTGTTTGTGTGTCTCCATGGGTGTGCTTGCAGGCTTGGAATCTGAGAACCCAAACTTGGTTAAAATGTCCTGCACATACTTGGTTTGGCTTATGAAGATTCCATCTTGTTTCTGCTTAACCTGTAGCCCAAGGAAGAAAGTAAGTTCATCCATAGAACTCATCTTGAATCTCTTATGCATTAATTCTTCAAAAGCTCTGCACAATTGATCTTTTGTGGATCTAAAGATGATGTCATCCACATAGATTTGCACTAACAGGATGTCCTTCTTCTTCCTTTGAATGAACAGAGTCTTGTCAATGATTCCTCTCTCAAAACCATTTTGCAAGATATAGGTAGACAATGTGTCATACCAAGCTCTTGGTGCTTGATGTAGTCCATACAGTGCTTTCTTCAATTTGTATACTCTGTCAGGGTACTTGGGATTTTGAAACCCTGGGGACTGACAGACATATACTTCTTCTTCAATTTTGCCATATGGAAAATCACTTTTCACATCCATTTGGTAGACTTTGAACTTCATGAAAGAAGCATAGGCTAAAAACAGCCTAATTGCCTCAATCCTAGCCACTGGTGCAAAAACCTCTTTATAATCAATTCCTTCTTCTTAAGTGTACCCCTGTGCTACCAATCTAGCCTTGTTCTTGATCACTATCCCTCTCTCATCCTTCTTGTTTCTAAAAATCCATTTTGTCCCTATAGCTCTGTGTACTTTAGGCAGTTCTACCAAATCCCATACATTTTGCAGTATAAACTGCAGCAGCTCCTCTTGCATTGCTTCTATCCAACTTGGATCTTTCATTGCATCATGCGCCTTTTTGGGCTCAACCTGAGATAGAAAGCAAGATAGTAAGCCTGATTGTTTGTCTTTTAATCCTCCCAACTTACTCTGATTCCTTGTCATGATTGGAGAATTGATGTCACCAATCACCAACTGAGGAGGATGATCTTTATGCACTTTTGTTTGATGAATAGTCTCTTCAATAATCTCTGCATCCAGATTAGAGTCATTCTTTTCAAGGGAGTTGCCACCAAACACTGAGGAGGTCTCATCATCAGTATCATCTTCTGCCAAAGCAGGTATCTCAGGTTCTAGATGTTCTGAAGTCAAAAGTTGATCCTCCTTTTCATCTCTCTCCTCTTCATTCTGAGCAGTTTCAGTATCCTTTGAATCTGAAGCATCTTTCTTCTCTTGAACACATATTTCAATAGGATCTGCTGTAGGGATTGGGAACAACACAAACTCTTGTCTTTTGTCATGTATTGATTCTGTCCCTGTTCCTGCATTATTCTCATAACTGAAACCCAAAGAATTAGATAGTGAATCAATGTCAAAAAGCCAATCAGGGCCTGTACCAAGTTTATTTGGTGTGCTCTCATTGCATTTGACATTTTCACTTTCCTCAATTATTCTAGAAGAGATATTAAATACTCTGTAAGCCTTACTTTGGGATGAGTAACCAACCATAAATCCATCATTTGCTTTGCTATCAAACTTGCCTAAGTGAGTTTTGGTATTAAGAATTGTGCAAGGACACCCAAATGGCTTGAAAAAAATCCAATAAAAGGTTTCTTCTTGTTAAAAAGTTCTAATGGTATCTTGCCTTGAGATTTAACTATTAGAAACCTGTTTTGAACATAACAAGCAGTATTAATTGCTTCTGCCCAAAATGTAACTGGCAGTTTTAAATCTGCCAACAGGGATCTTGCAGCTTCAATCAGTGTCCTATTTCTCCTCTCAGCAACTCCATTCTGTTGAGGGGTCCTAGGAGCACTGTATTGTTTCTCAATGCCTTTTTTCTCACAAAAGCTGTTTAGGTCATTATTCTTAAATTCAGTTCCATTATCAGACCTAATGATTTTAACTCTTTGATTTGTTTGGTTTTCAACTCTGAGAATAAAGGATTTGATCAGTCCATTTGTCTCATCCTTTGTCCTCAGAAAATAGACCCAAGTGAATCTAGAGAAATCATCAACAATAACTAAGCAGTAAGATTTCTTGCCAATACTCATCACATTAGTAGGACCAAACAAATCCATATACAATAATTGGAGAGGTGTAGAGATTGTATTTACCTTTTTGGACTTATGAGAAGATTTGTGCTGTTTGCCTTTAAGACAAGCAACACAATGATCATCACATTAAAAATACCTTTTGTGGCAAACCTCTTACAAGGTTGTTTTTCACAAGTTTATTCATTGTTTTAAAGTTCATGTGACACATTCTTCTGTGCCAAAGACATGATTCATCAACAGAAGCTTTTGAAAATAGACAATTAAATGATGAATCATTAGATACATTCTCTAAATCCAAGCAATAAACATTGTCCTTTCTTGGTGTTCTTAGTAGTATCATACTTTCATCAACTACCTTGAACCCTTTAGCAAGGATAATACATTCAGTATCAGTAAACAATATACTATGTTTCTTGTCACAAACCTGTGATACACTTAACAGGTTGTACCTCAATTGCTCAACATAGTAGACATCCTCAAAGGTCATCTTACCCTTTGACACATTACCTTTTCCACTAATCTTTCCTCCAGATGGATTATCACCAAATGCAACATATCCTCTATCAATTCTTTTGAAGTTTTGTAGGCAGGACTTGTTGCCTGTCATGTGCCTAGAGCAGCCACTATCAACATGCCAAATGCTCTTCCCTTTTAGCTGTTGGTTGCCCTGCACATAAAGTAGAACAATTAGTTTTTAATAGGAACCCAAGCCAAAGTGGTCTTGGGTTTTCCATTCTCATCAACATATTCATAATCAGTTTTGGTGAGCTTTTCAGACTGGGGAATCTTATGGCTTGAGTATTTTGTCAGGATAATAGGTCTTGCAGTACTAACATTGGAAGCAGTACTAACTGAATTAGCAGTACTAAGTAGGTTAGCAGTACTAACTCTGTTAGCAGCACTAACATTGGTAGCAACACTATTTCTGTTAGCAGTACTATTTAAGGTAGCAGTACTAACAGATTTAGTGCTTTTTGGGACCCAAACCTGGACAAATTTGTTTGCTTTCTTCTTCATTAAGTTACTCCTTGATTTATTTGGAGTATTTTTCTTTGATTTTGCAAACTTGTTTTGAACATTAGCTTTTAAAGGTGCTCTTTTTACATTTTCAGCCATATGATTCCTTCTTTGATTCCTATCACCAACAGGATTTTGTATATGACTTTGAAAATTTATCCTTTGGTTCATAGGATTGAAATAACAGTATTTGGCAATATGATTAAGCTTTCCACAAATAAAACAAGGTTTTGGTCTATTGATTTTACTCAGATCAACCCCTTGTTTTTGTGCCCACTGATTATTCCAGTTTCTTTGATTACCCTTGTTTTATCATGTTTTTAGGGCTGATGTTGTTTACATGTACAGGGATTCACAACTGTGGTCTGCATATAGTGGACTCCCTGTACCTTTCCCTTTTCTCTGTTTGAGCTATCCACCTTTTCACTCTTGATGAATGGTTTACCCCCCCTTTCATTTGTAAGGATATGATTTTCTACAGGAATCTCTTCTGCATTCTTACTCTCAGAATTCTCTTCCTCATTCTCTTCTTCAACCACCACACTATCTATAGGATCTACTTCTATTGCTCCTATAGGTAAGTCCTTCTTATTTTGGTTCTCTAAGAGATCTGAAGAGGGAGGGATGTAATTATTGTTGTAAGGTGGAGGTGTTGCATTGTATCCCATACCACTCTTGATCTTATCATGAACTTGAGCTTTAAGCAAAGAGTCCATTGCTTTGGAAGCATAAGAGAATTTCTCAATGTCAAGCTTAGCTTTCTCATACTCACTTTTTATCTTTTCACACTACTCTTTAGACTTTTCTATTTGGATCTCTAATTGATCTTTCTCCCACTTCCAGTAATTTGTGTCATAGTAATGCTGAAGTTCATTAGCCTTGTAAGCCTTGATTTGATCTTCAAACTTCTCAAAAATCACTTTATACTCTCTTATATCTCTCTCTAACCTTTTAAGGTCGTCACACATGCTTTGGTTATGATCCCTGTACTTTTGTACAGTCTGAAGACACACTTTAGTGCACAGTTTAGTTTTTACCTCTGTTGGAATATCTGTGCTTGAAAATTCTGATACTTCTGCCATCAAGGCTTGATTCTGAACAGCTTCTTCTATTTGATCACTCCAGTCAAATCCCATTCCTTCTTGAGAAACAAGAGCTTGAGTGGAGTTTCTGTTGTTTTGGACGCTTGAGGAATGTGCTTGCTGGTGGTTGCTGCCATATTGTTGAGGAATTCCTCCTCTGCATTCTTTTGCAAAGTGTCCCATCTTGTGACACTTGTAGCACTCCACCTTTGACTTGTCAAACCCAGCACCATCTTCTCTCCTCTGAGAAAAGTTGTTCCTTCCAGTCCTCTTTATGAATCTCTTGACCCTCATAGTTAGCATGGCCATCTGCCACTTTATATCCATCTCCTCAAGGTCATCTTCATTAATTTGTTCAAGATCATCATTAATTAAACGAGAATTAGCATAACTAGCAAGAAAAGCTTCTAATACAGAGTCATTAGATACATCCTGCTTAGATACATAAGCAGTACTAACTGATTCTGTATTAGCAGCAGAATCAGTAGAAGAATAAGATGATAAAAGAGCAGCATTATGAGTGTATCTAGATGGTCTTTTCTTGGCTTCCACTTCAGCCTCAAACACCCTTAAGTCATTATAAAGATCGTCTAGTTCTTTGTCCTCCAGCTTGTCATTCTTTCTGAAGGAGACAATATACATGGTCCATTCATCTCCAAGGGACCTTAAGAACTTTTTGTTTACATCATCTTCATCAATATGCACTCCAACAGTAGCTAGTTCACCAATCAGCTTGTTAAACCTGTCAAAAGTTTGAGACATGGACTCATTCTTAGTTGACATGAAGTTTTCATACAGTTGCTTCAATATTGCCTTCTGATTTCTCTTGGTAGTTTTGGTACCAGAGAATCTCTTCTCTAGAGCATTCCAAAGCATCTGGGCATCAGTGCAGTTGTAAAATTGGTGTTGATACTCATTAGGAATAGCCAAGAGCAGTGTGCTCAAGGCTTTCATCTCTATCTGCCTTACATTCCTCTCTCCATTCGTCTTTGGTGGGATTCTTTTTCCATCTGCTCCAATCTTTCCTTCATTAGATGGGCCATTCTCAATGATGTCCCACATGGAGTAATCTGTGAGAAGAATGTATTGCCTGATCCTAATCTTCCACATGTCAAACTCATTAGATCTGAGCATTGGAACCTTTGAGACCAGAACGCTATCACTTGAACCGTCCATGATGATTGTAGTTTTTCTGAGTTTAACAAAGCTCTGATACCACTTGTCAGGATCGAAATTCAAACAAGAATTTAATTCACACACACTCAGAATCAATGCTAAAGAAGTTGCGGAAAAACACTTTAACACTAACAATCAATGAAACAGTATATGAACTTAAATCACAAGTTATATTGATTAAACTTGATGATTACACACAAAACCTCAATCTGTTGAACAGGCTCAACAGACGTTCTATACTTCTCTATAGAAAGGATCTAAACTAGTCTTGAGGTTGATTCTCTCTAAAACAAAACATATGAATATTAATTATCTTTCTATCAAAGACTTCTATACTATATATACAAGACTGATTACAAGATAATTATCAAAATAAAATTGATCTTCAGTCCATAATTATCTTCTTTACTTTAGCTTCAATCTATACAGCTGTCTTCATTCTCATACGGAGTCTTCATCTCATAAGCAGCACTATCTTCATGAGCAGTAGTAATTCTGAACTAGCAGTATTAATCTCAGCAAGCAGTATTAATTTTGTCTCAGCAGCATTAACTCTTTCAAGCAGTAGTAATTGTGATCTGGCAGTACTAACTTCCTCAGGCAGTAGTAATAGTCATGTCTAGCAGTATTAACCATCCTTAGCACATTTCAAACCCAACAACCAATACTACAACCATCAACACTACTGGTGAAGAGTTGAAAAATCTCTCTACCACCATCTCCACCAAGGCTGAAGCATCTCTGCTTAGTTCTCTTCACTTTGAGGTAAAATCACTGAAAAAAGCCGTGACCACCAATTCTACTCATCTGCAATTCTTAAATGTTCACGTTGTTGCTCTCACCAACTATATCAAGATCCTCACTGGAGAGGTAAAAACTCTCAGTGGTAAGGTTGACAACACCAACCAGCTGCTCTCCAAGATTTTGTCAAAGCTGAATACACCAGCTCCCGCTCCTACTCCATCCTTCACTGATAATGACCGAATGTCCATGACCTTAGCTGTGGATTTTATTCAATTAGTTACATCTATCATTCTAGAGATCGAAGCACGTCTGGATGCTTTGGAGGTTGATGCCCACAAATCCACTGTTGCTGATACTGCTGCTGCATACCTCCTATCCCGTGATGATGACAAAGAGGGGGAGAGAGATCCTAATAAAGAAAATGCAGTGATCGTACAAGTGAATGTGGAAGAACCTCCCTCTTAGGTTGAGGGGGAGAAAACAGCTGAAAAGTCTGTTGTTGCTGAAAAACAAGCACTTCCTTCCTCTTCTCCAATGCTCGATGAAGAAGAGGAAGAGGAGGACTAATACTAAGAAGAACTTGATCTTGAAGATCAAGATTCTGAAGATATCATCTGTTGGTCCCGAAGGTGCTTAACAAGTTTGTAGAAGAAGGGGGGGGGGGCTTGAATACAAACACAAGTTTTTAAAGTTTAATAAATTGTTTATTAATAAATCAAATACAATTTACATGTTTGTTGTGGAATAAGATTAAGTAGAACTCAATCTAAACAAACTTAAGAAACACTAAGATGGTTGCACAAGAATATAAAGAATGGGAGATTTGAGAGATATAGAAAGCAAGGGTTTCTATATTTTTGAAAGATGAAGGCTTAAAGACTCTCTCCTGATGGAGAGGTGATCTTTCTATTTATATCCTATGCATTAAATGCATGGCAGGGCACTTTACACGTGTCCTTCATTGATTGGCAGAGAGGGTCTAACTTTGGGAGACATGCTTTCGGTCGTATCATGAACAGTGTAGTTGACATAGTTGTTGTACGAATTACAGCAGAGGTATGTCCATTCTGACACATCGTACTGGGTGTGCAAGGGAAAGAAAAAAGAGCCTTGAGGCATAAGCTAAGTGATCATCAATCGCTGAGTATCTCTTCCTTCAGAGATACAAAAAACTTCAGCTATCGCTGAATCTTTTCCTTAGGTTTCTTCACGTATGAGTAGAGTCATCTTTGCTTCACTGATGTCTGCATCAGGTCACTAGTAGACTTGTCTTTGTTCTGCAGCTTCATCTTCGATTCAGCTATGAACATCTGTTGACGCGAAACTTGTTTTCAGGGATTACGTTTGACTGTTTACAATAGAAATTATCAGCAATACTGAACATACTCAGTATTTAATTACTGATAGTGAAACACTAATACATATGAATGTTTACAAGAAAGATCATCAGTGATAACTGAACAGAATCAGTCTGATCGCTGATGATGAAACACTAATACATATTTATTAAACCTAATTTTCACTAAGTGTAGAAAAGGTCTTTATCAAATCACTGAGAGAGCATGGATCAACAATCTCCCCCTATTTGATAATGACAAAGTAACTGAAGAAAATTATTTTTTAATTCAAAATAAGGAATAATCAGGACTCATAACATACATGTCCCAATTACTATTTTGAGGGATCTTTTACAGTACTGATAGGGTTAAGTACTTTACTGAAATTTTCATTATTTTAAATAAGGAATTACAAGATATGAAAATATAAGGTACAATTGAAGAACTAACTACTGTAAGTCTAACTAATAGATTACAAGAAGTAAGAGACTAATCTATCAGCTATCTAGATAAGATTTTGGAATATTGACCATATAGTCAAGTATTTCTTCTCCTCTTTGCCTTCGATTTGAAGAGTCTTGACAGATAATTGATTTGATCGAATCAGCTGATGGAGAGAAGTCACACCATAGACACAAAAGATCTTTGAGATGATTCAGGGGGCATATAGGAATCTCAGAGACTCTTTGAAATATGAGTACCCCTTCATCATCTCTGAAGAATATTCCATGAGGATTGTTGATTACTTAACCGGGAATATATGGTCCACCAGGAGGCAGTGATAGGTCTAGAACAGAGAGATCAGGAGGAGGTCCGAACAATGCTTCATTTGAAAATTTGATGGAGGTGTCGTTTCTGATAGCAACGACATTTTCAGAGGAGGAGGAGGAGGCAGGCTTTCTTTTGATCTGCCTTATCTTAGAAGGAAGAGCAGATGACACCTTTAATACAATAGTGACTCCGTTGATGAGAGCATCATTGATCCCTTCAACATAACCTCTGTAAGTTGACTTTGATTTCTTTAGTGTATCCTTAAACTCTAACCATTCCATGTAGCTGAAGCATTCAAGTCTTGAGACGAACATTGCCTTTGAGCTTCCATCCTCTCTGGTTATCTCCATTGTTATAGAAGTTCGCTCCTTCTTCTTTCTTCTAGAGATGACAACGACTATGATCTTCATCGGGTCAGAGCGATAATTGATTTTTTGTTTACACCATTCAAGTGCTTTATAGCTGACCTCTTTTTCTTTTGAGCACTCTTCTTCAATTTCTTTGAGTAGAGGAACCTGAACTTCCACTGAATTTTTCTTTAGCTTCTTGTCTTTGACCTGAGAAGACTGAACCTTGAGAGTTGGAGAAGCATCTTTTTGACATTCAGCGATCAGTTTCTCAGCTCTGACAAATTCTTCAATTTCAGCTTCAGTCAGGAAGTCAAGCTCTGTAGATGGAGTTTGAAGAGGGATCTTTAGCCGTCGACTCTCCAGATGAGAGATCATCTCTGTTCTTCTGTTCAGTTCTTCCTCTAACCATTGAGCTGGTCTTGAGGGCCTTCCTGGGTGGTGCAGGGCTTCATCTTCTTTTTGTTCATCAACCTCATTGAATGAGGTTGGGATTATTTCTTTTTCAGCTATAGAAGCTAGGATTATTTGTAGTTCAGTTCCTTTAAGCAGGGGAGAGAACTTTCTGGACAAGAAGTGAAAAAAGAGTTAGTGTATATTTTGGAAAGAGAAAGATAAAGGCTTAGAAAGAGACAGGGGTTTGGTAGTTATAGAAAGATATGGGTACAATAGAAAGACCTACCTGAGAAGGATGCTCCTCCTCAGATTGTGAGACTATGTTGAGGTTTCCCTCGGTAGCTATACCCTTCTGCTTGCCTTGGAAAGGAGTACCTGAAGAAGTTTCACCTCTCCTCACTATTGTCACAACTCCTGTCGAAGCTGTCGCTGAAGAGACGTTCGCCGCTCAGAACCAAAGAGATTGGTCCTCCTCATCGTCGTCGTCGTCATCAGCTGGTTGCTCTTTCTCTTGATCCTGAAGATCAAGATCTTCATCATCTTCTTTGTTCTCCTCTTCTTCTTCATCTATAACTTGATCAAGTACAGAAGATGGAGGGGTTTGATCAGCAACCTTCTCCCCTCAACATGAGAGGGAGGATCTTCAGTTTGGACTGCAGCAGCAGCAACTTCCTTAGCATTTTCTTCATTCAGTTCTTTGTCCCCCTCTTTGTCATTATCAACGAAGAAGACTTCAGCAGCTTGAGGTGGAGCTTTTGCAGCAGCTAAAGATCGGACATCAGCCTCCAAACGCTCGAGACGACCCTCGATGATAGGAATGTCTGAAGTAACCTGATGAATAAATTCAACGGCTATATTCAGAGATGTATGATCATTCTCTGTAAAGGAAGGAGTGGGCGTTGGAGCTGGTCCATTCATCTTGACAAGCACCTGCTGAAGCATTGAGGTGCAAGAGTCAACCTTCTTGGTCAGGTCTCGGACATCATTGTGGAGGTTGCCGTAGAGTCCCTGAATCAATTGGACTTGTTGATGAGTTCCAACAAGGTCTTGCTTGATCTTGACAATGTCCTCCTGAACAGCTGTCGTTTGAGAAGATTCGGCATTGGAGGAGGAGGCGACAGTCAATCTTTTCATCTCTTCACCAGCAAGGTTTACAGCGCCGCTAGATTCATTGACAGAGGTGGTGAGAGTCTTCACCTTTTCAGCAAGAGTGTTGACATGAGCGTCAACAATGGCCAAATTAGGACCTCCAAGTAAAGTTAGAGGATGAGCACAACGATGCTCAATCTTATATGGAGAGATGGGAGGTTTGTATAGGATTTTAGAAGTACCTGAATTATCAAACATATTGAAGAAGTGCAATTCTCTTTCAAAATTTTGATGATCAGGTCCTATAGGTGCAACATGAGGTTGCTGTGAGAAAGAGGGAGGGTTAGAGACCAAAGAAATAGAAGGAGGAGTAATGGGGATAGAAGAAATTTGGATAGTGGAAATTACCTCAGGTGGTTGTTGAAGAACTGAGGTGATGGGTGGCGTCCCTATTGTTGTGGAACAATTGTCATATCTACCTCAGATGATGTGGTGGTTGCTGAAGTTGTGGAGGGGAGACCCACGAAACCATCCAAAGAAGTTTGTCGAGAAACTACTTCAGGAACAAAACTCTTAGGGGCGTTCTCCTTTGTCTTTTTGGCCTTTTTAGAGGAACCAGAAGGAGCAGTTGATGGTCGTTTGTGAGCGGTGGTAGCGGCAGGGATAGAAGGAGAAGAAACCCCCTGCGTGACTGCTGAAGAAGAAGAATGTAGAGAGAGACGAGTGCGATGAGTTGAAAGACTTACCTCGTTGGCGACCGACTTGATCTCTAGTGATCGTTGACCCACCTTAGAGAAAGTACCATCAGGAGTAGTTGGGTATGTGGTAGGGTAAAGAAAGTGTAGGTACGCGCAGATAAAGCGTACATATGGGATCTTGGGATCCCTCTCCATATTCTCTATCTTTAATTTCAGGTCATTAAAGATAGCGCCAGCATAGTCGAAGTGTTTGCCAGCGATGACCGAATAGCCCATCTGGAGTTGAACTTTGCTCGCCTGATCCAGGGAGCCAATCTTCCCACTCATACTTTGAATGATGTGTGAGAAGATGTAGTTTATCTGAGAAGGCATGTTTGCCTTTTGGATCTTTGTCAGGTGCTTGTTGGGGATGGTGGAGCGAGGCTTGTTGTCCCAACAGTACTCTATGTCATCCAAGAACTGGATGAGTTCAGCGTCAGTAGGGAAGGAATCGAATCCAACTTTTGTCTTCTCAGGGAGTCGTAGTGCCTTCCTGAGACCATAGGCAGTGAGCATGCCTGATCCTAGTTTAGTAGTGAATGAAATAGTGGGAACCACTTCACCCTTTTTGTTGGTGATGGTGGTTTCATCAGATGTGAACCAAAACTGCTGCAGAAGAGTTTTGGAAGGTTTTGGATCCACATTGAGAGCGTAGTCCAAGCAAGACTGCTTCATAAATGCAGTTGCATCCACCAGGTGTGGGTACCTGTCAGCTTCAAAGTCCAACCTTGAGAGATGGTTGTTCTTTGGGACCTCAGATTCAGTGATAGCGAATTTGACGTTCTTGGAGGCAATGAACGAGGCTTGGGCCATTTCTGAATATAGAAGGAATTAGAATAAAGGGAAAGGTTTAGAGTCCAAAAATAAGGAAATTTTTACCAGTTTTTGTATTTAGAAAGAAACATAGAAAAAAAATTATTTTCAGAGTAAAACAATGTTCTTTGTAAAGAAGAAAGAACATGTAGAAAACCAAAAGTTTTTAGAGAAAGTAAAATTAAAAGAAATGATTTTAGTGTAGAGAAATCTTGTAAAATCCATGATAATGAAAGATGTAGGATTTTATAACAAAATTTAAGAGTGAAATGAACACAAAACCTGTTGATCTTGAAGATATGAAGATGCAAAGGCTGGAATGGGTTTTTGTTTGCTTGAATGCCTTGAGAGAGTATTTGTTGCTTGAGAATTTGTTTTAGAAAGCGTAAAAAGATAAGAATGAAAAAACATTCTTTTTATATGAGGAGAGAGAGAGAGAATGAAAGATAATGAGTGAGGCGGGAAAACAAATGCTTATCATGACATGGACACATCCTACGAAGTTGATTGGATAGAAGGGCAACGGGCAAACGTGTCAGAGAAAAAGGCATGTCATGGATTGTCGGTTCAAATGACGTCATATGAGAGAGAAAAAAACGTTTCATTTGTCCTTTTTGAAATTATCCCTGAAGAAAAGTCTGAGATAGGTTTTCTTTTAGAAAGAATCGCTGATCAAAAAGTCAGAGATCGGTTTTTATTTCAAAGGATCACTAATGACAAATATCAGTGAATGTTTTTGTTTATCAAAAAGCTTTTAATCATTTGAAGAAAGATTAGTGATTAAAGTTTTGATTTTGAAAAAAGTCTTACTGAATGAATATTCAGTGATTGAGAGTAAGAGAACATACCTGAGAGTCAGAGATATTTGTTCAGAGAGTAAGTGATAAAGGGGAACTTAGAGTCACTGACATAATGCGTGAATGGTGAAGAATCACTCTTCAAGATTTAGCATTCCAAGCTCACTGATGAGAAAGTTGAACCTTGTCTAATCAAGAGGTTTGGTGAATAAATCAACTAGCTGATAGTCAGTGGGGATAAAGTGAAATTCAATATCACCATTCATCACATGATCTCTGATAAAATTATATCCGATATCTATGTGTTTTTTCTTTGAATGTAGCACTGTATTATTTGCTATAGCGATAGCACTAGTGTTGTCACAATAGATTGGAATCTTTGATAGCTGAAGGTCATAGTCCAATAGTTGATTTCTCATCCATAAGCTTGAGCACAACAACTTACAGCGGCTACGTATTCAACTTCAGTTGTGGAAGTGGACACCGAGTTTTCCTTTTTCCTTGTCCAGCTTACTAGATTTCCTCCTAGAAGTTGACATCCACCAGTGGTGCTCTTTCTATCGAGTTTACAACCTGCAAAATCACTATCAGAATATCCAATTAGATCGAACCCTGAGTCTTTGGGATACCAAAGACCGAGGTTAGGAGTTCCTTTCAGATATCTGAAAATTCGCTTGACAGCGATCAGATGGGATTCCTTGGGTTCAGAATGATAGTGTGCACATAAACAGGTAGAGTACATGATGTCAGGTCGGCTCACTGTTAGATACAACAGGGAGCCTATCATTCCTCTATAGGCAGTGACATTAACAGGTTTTCCAGATGGATCTTTGTTTAGAGTCAGAGGAGGTGCCATAAGAGTTTTCATCGCTGAAGTTTGAGTTTAATCAAACTTCTTCAGCATATCTTTAACATACTTACCTTGGTTGATAAAAGTACCTTTTTCAGATTGTTTAATATGAATACCAAGAAAGTACGTTAGTTCGCCCATCATACTCATCTTGTATTCTTTCTTCATTCTTTACGCGAAACGAGTACATAGAGATAGGTTAGTAGAACCAAACATTATGTCATCGACATATATTTGCACAAGGATAATATGACCTTTTATCTTTCTGAAAAACAAGGTATTATCAATTTTACCACGTTCAAAATTTTCAGAGACAAGAAAAGATGAGAGTGTGTGTTCCAGATTCTAGTTTCTAATCAATTAATCAAAACAAAACATAAACAAGAATCAATTACTTGTTTTGATTTCACTTTCAATTCACAATTTACAACTTTCTCTCTCTAGAACTCTCCCTCTCTCTCTACGAATCTCTCTCTCTCTCAATAAGACTTGTTACAACTAAAAACATAAAATACAAGGTATTTATACCTACAACTATTACAAGGAAACAAACAAATAGAAATACAAATACAACAACTTTGACTTTTATTACAAGAGACTTTCACTTTCACTTGAGAGTTGACTTTTAGCCTTTGACTTCTTGACTTTTGACCTTCAGTCTTCTTTATCTTGTATCCAACAGATTTATGCTCTAACAATCTCCCCCTTTGGATTCAAGATCACTGTTGAAAGATCTAGCAATTCAGTCTTCACTTTTTAAGCTCTGTCAGTACAATCTCCCCCTTTTCTTTGACTGTATTCTTTCCAAAAAAAAAAACTGTCTTCAAACGATTAACAATCTCCCCAAAACTTTCACAAGACACTTTCAGATTTTGGAAAGAAATTATCTTCAGAATCAGCTCGGATTGCTTTAGCAAATAATTTTCAAAGAAAATTTCCTCAAATCTTCAGAAATTCTTTGATCTTCTTTAAATCTTTACTTTGAATCTTCTGACTTGGACGTTTCTGAAAATTATCTCTCAAAACTTTATCATTTCTTGATACCATCTCCCCCTTTTTGATGATTTGAGCATCTATATCATCAAAACTTTTCTTCCAAGAAATGTCTTTGACCATTATGGATTTGTCAAACAGAGCCTCTGATTCTGTGATCCACAACCAAGTATTCATCTAGATCTTTGCAAATCCAGACAAAATAAGAACATGTAACTACTGAATCAACAAATGAATTAGTTAAAAAGCCTGTCAGTAACACAAAGTCACTGTGTGTAACGAATACACAATATAAAGGAGCTTTTTGATGTTCATTCCCCTAGGGCTTCCATCCAATCATCGAAATACCACAAAGGCAATTTTTATGAACGTTTTTGACAAAGAAACGTTTTGAAAGAATTAAGCACGATGATTACTTTTCAATAAGGCTCAAAGTTGTGTAAACCACTGAGACAACAGTAGATAAACACAAACCCAATGTGCATGATTGAAGTGCGAAGGTGGGGCAGACTTCCTTCTTTTTCAATATCCAGATTTTCCAAATGAAAACCAGATAGATAATATGCTGCGTCCCCAGAAAAATATGAAACATTTTCTTTTTGAGAAGAAAATGAGTGGTTGGTGGGGTTTAGACAAGAGTTGGCATGGGCTATTTGCCTGTTTCAAAAACGTTCACCAAAGAGTTGTGAAACGCTAGTAATGTGGCTGCCCGACTCAGAAAGTAGTTGGTGCAGAGTTTGATATTCTTTTTCTCTGATCTCACACCCTCTTTCTTTTAATCATTAAACGCACATCTAACCAAACTCTCTTTTACATTTTACCTCATCACACATCCCACACTCATTTCTGTTAGACTCTTCACATTCAATCACTAAAGGATTAACTTCTTGGGTAGGAAACACTGGTTAACGTGAATCCATAGAAGTTCAGTTAATTCCTTGCACAAAGAACCCATATTTCCTATAAAAGAATAATGTTGCTCAGATAATTTAACTTTATCAGTAAAAGCTCATATACAAATGTCAGATGAATGTATGCTCAGAATATAATCATGAAGATATGAGCATTTTAAAACATGGAAGTATTTTAAAACAAGTATATTGAATGAATGAATATAAATGCAAAAGACTTGTTTGAAAATCTGACATTGTATGAAAATGATCAGAAATGAATGATATAACAATCAAAGCTTGTGGTCAAGAATAATGGATATGTGTCTATACGAAACAAAAAAATATAGACATTCTTGAAATGAACGCTTCGAAATGAAATAACGCTCAAAATTCTTTGAAGTACAAGCGGGGTGTCTTACCATCGAAAAAATTGGTTACAATATGAGACATGGTAAGATCATTTTGAACAAAGTCAAACCGATGTGTGTGAATACTTGAAAGTATATAGAAAAGACAATACACAAGTATTAATCTTTGGATAACACACGGTTTGTTTATCAATGAAGCACAAAAATAAAATGAAAACATTTAAAATCACACTTCCAAATTATAAAATCTGTTTAAAATTCGAGAAGTGGTTTGAACATTTAAGAACATGTTTTCTATATCAGAAAGTTGTCCTTCTTTCAGATACATTTGAGATTAAGATAAAAAATTTACCTTTTCGCTCAATCTTAATACTCATAAAGTCAGCTGAAGTCAAAAATAATATGATCGTGTCATCCTCTCTCATCCTGCATAAGTCTCAAAGTCTAGTCAAAATTTATTCACAAAATTTATTCAAATGTAAATGACATAAAGCAATAAAACAATTAAAGTACGAGTTCTGATCTAAAATAATCAGAAATCATAGTCTTACTCCTTTTGACTTGAGTTATATGCTCCCCCTAAAATCATGCATCACAAAAATTTGTCATTTAAGTAAAATGCATAAATTAGTTATGCTCCCCCTCAAAATAATGTAAATCATCTTTAATCTTCTCTTACTCCCCCTGACATCAATGTGTTTGGTTTTCGTATGTTGGACAGGATTAGCAGATATTGCGATCGCACTCTTCGAGTCACAATAGATTGGAATTTTGTCGAACTTGAATCCATAGTCTCGTAGCTGTGTTCGCATCCACAGGACTTGAGAGCAGCAACTGGCAGCAGCTACATACTCTGCTTCAGCAGTCGATGTGGAAACGCATAATTGTTTCTTTGATGCCTAACTAACGAGCTTGTCTCCAAGAAATTGAACATGACCTGAACTACTCTTTCTGTCCAACATGCAACCTGCATGATCTGCATCTGAATAGGCAGTCAGTTGAAACCCTGTATCCTTAGGATACCACAGACCAAGGTCTGCAGTGCCCTTCAAATATCTAAAATGGGATTCTTTGGGAGCAGCCTGATATATAGAACATAAGCATGTTGAAAACATAATATCTGGTTTACTAGATGTAAGATACATTAACGATCCTATCATACCTCTATAAGTCCTAACATCAACACTTTTACCCGAAGGATCAGTGCTAATCTTAGTACCTGGTGCCATCGGGGTTCCAATTGGTTTACAATTTTCCATTTTGTACTTCCGAAGAATGTCCAAAATGTACTTAGATTGGTTAATGAAAATCCCCGTAGAAAACTGCTTAACTTGTAATCCGAGAAAGAAATTCATCTCTCCCATCATACTCATTTGAAAACGTGACACCATGAGGTTAGAAAAGTTTTTGCAAAATTTTGGATTTGTAGAACCAAATATTATATCATCAACATAAATCTGAATAAGAATAATATCAGCTTTTTTCCTTTTTGATGAATAAAGTGGTATCAACCTTACCTTTAGAAAACCGGACTTGACCAAGAATTTATATAAAACGTCATACCATGCTCGAGGGGCTTGTTTTAAACCATAGAGGGGTTTGTCCAAGATATAAACATGATCTGGCTACTCTGTATTGACGAACCCTTCTGGTTGAGATACGTATACTTCCTCTTTAAGAATGTCGTTCAGAAAGGCTGTTTTCACATCCATCTGAAAGATTGTGAAATTCTTATGAGCTGCGTAGGCTAGAAACATGTGGATTGCCTCTATACGCGCTACTGGAGCATAAGTCTCATCGTAGTCTATGGCTTCCTCTTACCGGTAACCTTTGGCAACAAGTCTAGGTTTGTTCCTAATGATGATACCATCTTCATCCTTTTTATTCTTGAATACCCATTTAGTGCCAATCACGGATTTACCTTCCGGTTTTGGAACTAATCTCCAGACCTTCAGGGCTTCAAACTGATTTAATTCTTCTTGCATGGCAGATACCCAATCCGAATCAGCTAAAGCTTCTGATACTCGCGTGGGCTCTATCTTGCTGAGGAATGAGTCATGCATACATTGATTAAGAGTCGCTGACCTCGTTTGTACAGGCTTATTGAGATCTCCAATTACTTGATGTAAAGGATGCTCTTTGGTCCAGCGATGCTCATGAGATAATGGAGTACATACTGATTGAACATGATCATCATCTAGAAATCCACTATCAGACTCTTCAGATTGAATAACAGGAAGGGGATTTGCAGTTGAAGTTTCAGATGCAGAAGTATCAGTTGGAACAGCAGAATCGAGCTTTTGAGTAGACATTGTATCACATCCAACTGAAATAGGCACTTCTGGCTCAACAGTTACTTATGTATCTTCAACTGTAGAAGTAGATGTTGGAATGTGAGTTTCTGACTGAACGGGGAATTCTTGTTCAGTTATGACTTCTGAAGTGACTGGATGATTGCAACTTGTGTCTTCAGACCTGTCAGTCACAGCAGATTTAGGCAAATTAGATCCTAGAAACTCATCATAAAAGAATTCAAATAACAAATCTAAATCAGATAAATGTGAAAATGAAGTAGAAGCGTTATCCGAATTTTTCTCTGTAGAAACAGGTTCTGGACTGATCTGTACAGAAGATAATACTCCAGTTATCACGAGTCCTAAAATGAGTTGTTCAGAAGCCATCTCTTCATCAAATGTTACATTGATGCTCTCGACAACTGTCTTTGACTTCTTCTGATAAACACGATATGCTGCTGATGTTGAAGAATAACCAATGAAGATACTCTCGTCTGCCTTAGCACTGAATTTGTTCAGACTCTCCCTGTCATTAAGCACAAAACATTTACACCCAAATATGTGAAAATACTTTATTGTTGGTGTTCTGTTGTTGATCAGCTCATATGGAGTCTTTTGAAAACGGCGGTGTATCATGGACCGATTTTGAGTATGACATGCAGTCGACACAGCTTCTACCCACAAAAATAGAGGTAGATCGGATTGGCTAAGCATAGTATGAGCGGCCTTGACTAGCGTCTGATTTCTCCTTTCAACTACTCCATTTTGTTCAGGCGTACGAGCAGCAGAGTACTGATGTGATATCCCGACCGATTCGAGATATTCTTCAACAATCTTGTTTTTGAACTCTGTACCGTTGTCAGTTCGAAGAAACTTGACTTGTCGCTGCATTTTCACCTGGGTCGTCTTTAAGAAATTAATGAGAACTTACAGCATCTCATCTTTTGATCAAAGAAATTTGACCCACGTGTATCTTGAGTAATCGTTCACAATAACCAACACGTATTTCTTTCCACCCAAACTCTGAGTTGTCATTGGACCACACAAATCCATATGTAACAATTCTAACGGAGAACTAGTGCTTGGTTCAGGCTTCGGTTTATGCGGAGCTCTCTTCATCTTACCCTTCTCACATGCAGCACATAAGTGTTCTTTCTCGTATTTCAGCTCAGGAAGTCCTTTTACCAATTTCCTACTAACCAGCTTATTGATATAACGAAAGTTCAAGTGAGATAAACGTCTGTGCCAGAGCCAACTTTGCTGCAATGAAGCCTTTGTCATCAAGAAAACTTGATTGTCATTCTGTACCTTTGAAATATTGATGGTATAGAGGTTCGTCTTTCGATTTCCGACTAAGAGTTCATTGCCATCTTCCGTACGAACCGAACATCTCTTAGCTTTGAAGTGACCTCTAACCCTTTGTCACAGAATTGACCAATGCTGAATAAGTTGTGCCCCAAGCCTTCGACATAACTCACTTTACTGATCGTTATGTTGTCTTGTATAATGTCACCATATCCTAAGATAGGTGAAAGCTGATCGTTTCCAAATCTGACATTTCCACTGAATTTCTATGTATAGTTAGACAATAAAGCTTTTTGCCCAGTCATATGCTTGGAACATCCACTGTCCAAGTACCACATATGCCGGGTCTGCAAGAGAAATCAGGAAACAATAACTTTAGGTACCCATTTAAAAACCGGTCCTAACAGATTAGCACAAGATTTTGGTATCCATTTGAAAATGGACCCTCTGTTCTTTTGAAAACCTTTAAAAATATTTGATCTTGAAGAATACACATGATAAGATCCGAACCAATCAGAAGAATTATGAGAGTAAGCAAAATCATTTCTCCGATAATGATAAGATGTAGTAGAAATAGGAGATAATTGAATCAATTGCTTTATTGAATATCGCTTGTAAGAAGTTACAAGGTTTTGTTTATGTGAAGCAAGTTGATCAATTACATCATTATCACTACTAACTGATCTAGTACAAGAATTATCAGAAACTGATCCAGCTATCTCATCATCCTTCCTTTTTGGTCGCCATTCAGATCTCGCTTTCGACCTTTTCTTCCTTAAATCTGAAACATAAGATTTAGAATTATTAGAAAAATCAAATTTCTTAGATTGAGTCTTCTTTTGTGTACCAGTGTATTTCTGTTTCTGTAATCGCTGTTTCTTATGTTTCTTACCTTGAGCATAGTAATCAGCAGTTATAGAAACTGATTCACCAACCTTAGCTAATGATTCACCAATATTAAAATCACTTGGTAACACTTTTTCATTTATAAGACAAGTAGAATGACCAGGAAGAGAAGCATTGAAGTCAAACATATCAATTTCTTCTATGCACCCATCATCAGAATTAAGAAAATCATTTGTAGACTCAAATAAGTCATCAAAATTATCAGACGAAGTTTGAGGTGCCTTTGAAACTGTAGAACACTTTGTAGGTTTAGATTGAAAAACAGTGTTCTTTAAAACTGTAGAAAACACACTTTGTTCAATATCTACCAAAATATTTTCATCAGATAAAACATTTTCAAGCTCAATTATTTTGCTTTCAAGAATGAGTAGAGGAACATAAACCTTTGCAATTGCAGGTTTTGCCTTCATCTCAGAAACAGAATAACTAGCAAAATAATCATTTGAAAGAACTTTTGGTGTTTCTGAAAGATAACTATTATTTAACTTTGCATAGTTAAATGGTGTTGCATTTTATTTATATTCTTTCTATTTTCAGTTTCTTTGGCCTCAACTTCTTCTGGTAATTTAGTAACAAATTTGGGTTTTAAATGAGTATGTTTACCAGCACAAGCAAGAAAATCAAAATTATAAAGTGCCGGTTGTTTTCTGATTGCTTTCTTTAAGTAATGAGGGTTTTGAAAACCAAGACCCCATTTTTCCTTAACATCAGCCTCTTCGTTAGGTGCATTAAGAAAAATAGTTTGATATGTTTGTCCTCTTGCATAAAGTTTGGCTTCCAGACCATTTACCTTCTTATTCAAAAGCTTGTTCTCAACCTGCAATTTATGAACAGTTAGTGCAGATTCTCTTTTCTCAAACTCATACTTAGAAATTTTAACTTCAAAATCAGAAATCTTCTTTTCAAAACAATCTACTTGAATTTTAGAATCAGAAGCAGACTTGCGTAAAGAATCAATTAGATCTTTGTTCCCAATAACCAACTTATTGAGTTCAAATATCTTATTGTTTCTTTTAGCAACTCTTTCTTTTTCCTTTTTCAATTTATTTTGTAAGTCTTCAAGCTCAACCATCATAGCTTCCATTTTGGTAATGAAATCTTTTTGAGTTAAGTTTGATACCTCATCAGCTGTCTCGTCATCTGATTCATCATACTTGACCTCTTTTCCCATAAGACAGAGATGAGCAGTTTCTTCCTTCACTTCCTCTTCACCTTCTGAATGATCCAACCAAAATTCGTCCTCAGCCATTAAAGCTATGCCAGCTTCTTGCTGTTTGGCCAATAGCAACTTATTTTGATAGTACTGAGAATTACGAACTTTTGGATTTCTACAATCTTTTGCAAAATGACCAATCTTGCCACAGTTGTAGCATTTGACTGGATCACTTGCTGGCTTTTCGGCAACAGTGTAGTCATTCATGAACTTCTTTCTTTCATCAGGTTTATTCTCAACATATCTGTTCTCTTCATATCTCCTTCCTTCCACCCTTTCTCGGTGCTCGTGATTCTTGGAACTAGATGAAGAGTACATTTGAGAATTGGATCCCGGCTTCTTGTAAAACTTCTTTTGAAAAGCTCGGGTCAATAATAGCATAGCCTGTTTGAGGCTTTCTCCATCATCTCCATCTGATTCTGATTCTGATTCTGATTCTGATTCTGATTCAGAACTGGTAAGCACTTTCTTCTTTTTCTTCTTCTCTTTCTTCTTCTCTCCAACAACCAGTGCAATGGATTCAGGCACTGTCTCTGCCTTCTTTTTCTCAGCTATTTTCTCTTCCACCTCCTCTTCATTCTGACGCAGAGTCTCATAGACTTCGTGAAGAGGTATTTCACTCAAGTCTTTCATCTGCTTCATCCTACGTGTATGTTTCTTCCATTCAGGTCGTAGGATACTCAGAAATTTGACATTGTTTTCCAACTGCTTCTTTGTCACTTTGTTCTTCGTCAGTTCATTCAGAAGCAAAGTAAACCGTTCATATGTGTCTTCCAAACTCTCATTCTCTTTCGCTTTGAATTCCACGTAGCTATTGATGCAGTTAGCCACTTTCATCTGATTCCCTACCTTGGATCCCATCATCATCTTTTGTAATTGATCCCACATCTTTTTAGCATCATCCTTGTAGCTATCAATCTTGATGTAAATCTCATTAGGAATGCTTTGAAGTAGAAGATATCTTGCTTGCTTGTCTGCTTTATAACGGCTTTTCTGTTCTTCAGAATAATGTGAGACATCCACTTTAACTGTTTTTGTCTTTTGCTCTTTTTCCTCATCACCATGTCCACTATCAGATGAATCATCATCAGCAGGTACTTGAACTATGATTGGTTTCATAGGACCTTCTGTAATTGACAAAAGAATATTCTCTCCATTTGTGTGCCGGTCCACGAAATCAAGGAATATGTCCTTCCATTGTTCATACTCTCCTTTAAACAGTACAGGAGGCTTGACATCAGTGCCAATGGAAAGTGCATCTTTAGAAGTCATCTTGATAAAACCTGTTTTGAAAAAATATGTAATAAGAAACTAGAACTGATCGTTAGTCCAAATATGAAATCACAAGAATATAGAAATGACACTAAAAATAAAATTCAGAAATTTTGATCACAATCAGAATTTTGTCCCCCTCCGCAGACTTAGCACGGGGATCCTGCTGAAACTCGCAAACAACTGTTTACTGAGAAACTCGCAGGCTTAAGCTTGCGCATTTGTGAAACACGCACGCAAAGACTTGCGTGTTCTGAAAAACTCGCTAGTCAATGAAACTCGCTAGTCGTAGAAACTCGCAAGAGACTGTTCATTGGTGAACTCGCATATAAAGGCGTGCGTGTTTGAAAAACTCGCTAGTCGCTACTAGCGCGTTTTGACCAAACTCACAGATCAATCAAACTCGCAGATCGACCAAAATCGCAGATCGACCAAACTCGCAGATCGAAAAAACTCGCAGATCACTATTCTGGCTAAAACTCGCACCCTTCGATTTGTGCGTTTGTAAAACTCACAACTGTCTACTTGCGCGTTTCAACACTTAGAAACTTTTTCCCAAATTTCAAACTCGCAGACTTAGATCTGCGCGTTTCTAGAACTCGCAGATAACACCTTGCGCGTTTGAGACCAAATTCTTCAACTTGCGCGTTCTTGCGGATGAACTTGCGCGTTTCGTGGATCTTGCGCGTTCTTCAGTCTGTTGAACAAAAAATTGATTTTTCCATCTGATTTTGGTCCAATACTTGTCCAATTGATTTGAAACTTTGTAGGGATGCTCGATTTCAATATTCTAACAGTTTACAATACACGAATTACAAAATCAAACTCAAATTGTAACATTTTGATGCGATTTACAATGCTCAAGAACTCGTGACTCAAAACTCAACAAAAATCACAAATTCGTGAGAATTACAGTGCAATTCAGAAATTAAAGTACATAGACTCGATCTATTACACTTTTCGAACAATTCCTAACCAAATTCTGCTCCAAAAACACATTAAAAGTCAAAAACTTGATTCTCGGCTCAAGAACAGTGACGAACCAACACTTTCTTGGATTTCTTGATCTGATTTCACTTTGGATATGCTCTGATACCAATTGTGTGTTCCAGATTCTAGTTTCTAATCAATTAATCAAAACAAAACATAAACAAGAATCAATTACCTGTTTTGATTTCACTTTCAATTCACAACTTACAACTTTCTCTCTCTAGAACTCTCCCTCTCTCTCTACGAATCTCTCTCTCTCTCAATAAGACTTGTTACAACTAAAAACAGAAAATACAAGGTTACCTACAACTATTACAAGGAAACAAACAAATACAAATACAACAACTTTGACTTTTATTACAAGAGACTTTGACTTTCACTTGAGAGTTGACTTTTAGCCTTTGACTTCTTGACTTTTGACCTTCAGTCTTCTTGATCTTGTATCCAACAGATTTATGCTCTAACAGAGAGAGTGTCATACCAAGCACGAGGGGCTTGTTTTAGACCATAGAGAGCCTTATCCTATTTATAAACATAATTTGGATGCCTAGGGTCATGGAACCTTGGGGGTTGTTTACATAGGCTTCTTCATTCAGCTTTCCATTTAGGAACACTGATTTCACATCCATTTGATATACAATGAAGTATTTGTAAACTGCATAAGCTAAGAAGAGCCGAATTGCTTTGAGCCTAGCCACAGGGGCAAAGGTTTCATCATAGTCTATGCCTTCCTCTTGTCCGTATCCCTGAGCAACAAGTCTAGCCTTGTTACGTGTTACAGTTCCATGTTCATCTATCTTGTTTCTAAACACCCATTTGGTGCCTATAACAGTTTTATCAGATGGTCTAGGAACGAGATTCCAAAATTTGTTACGAGTAAACTCAGTCAACTCTTCTTGCATAGCGCTGACCCAGTTTGGATCTCTGAGGGCATCATCAGTCTTCTTTGGCTCTATTAAAGAAATAAAGTTGACAAAGAGGCAGATATTACCTGAACTTCGTCGAGTCTGAATACCTGAGTCGGGATCACCAAGAATTTGATCTATGGGGTGATCTCTGGTCCATCGCTGAGCAGGAGCATGATCCCTCAATTCAGGAGTTGGATCAACAATAGGAATGTTCACTGATGAAGAAGCTTGAGGTTCATCAGCGATTAACTGTGATGATTCAGACAATCCATTGTTTTTTGGGAGGTTTTCAGTTGAAGGAAGATATGATGGAGGGAGTGTGTTTAGTGGCTCAGCTGAAACCCATGAGGTGGATTCAACGTTAGGAGGTATGACGTTTGGATCATCATCAACAGCTGGAGAATTTGTGTGCTGGTTTGAGAAGAAGGGTTCTGTTTCTCTGTAATGAGAAATCATCTAAGCATTTAACTCTTCATTGTCAGTGATTGGTTTAGAGTTCGCTGAGCGAGTTTCATCAAAGGTGACATGAATTGTTTCTTATACAATTTGTCTTATCTTGTTGAAGACTTTGTAGGCTTTGGAGATAGAGGAATATCCAAGAAATATTCCGTCATCAGCTTTTGGATCGAACTTTCCAAGTAGATATTTGTTGTTTAGAATGAAGCACTGACAACAAAAGATATGAAGAAAACTGATAGAGGGTTTTCTTCCATGAAATAGTTCATAAGTTGTTTTTCCAAATCGCTTTACTATCAGCGATCTGTTTTGAGTAAAGCATGCAGTATTCACAGCTTCAGCCCAAAATTGAGTAGGGAGGTGAGTATCGCTGAGCATTGATCTAGAAGCTTCAATGATCGTTCTGTTTCTTCTTTCAGTGACTCCGTTTTGCTGAGGTGTTCTTACTGATGAAAAGGTGTGAGAAATTCCCTTGTTCTCAAAGAAATTGTTCAGAGAACTGTTTTTGAATTCAGTTCCATGATCACTTCTTATTGAACGAACAGTAAGATTATTTAGCACTTCCATCTTTTTAACAAATGATATTTGTTCTTCTGGAGTATCACTCTTGCAACGAAGAAAGATAACCCAGGTGTAGCGGGAGTATTCATCTACAATGACAAGTGTATATTTCTTTCCAGCTATAGATTGGTTATTGACAGGGCCAAACAAATCCATATGCAAGAGTTGAAGAGGACTTGTCACTGAGGAAACTTGTTTAGATTTGAAACTAGCTTTTGTCTGTTTTCCTTTTTCACACGCTGAACATAGAGATTCCTTAGCATATGAGTGCTGAGGAAGACCAGAAACCAGTTCCTTAGATGAGAGAGAATTTAGGGTTTTAAAGTTTAGATGAGAGAGCCTTTTGTGTCATAGCCAGTTGACATCAGAGGAGGCTTTTGAAAGAAAGAATAGGTTTTCAGTGGTAGTAGAGTCCATATCTATTACATATACATTTTCCTTATGATAACCACTGAGAGCTAGTTTTCCATTCCCATTTACCACTGTAACACCCTCAAATTCGGTAAGAGCAACTAATAAAAAAAATTCTCGATATAACATCAATTAAAGGACAAAACTTCCACTTATACATCAATCTCCATATAGCTCAAATTTAAAGTTCTATAATTAACCACAACAATTATAAACCGAAGTCGGGTGTCACTTAACCCAAATATAAGTTGCTCTTCCCTAAACCAACGCGGAAGACTTCACCAAGCAAAACGATTCTCGAGCTTACAACAAACACTCGTCTCTTCAAAGTGTCGCTAGCACTAACCCAAAACGGTACCTGATGCACATGCCGACAAAATAAAAAGGTTAGGCTTAACGCCTAGTGAGCTCAAGAGTTTTCAACATATGTAAATTAATTGTTTAATAAGAAAGGATGTAATAAAAATCAAAATCTCTCAAATGATGTGCTTCCTTTATGAAAATGACTCGTTTATCAATAATTATGCATTTTAAACAAAATAGACACTGAGTTAATTGTTAACCACACCAAACTGTTTTAAAGACTGAGATCCAAATATAAATCGTTCTTTCGTAAACTTAGATTTAACCCAAAACTTGCTCAAGGTGAGAATATAAATCGACTCCTAATTTATAATAATGTAAATAACGCTTCATATTCCAAAACACCCCAAAACACGGGCGGGGATTAATACTCAACCCATAAAACATGGAGCAAATTCATGTATGCAAAATGTCACCGAAAAACAAATATATAAAAGACTCAGCCCAAAGACAACACCTTTCGGTGACGGGGTAACCCGATTCCGCATAATGTGACGTGCATAGAGTAAGCCACACATTACGTTAAACTGGTATTAAGTATCGGGCTCAACATCTTTCAGAATACACTCATAGATACTTGCACGGAGGACTTACACCATACCGAAGAAGCCAAACCGCACCGCAATGGAGAAAACTAGCGTTTCGCCATTGGACAAATAATAAAAGCATTGAGCTCAGCGTCTTTCAGCATACACCCATAGATGCTTACACGAAGGACTTATAACCTAATCTGATGCCTAACGTACCGCACAAAGGACTTATAACCCAATCCGATGCCTAACGTGCCACGATGTAGGAGGCTAGTCATCCCACATCGCCCAAAATAACAAAAGTGCTCATGGATCCATAGCAGACGGGGATGAAACATTACATAACTTAAAACGAATGAACCAACGCATTCAAAACATGTAATTCCCAAATAAGATGCAATAAATGCAAATCATAACCAAAGCACTCTACATTGAGCTATCAAAACCGGACAAGTGTCCGCAAGACCCAATAAAATCCAAGTCGAGCCATAAGTTCAAAAAATCCAAAGACCCAACGTTGAAAATCATAAAATGAAATCAAACGTAAACGACCCAAAATAATGCAACCCATGATTCAACACACACAAATAACTCCAACATGATTTAGATCGGGACAAAACATTTTCCAAGTGGGTTTATACCCTTTTTCCTTTCAAATCATCCCATTACGCCCAATAAAATGCATTTATACTCAAAATATACTCCATGAAATAAATCATTTAGATACCCAAAATATGTGATTTATTTATCAAAATGCACAAAATTCCAAATGTGGGTGTTTTATAAGTTTATAAAGTTTAATACTTCCAAATAACCCAAAACTTATCAGATGATTAACATTTATCAATTCCATGTAAAACATATAAACACTTTAAAATAGGCATTTTGGCATGTACACCGTTTTCACAAATCACTTGAACTCACCTTGCTAGGTTAAGTTAAACCTAGTTTTCAATCCCCAACCGTTGGCCTTCCAAGCATAGATCCCACCCAAAGCTTTCCGAAGACATCCATTCCAACTCTTCAACTCAAGCTTCCAAAACCTAGATCCACACATTTCCGACCATAAATACCCATATTTAACCATAAGAGGTCATTCCCTAAACATTATACTTGAAGATCTCAATATATACCAAAACCCTAATTTCCATAGTTGAAGAGAAGAGAACATTACCTTTACCAAAGCTTGAACCCCTCAACAATACTCTTCTAGATCTCCAAAATAAACCTCAAACCTCTAATCTTCAAGATGGTGAAAAGAGTTGGATGAAACCCTAGAAACAATGGTGGAGAAGATGAAGATGGGAGATTATGATTCCAACCTCCAAGCTTACTAGATGAAGAAGGATTACTTGATTTTAGGAGGAGGACACCCAAAATGATTTAGGGTTTGATTTTGGGGTTTGGGGGTCGGTTTGGGAGAGAAATGGAGGAAGGATTTGAGTTTAGGGTGAAAAATGAGGTTTGGGGCCAAAATTTCTCGTTTTTGTGCACACAGCGGCTCCGCGCGGGTGGCCGCGCCCCTCCAGTCGCGTGGAGAGCCGCGCGGAGCTCTGCCGCCCAACAATCTCGCTCGTTCACTGTTTTGGTCGTAACTTCTTCGTTATAGCTCCGTTTTTGCTCCGAAAGAACCGTTGGACTCGTAATTGAATCCTTCATCTTTCTAGACTATAAAATCTATGATTCATGTCCAAAATCCTTTATCTTATTTTCCCCCAATATAACGGTTTCGGTGTTAACTCGAAATGATGCTTTTTCAAAAAATCGGGGTGTTACAATCCTCCCAACCTTAAAAGAGATTTCGTCCTCGAAATCTGACACCGATCAAATACCCAACGTCGCCCGTAGCAAGGTCAATCGGTTCTCTACCCAAAAAGGAGTTCCTCCACAATACCTTTCCACATGAACGAAACCGATCTCGTCCGATTCAAGGTTGCCACTATCATTCTCATAACCAACCGTCACAACTCGATTCTAAGGTTCGATGTGTCTTACCGCTGACTGAATGAGCATGGAGTCCTTATCAACCACTTTCCTATCCTTAGATTTCGGCGGTCTCCCAACCTTAGGTTGTACATATCACCTCGAGAATACTCCAGAGCGAGCTTATCCCTTAGATACTTCTAATTCCAAAACATCAAGGTCTCCTCAATAATCAATTTCTACTTAAGGTTTACCTCGACCTTCTGACCCAATTCCTCAATAATCCATACTATAAAAGATTCATCGTCCTTTTCTTGACGACATTTCCTGACACCAGTTAGGTTCGATCCAACCACAACCTTTAATTCGTTCCTCAACTGGCACGCCACAACATCGGTAGACAACGGGTTACCCCAACTCCACGGTTACTCAAATCCCAGGGTGCAGTCAAGCATTGGTTGACGAATCAGTGAAACCTTGCTGATTACAGAATTACCAATGATCGATTCCTAATTTCCATCATCTAATCTTCTTAAGGTTACCACTTAAATTGCTAACGCACTGGTTTTATTGGAAGTACGATGAAGCATCCCAACGGTTTTTATCCTCAAATTGAATGTCAACACCTGTATTCAAAACTGTTACACCACAACTGTGGGTATACCACCATAATTTCCTTCCATAATTTACACTGGTGATTCAAAGTTGACACTTATCAAGCCACTAAATCTGAATTTACATTTCTAACAAACGAATTACAATATCTTCTTTATTTCTGAAAATTTTCCAAGAAGACACACCACCGACACATACTTGATGTTAACCTACGACCCATCAATTCAAATCTAGTCATATGCAAGCAACGACCACAAAGTTTTATCCCGAGGATTTACCGAAACAGTAAGATCACCTCTTTCTTAACTGGGAGAACACATAAATCTAATACCTCAATTATTCATGCATGACCCGATTCAAAATCTGAAATCCAAATTTAAGGTTGACCACAACTTGGATCGTCCGACACTTCGGATCCCAAGGACTCCTCTAGTCCATTAATTGCAACTCCTCTAACTATAGGGGTTTTAAATCGACAGCCTTAATGAGTTCAAGATTTTTAAACCAGTATGCCAATTTGAAATTTATAAAACTCTCAAATACATAAGTTTTATAACAATTAGACGTGCAGTAAAATACACTACCATGCATTCGATAGATTTCGAAACTGGTCACCAATACTACGCATATAAAACCATCTCCAAAACTCGTTTGATCAGTACTTACGTTGATAAAATGACAACAAAAGATGCGCAACAAATTTTCTTTAAACGGACTACCATGGTCCTAGTATGCATCAATTTATACTACGTATATGAAAAATAAATTTTCGCACTATAACATGTGCAATAAAAGTTTGTACAACTCCTAACAGTAAAATCAATAACTGAAATATGTTATGGACAAAAGTTCTATCTGAAACAACATAAAGCTTTTGTACATAACTCACACCAACAGTATGATTTAAACCAATTACGAAAAGCATACAACGATTCACACTTGTATAAGGCCCAATGATAAATCACATGATATTGAAACTTCCCAAAATAACATATGGGATGACATTTATTAACAAGACCCATAATTTAACGCACACGACAATGCATGTACACACGCTCCAGAATTTATCCACATGACGCAAAAAGTCGTACTATAAGACACCATAAAACCCAACCGAATTTTTATAAAACCTATTAACGCTAAAATCAAGCGGTGTCAAAATTTTCATTTCCCAACATAAAAAGCATAAAACGACAATAAATCTAAAAATGTTAAAATTCTAAAACCACAATTTACGGTAAAGTGACCCTTTTCAACAATACTAACATGAGGCACGACGCCCAAAAGCTTGTAAAACAATATTCCATAAAATTCAACACAACTCATACAGAATACAATTCCCAAAAAAAAATTCCGACTCAAAAACATGGGAATAACTCTTCCTTTAAAACCTTAACATACGTAGAGGAGATCCAATGTCAAAGTAAAAAATTCCACAGTTACTTACCCAATACTCCAAACACATTAAAAAACAAATATTACAAGATCCATAAATAGAGTTTGACACGAAACGGGGATAAGGGGAATTTCAATAAAATATTTGCAACCACGTGCTACAATCATGCATGCTTGAGCTCACGGTTTAAAATTTGATTAGCACTTAAATGCTTTATCGAGACTTTATAATACAGCTCACCTTATGTTTTGAGAACATGAGAAACAATTTATGCAAACTTATTTTTAGAAATAAATTTAGTGCATAAACTTGGTCGGCACTCAACATCTTAGGACTACACTCCTCCAATTTCCCGACACACCATTTTCATCCAGATGCTTCAAACATCTTAGGGCAACAATCCCATTAATGTGGTTAACTTACGATTTCTCCTCGAAATAGAATCGGTCTAAAAACCTTATAGTTCTAATCCAACCAATAATTCTGACTCAGGATGATCAACTTAATGCATTCATCGCACTTAACTATCACTCCAAGGTGACATCGCTATAAATATCAACCCTTCCTTAGCTTACTTGCTTAGAAACCTCTTTACTACCCCAACGGTCGTCCCACCAAGGTAGTACAAGTATACACATGTAGCATGTAGATTTACCATGACACTGGTCAGGTGCCATTATGAATGTACCGTACATGATCATCCTTGTTATCCTCGACAAATTTCCCGTTTCTCACGACTCGGTCAATTCCAAAATATCGTATCTTAAGTACTTAATGTGTCATTTCATTTTCAATTACCTAAAAGAACGCTAGTTTGAGTCTAGGCATCCAAAAAGCAATACCTAATTCTCTCAAACTTATGCTCTGATACCAACTTGTAACACCCTCAAATTTGGTAAGAGCAAATAATTAAAAAAATCTCGATATAACATCAATTATACATCATTCTCCATAAACCTCAAATTTAAAATTCTATAATTAACCACAACAATTATAAAACTATAGTCTTATATGCAGGGACTAAACCAAAGTCGGGTGTCACTTAACCCAAATATAAGTTGCTCTTCCCTAAACCAACGCGGAAGACTTCACCAAGCCAAATGCTGCTCGAGCTTACAACAAACACTCGTCTCTTAAAAGTGTCGCTAGCACTAACCCAAAAGGGTACCTGATGCACATGCCGACAAAATAAAAAGGTTAGGCTTAATGCCTAGTGTGCTCAAGAGTTTTCAATATATGTAAATTAATTATTTAATAAGAAAGGATGTAATAAAAATCAAAATATCTCAAATGATGTGCTTCATTTATGAAAACGACTCGTTTATCAATAATTATGCATTTTAAACGAAAGAGACACCGAGTTAATCGTTAACCACACCAAATTGTTTTAAAGACTGAGATCCCAATATAAATCGTTCTTTCGTAAACTTAGATTTAACCCAAAACTTGCTCAAGGTGAGAATATAAATCGACTCGCAATTTATAATAATGTAAATAACGCTTCATATTCCAAAACACCCCAAAACACGGGCGGGGATTAATACTCAACTCATAAAACATGAAATAAATTCATGTATGCAAAATGTCACCGAAAAAGAAATATATAAAAGACTCAACCCAAAGACAACACCTTTCGGTGACGGGGGAAACCCAATTCCGCATAATGTGACATGCATAGAGTAAGCCACACATTACGTTAAACTGGTATTAAGTATCGTGCTGAACATCT
Source organism: Arctium minus (assembly GCA_954870635.1). Classification (NCBI taxonomy): domain Eukaryota; kingdom Viridiplantae; phylum Streptophyta; class Magnoliopsida; order Asterales; family Asteraceae; genus Arctium; species Arctium minus. The sequence goes on along the minus strand of OX941080.1, from coordinate 57,137,041 downwards.
TTCAGAATACACCAATAGATACTTGCACGGAGGACCTACACCATACCGAAGAAGCCAAACCGTGCCGTAATGGAGAAAACTAGCGTTTCGCCATTGGACAAATAATAAAAGCATCGAGCTCAGCGTCTTTCAGCATACACCCATAGATGCTTGCACGAAGGACTTATAACCCAATCTGATGCCTAACGTGCCACACGAAGGACTTATAACCCAATCCGATGCCTAACGTGCCAGGAAGTAGGAGGCTAGTCGTCCCTCATCGCCCAAAATAACAAAAGTGATCATGGGTCCATAGCAGACGGGGCTGAAACATTACATGACTCAAAACGAATGAACCAACGCATTCAAAACATGTAATTCCCAAATAAGATGCAATAAATGCAAATCATAACCAAAGCGCTCTACATTGAGCTATCAAAACCGGACAAGTGTCCGCAAGACCCAATAAAATCCAAGCCGAGCAATAAGCTCAACAAATCCAAAGACCCAACGTTGAAAATCATAAAAAGAAATCAAACGTAAACGAACCAAAATAATGCAACCCATGATTCAACACACACAAATAACTCCAACATGATTTAGATCGGGACAAAACATTTTCCAAGTGGGTTGTTAGATCACAGATTTATTAGATTCAAGATCATCCAATCTGAAGTTTGGAATCTGAAGCTAGAGCTGAAAAGTCGCACTCAAGATTAGTCTAATGTTAAGTTTGTAATAATTGTCAAAGTTAATTATTGTCTTAATTATTGTATTTTGTATTATTCCTAAATATCTAATTAATAGATATTTTAGGATATTATTTAGTTTAGATATTAGTTTAGATATAATATCTTTCTCTAGATACTATGTAGTTTTGTATGTTAAAGAAGCAACCAAGAAATCAGATCACATTACACACACACTTTACTGTTCATCAGAGAGAAAATCGAGAGCTTCAAGAAGAAACATCAATCCTGTAATCTTTGTTATTAATCAAACAGGTTGGTTAATCTTTTATGTGTTTGTGTCGATAAGAACTTGATTTATTGTGGATCGACAATTGGTATCAGAGCTTAAAATAGATTCAGATCAAGTTTTTCAAAGACCGACTCTGTGTTCTTCATTTCAAAATCATTTTCAAGTTTAAGTGTGTTTTTGGGTTTGAAATCGATCAGGTTGTGATCGAATAGGGTGCTAGATCGAGTTGTTATACTTTAATTTCAGTATAGCACTAATATCGATTCCCATTTTGTGATTTTTGGAGTCAACAATACACAACTTCAAATTCACTATTCCATCATTTTTTTTTCAAAAAGTGATTTTTATTGAGATCAAGTGTTTATAATCTGTTCTAGAAGTGTTAGTGGTCGATTTGCCAAAGTTGGGTCTGCTAAATCGAAGTCTAGATAGGGTTATTTGAGCAATCAGATCAAAATTTCGAAGAACAAGGACGAACTCGCGAGAAAAGAGTTTTCCGCCAACATCTTCAAGAACTCACAAAGTGACTTTTGCACCATCAACGTCTCGCGCAAAAGTACTTTCGCGCGACCAACTGCTAACGCAAAACTTGCTTTGCGCCATCAACACTTCGCGCAAACTTCAAATTCGCGTGACCTTCGACTAGCGCAAACCTCAGCTTACGCCACCTTTGTCTCGTGCAAATATTTCGCGCAATTCTCAAATCACAAGTTCGCGGTCACTTTTTTCTCCAACACCTCACAACGCAAAGTTGATTTTTGCGCCTACTCCTTGTAGCGCAAACCATCTTTTGCGCCAACCTCTTCTAGCGCAAGTGTTACTTCGCACCACCTTCACCTCGCGCAAAACGTTTTTTGCGCCAGCTCCTTTTAGCGCAAACTTGTGCTTTTTACGCCAGTACCAGACTTAGTCTTTTTCAATCAGAATGACTTCAAGAGAAGCTCTAGCGATCGAAACTGACTCAAAGCCACCAGTACTCTTCAGGGGAGAGTATGAACAGTGGAAAGATCGGTTCATGGACTTCATTGCAAGACATGATTTGGGAGTATTCATCAGGAGATCAATAGAGGAGGAAGTTATGGAACCAGTTTATGAGAATCGTACGGAGGGAACTATGGCAACAGAGTTTCAACATAAGTATGAAGATCTAGAAGGTAATAACCTAAAAAGAGCAAAAGGTGATAGATTAGCAAAGTCTTATATTCTTCAAGGCATTCCAAATGAAATATATGTGAAGATAGACAACTATAAAGCCTCAGGCAAACAGATGTGGGATCAGCTAGAGAAAATTATGTTAGGTTCAAAGGTTCGGAACCAACTCAAGATATCCAACTGCCTAAACAACTATGAAGAATTCAAATGCAAAGTTGGAGAATCTCTAGAAGAAACATACGACAGATTTGTGACCTTGCTGAACGAGTTAAGCAAGAACAAGGTCAATAAATCACAGATAGAGCTGAATATCAAATTCCTGAGCATCCTCTAGCCTGAATGGAAAAAATTTACAAGGCAGATGAAGCAAATCAAAGATCTGAACCATATTCCACTTCACGAGGTCTATGAAACCCTCAAACAGAATGAAGAAGAGGTGGATGAAATCATTGATGAAAAGAAACAGGCTGAAAAGACAAGTACTGACTCAATTGCTCTTGTTGTGAAAAAGAAGAAGAGCAAGATGATTGTGTCTGAATCAGAAGAAATTGGAACTGAAGCAAACTCTGACTCGGATAACTATGAACAACTAAAGCAGGCTATGCTTATGTTGACTAAGGCTTTTCAAAGAAAGTTCTACAAAAATCCAAGCTCAAACAGTCAGAGGTATTCTTCTGGTCCAAGCAACTATGTTCACAAAGAGAGGATTGAAGGTAAGAGAGTAGAGGAAAGGAAGCCGGAAGAGAGAAGGTATACAGCTGAAGAATCTAGTCAGTCAGAACCTCCAAAGTGCTACAACTGTGGTAGACTTGGACATTTTTCCAGAGACCGTCGAAGACCCAAAGTCAGAAACTCAGACTACTACAAGAATAAAATGCTTCTAGCCAAGCAACAGGAGGCTGGAAAGGCATTGATGGCAAAAGATGAGTACTGGATAGATCATTCAGACCAGGAAGATGAGAATGAAGAGAAGGACGAGACAACACACATGTGCTTGATGGGCAAGCTAGAAACAGAAGCTGAAGCTGATTCCGATGAAGAGGAAAATGAGGTATGTGATTTAACTCAATCAGATTTCTTAAATCAAATACATGCCATGTTGACTAAACTCGAAGAGTTAGAGTCGAAGCTTAAGCGAGAAAAAGGTGTTATCAATGACAAAAACCAATCAATACAAAAACTTAGCGAGGATATTGCTGAGAAGAAAGTATTGATTGAGGCAATGCATAAAAACTTTGATAACTGGGCTAAAGAAAAGACTATAATTCTCAAAGAGATATCTGAAACAAATTCTAAATTGAGAAAGAGTGACTATGATTTCAAAGAGCTTACGAAAATGTATTCTTCGTGTTCCAAAGAAAAAATTTCCTTACTTGCAAAATTAAAAGCATTGGAAAGGAAGTTATACTCACTAGGTCAAACTGAGCAAACCATTCATCTAAACAAACCCAAAGAGAATAAAGAGAATTGGGGAATTGGTTATGAGAATCCTCACTATCTTAAAAAGGGTAAATCTGAAGTGCCTACACTTTATGATTTTACATTTTTGAAACTAGCTCGACGATTCCCTGATCTTAAAGTTTTATGGACTGGACTGTCTAAAGAGGATGATGCCAAGGAAACAGAAAAACGAAAGAACACATCTAATGTTCAATTCCATTTCGTTATGCGAAGCTGAATAATAGTTATAATGATGATCCAATATATCAAAAGAAATCTCTTTCAAATGACTTCTTTCAGAGTTATTCTGTAAAAGAAATGGAGGCGAAACCTATTAAAGGTAAACTTTACGTCCCTCCTCTCGTTTTGGAAAGTAAAATTTCTGAACTTGAGACATCTTTAACAGATGAAATACTTTTGATTGATATTGAACAAATCGTGTTTTCAACTGTGCTTAAGAGTATTGTTCTTTCTAAATCATCAAAGGCTTCAAAATCTGATGATTTGTTTGGTCTAACTGCTGAAGGGTATGATTTTCTAAACTCTGATGGTGTTTTAGATGATTGTCTTGATCAATTTGATTTTAATGCCAAACTTCCTAACCATTCATCTTTTGTTGTGAAATCCATTGGATTATCCAGTAAGTTTGTGAAAAGCAAATCATCAACGAAAGCTGATGAAATAGTTTCTGTGAAAACTAAGAATGCGAAAGGTAAGAAGAAATCTCAGCATTCACAGAAGCCGATCACTACTGGTAACCCAAAGAAGATGCATTCAGTTGTTTCTCAAAGATCTAACTCAAAAGTCTCAAATATTTCAGATCTGAGCAAGCTAGGAGTTAAATCTCAATGGCAACCAAAACGGAAGATTGACGAGACTGCTAAATCTTTTTGTAGTGTTGATTGTAATAAGACTCCGACTAGTAAAGATGTTTTGAATGTGAATGTTGCTACTATTTTGAAACCAAAACTTGTCGTTTATCGCTAGAAATATTCTATGAAGCAATTATTCCAGTTACGTCTGTCTGCTAGAAATTCTTCATGTTATGATAAACATGCTTATGCTTCTTGTCAAGATTCTGATGTTTGGTTTGGAAATTATCATGTTCATTCTTATCATTCATACTCTTCATTTGATTCTGAAAAGCAAAGAGGACCCAATTTCAAATGGGTACCAAAATCCTGTACTAACACTATAGGACCCATTTACAAGTGGGTACCTAAATCTCTTGTTTCGTAATTTCTCTTATGCAGACCCGTCATATGTGGTACTTGGATAGCGGGTGTTCCAAGCATATGACAGGGCAGAAAGGGATGTTGTCCAATTATACAAATAAATATTGCGGGACAGTTAGATTTGGGAACGACCAGTTTTCACCAATTATGGGTTATGGTGATATGGTACACGACAAAGTCACGATCAAGAAGGTGAGCTACGTTGAAGGCTTAAGACACAACCTGTTCAGTATAGGCCAGTTCTGTGACAAAGGCTTAGAGGTCAATTTCAAAGCCAAGAGGTGTTTTGTTCGCACTGAAGAAGGCAAGGAACTCTTGGTAGGCACTCGACAGTCCGACCTCTACACAATTAATTTGTCAAACGTGCAGACTGACAAGCAGGTATGTCTACTCTCTAAAGCCTCGATGCAGCAAAGCTGGATATGGCATCGTCGACTCTCTCACCTCAACTTTAGGTACATAAACAAGTTGGTCAGTAGAAAGCTAGTTAAAGGACTTCCAGAGCTGAAGTATGAAAAAGAACACCTTTGTGCAACATGTGAAAAGGGAAAGATGAAGAGAGCTCCACATAAACCAAAGCCTGAACCGAGTACAAGCTCTCCGTTAGAGTTGTTGCATATGGACTTATGCGGTCCGATGCGAACGCAAAGCTTAGGCGGAAAGAAGTACATACTAGTTATCGTGGACGATTACTCGCGATACACTTGGGTCAAATTTCTACGTTCAAAAGATGAGACACCTGATGTTCTCATTACATTCCTGAAGACGACCAAGGTGAATCCGCAGAAACCAGTCAAGCTTCTAAGAACAGACAATGGCACAGAGTTCAAGAATAAAACAGTTCAAGATTATCTCGAACTGGTCGGGATATCACATCAATACTCTGCTGCACGTACGTCTCAACAGAATGGAGTGGTCGAAAGAAGAAATCGTACGGTAGTCGAGGCTGCTCGTACTTTGCTAAGTCAATCTGACTTACCTCTATTTTTGTGGGCTGAAGCTGTATCGACTGCGTGCTACACTCAGAATCGACCCATGATACACCGCAGATTCAAGAAGACTCCTTATGCGTTAATCAACAACCGAACACCGACAATCAAATATTTCGATATATTTGGGTGTAAGTGTTACGTTCAAAACGATAGACAGAGTTTGAACAAGTTCAGTGCCAAGGCGGACAAAGGCATCTTTATTGTCTATTCATCTACATCTACTGCATACCGTGTTTACTTGAAGAAGTCAAAGAATGTTGTCGAAAGCGTCAACGTTACATTTGATAAAGATATGGCTTCTGAACAACACAGTTCAGAACCCGTGATAACCGGAGTACTAGCTTCTGGGCAAATCAGTCCAGAACCTATGTCTCAAGCGAACAAATCAGATGAAGCATCAACGTCTACTAATCATTTATCTGATTTAGATTTATTATTTGAACTGTTTTATGATGAATTTCTTGGATCTAATGTACATAAATCTGTTGTGGTTGATAGGATGGAAGACTCAACGACTACTCATCCAACCAGTTCAGATATCTCTATTGAATCCAACTCCTCGATTCAGCAAGAAATTCCAGTTCAAATGCCGACTCCAACAGTTGAAGCTGTGACAAATAATGAAGAGACAGAAGTTGCTATATCAGTAGGATGTTTTGTACAGACTGATCTACAGACCGACCAAGCTGTACCCGCTGGCCTTCTACACCTACTACTTCAACTGCAATTATCATTCCTCCAGAACAACCTGAAGAAGGTACAAGTGGATTCTTAGATGATAATATTGATATATATTCATATAATCCACTACCTCATGAACATAAATGGACCAAAGCGCACCCAATTAGGCAGATCATTGGCGATCCAACCAAACCAGTGCAAACTAGGTCAGCTTCAATGAATATGTGTATGCATGAATCCTTTCTAAGCAAGATCGAGCCATCTTGCGTATCAGAGGCTCTTGCCGATTCAGACCGGGTGACTGCAATGCAAGAAGAGCTGAATCAGTTCGACGCACTTAAATTCTGGAGACTCGTACCCAAACCTCAAGGTAAAACCATTATAGGTACGAAATGGGTTTTCAAAATCAAGAAAGATGAAGATGGTACCGTTATCAGAAAAAAGCAAGACTTGTTGCCAAAGGATACAAGCAAGAGGAAGGAATAGAATACGACGAGACTTATGCTCCTGTGGCGCGTTTAGAGGCAATTCGAATGTTTTTGGCCTACGCAGCTCACAAGAACTTCATTGTCTTTCAAATGGACGTGAAGACCGCCTTTCTGAATGGCATTCTAAAGGAAGAAGTCTACGTCTCGCAGCCAGAAGGCTTTGTCAATCAAGAGAAACCGAATCACGTCTACATTCTCGACAAAGCACTCTATGGACTGAAACAAGCTCCTTGCGCCTGGTATGATGTCCTATCTCAATTTTTAGTCAAGTCTGGTTTTTCAAAAGGTACAGTAGATACCACTTCGTTTATTAAAAAGGAGAAAGTCGATATCATTCTTATTCAAATCTATGTGGATGATATTATTTTTGGCTCTACAAATCCTAAGTATTGTAAGAATTTTTCAAACCTTATGGTGTCAAGATTTCAGATGAATATGATGGGAGAGATGAATTTCTCTCTCGGATTACAAGTCAAACAATTTTCATTGGGGATTTTTATCAATCAATCAAAATACATTCTTGATATTCTTCGGAAGTTCAAAATGGAAAATTCTAAAACGATTGGTACCCCAATGGCGCCAGGTACTAAGATCGGCACCGATCCTTCTGGAAAGGCTGTTGATAACAGGCTAATCCCAAAGAAATCCATTTGTCTGCAGTTAAGGGCATTTTTAGGTATCTGAAGGGGACTGCAGATCTTGGTCTGTGGTATCCTAAAGATAATAGCTTTGAACTAACAACATATACAGATGCAAATCATGATTGTTGAATGCTAGACAGGAAGAGCACGTCAGGTCATATACAGTTCCTCGGTGATAAACTCGTAAGTTGGACATCGAAGAAACAACTTTGTGTTTCAACTTCAACGGCCGAAGCAGAATATGTAGCTGCTGCTAGCTGCTGTTCTCAGGTCTTATGGATGAGAACACAACTGCGTGACTACGGTTTTCACTTCAACAAAATCCCGATCTACTGTGACTCAAAGAGCGCCATCGCTATATCAGCGAATCCTGTTCAGCACACCAAGACCAAACACATAGATGTCAGGTATCATTTTATCAAAGATAATGTCGAAAAAGGAACAATTGAACTTTTCTTTGTAAAAACTGATTATCAACTTGCAGATTTGTTTACCAAACCTTTAGACGAAAAGAGGTCCAACTTTCTTGTCTCTAAGCTTGGTATGCTAAATCTTAAGATATAATCAGTAGTTACCTATCAAAGTTTTCTAATTGTATACTTTTTCATCATTTCTTCATTCTTATTTCTGTATGATATCTACATTTCAAATATTATGTTCATAATCCAAGGGGGAGTATGAGAAGAAATTGACAGATGGTCAATATTAATTTGAGGAGAAGACTCACTAATTTATGCATTTACCTTTTTAATGTCAAATTTTTGTGATGCATGATTTTAGGGGGAGTTTTACAAGTCAAAGGAGTTAGGATATGACTTTTGATTATTTCAGATCAGAACTCGAACTTTCATTGTTTTTCTGCTTTTTGTCATTTTAATTTAAGTGAATAAATTTGCTTTGACTATGACATAAGACTTTTGCAGTTTTTGAGAGATGCTTACATGTTCATATCTTTATGACTTTAAGCTTAGCTTCATGAGATGTAAGATCGCACGTAAAGGTATAATCCTTTATCTTAATCTCATATATGGTTGAAAGGAGGACAACTTTCAATCATAGAAAACATTGTTCTTAAATGTTCAAACCACTTCCTGAATCTCAAACCGATTTCATGAATTGGAAGTGTGACTTTAAATGTTTTCAAGATCTACTTTGTACTTTAACTGAGATAGTTAAACCATTTTGAGCATCATATGCTTTCTAGGAAAACATTTGATTTCATTGTGCTAGGACTTAACACAACTTCTATGGAATCAACTTAACCAGTGTTTCCTACCCAAGAGGTTAATCCATAGTGATTGAGTGTGAGAAATCAAAAGAAATGAGTGTGGTTAGAGTGAGCTTAATGTTTAAAAGAAAGAGGGTGTGAGAATAGAGTTAAAAGAATATCAGAACTCTGCACCAACTACTTTCTGAGCCGGGTAGCCACATTTCTAGTGTTTCACATTTCTTTGGTGAACATTATTGAAACAGGCAACTAGCCCATGCCAACTCTTGTTTAACCCCACCAACTACTCATTTTCTACTCAAATAGAAAGTGTTTCACATTTTCAATGGGGAAGCTGCACATTTGCTATCTGATTTTCATTTGGAAAATATGGATATTGAAAAGAAGGAAGTCTACCCCACCTTCGCACTTCACTCATGCACATTGAGTCTGTGTTTAACTTACTATTGTCTCAGTGGTTTACACAATATTGAGCCTTAAAAGCAATCATCAAAGTTCTTAATTCTTTCTATCACATGCACGAACACACAAGGAATTTGTTTCTTTGTCATAACGTTTATAGAAATTACCTTTGTGGTGTTTTGATGATTGAATGGAAGACCTGGAGGAGTGAACATCAAAAATCTCCTTTACAATGTGTATTTATTACACACAGTGACTTAGTGTTACTGACAGACATTTTAACTGATTCATTTGTTGATTCAGGTGTTACACGATTATTTTGTCTGGATTTGCAAAGATTTGGATGAATATCTTTTGAATTAACGAATCAGAGGCTCCAAATGAAAGACATTTCTTACTCAGAGTTTTGATGAAATCGTTTCTCTTTTCATCAAAAAGGGGGAGAACCTAAAGCTTGAAGAAATGTCTATTACAATACAAGATTGGAAAAGAGAAAAGCTAACCAAGAAATGCGAGAGATCAAAGTATTCTGAAGACATGCTGATTTTAGAGAAATTTTATTTGAAGATACTTTGCTAAAGCATTCTGAGCTGAAAACTGGAGATTATTACATATTGAAGAAAGAGAAGGAGATTCCAACTTCTGAGTTGAAAGAGAAGACTGAATTGCTAAATTATTTTAGTAATGATCTTGATCCAAAGGGGGAGATTGTTAGATCACAGATTTATTGGATTCAAGATCATCCAATCTGAAGTTTGGAATCTGACGCTAGAGTAGAAAAGTCGCTCTCAAGATTAGTCTAATGTTAAGTTTGTAATAATTGTCAAAGTTAATTATTGTCTTAATTATTGTATTTTGTATTATTCCTAAATATCTAATTTATAGATATTTTAGGATATTATTTAGTTTAGATATTAGTTTGGATATAATATCTTTCTCTAGATATTATGTAGTTTTGTGTGTTAAAGAAGCAACCAAGAAATCAGATCACATTACACACACACACACTTTACTGTTCATCAGAGAAAAAGTCGAGATCTTCAAGAACAAACATCAATCCTGTAATCTTTGTTATTAATCAAACAGGTTGGTTAATTTTATGTGTTTGTGTCGATAAGAACTTGATTTATTGTGGACCGACATGGGTTTATACCCTTTTTCCTTTCAAATCATCCCATGACACCCAATAAAATGCATTTATACTCAAAATATACTCCATGAAATATATCATTTAGATACCCAAAATATGTGATTTATTTATCAAAATGCACAAAATTCCAAATGTGGGTGTTTTATAAGTTTATAAAGTTTAATACTTCCAAATAACCCAAAACTTATCAGATGATTAACAGTTATCAATTCCATGTAAAACATATAAACACTTTAAAATAGGCATTTTGGCATGTACATCGTTTTCACAAATCACTTGAACTCACCTTGCTAGGTTAAGTTAAACCTATTAGCCTTCCAATCATAGATCCCACCCAAAACATTCCGAAGACATCCATTCCAACTCTTCAACTCAAGCTTCCAAAACCTAGATCCACACATTTCTGACCATAAATACCCATATTTAACCAAAAGAGGTCATTCCCTAAACATTATACTTGAAAATCTTAATATATACCAAAACCCTAATTTCCATAGTTGAAGAGAAGAGAAGATGACCTTTACCAAAGCTTGAACCCCTCAACAATACTCTTCTAGATCTCCAAAATAAACCTCAAACCTCTAATCTTCAAGATGGTTAAAAGAGTTGGATAAAACCCTAGAAACAATGGTAGAGAAGATGAAGATGGGAGATTATGGTTCCAATCTCCAAGCTTGCTAGATGAAGAAGGATTACTTGATTTTAGGAGGAGGACACCCAAAATGAGTTAGGGTTTGATTTTGGGGTTTGGGGATCGATTTGGGAGAGAAACGAAGGAAGGATTTAAACATTACTCACACCAACAGTATGATTTAAACCAATTACGAAAAACATACAATGATTAACACTTGTATACGGCCCAATGATAAATAAGATGATATTGAAACTTCCCAAAATAATATATGGGAAGACATTTATTAACAAGACCCATAATTTAACGCACACAACAATGCATGTACATATGCTCCAGAATTTATCTACGTGATGCAAAAAGTCGTACTATAAGACACTATAAAACCCAACCGAATTTTCATAAAACCCATTAACGCTAAAATCAAGCGGTGTCAAAATTTTCATTTCCCAACATAAAAAGCATAAAACGACAATAAGTCTAAAAATGTTAAAATTCTAAAACCACAATGTACGGTAATGTGACCCTTTTCAACAATACTAACATGAGGCACGAAGCCCAAAAGCTTGTAAAACAATATTCCATAAAATTCAACACGACTCATACACACTAAAATTCCTAAAAAAAATTCCCACTCAAAAACATGGGAACAACTTTCCTTTAAAACCTTAACATACGTGTAGGAGATCCAATGTCAAGGTCAAAAATTCCACAATTACTTACCCAATACTCCAAACACATTAAAACACGAATATTATAAGATCCGTAAATAGAGTTTGACACGAAACGGGGATAAGGAGATTTTCAATAAAATATTTGCAACCACGTGCTATAATCATGCATGCTTGAGCTCACGGTTTAAAATTTGATTAGCACTTAAATGCTTTATCGAGACTTTATAATACAACTCACCTTATGTTTTGAGAACATGAGAAACAATTTATGCAAACTTATTTTTAGAAATAAATTTAGTGCATGAACTTGGTCGGCACTCATCATCTTAGGACTACACTCCTCCAATTTCCCGACACACCATTTTCATCCGGATGCATCAAACAACTTAGGGCAACAATCCCATTAATTTGGTTAACTTACGATTTCTCCTCGAAATAGAATCGGTCTAACAACCTTATAGTTCTAATCCAACCAATAATTCCGACTCAGGATGATCAACTTAATGCATTCATCGCACTTAACTATCACTTCAAGGTGACATCGCTATAAACATCAACCCTTCCTTAGCTTACTTGCTTAGAAACTTCTTTACTACCCCAACGGTCATCCCACCAAGGTAGTACAAGTATACACATGTAGCATGTAGATTCGCCATGACACTGGCCAGGTGCCATTATGAACGCACCGTACATGATCATCGTTGCCATCCTCGACAAATTTCCCGTTTCTTACAACTCGGTCAATTCCAAAATATCGTATCTCAAGTACCTAATGTGCCATTTCATTTTCAATTACCAAAAAGGACGCTAGTTTGAGTATAGGCATCCAAAAATCAATACCTAATTCTCTCAAACTTAAGCTCTGATACCAACTTGTAACATCCTCAAATTTGATAAGAGCAACTAATAAAAAAAATTCTCGATATAACATCAATTAAAGGACAAAACTTCCACTTATACATCAATCTCCATATACCTCAAATTTAAAATTCTATAATTAACCACAACAATTATAAAACTATAGTCTTATATGCAGGGACTAAACCAAAGTCGGGTGTCACTTAACCCAAATATAAGTTGCTCTTCCCTAAACCAATGCGGAAGACTTCACCAAGCCAAATGCTGCTCGAGCTTACAACAAACACTCGTCTCTTCAAAGTGTCGCTAGCACTAACCCAAAAGGGTACCTGATGCACATGCCGACAAAATAAAAAGGTTAGGCTTAACGCCTAGTGAGCTCTAGAGTTTTCAATATATGTAAATTAATTGTTTAATAAGAAAGGATGTAATAAAAATCAAAATCTCTCAAATGATGTGCTTCATTTATGAAAACGACTCGTTTATCAATAATTATGCATTTTAAACGAAAGAGACACCGAGTTAATCGTTAACCACACCAAACTGTTTTAAAGACTGAGATCCCAACATAAATCGTTCTTTCGTAAACATAGATTTAACCCAAAACTTGCTCAAGGTGAGAATATAAATCGACTCCTTATTTATAATAATGTAAATAACGCTTCATATTCCAAAACACCCCAAAACACGGGCGGGGATTAATACTCAACCCAAAAAACATGGAATAAATTCATGTATGCAAAATGTCACCGAAAAACAAATATATAAAAGACTCAACCCAAAGACAACACCTTTCGGTGACGGGGGAAACCCAATTCCGCATAATGTGACGTGCACAGAGTAAGCCACACATTACGTTAAACTAGTATTAAGTATCGGGTTCAACATCTTTCAGAATACAACCATGGATACTTGCACGGAGGACTTACACCATACCGAAGAAGCCAAACCGCGACGCAATGGAGAAAACTAGCGTTTCGCCATTGGACAAATAATAAAAGCATCGAGCTCAGCGTCTTTCAGCATACACCCATAGATGCTTGCACGAAGGACTTATAACCCAATCTGATGCCTAACGTGCCGCACGAAGGACTTATAACCCAATCCGATGCCTAACGTGCCACGATGTAGGAGGCTAGTCGTCCCACATCCCAAAATAACAAAGGTGCTCATGCATCCATAGCAGACGGGGATGAAACATTACATGACAAAACGAATGAACCAACGCATTCAAAACATGTAATTCCCAAATAAGATGCAATAAATGCAAATCATAACCAAAGCGCTCTACATTGAGCTATCAAAACCGGACAAGTGTCCGCAAGACCCAATAAAATCCAAGTCGAGCCATAAGCTCAACAAATCCAAAGACCCAACGTTGAAAATCATAAAATAAAATCAAACGTAAACGGCCCGAAATAATGCAACCCATGCTTCAACACACACAAATAACTCCAACATTATTTAGATCGGGACAAAACATTTTCCAAGTGGGTTTATACCCTTTTTCCTTTCAAATCATCCCATGACACCCAATAAAATGCATTTATACTCAAAATATACTCCATGAAATAAATCATTTAGATACCCAAAATATGTGATTTATTTATCAAAATGCACAAAATACCAAATGTGGGTGTTTTATAAGTTTATAAAGTTTAATACTTCCAAATAACCCAAAACTTATCAGATGATTAACAGTTATCAATTCCATGTAAAACATATAAACACTTTAAAATAGGCATTTTGGCATGTACACCATTTTCACAAATCACTTGAACTCACCTTGCTAGGTTAAGTTAAACCTAGTTTTCAATCCCCAACCATTAGCCTTCCAAGCATAGATCCCACCCAAAGCTTTCCGAAGACATCCATTCCAACTCTTTAACTCAAGCTTCCAAAACCTAGATCCACACATTTCCGACCATAGATACCCATATTTAACCAAAATAGGTCATTCCCTAAACATTATACTTGAAGATTGTCGGTCCACAATGTTATATCAAGTTCTTATAAAACAACACAATATGATTACCAACTTGTTTGATTAATAACAATCGATGATTACAAGGTTTTCGGTTTGAAGCTCTCGTGTTTTCTCTCTGTGTTTTACACATTGAATGTGCGTGTTCTTGTGTGTTCTGATCTGATAGCTTGACACACTAACCCAACAAACCACTTGCAACAACAAGTTGCAATATTAAACTAATAAAAACTAATATCTAGATATAATATCTAACTAACTAATAAAACATTAGATATTTAGTTATGCTAAATATCTAATTACATCAAATACAAATAAACAATAAACATTAATTACTTTGACATTTTATTACAAACGACATTAGACTTTATATTGAGAGTTGACTTTCCGGCTTTAGCTTCAGATTGGATCTTCAGTTTGGATGATCTTGAATCCGATGAGACTGTGGTCTAACAAAGATCTTAATATATACCAAAACCCTAATTTCTATAGTTGAAGAGAAGAGAAGATGACCTTTACCAAAGCTTGAACCCCTCAACAATACTCTTCTAGATCTCCAAAATAAACCTCAAACCTCTAATCTTCAAGATGGTGAAAAGAGTTCGATGAAACCCTAGAAACAATGGTGGAGAAGATGAAGATGGGAGATTATGGTTCCAATCTCCAAGATTGCTAGATGAAGAAGGATTACTTGATTTTAGGAGGAGGACACCCAAAATGGGTTAGGGTTTGATTTTGGGGTTTGGGGGTCGGTTTGGGACAGAAATGGGGGAAGGATTTGCGTTTAGGGTGAAAAATGAGGTTTGGGGCCGAAATTTCTCGTTTTTATGCACACAACGGCTCCTCGCGGGTGGCCGCGCCCCTACAGCCGTGCGGAGATCCGCGCGGAGCTCTGCCGCCCAACAATCTCACCCGTTCGCTGTTTTGGTCGTAACTTCTTCGTCATAGCTCCGTTTTTGCTCCGAAAAGAACCGTTGGAATCGTAATTGAATCCTTCATCTTTCTAGACTATAAAATCTAGGATTCCAGTCCAAAATCCTTTATCTTATTTTTCCCCAATATAACGGTTTCGGTATTAACTCGAAATGATGCCTTTTCGAAAAATAGGGGTGTTACAACCACTAAACATGCATTCTTGGTAAAGCGTGCTTCATAGTCTTTGTCACATAGCTGACTGATGCTCAGAAGATTCTGCTTCAGTCCATCTACGTACGCAACTCTTCTGAAGGTAGTTGTCCCATTTGGGAGGACACCAAACCCTCGGGTATATCCTTTTCCATTTCCACCAAAGGTCATTGAGCAGGTCTTTTTGTCCTGTCATATGACGAGAGCATCCACTATCAAGATACCAGATGCCATTTGATCCCTGCAAACATAAGGAAGATTAAGCTTTGTTTGGTACCCATTTTTCAATAGGTCCTTTAGGATTAGTGGAGATGGAAGGTTCATCAATCTTCACAGCAGATGAAGATTCAACTTCAGTGGTAACCTTCACTTTGGTTGTTTTCTTAACCTTAGTGGAATTCTTCACCTTGGTCGTTTTCTCAACTTTGGTGACCTTCTCAGCCTTGGAGGCATTCATCTTCACTTTAGCTGTTTTATCAGCTTTAGTGGCAGTTGGACATTTACTAGCAATATGGTCAGTAAACCCATAATGATAGCATTTTCTATTGTTGGTCCCGAAGGTGCTTAACAAGTTTGTAGAAGGGGGGTTGAATACAAACACAAAAATTAAAGTTTAATAAATTGTTTATTGATAAATCAAACACAATTTACAAGTCCGTCGCGGAATAAGATTAAGTAAAACTCAATCTAAACAAACTTAAGAAAACACTAAGATGGTTGCACAAGAATGTAGAGAATTGGGAGATTAGAGAGTATAGAAAACAAGGGTTTCTATATTTTAGAAAGATGAAGGATCGAGGTACTCTCAGATGGAGAGGTAATCTTTCTATTTATATCCTATGCATTAAATGCATGGCAGAGCACTTTACACATGTCATTCATTGATTGGTAGAGAGAGTCTGACTTTGTGAGACATGCTTTCGGCCGTATCATGAACAGTGTAGTTGACATATTTGTTGTACGATTTGTGGCAAAGGTGTGCCCGTTCTGAGACATCGTACTAGGTGTGCAGGGAAAGGCAAAAGAGACTTGAGGCATAAGCTAAGTGATCATCGATCGCTGAATATCTCTTCCTTCAGAGATACAAAGAAGTTCAGCTGTCGCTGAAGCTTTTCCTCAGGTTTCTTCGTGTATGAGTTGAGTCATCTTTGCTTAACTGATATCCACATCAGGTCACTAGTAGACTTGTCTTTGTTCAGCAGCTTCGTCTTCGATTCCGCTATGAACATCTGTTGACGCAAAACTTGTCTTCAAGGAATACGTTTAACTATTTACATCAGACATTATCATCGATAACTGAACAGACTCAGTCTGATCGTTGATAGTGAAACACTAATACATATGAATTTTTACAAGAAGGATCATCAGTGATAACTGAACATACTCAATCTGATCGCTGATGGTGAAACACTAATACATATTAATAAACGTAATTTTCACTAAGTATAGAATTGGGTCGTTATCAAATCACTGAGAGAGTCTGGATCAACAATCTCCCCCTATTTTATAATGACAAAGTAACTGAAGAAAATTACTTTATAGTTCAAAATGAGGACTAATCAGGACTCATAACATACATGTCCCAATTACTATTTTCAGGGATCTTTTACAGTACGTATAGGGTTAAGTACTTCACTAAAATTTACATTAATTCAAAGAAGGAATTAAAAGATATGAAAATATAAAGTACAAGTGAAGAACTAACTATTGTAAGTCTAACTAATAGATTACAAGAATTAAGAAACTAATCTATCAGCTATCTACAGAAGGCTTTGGAGGATTGATCATATAGTCATGTATTTCTTCTCCTCTTTGCCTTCGATCTGAAGATTCTTGACTAATGATTGTCTTGATCGATTCAGCTAAAGGAGAGAAGTCACACCATAAGCATAGGAGATCCTTGAGATGACTAAGAGGACAGATAGGGATTTCAGAGACTCTTTGGAATCTGAGTTGTTCCTCATCATCTCTGAAGAAGATTCCAAAAGGATCTTTAAGTACTTGCCCGACAAGATATGGTCCACCAGGAGGCAGGGATAGATCTAGAACTGAAAGATCAGGAGGAGGACCAAACAAAGCTTCCTTTGAGAAATTGATGGAGATGTCGTTTCTGATCGCAGTGACATTCTCAGATGAGGAAGAGACTGGCTTTCTTTTGAGTTGCCTTGGCTTAGAAGTAAGAGCAGATGGCACCTTTAATATAGCAGCGACTCTGTTGATGAGAGCATCATTGATCCCTTACACATAGCCTCTGTAAGTTGACTTTGATTTTTTTAGTGCATCCTTAAACTCTAGCCATTTCATGTAACCGAAGCTTTCAAGTTTTGAGACGAACATTGCCTTTGAGCTTCCATCCTCTCTGGTTATCTCCATTGTTACAGAAGTTCGATCCTTCTTCTTTCTGCCAGAGATGACAACGGTTGTACTCTTCATCGACGCAGAGCGATAGTAGATTTTATGTTTGCACCATTCGACAGAGTTATCGCTGACCGCTTGTTCTTTTGAGCGCTCCTCTTCAATTTCTTTGAGTAAAGCAGCCTGAACTTCCACTTGATTTTTCTTTAGCTTCTTGTCTTTAACTTGAGAGGACTGAACCTTGAGAGCTATAGAAGCATCTCTTTGACATTCGGCGATCAGTTTCTCAGCTCTGACAGATTCTTCAATTTCAGCTTCAGTCAGGAAGTCTAGCTCTGTAGATGGATTTTAAAGAGGGATCTTCAGCCACTGACTCTACAGATGAGAGATCATCTCCGTTCTTCTATTCAGTTCTTCCTCTGACCAATGAACTGGTCTAGAGGGCCTTCCTGGGTGGAGCAGGGATTCTTCTTCTTCTTCTTCTTCTTATTGTTCATCAATATTATTGAAGGAGATTGGGATTATTTGATATTTAGCTGTAGAAGCTGGGATTATTTGAAGTTCAATTCCCTTAAGAAGGGGAGAGAACTGTCTGGTCAAGAAGTGAAAAAGGAGTTAGTGTTTATTTGGGGAAGGAGAAAGATAAAGGCTTAGAAAGAAACAGGGGTGGGAAAGGTATAGTAAGATAAGAGTACAATAGAAAGACATACCTGAGAAGGATTCTCCCCCTTAGGTTGTGATACTACGTTCTGGTTTCCCTCGGCAGATATACCCTTCTGCTTGCCTTGGGAAGGAGCACCTGAAGTAGGTTCACTTTTCCCCCCTGCTGTGACAGTTCCTTTCGTTGTTGTCGCTGATTATACGTTCCCTGTTGAGACCCAGAGAGAAGGGTCCTCTTCATCGTCATCGTCATCATCAGTTTGTTGCTCTTTTTCTTGATCTTTAATATCAAGTTCTTCTTCTTCTTCATCCTCCTCTTCCTCTTCTTCTTCTACAAGAGCAACGATAGAAGTAGAGGGAAGTGTTTTGTCAGCAACCTTCTCCCCCTCAACATGAGAGGGAGGTTCTTCCATCTGAACTTCTGCAGCAGCTTCCTCCTCAATATTTTATTCAATATGATCTTTCTCCCCCTCTTTGTCAATATCAGAATGGGGGAGTTCAGTGATGGAAGGAGTAGCCTTTGTAGTTGCCAGGGACTGGACTTCAGCCTCCAGTCGCTCAAGACATCCTTCAATGACGGGAAAATATGAAGTAGCCTGAAGAATGAATTCAATGGCTAAGCTCAGAGATGTCCGGTCATTTTCAGTGAAAGAAGGTTTTGGCGACGGAGTTGGTTCAGTCAGCTTCAGAAGCACCTGTTGAAGCATGGAGGTGCAGGAATAAACCTTCAGTGATAGATCCCGAAATTCATCTCTCAGAGAGTTCTGCGTCCCCTGAATGAGAGTGACCTGTTGTTGAGTCTTGATCAGATCATCCTTGATGGTGATGATGTCTGCCTGAACATTCGTGAGCTGAGAAGAATCAACTTTGGAAGATGAGGCATCAGTCAACCTCTTGAGTTCCTCACCAGTGAATTTAACAGCGCCAGTGGATTCGTGGACAGAGGTGGTGAGACTTTCCACCTTCTCAGCGAGTGTGTTGACGTGAGCATCAACAGTAGCCAAAGTAGGACCTGCAAATAGAGTTAGCAGATGAGCACAATGATGCTCAGGCTTATATGGTGAGAGGGGAGTAGTGGTTGGGTTAATAGGAGTACCTGAGTTATCAAACATGTTGAAGAAGTGTAAATCTCCTTCAAAATTTTGACTTTCAGGTCCTAGGTGTGCAACATGAGGTTGCTGTGAAAGAGATGTAGGGTTAGATACCAAAGAAATAGAAGGATGAGTAATGGGGATAGAAGAAATTTGGATAGAAGAAGTTACCTCAGGTGGTTGTTGAGAAACTGAGATAATGGGAGGCGTCACTGTTGTTGTGGCAGCGATGGTAATCGCTGGCACGGTTGATATGATGACTGCTGAAGTTGTGGAGGAGAGACCCACAAAAGCATCCAAAGTAGTTTTTTGAGAAACTACTTCAGGCATTGAACCACTAGGGGTGGTCTCCTTAGTCTTTTTGGCCATCTTAGAAGGACCATGAAGACTAACTGATGGTCTTTTTATGAGCGGTGGTAGCGGCAGGGCTAGAAGAAGAAAGAACCTCCTGCGTGGCCGCTCAAGTCGAAGAATGGAGAGAGAGACTGTTAAGTCTAAATATTGTATCCAAGATTTAATAGGAATGTCAAAGATGTAAAAGTCAACATTGTCTTTGTAATAGATAGTCAAAGGTGTTTAGTTTACTTTGTGGTTAAGTCTTTGTTAGATAGTTGGTATAAATAGCTTTTGCTTTGTAAGGAATGTAAGAAGCACGTAATTGTAATAATCAGATTTGTGGTTAATGGTTTCAAGATCTACTTTCTCTCTCTAGTTTCTCTCTCTAGTTTCTCTCTAGTTCATATTGTTGATTTTATGAGATTTGCTTGATATGATTTTGATACTGAAAAGAAAAGTTTTTCAAAGAACTTCTCAGATTTTTCAAAGAAGTGTTTTGAAGAGAAGAAGTCAGTTGATCTTAAGTGCATAAAACTTTCTCAACAAGTTTCCGATTTTGAGAAAGTACTTATTTTGGAAAGAGAGAAGTTTGCTAAAGAAAAGAAGGCTATTGAACAGAAGAATGTGGATTTCTTCAAGGAACTATCAGGCCAGAGAAACGATTCAGAGAAAGGATTTGAAGAAGAACGATATATCTTTGAGACTGAAATAAAAAAGTTGACTTCCAAGCTATGTGAACTATCTGCTAATGCACTGAAAGAGCAGAAAACGAAATCTGAGTTCTCAAAGAAGATTGACCTGCTTGTTCAAGAAAGAGACAAATTTTCTTCAAAGATCAAAGAGCTTGAAAAGTCTGCTTCAAGTTCAAATCATAAATCTGTCTCTTCACAAAGGTCAGTTAACTCTTTTGATCAGATTCGTGGAACTAACATCTTCTATGGTAAATATTTAGATGGTTCAGATTCATCTCTAAGAAGAAGAAGTTACAAGTCAGAGAAACTGGTCTGGAAGAAGAAACCAGTTAAAGATGAGATTTCAGATGAGCGAAAAGGAAAGACATCATGTGTACATATTCACAAAGCTAAGAAGAACCAAACTCATAAATGTAAACCTGACCATATATATTCAAGAGATCAATTACTCAGGTTTTCAGGTAATAAATATTATTGTTTTTATTGTGGTACACATGATCATATTCATAAGACGAATGATCATTTTTGGTATGGTTCTTACTCTATCACCCCTACAAGAACTGCAACTAACATTCGTGGACCCAAATACCAGTGGGTAACAAAAAAGAAAACTGATTCTGTGTTGCAGGCACCTCAAGTCAAGGGGGTGTAAGAGAACCAAGGCTTTTGAACAAAGCAGTTTAAAACCCGGACATCAAAGATAAACGATTATGGCTTCTAAGTACACAGCTTAGGACCCGTTCTTCAACGAAGTTTGAATTCTAAACACAACAGTTTAGGACTCGTACCTCAGTGATCAAAAGACCTTACTCCTGTATTTTGCATCCGATAAGATATGATGGTCTACACTTCACAAGGGAGTTGTATTGCTCTCTATCCTGCACTTTTTCATTGCAATATACTTACGATATGACGCTCTACACTTCAAAAGGAAGTTGTATTGATCTCTATCTTGTGTTTTAACTGAAATATTTCAGATGCCTAATTTAAGGGGGAGTAAAGGTGATGATTTCTGATTATTTCAGATCAGAACTCGTACTATAAAATGTTTTACTGCTTTCTGTCATTTTATTTTTGAGTAAATGATGTGAATAAGTGGCTTCTGATCACATGACAGATCAGGACCTATTTTTCAATGATCAGAGAAGGATATTCTGCTAATATCCAGGGGGAGCTTAAAAGATCAAAATCATCCTATCATGATTTGAGGGGGAGCTTAAAGGTAAATATCTTCTGATCTAGATCTCTGATTGTTTGAAAAAAGAACAACTTTCGAACATGAAAAACAGTTTCTTAAATGTACAAACCACTTATGATTCTCAAAAGGTTTCATGAATTAAGAAGTGTGATTTTAAATGTTTTTCAATTTTGTGCTTTAATGTTTAACTGACCGTGTGTTTCTAAAGATCAATACTTGTGTATTATCTTGTCCATAAACTGCAAAGTATTCACACACACAGGTTCAGTACTTCATTTGCATTTGTTATTACCATGTCTCATAACGAACCAATCTTTCGATGGTAATACCCTCGTTTGAAACTCATTGTTGTTGAGCATCAATCATCTTTTTCTAATCTTGTGCTTTCATTGCAACATTGTTTATATTCGTTCATATAAACAAAATATCCAATTATTTGATACCCTAACCATTTGATTTGATCTGATTGATACATTGTCAGATTCTCAAAACAATTCTCTTGATTTCATTTCATTCATTCAATATTCTTGTTTTGAGAAATCTTCAAAGTTCAAATGCTCAAATTTCATTCATAATTTTAAATGAGCATACATTCTGACACTGTTATCTTTTTGAGCTTAACTGTTCAAGTTAAACTGTTGAGCAACGATTCTTCTTAGGAACTACATGGGATTCGTGTGTGAGCTTAAATAGAACTTCCATGGATTCACATAAACTTGTGTTTCCTACCCAGGAAGTTATCCTTACGTGATTGAGGGGTGAGGGGTCAAAATCAAAGAGTGGGGGAGATAACTCATCCGGTTGAGTTTTTCTCATTGCGTGGAGCGGAAAAATGGAAAAGAGAGTTTGGTTAGAAGTGAGCATATTGTTAAAAAGAAAGAGGGTATGAGATCAGAGTTAAAAGAATATCAGAACTCTGCACCTACCACTTTCTGAGTCGAGCAGCCACATCTACTGATTGGTTCACATTCTTTAGTGACCATCATTGAAAAAGGCAGTGAGCCCATGCCAACTCTTGCTATTACCTCACCAACCACTCATTTCTTTCTTGACAAAGAAATGTTTCATTTTCTTTGGGGACGCAACATATATGCTATCTAATCTTCTCTCGGAAGATTTAGATAAAAGAAGGAAAGTTGCCCCACCTTCGCACCTCTTTCATGCACATTGAGTCCGTGTATTATTTGTTTCTGTCTCAACAGTTTACATAATTTGAGCTTTATGAAACACAATCATTGTGCTAAATTCTTTGATACACAAGCACGAGCACACAGAAAATTTGTTTTTCTGTCAGAACATTCATAGATAAACCTTGTGTTTTTTCAATGATTGAATGGATGTCCTGGGGAGTCATCATCAAACCAGCTCCTTAAATTGCACATTCATTGTACACAGTAACTTTGTGTTACTGACAGGCATTCCTAACTGTTTCATTTGTTGATTCAGGGTTACCACGTTCATTATATCTGAATTTGAAAAGATTCAGGTATTTACAGTTCATGATTCAGTTATTCAGATCAAAGAGCGGTGACTGTCAAATTATCATTGAAAGGGGAGATTGTTATTTGAATACAAAGGGGGTGATCAAAGACTGTGTCGAAATTGAAAACGTTTTGATGATCATGATGCTCACAATCATCAAAAGGGGGAGACATTTACAAAGATTCAATTTCAATGTCATGAAGAGTTGTCAAAGTGAATAGACTTGTGAAGAAATTCTGAGAGTTCAAAAGTCAATTCAAAATGCTTCCGCTAATTCAATGTCAAAAGATTCTGAAGAAAGATTGTTCAAAGATAAATCAAGATGATTTGTTAAAGTTTGTTTTCTGAAGACAATTCAGAGATCACAAGTGATGAAGATACAAGTTGTTTCAAAAACTACTCAAAGTTTTTCAAAGATGTTTCAAGGTTCATTGTTTCAGAAGTTTCAAGAATTCTGTTTCTTGTTCAAGACATGTTGACTTTCAAAGCTTCAAAGGGAAAGAGTAAAGACTGTGAAAGCTTTAAAGTTCAAAGTTAAAGACTGTGAAAGCTTTAAAGGCTGTGAAAGCTTTAAAGGCTGAAAGAGTAAAGACTGTGAAAGCTTTAAAGGCTGAAAGAGTAAAGACTGTGAAAGCTTTAAAGGCTGAAAGAGTAAAGACTGTGAAAGCTTTAAAGTTCAAAGTTAAAGAGACAAAAGCTGAAGAATCAAGAGTTGAAGATCTGTATCAAATTTTTATTAAATCTTGAATACAAAGGGGGAGATTGTTAAGTCTAAATATTGTATCCAAGATTTAATAGGAATGTCAAAGATGTAAAAGTCAACATTGTCTTTGTAATAGATAGTCAAAGGTGTTTAGTTTACTTTGTGGTTAAGTCTTTGTTAGATAGTTGGTATAAATAGCTTTTGCTTTGTAAGGAATGTAAGAAGCACGTAATTGTAATAATCAGATTTGTGGTTAATGGTTTCAAGATCTACTTTCTCTCTCTAGTTCTTGATCATATTCTTGAGTAATTGCTTGATTGATTTGGATTTTATGATTAACAGAGACAATGGCGTAGAGTTGACAGACTTACCTCATTGGCGACCGACTTGACCTCCAGAGATCGCTGACCAACTTTGGAGAAAGTACCATCATAAGAGGTGGGGTACTTAGCACCATACAGGAACTTTAGGTACGCACAGATGAAGCGTACGTATGGGATCTTGGGATCCCTCCCCGTCTTCTCTATCTTTGACCTGCGATCGTCAAAGATAGCTCCCGCGTAATCAAAATGTTTTCCAGCGATTACGGAGTAGCCCATCTGTAGCTGGACTTTGTTTGCCTTGTCAAGGGAGCCAATCTTCCCACTCATGCTCTAAATAATGTGGGAGAAGATGTAGTTCAGCTGAGAAGGCATATTTGCCTTCTTAATTGTGGTCAAGCGCTTGTTGGGGATGGTTGAGCGAGGCTTGTTGTCCCAGCAGTACTCCATATCATCCAGGAACTGGATGAGTTCAGCGTTAGTGGGAAGAGGATCGAAACCTTATTTCTTCTTTCCAGGGAGACGAAGTGCCTTCCTGAGGCCATAGGCAGTAAGCATGTCTGATCCGAGTTCTGTTGAGAAGGCGATAGCAGGAAGCACGTCACCCTTCTTGTTGGTGATGGTGGCTTCATCAGCGGTGAACCAGAGTTGCTGTAGAAGAGTCTTGGATGGTTTGGGATCCACGTTCAGAGCGTAGGCCAAACAGGACTGCTTCAAGAATGCAGCAGCATCCACCAGATGTGGGTATTTCTCAGCTTCAAAGTCTAACCGAGCGAGATGGTTGTTCTTTGGGAGTTCAGACTCAGTGATGGAAAATTTAACGTTCTTGGAAGCAATGAACGATGATTGAGCCATTTATGAATATAGAAAGAATAAGAATAGATGGAAAGGATTAGAGTCCAAAAATAAAGAAGTTTTTACCAGTTTCTATTTGGAGAAAGAAACATAGAAAAAACCAAAATATTTTAAGATTAAAACAGTGTTCTTTGTTGAAGAAGAAGAAATAATGAGAACACCAAAGGTTTGAATCAGTAAAATCAAAAAAAATGATTTTAATATTGAGAAAGTTTGTAAAAACCCATAATGATGGAACATATATAAGAGTTTGTAACAAATTTTAAGAAGAAAAAGATGAACAAAGTAACCTGTTGATCTTGAAGGTAAGAAGATGCAAATGCTTGAAGGAGTTGTTTGCTTGAAATGCATTGAGAGAGAATTCTTGCTTGAAAAGATTTCCAGAAAAAGCATTTCTTTTATACGTAGAGAGAGTAAGAGAAAAGGAGGAGGGAAAACAAATGCTCATCATGACATGGACACGTTTTACGAAGTTGATTGGATAGAAGGGCAACGGGCGAACGTGTCAGAGAAAAAGGCATGTCACGGATTTTCGGTTCAAATGGCGTCATAGGAGAGAGAAAAATGTTTCATTTGTCCTTTTTGAAATTATCTCTGAATAAAAGTCAGAGATAGGTTTTCATTTTGAAAGAATCTCTGATAAAATTCAGAGTTTGATTTTTCTTTTCAAAAGGATCACTGATGAGAAATGTCAGCGATAGATTTTGTTTATCAAAAACCTTTTAATCATTTGAAGAACAATCAGTGATTAAAGTTTTTATTTTTGAAAAACATCTTACTGAATGAATATCCAGTGAATGAGAGTGAGAGAACATACCTGAGAGTCAGAAATTTATTCAGAGATTAAGTGATAAAGGGGAACTTAGAAATACTAACATAATACGTGAAAGATGAAGAGTCATTCTTCAAGATTCAACATTCCAAGATCACTGATGAGAAAATTGAACCTTGTCTCATCAAAAGGTTTGGTGAATAAATCAACTAGCTGATAGTCAGTGGAGATAAAGTGCAGTTCAATATCACCATTCATCACATGATCTCTGATAAAATGATATCTGATCTCTATGTGTTTCGTCTTTGAATGTAGCACTGGATTATTTGCTATAGCGATGCTGTCGCAATAGATTGGAATTTTTGATAGTTGAAGGTCATAGTCCAATAGTTGATTTCTCATCCATAAGACCTGATCACAACAACTTCCAGCAACTACGTATTCAGTTTCAGCTGTGGAAGTGGACACTGAATTTTGTTTTTTGCTTGTCCAGCTTACTAGCTTTCCTCCTAGGAGTTGACATCCACCAGTAGTACTTTTTCTATCGAGTTTACATTCTGCAAAATCACTATCAAAATATCCAATTAGATCGAACCCTGAGTCTTTGGGATACCAAAGTCCGAGGTTAGGAGTTCCTTTCAGATATCTGAAAATTCTCTTGAAAGCGATCAGATGGGATTCCTTGGGTTCGGATTGATAACGTGCACATAAACAGGTAGAGTACATGATGTCAGGTCGGCTCGCTATAAGATACAACAGGGAGCCTATCATTCCTCTATAAGCAGTGACATTAACATGTTTTCCAGATGGATCTTTGTTAAGTGTCAGAGGAGGTGCCATAGGAGTTTTCATCGCTGAAGTTTGTGTTAGATCAAACTTCTTCAGCATTTCTTAACCATACTTACCTTGGTTGATAAAAGTACCTTTTTAAGATTGTTTAATATGAAGACCAAGAAAAGATGTTAGCTCACCCATCATACTCATTTTGTATTCTTTCTTCATTCTTTCAGCGAAGCGAGTACATAGAGATGGGTTAGTAGAACCAAATATTATGTAATCGACATATATTTGTACAAGAAAAATATGACCTTTTATCTTTCTGAAAAATAATCTATTATCAATTTTACCACGTTCAAATTTTTCAGAGATAAGAAAAGATGAGAGAGTGTCATACCAAGCACGAGGGGCTTGTTTTAGATCATAGAGAACTTTATCCAATTTATAAACATAATTTGGATGCTTAGGGTCATAAAACCCTGGAGGTTGTTCTACATTGACTTCTTCATTCAACTTTCCATTTAGAAACGCTGATTTTACAATCATTTGATATACAATGAAGCCTTTGTAAAATGTATAAGCTAAAAAGAGTCGAATTGCTTCGAGCCTAGCCAAAGGGGCAATGGTTTCATCATAGTCTATGCCTTCCTATTGTCTGTATCCCTGAGCAACAAGTCGAGCCTTGTTGCGGGTTAAAGTTCCATGTTCATCTAACTTATTTCTAAACACCCATTTGGTGCCTATAATAGTTTTATCAGATGGTCTAGGAACGAGATTTCAAACTTTGTTGCGAGTGAACTCAGTCAGCTCTTCTTGCATAGCGCTGACCCAGTTTGGATCTCTGAGGGCATCATCAGTCTTCTTTGGCTCTATTAAAGAAATAAAGTTGACAAAGAGGCATATATTACATGAATTTCGTCGTGTCTGAATACCTGCATCGGGATCACCAAGAATTTGATCTATGGGTGATCTCTGGTCCATCACTGAGCAGGAGCATGATCGCTCATTTCAGAGGTTTGATCAACAATAGAAATGTTTGCTGATGAAGAAGCCTGAGGTTCATCAGCTATTAATTGTTGTGTGTCAAACATGCTATTGTTTTCTGAGAGGTTTTCAGAAGAAGATGGATCTGATAGAGGAAGTGTGTTTAGAGGTTCAAATGAAACCCATGAGTTAGATTCAGCGTTAGGAGGTATGATGTTTGGATCATCATCAACAACTGGAGGATCTGTGTGCTGATGGTTTGAGAAGAAGGGTTCTGTTTCTCTGTAATGAGAAAACATCCAAGCATTTAACTCTTCATTGTCAGCGATTGGTTTAGAGTTCGCTGTGCGAGTTTCATCAAAGGTCACATGAATTGTTTCTTCCACAAATTGTCTTCTTTTGTTGAAAACTCTGTACGCTTTGGAGATAGAGGAATATCCAAGAAATATTCCATCATCAGCTTTTGGATCGAACTTTCAAAGTTGATATTTGTTTTTTAAGATAAAGCACTGACAACCAAAGATATGAAGAAAACTGATAGATGGTTTTCTTCCATGAAATAGTTCATAAGTTGTCTTTCCAAATCGCTTTACTATCAGCGATCTGTTTTGAGTAAAACATGCAGTGTTTACACCTTCAGTCCAAAATTGAGTAGGGAGGTGAGAATCGCTGAGCATTGATCTAGCAGCTTCAATGATCGTTTTGTTTCTTCTTTCAGCGACTCCGTTTTGCTGAGGCGTTCTTACTGAACAGAAGTTGTGAGAAATTCCCTTGTTCTCAAAGAAGTTGTTTAGAGAACTATTTTTCAATTCAGTTCCATGATCACTTCTTATTAAATGAACAGTAAGATTATTCAATACTTCCATCTTTTTAACAAAAGATATCAGTTCTTCTGGAGTGTCACTCTTGCAGCGAAGAAAGATAACCCAGGTGTAGCGGGAGTATTCATCTACAATGACAAGTGTATATTTCTTTCCAGCTATTGATTGGATGTTGACAGGGCCAAACAAATCCATATGCAAGAGTTGAAGAGGACTTGTCACTGAGGAATCTTGTTTAGACTTGAAACTAGCTTTCGTCTGTTTTCCTGTGTTGAGGAAGACCAGAAATCAGTTCCTTAGATCAGAGAGAATTCAGGGCTTTGAAGTTTAGATGAGATAGCCTTTTGTGCCATAGCCAGTTGACATCAGAAGAGGCTTTAGAAAGAAAACATACGTTTTCAGTGGTAGTAGAGTCCATATCTATTCATAGACATTTTCTTTACGATAACCACTGAGAGCAAGTTTCCCTCTCTCATTTACCACTGAACATGCTTTCTTGGTAAAGCGAACTTCATAGTCTTTGTCACATAGCTTACTGATGCTCAACAAATTGTGCTTCAGTCCATCTACATAAGCGAATCTTCTGAAGGTAGTTGTTCCATTGCTGAGGACACCAAACCCTCGGGTATATCCCTTTCTATTTCCACCAAAGGTCACAGAGGGACCTTTATCTTCCTTGTATTCAGTGAGTAGGTCTTTTTGTTCTGTCATATGACGTGAGCATCCACTATCAAGATACCAGATGCCCTTTGATACCTGCAAACATAAGGAAGATTAAGCTTTGTTTGGTACCCATTTTTCAATGGGTCTTTTAGGATTAGTGGAGATGGAAGGTCCAACAATCTTCACAGCAGATGAAGATTCAGCTTCAGTAGTTTTCTTCACTATGGTTATTTTCTTAACCTTAGTGGTATTCTTCACCTTTGTAGATTTCTCAGCTTTGGTGACCTTCTAAGCCTTGGAGGAATTCATCTTCACTTTAGTTGTTTTATCAGCTTTAGTGGCAGTTGGACATTTGCTTACAATATGGTCAGTAAATCCACAATGATAGATTTTTCTATATTTGAATGTGCTTTTAGGACCATGAGTAGACGATTTTGAGAGTTTAAGATGAGCAGCTCCAGCTCCAAGAATGCCTTTAGCATGAGATCTGGGAGGAATTTTCATTTCTTCAGATCTCTCTTAGGCTTAAGATCAATCTTCAGCTTTGGAGGACAGAGATCAAAGATTTCTATCACAGAGCTAGAAGATTATTTTACTGAAGGTTTAGAAGGAGCTTTCAGCTTTGCTTTCTTGGATACCTTCTGAGGATGGAAAATGGATTTTCCTTTATCTGCGGGCTTAGAGCCTTTAGATATTTGTTCAGGGATGGGATTAGAAGAAGATGATAAAGAGCACTGGGCTTGAGAAGTGTCAGGGATAGAAGAAACAAACATTCCAAACTTAAGCATGGAACTATCTTCTTTGGGTTCATCCTGTAGTTTCCAAAAACCAAGACCAGTTCTATCACTGGCAGGAATCTGAGCACTTATAATCTCAGTGATCTTTGTTGAGGATTTGCACCATCCTTCAACAGTAGCCTTCTCTGATTTAAGAGCAGCGATGGTTTGTTCACGTTCAATGCTGATGATTTTGTTAACAATGACTTGACCTTTCAAACTTTCTTCTAAAAGAGTCAGATCTCTGATCTTTTCATGGCATTTTTCTAGTTGTTCAGTTAAATAACTGTTTTTGCTTTCAGCTAGAGATTTGTTGTTTAGAGCATTGTATAGATCAATCGTCAGCACATCAACAACGCGACTTCTCTCTGCTTCAGATAAAGAGTGATTAGTAGAGATAGATACCTGAGATGATATATAGCTCATAGAAGTTTCAGTTGGTTCTTCCACTTTTTCTTTAATCTCAGCCATGAGGCAGAGATTAGCGACTTCTTCTTCATCACAACTTGATTCTTCTGATTCAGCCCAGTCGTGTTCTTCACCGATGAGACCTTTACCTTTTCGCTTGTAGTTTTTCAGCTTTTGATATTTTTCTTTGAGCTTCAGGTATTTGTCATCGTTGGATCTTCTTGAGGTAGAAGGCTTGAAGATTTTCTTCGACCTGCACTCACTTGCAAAGTGTCTAATCTTCTCACAGTTAAAGCAAGAAGCAGTAGCCTTATCAACAGGGGTTGATTTTGGCTTGTCAGTAAGAGAGAGAGGCTTATTTCTTCGGAAATTGTTCTTTCTTGCAAATCTCTTAAAAGAGTTTGTCACGAGTGCTAAGGACTCATCAAACTCTGAAAGATCAGTGTCTGATAGTTTCTCAGATTCAGAATCTAACTCAGTGATAGTAAGGGTAGATCGCTGAGATGGAATTACTTCTGAAGAGACTAAAGCAACATGAGTGCTTTTGGAGTCTTTAGAATCTTTTACAAGATTCTTCTTCAGGAGGTTTGGTCGCTCATAATTGGGCAATATTCCATACAAGGTGCTGAGAGAAAGAGAATTTAAGTCTTTTGTCAGCTTAAGACATATTGAATAACTGTCCCAGCTTTCAGGAAGACGTTCTAGGAATTTGGTTAAGACCTCAGAATTAGAATAGGTCCTACCTACAGTTCTTAGATCAATGATTAAGCAGTTAAATCGC
The DNA here is from genome assembly GCA_954870635.1 of Arctium minus. Lineage (NCBI taxonomy): Eukaryota > Viridiplantae > Streptophyta > Magnoliopsida > Asterales > Asteraceae > Arctium > Arctium minus. The sequence continues at coordinate 57,105,726 of OX941080.1, read as the reverse complement.
TGATGAACATCAGAAAGAGATTCATTCTTACCAGCGATAAAACTTTCATACACTCTTACCAAGTTAATCTTTCGAGTTTCTTGGATTTTAGTGGTTCCTTCATATTGAACACATATGGTTTCCCACATTTCTTTAGAAGTTTTAAGATGCATGATGGAATGGAAAGCTTCATCAGGCAGAGCCATAGAGATAATAGTTTTTAACTTTGCATCTAGACCTACTTTCATTTTCGTCTTGATCACTCCACTGTCTTATTTCCTTGACATCATAACGTTCAGGAACAGTAGGAGTGGTGGTAGTGGCGGGAACGACACTTATGATAGTGAAAGGTTCATAAGGTCCATGTGCTACATAATCAGGTATGGTAGGGTCTACACCTTCTAGAAATAGCATCATTTGATTCTTCAAGAGAACAAAGTTATCTCTGCTGAATCGAGGAGGTTTAGAGAGTGAACCATTATCATAGTAGTTTTTGTTTGTGTTAAGTGCCATTTTAGAATAGCAAGGAAGAGAATAAAGCAAGATCTTGTTTATTAGATTAAACAGTTTGCTCTGATACCACTTGTTGGTCCCGAAGGTGCTTAACAAGTTTGTAGAAGGGGGGGTTGAATACAAACACATAATTTAAAGTTTAATAAATTGTTTATTGATAAATCAAACACAATTTACAGGTCTGTTGCGGAATAAGAGTAAGTAAAACTCAATCTAAACAAACTTAAGAAAACACTAAGATGGTTGCACAAGAATGTAGAGAATTGGGAGATTAGAGAGTATAGAAAACAAGGGTTTCTATATTTTAGAAAGATAAAGGATCGAGGTACTCTCAGATGGAGAGGTAATCTTTCTATTTATAACCTATGCATTAAATGCATGGCAGGGCACTTTACACGTGTCATTCATTGATTGGTAGAGAGAGTCTGACTTTGTGAGACATGCTTTCGGCCGTATCATGAATAGTGTAGTTGACAGATTTGAGGTATGTCCGTTCTGACACAACGTACTGGGTGTGCAGGGAAAGACAAAAGAGAATTGAGGCATAAGCTAAGTGATCATCAATCGCTGAATATCTCTTCATTCAGAGATACAAAGAAGTTCAGCTATCGCTAAAGCTTTTCCTCGGGTTTCTTCGCGTATGAGTAGAGTCGTCTTTGCTTCACTGATATCCACATCAGGTCAGTAGTAGATTTGGCTTTGTTCAGCAGCTTCGTCTTCGATTCAGCTATGAACATCTGTTGACGCGAAAATTGTCTTCAGGGAATACGTTTAACTGTTTACATCAGACATTATCAGCGATAACTGAACAGACTCAGTCTGATCGCTGATAGTGAAACACTAATACATATGAATGTTTACAAGAAGGATCATCAGTGATAACTGAACATACTCAGTCTCATCGCTGATGGTGAAACACTAATACATATTAATACACGTAATTTTCACTAAGTATAGAAATGGTCGTTATGAAATCACTGAGAGAGTCTGGATCAACATCTATATTTGAAGGTGGTTTTAGGACCATGAGTAGTAGGTTTTGAGAATTTAAGATGAGCAGGGCCAGCTCCAAGAATGCCTTTAGCATGAGATCTGGGATGAACTTTCATTTCTTCAGATCTCATGGGCTTAAGATCAATCTTCAGCTTTGGAGGACAGAGATCAAAGATTTCTATCGTAGAGCTAGACGATCGATTTACTGAAGGTTTTGAAGGAACTTTCAGCTTAGCTTTCTTGGTAGCCTACTGAGGATGGAAAATGGATTTTCCTTTATCTACAGGCTTAGAGCCTTTAGATATTTCCTCAGGGATGGGATTTGAAGAAGATGAAGAAGAGCAGTGAGCATAAGAAGTGTCAGGGATAGAAGAGACAAACGTTTCAAACTTAAGCATGGAACTGTCTTCTTTAGGCTCATCCTATGGTTTCCAAAACCAAGACCAGTTCTATCACTGGCAGGGAGTTAAGTACTTATAATCTCTGTGATCTTTGTTGAGGATTTACACCACCCTTCAACAGTAGCTTTCTCTGCTTTTAGAGCAGCGATGGCTTGTTCGCGTTCTATGCTGATGATTTCATTAACAATGACTTGATCTTTCAAACTTTCCTCTAAAAGAGTCAGTTCTCTGATCTTTTCATGACATTTCTCTAGTTGTTCAGTTAAATCAATGTTTTTGTTCTCACATAGAGTTTTGTTGTTTAAAGCATTGTATAGATCAATCGTCAGCACATCAACAACGCGACTTCTCTCTGCTTCAGATAGAGAGGGATTAGAAGAGATAGATACCTGAGATGATATATATGTCATGGAAGTTTCTGAAGATTCTTCCACTTCTTCTTTAATCTCGGCCATGAGACAGATATTAGAGACTTCTTCTTCATCAAAACTTGATTCTTCTGATTCAGCCCATCCATGTTCTTCAGCGATGAGACCTTTACTTTTTTGCTTAAAGTTTTTGTACTTTTGATATTTTTCTTTCAGTTTAAGGTATTTGTCATCGCTGGATCTTCTAGAGGTAGAAGGTTTGAAGACACTCTTCGACCTGAACTCACTTGCAAGGTGTCCAATCTTTTCCCAGTTAAAGCAAGTAGCAGTAGCCTTATCAATAGGGGTTGATTTTGGCTTGTCAGTGAGAGAGAGGGGATTATTTCTTCTGAATATTCTCTTTCTTGAAAATATCTTTAAATAGTTTGTCAAGAGTGTTAAGGACTCATCAAACTCTGAAAGATCAGTGTCAGATAGTTCCTCGGATTCAGAATCTAACTCAGTGATAGTGATAGTAGATCGCTGAGATGGAATTATCTCTGAAGAGACTAAAGCAACAAGAGTGCTTTTGGAGTCTTTAGAATCTTTTACAAGATTCTTCTTCAGGAGATTTGATTGCTCATAGTTGAGCTGTATTCCATACAATGTGCTGAGAGAAAGAGAATTTAAGTCTTTTGTCTGCTTGAGACATATTGAATAACTGTCCCAGCATTCAGGAAGACATTCTTAGAATTTAGTTAAGACCTCAGAATTAGAATAGGTCCTACCAACGGTTCTTAGATCAATGATTAAGCAGTTAAACCTCTGGTGAACTTTAGAAAGAGATTCGTTCTTACCAGCGATAAAACTTTCATACTGTCTTACCAAGTTAATATTTCGAGTTTCTTGGATTTCAGTGGTGCCTTCATATTGAACACATATAGTGTCCCACATTTTCTTAGAAGTTTTAAGATGCATGATGGAATGAAAAGCTTCATCAGGCAGAGCCATAGAGATGATGGTTTTTGCCTTTACATCTAGACCTACTTTCTTTTTGTCTTCATCACTCAACTGTCTTATTTCCTTAAGAGCATAGCGCTTAGGGACAGCAGGAGTGGTGGTAGTATCGGGAACGACATCTATGATAGAAAAAGGTTCATAGGGTCCATTTGCTACGTAATCAAGTATAGTAGGGTCTACACCTTCTAGAAATAGCATCATTCGATTTTTCCAGAGAGCAAAGTTATCTCTATTAAATCGAGGAGGTTTAGAGAGTGAACCATTATAATAGTAGTTTGTGTTTAAAGACAATAAAGCAAGATCTTGTCTATTAGATTAAACAGTCTGCTCTGATACCACTTGTTGATCCCGAAGCTGCTTAACAAGTTTGTAGAAGAGGGGGGGGTTGAATACAAACACAAGTTTTTAAAGTTTAATAAATTGTTTATTGATAAATCAAATACAATTTACAAGTTTGTTGCCGAATAAGATTAAGTAGAACTCAATCTAAACAAACTTAAGAAACACTAAGATGGTTGCACAAGAATATAGAGAATGGGAGATTTGAGAGATATAAAAGCAAGGGCTTCTATATTTTAGAAAGATAAAGGCTTAGAGACTCTCTCCAGATGGAGAGGTGATCTTTCTATTTATACCCTACGCATTAAATGCATGGCAAGGCACTTTACACGTGTCCTTCATTGATTGGCAGAGAGGGTCTGACTTTGGGAGACATGCTTTCGGTCGTATCATGAACAGTGTAGTTGATAGAGTTGTTGTACGAATTATAGCAGAGGTATGTCCGTTCTGACACATCGTACTGGGTGTGCAAGGGAAAGACAAAAGATGCTTGAGACATAAGCTAAGTGATCATCGATCGCTGAGTATCTCTTCCTTCAGAGATACAAAGAAGTTCAGATATCGCAGAAGCTTTTCCTCAGGTTTCTTCGCGTATGAGTAGAGTCCTCTTTTCTTCACTGATATCCGCATCAGGTCACTAGTAGACTTATCTTTGTTCACCAGCTTCATCTTTGATTCAGCTATGAACATCTGTTGACGCGAAACTTGTTTTCAGGGATTACGTTTGACTGTTTACAATAGAAACTATCAGCGATACTGAACATACTTAGTATTTAATAGATGATGGTGAAACACTAATACATATGAATGTTTACAAGAAAGATCATCAGTGATAACTGAACAGACTCAGTCTGATCGCTGATGATGAAACACTAATACATATTAATTAAACGTAATTTTCACTATGTGTAGAAAAGGGACTTTATCAAATCACTGAGAGGGCATGGATCAACATCATCGTTGATGATGATGAAGATGAAGAACCATCCTTATGGTTCTCTGCATCAAACATCACTTCAGCCCCAGTGATTAAAGGCATTTCAATAAATGAAGCAGGGGGGAGACAACATGACAAAGCTCCAGATACCTCAACCCAAATCAAGCAAAAGGGCATTGCTGCTGAAGGAAATCTTAAACTTTTGTCACCATCAGAGGGGGAGCTACCTTCTCAGGTATGTCTCTCTATAGTTCCTTTTTCTTTCTTTTCTTACCATTCACCCCTGTCATTCTAGACTTTAACTTTCTCTTCCATCAAAACATACACTAACTCCTTCTTTTATTGCTCTGACAGATCTCTCCCCTGCTTCAGGGAATGTCTCTGCAAAGAATTCCAGCCACTCTAGCTGAAGATCAAATAATCCCAGTCTCTATCAGAGAGAGTGATGATATTGAAGAAGAAGAGGATGAATCCCTAAACCATCCAAAAAAACCCTCTCTACCTCTTCGATGGTCAGAGGATGAAGCTCAGAGACGCTCAAAGATGATCTCCAACCTGGAGAGTCTAGGGCTGAAGATCCCTTCTCAAACCTCCACTGAAGATTTTGACTTTCTTTCATCGACAGAAATCGAAGATTCTGTCAGGGCCGAAAAATTAATAGTTGAATTCCAAAGGGATGCTAAACTATCTCTTGAGGTACATTTATCCCTGTTCGAAGATGAAAAGCTGAAAAAGAACCCGGTGAAAATACAAGCTGCTTCTGAAGGAGATAGGGGACAAAAACAAAAAAGAAAAAGACATCAGAGATGATAGTCTAGATTGGTGCAAAAATAAGCTCGACCATCGATCTGATCCACTGAAAATCTCTGCTGTAACAACTCTGAAGACTTCACTGTTCACCATTCGGCCAAAAGCATGTCTCCAAAACTCAGAGCCATGCAACCAACCAAAGGGTGACACGTGTAAAGTACCCTGCGTTGCATTTAATGCATAGGGTATAAATTGAATGGTTGAGACTCTCTCTGAAGTAACCTTCTATCCTTCTCTTCTTGAACCATAATATAGAAACCCTTGTTTTCTATATATCTTCAACCTTTATTCTCTAGTTCTTGTGCAAAAGTCTGTGTATTTCTTAAGTTTGTTTAGATTAGGTTTTACTTAATCTTATTCCGCAACAAGTTGTAAATTGTGATTTGATTTATCAATAAATAATCTATTAAACCATTTTTTGTGTATGTATTCAACCCCCCGCCCTTCTACAAACTTGTTAAGCACATTCGGGACCAATAGAGTTTTACGTTATGCGAGTAATAATAATTAATGATTTAAATAGGCAATCGAACGAGTTAAACTTCATCCTGAGTCTCGGTTGATCGCATGTTACGTCTCAATTTGGTTAAGGTATGGATTTCATTTCTTTTTAATTGGGGGAACTATTTGTTGTAGTTGATCGTTCCCAAAGGTGGTTCACTGACTTGTGATTGATCAACTGAACGTGATCAACAAATATGTAATTATACACACATGTACATATTGATTTTGGTTTATTGAATCAATTGTTTGAACGTTTTGGCGTTTTATTAAAATGTGTCGTATGGAATTGTTTATGAAACTTGTGAACTATATTGAACTTGATTTTTTTGAACGCCATTCGAGTAAGTGGCATATGTTTAGTTTTCGTTGTTTTTAGAACAACCCAAATAATGGGCACATTATTTGGGATGCCTTCTGTGGCAGCTTTGTAGTCATGGCATCTTATAGGTGAACTCGGTCCACCAGAGTTAGGAACATTAGTGGCTTACGTGAACCCACTCTAGGGACTAGGCCGACTTTGTTGGGTTCAGGGCAGATGGATCAATCCAAGAACTTCTACCCAAATAACATGTGTTAAGACTGATTTTGTAGTAATCATTGTATTTATTTTCAGTAGTCTTAACTGTGCTTATCTTGCTTATCTATATTGGTTAAGACCTGGGGTATTTAAGTCCCTTAGGTGTTTTGTTGTTTGTAACTTTGAGATCACATTTGAATAGAACGTAAACTTTGGAGCTCTCTACTTTCTCTCTCTACTTTCTCTCACTAGATTTAGACCGATCTTGGACTTTCAATTGGTATCAGAGCTAATCTGAATCTGAGAGGACTGAGAGAATTCGTGTTTGATTCTGAATTTGTGATTTAAAGCAGAAAATTTGATTGATTTTCTTGATTTTTTCAAGAAAATATCGTTTATTGCTTTTTCATCAAATTTGGAGTGTTTTCTAGACTAATTTGTTTGCAATCTGATTCTTTGGACTTGATTTTGGTTGTAGATCATAATTGTTTCATATAATTTTGCATGAAAATCAGTATTTGATCATCGATTTTGAGTTTTTGTTATTAACTGGAAAAACTCGGTTTGTGTACTGTTACATTCTCGATTTTGAGTTTTTGTGGTTTTTAATCGAATTTCTTGTTGGAAAAGTGTAAGAACCTTGTTTTCGATCAATCTTGTGCGAATTAATTGCTTTAATTTCATGGATATAATCTAATTGTGCAAGTTTTTCTTGATTTTCAGAACTTTGCGCCAGATCTGAACTTTGCGCTAGTTCATCACAGGTTTGCGCTAGACTCATCTGGTTTGCTCTAGATTCATCCAAGGAATTCTTAATCTTCACGACAAGTTCATAATTGATCTGTGTTTATCACGCAAACCAAAGTTTGTGTCTCCTTCTGTTCGCGAGAAGCATACTTTGCATCTCCAGTGTATCAAGTGTTGTATGCGCCTTACACAACTCACGTAAAGTTCACTTTGCGTTTTCCTTTGCTCGCGAAAAGTTCGATTTGTGTCTCAAGTTTATCACGCAAAGCTCAGTTTGCGCGATCAACACCTCACGCAAAGCTCAGTTTGCGTCTTCTTTAGCTCACGCAAACTTCATCTTGCGTCTCACTTGGCTCGCGCAAAGCTCTCTTTGCATCACCAACTGCTCACGCAAACCTCAAGTTTGCGCCAGATTACATATTCTTGACTTTGAATTTTTCAGATTGTGTTTGTGTTCAAAATGTCTCTGCAAGCTCAAGTTTACAAGAATGACCTGATGATGTCATTGGGGTCTGACTGAGGGTCATATGGAGAGGTTGATGAAAGTTATACCAGCTACTGCAACTACTATGGCTACAACTGTTGAGAAAACTTTAAGGGAGTATGATGTTGATGAATTATTAAGATATCAAGCTGAAAACCAGGCCAAATCTAATCTGATTCTTGCACTACCCAATTCGATCTACAACATAATTGATTGTTTCAAACAGAATCCTATGCTTATGTGGACTCAATTGAAAAAGATCATGCTTGGTACAGCTGTGTCAACTCAACTGCGTCAGACAAGGTACATGAATAATTTTGTGGAATTCAAAGCGAAAGATGGGGAAAGTCTGAAGAGTGTATTTGATAGATTTTGGGTTGTCATTAATGATATGTATAAGATCAAAGTTACCAAGACTGAATTGGAGGCCAACCTAAAGTTCCTGAATGCACTCCAACCTGAATGGAGCAAATCCTGTCATCGGATGAGGAATGATGTCAGGATATCCACAATGCCCATTCAGGAATTATATGAAATACTGATGACCAATGAAACCATGGTGTTGGAAAAGAAGGCTAAGCTTGATAAGAAAAACAAGCCTAAGACTGTTGATCCAATTGCCCTCTTAGCAAGTCAGCTAGCCGAACAAGCTTTGACAGAAGATGCTTATGATGGTTCAACAGAAGATGATGGTGAAGCTTTGGAAAAAGCAATGATACTTTTCTCGCAACACTATCAGAAAAAGTTCCAGCGTAGATCAGGATCAAACAATCTTCGTTTCACTTCCGGCACAAAGAAAGTGGAACCTGGTGCTCCATCAAAACCATATGTACCAAAATATGATCCTGTAAAAGTGGTTGAACCGAAAAAGGATGATAAGAAGGTTATGAACTGCTATAACTGTGGGAAACCGAGGCATATAGCCAAAGATTGTCGGGTGAAGGTGGTCAAATATTCTGCTGTCTACAGAAAGAAGCTGGAACTGGCAGAGAAGAGAGAGAATGGCACCATCCTGCTTGCTGAAGAAGAATATTGGCTGGATCATTCAGATAATGAAGCTGAACAAGAAGAGATTGCTGCTATGTGTTTCATAGGTGATGACAAGAGCGATGATGAAGATGAGGACACCTCAACAAATGAATCTGAGGTAATTTCTGAGTTTGATTATAATTTCATCTTATCTCAAATGAACGTTATTATCATTGCTTTACATGATTTACGTTCAAAGTTCACATCTGAAAAGTTTGATAATCAAGAAAAGTCTGTTTTAATTGAAAAAACTGTGAATTTCTCTGAAAGATGAAAAGAGTATTTTAACTAACACAAAAGAGAAATTTCAAAAGCAGTTGGATGATTTAGAAAATTCAAATCAGACTTATCGTGATTCTTTGACGGAACTGACCAATTTAAATCAAAATCTTTCTGATAAAATAATTGATTTAGAAGGAAAATTGTCTAAGAGAGAACAAACTGAGCAAACCATTTACATAAATAAACCAAGGAGTGATGAAGCTATAATGGAAAAGTGGGGACTCGGTTTTGAAAATCCTCATTTTTTAAATCTCGCTAAAACAGAAGTTCCTACTTTATATGAATATGATTATCTTAATCTTGCTAGATACGCTCCTCAATTCAAATTCTTTTGGACAAGTGAAAAGAAAGTTTTAGCAGATGAAAATGAGAAAAGAATGAAAAACAAGAGAATGGAAATGCCATTTGTTTATACTTCTGAAAATGCCAAGTATTTTTCTGACCAATTAAAGAAATCCAGAAAATCTCAAATTGTTTTAAATGTCAAGTCTTCCAATAAATCTTCATTACCAACCGAATTTGTTGATATATATGTTAATACTAATAAGGAAAATGTATCTCCGGTTTCTTTTGATTCTAAGAAATACATTCCCCCATTAGTGTTAGAAGGAAATAATTGATCTTGAAGATAAATTGGAAGAACAAAGTCTTCAAACTGATTTAGAAAACAGTTTATTTCTTTTTATAATGAAAACAAGTTTTGAAGACAAAATTACTTCTGAATTTTGTGTTGATTCTAAGGAAAATAATCAAGTTTCTCAAAACAGTGTGCATTTGCGCCACCAGTTGGTCACGCAAACTGACACCTTGCGCCAACCGTTGATTGCGCAAAGTTCAGTTTGCGCCACCAATGGGTTGCGCAAACCTCCTCCTGACTTGTGCATTTTTTAAAATTCTTACTCCAAGGCTAGTTCTTCAATGTAGAATGCTCAGTCTGATTTCATAGATAAAGTTTCTTTTTCTTCTAATTCAATTGTTGATGATTCTTTGACGCTAAATGCTCAGTATTATAAAACAAAGCGTAAAAAAAGAAGGTCAAAGAAGTCAAGGAAACAGGATAGTGTCTTGTCTGAAAATTCTAATTCTTCTGATTCTTCTGTTTTAGATCGAACTGTGAAGAAGTCACCAAAGCTGATATGGAGGGTTAAACAGCAATCACGAGAGTCTGAATTGTTAGGAGATAAATGTGTAAAAAGTATTTGTGAAACTGATACATTTGCCTTTTGTAATAAAAACACAAAATATTCAATTCAGCAAATGGTTCATATTGCAAAGAATGTCTCATATTTTTCTTCTAATTCTGATTCTGATAGTTATGTTTCTTTCTCTATTGATGATTGCATTCTCGAGTGTTTGAAAAATAAATCTTCGAAAAATAAAAGACAAAAATCTAAGAAGAAGGGACCCATAAGCATATGGGTACCTAAATCTGTGTAGTTTCTGTATGTGCAGCTTAGTCATTTATGGTATCTGAATTCGGGGTGTTCCAAACACATGACGGGCAACAAATCATTGCTGTCAAATTTTAAAGAAAAATGTTGCGGTCGTGTCAAATTATGGTGTTTTTTTTCAAGGTAATATTAATGTCAAGAGAGTCAGCTACGTCGAAGGCCTTAGTCACAACTTATTCAGCATCGGCCAGTTCTGTGATAAAGATCTTGAAGTCAGCTTCAAATCTAAACGTGTTGCTGTGAAGAATGACAGTGGCAGGGATTTACTGGTAGGAAAGAGAAGATCCAATTTGTATACCATTGATCTTTCCAAGGTTAAAATCCCATCCGACATCTGTTTGCTATCTAAAGCTTCAATTCATGAAAGCTGGATTTGGCACCGACTACTAGCTCATCTCAACTTTAAATACATGGATCGCCTTGTCAAGACTGATACAGTGAGAGGTCTCCCAGTACTTCGTTTTCAGAAAGACCACCTCTGTCAAGATTTTGAGAAAGGAAAGATGAAGAAAGCTCCTCATAAGCCAAAGCCTGAACCCTGCACTTCGGACATTCTTAATATACTTCATGTTGATTTATGCGGACCGATGAAGACAAAGAGTATTGGAAAGAAAAGATATGTCTTGGTGGTTGTTGATGATTACTCAAGGTATACATGGGTTAAGTTTCTCAAGTCTAAAGATGAAACTCCCGACATTCTCATCAACCTCATCAAAACAATCCAGACCAACAAGCAAAAAGCAGTCAAGATTGTCAGATCTGACAATGGTACTGAATTCATGAACAACATTCTTCAGGCATTATACGAGGATCAAGGCATTCAACAACAGTTTTCTTCTGCCCGAACACCGCAACAGAATGGGGTTGTTGAAAGAAGAAACAGAACGCCTGTAGAAGCTGCCAGATCAATGCTTGCTTATTCGGGTCTTCCTTTGTCTCATTGGGCTGAAGCGGTCTCAATTGCTTGTCATACTCAGAACAGATCAATTCTACATCGCTGATTCAACAATACACCATATGAGCTTATGAACGGTATCAAATCGAATGTCAAATACTTCAAGTCATTTGGGTGAAAATGCTATGTTTTGAATGGCAGAGACAATCTCAATAAGTTTAGTCCAAAAGCAGATGAGGGTATCTTTCTTGGTTATTCATCTAACTCTGCCGCTTACCGAGTCTTTCTTACTTCTGCAAGAAAAGTGATAGAGAGTGTCAATGTCAAATTTGACGAAGCTGCCGATTTGGTTTCTGGTCAATCAGATCAAGAACCCGCACCTACAGGGAATTCAGCTTCTGAACAACTCAGTTCAGAACATTCTCTACAACCAACAAATCAGGATTCTTCTACTTCTTTGCTTAATCTTTTTGATCTTGATTTTTCTGTTTGAAAATTTTTATGATGATGTGCCTAGATCTAACTCTGAAAATGTTTTAAATGTTTTCAATCAGGAAACTGTGAGCACATCTACTCCAAATTCCGCTGCATCTATCTCTGAAACTGATGCTGTTCCAGTTTCTCCTATCACTCAAAACAATATTTCTGATCCTGATCCAGCACAATCAGAAACTGAACCTATTCAAGACGAATCTGTTCAAGATCAATCTGGTCAAGAAGAATCAGTTCCAAAGAAGAACAAACTGTTGTTATTCAGCCAACTCTTCCAGAATTTGATCCAGGCATTGTTGAGCTACCTCCTCCTCCAGTTGAAACTATTTCCATCTTTTCAACTAACATAGAAGCTCCTGAACCTCCTTCTCAACAATTAGTAGTTGTTCAAGATATTATTGATCCTATTCCTTACACCACCAAATGGACAATATCTCATCCCATTCATCAAATTATTGGAGATCCTCAAGCAAGTGTGTCTACACGTTCCAAGACGGCAACTTCCAACGAATGTCTCTTCACTTGCTTTCTAAGCAAGATTGAACCAACCAAAGTCTCTGAAGCGTTGGAGGATCCGGATTGGATTATAGCTATGCAAGAGAAGCTCAATCAATTTGACGCGCTGAAAGTTTGGAGACTTGTACCACGGCCGAAAGGAAAGAGCATAATTGGAACAAAGTGGATATTCAAGAATAAGAAAGACAAAGATGGTATCGTGATACGCAACAAAGCAAGATTGGTAGCCAATGGATATCGACAACAAGAAGGTATTGACTACGATGAGACATTCGCGTCGGTGGATCGTCTTGAAGCTATTCGTATGTTTCTGGCTTTCGCTGCTTATCGGAACTTCACTGTATATCAGATGGATGTGAAGACAGCTTTTCTGAATGGGAAATTGAAAGAAGAAGTTTACGTTTCTCAGCCAGAGGGGTTTGTTGATAAAGATCATCCGGATCATGTCTACTCTCTCGATAAAGCACTGTACGGCTTAAAACAAGCACCGCGGGCATGGTATGATGAGCTGTCAGCTTTCTTGATCAAATTCGGCTTCACCAAAGGAACCATCGATACTACTATTTTCATTTATAGATCTAACTTGGATATTTTCTTAGTTCAAATATACGTAGATGATATTATATGTGGTGCGACTAACAACTCTTTATGTACTTGGTTTTCTGATCTAATGACTTCTAGGTTTCAGATGAGCATGATGGGAGAAATCAATTTCTTCCTCGGCTTACAAGTGAAACAACTTCCAGATGGAATCTTCATTAATCAGTCAAAGTATGTATTTGACATCTTGAAGAAATTCAAGATGGACAAATCTACTTCAATCGGCACGCCAATGGCTCACGGTGCCAAAATTGGATTAGACCCAGATGGAAAAGTTGTGAACGTCAAGACTTATCGAGGAATGATCGTATCACTGATGTATCTCACAGCAAGTCGCCCGGATATAATGTTCTCTACATGCTTATGTGCCCGATTTCAAGCAAAACCAAAGAAATCGCATCTGTTGGCAGTCAAGCGCATTTTTCGCTACATCAAAGGAACTCGATATTTAGGTTTGTGGTATCCTAAGAGTTCTGACTATAAACTGATTGCTTATTCTGATACAGATTTTGGTGGAAATCAGTTAGACCGGAAAAGCACATCAGGTCACCTTCAATTTCTTGGTGACAGACTGATAAGCTTGGCGTCGAAGAAGCAGAACTGTGTGTCTATCTCAACTGCAGAGGCAGAATACGTCGCCGCAGCTAGTTGTTGTGCTCAAGTGCTTTGCATGAAGACATAACTTCGGGATTACGGGATGCTGTACAAAACAGTGCCTATATATTGTGACAGCAAATTCGCGATCGCGATATCAGTCAATCCGGTCCAGCACACAAAGACCAAACACATAGATATGCGGTACCATTTCATAAAGCATCATGTAGAAGAAGGTACTATTGAATTATATTTTGTCCCAACTGAATATCAACTTGCTGATATCTTTACAAAAGCTTTAGATGAAAAACGTTTTAATTTTCTGCTTTCAAAACTTGGCATGTTGAATTTAAAAGTTTAAATCTTTACAAATTTTATTCTATAAAGTAAAATTTTACAGATTTTCTTTCTTTTGAATAAAATGTGTGTCTAGGATCTTTTTCATGTTGTTTGTTTATATTGAAGTTTTTTATGTTCAACTTTCAAGTCTTACAAAAGTCGAAAAGTCAGCAACATGCTTGAAGCTTTTGATTCTGCTTTAAAGATATGTGAGTCGGAATATTTATAGTTTACTTTGCTTTGACTACCTAAATGATCAGAGTTTTAGATCGGAGTGAAAATATGGGCTAAGCACTTAGATGTTGACTTGAGTGATTGAGATGAATAATAAATATATAAAATACAGAAATCTCTGAGTTTAAAAGTTTGTACCTGTGGCCTTTCTGGTTTGGGAAAGTAAATTCCGTGGGATGCTTGTCATCTGATCCCCTAAGGTCAATTGGTCTGGGAGTGATCGAACCCAAATCCTTCTATAGAACCAGATCGAAAGTCATGTTCTACTGGTATGAATGGGTTTAGGATGTGTCGATGTAGCCTTTCTGATCCGGGAAAGTAAGTTCCAAGGGGTGTTTGACACCTAGTCCCCTAAGGCCAACTGGTCTGGGAGCGGCTGACCCAAATCCTGCAATAGGGTCAGATAGAAAGTTACGTTTACGGCATTTTCTTTACTTACCGAACTTTTTGATTAAAAGATGCCAAAGTGAACACGCTTAAAAGATGCCAAAGAACACACACATGTGAAGATGCCAATGTGGACAATGCTAAAAGATGCCAATAAGCACACATCTCATGATACTTGGTGATATGTTTGAGTTGCGATAAACCTGTAAAATTGTGAAAGTCTTAATTTTTGATGGCTTAGTGTTAGTACATGCAAAGTTCTCTATAATATTTTTAGAATTGCATTTTTCTTGAAGGTAATCGAAGTTCGCATGCGAGCACACTGAATAGATTGCAGGCAGTTTTTGAAACTAAACATGTCTTAACTTGATATGCAATGAAACTTGTCTCTGTATCCAACAACACACGCTTCATTTCAACTGATTGATAAATCTGTGATATTTTACTGAGTAGACTTTAATTTGTTTAGTGTTTAAAATTTTATATGTTCAGTTGTTTCAAAATTTATATTTAGTATGATTTTCTTTTTACACTGATGTCTTAATGTTTGTGTATCCATATTTTTGTACACTGGTTTGTGCATTTTTCGAGGGGGAGAGAACATCTGACTGCAAATCTCATAACATTCTGTTTTTTAGGGGGAGTGAATTTAGCTAATAAAATACTTCACGTACTGATCAGAAATTCCTCAAGTAAATATTTCTGATATTTTTTATGCACATGCTGATCTGGTTTGTTAAATTCTATGCATTTGTGTTGGGGGAGTAAAAAGAGCTTGGCAGGTAAAATTTCAATTCTATATACTTTTATTTTTTTTAGAATGTTATTTTTTTTAGAAATGTTATTTTTTAGTATTTTTTTTAAGTTTAGTATATATAGTGTTTGATATGTTCATTTTTAATTTTTCTCGCTCCATTTTCATTTTTTTGAACACCCATTTCAGTGTTCATCTTCTTCCCTTTCTAATTCTCTGCGCCGAGTTATTTTTTTCTTTGATTTCCGTTTGCTATTCTTCGATCAGGTATGGTTTCTATCTTCTTTTGTATTTGATTTGAATATTGTTCTTATATTGATTTTGACTTCATGTTCATTTATGTTATATCGTGTATTTTACGATTTTACTGTTCATCTTCTCTTTGAACAGAATCGAGCTTTTCTGTTATATCGTGTATTGGGTTTCTTTTATATATCATTTGTCGAACCTCAGGTAAGTGTTTTTACTCTCTATTTTAGAGTTTAATTGCTTTGATTTTGTGTTTTGTGCATTTCACGACTGTTCATATTTGGATTTCGAAAATTTTCAAATTTTTGGGTTTAATAATGTTTTTAATCAGTATTTCTATGGTCTTATATTAATTTTAAATGAATGTATATGAATTTAGGATCATAGATTTTAAGTTTCCTTTGAATTTTTCAAAAATCGGATATGAACTCGCGACAAGTATCAAGTTTTCTAGGGTTTACGTATCAAGGTTGGTCACGAAAAGTTCAGTTTGCGTAACCCGTGGGTCACGCAAAGTTTACTTTGCGTTACCAATTGGTCACGCAAAGTGTACTTTGCGTAACCTCTTTGACACGCAAACCTCTGTTGTTTTGTTTGTTTTGTTTCAAGTGTAACATATCGGTCACGCAAAGTCTACTTTGCGTAACCTGTTGGTCACGCAAAGTCTACCTTGCGTCACCTACGTGTCACGCAAACCTTTGTGGTTTTATGTTGAATTTTTCAGGTCAAGTTTTCGTAACAAGTGGTTCACGCAAACCTTGATTTGCGTTTTGAACTGAACAGTTTGCGTATCATGCCTGTCATGCAAACTGCCCTTTGCGTCTCACGTTCATTGCGCAAACCTCACTTTGCGTTTCTAACTTGTCACGTAAACCAGACTTAGAAAAATTTTCATTTTTTTTGAGTTTTCTTACTTTGTCTAATTTTTCTTCGTTTTTGTTTTCCAGGTTATTCTATGGCTTCTCAAACTCATACAGATCCTATGATACAAGACGAGAATGTTATTCTCGATGATCCATCTCATCGAGCTTCGCATGAGACGCCGATGCCCTCTGTTCCTTCTGTCGGGGCGAATCTGTCTGCTTCACGACGAACATTGAACGACATTTTTCCCACATTGATGTACATGCTTCCTTACAAGCCAAACAACTACTACATCGATTTTGACAAGATCAAGATACATCCGGTAATCCGAGCTATTCTCAAAGGTCATCCCTTTGCTCAGGATCTTACCTCCTGCGCGGAAGTTCTAGAGGTTTATATTCAGCAAGCGTGGCATTCGATTAAAAAGAATGAACTCGCTCGTCCACACAGATTTGACTTGCAAATCGATCAGTACGAGTCATTCTTATCCTACAAGCGTCTACGTCTCATTCTGGAGCTTCCTGAGCCCAACTCCAGACCAGGCAGAACTTCTTACGACAACTTCCCTTCTGAAGTGGATGTGCTCGACGGAATTCGAAATCTCGGATATACTGACACATTGAACAGATTTAGTGACTTTGATAAGTACAATCTTCCTCCAGTTTGGTATGCTCTCTTCTCCGTTCTCAACAGCTGCCTCACGTCAAAGCATTCTTGAACGAATAACGCGAGTCTACTTTATCTCCGGTTGTTCCATGCAGTCATCTATGACTTGCATGTCGACTACACATATATTTTCTGGACCGAACTCTCGGAGAGGGTGCAAGACAAGATTACACACAAGAGGGCAAGTTCATTCCATTTATCAGATATTTGAAGATGATCATTCGCAGTATGCTCAGAAGCAATCCGACTATTCCACGTAGACTATCTTGGCCTCAGGTTCCGGATAAAGAAATGACTTATATTCAGAAACAGAAGCAGTCATTCAATTATTCCATGACAATTCCGTATGCTTTCATTGCAAACTATGCTGATATGACGGATGACAACGCAGTTCAGTACTGGATGGAGAATGATTTCGTAGAAGCTGATCAAGATGAGCCGATTAATGATGAACGACCAGAACCTGCTAATGCAGAACAAGAGGTCGAAGAACAAGAGATTGAAGCATATGTAGCAGATAAACAAATCAATGATGTTCTTGCTGATATTGTCATTGAACCAGCTGTTCATGATGTTTCTGATACTGCTGATGTTAATGTTGATGAAGCTGAAGATAGAGATGTTGATGATGATATTCATGATGATATTCCTGGCAGTGAAGATGATGACAATGATGATCATGATGGAAATGACGGTGATCAACCAAGTCTTCGGGTATATACAAGGCAATCCAAGGAACCAGCAGTAGATGTTTCAAGAGAGGTTATATCAGAAGATGAATTTGTTTCTATTAATCCTTCAGTTGCTCGTATTCAAGTGGATGAATTGGATTTAGCGTTTGCTCAAGCCTCATCTCAGATACAGAGTCAAGCTCCAGCAACTTCTCTTGCTGCTATTCATTCTACAACCATTTCAGCTGTAGAGCTTTCTTCTGTTCAAGCTCGGGTTTCTTCTGATAAATTCACCACTCTGAATGAGGTGATTAGTTAACTATCAGATAAGTTGGATGCTGAAAAAGAAGCACAAATTCAGAAGCTGAAGACTTTCTTTAAAGGAAAAATGCCAGAAATTGATGCTTCCGTGATTCCTCAAGAGATTCCTTTTCGAAGACCATCTGGTGTTATTTTTCGTGAACCATCTTCTGCACATGTCTCAACTACTGCTCCACCGATTGTATCTCTTCCGATTCCTCCTTTGTTTACTCAGTCTGCGGGTATTTCTACATCAGTTCCTTCTGGTATATCTTCACGATCTTCCAATATCTGAGTTGACTAATCTGCTTTACGCTCGTCTATTGTTTATGTCACCGCCACAACATCAAGATCAAGATCTGATTTCTCTTCTAAGGAATTTCCAGCCTACGCCGCCTCCAGTTCCTACGTCTGATTCTGAGAGAATTACTGCTTTATCTGAAGAGTTCCAGTCTTTCCGATCTGAAGTTCAATCTAGTTTTGCTGATCTTAAGTCTTTCATGACTCAAGCCTTTTCTAAACTTTCTAACAGATTTGATCTTCATACACAGAGTTGCAGAACTGAGGCAGGTCCGTCTCTTAAACGCCGACATGACCAAGATGATCCAGATCATCAAGGCCATGAGGGGGAGATGGTGAAGAGACCGAGAGTGGAAGGATCTTCTTCAGCTAGAAAAGATCTCAAGAAAAGGTGGCTGGTGATACAGAAAAGAATGCTGACAATGTTCAGGATTGTAGTATTGAAGATCTCATGAATGTTATGATTGATAATGTTGATTTATCTTCCATGTCAAATGTACTGAATTTTTCTGAACATAATGTAGAAAATAATATGCAGATTGTTGTGTATGTTGATCCAGACATTTCAACAAGGGTACATGAGATTGAAGATTCTGAAGCAGCTAATGACATGAGATCCTTCTTTGCAAATTTCATAGAGATAAATTTAGATGATGATGATGACATCAGATTTGAGAAGATTTGCCAAGTTAAAGAAGAGGATTGTGATGACATAGTTATTATTTCTGATACTGAAGATGATTATGTGTTTATGGATGCTAAAGATGAAGAAATTGCGAACATGTTGTACAGAGATCTTCCTTCTCAAGAAGAGATTCCTGAAACTTCTCCAAGTACTGAAGCTACTCAAGTTCCAGAATCTGCTCCAATTACTTCTTCTCCTGTTGCAAGTACAGCTCCGACCACCACTGCTCTTCCAAGCTCATTTGAAGTTGTTCAATCGTCAAAAGCACAAGCTGATGTTCCTCCATCTGAACCTGTGATTCCTCCGACAATTCTAGAGGAAGGACCAACTTTGACTAGACAGCAAAGACAAAGAAGTCTTCAACAAAGGAATCTTTATCATAGAACTCAGGACGTTTCTCAAGCATTGTTTGTTATCAAAAGATTCATTCGACGGCAAATCAGATTCTTCAGAGTGTTTGATTTTCAGATGGCCATTGAAAGCTTTCAGCCAGTTGTAAATCTTCTAAGGCCCAATCGAAGCTTGCCAGACTTAGATTCTTATCCTTTATCCACGATAATTCAAGATCCATATGGAGTTGTCTACAAGAATTGCTCAAGTCAAAAATGCTTTCTCAGATTTGAAGAAATTAGTCATTACTCTGATGGAACTTTAAAGGTGATCAAGCTTCAATTGGAACAACGTCTGAAAGAAGCTCAAAGAAGATTTTTGGAAACAAGAAGTAATGCTTTTCTGATTGATAATGATGAAATTCGTCTTCTCAATAAGACATTGAATACAATTCATGAGAGATTGAATTTCCGCTCAACTCTAAGACACCTGGAAGTTTCAATTGGACTGAATAGACTTCGTCAAAGAGAAGAGCGTCAATGATTCACCAAAGTCGTTTTTTTGGTCAATGTTGTTTTAGAAGATTGTTTTTGAAGACCACTGCGCCAATGATTACTAGGGGGGAGATTGTTAAGACTGATTTTGTAGTAATCATTGTATTTATTTTTAGTAGTCTTAACTGTGCTTATCTTGCTTATCTGTATTGGTTAAGACCTGGGGTATTTAAGTCCCTTATGTGCTTTGTTGTTTGTAACTTTGAGATCACATTTGAATAGAACGTAAAGTTTGGAGCTCTCTACTTTCTCTCTCTACTTTCTCTCACTAGATTTAGACCGATCTTGGACTTTCAACATGTGACCGTGGTTAAATTCATGAGGGATTCGGGTGTGTGTGCCCGCGCATCGACCCAATAGTTCGTGTGGTTTGTCCACCCCACGAACACAACATGAATTGACATACTTTATTTATATTACGTTTTGAAGTTAAAGTGTGAACCGTTCTTGAGATTATTGTAACACCCGTAATTTTTAGTAAGTAAATGTCACCCAAACGTTTTGTAACTTGTAAATGATGAGATTTTTGTTCGGAAAACATTACTTAAAGTCCCTTATAGTATCGGGAGTATTGGCATTGAAAAATTCGAGTTTTAGAGCTTGGTACGGGCACGACTACAATGTCCGGCGACTATGACAGTGTCATAATCGCACCTGGCAATGTAGCAGGAAGAAACAAAAGGAGGGGTGTTGAGTGCGACAATGACGAGCGACATTGACCAAGGCATTGTAGCCTATCAATGTCGCACAAAGGGTGTTGATTGCTGATAAATTCGATTTTTCAGCTCACTTCTCCATTTCTCATTCCCATTTCTTCCCAAACTCTCTCTAGAACAAACCTAATCATATTTGGTGACTTTGGGTCATCTTTGGCTCAAATATTTGGGTATTATGGAGGTAAATCATCAAAAATTTAAGGATTGGAAGCTATGATCAAGAGTTCACCATCTCCATCTTCATCTTCAACCTCAAGCTCCATTTTAGGTTTTCTAGGTTTCCACCAAACCTAAGTGGTAAGTTTATTCTCTCTATTTCTAAACCCTATTATAATATATAAATGCTCCATTGATGATTTTCTAGTGTTTGATTTCTCAAATTTCGGGTTTGATGATTTTGGAGAAATTAAGTCAAAAATTAGAGTTTTAGCCAAATTGGGGATGTTGATGTAATATGTTTGGGAATCAATTCTATATGGTTAATCATGAATATTTATGGTTGGAATCTTGTGGATCTAGTTTTTTTGGATGATTTGGTTGAGGGTTCAGATTTCTTCAAAGAAGTTCAAGTTAGGATAAAACCTAGGTTTAACCTAAACCTAGCAAGGCGAGTTCAAGTTGCTTTGTGAAAACGGTATACATTTCAAAATGTCTATTTTAAATGTTTATATGTTTTACATGAAATTATCAACTTTTGGGTTATTTTGTGAGTTTTGATTATTTGAAGTATTTAACGTTATAAGCTTTGTAAAACACCCATATTTGGTATTTTTGGGCATTTTGATGAATAAATCTTAAGTAATGGTATTTTGATGATTTATGTTATGAAATGTGATCTTTTGAGTATAAATGCATTTTAACGTGTGCCTTGGAGAAATACTTATGCTTGGGTCATGAGACGTTTTTTAAAGAATAAATGGTATGAACTCATTGGAAAATGACTTGTCTCGTTCTAATTTTCTGTTGGAGTTTATTCATGTATTTTGGAGTGTGTTTGCATAAACATGTCAATCGTATTTGTCGCATTTTATGACTTTTGATCAATGGTCAATTTATTGGTGGAGCTTTTGGCTCGGTTGTGACTCAAAAAAGTCTTGGGGCATTTGCCCAGTTTTATTGGCTCGATGAGTAGCTTTGGTTTTACGATGCATATTAACTGCGTCTTGGTGATAACTACATTCTCGAGTGCGTTGGTCATTCCTGTGTAGGCATGTAGTTTTAGACTGTGTTGCATTGGATCCATATGCACGTAAGTCATTCTGTTTTGATGGTCAATTGGGTATTGTGGGGTTGGACTTCGGTACCTATGTTTTACGACCAGAAACGTTTCAAGTAGGCACTAGGAGGGTTGAATCTAAAAGTGTTATCATGGAGGTAGGCACTAGGACCTCTGTCGTTTGAAGTAATGCCTTGGAGGTAGTCTTTAAGTTTATCGGGCCTTCGGGGTGAAGTTCATTGTAATGTTCACCAAGGTCAACCGACTCTTGAGGTGAAACTTGTTAAGAAGTAGTAGGGACACTTGGGCTTTCATGTCGTGAGGTGTCATGCGATTAACGTTACAAGAGTGGAATACTTTTGTGTTCCTCCACTCTCAAGGGATAAGGGTCTCCACCATCATCGTCCACTATCATTGTAATTATTAATGCCCTACTTTATTATCGTTGGGTTTGTGTAGGTGACTGTAAATGATGACCTTAATATTGGATTTCCCTCCACGCATATTAAGGTTTGAATGAAATATATGTCATTCCGATGTTTTGATATTTGGTTACCTTCCATTTTATGGTCACGTGAGTGTTGGGTTTAGTATGCACGTTTTATGTGACATTTTATGTATATGGATTCTTATCCATGATTTATGGGTTGAGTATTGTGCCCCACCCGTGTTCGAGTGTTTCGGGAAATAAAGTTTTATGTGTGTTTTTATGAAATTGGGAGTTCAATTTCTATTCACCTTTTTAGTGAGTTTTGGGTAGAATTTACTTTACGAATGAATGTTTTATGTTGGGGTATTCGTCTTTAAAAAGGTGCGTTATTGGAAAATGAGTCGTCTTACATTTAAAGTAAATCCTTTTGGAAGATCATGAATGAAATTGCATCCTTTCCTTTTTACATTATACTTATTCATGTTGAAAACTCTTGAACTCAATAGGCGTTAGCCTAACCTTTGTACTTGTCGGCATGTGCATCAGGTTCCGGTTAGGTACGGTACTAGCGACACTATGAAGAGATGAAAGATAGACTTATGCTCGAGGGTGAGTTGTTTGGTGAAGTCTTCTGCCGTTATCTTGGGAATAGCGATTGTATTTGGGTTTAGTTACACCCGGCCTTTAAATTAGTGTATGTGTAAGACTTTAATTATTTTGTAGACGGTTAAACCTAGAATAGTATTTCAAGTATGGACTTGTTATCTTTCTTTGAGGTATTATTGAAATTTTTTTAATTAGTTGTTCGTTCCAAATTTGAGGGTCTTACATTTATTGTTTTTTATTATATTACGGAACGTTTCTTTTGAATTTAATGAAATATGAACTTGAGTTTCATAAATTTTCTTCAATTGAATTT
This sequence comes from Arctium minus, assembly GCA_954870635.1. Lineage (NCBI taxonomy): Eukaryota > Viridiplantae > Streptophyta > Magnoliopsida > Asterales > Asteraceae > Arctium > Arctium minus. The sequence goes on along the minus strand of OX941080.1, from coordinate 57,082,662 downwards.
TTAAGTCTTCAGCTTTGTTATCGATGTGTTTATTATTATTTCCGAATTTATATTATAATCCATTCACTGAGCCCTGTGCTCAGCCGTGTTTTTGTTTTCTGACACGGCAGGTTCGAAGTGATGCTTATGGGGATGGGACTTGAGATCGTGCATGGAATTTTTGAGTTCTTAGACTCACCTTATCATATAACACTCTAATAAACACTTTTTGAAGTGTGATATTTTGGATTGTAATATATGTTTAGAGTTTATTAATAGCTTTGAATTAGTTGTGTATTTATGTTAAGTCCCGTTCGTGACATCACCTGTTCTGGACCACGGGGACGTGGGATGTTACATTTATAGTGGCTATGAAGGATCTTGACTAGCATTCGACTATGTCAAAAGAAAATAAAGGCCTTATCACATAATGATACATGGAGCCTATGGAACGTCTTCCTCCCGGAAAGAAAACCATTGGTAGTAAATGGGTTTACAATAATAATTAAGCACAACTCCGATGGGACAGCTGAGCAATTAAAGGCATGATTAGATGTCTTTGGTCACCACCAAACTGAATGTATTGATTATAGCGAAACATTTTCCTTGTGGCAAAAATTAATGTTACGAACCTTCCTGGCCAATATCGTCTAGAATTGGGACCTCAACGAAGAGAAATACTTGAAACTTCCTCGTGGTTTAGCATTTCAATTCCAAGTATGGTTTGTCGTATTTGTACGGTTTGAAACAAACACCTACCTCATTGTTGGTTTGCTAAGCTCATGCGACTTTGAAGACATATGGTTTATTATAATCCTATTTGGATTATTCACTATTTACATTTACAAAGATCCATGTAATTTTTTTATTAATGTTCTTACCACTTTAAGAAATAGGGGTTTTAGCGACGACTTTTGTCATCACTAAAAGTCTAACTATGGTCATAAAAGACTTACAGTGACAACATATAGTTTTTGGCTGAAACATGTCGTCAGTAAAGGTGCGTCACGAAAGCTCACTTTTGATGATTCGATCATTTATGGCATTGACATAGTTGCATTGAAAACCTTTAGACCTATCTGAGTACTTGTTTGCACATGAAAAATCTCGGGACATTAAAATATTTTTTAGGTCTTGAGGTAACTTGAATCCCTCAAGGGATGTTTTTATGTTAACACAAATACAACATGGATATTATTTCTGAAACAAGCTAGGTCTTATTGTGCAAAACCATCACTTTGCTTGTGCAACGGGTGAATACCTAGATGATGTCGAGCCATATCAAACCTAATTTTCTTGATTGTCACATGCCCAGTTTTGGCGTATATTGTCCATATTCTCTAATATAGTAAATATCATTGGAAGGCAACTCTACAAGTGGTTCTTAATTTAAAAAGAGTCGTTGGTTAAGGAATTTTGCTCAATTCTGATATAGTGAATCGTTACAAGGTTGGTGATATTTTGACTTTAACGTGTGTCCCCTTACTCAACGATATCTCACGGACTCGATCATTTTTCTAGGACACTCCCCAATAACTTGGAACACTAAGAGGCAACATAATGTGTCTCACCCTATATATGTTGAAACATAATATCAATGTTTTACATCTATCACTTGTGAATTGAAGTGGTTAAAAGCATTGTTATTAAGCATCGACATCCATCACCATAGGGCCACACCTTTATCTTGTGATAGTGAGTATGCTCTATATATTGCAAAGAACCCGGTCTTAATTGCAGGCCCTACCAAGCATATCGAGGTGGATTGCCACTTTTTTCGTGAAACAATTTTGGACGGTCTCATCCCTCTTTCATATGTCCCTACCACAGATCACTTGGCGGACATCCTTAGAAAGGCTTCGAGCAAGAAACGGTTTGATTATTTCCTTCACAAGTTCGGATAAATATAATTTTAGGATATATCTTCCATATTTTATCTTTTCCTATTTGAGTTCAATTAGGATTCTTCTCCCTTCTTTTTCTGACAGAAGAGGCCTGGGACTCTTGTTATCTTTCCTCTTTTGTATATATTCGTTTTATTGAATGATAAGAAGTCAGTCCTTTTACCCCTTCATTATAAATGTAACTAAGAAAAATAAAATTCCATGTCAATACTCCTTTTACCATTGTCGTCGAATACAACTATACATCCTTGAATACCCCTACCCTCTCTTCCTCTTTCTGGTGACCTCCCCATGCTCTCTTCCACTTTCTAGTACCCTTTCCCACCCTTTTTGTAAATGCATATGTGGGACAAACGACTATTATGTAAATACGCACTAATAGACAATTGACTTTTACCAACGGAAAGCGCCTGTCGGTTATTTCTGACGGATCCTTGACGAGCTACCGACGGAGTGAAGATGTTTACGACGAATCTATGATCCGTCGGAAAACCGTCGGTAAAAATTTCTATTTCCGACAGATTACTGACGGACAGAATAATATATTACTTTTTAATTATGTTAAAATAAATTTCCATTGGTACTCCGTCGTAATAGTGTTTATTTTTATTTTAATTTTTACTAAAAACAAGAATTCGTGTGACCATCGGCGATCCGTCGCAAATCACCTACGGATTGGAGTCATCCATCGGTGATTTGTGACAGATCACTGACGGTCCTTTTTTTTCCTAGCTTTTTGTACCTGTATCGGGTTTTACGTGTATTATTTTGTATAAGCTGGCTCATATGTATTTATGTGTATATGTATATGTGGATATCTCTATATGTACGCGCATATGTATATATATATATATATATGTGTGTGTGTGTGTGTGTGTGTATACTATGTCTATGTCTATGTATAATTATGTGTATCTATCATATATATATGTCGTATGCATAAATATGTATGTGTATGTCTATATATGTCTGTATGTATGTATATATGTATATGTACATGGGTATTGCTATATACATACATGTATATATATATGTGTATATGTATGCATGTGTACATACATATGTAAGTATGTGTATATCTATATATACGTAAGTGTACATGGGTGGGGTTGAGATTACAACAGATCAAGAGTCCAGATACCTTCTTACCTTAAACTATTTTTGTCACACGATCATTCGTCTGTATGCATCATGCATATATGCATATATATATATATATATATATATACTATATATGTGTATACGATACATATGTTATACATATATATACACATGTGGAGGTGGGTTCATACGAGAACATTATTTATTTAAGAAAACACGAGAACAACCAAGTATATACAAAATCATATATGATTCACGTGACTTTCCGCGCGACTTTAGGTCGTGCCTAAAGTCGTCCGCGTCCGTTTTTTTCGGGTTAATGTAAAATGTTATATGATTTTGTACATGATTTGTTGTTTTTTTTATTTTCTTAAATAGTTAGCGTTCTCGTTTGAACCTTCCTCTACACATGTATATGTGTATATATGTGTATACTTGTGCCTGTATGTCTTATGTTTATACATATATGTGCATAGGGATGAGTAAAACCCGCCCAACCCAAAAACCCCGACCCGACCCAAACCGAAAAAGCAAGAAAATCCGAAACACGAAAACCCGAACTACCCTGATTCGTTTATATTATCGGATAATATAGGTTCGGGTTGGGTATCCAAAACCCAAACCCGATCCGATCCAAAAATCCGAAATTCTTAATTAACCTAAATACCCCGTTTCAGATTCTAAATCCTAAAATACCTAAATCGTAATTTCGAAATCAGATTCAGCCATCGACGAACGACTCTCGAGTCTCGACCATCTACATTCCATCGAGGCATCGACGAAGATGAACGACTCTCGAGTCTCGACCTGTCGAGTGTCAACAAAGACGAACGACTCTCGAGTCAACCATCTTCTCTCCATTCCATCGCCATCGTATCTGAGTCTCGAATCTGACTCTCTTCCGGCGACTCGCTGTAAGTTAAAGTGTTAAAATCGTCTCGACATCGACACACACATACAGTGACAGTTCACAGAAAATGGTTTTAGACTTCTAAGTGGTTGTGAATGTGATATTTCCGGTTTTGGGGTTTTCATGTAAACCCTGGTTCGTTTATGTCTCTTTACTTTTTTTCCGTCAAGTTAATTATTTTGTGGTTGATCATAGTTTACATTGATAATCGAGTTTATCGATTCCACATTTATGAATGATTTCAAGTTCATTTTTGGATATTAATTAAATTTGACTATTTTTCTTCTTGAATTCGATCTCGTTTGTTTTAGGGTTGAGTATATTTATGTTGTCATTATTTGCATCAGACTCAAGACTTGATTCCAAAACAAAACGGTTACTATTACATTCAACTAAAAACCTAACATCGTTAAACTGAAAAAGCTTGAACAAAAATGGTTCTGAAAGCTATCCTTCGCCCACCAGACCCGACCCACCGGAACTACCCCGAACTCGAACCACCCGAACTGTGTTCGGTCGAGTTTCAGGGGTTCTCTTCTCACTCGAATATCCGATCGGGTTTCGGGATTTTAGGCCCGACCCGACCCGTCTGATGCTCAGTCCTATATGTGCATGTATGTGTGTTGCTTGCTAACCCCATATGATAGAACTTTATGTGATATCATATGGATATACATATATATGAGAGTGTGTCTGTGTGTGTATATATCGTATGTATATACATATGAATGTCTGAATATCGTTACTAAAACTCAAAAATTCGTCTTTGGTTCTTAACGTGAGTCACTTCGAAACGAATTGGTCCCTCCTCGTAATGACCGTTAACTTTTTTTTCGTTAAGTCCAATTAAATCAGAGGCTTTTTAGTCATTTTAAATCCAGGTCCTATGACTGAAACCACTCATTTATTCGGTGGTAGCAAGAACTAACAAAAAAAAGTTTAAGATGACTAAAATACCCCTGACCTAACTGGACTTAACGGAAAAAGTTAATAGCCATTAGGAGGAGGGACCAAAACCGTTACCTTTTTTTGTCAAGTTTATGGAAATATTCACTTTATAGTCGTTATGCCGCCAAAATTTTAAAAAACATATGTTTGTGTTTTTTTCATTTCTTTCATTCCAAAACACATTTTTTTATTTAAACCTACGGTTTAACTTTCAAATAGTCAAACCATTACACTTAGAGTTTTCAAGTCATCCAAAACTCCTCTAAACATACGTGTTGAGTCAAATATTGTATTCAAGATTAAAAGGGTCAAAATTGTATAAGTTGTAAAGTCTAGTTTTGTTAGTTGTGTCAAAGTCAAGGATGTTTGACTTTCCTTATTTGTGAAGTGTTGTAAGGTCAATATTGTTGTCCAGGTATAAAACCTTGTGTTTTGTAATTCACATGTATGCACACTTAGACTTGTGATTAGAGAGTGTTTTCTTAGAGTGAGAAAGTCTTGTACGAAATCTGTGAAGATCATTTGTAATACAATCAATATCAATAATAAATGACTTTGTGATAAATTGTGTGTGCAATCTGTGATATAGCTTGAAACTGGAACAACAAGTGGTATCAGAGCCTGATAAAGAAATTCAGAAATCGATTTTTCACTCTTAGATTGATGTTGTGATTTTGCGGTGTAATTGTCAAATCATTGCTTGTATTGTAATCGTTTTTGTGGTTTAGAACGTATTTCATTCAGATTGTAATTGCAATTTCCTTGTAATTTGTACTTAACTTTTCGAATTTGTAAGTTTTAGAGTTTGACATTTTTGGCTACTGTATTCAAATCAAGACCTTTGATTCATTGTTGTTTTTGTAAAATTGGTGCCAAAGGTTTGTTCAAAAGATAATCGTGATCAATTGATGAAGAACTCGCATGGCTCTTTGAATTGGTCATTGACGTTTGAATCAGATATCGTGGATTTTTTAAAATTTGAGTCGTACTTTGAATAGCTCGCAACATCTACAAAATTTGCATGATCCAATGAAGAACTCGCATGGCTCTTTGAATTGGTGATTGGTGAAATTTCAAGTACAAAAATCGTGTATAGCTTGGTGCGAAAAGTCTAGGAATTCGCATAAAGCACTGTGAGAAAAATCAGAATCCGCATAAAGCGTGGTGCGAAAAAGAAAAAATCCGCACATAGCTTCGTGATAAAAGTGAGAAATTCGCATGATGATGATCTGAATTTTTCTAAGGGAGGAATTCGTATCATTGTGTAAAGCTCATAAGTAGAAATTTGGTTAAGTCTGAAATTCATACAACATCACTCTGCGAAAAGCTCAAAGTTTGAAAAATTCATGTTCAGATTTCGCATCTGTCAGTGTGCAAAAAGCCAGAATACGCATCTCATTGCATGGGAAATCTGGGAATTCGCATCTAACTGGATGCGAGAAGTTGAAATTTGCATCCCTCAACGTGCGAAAAGATGAAGAATTTGCATTCTTCTTTGTGCGAAAAGCTTAGAACTTTCATCCTTAGGCGTGCGAAAAGTTCCTCTCAGTGACCTGCGAATTCCATACTTGGTGAAGGGGGACATATCTCTGAGTGTGATCAAAGTTTCTGATTTTTGCTAACGATCATTTCAAGCTCTTATTTCACAGATTTCAAGATGTCTCAAGGTCACAGTTATGATTTTGGTCAAATGAACATTTCTGAAGCTAAAGCCAATCTGAAGCATCTTGATGGACAGTTATCAATCTACACCATAATGGCTAATGACTGTTCAAGAGAAAATACAAAGATTAAAGCTGAGAAAGTTGGATTGCAAGATAAAGTATCTGCTCTTGAATCCGAGATACACAATCTAAAAAGCAATTTTGAAAGCCCAGATCTTAAAGCTGAAAAAGACAAACTAAAAGAGAAAGTGTTTAGCCTGGAAGTTGAAGTAAATGTGTTGAAAGAGGAAGCTTCTCAAGTGAAAAACAACTCTAGTGTGCAAGAAGAATTAAAGAAGAATGAAGAAAACAGAAAGACATTGGAAAGAACAAATACTGAGTTGAAAAGAAAGATTGCTGAATTGGAAGCTCAAATTGTCAAATTCAAACAAGAAGACTCAGTCAAGAAAAGTGAAGAGATGGTCAAAGGTTTAGAATCTGCAAATACAAAGCTACAGAAGAAGATATCAATTTTAGAAAAGGAGATTGCTAAAGAAAAAGAAGAATTTGAGAAAGAAAGAGAAGTGTTTGCTCAAAAGTTCTATGATTTTTCAAGAAAATATTTGAAGAGAAGAAAACTGTTGAACTCAAATGTTCAAAACTTTCTCAACAAGTGTCAGATTTTAAGAAAGTTATTATCATGGAAAGAGACAAAGCTGAGAAAGAGAAGAAGTTAACAGAAAAAAGAAGTGGGTACCAAAACTTGTCAAATCTGTTTTACATGTACCATAAGTAAAGGGGGAGTAAGAGTATTGGTTTCTGATTACAACAGATCAGAACCCCGTCTTCAATGTTTAAAAACATTGGCTTTTGAACAAAGCAGTTCAAGATCCGATCTTCAATGTCAAGATGAATGACTTCTGAGTAAAGCAGCTTAGGACTCGGACTTCAATGTCAAAGGATTGTACTCTTACACATAAAAGATGATCAATCTTCAAGGGGGAGTACTTATTATTTCTTCTGATAAATTTTTGAATGCAAATTTCAGGGGGAGTTTGACTTCTGAATTTAATTCAATCCTAGTAATTCATAACTCGGCTTAATGATTAAGGATTATGCAAATGTTAAGGGGATCTTAAATGTTCACTGATATGTAATCTGATTTTTCAGGAGAGATTATGATTGTTATTTTTAGGGGGAGTTACTGAAGCTGAAAAGATTCATCTTAATCAGGCAGTATCTTTTATTTGCTTAAGGGGGAGACAATTAAAGTTTAAATTTTCACTATTATATTTTTCAGGGGAAGAGTAGAGAACTGTTGATAATTGTTATATTCATATTGTTCACTACTAATGTTTGACTTTTTACAGATAATTAGGAGGAAGAATATCTGAGGTTTTGCCAAAAGGGGAGCGTAATAAATAAAATATTCATTTCAGGGGGAGTTAAGAATTCTAAACTAAAGGTATATCTTTCTAATTCTTAATCTCTACCATATTTGAAAGAAGAATGACTTTCAGGTATGAAAAAACAGTTTCTTAAACCTTCAAACCACTTCTTATTCTTTAAATGATTACATGAATTTAGAAGTGAGAATTTTAATGTTTTTCATATCAGTGCTTTCATGATTAACTGACCTTGTGTTTCCAAAGACTAATACTTGTGTATTGTCTTGTCTTTATACTGTCAAATATTCTTACACACATCGGTTCAGTATTTTTATTGACTTTGTTATTACCATGTCTCTAAATGATAAATCTTTCAATGGTAATACTCCCGTTTGAATTTCACTGTTGTTTGAGTATTAGTCATCATTTCAACCTTTGTGCGTTCATTGCTAAATTGTTTATATTCGTTCATATAAGCAAACTATCAAATTCTTTGATACCCCAAGCTATTTTTCATAATATTTGATCAGTTGATACATTGTCAGATTCTCAAAACACTTAACTTGACTTCATTTTATTCATTCATTCTAATTGTTTTGAGAGATCCTCAAAGTTCAAAGTGCTCAGATTTCATTCTTCTTTTTGTTGAGCATATATTTTCTAACAGTGATATCTTGTGCTTATCTGTCAAGAGAAATTGTTGAGCAACACATTTTAGGACAAAATACATGGGAACAGTGTGAGCGCTTATCAGAACTTCTACGGATTCACAATAACTGGTGTTTCCTACCCAAGAAGTTATCCCAAGTGATTGAGGGGAGAGAGGTCAAAAAAAGAGAGTGGGTGTGTGCTGAGGTAAAATGTGAAAGAGAGTTTGGTTAGACATGAGCTTAAATGATCAAAAGAAAGAGGGTGTAAGATCATAGTTAAAATAATATGAATACTCTACACTAACTTTTTCTGAGCCGCGTAGCCACATAATCTGTTGGTTCACATTCTTTGGTGACCTTCATTGAAACAGGCACTTGCCCATGTCAACTCTCGCATAAACCCCACCTGCTACTCCTCTTTTTCTCAACAAAAAGATGTTTCATATTTCCTTGGGGACGCAACACATAATGTTAGGTCCATTGATCACAATTAAATCAATGTAAGTTGATAAACAAAGATGAATTAGGGAGGAATCGATTGTTTTATTCACAACTCTAGAGAGAAGAAAATGTTTCTCTCTCTGGAAACTTCAAAAACACATATGGATAAATTTTCAAATGAAAGTTACAGAACAAACGATAATACAACTCCCTATATATACCCTCATCACCCTTGTTTACATTTAAGCCCAAACCCAATGCAATTACAAGGCACAAAATACAATAAAATGATGACTTTACAAAACTTCTAATACTTAGAACAATTTATGTTCTAACATTCTCCCCCTGAGTTTTGTAAAGGAATCATCCTCTTTAGCTTCAACTCTTCTCCCCCATGCTTTCTTTAGAAAACATAGCGTTGCTTAAACTTCAAAACTGCTCCGGCTCCCCCTTGAAAATAGCTCTTATACTTTGTAGTTTCAACTTTAATACCAGATCTGATGTACACAATAACCTCGACTGAGTGCACAAAAGACAACTTTTATCTCTAGTTAATTCAACACATTCATTATGCCCACAAGAAAGAAATGTGTGAATTATGACATGACAACCAAAGTGCATCTTCAGTTTATTAAACCGAATATGTCTTTGACCGCGAGTTGAATAGGAATTCAGTTTAAGAACTTAATTAGATCAACTTGTAGGAGGAAGCAACTGGTAGCAAACACTACTAAGCATGGGTTAGAAGAAATATAAGATAAATATTCAACAACTGATGAAAGACGCTCATTTTCTAACTTCTTTCCAGAATACTAAACAAATGATCTTAGATCTCCTTTCTTCATGAATCAGCTGGATGATTATAAGCACTCAAAATTCTAGATCACAACCAAAGCATCAAAACAATGATTGTAGTCACTCATACTTCTAATTGAACAGGTCAATAGAATGATTAAGAGCACTCAAAGGACTAACATCGTAGAGAAAAACTCCAGACTTATGATTGTAGATACTCAAGCTGCTAATCCAATCCAATCAGAGACTAAATCCAAACATCCAGTATCTGAAAATCTTGACTGACATGAGCACTCATGAAATTTTGATCAATTGGTAAAAATATGGGACCAACAGAACATAAGAATGATGTCACATATGCATTACGCAGAAAATCTCGTAAACAAGGCAAACTTGTCGCAAAATGGGTTGAACAGTCACTTTTCGCATAGCACATGAACAAACTTTTCACATAACAATAATTCGCAGACCATTAAACATTTAAGGTTGCTATTCGCATGAGGCATAAGCCGGAATCTCACTTTTCACATAGGTTTGCATGAGAAATCTAGCTTTTCGCATAAGCCTACATGCAAATTCCTCGCTTTTCGCAAGGTGCATCATGCGAATTCTGGCTTTTCGCATACCCTTTCATACGAAATATATACTTAGAAAAATTTCATCATCAAAACTTTTCGTATCGATGCGAATTCTATACTTAGAAAATATTTTCATCTTGGAAACCACTTTTCGCATATAACATCATGCGAATTTCTGACTTTTCGCATCAAGTGGCTTGCGAATTCTATCTTTTCGCACACAACTAAGCACAGTAGCATGCAAATTCTTCACTTTTCGCACCCAGCTACTTGCGAAATCCTGACTTAGAAAATTTTGTTATGTCTATGGATGATTCATACGAATTCCTCGATACTGAGCCATGCTAGTTCTTCATAATCATGCAAATTATGTAGATCTAGCGAATGTTGTTGACTGAAAATCCAAAAAATCTTCAAATTCTCCTTCAATACTTTAAATTTCGAGGCCAAACTTTGCATACATGTTCGAAAATGATATTAAAGTACATTTATAGTTGATGATCTTCAACAATAACAACTCTAAGACAAAATTCGATAATCAAATAGTGAAAATTGATTTTCGAATGAAAAATCTCAAAATCAATCAATTCTTCCAATCTGATTGAAATTAAACATTGTAATTGATTCATAATGATTCAACTTTGATCTCTGAATCAATTTAATATCATAGCTCGAATAAATCACCATCCAAATGAAGAATTCAAAAATTCACAGTATTGTTCATGCGTAAGTGAACTGTTCCATTGATAAATTCATGATCTCGATCGTATCGATGAATTAAACTTCGAATTAGGCTCTGATACCACTTGTTAGTCCAATCCAATCTTAACAATCATACAGTGAAAATGTAGAAATCATTTCTTTGATTGATATAACTTCTATTACAATGATTTCTTGTGTCACAGATCTCACAATGTCATATACCTATTTCTCTCTGTGCGTGTTCTTGATCTCTAGATTTTTTTTGATAATTACAAAGAGATTCACTATTTATATGTGGTCAACATGACCTTACAAGCTAACTAAAGTCAAAGTCAAACACTTTGACTTACAAATAATATTAACAAACAAAACCTTATACAATATAACTTTACACTTTGACCCCTCATTTAATCTTGAATACAATCTTGACTCAACAATGTTTTAAAAGTGAAAGTGAAAGGTGAAAACTGAGAAAGTTTTAAGATTTCAACAATGTTTCTGAAGATAATTTTGTTTATGATCAAAGGGGAGATTGAATAAGATTTAAAGTTTGTGAAGAAAGACAGAGTATTTGTGTTATAGAGAGTTTCAAAGAGGGAGATTCTCAAAGTTTTGAAGTTGTCAAAGACTACGTGTTGAAGCTTTTACAGATGAAAGATGACCTGGAAATTAGTGTCAAGTTTTTTTTAATCTTGAATCCAAAGGGGAGAATGTTGAGCCAAATATTGTATTCAAGATTAAAAGGGTTAAAATTGTATATGTTGTAAAGTCTAGTTTTGTTAGTTGTGTCAAAGTCAAGGATGTTTGACTTTCCTTATTTGTTAAGTGTTGTAAGGTCAATATTGTTGACCAGGTATAAAAGCCTTGTGTTTTGTAATTTACATTTATGCACACTTAGACTTGTGATTAGAGAGTGTTTTCTTAGAGAGAGAAAGTCTTCTTCAAAATCTGTGAAGATCATTTGTAATCCAATCAATATCAATAACAAATGACTTTCTGACAAATTGTGTGTGCAATCTGTAGTATAGCTTGAAACTGGAACAATAATACGGTTTGAGTTTCAAGTAGCCAAGCCATTACATGTAGTGTTTTCAAGTCATTCAATAGACTTCTAACTTCATTCACACTACGGTATGACTTTCAAATAGTCAAACCATTACACTTAGGGTTTTAAATTCATCCAAAACACCTCTCTTTGATTTAAACTTACGGTTCGACTCTCAAATAGTCAAAGCATTACACATAGAGTTTTAAAGTCAGGTAAAACTTCTCTAAACCTACGGTTGACTTTCAAGTAGCCAAGCCATGACATGTTATGTTTTCAAGTCATTCAATAGACTTCCAACTTCATTCAAACCTACGGTTTGAGTTTCAAATAGTCAAACTATTACACGTAGGATTTTAAAGTCATCCAAAACAAATTTCTTTGAGTTAAAGTTACGGGTTGACTTTCAAATAGTCAAACCAATACACTTAGAGTTGTAAAATCATCTAAAGCTCCTCTAAACCTACAAATTGACTTTCAAGAAGCCATGCCATTACATGTAATGTTTTCGGGTCATTCAATAGACTTCTAACTTCATTCACAACTACAGTTTGACTTTAAAATACTCAAACCATTATACGAAGGGTTTTAAAGTCATCCAAAACATCTTTCTTTGATTTAAATTTATGGTCTGACTTACAAATAGTTAAACCGTTACATTTAGAGTTTGAAAGTCATCCAAAACTCCTCTAAGCCTACGGTTTGACTTTCAAATAACAAAACCATTACATGTAGTGTTTTCAAGTCATTCAATAGACTTATAAGTTCATTCATACCCATGGTTTGACTTTCAAATAGTCAAACCCTTACACGTAGTGTTTTAAATTCATCCAAAACACGTATCTTTAATTAAAACTTACTATTTGACTTTCAAATAGTCAAACCATTACACGTAGGTTTTTAAAGTCATCCAAGACTCCTCTTCACCACCTATACGTTGATTATTTTGACTAACTATTTCTTTCTTTATTGTAGTTATTGAAAATGTTAAAAGATAGATGATGGATGTATAGAAAGAATGACATTCAGGGGTTTCTTAGAATCGATTATATTGTTTCAATAGATGGTTTTTCGGACAATGCCTATGTCAACGAAGGGACTGTTGAAAGGAAACCTATGTGTGATGGGATAGTGCTACGTATCAGATATCCTTGTATGAAGTGTCAAAACTAATGCCATAAAGAAACATATGATGTGTAACACCCCGAATTTCCGTTTTGTAATTATGGTATTCTTGTGGTTAAGCCTTTATCGTTAGCACCGTGTTTGGTTTGAAGTTGAGTTGGATTTTGAGAATTTTGGGGACAAGCAGTGAACTACGCGAGTTGCACCGCGACTTGAGGTCGCGGCACAACCCGCGAAACCCACTGGATGATGTTGGGTTTTGGACACGGGCGAGTATGCCGCGAGTTGAAGTTGCGGCATAACCCGCATAGTTGCCTGGCCGACTTAAGGTTTTTCAACCCAAAATATCTTCACTTTCTCAGATTCATTTTCTCTCTCTCTCTTCAAATCTCTCTCTCCCTCTAAAGTTTCTTGGGTTCTACAAGAACTCGTTAATCGCTGGTATTAGGTGTATTGCTCGGGGTTTCGGTGTATAAAGATTCACCTCTTCGTCGTGATCGATATCTGGTTTTCGGGTTCTCGTATAAACCTGTTTGGTGAGTTCCTACTACCATTTTACAAACTTTATACATGTCAAAACTCTTATTTGCGAAATCCGAAGTATTTCTACGGTATGATTTCATGTTCTCTACATTTTGATATAAATGAAGTTTTTGGTGATTTTCGGGGTTCCCGATCAGTTTTGATTAAAATGACTGGTTCCGCCTTATTGAAGTAAAATGATGTTTTACTTGCACATTATGTGGATATGTGAAAAGATTGTTAAGAACTCATTTTAATGATTTTCATTCTTACCAGAAGTTGAACTGGAAATGATATTTTGTTTATAAAATGTGTTTATACCATATGTTTATTTATGGTTGGTCACATATGTTGTTGTGACGAGTCTGTACCATTACTAGCGGATCCCTAGGTTTTGAGTCGACTGTATTGTTGGGATGTCATATTCCCCATTTTGTAACTATGGATGCATATGATCCTCGGGGGAAACTTGGTACGGTTATGTGAGGCCGGATACTAGCCATGGTTCATAGTAATCATAGTGAAGGAGTATACATTGGTTTTGCTTGGGGCTAGATCTCACGTTGTAGCACGGACTTATGTGTTCGTATCCTCGGATTCCAATTGTTTAGCTCATAACTTGGATTTTGGCCTACTTTGTGTTATGCCAAAATCTTTGGTAAAATGTTTTATCGTTGGTCATTTGAGGACATGTTTATAACGGAAAAGCCCGGTTGTGACAAGGGTTTCAATTATAAGATTTAACCTCTTTGGAAATATTATCTTATGATACAAATGTTTATATCTTTTGAGTTTATTTAAACTGTATGTTCTCACCAGGCTTTATGTCTTACACTTTTTCTCAAATGATATGTATAACAGGTTTCCTTTAGCGGTGGGATGCACAAGGTTTGAGAGACGAGTTTGGTCTCGAGGCATTTTTGAGATGATTAAAGTGTTGATAGTTGGGCATTGTTAAGTCCCATTCTTTTGATGAATTTTGGATTATCAACTGGTGTAATCTAGATACTTATATTTAGATTAGTCTGTTGATGAATTCTAGATCCGTACAAGTTTTTGTAAAGTCTTAAGGACTGATACACTTTTTGAGGAGTTTTAGCAATAAGATGTCATATTGCCTCATTTATGAAGTTTTAAATTACTCTGAATTTTAGGATGTTACAAGTTGGTATCAGAGCTCTAGTTTAAGTGATCTAGGCATGAATGTAAGATGTCTAGACTTAGACTGAGTAGATTAAGCATTGATTCATGAGTACTGGGTAGAACTACTAAGATGGGTTGGTCTTAGAGTTGACGGAAATTGTAGTTATCAAACGTTGTGGCGATGGTATCCAGAACCATTACGTATTTTATGTTCATAATCTCACTTAGCTAATGTTATTATGAGAATATTTATACGTGATTGTGCCTGAATTACCGTTATTATGACATTTGGTACTATAATAGTACGTTCTTCCGTGTTTTCTCTCGATCTGTCTCTTACTCTTCTCGTATTTATGTGGCAACCATTTTTAGGATGGTGAATACGCGTAGTCGACCGTTAGTCGATGGAGATCTGCGTGACGATAGTTCGCCTGAGCGAGATCCCGTGGTTGGGACGACGACTGTCATTCCTTCGCGCGTGCCACCATTTCCTTCTAGGGAAGTGGAGCTAGGTCCAAGAGTGGTTCTGGCGTCCACTAGCCCCGTTGTTCAGTTAACTAGCCCTCAATCTGATATGATGGCCAGCGTCATGCAATTGGTGACGACGGCCATGGAAAAACAGCAAGAGGTTTTTCAGAAGATGTTGGAAGACCAAAGCGCGAGTCTCAGAAGGCATAGGGCAGTGGAAGAGAATGTGTTGACTGTCTCTGATAGCGGAGTCAGGAATGAAGAGCCCAGGATTGTAGCTGGCTAGAATAGTGGGAGGAAATGCTCATATAAATCTTTCCTAGGATGCGGGCCACCGGAGTTCTCCGGTTCTGATGACCCGATCTTGTGTGTGAAGTGGGTTCGAGCTGTTGAGCAAGCTTTTGGCTCTTCCGAGTGTGGGGATGATCAGAGGGTGCGGTTTGGTACCCAATTGCTTAGAGATACAGCCCTCACTTGGTGGAATGTTGTTCAATCCACCCTGTCTCCTACTGTATTGGCTCAGTTGTCTTGGGCCGAGTTTAAAAAGAAATTGTTGGAAGAGTTCTGCAGTGAAAGAACTATGGACCGAATTGAGAAAGAATTTCGGTCCCTTGTGAAAGGAAACCTGACGGTGAGGGAGTACAGCCGTCAGTTCATGGAAAAGCTGGATTTGGTGGGACACGTGGCCCCAACGGAGAAAGATAAAATGAAGGCCTATCTCAATGGCCTACCCGCGGACATGCAATCTATGGTCCACAATTCTAAAGCTTCTAACCTCCGCGAGATGGTTGAAGAAGCTCAGTACATGGAAGATGTTCGCGAGAAACAAAGCTGAGAAAGCTGTGGTGGTGACTGATAAGAGAAAGTGGGAGAACATTTATGCTCATCCCAAGAGATCGCGACCTTTTTGCGGAAACCGAAACTTCGGCAATCAGCAGGAAGCTAGGTGGTGCCACAAGTGTCGAACTAAACACCATGGTGACTGTAACACCACTTCTCAAACTTGCTATAAGTGTGGGAAGCCTGGTCACGCTGTCAGAGATTGCCCGGTCATAGGACTTGTCTGTTATGAGTGCAAGGCACCGGGACACGTGAAAAGAGATTGCCCGAAGCTTGTGTCGGGTAGCACGCCAGCAAGGAAGGAGAACCCTCCTAGGGTTCCGGGTCGAGCATTTCAGATGACTGTCGATGAGGCCAAGGCATCCACTGATGTGGTATCGGGTACATTTCTTATAAACTCTGTACCTGCTCGTGTTTTATTCGATATGGGTGCCAGTTTCTCTTTCATATCTGAGTTATTCCGTCAAAAGATTGCTATGCCCACTACTAGTCTTGAGGATGCATTAGTAGTAGAGATAGCCAATGGTAGTCAAGTTCTGATATGCGATGTTCTGAAGTAGTGTACTCTTAGTATCGAAGGGATAGAATTCTCGATCGATCTACTGCCGATGGTAATCGGGGGTTTCGATGTAGTGGTCGGCATGGATTGGTTGTCAAACAATCACGCCGAGATCGTATGTTCCAAGAAGTTGATTCGACTTCCCAACCCCTCTGGCGAATTCATTGTCATCTATGGTGAAAAGAGAAAAGGTGAAGTGGCAATAATCACAATGGCAAAGGCACACAAGTGCTTAGTAAAAGGACGTTCATCTTTCCTAGCCTATGTGATCGATGCCAAGTTAGAGAAATCAAAGCTAGAAGATGTGAAGATTGTGCGTGAGTTTCCAGATGTATTTCCGGACGACTTGCCCGGGTTACCACCCGACCGACAGTTAGAGTTTCGGATTGATCTGGTGCCTGGAGCAGCACCAATTGCTAAAGCTCCTTACCGTTTAGCGCTGTCAGAGATGCAAGAAATGATGGCACAACTCCAAGAGCTTCTGGAGAAGGGATTTATAAGACCGAGTTCGTCACCCTGGGGAGCTCTGGTCTTGTTTGTAAAGAAGAAATATGGCACGATGAGAATGTGCATTGACTATCGTGAGTTGAACAAAGCTACAGTAAAGAACAGATATCCGCTTCCGAGAATAGACGACTTGTTCGATCAACTTCAAGGAGCGGGTTGTTTTTCAAAAATCGACTTACGTTCGGGTTATCACCAAGTGAAGGTGAGTAAAGAAGATGTTCCGAAGACAGCTTTCAGAACGCGTTACGGCCATTACGAGTTTCTTGTAATGCCTTTTGGTCTAACGAACGCACTGGCGATATTTATGGACTTGATGAATAGAGTGCGCCGACCATTCCTCGACCAGTCGGTCATTGTATTCATTGATGACATACTCGTGTACTCCAAGAGCGAGTCAGAACACGAAAAACATCTACGGGAAGTGCTTGAAGTGTTGAGAAAGGAGAGATTGTACGCCAAATTTTCCAAGTGTGACTTTTGGCTTAAAGAGGTACAATTTCTGGGTCACGTTGTCACTCGAGACGGAGTGAAAGTGGATCCCTCCAAGATTGAAGCCATGATGAATTGGGAATCTCCCAAGAGTCCGTCAGAGATCCGAAGTTTCTTGGGTCTGGCAGGGTACTACCGGAGATTTATCCGAGACTTTTCAAAAATCGCTTCTTCTTTGACAGTTTTGACTCGGAAGAATGTGAAGTTTGAATGGACCGAAACACAAGAGAAGGCGTTCCGAATACTTCAAAAGAAGTTGTGTGAAGCTCCGATCTTGTCGTTACCTGAAGGGTCAGAAGACTTTGTGGTTTATAGCGACGCTTCGAAAATGGGTTTAGGTTGTGTGTTGATGCAACGGGGCAAAGTAATCGCTTACGCCTCGAGGCAGCTTAAAATACACGAGGAGAACTATCCTACCCATGATTTGGAGTTAGCAGCGGTGGTGTTCGCCCTGAAGCTTTGGCGACACTATCTCTATGGCACGAAGTGTGCACTCTACACAGATCATAAGAGCCTGAAGTATGTATTTGATCAGAAAGAGTTGAATATGAGACAACGACGGTGGCTCGAGTTGCTTAAAGATTACGACTGTGAGTTGCTTTACCACCCTGGTAAGGCAAACGTGGTAGCCGATGCGTTAAGTCGGAAGGACTATAGTGGATGTATTCGGACTACCCATTCGAGAATCGAGTTGGTGTCTAGTCTTGTTTAAAAGATCAAGGCATCGCAAGTTGAAGCATTGTTAGAAGAGAATCTTAAAGAGGAAGTCATGACAAAACAGCGTTTGCTCTTAGCGGAAGATAGTCGTGGGGTAAAACTGTTCAACGGTCGCGTGTGGGTACCCAAGCTTGGGGGTAACCATGATCTGTTGCTTGAAGATGCACACAAGTCCAAGTATTCCATTCATCCGGGAAGTACAAAGATGTACAGGGACTTGAAGCTACACTATTGGTGGCCGGTAATGAAACTTGACGTAGCGCGTTACGTTGAGCGTTGTGTAACGTGTTCGCAAGTTAAGGCCGAACATCAACGACCATATGGGAGTCTTCAGTCTCTAGAGATTCTCGAGTGGAAGTGGGAGCATATCACTATGGACTTCGTGACAAAATTACCTAAAACTCTTCGAGGTCATGATACCATTTGGGTGATAGTTGATAGATTGACAAAAAGCGCTCACTTCTTGGCCATGCGTGAGACATTACCGATGGACAAGCTAGCAAAACTGTACATCGATGAGGTGGTCTCGAGGCATGGCATACCGTTGTCGATCGTGTCGGATCGCGACAGTCGGTTCACTTCGAACTTTTGGGATGGGTTTCAGAAAGAGCTTGGTACACGAGTAAAGTTGAGTACGGCTTACCATCCACAAACCGACGGGCAAAGCGAGAGAATGATCCAGACCTTGGAAGACATGTTGAGGTCTTGTGTCATTGACTTCAGGGGTAGCTGGGACTCTCATCTACCTTTGGTGGAGTTCGCTTACAACAATAGCTACCACTCGAGTATTGGAATGGCACCTTTTGAAGCATTGTACGGGCGAAAGTGCCGAACTCCTGTGTGTTGGCTTGAAGTGGGAGAAAAGCAGTTCGCCAGACCTGAAATCGTGCAAGAGACGGCCAATAAGGTCAAATGTATTCGTGAAATATTGAAAGCGGCTCAGGATCGACAGAAGAGTTATGCCGATAAAAAGATATGGCCGATGGAGTTCCAAGTGGGCGATCGTGTGTTGCTTAAAGTATCGCCGTGGAAGGGCCTTATTCGGTTCGGAAAGCGAGGGAAGCTGAGTCCCCGTTTCCTCGGACCTTTCAAAGTGCTCAAACGGGTAGGTTTGCAAGCCTACCAATTGGAACTACCGCCAGTGTTGAGCAGAATCCACAACACGTTTCATATTTGTTACCTTCGGAAGTGTTTGGTGGAAGAGGAAAGCGTTATTCCTCTCTCCGAGTTAACAGTAGACGAGTGTAACCGTTGTGTAGAAGAGCCGGATGCCATCTTAGAGAGAAAGTCTAAGAAGTTGCGTCACAAAGAGGTCACTATGGTCAAGGTGCAGTGGAAGCATCATCGGGGAGCCAATGTGACGTGAGAAGCTGAAGAGGATATGAAGCGAAGATATCCTCATCTTTTCGAATAGTTAGGATTTCGGGGACGAAATCATTCCCAAGTTGGGGAGGATTGTAACACCCCGAATTCCGTTTTGTAATTCTGGTATTCTTGTGGTTAAGCCTTTATCGTTAGCACCGTGTTTGGTTTGAAGTTGAGTTGGATTTTGAGAATTTTGGGGACATGAAGTGAACTGCGCGAGTTGCACCGCGACTTGAGGTCGCGACACAACCCGCGAAACCCACTCGATGATGTTGGGTTTTGGACACGGGTGAGTTATGCCGCGAGTTGAAGTCGCGGCATAACCCGCGTAGTTGCCTGGCCGACTTAAGGGTTTTCAACCCAAAATATCTTCACTTTCTCAGATTCATTTTCTCTCTCTCTCTTCAAATCTCTCTCTCCCTCTAAAGTTTCTTGGGTTCTTCAAGGGCTCGTTAATCGCTGGTATTAGGTGCATTGCTCAGGGTTTCGGTGTATAAAGCTTCACCTCTTCGTCGTGATCGATATCTGGTTTTCGGGTACTCGTATAAACCTGTTTGATGAGTTCCTACTACCATTTTACAAACTTTATACATGTCAAAACTCTTATTTGCTAAATCCGAAGTATTTCTACGGTATGATTTCATGTTCTCTACATTTTGATATAAATGAAGTTTTTGGTGATTTTCGGGGTTCCCGATCAGTTTGGATTAAAATGACTGGTTCCGCCTTATTGAAGTAAAATGATGTTTTACTTGCACATTATGTGGATATGTGAAAAGATTGTTAAGAACTCATTTTAATGATTTTCATTCTTACCAGAAGTTGAACTGGAAATGATATTTTGTTTATAAAATGTGTTTATACCATATGTTTATTTATGGTTGGTCACATATGTTGTTGTGACGAGTCTGTACCATTACTAGCGGATCCCTAGGTTTTGAGTCGACTGTATTGTTGGGATGTCATATTCCCTATTTTGTAACTATGGATGCATATGATCCTCGGGGGCAACTTGGTACGGTTATGTGAGGCCGGATACTAGCCATGGTTCATAGTGATCATAGTGAAGGAGTATACATTGGTTTTGCTTGGGGCTAGATCTCACGTTGTAGCACGGACTTATGTGTTCGTATCCTCGGATTCCAATTGTTTAGCTCATAACTCGAATTTTGGCCTACTTTGTGTTATGCCACAATCTTCGGTAAAATGTTTTATCATTGGTCATTTGATGACATGTTTATAACGGAAAAGCCCCCGGTTGTGGCAAGGGTTTCAATTATAAGATTTAACCTCTTTGGAAATATTATCTTATGATACAAATGTTTATATCTTTTGAGCTTATTTAAACTGTATGTTCTCACCAGGCTTTATGTCTGACACTTTTTCTCAAATGATATGTATAACAGGTTTCCTTTAGCGGTGGGATGCACAGGGTTTGAGAGACGAGTTTGGTCTCGAGGCATTTTTGAGATGATTAAAGTGTTGATAGTTGGGCATTGTTAAGTCCCATTCTTTTGATGAACATTAAATTATCAACTGGTGTAATCTAGATAGTTATATTTAGATTAGTTTGTTGATGAATTCTAGATCCGTACAGGTTTTTGTAAAGTCTTAAGGACTGATACACTTTTTGAGGAGTTTTAGCAATACAGATGTCATATTGCCTCATTTATGAAGTTTTAAATTACTCTGAATTTTAGGATGTTACATGATGTGAGGCTGCATTTGATGAGACACGGTTTCATGCCAATTATACCATATAGTGGGAACATGGTGAAACCTATTACTATGTATCTCACCAAGACGTGGGTCAATCTTTTACTCCGGTAGTAGATCATAATGAAGGGTTTGTTGAAATGGTGAAAGATCATATGTTACATGATGGCATGACATGGAAAGAAGAAACCCCTTATCCTTCTGCCCAAATATTTTATGACATGTTACAAGATGTTGATCCATACTCTCTCAGTGATTTGATAAAGACCCTTTTCTATACTTAGTGAAAATTACGTTTAATATTATGTATTAGTGTTTCATCATCAGCGATCATACTGAGTCTGTTCAGTTATCACTGATGATCTCTCTTGTAAACGTTCATATGTATAAGTGTTTCACTTTCAGTGGTTAAATATTGAGTATGTTCAGTATCGCTGATAATTTCTAATGTAAACAGTTAAACGTAATCCCTGAAGACAAGTTTCGCGTCAAAAGATGTTCATAGCTGAATCGAAGACGAAGCTGCCGAATAAAGACAAGTCTACTCATGACCTGATGCGTATATCAGTGAAGAAAAGACAACTCTACACACGCGAAGAAACCTGAGGAAAAGCTTCACACTTCTTTGTATCTCTGAAGGAAGAGATATTCAGCGATCGATGATCACTTAGCTTATGCCTCAAGTCTCTTTTGTCTTTCCCTTGCACACCAGTATGATGTTTCAGAATAGACATGCCTCTGCCACAATTTGTACAACCACTCTATCAACTACACTGTTCATCATACGACCAAAAGCATGTCTCTTAAAGTCAGACCCATGCAGCCAATCAATGAAAGACACGTGTAAAGTACTCTGTCATGCATTTAATGCATAGTATTTAAATAGAAAGATCAACACTCCATCTGGTAGAGCCTTCATCTTTCTAAATATATAGAAACCCTTGTTTTCTATATTCTCCCAATCGCCATTCTCTATTTCTAGTGCAACCATCTTAGTGTTTCTTAAGTTTGTTTAGATTAGGTTCTACTTAATCTTATTCCGTAACAGACTTGTAAATTGTGTTTGATTTATCAATAAACAATTTATTAAACTTTAAAATTATGTGTTTGTATTCAACTCCCCCCCTTCTACAAACTTGTTAAGCACCTTCGGGACCAACAAGTGGTATCAGAGCAGACTGTTTATTATAATAAACAAGATCTTGCTTTATTCTTTTCCTTTCTATTCTAAATATGGCACTTCATGCAAACACAAACTACTATGATAATGGTTCACTCTCTAAACCTCCTCGATTTAGAAGAGATAACTTTGTTCTCTGCAAAAATCGAATGATGCTATTTCTAGAAGGTGTAGATCCAACTATACCTGATTACGTAGCAAATAGCCCCTATGAACCTTTCTCAATCATAGCTACCGTTCCAGCTACTGCCATCACTCCTGCTGTTCCTAAACGTTATGCTCTTAAGGAAATATGACAGTGGAGTGATGAAGACAAAAAGAAGGTTGGTCTAGATGAAAAGGCAAAAAACATTATCTCTATGGCTCTGCCTGATGAAGCTTTCGATTCCATCATGGATCATAAGACTGCCAAGGAAATGTGGGACACTATATGTGTTCAATATGAGGGTACCACTGAAGTCCAAGAAACTCAAAAGATTAACTTGGTACGACAGTATGAAAGTTTTATCTCTGGTAAGAACGAATATCTCTGATGTTCACCATAGGTTTAACTGCTTAATCATTGATCTAAGAACTGCTGGTAGGACCTATTCTAATTCTGAGGTCTTAACTAAATTCTTAGAATGTCTTCCTGAAAGTTGGGACTGTTATTCAATGTGTCTCAAACTAACAAAAGACTTAAATTCTCTCTAACTTAGCACCTTGTATGGAATACTGCTCAACTATGAGCAATCAAATCTCTTGAAGAATAATCTTGTAAAAGATTCTAAAGACTCCAAAAGCACTCCTGTTGCTTTAGTCTCCTTAGAGATCATTCCATCTCAGCGATCTACTCTCACTATCACTGAATTAGATTCTGACACTGAGGAATTATCAGACATTGATCTTTCAGAGTTTGATGAGTCCTTAGCACTCTTGACAAACTATTTTAAGAGATTTGCAAGAGAGAGCAATTTCAGAAGGAATAAGCCTCTCTCTCTCTTACTTACAAGCCAAAATCAATCCCTGTTGATAAGGCTACTGCTACTTGCTATTACTGCGAAAAGATTGGACACTTTGCAAGTGAGTGCAGGTCAATGAAAGTCTTAAAACCTTCTACCTCCAGAAGATCCAGCGATAGCAAATACCTTAAACTGAAAGAAAAATATCAAAAGTTGAAAAACTATAAAAGAAAAGGTAAAGGTCTTATTACTGAAGAACATGGTTGGGCTGAATCAGAAAAACGAAGTTCTGATGAAGAAGAAGTCGCTAATCTCTGCCTTATGGCCGAGATTAAAGAAGAAGTCAAAGAATCTCCAGAAAATTCCATGAGATATATCTCCTCTCAGGTATCAATCTCTATCAATCCCTCTCTATCTGAAGCTGATAGAAGTCGGGTTGTTGATGTTCTGACAATCGATCTATACAATGCACTACACGACAAAACTCTAGCTGAAAACAAAAATATTGATTTAACTGAACGGCTAGAAAAATGTCTAGAAAAGATCATAGAACTGACTATTCTAGAGGAAAGTTTGAAAGATCAAGTCATTGTTAACGAAATCATCAGCATCGAACGCGAACAAGCCATCGCTACTTTAAAAGAAGAAAAGGCAATTGTTGAAGGATGGTGCAAATCCTCAACAAAGATCACTGAGATTATAAGTGCTCAGATTCCTGCTAGTGATAGAACTAGTCTTGGTTTCTGGAAATAATAGGATGAACCTAAGGAAGACAGTTACATGCTTAAGTTTGGAATGTTTCTCTTCTATCCCTGACACCTTTTATACTTAGTGCTCTTCTTCTTTTTCCAATCCCATCCCTGAGGAATTATCTGAAGGCTCTAAGCCTGCTGATAAAGGAAAATCCATTTTCCATTCTCAGAAGGCTACCAAGAAAGGAAAACTGAAAGTTCCTTCTAAACCTTCAGTAAATCAATCTTCTAGCTCTGTGACAGAAATCTTTGATATTTGTCCTCCAAAGCTGAAGATTGATCTTAAGCCTAAGAAATCTGAAGAACTGAAAGTTCCTCCCAGATCTTATGCTAAAGGCATTCTTGGAGCAGGCCCTGCTCACCTCAAATTTTCTAAACCTACTACTCATGGTCCTAAAACCACCTTCAAATATAGAAAATCCTATCATTGTGGATTTACTGACCATATTGCTGGTAAATGTCCAACTGCCACAAAAGCTGATAAAATAGCTAAAGTGCAGATGAATGCCTCCAAGGCTGAGAAGGTCACCAAAGTTGAGAAATCGACCAAGGTGAAAAATACCACTAAGGTTAAGAAATTAACTAAAGTGAAGATTACCACTAAAGTTGAATCTTCATCTGCTGTGAAGATTGCTAAACCTTCCATATCCACTAACCCTACTGGACCTATTGAAAAGTGGGTACCAAACAAAACTTAATCTTCCTTATGTTTGCAGGGATCAAAGGGCATCTAGTATCTTGATAGTGGATGCTCTCGTCACATGACAGGACAAAAAGACCTGCTCACTGAATACAAGGAAGAGAAAGGTCCCTCAGTGACCTTTGGTGGAAATGGAAAAGGATATACTCGAGGGTTTGGTGTCCTCAACAATGGAACAACTACCTTCAGAAGAGTCGCTTACGTAGACAGACTGAAGCACAATCTTCTAAGCATCAGTCAGCTGTGTGACAAAGACTATGAAGTTCACTTTACTAAGAAAACATGTTCAGTGGTAAATGAGAATGGAAAAGTTTCTCTCAGTGGTTATCGTAAGGAAAATGTCTATGTAATAGATATGGACTCTACTACCACTGAAAACGTATGTTTTCTTTCTAAAGCCTCTTCTGATGTCAACTGGCTATGGCATAAAAGGCTTTCTCATTTAAACTTCAAAACCCTGAATTCTCTCTCATCTAAGGAACTGGTTTCTGGTCTTCCTCAACACTCATATGCTAAGGAATCTTTATGTTCAGCATGTGAAAAAAGAAAACAGACAAAGGCTAGTTTCAAATCGAAACAAGCTTCCTCAGTGACAAGTCCTCTTCAACTCTTGCATATGGATTTG
The DNA here is from genome assembly GCA_954870635.1 of Arctium minus. Classification (NCBI taxonomy): domain Eukaryota; kingdom Viridiplantae; phylum Streptophyta; class Magnoliopsida; order Asterales; family Asteraceae; genus Arctium; species Arctium minus. Next base: position 57,056,929 of record OX941080.1, on the reverse strand, counting down.
TTTGGCCCAGTCAATATCCAATCCATTGCTGGAAAGAAATATACATTAGTCATTGTAGATGAATACTCTCGCTACACCTGGGTTATCTTTCTTCGATGCAAAAGTGATACTCTAGAAGAACTGATATCTTTTGTTAGAAAGATGGAAGTGTTGAATAATCTTACTGTTCGCTTAATAAGAAGTGATCATGGAACTGAATTCAAAAACAGTTCCCTGAATAATTTCTTTGAGAGCAAGGGAATTTCTCACAACTTTTCCTCAGTAAGAACGTCTCAACAAAATGGAGTCGTTGAAAGAAGAAACAGAGCAATCATTGAAGCTGCTAGATCAATGCTCAGCAATTCTCATCTTCCTACTCAATTTTGGGTTGAAGCTGTGAACACTGCATTCTTTACTCAAAACAAATCGCTGATAGTAAAGCGATTTGGAAAGACAGCTTATGAACTATTTCATGGAAGAAAATCCTCTATCAGTTTTCTTCATATCTTTGGTTGTCAGTGCTTCATTCTAAACAACAAAGATTCACTTGGAATGTTTGATACAAAAGCTGATGAAGGAATATTTCTTGGATATTCTTCCATCTCCAATGCCTACAGAGTTTTCTACAATAGAAGACAAACTGTAGAAGAAACAATTCATGTCACCTTTGACGAAACCCGTTCAGCGAACTCTAAACCCATCGCTAAAAATGAAGAACTAAATGCTTGGATGTTTTCTCATTACAGAGAAACAGAACCTTTCTTCTCAAACGATCAGCACACAAATCATCCAGCTGCTGATGATGATCCAAACATCATTCCACCTAATGTTGAATCCACCTCATAGGTTTCAGCTGAACCTCTAAACACACTCACTCCATCAGATCTTCCTTCATCTGAAAACCTCTCAGAAAACAATGGTTTGTCTGACACTCAACAGTTAATTGCTGATGAACCTCAAGCTTCCTCATCAGTGAACATTCCTATTGTTGATCCAACTTCTGAAGTGAGCGATCATGCTCTTGCTTAGCGATGGACCAAAGATCACCCCATAGATCAAATTGTTGGTGATCCCGATGTAGGTCTTCAGACTCGACGAAGTTCAGGTAATATCTATCTCTTTGTCATCTTTATTTCTTTAATAGAGCCAAAGAAGACTGATGATGCACTCAGAGATCCAAACTAGTTCAGCGCTATGCAAGAAGAGCTGACTAAGTTTACTCGAAACAAAGTTTGGAATCTGTTTCCTAGACCATCTGATAAAACTGTTATAGGCACCAAATGGGTGTTTAGAAACAAGTTAGATGAACATGGAACTGTAACCCGCAACAAGGCTAGACTTGTTGCTCAGGGATACAAACAAGTGGAAGGCATAGACTATGATGAAACCTTTTCCCCTGTGGCTAGGATTGAAGCAATTCGACTATTCTTAGCTTATGCAGTTTACAAAGACTTCATTGTATATCAAATGGATGTAAAATCAATGTTCCTAAATGGAAAGCTGAATGAAGAAGTCTATGTAGAACAACCCCAAGGTTCTCTGACCCTAAGCATCCAAATTATGTATATAAGTTGGATAAGTCTGTCTATGGTCTAAAACAAGCTCCTCGTGCTTGGTATGACACTCTCTCATCTTTTCTTATCTCTGAAAATTTTGAACGTGGTAAAATTGATAATACCTTTTTTTCAAAAATTTAAAAGGTGACTTTATTCTTGTACAAATATATGTTGATGACATAATATTTGGTTCTACTAACCCATCTCTGTGTACTCGTTTCGCTGAAAAAATGAAGAAAGAATACAAAATGAGTATGATGGGCGAACTAACGTAATTTCTTGGTCTTCAGATTAAACAAACTGAAAAAGGTACTTTTATCAACCAAGGTAAGTATGTTAAAGATATGCTGAAGAAGTTTGATCTAACTCAAACTTCAACGATGAAAACTTCTATGGCACCTCATCTGACATTAAACAAGGATCCAGCTGAAAACTTGTTAATGTCACTGCCTATAGAGGAATGACAGACTCCCTGTTGTATCTTACAGCGAGCTGATCTGACATGGTGTACTCTTCATGTATGTGTGCATGCTATCAATCTGAACTCAAGGAATCCCATCTGATCGTTGTCAAGAGAATCTTCAGATATCTGAAAGGAACTCCTAACCTCGGTCTTTGGTATCCCAAAGACTCAGGGTTCGATCTAATTGGATATTCAGATAGTGATTTTGCAGGTTATAAACTCGATAGAAAGAGCACCACTGGTGGATGTCAACTTCTTGGAGGAAAGCTGGTAAGTTGGACGAGTAAAAAGCAAAATTCAGTGTCCAATTCCACAGCTGAAGCTGAATATGTAGCCGCTGGAAGTTGTTGTGCTCAAATCTTATGGATGAGAAATAAACTATTAGACTATGATCTTCAGCTATCAAAGATTCCAATATATTGCGATAGCACTAGTGCTTTTGCTATAGCAAAAAATCTAGTACTACATTTAAAGACAAAACACATAGAGATCAGATATCATTTTATCAGAGATCATGTGATGAATTGTGATATTGAACTCCACTTTATCCTCACTGACTATCGGCTCGTTGATCTTTTCACCAAACCTCTTGATGAGACAAGATTCAACTTTCTCATCACTGAGCTTGGAATGATGAATCTTGAAGAGTGACTCTTCATCTTTCATGCATTATGTCAGTAATACTGAGTTCCCCTTCATCACTTACACTCTGAACAAATATCTCTGACTCTCAGGTATGTTCTATCACTCTCAATCACTGATTATTCATTCAGTAAGACGATTTTCAAAATCAAAACTGTAATCACTGTTTTTTCTTCAAATGATTAAAAGCTTTTTGATAAACAAAATATATCACTGATATTTCTAATAAGTGATCATTTGAAAAAGAAAACTGTTCTCTGAATTTTTATCAGCGATTCTTTTAGAAAGAAAACCTATCTCTAACTTTTCTTCAGAGATAATTTCAAAACGAACAAATGAAATATTTTTTTCTCTCTCCTATGACTTCATTTGAACTGACAATCCACGACATGCCTTTTTCTCTGACACGTTCGTCCGTTGCCCTTCTATCCAATCAACTTCGTAGGACATGTCCATGTCATGATGAACATTTGTTTTTGAAAGTCCAAGATCGGTCTAAATCTAGTGAGAGAAAGTAGATAGAGAAAGTAGAAGCGCCAAATGTAATTTGATATGTATTCAAAGTGTAAGCCAAAATTACAAAAACAAAGGCCCAAGGGGACTTAAATACCCCTAGCCTTAACAACACAGATAAGCACTCTAAGCACAGTATAGACTAGGAAAATAAATACAATGATTACTACAAAAACAGACTTAACAATCTCCCCCTTAGTAATCATTGGCGCAGTGGTCTTCAAAAATAATCTTCTGAATCAGCATAGACCGACTAAGCGACTTTGGAGAATCATTGACGCTCTTCTCTTTGAAGAAGTCTATTCAGTCCAACTAAAACTTCCAGTCGTCTTATAGTTAAGCGGAGGTTCAATCTCTCATGAATTGTATTCAATGTCCTCTTGAGAAGTCGAATCTCGTCATTATCAACCAGAAAAGCTTTACTTCTTGTTTCCAAAAATCTTCTTTGAGCTTCTTTCAGACGTTGTTCCAACTGAAGCTTGATCACCTTCAAAGTTCCATCTGAGTAATGAGCAATTTCTTCAAATCTGAGAAAGCATATTTGACTTGAGCCATTCTTGTAGACAACTCCATATGGATCTTGAACTATGGTGAATAAAGGATAAGAATCTAAGTCTGGCAAGCTTCGATTAGGCCTCAGAAGATTTACAACTTGCTGAAAGCTTTCAACGGCCATCTGAAAATCAAACACTCTGAAGAATATGATTTGCCATCGAATGAATCTTTTGATGACAAAAAGTGCTTGAGAAACATCCTGAGTTCTATGATAAAGATTCCTGAAATGATCATATAGAAACTCAATATCATCCATAGAAAGATCAGAAAAATCTGCCTCTGAGAAGGTATATCGGTTGCAATATCTTCTTTCCACTACGAATTCTGGATACCAGATATTAACTAACTTGTTTATTGTGACGCTGATAACTCGGACAATCAGATGTGGAGAAGAAACGCTATTGTTTCTACGACACTGGCACTTGATGAGAATCAAGTATTCATATTGATATGCCTCTGCCTCCTTTTCAACACCAAGGATAGCATAAATGTTGATCGGCCTTCTTCTAGAAACGAAAATATTTCTCTGAGTGTCTTCTAGAAAAGCTGATCTTTGCCTTGAAGCCATATATCTTTGATGAAGACTTTTTTGTCTTTCCTGGCTGGTCAAAGTTGGTCCTTCTTCTTGAATGCTTGGTGAAACCACAGGTTCAGCAGGAGGAACAACAGCTTGTGCTCTAGATGACTGACCTACTTCAAATGTACCTGAAGGAGCAGAGGTAGTCGGAGTAGTAGCAGCAACAAGAGTAGAAATATCAGAAGTAGCTTCAGGAACAGTAGTATCTCCAGGAACCTCTTCTTGAGAAGGAAGATCTCTGTACAACATATCTGAAATCTCTTCATCCTTAGCATCCATAAACACAGAATCATCTTCAGTGTCAGATAAAATGATGATGTCATCACATTCCTCTTCTTTCACCTTACAAAGCTTCTCGAATTTGACATCATCGTCGTCATCTGAGTTTATCTCAATGAAGTTTGCAAAGAAGTTTCTCATATCATTAGCAATCTCTGAATCATCTATCTCATGAGCTCTTACAGCAGAGTCTGGATCCTCGTAAACAACAATCTGCATTTCATTCTGAATATCTTGTTCAGAAATATTCAAGACATTTGCCATAGAAGATAAATCTACACTTTGAATCATCACATTCACAAGATCATCAATGCTGCAGTCTTGAACATTGTCCAAATTCTTTTCTGTACTAGCAGCCTCTTCTTGTGATTGATCCTCTCTAGCAGACGAACCCTCCATCCTCTGTCTCTTATGCATCTCCCCCTCATGTCCTTGAGGATCGGGATCATCCTGGTCATGTCGACGTTTAAGAGACGGACCGACTTCAGTTCTGCAATTTTGTTCATGATGATCAAAGCGGTCAGAAAGAGATGTAAGAGCTTGAGTCAATAGAGAAATGCCTTCCTTGATCTCCGAGAAATTCGTCCGAGCTTCAATCCGAAAAGAAATGAATTCTTCGTATAATGCAGAGACTCTGTCAGGAGCAGAAGTAGACGTAGAAGCTGGAATCTGAGTCGGAGGGATTGTGGGTTGAAAAGTCCGTAAAAGATAAAGCAAGTCTTTTTCATGTTGAGCAGGCGACGACATAGACAGAAGTCGAGCGTATAACATATCTGATAACTCGGATATCGGAAGATCGGATACTTGAGTACTTGAAGTCGATACAGGAGGAACTGAAGAAGACACACCAACATATTGCGTGAATGGTGGAGGTAGAGGAATAGACATGATTGCCGGAGCAGATGTTTGAACAGCAGAAGACGGATCTATAATAACAACCCCAGATGGGCGTCTGAAAGGAATCACTGCAAAAATTGAAGATGTATCAATTTCTGGTATTTTACCCTTGAATAAAGCACACAATTTCTAAAATTCCGCATTCTTGTGATCTTCAAACTGCTCATTCATCTTTTGAATTAATTCATTTAAAGTAGAAAATTTAGCCGTTGTATCTCGTACCTCGACTGAAGAAGTCTCGACACTAGAAGTAGGTTCGGAGAAAACTGAGAAACTGTTGTATCTTCAACCTGATGATGAGTTGAAGCATTGGCAAATGCTAAGTCAAGTTCATCAACATGAATATTGGCAACTTCAGCATTAATCGGAACAAACTCTTCTTCAGACTCAACATCTTCTTGAACAACCACTTCTGGTTCCCTGAATTTTCTTTCATAAACCCTAAGACTCGGTTGATCAGTATCATCACCATCAGAATCATCATCATCCCCATCTTCATTTCTAGCAAAATCATCACCGGTATCAGCATCTCTATCACCATCACCAGCAGAAGCATCAACATCAGCATCAGAAGTATCATAGACAGAAGCAGCCGGTTCAGTATGAATAGTAGCAAGTACATCACCGATTTGTTGAGTAGCAACAGCTTCTTGAACCTCTTGTTCTGAAGATTCTTCAACTTCTTGTTCAACAGCTGTGTCAACCTCTTTATCAGCAATAGCTACTTCAACTTCTTGTTCGACAGGCAAAGAGACATTTCGTTCATCATTAGACGGTTCAGGTTGGTTAACTTCCAGAAAAATTTCATTGTCCTGACAGTATTCAATGATACTCGCATCAGAAGGATCTGCATACTTCACAATGAGATCAGCAGGAATAGGCATAGAATAGTTGAAAGAACGCTTTAACTTCTGAATGTACATCATCTCCGTATCTGGAACCTGAGGCCAAGATAGTCTACGAGGGATAGCCGGATTACTTCTCAACATACTTCTGACAATGAGCTTCATATATCCGATGAAAGGAAGAAATTTGCGCTTCTTGTAAGTAAGCTTGTCTTGCACCCGGTCCGAGAGTTCGGTCCAGAAAATAAATGTATAGTCGACATGCAAGTCATAAACAACTGCATGGAACAACCGGAGATAATGCAGACTTGCATTGTCCGTTCCAGAATGCTTCGATGTCAGGCACCTGATGAGAACGGAGAACAGTGCATACCATACAGGAGGAAGATTAGACTTGTCAAAGTCACTAACTTTGTTCAAAGCTCCAATATATCCAAGATTCCGGATACCCTCTAAGACATCAACTTCAGAAGGATATTGGTCGTACGAAGTTCTACCATCTTTGTCTTTCTTGTTCTTGAATATCCACTTTGTTCCAATTATTCTCTTTCCTTTCGGTCGTGGTACAAGTCTCTAAACTTTCTGCGCGTCAAATTGATTGAGCTCCTCTTGCATAGCTATAATCTAATCTGGATCCTCCAACGCTTCAGAAACTTTGGTTGGTTCAATCTTGCTTAGAAAGCAAGTAAAGAGACATTCATTGGAAGTAGCCGTCCTGGAACGTGTAGACACACTGGCTTGAGGATCTCCAATAATTTGATGAATTGGATGAGATCTTGTCCATTTTGTTGTATGAGGGAGAGGATCAATAATATCTTGAAAAACTTCTAATTGTTGAGAGGGAGGCTCAGTAACTTCTATGTCAGTTGAAGAGATAGATACAGTTTCAACTGGAGGAGGAGGTAACTCAACAATATCTGGATCAGATTCTAGAAGAGATGATTGAATAACATCAGATTTTTCTTCTTCCTGAACTGATTCCTCTTGAACAAATTGTTCTTGTACAGTTTCTTCTTGAATAGGCTCAGTGTTCACATGTTCCGATTCTGATTGCTCATTTTCTGATTGTACTTGATCAGATGCAGAAACACTGTTTTTGAATGACAGGAGGTACTGGAACAGCATCAGTTTCAGAGATAGATGCAGCGGAATTTGTAGCAGATGTGATCACAGTTTTCTGATTCAAAAAATTTAAAACATTTTCAGGGTTAGATCTAGGCACATCATCATAAAAAATCTCAAACAGAAAATCAAGATCAGAAAAATTATGCAAAGAAGTAGAAAGATCCTGATTTGACGGTTGTAGCGAAGGTTCTGAACTGAGTTGTTCAGAAGCTGAATTCTCAGTAAGAACGGGTTCTGAGCCTGGTTGATCAGAAACCACATCAGCAGCTTCGTCAAATTTGACATTTACACTCTCTATCACCTTTCTTGCTGAGATAAGAAAGACTCTGTAAGCTGCAGAGTTAGAAGAATAACCCAGAAAAATACCCTCATCTGCCTTCGGACTAAACTTGTTTAGATTATCCCTGTCATTCAGAACGTAACACTTACACTCAAAAGATTTGAAATATTTGATATTCGGTTTGATACCATTCATCAGCTCATATGGTGTTTTGTTGAATCGGCGATGTAGAATCGATCGGTTCTGAGTATGACATGCAGTTGAAACAGCTTCAGCCAATGTGACAAAGGAAGACCATAATAAGCAAGCATAGATCTTGCAGCCTCAACAAGCGTTCTATTGCGACGTTCAACAACCCCATTCTGTTGCGGTGTTCTAGCAGCAGAAAATTGTTGTTGAATTCTTTGATCCTCGTAAAAAACTTGAAGAGTACTGTTCTTCAATTCAGTGCCATTGTCTGATCTGACAACCTTGACTTTCTTTTTCTTGTTGGTCTGAATAGTTTTGATGAGGTTGATGAGAATGTCTGGAGTTTCATCTTTGGATTTGAGAAACTTCACCCATGTATATCTTGAGTAATCATCAACAACCACCAATACATATCTTTTCTTACCAATACTCTTTGTCTTCATCGGTCCGCATAAATCAACATGCAGTAAGTCAATTATGTCTGAAGTGCATGGTTCAGGCTTTGGCTTGTGAGGAGATTTCTTCATCTTTCCTTTCTCACAATCCTGACAGAGGTGGTCTTTCTGAAAACGAAGTACTGGAAGACCTCTCACTGAATCATTCTTGACCAGGCGATCCATATACTTAAAGTTGAGATGAGCTAGTCGACGATGCCAAATCCAACTTTCATGAACTGAAGCTTTAGAAAGTAGACAGATGTCTGATGGGATGTTGACTTTGGAAAGATCAATAGTATACAGATTGGATCTTCTCTTTCCAACTAGTAGATATCGGCCACTATCATTCTTCACAGCAACTCTTTTAGATTTGAAGCTAACTTCAAGATCTTTATCACAGAACTGTCCGATGTTGAATAAGTTGTGGCTTAGACCATCGACATAGCTGACTCTCTTGACAGATATATTAACTTGAATAAGATCACCATAACCGAGAATTGGAGCTGTCTCACAGTTTCCAAACTTAACACGACCGCAACATTTTTCTTTAAAATTTGAGAGAAGTGATTTGTTGCCCGTCATGTGTTCGGAACACCCCGAATCCAGATACCATAAATGACTAAGCTGCACAAACATAAACTACACAGATTTAGGTACCCATATGCTTATGGGTCCCTTCTTGTTAGATTTGTGTCTTTTATTTTTCGAAGATTTATTATTCAAACAATCAAGAATGCAATCATCAATAGAGGAATAAACATAATCATCAGAATCAGAACTAGAAGAAGAAGAGACATGCATTGCAATGTGAATCGTTTGCAGAATTGAATATTTTGTATTTTTATTACACAAAGCAAATGTATCATTGTCACAAAGATTCACTACACAAGTATCTTCTAACAGTTCAGACTCTATAGATTTCTGCTTTACCCTCCATATCATCTTTTGTGATCTCTTCACAGTCCGATCTGAAACAGAAGAATTAGAATTTTCAGACAAGACACTATCCGGTTTCCTTGACTTCTTTGACCTTCTTCTTTTATGCTTTGTTTTAGTTTTATAATACTGATTATTTAGCGTTAAAGAATCATCAACAATTGAAGTAGAAGAAGAAACTTTATCCAAGAAATCAATCTGAGCATTCAGCATATTTGAACTAGCTTCGGAGTGAAAATTATCAGAATTAACCAAGTTTGGAATAGGTTTGCGCGACCCCTTGGTGGCGCAAACTGAGCTTTGCGCGACTAACGTCTGGCACAAATTGTCGGTTTGCGCTACCAATGGGTGACACAAATGCTCACTGTTTTTGACATTCCGAGTATTTTCCTTGAAATCGATAGAAAGTCCAGAAGTAATTTTATCTTCCAAACTTGATTTCATTATAAAACGAAATAAACTGTTTTCAAAATCAGTTTGAAGATTTTGTTATTCCAATTTATCTTCAAGATCAACTATCTTACCTTCCAACACTATTGGGGGAATGTATTTCCTAGAATCATAGGAAACCGGAGATACATTCTCCTTATTAGTGTTAGTTGCATATATATCAACAAAATCAGTTGGTATTGAAGATTTATTGGAAGTATTGACATTTAAAACATTTTTGGAATTTCTGGACTTCTTCGTTTTCTCAGGAAAATACTTGGCATTTTCAGACGTATAAACAAATGGCATTTCCATTTTCTTATTACGCATCCTCTTTTGATTTTCAATTTCTAAAAACTTGCTTTTCATTCAACCAGTCAATTTTAAATTGAGAAGCATAATTCGCAAGAGTTAGATAATCAAAATTATATAAGGTTGGGGTTTTTGAAAAAACATTGTTTAGACAATGAGGATTTTCAAAACCAAGTCCCACCTTTCTTTTATAGCCTCGTCACTCCTAGGATTATTCATATATATAGTCTGCTCAGTTTGGTTTCTCTGATACAATTTTTCTTCTAACACAATTATTTTATCTGATAAACTTTTGTTCAAATCAGTCAATTCAGTCAAAGAATCACGATAAGTCTGATTTGATAATTCTAAGTCATTCAAATTCTTTTGAAATTTCTCTATTGTATGATTTAAAATGATCTTTTCATCTTTCAGAGAAATCTTCAGTTTTTCAATCAAAACACACTTTTCTTGATTTTCAAGCTTTTCATATATGAACTTAGAACGAAAATCATGTAAAGCATTGACAATAGCGTTCAATTGAGAAGAAACAAAGTTAACATTAAACTCAGAAATTACCTCAGAATCATCAGTGGAGGTATCATCACTCTTGTCATCTCCAATGAAGCACATTGCAGTTGTCTCCTCGTTCTCAACTTCGTTGTCTGAATGATCCAACCAGTACTCCTCCTCAGCCATCAATATAGTTCCATTTTCTCTCTTCTCAGCCAATTCCAGCTTCTTTCTATAGAATGCAGAATCTTTGACAACTTTCACTCTACAGTCTTTTGCTATGTGACCCGGTTTGCCACAATTGAAGCAGTTCATCACCTTTTTCTCTTCCTTTTTCGGTTCAGCCACCTTAACCAGTTCATACTTTGGAGTGTATGCCTTTGATGGTGCACCAGGTTCAACCTTCTTAGAGCCGGAAGTAAAACAGAGATTGTTGGATCTTGTTCTATGCTGAAACTTTTTCTGATAGTGTTGTGAGAGAAGTATCATTGCTTTCTCCAAAGCTTCACCATCATCTTTTGTGAAACCATCATAAGCATCTTCTGTCAAGGCTTGTTAGGCTAATTGACTAGCTAAGAGGGCAATTGGATCAACAGTCTTAGGCTTATTCTTCTTATCAAGCTTAGCCTTCTTTTCCAACACCATGGATTCATCAGTCATCAGAATTTCATACAATTCCTGAATGGGCATAGTAGAAATCCTGACATCATTTCTCATCCGATGATAGGATTTTCTCCATCCAGGTTGGAGTGCATTCAGAAACTTCAGATTGGCTTCTAACTCAGTCTTTGTAACTTTGATCTTATACAGATCATTGATGACAGCCCAAAATCTATCAAATACGCTCTTCAGACTCTCTCCATCCTTAGCTTTGAACTCCTCAAAATTATTCATGTATCTGGTCTGACGCAGTTGAGTTGACACAGCTGTACCAAGCATGATCTTTTCCAATTGAGTCCACATAAGCATAGGATTTTGTTTGAAGCAATCAATTCTTTTGTAGATCGAATTTGGTAGTGCAAGAATCAGGTTAGACTTTGCCTGACTGTCAGCTTGATATCTCAACAATTCATCAACATCATACTTCCTCAGAGACTTCTCAACAGTTGAAGCCAGAGTAGTTGCAGTAGCTGGTATAACTTTCATCAGCCTCTCCATAGGACCCTCAGTCAGAGATTTCATCATGTTATCCCCATTCGGTTGTCTTTCTATGAAGTTAATGAATCGGTCCTGCCACTATTCAAATTCATTTTCGTTGATCAGTACGGGAGGACGTGTGTCAGACCCCAATGACATCATTAAGTCATTCTTGTAAACTTGAGCTTGCAGAGGCATTTTGAACACAAACACAATCTGAAAAAAAAATCAAAGTCTGGAAGATGTAATCTGGCCCAAACTTGACGTTTGTGTGAGCAGTTGGTGACGCAAAGGGAGCTTTGCGTGAGCCGAGGGAGACGCAAACTGAACTTTGCGTGAGCCGAGGGAGACGCAAACTGAACTTTGAATGAGTCGAGGGAGACGCAAACTAAATTTTGCGTTAGAGGCTTGAGACGCAAACAACTTGTGAACTGAGCAATACGCAAAGTAGCTTTGCGTAAGCTGAAGGAGACGCAAACTACAATTTGCGTGAGGCACTGGAGATGCAAACTTAGCTTTGCGTGAAGAACACAAAGCCAAAACCTGAAATACATTGGTGCAAAGATTAGAATAACAAGAACTAGCACAAACTAAGATGAACTCGCGCAAACATATATGAACTCGCGCAAACTACAGATCTGGCGCAAACCGAAGATGAAACACAAAAAAAACTTCCAAAAAACGATTACAAAACCGAATTTGAAGTAAAATTATCACACAGATGAGATCGAAAACAGGTTTATAACAATTTTCAATCAAAAACTTCGATCAAAAACCACTAAATCGCAAATTCAAGAATGTAACAGTTCGAAAAACGGGTTTCCAGAGAAAAAATGCAATTTCTCAAAATCGATGATCAAATACAGTTTTTCTGGCAAAATATATGAATCAATTATGTTCTCCTAACAAAATCGAATCCAATGAATCAAATTACAACACAATTCGCCCAGAAAATAATCCAAATTTGATGAAAAAGCAAAAAATGAGATTTTCTTGAAAAAATCAAGAAAATCGATCAAATTTTCTGCTTTAATCCACAAATTCAGAATCAAAAACGTAATCTCTCAGTCCTCTTAGATTCAGATAAGCTCTGATAGCAATTGAAAGTCCAAGATCGGTCTAAATCTAGTGAGAGAAAGTAGAGAGAGAAAGTAGAGAGAGAAAGTAGAAGCGCCAAAGGTAATCTGATATGTATTCAAAGTGTAAGCCAAAATTACAAAAACAAAGGCCCAAGGGGACTTAAATACCCCTAGCCTTAACAACACAGATAAGCACTCTAAGCACAGTATAGACTAGGAAAATAAATACAATGATTACTACAAAAACAGACTTAACAGTTTTCCCGCCTCATTCATTCTCTCTCTTTCTCTCCTCATATAAAAAGAATGCCTTTTTCATTCTTATCTTTTTACGCTTTCTTAAAACTTCTCAAGCAAGAAAAACGCTCTCAAGGCATTCAAGCAAACAAAAACCATTCAAGTCTTCGAATCTTCATCTCTTCAAGATCAACAGGCTTTAGTTCATCTCATCCTCAACTTATTCTTAAAATCCTACATGTTTCATTATCATGGATTTTAAAATATTTCTCAAACACTAAAATCATTTCTTTTGATTTTATCTACTCTAAAAACTTTTGGTTTTTCTACATGTTCTTTTTTCTTCACAAAGAACATTGTTTTATTTTAAAAACAATTTTTTCTATGTTTCTTTCTAAATACAGAAACTGCTAAACTTTTCATTGTTTTTAGACTCTAAACCTTTCCCTCCAATATACTTCTTTCTATATTCAGAAATGGCCCAAGCAACTCTCATTGCTTCAAAGAACGTCAAATTCACCATCACTGAATCAGAGGTCCCAAAGAACAACCATCTTGCCAGGTTGGACTTCGATGTTGTGAAGTACCCACATTTGGTGGATGCATCTGCCTTTCTGAAGAAGTCTTGCCTTGATTACGCTCTCACTGTGGACCCAAAACCATCCAAAACACTTCTACAACAATTTTGGTTCATAGCTGATGAGACCACCATCACTAACAAAAAGGGCGAAGTGGTCCCTGCCATTTCCTTCACCACTGAATTGGGTTCAGACCTCCTAACTGCTTATGGTCTTCACAAAACTTTGTGTTTCCCTGAAAAGACCAAAGTTGGTTTCGACTCACTCCCTACTGACGCTGAGCTCATCCAATTCGTGGATGACATGGAATATTGTTGGGACAACAAGTGTTGCTCCACGATCCCCAACAAACGGCTAACAAAGATTCAAAAGGCAAACATGCCTTCCCAACTCAACTACATCTTCTCCCACGTAATTCAGAGTATGAGTGCGAAGATAGGCTCCCTAGATCAAGCGAGCAAGATACAGCTCTAGATGGGCTACTTGGTTATAGCTGGTAAACACTTTGACTACGCTGGTGCCATCTTTGATGATCTAAAGTCAAAGATTGAGAAGACAGAGAGGGATCCCAAGATCCCATACGTTCGTTTCATCTGCGCATACCTACAATTTCTATACTCTGAGAAGTACCCTTCCTCAAATGATGGTACCTTCTCAAAGGTGGGTCAACGAACGCTCGAGATCAATCTGATCGCCAACGAGGTAAGTCTTTCAACCCTCCGCCCTCATCTTTCTCTACATTATTCGTCTTCAGTGGCCACACAGGAGGTTCCTTCTCCTGCTATCCCTACCGCTACTACCTCTTCAAAGTGACCATCGACTGCTCTCTCTCGTCCCTTTAAGAAGGCTAGAAATACCAAGGAGACCACCCCTTCGGGTTCTGTTCCTGAAGTAGTTTCGCAACAAACTACTTTAGATGCTTTCGTGGGTACGTCCTCCACAACATCTGCAGATCCTACATCAACCGTGTCAGTGATGACAATCGCTGACACTACACCAGTGACGACCCCCATTTCCTCTGTTCCTCAACAACAACAACCTGAGGTAACTTCCATAATTCCAACTTCTTCTATCCCTATTACTCATCCTTCTATTTCTTTGGTCTCTAACACTCCCTCTATCTCGCAGCAACCTCATGTTGCCCCCATAGGACCTGATACTCAAAATTTTGAAGGAGATATGCACTTCTTCAACATGTTTGACATATCAGGTACTCCTAAAACCCTATACACACCTCTCATCTCTCCATATAAGCTTGAGCAACGTTGTGCTCAACCTCTAACTTTTCTTGCAGGTCCTAATTTGGCCATTGTTGACACTCATGTCAACAAACTTGCGGACAAAGTGGACACTCTCTCCACTTCTCTGAACGAAACCACCAGTGCTATTAATCAAGCTGGTGAAGAGATGAAGAGGCTGACCACTGCCTCAACCTCCAAAGTTGAAGCCTCCTAACTAACGACTCTTCAAGCAGAGCTCGTCAAGGTCAAGGAGGACTTGGTGGTAAATCACCAACAAACCCAACTCCTCAGCAATGATGTTCGAGACCTGTCAAGCAAGATCGACTCCTGCACCTCCATCCTACAACAGGTCCTCACCAAGCTGAATGAACCAGCTCCATTGCCCACACCTTCTTTCACAAAGAATGACCGCACCTCCCTGCAAGTAGTTGTTGAATTCATTCATCAGGCTACTTCAGATCTTCCTGTCATCGAAGGATGATTGGAACGCTCGGAGGCTAAAGTCCGGTCTCTAGCCACTCCTAAAGATGCTCCTCAGGCTTGAACTCCCCTCTGATGATAATGACAAAGTGGAGGAGAAAGTCCTTGAAGAAGAAAACGCTGAGGAAGTTGCTACTGAAGTCCAGGCGGAAGAACCTCCCTCTCATGTTGAGGGGGAGAAGGTTGTTGATCAAGCCCCTCCCTCTTCTTCACTTGCTCATATTCTAAATGAAGAAGAAGAGGAGGACAAGGACGAGGAAGATAATGAAGATCTTGATCTTCCGGATCAAGAGAAGGATCAACCAGCTGATGATGACGATGACGATGATGAGGAGGACCAATCTCTTTGGTTTTCAGCGGTAAACGTCACTTCAGCGACAGCTTCGAAGGAAGTTGTCACAAAAGAAGCAGGGGGAGAAGTGAAACAACTTCGTATACTCTTTCCTAAGGCAAGCAGAAGGGTATAGCTGCCAAGGGAAACCTGAACATTGTCTCACAATCTGAGGGGGAGAATCCTTCTCAGGTATGCCTTTCCATCGTACCTATCTCTTTCTATACCCATCACACCCCTGTCTCTTTCTAAGCCTTTATCTTTCTTTTTCCTAAAATATACACTAACTCCTTTTTCACTTCTTGTCCAGACAGTTCTCTGCCCTGCTTAAGGGAACCGAACGACAAATAATCCAAGCTTCTACACTTGAAGAACAAATAATCCCAATCTCATTCAGTGAGGTTGATGAACAAGGAGAAGAAGAAGAAGAAGCCCTGCTCCACCCAGGAAGGCCCTCTAGACCAGCTCATTGGTCAGAGGAAGAACTGAATAAAAGAACAGAGATGATCTCTCATCTGGAGAGTCAATGGCTGAAAATCCCTCTTTAATCTACTTCCAAAGAAATATACTTCCTAACTGAAGCTGAGATAGAAGAATCCATCAGAGCTGAGAAGCTGATTGCGGAATGCCAACAAGATGCAACTCTTGCTCTTAAGGTTCAATCTTCTCAAGTCAAAGATAAAAGATTAAAGAGAAATCTAGTGGAAGTTCAAGCTGCACTGCTAAAGTAAATTGAAGAGAAGCGCTCAAGAGAACAAGAGGTCAGCGATAACTCAGTCGAATGGTGTAAGCAAAAAGTTGACTATCGCTCCGACCCAATGAAAATAACAGCCGTTGTCATCTCTGGAAGAAAGAAGAAGGATCGAACTTCTATAACCATGGAGATAACCAGAGAGGATGCAAACTCAAAGGCAATGTTTATCTCAAAGCTCGAGAGTTTTGGCTACATGGAATGGCTAGAGTTCAAGGATGCGCTGAAGAAATTAAAGTCAACCTACAGAGGCTATGTCGAAGGCATCCTAGACGCCCCCATCAACAGAGTCACTGCAGTCTTAAAAGGGCCATCTACTCTTCCTCCTAAGCCAAGGCAAATCAAAAGAAAGCCTGCTTCTTCCTCCTCTGAAAATGTCGCTGTAATCAGAAACGACACCTCCATCAAATTTTCAAAGGAAGCGCTGTTCGAACCTCCTCCTAATCTCTCAGTTCTAGATCTATCCCTGCCTCCTGGGGGACCATTTACTCCCGGGCAAGCACTTAATGATCCTCATGGAATCTTCTTCAGAGATGATGAAGGGGTACTCAGATTTCAAAGAGTCTCTGAGATTCCCATCTGTCCTCTGAATCATCTCAAATATCTTTTGTGTCTAGGTGCGACTTCTCTCTATCAGCTGAACCGATCAAGACAATCATTCGTCAAGAATCATCAAATCAAAGGCAAAGAGGAGAAGAAACACCTGACTATATGATCAAGGTTCTAAAGTCTTATCTAGATAGCTGATAGATTAGTCTCTTATTTCTTGTAATCTATTAGTTAGACTTACAGTAGTTAGTTCTTCACTTGTACTTTATATTTTCATCTCTTGTAATTCCTTCTTCGAATTAATGAAAATTCAATGAAGTACATAACCCTATCAGTACTATAAAAGATCCCTCAAAATACTAATTGGGACAAGTATGTTATGAGTCCTGATTATTACTCATTTTGACTTAAAAGTAATTTTCTTCAGTTACTTTGTCATTATCAAATAGGGGGAGATTGTTAAACCATACTCTCTCAGTGATTTGATAAAGACCCTTTTCTATACTTAGTGAAAATTACGTTTAATATTATGTATTAGTGTTTCATCATCAACGATCATACTGAGTCTGTTCAGTTATCACTGATGATCTCTCTTGTAAACATTCATATGTATAAGTGTTTCACTATCAGCGGTTAAATACTGAGTATGTTCAGTATCGCTGATAATTTCTAATGTAAACAGTTAGACGTAATCCCTGAAGACAAGTTTTGCGTCAAAAGATGTTCATAGCTGAATCGAAGACGAAGTTGCTGAACAAAGACAAGTCTACTCATGACCTGATGCGGATATCAGTGAAGCAAAGACAAATCTACACACGCGAAGAAACCTGAGGAAAATCTTCAGCGATAGCTGAACTTCTTTGTATCTCTGAAGTAAGAGATATTCAGCGATCGATGATCACTTAGCTTATGCCTCAAGTCTCTTTTGTCTTTCCCTTGTACACCAGTACGATGTGTCAGAACGGACATACCTCTGCCATAATTTGTACAACCACTCTGTCAACTACACTGTTCATCATATTACCGAAAGCATGTCTCATAAAGTCAGACCCATGCATCCAATCAATGAAGGACAGGTGTAAAGTACTCTACCATGCATTTAATGCATAGGGTATAAATAGAAAGATCAACACTCCATCTAGTAGAGCCTTCATTTTTCTAAATATATAGAAACTCGTGTTTTCTATACTCTCCCAATCCCCATTCTCTATTTCTAGTACAACCATATTAGTATTTCTTAAGTTTGTTTAGATTAGGTTCTACTTAATCTTATTCCGCAACAGACTTGTAAATTGTGTTTGATTTATCAATAAACAATTTATTAAACTTTAATTTTTTGTGTTTGTATTCAACCCCCCCCCCTTTTACAAACTTGTTAAGCACCTTCGGGACCAACACAAGATTCTTATGAGTCTTTGTGGGATGGGTGTCCAAATTACTCGAAATTAGGAGCTGCGACGAGATTGTTGAATTAGAAGACAATATGTAATGTACCCAGCACGACTTATAATCGAGTTGTTTCCATAATTAAAGAGATGTTACCCGAGGGTGATAAACTACCCAATAATTTCTACGAGACGAAGAAGAGTATGAAAAAGCTTGCTCTACCAAAAGTAAAGATCGACGCTTGCAAAAACCATTGCATGTTATTTTACAAGCATGATTCTGAGTTGACCCATTCTCTATATTGCAATGAAATTCGTTACAAGACCAGTGGACGAAGCAAGATCCCAAACTTGGTATTGACGTATTGCTTATTATTCCTAGACTTCAAAGATTGTATAATGTCAAAGAAGATGGTGAAAGAGATTGGCATTTTTAGCCCCTAAAATTCTATTTATTATATTTATGCCACGATTTTAATACATAGTGACCACAATTTTTTGGTCACTAACCTTTGTAACTTAGTGACCACAATTTCTTGGTCACTAACCTTTCTAACTTAGTGACCACTATTCTTTCGGTCACTAACCCTTCTAACTCACTACAATTAATCTAAGTATTTCATACCATTTAGTAACCACTATTTTTTAGTTACTAACACATTCAAATTAGTGACCACTATTTTTTGGTCACTAACACATTCAATTTAGTGACCACCATCTTTTTGTCACTAACTCTTCCAACTATATGATTAATGAATACCACTTACTGACTACCTTTTAGTGGTCACTAACACTTTCAATTTAGTGACCACATTTTTTGGTCACTAACCCATCCCAACTTAATACAATCCTACAACTAACGAATCTCACTTCGTGAGCACTACTTTTTGGTTACTAACACATTTAGTTTTGTGATCATATTTTTTAGTCACTAACCTATCCAACTCAATACAATCCTACAACTAATGGATCTCACTTAGTGACCACTAATTTTTTGTTACTAATACATTCAATTTAGTGACCACCATTTTTTGTCACTAACATTCCTAAGTGACATAAACTATTTAGTGACCACTATTTTTTATCATTAATCATTTCATATTAGTAACTACTTATTTTTGGTCACTTCAACTTCTAACTTAGTGACCATCATTTTTTTGTCACTAAATTTTTCAACTCAGCGACCATTATTTTGGTCACAAAACACATGAATTTATAACATTAATGATGAAAAACATAGTAGTCACAAATTTAGTCATTAAAATAGATCGATATGAAAAATATATTTTTGCATGAGAATTAATGACCACTTAGTGACCAAATTGATCTAAATTTCATAATAGTGACCAAAAATTAATGACCACCTATGTCATCATCACTAACGTCACAGTTAGTGACCGAAGTACAAGTCGTCATTAAAATTTTGGACACTAACTAAGTTTTTTCTTGTAGTGACATTCGTTCACGACTTATTCTCCGACCACCATTCACCAACGAATTCACCTTTTACCGACGGATTACCGACAGGAAAATCCATCCTCTTTTTTTTGTAGTGACATACACACATGATGTTCTTTTGGTGTTTAAGATGGTTTGGTGGTGATGAAATAGTGTCGGTAATAACATGTTTACTTGGATTCTTGATCTTGTTTTATTTTCCACATAATATTTTATTAATTAATCATGTTGTCATATCATATTGAGTTAACCTGTCGGAATCCTTAAATATATGAAAGCTTTCTCTCGAAACCCTAAAAGTTGGTTCCCAAAATAGGAATCAACACAAAAAGCTGGTTCCATTTTATTGCAATTTTGCTATTGTAGATTTTTGTTCTCTTCACCTAGGGGTCGTTTACCCAAATGCTTACCGATAAACTCGACACACTAACTTACTTTACCGGGTAAGATTGTAATTATCACAATGGTATCAATATAAAATAATTTATCCGGTAAGCTCTTACCTGGGTAAGAGTTGTCACTCTCACTTACCGGGTAAGACTCTCCATCCTTATCATCGCTATTATCGGGTAAGATTCTTTGCTCTTACCATATTTATCGGATAAGGTAAATGTTCCGGTAACTGCTTACCGGGTAAGTGTTTTGTAAACGGCCCCTTGTTGTGATCTGTCTAAGGGGTAGATGTTGGGATGCAGGCTTCGGCCCATTGATCAGAATAGGGGGAGGCGTAGATGGGAGCCGACCCTAGGCTCTCTACTCTAGTTTCCTTAATTAGGAGTTTATCCTAATTATGTTTGTCTATTTATTGATCCCGTTGTACTTGTAAACAATGTAGCACCTACATAATAAGAAAAACCCTAGTTGCCCCCGTGGACTAACACGATCACCCTCATCCTGTGAACCAAGTAAATTCTTGTGTTATTCTCTTGCTTTCGGTTCTGTGCAGATTGTGTGTGTGTATGTGACGTTTAACCTAACAACTGGTATCAGAGCCTTAGACTCTTGATCTGTTACACTCAATCGTTGCAATCCTCGCCGCTGCCATCCGCCGCCGTTGTCGTTGTCCGCCGTCGCAGCTGCTCAAAAAGGTTATTTTTTATGTTCTTTTATCGCCAACAATTTTTTTTCATTATCGATCAGACTGATTGCAAAGGTAGTGTTCAATAGAACAGCCGTCAAGTTCAGGCACCCATCCACTACTGTGTTTGAACACTATTCTCAGTCTTGATTCGATTTGTAAACCCTAAAAGTTTAGGATAATGGCTGAAGACGAACAGACCAAAATTGAAAATTTTTATGGACAAGATTTTGGATGTTGGAAGATGCAAATTGAGGATCTGTTGTACCAGAAGGACTTCGATCAAGCCTTGATATGAATAAAACCCGAGAAGATGGAAGACGTTGTATGGGCTGCTCTAGACAGAAAAGCCATGGTTGTTATCAGATTTACACTGGCCAAGAATGTGGCCTTTAACATTGTGAAGGAGACTACTGCATGTGGATTGATGAAAGATTTGTCAAACATGTATGAAAAACCTTCTGCTTCTAACAAGGTATTTCTAATAAGACAGTTAGTAAACACCAGAATGAGAGAAGGTATGTTTGTTACCTCACACATTAATGATTTCAATACTATTATATCCCGTTTGTTATCTGTTGATATTAAGTTTGAAGATGAAGTCCAAGCTTTGTTCTTGTTATCCTCGTTACCGGAAAGTTGGTCGGGAACTGTCACTGCCATTAGTGGTTCAGCTGGAACCTCTAAACTCACCTTTGAAAGCATACGTGATTTCATCCTAGGAGAGAACATAAGAAGACGGAGTTTTGGAGAATCATCTAGTGCTTTACTAAGCACTGAATGGAGAGGTAGAAAGTGTTAGGACTGAAAGTCATAGTGCGTTGAAATTTGTATAACGCATTTTTAAGAGGTAGAATTGTTATTGGGCCTGAAGCCCATTAGGCTTATACGCCTCATATTTAAATGTTTTATTAACCTAGTTTAGGTTAGAGAGGTTGAGAGAAGTTTAGACGTATTCATTATTCTAGTCAATAGGTTTACATTTGCTTATCAGAAATTCTCTCTGTAAACCTAAACCTTTATTGAATATCAATCATATGACTAGAGGTTGTGATTCATTAATTGTTCCTCATTGATTACTATTGTTTGTGATTGCACTGTATCTGGGATCTACAATTGGTATCTAAGCGGGATCGAATTAATTTATATTCGATGCGATCAAAAGGTTTGTCTAAATCCCTATTTTTTTATCGATTTCTAGTTTAATACGGTACATCACTGTGTTCTTGAAGTTTCTTGGAAAAAAATCATTCAATCTTCTCATGTTTTGATCAATTAGTTTGAAAAGGATTGTTTGATTTGTTGTTAGAAACGATTTGTGATCATCAATTTTGAATTTAAAAAGGTTGATTTTGTTCGATTGGTTATCGCTGATAAAATCGAAAACAATAACCCAATCCGGATTTTTTTTCCAGTTAATACCGGTCCTCGGGATAGTGAAGACTCCGGTCCCAACACCTCTCGGGGTGTGTGTCGTTATACCATTGAATTTCAGTGGTCGGTGGTGGACATTGAAATCAGGGAACTAAATTGCAATTAGTGTCTGTGGTTTTCATTAACTATGTGTTTGATGTAAATTGTGATTGGAAGCAAAATATCATGGGACGGTGAATTGAAATCGGTGGTCGATTTGATTATTGATGACGGCTATATTTTTAAATTAAGAAAGGCGGTCGATGATATTTATTAATTGAAACGGTGGTTGTTTGGTGGGTTAACAATTGAAATCGGTGTCTAACGCCCGGTGTCTTGACCGGTACCATCAACCTGCCTCGCCCGGTACCTTCCCCGCCCGGTGTCTAGCTCCCAGTCGCTAAAGCCCGGAGTCAAGCGACCCGTGTCTCCCAAATCCCGGTCCCCAGCGTCTCCCGGTCTCTAGCCAAACCCCGTTCCCCGGCGTCTCCCGGTGTCTAGCCCGGTAGATTTTTGGTTCGTCATTCATAACGAATTTAGCGATTTTCGATCAATTTTTGAAAATTTTCGGTTGATTCGGTTGAGTTTATAGACGAAGTAATTGGTTTTTAAACTATTAAGGGTTGTTTACGAAGTTTAAAGGATCGATTTCTATTGAAAAGTTTCAACCCATATCAAGTTTTTAAATTCTCGTTCGGTTTCCGAAAAATATTCGGTTGCTTCGTTCGAGAGTTTGAGAGATTTTTTCGAGTTTTAATCAGTTGAGGAAGCTTAAGGGGACATAAACGATCGATTTTGTTCAAAAAGTTTTAACCCATACCGAATTTTTAAGTTTTCGATCGGTTTTCGAAAAGTTTTCGGTTGGCTCGTTTGCGATCGTGGGTTGACCATTTGAGTTTTAATCTGTTAAGGACTGATCAGAGAGCTTTAACGATCGTTTTGCATTGAATATTTCTAACCGTTTCAAAGCTTTGCAGGTGTGTCACGTTGGAGAAGAAGATGAATAGTAACTAACGGATTTCGTTAGTTTGCCGTTAAATGCTTAACATTTTGGTCCCTTTTCTGTTAAGTTTCCGTTAGTCCAGTTTAGTTAGTTAGTTTTTAGTTAAGTCCGTTAGAAGTTTTAAATTTTACACTTTTAGTCCCTCTAGTTAGTAGTTTTAGTATATGTCATTTTTAGTCCTTCTAGTTTTAAGTTTAATTTTTTTATCACTTTTAGTCCTTGCTAGTTTTTAAGTTTCATTTTGTGTCATTTTTAGCCCCCGTAGTTCAAAGTTTGAAAGTTTGTCATTTGTGACCCCTAATCTTTCAAAGTTTCACACGTTGTCACTTTTGGTTCTTGCACTTTAGAGTTTCATCTCTTGTCAAGTTCAGTCCCTGAACTTTAAGCTTTCCAAGTAACAATGAGTTATCAACAAATTTCTCGGTTACAGGACGACAATGACTGGCTCAAGCACAGGTTAAAAGAACTTGAAAATATGTTAGAATCTAATTCATATTACCCTTCGTTTTTTGCCCAAATAGACTCTCTTAACCAAGAGATTTCAGATCTTGAAAGAGCAGCTGATATAAAGAAAAAGGATCTACATGAAGCTTCAAAGAAAATATCTGAACTTGAACGAAAAGTTGCAGATTTTGAAGCCAAAGAAGAAAAGTACCTGATGCTTGAAGAAAGAGGAAACATGTTGGAGGATGAAAATCTCGATCTGACGAAAAGACTTGCTGCTTTTGAAAAGGAAAAAATTGATTCTTCAAATGAAAGAAAGAATTTTGAAAGAAAGATTCTTGATCTTTCAAAGAAAGTTTTTGATGAAAGAAAGGTTTTTGAGCTTCAAAATGCGAAACTTTCAAAGCAGATTTCTGATTTGAAAACGTTTTCATAATTGAGAGAGATTCTTTTGAGAAAGAGCGAAAAGTTTTTGAGAGTGAAAAGAAAATGCTTGAAAAGAAGAATGTTGCAGTTTTTAAAGAGATATCTGATAAACATAACAGTATAGAAAATGATTTTGAAAATGAAAGAAAGGTTTTCGAAACTGAGATTCATAAGCTTTCAAAGAAATTGTCTGAATTAACAACAAAGATTTTGAAAGAATAGAAGGTAAAATCCGATTTACAAAAACAAATTGATTTGATTCTAGAAGAAAGAAATGTTTTATCCGCAAAAGTCAAGAAACTTGAAGAAATAAATCTTAAAGCCGATTTATCTGAACAAGTCAGTCTCGATATTGTTGTTCAGTCTCCTTATTCTTCAAGTTCACCTTCTACATCTAATTCTTCGAAGAAGATTGTCAAATCAAATGAATTTTCAAAAGATCGGATTCGTCCTTCAAATCTTTTCTATAATTCTCTTGTTGATGATTCAAATAATCAAGTGTTTCGAAAAGTCAAGATGGTTTGGAGAAAGATACCAACTACAGAAAGGAGTGATGGAAACAAATCTCATGATTCTCCTGTAGTTGATACAAAGTCATTTATTTCCAAGACTAAATCACCTACTTATGTCTATTCTATAGGAAAGTTGATCAGTTTGCGCCAACAAACGATTTGTTGCACTTACTGTGGAAAGAGTGACATTGTGCATCCAAGGTACGCTAATAGTTAGTATGGTACGTATAGCATCCCCAATCCTCAGTTTAATCGCTTCAAAGCCAAGGCAACTAACCATCAAGGATCCATCACAGCATGGATACCAAAACCAAAATCTTCTTAATCTGTTTTGCAGGAATGTCATGTGTGATTTAATTCAGCTTATTCACGTCACATGACTACAATCAAGGGTTATGCCACTTTTGAGGGGGAGTACCATGTTATTTATTTTTCATATCGACTTCTGAACACTTCAGTTCAGGACTCGTACTTCAATGTTTTGACTTGTACTTCAACGTTCTATCTTGGTGAGTTAAAGGAGTGTTAGGGCTTTTAATGTTTCTATGGTCAATCCAGAACCGGAAGGACCTACCCAAGAAACACATCCAATTCATAGATATCAGTGAGGGGTGTAGATTGGTAGATGAGTTCGGAGTGATTAAAAAAAAAGAATATGGTGAGGATGTGACAGGACTTAAAAGAATTATTGGTCCATACCAAACTGAGTCAGTTATCCGGGTTACCACATAATCTATTCATTCTCGTTATTTGGAGATGGATATTGAAACAGACATGGACCTAGTGTCGATAACTCGTGTTACCCCACCCAGCTACTCAAGTATCTCTCAAAAGATACTTGTTTCATATTTGCACGGAGATTTAGCACATAATATATCTATTCCTCACTCGGAGGTCTTAGATATTGAAAAAGGAAGACATCAGCTCCGGTCTCCGAACTTCATATTCATCTCAATGTGTCTATTGATTTCTAACTTGCGTCCCAGGTTGAATCAATCTTTGAGCCTAATCGATATGATTTATACTTCTTTCACACGCGCACGAATCTTTGTGATTCCGCTTGCATATCTTTGTGATATTGCCGGAATAGTTTGAGAAGTAATTTTTTAATATTTTACTTCAGTGATAACTGGAAGTCCTATCAAAGATACATCGATGCCAACTCTGAAAATAGGCCACACAATTACTTTTAATTGTTGTGATAACAGTTACCATTGTGTTTCTGTGTTAGCTATTACCCTTGGTTACTAATCGTTTTATCTAATATTTTGCTACTCATCTGGTTAGTCTTTGAAGTTACATGATGCTCAGGATTCTCCTAATCATCATGAGGGGGAGAACGACACACAGTTCAAAGACACAGATGATCGTGTTGAGGGGGAATTAGAAAAATATGAGGGGGAGTAATAGAATTTCTTAAATATGAGGTTGAAAAGCCATTAGATTCAAAGATTGCAGTTGAGCAGAAAAGATTTTATTGGTTCTTCTATCCCGTATCATGTGGTGTCTGTTACAAGTCATTTCCTCTTACGAGCTGATTGAAACAAGTTCTTAAGCTGAAAACAAATTCAAATCGCGGTTCAAAGACAGATTCTTTGTTATTAAACTGAAGATGCACTGTGGAATGTCGCGTAGCTCGCACATTATCTTTCTTGTGTGTTGATCCGATGTGTTGAGTTCCTACAGTTGAAAGATGCTCATTAGTTCATTCAGTCGAGGCTATTGTACATTGAATCTGGTTACAAAGTTAAAACTTTGAAGACCAAGAGCTTTATTCAAAGGGGAGCGTGGAAAGACATGAAGACAAGCAACACCAAAGTTCTTCATAGATTCAAGAGGGAAAGAAGTTCAATGTCTGAAGTTTCAAGATGATAAATGCCTTATTCAACTTTAGGGGGAGATTGTTAGGACTGAAAGTCGTAGTGCGTTGAAAGTTGTATAACGCATTTTTAAGGGGTTGAATTGTTATTATTTGATAGTTTAATGGTTACTGGGCCTGAAGCCCATTAGGCTTATACGCCTCCTATTTAAATGTTTTATTAACCTAGTTTAGGTTAGAGAGGTTGAGAGAAGTTTAGACGTATTCATTATTCTAGTCAATAGGTTTACATTTGCTTATTAGAAATTCTCTCTGTAAACCTAAACCTTTATTGAATATCAATCATATGACTAGAGGTTGTGATTCATTAATTGTTCTTCATTGATTACTATTGTTCGTGATTGCACTGTATCTGGGATCTACAGAAAGACATAAAGGGGGTAATGGCAGAGGCAGATCAAAGTCAAGAAAGAGGAGCCAGTCAAAACCAAGGAAAGACATCCAATGTTGGAAGTGCAAAGAAACTGGGCACTTCAGACATCCAACAACTGATGATTCAGAAGAAGCCCTTATCTGCTGTGTTGAGAATTCAGCAGATTCTTGGATCTTGGATTCTGGTGCATCCTTTCATGCTACTTTCAGCACGAAGATGATGATGAATCTATGGACAGGTAACTTTGGTAAAGTTCGTTTAGCTGACCATCGCACTCTTGACATCACAGGAATAGGTAACACAGACATAAACACTTCATTGGGTACCACTTGGACCTTAAAGGACGTTCGGGTCATTCCCAGCCTTTAGAAAATGTTGATTTCTACTGGACAGCTGGACAACCAGGGATTTAGAACTACCTTTGGTGATGGGCAATGGAAGGTTGTCAAACAAAACCTTGTAATTGCCAGGGGTAAAAAGCGAGGCACCTTATACATGGTTGATGTTCCTGATAGCGAGGGGAATGTAGCGACCAGCGGGCTGAATCCTTCTTGATTGTGGCATCAACGTCTCGGCCACAAGAGTGAAAAAGGAATGAAGATGCTCGTTGCAAAAGGGAAGCTTCCTGATCTAAAAGTGGTGGATTCAGAATTCTGTGAACCCTGTGTACTTGGTAAGAAAAAGAAGGTATCCTTTGTGAAGACGGGTCAGACACCGAAAGCTCAAAAATTAGAGCTTGTTCACACAGACGTTTATAGACCGACACCAATTTATTCCTTGGGAGGATCGAACTACTATGTGATCTTCATCGATGATTCAACACGCAAGGTATGGGTTTAATTTCCTAAGAATAAGTTTGATGTTTTCAACACTTTTAATAAATGGAAAAATGTTGTTGAATTGGAAACTAACCTGAAGGTAAAATGCTTGAAGTTGGATAATGGTAGGGAATATATTAGCATAGAGTTCACTGACAATTGTGTTGAACATGGGATTCAGATGATAAAGACAATTCTAGGCACTCCTCAGCAGAACAGAGTGGCAGAAAGGATGAACAGAACTTTGAATGAAAGGGCCAGGAGTATGAGACTTAATGCCGAGCTTCCACAGACGTTCTGAGCTGATGCAATTAACATTGTAACTTATCTTATCAACCGAGGAATATCAGTACCATTGGGCTTCAAGATACCAGAGGAATAGTGGAAAGGTGAAACAGTAATGTATGAACACTTGAAGGTGTTCGGATGCAGTGCCTATGATCTGATGAAAGATGGTGACAAGTTGGATGAAAAAGCCAAGAAATACACCTTAATTGGATATGGATCTGATAGTATGGGCTACAGGCTTTGGGACTTTGAAAGAAGAAAGTTAGTCAGAAGTAAACATGCAACGTTCAACGAGGCTGAGTTTTATAAAGACAAGAGCACAGTAAACTCAAATGATCAGAAAGAACAAGTTGAGTTTGAAAGTGATGACATCAGAATTGGAGGGCCAGAAGATACTCAAGATAGTGGGAGTACTGAGCTTGACTTTCAGAATAATGATGAGTCTGAAGATGTTAATGAAGATGCTGGCAACAGTGAAAGCTCCAAGGATGAAAAAGAAACATCTTCTCCGGTATAGCCTTAACCAGTTGAATCACACTGGGTCAGGAGATCCACCAGAGTCTCTAAGCCTCCTGAAAAATACACTCCATCAGTCAATTATCTTCTTTTGACTAAGAATGGTGAACCAGAAAGTTACTCTGAAGCAGTTAGGAGCTTGCAATGAAAGAAGAAATGTGATCTCTAAACAAGAACAAAACTTCGGTTTTAACCAAGCTTCCGCAAGATAAAAGAGCATTGCAGAACAAATAGGTATTCAAAATCAAGGAAGAGCATGATGGGTCTAAACGATATAAAGCCCGTTTAGTGGTCAAGGGTTTTCAACAGAAAAGGAGGATTGATTACAATGAAACTTTCTCTCTAGTGGTGAAAATGACCACCATCATATTGATCTTGAGTATTGTAGCTGCAGAGGGCTTACATCTAGAGCAGCTAGATGTCAAGACATCATTTCTACATGGTGACCTTGAAGAGGGTATCTACATGGCACATCCTTGGGGGTTTCAGGTTGCTGGTAAAGAAGACTGGGTCTACAAACTGAAAAGGAGCTTGTATGGTCTAAAACAAGCACCCATGCAGTGGTACCTGAAGTTTGATAACTTCATGGAGAGGACCTGGTACAGCAAATGTGAGATGGACCATTGTTATTATGTGAAGAAATTCAAAGGCTCCTATATCATTCTACTTCTCTATGTAGATGATATGTTGATTGCAGGTACAGATATAAAAGAGATCAGCAAGTTAAAGAAACAAATGTCTGAAGAATTTGAGATGAAAGACTTGGGTCCAGCCAAATAGATACTCGGTATGAGCATTGCGAGAAACAAGAAAGATTGATCTTTAACACTATCCTAGGAGAAATACATCGGGAAAGTGTTAGAAAGATTCAAGATGAACGATGAGAAAACAAAACCTAGAAATACACCCTTAGGAAGTCATTTCAGGCTTACTAGAGATCAGTCTCCTAGATCAGAAGATGAGAACGCATATATGGCTAATGTTCCTTATGCATCTACTATTGGTAGTCTCATATATGCCATGATTTGCACGAGACCAGACATAGCCCATATCGTCGGGTTGTTAGGCGCTTTATGTCGGATCTGGGAAAAGAACATTGGGAAGCAGTCAAATGGTTGCTCAGGTATTTGAAGGGTACTTAAAAGTTGGGATTATGTTTCAAAGGTATAGATTCAGTTCTTAGAGGATATACTGATGCTGATTTGAATGGATGCAAAATGACATTTAAAAGCACTATTGGGTACGTCTTTACAGTGGGAGGAACAACAGTTAGTTGGATGTACAGAATTCAGAAAAGTGTGGCTTTATCAACAACAGAAGTAGAATACATGGCAGTTGCTGAAGCCAGTAAAGAGCTAGTGTGGTTAAAGGACTTTCTTGAAGAACTTGGGAAAAAGCAAGTTGATTACTCGTTATACTGTGACAATGAGAGTGCAGTGAAACTTGCTAAAAATTCAGTCTATCATGGGAAAACAAAGCACATTGGGAGGAGATATCATTTTGTCAAAGAATTGATACGTGATGGTACGATGAATTTGAAGCATATCTCAGGTGCAAAGAATCCAGCAGACATGTTCACCAAGTCTGTGACGCTGTATAAGCTGAAGTTTTGTATGACTTCAGCTGGCCTTCAGGAATAGTGTTGAGAAGGCAGGTGGCAACTAGGGGGAGCTCAAGCTCAATTGGTGTTTACAGAAGTACAGAGGAGTGCAGGTGAACGTGTTTCGAAGCCTCCAAGTGGGAGATTGTTGGGATGTAGGTTCGGCCCATTGATCAGAATAGGGAGAGGCGCAGATGTGAGCCGGCCCTAGGCTATCTACCCTAGTTTCCTTAATTAGAAGTTTACCCTAATTATATTTGTCTATTTATTGATCCCATTGTACTTGTAAACATTGTAGCACCTAAATAATAAGAAAAACCCTAGTTGCCCCCGTGGACTAGTACGATCACCCTGATCGTGTGAACCACGTAAATTCTTGTGTTCTTCTCTTGCTTTCGGTTCTGTGCAGATTGTGTGTGTGTGACGTTTAACCTAACAGTAGATGGATGGTAGCTTCTTTCTGTATTAATTAATTTTTTTCCTTTTCCAATTTTTTTCCGTATACCACATGTACTATTATTATTTTTTATCGTAGTTGCCCTTTCACAAAAATATGAAAATAAAAGATGATGAACAAATCTGGGATGGGGGAGTTGAGGCACTATTGATAATCTTTGTTCTCAAATGATTTACATTCGTAGAAAAGAAACATGTCTCAAACATGTTTTATATTGTTGGGGCTTAGGCATAAATTTGAAAGTCCCCTTTTGCTAATAGGTTAAAATTATCTTCAAAATGTTGGTAAAAAGAGTAACAAGTCTTGGGCCCTCCATACAAAAAAGATGATGTTTTACATTCCATTTCACAATGTCTATCCTTCTGGTCATGGATTTCATTATAACCCTTACACAACGACTACTTTTCAACAAGAGTAGTATAATGTGTATTTCTCAAAAGGTGAGATGGAAGATATGTTCAATCATATGCGAATTTCTCATTCACTACAATTGATTTGATCAATA
Source organism: Arctium minus (assembly GCA_954870635.1). Taxonomy (NCBI): domain Eukaryota; kingdom Viridiplantae; phylum Streptophyta; class Magnoliopsida; order Asterales; family Asteraceae; genus Arctium; species Arctium minus. Next base: position 57,025,885 of record OX941080.1, on the reverse strand, counting down.
TCAACAAGGGAAATTAAGTAAAATAGTCATTTCAGAAAATGCACTTATCCTCCTAGCCATTCTCTCCTTATTTTTGTGAAATAGCTCGTAGGTTCGTGAAAATGCTTCGTATATACGAATTCCTCCCAAAAACTCAAAAAAAATTCAGAATTTGGTATAGGTTCGTAAAAAGGCTTCGTATATACGAAAATAACTCAAAAATTCAAAAAAACCTAAGGTTCGTGAAGTGGGTTCGTGAAAGTATTAAAAAATTTTACATATTTGACCCCTGTTCGTGATCTAGTTCGTATATAAACCAAGCTAAAAAAATTAGTTTTTTTTACTAACCATGGCCAAAAATGTAAGTTTTTTTTACTAACTAGCTAGGCCCAAAAATGCAAGTTTTTTTACTAACTAGGGCCAAAAATGTAATTTTTTTTTTACTAACTAGGGACTAAAATGTAAGGTTTTTTATATAAAAAATAAGGTAAGTTCCTATATACGAACTAAGCTAAAAAAATCTAACTAGGGCCAAAAATGAAAGTTTTTTTTACTAACTAGGGCCAAAAATGTAAGTTTTTTTATATAATAACAAGGTAAGTTCGTATACACGAACTAAGCTAAAAAATTAATTTTTTTTACTAACTATGGCCAAAACTGTAAGTTTTTATATAAAAAACAAGGTAAGTTCGTACATAGGAAGATATTTACGAAGAAGGGCCAAATTGTAATTTTTTAATTTATTTGAAAAGCCTATGTTCGTATATGAGTGTTTTACGATGAGGGGGCCAATGTGTAACTTTTGGTTCGTAAAAGTGTTTCTATATACGAACAGGGGCCAAATGTGTAACTTTTTTAAATGACTCTTAACTTTCCACGAACCTTTTTAACGAATCTGATTTTTTTAAGTTATGTTCGTATGTACGAACACATATTACGAACGTGGATCAAATTTTTGACTTCAAATGATATGTTCGTATATACGAACTCCTTTCACGAACCTAATGGCTATTTTACTAATTTTTGGGAGACTTTGGCTAGAAGGTAAATCCGATTTTCTGAAATGACTACTTTAATTAATTTCCCTATCAACAAATATATTATTTATTAAAACGTCGGATGGTAATAAATCCTACTATTGATGGGGTTCTTTCTACGATTAAATACTCATTAGAATATGTACGAAGACCAACCAATTGGCCCATCCATGCATGATGGATAACCGGATAAGTAGCCAAGGTCGTCCCTGGGGAGGGCGGCACGGGAGCATGCCCAGCCCAAAAATATTAGAGGCCCAACTTTTTTCGCAAGTATATGGTATATAGTAGTAGCCTAAAAATTTATATATATATATATATATATATATATATATATGCTACTTTTTTTTGGGTATCTTTAATATATATATTTATATATTAAAGATACCCAAAAAAAAGTACCATATAATAAGAGACAAAAACAATTTAGTAAGTAATAAGGGTCCAAAAACATATTAACCGATTACATTGAAGACTAAATAAAAAATAATAATTGACATTTGTTATATCCTATTGTTTTTGCCTCTTTAATTGTTCAAGGTCCAATACTTTGGCTATTGCTATCTCTATTTGTTTAACTGTTATCGTGCTTCAACAATTCAACATATAACAACTTTAAGCTTATGTGCTTGTTGTTACTATATGTTTTTGTTGGATATTTTTATCTATTTCTACTTATAATGACTATTGTTATTTGGTTATGTAGTTTGCGTAATTGCTTTTGTTGGCTATTGTTATATAATTTTTGTTTCTCCAAATGATCTTGCACTGTTGTTTGACAACTGATCTATTGTTTTTATGAGTTATGACGTGCTAAATGGTTTTGTGATTAATAAATAAATTTTCCCTACTAAATGTATTCAATAATGTATCTTATATATGTCATATATATATATATATATATATATATATATATTTTTTTTTTTTTTTTTTTTTTTGAAAGGATATATATGTCATGTTCTATAAACTTTTAATCCTAACATCTAGTTTAGTGGATCAAGAAAAGAAGGAAAAGAAAATTCAAATATTTTCCTCAATTGTTTGACTTCTTCATCTTTCATTGGGATTCCACTACATACCACAATATTATATTTAAGTGTTCAAGCAACAATTCATTGAGCATGCAGATTATATATAGGTTTCAATTCATTATTTATTATTCTTATTGGATCTTAATGAATCAACTTTTCTTCCATATTCCTACACGTCCTCATTTGTCTATATGTTTAGAAAACTTTGATAATCTTCTCTATCATTGATCTCTCATTGACTCTCTCAATTACTTCTCTACATAAGTTATCTTTTTATATCAAAACAACACATATTTCTTGTTATGAACTAAGAAAAATCTTACCTTTTAAAAAACTTACCAACTATAGTAGGTGGTCAAACTCATATCTATATATTAGGACTTCAAAACTATCCTTATTTTTAGTACATTATACTCTTGGTTGCTAATCACCTAATAAAGAGTACATAAATCTTAAGTACTATCTTCTCTATACTAAAAAAGAATAAGATTTCTTTTCTTCATTAATTATTATCATTTGTTGTATTCCGTTTTTTTTACTAATGAAAAATATTTATTGAATTTTTTTGGAGGGTCCTGATTTTATATACGCCCAGGGCCCATAAAATGTCAAGAACAGACGTGAAAGTAACAAAATATTTTCGTTCTTGATACTTACCTTTGTTTTCAAATATTTTTAAAAATGTAAATAAAAATAATTTAATAGTGAAAAAATATGTGGAAACCTATTGATTCACTTTTTAAAAGAGACGTAGAAGAGATAAAGAAGTTCCAACAAATGGTGAGAAAGCAAATGGAGTTGGAAAAAAAATGAGCTCTTGATCAAACATTTTCATAACGCCAAGACTTAGCTTAGAGAAACTTGTGAACCGTTGATAGTTTTCGTTGTAGAAGTTAATGTTATATATAAGTCCTTTCCTATTTCTAAATATTTATAATTTATTTATAGAATAGCTTTTTCATCATCAAATACACTATAAAATAAAGGAGCCTTATGCTAACAGATCTTACATAGGGATTTTTCTCCCAGAAATTTCCGGTAGACTTGTGACGGATCACAGGAGGATAACCGACAGATTTTTCCACCGGTAATGTCCAATGATCCTTTAGTCACTACAAAAATGACCCTTATTAGTGAGTGAAAAATCCGTCGCTAATCCCTCGCTAAAGCTCGAATCCGTCGCTGATAGTCCGTCGCTCAAATAGTCGTAACTGATGCTGTCAGCGACGGATTAGCGACGGACATGTATCAACGAGGGATTAACGAGAGAGTAGTATCAGTGACGGATTAGCGAGGGATTAGTATCAGCGACGGATTAGCGAGGGGCCTTATTAGCGACGGATTAGCGAGGACCCTTAATAGCGACGGATTAACGAGGACCCTTATTAGCGACGGATTAGCGACGAACTTTTAGCGACGGATTTCCGTCACTAATCCGTCACTAATTTTTAAAAATTTAAAAAAAAATAAATTAAAATAATTTTTTAAAGAAATAATTAAATTTTTATTCATTTTCCAATTTATTGTATCATATATAAAATGCATATTACATTATAATGTTGTACGATTTACAATACCATAAAACCATTATAAATTCTAATATTGTACGATTTATCATGTCTTAAGGTTCATACTTGGCACTTCTCTTATAAGCAATGACACTTGTAGTCTGAGCACGATCCCAACTAGGAAAAGTGTTGGTTGAAAATTGAGAATGAATCTGCACAAAAGAACAGAAAACCAAATTATCTTCAATGGGTCTTGTCTATAATGTTGTCACTAGTGATCATGACCAAGGTTCTAAATGACACGAGGCGTGACATGGCGGCAAAGTCAAGTCTCAAGTCTTACGAGTTACGACGAGGCCACGTCGTTTTCACTACTAGAAAAAGGGGTATCAGTGACGAAAATCAGTGACGGAAATTTCCGTCACTAATTACGGACGGATTAGCGACGGAATTAGTTCTGTCACTAATCCGTCGCTAATTAGTGACAGATTAGTGACGGATCTAATTCCGTCGATAATTAGCGACGGATTAGCGACGTAATTTATTTAAAAAATAAATAAAAAAGAAAATCCACGTGTCCGTCGCTAATCCGTCGCTAATTAGTGACGGATTAGCGACGGACACGTGGAATTTCTTTTTTATTTATTTTTTAAATAAATTTTGTCGCTAATCCGTCACTAATTAGCGACGGACACGTGGATTCTAAATCCGTCACTAATTAGCGACGGATTAGCGACGGACACGTGGATTCTAAATCCGTCACTAATTAGTGACGGATTAGCGACGGAATTTTTAAATTTTCTTTTTTTCTCATGATTGTGTTTTATATATGCATGTGTATGTGTTATATATATATATATCCACGGGTCTGTGTTATATGTGTGTGTATATATATATATTTATGTGTGTGTGTGTGTTATATATATCCACGAGTCTGTATTATATGTGTGTGTGTGTGTGTTATATATCCACGGGCCTTAATGGATCTATCAGGCTTTAAAGGGTTCTACTGGGCTTAAAGGGTTTCATTGAGTCTTAATGGATCTATCTGGGTTTAAAGGGTTATATTGGGCTCTAAAATGTTTCATTGGGTGTTAATGGATATATTGGGCTTTAATTAATTATATTGGACTTTAATCGGTTCTATTGGGCTTTAAAGGTTTTCATTTAGCCTTAACCGATCTATAGGGCTTTAAAGGGTTATATTGTGTTTTAAATGGTTTCATTGGGCCTTAATGGATCTATCAGGCTTTAAAGGGTTTTATCGGGCTCTAACGGGTTTAATTGGGCCTTAATGGAACTATCGGACTTTAAATGGTTCAATCAGGCTTAAAGAGTTTCATTGGAGCTATCGGGCTTTAAAGGGTTCAATCAGGCTTTAAAGGGTTTCATTGGGCCCTAATGGACCTATAGGGCTTTAAAAGATTTCATCGGTTCTATTGGCCTTTAATGAGTTTCATTGGGCCTTAATAGATATATCAGACTTAAAAAGGTTCTATTGGAAGCATATAGGAAATTAAACCCGGCCACAAACCCCATCCCTCGCTTTATAAGGAAATTGATCTAGTGTATCTTATTAGTGTTGAGCTAATGGTTCTCTTCAATTAGACAGCTCGATTCGATACATGCATACAAAATTACGGAATGATTTAAAAAATAAAAATATTTATTATATAATTTTTAATAATTAGATAACTTAATTAATAATAAATAAATATAATTATTTAAATATTTAATAATTAGTGAATCTAATTATTAATAATTTTGAAAATATTTTTATAAATAAAAATACAAATTATTTAATTTTAATTAATGATATTAATAAACAAAAACATATATATAATTAATTTAAAAATGGATTCTGTCGCAAATTAGCGACGGAAATTTCGGTCGGTAATTTGCGACGGAATTTCCGTCGGTATTCCGTCGCTGTCAAAGTAAAATTTTTGTAACCCTAGAATTTACTTTTCAACTTTCACTCTCTTCTCTGTTTCTCTTTTCTCATATCGAAGACGTTTATTTTCTCACACAGACTCCTTCGATTTCTCACACAGACGATTTCTCACAAAGACGATTTCTCACAATTTCGATTTCTCACACAGACGATTTTGATTTCTTAGTCACGACATCGAAGACGATTTCGATTTCTCACACAGACGTCGATTGAAGACAAGTTCCTTGAAGCTCGGAGTTCAAATCGTCGCTCGACAGAAGCAGGTTTGATTCGAGTTCGATTGAAGAACTTCGAGATAGAGACCCTTGAAGCAATATTTGTTCAATTGAGGAACTTCGACAGAAGCAGGTTTGATTCAAATCGTCGCTCATCTGTCTACTGCTAGTCTACTACTCATTGGTACATTTACTTGCTACTTCGATTTTCATGTTCAGACTTTCAATATTTGTTCTATTTTATGATTTTATCAAGCTATGAATATGATTTGAACTTATGATTGGTAAATGGTAATACCAATTTAGGTGTAAATTATTTTGCAAATATGAGTTTTTTTGGCTTAAGCATCTACGACATTGTCTTAGAGACATCTTTTGAAATGTACCTATTGTCAGATAATATCATAATGGTGAACCTACTAGTATGAAGGGGAGTTTTGATTCCAAACCAGCTAGTTCACCTTCCCAGAATGGGTGCTATGGACACAACTCATCAAGGGTTGACCATAGCACATCACTTGCTTGAGCCTAGCCTCTTAGTCCAGTAAATAACAAAAATGCCAAAGTACATGGATCAGCAATGGAGGAACATGCAGAACTGGAGTGCCAGGTGTTAGCAGTGCATAATCCCTATTGAATTTCCATTGCTCAACTTTATGACTTTGCAAGGAATTGGTGGATGTTCAACAACGATTAGTGCAAGCTGGCAGGGCAGATCTTGTTGTGTGGTTGGCTTACCTGTTTTGGAGATTATGCAACTTTGTCCCCATTCCCTCAGGTTGGAATATTGGGTATTTGGGTAGCAGAAAGGTTGGACATTCATGTCAGGATTTATCTTGTTTTCAATCTTTTTGCATTTTCTAACATCCATGGTTCTCTTATATTCATCAATCTCTATGTGTTGTGTACCTGCTAAGCTCTAAATATTATGTCTTAACCTTCTTGAATCTAATTGTAAGAAATATATTGAGGATATGACCTAGAACATTATTTGTTTTACTGAAATTAGTTTCCAGCACAAGGTTTTCTTCTTCAGTTATTAGTTGCCCATATTGTTAAGAATTCTTCTTTTTCTAAAATTACCCTTCATACTAGTAGGTCTACTGTTAGCTGTGTCCATAGCAACCTCATGGTATCGGACAATTTTATGTTTTAGTGATCGATAAATACGAAGTTTGATTCAACTAATGCATGAAGTATGAAGTTTTGTGATAACAACTCTGGTGTTTTCATATTATATCATAAAAGTGATCATCTATATATCATTACATCATGACCGTAAGGCCTTATATCAACTCAAATAAGAAGGTTCTAGACTCTCTAATAGATCTGATGTAGGGACCAGTAATAACAGGACATGTGGCAGATGGTAACTCACACCTCTCGAACAAACTAACAGATTATTATATTATCTAATAGGTAAAAAGGTAAAAAGTTATTGAAATATCTATCAAGTAAAACTATGTCATATAATTGGGGGATAAAGCACCCACTAACAGCCATACAAGAATCACAAGAATGAAAACCATACCAGTTTACTAGTTTGAACATCTAGTAGTCAAACCATTATACATAGGGTTTCAAAGTCATCCAAAACTCCTCTAAACGGTGGTCCAGTCCAATATAGGTGGATGTATCTCTACGAGAGGTAAATTCTAATTTCTATTTAAATGTAGCATAATATATTCTTATAAAACACCCTTTCTGTCACTAACGCGTATTTCATCGCTTATTTAGAAAGCTTGGGTCGTTGAAGAGAACAGTTAGAAACAAAGCAAGGGTTGAGGGATCTATTGTTGAGTCGTACCTTGTGAATGAACTATCCACCTATTATTCCCTCTATTTTTATCCACAAATAGAAACAAGACATAATCGTGAGTCAAGGAACTTTGCCCCGGATATTCCTAGTTATTCGGGTACCGATGATCGACTAAGCATATTCAAGGTTCCATCTCGTCCACTATTCGAGAAGGGTGGGAAACAGATCATCTTGACAGATCATGACATGCATAAGATCCAAACATATTTCCTGTTCAACTGTGTAGAAGTTCAACCTTTCCAGTGGATCTTTGATCAATGGGCTCGACAAACGGAACCAAATATTGATGATGTTGCACTTGAACAGCTACGGCAAGAAAGGTTTCATGGCTAGTTCGAGCATCACGTGCTCGTGTCACCTGAGTCAAGTGAACAGTTGAAATCATTAGCTCGCGGACCAGGCCGTTATGCTTGGTCGCATCAAGGATACTTTGTTAATGGTTACAAGTTCCATACGGTAACCCATGGTGTTGGTCGAGTTACACATAACAGTGGTGTATGTGTAAGGGGGGCCTGTTACGATGAGTCTAATGAGTCCGACTATTATGGAATGTTGGATGACGTTATCGAGTGCTTCGGGGTCGATGAGAGGACCCAATCGTTCGTTGTCGACGCCACAACACCCAAGTCAACGACCGCGGCTAGGGATTACTGACGAAGGGTAAGTAGATGTGGTATAAGTCCTTATATTACGTAATCAACTTATATATATGGTTTTATGATGTATAATTTTTAATTGTGAAGGTTTCTTGATATACATGTTGTTCAAGAGATGACCACAATTTTTAGAGGTTTGTTTCGTGGACCTTGGCATAGTTGGAGACTCGTCCCTCAGGCTGATCGTGATCGTATGTACCAGGGCTTTCAGGTCGGTAAATTAATCTCTTTTAATTGTACATATCATATTATTTTTTTTACCTTGATACAAATCTTGTGCATGTAAGAAAAGTTCCAGTGGGATGATGATCAGGAGGCAGCTGTGCACGCTATATGGGAGTGTACCATGAACAATAGGTACAGGGACTGGATGAAGGCCGCACGCGATTGGGCCGCAGAACAGGCCAAACGGATTGATGGTGTGACTTGGGACAAAGAAGATTTCTCGGTCATTAGACCATACCACCCTCCCTGGATCCCAGAGCCCTATTGGCACCAGATGATAGAACAGGTTTTTATCTATAGTTTTTGATTTGTGCATTATCTTTGTTTTATATCCGCTTATGTGTTATGATTTTTACAGGAGTAGGATACTGAGTGTTGGAAAGCAAAGTCTGTGACCGGTAAGGTCAATCGGTTGACCGAGTTTGAGGGGGTGTTGTCACGGCATGTTGGGGGATCGATTAGTACTGGACAACACCGATACAAGATGGTAAGTCTTCAATTTTTTGAATATGTACCCGAGAGTAGTTTCTATGTTTACTAACAACTTATCTTAATTTTCTATCGTAGGCACAGGCATGGGGTCGCGATCCCACCTCTAGTGAGGTGTATGAGCGGCTCCACTGCGTGAACCGGACGGGCCCTCCGGGTTCCGACCCGCCTACTGATCCTCCGGTGTACGTTTACCCCAAAGCGGCTATAATCCACGTAAGTTTTCTAAAACCATTACACTTAATGGATATATATGTGTGTGTGTGTGTGTGTGTGTGTGTGTGTTGTATACATGTAGTTTGGGCTGCCACTATTGGGCAGACTGATAGTCCAAGATCAACTAAATCCTAGAGAGACAATGTAGCGCAAAGTAAGTATGATATTCAATATGGGTGAATGTGTTGTTTCTTACAAACAACCAAGACCAAAGGGACTTAAATACCCTGGTCAGATACAACACAGTGTAAGACACTGTACACTATAAAAGACCAAGCTTATAAATACAATGATTACTATAAAATCAGACTTAACAATCTCCCCCTTAGTAATCATTGGCGCTGTGGTCTTCAAAATCCATCTTCTAAATCAGCATGGACCATCTAAGCGACTTTGCGAAGCATTCTGACTTTTTGAAGAAATTTCTTCTCATCATCTTTTAAGCTCTGTTGTCTTTACTGCCTTGACAAGACTGGACCAGTTGTAAATAAACTTGAAAGAACAGTCGGTTCATCAGCTTGTGCTCTAGACGACACACCTCTTTTAAATGATCTTGAAGAAGCTGTGGTGATCGGAGCTTGAACAGCAAAAGGCAAGTAAAGTTGAAGAAATTTGGAATCTTTGAGCGAATCTTGATGAGCAGATAAACTTTTGAGCTCTTTTTCTCTTTATCATCTCCTTATCTTCTCTTAACTTCTCCCCCTCATGACCTTGATGATCTGAATCAACTTGGTCATGCAAATGTTGGAGACGAGACAGCTTAAGCTCTAGAAAATCAAAGAAACGGAGAAAGAAGGAAGGTTTGCGCTACAAGATGGTGGCGCAAAGTTAGGTTTGCGCTAACAGAAGGAAGCGCAAAATGAGATTTGCGCGACATGCAGGAAACGCAAAACATGCTTTGCGCTAGAAGCTGTTGGTGCAAATTAAGCTTTTCTCTACCAACTGGTGACGTAAATCTGACTGGAAGTCTGAAATGTTTTACATGATTAGCTCTTTGACTCCCCCTACACAAATGCACTAAATTTGACAGTTCAAGTTAGCATTCATATAGAAAATCAGATACTCCCCTGAAAGTCCAAGATCGGTCTAAATCTAGTGAGAGAAAGTAGAGAGAGAAAGTAGAAGCGCCAAAGGTAATCTGATATGTATTCAAAGTGTGAGCAAAGTTACAAAAAACAAAGGCCCAAGGGGACTTAAATACCCCTAGCCTTAACAACACAGATAAGCACTCTAAGCACAGTTTAGACTAGGAAAATAAATACAATGATTACTACAAAATCAGTATTAACAATCTCCCCCTTAGTAATCATTGGCGCAGTGGTCTTCAAAAAAAATCTTCTGAATCAGCATTGACCGACTAAGCGACTTTGGAGAATCATTGACGCTCTTCTCTTTGACGAAGTCTATTCAATCCAACTAAAACTTCCAGTCGTCTTAGAGTTGAGCGGAGGTTCAATCTCTCATGAATTGTATTCAATGTCCTCTTGAGAAGTCGAATCTCGTCATTATCAACCAGAAAAGCTTTACTTCTTGTTTCCAAAAATCTTCTTTGAGCTTCTTTCAGACGTTGTTCCAACTGAAGCTTGATCACCTTCAAAGTTCCATCTGAGTAATGAGCAATTTCTTCAAATCTGAGAAAGCATATTTGAATTGAGCCATTCTTGTAGACAACACCATATGGATCTTGAACTATGGTGAATAAAGGATAGGAATCTAAGTCTGGCAAGCTTCGATTGGGCCTCAGAAGATTTAAAACTGGCTGAAAGCTTTCAACGGCCATCTGAAAATCAAACACTCTGAAGAATCTGATTTGCCGTCGAATGAATCTTTTGATGACAAAAAGTGCTTGAGAAACATCCTGAGTTCTATGATAAAGATTCCTGAAATGATCATATAGAAACTCAATATCATCCATAGAAAGATTAGAAAAATCTGCCTCTGAGAAGGTATATCGGTTGCAATCTCTTCTTTCTACTACGAATTCCGGATACCAGATATTAACTAACTTGTTTATTGTGACGCTGATAACTCGGACAATCAGATGTGGAGAAGAAACGCTATTGTTTCTATGGCGCTGGCACTTGATGAGCATCAAGTATTCATATTGATATGCCTCTGCCTCCTTTTCAACACCAAGGATAGCATAAATGTTGATTGACCTTCTTCTAGAAACGAAAATATTTCTCTGAGTGTCTTCTAGAAAAGTTGATCTTTTCCTTGTAGCCATATATCTTTGATGAAGACTTCTTTGTCTCTCCTGCCTGGTCAAAGCTGGTCCTTCTTCTTGAATGCTTGGTGAAACCACAGGTTCAGCAGGAGGAACATCAGCTTTTTCTCTAGACGACTGACCTACTTCAAATGTACCTGCAGGAGCAGAGGTAGTCGGAGCAATAGCATCAACAGGAGTAGAAATATCAGGAGTAGCTTCAGGAACAGTAGTATCTTCAGGAACCTCTTCTTGAGAAGGAAGATCTCTGTACAACATATCTGAAATCTCTTCATCCTTAGCATCCATAAACATAGAATCATCTTCAGTGTCGGATAAGATGATGATGTCATCACATTCCTCTTCTTTCACCTTACAAAGCTTCTCGAATCTGACATCATCGTCGTCATCTGAGTTTATCTCAATGAAGTTTGCAAAGAAGTTTCTCATATCATTAGCAATCTCCGAATCATCTATCTCATGAGCTCTTACAGCAGAGTCTGGATCCTCGTAAACAACAATCTGCATGTCATTCTGAATATCTTGTTCAGAAATATTCAAGACATTTTCCATAGAAGATAAATCTACACTTTGAATCATCACATTCACAAGATCATCAACGCTGCAGTCTTGTACATTGTCCACATTCTTTTCTGTACTAGCAGCCTCTTCTTGTGATTGATCCTCTCTAGCAGACGAACCCTCCATCCTCTGTCTATTATGCATCTCCCCCTCATGACCTTGAGGATCGGGATCATCCTGGTCATGTCGACGTTTAAGAGAGGGACCGTCTTCAGTTCTGCAATTTTGTTCATGATGATCAAAGCGGTCAGAAAGAGATGTAAGAGCTTGAGTCAATAGAGAAATGCCTTCCTTGATCTCTGAGAAATTCGTCCGAGCTTCAGTCCGAAAAGAAGTGAATTCTTCGTATAATGCAGAGACTCTGTCAGGAGCAGAAGTAGAGGTAGAAGCTGGAATCGGAGTCGGAGTTGGAGTGGGTTGAAAAGTCCGTAAAAGAGAAATCAAGTCTTTGTCTTGTTGAGCAGGTGATGACATAGACAGAAGTCGAGCGTATAACATATCTGATAACTCGGATATCGAAAGATCGGATACTTGAGTACTTGAAGTCGATACAGGAGGAACTGAAGAAGACACACCAACAGATTGCGTGAACGGTGGAGGTAGAGGAATAGACATGATTGCAGGAGCAGATGTTTGAACAGCAGAAGACGGATCTCTAATAACAACCCCAGATGGGCGTCTGAAAGGAATCACTGCAGGGATTGAAGATGTATCAATTTCTGGCATTTTACCCTTGAAAAAAGCACGCAATTTCTGAATTTCCGCATTCTTGTGCTCTTCAAACTGCTCGTTCATCTTTTGAATTAACTCATTCAAAGTAGAAAATTTAGTCGTTGTATCTCGTACCTCGACTGAAGAAGTCTCGACACTAGAAGTAGGTTCGGGAGAAAATTGAGAAACTGTTGTATCTTGAACCTGATGATGAGTTGAAGCATTGGCAAATGCTAAGTCAAGTTCATCAACATGAATATTGGCAACTTCAGCATTAATCGGAACAGACTCTTCTTCAGACTCAACATCTTCTTGAACAACCACTTCTGGTTCCCTGAATTTTCTTTCATAAACCCTAAGACTCGGTTGATCAGCATCATCACCATCAGAATCATCATCATCCCCATCTTCATTTCTAGCAAAATCATCACCAGTATCAGCATCTCTATCACCATCACCAGCAGAAGCATCAACACCAGCATCAGAAGTATCATAGACAGAAACAGCAGGTTCAGTATGAATAGTAGCAAGTACATCATCGATTTGTTGAGTAGCAACAGCTTCTTGAACCTCTTGTTCTGAAGATTCTTCAACTTCTTGTTCAACAGTTGTGTCAACCTCTTTATCAGCAATAGCTACTTCAACTTCTTTGTCGACAAGCAAAGAGACATTTCGTTCATCATTAGTCGGTTCAGGTTGGTCAACTTCCCGAAAAATTTCATTGTCCAGACAATATTCAATGATACTCGCATCAGATGGATCCGCATACTTCACAATGAGATCAGCAGGAATAGGCATAGAATTGTTGAAAGAGCGCTTTAACTTCTGAATGTACATCATCTCCGTATCTGGAACCTGAGGCCAAGATAGTTTACGAGGGATAGCCGGATTACTTCTCAACATACTCCTGACAATGAGCTTCATATATCTGATGAAAGGAAGAAATTTGCGCTTCTTGTGAGTAAGCTTGTCTTGCACCCGCTCCGAGAGTTCGGTCCAGAAAATAAACGTATAGTCGACATGCAAGTCATAAACAACTGCATGGAACAACCGGAGATAATGCAGACTTGCATTGTCCCTGCCAGAATGCTTCGATGTCAGGCACCTGATGAGAACGGAGAACAATGCATACCATACAGGAGGAAGATTAGACTTGTCAAAGTCACTAACTTTGTTCAAAGCTCCAACATATCCAAGATTCCAGATACCCTCAAAGACATCAACTTCAGAAGGATATTGGTCATACGAAGTTCTGCCAAGTCGAGAATTCGGTTCAGGAAGCTCCAGAATAAGACGAAGTCGCTTGTATGATAGAAATGAGTCATATTGATCAATTTGCAGATCAAATCTGTGCGGACGAGCAAACTCATTCTTTGTAATCGTATGCCATGCCTGCTGAAGATAGACTTATGGAACATCAGCGCATGAAGTAAGAGCTCTTGCAAGTGGATGTCCTCTGAGAATCGCTCGAATAACCGGATGTATTTTGATTCTGTCAAAATCTACAAAATAATTGTTGGGCTTGAATGGCAGAATGTACATCATCGTTGGAAAGACATCATTTGGTATTCGTCGTGAAGCGGACAGATTCGCTCCAACAGAAGGAACAGACGGCATAGGCGTCTCATGAGAAGCCCGATCAGAAGGATCATCGAGAATAACGTTCTCATCCTGAATTACTGGATCAGTGTTGGTTTGAGAAGCCATTGAATAACCTGGAAAACAGAAACGAAGAAAAATAAGACAAAGGAAGAAAATCACAAAGATGAAAAATTTTCTAAGTATGGTTTGCGTGACAAGTAGGAAATGCAAAGGAGGTTTGCGCAATGAACTAGAAACGCAAAGACAAGTTTGCGTGATAAACTTGAAACGCAAATTGAGGTTTGCGTAACCAATTCATAACGCAAATTAGACTTTGCGTTAGTACCTTGTGAAGAAAACTATACTTGGAAAAAATTTCATTAACAAACAAAACCACAAAGGTTTGCGTGACACATAGGTGACACAAAGAAAACTTTGCGTGACCAACTGGTAACACAAAGTGAACTTTGTGCAACCAATGTGATACGCAAACTATACTTGCCACAAAAAACCATAACACAAACAAGTCAGGTTTGCGTGAGCAAAAGGTAACGCAAACTTAGGTTTGCGTGACCAACAGGAAACGCAAAGTGGACTTTGTGTTATTCTTTGAAAACGCAGAAACCCTAAAACACTAAGGTTTGCGTGAGTTCATCTTTGATATTTCAATAATTCAAATAAACTCAATTAAAGCATAAGAAGATATCTAAAAATATAACAAAATGATTGGAAACACATTTTTATCAAAGAAAAAACGATTAAAATCAGTAAACAACTCGAAAATTTGAAAATATTGAAATTTCAAAGATGAACAGTCACAAAACCACAAACACGAAATTAAAGCAACAGAACATCAAAATAACGGGTAAAAACACATACCTGAGAATCGAAAATGATATCTAAAACAAACCCAATACTCGATTTGAGTAATGAAGATCGCATATCTGAAGTTGAAGATGATGAAAAGTAAAATCGTAAATCGCACAGTAAGGATTCGAACAAGAAATCAAAATCAAAATAAGAACAAAGAAATACAAAATCGCAAATCAAATACGAAATGAACATAGACCACATACCTGATCGAAAAAAAAAACTACTGAAATCAAACAAGATGAGAATCAGCGGTCAGAGAGAAAGAAAATGAACAGTTGGAGAATTCAAAAGAGAAAATGGAGCGAGAAAAAGTAAAATGAACATACCCAATACTATTTATACTAAACTAAAAAATAAAGAACACTAAAAAAAATAACACTAAAAAAAATAACATTCTAAAAAAAATAAAAGTACATAAAACTTGAAATTTTACCTGCCAAACTCTTTTACTCCCCCTACACAAATGCACAAAAGTAGACATATCAGATTATCATTTGTGTAGAAAAAAGCAAAAATACTTACCTGTTGAAAATTCTGATCAGCACATATTATTTTACTTTCTCCCCTTCAAACATAGACTAATTCAGATATTCTTTGCAGAGTGGCTCTACCCCTCGAAATATTCACAGACCATTTAACAAAAATATGGATACACAACCATATAAACATCAGTGTAAAAAGAAAATGATACTGAATATAAATTTTGAAACAACTGAACATATAAAATTTTAAACACTAAACAAATTAAAGTCAACTCAGTAAAATTTCACAGATTTATCAATCAGTTGAAATCAAGCGTATGTTGTTGGATACAAGAACATGTTTCATTGCATATGAAGTTAAGACATGTTCAGTTTCAAAAACATCCAGCTATTCAGTGTGCTCGCATGCGAACTTCGATTAGCTTCAAGAAAAATGAAATTCTAAAAATATTATAGAGAACTTTGCATGTACTGACACTAAGCCATCAAAAATTAAGACTTTTACAAATTTACAAGTTTATAGCAACTCAAACATATCACCAAGTATCATGAGATGTGTGCTCATTGGCATCTTTTAGCATTGTGCACATTGGCATCTTCACATGAGTGTGCTCTTTGGTATCTTTTAAGCGTGTGCACTTTGGCATCTTTTAATCAAAAATTTCGGTAAGTAAAGAACATGACGTAAACGTAACTTTCTATCTGACCCTATTGCAGGATTTGGGTCAGCCGCTCCCAGACGAGTTGGTCTTAGGGGACTAGGTGTCAAGCACCCCTTGGAACTTACTTTCCCGGATCAGAAAGGCTACATCGACACATCCTAAACCCATTCATACCAGTAGAACATGACTTTCGATATAGTTCTATAGAAGGATTTGGGTTCGATCACTCCCAGACCAAATGACCTTAGGGGACCAGATGACAAGCATCCCACGGAACTTACTTTCCCAAACCAGAAAGGTCACAGGTACAAACTTTTAAACTCAAAGATTTCTGTATTTTATGAAATTATAATTCATCTCAATCACTCAGGTCAACATCTAAGTGCTTAGCCCATATTTTCATTCCGATCTATAATTCTGATTATTTAGGTAGTCTAAGCAAAGTAAACTATAAAAATTCCGACTCACATATCTTTAAAGCAGTATCAAAAGCTACAAACATGTTGCTGACTTTTCGACTTTTGTAAGACTTGAAAGTTAAACATATAAAACTTTAATATAAACAAAGAACTTGTAAAAGATCCTAGACACACATTTTATTCAAAAGAAAGAAAATCTGTAAAATTCTACTTTGTAGAATAAAATTTGTAACGATTTAAACTTTTAAATTCAACATGCCAAGTTTTGAAAGCAGAAAATTAAAACGTTTTTTATCTAAAGCTTTTGTAAAGATATCAGCAAGTTGATATTCAGTTGGTACAAAATATAATTCAATAGTACCTTCTTCCACATGATTCTTTATGAAATGGAATCGCATATCTATGTGCTTGGTCTTAGTGTGCTGGACCGGATTGACTGATATCGCGATTGCGGATTTACTATCACAATATATTGGAACTGTTTTGTATAGCATCTCGTAATCGCGAAGTTGCGTTTTCATCCAAAGCACTTGAGCACAGCAACTAGCTGCAGCGACGTATTCAGCTTCGGCTGTTGATATAGACACGCAGTTTTGCTTTTTCGGCGCCCAACTTATCAGTCTGTCACCCAAAAATTGACGGTGACCTGAAGTACTCTTCCGGTCCAATTGATTACCACCAAAATCTGCATCAGAATAAGCAATCAACTTATAGTCAGAACTCTTAGGATACCATAAACCTAAATAAGGAGTTCCTTTAATATATCTAAAAATGCGTTTGACTGCTAATAGATGAGATTCTTTAGGCTTGGCTTGGAATCTGGCACACAAGCATGTAGAGAACATTATGTCCGGGCGACTAGCATTTAGATACATCAGCGATCCGATCATCTCTCTATATGTCTTTTGATCCACAACTTTTCCATTTGGATCAAGTCCGATTTTGGCTCCATGTGCCATAGGCGTACCAATTGAAGACGACTTGTCCATCTTGAATTTCTTTAATATGTTAAACACGTACTTCGACTGGTTGATAAAAATTCCATCTGGAAGCTGCTTCACTTGTAAGCCGAGGAAGAAATTAATTTCTCCCATCATGCTCATCTGAAATCTAGAAGTCATAAGATCAGAAAACCAAGTACACAAAGATTTATTAGTCGCACCAAAAATAATATCATCTACATATATTTGAACTAAGCAAATATCCAAGTTTGATCTATAAATGAAAAGAGTGGTATCGATGGATCCTTTGGTGAAGCCAAATATGATCAAGAAGGCTGACAGCTCATCATACCACGCCCTCGGTGCTTGTTTCAGGCCATACAATGCTTTATCAAGAAAGTATACGTGATCAGGACGGTCTTTGTCAATAAACCCCTCTGGTTGAGATACATAGACTTCTTCTTTCAATTTCCCGTTAAGGAAGGCTGTCTTGACATCCATCTGATACACGGTAAAGTTGCGATAAGCAGCAAAGGCGAGAAACATACGAATAGCTTCAAGTCGAGCGACCGGCGCGAACGTTTCATCATAGTCAATTCCTTCTTCTTGTCGATAACCCTTGGCTACCAATCTTGCTTTGTTCTGAATAACAATACCATCTTTGTCTTTCTTATTCTTGAATATACACTTTGTTCCAATTATGCTCTTTCCTTTCGGCCGTGGTACAAGTCTCCAAACTTTCAGTGCGTCAAATTGATTGAGCTCCTCTTGCATAGCTATAATCCAATCCGGATCCTCCAACGGTTCAGAAACTTTGGTTGGTTCAGTCTTGCTTAGAAAGCAAGTGAAGAGACATTCGTTGGAAGTAGCCGTCCTGGAACGTGTAGACACACTGGCTTGAGGATCTCCAATAATTTGATGAATTGGATGAGATCTTGTCCATTTTGTGGTATGAGGGAGAAGATCAATTACATCTTGAACCACTTCTAATTGTTGAGAAGGAGGTTCAAGAGCTTCTATGTCAGTTGAAGAGATAGAGACAATTTCAACTTAAGGAGGAGGAAGCTCAACAACATCTGGATCAGATTCTGGAAGAGTTGGTTGAATGACAACAGTTTGTTCTTCTTCCAGAACTGATTCCTCTTGAACAGGTTGTTCTTGAGCAGATTCTTCAGGAATAGGCTCAGTTTCTGATTGTGTCTGATCAGGTTCAGAAGAAATTTGAACCACTGATTTTTTTTATATTTAAAAACAATTATTAAACCAAGATGAGATTGAGAGTAAATTTAGGAATCAATTTAATCTACACCATTGATCATCTACACAGACGGTTGAGAATGGTTTTTAACATATGTATATATAATAGATATATGTATATATGTAATGGATGTATGTGTACACAAACGGTTGAGATTGATTTTGTGTGTATATATATATATAGAGAGAGAGAGAGTCGGGTTCAAACGAGAACAATACCTATTTAAAAGAACACTAGAACTAACAAAATCATTAGTGATTTTACATTAACAAACGAAAAAAGGATTTTGGCCGCGACTTCAAGTTCGCGTGGCTTTTTTGCACGTTAATGTAAAATCACTAATGATTTTGTTAGTTCTCGTGTTCTTTTAAATAGTTACTATTCTCGTTTGATCCTCCTTCTCTATATATATATGTATAGGGAGATGTTCATTTGAGAAATGCTAAATATATGAGAAATAGAGAAGTAATCCTAACCTTTCATTCGGTTAAGATCAGTTTTGACTGGTCAAATATTGCGTCTTTG
The DNA here is from genome assembly GCA_954870635.1 of Arctium minus. Classification (NCBI taxonomy): domain Eukaryota; kingdom Viridiplantae; phylum Streptophyta; class Magnoliopsida; order Asterales; family Asteraceae; genus Arctium; species Arctium minus. The sequence continues at coordinate 57,006,516 of OX941080.1, read as the reverse complement.
ACTACTGAAATGTTGCGTCAAATATTGTGGCTATGACTGATCAACTTTGACTGGTCAAATATTGCATCAACAATTACGGCTTTGACTGGTCAAAAGTTGCGACTATTCAAAAAATAGAAGGACAGTTTCATAATTTTTACAAATACATGGGACGAGTTCATATATGAATTATATGTTCATATGTAAACCAGTGTAATTCACATATGAACTCTTTTAACTGATTCATATATGAACCTTTGTGATTCACATATGAACCATTAACTGATTCACATATGAACTAACTAATTGTAGGTTCATATGTGAATCAGTTGAACTTATTAATAGAATCATATATGAACCTTTGTGAATCACATATGAACTAATTAACTAATTCATATATGAATGTATAGTTCAAAAATGAATCACAAAGGTTCATATATTAATCAATTAAAAGAGTTCATATAATTCATATGTGAATCATACAGGTTCATATATGAACTCGTCTCGCATATTTTATGAAACTACCCCTCTATCTTCTACAGACCACACAAGGAATTATCCGGTGCTTCACGATCAAAGCCACAAATGTTGACCAGATAAAAGGATAGGATCATTTCTTTATTTCTCATATTTTTAGCATTTCTCAAAATGAACCTAATCCTATATGTATATATATATATATGTGTGTGTGTGTGTGTGTGTGTGTGTGTGCGCGCGCGCGCGTGTGTGTGTAGGGGAGGGGGATTTAGTATGTATGTATATATTGGACATTTATGGACTTTAGTGGTTTTTAATTAACTTGATTAAGTCTTGATGGGTTTTAGTGGCTCTTTATGAACTCTAATAGGTTGTACTAGATTTGGTTATTGTTACTGAACTCTATTGGGCCTTCATGTGCTTTAGTGGTTGTATTGGGCCTTAATGGGCTTTAGTGACCCTTAATAAATGATATTGGGATTTTTTGTTGGCTATTGTGAATGGTGTTGAACTGTACTATGATTGATGGACTCAGTGGTTTTAATGAACTCTATTTGATATTTATGAGCTTTAATGGCCATTAATGAATTGTTTAGGGTCTTCATGGGCTTCGGTGGCTCTTAATGAATTCTATGTGGCCTTCATAGGCTAATAGTGACTCTTAATGAACTATATTGGGCTTTTATAGGCTTTAGTGGCTCTTAATAAATTATATTTGTCCTTCATTGGCTTCAGTGACTCTTAATCAACTATGTTGGGCCTATGGGTCGTATAGGACTTAGTGGCTGCTAACAAACCTAGTTGGACCTTCATGGGTTGTAGTGGGTGGTAATGAATTGTATTGGAACTTAGGGTCTGTTTGTTAGCAACTTAATGAGCTTAATGTGACTCACAACTTATTTAATCAGCTATACATGACTGTTTGGTAGTGACTTAATGACATAGAAAGTGGCTTATTCAATAACCTTTTAGGGGGGAGCTTTATGTAGAAAGCCAAGTTTTCTCCAAACCTATCATTCCCAATTAAAAAACACACCCTTTTCCATCTACGAAAAACCCCTAAGAAAAACCTTTCTAATCTATACAGACAAATTAATCCACACATACAACTTTATCCACTCAGGACTTAATGGAAAACCAACCAAATAGCCCCTTAATTGGCTTTAGTGACTCTTAATGAACTTGATTGGGCCTTGATGGGTTTTAGTGGCTTTTGGTGAACTATAATGGGCCTTGACGAATCTTATTTGACTCAATGGTTGTTAATGCACCTTATTAGGATTTTGTAGTCTTTAGTGACTCCTAATGAACTTGATTGGACCTTAACGGGTTTTATTAGATTTAGTAGTTGTCAATGAACTGTATTAGGACTACATGGATTTCAACTGCTATTAATAAATTATATTTGGATTTCACTAGTTGTCATGGGTGGTAAGGAATTGTATCGGGCCTTGATCATAATGGACCCGTTGCTATTAATTAACTATATGACATCTATATATGTATTTATCTGTATATGTATCTAACGAAAATATATAATAATGTTTAAATGAGGTTCAAATTTTCATTAAATTTCTTTATAATAATTACTTTAGATAATTGATATATTATTTTAAATAATAAATTTTATTTTTATTATAGTTTTTACTTAATAAATGTATGTGTATGTATTAAATAAAATTACAAGTGATGGTTTGACTATGTAATGCTGATTTAAAGCACTTGTAGTAAAAAAACCAAAAATCTCGTTCGAAATCATACATTTTCCTCATTTAAAAATTAAAATCGATTCAAACATTAATTTTTATTTCTTTAATTTTTGAGATTTATTTATTTAACCTTTGAGTTCTGAAAAAAATTTAAATAAGGATTAAATAATTTGTTGGTAATCCATCCGTCGGAAATTACTGATGGATTAACGACGGATTATTTAACTTTTATTTTTTAATTATTTAATTAATCAATCCGTCGTTAATTACCGTACGATAATTACCAACGAATAATTTTTTTTAATCTTTTAATTTTTTTAATTAATAAATTTTGAATCTGTCGATAATCCGTTTGTGAAAGTTGATGTGTTTTCTAAGTAGTAGTGCGTATTTAATTTTTATGATGATTAGTATTGGTTGATTGAGACTACTCTACAATAAAAGTAGAATTGGGTTAAGTTTGAGATATCGATCATTGGGTTGTCATTGACTTTAACCTAGCTTGACTCTATTGGGTGAACATTTTAATAAGGCAATAAGGCATACACTTTATTTGTTCATTGACTTGTAACAAAACAATGCCGACAATAAGAGCGTCGATTTTGAATCTATGTGAGTCATTGTTTTCTTTGATATCATCTTTCTGTTTGTCTTTATCCTTTTTCTTCTGATCATGGTAGTAATTTTGTGTACTTTTAGAGAAAAACGAGAGTTAAGTTGCCGGTTTCTAAAAGAATACTTTATGGTCATGAGTTTAATCTCCATCCCATACATTGTCTAATGGGGGAGAGGAGGGGCTAGGTAGGCAAATAGGTTATACTTTATTAATTATAGGTAGCAATGTTTACCATAGATACTCGTCAAGGAAAGAATTGAGCGACGCTTCGACACCTTTGGACATGAAGTCCCCGTTAGTCTTATATTAATAGAAATGCTTGGGTAGAAAAAGTTAGTGAATTATTATGAATGCTTTCAAGAAACTACATAGATAGTGCAAAGAACACGAATGGTAGCAAGAGTTGATGCGTGTACACCTTTGGACATGAAGTCCAGGTTAGTCAATAGGTCAATAGAAATGTTTGGGAGCATTTCGAGTGTTAGGGAAAACTATGGGAGCCTTAAGAGATGAGAATACTAGTGGAAAAACAGAAAGCCATTTTAAGAGGAAATTATTCCCGAAAACCGTTAAATTAGTTGGGGTGTTTTAGGAAGACATTGCATTTCTCTAGTATTCCATACGTGCTTCATTAGTCAAAGAATTGTGTTTCATCATTACTAAAAAGTTGTCAGTTGGATGGCGTTACTAAAAATGAGTGAGATTTGGAGCAATTAATGATTCCTTTAAAGGTCACTCGTTGAGTCCATCACATGAACAAACAGATCTAGCTTTGCAAAACCATAAGGGAAAGGATATGTATGACTTCATTTGGCAACTCTTGGCCCTGTGTTATTTGGTGCACTGAGGTCCCCTTACTAATCCAAGGCATGCCAAGTAGTTAATTGGAATCACTCGAGTACTTGTGTAACTCTCATATGGGAGATGTTTATTATTTGAATGTTTTTTAACCTAGTCTTGTACCTCATACCACTGTTGAAGAGAGGCGCATAAATGAAATGGCCACTGCCTTGAAATGTGAGGTGTTTCATACGAAAGTAGTACCAAGATGCATGAACAAGGTTTGGTGAGGAATGCAAATTTAGTGGTGCATTGTTGATTAATTAATTTCTTTTGGAATTGAATAAAGAAATTGAGTGTTTCTAGCTTTTTGTTGGTATGAAACCATCCATGTGGATGTGGACTTCCTTCATGAGATAATCCTTGTTTGACCAATTAGACTGAAAAAAGAGCAGTAATTGATCTTTGATAAAATGAATATATAGAAATCTTATGACAAAGGATGGAGTCATTGTTACCTTTATACTTAAAGGAGTCAATTTTGTTACCGGGAAGTGAGGTACTAATATGTTAATTTGTTAATTGTTTTTATCATGACGCCACGTACACGTTCTCATGTGCACAAAAGACTACATTTCTTAGCCATCATTCAAAGGAGAAATAATTTTAATAGTTGATCATAAAATAAGGTTCAATCAACACTACCTCAAAATGCCACTTAGACAACAAATAAAAAATGTTGTCTAAGAGGGGTTTATGTATTACCTAAGGCTTAGGCAACATACCTATATTGCCTAAGCAGTGTTGCCTTCTCAATGTTGCATAAGAACTTAGGCAACATAAGCAAACATCATATGTTGCCTAAGCAGACTCCTTAAACAACACACAACAGGTTATGTTGCCTATGAAAAAAACGTATGTTTCACCAAACAAACACTAAGACAATATTAGATTTATGCATGTGTTGCCTAAGATATCAACTTAGACAACATACTCTATTTGCGTATGTTGCCTTTGAACTGTGATTAAAATAATATAATATTTCTCTTAGACAACACTTATAGATAAGTTGCCTAAGATGTTTTATATAAAAAAAAATATTACTGCTCATTTTGTGCGCCATGATGCAGTTTTATACTTGCATGTTTTCTACAAACTCTCATAAACAAACAAACTTGTGTGAATCGGCAAACAACTCCAATAACCAAACAAAACTAATAATTCAATAATTGAAAGATAACGTTTTTCCTAAATAACTACAAAAGTAGGCAACAAGTTCGAAAACATAAAATAAAAAATTAACCTAAAGCATTGTTCGTCGAGGTTGTTGAGTTGGAGTTTGTATCACTAGCACCACCGCACATACTCATCAAAGATTCTATCATCTTTCTTTGTTCGACGGGTTCCTAATTTTTTGCCTCATCTTGTCTCTCTTTTAGTAAGCGAATCTCCTCGTTGCGTTCGGCAAGTTGTCGTCGCAAATCATCCTCGTTAACCGTAGACACCGGTATAGAGGTTCCTTTCGCCGGACCTCTCATCCTCGGAGATCGAACCGCCAAGCTACCCATACCTCGAACAACCGTCCCTACCGACGGACCAACAATTTGCTCAATTATTGATATTTCTTTCTCGATTGGGCAAACACATTGGAATCACGATAGAATCTGAAGTGTTGTCGGAATCATTCTTTATCTTCTTTATCGCTTCCTCGACATGTCTCTGTAAATTCGATTCAAATAATTATTAACATATCTAAAACTATAAATGACCTTCCATTACACCCTACACTCATAATATGCATGCTGACAACCTTGTCAACTATGCAATTCAATTATCTTTGTAGTTCACCATTTATAAAAGCAACAACCATGAAAAATTAGACCATTGAGAAAAAGTAGAGGTTCAATAAGGTCTTTTTGTGTGTCACTTATAACATGCATATACATCACTCTTCCATAGAGAAGAGAATAATATAGAAGAAAAGAACATTGCATGGACCCCAATGTAATTATTTAAAACTATAAATGACATTGCTTTTAATTACAATTATTGCAAGTGCTTAAACTAAATATTGATAAAAAGTGCATTAATTATTTTATTTATAAATTACCATACTATAAGTGCTTACTTTATGGTCTTCGCTTGTAGTGGTCTTGGCAATTTTACCAAGATGAGGAGCCACGTGTCCATTAGCTTCAAGTTTATTAGCCCTAACCCGAAACAAAGTCAGTCCCGATTTATGCTCGATCTTATTATTTGACAATCTTATTTCCAACGTTCTTTTTGATTTATTCTACAAAATGAGAAACATTAATTTTACAATCTAAACTCTACAATAATTTATATATTTAATTATTTACTCATTAAATACCTTCCATGTTTTTGTTTCCAAAAACTTGCACAAAAAGTCCCACTGATCTGGCCGATGTAGAAAGTTCTTCGGAATGGGGAGACGACCTTGATACCTATATAACGTGTGACAATCAGTTCTCCACCTATTGTATGCATGACGTGCAGTTACGTGGATCCAATCAAATAGGGCATCACCCGGAAGTCTATCTCTCCCTTGAGTTCGAAATTCATGATTCATATCTAGCCATCTACGTATCCCCATATATGACATCCTACCATGAGAGAAATTAGCATCAGTGTCATCCAAACATACAGGACACACCTTGTACCCTTTCGTTTGAATACCACCTAACATTCTCAACCTCGAAAAATCACTAATGGTCCACATCACCGCAACTTTCATCATAAAGTACTCTTCCCCGTATCGATCCCATGTCCTAAAACCTATATCCCAAAGAATTTTGAGCTCATCAATCAGTGGTCTCATAAACACATTGAGACATTTCCCTGGGGATTTTGGTCTGAATATCAACATCGTTAGTATATTAAATTCCTTTTGCACCCACATACATCAAAGGAGGTAAGTTGTATGGAATCAGAATAATTGGCCAAAGGCTATTGGGAGTAGCAGAATCCCCGGAAGGAGTAAACCCGTCTGTCGATAAAACGATGTGAACGTTTCTAAGGTCACTCGCAAATTGAGGATATGACCTATTATGTGTCAAAAAAATACAAATATATTAAAATCATTTACTTTTCAAAAAAATGTAAATATTTTAAAAGCAATTTACCTATTAAAATCTTTCCATGCTTCACCATCCGCTAGGTGCCTCAATACATCATCATACGGGGATGTTTCCCTTTGACCATGACATCGCATATGACTTGCAATATATTTTGACATGTACAAATTAACGCTGCAACCTCGGTGCCAGAGGAAAATAATAAACACTCTTCATTGGTACTTTGTTACCGACATCTTCATATCTTGGCAATCCACATACAGGGCACTGGTCATGCGTGTCACCTTCTTTGTAGTATAAGAAACAACCATTTAAACATGCATGGATAAGCTCATACCTCATCCCAACGCCCTTGAAGATTTTTTTCGCCTCTGCTTACGATTTAGGAAGCTTGTTTGGAATGGACAATAAAGATTTTTGAAACCTCAAATGCTTATCAAATGCCTTGATAGAAATTCCAGTCTCTTCTTTAAGAGAAATTGCTCTTAGAAGGGCACCCAAGGAAGTTTCTATACAACGCTCATATAATGGAGTATTCGTTTCCGCTATTAGTCGTGAATAGGCATCAGTCACTTTGAAAGCAACATTGTTGTTAGGATCCAAGCGCTTACCATTACGCCAAAAGTAATTGCTGGTGGAGAAGGCGCAACTTATTTCCATATAGCGTAGCAACCAGCGCCACGTTTCGATTTAGGAAGATGTTGGTCAATGACCCAACAATCCCCCCCCCCCAGCATCTGCCAGCACTAACAAGATCTTCGTTAGAAATCAATGGTTGCACAACACGCCTTTGACATTTAAATACACTCCATGGGATTCGAACCCGTGGCCTTCTCTGATACCAATTCTTTGTCCCAATTAACAAACAATAACAAGAAATCAACCGCAAATCTCATATTCATTGATTGAATTTCAAGATCTCACAAATTTCTCTCTCTACATGTAACAGTCGTCTAATCTCTCTATCTCTCTAAAAGTTTACAACGAAAGCTCCTAACTACAAGATACAAAGACAAAAGTATTTATACTAACTACATGTTACAAGGGAACTAAAACACTTTGACAAACAAAACTAAAGACTTTGACTTTTTTCAATTAACACTTTGACTTCTTTCCTTTTAATCTTGACATTGACATTCTCACTTTGAACTTTGACTTTCAATCTTCAAGCTTTGGCAACTTTAATCTTCAAACTATAATTCTCGTTTCATGATCTCGGATACAACAATATTTGCCCCAACAATTGTCCACATCACAAACATGAGTAACCTCTTCGACGATTGGTTCATTATCATTGTATCGATCATGGAATGGAAATGCGTCTTCTACAAATTGTACAATAGGATTGACATTGTGACTCGAAGATGCTCGATCGTGTATCATATTCAGCCTTTATTGCGATGCAGTAAGTATATCTGTAACCTCACCGTTTGATCCCACACAGTATAATTTTTCATTATACCAACATTTTTCAAATGAAAAATTATATCTGCCTCGTTTTGATATAACATGTTGCCACAGTCTATGCAGGGGCATTTGTAATAACCATTCCAATTCACTGAATTATTTTTAGCAAATTCCAAAAATGTATATATTCCCAACATGTATTTTTCCTCGAATCTTCTTAAATTTATCCAACTTTTATCCACATTTTCTGTCATGCCTGTATGTGAAAAATAAATACATAAATAAACATGAAATAACTACAAAATCTCCAAAATCGCTCCAAAACACGTTCCAATTTTACATGATATAAACATGAAATAACTACAAAATCATGCAAAATAAAATAAAGTAAGAGCTAAACGTAATTTTAGACACGTAGTAATCCAAATTTAGACGAGATAAACATGAAATAACAACAAAACTATATATACAAAATAGGATTATAATTACCTAAGAAAATCTAAATGTCTTTTGATGATGAAAACGTTTGTTGGAATCCAAAATCGCTCCAAATCACGTTCCAAATTTAAATGATATAAACATGAAATAACTACAAAATTAGACAAAATAACATAATAATTACCTAAGAATCTTTAAATGACTTTTGATGAGGAAAACAATGTTTGTTGGAAGCTAAAAGTCGTCAAAATTGCGTCCCAATTCCTTAGAAACGAAGTTTTTTGAAATAGAGAAGAAATGTTGGAATGAATATGAAATGGGGGAATCATCATTATATATTAATGACTGTGATCTTAGGCAACATTGAAACAAGAAAATAAACAAGAAAATATGTTGCCTAAGCTAGATCTTACGCAACAAACACAATAGATTATATGTTGCCTAAGTAAAAGTAGGTGTCAATCTTAATTCATTCGTTAATGAGTTATTACATTTTCAGCTACCTATATTTATTTATATTTTTGACCTTAGGCAACAAGGAACAAGAAAATATATTGCCTAAGCTACATCTTACGCAACAAACACAACAAATTATATGTTGCCTAAGTAAAAGTAGGTGTCAACTTTAAATCATCCGTCAACAAGTTATTACATTTTCAACTACCTATATTTATTTATATTTTTGACCTTAGGCAACATAGAAAGAAGAAAATAATATTGCTTATGATAACTTTCATTGATTAAAAAAAACATTATACAAATAAGGCAACATAAGGGAAGATGTTGCTTAAGATAGTTGAGACAACATATAATTATTCACACGTTGCATAAGGTCACACTTAGGAAACATAGAACTACACCTTGCCTAAGAGGAAACTTAGGCAACATATATTAGCCTTTGTTGCCTAAGCTTATCTTAAGCAACATAGGCAATTAGCATTGGTTGTCTAAGACAACATTTGGTGTAGTGGAATCAAATATGCTTTCAAAACTTGGTTTGGCTATGAATTTTCTTATTTAATTGTTTAACTATTGATTTAAGTGAAAAACAAGTTTTATATGGAGGAACACATGGATTTCTCGAACGGTTTTAAGTCTTGGGTTTTGATGGAAAGAGGAGGATAGTACCACAATGGAATGACCCATGGCTAAGAGATGAACAAAACTTTTGAATTGGAAATTGGGGAATGGTACCACCATGCAAGCCTAAAGGTAAGTGATCTAATATAACTGGGAAGCAGACAGAGGAATATAGAGATGGTGCAAGAACTTTATCTAGTTAGAGATGTAAAAGATGCAACACCCCAAAAATTGGTACAACAAAAATTTCCGGAAATTGAAATGTGATATACTAAAATATGCCAGAGCACGAGCTCATCCCAAAAAGGGGAACAATAAATGCCTGTTAATTACAAGTTTGTAAACAACCAATGAGAGATAACAGCCTCTTAATCTAAATTCTAGACAAGAAATAAGATTACAAACGATTGTCATCTACTTCCAAAAATAATCAATTCTAATATGGCATCCCAAAAGTACCCAAGCTCATATCTAAAAGCCCGCTAATCCTTCTTGGCGGTCGCGCCGCTAGAACCTGAGATACACATCAAACCAAACAAGTGTTAGGCCAAACGAGCCTAGTGAGTTGTACAAGAACATGGCATAACATTTATAAAGCATGGCATGAATATTTATGTCATTTTAGTCAATAAGAGCCATAAGGGAATCAATGGGAGAGACCCATCACACCAATGAGTTTTACCTCAAGTCAATGTACCTTGATGTTCACTCGCATGAGAAACATCCCAAAGGCCCGGCACACTTGAAGACTACCTCTCAGGCATTACTCCAAATGGCGGAGGTCTAGGTGCATACCATCATGGTGGCACCTAAGACTACATCATTCTAGCACATACCCATGGTTCATCCAATATACATGCAATATCCTTCTCTATACATATTCCATATCAACAAGATACATGTATAAGACCTCACATAGTTCCAATCCCTTTTAGGACCAAGACACTAAAACATGCAAGTCCCACAATGATAATCACAACCCCATGATATTACACAATTATAACCAATTAATACAATTAATAACTCCATTTAGTGCACATGATGAGCATATAGTCACAATCTCCAATAATCTCAAATATAGCAGTTAGGTCAAACCTATCAGGTGATCAGTTTATACATATATAGTAAGTAATGGCAAGTAAACACATAAGATATGTATCTCATTTGAAAAATGGTAAATAGAAACTTACAATCTTGGGTTTATGCAAAACCCTAGAAAACTTGAATGAGAGGTGAGAAGTGAAGACTTGGTTTGAACTCTTAAATGATCCTCTTGAATGCTCCCCAACTTCTAATGATCAACAATAAATGCTCCTTGCCAAACTAGGGTTTTTGATGAATGTGTAAAGTGAAGAAATGGCAGAAAATTGCCCTAGGGTTTCTCCAAATCGGCTCCAAAAATGAGTGAGGTGAAAAGTGAAGTTAAAATGGTCAAAGGTTGAAATTTAAACCCTCAGAGCCCGTCGACGACAGTGTCTGACGATTGTGCCCATAGAACTGTCGTGGAGCACAATCGCACCTACTCCCTAACTCACGGTACACCGCCCGCGATTGTGACAAGGCGATTGTGCCCTTGTCACTCTCGCATGGGCACTCTCGTCGGGGATGTACCGAGACCACCTCCCGGCCCACGACCTTGCCACACGACTATGACCATTGTCATAGTCGCTGGTCACTATCGCCCCAACCCCCAACTTGCTGTTTTTCGACGTTTTCGATGCATTAAACACATAAGGTACTTGAGATATAAAACATAAGATGACATACCAACACTTTTCTATCTAAATGCAAAAATCTATAAATTTTAGAACACTACTGAAGGTTTAAAATTTATATACACTTACCTTAAATTTCCGGGTGTTACAATCCTCCCCACCTAATGAGGATTTCGTCCCCGAAATCTTATTCACTAAATAAATGAGGATATCTCTTCTTCATGTCTTCCTCGGACTTCCACGTAACATTGGTACCCCGTTGATGTCTCAATTGTACTTTGACCATAGTTACCTATTTCTGTCGTAGTTGCTTCGTCTATGATTCCAATATTGCTTCCGGTTCTTCCACACATCGGTTGTCGTTATCCACCCAAATTTCCGTCAAAGGAATGACACCCTCTTCTTTGGCTAGGCACTTGCGAAGGTAACATACGTGAAATGTAGGTTGGATTCCGTCCATCTCTGGTGGCAAGTCCAATCTATAATCTTCGAGTCCAATATTCTCCAAAATGGTGAAGGGTCCGAGAAAACGAGGACTAAGTTTTCCGTTCTTCTCGAAACGGATGATCCCTTTCCAAGGCGACACCTTAAACATAACTCGCTCTTCCACTTGGAAATCAACCGGTCTCCGCTTTTTGTCCGCATAACTCTTTTGCCGATCTTGGGCCGCCTTCAACCGCTCTCGAATTCCATTCTCCTTGTCCGTCGTTGCTTGTACGATTTCTGGTCCCGCAAATTGTTTTTCTCCTACCTCGAGCCAACACACCGGTGCCCTACATTTTCGTACGTAAAGTGCCTCGAATGGTGCCATCCCGATACTCGAATGGTATCTATTATTGTAGGAGAATTCTACTAGCGGTAAGTGCGAAACCCAATTTCCCCCGAAGTCTATTACACATGACCGTAGCATGTCTTCGAGCGTTTGGCTTGTCCTCTCACTTTGCCCGTCGGTTTGAGGATGATAAGTCGTGCTTAACTTGACCTTTGTGCCCAACTCCCTTTGCAATCCATCCCAAAACTAGGAAGTGAATCGACTATCCCGATCCGAATCTATGGATAGCGGTACACCATGACGTGACACCACTTCATCAATATAGAGCTTAGCAAGTTTCTCCATCGGTAATGTCTCCGGCATTTCTAAGAAATGTGCACTCTTGGTAAGTCTATCCACTACCACCCAAATAGTGTCGTGTCCTCTCAAGGTCTTTGGCAGTTTGGTGATGAAGTCCATCGTGATGTGTTCCCACTTCCATTCCGGAATGGTTAACGGTTGCAAGCTTCCGTAGGGTCTTTGATGTTCCACTTTAACTTGAAGGCAAGTGACACACCTTTCCACGTAATTGGTCACATCGAGCTTCATCACCGGCCACCAATAGTGCAATTTCAAATCCCTATACATTTTGGTGCTACCGGGATGTATAGAGTACTTGGAATTGTGCGCCTCTACCAAAAGCAACTCACCGTTTCCCCTAATCTTTGACACCCAAATCCTCCCTTGGAATAGCTTAAGGCTGCGACTATCTTCCGTTAGTATTTCATGTTGCTTCACCATGATTTCGGCCTTGAAGTTCTCTTCACAAAGTGCCTCAGCTTGACTCTTCTTGATGTTTTCCACTAAGCTTGTTATCACGCCGATCCTTGAAAGAGTGACCTTGACTTCACTCCCATAACCTTTCCGACTCAAGGCATCCACTACCACATTTGCTTTAACGGGGTGGTAAAGCAACTCGCAGTCGTAATCCTTTAAGAGTTCTAACCACCTTCGTTGCCACAGATTGAGGTCCTTCTGGTCTAATATGTACTTCAACCTTTTGTGGTCGGTGAATAAAGTGCACTTCGTCCCGTATAGGTAGTATCGCCATATCTTCAAGGCGAAAACCACCGCCGCTAACTCCAAGTCGTGCGTAGGATAATTCTTTTCATGGTCTTTGAGTTGCCACGATGCGTACGCGATTACCTTTCCCCTTCGCATCAAAATGCACCCGAGTCCAAGCTTAGAGGCATCACTATAAACTACAAAATCTTCGGATCCTTCGGGTAAGGATAGGATTGGTGCCTCGCATAACTTCTTTTGGAGTGTTCGGAAGGCTTTCTCTTGCGTCTCGGTCCATAAGAACTTAACGTTCTTCCTTGTTAACGACGTGAGTGGAGAGGTGATTTTTAAAAAATCTTGAATAAACCATCGGTAGTTATCGGCTAAGCCTAAGAAACACCTTATCTCCGTTAGACTCGTCGGTGGCTCCCAATTCATCATCGCCTCTATCTTTGCCGGATCCACTTTCACTCCATCCTTGGCTACAACATGGCCTAAGAATTGGACTTCTTGGAGCCAAAATTCACATTTCGAAAACTTCGCAAACAACTTCTCCTTCCAAAGAATTTCCAAGACCTCTCGTAAATGTTGACGTTGCTCCATCTCGTCACGAGAGTAGATAAGTATGTCGTCTATGTGAACGACTTGTCCAATAAGGGTCGACATACTCGGTTCATCAAATCCGTAAATACGTTCGGATCATTAGTCAACCCGAATGGCATGAATAGAAACTCCTAGTGATCGTATCTCGTCCGAAATGCCATCTTCGAAATATCGCTCTCCTTCACCAGCACTTGATGGTAACCGAATCACAAATCTATTTTGGAGAAGCATCCCGCTCCTTGCAATTGATCGAAAAGTTCGTCGATCCTAGGAACTGGATACTTGTTCTTCACGGTGACCTTGTTGAGTTCACGATAGTCAATACACACCCGCATTGTCCCGTCCTTCTTCACGAATGAAACTGGAGCTCCCCATGGCGACAAGCTCGGTCGAATAATTCGTTCTCAAGAAGTTCCTGTAATTGAGTCATCGTCTCTTGCATTTCCGTCGGGGCTAGACGATACGGAGCACGAGCAATCAGAGCGACACCCGGAGTGAGGTCGATATAAAATTCTACTTGTCGTTCCGGTGGTAGCCCGGGTAGATCTTCCGGAAAGACGTCCGGGTAGTCACACACCACGTCCACGTCTTCCACTTTCTTCTTCTCGAGTTTCGCGTCAATTACCTAGGCTAAGTACGAAGCACATCCATTGGCTAGGATCTTTCGTGGCTTGAGTGACGAGATAATCATGTTGGCTTTTCGGTTCTTCTCCCCGTAGATTATTACTTCGCCTCCCTTCGGTAAGGGTACTCTAATCATTTTCTTGGAACAAAATATACCGGCATCATTCTTGGATAGCCAATCCATCCCTAAAATCACGTCAAACCCCCCGATATCTGCCGGTAACAAGTCCATCACGAATGGCTCCCCATCTACATCTAAGGTACAACCAAAGTAGCATTCCCGAACTAACAATTGTTCCCCGTTGGCTACTTCTACCACTAGAGCATCAATCAACAAGCTAGTAGGAATAGTGAAATTATTGCAAAACGAAGTAGACACAAATGATCGATTTGCACCCGAATCAAATAGAACATGGGTAGGTAGAGAGTTTTCTAGAAACGTACCCGACACAACATCCACCGTCTCTCTCGCCTCAGCTGCCGTCATTTGGAAGGCCCGACTCGGCGCCTTCGGTTGGATTTCCTTATTCGGCATTACTACGCTTGGAACTCCTTGGTGGCTCCTTGCTAGCTTCGGACAATTTATCTTGATGTGCCCCGGCTCCCGACACTCATAACAAACCTCACTTTAGGAGGGGTAGTCCTTACTCACGTGGTCCTTCTGCCCACACTTAAAACATTCGATGGAGCCGGAGAAAGGTTTTGAATTACAAGGCCTGAACTGCTTACTTTTGCACTTAGGGCACCATTTTGTCTCACGCCGTGGCTCAAATCCCCTTCCCCCATTAAAGGGTTTGGATGGTCACGCGGGCCCGGTCGGCCCTTCGCACTTCCTCATCTCTCCTTATTGTTTCTTATCTTCCTTGTCTTGAATCATGCCGTCCTCTACCAGTTGAGATGCCTCGAACACTACTTGTAAGGTAACCTTTTGAGCGTTCCTCACGCCCGTCTTCATTTCCGCCGGCAAACCCTTCACGAACGCTTTTATCTTTGACCCCTCATCGGTCGCTAAATGCCCAACCAGACTGAGCTTGTCCATGAACTGTTTGGCGTAGTCGGCGACCGTCAAATTACCCTTTTTCAGATTTTGGAACTCCTCTTCTATCTTGTCAAGTGACCTCTCATTGCAATACTTTTCCATGATCTTCTTCTTGAAGGTTGGCCAAGTGTGCTTGGCCAAAACTTCCGGTGTAAGCACTCTTCGGGTAACGTTCCACCAACTCAACGCATCCCCTCTAAGCAGTTGGGACGCAAATTTGACCCGTTGAGAGTTCGCGCATTCACTTGACTCGAACCCCATCTCCACGTCTTGAATCCATTTCATGCACGCTAGCGGGTCGATCATCTCGGAGAATTCTGGAGCCCGACTGCATAGGAAAGTCTTGAAGGAACAACCCCCATCCTTCTTCTTTTCGTTCCTAATTGCATGCTCCTCAGTTCCAATGACGGCCGGTTCACCACCCGACCCATTCACTACATTGTCCGTCATTGCCTCGGTTCGTCGGTGACTGGCGTCACGATCTTCCAAAAGTTTCAAAAAGAATTATTGTTGTTGTGCCATGGCCGAATTCATGGCTTGCATCATGTTGTCTCTTATCCTTGTCTCCATGGTCACCTCCTCTACAATTGGTTGAGCGGATTAGAGGTTTACCCTCGGTATGTGCTCGGGTCGTCCCCCACTCAATACATTGATTGTGGGTAGCCTTTCAGTAGCTACGACCAAGGGAGGTTGATCGGCGGTAGATTTTTCTTCAATTTGGCCCTCCCGCGGGTTTTGGAGCATGTTCCGTGTGTTTACCATTGTGAACTGTCACACATGATAACGACCCCACCGATTAATCCTTTAAAAGGGTAAGCGGTTCAATACGTACTACTACAATATTTATCATCATAATAATAATTTCAAGCATGATCACGTAATCATAAATTCACAACAACACTGGCCAAGTGAGATTGTGAACGTATTTTACATAAGAACACTCGTTGTCATCATCATCATAAGTTTCAATCAATGCAATTCCGTAATCCTAATACTCTCCCCACCTAGGAATGTTCTACCCATGTGGACAGTTATCCTATAAGCACAACCAATCTAAGTCTAGGTATACTAGAGTCGACACCTAGTTCACTTAAACTAGAGCTCTGATACGAACTTGTAACACCCCAAAAATTGGGACAACAAAAATTCAGGAAATGGAAATGTGATATACTAAAATATGCCAGAGCACGAGCTCATCCCAAAAAGGGGAAAAATAAATGTTTGTTAATTACAAGTTTGTAATAACATGAGAGATAACAACCTCTTAATCTAAATTCTAGACAAGAAATAAGATTACAAACGGTTGTCATCTACTTCCAAAAATAATCATTTCTAATATGGCATCCCAAAAGTCCCCAAGCTCACATCTAAAAGCCCGCTAATCTTTCTTGGCGGTCGCACCGCTAGAACCTGAGATACATATCAAACCAAACAAGTGTTAGGCCAAACGAGTCTAGTGAGTTGTATAAGAACATGGCATAACATTTATAAATCATGGCATGTGTATTTATGTCATTTTAGTCAATAAGAGCCATAAGGGAATCAATGGGGGAGACCCATCACACCAATGAGTTTACCTCAAGTCAATGTACCATGATGTTCACTCGCATGAGCAACATCCCAAAGGCCCGACACAATGGAAGACTACCTCTCAGGCATTACTCCAAATGGCAGAAGGTCTAGGTACATACCGTCATGGTGGCACCTAAGACTACATGCTCCTAGGACATACCCATGGTTCATCCAATATACATGCAATATCCTTCTCTATACATATTCCATATCAACAAGATACATGTATAAGACCTCACATAGTTCCAATCCCTTTTAGGACCAAGACACTAAAACATGCAAGTCCCACAATGATAATCACAACCCCATTATATTACACAATCATAACCAACTAATACAATTAATAACTCCATTTAGTCCAGATGATGAGCATATAGTCACAATCTCCAATAATCTCAAGTGTAGCAATTAGGTCAAACCTATCAGGTGATCAGATTTATACATATATAGTAAGTAATGGCAAGTAAAAACACAAGATATGTATCTCATTTGAAAAATGGTAAGTAGAAACTCACAATCCAGGGTTTATGCAAAACCCTAGAAAACTTGAATGAGAGGTGAGAAGTGAAGACTTGGTTTGAACTCTTAAATGCTCCTCTTGAATGCTCCCCAACTTCTAATGATCAACAATAAATGCTCCTTGCCAAACTAGGGTTTTTGATGAATGTGCAAAGTGAAGAAATGGCAGAAAATTGCCCTAGGGTTTCTCCAAATCGGCTCAAAAAATGAGTGAGGTGAAAAGTGAAGTCAAAATGGTCAAAGGCTGAAATTTAAACCCTCAGAGCCCGGCGGCGACAATGCCCGACGATTGTGCCCATGGCACTGTCGTGGGGCACAATCGCGCCCACTCCCTAACTCACGGTACACCGCCCGAGATTGTGACAGAGCGATTGTGCCCTTGTCACTCTCGCATGGGCACTCTCGTCGAAGGTGTACCGAGACCACCCCCCGGCCTGCGACCTTGCCACGCGACTATGACCACTGTCATAGTCGCTAGTCACTATCGCCCCAGCCCCCAACTTCCTGCTTTTCGAAGTTTTCGATGCATTAAACACGTAAGGTACTTGAGATATAAAACATAAGATGACATACCAACAATTTTCTATCTAAATGCAAAAATCCATAAATTTTAGAGCAATACGGATGGTTTAAAATTTATAAACACTTACCTTAAATTTCTGGGTGTTAGAAAAGATATTGCCACTACTAAATGACATGCTTTTATCGGCGGAAAATTATGCCATAGATCTGCGGAAAAACATGATTTCTTGCAGATTACGTGATTTTCGGCAGGAGAAAGCCTCGCCGGAAATCAAGTTTTCAGACGAAATTTTCGGCAGATTGGTTGTTCCTGTGGATTCCGTCAGCCAGAAATCCGTCACTAATTTTTTTCAATTATCTTTTATTAGGCCGAATTAATTAATTAACTTAATTCACTACTTAGAAGATCCCTTATCACCGACGAAAAATTACCGATTGAATGTAGCCGTCGGTAATTACCAACGGATCATCAACCATTTTCCAACGGATGGTGACATTTTACGACGAACATCAAATCCGTCAGTGATCCGTCCGTGAATATAAATATTTCCAACGGATCACCGACGAACACAAAATTATTTTATTTTTGATTTTTTTAAAAATACAAATCCGTCGGTAATTTACTGATTTAATATTTATTTATTTTATTCCATGAAATCCGTCGGTGATCCGTAGCAAATTACCGACGGCCATGGGTCATCTGTCGATAATTTGCTACGGATCAAGGACAGATCATTTTTTTTGTTTTTCCTTGTTTTTGTTGCGCGTATGAGGTTTTACCGGTACATTTATTTAATTTGGTTCATATGTATGTATGTGTATGTGTATATGTACATGTGGATATCTCTATATGTACGTGTATAAATATAAGTCTATGTATATGTTGTTTGCATATAAGTGTGCATGTATGTCTATGTGTACATGTCTATATATGTATATATGTCTATATATGTATGAATGTTTGTATGTCTATAGATGTATGTATGTGTGTGTATATATATGTATACATATGTATTACTTGTATGTATGTAGAACATACATGTATGTCATGTTGTATGCATATAAGTGTGTGTGTATATCTATGTGTACATGTCTATATATGTATGTATGTCTATAGATGTATGAATGTTTGTATGTGTATAGATGTATGTATGTTTGTATATATATGTATACATATGTATTGCTTGTATATATATAGTATATACATGTATATCATGTATATATGTATATGTCGTATGCATATAAGTATGTGTGTGTATGTCTATGTGTACATGTATATATATGTATGTATGTCTATAGATGTATGTATGTGTGTATATATATGTATGTATTTCTTGTATGTATATAGTACATACATGGATATGTACTATAAATATACATATGTATGTGTTACATACATATGTGTAAGTATATGTATGTCTATACGATACTCATGTTATATATGTGTATATATATATATGTATATTTGTGCATGTATTCTTATGTTTGTACGTATATGTGCATGTATGTGTGTTGGTTGCTAGCTAACCGCGTATGCATGATAGAAGATGTATGTGTGTGTGTATATCATATGTGCATATGAATGTCCGTGTAAAGTTATTAAAAATGGAAAACTAGTCTTTGGTTATAAAAAACATTAGCATCGGTTCAACTGGAAACTGTTTTGATCCCTGATTTCTCGTAAAGACCTTTAAAATTTTCCGTTAAACCGGTTAGTATCAGGGGCATTGTAGTCATTTTAAATATAGGTCGTATGATTTAAAAACCCATATTTATCAGTTTGGTGACATGAATGGACCAAAAAAAACTTTAAGAGGACTAAAATACCCTTGACCTAACTGGAATGAACGAGAAAAGTTAACGGCCGTTAGAAGGATGGACCAAAACCATTACAAAATGACACAAGTTCATTACACTTTTGATCCCTTCTCCTAACGGCCGTTCACTTTTTCCGTTAAGTCCAATTAGTTTTCAGGGGTATTTTAGTCAATTTAAATATAATTTGATAAATTAATAATTTATTTAATAATTTTAATATTAAATATTATATAATAATTTATTTAATAATTTGAAATAATTTAAAATACAATATAATTTAATAATTTTTAATAATTTAAAAGTAAATATTATTTAATAATTATTAATAACTTAAAATAGTAATTATTTTTAATTTAAAAAAAGGAAATCCGTCGGTAATTACCTTTCCAGTGGACCTTTGATGAGTGGATACGACAAATAGATACTCATCCTGATGTAGTTGCACGAGATAAAGCTCGAGATGAAAGATTTTCTACTTGGTTCGAACAACACATGAGTATACAAATATGAAATTTATGTATGTAATGTTATACATATATGATTTATTTCTTATTTATGGTTTTATAGGTCATACTCGGATCAACAGACTTCTCCGATCATTTGAAATCCCTAGCACGTGGACCGGGCCGATATGCTTGGTCGCATAAGGGATATTTTGTCAATAGTTACAAGTTTCATATGGTAACACATGTTGCTGGGCGTGTCACACATAATAGTGGAGTATGTATGAGAGGATCTTGTTATGACGACTTCGAGTATGACTATTACGGATTGTTGGACGACGTGTTAGAAGTGGAATATTACGGTGTAGGCCATTGCGTTATATTTTTGTTCAAGTGTGCATGGTTTGATAGTCCAGGAGGAGTTAGAGTCGACCCTAAACATGGGTTGGTTGATATTAAATATGAAAACACCCGGTATTTTCGCAATGTGAGTATCCGTCCTTCGTTGGTCTTTTATCCGTCTTCCATATATCTTTTAGGATGAAATGAGTTGTATTTTCGAACCTTAAATCGACCCATGCGAAAATCTCGAGTTTTTGGCATTTTTGGGCTTCGGTACATTCGGCGCGAGAGTGACTCGCGATAGTGACATGTGTCACTATCGCGTGGCACAATCGCCGAAGAGGTACCAACTCTCGGTACATTTCGCACGAGAGTGCCTCGCGATAGTGACACTGTCACTATCGCATGGCAAGGTCGCGAGCGGGGTACAGTGTGTTAAATGACTCCTTTCTCATTCAATTCTCATAACTCTCTTCACCAACCTCAAACTCTCTCTCACTTAGGCGATTTTTTTAGGGATTTTATTGTTCTTCAAGATCCTTCAAGTAAATCCATCTTGGTTTCCAAGGGTTCTATCATCTAAGGGTTCTCGTAGTGAGCTTCGTTCATCTCCTCCATTGTCATCTTCTTCAAAGGGGCAAAAAAATTAGGGTTTTGGGTTTTCTTCAAAAACCCACAATGTGAGTTCCTACTACCATTTTCTAAACTTTATACATGTCAAAACTCATGATTTTGAACTCCTATACATTTCCTTGGTTTTTATTTATGATTATCACATTTTGACCTAACTTGAGTTTTTGAGAAATTTTAGGTTTCTTGATAGATTTTGTTGAAATGAAAGGTTCCCCTTTGTATATGTTAAAATAAGGTTTATCTTGCACATTTATGGTGTAGCACTTGAAAGAATATGAAAAAATCTCATTTTATAATTTTCATTCTTATCAGCAGTTAAATTTGGAAAAATACATTTTGGGAAGTATATGTTGTTAGAAGCTATATGTTTAGCTTTGGTTAGTCACAAATGTAATTGTGACAAGTCTAGACTATTACTAGTGGATCCCTAGGTATTGAGTCGGCTTATGTATATATTTTGGGATGTTTTCCCCATTTTAGCTATGGGTGCATTTGACCCTCGGAGGGCTTTGGTACGGTTATGTGGGACCGGTTACTAGCCATGGGTCATAATGTAGTCCTAGTGAACGAGTATGAATTGGTTTCCTCGGGTGCCCTCCCCCACATCTTAGTACGGACCGGCGTTGTTCGTGGCCATGGATATTTAGCTCATAACTCGGTATTGTAGTCTACTCGATGTTCCGCTACACTCCTTGGTAAATTGGGTATCCCCCGTCATCGCAACATGAATTTTGGACCGAATGGTCCTTACTTGGCAAAGTTTTAATTTATAAACTCTTTTCTCTTACCAAGATTTCCTTTTATTACAAATGCTTATATTCCTTTAAATTATAAACTGTATGTTCTCACTAGGCTTTAAGCCTAACACTTTTTCTCAAATGATATGTATAACAGGTTCCTTTAGCAGCGGGTTGCCAAGTGCTTGAGTGACGAGCATAACTTTGAAGCATTTTTGTGTTGACTAGTTTTTGGAGCTTGAGGCATTCGAATTAGTTCCATCTTTTGGTGATACTTGGGTTGACAACCGATGTAATCTAGATAGTTGTGTTTAGATTAGTTTGTTGTCAATTTTCATTCGTTCACAGGTTTTGTACATGCCTTATACATCTTCCCACTTTGGGTGGTTTATTCCAAATGCAAAATTATATTGTCGAATTTTCGAATTTTTAAATTACTCTAAATTTTAGGGTGTTACAAGTTGGTATCAAAACTCTAGTTTAAGTGAACTAGGCATGAATGTAAGATGTATAGACTGAGACTGAGTATGTTAGGCAATGATTTGTGAGTTGGGTAGAACTTCTAAGATGGGTTAGTCTTAGAGTCGACGGAAGTTATGTTCATCAAGCGTTGTGATGATGGTAACAAGAACTTTATGTGTTATATGTTCATAATCTCACTTAGCTAATGTTATTATGAGGATATTATACGTGAGTGTACTTGGGTTGCTGATGTTATGACAATTGGTAGACATAATAGTATGTTTCCTTCGTGTTTAATTATGTTAATCCCTCTCTTACTCTTTCTCGTGCTTGTGTTGCAACCATTATTCCTTATGGTGAATACACGTAGTCGTCAGTTAGGCGACGAAGATATTCGCGATGTTAGTTCGCCCAATCCGATCCCAGTGGTTAGGGCGCCAGCTGTCGTTCCTCCCGGTATGCCGCCGATCTTTACTGGGGTAGTGGAGCACTTGCCAAGAGTGGATTTGGCATCCACGGACCCGGTTATTCGTGAGCCAAACCCTCAAGCTGATATGATGGCCAACGTCATGCAGATGGTGACGTCGGCTATGGAGAAGCAGCAAGAGGCGTTTCTGAAGATGATGGAAGACCGGGATGCGAGCCTCAGAAGGCATGAGGTTGTGGAAGAGAATGTGCTGGTTGGTTCTGGAGGCACAGGCAACAGAGTTTGGACTGAGGAACACATGGTGGTTGGTGCTCCAAGAAGTGGGAAAAGTTGCTCCTACAAATTGTTCCTTGGTTGTGGACCACCAGAGTTCTCGGGTTCTGATGATCCTGTTGCATGCGTCAAATGGATCCAAGCAGTCGAGCAGGATTTTGGCTCCTCCGAGTGTGGGGATGATCAGAAGGTGAGATTCGGCTCTCAACTACTCAGGGATACGACACTCTCATGGTGGACTGTCACTCAGGCCACCCTCTCCTCTACTATGGTAGCTCAGCTGTCTTGGGCAGAGTTCAAGAAGAAGCTTCTGGAGGAGTATTGTAGTGAGAGGGCCATGGACCGTATTGAAGCTGAGTTCCGAGCGCTTGAGAAAGGGAACTTGACGGTGAGGGAGTATACCCGTCAATTTATGGAAAAGATGGGGTTAGTGGGGCATGTGGCCTCAACAGAAAAAGAAAAGATAAAGGCCTATCTGAAGGGTCTGCCGGCGGACATGATGTCTATGGTCCGAAACCCGAAGGCTTCTAACCTTCGTGAAACGATCGAAGAGGCTCAGTTCATGGAAGAGGTTTACGCGAAGGGTAAACCGGAGAAGGTTGGGATGGCAGTTGACAAGAGAAAGTGGGAGAGCAATTCCGTACCTCCCAAGAGAACCCGAGCTTTTGTCGGGAACCGAAACTTTGGTGGGCATCAAGAAGCTAGATGGTGCCAGAAGTGTCATAGTAAGCACTATGGCAACTGTAAACCCCTTCTACAACCTTGCAGCAAGTGTGACAAGTCTGGTCACGCTACCAAAGATTGCCCGATCAGAGGGCTTATCTGCTTCGAGTGCAAGGCACCGGGGCATATGAGAAGAGATTGCCCGAAGTTCAAGTCGGGTAGTGTGCCGGAGAAAAGATATAACCCACCTAGGTTTCCGGGTCGAGCTTTTCAGATGACGGCTGATGAGGCCAAGGCATCCGCTGACGTGGTATCGGGTACGTTTCTTCTAAACTCCGTACCTGCTCTTGTGCTGTTCGATTTGGGTGCCAGTTTCTCTTTTATATCTGAGTCGTTTCGTCAAATGTTTGTCATGCCCACTAATAGTCTAGAGAATGCATTAGTGGTAGAGATAGCAAATGGTAGTCAAGTCCTGATCCACGATGTTATGTTGAAATGTACTGAAGGAATCGAAGGGAGAGAATTCCCTATCGATCTAATGCCAATGGTTATTGGGGGCTTTGATGTGGTGGTCGGTATGGATTGGTTGGCGAACAATCATGCCGAGATCGTATGCTCCAAAAAAATAATCCGACTTCCCAATCCTGATGGGGATGTTGTAATTTACGGCGAGAAGAGGAAATGTGATTTAGCAATCATTACCATGGTTAAGGCGCGCAAGTGCTTGGTGAAAGGATGCTCGTCCTTCCTAGCCTACGTAATCGATGCCAAGTTGGAAAAATCAAAGCTTGAAGATGTGATAATCGTGCGGGAGTTTCCCGATGTCTTTCCGGACGACTTGCCCGGGTTACCACCCGATCGTCAAGTAGAATTCCGGATAGATCTCGTGCCAGGAGTGGCTCCGATTGCTAGAGCCCCTTACCGGTTGGCGCCATCGGAGATGCAAGAGATGATGGCACAACTTCAAGAGCTTTTGGAGAAAGGTTTCATAAGATCGGGCTCGTCACCTTGGGGAGCCCCGGTCTTGTTCGTCAAGAAGAAGGATGGCACGATGAGGATGCGCATCGATTATCGTGAGTTGAACAAAGAAACAGTGAAGAACAAGTACCCACTTCCGAGGATAGACGACTTGTTCGATCAACTCCAAGGAGCGGGGTGTTTTTCCAAGATCGACTTACGTTCGGGTTACCACCAAGTGAAGGTGAGGGAAGAAGACGTCATGAAGACGGCCTTTAGAACGCGTTACGACCATTACGAATTTCTTGTAATGCCGTTTGGACTAACGAACGCTTCGGCGGTATTCATGGATTTGATGAATAGGGTGTGCCACCCATTCCTCGACAAGTCGGTCATCGTGTTCATTGATGACATACTCGTGTATTCTAAAATCGAGTTGGAACACGAGCAACACCTTCGTGAAGTTCTAGAGGTATTGAGGAAAGAGAGATTGTATGTCAAATTCTCTAAGTGCGAGTTCTGACTCGAAGAGGTGTAATTCTTGGGTAACGTTGTCACTCGAGACGGAGTGAAACTGGACCCCTCCAAGATTGAAGCCATGATGAATTGGGAGCCTCCTAAGAGTCTGTACGAAATCCGAAGCTTTTTGCGTTTGGCGGGTTATTACCGGAGGTTTATTAAAGACTTTTCGAAAATCGCTTCTTCCTTGACGGCGTTGACGCGAAAGAATGTGAAGTTCGATTGGACCGAAGCGTAGGAGAAAGCATTCCGAACTTTGCAAAGGAAGTTGTGTGAATTTCCAATCTTGTCGCTACCCGAAGGGTCGGAAGACTTCATGGTCTATAGCGATGCTTCAAAGATGGGACTAGGATGCATGTTGATGCAACGAGGCAAGGCGATTGCTTACGCCTCTAGGCAACTCAAAATCCACGAGAAGAACTATCCTACCCATGATTTGGAATTGGCGGCGGTGGTATTCGCCTTGAAGCTTTGGCGACACTACCATTATGGCACAAAGTGTACTTTATACACTGATCATAAGATTTTGAAGTACGTCTTTGATCAAAAGGAGTTGAACATGAGGCAATGGCGGTGGCTCGAGTTACTTAAGGACTACGATTGTGAATTGCTTTACCATCCCAGTAAGGCAAAGGTAGTGGCCGATGCGTTAAGTCAGAAGGACTATAGCGGAAGTATTCTGGCTACCCTTTCGAGGATCGAGTTAGTGTCGAGTCTTATTGAGAAGATCAAGACATCTCAAGTTGAGGCTTTGTTGGAAGAGAATCATAAGGATGAGGTGATGACCGAGCAACGGTTGCTCTTGACGGAAGATAGTCGTGGGGTAAAACTGTTTAATGGTCGCGTGTGGGTACCCAAGGTTGGGGTTAATCGTGAGCTACTTCTTGAGGATGCCCATAAGTCGAAGTATTTCATTCATCCGGGGAGTAAAAAGATGTATCGGGACTTGAAGTTGCATTATTGGTGGCCGGTAATGAAGCTTGATGTGGCACGTTACGTGGAGCGTTGTGTAACATGCTCGCAAGTAAAGGCCGAACACCAACGACCGTACGGGAGTCTTCAGTCCTTGGAGATCCCCGAGTGGAAATGGGAGCATATTACCATGGATTTTGTGACCAAGTTGCCCAAAACTCTTAGAGGTCACAATACCATTTGGGTGATATGTTGGGTCTCAAATGTGCTAAGGATGATTACTACTGCTAGACATGACTATTACTACTGCCTGAGGAAGTTAGTACTGCCAGATCACAGTTAATACTGCTTGAAGGAGTTAATGCTGCTGAGACAAAATTAATACTGCTTGCTGAGATTAATACTGCTAGTTCAAAATTAATATTGCTCATGTAGATAGTGCTGCTTATGAGATGAAGACTCCGTATGAGAATGAAGACAGCTGTATAGATTGAAGCTAAAGTAAAGGAGATAATTATGGACTAAAGATCAATTTTATTTTGATAATTATCTTGTAATCAGTCTTGTATAAATAGTATAGAAGTCTTTGATAGAAACAATTATTATTCATATGTTTTGTTTTGAGTTCTATGGGTGAACTTACCTTCTTCCTAGGGCTACAAGTTAAGCAGAAGAAAGATGGGATATTTATAAGTCAATCCAAATATGTACAGGACATTCTAAATAAGTTTGGATTCTCAGACTCAAAGCCTGCAAGCACACCCATGGAGACACACAAACAGATCACTGCAGATCTTGAGGGGGAGGATGTGGATGTTTATTATTACAGATCCATGATTGGCTCTCTCATGTATCTCACAGCTTCTAGACCATATATCATGTTCCCAGTTTGTGTGTGTGCAAGATTTCAAGTTAGGCCAAAGCAATCACATTTTCAAGCAGTCAAAAGGATATTCAGATATTTCAAAGGTCAACCCAGATTAGGCCTTTGGTATCCTCATGACTCACCATTTGACCTACTTGCATATTCAGATAGTGATTTGGGTGGAGCTAACTTGGATAGAAAGTCTACAACTGGAGGATGTCAGTTTTTGGGTGCAAGACTAGTATCATGGCAGTGTAAGAAGGAAACTACAGTGTCCACTTCAACAACAGAAGCATAATACATAGCTGTTGCAAGCTGCTGCTCACAAGTGCTATGGATTCAGAATCAAATGATGGACTATGGTATGACATTTCTTCACACTCCTATTTTCATAGACAACAGCAATGCTATTAGCATTGTTAATAATCCTGTCAAGCATTCAAAACAAAGCATATAGAAATAAGGTACCATTTTATCAGAGACTGTAATGAGAAGAAGCTAATTCAGGTTCAGAAAGTACACACAAGTAACCAGTTTGCTGATATATTCACAAAAGCTTTTGATGTGAGTAGATTCACATTTTTGGTCACAAGTGTGGGCATGATGAACAATGAATAAGTATATTCTCATTCTCTTTATGTACCTATATAGATTCCTCCTTATTTACTTTCATTAAATTGGTGCTATTAACCCTTGTGTGCTTAAGTGTTTCAGGATGAAAGGCCAAACAAAAGTGAAGTATAGTAAATACTGCTAGTATGTATTACTACTGCTAGTTTGTATTACCACTTCTAGTCTGTGTTACTACTGCTGGTTCGTTTTTCTACTGCCAGACTGTGTTAATGCTGCTAGTTTGTGTTAATACTTCTATTATGTATTACTACTGCTAGTCTGTATTACTACTGCTAGTTAGTGTTACTACTGCTAGTAAGTATTACTACTGCTTCAAAGAGTTACTACTGCGGGGGTCAGTTACTACTGCTAATGTAAATTAGTACTGCTCTTAACTGTTTCCCTGATTGTATAAATACCCCCATAGTTCGCCAAAAATCAAAACGGCTTTTTGAATTTTTTGCGCTTATTTATCTTCTTTCTCTCTTGTTCTCGCTAACGTTCTTGCTCTTCAAGCTCTTAACCCTAGTTCGTAGTCAAATCTCTCTCAAATGTCAGGTCTTGTATTTGTTGATGACCACAATGAGTTGGCAATGTGGAATAAGCCCAACCAAGCCGAAGGATTTCATCAGATTGTGGACTTCCTAAAATCCACACATATCGCCCACGCTTTAACGATCAATCCCACAATCTATGTGGAGCATCAAAGACAGTTCTGGGCAAATGCCACTATCCATAATGAAGAGGGTACTCAGGTTATCAAGTCAAGGGTTTGTGATAAACCCCTGACCATCTCGGAGGAGACCATTCGCATTCATCTACTTTTAGATGTTGCCTCAAGTATAACATCTCTACCCAAGGAAGATCTTTTTGAAAATATAAGCAGAATGGGATATGAAGGTCCTACTAAGATTTATAAGTTCTTTAAGAACAAATTCTCACCTCAGTGGAGATTCTTTGTTCATACTCTCCAGCATTGCATTTCAAAGAAAACAACTGGCTGGAGTGAGTTCAGCAGTACCATTGCTTATGCTTTGGTCTGCTTAGCAACCTCCAGAAAGTTCAATTTTTCGCAAATGGTCTTAAATGATTTTCTGTCAAACCTAGATACCAAGTCAAAATCCTTTTATATGTATCCCAGGTTTGTACAAGCTATATTGAATAAGGAATTGACGGAATTACCTCATTTTAATGAGGTATATGTACCTAAGGTCCCGAAAGGGAAGGTGTTTTCTAATATGAGGAGGAGTTGTAAGGTATTCTTAGGTATTGACACACCATTGTTCTCAACAATGATGGTTGTGTCCCAATCTACAGGTGAGGCATCAGGGTCCCAAGCCTCATTGGACCAACCCACTGATGACCTACCCACACCTTCCACCATAAAAACAATTCCTCTGTCCCTTCTAAACAGACCAACCCCTCCCATCACCAAATTATACACTAAAAAGAAGGTGCAGAAGGATCCTTCCCTTCATGTACCAACACCCTCTAAGCCTACAAGCCCTCTAATGGAGCATTCTTCATTAGAGAATATCCAAAGGGAAACCAAAGGGGTGTCTTCCAACCCCAAGAAGGTGCTTACTATGGAGAAGGTTAAGTATGTGGGCAGAAAGGCTCACACTACAGTTTCGGCACAAAGTGCAGGACAGGACAGTGTGAACATCTCCAAGACCTTCCCCACTGCAACTTTGGGTGAGCAATCATCCAAAGGTCCCCAGTGCCAAGAAACCATGGGGCTAGAAGGTGCCTCTGCTAGGCAGAGGACCCCTACTAAAACTTCCAGTGATCCTCCAAGGGTGGTAAACACACCTAAAGGTGGTGAGGATAGATATACATACAATGAATTGATGGAAACTATTGCCAATATCAATAATGATGTCCTATCTCAAGGCAAACTTATTGAGAAACTGCAACAACTGATCTTATCCCAACAAGTCCAGATTTTCAACCTCAAGAAAATGGTCCTCAAGCATGTGCAAAAGAAGAAGAGGACCAAATTCATACTGAAGAAGAGGAGCATCCCTCATGATGCTTCCAAAGAGGGGGAGAATAGAGCTGAATCTGAGAAACAGAGTCCTGTTGGAATGGAATCTACTTTTGAGGGGGAGAAGGGCAAAGAAGCAGAAACTAGTACAGCAGTAGAAACAGAGCCAGCAGTAGAAACGTTCAAGAAAGCAGCATCAATTGGCTTAGCAGCAGTACTAGAGGCAACAGCAGTAACAGGGCTTTCTGTTGAAGAAATAGAGATAGCAGAAACCCTTCTAAAGGCTAAAAGAGACACTCCCAAAGCCACTCACAAGGCCAAGGGAGTGGAAATCAAAGAGGGAGGCCCTGAGCTAAAAAGGAAAGTAATCAGTGAGGTTGAACTGAAGAGGAAAGGAAAGGCAAAGGTGGATGAATCTGCAAAGCCACCAAAGAAGCTAAAACAGATTGAACTAGATGAGGAACTGGCAAAGAAGTTGCAGGCTGAGCTACAACAAGAAGAAGAAACTCAGAAGGCCAAAGATAGGCAGATTGCTCTAGATCTGTCCACTAGGCTGAATGAGGAATATCAAGAAAGCTTAAGGGCTGCAGCTGAGGCCAAGAAAAACACTGTGAAAGCTTCCATACAAAGACTGCCAGCAAAGAAGCAGAAAAGACAACCTTCTAAAACTTACCTGGCCAATCAAGAAAGGAGAAAGATGATCTAATTTCTGAAAGGCTCTGTGGGGGTTAAGGAAGAAATGTTTGCTGATATGTCCTTCTCAAGAGTTGAAGATCTATACAAGAAGGAAATGGCAAAGCTTCAAGGGGACTTCACTCAAAGGATAAAATTTTAAAGACAAATGAAAGAGAGACATGATCTCAATATTCAACAACCCTTCCCTGAGAGTGAGGAGACCACCCCTAAGGCTGAAGAAAAGAAAGAGGAAGCTACTACTAAAGAAGTCAAATCTGTTAAAAGGTTGAAGACAATAGATTCCAAGAAACTGTCTAAGAAGCCAAGGGTTGCAGAAGCTGAGAAAGAAACAAAACCATCTGTTACAGGTCAAGCTGAGCAATCAAGTCAAAGTGCACAAGAACCAAGTCAATCTGATGTGCATTTTGAACTTTACATGACTGTAACAGATAATGATCCAGTGAAGGCAGATCCCATTTCAGTCCAAGCCCCTGAAATCATCCAATGGGATATTCTTGAAGATCAAGGCAAAGAATATTTCAGAATCAAAAGAATGGGTGATCACTTTGAAGTCTATTCTACTTGGGGGAAGATAGTCAGATGTTGTTCAAGGTCAGACTTGGAAGAAATGTTCAAAGTAGGAATGACTCTGTATGGGGATGTGCTGAAGACTCCAGGGATGAACATCAAGAAACTAGCAATGGAGTATTTATGCATGATGTTCAGTCCAGATCTTGTTAGGCATGTCATCAAAGATGTTTTCAAGTCTGTGGACAACTGGATGCTTATTGAAAGGTGTGGGGTGTATATCTTGACCATAGATAAAAGCTTCCATGAATATTACTTGGTGGATAAGATATATGACCACAGCCTAGCCAAGCTACAGGGGATGCTGAAAGCCAAACTAATTTGTCCTCAAGGCTCAGAAATGGCAAGGATTGTGGTTAGCATGATCATCAATCAAAGCTTAGGTTTGGATCCTAATCTAGGGGTGTAAACTTAGGTTTTGAAAGCATCATGAAGACCAGTTTTTGAAGAACTTAACTTCTCAATTTTAAAAGCTAAGTTAGGGGGAGATTGTTGGGTCTGAAATGTGCTAAGGATGATTACTACTGCTAGACATGACTATTACTACTGCCTGAGGAAGTTAGTACTGTCAGATCACAGTTAATACTGCTTGAAGGAGTTAATGCTGCTGAGACAAAACTATTTGCTGAGATTAATACTGCTAGTTCAGAATTAATACTGCTCATGAAGATAGTGTTGCTTATGAGATGAAGACTCCATATGAGAATGAAGACATCTGTATAGATTGAAGCTAAAGTAAAGGAGATAATTATGGACTGAAGATCAATTTTATTTTGATAATTATCTTGTAATCAGTCTTGTATAAATAGTATAGAAGTCTTTGATAGAAACAATTATTATTCATATGTTTTGTTTTAGATAAAATTAACCTCAAGACTAGTTTAGATCCTTTCTATAGAGAAGTATAGAACATCTGTTGAGCCTGTTCAACATATTGAGGTTTTGTGTGTAATCATCAAGTTTAATCAATATAACTTGTGATTTAAGTGCATATACTGTTTCATTGATTGTTAGTGTTAAAGTGTTTTTCCACAACTTCTTTAGCATTGATTCCGAGTGTGTGTGAATTAAATTCTTGTTTGAATTTTGATCCTGACATGATAGTTGACCGATTGACCAAGAGCGCTCATTTCTTGGCTATGCGAGAAAAACTACCGATGGACAAGTTAGCGAAGCTTTACATCAAGGAGGTGGTTTCGAGGCATGGTGTGCCCTTGTCTATTGTTTCGGATCGTGACAGTCGATTCACTTCCAATTTCTGGGATGGTTTGCAAAAGGAGCTTGGTACGCGCGTGAAGTTGAGTACGGCCTACCATCCTCAAACCGACGGTCAAAGCGAAAGAACAATTCAAACGCTAGAAGACATGCTAAGGTCTTGCGTTATCGACTTTGGGGGTAGTTGGGGCTCTCACCTACCTTTGGTGGAGTTCGCGTACAATAATATCTACCATTCGAGTATCGGAATTGCTCCGTTCGAGGCCTTATATGGTCGGAAGTGTAGAACTCCCGTATGTTGGCTTGAAGCGAGAGAGAAGCAATTCGCCGAACCCGAAATTGTGCAAGAAACGGCCGACAAAGTTAAAGGGATTCGGGAAAGGTTGAAAGTGGCCCAGGATTGGCAAAAGAGTTATACCGATAAGAAGAGGCGACCGATGGAGTTTCAAGTGGGCGACCGCGTGATGCTTAAGGTATCGCCATGGAAGGGCATTATCAGGTTCGGAAAATGTGGAAAGTTGAGTCCCCGTTTCTTTGGACCTTTCAAAGTACTTAAGCGAGTGGGTTTGCAAACCTACCAGTTGGAACTGCTGCCAGAGTTGAGTAGAATCCACAACACATTCCATATATGTTACCTTCGGAAATGTTTGGCGGACGAGGAAAGCGTCATTCCTCTCTCCGAGTTAAGGGTGGACGAAGGTAACCGTTGTGTTGAAAAACCCGACACTATCTTAGAAAGGAAGTCTAAGAAGTTGCGTCACAAGGAAGGCACTATGGTCAAGGTGCAGTAGAGGCATCATCGTGGGGCCAATGTGACATGGGAAGCCGAGGAGGACATGAAGCGAAGATACCCTCACTTGTTCGTGTGATCAAGATTTCGAGGACGAAATCATTTCCAAGTTCGGGGGTATTGTAACACCCGGTATTTTCGCAATGTGAGTATCCTTCCTTCGTTGGTCTTTTATCCGTCTTCCATGTATCTATTTGGGTGAAATGAGTTGTATTTTCGAACCTTAAATCGACCCATGCGAAAATCTCGAGTTTTTGGCATTTTTGGGCTTCGGTACATTCGGCGCGAGAGTGACTCGCGATAGTGACATGTGTCACTATCGCATGGCACAATCGCCGAAGAGGTACCAACTCTCGTTACATTTCGCGCGAGAGTGCCTCGCGATAGTGACACTGTCACTATCGCATGGCAAGGTCGCGGGCTGGGTACAATGTGTTATATGACTCCTTTCTCATTCAATTCTCATAACTCTCTTCACCAACCTCAAACTCTCTCACACTTAGGCGATTTTTTAGGGCATTTATTGTTCTTCAAGATCCTTCAAGTAAATCCATCATGGTTTCCAAGGGTTCTATCATCTAAGGGTTCTCGTAGTGAGCTCCGTTCATCTCCTCCATTGTCATCTTCTTCAAAGGGGCAAAAAAATTAGGGTTTTGGGTTTTCTGCAAAAACCCACAATGTGAGTTCCTACTACCATTTTCTAAACTTTATACATGTCAAAACTCATGATTTTGAACTCCTATACATTTCCTTGGTTTTTATTTATGATTATCACATTTTGACCTAACTTGAGTTTTTGAGAAATTTTAGGTTTCTTGATAGATTTTGTTGAAATGAAAGGTTCCACTTTGTATATGTTAAAATAAGGTTTATCTTTCATATTTCTGGTGTAGCACTTGAAGGAATATGAAAAAATCTCATTTTATAATTTTCATTCTTATCAGCAGTTAAATTTGGAAAAATACATTTTGGGAAGTATATGTTGTTAGAAGCTATATGTTTAGCTTTGGTTAGTCACAAATGTAATCGTGACAAGTCTAGACTATTACTAGTGGATCCCTAGGTATTGAGTCGGCTTATGTATATATTTTGGGATGTTTTCCCCATTTTAGCTATGGGTGCATTTGACCCTCGGAGGGCTTTGGTACGGTTATGTGGGACCGGTTACTAGCCATGGGTCATAATGTAGTCCTAGTGAACGAGTATGACTTGGTTTCCTCGGGTGCCCTCCCCCACATCTTAGTACGGACCGGCGTTGTTCGTGGCCATGGATTCCAAGTATTCAGCTCATAACTCGGTATTGTAGTCTACTCGGTGTTCCGCTACACTCCTTGGTAAATCGGGTATCCCCCGTCATCGCAAGATGAATTTTGGACCGAACGGTCCTTACTTGGCAATGTTTTAATTTATAAACTCTTTTCTCTTACCAAGATTTCCTTTTATTACAAATGCTTATATTCCTTTAAATTATAAACTGTATGTTCTCACTAGGATTTAAGCCTAACACTTTTTCTCAAATCATATGTATAACAGGTTCCTTTAGCGGCGGGTTGCCAAGGGCTTGAGTGACGAGCATAGCTTTGAAGCATTTTTGTGTTGACTAGTTTTTGGAGCTTGAGGCATTCGAATTAGTTATATCTTTTGGTGATACTTGAGTTGACAACCGATGTAATCTAGATAGTAGTGTTTAGATTAGTTTGTTGTCAATTTTCATTCGTTCACAAGTTTTGTACATGCCTTATACATCTTCCCACTTTGGGTGGTTTATTCCAAATGCAAAAGTTATATTGCCGAATTTTCGAATTTTTAAATTACTCTAAATTTTAGGGTGTTACAAAATACAAGTCCAGACTCAGAGGTGAGGACTATTACGTCCTAGCATCACAAGCGGAATTCGTGTATTACACACCGTATCCTTCAGGCACTAAGGATTTAAAAGACTGGTGGGCTGTTTTGAAGACGAAAGCTCGTGGAATATATGAAGTTGCAGGAAGGGCTATAAATGCCTTGGATGATGATAACGTGGATGGAGAACCATTCTTTCAAATCAACGAACAGGTAACTCGTAATACAAACACATGGGTAAATGAGGACCTCGATTATGTCCCTCTTGTCACTGGGGAGATCAATGTAGTTGCCACACATGACGAATCTAGTGACAAGCAAGATGCATCAGATCACGAAGTTAGTGACGAGGAAGAAGAATTTAAATACGTGGACGATGATTCAGATGGCGAAATTGAACCTATGTTATCTGATCACTCGTCCGATGCGTGCCTTCGTTATGTTTACATTATTTCACAATAATTATATCCTTATATGTTTGTACACTTATATCTTTGTGTTTTATGATTTATGTATTATATCTTTATGTCTGCAAATTCATCTGATGACTGGTGTATCCGAACCATTCTCTATTTTTAGATGGGGGGACGCGCTTGTAGTGGTAGGGGTAGAGGCTCTAGTAGGGGCAGTAGTAGCTCCGTCGGGCATGGTGACCCCCACGCCGACGAGCCTAGGCACGATTCCGAGTTCGTTCCAGCTAGCGATGACGGACTAGATCAGATCCATCATAAGGAGGACGTGCTTGCGACTTCGTTTCCTGGATCGGACTTGAGGGTTAGAGGCCCCAATATTTCATCGCAGACGTCTCGTCATCCGAGTCAGCGACTGACGACGATTGAGTTGGCTGGCGGTGGGTAAGTAGATGTGGTATATTATTTATTCCAGTACATAATAAACCCATCCTAATGTTTTTTTGTCTTGTATATTTTTGCAATTGTGATGGTTTAAGGACATTAAAGTGGTCCGGAGGGCCATTAGCATCTTTCAGTCCATGTTCGCAGGTCCATTGCTCACTATGGGGATATCCCTGAGAATCACTTCACACTGTTGTTGGAGCATTTACGGGTATGTATATTACTCCATTTAATTAATTGGTTTCATTTATTTTTACTTAATACAAATAATGTGGATGCAGATATATTATAGTTGGCCTCCTCATATGGAGGCCGACGTATTACTTGCATTCCGGCGAACCCTGATGAATGGGTACCCAGACATGATGAGAGATGCCCGTAATTGGGCCATCCAGAGAGCTTTAGCTATTGATGGTGTAGTGTTCGACCATCATGACTACATGGTTCTTAGCGCACACCACCAGAGTGGATCCGACATGAGTTGTAGGTCCAAATGATTGATCAGGTTTGTTTTGTTTTGAATACTTATACCTGGTTGTATTAGGGTTTATATTGATTTATGTTTTATTTTTAACAAGTATGGAATACCGACGTGTTTAGGCGTACATCTAGGGCTAATGCTGCCAATCGTGCCACCATGTATGAGAGGATGACATCTAGACACACATGTGGATCTATTAGTCCCACTCA
The DNA here is from genome assembly GCA_954870635.1 of Arctium minus. Taxonomy (NCBI): domain Eukaryota; kingdom Viridiplantae; phylum Streptophyta; class Magnoliopsida; order Asterales; family Asteraceae; genus Arctium; species Arctium minus. Next base: position 56,970,221 of record OX941080.1, on the reverse strand, counting down.
ACATCGGGACCGTATCGTAATTTATCATCCACTAGGCTAAATGTATATAGTTGATGAATATATATATACATGATTTTGTTACACACTGACAATTTAAGTTGTCTATTATAGAGAGAGGCATGAAGCCGCGAGCCTACTGTTGGGGAGGTTTATGAGAGAACGCACTGCACCAACAGAAAGCTTGTACCGATGTGACCGGTGCGCCCACAGATCCTCCGATCTACGTTTACCTGAAGGGAGATCATGTAGCGGTAAGCTCAATTATATTACTAGATTTTTGTTTGTTTTATAAGATAGATAGAAAATATAGCAAACTTTGTCATATTTTTGTGTCATTTGATTAATTTAGTTTGGGCTGCCATTATTGGGCAGACGATATGATTGTTTTGATAAAAGCAGGTAATGGATATGCTCAAATTACAGTTGAAATGTTGTCTAATTTTCTACAGGTTAGTTAACAATAGCTAATTTGCTAAACTGTAGGGTACGTATTCACGTATTAGGGAGGAGGAGTACCCGGACATAGATCCCGGCACTGTTCCTCCTAATGACGCCTAGTTGTGGGAGCATAGTGTCGGAGGACGGCATAAAGGCCACCTATTTGGATTCGGGACCAATCATGATCCCCTATATTCTGTGTCCGATGATTCAGGCCGGTACGAGCGGGAGCTCGCGCGAACATCGTGATGAGGAGGTATGCTTGTCAAATGTTGAATAATTGTTATATGTTTGTCAAATGTTGTCTAACATTGTTATATGTTTGTGAAATGTTGAATTTCAGATATATGAGCTAAAACATAATTTAGAAGAAGAGATAACAGCGAGGATACGGTTAGAGGAGCAAATAAAGGCGTTTTAGGCCTTCGTGAAGAAGTTTCAAGATCAAAACCCTTCCCCCTCACTACAAAAAAAAAACAATAATTTCCGACGGCCCGATCCATCGGTAATCCGTCACTAATGGGTAAGATCCGTCGGTAACCGCCATCAGAAATTATTTGGTAGGAATTTGATTTAGCGACGGATTTTAGTGACGAATTACCGACGACTAGGATTATCGACGGATTAATGATGAATAAGTGATGACGGCGTTTACCGACGGATCATTATTTCTCAATGGATTACCGACGACATGATTTACCGACAGATTACCGCCGAACGTATTTTACCGACAGACTTATTTTACCGACGAACTTATGTACCGACGGTTTAGCGACAGATTAGCCGTCGATAAATTTATTTAAATTAAATTAAAATTAAATTATTTTAAATATTAAATTATATTATTTAAACATTGTCGACGAATTATCCGTCAGTAGTTTTTATTTTAATTAAAATACAGAAAAACTGTACAAAAACCCTATGATTAGAACATAATTAAATAGATAACTATATAAATAAAAATACATAATATCCACTGGAAATTAACTATATAATTAAACATAATTAAACAACTTAAATCCTGTACTAAATGCATATCGTGTACTAAATGCATCAATTTCCTCAGAAGAACCCACTTTGTCACCCTTTTTGATGAGCTTCACAGCGGTAATGATTTCAAGAGTACCCTTCTTGTCAATCTGTTACAAAGTCCTCACATATGTGTCGCCAATCATCTCTAATGGTTACAACAATAAGAAATTACTCTAACATTCAATACTCCCAAAACATGGTAATATTATCATATCAATAAGCTACAATTTCATACAAGTGAACTTGCATTCCAATTGAGAAGTCACGTGAGACCTAGATTCACATTAACATTCAATCGCACACCATGCCCCCTTACAAGGAACTTCCAAGTGTTGCCTTCCCATAATCGGCTGTCTCATAAATGGAGCAGTGAAGGTATGGTATATAGTTCACAAGTACTTGGTTCAATATGGTTCTAATGTTCTAATATTATGTCAAATACTCAAAATCATGGATTGTTGTCTTGGCAGTGAGTTGATCAATCAAGGGCGTGCAACTTTTTCATGTATATAATATTAGATAAAAACCAAGAAAACTCTTGGAATCCGCATAGATACATTGGTTGTTCTCTTGGTTTAAAAATAATATTGTAACGCCCTAAAATTTAGAGTAAAATTAAAATTTTAAAATTCGGCCATATGACGTCTATAATTGGAGTAAACCACCTAAACGGGTAAATGTATAATAGTGTTTGCAAAAACCTGTGAATGAATATTAAAATCGACAACAAACTAATCTAAACAAGTTACATCAAGATTATATTGGTTGTCAACCTAAATTCCAAAAATACTATAGTCCTTTGCACACCATGACTCCCAAAATATCTATCATCCCAAAAATAACTCAAGCACCCACGCTCATCCCTCAAACCTTGGGCGACCCACTGCTAAGGGAACCTGTTATACACATCACTGAGAAAATGTGTTAGGCTTAATGCCTAGTGAGAACATACAGTTTATATCAATGAATTAGAAAAATAATTTAAATGAAAACAATGAGTAATCTTTAAAGAATTGAGTTTATAAATTGTAACAACATCCACATAGCGACCTCTCCGTCCAAGACACACCTTGCGGTGACAGGGGGGACCTGGTTTCAAGGATTGTAGCGGAACACAAAAGTAAGCCACTTTCTGAGTTATTGAGCTCACCATACTAGGATCAAGACCACGAGCTCGCCGACTCGTACTTAGATATGGGGAAGGGCACCCAATGATCCTAATCATGCTCGGCTCGTACTTAGATATGGGGAAGGGCACCCAATGATCCTAATCATGCTCATTCGCTAGGATTTACATTTACGATCCACGGCTAGTATCCGGTCCCACATAACCATACCAAGTTGCCTTCCTAGGGTCTAATGTCTCAACTAACTACAAACGGGATTTAACCCAAAATTAAGCCGACTCTATATACCTATGGATCCACTAGTAATAGTCTAAAGCTTGTCACCATTACATTTATGACTCAAACCATAATCACACATATAGTTCACCGTTTACCTTTCCATAAATTTTTTTGCTTAGCATTCCCAAAATAGTTTCATCATTTGATGTACACTTGAGAATCAACATCATTACAACCAACAATCCCCCAAGGGTCACATATTTCTCAAATATTTTACCAAACCAAACCCATTTTAATATGTAAGCTTAACTTGGTCATAATACATTTATGCCAATATTTCACCATAAATAACAAAGTCAAACATGCTTTTATAGTCTTAACCATGTGTTACTTCCTTATTCCACAAAAATATGAGGAACCCTAAAAATCTCCAAAACCCTAGTTTTGGTCAAAACTCTTTAACAAGAAAATGTAAGTAGGGAGATGATTAGAAGTTCGAAAGTGTAGTTTTGACATGTATAAAGAATCAAAAAGGTAGAATGCTCTCACATTGAAGAGGGTGTAGAAAAAAACTCAAACCCTAGAATGGAGGAGATGATACTAGCACTTGAGGATGTAGATTATTCACAAAGACTACCTAAGATCACCTAGAGAAACAATCATAAATGCATTCTTAGTGAGGTTGTTGGGAAAGTTAATGAAGAAAGATGTTTTAGGATTGAACCTTACCAGAAATCTGCAGAGAAAATGACTTAGAAGTTCTCCAAATCAGATAAAATGGTTAAGAAAACGGGGTTATCCAATTTATACCCCTAATCATCGCCGACGACCTTTACTCGGTGATAGTGACATTGTCACAATCGCGGGGCATAATCGCCAGAATGGTACCGCGGCCCATCCCCTTGGCGCGAGAGTGACAGGGCGATAGTGCCCATGTCACAATCGCGGGGCACTTCCGTGTGAAATGTATCGAGAGGCCTCTAGCCTCGGTGATCTTGACTTGTGATTATGCCTGGCATAATCGTTGGGCACACACACCCAAGCCTTAACGAGTTTCGAAACTTCGGTTTTTTCGACACTTGGGCTCCTTCGATGCATAAAATTTAAACAATAAACATATGTATGCATGTCATAGGCCCGACTAAGGCTTTTAGAAGGGATATCCATAACGATTTACCTTATTGAAATTTTCAGGTGTTACAAATATCATGCAAACCTAGTGGAATAGTTAATCATGGCAAATTACTAACATCAGTAGACAATCTAGAGAACATTCCATGAGATGGAAAGAGAGAATGAAACATACTTGAAATTTCTTCAACTTGAACAGGAGTGAGTTCGGCAGAAAATCCACTGGCTGCATGCTTGTAAGTATACAACAAAGCCCCTATTGCCCTCTCCTTGCTAGCAAGAAATAAAAAAAATTCAAATTAAAATCTTCCCCAAAACTATAAAACCTATTTCCATATGACTAGATTTGTTCCAAATTTAATGAAATTGAACAACAACTTGATCGGTGGGAGAAAATTAACACCATCCATTCCATCTTTCCATAATAATCTTCAGTTCAAAACCCTTCCCCTAAACAATATGGTGCTATATTCTTTCTCTAATCTATTTGACTCTTTTGATCAAAAACCATTTAATCGATCTAAACAAACCCTCAACTAATAGTGAACATACAATTTATCTAAATTGTAGTACTTGATAATTTGAATAGATGGATGGAGAAGGGTTCCGTAATTTGTAGCTTAAGATGAAGGAGAAATAAGTACATGTTAAGGACGGAAGTGAGGGTGCGAAGATGATGGGATTCAGGTTCATCGCCATGAGGTTGGCCAGTGTAAATAATATGGACTTTTGTTGCTGATGATGTTGATTGAGAAGTAGAGAAATTCGGTTCTGCCATTGCTATTTTATCGAGATTTCAGGAGCTACTTTTGAGAGGAGGACACCGGATTGGATGCCCAAATGAGCTCTCAACTCATGGTTAATCACAAAATCAACTCAGGTTCATCGCCCAAGTGATCCTGTTCCTAGTGCTTGTTTTCCAAAGCACAAGGGAAATGTAAAAATAGGTATCAGAGATGACGATGAAAATTCTTTTAGTTGTAAATTTAGTAAACTAGACAAATCTGAACTCGTGTAATAAACTCAATAAACTAGACACCTAGTCTTTGTTCTAACTTTTGACCATAAAAAAAGAACTCGTTAGAAGATTTTTTTCTTATAACAACACAAAATAAACTTTAATAGATTGCCAAAAGAAGAAAGTAAAGTGAGCATAAAATTGTGAAAACAAACCATAATGCCATCAACCTACAACCAATCTTTCTTTGCTTACACTCCCTCATCCCATTGCCATCAACCTGCAACCAAACCACAATACACATGAAACCCAAAGTCTTCAACGTCTGTATAAATGTGAAAAAATTATAACTAACTACTATTTTAGATGAAATGAGCAACATTAGATACTTTGCAAAGTTTTGATTTCTGTTGTCCAAATCTATCAGTTGCATTAGGGTCACTAGATCTATTCACTTTGGTCTTTCTTACATTCTTCTCATTTTACACTCCCCATCGTCATGAATAAGACCAGAAAATGAAGATGAGAAATGGGAAAGATTATTGGAACCTAATTATGACACACCTTTAATAAACCATACATCAGTATCTATTAATCGATGTTCTGTAGTCCACTCTCTATTTTCAGTTAACCACTCCTTTACGTAGTGAGCAGAAACAATGTCAATAATAGACTTACACACACACACACACAAAGTACTAGAAAGCGGCTCCAAAGCTGAAAGATTATGAACTCTCTAACCCTACTAGAAGAACTCAGATGCAAGATGCAGAATGTGTCGTTCGACAACAAAATCATCATCATCAAAATAAAAATCAAAACAAAAATCAAAATCTCAAATATAAGGAAAGATTGAATCGATGAAAACCTTGAATCGATGAAAAGCAAAACATGAAGCAATATTAAGTTACCATTAAGGGGGTGGACGATGACGACTAACGGACGACGGTGAACTTGAGAAGAAATCGAAATTCGAAACCCTAAATCGATGGTTGTGCATGCATTTCTTGGAGAATGAGGGGGGAACGATGGTTGGACTAGGACGACGATGGGAATCACAGGCCGACTTGCTGGTTGATGATGCCGCTAGTTGGACGACGACGGTCAGACAATGAAGAGAAAATATCTGTTTAGGGTCAAAAGGGGCGGGGTGGGAGGGAATCGTGAAATAATTGGGGGGAAAATTTTGGGGAGGGGGGCGGAATAAGCTAGAATAAAATTTTAGGGGGGTAAGGAAAAATAGGAGGAACTCAACTTTTAGATAAGTTTTAAATAATAATCTTTTTAGATTTGGGATAGTTTATCCGATGTTTATCCGGTAAGCTTTTATCACTTTTGCTTAACTTACTGGGCAAATTTTAGTCAATTAAAAAGACATCATGTTATCCCAGTTTAATCTAGTTGGTAAATAATCAAGTAATCAAGCAACACAATAATAATCAAGAGATATATAAATCAGAGTAACATACCAATCCCTTGAATAAACAATGAAACCCTTGAGTGTTCTTGATACACTTTGAATACAGAGAAAACTTATGTCTATTAACTAGAATATTATCAGAGTTAACCTAAAACTAAACTAAACATAACTTTAAATACCCAGGCTTTTAGGCCTAATGGGCTTATGGGCTTTCTAACAGGCTTTAGGCCCATTTACAAATAACTATTAACATATTACAATTTAAACCCCAAACTTTAACTATCAAGTAAATACAGTTTAGACCCTTTAATTTAACTTTAATCTTGAATACAATTATTTGATCCAACAATCTCCCCCATTGGATTCAAGATTAAAAAAAAGTTTGCAATTGTCTTCGGGTCTTCACTTGTATTCTCTTTTCTTCAGATATGTCGTTGATCGCTTCAAAACTTGATATCTTTAAAATCTTTGAAATCTTCAGATCTTCAGATTTTATTCTCCCCCTTAATATATTCTCCCTCTTTTTGATATATTCTCCCCCTTTTTGATGAGTGGTGAGAAGCATCATCATCAAAACATATCAAAACAATCTCCCCCTTTTCAAGACAATCTCCCCCATTATGTATGATCACGTAAGCACAGTCTTCATGTAACGAGCCCTGTATGGAAATAAGAGCAGTCTTCCCAGATGGAAAGAGTGATTATTTCAATCTTTTCAGATTCAAATAGAAAGTAGTAACCATTCGAATCTTTTCAAATTCAAACAGTTTAATAGTTGTAACCCTGAATCAACAAATGACTCATTTAAAATGCCTGTCAGCAACACAAAGTTACTGAGTAACACAAAGTTATTGTATAAGGAGCTGGTTTGATGTAGACTCCCCAGGTCTTCCATTCAATCATCGAATAACACATGGTTATCTATGAACGTTCTGACAGAAAACAAATTTCTGTGTGCTCGTGCATGTGTTAAAAAAAATTAAGCATAGATGATTGCTTTTTCAATATAGGCTCAAAGTATGTAAACTTGTTGAGACAACAACAAATTATACAACGACTCAATGTTCATGAGAAAGGGTTCGAAGGTGGGGCAACTTTCCTTCTTTTTCAATATTAGTATCTTCCAAATGAAGAACCAATAGCATATGTGTTGCTTCCCCAGAAAATGTGAAACATTCTCTTTTTGAGAAAAGAATGAGTAGCTGGTGGGGTTGTATGCAAGAGATGGCATGGGCTAGTTGCCTATTTCAATGATGGTCACCAAAGAATGTGATCCAATCAGATTATTTGGCTGCCCGGCTCAGAAAGAATTTGGTGCAGAGTTTAATATTCTTTTACTCTGATCGCTCACCCTCTTTCTTTTAATTCTCACTTCCAACCAATCTCTCTTTTCCATTTTACGTCTTCACACACCAACACTCAAATCTTTTTGACCCCTCTCCCCTCAATCACTCAGGGAATACTTCCTAGGTAGGAAACACTGGTTATCGTGAATCTATGGAAGTTCTGTTAAGTTCTCACACTGAATCCCATATATTTTCCTAAAAGAACATGCTGTTCAACAGGCTATTGTACATGAAAGCACAAATAAGCACAGAGTTACATGAAGAAAAAATATGGAGAAGTCAAAACATTAGGTGTTTGACGATGCAATTCTCCCCCTCAAACTAAAAGAGTTTGACAATTAAGCTCATATCATTTTATCATGAAGAATCAAAAACGAATGTTGTTTATATGAACAATATATAAACATATTTTCAATAAAATCACATGAAATGACGTTTGATTCAATCAACAGTGAATACAAAGAACGTGAGTATTACCATAGAAAGATTTAACTTTTGATACATGGTAATAACAAAGTCAAAATAGAATGTTCTGAACCGTTATGTGTATGAATACTTGACAAAGTATATTGACAAGATAAAACACAAGTATTTATCTTTAAGAACACACGGTCAGATAAGCATTTAAGTATCCAAAAATCTGTTAATATCACAAATATTCTCCCCCTTAACTGAAAGATTTTTTTTTTTAAAGCTTAAGAAAAAACAGAAAAAATAAGGCACTGAAATGCGGGTTCTAATCCGATGTGATTAGAAGCCATCGTCACTTGAACAAACCTGCATAAAGAAAATTATGGTAATCATTTGTGAAAATGATTCCTTTTTCATTAGCAACAGTTAAAGAATAAAAATGAACACAACAGTAAGACTTGGAATACTCCCCCTTGAATCATGAGTAAGGTCTAAGACATGTTCAACATACCAAGTTTGCTGATTAGAAATTGAAATCGCTTTTCATCCAATGGCTTGGTGAAAAGATCAGCTAACTGGAAGTCAGTTTGAACAAAGTGCATTTCAATATTACCTTTTTCTACATGATCCTTGATGAAATGATAGCGTACATCTATATGCTTGGTCTTTGAATGCTGTACCGGGTTAGCAGTTATAGATATGGCACTCTTGGAATCACAATAAATAGGAACACGCTTGTAGTTGTACCCAAAGTCCCTTAACTGTGTCGTCATCCAAAGGACTTGAGAACAACAGCTAGCAGCGGCTACATACTCAGCCTCGGCAGTGGATGTTGAAACACAGTTTTGTTTCTTTGAAGTCCAACTTACAAGTTTGTTACCTATAAATTGACATGACCCAGAGGTGCTCTTCCGGTCAAGCTTACATCCTGCATGATCAGCATCTGTAAAGGCAGTTAGTTCAAAACGAGAATCCTTTGGATACCAAAGGCCTAGATTAGGCGAGCCTTTGAGATATCTAAGGATTCGCTTAACAGCAGATAAGTGCGACTCTTTAGGATTAGACTGATATCTCGCACAAAAACATGTGGAAAACATTATATCCGGGCGACTGGCAGTCAGATAAAGTAAAGAACCAATCATGCTACGATACACCTTTTGATCAACAGGTTTCCCGGAGGGATCCGCGTCTAAGAGTGTACCAGTAGCCATTGGTGTTTTCATGACTGAACTATCTGACATATTGAACTTTTTCAAAATATCTTTTATATATTTAGCTTGATTAATAAATATGCCTTCGGGTAATTGCTTTACTTGTAAACCAAGAAAGAAATTCAATTCACCCATCATCGACATTTCAAACTTTGTTTCCATTATCTTTGAAAAGTTCTTGCAAAATTTCGGATTTGTCGACCCAAATATTATGTCGTCAACATAAATCTGAATAAGAATCAAGTCCTCACCTTGCCTTTTAAGAAATAAGGTTGTATCAACAGTACCTTTCTTGAAACCAGAAGCAAGTAGAAATTTAGTGAGAGTTTCATACCAGGCTCGCGGTGCTTGTTTAAGACCACAAAGCGCTTTGTCTAAAACATAGACATGATCAGGGTGATGAGGATCAACCAAACCTTCAGGTTGAGCCACGTAGACCTCCTCATGCAGAACGCCGTTCAGGAAAGCCGACTTTACATCCATCTGATAGACTGTAAAGTTTTTGTGCGCTGCATAGGCTAGAAAGATTCTGATGTCTTCGATCCTTGCAACCGGGGCGAATGTTTCATTATAGTCAATGCCCTCTTGTTGACAGTACCCTTTGGCGACCAGTCGAGCTTTGTTTCTCACGACTACTCCAGCTTCATCTTTCTTATTTCTGAACACCCACTTTGTTCCAATAACGGATTTACCATTAGGTAGTGGGATCAAGCGCCATACCTTGTTCCTTTCGAATTGTAGAAGCTCGTCTTGCATAGCAGAAATCCAGAATGGATCACGTAGAGCTTCAACCGCTTTGTTTGGCTCTAAGGAACTGAGGAAGCTTGAAAACATGCAGAAGTTAGCTGTTGCAGATCTTGTTGTGACACCAGATTGTACGTCACCTATCACGTTTTCCAGGGGATGATCCTTAGTCCAACGATGTATGCTTGGTAGAGCTTCAACTGTTTGTTGCGTATTTGACGCATCATTTTCATCTTGCACGGCAGGTTGCTCCATAGATGTACTCGGGACATCTTGTACTGGTGTTTCTGATACTGAGGCTTCTGGGCTGGCAGTTGAAGTGCTCGGGACTTCGTTTCCAGAAGAACTATCTGTAGAGACAGACTCAGCATTAGTAGAGTCAGAAACTAACTTTGTAGTCATACCTGATGGAGATGAAGTTTAAGTGACTTCTTCGGAAGGTCCAGATATGTCTTCAGATATAGTAGGGACCTCCGAGCCTGTACTACTTGTTATTGATGTTGATATGCCTTTTTCAAAATCTGCACATATATCATCAAAGACATCAATAAACAGTAAATCTAACTCAGATGAAGTAGATTTAGAGTTAGTAGAAGTGGATCCTTGAGAAGCTGGTTCTATTAGAGATTGAATAGAGGCTATGTCCTTAATTACGAGTTCTGAACTGTTGTGTCCAGAAGTCCTTGTAGAATTCTCATCAAAGGAGACATTCATGCTCTCAACAACCGTCTTGGTTCGAATAATGTAAATTCGATAAGCTTTGGATGTCAGAGAGTATCCAACGAGATATCCTTCATCCGCTTTCTTATCAAACTTTGATAATCCTTGAAGCTCTTTTAGAATGTAACACCTGCAACCAAATACACGAAGGAACTTGATGTTAGGTGTACGATTGTTGATCAACTCATATGCTGTCTTATTAAAGCGCTTAACCACAATGGTACGGTTCTGTGTAAAACATGCTGTAGCAACTGCCTCAGCCCAAAGGTACATTGGTAGATTTGAGTAAGCAAGCATAGTACGAGTTGCTTCAACCAGAGTACGGTTCTTCCGTTCAACAATGCCATTTTGCTGCGGAGTGTAGGCGGCGGAGAAATTATGTGAAATACCCACGGAAGTAAGATAACTCTTCAGGGTGTCATTCTTGAACTCCGTGCCATTATCACTATGAATGGCTCTGACTGGCAATTGAAGTCGTACTTGAATGCGCTTGATGAAAGCGATAATCAACTCTGGCGCATCTGACTTGTTGCAAAGAAACTCGAGCCATGTATACCTTGAGTAGTCATCTATCATTACCAACACATATTTCTTTTCGTTGATAGATGTTGTGCGCATTGGGCCACAAAGGTCCATATGAAGAAGTTTCAGTTCAGATGAGGTCGATGATTCAACTTTGGACTTGAAGGAGCTTCGCTTCATTTTGCCCAACTCACATGCGGGACATAGTGAGTCTGTTTCGAATCTCATTTCTGGTAGACCTTTGACCAGACCTTGTCTCTGTAGCTTCACTATAGATCTGAAATTTTGATGAGACAAGCGTCGATGCCACGTCCACTATTGTGCTTTGGAAGCTTTGGCTAGTAGGCATACTGGACGTGTGGCAGACAGTGTAGGAAAATCTACATAGTATAGATTTCCATGACGCTCATCTTTGAAGACTTCGTAACCATCGGGATCCTCTAGATAGCAATGAGTGGTTGTGAAGCGGACTTGATATTTCATGTCACAGAAGTGACTGGTACTGAACAGGTTATGATCAAGTCCTTCAACATATAACACTTTTTGAATCTTCACAACACCGTTATCGAGCATTCCATATCCTCTGACGTGGCTTTCGGCTTCAGAATTGGCAAATCTAACTGCTCCAGCAGGCTCCTCCACATAGTTATGCAAGAGGTGCTTGAATCCTGTCATGTGGCGTGAACATCCGGAATCTATTACCCACAATCGACAGGCCTGCAAAAGAGACAATTAGTTTTGCTTAGGTACCCATATCAGGATGGGTCCTTCGCGGTTAACATCAAGCAACTCAGGAATATCATCTGGTTTGATTTACACTCTCCATTCATAACGCGGTTTTGGAACCCATTTCCAAACCATCTTAACATTCAGTTCCTGAAAGTGCTTTTTAGAAGTAGGATTGGCAAACTTAGCTCGATACACTTTGGGTTGTGCAGAAGAATTAGAATTGGAATTAGACTTAAAGATCAGTTTAGCTTTTCTCTTATTTTGTTTGGACTTTGGAGGGGAGTAGTATTTGAATGAGTTATCCCAACAGTGTTTGCAATATAGATTCTTTCGAGCAAAATTCATAAACTTAGATTTATCAGAACAAACCTTACATCCATGTTTATCAAAAGAATTACTTTTCAAAATAACACTGTCAGAAGTACAACTGTTTGAAGCAAAAGTTTTACTAGATAACCTATCATTCTTATTCAAACTACTATCTTTATTCTTCTTACTCCTCCCAAGTCCATTTCCTTTTATATCTGAAACAGAAACAGGAACCTTGTTAGTCTCTAACTTAGAAGGTGGTTCTTTTCTTGTGCTGTTTGAAGTCTCACCCTTTTCAAAAATACTCGGCAGATATTCAGGACAATCAGAGTAAACAACTGAAGGTTTTGTAGGAGCATCAAATTCTGGATTGGTTCTTACCTTCCAGCTTGGATTATTGAACATCTGTTTATCATTTGAAGCATTTTTAAACAGAGTAGTTTTCAAATCATTGATCTCAGTGCAAAGCTCTTGATTTACTTTTAAAGACTTTTCAAGTTTATGTTTGAGATCAAAGTTTTCATCTTCAACCTCATCAAGAGACTGTTGCAACAAGTCAATTTGCTTCATCAATTCAGATGTATTATTATTCATAGAATTTGACCCCTTTAAATCAGAAACCGGATCAAAGTCTGAAGCATTCATCATTTCAGAGAATATCTCTTCAGTCATAGACTCAATAAACTCCAATTTTTCATTTTGATAACAAGAGCCATTCGTGATGGCATGTTCTTCTTCAACCTCTTCAACAAGTAAAGGTTTATAAGCAATGGGATTTGAGACTGATGGCCTAGTAGATGGATCAACATCCGATTCATACTCATCATATTTGCATGCAGTCTCAGGTGGAACAGTGTTGGTGCTTACTGATTCTTTGGAAGGTGTGGTAAATAGTGATTCAAATTCAGTAAATTCGATCTTTCTAGTCTCATAGCTTTTATTCAAATCACCATATGTAAAACCAATTGATTTAAAAAGATTTTGAGAATCAGTGTCACCAGACTTGTTCTTTCCCATTTCTTCTCGACCTTTGGTCTCTTTAGAAGGTTTAGGAGTACTTGCTTCAACAAAAGTTGCACGAATGTCAGGAATAGGTTTGATTGCGGAGCCGAATTTATCTAAATTATATAGATGCTCCGGTGCCTTTTTCAAAATTTCATTAGTTGGCACACCCAAACCTGGTTTTAGTTTATAAAACCTTTCGTCTTGGAGTTTATTGGTCAACAAATTTAATGTTTGCTCAGTCTGACCTCGTTTCATATTAATGTCCTCCAGTTGCTTGATTTTGGTGTAAGCTTCATTTCTTTCTTTATAACAAACTTCAAATTTTATTTGAAACTCACCCTTTTCAGCATTAAGATTCACAAGATCTGTTTCTAAACCAGATATTTTTTCTTTTAAAGACGCTTTTTCAGCTTTTAAATCGTCTTTTTCCTTTTCTTTTTCTTCCACAACAACTTTTAAAATGGCATTTTCATCACGAAGTATTGATACAGATTAATGTGCAGAGCTAAGTTTTCCGTTCAGTAAAGCAAATTCATCTTTCATACCATGTATTTGGGCCATTAAAGATTCAATAAGTTCAGAATTGTCACTTACCTCAGAGTTTGCATCTTCGGATTGTGTCTCAGAGTCTTCATCGTCACCTTCCAGCTTTGCCATATAAGATACTTGGGTGAAATGAGCTTGCTCCTCGTCATCGGAACTTTGATACAACCAGTTCTCTTCTTCAGCCATTAGCACTTTTCCTTCTTCAACTTTCTTGGCAATAAGTGACTTTCTTGGCGTAGTACTCTGAGTTCTTTACTTTCTTAAATTTGCAGTCCCTTGAGAAATGCCCAAATTTGCCACAGTTGTAGCATCTTCCTGGTTCATCCTTTTGTTCTTCTCGCTTCTCCTCTCTCTTTCCTTCTCGTCTATCTTCCTTTCTGTCTTCTCATCCTTCCTCTCTCTTTCCATGCCTCGGCTTGTATCGCATCTCAGACTTCTCTTTTCTGTATCCATCATACTTTGTCTTTGAGTAGAATCATTTCTTGCCAAAGCTCTTCTTGAATCGTCGCGTAATGAGAGCCAAGTCTTCAGAGAACTTTTGAATATCCGGATCTGAATCAACTTCCAGTTCTTCATCACTCGAATCAGAGTCAGAGTCAGTAACTTCGGTAACTAGAGCTTTAGACACCTTTTTATTTGACCTTGCAGAGGATACAAAACCTTTTCCGGCTATGAGAGCCACAGAATCCTTCAGATGATTAGACTCATTATTGATTGATCTCACCTCATCCTCATGTTGAGCAAGAGTAGAGAAGATATCAGTGACATTTTCTCGAGCCATATTCTTGGACATCTGGAGGTTGATAGAAAAGTTCTTCCATTCTGGATTCAGATTCTTGATGAACTTTTAATTTATCTCAGAAGCAGATTTAGAGATATTGTTCCTCCGCAAGTCATTGAGGATGATGTTGTATCTGTTGTAGGTATCTAATAGCAACTCTCCTTCTTTTTGCATGAAATCCCTCATATGCATTTATGCATAGATTCTGCTTAGCTTGTATGGAGGCTTCACTTCCTTCAAACTGCCTGGCTAGTTCATCCCAGGTGCCTTTAGCAGTACTCTAACTGTCGACACGATTGTAGATGTCGTTTGGAATTGCCATTGTCAGATAGATTAGAGCCTCTTCTTCTGTCTTATACTGTTCTTTCTGCTTTTCATTGAAGAATTGATAAGGTTTAGGAATCTCTCTGTCAGGGATTTCTGGAGAGGACTCTGTAGCAGGTTGACCCTTTACTGTGATCATTGGAGTTTGTGGACCTTCAATGATTGCTTTCATGAAGTCTCTGTTCTTGTGATTCAGAAATTGGATCATTCTGATCTTCCATTGTTGATACTCGTTAGCCATGAGGACAGGAGGTTTGACTTGAGAACCCATTGAGAGAAGCTGATTCGACATCTTAGTTGTACGGTTAGTAAACAGACTTTTTTGTATCAAGACAACCAACTAGATGAGATCGTTAGAATCAAAATAAAAACCACACTAAAAAATTTTCAGAAAAAAAAATTTCCAAAAATAATTAAGTGCAGTCCTTTTAATCAGTATAAAGCTTATCAGGATCGAATTCTCAACAAAAATTATGAATACTCAGAAACAATATTAAAGAAGTTGCGGAAAAACACTTTAATATTCAATAAACAGAAAAACAGTATGAATCACAATTTGCAAACTTTATTTAATGATTCAAGTTACAAGCTTTTCACCCACAACCTCAATCTTGAAGAACATACTCTTTCAAGACGAATTGTACTTCTCTAGAATTAGAGACGATGCCTTGAGGTTGATTCTCTCTCTAGAACAAAAACTCAGAAAAAATTGTTCTACCTATTCTAAACAATTCTATACATATATTGAAGAATAAAGATAATTACAAAACTTAAAAAGATCTTCAAAATAATCTTCATAATTATCTCCAAGCTTTCCATGTTTATCTCTAGACGAGATCTCTTTAACATTATCTTCAAATTATCTCAGAAGCAGCATTAATCACCTTGATCACCTTGGAAGCATTAACTGAGTCTTGGCAGCATTAACTACTAAGAAGCACTAACTACTAGCAGTACTAACTAGCTAAGCAGTACTAACTTTGCTCAAGCAGCACTAACTTTGACTAGCAGTATTAATTCTACTAGAAGTAGTAATACCTAGCAGTATTAACTTTAAGATCATCTGGCAGTACTAACTCTGAACTAGCAGCATTAATGACTTGGTTACATCTTCAGTTCCCAACAATCTCCCCCTAACTTGACTTTTAGAAAGAGAAGTCAAGTTCTTCAGATGCTTCCAAAACTTTCATTGATCCAGTCCCATGTTAGGATCCAGTCCCATGCTCTGATTGATAGTTCTTTGAATTAGATACTTTGCCATTTCTGAATTTGATGCATAACCCAGCTTCTTCTGTAACATGTCATGAAGCTTCAGACGTGTGTGATTGTAGACCCTGTCCACCAAGTAATACTCCATGTGAGAAGTATCCAAGGCTATTTCATATACTCCACTCCTTTCATACAGAGTCCATCCTCTAACAGTTTTGAACACATCTCTGATTAAATGCTTCACTGCTTCTGGATTGAATAACATGCACAAATACTCCATGACCAGCTTCACAATTGGTAACCCTGGAGCTTTCAACTGATCTGCATGTAGCTTCATACCAACTTCATACATTTCTTCCAAATCAGATCTTGAACATTCTCTGACAATTTTGTTCCATGTTGTAAACACATAGTACTTATCATCCTTTCTTTTCAATCTGATATACTCTTTACCATCCACCTCCATAGTATCCTAGTGGATAAATTCAGGAGGTTTGGAACCAACAGGTTCAGCTGTGATAGGCTTTGGAATTTTATCCATTACCACCATGTACAAATTTACATCTGAACTCTGTGGTACTTCCTGAGATTCAGTTCTCTTTTCTTCATTATTTGGTGCCTCTTCTTCTTCAGCAACCTTTTTCTCTTCTTCTACTCCGGGCTTCTTTTCAGTTTTCTTTCTTCTAGCCATCATCTTAGTTCTCTTCAGAATCCTTTGACTTTGCCCTATAGCAGCTTCCTTCTTCTTTTCTTCCTTTATCTTTACCTTTTCTTTTGTAGGAGTTCCCTCTTCACTTTCAGGGAAGGGTTGATTGATATTCACATCATGCCTCTCCTTGGCTTTCTTTTCAAACTCCACTCTGTCCTTTTCATTACCTTTCAGTTTTTCCATTTCTTTCTCATATAATCCCTTGACTTGATCAAAAGTCATCTTCACAAACATTTCTTTCTTTACACCAATTGCACTCCTCAAGAAAGTTATCATCTTGTTTCTTTCCTGAGTTGCAAGGTAAGTTTGTGAAGGCCTTCTCTTCTTCGCACTTGATCTGGCCATTATAGCCTTTCTCAAGCTTATTGCTCTTTGCTTTGCTTTTTCTGTTTCCAACCCTTTTTGAAAAGCTTCATTTAATTCATTTTCTAGTGCTCTGGCTATCTCTCTGTCTTTCTCAACCCGCTCTTTCTCTGCTTGATCTAATTCTTCTTGCATTTTCTTGGCTAATGCTTCATCTGACTCAACCATCTTTTGCTTTTTGGTTGGTTGATCAGATTCTATCATCTTTTCTTTCCCCTTTTTCATTGCATCTGCAACCTTGTCTTTCTTTTCTGTTTTCTTTGCTCCCCCTTCATTTATGACCACTCCCTTTGCTTTGGGAGTGTCATTCTTTGCTTTGACAAGCATCTCTGCTATTTCAATCTCTGCTGGTGTTAACCCTTTTACTGCTGCTTGTATAGTTTCAGCAACACTAACAGTTTCTGCTGCTGGGGTTGTTACTGCTGCTGTTGTTGTTACTGCTGCTTTGGCACTTTCTGTTTCTTTTACACCTTCATCTTTTTCTTCAACAAACTCTCCCCTGGCTTCAACAAACTCCCCTTCAATATGTTGATCTAACATTTCTTGGCTTGAACTCTCCCCCTTTTTGGAAGCATTCTCATTCTCCTTTTTGGTTGTTCCCTTTCTCCTCCTTAGAACAAACTGACTTCTTCTTTTCTTAGCCATGAGCTTTCCCACCAGTTGCTTGAGTCTTGAAATTTGTTGTTGTTGGGAGATGACCACTTGCTGTAATGCTTTGATTTCCTTTCCTTGATTAACCAGATCAACATTGATGTGGGCTATTGTTTCCATTAATTCCAAGTAAGTATAGCTATCCTCACCTTCTTTAGGTGTTTTACCTACCCTTGAAGGATCATTGGAATCTTTTTCCATCAATTCATCAGTTTCAGTTCTGTCCTCACCTTTTTTGGATGTTTTGCCCATCCTTGAGGGATCCTTGGATCTTGTAGTAGTGACCTTCTGCCTAGCAGAAGCATCAACTACCCCCTTGGTTTCTTGGCACCGGGGTCCTTTGGTTGATTTCTCACCCAAAGTTGCCATGGTGAAGGTCTTAGAAATGTTACCACTGTCCTTCTCTGTGCTAGCAGAAGTAGTGGCAGCCTTCTCACCCATATGCTCATTCAGCTCCTTAGAGAGCACCTCCTCAGGGTTGGGAGACACCCTATTGGATTCCCTTTGGATATTCTCTATTGAAGAATGCTCCAATAGAGGGCTTTGAGGCTCTTGGTTAATAGTAGGTACAACAAGGGAAGGAGCCTTGTGTGCCTTTCTCTTGACATAAGTCTTGGAAATTTGAGGAGTGGGTTTAGCAGCAAAGGACTGGGGAAAAATGTGAGAGAGGGAAGGTTGGGATTGGCTCTCAGTGGGTTGGTCTAATGAGGGCCTTGACCCTGAGGCCATACCTTCTTGTGGTTGGGACACCACCATCATTGTTGAGAACAATGGGGTGTCAACTCCTTCCAAGTCCCTAGCAGATCTTCTCATGTTTGAGAAGACCTTGCCTTTAGGGGGTTTAGGTACATATACCCCATCAAAGTGAGGTATATCCGTCAATTCACTTGTTATAACTGCCTGTACAAACCTGGGATACATGAAGAAACTCTTCTTGTTGTCCAGGTTTGAGACAAGATCATTGAAGATCATCAGAGAAAAGTTATATTTTCTAGCAGTAGATAAACATACCAAAGCATAGGCAATGGGACTGCTAAATTGGCTCCAGCCAGTGGTTTTCTTGGAAATACAGTGCATCAGGGTATGAATAAAGAACCTCCATTGGGGTGAAAATTGAGCTTTGAAAAACTTGAAAATCCCCAATTGGCCTTCATACCCCATTCTGGTGAGGTTTGAAAACAAATCCTCATTTGGAATAGAAGATATACCTGAAGCATCGTCTAGACGTAGACAGATGCAAATGGTCTCCTCAGTAACTGTCAAGGGTTTGTCACAAACCCTTGTTTTGATGCACGGCACTCCGTTTTCAGTGCTAGTAGTGGCATTGGCCCAGAATTGCCTTTGATGCTCTATGTAGATGGTAGGAGACACAGTGAGAGCATGAGCGATGTGGCTTGTCCTCAGAAAATCGATTATCTGGTGAAAACCTTCGGCTTGTTTTGGCTTTTAGAGCATGGCTATCTCATTGTGCTCATCAACAAACACCATTGAAGCCATCTGTACGCAAGGATTCTTAACTAGCGAGCACTGGATACTTGAGAGAAAATAGTGAGAGAGAAGATGAACAGTAGACAAAGAGTCGTTATGATCTTTTAGGCGGGGAAAGGGTATATATAGCTTTTGGATTATAAGCAGTATTAACCTTAAAAAGATAGTGAAAGCAGTATTAACAGTGAGCAGTATTAACTGAGAGCAGTATTAACAACTAGCAGTATTAACTAACTAGCAGTATTAACTAACTAGCAGTATTAACTGAGAGCAGTATTAACTACTAGCAGTATTAACTAACTAGCAGTATTAACTGAGAGCAGTATTAACGACTAGCAGTATTAACTAACTAGCAGTATTAACTGAGAGCAGTATTAATGACTAGCAGTATTAACTAACTAGCAGTATTAACTGAGAGCAGTATTAATGACTAACAGTATTAACTAACTAGCAGTATTAACTGAGAGCAGTATTAACTGTGCACTGGCAGTAGTAAAATTGTACTGGCAGTACTAAAACTGTATTGGCAGTATTAACCACACTTACACTTTTAAGCTTGTGATGAACTGAGTACTGCTATACATTTCCTGAGAAAGAATATTAGTAACACCAAGAATAACCAATAAACAGGTATTGAACCACTTTTTAAGTAGGATCTTATTCAGAGTTGATCATTCCCACACTTGTTACCAAGAAAGTGAATCTACCCACATCAAAGGCTTTGGTGAATAGATCAGCAAACTGGTTATCAGTATGGACTTTGACAACTTGAATAAGCTTCTTTTCATTGCAGTCTCTTATAAAGTGATACCTGATCTCAATGTGCTTTGTCTTTGAGTGCTTGACAGGGTTATTAACAATGCTAATAGCACTGCTATTATCAATAAAGATTGTAGTGTGTAGAAAGGTTACCCCATAGTCCAGCATTTGATTTTGAATCCATAAGACTTGAGAACAGCAACTTGCAGCTGCTATGTACTCTGCTTCTGTTGTAGATGTGGACACTGTGGTTTGTTTCTTTCACTGCCATGATACTAGTCTTGCACCCAAGAACTGGCATCCTCCAGAAGTAGATTTTATGTCCAAGTTTGCTCCACCTAAGTCACTGTCTGAGTATGCAAGTAGGTCAAATGATGAGTCATGAGGATACCAAAGTCCCAATCTAGGTTGCCCTTTGAGATATCTGAATATCCTCTTAACAGCTTAATAGTGTGATTGCTTTGGCCTAACTTGAAATCTTGCACACATACAGACTGGAAACATTATATCTGGCCTAGAGGTTGTAAGATACATGAGAGAGCCAATCATGGATCTATAGTGATGAACATCTATATCCTCCCCCTCAAGATCTGCTGTTATCTGCTTGTGTGTCTCCATAGGTGTGCTGGCAGGCTTTGAGTCTGAGAAACCAAACTTGGTTAGAATGTCCTGCACATACTTGGACTGACAAATAGAAATACCATCTGACTTCTGTTGGACTTGGAGTCCAAGGAAGAAAGTAAGCTCTCCCATGGAACTCATTTTGAACCTTTGATGCATTAGGTCCTCAAACTCCTTGCACATATTGTCTCTTGTAGATCCAAAGATGATATCATCCACATAGATTTGGACCAGCAAGATGTCCTTCTTCTTTCTCTTAATGAACAGAGTTTTATCAATTACTCCTCTTTCAAAGTCATTTTCCAAGAGATAGGATGACAGAGTGTCATACCATGCTCTTGGTGCTTGTTGCAGTCTATAAAGTGCCTTCTTCAGTTTGTATACTCTGTCTGGATAGCTTGGGTTTTCAAACCCTGGTGGTTGACAGACATATACTTCTTCTTCAATTGAGCCATATAGAAATGCACTTTTTACATCCATTTGATAGACTTTGAACTTCATATAAGAAGCATAGGCCAGGAACAATCTGATTGCTTCTATCCTAGCCACTGGTGCAAATACTTCTTCATAATCTATTTCTTCTTCTTGTGTATACCCTGGTGCCACCAACCTTGCTTTGTTCTTTATTACTATTCCTCTCTCATCTCTCTTATTCCTAAAGACCCATTTTGTACCTATTGCTCTTTGACCTTTAGGAAGGTCTACCAGATCCCAAACATCTTGCAGCTTGAATTGTAGCAGCTCTTCTTGCATGGCTTCTATCCAACTGGAATCTTTCATAGCATCATGAGCCTTCTTAGGCTCAAGCTGGGATAGAAAGCAAGAAAGCACTGTATGTTGTTGGTCTTGCATATCTTGCAGCCTGCTTTGATTTCTAGTCATCATAGGAGAAGAGATATCTTCTATTACCAGCTGAGGGGGATGATTCTTTTGTGCTCTTGTTTGATGACTAGGTTCTTCATTGAGTCCCACCTCTAGATTGGAGTCATTTAACTCAACTGAGGTGATTTCAACAGCTACTTCTAGTTCTTTTTTTCTTGACTCTCCTCTTCTCTTCTTTCTTCTTCACTCTGATTTGGTTCAGTAGATGGCTCCTTTTCCCAGTCTTCAACAGGATCCACTGTAGGTATGGGAAAAATCACAGACTGAGGTATGTTTTCTTGAACTTGTGTAGTCCCTGATCCTCCATTACCTGAACCTGCATAATCATCACTACTGAAACCAAAAGAGTTAGTTAGTGAATCAATGTCAAACAGCCACTGAGGACCAGACCCAATAGGATTTGGTGTGGTCTCATTGCATTTGACATTGTCACTTTCCTCAATTATTCTAGAAGAAGTATTAAAAACTCTGTAGGCCTTACTTTGAGATGAGTAACCCACAAGAAATCCATCATCTGCCTTGCTATCAAACTTTCCTAAGTGAGATTTGGTATTGAGAATTGTACAAGGACACCCAAATGGTTTAAAAAATCCAATAAAGGGTTTTCTTTTATTTAAGAGCTCATAAGGTGTCTTGTTCTTTGGCTTAACCACTAGAACTCTGTTTTGAACATAACAGGCAGTATTAACTGCTTCAGCCCAAAAAGTAATTGGCAATTTTGAATCAGCTAACAGAGATCTAGCAGCCTCAATTAGTGTCCTATTCCTTCTCTCAGCAACTCCATTTTTTTGTGGAGTCCTAGGAGCACTATATTGTCTCTCAATGCCTTTTTCTTCACAAAAGGTGTTTAGATCAAGATTTTTAAATTCAGTTCCATTGTCTGATCTAATGACTTTTACTTTTTGATTTGTTTGGTTTTCAATTCTTAGGATAAAGGATTTGATCAGTCCACTTGTCTCATCCTTAGTCCTTAGAAAATATACCCAAGTGAATCTAGAGTAATCATCAACAATAACTAGGCAATATGATTTCTTCCCTATGCTCATCACATTTGTAGGACCAAACAGATCCATATGTAATAACTGGAGACAAGAAGAAATTGTATTTAACTCTTTGGTCTTATGAGAAGTTTTGTGTTGTTTGCCTTTCAGACAAGCAACACAATGATCATCACATGAAAAGACTTTTGATGGTAAACCTCTTACAAGGTTGTTTTTAACAAGTTTGTTCATTGTCTTGAAGTTCATGTGACACATCCTTCTGTGCCAAAGAGAGGATTCATCCACAGAAGCTTTTGAAACAAGACAGTTCAGGGATGAATCACTTGAAACATTGTCCATGTCTAGACAATAAACATTGTCCTTTCTTGGAGTTCTAAGTAGTATCATGCTTTCATCAACTACCTTGAATTCTGGAGCAAGGATCATACATTCTGTATTGGTAAATAATATACTATGTTGTTTGTCACAAACCTGTGATACACTTAACAGGTTGTACTTTAACTGATCAACATAGTAGACATCCTGAAATGTCATTTTACCTTTTGTGACATTACCTTTTCTACTTATTTTTCCACCTGTGAGATTGTCTCCAAATGCAACATGTCCTCCATTGATATGCTTGAAATCCTGAAGACATGACATGTTGCCTGTCATGTGCCTAGAGCAACCACTATCCACATGCCAAATGCTCTTCCCCTTGAGCTGTTGGTTGCCCTGCACATAAGATAAATCAGTTAGTATTGATTAGGAACCCAAGCCAAAGTGGTCTTGGGTACCCCTTTCTCATCAAAATATTTACATTCCTTCTTGACAAGATTTTTAAACTTTGACTTCTCATTGATGGAGTACTTTGTCACAATAATGGATTTGGCTGCACATTTGCTAGAATCAGTACTGGTTTTAGAAGAACTAACTGCATTAGCAGCACTTGCATGCTTAGCAGTACTAACCTTGTTAGAAGTAGTAATTGTGTCAGCAGCAGTAACTGTGTTAGCAGTAGTAACCTTTGAAGAAGTACTAACAATGTTAGAAGCATTAATATTCTCAGCAGTACTAACACTGGTAGCAGCAGTATTACTTCTGGCAGCACTATCCCTGTCAGCAGTACTATTTGATGTAGCAGTACTAACAGTTTTAGTGCTTCTAGGCACCCACATTTTAATACTCTCTTTTAAAACCTTTTTCTTTATTTGGACTTCGGTTTCAACAGATTTCTTAGCCACATGTTTCTTTCCAGCCTTCCTATAACCAATAGGTTTTTGCACAAATCTTTGAAAGTTCATCCTTTGGTTAATAGGGTTAAAGAAACAGTACTTAGCCAAATGATTCAACTTGCCACATATGAAACAAGGTTTTAGTCTGATTATTTTACTCAGATCAACTCCTTGTTTCTGAGCCCATTGATTATTCCAGTTTCTTTGATTACCTCTCTTTGTACCAGAATTTAGGCTCTCAGTTTTATTGCAAGCACACTGTTTACAAGGGCCAGGATTCACAATAGTGGTCTGTTTGTAATGGACCTTGTTGGCCTTTCCTTTGGTCTTCTCTATCTCTTTAGACTTGACCCAGGTTTTTCCACATCCCTCATTGGTGATAATGTTGTTTTCTAAGGGTATCTCTTTACTCACAGCATTGTTCCTATTCTCACTTGCTTCTTTCTCAGTCATATCTTCAACAACCACCTCATCCAAAGGATCTATCTTAAATGCTTTTTCAGACAAGTCCTTTTTCTCCTTGATCTCTAACAAGTCTGATGTAGGAGGGGGGGTGTTGTTGTATCCAACACCAGGCTTCATCTTATCATGAATCTGAGCCTTTAGAAGAGAATCCATTGCTTTTGAAGCATATGAAAACTTTTCTATATCAAGCTTAACCTTAGCTAGTTCTTCTTTGAACTTATCATTCTCTTCTTTTGACTTAGACAGTTTGGTCTCTAACTCATTCTTTTCCCACTTCCAGTAGTTTGTGTCATAAGAGTGTTGAAGTTCATTGGCTTGGAAGCCTCTGATTTGTTCTTCAAATCTCTCAACTATCAACACATAATCTCTTCTGTCCTTTTCTAATCTTTTGAGGTCATCACACATGTTTTGATTGTGATCCCTGTACCTTTTGACAGTGTCTATGCAAGATTGAGTGCAAAGATTAGAAATTACCTCAGAGGGGAGATCAGACACCTCTGCCATCAGAGCTTGATTCTGAATGGCTTCCTCATCTTGGTCACTCCAGTCAAACCCCATTCCTTGTTGAGAAACAAGGGCTTGAGCAGAGTTCTTGTTTTGATTGTAGCCTCCATTCTGAGCTTGTTGGTGATTGTTATTTGGCACACCACTTCTGCACTCTCTAGCAAAGTGTCCCTTCATGTGGCACTTATAGCATTCCACCTTTGTCTTGTCAAAACCAGCTCCATCTTCTCTTCTTTGAGAGAAGTTGTTCCTCCCAGTTCTTTTAATGAACTTCTTCACTCTCATATATAACATGGCCATTTGCCATTTAATGTCCATCTCCTCCAGATCATCAGGGT
Organism: Arctium minus; assembly: GCA_954870635.1. Lineage (NCBI taxonomy): Eukaryota > Viridiplantae > Streptophyta > Magnoliopsida > Asterales > Asteraceae > Arctium > Arctium minus. Next base: position 56,945,044 of record OX941080.1, on the reverse strand, counting down.
GAAGTTGTTCTAGATCATCATTAATCAAGGAGTTGTTACTGTGACTGGACAAAAAGGCTTCAAAGACAGTTTCAGTGCCTTTTTCTGAATTCACTCCACTAGCAGCACTAACTACTTCAGGGTTGGCAGTAGTATCAGTAGATGCTGATAGAAGTGCTGCATTATGAATATACCCAGTGGGCTTCTTCTTAGCTTCTACCTCAGATTCAAAAACTCTTAGATCATTATACAGATCATCTAGTTCCTTCTCTTCCAGATTGTCACTCTGTCTATATGAGACAGTGTACATAGTCCATTCATCCCCAAGAGATCTGAGGAACTTCCTGTTGATATCATCTTGCTCCATCTTCACTCCAACAGTAGCCAGTTCACCAATAAGCTTGTTGAACCTGTCAAAAGTTTGAGTCATAGACTCATTCTTTGAAGAAGTGAAGTTCTCATACTGCTGCTTCAGAACATCCCTTTGATTTCTTTTGGTGCTCTTAGTTCTAGCAAATATTTTCTCTAGAGCATTCCAGAGAATCTGAGCATCAGTGCAGTTGCAGAATTGATGCTGATATTCATTGGGGATGGCCAAGAGCAGAGTGCTCAAGGCCTTCATCTCTGTCTGCCTGATCTTCCTCTCACCATCTGTCTTTGGTGGAGATCTTTTCCCATCTGGTCCAATCTGGCCTTCAGTAGAGGGGCCATTCTCAATGACATCCCACATTGAGTAGTCAGTAAGGAGAATGTATTGCCTGATTCTGATCTTCCACATGTCAAACTCATTGGGTTTGAGCATTGGAACCTTAGAGACAAGAGTACTGTTTGATTCTGCAAAGTTTTCCATGATGAAAGAATGAATGTTTCTGAGAGAACAGGCTCTGGTACCACTTGTCAGGATCGAATTCTCAACAAGAATTATGAATACTCAGAAACAATATTAAAGAAGTTGCGGAAAAACACTCTAATATTCAATAAACAGAAAAACAGTATGAATCACAACTTGCAAACTTTATTTAATGATTCAAGTTACAAGATTTTCACCCACAACCTCAATCTTGAAGAACAGACTATTTCAAGACGAATTCTACTTCTCTAGAATTAGGGACGATGCCTTGAGGTTGATTCTCTCTCTAGAACAAAAACTCAGAAAAAATTGTTCTACCTATTCTAAACAATTCTATACATATATTGAAGAATAAAGATAATTACAAAACTTAAAAAGATCTTCAAAATAATCTTCATAATTATCTCCAAGCTTTCCATGTTTATCTCTAGACGCGATCTCTTTAACATTATCTTCAAATTATCTCAGAAGCAGCATTAATCACCTTGATCACCTTGGAAGCATTAACTGAGTCTTGGCAGCATTAACTACTAAGCAGCACTAACTACTAGCAGTACTAACTAGCTAAGCAGTACTAACTTTGTTCAAGCAACACTAACTTTGACTAGCAGTATTAATTCTACTAGAAGTAGTAATACCTAGCAGTATTAACTTTAAGATCATCTGGCAGTACTAACTCTGAACTAGCAGCATTAATGACTTGGTTACATCTTCAGTTCCCAACAAAGCTTCAAATAATACTGAACAAAAAGAAAATGTTGATCTCGAACAGAACTTTGTCCCCCTTCGCAGACTTAGCATGGGGGTCCCGCTACCCGGTTAGCGGGTAGGGTCAAGGGGCAATGCCCTTGCGGGGGTATGGGGGCAGCGCCCCTAGAGAAATTTTTTTGACATTTAGATGCCCTATTACAGTTTGCAAAAATCGACCGGGGATGTGCTTCGACCGGTAACTTGTTCGACCGGGAGGTTGCTTAGACCGGTAAAGTACTTAGACCGATAGAATGCTAAGGATCGATATAGTGTTCGACCGGTAACTTGTAAATACCGGTGGAGTGCTTAGACCGATAGTGATGCTTTGACCGATAGAACTCGATCGATATACTTTTAGACCGGTGGACTGTGAGTGTACCGGTTGAATGATAAACTGAGTTCGACCGATAATATGCAAGACCGATATTCTCTATGACCGATAGACTATGTTCGACCGAAATAATGCTATGACCGATAGAATGTGATAGATCGAGAACCCTTTGACCGATATAAAGGATGGACCGATAGTCTATGTTCAACCGATAAGGTGCTATGACTGGTATAGTGTTCGACCTGAATGGTGTTTGACCGGTATGTTCTTAACCAGCCCAGAAGTCGATGAACAGATGCAATAATTGACCCAGAAATCAATTACGAACTCAAAATCAGATTCAAAAATCAGTCCTTTGTACTCAGAAACATAAACCAATCACAATACAATCAAACTCAGAGATCAATTTCAACTTTTAGGCATTCGATTTGATAAGCACAGTAACAACCGATAGTTAGCTTTTGTCGAACCCATAAAACTTAAAATCACAAATTCACTCACTTTGTTAATTCTCAATGCAATTAATCAATCAGATGGTATTAGAAGCATAAATCTCAACTAATCAGATCAACTTTAAGCATAAAAGCACATAAATTCACGAAATCAGAAAAAAAAATCGATGAACAGTATTATCGATGAACAGTAATTTTCGTGAATAGTGAAATCAAAAAAAATTTGATCCTTTTGGCTCTGATACCACTTGTTATCCCAGTTTAATCTAGTTGGTAAATAATCAAGCAACACAATAATAATCAAGAGATATATAAATCAGAGTAACATAACAATCCCTTGAATAAACAATGAAACCCTTGAGTGTTCTTGATACCCTTTGAATACAGAGAAAACTTACGTCTATTAACTAGAATATTATCAGAGTTAACCTAAAACTAAACTAAACATAACTTTAAATACCCAGGCTTTTAGGCCTAATGGGCTTATGGGCTTTCTAACAAGCTTTAGGCCCATTTACAAATAACTATTAACATATTACAATTTAAACCCCAAACTTTAACTATCAAGTAAATACAGTTTAGACCCTTTAATTTAACTTTAATCTTAAATACAATTATTTGATCCAACACATCATATATGCAACATTTATCTCTCACTTACCGGGTAAGATTCTCGATCCTTGTCATTGCTCTTTCTGGGTAAAATTCTCAATTTTTGTCATGTTCCTCTAATAAGGTAAAAATGAGCATCATCTTTGTCTAATGTACCCCTTTAAAGCCCAATAGATCCATTCAGGCCGAACTAACCCTTTAAAGCCCAATATAACCCTTTAAAGCCCAATATAACCCTTTAAAGCTCGATAGATCCATTCAGACCCAATAAAACCCTTTAAAGCCCCAAAAGAACCCTTTAAAGCTCGATAGATCCATTCATACCGAACTAACCCCTTAAAGCCCAATAGAACCCTTTAAAGCCCGATATATCCGTTAAGGCCCAATGAAACCCTTTAAAAACCGATAGATCCATTAAGGACTAATAAAACCCTTTAAAGCCCGATAGATCCATTAATACCCAATGAAACCCTTTAATGCCTAATAGAATCCTTTAAAGCCTAATAGATTCATTCAAGCCTAACTAACCCTTTAAAGCACTATTGGGCCTTCAACGACTTTAATGGTTCTTAATGAACTTTGTTGGGCCTTTATGGGCTTTAACGACTCTTAATGAACTGTAATGGGTCTTGATGAATTGTATTAAACTCAGTGAAGGTTAATTAACCTCATTGGGTCTTGGTGTGCTTCAATGACTCTTAATTAACTATATTGGGCCTTCATGGGCTGTAGTAGGTGGAAATGAACTAAATTGGAACTTATTAAGTCCCGATATAACCTATTAAAATCCAACTAAACCGATTGAAGCCCACCTGAACCAATTTAAGCCCAATTGAACCGATTTAAGATCAATATAACCCATCAAACCCCAATTGAACCCATCAAAGCCCATTATGATCGTTGTTGACTTATTAAGGCCCAAACACACAATTGATGACTTATTATGTGCTTCCTTACACGTATCAACTTCATAGATGCATGTGTCGTGTATTCGGGTCAATTAGATAACTAAGCACCATTATACCCCGATATGAACCTCTCAACCACCATTATAGTCCAATATGACATTTTATGACTTATTAATGCCCAATAACATCAGTGGTGACTTATTACGTGCTTGTGTGCAGATATCGACCGCATAGATGAATGTGTTGTGTATTAGGGTCAATTAGACGACTAAGATCCATTATACCCCGATATAAACCACTCGAGCACCATTATAGCCCAATATGACATTTTATGACTTATTAAGGCCCAATAACACCAATGGTAACTTATTATGTGTTTGTGTGCACGTATCTACTCATAGATGTATGTGTTTTCTATTATGGTCGATAAGACAACTAAGAACCATTATACCACAATACGGACCACTAAACCACCATTATAGCTCAATATGACATTTTACAATTTATTAAGGCCCTACATAACACGATATCTGAATTAATACGTGTTTGTGTACTAATATGTACCACATATATGCGTGTGGTTTGTAGTCGGTTCGATAAGTCAACTAAACCAACATATCTCAATACGAACCAGTAAGCCAATTGAACCCATCAAAGCCCATTATAATCGTTGTTGACTTATTAAGGCCCAAACACACAAGTGATGAGTTATTATGTTCTTCTTTACACATATAAAATGCAAAATTAACTTTAAAATAAAATCCAAAATTAATTTAAAAAACTATTATTTAATAAATGGTTTCTAAAATTGAATTTTTTTAAATTTTGAATTTTAATTTTAATTCTAAAAACTTAAAATTACTTTGAGTATTAAAATAATTTTAGATTTTAATTAAATTTTGAATTTAAAATTATTTCAAATTTAATTTTGTATTTTATTTAAATTAAATTAATTAATTTCCGTCGGAAATTAATGAATTTAATTTAATTAATTTCTAATTTGTCTTTTTCCGTTTATAGTAGCCCTATTTCTAGTAGTTTCATCCACATATACATACACATATATACCATCACCCATATTTTCATACACATATATAAACCAAATAAGAAAAATATCATCCGTAAAACCTCGTATGTGTACTAGAACTTAAAAAAAGTTAAATTCCGTCGGTAATCGGTCGGTGATTTGTGACGGATTACCGACGGAATTTAATATTTTTTAGAAAAAATGTTTTAATTATTACCAACGGAATACCGACGGAATTGATAACAAAAATAAATAAAAATTAAAATATTAGAGCGTCCGTCAGTAATCCGTTCGTGATTTGTGACGGATTACCGACGGTTTTTTAATAGTTTGTTTAAAAAAATTAACTATTTACAGACGGAATACCGACGGAATTTGTAATAAAAAAAATAATAAATATTAAAATATTATAGAATCCGTCGGTGATTTGTGATGGATTACCGATTTTTTTTAATATTAAAAAATGATTTAATTATTTACCGACGGAATATCAATGGAATATATAATAAAAATAAATCAAAATTATAATATTAAAGTGTCTGTCGGTAATCTATCGGTGCTCCGTTCGAAATTCTATCGCCCACAAGATATTTTGCGAGAGACTTTCTCTGACGGATTTCCGATAGATCCGACTTACACCGTCGGATTGCCGATGGATCTAACCGTCGGTAAAACCCCCTTGTTTTGTAGTGATTACTTTAATAAATTACTTGGGGATTAGTGGCGGATAATCGCCGGTGATTTAATTAATTAAATCATCGACAAATTATCAATTTATTCCACCAGAAATTTAATTATTTAAATTATTATTTTTAAATATTAAAATAAAATAAAATAAAATTACCAACGGATAATCCGTCAGTAATTGCATGGTTAAAAGAATAATTTTCTTGTTTTTTATTTGTTTATAATTTTTAAATCTTGTAAATACTTAAAAACTGCTAAAATGTAGACGACAAAAACATAATACCAAATACCATATATCAAAAATATATACGATGATTTTGGGCGGAAAAATTACAAATTGTTCAGGGCGGAAATACCACTAGTATCTGTGATGAAAATCAGCGACGACAAAAATATGTCGCTTATTAGCGATGGAATAGCGACGGATTAACCACGAACACCTTCCCTCGCAGATTTGTCGCTAATTGGCGATGAAACTGTGTCTGTTACTAATGAGCGATGGAATAGCGACGAACACATGGACTTTATTTTTTTTAAAGAAGAAGAAATTATGTGTCCGTCGTGAATACGGACATGTGGCATCCGTTGCTAATTAGTGACGTAATTCTTAATTTTTCTTGTTTTCTCGTTTGTATGTGTTATATGTACACATGTGTTTGTGTTATATGTATCTGTCGGTCTGTATTATACATACATACACACATACATACACACATACATACATACATACATACATACATACATACATACATACATACATACATACATACATACATACATACATACATACATACATGATGTGTATTTGTATTGGTTGCTAACCATGATTGAATCTATGTATATATTTAAGGGGTATCGTCCAGGCATACCGGGGAATTGATTAGTGTTGTACAACATCCACACCTGATGGTATGTCTATGATTTTTTTATATGTAATTAAATTTGTATGTTTACTAACAACTTAACTTAATTGTCTATTGTAGAGAGAAACATGGGGTCGCGTGCCGAGTTCTTCTGAACTGTTTGAGCAGATCCACTGCTTGAACCAGAAGGTCACTCAGGCTGTGTTCAGCTCGCCTAATGAGCCTTCGGTGTTCATATACCCCAAAGCGGCTAGAGCGGCGGTAAGTTTTTTAAAACCATTACTTTGTTTTATATGTGCATGTGCATATGTTCTATGTATCCGTCGGTCAGTGTTATATATATATATATATATAAATATATATATATGTGTGTATGTATGTATACATGATGTGTATGTGTGTTGGTTGCTTGCCGCAATTTGATCTATGTATATATAGTTGTAGGTATGTGTATATGTGTTGTATATGTGTTTATATGCATGTGTATATGTGTTGTATATATGTTTATATGCATGTGTATGTGTGAATCTATAGATAACGTGTGTTTTCTATTGGTAACTCCATATGATGTGTATATATGTTGTATATATGTATATATGCATGTGTATATGTATATATGCATGTGTATATGTGAACATATAGATAATAATATAGTTTGGGTTGCCACTGTTGGGCAGACGTTAGGCTATGGCTAAGTAGATTGGTTGGATATTTTTGATTTACAGTCGTTATGCTGCTGAAATGTCTACAGATATAAGCTCACCCGTTTTTGTTTTGGTAAACCATAGGAGCGGTTTTGAGAGCTTATGGATAAGGCGTAGGCTAGCCAAGCTCCTGACACCCCTCCTCCGGATAAGTCATCTATTTGGGAGCAGAGTGTTGGAGGACGGAAGAAAGGGCATCTTTTTTGGTTTGGGACCTCCTAGGATCCACGTTATGCTATGAACGGTGATTGTAGTAGGAGCACAGGAGGATCATCCGTCACTGGATCGACAATGGAGGTATCTCGGTTATATTGTTATGTTAGTGTCGTTACATTTTATTGTCAACAAAATAATAATTTTTGTCAAATATAGAATATTTACAGGTAGCTGAGTTGAGAGAGAAGATGGCAAAGATTGAGGAGGAGGTGAGGGAGTCGAAGCAACAGGACGAGCGCTATCTGGCCGAGTTGGAGACTGAAATGCAGCACAGGGCAGAGCTAGAGTCTGAACAGGCCAGACATGTTGCCTAGTTTGCTGGGTAGATTACATTATCGCAGTAGTTTGCTGCTTTTATACAGCAGTTGGGATACACTTTACCCCCTCCCCGCCCTCCTGGACCTCCCCCTAGTTAGATTGGTACGTTCCACCTGAATTTGGAATTATATAAATTTGATATTTTGAATTTGTTGGGTTGTTTTCGTTTGTTATTTTTAAATTATGGACAGGCTTTGTGTAAAATGTACAAGAGATACATATTTTTTTTAAAACTTACAAAAATCAACGAAGGAATATCGTCACTAATACTTGGTGGACCTGTTGCTAAATCGTTGCTAGTAGCCCGTCGTTGATCCATCGCTAATATAATCCATCACTGACACAATCCGTTGATAATTCGTCGCTAAACCTCGTTGATTTAGTCCATTGTTGAAATTGATCGTCGCTAATTCATCGTTGACTTCCTTCGTTGACTTCCTTCGTTTTTACCGACAGATTATCATCGACGGATTAGTGACAAAATCATCATTAGCGATGACTTTGTCTGGCGTTGATAGGGCTAAATTTTTTTAGTGTAGGATTGTTTGGTTCATACAAACAACGATACAGATCAAAACTCTTGCGATGGTGGTGGTGGGAACCTAAGTTCTGCAAATGAGACAACCTCTTGATCAACTTTATTATCTTTTCATGCTCCTGCTTCCGGGTCTCGTCACGCATCCTCAACTCTTGAAGTTGGCTCTCTAATTCTTGAATCTACAAATACAAAAATGTTATAATCTTTAATAAGCATTAAAAATGAAATAGATAACATCAAAGGAAATTAGGTACACACATAGCCATCAGAAGACGATCCCACAGCCGGGTTTCCATATGTATTGGTGCATGACCCGGTCAAGACCCATTTGGGATCCTAGTTGTACCCAAAGCCGAATAGCTGACCATTTTAGTTCCACAAACCGCCTGCTACCATAGATCTATATAAACTATGGAATAAGCATTGGGATCCTCGTCGTACTTTAGGTAAAACTGCTTTAGATCTATATCACTCTCTAGTTTAAAAAATTCTATAAGTAAATTCCAATGGCATAAAGGTTGTAAATCAGATGTTTCCAACTAAAACAATCATTATGTTTGCCCAATAAATGACAACCCAAATTAGCTAGAGCTATATATTAAGATTTGAACTTAAATAATTCTAACGTTTGCATAATAAATGTCAACCCAAACTAGATAAAGTTATATACTAAAATTTTCAGTTAAATGATCCTAATGTTTTCCAAACATATGGCAACCCAAACTAGATAAAGATTTCGAATTAAACTTAAACAATCCTAAAGTTTTCCCAACAAATGGCAACCCAAACTCGATTGAGATTTAGAATTAAACTTAAACAATCATAAAATTTAAAGTTAAACCAAACTATATAGATATTATAAACTTAATCATTATAACAATTATGCAAAATTCATACCACAACCCGCTACACCTCAAGGTCACATAATCCTCTAGCGACCCGCTATCGAAAGAAGATGACTCAGAATTCGACCTCTTCTTATGGGTGTGATTGAACAGGTCTAGAGCGGTCGGTGGTGCGCCTTGTCTTTGTTTGGCTATGTTAATGCCAAAACTCACCCTTCTGGATAATTTAAGGTCGGTGTGGAGTTTTACCAACTAAAGACGGTATTCTTCAAATGACATACGACAAAGGCAAAAGTAACAAATAAGCACAAAGAACTGGTGACGCGCAGTCGAGGGTAACGACACAGGTATCTATAGCCATTGGTCGTACGTCAGAGATAACTTACGATGATCACCCAATAATGACGACCGATAGCTTGGATGACCCTGATCGCTAGTTAAGTGTCATGAATAACTTACGGCAATACTTGTGGTGCTGATCGTCAAGACCTGTTCTTAAAATGTGTTCGGTCGTATGAATCTTACGTTGGTCGTGACTTTGGATTTTTTTTACCCAAATAGTTTCCCATTGGAATGAGAGAGGCAACTTTTAATTTCAAATTTCGTTTCATGAAAGTGACACATGTCGACCAGGAACTAGTCCTGTTTCTTTGGTACTGAATCAGTTACCACAATAATTGTAAAGGTGATAAGATCTGTGACGTAATGATGATGTCGTGGGTGTGTAGCAGTTGTCATGGACCCTTGTCGTCCATCCAACAAGGGATACCAAAAGGTGGCGGACAGGTGCCGCCCATTGGTCGAGTGTCTAGCGATTATCTAAGGTATAGTTTCCTTTCACGTGATCAAGTTCTAGAGAGAGATATTTGTTGCGAAGTCTTTCCAAAATCCTGTGAGGATCTTTTCCAAATTCGTTTTTGAGGTCTTAGAGCTATAAAAGGTACGATTCCCTTCTTTTTATTTATATGCGTAAGAAATCCTTAGCCCACAAGCCTAGGAAGAATTGGGAGGTATACAAGTTCTTCTAGACTTCTGTTACTGTTAAGTCTGATTTTATCGTAATCATTGTATTTATAGGGCTTGGTCAAATACTGTGTCTATTTCCGTATTTTGTGTTGTATTGACCAAGGGTATTTAAGTCCCTTTGGTCTTGTGTCTTTGTAAGATTTCACACACATTCATTCAATACAGTTACTTTGCGCTTCCAAGTATCTCTCTCTCTACTTTCTCTCTCTAGGATTCATTGATATTGGACTCACAATTGGTATCAGAGCCAATCTGAATCTTGAGAGAATTGAGAGATCTGATTTCGTTTCTGAATTTGTAGCTTAAATCTAAAAATTTGATCGATTTTCTTCATTTTTTCAAGAAAATCTCGTTTTTAGATTTTTTTCATCAAATTCGGCCCTGTTTGTGGTTGATTTTCGTTGAATTTTGGTTTGTTGGATTCGATTTTACAAGTAGAACACTTTTAATTCACATCAAATTTCAAGAAATTCAAGTTTTGATCATCAATTTTGAGTTTTAGAGCTTTTTTGAAAAACTCGTGTTCTCGTACTGTTTCATTCGTGAAATTTTGAATTTGTGGATTTTAATCGAAAAGTTTGATTGAAAAGTGTTGAAAAGTTGTTTTCGAACGTGTTGGTGTACGAGAATTTCGTCAAAATCAGTTTTGAAATCGAGTTTTTTAGAAGATTTTGAGGTTTTCCTTCGGTTTGCGCCAGATCTTTAGTTTGCGCGAGTTCATCTTAGTTTGCGCAATCTACTAATCTTGTCTTAGTGTTTCAATTGTTTTTCTTTCAGGTTTTCTCTTTCAATACATCACGCAAAGTGCAACTTTGCGTCTCCCTTGGATCAAGCAAAGCTAAGTTTGCGTTTTACTTAGATCACGCAAGATTACTTTGCGTCTTCAACGTATAACGCAAAGGCTAGTTTGCGTCTCCCGCTATTCACGCAAAGTTGGTTTGCGTATCTAGTTACTCACGAGAACTTCAGTTTGCGTAACCTTCACATAACACAAAGCTACTTTGCGTCTCTGCCTTATAACGCAATGCTTACTTTGCGTCTCAGCCTGCTTACGAAAAGCTCAGTTTGCGTCTCCTGCCTCTCACGCAAACCTCTAGTTTGCGCCATATCTGTCCAAAAAAAAAAAAAGAGTCTGGAATTTTTTTTTAAAAATTTGTCTGCTATGGATTCTGCAAAGTTTGCCTTTCAAGCTAAGTTCTACACAAGTGATCTGATGATGTCCTTGGGATCTGAAACTCGTCCTCCAGTTCTTGTCGATGAAAACAAATTCACTCAATGGCAAGATCGATTTCTGAACTTCATCGAGCGTCAAGCTAATGGAGAGAACATGATGAAGTCTCTAACTGAAGGAACTTTCGTAAAGCCTAATAAAGAGACTCCTCCAACATCTAAAGAGGCTTCACGAATAAAAGTTGATCGAGAGCTGAAAGCTAATCTGATGCTAGCTTTACCAAATTCTGTCTACAACCGGGTTGATCATTGCAAGGATTATCCAAATCTGTTGTGGGCACAATTGGAAAAGATCATGTTTGGTTCTTCAGTAGCAACTCAGCTCCGACATACTCGGTTCATGAACAACTTTGAGGAGTTCAAGGCCAAAGAAAGTGAATCTATAAAGAGTGTTTTCGACAGATTCTGTGCAGTGCTGAATGATCTGCGAAAGATAAATGTAAACAAGACAGAGCTTGAGATGAATCTGAAATTTTTTAATGCTCTTCAGCCTGAATGGAACAAATCATGTCACAGACTGAGGAACGATGTTCGGATTTCCACAATGCAGATTCAGGAACTATTCGAGATTCTGATGACTGATGAGAGCTTGGTGCTAGAAAAGAAGGCCAAACTGGAGAAAAAGAACAAGAAGTCAGTAGACCCGGTTGCACTCCTCACGAGCCAACTGGATGAACAAGCGTTGTCTGATAACGCTTACAACGGGTCAACTGATGATGATGGAGAGGCTCTGCAGAAAGCGATGATCCTTCTCTCTCAGCATTACCAAAAAAAGTTCCAACCAAAGTCGGATTCCAACTCTTCTCACTTCACTTCTGTGTCTAGAGCCAAAGTACCCAAGCCAAAGACTGATGCTTGCTACAACTGTGGAAAGTCGGGTCACATTTCAACAGAGTGTCGAGTGAAGAAGGTCAGAAATTCGGCATATTATAGACAGAAAATGGAACTGGCCGAGAAAAGAGAGAGTGGATTAGCTTTGCTAGCAGAAGAAGAATTCTGGCTAGATCACTCTGACGATGAAGCAGCAAACGTAAAGATCGCTCAGATGTGCTTGCTTGGAGATGATCAGTCAGATGATTCTGATTCTGATGAAGACGAGGTATATTCTGAATTTGATTACAATTTTATTACCTCTCAGATGAATATCATAATTACTGCTTTGTCTGATTTGCGTTCTAAGTTAATATCTGAAAAGAATTTAAATGCTGAAAAGTCAGATTTGATTGACAAATTGAAGATTTCTTTGAAAGATGAAAAGTCTATTTTGGAAAATACAAAAGAAATCTTTCAAAAGAAATTGGATGATTTGGAAAATTCAAATAAGACTTATCTTGAGTCTTTGACGACTATGACTACTTTAAAAGATGAATTTTCATATAAAATAAATAAATTAGAAGAAAAATTATATCGGAGAAATCAATCTGAACAAACAATTTTTATGAACAAACCAAGGAGTGAAGAAGCTTTAAAACAAAGGTGGGGACTTGGTTTTGAAAATCCTCATTGTTTAAACAATGCGATTGAAAAATCCCCAACTTTATATAAATACGATTATCTGACTCTTGCTCATTATGCTCCTCAGTTTAAAATTGATTGGATGAATGAGAAGCAAGTGTTAGAAATCGAAAATGAGAAAAGGACAAATAACAAGAAAAATGAAATTCCTTTTGTTTACACTAGTGAAAATGCAAAATATTTTCCTGAAAAATCAAGGAGAGGAAGAAGAGTTTTAAAAGATATATCTCCTATCAAATCTTCAATGTCTGATGATTTTATTGATCCTTATGCTTCTAATTCTGATAAGGAAAATATTTCTCCAATCATTTATGATTCTAAGAAATATACTCCTCCATTGGTATTAGAGAGTACAATCATCGATCTTGAAGATAAGATAGAAGATCAAAATATTTTAAAGAAAATTGAATCTGATATTATTCTTTCTTTCATGACGTCTAGTCTTGAAGAAAAATTATTTTCTAAAAAAAAACCAGATTCTATTTCTAACATTTCTTCTGATTCTAAGGAAAATAAAAAGGAAGTTTCAAATTTTAAAATCTTTTCTCAAAATAATTCAGACTCCGAGGCAAATTCAGATTTATTAGTTGATCAAATTGATTGCTTGGATAAAATTATTTCTTCTGATTTAAATATTTCATCTAAAATTCTTGATGATTCTTTTACGCTCAATGATCAATATTATAAACCAAAGTGTAAAAGAAGAAGGTCAAAGAAGTCGAAGAAACAAGATATAGTTCTTTCTGACAGTTCTAATTCTTCCAATTCTAATATTTCAGATAGGACTTTGAGCAAGTCAAAGAAGCAGATCTGGAGAACAAAGCGGACATCTGATCAACCTACTTTTGATGGGGATAAATGTGTAGACAAATTCTATAAAAGCGATTCATTTGTTTCTTGTAATAAAATTTCAAAGTACTCTATAAAACAAATGATTCGAATTTCAAAACATGTCTCATGTTCTTCCTCAGATTCTAGTTCTGATGATTATGCTTTCTCTTCTGATGATTGTGCCTATCATTCTGATCATCTTTCTCATGCTTTAACTGTCAAATATTATAAATATTTCCCCATACGAACTGCAACTAACAAACACGGGGCCAAATTCAAGTGGGTACCCAAGTCTCAATCTGATTCAAAGTTGCAGGCATCACATGTTAAGGGGGAGTAAGAGAAAGTATGGCTTTTGAACATAGCAGTTCAAAACCTGGTCTTAAAAGTCAACATTTTGGCTTCTGAGTAATTCAGCTCAGAACCCGTGCTTCAAAGACTATGACTTCTAGACATGTCAGTCTAGGACTCGTTCTTCATAGCCTTAAGCTTCTGACTAAATGAGATAATGTGAGTACATCTATCCTATTACGCTGCATTTATATCTGATGATGATGTTGTTCTAGTTTTCTCAAAAGCTTTTAATAGAATCTGAGTATTTTCAATTTTTCCTGAATTTTGATTCAAACCATTTTTTTTTACAAATGAGACACAAATTTTTTTTACATTGTGTGAAAGATGATACTATTGAATTATATTTTGTTTCAACAGAATATAAACATGCCGATCAAATATTTCTATTTTAAAATTTTGGCATGTTGCTTTAAAAGTTTAAACCTTTACAAAAGTTTATTCTATAAAGTAAAAGTTTTACATTTTTCTTTCTTTTGAATAAAATGTGTGTCTAGAATAAATTTTCAAGTTCTTTGTTTATATTAAAGTTTTATATATTCATCTTTCAAGTCTAACAAAAGTCGAAAAGTCAGCAACATGTTTGTAACTTTTGATATTGCTTTAAAGTTGTGTGATTCGGAATATTTATAGTTTACAATGCTTAAAAAACCTAAAAAGTCGGAATTTTGGATCGTAATGAAATTATGGGCTAAGCACTTAGACATAAAACCTTGTGTTTGAGATGATTATTAAGTTCTTATAAATCAGAAATCTCTAAGTTTAAAAGTTTGTACCTGTGACGGTTCTGGTTTGGGAAAGTAAGTTATGTGGGATGCTTGTCATCTGGTCCCCTAAGGTCATTTGATCTGGGAGTGATTGAACCCAAATCCTTCTATAGAATCAGATCGAAAGTCATGTTCTACTGGTATGAATGGGTTTAGGATGTGTCGATGTAGCCTTTCTGATATGGGAAAGTAAGTTCCAAGGGGTGCTTGACACCTAGTCTCTTAAGGCCAACTGGTCTGGGAGTGGCTGACTCAAATCCTGCAATAGGGTCAGATAGAAAATTACGTTTACGGCATGTTCTTTTCTTAATAAACTTTTTGATTAAAAAGATGCCAAAAGTGCACATGCTTAAAAGATGCCAAAGAGCACACTCATGTAAAGATGTCATAGTGCACACTGCTAAAAAGATGCCAATGGGCACACATCTCATGATACTTGGTGATATGTTTGAATTGCGATAAACCTGTAAATTTGTGAAAATCTTAATTTTTGATGGCTTAGTGTGATTACATGCAAAGTTATCTATTATATTTTTAGAATTACATTTTCTTGAAGCTAATCGAAGTTCACATGCGAGCACATTGAATAGATTGATGAAAGTTTTGAAACTGAACATGTCTTAACTTGATATGCAATAAAACTTGTTTCTGTATCCAAATACATACATTTTATTTCATTTGATGGATTTTATTGTGATATTTTACTAAGTAGAATTTTATTTGTTTCTGTTTAAATTTTTATATATTTAGTCGTTTCAAAATTCATATTCAGTATATTTTTCTTTCTACATTGATGTTTACATTCATTGTGTTCTCATATTCTTTTAAATGGGTTTGAGCATTATTAAAGGGGGAGTGAAAAAGGAGATTTTTTTTTCTTAAAAGATCATATCTGTTTTTGAGGGGGAGTATCTGATTTTCTTTATATGAATGCTAACTTGAATTGTCATATCTAGTGCATTTGTGTAGGGGGAGTCAAAGAGCTCAAAAAGGTAAAAATTTTCTAAGTCTGCTTTGCGCCATCAGTTGGTCGCGCAAACCTCGTTTTGCACAACATGCATGTAACGCAAACCTTACTTTGCGCAACCTGCATGTAACACAAACCTCGTTTTGCGCAACCTGCATGTAACACAAACCTTGCTTTGCGCCACCTTGGTGTAACGCAAACCTCACTTTGCGCCACCAGCGTGACGCGCAAACCTCTCCTGTTTTTCTCCGTTTCTTTGATTTTGCAGATCTCCAACATTTGCATGACCAAATTGATCCCGATCATCAAGGTCATGAGGGGGAGAATTAAGAGAAGTTAAAGGACATGATTAAGAGACAAAGAGCTCAAATGTTTATCTGTTGATCAAGATTTGCTCAAAGATTCTATTCTCTCAGCCATTTTAATTCTTTTGCTGTTTCTGCTCCGACCACCACAGTTCATTCAAGGTCTTTCAAAAGAGGTGTGTCGTTTAGAGCACAAGCTACTGTTCCAAGTCTTGTCAAAGCTTGTCAAAGGCAGCAAAGACAAATCAAACTGAAAGATGCTGAGAAGATTTTTTTTTTTAAAAAGTCATATTGCTTTTTAAAGTCGTTTTAATGGTCCGTGCTGTTTTAGAAGATGAATTTTGAAGACCAAAGCGCCAATGATTACTAAGGGGGAGATTGTTAAGTCTGATTTTATAGTAATCATTGTATTTATAGGGCTTGGTCAAATACTGTGTCTATTGCCGTATTCTGTGTTGTATTGACCAAGGGTATTTAAGTCCCTTTGGTCTTGTGTCTTTGTAAGATTTCACGCACATTCATTCAATACAGTTACTTTGCGCTTCCAAGTATCTCTCTCTCTACTTTCTCTCTCTAGGATTCATTGATCTTGGACTCACAGTTACTGTTCCCGAATTCATAATGGCTAACGACCTAGGAGTGAGATTGAAGAGGAGGCAGTAGTGGAAACCATTCGGTCCTTAGAAGGAATCTCATATATTGTTACTCTGAATACTGCTGGAAACATGAGGCCTACAGACTGTCGCAAGGGGTATTTCGTGTTATACGACGACCCCTTCAAAATAGGGTTTACATGGCCATACTCCAGGTTATCTGGGTCGCTTATTACGACCTTTGATCTTTCTCCGGGGCAGATGATGCTCTAGTTTTGGAGAATCGTTAATGTCTTTGATCGTTTGACGAGTAAATGGGCATCTCCTTACACTATTCATGAACTTCTTCTGGCATACTCGGTGAAAGTCGAGGTTATTACCGATATAGCCTCATGTTAAGTGCATTTTATACATGCATCATTTTAGTTTAAAATTGCATTTTGTGTCGTGTGTAGTCGTTTGCATATAGTTTTTATTTTATTTTAAGTTAATTTTCATATAATCATCGATTGGGGATATTACATTGGTATTTTGTGGTTTTGTCGGGTTTTGACAGATAATTTACGTTGAAAGCGTGAACTTGGATGATGATGAATTTAAAGTATTTGATCAATCTTTATGTGGTGGAGCAATTCAAGAAAAATATGGCACATTTTGGACCAAATCTTAAAGAATGAAAAGATGAGGGGCACTTATGGAATAGTTGCAAAGTTTAAGGGGCTGAATTGAAAATATATTATTTTATTTATATGGCTTGATTTAGGGTTAAATATGTCTCTTTCTCTTCCTCCCTCAACGGCGTGAGCAGTTTTCTTTTCTTTTTTTGTTTTTAGTTTTAGTGTTTTTGGTTTAGAGATCAATTGTTAGGTTTTAGTTTTTATCCTTTTTCTTGTAACTTTTTTAGTTTAGATTTTAGATTTTAGGGTTAGTTTAGTTTTTCATTTTCTTGTAATTCTTCGTTTCTTGAGTCTTTTGAATATGTGAAGATGATATGATGTTTCTATGGATCGAAGATGAAGATGGAATGTGACAGATTCTCATTCAACATTCAACATCTGTTGTAACGTTTCGTTTCTCCATAATCTTTTATATATGTGGTTGGATTTCTCTCCCTATTTTTATTTTCTGCATCTTTTTAATTTCTTACATCGTTCTTAATTTATTTACCGCTTTTGTAGGCTAAAAACGATTCTTGGAGAGTGACACTCCTTGGATTAATCTTTATAGTTTTCATAGATTAATTTTATTGCTTTCATTAGATTTATGTTTATGTTTTGTTTCGTAGTTTAACTTTAGTTCATTTGGGTAATCGTCTCTTTTGATCGAAGTTGTGGTATTGACCAATTATTATTTTTTAAACCGACGTTGAGTTTCAATCGATTTCAATCTAATGAAAGTTGGTGTTGAGTCATTTGGTTTTAACAAAGCGTTTAGTTAATTCGATTAGTTTTAGATATGAACGAAGGTTTGGTCTTTTACTTAGATTAAATTGTTTGATGACAATGGTCCTAACATGCTAAATAGTTAGGGACGTTGATTGTGAAAAATATTCGTTTTAAATCATAATGTTTCTTCCCAATGTACACATATTGCGAAAGTAAGTATGAGTCTTGGGTTAGAAAAGCTTTTCCGCCTTGAAAGAGGATTGAATAATTTTGCATAACGAATTCCCACCATTACCAAAATCTGAAGTTGACATTACCCAATGTGCGATAGTTTTGTTTTCTTCTTTTGCTTATTTATTTTATTAATTTTATTAAAAAAATCAAAATATTGATAATTCCCGTAGCTAGGCCGTAGTATAGAACAAGTTCGTGTTTAGTCCATTGCCTCCCTATGATCGACCCGTATGTTACAATACCCTTACACTTTCGGTTATAAATTTAAAACACATCACCTCGCTTCGAGGTTTAGAGGTACATGTATTCTGGTCCAGGGTACGATAGATAATGACCGTGGATGGAAGGCTAGGTATATCTTTGGCCGTCTGTCGACACTTGGAGACGATAGCCAGTGGTTAATCTCTGGTTGGAATATCGAGATTAAGTCTCGTCCATTGTTAATGTTTTATTCATCGTCAGTGTTTCCTTACTAACGATTTTTTCCGATACTTTTGCAGATATTGACTTGTTGAAGGTTATGCCTCTTCCAGATTTCAAAAGAGAAGGTCAACAAGTTTCTGGAACTTGAGGATCGTACGTTCTTCTTGACTGCCAAGGCTTGGTCATATGTTTTAGGGGGTTCTTCGGGAAAACCCATAGTTGCTCTCTTCAAGAAGGAGATGTTGGCAAAACATGCAGAAAGGCAGGGAGTTGAAGAGGAAGGCTCCTCCAACTGGATCAGAGTCTAAGAAGGTGAAGGTGAAACTCCTAAGGGAACCACCTTCGACGACTAGCGATCCTCAAATGGTCGCTAGTTCTGAGGTGGTGATGACGCCTCAGTGTGTGGCTAGCACTATTCCAGAACAGGTGGCGTCATCTGTGGTGGCCCAGGTCCCTCTTGCACAGGATAAAGGGAAGCGTGCGTCGTCTGAGGTGCCAGCTGAAGTTGCTATGAACTTTAACTTACCGGTCAACTATATGTTGATTGATAAGTTTGATAGGGAAAAAATGTCCCCTCATCTCAGCAACTTCGTGGTGCCTACTCTTTGAAATCATTACAAAAACGTCTCGGTGGATGCCTTGGAGACCCAAGTCACGGGTCTCTCCTTCTTGGTACTTTTTCTTTTGTCGTATGCTTATGGTCATGCGATACATGCAACAAACTAACGTTTTTGTGTTTGTTTTTATAGGTGTTCCAGGTGTCACTATATCTCTATGCCAAGATAGACAACATCAGGAGGCTGCTGCCACGAGCTCTAGAGAAGGGGAAGGCAGCCCTTGCCAAAGAATAGGTGATGGCAGCGCGGTGTAGGGTCCTCTATTCCTCAACTTGATGATGCTCTTGCCCGTCTAAAGATGGAGGAGCATTCGAAGGTAGAGTTGTAAGGAAGCCTGAGGGAGGCCCTTGCTAAGGTGTCTGCGCCTATGGCGGAGGTCGTAGCGACTAAGGCCACCATGGCTGTGAATGAAAAAGAAGTTGGGGTCCTTTAGTCCAAGCTGGAGAAGTTAGAGAAGGAGGTTGCAGAGTTGAACTATGAGTTGGCTTCTGTCGAGGCATTCACACTCCACAAGGCTAGGGCGGCAATTACGTGTTGCCATTTGTTGGGGAAGAATCCCCTCCAATCGGTTGAGGATGAGCTAACATATTTTCTAAGGAACATCGGGTCTGAATCGGATATTGACTCTGATGATGAGAAGGAGCTCGAGGAAGTCGACATGGGAGTCCAGACGTATGTTGTCGCAGAAGTCGCTCATGTACAACCGACCCCTTAGTCTTTCTTTTTCTTTCTATGGTCGATATTTGGTAGTCATACCTCATCTTGTAATTCCTTTAAATTTTAGTACAAGTAGTTTCTTTATATCATGTGTTGTGTCGTGGGTTTATCTATTTTTATGTTTACCTAGTCTTTGACGACAATAAGAAAGGGCAAAGTAAGGGAGTGATAACAAACTTGTGACAATGATGGTGTAACAAACTTGTGACAACGACGGTGTAACAAACTTGCGACAACGATAGTATAATAAACTTGCAACAATGACGACAGAGTAATAAACTTGCGATAATAAAGTAGGAATCAAATCTATAGAATATTATCGTAGATTCTCGACCGTGAGTAATTATCGTGAGATTTAATAATGCTCCTCGATAAGGAGGTCGTGAGTCATCATTGGCCATTCCTTTAGATCATGCGTCCCTGCGATAAAATAACATCAGCAGGGGCCATTGGCTAAGCCAATGACCCACCAATGCTTAAGTTAGTAACGTCATCGTAGGAATAACCGTAGGGAAAATGGAAAAAAGTTTAAAAGAAATACTTCTTCAGATGATTTACGTTCCAGCTACGTGGGATATTTGGATCATCTAGGGTCTGTAACATGTAAGCTCCTTTTCCAACAATCTTGGATATTAGATAAGGTCCTTCCCAATTAGTGGATAGCTTACTAAGTTTTGTTCTTTGGTATTTGGGAAGACGCGACGTAAGACATAGTCGCCTTCTTGGAATATCTTTACTCTCATGTTCTTGTTGAAGTGTCGTTCGACCGTCTGTTGCTGGGACGCGACGCCAATTTTATTAATGCCTACTATTTTTGTTCTTCAAGTGCGTCGAGGTTGTAACTTAGGTCTACAAATGTATGTCGTGTGATAGTCTAAAGAGATGTGCGTTTTTCCTGTATACGATTGGCCCAATGAACTAACGGGAGTTCTTCGACCCACTTACCTTTCGAAGTTCTCAACCTTTTCTTTATGAAGTCGATGATGACTTTGTTGCTGGATTCTGCTAGACCATTTGACTGTGGATAGCGGGGCGTCAAAGTCATAAGTTTTATGTTATGATCTTCACAGAAATGACGAGTTCTGTCACTTATGAATTGCAACCCATTGTCACATACAATTTAGAATGGAATATCGAGCCTGCAGATAATGTTACTCTGAATAAAAGGGATTTCTTTATCCCGTACTTGAGAAAAGGCAACGACTTCGATCCCTTTTGAGAAATAATCAGTAACAATTAATAGAAATATTTTTTCTTCAAGGGTTGGGGGTAATTTTCCGACGATGTCCATGCCCCATCGCATGAAAGGTGACAAGACTAGTGTCGTATGTAATGGTTCGGAAGGTTAATGGGTCATACCTGAGTGTCGCTGACATGCGTCGCAACTTTGTACGTACCTGATGGCGTACTGACGCAAGGTCGGCTGGTAATAACCTTGTCGTGATATCATATTTGCTAGGCTTCGACCACTAGAGTAATTGCCGCATTCTCCATCATGCATTTTCCGAAGGATTCCTTCGACTTGGCTATTAACGACGCATCGCAGGTTTAACCCTGTCGATGATCGTCTATAGAGTTTGTCATTGATTACGGTATACCTGGACGCTTTGAACCAGATTCGTAGAGCCTCCATCTTGTCTTCGGGAAGTTGGTCGTGCATTAGATAATCTTTTATTTTTTTCGACCAATCGTCCCTTTTGTCTAAAATGTGTACTTGGTCGCCAGTTCCCACAGACGAGGTTGACAGATGGATCACTGGGATGACATCGAAGGGAGATTTATTCAGTGCCGACCCAAGGTTAGCCAGGGCGTCCGCTTGAGTGTTTTGATCTCTCGGGATTTTTCTAATGTAGAATGGATTAAACGCCTCTGCTTTAGCCTTAGCCACCTTAAGATAAGCTATCATTTTGGAATCCTTTGTTGAAAATTATCCGTTCATCTGATTGACCACTAGGAGGGAATCACTTTTGACTTGTAAGCCTATTACTTCTAGGTCTTGTGCCATATTCATCGTGCGATCAGAGCTTCATATTCTGTTTCATTATTTGTTGCATTGATGTCGCAACATATAGACTACACCATCATGCCCCCTTGTGGCGACTTTAGGATGATGCCTAATCCTGCCCCTCTTATAATTGACGGCCCGTTGACATGAAGTGTCTAAAGACCGACATCGAGAGTCGCCATAGAAAATGCTTCGTCGTAAGCTTCTTTTTCTATCTCGGGGCTAAAATCGGAGACAAAGTCCGCGAGGGCTTGTGATTTTATAGCCATCCTTGATTTAAAACTGATGTCATAATTACGAAGATAGATGCTCCATTTGGCTAGTTGTCCTGTCAACTCAGGTTTCCTTAAGACAGACTTAAGGGGAAAGTCTATCACGACAGTAATAGGGTGGGACTTAAAATAGTCTTGCAACTTTTTGGCGGTAGTAACCAGCGACAGGAGCAATTTTCCATCCATGGTACTTGGTTTCAGCGTCGAACAAGGATTTACTAACATAATTAAATTGGCAATTGTTGTTTATCGTCCTCGCGAGTGAGGACAACACTAACAGAGTTAGAATTTACAGATAGACAGAGTTGCAATGTCTCACCATCTTTTGGTTTCGACAGCAGAGGGTGTTGACGCCATATAAATTTTCAATTTCTGAAGTGCTTTTTCGTGGTCGCTCGTCCACTCGAATCCCCTGTTTTTCATTAAGACATTGTAAAATAAATGACATTTATCCGAGGATCGAGAAATAAACCTCTTTAAGGCTGCAACACGACCCGTAAGTCATTGGACTTCTTTGAAGTTTCTAGGCAATTGGATATTGATAATAGCTTTAATCCCATGACGAGTTACCATGTGGCCCAGAAACTTGCCAGCGTATACTCCAAATGAACACTTGGTAGGGTTTAGCTTCATCTTGTATTCCCGAAGGATATCGAACGACTGCTTTATGTGGTAGATGTGATCTGTCTCGCTAGTTTTGACTTGACGAACATGTCGTCGATATATACACCCATAGTGTCACCCAAATGTTTTTTGAACATTTGATTAACTAATCGTTGGTACGTCGAACCTGCATTTTTGAGACAAAACGGCATCACTTTGTAACAATATATACCTTTGTCTGTCATAAATGCGTCTTGTCCTGGTCGTCAGGACGCAATAAAATTCAATTGTAGTCTGAATAGGCATCCATAAATGTCAGGAGCTCTTGTCCAACAATCGAGTCGACCATTGCATCGATGTGAGGTAGTGGGAACGGGTCTTTAGGACAGTCCTTGTTAAGGTATGTAAAATCAATATAAACTCGTGTTTTCCCATTTATCTTTTAAACAACCACGACGTTTGCCAACCAATCCAAATATTTCACCTCCTTGATCTTCCCGGTCTTCAATATATTATCGACCTCATCGTTGATTGCCTTGTTCCTTTTAGGAGCAAACTTGCGACGTTTTTGCTTGATTGGTTTAAACGAGGGTCGGTATTGAGCTTGTGATAAATGATGCTAGGGTCTATGTCGACCATGTTTTAGTGCGTCCAAGAGAAACAGTCGACATTATTTTTCAAAAACTCGATCAATTTTGCCTTGATGAAGGGATCCAGCGTTACCCCAACACACACAGATTGGTCAAGCTTGCTCTAGTCAAGGACGACTTCTTCTAACTGGTAGTCGTCGATGGTTCAAAAGTCATCATGGATCTATAATTGCTAGATGCTTTGCTTTTGAGGTTTTAACGACGTCTTGTAACAATCTCTGGCGGTCTTTTGTTCACTTTCGATTTCATGGACGCCCCAAGGCATTGGCAACTTTATCGTCTGATGATACGTCGAAGTAACTGCCTTCATGTCGTGAGTCCATGGTCGCACAAGAATTATGTTGTAGGCTGAAGAACAACTAATAATGTTAAACTTCGTCTGCTTGTTGATTCCTTTCACGTAGACTGGGAGTACGATTTTGCCAACAATATTACTCGTGTCACCGTTAAATCCAAGCAAAATGGTTGGTCATCATACGATTTTAGCTCCATCGATTCCCATAGATTTTATCGTGCTGAGGAATATAATGTTGGTCGAGATTCCACCGTCGATTAGTATTCTTTTGGTTGAACAATTTCCAATCGTGAGTTGGATAATCAACCAATTTTCATGTTTCTACCAGGGATCACATAGATCGTCTTGATAAAAAGATATGGGCATGGCCTCCAGTTCGATTTCTACTTTCGATTTATGCATCTTGAAGATTGGGGATTCATTTGGTCGTGGCCCAGCGTACCGTTTCGCCGCACAGTACGTATGACCACATATGTCTGATCCTCTTGTAATGCAATTAATGACCTTAGCGTGAGGTGGCACGGAGGTCGTATGTTGTCACTTTTGACGACATCTATATCTATTAGGTCTTGCAAATGGCCTTTTGGTACTAGCCACACGATTTCCTTGCTTATGGCCAGACAATCGTTTGTTAGATGGCCATAGTCTTTGTGAAAGTCGCACCATTTCGACTTGTCTTTCTTGTCGTCAGCTTTGTTGTTCTTCTTTGGACATCGGATTGTCGATGATACATTCTTCAGGGCGTCTATCAGATCTTCCGACGTGCCTTTAAACCCATAGGTCGAATCTTTCGGGTGTTGAGGAAATTTGGACGTCGTCGAAACATTTTTCTTTTTATCAAATCGAACATTTGATATTTGTCGTGATGATTCATATTTTGGCACTGTCCTGACTTTCAACTCGGGCTTCTTTATGTTGAGAGATCGTTTTTCATTTGAGTGTTTTCGTCGAAATGCAACATCATCCTTAACACGCATATGGGCTAATGTTCTAGCCCTGACATCCTTAAAGGTCTCTGGCGGATATCTAGTCAAATCTAAATATAAATTCGAACCGTCGTCTAGACCACGCTTGTAGGCTTCGATCGTAGTCCGAACTTCACAGTTGCCGATACTGATAATTTTGGAATTAAAGTGATTAAAGTAGCTTCATACGGATTTACCACTTCTTTGCGTCACGTAATACAAGTCGTTGGTCCGCTTTTCCATTTAAGGACTGCTAGCGAATTTATGGAAGAACTGCTTAACAAGTTCTGCGAACGAGTTAATAAATCTTGGCTTTAGATTGAGCAGCCATTGAAGGGTTGCTCCCATGGGTGTAGCCTCGAAACTTTTACACATGCAGACTTCTTGGAATTGAAGTGGGATTGACACAATTCACATCATTTTCTTATATTGGGCGATATGTTCGGTTGGATCACTGATTCTCAAGTACTTTGGAGTGAAGGTCAGGATATTGTACTTTTTTGGAACGTCGACAAAAGCAATGGTAACGACGAAGGGTGATGCCTGAAAGCCCGTCAGTGGTTCAACATTGACAGGGATAGCGACACCGGGAAATTTAGATAGTAACGACAACAATTTCTCGGCTTGTTCTTCTAGTAGCCTTATATGTTTTGCGACAGGATCATCTAGGCTAGTGCCATTAGTCTGCGTGGGCATCGGGATGGTACCAGTCCCTTTGTGTTGTAAGACCCATCGTTGTTTGAAAGTTTCGAAGCAAGGATGAACTGGAATCAAGCTATCGATTCAGAGCCATTAGAGAACATCCCTGGGTTAGAATTTCTCAATTGAGAAATTTCTTGGTTCGCTTTGCGATTCTGCTCATCCAACATGTGGATGTGATTGCGAGCAACCTCCAGATCCATCTGCATTTAAGCCATTGCGTTGTGGTTCATTCCTTGAGCTGCCATATTCCTGTAACATAAAAGCTTAAATGAATATTGTTAGCAGGATGTGTGTTCGTCGAAGAATTTCTATAGTTGGGGCCCCACGGTGGGTGCCAAACGGTTAATGCCAAAATCATGAACGACAGATTAGGTGGTCAATGCACTATGGGCGTCTAACAGAGACATCGGCCTTTAGTAACAGAAGTCGAGAGTACAATAGATTATAGTATGAATATAAAGCAAACAAATCGTGCAACTAACAGTTGTTGTCGAGAGTAGCGTGAGTTGTTTCAAGATAGTATAGCTCATGGCCTCCAAATCCCCCTCCTCCCAAATGGTGCCTTTGTTTATATAGGTTCTCAGTCGGTAAATGTGTCCTTTATGTACATTAATGAAGGCAACAATCCTTTCTTGAATGATCTTGGTGGCAGTTTTCAGTTACATCCGTTTGTGCATTGATGAGCAATGACCTGCATTAAAGAGACACAGAAACTCGATTTCGTCGTAGGTTTGTAACGGTAAATGTATGTTGTTAGATATTGACGATTGTCGTCACTTAGAGACGCTCGACGACGCAGGTATCTATGGTCATAGGTCGTATGCCATAGATAACTTACGATGATCACCCAATAATGACGAACGATAGCTTGGATGACCCTGATCTAGTTAAGTGTCATGAATAACTTACGACAATTACTTAAGGTGACGATCGTCGGTCTTGTGGTATGAATCCTGCGTCGGTCTTATGAATCTTACGTCGGTCGTGACTTTGGAATTTTTACCCAAACAGGCTACAAAGGGAAAATGAAGTTAATTACAACATATTAAAAATTAGGCACGACTTGACTAATCAGTTTTAATGTCTTACCAGCCAGTGACTATGCTCGGTGAATTAGATCGATCCCCGTTGTGTTTGGCTATTTCGTCGTCCATCTCGGTGTATATCGGTTCTGACACTCCCCCATGGACTTAGCCTTCCAATGAAGCGTGTTTTACCGATCGATCATCTCGCCCTAAATGACTGGAGAGATCCAGTTGGGGGGACATTTCTCAACACCGTCATATCCCTATTAGGGTTCCTTTGAACATAGGGAAACTCACTCCTCCTGGCTTCAAGCCAGCTTTTGTCCTCGCGGCATTCAATCCATCATTGTAGTTTTTTGTGGACCAGGTGTCCCATATCTGCAGCATGTCCAGAACCTTATCCCAATAGTATAATCCATGTACATAAAATGTTAGTTGATTTTTAAGTTCAAATAAAACTACAAAAATATAACAAATTAAATAAATACTACGAACCTGAAAATGCTCCCACATGCGGCCACTAACATCCCAAGGGATTTCAGACCAAGTACACCACATTCCCTTAACCATGGACCGTTGATTAGGCTCATCTGGTGGATAGTGTGGAGATTGTCAAAACTATATAATTTATTTAATTAGTATTAATACAAAGAACATTTCATTTGATCAAATAAACTTACTTAGCCACGAATGCCAATTTTCTTCCTATGCACTGGGAGTTGTTCCGGAGCAGCGGTGCCATAGGCAATTCCAGACTCCAGCTCGTCTGACTGGATAGAACCGCTACTAGATGCTCCTAGACTAGGATTGTCGCTACCTCGTCCACTCGCACAAGTACAACGCATTGTAATAAGTTTACAAAACAACATTAGAAAACATATAACAATAATTCAAGTATACACCACAATGTTAGATTGCTCTTTGGATAAAGAAAAATCCAAATATCGAACTACTTGATTTATATAACTATCCCTATCTAATAGTTTATAAGCCTTGAAAGTATCAAGTTTAGAAGTATGCAGTCTTAATAAGTTATAAGAAATCAAAAGGTGTAAACAAGAATTTGAAGGGTATAAACATGTTTTGAAACCAAAGGTGTAATAAATTTGAAGGATTAACATGTTTTGAAACAAAAGGGTGTAATGAAGTTTTAATAAATTATAAGAAATCAAAAGTTTGCAGTTCAACTTTTAAAGTCAACTTGTGAGTTGAGTCAAATAAGGAGACTTTGGCATGAATTTGAAGAATATAAACATGTTTTAGTTGAGTTTGAAGACAAAGATGTAATGGTTTTGAAAAGTCAAAGCAAATTGGTGTAATGAATTTGAAAGATATAAACATGATTTGAAACCAAAGATGTCATGAATTTGAAGAGTATAAACATGTTTTGAAACCAAATGTGTAACGAATTTGAAGGATATAAACTTATTTTGAATCCAAAGGTGTAACGAATTTGAAGGATATAAACATGCATGTTTTGAAACCAAAAGGTTTAATGGAGTTTTAATAAGAAAAAAAAAAACATCATGAATTTGCTTTGTTAGTTGAATCAAAAACATGTTTTGAAACCAAACGTGTAATAAATTTGAAGAACATAAAAACCACCTAATGTTTGCCCAACATATATGGCAAACATTTCTAACATAAAATATACAACAACTACATTTCTAAATACAGTCTTAACGTTTGTCCAACAATTTGTAACCCATTTCTAACACGAAATATACAACAATTGCATTTATAAATACAATCATAACGTTTATACAACAATTGGCAATTGATTTCGAACACAAAATATACCACAGTTACATTTATAAATCTAATTTTACCCTAGAAATGCATATACAACAATTTGTCAACATATACAAAATTTTGATTTACATATATATATATATATATATATATATAGATATGTATTTATATAAAAAAAACGGAAAACTGAAGAACACCTTGTTACCCCTTCATCTGGACGGTATGCACATGTTGCATACAAGTAATTTGTATGCACACGTGCACGTGCATATGCACAAATGTATAATGCACTTGTGCATAAAAATAAAAATAAAGCAACATAATTTAACTGTATGCACAAGTGCATACCGTCCAGATGAAGGGCTACCAGAGTGTTCTTCACATTTCTGTTTTTTTGAGGTTTCCCCTGAACCTCCCTCTACATACATATATATACATATTTACATACACATACATGGGTTCATGCAAACATCTATATACATTTTTACAAACATATACATATACATTGCTACATATATATATATATATATTTATATATATATATATATATATATATTTATTTATATATAGAGAGAGAGAGAGAGGTAGGTACAAGGGAAAACCTCAAAAAAAAAGGAAAACTGAATAACAATCTGGTATCCCTTCATCTGGACGGTATGTAACGACCTGGTTTCCAAAAATAACCACAATAACATAAAACCATCCAAATACGATTCAAAAAGAATGGACTAAAATAAGTTTCCCAGAATCACCTCAAATACAACGGCAGAAAGAAATAAATCTAACTGCAATAATAAATTACAACCGGAGATTTAGATCCTTAACGATCTATGATTACCCAACTGATAATAGAATATAAACAACCAGATCAATAATAGTGAACCGGTAATTGAATCCACTCTCAATTACCTTTTCCCAAGCTAGCAATCCCAATATAAAATTCACCTAAAATGCATATTTTTTAAAATAAAATGAGGGTTAGACCATACGGTCTAGTGAGTAAATCCATGTCAGATAAATAATTCAGAAAAATCACTTTGACATAATGTCATAAATTATTTAGTCATAAAGTAGGCTCTCAGGCACTACAAACCAGTTAATCATAAATAAACACTCAAACACAACATTCGTCCTAGGTAACTAACCACAACAGTTGCTTTTTAAAAAAAAACGCACAACCCGATAAGACCGAAGTGAATATCGACGGTGGCTCACTCCACGAAACATATTCGCGAGCATAAACACGCACACTCCGATAAGACCGCAATCAATATCGGCAGTGGCTCACCACATGAAACATATTCGTGGGAAACTCCCTTAATCCCAAAAATTATAATCAAGCCACATGTGTTAATAATAAACAACATGTAATAAAAATTGTACCATAGTTAACGATAATAATTCAAACATACCAATCTAGTATAACATCAAAATAATAACAATTTGATAATATATGCATTTCAGTTCGAAAATGGTTAAGCGAAAACTCACCTTGGATTCAATTATTTTACCCCGAGTCTTAACGGTTAAAAATGCTCAAACCGAACACCTTGAAAAAGATAATCTAACTCAAACCACTTCAATTTCTTGCACCCTTCTCTTAACTGGGATTTTCTCTGCATCATACATAAACACACCCATGAAGAAGAAAATAGGAAAAGAAATAAGGGATGAAGCTGACCTAAAATTAAAGAGGATAAGTCCTCTTTTTAAATCCCAAATAATATCTCTTTTTCTCTCTAATCTAGCACACACCAAAAGGATGAAAAATAGGAAGAAAGTAGAGGATGTGGAGGCGGCAGAATATCATGGGGATAACAATGATTTTTTTTTATAGTCCCAAATTTTTATGTTAAACCTTCATAAAAAGGTAAATTACACAAATCACCCCAAAACCTTCTTTGTTGTTAAACATCATTTTTTTGGGTTATTATAATTTCCCCTCCTTAATAGAATTCCATCCCGGAATTCGTTCAAGCGACAAGCGAGGGAAATTGATTACCTACAATTTAGATCAAAATCTTCCAACACATCAATGCATTTAAGGGATTTAGGAAACACCCAATGAACTTTTTTACAATATCAATCGTTTTTCTTCTCAAAATATATCTTTTGTTGCCACTTGGAACAATCTTACAAACCAAAACACAAATACTAACAGATTACAACACTTTTGTTGTGCAACTCTGAGTATACTAAAAAAAATATCCAGTCTAGCTCCTTAATAACCTCAACCTCGATTAATTAACATGAACTCAAAATTATCTTATTTTTCATCAACTTACTCAACACCCCAAACTCAAAAATTAAGACGCGCAACAAACATTACTCGCTTTGATCATATCAAGACTTACGATTCTTAAAACGCGTCTAACTTTGGCATCCACAAAGCACTTTAATTCTTTTTAAAAAGAGAATTTAATGAGGGTTATACCACAACAAAATAAACTCCCGATTAAACATAACCACTACTGAATTCACTATCTTAATACAAAGTCATCCTTGCTCCTTTTTTTTACTTAAATTTACCACAAATAATTTCTTAATAAACAACGTGCTATTTTCAATAACACCCAATCACACAAATAACTCACACAAGTAGCATTGCACCCTAAATAAACAAGGGATAATAACTCATCAAGTCTAACCACTTCATCTGAACTTTATACATACATCATCCACAAATTCACCCCCTACTTCTACACACATAAAAGAATACATTTCACATCTCCATTAATGACATAATCCACCAATCAAAGGTGATCCAAATCTTAAAACCAACATAACAGGAATTTTTCCACCGAATAAACCAATAGCCCACAAATTTTCAAATTAACTCGAAGATTCATTTACTTCTCAAAAGAAACAACCCATGCCCACATGGCACTCATCCAAAAGGACACAATATCGAACATCATATATTATCGCACTAATATTAATTTATACCGAATTGCTTTCCACACCAAACAATACCTTGCTATCAACTTAAAATAAAGTCATATCATGACTTAATTTTCTCGAATCTATACGAAACATAATCTCGAATATCTCATTTATCCCAAGGGCATCAAAACCATAACTCATACCGATATCCATCCTAGTTTATCAACACATATCAAATCCTTAATCATAAAGATAAACCCGTTATCACATCAAATTCTTACACCTTTGACTTAGCATAAAAATATCAGACACAAAGTCTTAAATATTTAATTTACTTAAATCACTCCATAAAGGAAGCTCGTCAATATCGGTCTCACTTCACGCCATCTAATCACATTATTAATAACATAAAGTCATTCCACGACTTCAAATCTCAAATTCAGGGAAGTACTAGGTAAAACACCCAACTCTCTTAAACCACTTTTCTCAAAATTCACAATCATCAAATTCTTATCATGTTACTTATAAAATCGACAAATACCATCCCTCAGTTTAACTCTAGGCTATCAACAACCTAGTTCACTTAAACTAAGGCTCTAATACCATCTGTAACGACCCGGTTTCCAAAAATAACCACAATAACATAAAACTATCCTAATACGATTATAAAAGAATCAACTAACATAAGTTTCCCAGAAATACCTCAAATACAACGCCAGAAAAAAACAATTCTAACTGCAATAATAAATTACAACTAGAGATTTAGATCCTTACCGATCTATGATCACCCAACTGATAATAGAATATAAACAACCCGATCAATAATAGCGAACCGGTAATTGAATCGACTCTCAATTACCTTTTCCCAAGCTAGCAATCCCAATATAAAATTCACCTTAAATGCATATTTTTAAAAACAAAATGAGGGTTAGACCATACGGTCTAGTGAGTAAATCCCTGTCAGATAAATAATTCAGTAAAATCACGTTGACATAATGTGATAAATCATTTAGTCATAAAGTAGGCTCTCAGGCACTACAAACCAGTTAATCATAAATTGACACTCAGACACAACATCTGTCCTAGGTAACTAACCACAACATCCGTCCTAGGTAACTAACCACATCGACGGTGGCTCACTACACAAAAATATATTCGCGAGCATAAACACGCACACTCCCATAAGACCGCAATCAATATCGGCAGTGGTTCACCATATGGAACATATTCGTGGGCCAAATATATATATATATATATATATATATATAACCCCCCTGTGTGGACCATTACAGTCTCACACGCACACGAGCTTCTGTTGTGAAAGTCCCTTTATCCCACAATAAACAACATGTAATAAAAATTGTACCATAGTTAACGATAATAATTCAAACATACCAATGTGGTATAACATCAAAATAATAACCATTTGATAATATATGCATTTTAGTTCGAAAATGGTTAAATGAAAAGTCACCTCGGATTCAATTATTTTACCCCGAGTCTTAACGGTTAAAATTGCTCAAACCGAACACTTTGAAAAAGATAATCTAACTCAAACCTCTTCAATTTCTTGCACCCTTCTCTTAACTGCGATTTTCTCCACATCATACATAAACACACCCATGAAGAAGAAAATAGGAAAAGAAAGAAGGGATGAAGCCGACCGGAAATTAAAGAGGATAAGTCCTCTTTTTAAATCCCAAATAATCTCTCTTTTTCTCTCTAATCTAGCACACACCAAGAGGATGAAAAAAATAGAAAGAAAGTAGAGGATGTGGAGGCGGCAGAATATCATAGGGATACCAATGATTCTTTTTTATACTCCCAAATTTGTATCTTAAACCTTCATAAAAAGGTAAATTACACAAATCACCCCAAAACTTTTTTTATTGTTAAACAACATATTTTTGGGTTATTACACGGTTGTGCATACAGGTAAATTATGTTGTTGTTTTTTTTGTTTTTTATGCACAAGTTCTAATAATAATCCAGTCGGTAAAGTTAACAAAATAGATCCTACGGCTATAGCAGTAACCTTTGCCCCATTTCTAACGCGTAGATCAACTTCACCTTTGCTTAACCTTCTAGTCCTTTTTAGTTCCTGCATGTTTCTACAAATATGAGAACCACATCGAGTATCTAATACCCATGATGTATAAGAATTAGAAAGATTAGCTTCTATCATATAGATACCTGAAGTGGAAGTTACACTTCCTTTCTTCTTTTCCTGAAGGTAGAGAGGACAATTCCTCTTTTAATGCCTGGGTTTGTTGCAATGAAGGCACTCACCTTCCTTAGGTCTAGTTACCTTGGGTTTCTTAATGCCTCCTTTTCGCTTCAAAGATTTAGAAGTGGGTTTGACAATGGACTTCCCTTTGCATTTCCCTTTCTTGTCCTTACAGACCATAAAAATGGTGGACTTGTTCTCTGCAAGCTCTTGCTCAGTTGTTCGTAACATATTGAACAATTCTGGAAAGGATTTGTCAAAGTCATGCATGTTGTAATTCATCACGAATTGACTGTAGCTATTTGGCAACGATTGCAAAACTACATCAATGGCCAACTCCTTTAGTAAAGAAAAACCTAGTCCTTCAAGACACTCAATATGCCCAATCATTTTAAGCATATGAGTGCCAACGGGACTACTTTCGGACATTCTACAACGGAACAGTTCCTTGGATGTTTCGTACCTCTCATGTCTATCTTGCTCTTGGAATAACAATTTTAGGTGTTCGATCATATCAAACACCACCATGTTTTCATGTTGCTTCTGAAGATCAGATTCCATGGTTATTAGCATTAGACATGAGATGTCCAAAGCATCATCGTCATGTTTTTTAAAAGTGTCCCTTTCAGTTCTAAGAGCACTTGAATTGGGCTCTTCAGGGATTTGTTGCTCCAAGACATACAGTTTCATTTCAGCTTTGAGGACAATTCTCAAATTACGATACCAATTGATGAAATTTGTTCCATTTAGTTTTTCTTTCTCGAGAATCGATCACAAAGTGTTTTTGTTTCCATTGTTGGTTTGTGCCATTGGTAATCTACAATAGAAAAATAGAGTTTTTAGTGTCATGAAATTTTATTGTTTAATAAGGACTTTCATCAAACAAGCTCCCATTATTTTAATCAAAACAACAACCCTGTTTTATTGTTTCGGAAAATGTCATAAGCTTTATAGTGGGCTGATACGAAATGTTTGCACACCTCTACGACATGTGATAATTGAATCTCAGAGCAAGTATACAATGGGATCCAATATCGTCTTTTCAAGTAATAAAATGGTAAGAACCAAGTATCGTATTCCACAGGGATGGGTATGTTAAGTTGCAAGATCTCGAGATGAAAAACTAACTTCAGATGGTGAGTTTGAAGACTTTGTTTGAGTTGGTTAGCAGTTAATTAAAATAATAGAGAATAAAGAAAGCAAGGGTGTAAGACTTTGGTGAGTATTAAACAAAAGTTTATGTGGACCAATGTTGTAGGAATGCTACAACATTGTGTTTTTCAACAACTAGTTCCACCATCTACTTTGAAAGTGATCCTTCCGAATTCTCACCATGACACTTGTATTTAGCTTATACTAGACACATTCCTATGCAGCATCAGAACCAGTGATAGTGCCAACGGTGTCTTCAAAGTATATGGATAAACAAATTCCTTTGTTAAAAATCACTTTTCCGAGTCGATTCCCATATCGTCCAAGTTGACGTGTTCCAAGTGGCTCATTCCTGAGTCCACCACACGTTAACACTTTGACTAGTGATCAACCCGTCAAGAATCAATCAGTTTGAAAAACATAGACAACAAGTTCCCTTGTTAGCAACTCTTCCAAGTATACTTCCCATATCATTCAAATTGACGTGTATTCATGTGGCTCATGCCTGAGTCCACT
The DNA here is from genome assembly GCA_954870635.1 of Arctium minus. NCBI lineage: Eukaryota > Viridiplantae > Streptophyta > Magnoliopsida > Asterales > Asteraceae > Arctium > Arctium minus. The sequence continues at coordinate 56,909,956 of OX941080.1, read as the reverse complement.
ACACTTTACCACTTTCAAATTGATCAATTCGTCAAGAAGTGCGTTTGGACTTATAAAACTTAGAATGAAATGGTGGAACATCATTATTGAGAAACGATGTCCACTTTCTTTTGGTTTAAAAACTCACCATTTGCCTCACACCCAAACTATAAAATTAGCTACTCATTACGTAATATAAATTGCAAGAAATGTAAATGACATAAAGTAAAGACATAATGTAAATGACGGAAATTAAATGACGGAAATGTAAAGTGCATAAAATAAAGACTATAAGCAATAAATAAATGTAAAGACAATTAATGATGAAGCAATGCTACAGCAACTAATAACGAAGAACAAGAATTCTAAAAGATTAAAGACTTGATATTAAAAGTTCTAGAGAGAGAGTCACAATATCAATTCTAAAACTGATTTTATTACCTCCTAAAACACAAAGCCATCACCCCTATTTATACCAAACAAGGATGGCAAAGATGTAAATAAAAAGCTTAAAATAATAATAAAAGTACAACAACTAAAGGTTTTTTCCAAAGTTACACTAGAAGTGATGCCAATACTCCAACTCCAACCAACTACTACTGCTATTATTGCAAAAAATATCTGGTTCCATTGTAACAAAAGGTTGGATTTAGATTAATTTCGTTGTCCATCTTCATCAAATTCGTCCATGGCTCTTCCAACAAGCAGATCGGGATGCTGTAGCATTGGCCGACAGTAATGAAATCAGCGTAAAACATATGTTAGCTTCCATAAGTAGTAAAAGACAGGAAAATCATAAACTTAGCTCCATATAACAGAAAAGGGAAAATAAGATAAGAAAAATGGACTCAAAGTTGGGATTAAACAAAATGATCTATCTAAAAAGAAAGAAAAGGTGTTCTTATGCCATGAATTCTCAATGCATATCACAACCTCAAACTTGAAATTTTGCTTGTCCCCAAGCAAATAAAATAAAAGAAAGAAAATGACTCAATTAAAAGATATGCAAGATCATGGCATTAAGTGCACACACATTGCGAAAAGATACCACATAAAATCCATAGCCTTTCATAAATTCCTAGTCATCCATTACTTGCCTAGGTATGTGCATGATTCATAAGCTAGTATCCACTTTCTTCTTTCTCAACTTATCATAATCAAATTTAGGATCAAAAGGGCTTTGGTAGGGTCACTCATTTTTAGCAATTTTTGTCTCACCTAGCCTTTTTCCACGCAAATTCTCAACATTTTTTTCAATTTTGGCACTTTTGTGCTCTTTTTTCTGTTTTTGTGCACCTTGCCCCTATGGAACATTTGTGTGCACCTTACCCCTATGGGGTATTTTTGGGTGTTTGTCAAGGCATCAAGTTAGAGCTATGCTCTTTTGTATTGATATACATGCCTTGTTTTGCGGTGCAAATTTCGTATCCCCAAACTTTACAACCTCAAACTTTGAAATCCACAATGTCCTCATTGTGAGGAAACAATGTGCTTTGGTGCATAATGGCTACAAGTGGTTTATGGTGAGTGAAAGATGGCCTAGATCATGTCCCAAACAGAATGTTTATTTCCAATGTGTCCCAAGAAAGTGAAAGCTAGTTCATATCAAACATAGACTAGGTGCAATGATGTGTTCCAAAAAATTATTTAGGCTATGAATTCAAAAGATATGCAAGTAACATGTGATGACCTTAACATGAAAATAAACCTATAAATCAGCAAATTAATCCCGGACACAAAACAAAAGAAATAAATAAAAATGGAGACTAAGTGAAGTGATTTGAACCTGTCCTATTCCTTAGGAGTAGGCTGTGAAGCCTCTATTGCTGATGTTGCATGTTGCGGTACCAATCTCTGCATTTTTTTAGTAAGGTGCTCTCCTTCTTCCGCTGATGGATCACTTGTTGACAACTTCTTGAGGAATGGTGAAACTTGTTGAAGCACATCAGTATGCTCCTCTGCCTGAACGATCCTCGCCAACTCATTTTGGTGTTTCTCTTTCCACTTATGCTTATATACTTTCCTTATCACTTCCTTCACTTCTTGATGATGGCACAAGACTTCGATGGCACATATGGGGGAGTATTTCATCCCATCATGATTTTTCCACACCACCTCACCAATAGTAGAACTTGATTTTCTGAAGCTTCCCGATCCCTTAGATTGATCGTCACGTCCCCTTTTCAAAACAACTTGAAGTAATGGTATTGATTTAATCTGATTAAATAAAATCAAATATTATTTATGTTAAACATAAATAAAATCAAATAGTATGCTCCTTATTCGAATATGTTCAATGCGTGTGACCCAATGGGTTCTCGACATGTTGGTAATAAATATAAATATCATATTTATAGTTATAAACGATGAACGACATCTAGCAATACATCATCGTCACCCAAATGACAAGAATTGGTGATACAACAAATTATCGGTTTGTAGTCAATTTTAGTTCACATATTTAATTCTTTTGTCCTTGATGTCCAAATTGAACACGAGACATTGAATGTCTCATTCTCGTTATGTCCAGTCTCTAGTTTCTTGATTCCCTAATATACTAATAAAACAGATCATGATATCTCATATCAACTATCCGAGCATGCATGCATTTCCTTAGTATATATTTAAACATCACTCCCATCATAAAGGAGGGACAAATCCTATCTCGATACATGATAGTTCTACCATGTGATTTATAACATACCCAACAATTGTGCTGACACCCAGTTACGGAATGATTAGAACAAATGTCAAAATATATTACTCTCACATAACAAACTCCATATTCCACAAGTTAAAGAATTACATGTACATTGACAACATGAGAAACACTTATGACACTCACATGACATCCAATGAAGTGTTCTCATAGCGAGTCACGTCCGATACACAAAATCTCCATTTTGTACCCATATGTTGATTCGATATCTCTATATGAATCCCTACATATGCTAGTCATTATCATATTTGTTAGCCCCAACTCTGATATGTAACAGTATTGAAAATAATCTAAGTCCTATTTCAGAGGACTTCCAGAGATAGCCTTCAGAGAGCAAGCCTGCCTCTGTAGAACATTCCAGAGATAGATAAATTTAGCAGGAAGACATCAGAGATAGCTTCATCAGAGGCACCTACATCAGAGTTCTGAAGACATTGTCTCTGAGGTTTCAAGCTGAAGAATTCTACAAGTATGGATGCAAGATCAAAAGACACGTCACATAGTGATAAGATTTACCTTTTAAGTAGGTTACTGTTCAAGCATGTCTTAGTTGTTAGGAAAGTGCAATGTTCACTTTATGGTCGTATAAATAGGACATGCAACCCATTGCTCAAAGTGTGCCTTTCTTTACCTACTTATAAAAGAATTATTTCTTTATGTACTGAAAAGTGTACAAGAAGATCTTGTATGATTAAACCACCTTTTTGGGTGTTCTTCATAATCTACATTGCACTATCCAGTGAATATTTGTCTTGTTCATATTTTTTCTTTATTGGATATATATTATTAAAACTGTGAGTATGAATCTTGCTTTGGTTTAAACATTGTTTGCTTCCGCTGATTATTATTGTTATTACATGTTTATTTGTTTAAATCATTGTTAAGACTATAATCTGGGATCCAACAAAGGATGAAGATGGCATAATCATCAGAAACAAAGTCAGATTGGTTGCTAAGGGATATTTCCAATATAAGGCATTGATTATGATGAAACCTTTGCACCTGTGACTAGGCTAGAAGCAATTAGAATCTTCTTAGCCTATGTTGCAAACAAAGGGTTCAAAGTATATCAAATGGATGTCAAATCTTCCTTTCTTAATGGCAAACTCAATGAGAAAGTATATGTCCAACAACCACTTGGATTTGAAATTTCAGAGTTCCCAGACCATGTATACTATTTTGATAAAGCTCTTTATGTCCTTAAACAGGCTCCCAGAGCATGGTATGCAACTCTGTCAACTTTTCTGATTGATAATGGTTTTGAAAAAGGAACTATAGATACAATTATGTTCATCAAAAGGTACAAAAATGAGCTACTTCTGGTACAGATCTATGTTGATGGTATTATCTTTGGGTCTACAAATCAAAAGTATTGTGACAAGTTTTTAGAGTTGATGAAGAGTGAATTTGAAATGAGTCTCATGGAAGAACTTACCTTCTTCCTAGGACTGCAAGTAAAACAAATTTTAGAGGGCTTTTTTATAAATCAAGCCAAATATGTCTCTAATATTTTGAAAAAGTACAAACTTAATGATGCAACTCCTATGAAAACTCCTATTGCCGCAGGAGTCAAACTTGACTCTGATCCTTCAGGAAAATCTGTAGATGTTAAAATTTACAGAGGCATAATAGGTTCACTTTTATACTTAACTGCATGTAGACCCTATTTAATGTTTGCAACATGTCTCTATTCTAGATATCAAGCTAATCCAAAGGAATCTCATTTATCTGCAGTAAAGAGAGTGTTTATATACCTTAGAGGCACACCATCTCTTGGTCTCCGGTATCCAAAACTCTCTGGTTTTGAACTAACAACTTACATTGATGCAGATCATTCAGGATGCAAGTTAGACAAAAAAAGTACCTCTGGATGTTGTCAACTTTTGGGAAACAAGCTAGTAAGTTTGTCATCTAAGAAGCAAAACTGTGTATCCACTTCTACAGCAGAAGCAGAATATGTTGATGCTGCTGGTTGTTGTTCACAAGTGATATGGATGCAAACTCAACTCAGAGACCATGCTCTTCAATTTGATAAGATTCAAATTCTATATGACTCCAGAAGTGCTATTGCCATCTCTGCTAATCCAGTGCAGCATTCCAAGATAAAGCACATTGATGTCAGGTATCATTTCTTTAAAGATAATGTTGAAAAATGGACAATTGAGATGTATTTTGTTCCAACTGATCTACAACTTGATGATATTTTTACAAAAGCTTTAGATGAACAAAGGTTCAATTTCTTGATCAGCAAGTTGGGCATGCTAAATATGTCTACTTAACCTCAAAAATACATTAGAGCCTCTGACATCCTAAAGTAGCATATTTTAGAATTCAGAGCCTTTGATATTTTCTTCAGAACCTTTGACATTCTAAAGCATGTTCAAAATCATCTCATTGTGTATACCTAAGAACAATCCAAGGGGGAGAGTAGATAAGAAACCATCACTAGTCAAGGAGGAGCAAGAAATAGTGGAAAGTAGTAAAGCCAAGCTTCAGAGCCAATGATGCTCATATCAGAGTCTCTGCTCCTATCTCTAATACTAAAATCAGAGCCTCTGATATTTTATCAGAAGATCATTTCACAAGGGAAGGTATGTTCTATATTCTTATATTTAACCTCACCCTTACTGAAAACCAAACTTGATTCTTTCACAAGCAAGGAATCTCAGAGACTATTATTTGGTCTCTGATATTATCCTCAGAGCCTCTGACACAATATGCTCTAAAGATATTTTAGAACACTAAATTCTTAGTGTTTTTGGATATTTATTAATCAAGTTTTGGATTTTTGTAAATATATATTTTTTTTAAATTTTGAAGTTTGAGAAAAGAATTTAAACTTGTGTTATTCTTTCAAAAGGAAAATAATTAGTGTGGGTTATCTACTTAGGTGACTGTCATGTTCAAATTAGCTAAACCGAAATAACAGTTGTTTGACGTAAGCGTCCTTTCAACCTCCCTCTACACGTGTCCATTTTTTAATTGAAGGTTGATGTAACATTTCTGACATGGGTACTCACAAACGTCGTTACCATTTCTGACATGGGTACTCAACTACGCCATTTCCATAGCCCTATCCTACATCTCACGTTCATAAAAACCCACTCTATACTCCATTTTTCTTTTACACTCTCCAAAATTCTCTCAAACTTCATCTTTTTCTCTCAAGAACCTTAAAGCTTGAAACCTGCAACAATGGCGCATAACCAAGAAGGTTCAAGCGATTCCAGTAGAATTGTTCCTCACCACGATCAACCCCAGTTCAACATCCTCGTGAAAGCCAATAAATTTTACCTTGAACTGAATCCCCTGAAATTTGAAGAACAATACAGACCTGTTCTTGAATTTTTCCGAACTTGTGAACTTCATGACGCCTTAACAAGCTTTTACTCAAACATCCTACTAAACTACGTCCAACAATGGTGGTACTCAAGTAAGTACATTGAAGTTGCTCAAGGTCTCATAGGCTACATAGATGTTGGTGAAAAGGATGTCACCATTCGCATCTCTCCCAAAACCTTGAGAAGAAGGTTATTTTTGTTGAAGGCAAGTGATTTGGAAATGAAGAGGTTTGAAAAAACCCCTTCACATGAAACCCCCTTAGATTTCTTATTTCACCTAGGATACAACAAGAACATCACAAGACTAAGTGAATTTAGAAGACAAAATCTACCACCGGTTGGAATTTTATGTTCATTGTGTTGAACCGCACACTGACCTGCAAACTAGGAAGCCAGGATCAAGCCAATCCAGCCCTACTTACCATCATGTATGCCCTATTCTTCAATAGGAATGTGGACATGGTAGACCTGCTATATTCTAAAATCCATATTGTTGTGGAAAGGAAGAACAAATCCCTTGCCAAAGGCACTCGTCCTGCATCTGTACTCTTTCCAAGATTCATCTCACTAGTCATCAGAAGAGCCATGAGGAAGTTCCACCTCTCTGAAGAGGGACCCAAGACTCCTCTGTTTGTTATGAACAGCTTCAAGCCAACAACAATTCCACCATACCCCTCTGAAAGGAGATTTCCCCAAACGATGCAGAAGTACATACCAGAGAACAACCCAATCCTCACTTATCTTAGAAGTGTTTCCCAACCATCAGAGCCGATAATGGGATCCTCAACACACATAGGTCCTGAGCCTGAGTTGGAATCTGAAAGTGAGCACTTTGGTGCTCCTTTAGATGAGATCAGAGGATAACCCGGGGATGCCTCTAAAGAGAGAAGAACAGAGAGTCCTTCTCACTTTGGCGAAGAGATTAGCTCTGCTAGAGTAGAAGAGAGTGAGGCAGAGAGTCCCAGAGAGGGAGTGTCACTTGAAACCATAGGATCCGAGAGAAAAGAGATAGAAAAAGATGCTTCAGAAAACACATCTGAGAGTACTCCAAGCCAAACTCCCTGTGCTAATAAACAATCTGTTCTAGGTGGTCCAGCACCACAAAACATTGAAACAGAGGTGCATACCTCGATCCCAACCCATCTAAACTGCTCAGAGGCACATCCTTCTGCCTCTGATTTACAGAACCATGGGGAAGCCTCAAATCTGGCTAAGTCCTCCCAAAAGGACTTAGTCATTAAATATATAAGTACTCCATTGCCACAGAGTACGTCACCACCCCCCACACATCATGATGCCTCTGTGACTCATGAAAAAGAGAACTGTCCTTTAGTCCCAGAGGTCTTTAAGATCTCTCGTAGGGATTGCCCAACTGAGGGGCAATGGCAGACCCTAGTTGCACAAGGGTTGACTTGCCTGGACAACAAGTCTTCCAAACACATTCAATTTTCTTCTTCTGAATCTCAGTCAAAGGAAGAGGATCTAATCAGAACTACCATAGAGAAATCCCCTCCAAAGGATTCTCAAGGATTGGTAGGAAGTCCTTCTAGAGCCAACATCAAACAAGCTCTGAACGAAGGCCCCTCTGGACTTGAGGGTAAACTGGATCCATGTGTCGGATCCAAGGTTACACTCTCTGATTATGTCACTAAGGAGGAGTTCAAGCTCTTTGGTGATGAAGTCAGATGATCCTTGAATGATCTAACACTTCAACTGGAGAAGACCTCAGAGGCCTCTGCGTCAAACTCTAAAGTTACAAAACTTACTTGAGAGGTCTTTGAGTTACTCACTAAACTTATCTCAACAAACAACCGCCTAGTATCTCTGGAGAAAATCGTCGAGGGTAGATCTGCTACATTGTCCAAGGAGCTTTCAGAGGCCAGAACAGACATTCTTAGAGCCCTTCCAGCGTCCTCTGTTCTAACACCCTCTGTCACTCCTACAGATTTCGAGAAGTTCAAGACTGAGATGTTAAAGCTTCTCACTGAAACTCTCGCTGCCATACCTAGCTCTGCTACTACTCAAGCTTCAAGTTAACTACCTACAAGTACAGCAGAGTTGGTCACCAATGCCGACCTTCACGAATTCTCAAAACAAGTGACCAGCAACATGTTGATGGTATCCAGCAAGCTTGTGGCTAAAGCTAGCCAGCAAGTGTCCAGAAGTTGCTCCATGATGCATGACTCCAAAGAATGCATCCAAGATGAACAGGAAATCCCCAGAGACTAAATGCACAGAGGAGGCTACGAAGAAAGCCAGGATTGATGATTCTAATGATGACCATCATGATGACAAGCCACAAGGGTCATCAGAACATCAAAAGGGGGAGAAGCAAGGAACCAACAGAGCAGAAGAAGCAAGTGGCTCTGCTCCCCCCTTCTCCTCTGCAAATAAACAACATGGAGCTCGAGACTCTAGTGAACCAGAGAGGCATCCCACCTCTGCTGAAGAACAACAATAAAAAATCTTGAAGTCTCCGGTACCAGTTATACTACTAACACTTTCAACTTCAGAGGTATCACTTGTCCCTGTGATAAATGTCATCCCAAAGACAATTGTTGCTCTTGAGGATAAGGATGAAGAATTGATAGACTATTCTAGCACTCCCTCAAAGGATGCTTTCTCCTCTCCTGAATGCCCACAAATAATTATGAGAGATGCATTTGAGGATGACTCTGTAGATGAAGAAGAAGATGCTGAAAAAGTGGAGTACGCATATCGGCATGCTTAACCTCACCAGATTGGTACATCATATGTAGAGCACCAAAATGAAGACAATACGCAGATAGAAGTGATGATCTCTTCTGCAATCAACGAGACTCCACCATCATCCCTAACAATCCAAAGAACAGAACTAGAAACAGCTCTTCAACAATTGTCTATTGATGAAACAATGGTTGATGATGAACAAGTACCTCTTACTTCAGAAGCTGAAAGACCAACATCAGAGGTACATGTTCAGAGATCAAGCATTGTGCATTCTAGCTTTCTTCGCATACACAAAGCCTCCAAAGTTTCTAACCACTGAAGAGAAGGCATATATAGAAGACACCTTTAGATACCTATATTGTTAATCCAATATAGAAGATAGACTTGCTTTCCCTTTGAACCCAAGGATCAGAGAAGGCATGGACGAAATAGAGAAGAGATTTATCAGAGACAAAACAAGCCAAAGAAGAGATGTTCTTTCAGAGCACCCCATCCTCGAAATCAACAAGATTTCTGAGAAGAAATATGGCTACAACAAAATCTTCTACAGGTACTATGAAGTCATTCGTTTAGATCACCAAGTCTACCAATTCATTGACAATGATTTGGTAAATTTGAATCCTTATGACTTGAATAATCTTTATGCCTTCTGCTATGCTAAATCAGAAAAAGGAAGGGTTTTCGGAATGGCAGAATATGAAGTGAGGAGAGAAATGGAAGCTCATATCAAGCTTAGAGCCAGGATGGATTTTCAAATAGCCCTAAACCTTGGAGCTAACAGATTAGGGGTTATTGTTCCAGAGGAAATGATTGAAGAATTGGAGAAATTCAAGACTGGTTCGATCATAGCAGAGCCTCTGGGTTCGTGTTCAGAGTGTCGAATGTAAAGAAGATCTTCCTTGCATCAGAAGTGGCCAGGTACTCTGATGAGACTCTAAAAGGAGTGTTGCGGATGATAAGCGTGAAGAAAGAAAGACACAGAGCAGACCTATTCGAATCCTTAAGCACATAAATTAGCTCAATGATTCAGTTAAGAGAATTGATTATGAAATTTCATAGGATATGTTCTGGTGTCAGATTGTAATTTTCTTTCATGTAATTTTTTGTATGTTATCTTCTCTTGTCATGTAACTTAAATGTTTAAGTGAGAAGTAAGAGTTAACAGAGGATGATTTTCTCCTATTTGCTTTCTAGCTTATTTTCTCGGCTATTTTCATTTTTTTTATTTTCAATACTTAGGGGGAGATTGTTAGCCCCAACTCTGATATGTAAAAGTATTGAAAATAATCTAAGTCCTATTTCAGAGGACTTCCAGAGATAGCCTTCAGAGAGCAGGCCTGCCTCTGAAGAACATTCCAGAGATAGAGAAATTCAGCAAGAAGACATCAGAGATAGCTTCATCACAGACACCTACATCAGAGCTTTGAAAACATTGTCTCTGAGGTTTCAAGTTGAAGAATTCTACAAGTATGGATGCAAGATTAGAAGACACTTCACCTAGTGATAAGATTTACCTTTTAGGTAGGTTACTGTTCAAGCATGTCTTAGATGTCAGGAAAGTACACTGTTCACCTTATGGTCCTATAAATAGGACGTGCAACCCATTGCTCAAAGTGTGCCTTTCTTTACCTACTTGAAAAAGAATTATTTCTTTATGTACTGAAAAGTGTACAAGAAGATCTTGTAAGATTAAACCACCTTTTTTGGTGTTCTTCATAATCTACAATGCATTATCCAGTGAATATTTATCTTGCTCATATATTTGCTTTATTGGAAATATCTTCATAAAACTGTGAGTACGAATCTTGCTTTGGTTTAAACATTGTTTGCTTCCGCTGCTTATTATTGTTATTACATGTTTATTTGTTTAAATCATTGTTAAGACTATAATCTAGGATCCAACAATATTACTTCAACCTTAAAACCCAAAATAGTATTTAACTAAGGACATTTAGAATACATTATTCTAAGGTTATTTATTATAAATAATTAAAACCCAAAATATAACATAGACATAATAAAATGGGCAATGCCTTCTATTCATTTATTAATTTCATGAAACAAAACTCAAAATTACAATCATCGTATGATTAGCTTTTGGGCATTCACTAACACTTGGATGAAACTCAGAAACAAGGAGTGATCAGTGAAGTTAATAGCTAGTAGCGAAAGCAATTATCCACTGTTACATAAGCTTTTATCTCCCAACCGTCTCGTACACATCAAGCTAGGGACTTACCCCATCATCGCTTTACACATGGTACGACATTATTAGAGAGACAAAAATTAAGTGCATAAATGTAAGTAAATGAATGAAATTGGAATGCGTAAATGTAAATGACATAAATGTAAAGTAGAAATGTAAAGTGGAATCGTAAATGACAAGAAATGTAAAGATGCTATGAACAATGTTGTGACACTGGACAGTAGCGTATTGAATGCTTAAAGACTTAATATTAAAATACTTGAAAGTGGCAAGTTAGAATAGCTATGTGAGCCTCCGAATTTTACCAAGAGGAGCTCATTACCAAACAAATTAAGGAAAGCATCAAAAGTACCATGTCACATGTGACCAAAAGCATAAAGGTAGAACATCTAATGTCAACTATAAGTACATAAGATTCTTTAAAGGAAACAACAAGCATCTTCATGATATTTATTCCCTGCTCCAAGCTCCATCTTCAACCGAATATGTAGGTCCCGTCTAATGGCTCGTTACTTCAACCAAAAAGTTTATGAAGTCTTTAGTTTTAACAGTTGTCCCATGATGCGGCTCCTGCTACAGCACTAACTCATTTGCAACTTTGTACTCCAAACAAGCAAATAAGGAAAATTTCTCATACTTAGCTCCAAACAAAATATATAACAAAAAGTAGAATAAGAAACTCAATTTTGGTATTTAGGAAATGAAATGAAGAAAAATTCCTAATATAAAGTGCTAGAAAATATGATAACTTATTCACTTATCAGTAATCATGACTACCGTATTGTCAATTTTGTTTCTTTTCAACTGAAACAACCGCCCATTCCTGAGAAACCGCCAGAAAAAGACGAAGACTTTCCCTACAAGATCGAAGGTAAGCCCTTCCTCTTTATGATAAAGCCATAAGAAGAAATCTTTACCGAGTCCCAAGTGTCCGAACCAGGTCTCGGACCAGCCATCAAAAAAAATAAAAGCAAGCCAATAGAAGACATTCCTAAGCCACAGAACGATGGTCTCGAAGACGATCCCAATGATGATGCTTCCATCCTTTCAACACCCTAGGCTCCGGATCAAATCGAAACAGTTCCCAGTAGTTCTTTTAGCCTCTTACCCTTTCGAGTTTGATAAAGCATGGCTGGTATGGAGACAATCACAACTGTACCCTTTGGAACTCGAAACCTTTTCGAATTTTGAAGGTCGAGTTGTGGATCAAAGTATTTTGAAGAAAATATTATTTTATGAATCGGGGAAGTTGTGTTTCAAGTGAACTTGAGGTCGAGTTCTTTTCAAGTTATGGTGCTTTTTTTTGGAAGGGTGTCCTAGGATATGCCTAGACTAATCCCATGGCAAATTATAACTGTAAGACATCAGCCCTGATTAAAGCTCAGTGGCCACAATTGATATGTAGGCCTGGATTCGAACCCTAGGCAGATGGGATATTCCACCACATCCCCTGGGCCTTAACTAGTACGCCACAACCTTGTGGTTAGTTATGGTGCTTGATGTTGGGAGACTTCATAAGATTTTCCGTTGGTATTCGAAAAAGAAGAAAAGAGTTCGAAAGAAGGCCAAATACCCGGATCAAAAGCTATGCCACATCGGAAAATCAAGGCAGAGGCCGGAGCTAGTTTCATCGAGACTTAAGCCTCAAGACAACTCTCGCAAGGAGTTCCAGAGACTACCGAGAGTTTCACTGCTACTTAAGTCTCGGGACAACTCTCGCGAACATGGATTTATGTCTTTTCTTGAGATGATCGATTTCCTTCCTTATTTTAATTATTTAGTTTCCTTTTAGTTTTAGGATTTATCCCTAGTTAATATTTTATTTGATTTCCTAGTTGGTTTAGAATTAGGATAAATTCAATTGTCATAGTTATCTCTTGATTAGTTTAGCTATAAATTGGATTAATTGTTTTCATTATGAAATTAGTTTAATCAAAGAGGTGCTAGCCTAGTGGTAAGGCCCTGGGGGGATAGTGCATGGTATGCCTATCTACCAGGGTTCGAATCCTAGGGGATGCACTTCGGCGATACCCAGACCTTGGGTCGGCCTTCGAGTCGGCCTTCGGGTCCAGGTTTACGGGCATACCAGTCTATGGGTATGCGGGTTCGGTCTTGACCGGGCTTAGTCGTACCTGGGCGGAATCCATTTGGACTGGGTCGGGTCGTCGCGGATTAGTCGGTGCTGCCCAATTGGATTCCCGGATACCGCGGGTGCGTGTGTGTGTGGGCGTAGCCCAAGTTTCCGTACAAAAAAAAATATGAAAATAGTTTAAAGTTTTATTATTGATCAATAAAATTATATTTAGAGTTTTATCTCTAGTTTAAGAGTTTTCTCTTATTTTTCGGGTTCTACGATTATAAACTCGATATCATTTTGGATTTAGACGTTTGTCGATCCGTTCTGCACTTCCCCTTTGCGTCATAACCTTTCATAAAATTTTATAGCCACTTACAAACAACTAATAAATGTAATACAATAACAGTTAATACCCATTCATAAAAATTCATGTTCAGATCGTCGGTTAACCGACAGCAGGTCGGAGAAACCTGTTGCGGATCAACCACCATGTCGTCCGAGCTTTCATACATCTGAATATATTTGGAAATCAGCCACCATGTCGTCGGAGAAACTTGTTGTGGATCGGAGCCACCATGTCAAAAAGAAATCTTCACCTGAAAATGTATCATTCGTCGGGTAACACAAAATCGACATATACATCGTTAACAAAAGTCTCGTTATCCATAGAAGCAAGAATAAATTCATCCTCTGTCAAAACAAAATCATATGATAATATTAATTGGTTGATTATGAATTAGAATATTTTATATGAAAATTAGATAATCATAATAAATGTAAAAAAAATATCAAAAACCAATCAACACCTAAAGAAAGTAAGTTTCAAATTTAGAATATGTAACCGTAAATATTAAAAGATTTATAAACTTAAAGTAATCAAAATATATTCCAAAACTACCATTTCCTTAATATTTTAATAAATTTTAATCTGAAATTTTTTCAACCATCGATCAAAATAAAAGATGACCTAGATTTGTTTACATGGTTCATAGGATAAATTGGGTTTACAAAAGAAGACCATTCTCTCTCTCTCTCTCTCTCTCTCTCTCTCTCTCTCTATATATATATATATATATATATATATATATATATATATAGACATATATACATCATATGTGTTTACCAAACAACACACATTATCTATAATTCACATATACACATGCATATAAACATATATACAACACATGAGGAAAGTTCAAATAAAAACTCATTTTTCATTATGCACGTGAGGACAAATCTCAGTCACTCGATCTCTTTTGATCCAACAACTCATATTAAATAGAGTTTTTAATTTTAAAATGCTTAGGGGTAAAAATAGAAGAAAAGTTTAAACACACGCCTACAATATTTGACTTTTTATTTTCTTTTTTAATTAAAAACTTTTTACCCAATTAAAGTTTAAAATAAATTATCTTGAAAATTACTAATATTTTAATCAAACAAATTATATCAAAAAAACGAGAATTTCGTGCTCTTTGATATGACATCCATCTCGATATAGTTTTTTTGTCGTTTTAACCATTTTTTACGTGAAATGTTATATATGTGTTATATTCATTATGAATATTTATGTACGTTCAAGTTTGTACAACGCCTCGAAATCGTAAGTATGTAACTCGACATCACCTTCTTCAACACTTTCTTCAACGTCGTAAGGCATCACGTTTCTTCAGCACCGTAACCCAACACCCATCAAGACGAATCGATAATCTATCGAGTAATTCTGTTGTGAATCGGGGAACAAAAGAGAGTGTGTCACGTCTCCACATCTTCATAGGTCATTCATGTGCTATTCATCATTAAAAATGTATCATTCATGTGAATAATACAAATTCAGGGTGAATAATTCACTATTCGTGTATTCGTGTATTATTCGTCATGAATGTTGTGTAATTCATCCAGAATACTATATTATTCATCATGAATAATGAATGGACGTTCACATTTGTTATTCATACTGAATGTGGGACATCCGGAGATGCACATGCATATCATAATGAATTAAACCAAATTTCGGTTGTGAATTGGGAAACAAAAGAGAGTGTGTCATGTGTCTACACCTTCACGGGTCATTCATATATTATTCATCATTAATAATGTATCATTCTAGATGAATAATAAAACATTCAGGGTGAATAATACACCATTCATAATAAATAATACATGAATCATGGATTTGTGTATTATTCATCCTTAATACTGTATTATTCATCATGAATAGTGAATGAACGTTCACATTTGTTATTCATACTGAATGTGGACACCCGAAGACGTGCATGCATATTGATAATGAATATAACACATATATAGAATTTCACGTAAAAACGGTTAAAACGAAAAAATCCTGAATATTGTATTATTCATCCTGCATACGGTATTATTCATCATGAATAGTGAATGAATGTTCACCATTGTTATTCATATTGAATGTGGACACCCGAAGACGTGCATGCATATTCATAATGAATATAACAAGTATATAGAATTTCACGTAAAAACGGTTAAAACGAAAAAAAAAAAAAACTATATCGAGATGGATGTCATATCGAAGAGCATAAAATTCTCGTTTTTTTGATGTAATTTGTTTGATTCAAATATTAGTAATTTTTAAGATAAATTATTTTAAAGTTTAAGGGGGTAAATTTCTTTTAATTAAAAATAAAAATAAAAAGTCAAAAAAGGTAGACGTTGATTCAAAATTACAATTTTGTCCTTAATCACTTCCCAATTAACCTTATTATGTATTAACCATTGATTAGTTTCTAAGTTTTGATCAATGGTTAAAATTTGTCCTCATGTGCACAATGAAATATGAGTTTTCATTTGAACTCACCCCTACAACACATATACACATATATACAACAATATATAACATAGATTTAATCGCGATTAGCAACTAATACACATACGCATCAGGTATACATATATATAACACACACATGTATACATATAACACATACACATGTGGACATATAACACATACAAATAATAAAAAAAAACAAGAAAACAAATGCATCTATCGCTAATCCGTCGCTAACACGTGGAATTTCTTTTTAAGTTTTTTTAAAAGATAATTGGTCTTTAATCTGTCGCTAATTACCTACGGACATGTTTCTGTCGCTAATTAGCTACGAATTTACGAGGGATGGGTTTCAGTCGATCTGTCGCTAATTAGCGATGGATTTGGGTCGTCGCTAATTGCTAATACCCCTTTTCTAGTAGTGAGAGCAAGGAATCCAAATTAATCTTATCAATCTAAAAAACATTTTGATAGAGATGATAAAACTCTAAAAGAACAAGTTATATGGAGTTGATATGCATATCTGATATTGATGCAGCTAGGATAATCGGTGGTAAAGACTAGTCCTATTTATTTTATGAATATCTAAAAAATCTTTTCTAAAACTTAGTGATTACAAGAATACCAAGTTTTAGGCTGGAATTCGCATCCAAAGAACTCAAGAATTTGGATGGGGAAGAAAACGCGTATCACTCATTAGGTGACAATCCATTTAGGGCACGTTTGGTTTGCGGAAATGGATTGGATTTCAAGTAAGGATTTGAATTTTGAGGGATTTGAAATCCTTGCCCATTGCAAAGGAATTCCAAATCCATCAAGTTAAGGAATTTAAAGAGGTCAAATCCGGTCAACAAATTCTATTACTGCAAACCAAACACAGGATTGAAATGGATTTGAAATCCAAATCCCTCCAAATCCATTCCAATCCCGCAAACCAAAAGTGTTCTTACTATATCCAACAAAATAAAAAAAAGCTTAAAACTAATGGGCTTGAATGGTGTTGGGTTAAACATAAACAAGGCCAAACGAGAAATAAAAAAATTGACAAAAACATAAAAGTGTCTCAAAACAAATTTTTTTTGCTCCATTGGGTGCTACCTAGGGTGTACTCCTCATTCTTTGCATTGATTCGGCGCATCGATCGCGGGCTTGAAACGGAGACCTGAACGAAATAAAAGTTGAGCGCGTTTAAGCACAACCTCCTCTAATGTGATCCGGTCATGGGCTTCAGAAACATTATGGTCCTGTCCTCCATGCTTAGGCCCGCATAAGACATCTTTTATGTAAAAATACTAGAGCATTCAATTCCTTGTTGCAGGTGCGTACAAAAATACAAGATATTACTTCAACCAAGTGAATACTGTAGAAATGATCCTCATTGAAGTCAAGTTGCAACATCATTAATTGCTTTTTTGTAAAGGGGAAGTGCAAGGCTTTTGGAGAAAGCATGTTTTGCAGAATATAATTAAGTAGGAGACTTGTTTATCTACAAAAGAATCTTGTATTACATGGGAAGCTCAAGAAATCAATACAAAATTGATATCTTACATACTCAAAAAAAATAAAACCTGAAAAGTTATTTTAATAATATATATACTATATTATAGAGTACATATACAAAACTCTTAAATACAAATTATTAGGCACAAGGTATCATCATTTTATGCAAGATTTTAAAAATCTCTTAATTTACAAGTATCAAAGTACAAGATACACATTACTACTGCAGACTTCTAACACCCACTAATTTGGTATGTGCATGGTCTTTCTTTTATGCAGACATTTTCATGTATCACTATTAATTAATATATTATATTATTATAATTTTGTTTTAATTATATTATTAAATATGTAATTCTAGATGTCATTAAATTATATAAGATAATCATTGAATTCTAACAAAATAACATTATATTAATTATTAAGCCTAAATTAAACAAATTTATAAAAAAACATTATCACTTTCTCAAAATAATCTAAAATCGTACTGTAAATCGACAAAAAAATAAAATGAAACATTAAAATCGTGATATATCTCGCTGCATTGCGCGAGTACGATTCTAGTATAACAAGATGGAAAATAAAATAACAGGCTAAATAGAAGAAAACACATAAAATCAATTTTTTTGAAACAATATGTAGAAATAACAAACTGCTAAAATTATAAATGGAACAAAAATATAATCAAAAAGGAAAAAAGAAACATAATGATAATTAAACAAAACAAAATAACTATAATAATAATAATAATAAAGACGGAAAACAAAGTTTTATAAAAGTAAGGCTTTTGGGATTAATTTGTACTCAAGAAGAAACGTGGTATTTTTGTAGGGACGGACATAGAGGGTGGTTACGGTGGCACGTGCCACCGTATCATTTCTCCGACGAAGGGTAAAATTTTTACGTTCATGAAAGATGCAGCCGTATCGTTTTCGAGTGTGCTACCGTATTTATTTTCGAAACTTCAAAGGTGCACCAAATCTTAATTTGAAAGCCCATTTCTTCACTTCTATTCTAGCCCAACTCTTGAAATCAATCAAAAAAACCATAAAAATCTCTTGAAATCAACCACAAAAACCGAAAAAATCTCTTAAAATCAACCAAAAATACGGAAAAAGTCACTAAAAATCGATAAAAAAACTTAAAAATGTCTCGAAATCAAGCAAAAAACTTTAGAATCCCTCGAAACGGTGAAATTAGACTAAAAATACATCGGACAATATTGATCGCCGGTAAAAAAAAATTAAGACATGTCGATAAAAATCGTATGAAAAATATGGTGCCACCGTATGAAAAAGTTGGTGCGTCCGTCCCTATATTTTTGCCAAAAGTTGACTACAAATTATAAATACATAATTAAACAAGCTTAAAAGGCACGTCTTAATTAGGGTAAACTGCACAATCAAGACTCCTTTAAATAAATAAACAAGCATAATAAAAAAAAAAATTCTCGGTAGAAATAAAATGAGTGACAATGACTTATTAAGAAACCAAATAAACAAACAATCAACTTAAGACCAGACCAACTCATTAAGAACTAGACCAAGTCAACCTTGTTCACCTTCAGACTTCGAGGTCATAAGTGCTTAAAACTTGACAGAAACATTTGGCTAGCAAAGTCCAAGGGAACCATTAAACTTAGAAGATTGTATGGAATGGATACTAACAGGCTTTAGTGGGAAACATAAAGCCATGTAATTAGGAGGACAATTATTCCCGCACACAAGCTTTTCATTCATACTTCCACCACATAGTGTGTGCACGAAAAGTTTAGCGCATTCTGGGAAAACACTGAATTCCTCTAATATTCTGTATGTGTTTCATAGATCAATGAATTGTATTTCTTCATAATGCCGTACGTGGATGAAATCAATATCATTTTGTTTAGAGCTATTGATTTTTGCCACTTAGCTTGAATGTAGTTGCATACAAATGGACTAGTCTAATTGGTATTGTTGCCCCTTTACAACCATGGGCGGACCTAAATGGGGGCATACGATGGCACTTCATACATGGACAAATTTAAGAAGGTTAGAGGGGGTGCACGTGCATCCACTCTATCATGCTAACATAGTGAGAGAAAGAAATTAGAAGTTGTAGAAGTGTATTAGCTTTAATTTGATGTGTTCTATTTTAAGTTAATAGAAAGTGATTGCATATTAGTGGCGATGTCATTGTATGTGTAATTAGAGGTTGCAAGTTCAAATCCCTTTGATTCCCTTTTAATCTTTTGGCAACAATAATAGAAAGAAAAAAGAGGAAAAAACACTTGTATACCATTTTTAATTTAGTGCATGTCCCGCTTGAAAAAATTTCTAGATTGGCCTCTGTTTACAACTTAAAGGTAATGTGTTCAAATCACATAAGCAAAGTCTTTGCAGAAGGACAAGGGAGTGACTTGATCAAAAGATTTCACTCCTTCGCAATCACATAGCGGAGAAGAATGACATGCACCAGCATCGTGATCGAGGTCATCGAGGTTAATCCAAGGAATGACAAAAAGAAATCCTTCCCCATCCACATTACAACAACATCAGGTTTATAGGATGAATAAAATGTCACTACAACAAATTCAATAGTTTTCAACTAAGCGGCAGACTCAACTGACAGATTAGCCGATTTTAATAGGTCTAATTTTGCGATGCCATAGGTAACGTCCTTCCTATCATAGGACCCGAGAAGGTAAAACTCTTGGGGGGATGAGCTTATATGACATCAAAAATGTCCCAAATGTCCTAATAGATAATTATATAGGACTTAATATTATAGGACCAACCACTTTTTTGTTCTATGTAAGAGTGTTGTAATAAGTTTATACGATGGTTTTAACAAGCTTTATACGACACTTTTGAAACTAAGTGTCTTATTAGCCCTTTTATACGTACCAATTTGAAAGAAGTGTCTAAAGACAAGTGTTCTATAAAAAGATGTTATAAAAAGGTTGATAAGACGCTCAGAAACATCGTACGAACTTATTACAACACTATTAGATAGGACACAAAAGTGTTTTGTTTTATAAACTTAAGTTATATAAAATAATTTATGTTGGTGATTTTTTTTTGTCATCAATCATTTGTGATTTACATGAAATTGATTAGGCGATGAGGTAGACATAAGTGACTTAGGAGGTGTGGAGATGTTGTCTTTTTTACATTAGTTCGCCATAGGGCAGGGGTCAAGGAGGTCGGGCCCTCTTGCGGGGTACTAGGGGCATCGCCTCGAGGTTTATTGATTTTAAGAAGATTTAGACTTGTAGAATTTTAGTTTGGGGATGATCTCAACAAATTCAGAAAGTTGGAAATTAGATTCTTGAAATTGTTCCCGAAATTGGTAGAAATTTGACTAAATATGAATTAGAGATAAAGCCATCAGAGCCCTGGACTATGGAACCAAAGTTCTAGACATTGCTTCTGATTCTAATACACATGTAACTGCTCCCGAACCTTATCTGTTAACGTTAACGGTTATAACTGTTATGCAATTTTGTTTTAGACGTTTTAACCGTCCCTAACCGTCGATCTCTCATATAAATATGTAAACGAGAATCTGGGTGTATATAAGAACTCGATCCCACAGCCTTTGGGACAGAGTTTTCTCTTGAATTATCCCAATAAAATATTCGTGAAACCCAAAGCATTAAGAGACAAATTATTGTATTTGGAAAGTGAACTTTCAAGATACAACGAGATTATCCCGTCAACGATTTATCTCCAATCCCCAATTCCTAACAATTTATTAGGACATTTGAACACTTTTGATGTCTTAATAAACCCGATTTTAGTGTGTCTAAGCGTCGTAATAAAATGTTTTATAAGACTTAGGTATATAGGAACAAACCAAATAGCGTCCTATCTAAAAGTATTACAATGTGTTTATAGGACGTTTTTTTTTGGTGTTTCAACTAGTTTTTAAAAAGCTTTTAATATAAAGTGTAATATTAATTAGTTCTTTTATACGACACTATTTAAAAAAATATTCTATAAACACAAGTGTCCTATAAAATAGTTAATACGACACTTTATTTAAAACCGTCCTAATTACTTGTTCAAACGTTCAAAAGCATCCTATAAAATTATTGTCAAACTTTTAAACAAAACGTTTTATAGTTTGATTATAAAGTATTATATTATGACACTTGTACATTTTACACGTCTTATAAAGCCAATTTTTTCTTGTAGTGCCACTCGCTATTGTGATGATCAGGCCATAAGGCCATGACAAGTAATATAAATTGATGATTGAACCAACTAGTCGGTACCCATGTATCTCCCATTCTGGATGTATCTTACTTTCATGTTCATGGCCTTTCTACATTGCGGAGCACCATGTTGCACATCATTCTACTGTTGACCAGAGGTTCCTAAGATGTGGACTATCTTTTTTTCTAGTGGCCTATAACGCCTGATCAGATGGTTAATGTGATCCATGCCAAACGTTCATTTCATATACATTGAACAAATTTTAAGTCTTACTATACCATAAAGGAGCTTTGCCTTTAAAACCCTTGAAACAGTGATTGCCAATTCAGAAGGAAGTGGTACAAAAGGTTCATGAACAACGTTTGGTGAGGTGGGGAGGCAAAAGTTTAGGTGGGTTGTTTCTGGATTCGAATTGAATGAGAATTTCATGGAAATCACCCATGTGTAATTGTTTCAGGGAATAATCCCTGTTTGACCAAATGGAGGGATTGATGATAGGAGTAAAACAACAGTAAATGATCTTTGACAAAACGCAAAGAGATTCTATGTGCTTGAACGTGTTACAAGGTGTCGTTTGTTTTTTAAGAGGTCTAAAGTCTGAAGTCTTAATTTACTTATGATTAATAAGAGGTGATGTGTAAAAATATCTGAACGATTTAGACTTAAGAGTTATTAAGAGATTTTTTTTAAAAAAACAAACAACCCCTAAGAGTCCTCGCTGAATTGTGTTTAGACATTATACTTGTAAAATCATTTTCTAGATATTTTAGCTAGAACTTATACTTATAAAGTTATTTTAATCGGATATGACACACAAAGTTCGGGAAGATGTAATATTGGTGATCACGGTTCCGTAAAAAAAAACCCACAAATCCTTCATAAAAAGGTAATCTTCTGTACATCTAGTGTTAACCCCAAAAAATAAAGTAAAGAAAACAAGGAAGCACCATACTACTATGGAAATGAAAAACAACAAAACGAAATAGTAGGGGTGGGTTCAAATGAAAACTCATCTTTTATTGTGCACACGAGAAAAAATCTTAACCATTGATCAAAACATAGAAAACTAATCAATGGTTAATACACAATAAGGTTAATTGAGAAGTGATTAAGAACAAAATTGAAATTTTGAATCAGCGTCTACTTGTTTGAATTTTTATTTTATTTTTTAATTAAAAAAAATTTACCCCCTTAAACTTTAAAATAAATTATCTTAAAAATTACTAATATTTTAATCAAACAAATTACACCAAAAAACGAGAATTTCGTGCTCTTCGATATGACATCCATCTTGATATAGTTTTCTTTTTTTCCGTTTTAACCGTTTTTTATTTGAAATTCTATATATGTGTTATATTCATTATAAATATGCATGCACATCCTCGGGTGTCCACATTCAGTATGAATAACAAATGTGAACGTTCATTCACTATTCATGATGAATAATACAATATTCAGGATTAATAATAGAACATTCAGAATGAATAATACATGAATTCATGATTCATGTATTATTTATCATGAATCATGTATTATTCACCCTGAATGTTTCATGATGAATAATATATGAATGACCCGTGAAGGTGTAGACACATGACACACTCTCTTTTGTTTCCCAATTCACAACCGAAATTTGGTTTAATTCATTATGAATATGTATGCGCATCCCCGGATGTCCCACATTCAGTATGAATAACAAATGTGAACGTTCATTCATTATTCATGATGAATAATACAGTATTCAGGATGAATTACACAACATTCATGATGAATAATACACGAATTCATGAATCGTGAATTATTCACCCTGAATGTTGTATTATTCATCCTGAATGATACATTAGTTATGATAAATAATACATGAATGACCCGTGAAGATGTGGAGACGTGACGCGCTCTCTTTTGTTCACCGGTTCACAACAGAATTACTCGATAGGTTATTGATTAGTTTTGATGGGTGTTGGGTTACGGTGCTGAAGAAAACCGATGTCTTACGACGTTGAAGAAAGTGTTGAAGAAGGTGATGTCGAGTTACATACTTACGGTGTCGAGGTGTTGTACAAACTTAAACGTACATAAATATTCATAATAAATATAACACATATATAACATTTTACGTAAAAAACGGTTAAAACAACAAAAAAACTATATCGAGATGGATGTCATATCGAATGGTACGAAATTCTCGTTTTTTTGATGTAATTTGTTTGATTTAAATATTAGTAATATTTATGATAATTTATTTTAAACTTTAATTGGGTAAAATTTTTTAATTAAATAAAAAAATAAAAAGTCAAATATGATAGACGTGAGTTTAAATTGTCTTCCATTTATACCTCTAAGCATCTTAAAATTAAAAACTCTATTTAATATGAGTTGTTGGATCAATAGAGATGGAGTGGTTGAGATTTGTTCTCACGTGCACAATGAAAATTGAGTTTTCATTTGAACTTTTCTTTTTCTCTCTCTCTCTCTATATAAACAAATTAATTTGTGAGAAAACAAAAAGTAATATGGGTCACATACCTTATCTAATAAATGGATTAAATAAAACATTATTAGATTAAATTAAGAATCGTATGATTGTCATTTTTTGTATGGTATTATCTGTAAGCGTAATAATAATCCCTAATAAATAGGGATTGAGTTACTTTTCTAAATCGATTTGAATATAAGTTTTTATCACATGATAATTTGTTCGATAATCATATTAATCGTATGTGGCAATTGTAGATATATTTTTGTTAATCGTACGTGATTATGTATATTTATATTTATAGATCTTATTGTGATGCAAATATTATCACACGTGATAATATGTCACTTATACTCACACGTGTATTATTATACGTGATATGTAAAAAAGTTTAACAAAGTGGATCATATATGATACATAATTGATCATATGTTAAACGTATATAACTAATCATATGTGATTCAAAACATAGATTCAGAAAATAGAGAGAAATTGATGAAACCAATAATGCATTAATTGTGGAAGTTACATGTGAAAATTGACAAAAAATGTGAAAAAAAAACATATAAAAAATGTATCTTAAAATTAATGAAAAAAATCATATAAAATTGATAAAAAATTATTAATTAATTAAAATTAAAAAATAAATAAATCTAAAAGATATAATGAGATTTTTTACGGATTCAAATAGTGTTTTTTTTACAATTATACCCTTAACAAAATATTTTATTTCAATTCAAAATGGTAATTATTCAAATTTCTAAAATATTTTCCATTTTTTATGTATGGTATTTTTCAATTGATTATGTGGTTTATATTGCTTCTCGCCTTCTCATAAATTGACCGCATTCTCGCCTTCTCGTAAATTGATGAGATGGAAATTAGTTAATGATGTGGATATTATGTAATTCTTTTTATTTGCCATATCATTTTAAGGTAATTCGTTACCTGTTGTTAAACATGCAAACCAGACCCTTAATAAATCAAAATTAACTCTGTAACACCCTTGAATCATAATCTTGAATGTTGATTCCCCAAAATAGAAACCAGACAAAAGTTTATTCCATTTTGATGCAATTTCCTATATATATATATGTGTGTGTGTGTGTGTGTGAAAGAAGTTGTTTGTGTAGTTGCAAACAGAAGTGAATAATCAAAATGTCACTGCTAAATGGAACACTTTTACTTATGGAATTTTCTCTGGAAAATATGTTGCTAAAGGGGTAATACATCACAAAACCATCACAAAAGTTGGTGAGTAAATTGTTGGTGGGAAACTCAAACCAATGTTGATTTATTTATTTTCTTGAAAAACATCAGATTCCACTAGAACTGTTGCAGTGGTGGAACATGAGCCTTAGAAACTAGGGTCGAACTAATTGATTGCATGATTTCCTTTTGGTCAATTTTCTAGGAGTTAGTAATCAAGACAATAGATTTAAGGGTATTCTTTATCTTTGTTGTCTCTTCGGAATTTTAAGAAGAATTTACATGTTTTATGTTATAAAAAACATTGATTTTTTATGTTAATTCACGTGTCAAACATAAAGTAAGAAACAATATCAATAATTCAATACATTGTTAATTTATTTTTGAAAAACAAAGTGTTACACATTGTCGCTCAAGCAATAGAAAAGTAGTTTGATCAAAATATAGAAAAGTAGTTTAATCTAGTATACTTCAAACTTTTTTAGTACTAAAATAACGTAAGATCTTGGAACTCAAAAGTATCAAGTATGACAATATGTGATTCAAGAAGACAATACAACATGCCAGTAAAAAACTAAATTAAAATTAAACAACAAAATAAAACAAATTATTATTTTGTTAATATAATTATTATTTACTATAATATTTTGTTGTTTTAGTTTATTATATTAATAATATTAGTAAGAGGTTTGGAAAATAGAAACTATGTTCCTTAGAGTAGTGTTAGAGGAGTTTAATATAAATATATTATTAGCTTCTTTCATGGGTTATAACTTATAATGACGTGAAAAATCACGCCCCCCCTCCTTATAGGTGTTCGGGCACTGAATCATTGATATTTTATAGGTGATATGTTGGTAATTACTGACAAAAGTTTTTTTGGATAATTTGTGTTAGTAAAAGTCATTTGTTTTGTAGTATGTGAAAAAACTCGTTTAATAGTAGTTTGATCTCTTATTTAGTTTTTTAGTTCAAGTTTCTATATTTCGTTTCGTAACAACGGCAGTATTAACACTTAACAAATTGGAAGATTTGATAAACATCACAACTCAATCCAAATAAAAGGACACATCAGGGACGTTTCAATCTTTTTGTAGGCCTGTTACATTTATAACATGACAAAATATAAAGCTTCACACCATATATTATATTAAAAGTCTTATAAATTAAAATAACAAAAATGTCTTCCAAATTAATAACAAAGTAACACAAAAAATTCACTTATATAGAATCATTTTTCTAATATTGCTTGAAACAAAATCTTTATTCAGTTTTTCATAATCAACTTTCTCTAATAAGTCATTAATTTGAAATATTAGCATATAGGAGTTTACGAACTGACAACTGTTGATTACCTCAAGTTCTCAAGAAACCCTAGCTCGATTCTAGGTTCTCCCTATAAACTCTCAACTTTGATGTGTATTATCAAAGCGCTATAGTGTAATTGAGCCCCAAAACGTTCGAAATCTCACATTGATACATCCTACGACACGGCCCTGACACATGCTTCTGCCAATCGGGTTTTATTTCATTTATTGAAATTTTTACTCAAACGGGTTTAATTTCATTAATTGAAAAAAATAAATTCCGAAATGCTTTTTAGAAGAACAACTAGTCAAAAAAATCTATAGATTTGAGAATTTTAAGGAATAGCTTTTGAGAGTGCGAAGTCATTGAGTCCGCTCTCTATACAGTTTCTTAGTTATTGTCGTATGCAATCTTTTCAACGATCTTTGTGGCAAGTCACATTATAAAGTAACTTTACATATAGTGGGTAGATGAGAGAAATTGTGGAATGTACGATAAAGAAAATTGAACACAACAATCTGCTTCAAAATTTGGGAAGGTAATCAACCTTCAATTTAGAATGTGATCATACTGTTTCAGTGAAATTATTAATTCATAATGAAAAGAGATTGGTTGTGTCACATGTCGTGACGCAATAATAAAACAAACCTAGCAAAAGCAAGGATTTAGTGGGTGAACATATAGTATATCATTACTCTCCCTCTTTTCTTTTCTTTTCTTGCTTCATGACAAACGAATTAAAAATAAGCATCAGTTTAACATACACCATAAAAGTCTCCTATATTTAGTGGGTGAACATATAGTATAAAAGGCACCCATGACTACGAAAAAATCGGGTTTATATATAGAACGATACAAATCTCTAATCGTCTTAATAAACTGCTTTATAAGATATATTTATAGGACCAAATAGAGATGCATTCAATTTAGAATTGTTGCAATAAGTTTATAACACGTTTTCAGGATTCTTCACAAGTTTTTAGAACATTTTTGAAATAAAAAGTCATATTAAATTTTTATACGACATTATTTGCAAAAATGTTATAGATCAACAAGTGTCATGTAGAAAGATGTGTTTATAGGACACTTCATAAAAGCGTCGTGTAAAAAAGTTAATAGGATACCTTATTTCAAAAATATCTTAAAAATTATTTAAACTTTAAACTTAATACAATGCTTTCAAATAGAACACATAATTGTTTGGTCCAATAAGCTTTCATTCCTATAAATCTATCTATTAACTCACATAGATATTTGTGTCGTCCTATATACTTAGTTTTGTTGTAGTCAGCAGCTAAAAGTGGAAAATGACCTTTGAAGAGATGATTTTTGGTCAAGTCCCGATGAGGGAAAGATCATGTACTAGAGGTAAAGGTTGAGCACCATATCTTTTTTGACCCACTTAGGCCACCTTCAACACTACACTACCACCAACTATGCATATCGACAAATCTTCAAAGGCGATGTGTTAGAGATCAAAACATTTCAGTCGTCATTGAATTCAGGGCTTCTAGATTTAAAGTTAGAACTTATAGATCTAAGGTCCAATTTAGTGAAAACCCTAAGGTGATGTTTGGGTCATAGAGTGTAATCTGTAGGAATTTGAATTTGTCAAATTAATTGGAATCTGATAGAATTAGAATAAATTTATCATGTTTGACCATGCGTTTGGTTGACAAAATAATTTGATTCAATTTGTTTGGTTCGTTGAATATAATAATGGTGGTGAGGTAGTGGTGGTAGTGTTCTATATGGTAGTCGTGGTGGCGGTGGTTGAAGTAGTGGCGGTGATGGTGGTGCTGGCGACGGTGGTGGTTGTGATGACGACAACAATAATGGTGGGGGTGAAGGCGACAATGGTAATGACAGTGATGGTGGCGTTGGAAGCGATGTCAATGATGACAGTAGTAGAGGCGGCAGCGATGGTGATGCGACGATGGCGGTGGTGCTGGCGACTGCAGTGGTGACATCCATCCTGATGCGATAAAATGGAATGGAGTAAATATAAAAGTATAATAGATTTTTTCTTAAAAGATAGTACTATATGAAAGAATTAGAATTCCTTGTTAGAACCCATGGAATTTACCTTCCACCATATGTGGAATTTGAATTCCTTAGCAAAATTCAAAGAATGAATTAAAGCCAGGAATAGAATTGACCAATCTAATATTTTCAAATTCCTCCAGATTCCAACGAAACAAATGCCACCTAAGTAATTGTATTAGATCTTACATAGTTTCCTTTGTTTGTAATAGTTCATTCGCTACAAAAATAACTACTTTTGCCGGAAGAAATTGTCACCGGCAAAAGTCTCGATAGTCGCCGGCAAAAGCTCAAAACCCTTTGCCGTCGGACTTTTCTGTCGCAAAGTTTCCGTGAAAAGCTGACCGCTACAAGGCTTTTTGCTGGCTAACAACATGGGCCGTCGGCAAAGATACATTTGCTAGCGAAAGATAGTCTTCGGTAAAAACTAAAGTCATCGGCAAAAACATTTCTCAAGTAATCGTATAAAAGTCTTTTCCCAACGATTTAATACTTTTGCCGGCGTAATTGTTCCCGTCGGGAAAAAAGTCTCCTTTGACTTTTTGGTCAAACATTTACCGACTCAAATATTTGCCGATCGTAGTTTACTTTTATTTTAATGTCAACCTCTTTACCGATATAAAAAATATTCGGCAAAAGAGTGATTTGACTCCTTGGTCAACCTTTTACTAGTCAACCTTTTGACGAAACATTGGGCAAACATTTTTGAACGGATATAAAAATGGTAAACTTCTATTGATTTATTTATACTTTTGTACACTATAGTAATTTTAATTAATAAAACAATTTTAAAACATAAACCGACTAATTAATAACAAAAAAATTACATAGATATCTTTTAAAAATAAATTAAACCAAAATATCTTTCAGATACATTTAGCAAAATAAAGATAAAAATGTACTATTCAAGATTTTGTACTTGGATAGTTGACTACTAGTAGTGACATTATTGAAGACGAAGGTCCGGCAAGAGACCACAAATGTTGTGTCACACTCTACCCAGGTACGATTCCTTGAATCTATTGGAACATTAGCTTGCATCTCTTGTGCCTGTTGCATCAAAAAATCGTTTTCTGTTATCATTTTGTCAAGTTCAACCTAATTTACATCATGAATTGAAGCCATCTAAGGGACTATATATTATAAATATACATAAAAAATAAATTTTAAAAAACTTATACCAACACAAACTATTAGAAACAATACAAATACCTTTGCCAAAAGCTTATTGAAGGTCTAAGAAATGGTTGTTGTTTTCAACTTTCACTCACGTGGACAAGCATCCACCCTTGGTTTCCAATGTTCCCATAACTGATTATTGACCTAGCATCACAATACCAAATAGATCAAAGGGTAAATATAAATGAAGCCACAAGAAGTTGCAAACTACTCAAGGATATAGATTTCAGCTACCTTAAACTAACATAAATGAATAAACTTTGCAGCTATCATAAGGGTACATCCAAATTCTTACTATTCCATTGGATTTCATACAAAGTTCTTTGGTATAGTTCTTCTCAAATATAAATAATATATACTACCAATGCCTCGTACCATAAAACATGGTGAAAAAAAAAGCAGAGGGAAGGGCTAAATTGTAGTTGAACCTTCCTTTAAATGAATGGTTTTCGTATTTCACTTTGGGTTTTGGTTAACTGACACTACAAATGGAACGTTTTCAATGACGGAATCCACAGGTAAAAGCCATCAGTGGCGGATTAGTGTTGTAATATCATTGTCGCAAAAAAGTGTGGCTGGTACTAAGGAATTGAAAATTTTGTCAGTAGTCCGTCGGAAAACGTAAAAATAAAAAAATAAAAATGTGAAAAAATCATCGGCGGTTTCCCGGATTTTAAAATTCGGTCAGTGATTTATATAAAAAAAATTGTCACATTCATATTTAATTTGCTGGCGGCTTAATGGCGGAATTTAAAAATAATTATTATTTAAATTCATCCAAAAAATTGGTAGAAAAAAATCTTATATAAAATTTCTGTCGGTAATTCGCTGCGAATTTCATTGAAATAAAAAATTTTCAATAAATTTCCGCCGCTAGTACAGAAAATTTATAGAAATAAAAAAAAACAAAAATTCTAATTAAATTTTCTGACAGATTACTGATTAAAATCCGTCGTTATCCACCAGAAAATTAAAAGAAATAAATTTTAAGATGAAGGAAAAAACTTGGATCGGAAAAACAAGGTGAACAACATATTTTATGTAACATGCAGTAAGCACAGAAATAATTAATATTCATGGATTTAACATGGTTCACCACCACCGAAAGGTAAGGTAATGTAGGTACCACTATGTGGCAGACCCATGATCATGGATGTTACAAGATGCTCACTGCGGGGTTCGAACCGATACCATCCACTGACCCAGGATGTTACCTTACTACTAGGCTATAACACGAAGGACTTTATAATTATAATTTATTATTAAGCAAAGAGAAACACAAAAACCAGAAACGAAAAGTGGGATTACAAATTAAAAATGAATCACTTTGTGTTTCATAACTCGTACGTGATGCTAAAGCTAATCCTCTCACGATATTTGTCTCTCAATTTCGTGATGATTCTTGTCTCTCAATTCAGGATCATGAAAGGTGCCACCATATTATAATAATGTTGGATGCTTCCATATATATTTTAAAACTACAATAATAACATAAGTTTGTCTTGCCAGAGTTGGTTTGGAAGACTTTTCTCCCATTCCAGGCACATGTTCGAATCCCGTTTCAATCATTTTCTTAGTTTTTAGCGTTAATGTTAGGTTTATTACGTTTCTTAAAAAAATTGCGATAAAAGATTCGAACAGAAGACCTCACATGCGAAAAGTAAGGAACTAACTAACACGACAATGATGATATTTGAAAAGTATGCATAGCTTCGTTTCTTATAGTCAAATGATGTCACCACTTCCCAAAAACGTTTCTATTGCATCCGTGGAATGGGAGCGGACGTCAAGAGCGATTTAATTTGCACTTTGTGGAAGTCCGTAGAAGGGCCCTTGCAGACGTCCGCAAGCCCTTCTTCCATTTTGTATCATAATTCTTCACCTTTGGGTGAAGCTGGCATATCGACTATAGATCAAATTCAAGCATGAAGATGGCTAGGAGTCGAGGGATATTCATATTAAGCTTCTAAGTGATCTCTCGTAGCAGTTTATGAACCAAAAGATACAAACAAGAAGGGACGTTCCAATCTTTTTGGAGGCCCTGTTACACTTAAACCTTTCAATTACAATGCAAAGTGAGATAACAACTATACATATATACAAATTACCGAGGCGATGATACGGAATATTATTTTTGCTTTCTGATAGAAATTAGTGAGGCACTAAGGTGAGCTGTAGTTTTACATTCGTTAATTAAAAACTCTAAACAACATAAAATTGGACCCCAAATTCAAAATAACACATTTAATATGCTAAAGAACGTACTTGCAAACAAGTATTTTTCTTCAAGCCAGGGTCTATTGAATCTGCTGTGAGGTTTGTTGAGAGTTTGAGGCATGCAACACGTGTAAATCTTAAGATTGCATAGGTCACCCATGAACAAAGGGTGATGCTTTTCTACCAAAGTTTTTCTTTTCTAATGATATTTACCTTGACTTTCCTTGTGAAAATGAAAACACGTCGCTAAGAAGGAAGGTAGGAAATTAATGTTGAAACTAAAGAGTGATAAGTGGCTAGCTGCCAAACCAAAAAATATATATAAAAATAGCTCACTTTGCTTTGGTTATTGGTTTGATTATATGGATTGGTTTTTCGATGGATATAATTTGTTTTTAAGATATTCTTCTGTTGACTTCCAAGAAGTTATTGGATTCCAGAGCAGATTTTTTCTGTTGACTTCCAAGAAGTTATTGGATTTCAGGGCAAGTGGAATATCGATTAAAGCCATAATGTGCTCCAATAATGATCCCCATAGTTTTCTCATGATTGATGTCAAAATGTTAATAAGGTCAACCAACAACTATGTAGGGCAAATACGTACAGAAAAAAGTGGCAAAAAAAAAAAAAAGGAAAAGAGAGATCCTTGTTTTCAAGTTGCCAAATGTCCATTTACCATCAACCTATAACCAAGGTAGAGGTCGGATTATCGAATAAAATGTGTTGAACCAGGCTTGTGTATATATATTGGCCTATATAGAAGCAATCTTCGTAAAGCTCAGAGTATTTGTAAGATTCGACCGATATTTCAAGGAGTTCGTGTATAGTTCATAGGTTCTTAGAAAATAACAATGTTTGTTACAATTTTCATGGAATGATCACTTCAAACTATAAATAGAGGGTACACATCAATAATATGCATGATGGCTGAAAACCAATTAAAAGTGTTTGCCAATAATCAATTTGTGCCACGAAGTTCGAAGGAGGATGTGTACCCGGACTACGAATTGCTTGATGGATACAAGTATGGTTACAGGAAGTCTTGGATGGTCATCTTTCTGATATCACTTGATGAGAAGGAATGAAAAGGTGTTCTAAGTAGACGGAATCATCCAACCCAAAGATTGATCACAAGGAGGTACTCAAATGTGAGTTGGCTTGGACCACAGAAGAAATTGCAAATGTTATAGTATGTTCAGGAGCTACGAATGCCATTTTTAATTCTATGGATGCTAATTATAACTTCAAAACACTGTTGCAAAAGAAGCATGGGATATTCTAGAAATGGTTCATGAAGGAGCAATTAACAATGCAAGGCCTTCAAAAATCAAGTTACCAACTTCCAATTTCGAAAGTCTATAAATTAATGAAAATGAAACTAGGTTATTTCAATTCATTATTGTACATGTTGTGGAGAAGATTTTGTCTTCGAAACTTTAGTGAGTTTCGATTGAGAGACTTCGCTATAATCAAATCCTTGATTGAAATTCTTAGAGGAACTAGAACCCATTGATTTGCAGCATATAAACTCATACACACATATAAAATGAAGAGAGATAAAAGGTTGAGAAAGAGAACTTCTATATACAAAGAGAAACCATACACACATATTATGGCAACCGAGTCATGCTTATATGCATGATGAATTGGTGCTTTGTTCAATCGGTTGGCATGCATGCCAAAACCGACTCCTAATAACTACCTAGTAGTTACAATGATGTGTCCCATGACCCTCTTAACTAATAAACATAATATTAATTAATAATTAAAACACAAGTCTTGACATTTAATTTCCAACATTCCCCCCTAAATGTCAAAACACTTCTTCAGTCAGCTTTGAGTCTTCAATCTTTATATCACGACAACGAAATCGTTGCATGTCCTTCTGAATAGTAACCTTCCATGCTAGGGTCCTCATCCTCCTTTTCTTCCACGTTTGGTTCCTTGCAACTCCTGGTTTGATCGGGTGCCGAAATAGCGTTTCGGTCTTCCTGACCATTCCCTCTAGTTAAGCCACATCTGAGGTACCTACGCTATGATTAATCAGACGTCCCAATTTGTCTTGAATCCTGTCGGTCAATCTGCCGAACTTCTGATTCTCGATACTTGGCAATGTTCCAAACCGTTTCAGTGCAAATATGTAATATTCTTGTGGGAGCAGCAGATAATCATTAAACAACTTGCTGATAGCTTCACCGTAGCATTCCGGGAAACCAAAACTCATCGCGATGTCATTCCATCTTCCTTCAACTGTAATGATCTCGTGTCCTCCTGATCCTACAATTAATTTATAAAGATCAAACAAGCAAACTTCCATATCTGATATCTTTGGCGGTAGTATAATATCTTCATCGTCTTTGATTTTATAAAACCAAACGAGCGCCTCTTCGAATTTTCTTTCGAACAATTGCTTATTCTTGTAAGCAATTCGGTCACAGTCGGTTAGTACCATGAATGTTGTAAAATCGTCGAGGGTCTTTATATGTATGGGCACAAAACTCCCATTAATTTCGAATTTGTCCTCTGACATTTTCTTGATCTCCTCTTCTTCAAAGACTTGGTTCTTGCCTGAGTCAACATTCCTTGAGTCTGACTTTATTGACTCTCGATGGTCTTTCTCATCTTCCTTCCGGTCCTCACACGTGTGAGTGATTTTACATTTCAAATCACTCACTTCAACTTCAAACCCTTGAAGTATGAGTTGCTTCATACTTAGAACATTTATGTTGATTTCAGGCACAAAAGAAACATAGGGAATAACATACGATCTTTTGTTTGTCTCTACATTGATTTTCCCAACACCATGTATATGAAGTGGTTCAAGATGATGTTCTTCATTGTTGATGAAGAAACATCTCTTAACCCTAACAAATACTTCCTTAGAAGGGGACATATGTTTAGAGATTTTCGAATTAACATACCAAACGAAATTCCATGATCCCGTGTCGGTTCCCTCAACCATGTAATCACCATTTATGATGATCTTTTCTGTGTGTGTTTGTTGGTAGGGCTGCAATGGGCCAAACAATTGATCAATTTGATCGTCGTGCCTTAAAACAAGTTCGTCCGGGTGTTGTGTGGACTCCCAATGCATCGACCGATTTTCCTTGCTCTGACAATCCCAGGAAAAATGGCCTTTCATCATGCAACGATAACATGTTGGCCTTTTGGTTCGCTTCTCACTGTTTTCACGGTTGTTGGTAGAATCGCGACGTTGGTTTGCCAATTTCGCGCTTCCACGAGATCGAATGTGAGTGTTGCAAAGTTGTTGAATAAGCCTCAATGTTCTTCTCCTTCTTTGATTTCTCCTTTGGCTCTGATACCACTGTTGTGGAGAAGATTTTGTCTTCGAAACTTTAGTGAGTTTCGATTGAGAGACTTCGCTATAATCAAATCCTTGATTGAAATTCTTAGAGGAACTAGAACCCATTGATTTGTAGCATATAAACTCATACACACATATAAAATGAAGAGAGATAAAAGGTTGAGAAAGAGAACTTCTATATACAAAGAGAAACCATACACACATATTATGGAAACCTAGTCATGCTTATATGCATGATGAATCGGTGCTATGTTCAACCAACACGTCGGTTGGCATGCATGCCAAAACTGACTCCTAATAACTACCTAGTAGTTACAATGAGGTGTCCCATGACCCTCTTAACTAATAAACATAATATTAATTAATAATTAGAACACAAGTTTTGACATTTAATTTCCAAAAGTACATTATAGCGATTGATGAAATTTCACTTGTTATATAAATGTCGAGACAAATGTGAGAAAAATATTAAGATCATTGCCTCATAGATTTCGTTAGAAGGCTATAAACTTTGAAGAAAGCAAAATATGTGACCAATTGACTGAAGAACTCATTGGTTCACTAAGATTTTTCAAATGTACTTTGGATCAACCTGTTTGAAGATAGACTTGTAGTAGTATTAAAGAGTAAAGTTCAATGTTGGTCCCTAACGTTTGCAATTTTAAACGGATATCGTCCCTAGACTTCAAAAACTTGGATTTGGTCCCTCAAGTTTGTCAATTCCCAACCGATTTCCTTCATCAATCTAACGGCTATTTACTTTTTCCTTTAAGTCCATTTAAGTGAAGGGTATTTTCGTCATTTTTACTTTTTCCTTTTTCTTTAATTTTCTCACCCTCAAGACGACCATCTCCATACCCCTCACCCTCCATCATTCTTCAGCTACCCCCCGTCAAATTTCTACTCTCCACCCACTCACATGGGAAAGTCTCCCAATCACCCTCTGTTGCCAATCCCCTCTAACACTAATATCCAATTATCTTGATCAGTTATCCCCCACTCATCCAACCCTCAAATCCAAATGAAAAACACGAACATTAAACCCACAAATTGAAATGAAAGTAAAACCCCAATTATCTATATTAGGGTTTTAACCAAAACAAAAATCTAACTTCTAGTTTATTTTCATTTTTCCATTTTAAGATATAAGAAGCATTTTATAAGCGGATTGGGGTGCTTCTTAAACTTTTAAGAGCTTCATCTTAGGTATGAAGCTACTGAGGAAGAAAGTGTTAGAACCAATCCAGCTATAATCAAGATTAACGATTACAAAATAAGAAATTGAACAAGGAAAGGTAATAAGAAATAGAACCTTAAACGATGAAATCGAATTTTTTGAAGATTTGACAGATAGAGGCCTGTGATTGCAGTGTCCTAAGACGAAATTTCACCCCAATCGTGCTTTTATAACGAACGTTGCCTTCAGGATACAACTATCTAATTGGATTGATACACGTCAATCCAATTTCACTGAGTTGATAATATGTTTCATGGAATAACTTATGAATGAATAAAGAGAGAAATGAAGGATAATTTTGTATGTCATAAATATAGAGAGGATAAGGTATTTATACCTTTTGATCTAAACAGAAATAATTATCGAAAAACTCTCCAGAGACCACCACGAGTTTACCCGCGTGGTAAGTCATTTTAGGTTCTGTTTCATCGACAACAAACAGAGACCATTGCGGGTTTCGGTGTTAGTTACTGTAACACTCTTAAATCTGAAGATAGCAACTTATTAAAAATTTTCTAAATACATCAATAATTTCTTTGACTACAGACACAATTTGAGAATTAACCTCAATACACACATTCATCCTATACATACCATCTATAAATAGGAACGGGTGTTACTAAACCCAATAACAATCACTATCTCCAACTTGCGGAAGACTTCACCAGCTACTTACTCTTGTATAAAGCTAAGGGTCAACTCCTCATAGCACTTGCTAGAACCGAACCCCCGACAGGAACCTGATGCACATGCCGACAAATAAAAGGTTAGGCTTAAAGCCTAGTGAGCTCAAGAGTTTTAACATGATGAATATATCTTAAAAGAAAGGAATTCAGTTTAAAGCAAGATCATTCGAAATATTATACTTCAAAATGGAAACGACACATTTTCCCATAATATTCACTTTTAAAAACAATGCTCCCAAAACACACATTTCTTATAAAATGATGCAACCTGTAACTCGCCCAAACGGGATTATAATTCGACACTCAAATTCGTGAAAACGTAAATTATACTTCATATCCCAAAACACCCAAAACACGGTTGGGACATAGTACTCGACCCTTAAATAATGGAAAACAATTCATATAAATATGATACACCATTAAAACATGGAACTGAGACTTAATACTCACGCGACCATAAAATGGAATGAAATCCAAATATTAAAGCATGGACAATCAAATATCCAAAATACAGCGGGCCGACAATGGAGGATACCCGTATCCGTTGAGAGCGGAGGAACACAAAAGAATGCCACTCAAACAACGTTGATCGTATGACACTTCACGACACGCTAGCCCAAGTGCCCCTACGACCTCTTGACAAGTTCACCAAAAGAGACAGTTGACCTTGGTGGCCGTTACAAAGAACTCCACCTCAAAGGGGCCAGCACACTGGGGACTACAACTATGGAAATTCCCCAAATGGCCCGACACCCCGGGGACTACAACTAAGGAAATTCCCCAAAAGGCCCGGCAGACTGGGGACTACAACTAAGAAATTCCCCAAAAGACGGAGGTCACAGTACTCACCTCCCAGGCAGCACTATCCAGACTCAACCCTCCTAGTGCCTCCTTGTCAAGTTTCGATCATAAAACATGAGTCCCGGAGTTCAACCCCGTACCACCCAATTGACCATCAAATAGGACTGACTTATGTGCTTATGGATCCAATGCAACACAGTCTAAAGTTACACGACTACTCATGAATGACTAAAGCACTCGAGTATGTAATTATCAATAAAATGCTTTAAAACGTAAATCACCATTGGACTCTAAATCGAGCCATTAATACCGGACAAATCTCCTCAATACTCATTTACGTCAACACCGAGCCAAAATGCCCAAAAAAATCCTTTGACCGACAATTAACGTCCCCACAATTAATGAAATGTCCTTAAACAACGTTTATGAAGACACATATCTCAAAGACGTGATTAGCCCAAAACCCAACACGTATTGGGACCAAAGGTTTTCCAAAGGGTTTATGAATGCAAATACCCCAAAATGCCTATGACATGAAATGGACTTCATTTGTACAAAAATCACCAAAGATGCATAAGTCATGAAATGGACTCCATTTGTACAAAATCGCTAAGAACCCAAATATGAGCATTCTATGGAATTAAACAACCCAAGTTCAACAAATATGAAAACTTATCAAAATACTTACACTTTGACAAATACCAAGTAAAACCTACTTTTACTTCAAAATACACATTTTGGCATGTACACCATTTTAACAAATCAACTTGAACTCACCTCGCTAGATTTAGGCTAAATCTAGATTTCATCCAACTTGAGCTCCTTCGAAGGGCACTTGAATCCTCAAGACGAAAACTTCCAAAACCTAGATCCATACATTCGAAACCATAAATACCCATATTTAACCATTTAGAAACATTCCCCAAGCATTATTTACTAAAAATCCCCAACGAGATCAAAACCCTAGTTTCTCCAAAACTATCAAAAATCCGAGATTTGATAACCCAAACACTAGGGAAACATCAATGGAGCATTTATAACATTAAATCAAGGAAGCTTACCATTTTAGATGATGAGACTTTCCGAGGACACCCATTCTAACTCCTCAACCCGAGCTCCCACACGTTGAACTTGATGAGGAAGATGAAGATGGAGGTTTTTGGTTCAAGATCCCACTAGCTAGATGATGAAGAATCATGTGGTTCAAGGGGGAAAACCCTCAAAATGGTTTAGGGTTCATCTTTGAGGTTTGGGAGAGAAAAGGGGAGAAGATAGAAGTGAGAAATGAGGAGAATGGTGACAATTTCGGACATTTAGAAGACCAGACGTCGCGCGCGACCTTGCCATGCGATAGTGACATTGTCACTATTGCGTGGGCACTATCGCAGAGATTGTATCGTGGGTGGTACACCCCCGGAGATTGTGCCACGCAATAGTGACACATGTCACTATCGCGAGTCACAATCGCGCCACTCGTACCAAAGCCAGAAAAAGGTCAAAACTCGCGATTCTCGCATGGGTCGACTCAAGGTTCGAAAGCACAACATTTTCCACCCAAAAAGATAGGCGGAGGGCGGAGAAATTACCAACGGAGGACGGAAACTTGCTTACGAAAAACCCGGGTGTTACAATCCTCCCAACCTTAGAATGATTTCGTCTTCGAAATCTAGATTCCCATGAAACCTTACCCGCAGAAGGATTGCCCTTAATCCATCTGTCAGCACCACCAACATGACCCTTGCACTGGTATCCACGTCAACCGCCCCTCATGGGCACATGACACTCATAACTGAGCGAACACTTAACTCTCCAAAGTAACCTTTAGCTACAAGGTTACGGTCGTCTCCCAACCTTGGGTGACAATTACCACCTCCAAGCAATTTGTGACCTCAACTTCTCGCTGACCAACTCCCTTCGGATCTACACGGTTCCGAACCCAAAGTCAAAGATAGCAACCAAACTCCCATGAATCCTCAGATTCCTACTAATCCATTCCAAATATTGATCAAGATGTCCTTCCAAGGCGCCCCAATGCGTCCTTCAGGTAACTGGTTAACCCATATTCGGTTAACACTCAACTTCGTTCCAACACCAACCTCAAAACATTCCTATAATGAAATCTTTATCACCATGGAATGCTTATACACATCGGTACTTACTCGACAACATCTAACCCTCTATTAAATTTCATCACTGAAAGGTCAATATTTCCCATGATCCAACCGGGATACATCCCAAACATTTCTAGATCCATTGACTCCAAGAAAACAAGTCGACGCCTAGGACTAAACGATGACCTCAAAAACGTGGACATCCCGCCCAAGATTTCATTCCAGATGGATGGTCGCACTAGGGTTGACACCTAACAGAGTGCTAAAATTCCAATTACTACATTTCTAACAAACGGACCATAAGAATTTCCTTTGATCGCGGAACCCACTAAGACGATACACCATCAACATATATCATGATGTCACACCGACGAGCAACCCACCAAATCGAACTCAATATAGGCGCAGATAATCACATAAGACCTTATCCCGCATGATTACCGAAGTATAAAGTCACCCCTTAATTACCTGGAGAGACTCAAATCTATTATTTCCATTATACATGTGGGTACCAATTAAAAACTGAAATCCACAATTCAAGGCTGACCGCAAGTCGGATCATCCGACGCTTCAAATACCAAGAACTCCATTAGTCCCTAATTACAACTTCTCTCACAACAGGGGTTTAAATCTATAGGCCTAATAAGTTCAAGGTTTTCAGTCGCTCTGCCAATTTAAACTTTTACAAAACTTTTAAATACGTATGCTCTATAACAATAGTTGGTCGTGCAGTAAAATCCACTACCGATCACTCGAGTTTGAAAATTAATCACCGACGCTACACATATAAAACCGTTTCCAAATTTCTTTCAATCGATATTTACGTAAATAAAACAGTAACAAAAGATGTGTAGCAAAAATTCACACTATAAACATGAAAGTAAATTCTGGTACTCCAAACACGTGAAATAAATGCTTGCACAGCTCCAAGAGAAAACTTCGCAACTTTTAACTTTAAACTTTTATTCTTTAACCAAAAATGTAGCGGCATAAAATTTTCAACAACTCTCTTATACACCAGTTTATTCCCCAAAACTTTGTAGAATGATGGGAACGCAAATAAATTTTCAAATCGAATTTAAAGCCTCGAGCCGCACCAATAAAACACATTTGACAAAGATGGTAACTACAACGATATGCAACCCGAAAATTCATTTCATACATTGCAGAAAATTTATAACAACCAGGTCAACAATCGAAGCACATTTAGATTAAAAGTTTAATATGAGGAAACATAATTATTTCACAGATTTACTCACGCGAGCGAAAATCGAATTCAACCCAAAAGTATGCACATATACCCGTGTAAAACTTAGAATGCAGTAATACGACATTAAGATTTTCATGGTGCCTCTTACGGTTGCAAAAATGTAGGTGCAAGACTCGCATGAGACAAAGTACTAAACAAGACTCGTAAACTTAACGCACCCACTAATGCAAGTCTACACGTTCCAAAATTTCTTTTTTTTATCATGCGGTTCGAATGGTCATAAAAGAAAACGCCATAAACCTAACTAAACTTTCATAAACTCATTGACGGTAAAATCAAGCGGCATCAAAATCTCTGCTTCCCAACATGAAAAGCGTAAAACGACAATAAGTCTAAAAATGTCAAAACTCTAAAACCACCACGTAAAATAAAGTGATCATTTCCCACAAAACTCTCATGAGGTACGACACCCACACCCCAAAAGCTCGTAAATTATACGCCATAAAAATTTAAACTCACGCATCTCAAAATACATTCACTAACTCCAAAGGTTGCAAAACTATACCCCGTAAAATTAAACACGACTCATACAGACTAAAATTTTCTAGAAAAATCCGACTCAAGAACAGTGGGACAACTTTTCCTTTAAAACCTTAACATACGTAGAGGAGATCCAATGTCAAGAATAAAAATTCTACAGTTACGCCCAATACACCAACTGACATTAAAACACGGGTCTTTATAATATCCAAATATAGTGTTAGACGCAAAACAGGGACGAAGAGATTTTCAATATAAATTTGCAATCACATGCAACAAAATAATTCCATGCATGCTTACGCTCACGGTTTAAAAATCTGATGAGTGTTAAATGTTTTATCAAAACTTCACAGTAGAACACAATTTATGCTTCGAAAACATGAGAAACAATTGATGCAAACTTATTTTAGAAATAAATTTCGTGCATAAATTTTGGTCGACACTCACATCTTAGGATTTTACTCCTCCATTTTCCCGACATACTATTGTCATCCGGATGCATCCAACATCTTAGAGAAACAATCCAACTAATTGGTTAACTTACAATTTTCCTCGAAACAGAATCGGTCTGTCCAACTGATAGTTCTACTCCAAACAATAATTCTAACTCAAGATGGTCAACTTAATGTATTCATCATACTTAACTATCACTCCAAAATGACATTGCTATAAACATCAACCCTTCCTTAGATTGCTCGCTTAGAAACTTTCTCACTACCCCCAACGGTCATTCCACCAAGGTAGTTCAAGTATACCCATGTAGCATGTAGATTCACCATAACACTGGCCAGGTGCCATAATGAACGTACCGTACATGATCATCCTTGCGACCCTCGGCAAGTTTCCCGTTTCTAGCGACTCGATCAACTCCAAAATATCTTATCTTAAGGTTCCTAATGTGCACTTCATTTACAATCACTTATAAGAACGCTAGTTTGAGTCTAGGCATTCAAAAATCAATACCTAATTTTCTCAAACTAAAGCTCTGATAACAACTTGTAACACTCTTAAATTTGAAGATAGCAACTTATTAAAAAATTTATAAATACATCAATAATTTCTTTGACTACAGACATAATTTGAGAATTAACCTCAATACACACGTTCATCCTATACATACCATCTATAAATAGGAACGAGTGTTACTAAACCCAATAACAATCACTATCTCCAAATTGCGGAAGACTTCACCAGCTACTTACTCTTGTATAAAGCTAAGGCTCAACTCCTCATAGCACTTGCTAGAACCGAACCCCCGATAGGAACCTGATGCACATGCCGACAAATAAAAGGTTAGGCTTAAAGCTTAGTGAGCTCAAGAGTTTTAACATGATGAATATATCTTAAAAGAAAGGAATTCAGTTTAAAGCAAGATCCTTCGAAATATTATACATCAAAATGGAAACGACACACTTTCCCATAATATGCACTTTTAAAGACAATGCTTCCAAAACATACATTTCTTATAAAACGATGTAACCCGTAACTCGTCCAAACGGGATTAAAACTCGACACTCAAATTCGTGAAAACGTAAATTATACTTCATATCCCAAAACACCCAAAAGATGGTTGGGACATAGTACTCGACCCTTAAATAACGGAAAACAATTGATATAAATATGATACACCATTAAAATATGGAACTGAGACTTAATACTCACGCGATCATAAAATGGAATGAAATCCAAATATTAAAGCATGGACAATCAAATATTCAAAATACAGCGGGCCGACAACGGGGGATACCCGTATCCGTTGAGAGCGGAGGAACACAAAAGTATGTCACTCAAACAATGTTGATCGTATGACACTTCATGGCACGCTAGCCCAAGTGCCCCTACGACCTCTTGACAAGTTCACCAAAAGAGACACTTGACCTTGGTG
The DNA here is from genome assembly GCA_954870635.1 of Arctium minus. Lineage (NCBI taxonomy): Eukaryota > Viridiplantae > Streptophyta > Magnoliopsida > Asterales > Asteraceae > Arctium > Arctium minus. The sequence goes on along the minus strand of OX941080.1, from coordinate 56,866,199 downwards.
GCCGTTACAAAGAACTCCACCTCAAAGGGGCCGGCACACCGGAGACTACAACTATGGAAATTCCCCAAATGGCCCGACACCCCGGGGACTACAACTAAGGAAATTCCCCAAAAGACCCGGCAGACTGGGGACTACAACTATGGAAATTCCCCAAAAGGCGGAGGTCACAGTACTCACCTCCCAGGAAGCCCTATCCAGACTCAACCCTCCTAGTGCCTCCTTGTCAAGTTTCGGTCATAAAACATAAGTCCCGGTGTCCAACCCCGTACCACCCAATTGACCATCAAATAGGACTGACTTACGTGCTTATGGATCCAATGCAACACAGTCTAAAGTTACACGAATACTCATGAATGACTAAAGCACTCGAGTCTGTAATTATCAATAAAATGCATTAAAACATAAATCATCATTGGACTCTAAATCGAGCCATTAAAACCGGACAAATGTCCTCAATACTCATTTACGTCAACACCGAGCCAAAATGCCCAAAAAATTCCTTTGACTGACAATTAACGTCCTCACAATTAATGAAATGTCCTTAAACAACGTTTATGAAGACACATATCTCAAAGACGTGATTAGCCCAAAACCCAACACGTATTGGGACCAAAGTTTTTCCAAAGGGTTTATGAATGCAAATACCCCAAAATGCCTATGACATGAAATAGACTTCATTTGTACAAAAATCACCAAAGATGCATAAGTCATGAAATGGACTCCATTTGTACAAAATCGCTAAGAACCCAAATAGGAGCATTCTATGGAATTAAACAACCCAAGTTCACCAAATATGAAAACTTATCAAAATACTCACACTTTAAAAATACCAAGTAAAACCTACTTTTACTTCAAAATACACATTTTGGCATGTACACTGTTTTAACAAATCAACTTGAACTCACCTCGCTAGATTTAGGCTAAATCTAGATTTCACCCAACTTGAGCTCCTTCGAAGGGCACTTGAATCCTCAAGACGAAAACTTCCAAAACCTAGATCCATACATTCGAAACCATAAATACCCATATTTAACCATTTAGAAACATTCCCCAAGCATTATTTACTAAAAATCCCAAACGAGATCAAAACCCTAGTTTCTCCAAAACTATCAAATCCGAGATTTGATAAACCAAACACTAGGGAAACATCAATGGAGCATTTATAACATTAAATCAAGGAAGCTTACCATTTTAGATGATGAGACTTTCCGAGGATACCCATTCCAACTCCTCAACCCGAGCTCCCACACGTTGAACTTGATGAGGAAGATGAAGATGGAGGTTTTTGGTTCAAGATCCCACTAGCTAGATGATGAAGAATCATGAGGTTAAAGGGGGAAAACCCTCAAAATGGGTTAGGGTACGTTTTTGAGGTTTGGGAGAGAAAAGGGGAGAAGATAGAAGTGAGAAATGAGGGGAATGGTGACAATTTCGGACATTTAGAAGACCGGACGTCGCGCGCGACCTTGCCACGCGATAGTGACATTGTCACTATCACGGAGATTGTACCGCGGGTGGTACACCCCCGACGATTGTGCCATGCGATAGTGACACATGTCACTATCGCGAGTCACAATCGCGCCACTCGTGCTGAAGCCAAAAAAAGGCCAAAACTCGAGATTCTCGCATGGGTCGACTCAAGGTTCGAAAGCACAACATTTTCCACCCAAAAAGATAGGCGGAAGGCGGATAAATTACCAACGGAGGACGGAAACTTGCTTACGAAAAAACCGGGTGTTACTTTTACCGGCTTGAAAACTCACTTTGACTTATGTTTTTGTTAGATTAAAATATGATTTTATGTCCCATGGCCTAATCTTTGACCATTAAATCTTTATCATGCTCCTCACTAAAGCCCAATTGTAACACCTCAAATTTTCAATATATAATTTCGGTGATTAATACTGTTAGATAGTAGGGGGCAAATGTCGATCAGATGACCAGATTTCTTGAGAATCGTGTAAGTCACTTTCTGAATTGGTATTTCGACCCTATGCCTGGGTGGCACGAAATCCAATATGGGATAAGACTCAAGCACACTATCGTTTTTAGGCACAAAAACAAGAGCCAATTTGCTGGAGAGTATATATGATTATTTAAAATCGTTAGTCTAAAACATAAGTATATACAATATATATACTAGTCCCATTCGTAAAATAGGAAATAACAGAAATGGCAATGATTGCAAATTACTATCAATTATAGTCGGTTACAATCAATTTAGCTAAAATTAAGGGCAGAAAATAACTGAGCATTAAATGTTCAGTAAAATCAAATTTAGTCCAAAAATAGACACCAGAGCTTCTGGTCCAGAGACAACCATCAGAGGCTCTGCCATACCTTAAGAGGCTCTGACGTGCCTTAAGAGGCTCTGTCGTGCCTTAAGAGGCTCTGTCGTGCCTTAAGAGGATCTGTCGTGCCTTAAGAGGCTCTGTCGTGCCTTAAGAGGATCTGTCGTGCCTTAAGAGGATCTGTCGTGCCTTAAGAGGCTCTGCCGTGCCTTAAGAGGCTCTGCCTCTTGGATCACCGCTAGGGGCTCTGCCCCTTGACCCCCCCATTTCGTCGTGTCCGGGATCAAACTCGTCTTATAACAAGTGTGCACTCCGCACCACCTAACTTGTATTAGATCACAGTTTGTAACTCATTAGTACTCGTGTTATAAACAATTATACTTAAATGCCTGGTGACACTAAAATCACCAACAATCCTCCCCCATTTTAGTGTAACCCATGAAATAACATGTTAAATTAAAGTACCCAAACTTGCACATAAATGAAAATATCGAAACGATTGAATTTCCACATTAGTATTTTACACATTCCAAATATTGGAGAATCAAGGTGTCCCAAGGATTGAACCCATCAACTCATTTGAATACCTGAAGATAAAATACATATAAATTTCCTATACGTCCAACAAATTAAAACATGACACAATTATAAAGTCGTGTGTCCTAATCCTCTCATGATTGTATAAATGCCAAGTCCCCAACCTTTTGAAATGCGGCTACACTTCATAATCACATAGGTAATTCCTTTACTTCGTGTACCAGTAAGTATACTTTATCAAATGAATTATTAAGAAGATAAACTTCACCCTAACCACTACAGGACTGAACACATACCTGGGATGATTCAACTTATGTTCCAATTTATAAGTGTGAGCTTTCCACATTGAATTCAACTTCTAATGTCATACTGTCGGTCCACAAATACTATCAAGTTTTATCAATACAAACACATTAAACGATTACCGACCTGTTTAGATTAATAACAATGGTTACAAGATTGATCTATTGAAGCTCTCGATGTGTTCTCTCTGTTTTTCACCTTTAGTGTGTGTGTAAAAGTGTGATATCTGATTTCTTACTTGTTAGCTTCTCTAACACACTAAACCTTAATATCTAAACTAAGATATTAAAACTAATATCTAGATATTATAGTTAAACTAATATAATATCTAACTAACTTAGATATTTAAACTAAGTTAAAGTTAATACTAAATTACAATAAACAATAATTTACTTCGACATTTATTACAAAGTAACATTAGACTTTATATCGAGAGTCGACTTTCCGGCATTAGCTTCATATTGAATCTTCAGATCGGATGATCTTGAATCCAATGAGACTGTGCTCTAACAATCTCCCCCTTTGGATCAAGATCATTACTAAAAAGATTTTAGCAATTCAGTCTTCTTTTTCAGCTCAGAAGATGCAATCTCTTTCTCTAGCTCAGAATGCTTTAGCAAAATATCTTCAAAGAAAATTTATCTGAAATCAGCATGTCTTCAGAATACTTTGATCTCGCATTTCTTGGTTAGCTTTTCTCTTCTTTAATGTCTTGTAATGTAATGGACATTTCTTCAAGCTTTAGATTCTCCCCCTTTTTGATGAAAAGTGCAACGACTTCATCAAAACTTTGAGTAAGAAATGTAAACCATTTGGAGCCTCTTATTCGTCAATTCAAAAGATATTCATCTAGATCTTTTCAAATCTAGAAAAAATAGTCGTGTAACACCTGAATCAACTAATGAATCAGTTAACATGCCTGTCAGTAACACTAGGTCACTGTGTGTAACAAATACACATTGGAAAGGAGCTGTTTGATGTTGACTCCTCCAGGGCTTCCATTCAATCATCGAAACACCACAAAGGTAATTTCTATAAACGTTATGACAAAGAAACAAATTTCTTGTGTGTTCGTGCTTGTGATAGAAAGAATTAAGCACGTGATGATTGCTTATTGGCTCAAAATTGTGTAAACCACTGAGACAACAGTAAGTTAAACACAGACTCAATGTGCATGATTGAAGTGCGAAGGTGGGGGCAGACTTCCTTCTTTTCAATATCCATATTTTCCAAATGAAAATCAGATAGCAAATGTGCTGCTTCCCCTTAGAAAATGTGAAACACTTTCTTGTTAAGAAGAAAATGAGTAGTTGGTGAGGTTTGATCAAGAGTTGGCATGGGCTAGTTGCCTGTTTCAATAATGATCACCAAAGAATTGTGAAACATTAGAATTGTGGCTGCCCGACTCAGAAAGTAGTTAGTGCAGAGTTCTGATATACTTTTAACTCTGTTCTCACACCCTTTTTCTTTTAATCATTTAGCTCACTGCTAACCGAACTCTTTTTGCATTATAGCTCATTATCCAATCCACACTCATTTCTTTTGATTTCTCACACTCAATCACTATGGATTAACTTCTTGGGTAGGAAACACTGGTTAACGTGAATCCGTAAGAGTTGTGTTAAATCCTAGCACAATGATTCCGTATATCCTATAAAGAATATGTTGCACAAACTGATTTATAATCATGTAAGCTCATGTAAAACATTTAAATTACACTCCCAAAATATAAAATCTGTTGAAAAATCGAGAAGTGGTTTGAACATTTAAGAACATGTTTTGAATGAGTGAAAGTTGTCCTTATTTAAATCATATATGAGATTAAGATAAAGGATTACACCTTAACGTGCGATCTTACATCTCATGAAGCTAAGCTTAAAGTCATAAAGATATGATCTTGTAAGCGTTACTCAAAAATTCTGCAAAAGTCTTAAAAGTCAAGTCAAAGTAACTTTATTCACTTTAATTGAAAAGACAAAAAGCAGTAAAACAAGGAAAGTACGAGTTCTGATCTGAAATAATCAGAAGTCATCACCTTTTTACTCCCCCTGAAATTATGCATCTAAAATATGTTAGTGAAAAGCACATGATAGAGATCTACAATTTCCCTTTTTGAAATGCAGTTCATCATATCTATCCAATGCATAAATTTCAGAAAAGTATGTACTCCCCCTTGAAGGTTGATTTCCTTATTTGAGTATCGGAGTACAATTTCTCATATCAACACAGGAGTAAGGTCTTTTGATCATTGAAGTGTGAGTCCTAAACTGTTGTGTTTAGAAGTCATCTCCAGAGCTCCTCTTTAAACGTTGGGTGCCTGCAACACAAATTTAGCTTTTGGTACCCACTGGAATTTGGGTCCTGCTGTGTTAGCACTTGATTTTGGTACCCATTTAAAATTGGGTCCTCTTTTCATTTGAAATTCATTTGAAGCATTAGAATGATATGAGTGCACATGATAATTTCCAAACCAAATATCAGAATCTTGACAAGAATTAGAAACATGTTTATCATTAAAGGAAGACTTTCTAGCAGATTTAGATAACTGGAATAGTTGCGTAAAAGAGTATTGCTTACGAGAAACAACAAGTTTTGGTTTCAAAATAGTAGCAACATTCGCTTTTAAAACATCTTTACTAGGTAAAGTCTTATTACAATGAACACTACAAAACGATTTATCAGCCTTGTCAAGCTTCTGTTTCGGTTTCCGTTGAGATTTAACTTCTGGCTTTCTCTTGCTCAGATCTGAAACATTTGAAACTCGTGAGTTAGCTTCTGAGCAACAAACGAATGCGTCTTCTTAGAATGACCAGTAGTGTTCGGTTTCTGTGAATGCTGAGATATAATCTTACCTTTAGCATTTTTAGCTTTCACAAAGACTGATTTATCAACTTTCGTTGATTTTGCACTGTTAACAGACATACTGGTTTTTCCCAAAGATTTCACAATAAAATATGAATGGTTAGGAAGTTTCACATTAAAATCAAATTGTTCAAAACACTCATCCAAACCACCGTCAGAGTTAAGAAAATCAAACCCACTGTTTGTTAAACCAAACATGTCATCAGATTTAGAAGCCTTTGAAATAACAACATGTTTCAGCACAGTTGAAAAAACTTTTTGTTCAATCTCAATCAAAAGTCTTTCATCTATTAAAGAGTTCTCGAGTTCAGAAATTTTACTTTCCAAAACGAGAGGAGGGACGTAAATTTTACCTTTAATAGGCTTCGCCTCCATCTCTTTTACAGAATAACTTTGGAAGAAGTCATTTGAAAGAGATTTCTTTTGATATTTAGGATCATCATTACAACTATTATTCAGTTTCGCATAATAAAATGGAAGGTGAACTTTAGATGATTTCAATCGGTTTTCAGTTTCTTTGGCTTCATCCTCTTTAGACAGTCCAGTCCAGAAAACTTTAAGGTCAGGACATCGTCGAGAGAGTCTTAAGAATGTATAATCATAAAGTGCAGGCACTTCAGATATACCGTTTTTAAGATAATGAGGATTCTCATACCCGAGTCCCCATTTCTCTATTTCCTCTTTGGGTTTGTTCAGATGAATAGTTTGTTCACTTTGACCCAATTTGTATAACTTCTCTTCCAAACTTTTTAATTTAGCAAGTAAGGAAATGTTTTCTTTCGAAGTAGAAGAATGAAATTTCGTAAGCTCAATGAAATCAAACTCACTCTTTCTCAATTTAGTTTTTGTTTCAGTAACTTCTTGAAGAATTATAGTTTGTTCTTTGGCGCTGGTGTCAATGTTTTTGTGTAGGGTCTCAACCAATACTTTCTTCTCAGCAACAACATTGCTAAGTTTCTGTATTGATTGGTTTTGTTCAAGAATGACACCTTTTTCTCGCTTAAGCTTTGACTCTAACTCTTTTAGTTTAGTTAACATGGCATTCATTTGATTTAGGAAATCTGAATGAGTTAAATCACATACCTCATTTTCCTCATCATCTGAATCAGCTTCAGCATCTGTTTCCATCTTGCCCATGAAGCATAGATGTGCTTTCTCATCCTTCTCTTCATCCTCCTCTTCTTCGTCAGAGTGATCAAGCCAGTACTCATCTTCTTCCATTAATGCCTTTCCAGCCTCTATTTGCTTGGCTAGAAGCATTTTGTTTTTGTAGTAGTCTGAGTTTCTGAGTTTCGGTTTTCGGCAGTCTCTTGCAAAATGTCCAAGTCTACCACAGTTGTAGCACTTTGAAGGTTCTGACTGACTAGATCCTTCATCTTTAAACTTTTTTTCTTCAGGCTTCCTCTCCTCTATTCTCTTCCCTTCAAATCTATTTCCTTCAACCCTCTCCTTATGAACATAGTTGCTTGGTCCAGATAAATATCTCTAACTGTTTGAGCTCGGCTTTATGTAGAAATTCTTCTGAAAAACCTTTGTCAACATAAGCATTGCCTGCTTCAGTTGTTCACAGTCATCCGAGTCAGAGTTTGCATCTTCCTCAATCTCTTCTGGTTCAGACATAAGCATCTTCTTCTTTTTCTTTCTCACAACAAGAGCAACTGAGTCATTAATTGTCTTCCCATTCTGCCTCTTTTCAGCCAGTATTTCATCCACTTCTTCTTCATATTGTTTGAGGGTTTCATACACCTCATGAAGTGGAATCTCGTTTATATCCTTGATCTGCTTCATTTGCCTGGTAAACCTCTTCCATTCAGGCTGTAGGATGTTGAGGAATTTGACATTCAACTCGATTTGTGATTTGTTGACCTTGTTCTTGCTCAACTCATTTAGCAAGGTCATAAACCTGTCATATGTTCCTTCTAGTGACTCTCCAACTCTGCCTTTGAGTTCTTCATAATTGTTTAGGAAGTTGGATATCTTGAGCTGGTTCCCAACCTTGGAACCTAGCATCATCTTTTCTAGCTGATCCCACATCTCTTTGCCCGAAGCTTTATAGTTGTCAATCTTTACATAGATTTCATTTGGAATTCCTTGAAGAATGTATGATTTTGCTAATCTATCACCTTTTGCTCTCTTTAGGTTATCATCATCGAGCTCATGATACTTAAGTTCATACTGTGTCGGCATAGTTCCAACCATACGTGTCGTCATAACTGGTTTCATAACCCCTTCTTCTATCGATTTTCTGATGAATTCACCTAACTCATGTCTTTCAATAAAGTCCATGAACCGATCCTTCCACTGTTCATGCTCTCCCCTGAAGAGTACTGGTGGTTTTGAGTCGGTTCCGATAGCGAGTGCTTCTCTGGATGTCATTCTGAATAAAAAGATAAGTCTGGTATTAGCGCGAAGAGAGGTTTGCGCGAAAGGTTGCTGGCGCGAAGTGAGGATTGCGCGAGATCTATGTAGCGCGAAGTAGAGGTTGGCGCGAAGTATGGTTTGCGCTTGAAGGTGTTTGCGCAAATGTGGCTTATGTTTTGCGTGAAGAGTTGATCGCGCGAACTGAGGTTTGCGTGATTCGTTGGTCGCGTGAGTTGAGGTTTACGCTACAAGAGGGTCGCGCGAAGTATTGGTGGCGCAAAGTGAAGATGTTCGAGGTTTTCGCCAAGTGTTGGTGGCGCAAAGTGGACTTTGCGTTATACGTTAGTCGCGTGAATCAGAAGTTTGCGTGACCTTTGTGTGGCGCGAGTTGGAGTTTGCACGATGAACTGATGGCGCAAACGAGACAATGAACTGGCGCGGGTTTGAACTTTGCGCGAGTTCGTCCTGTTCTTCGAAAATTCGCCTGTTTTGCTCAAAATAACCTGTTTTTCCACGATTAGCTGTCCCAAACTCTAGCAAAATGACTACAAACACTTCTAGAACAGATTGTTACCACTCGATCTCGAGAAAACTCACTTTTTGAAAAGCAAATCGATGGAACTGTGACTTTTTGAACTCGATAACACAGACACAAAAATCACGAATTTGGAACTCGATTTAAGCTCTATACTGAAATCAAACTATAACAACTCGATCTAGCACATATATCGATCACAACTTGATCAAAATCTTACCCAAAAACACCTTAAATCACGAAAATGATTTTGAAAATAAGAACACAGAGTCGAGTTTATAAAAACTTGATTTGAATCTCTTATCAGGCTCTGATACCAATTGTCGGCCCACAAATACTATCAAGTTTTATCAATACAAACACATAAAACGATTACCAACCTGTTTAGATTAATAACAATGGTTACAAGATTGATCTATTGAAGCTCTCGATGTGTTCTCTGTGTTTTTCACCTTGAGTGTGTGTGTAAAAGTGTGATATTTGATTTCTTACTTGTTAGCTTCTCTAACACACTAAACCTTGAGCTGTTGGTTGCCCTGGACATATAATAAAGCAGTTAGTTTTTAATAGGAACCCAAGCCAAGGTGGTCTTGGGTTTCCCATTCTCATCAACATATTCATATTCAGACTTGATGAGATTATCAAACTGAGGAATCTTATTGCTTGAATACTTTGTCAGAAGAATGGGCCTGTCACTGGAAGCAGTACTAACTTGATTAGCAGTACTAACATCATTAGCAATACTAATTTTGTTAGTAGTATTAATTGGTTTAGCAGTAGTATTTCTTGAAGCAACACTATTTCTGTCAGCAGTACTATTTGAAGTAGCAGTACTAACAGATTTCTTTACTTTTGGAACCCAAACCTGGACAAAGTTGTTTTCTTTCTTTTTCTTTAAGTTACTCCTTGGCTTATTTGGAGTATTTTTCTTTGAATTTGCAAACTTATTCTGAGCATGAGATTGTATAGGTGCCCTCCTCACATTCTCAGCCATATGATTCCTTATTTGGTTCCTATAACCAACAGGATTTTGTATATTTCTTTGAAAAGTGATCCTCTGGTTAATAGGATTGAAATAACAGTGTTTGGCTAAATGATTTAACTTGCCACAGATAAAACAAGGCTTTGGTCTGTTAATTTTTCTCAGATCAATTCCTTGTTTTAAAGCCCACTGATTATTTCTGTTTCTTTGATTTCTCCTTGTTTTATCATGTTGTTGGGGCTGATTCTGTTTACAAGTACAGGGATTAACAACAGTGGTTTGCATGTAATGGAATCCCTGTACCTTTCCCTTCCCTCTATTAGAACTTTCAGCCTTCTCACTCTTTACAAAAGGTTTACACCCCCTTTCATTAGTAAGGATATGATTTTCTAAAGGGATTTATTTAAGGTCATCCTTATTCTTACCCTTAGTGGTCTCTTCTTCAGCCTCTTCCTCAATCACTACACTGTCAAGAGGATCTACATATGTGGCTCCTGCAGGTAAGTCTATTGTCTCTTATCTTTCTAAGAGGTCTGAAGTGGGAGGGATATAGTTATTGTTATAAGGTGGAGGGGTACTGTTGTATCCTAAACCTCTTTTCAGGTTGTCATGGACTTGAGATTTTAGAAGTGAGTCCATTGCTTTAGAGGCATTAGAAAACTTCTCAATGTCCAGCTTGGCTTTCTCAAAATTACTCCTTATCTTCTCACATTCCTCTTCAGACTTTTTAAGCTTAAACTCTAACTGATTTTTTTCCCACTTCCAGTAGTTAGTATCATATGTGTGTTGAAGTTCATTGGCTTTGTATGCCTTTATCTGCTCTTCCAAATTCTCAACAATCACAACATACTATCTTCTATCTTTCTCTAACCTTTTTAGGTCATCACACATGCTTTGATTGTGATCCCTGTACTTTTTAACAGTTTCTATGCAAGATTTTGAGCAAAGGTTAGATTTTACCTCTGTGGGAATATCAGTGCTTGCTGACTCTGAAATTTTAGCCATTAAGGCTTGATTCTGAACTGCTTCTTCTGCTTGGTCACTCCAATCAAATCCCATTCCTTCTTGGGAAACAAGAGCTTGAGAAGAGTTCATGTTGTTGAAGCTAGTGGACTGTGATGGTTGATGGTTGCTAGTATGCTGTTGAGGCATTCCACTTCTGCATTCTCTTGCTAAGTGCCCCAACTTGTGACACTTGTAACGTTCAACCTTGGATTAATCAAATCCAACTCCATCTTCTCTTTTCTGAGCAAAGTTGTTCCTTTTAGTCCTTTTGATGAATATTTTTACCCTCATTGTGAGCATAGCCATCTGCCACTTGATATCCATCTCTTCCAGATCATCAACATTTATCTGTTCTAAGTCATCATTAATTAGGGTGGAATTAGCATGACTGGCTAGAAAAGCTTCTAAAACTGAGTCATTAGATCCATCTTGCTTTGAAGCATAGGCAGCAGTAACTGATTCTGTATTAGCAGCAGAATCAGTAGAAGATGATAAAAGAGCAGCATTGTATGAGTATCCAGAGGGCCTCTTCTTTGCTTCTACCTCTGCTTCAAACACCCTAAGGTCATTATAGAGGTCATCCAGTTCCTTGTCCTCCAGTTGGTCATTCTGTCTGAAGGAGACAATGTACATAGTCCATTCATCACCAAGAGATCTTAGAAATTTTCTGTTGACATCATCTTGATCTATTTGGACACCAACAGTAGCCAATTCACCAATTAACTTATTAAATCTATCAAAAGTTTGAGTCATGGACTCATTCTTTGTAGACGTGAAGTTTTCATATTGCTGCTTCAGGATGGCCTTCTGATTTCTCTTGGTACTTTTGGTACCAGAAAATCTTTTCTCCAGTGCATTCCATAGAATTTGTGCATCCGTGCAATTGCAGAACTGGTGTTGGTACTCATTAGGTATAGCCAAGAGCAGAGTGCTCAAAGCTTTCATCTCTGTCTGCCTCATCTTCCTTTCTCCATCAGTCCTTGGTGGAGGTCTCTTGCCTTCTGCGTCCATCTTTCCTCCATCTGACGGACCATTCTCAATGATGTCCCACATTGAGAAGTCTGTGAGAAGAATGTACTGCTTGATTCTGATTTTCCACATGTCAAACTCATTGGGTTTGAGCATGGGGACTTTTGAAACAAGAACGCTGTCGCTTGATCCGTCCATGATGATTCTTGCTTTCGGAGTTACACAAGCTCTGATACCACTTGTCAAGATCGAAAAATTCTAATGAAGAATTTAATTAACACACTCAGAAACAATGTTAAAGAAGTTGCGGAAAAACACTTTAACACTCAATCAATGAAACAATACTTTAATGCAAATCACAAGTTATATTGATTAAACTTAATGATTACAAACAAAACCTCAATCTGTTGAACAGGCTCAACAGACGTTCTATACTTATCTAAAGAAAGGATTACAATGAATCTTGAGGTTAATTCTCACTACAACGTATATTGAAATTCTATCAAAAAGTCTATACTAAACTATGCCTTCTATACAGTATATATACAAGACAGATTACAAGATAATTATAAAAGAAAAACTAATCTTCATGATCCAGTCCATAATTATCTTCAAATCTCCTTGACTTTCCATTAATCAAATCATTCCATCATTTTCTTCTCAGCAACTTTAATCTTCATCAGCAGTATTAATTCTCCCAGCAGTATTAATCATCTTGCAATACTAACATGCTAGCAATACTAATCTCACCAGCAGTAGTAATGTTGAACTAGCAGTATTAATTACACAAGAAGTAGTATCTGACAGTATAAACCATCCTTATCTCATTTCAGACCCAATAGGGTGGTTTACTCCATTTATGAACGTCATATTGCCAAATTTCAATTTTTAAATTTACTCTAAATTTTAGGGTGTTACACCAATCCAACCTCATTACTTGGATTTTTCTCCATTTTGATAACTAATGTGGGTTTAGTCTTATTAAACCCATAATAGTTTCCAAGCCTTTCCTAGGTGGGACAAGGTTATTAAGTAAATACCTAGCGCATATTTTCTATTGAAACTCCAAAAAAGGGGCTCAAAGTTTCTTGATGGCTTCCCATTTGCAGGTGGAGATGAAGAATGTGGAAGAACAATTTCGGTAAAAGAGAAGTTTGCATCTTCAATAAAAACATATGAACAAGTTGTTTTCCCCTCCTAAAATTCTTACTTTTTTTCTTGGTTCAACTTCTGTAATAGAATCATAACATTTTTTTGTATATGAGAATAATATTGATCCCAAGGACCTTTTTTGTTTTCATTTATATATGAGTCATTTCCGGCAACCAACATAGGACGACCACTGCCCACTCCCCCTTTTCCGTTAAAACCCATTGCCAGTCCCCATTCACCATCACCATACAACACCAACAACTCCCTCTTTATCCCTATTTCATCCATAGCTTTAACAAATTGATTCACTCGATATCCAGAATCGAACAACACCTACACGAAAAAAATGATCTACTGAAAGAAACACATGCAACGATGGCTGAAGAGGTATAGATGGCAACTGGCAGCCATGGCTCAAGGAGTTGGGACTAGTGAAGGGGAAGACGTGAATGAGACAAAAAATACATATATATATATATATATATATATATATATATTTTTCATATATAACAAAATAATAAAAGAATAAAAATATATTTTATAGTTATTTAGGGAGGGAAAATAGAATTTGACACAAAATACCACTCATGGAATGGAAAAAGTTAGCGAACATTAGACAGAGGGACGAAATCAGTTGGATTTTGGAAAACGTAAGGACCAAATCCGATTTCATGAAGTTTAGGGATGATATCCATTAAAAAGTGCAAACATTAAAGACCAAAATTGAACTTTAGCCTTTACTAAACTAATGAAAGACAAACTTAAGATGAGCATGGTTGGAGAACTAAATTACTTTTTTTGTGGATTACAGGTTAAATAGCACTACAAGAAATCCGAGTTTAACTAGAGATATTGTCAATGGAACGCTGATTAATGACACATCACATTAGAATCATTAACAATGACCAACCCCAAAAAAACTGAGACGGATTATGGATAGATGAACATAAGGTCTAGGAGGTCGGTCATCATATGCCACTCATCAACGACAGAATAATGACAAAATTTTGATTGTCAGATCTATTGGTATTTGTCGGTATTACTAACGTATTATATTTTTTCTGCTAAATCCTCAGTATTTTGTTGGAGAAATAATAGATTACCGACCGATCAACGATGACACTTTGTAATAATTTTGTTTTTCACTTTCTAAAAGGGTTGTAATTGCTTCTAGAGAATGTTGTGGTTGTAATGGGTTTTAATATACTTTTAACAGGACTTGTTGTGTTTTATGATCTTGTATAGTGTATAGTATAAATATCCTCGGAATTATGTACACTACACCAAAATGGCACTTAGGCAACAAATAGAAAACGTTGCCTAAGAGGGGTTTATGTATTGCCTAAGGCTTAGGCAACAAGCCTATGTTGCCTAAGCAGTGTTGCCTTCTCAATGTTGCATAAGAACCTAGGAAACATAGGCAAACATCATATGTTGTCTAAGCTTCCTCCTTAAACAACGCTTAAAATGTTATGTTGCCTATAGATAAAACATTTGTTGCAACAAACAAACTCTAAGGCAATATTCGATTTATGTACGTGTTGCCTAAGGTATCAAGGTATCAGCTTAGACAACATACTCTATTTGCATATGTTGTTTTACACACAATTAAAACTACTTAATCTATTTAGATATGTTACCTTTGAACTGTAATTAAAAGAATATAATATTGTTTGTAAGTTGCCTAAGAAGTTTTATTTAAAAAAAACATTACTGCTCATTTTCATTACCAAACAACATACTTTTTCTGGTTGCAATTTGGCCTTTAGCCATTGCAAACTACCAATCCAACAGGGTATGTGCAAGTGTATAGACATCTCGACTTATGTTCTTGAAAGAAACTAACAATGAACCCATACCGACTATTAAATATTAATTGATGATGCCACCCAAAGGTAAGTTAACAAGTTACAACCTCTCACTAATTACATTTTTACAAAGAAAACACTAAATGACCAAATCAAATAGAGGTAACGATCAAGTCGACAATATACTTCAAGATTTAGAACCCTTTTTCGAGAATCTAGCTCCTCCAGTGTGAGTTCAGCTTGATCAAAACACATTTAACAACAACTTTAGAACTAAATTAATTAAAATTCAATTACCTTCAACTTTCAGAAGATAAGCTTGAAAGAACATTTACCTGTTGGAAATGGGCCATTTTTCAACAATATAAACAGAGTTAAGAGAGGATAAATTGTGGAATCGATGTTTGGGTTGGAATCCAACTTCCAAGAAGTCTTTCCATCTTAAGTGAATATCAGATGGTGAATATAAAAGTTGCTCAACAAAACCAACATGAAAAAGAATAAAAATTTAAGAACAATAATGATTGCTATAACACCATTTCCAAATAAAAATACTTAAAGATGAATATTGAACCTTAGAGCATCTCCAACGGCTTCTCCATTTTAGAGAAAATGGAGAAAATATGGATTTTGGGTCTAAATTGTACTCCAACGGCTTCCCCAAAACTATCTCCAAAATGGAGAAAGTATAAGAGAGAAGGGTTTTTTCTCCAAATATAGAGATTCTCCCAAAAATGATTACCAAGTGAGAGTGTATCACCCCCGTCCCACGTGACCGGAGGACGGAATGCTATGAATGATAACATAATAACATAACTAGCTAACATATACGAGAAAAACAAAGTTACTACAATAAGCCATCAAGCGGGAGACCAAATTTAAGACGACATAGTTATACTGTAATATTTACAGAAACAAAAGCTATTTCATTCAAGGTCGTCCTTTAAATGATTACACTCCAAAGCTCTCACTCCCAAGATGATCCCATCTGCGATCCTACACCTGTCGAGGACAAAACAAACCTCGCCTGAGCCAAATGCTCAATGAGCGGATAATTTATATAATAAAAATCATAGTCATAATCAAGTGAATAAAAAGAATATGAGTAAAAGAGCAATAATGACCCAAAACTGAAACATAAAGTGATCTGACACCAGTTTACAAAAAATATCTCAACTAGGTAACTAAAACGTATTATCACACCAAGATTCAAGAAGAATTTAGAAAATCATTTGGGTTCGAGGGTTGTACAGATCACTCGAACAATAAGAAATGAGTATACGGCAATACACTCAAATCCCTTCCGATAATCGGCTCCTGAAAACGGGTCCTAGGATCTATCCATTCACCTCAAGTTGGCCGGTACCAGGCCAGACCCACTTATTGATATTGGGGTGCTAATAACAAGGACACCATGTCAATTTATAGCCACCATTGAGGCGTCACAACATCGTTGCCCTCGATGTCGTGCCTTAGCACGAAATATTCAAATTGTTGAAAACATGTCAAGTCGATGTGTAAAGAGTAATTTCGTGAAATATGTGACGTTCAATCACTAAATATCAAAATACAATTTCGAAAATGGTTCAAATCCAAAAACGATTCAAAATTCGACAACGGATCAATTATAAAGAAATAATCAAATCCAAAGGTAGTCCAACTCAAACTCAGATAGCCAATAATGAATATATCAAAGATAAGCCATGGTGACACCTCCAAATAATAACCATGATCATAAATATTATGAATGCCGACAATTAGAGGAGTTATCAAACTCACAATATCCCAATTTGATTTCGTGAATGGAAATATGAAGGATTGTAATCATAATAAAGAAATAGATGTCTAGATGGTAAACGGGATATGATATTACCTCGATAACAGACTAGTGTCTAAAGAGACTCGCAAGAATCAGATATTCGTACCTTATATGGTAATTGGAGTAATGCTACACGTTCCAGATGTTCCGACTTTAAGCCACATCACTCCAAGTTATCTTAGAATTTTACATATGCATATAGCTCATATCCCATTGTTAAGACCCCTTTCTTATCTTAAGATTGACCCTGAATAAGATTAAACATTATTGGGATTGGATTACATACATTACAAGTCTATAAAGCACAAGGTAAAAGCAAATATTGCAACTTAATCCCCTGCACCTGACAGTTTTGTACCAACTCGATTTTGAGTCTTTTTATCATACTTAAAGGTACATTCAGGTGTTAATGTCTAAACAAAAGTTGTAACTCTATTTCTTAGGGTTCTAATCGCTTTGGAATCATACCATTTGAAGCAAATATCGATTTAATAAGAATTTTTTAAAATTAGTGCACAAATCCCGTTTTGCACAGGACCAGCTCCAGAAATTCACTACTTTGACATAAAATACAAAATCGTAATAGACAGAAAGACCTTTCCAACGGTGTATTACACACCTAATTCGGCCAAACGAGTGATTTTATATGGTTTTTTAAACAACCTGTAAATTCTGAAACTCCTATTGGCAACTCAATACACATCCTTTCTATAAGATTGTTACTAAAACCATTAAGAATCAACTATGAACCATTCACATATCACAAACAAATGTTTTGACTTTAATTTCTAACTTATTTAATCACCAATAACATAAAGAAAAGAACACCATTAACATAGAGCATAAACCTTGAAATTTATAGATTCATACTTTGATTCTTTACCTTCTTTTCAAGTGATTAGCTTCAATCCTTCAAAATATCAACATCTTCCTAGATGCATGAGAAAAATTTGTGTTCTAACTTAAGGTTAGGGATGTAAAGAACATTTTCTTTTAGAGAGAGAGAGAGAGAGGTTAAGTCTGAAATGAGGTTTTTTGCTGGAAAACAAGGTTTAAATAGTAGACAAAAAGAGGTATAAGGTTTCCATTTGTCTATCATTGACCCCTCATCAATGGCCTAATTGAACAATGGGGTCCTTATATGAATTTTTCTTAACCTTTTTAGTCCTAAACTAGAGTTTCCTTTGAACATAATTGTCCCCTAAATAAGATTTGACTTACATTAATAGTCTAAAATACAACTATTTAAACGATGGTTACAAGTAGGTAATGCATCCATATAAATCAATATACCGGTAATGAAATTTTGGGTGTTATATCCCCCCACCCCTAAGAAAAAAATTTCCTCCCCGAAATCGAGGTTAAGGTCTAGAAATTATGTACCTGAAAATAGTTGAGGATATTTTTTACGCATCGAATCTTCTGTTTCCTATGTAGCTTCCCGTTATGAATGATTTTACCATAATACTTTGACAAACGAGATTACTTTTCGTCGCATCACTCTCTCCTCCCGATCAATAATTGTTTCAGGATCTTCAATATAGGAGAGAACACTTTCCATTTTATCACACGGATAATCTACCACGTGAAGAGGTGGTAATTGTACCCTCGGAGTGATGATACATGGAAAACATTATATATGTGCGATAATTAAGGCGGTAAGGCTAGACGATACGTAACTTCTCCAACACGCTCCAACACTTTGAACGGAACGATATATCGAGGGCTAAGATTGCCTTTAATTCCAAATCTCCGGATGCCTTTGAATGGCGAGACATTCAAAAAAACATGTTCACCCGGATGAAATTCGAGAGGCCTACGGTGTTTGTCCGCATAGCTTTTCTGGTGCGATTGAGCCTCTTTCATTTTAGGGCGGGTAATATTGACTTTTTCGGTAGTGATACGAACCAAATCGGGTCCTTCGATGACTTTTTCTCCGACTTCGTTCCAACAAGTTGGTGCGCGACATTTCTGTCCGTATAAGGCCTCGTACGGAGCCATCCCAATACTAGATTGCCAACTATTATTATACGAGAACTCCATTAGATAAAGAAATTCATCCCAACTACCGGAACACTCCAAAACTGTTGGGTTTGAATGTGCTAAGGATGAATAATGCTGCTACTTGAAAGGTATTACTACTTCAAGATGAAATATTACTACTGCTAGTAGAATTAATACTGCTTGAAGAGTTAGTGCTGCTACTTGAATAGTGAGTACTGCTTGGAGAGTTAGTACTGCTTGAAGATTACTACTGCAAGTGAAGGGTTAATACTGCAAGCATGTTAATACTGCTGAGGATGTTAATGCTGCTGGATAAGAATGAAGTTAATACTGCTTATGAAGATATTGCTTGAAGAGAAAGAATAGGAGCTGAAGATAGAGATGAAGATAATTATGGAATAGATTATGAAGATCAATTTTGTTTTGATAATTATCTTGTAATTAATTATGTATATATAGTCTAGAAGTCCTTGATAGAGATATAGTTTTTGATACAATTTTTGTAGATCCCAAAACTATCAACAATTCATGATCAATTTAATAAGAGCAAGATGAGATTGGGAGAGATACCTTTTATTCACATTGAAACGAAGAACACGAACAAAACCTAGAGAGAGAAAGAGTTTCTCTCTCTAAAACACACGTTCTCTCAAAGACGGCTACATTGTGAATAATGACTTCACCCTAAAACCTTAAACACATAAACTATTTATATCTCCCCCTCTCTCACTTGTTTTAACCTAAAGCCCAAGCCTAAATACAATTTAAAGCCCATTTACAATTAAAGCCCAAAAACAAATATTAATTGTAAACCCATTTACAAAACTTTCTAACTTGGACAATTTATGTCCTAACAGTTTTCAATATACGTTTGTTTAGAGAATTAACCTCAAGGTTCTTAGTAGTCCTTTCAATAGAGAATTATTGAACGTCTGTTGAGCTTGTTCAACAGATTGAGGTTTTGTTTGAAATCATTAAGTTTAATCAATATAACTTGTGATTTACATTCAAGTACTGTTTGATTGATTGAGTGTTAAAGTGTTTTTCCGCAACTTCTTTAACATTGTTTCTGAGTGTGTTAATTAAATTCTTCATTAGAATTTTTCGATCTTGACAAGTGGTATCAGAGCTTGAAAACTCAGAAACCTATAATCATGGATAGTTCAAGCGATAGCGTTTTGGTATCAAAGGTTCCCATGCTCAAACTAATGAGTTTGACATGTGGAAGATCAGAATCAAGCAGTACATTCTTCTCACAGACTTCTCAATGTGGGACATCATTGAGAATGGTCCCTCTGATGGAGGAAAGATGGATGCAGAAGGCAAGAGACCTCCACCAAAGACTGATGGAGAAAGAAAGATGAGGCAGACAGAGATGAAAGCCTTGAGCACTCTGCTCTTGGCTATACCTAATGAGTACGAACACCAGTTCTGCAACTGCACGGATGCACAAATTCTATGGAATGCACTGGAGAAAAGTTTTTCTGGTACCAAAAGTACCAAGAGAAATCAGAAAGCCATCCTGAAGCAGCAATATGAAAACTTCATGTCTACAAAGAACGAGTCCATGACTCAAACTTTTGATAGATTTAATAAGTTAATTGGTGAATTGGCTACTGTTGGTGTCCAGATAGATCAAGATGATGTCAACAGAAAATTTCTCAGATCTCTTGGTAATGAATGGACTATGTACACTGCCTCCTTCAGACAGAATGACCAACTGGAGTACAAGGAACTGGATGACCTCTATAATGACCTTAGGGTGTTTGAAGCAGAGGTAGAAGCAAAGAAGAGGCCTTCTGGATACTCATACAATGATGCTCTTTTATCATCTTCTACTGATTCTGCTGCTAATACAGAATCAGTTAGTGTTGCCTATGGATCAAAACAAGATGGATCTAATGACTCAGTTTTAGAAGCTTTTCTAGCCAGTCATGCTAATTCCACTCTAATTAATGATGACTTAGAACAGATAAATGTTGATGATCTGGAAGAGATGGATATCAAGTGGTAGATGGCTATGCTCACAATGAAGGTAAAAAGATTCATCAAAAGGACTGGAAGGAACAACTTTGCTCAGAAAAGAGAAGATGGGGTTGGATTTGATAAATCCAAGGTTGAATGTTACAAGTGTCACAAGCTGGGCACTTTGCAAGAGAATGCAGAAGTGGAATGCCTCAACAGCATACTATCAACCATCAACCATCACAGTCCACTAGCTTCAACAACACGAACTCTTCTCAAGCTCTTGTTTCCCAAGAGGGAATGGGATTTGATTGGAGTGACCAAGCAGAAGAAGCAGTTCAGAATCAAGCTTTAATGGCTAAAGTTTCAGAGTCAGCAAGCACTGATATTCCCACAGAGATAAAATCTAACCTTTGCCCAAAATCTTGCATAGAAACTGTTAAAAAGTACAGGGATAACAATCAAAGCATATGTGATGACCTAAAAAGGTTAGAAAAAGATAGAAGAGAGTATGTTGTGATTGTTGAGAATTTGGAAGAACAGATTAAGGTATACAAAGCCAATGAACTTCAACACACATATGATACTAACTACTGGAAGTGGGAAAAGAATCAGTTAGAAATTAAGCTTAAAAGGTCTAAAGAGGAATGTGAGAAGATAAGGAGTGATTTTGAGAAAGCCAAGTTGGACATTGAGAAGTTTTCCAATGCCTCTAAAGCAATGGACTCACTTCTAAAATCTCAAGTCCATGACAACCTAAAAAGAGGTTTAGGATACAACAATACCCCTCCACCCTATAACAATACCTATATCCCTCCCACTTCAGACCACTTAGAAAGACAAGAGAAAATAGACTTACCTGCAGGAGCCACAGATGTAGATCCTCTTGACAAGGCAGTGATTGAGGAAGAGGCTGAAGAAGAGACCACTAAGGGTAAGAATAAGGATGACCTTAAAGAAATTCCTTTAGAAGATCATATCCTTACTAATGAAAGGGTGGGTAAACCTTTTGTAAAGAGTGAAAAGGCTGAAAGTTCAAAGAGAGGGAAGGGAAAGGTACAGAGAGTCCATTACATGCAAACCACTGTTGTTAATCCCTGTACTTGTAAACAGAATCAGCCCCAACAACATGATAAAACAAGGGGAAATCAAAGAAACAGAAATAATTAGTGGGCTTTAAAACAAGGAATTGATCTGAGAAAAATTACCATACCAAAGCCTTGTTTTATCTGTGGCAAGTTAAATCATCTAGCCAAACACTGTTATTTCAATCCTATTAACCAAAGGATCACTTTTCAAAGAAATATACAAAATCCTGTTGGTTATAGGAAGCAAATAAGGAATCATATGGCTGAGAATGTGAGAAGGGCACCTATAAAATCTCATGCTCAGAATAAGTTTGCTAATTCAAAGAAAAATACTTCAAATAAGCCAAGGAGTATCTTAAAGAAAAAAAAATCAAACAACTTTGTCCAGGCTTGGGTTCCAAAAGTAAAGAAATTTGTTAGTACTGCTACTTCAAATAGTACTGCTGACAGAAATAGTACTGCTGCAAGCAATACTACTGCTAACCCAGTTAATACTGCTAACAAAGTTAGTACTGCTAACCCAATTAGTATTGCTAATGATATTAGTACTGCTAACAAAGTTAGTATGGCCAATCAAGTTAGTACTGCTTCCAGTGACAGGCCCATTCTTCTGACAAAGTATTCAAGCAATAAGATTCCCCAGTTTGATAATCTCATCAAGTCTGAATATGAATATGTTGATGAGAATGGGAAACCCAATACCACTTTGGTTTGGGTTCCTATTAAAAACTAACTGCTTTATTATATGTGCAGGGCAACCAACAGCTCAAGGGAAGGAGCATTTGGTATGTTGATAGTGGTTGTTCCAAGCACATGACAGGTAACATGGCCTGCCTTCAACACTTCAAAAGAATTGATGGAGGACATGTTGCTTTTGGTGATAATCCAGCAGGTGGAAAGATAAGTGGAAAAGGTAAGATTGTGGATTTCCTCAAATCATCACACATTGCCTATGCCCTCACTGTCAATCCCATAATCTGTGTGGAACATCTACGAAAATTCTAGGCAAATGCTACCATCCACACTGAAGAGGGCACTCAGGTTATCAAAACAAGGGTGTGTGATAAACTCCTGACCATCTCAGAAGAGTGTATTCGCATCCATCTATGCTTAGAGGATGCCTCAGGTATTACATCTCTTCCTAAGGAAGATCTCTTCCAAGTTCTAAATCGTATGGGGTATGAAGGTCCCACAGAGGTATTCAAGTTCTTTAAGCACATATTTTCACCTCCGTGGAGATTCTTTGTTCATACCCTACAACACTGCATTTCAAGAAAAACAACTGGCTGGAGTGAGTTCAGTAGCACCATAGCCTATGCTTTGGTCTGCTTAGCGACCTCTAGAAAGTGTAATTTCTCTCAAATAATCTTAAATGATTTAATGTCAAACCTGGATACCAAATCAAAAAGCTTTTATATGTATCCAAGGTTTGTACAAGAAGTACATAATAAGGAATTGACGGATTTACCTACCTTCAAGGAGGTATATGTACCAAAACTCCCTAAGGGGAAAGTGTTCTCAAACATGAAAAGGCCTTCCAAGGACTTTTCTGGCCAAGACACTCCATTGTTCTCTACAATGATGGGTGTGTCTCTTTCCCATGGTGACGCATCAGGGTCACAGTCCACATCTGACCACCCCACTGATGACCTACCCACACCATTCTGTTCTATTAATATTCCTCAGATCCCTATTGTCCAACCAACATCCCCCATCACCAAAATATATATAAGGAAAAAGGTGCCGAAGGTTCCTTCCCTTCGTGTACCTTCACCCCCAATGCCTTCAAGCCCTCTGATGGAGCATTTTCCATCACAGAATATCCAAAGGGAAACCACAGGGGTGTCTCCCAACCCCAAGAAGGTGCTCAATAAGGAGGAGGAAGAGCATGTGGGCAGTGAGGCTCACACTACTGACTTTGCACAAAGTGTAGAGCAGGACAGTGTGAACATCTTTAAGACCTTCCCCGGCAACTTTGGGTGAGCAATCATCCAAAGGTCCCAGGTGCCAAGAAATCAAGGGGGTAGAGGATGCTTCTACTAG
Organism: Arctium minus; assembly: GCA_954870635.1. NCBI lineage: Eukaryota > Viridiplantae > Streptophyta > Magnoliopsida > Asterales > Asteraceae > Arctium > Arctium minus. The sequence goes on along the minus strand of OX941080.1, from coordinate 56,842,475 downwards.
GAAGGAGACCTATACTAAAAGATCCAAGGATCCTTCAAGGGTGGTCAACACACCCAAAGGAGGTGAGGAAAGATATAACTATGAGGAATTGATGGAAACATTGGGCAATATCAATCTGGATGTACTCAAACAGGGTGCAGAAATAGAGGAGATGAAACTGTTGATTCTTTCACAACAAGTGCAGATAAGCAAATTAAAGAAGATGGTCCTGAGGTTGGTGCAGAAAAAGAAGAGAAATCAATATGTATTGAAGAAACGGGGAGATGTACATGATGCTTTCAAAAAGGGGGAGAGTCAAGCTGAAGGTGAAAAGAAAAACCCTGTTGGCATGGAATCTCAATTTGAGGGGGAGACCCGTGTTTAAAAAGAAAGGGAGATTGGTGCTAAAAATGTGAAAGAAGCAGAAACAGATCAAGCAGCAGAAACAAGTGTGAAAGAAGCAGTAACTGAGCCAACAGCAGTAACTACACCAGAAGTAGTAACCACAATAGTAGAAACAGAGAAAGTTGCAGCTGAAACAGGTATGTCTGCAGAAGAAATAGAAATTGCAGAGACACTTGTGAAGGCAAAGACTGACACTCCTAAGGCTACTGAAATAGGTATGTCTGCAGAAGAAATAGAAATTGCAGAGACACTTGTGAAGGCAAAGACTGACACTCCCAAGGCTACTCAAAAGGCTAAGGGAGTAATAATAAAAGAAGGTGGTTCTGAACAGAAAAAAAAGAAGATCTGTGAGGCAGAGTTCAAAAAGAAAGGAAAAGAGAAAGTGGTTGAGTCTGAGAAACCAATGAAGAAGCTGAAACAGATTGATTTGGATGAAGAGCTAGCAAAGAAACTACAAGAAGAGATGGTAATGGAAGAAGAAATCCAATCTGCAAAAGACAGAGAGATGGCTTTGGAGTTATCTACAAAGCTTAATGAGGAATTTCAAAGGAGTTTAAAGATTGCTGCTGCTGCTGCTAAGAAAGTAACAAAGAAGGCATCAAGGCAAAGGCTGACATTAAAGACAAGACAAAGACAGCCTTCAAAAACATTTCTGGCCAATCAAGAAAGAAGAAAGATGATCAACTTTCTGAAAGTGTCAGTTGGAGTCAAAGAAGGGATGTTTACCAACATGTCTTATGGTAGAATAGAAGAACTGTATAAGAAGGAGATGGACAAACTACAAGGGGATTTCACTCAAAGGGTAGAGGTTGAAAGAAAGATGAAAGAAAGGCATGACCTTAACATACAACAATCCTTCCCTGACAGTGAGGAAGGCACTCCTATCAAATAAAAGACAGAAACTAAGCAAGAAAAGACTTTGGCTCAACAGATTGGAGCTATCAAAAGAAAGAAATCTATTGCTACCAAGCCTAAGGCAAAGAAGCCAAGAATTGAAGAAGCTGAAAAGGAGATTGAAAGTGCAATAGCAGAATCTTCAGCAGAGCCAGAGCAGAATCAAGAGCAGTCCAATCAACAATCGAATGAGCAATTCCATCTGTACATGACTTTGACAAATGAAGAACCAGTGCAAGCTGACCCTATCTCCATGAAAGCACCTGAAATTATCTTTTGGGATATTCTGAAGGACAACAGAAAAGAATATTTTAGATTCAAAAGATTGGGTGATCAATTTGAGGTTTATGCAACTTGGGGAAAAGTGATAAGAAGTTGTTCAAGAGCTGACTTGGAGGAAATGTACAAAGTTGGAATAAAGTTGTATGAATCTGTGTTGCAAGGAACTGAAATGAGCTTAATCAAGATTGTTATGGAGTACTTATGCATGATGTTTGAGCCTGAAAGAGTGAAGTACAGGATCAAAGACTTACATCATGAGTATGGATTCAAAAAGATTGATCATTGGATGTTATTTGAAAACTGTGGTGTCTACATGATCACAATTGACAAAAGCTACCATGAGTACTACTTGGTTGACAAGATCTATGACCATAGCAAAGCTAAGTTGGAAGGAATGTTGAAAGCCAAGCTGGTATGTGCTAAAGGACCAGAAATAGCCAGAATTGTAATTAGAAGGACAATTAATCAAAGTCTAGGATTTGATCCAAATCTGGGAAATTAAAGCTGAAGTGTTGAAAGCATCATGAAGACCCTATGCTGAAGAACTTAACTTCTCATTTTGAAAAGTTAAGTTAGGGGGAGATTGTTGGGTCTGAATGTGCTAAGGATGAATAATGCTGCTACTTGAAAGGTATTACTACTGCAAGATGACATATTACTACTGCTAGTAGAACTAATACTGCTTGAAGAGTTAGTGCTGCTACTTGAATAGTTAGTACTGCTTGGAGAGTTAGTACTGCTAGTAGTTAGTACTGTTTGAAGATTACTACTGCAAGTGAAGGGTTAATATTGCAAGCATGTTAATACTGCTGAGGATGTTAATGCTGCTGGATAAGAATGAAGTTAATACTGCTTATGAAGATATTGCTTGAAGAGAAAGAATAGGAGCTGAAGATAGAGATGAAGATAATTATGGAATGGATTATGAAGATCAATTTTGTTTTGATAATTATCTTGTAATTAATTATGTATATATAGTCTACAAGTCCTTGATAGAGATATAGTTTTTGATACAGTTTTCAATATACGTTTGTTTAGAGAATTAACCTCAAGGTTCTTAGTAGTCCTTTCATTAGAGAAGTATTGAACGTCTGTTGAGCTTGTTCAACAGATTGAGGTTTTGTTTGAAATCATTAAGTTTAATCAATATAACTTGTGATTTACATTCAAGTACTGTTTCATTGATTGAGTGTTAAAGTGTTTTTCCGCAACTTCTTTAACATTGTTTCTGAGTGTGTTAATTAAATTCTTCATTAGAATTTTTCGATCTTGACAAAAACACATGCCCGCAACAAATCATCGAGAGTCTCTATTGTTCGTTCAGTTTGCCCGTCGGTTTGAGGATGAAATGCAGAACTCATAGTCAATCTTAAACCTCAAGCTTTATTCAGTCCGGTCCAAAATCGTGAAGTGAATCGCGGGTCCCTATCAGAAGTAATAGAAACCGGCGTACCGTGTAGTCTCACGATTTTTGGTTGGAAGATTTCAGCAAGTTTTCTAACTGGATATGATTCCTGGATAGGAAGAAAATGAGAAGATTTTGTCAATCGATCTATCACAACCCAAATCGCGTTATGTCTCCTTCGCGTTTTCGGTAGCCCGGTTATGAAATCCATGGAAATGTGTTCCCACTTCCAGACAGGGATTTCTAATGGCTGAAGTAAACTACTGCCCCGGTGATGTTCAATTTTGACTTGTTGACAAGTTAAACAACTCGCTACATATTTGGCGATATCCCTTTTCATTCCATTCCACCAAAAATACTGTGTCAAGCCTTTGTACATTTTGGTAGAGCTAGGATGAATCGAGAAAGGTGAGTTGTAGGTCTCGTTCATGACTGCATTTTTGAGATCAGAAACATCAGGCACACATAGCCAATCGTGGAACCAAATAATACCATCACCTTCAATCCGAAACTCAGATTTTGGATCATCTTTCAACTTTTGCACAACCGCCCATAATTCATCGTCTTCACTTTGTGATTCTTTAATTTGAGAAATCAAAGTTGGTTCAACCGTACAAGCGGTTAACAAACCATCATCTCCGTGAAGATAGAATTCAATGCCCGACCATTCTAGATCTGTAGAAATTTCAGGTGGCACCATTATACAAGACACATTACCAAAAATTTTGCGACTTAAAGCATCGGCGACAACATTGGCTTTACCCGGATGATATTGAATTCGAACATTGTAGTCCTTTAAGTGTTCGAGCCATCGTCGCTGCCGCATGTTCAACTCTGTTTGGGTAAATATGTACTTCAAGTTCTTGTGATCTGTAAAGATGTCACAAGTCTCTCCGTACAAATAATAGCGCCATATTTTCAAAGCAAATAATGGTTGCCAGCTCCAGATCATGTGTCAGGTAGTTAGCCTCATAAGGTTTCAATTGGCGAGAGGAATACGCAATAACCTTTCCATGTTGCATTAAAACACATCCAAGGCCATTTCGGGAGGCATCACTATAGACCTGAAAACCTCTTGACCCAGATGGTAAGGCTAAGACTAGAGCTGATACCAATCTATTCTTGAGTTCTTCAAAACTGCATTCCTGATCACTACCCCAATCGAATTTAAAACCTTTTCGAAGTAGTCAAGTTAAAGAAAGAGTTATTTTCGAGAAACCTTCAGCAAATCGCCGGTAATATCCATCTAGACCCAGAAAACCATAAACTTCCGAAACATTGGTTGGTCATGGCCATTTAGTGATGGCCTCTAATTTAGTAGGATCGATTTGAACTTCCTCCGCTGATATGATATGCCTCAAGAAGATCACCTGATCAAGCTAAAACTCACATTTAGAAAACTTCACATATAAGCTTTGTTCTCGAAGAGTTCTCAGAGCTATCCGCAAATGATTTTTGTGATCCTCTTTTGTTTTAGAATATATCAGGATGTCATCGATAAAAACGATAATGAACTCATCGAGGTAATCCTTGAAAATACGATTCATGAGGTTCATAAAGACTGCAGGTGTGCTTGTCAATCTGAACGGCATGACAACGAATTCAAAATGGCCGTATCGAGTACGAAAAGCAGTCTTAGAGATGTCTTGTTCTCATAATTGCAACTGATGATATCTCGACCTTAAATTGATCTTAGAGAAATAATTAGCGCCTTGTAACTGATCGAATAAGTCGTAAATACGAGGTAGAGGATATTTATTTCGGATAGTAACACAGTTCAACTCACGGTAATTAATACAGAGTCTCATGGAACCGTCTTTCTTTTTAACAAATAAAACAGGAGCACAACATGGAGATACACTGGGGCGAATAAAACCTCTATTCAACAAATCTTGAATTTGTACTTTAAGCTCTTTCATTTCCGAAGGAGCCATACGATATGGATCCTTTGAAATTGGGGAAGCTCCCGGAATTAAATCAATAGAAAATTGAAGTTCGCGTTCCAGGGGA